>OU753572.1:5000-4805000 GCA_916701695.1 Agrochola macilenta | reverse complement strand
GGACGTACATCATATCTTGACCGAATGTGAGTGGGACGAACGCCTCAGAAGAAATCAGTTTGATTCCCAAAATATGTTAGGAATTTGTACTTTAGTGTTTTAGCTAAGCCTATGTCGGATGAGGCTAGAACTTTCTACAATATACCGCATGTTTTTTTTACCGTGAACGCGTTTTTTTACGTGGTATAATAGGTGAACGGAGTAGAAGCCTATGGCAAAGTTTTTTTTTTTTTTTACTAGAATAAATATCGAAATTCAAATCATACGCACCCTACTAAATGCGCGAAATTTATCAATGAATTGGTAGCTTTCCTTAGCGGCCGATAGGTAGTCGCCGCACTTTTTTTCTTTTTTTTTTTTGACTATGGTAACTCATCAAATGACTTTTCCCGCTCTGGGTGGAGCGAGAGGGTGTGTCAGACTTTTACTGACTAAAACCCACCCGTGTTCCTTCCGTTGCCTGTGTGCCGGGGCCGCGATATCCCTTTCGGACAAACCCGCAACCCCAGAGTCACCGCACTTCCTTCTTTTCTTTTTTTTCTTTTACTTTTACTTCCTTTTTTCTTAATTAATGTCTATTTTCGCTTAAATCTTTCGTTTTCTCGTAGTCATGGTATAAAGTATAGTATGCAACTCTTGAATAAAATGGATGCAATCATCATGAATCACTCCCTACGGTCGTGATTCAGTCGTTAGAATCATCCTTCACTTGCTCGTGATTTATCTATGGCTCTTGCTTTAAATCCGTCCTTTATTCACTAATTGCATAATATATTATTTTACCATTGCCGCTCGAAAAAGGGCATTTTATTCATCGATAACAGTGAATGAATGAATATTATTTTGAATTTGGAACAAGTTTATTAAATCCTTTGTTCTCTTATTACCGATTGTATAATAAAATTTGATAAATATAAATACTATACTATTATTTATTTTCTCGCAGTCAATGGTAAAAAGTAGAGTACCCAACTCGTGAAAAAAAAAACCAGCTCAGGATTTTAATTTAGAATTCCTCACTACGCTCGTGATTCTACTCTAGAATCCTTCGCTGCTCTCAAGATCCTACTTAGTCCCTCGAAATAAATTCCCTTTTTTTTCACTTATTGTATAATGTACTATTTCGCGTTTACGATATTTCTCCCATGGAGAGAGTTGTTGATGGATATGACCACAACTTTCTGATACAAGTTGTATATTGGTAAATATTTTATCGCGATAAACCAATGCCACGCTTAGTGTGTAAAGTTTCTTCCTACAAATTAAAAGGAACATCTCAAATCTTTACGCCAAAAACATAAAAGTCACAATTAAAACGAACAAACCGACAAGATTGCCGTTAAATTAATTATAAGAACAAAGTTGACGCAGTGACGTCACGTTAAACGTTAATTTGTTCCAATAACTTTCTATTCGTATTAATGAGTTAGTAATTTTTACTACATTGTAATTTGTACCCAATTCTTTGGGGAGAAATTGTTTCGTTAATTTGGGTATTTCAGGAAATTAAACAGCGTTTGATTTTTTCAGGGTTATCAAGAGCTGGACGGGCCGGTTGAAGTTTAAGCTACGCTTGCCGCGGCCGGTTCGTGGATGGGTGACCTTCCGTTGAATATCGAGACCCACTCCGTTCCTCGGAAAGCACGTTAAGCCGTTGCTCCTGGCTGTCATTCCTAAATCTTTGACAGTTGTTACGGCACTAGTTGTCTGGCATTAATTCTGAACTAGATCTATTTGGCACAATCAATCAATAACATCGACCAGGGAAAAAAAAAACTTTTTAGTTTTTTTAGTCAGTTAATAAAAAAATATTAGACACGTATTTTTTGCTTTATCATATTAATAAAAAATGATTTAGATATAACGTATTGAAGTTGGGGAGTGAGGGGCTCGCTACGTCACAAGTCGGTATAAAATCCACCGGAGAGTGACGACATGCTACATTTTCACTCAATGTATTGCCGTAATCTTTTGATTATGTAAAAAAAGAAAAAATACGTGTCCAATATTTTTTAATATCCTAACTGATGATTTTTGTCAACATCCATAATGGAAATCAATTTCACAATATTATTTATTTAACAGTTTATGTACACACATATAAATAGACAAGAAGAAAGGAACAGAAAAATACGTACAAAGGTGATGCTTATTTCTAAAGAAATCTCTTCCAGCATACCTGCGATAGGAAAGTAGTTAAAGAGATGTAGACAACGTGTGTAAGATTAGAAGAGAAAATAATATACATAAAATAAAAACACTTAATTATTCACTAATTTAACCATAAACATACAATATGAGAATAAACTTACATAAATACTTCTAAACTAAATATCACTAAAATAAATATACTTAAATATAATGTAGCATAAAATAATAAATACAAAATATGCAACTATGACGAAGTGGACAGATAGTGTTCTTTCACTCTTCTTTTAAAAATTGCAACAGTTAGGCAGTCCCTAATGTCAGGCGGAAGTGAATTCCACAACCGAACCGCGTGCACGCTGAAGGAGTAGAAGTCGGTATTAGTTTTTCGGTATTGTCTCTATTTTTAGCTGACTTCCAAAAAGGAGGAGGGTTTTTCTTTTAATTTATGTCCGCCGATTTCTCCGTCAATTGTACCCTTCCATACAAAAAAATCAAAATCGGTCTGATTTTGATTTTTTTGTATGGAAGGGTATGCTCCTAAATTGGTCCCTTATTCATTTTTTTTACTTTGCTTAGATAGTTTTTGAGTAAGCTTCAATAACTGTACGTATTTTTCCCACTTAGAATATGTGGATGATATGATGATAACTTCCTGTCACTGTTATTTACATAGCAGGTAGTGGTATTCGAATTTGTTTGGGGTAGGTACCACAACTAAAAAGTGAAAAATAAAAACTTTTTACAAAAAAAGAACTCGGTTGTAAGATATCTTTGTATTTTTCTGCACTTCATCATATTGCCTAGCCTTTTCCCAACTATGTTGGGGTCGAGTCATTTTCGAGTTTTTGCGAAGCTAACGCACGGCAACAGTAACTGATCTTCATGTACATATAGATAGATAGATAAAATGGAAGTAGAACTCAAATAAAACCATAAAATACTCCTTAATCCTACTTCTTTTATAAAGATTATCTACGATTTAAATAGATATATATACTCCCCAGTGTATACATCTCTAGGCGTAATTATGTGTTAAGAAACAGGATGCGAATATTCGATCCCATCTCAGTATTTACTTTTACTGTTACCGTACCCCATATTGGATTTGCTTGTGCTTCATCATATTACCGATTTTATTGCCCTTTCGGGTTGAATATATCTGAGAATATAATCTCATTTATTTGCATTGTTTCTTTTTTCGTATGGAGAAAGGATTATTATTATTACTAGCCTTTGTCCGGGGCTTCACCCGCGTGGATTTAAGAAAATATCCCACGGGTACGTACTACCAGGATTAGTAATTGGATCATACCTAATATCCGAGGAAAAGTCGTTGATTCCTACCAGTGCGCCCGCGTTGTCGGCAACCATAATTGTTTTGTCACGGGTAATTTTGAATCTGTGATTTCTTTTAAAGTATTCATTTTAATGATATGATGTCAAGGCATATTTTAATCTAAATTAAATGCCCAATTTAAATAATATATTTTATTGGATAAGGATAAATAAAATACCGGTCGAAAAAGCTTCGGAAATAACAATGAAATTTTTATCAAATTCTGAAAGATAAAAATGGTTATTGTAGGTCATCCTTAGAAGATAGACATATGCTATCGCGGACTTTATTTTTGAACTTTTTAAGATATACAATTCTGTAAAACATAAATTTGCTGTATCTTTTACGGCTTACGCGGCGCACGCCAGTAAAACTCCGAGTCGGCATGATTTTTTCCGACATCTTCGACAATAATCGTTATATTTCAGCCCAATTTACACAAAACCTTAATGTATTATACACAAAAACCTTCCCCTTGAAAAACCGCATCAAAATCCGTTGCGTAGTTTTAAAGATCTGAGCATACATAGGGACAGACAGCGCGAAGCGACTTTATTTTATACTATGTAAAGAAGAAGAAGAAGATATAGGTACCTAAATTCTTCTTCCAGCCTGCATTGGGGGGCTTGCGGACGGTGAGCAATGGGTAGCTCGCCGTCCGATAAGGACCAGGCCCGGGTCGACGGCGCGTTGTGTTCCACGCGCGCCTCAAAGAGATGTCAGCACCAACTGACGGGGTCCGTAAGGACCAATGCCTGCCAGGGTTGCGAGTTTGTCCGAAAGGGATATCGCGGCCCCGGCACACAGGCAACGGAAGGAACACGGGTGGGCTTTAGTAAGTAAAAGTCTGACACACCCTCCCGCTCCATCCAGAGCGGGAGAAGTTATTTGATAATTTCCCACCCTCAAAAAAACCCCGCACTGGGCCCGCGTGGTGGATCACAGTCTTACTCCCTCTCAGAGAGAGGAGGCCTGTATTCCAGCAGTGGGAACCTGTGGGCCTTGTTAGTCTAGTGGTAGCAAGTGCTACTGCTGAGCAAGAGGTCCTAAGTTCGATTCCCAGTTCGGACAAATTGTTATTGGGTTTTTCCATCAGGTATCTCTTGCAGCCCGGAGTCTGAATCTGTGCCCGACTGATGGCAATAGGCTCGTCCCCTATTACATGGGAATTAAGACGCAGACATATGCCAGTGACCTTGTGTGGTTAGCTTTCGTGTTCCGTACTGAGCTCACGCAACACAAATAGGACTAGACGCATTATTAATTTATTAAACATAAAACAAAAGTTATTTTAATAAGAACGCGTATACTTAAAGATCAATAATTGAATTATCTTTTAATGGTGCAGGTTTCAGAAAAATACGCTGGATAGGTTTTGCGTGATTCTCAGTTGTTTATCCGCGTTAGACATAACTTTACAAATTAATTTCACTTAGTAATATAAACATAATCTTAAATATCCCTATATTAAGTTATTTAGAAATTGCTCTAATTTAACATATATTTTTCCAAAATATCATTTACACCACTCGTTTATACGTGATCTTCAGTATAAAATAATTAAAAGTCGTTTATCGTCGCCTTAAACATAACTGGTGAAATGTGGTACATACTCGTAGATACACCTCTGCCCAACCCATCCAGTATTACAGGCGCGATATTAGTTGAATGAAATGAAATGCATTTGCGAGAGAGTACATTACAGATGGTCGGATTTTTAAACAGCATCTAAAACAATAGGGATGATGATTGTAGTCCGTCTTTTAGATTATAAAAAAATATTGGACACGTATTTTTTCTTTTTGAGGTAAAATGTGCCATGACGTCACGAGTATGTAGATTTTATACATACTAGTGACGTAGCGGCCCCCACTCCTCAACCTAAAATGCGTTTTATCTAAGTATTTTTTTATTAATATGATAAAGCAAAAAATACGTGTCTAATATTTTTTTATTATCTGACTGTCGTGATGGCCCAGTGGTTAAGGCCTCGCCTCTCATGCACGAGGTTGTGGGTTCAAATCCGGGCAAGTACCAATGTGACTTTTTCAATTCATATGTACTTTCTGAGTTTATCTTGGACATTACTGACATCGGTGAAGGAAAAACATCGTGAGGAAACCTGGACTTGTAGTTAATATAAGTCTGAAATCACCAACCCGTCTTGAGCAAGCGTGGTGATCAATGCTCGTGCCTTCTCTGTGTGAGAAGAGGCCTTTGCCCTGCAGTGGGACAGTAACAGGCTGGTATTATATCTGACTGTCGGACTAATTCGTTTTTTTTTTACCCAGGCATCACCCCTATTCTAGTCCAGAAGCATAGTACATAGCAAACAATTCACTAAAGTTATCCACTTAGCGAAAATAAAAAACTTTAGAATTATCAAAGGTTAAGTGGAAGAAATATTATATCTCTACTGGACTATTCGCTAAAACTAGCATGCAAAATGACATAAATAAATGAGTGAAGCTAATAACATTGGAACATACATCAACTCACAATAATATCCTAGAAACTGTAATCGGCAATTATTTCTTCCCATACTTGGCGGTTCGCTTCGGCGGCGTCGCTTAAAATCACAAATACTCCTTTTCCCCACAAAATAAACATTATAAAAGAAACTCATTCTCAAATATTTACATCCAGAAAGCTAAGATTTATTTAGTCAAGCCTTTCTGTCTGTACAAGTATTTTTCTTTCATTTATTTGTAAGTTATTTTTGTAACTTTATGTTCGGTGTTTTTGTTGGTGTTTTGATATGGTTTTCTTGACCTACTTTACTTATGATACGTCAACTCTATTGAATGTTGGTCTAATAAAATAAAAATATTCTTATTTTATTACACAAATACATTCTTTTTTCTTTTTTCACTTCAACATTCCTACAATTAATTTTATTATGAAACGACTACTACACCACTACGATTATACTACGAGTATTGTAATGAGAAACCGAAATGAAAAGAAATGTCTATTTCTGTAAGTACATCTTTTAAGACAATTTTACACATCAATATTTTAAAACTAGTGGGCGCCGGCATTTCCTAGCTGACTAATCCCTGCAGGAGAAATACCGGAACAAACTCAGCGGTCATGTAAAATCCAAACATTATATTTCCGCTTGTTAGTTTTCTGAGCTGAGTATTAATTGACTCAATTTATTAACTACTATTAAGTACTTAAGACGTTGACGATTCAGTTTATTCTTTAAATTAATTTTAATCTATCACGACAATAGCATTTGCACACATAAAATGCACTCAAACGTAATTTGGTCCTTTTATCCCGGAATATAAATAATTTTATCTACACCATGCTATAAATCCTCTATAAAAATTTCTGAAACAGTTAGCTTATTGCCAACATTAAAACAACCAGTGTCATAGTAACCATAATATTATCCAAACGAGTGTTATAATGTTGTATTAAATTACATTATGCAACTCCTTTGCTTTTTCGATCCCTTCCTTACCCATCAAACAGCCACATTCTCACTACTCAATTCGTGGAGTCTTTATGAATTTCAAAAAAAGAACATTGTCATGCAAGCGTGTTTCACTACCACAGAGCCGTAATTAAAAAAATAGTATGTTTGTATTAGATACTCAGCTATTAAACTTAAAAAGAATTTACATAGATTTCTTACAACACAACACTCTATGGTTTCAGAACATTTTATAGAGAATTCATATCAAGGGTGTAGATAAAGTTTTGAATGTACTGTAGATATTAGGTATTAAAACACGAATGTGGGTTTATCACACAAGGCGAAGCCGAGTAGAGAGTGAAGTCGGCACATTCGTGTTTTAATACCCCTTATTATACAACAGTTGCATAAATAACTAATAAATAATGTTTTATTTGGAATTCAGTCTTTTATAACTAGGATTATCGACAATCATAATTATTATACTTGTTTTTGTTTTTTTTTTGAAATATTTTTTCAATTTCTCCTTATGATTTATGGACTTAAACTTGTGTTTTTATAGATAAATACAGTTTTTTTTTAATAGCTTCTACTGCGTTTTATATTCTTAGTCAGCAATTTTTTTTTTTTTTAGTTAATCCGATAAAATGACTCATAAGCTTTTAGAAATAATAATAATAATAATAATAATAAAGTTTTATTGACCATAAGTTAGGTTACAGTACACCGTTAATACACATTTACATAGTACATAATAAAGGGCACAACCACCTACGTTCAACTACACTAAGTTAGAACCCATCTATAACAAGTAGCAAGGGGAGTAGAAGAACAGTTAAATTATAATAATGCTATCACAAGTAAACTTAACAACAATGGTTCACATACTTGATAAAATATATAAATGCCCAATGACGGTATACAGAGAAAAGTTCTTTACCTCCCGTGCTAGTCCAGGACTGTGTTACGGCAAGGTAAGATTCTCGCTCATGGAATAGTAGACGTAATGTAATCACGTTAAGACACTTTTTACCAATTACATTTGTTTTGCTGTGAATCATAGATGACGATAACGAGTTACAAGCTTAGCGTAAACAAGTAGTATACGTAAAGAAATCAAACAATGCAACTACTAACGTTATTTCAATGTAAACAAGGTGTTTTCACAAAACAATATTTGTTTAGAATTTGTAATAAGACAAACGTGTTAAAAATGAAATAAAATAATAAAAAATAAAAAAAGGTGTTTCTAAAACTAAAATAATAAAATAAAAGTAAGAGCCTAACGAAAGTTGTATTTTTTTTTTTTTTTTTTTTTTTTTTTTTTTAGAATATAATTTAGAATACAAATAATGTTTGTGTACTAATCTTCAATTAATAATGATTACTTATAGTGTATATATTTATATATATTACTTACATATATTCATATAATGTTTTTATTGTTTAGTAGTTATCGGTATTCAATAAAATATATATTTTTATATAAATAATTACTGACATATTTGTATAAATTTTTCAGTCTGTTCATAATCCAAGTCACTCAGAAACTCATCCAGAGCCCTTCTACACACAAATCTCGTCGTATCCTTAAGGGGTTTAATTTTACTTATGCGATTGTACAATAGAGGAGCCAAGAAATAAGAGAAACTCTGTGCAAAAGTGGTTTTGCATGCTGGATAATAAACAGAATCCAAATCGAGCCAACAGCAAAGGAGAAATGGCAAACGCTACTAAGAAAATAAAAAAACTAAATAACATGAAAAATATTAAAGATAGACAAGGTACAAAAATATGAACCATGTCAGGGCACAGCAAGAGGATAAAATTAAAATTAAAAAAAATCCGTGAGAAGTATAAAAAAAAATCTAGGTATTTAAAATAATTTAAAGATAAAATAAGGACATATCTGCCACAGTGAATAAGAGCCTCGTAAAAAATTCAATAGACCAATAAATACCTACCTTAAATACCAAAAATCCAACCGCACTTCGCAAAACCCGTTAATAATAATTTTATTATAACCACACATTGAACATTCCAACCACATAATAATATCGCATATAGACTTGACAGCACCCACTTTACGATCTCTGCTTATGTACACGGCCGTAAACAGCGTGATGTTACGAGCAATAAACGTTTTGAGTGAAACGCATAGCTCGGAAACATTCGAATTAGATCACAGTAAAACGCGTTTAACTAATATAAAGTTTAGGTTACACTGCATGGAATTAAAGTGTTTTAAGAGCGTTTTTCCAGAAAGATGGAAACATCGCAAATAGCTGTCAAAAATGTACAGGACCTGTTTTTATTAATTTGGCAAGGGCAATATGGCTAACTAGTGAACTAGAATATTAATAATGACTTGCAATTATAACATAAAATTTGTTGTTATGGTTTAGGTGTAAAAAAGGCATGTGGAAAGTTTACAAATACTTTTTTTACATCTAAAACTAAATATTCGGTGTTACGATATTAGTTATTGCATTTCATAAACAATATTCTAGTTCGCTAGTTAGCCACATTTCTTATTTCCATACAATAATATTGCCAAATTAATCAAAACATCGAAATATTTTACATCTATTTGTGACGTTGCCCACTTTCAGAATAAGCCACCCAAACCCATAGTCATCTTTGTTTCCATATCCTGCAATAGTCCTACACCAACCGGGGGTTGTCCTTGGGTGCACTTGCATAGTGCATACAGGGATAATCGTCGGTTGGTGCCTCATTTCATCGTACGCGTTCCAAAGGTCCGAGAAATGTCAAAGACCAACAATTAATAATAATAATAATCTCGGACTCCATACACCTTAGATCCCTCTCCTCAGCCGAAAGCTATAAGTATTTGGGTATGTCGGAAGCGTTAGGCTTCAACGTTGCTGACATGAAGAAATCGTTGAAGGAGCGCTTCTTTGGTCGCCTGAAGAAGGTTTTAATTAGCCTTCTTTCGGGCGGAAACAAGGTGCGCGCCTACAACGGTTGGGTCATGCCGGTTTTGATGTACTCTTTCGGCATACTCAAATGGACTCAGACCGAACTCGACGCCCTGGACAGAAGGGTCCGTACACTCCTGACCGCAAACCGGATGCATCACCCACGTTCATCAGTGATGAGACTGTACATCCCGCGGAAGTGCGGGGGTCGAGGCTTTTTAAACGCTAAGACCGTCCACAACCGCGAGGTGTGCAGCCTCAGGGATTATTTTCTTAAAGCCGAAGTGGGTATGCACCGGGATGTGGTCGCAGTGGACAAGGGACTCACCCCGCTGTCCATAGCCAAAGAGAACTGGCGCAAACCTGTAATACTTACTACAGATGACCGCAAGGAGGTGTGGCAGAGCAAGGAGCTTCACGGGCGCTACTATCGGGCTCTTCATGAGCCTGGTGTAGATTTCTTAGCGTCCGTATCCTGGCTACGTTTCGGTGACCTTTTCGGGGAAACTGAAGGTTTTGTCTGTGCAATTATGGACGAAGTTATCTTGACGAATAACTACCGGAGACATATTATGAAGGACGGGACGGTTGACGTGTGTCGGGCATGCCATCGTCCGGGTGAGTCCATCAGACATATTATTTCTGGTTGTTCGCGTCTGGCTAACAGCGAGTACTTACACAGGCATAACCAAGTGGCCAGGATTATTCACCAGCAACTTGCTTTGAAATATAAACTTGTTGACTCTGAGGTACCGTATTACAAGTATGTGCCCGACCCAGTTCTCGAAAATGACCATGTCACGTTGTACTGGGATCGGTCTATCATTACTGACAGGACTATTGTTGCCAATAAGCCTGATATAGTGGTGATAGACCGATTAGCGCGCAATGATAGTCGATGTTACCATCCCACATGACGGGAACCTCGTGAAAGCTGAGAAAGAGAAACAAATAAAATATCTCGACTTAGCACACGAGGTTGTTGACATGTGGAATGTGAGCTCGGCTATCATTGTACCGATTGTAGTAACGGCCAATGGCCTGATGGCCGAGAGCCTCGACCAACATCTCTCGAGGTTCTCGTTAGGCGGTTGGATCAAGCGCCTGATTCAGAAGGCAGTACTCCTCGATACGGCTCGTATTGTGAGGAGGTTCCTGTCTCTGCAGCCCTAACCACCGGTAGCTTGGACCCTGCTCCCGACACCGGCGGACATCTATTTTTTTATATTTTTAAATGTTTTATTCTTTTTATATCTTTTTAATGTAAAAATATTTAAAAATGTAATTTAATATGAGAGTAAATAAATAAACGAAATAATAATAATAACCCCACCGCCGTATCTCTACGTTGACGTCGTGGTGGGGCTTGCGCGCTCCGAACTCTAGGTCTGTGCTGGTAGAGTTGACTTTGCCGGTACGGGTCTAGGATGAGGAGCCAGACCAAGAGAGATACAGAAACCCGCAGGGCAGCATGTGGCGAGCTGTTGGGCCGTAGCGATCCCACGGAACCTATCTTCCTTCTTGCCTTTATTGGCCGGCTGGAGTGAACACTGACGAGGAACGGAGCTCCCACCTCATTCTTGCCTTAATTGGCCGGCTTGAGTGGAGATTCGCAAGAGCACACGTGCTCGGAGGAAGGAAGTATTCCAGTAAGTGCTCGTAGGGATCTTGACTATTTTCCGGGCTCTGGGATTGTTCTGAAAGCCGTGGAATACCTCTCCACTCCTCAAGCACCTCAGGACATGTTGCCCCCTTGTCGCTACGTCACTATGTGCTAGCGACAGTTTACGGGGGCCCATTATTGAGTGTGCAAGTCACCCCCTGTCATTTTATCCGTGTATATATAAAACATTGATCAGGCAGGGGCCATAGTCCTTCCATAGTTCCAAGTCATCAGTCAACTTAAGCCACCCAAATCCATAGTCTAATAACTTTGTTTCCATATCCTGCAATAGTCCTACACCAACCGGGGGTTGTCCTTGGGTGCACTTGCATAGTGCAAACAGGGATAATCGTCGGTTGGTGCCTCATCTCATTAAAACGCCAAACGGGCCTCTGTGAGTTGGCTTCGGCCCCTCGTACGCCTTCTAAAGGTCCGGGACCCCAGGGTCCCGAGAAATTTCAAAGAATAATAATAATATATTATATATTTTTTTATTATTTCAGTATATTTTAAAAGCCAATATTTTTCTTTAAATTGTATAGGCTTGTCTTTTTTGCCAACAATAAGTAACTCGTAACAGTTAGTATTCACACAATTATCTCATTGCACAAACCCACCTTTTGATAACGCATTCTATTTTTCCGTATGTCTGTCTTTTTTACTTTTATCAGTTGAGGTGATCAACTATGTGTGTGGTGGCGGTGTTGTTTAAGTGAATCTCAATTTTTATTGTACCCAGAGGATAATTCTCGGGAGATATACAAGTTGTGAAATTAAAAGTTGTGTTGGTAAAGGATATGCCTTTTATCTAAGGTTGTCAAATGGGTCGTCGGCACTCTTAATGAAATTTCTGATAACTAGGCTGCTCTAAGGGTTGTTGCCCCAGGTCAACAGTAAAATGTGTACTGGCTGATATTACTTATAGCGACACATTTTTGGCAAAAGGGCCTTTGGCATAGTTTTTAAACCAAAATTAAAAGGAAGAAAACGCACGCACGATCGAAACTATCCCACCAAACAAAAGCGTACAATAGGACCAACATTCGGTCCCTTGAACTGGGGACACTATTGTAGTCTCCGCAATAGAAGCATTCATCATTTGTTGGTAGATTACCTTTCGCTCAGTACTTTTCAGCCTATTAGGCAGAATTCAATATTCAAGAGCTTTTAGCTATGTAGGTTTTATTTATATTGAAAACTTCTTTTGCGTTTAGAATAATATGTGATAGTGCGTTTGTAATGGAGTAACTTATAATTGTGTTAATGTTTCTAAACAGGGTGTCAGGGACATCGACGCGAAGCCGGCTACCATGGATTCAGTACATGATTCTGAACCCCACTGCGTTGAAATTTTTCGTCGGTTATTAAAAAATAAATCTGCTGTTTCATAGAAAAGTGCAATACCTACGCGGTCAAAATGTATGGAGCAGTAAGATGGTTGAAGCCGTGATATAGTAATATCCCTAGGGATTTCTAGGGATGTAGCTATATACCGTAAAAAGCGGTTTATAACTGTCTTACTAGGAATATAACTATTATACGAGTACGATCTAGTAATACAACTATTAGGGCACTCCGACCAAATAGCTAAGGTTAGAACTGTGACCGAGCCGAGCAAGCGAAGCGAGCGGTGCCGCGATAGCGGCCGGCGAGCGCTACGTCGAAATTGATCGCAGTAATAAAATTAGAGCACTCTGACAGTTATGAACCGTTTTCATATAAATATATTACGGTATATAGCTATATCCCTAGGGATATAACGATATCACGGGGTCAACCATCTTACTGCAACTTAAACATATCGTTTATTTTTCTCCAACCCTTAAACAGTCAGGAACAGGTTAGGATGACTGTCAACACAGCGAAAACAATTGGGTTGGTTGCCGAGAGATGGTAGAAGGCTGCAGACCAAAAGTCGGGTGAGTTAACGACCAACTGAAGATCGCGGGGAAGACCTGGATGAGGCTCGAACATACCAGTGAAGCAGGGCACAAACGGGAGGAGGCCTGTACTCAGCATTGAGTGGAACAAGACTGCCAGTGATGATGATGATGACATCGAAAACTGACGATGTCTTTATTCAAAGTCAAAGTCAAATCATTTATTTCAAATAGGCCCTTGCAAGGCACTTTTGAACGTCAAAAATTAAAAAAAAAAATTGAATTGATTCTAGTCGCCCCTTCCAAAAGGTATGGAGAAGAATGGGCAAGAAACTCCACCGTTACTCTTTTAAAATGTTTTACAATATTTTGTATATGTAGGTACATTAGTTATATAATTATATGTGAAAGACGATGCATCGAAAAATAAAAAAATAAAATTTACTATATCACAATAGGTAAAAAGAATTTTAAAAAGAGAGCAACAACAGATAAATTAATTACCTATGTGATAGATACATGGTTCTCACATATTTACAAACATTGTAAAAGTAGACGATTTTCCAAAAAAAAGTTACAATTAATAAGTCAGTGTGTGAGGAAGTAATCCCAGATCCCAGAATGTAAAATCAATGTCATCTAATAAAAATAAAAATAAATTATACAATTATATTAACATGACGCCACTCTAGACAAAATCAAACTGGTTGCTAATTAGCAACCAGTTTGATTTTGTCTAGAATTGCGTCATGTTTACGGCAAGTAAATGTTTTTTTTTTTTTTTTTCTTTTTGTATTCCGACCATTTTTCAACGAGACAGTCTATAATTCTGTAAGTATTACAGTATTTTGACTTACTATAAATTAGTCAATAAATGCGTTATCTCGTGTATACTAAGCTTAACTGTAACTACAGACATGGAACTATATAAAGCACATAACGACTCTAATACCCGCCACATCTTAATAATATATTTATTATGCCATACTTTTACTAGATCTAAGTTTTATTCGTTAATTACTACTTTTTGGTCTTTTGTGGCTAAGTAATAACAGCCGCACGTGTCGATCCATCGGGTTAAGCTACGCTTGCCGGGGTAGGTCCATTAATGGGTGTGACCTTTACATACCGAGACTCCTCCGTATTTCGGAAAGCACGTTAAGCCGTTGGTCATCATTTGTGGATTTTTGACAGTCGTTACGGGTCGTCAGAAGCCCGAAAGTCTGACAACCAGTTGTACCAAGGGTATTACCCAGTTACTGGGTTGTGGAGGTCAAAGGCAGTCGCTCCATGTAAAATACTGGTATTTAGCTGCATCCGATTAGATTGGAAGCCGACCTCAACATAGTTGGATTGCAACATACTGGATTAATGAAGACACGTTCCTGATACAAGGTGGATTAAAATCCTGGGACATAACATACTATCACGCCTGTTTTCCCTGCAGGGGTTAGCAGAGATGTTATACGGCAATTAAATACCTACATGACATTCCACTAATTAGGATATATACAGGGTGATTGGAAGATGGGTGCAAAGCTTTAAGGCGAAGATAGTACTGACAATTTAGAACCATTTAAGCCATGGTTGTCTTAGACGAAGTCTTACCAAATATTTTTAACCAAATTTTTTAGTTTTTTTTCGGAAATTCTCAAAATTTAATGTAAACTGCATAATTATGGCCAAATTGAATGATAAATGAATTCATTTTTTATTTATTTAGTTAAAGTAATGTGTAAGCAACCAAGCAAAACATGTTTTAGGCTTCTGTGTCATTAGACATTTTTTTTACAGACATTTAAAGCTCAGAAAAAATAAAAAATTTGTACGTCTTTTAAACCTTATTAAAAAAAAAAACGGAGGGTGCTTTTTTTGTTCAAACCTTTTTTAAAACATGCTTGATAATCGCTCTTTCTTTTGAGGTATCATTTATGCGGATATCTTACAAATTATTGAAATTAGGGCCTACAAACCAATTTGAGGGAGAAATTTTTTATTTTAGGCAGACTAATTAAAACAACATTTGAATTAAAATTATTTATTTTTCATGTTCAAAATGACGGCCGTGATTCCTAATACAAGCACGGCCCCGTCTTCTAACTTCTGTAGTCGTTATTTTCAACATCATCTCCTGCTTCATTGTCTCAAACGCTGAATTTATTCTTTGTATCAATTCTTCTCTAGTGTTTATTTCTATGTTGTTATACACCAGTTCCTTGGCCCGGCCCCACACGTAAAAGTCCAACGGGGTCAGATCTGGGGAGCGAGCGGGCCAAGGGATGGGTCCATCCCTGCCGATCCAGCTATCAGGAAAGCAATTGTTGAGGTGTTCCCTTACATTTAAAGTCCAATGCGCTGGACAGCCGTCTTGCTGAAAGATGACTGTTCGGTCTCTTTCGAAGATCGGGACACCTGATTCCTCTACCAGCAGTGGTAAATCAATTTGCAGAAATTGCTAATAATTTTCGCCATTCAATGGATCAGGCAAAAAGTGGGGCCCAATCAATGTTCTGCCAATTATTCCAGCCCATACATTCACAGAGAATTTCATCTGAAATGACACCTGCTTCTTAAAATGTGGATTGTTGTCTGCGTCGGCCCATTCATGGATGTTGTGAAAGTTTGTAATACCTTCCCTTGAAAATTTACTTTCATCCGTCCACAAGATTGATTTCAGAAACCACGCATCTTCGATGTCTCTATTCTTTGAGGATCTTGCTCTACTAGACCTTGCACACTCCTGTCATGGAACGGATACTTATCATTTTGGTGCATTGTATGCCACACCTTCCATTGAGAAATGTTTAAATTTCGAGCTACTGCTCTAGTACTGGTAGTAGGATCCGCTTGAAATGCTGCTAAAATGTCTTCGTCGACGGCAGTTTCGTGTCTGCCCGGGTTGACTCCAGGTTCCACGCGGTGAAACCCATCTTGGGCAAGACGACGAAACGTGTTGTAAAACACTCGGACATTCGGTATCCTGCGATTCGGATAGCGCTCTTGATACATCCGTCGCGCCAAAGATCCATTGCCGTCTGCTCTACTGTACATAAATACGATATCCGCATATTCTTGATTGGAAAAAGTAGCCATAGTCACTTAACAATTAAGAAAAACGGCGTAGGAGCGCACTAAATGTCAACTCAACACAATTAAGTCAAAAATCAACACGTGCAGGAGCGCGAGGCTACCACTGGACACGGTGAAACAAAAAAGTTCAAAACTAACGTAAACAACACGTGCAGGAACGCAAAGGGCTACAACTGAACACGGTAAATTGTGAATCAACACGACAACGTCCACTCACAAGGGCAGTAGTTTGACTAATAAGTAAAAGATGTATGGCTTCATCACAGACCGACTGACCCTGACTAAAGAAAAACGACTTTGTTGCCTCAGTAACTAAGACCATTTCGCTGTAAAAACCAACTCTTATCGCTTTTTGCTATTCATTGGGCGTTCTACCTGGAAATGCCGTCGCACCGCGCTCGGTGGCCATTGTTTAGAGAATCCCCTCAATGGGTTCCCCTCAATTGGTTCCTGCATGTGCCAAAAATTCTTAGAATTGAACAATGTTATCATTTCGAGCACATAAAGTATTCTTTTAAGCAAAAATTTTGTGTTTTGTTAGACTGCCTAAAATTTAAAATTTCTCCCTCGAATTGGTTTGTAGGTCCTAATTTCAATAATTTGTAAGATATCCGCATAAATGATACCTCAAAAGAAAGAGCGATTATCAAGCATGTCTTCAAAAAGGTTTGAACAAAAAAAGCACCCTCCGTTTTTTTTTTAAAATAAGGTTTAAAAGACGTATTGTACAATTTTTTTATTTTTTCTGAGCTTTAAATATCTGTAAAAAAAATGTCTAATGACACAGAAGCCTAAAACATGTTTTGCTTGGTTGCTTACACATTACTTTAACTAAATAAATAAAAAATTAATTCATTTATCATTCAATTTGGCCATAATTATGCAGTTTACATTAAATTTTGAGAATTTCCGAAAAAAAACTAAAAAATTTGGTTAAAAAAATTTGGTAAGACTTCGTCTAAGACAACCATGGCTTAAATGGTTCTAAATTGTCTATACTATCTTCACCTTAAAGCTTTGCACCCATCTTCCAATCATCTTCTATAAGTTTAAGTTAGTAATAACGAGTGAACCTATTGTCATGAACTGAGGACTGATCCAGACTCCAGACTGAAAATTTCCTTAAAGAAAAATTGGTAATTAATTGACCTAGTATTACTTAAACGTAGCTTAGTTGCGATCCTGTCAGGGTTGCGAGTTTGTCCGAAAGGGATATCGCGGTCCTGGCACTCAGGCAACGGAAGGGACACGGGTGGGTTTTAGTCAGTAAAAGTCTGACACGCCCCCCCGCTCCACCCAGAGCGGGAGAAGTTATTTGATAATTTCCCACACTCAAAAAAAAAAGAAGCTTAGTTGCGATAATGTTTATTTATATCATCGGAACAAGATAATTTTATCTTCATCACAAATAAAGTTTATCCGAATTCAATCTATTTATTTCCCAGAAAAACATAAACATAACGATTTCGCCGATACTACAAGACAATGTAATTTACATCCCTATTTTTCCAATAGGGATTTAAAATAATAGCCTTGACTAAGTAGGGCGTCGGAGTGCAAAGTTTGAGGCCAACTCGACAGTTTGTGAACTACGATTGTTCAAATAATCTATAGCTATGTGTTTATTGCTCCCTTTACATTTCTGTTTACTTTCACTTTTCCACTGAATTCAAAAAGGTTTTATTTTTGCCGACACTCCCAATTTTGGAGCAAGACATCTACCCTCGTTATTCTTTCCGCTATCCTTTTCCTCAAATCATCCAAAAAGGTTATTTTTAATAATCTACACTAACATTATAAAAACAACACAAGACTAGCTTCAAAAACGGTGAACGAAAACATCGTGATGATATTTGCATGCCTTTTTTTTTTTTTTTTTGGTTGGGAAATCATCAAATGACTCCTCCCGCTCTGGGCGGAGCGAGAGGGAGTGTCAGACTTTTACTGACTAAAACCCACCCGTGTTCCTTCCGTTGCCTGTGTGCCGGGGCCGCGATATCCCTTTCAGACAAACCCGCAACCCCAGCAGGCATTAGTCCTTCCGGACCCCGTCAGTTGGTGCTGACATCACTTTGAGGCGCGCGTGGAACACAACGCGCCGTCGTCCCGGGCCTGGTCCTTATCGGACGGCGAGCTGCCCATCGCTCACCGTCCGCAGGCCCGCGCATTTGCATTTGCATGCCTGAGAGATATTTCTCGACGGTATGTGAAGCCAACTCAGAGGCCCATGGGCGGCTTTAAAACTCTGACACCAGGTTAGTCACTAACCACAGGAAAAGAAGAAGAAGAATTTTATAAAGAGAAAAGATTGATATTTTTTTTTGTAATAATCTCAAAGCACTGGACCGATTTAAAATATTTTAATTGTAGATGCTATATCTCTGAGTCACATATGCTATAATTTATAAAGATATCGCGCGGGCAAAGCCGCTGGCGGATTTGAAATGAAATTGTTTATTCTGTAAATAGGATATCGGAATCACTTTTACACGTCACGTTAAAAAAAAAAAAAAACTAGATGAATGAGGTCGGAGTTTCTTATCTGACTACTCTGAGAAGAAAGGCCGAAACAAACTCAGAGGTCACAGTCTCTTTTAAAGTTCAGACAAAATCTTGGTCAAGCCATATGAGAACCATGTAGATAAGTGTCTGAAATGGTCTTTTGAGGAAACAACCACACAGATTAGAGTGGACCTGTCCAGTCAGTGCAAGCATTTGTCAGTAATCGTGGAGCTCAACTCGACGAACAATACCAAAGAAAGGACATTTGGGTAGGCCGCATCAACTACTCAAACTGCCAGACCATCATTAAAACTATTAATCAATTTATTAGGGTATAGGTCTCTTCCTTAAATAATTAGAAAAAAGTAGCGCAGTATCGTGACCGATTCAAGGAATACGTGTTAATAATAATAATAAAAGTTTATTCATGTAAAAAGGTAAAATACTAAATACTATCTACGATCTAATCTACGAAAAATTCTATTAAGTTATGTGCCTGAACTAGGTAATCCTGTATTTCAGGCGACGCAAGGTATAATATTTCTAAATAATCACATTAATTATACAAATCTAGTCATCAAATTGGTATGTAAAAAGGTGTAAATAGTACAATAAATCCTACTTGCTAAAATCTTATTACCTAACCTAAACCTAACCTTATTAAGCTAAACTTAATTAATACAAATACAATTTTTATTTAAGTACAACTAATAGTTTCTCTGTATCTTCGTATGACATACTTTGAAGAGCTTTGAAGAGAATACATTTTGGCTCTCGCATTTAGTCTGTTATAAAGTAATGGTCCTAGGAAGACAAAAAATTTGGCTGCGAAAGCATGTTTTGTACTTTTTGTAAGGTAAACTATGTCTTTCCGTCTCTTTTTAGTAAATTCAGTGCTATATTGGAGGGCTGCGTGTTGTTTTAATACGATGCTCATTATGAATAACTGTCGAGCTGTTAGTACTTCACAGGATTTATAGAGTAGGTTAGTGGTAAAAAGGAAAGGGATGTAGAAACCTTGAGAATCGATCTTTGAGCTCCGTGTTCCCAGCAGTGAGACCGCCCAGGATAAAAATATTAGGTAATAGTCTCGCGTTTGAAAACTCTCTCGATGGTAAGCGATAATGCCGTCAACAGCATGTACGCTTAGCATAATTAGTCTATAATGTTCCAACTGCTAGAACATAGGCCTCCTCTCTGTGAGAGGGAGTGAGCCGTAATCCACCACGCGGACCCAGTCGGGGTTGGTAGATGTCAAATGTTTTCGAATTTTTGGTTCTAGGACATGCCGGTTTTAAGAGCAGTGATGATGAAATAATTTACTCAAAGTAAAGGCCGCAGAAATCCGCTGGATGCGAGAAGAACCGGTCGAAGTGGCGGTGCTCGGGGGAGGCAGGGTCCAGCAGTAGACGTCTTTCGACTGAAATAATGATGATAGCGCTGACAAAGGTTCCCACCCACGACCTACAACTCGTAAGTCGGGGCCACTGGGCAACCTACATTACTCTCCAGTGACACGCTTGCCTAGAAATCCTATTAACCCATATTTGAAAACTCCCAGATAATAGTAATAGGGCAACGAAGACACCGGCAGGGCGTTCCAATTCATTCCTTAGCTCTACGGTACGAACCGAAATATTTGCCGCAACAAATTCCAAACCCTAAAGTTTTGAACGAAGCGTGACATGTTTTTGTTGAACCCGTGATAATAATATCACGTCTCACCACAACGTGTGGAAATTAATTTTAATTCCTATTGTATTCACATTTATTTAATTAGTTGTTAATGAGATACTGAGTTTATTTTGTTTGCTAGGTTCCGCGGCCTTTGTTTGGTTCGGCGCCGCTTTTGTAATTTCGGAAAATTTGTGGTTTTCTTATACAAACGGGATGTAAATTAAACGGAAACTGGCACACAGTAAACACAGTCAAGTCCCACGTACGTGATGTATGCAACGCATAATGACATCTGGGACCCAATTCTGTTAACGCAATTGTGTCAAGATGGGTGAAAGACTTGATTTTATACAAAAAAAACTATACATTAGAAACACACTTAAGACGTGATGTATGCCAGTGGCTCTGAGTAGTTTGCTTGTGTGTTCTGTGCTGAACTCACACAACGCAATAATAATAAAACTTTCACAATTTTTTACAAAAAAAAAACCGATTGAGAAAATAACTCAAAAAGTGTAAAATTACTTTAATCGTTTTTTTTTGGAAAAATTTGGTGATGTGAGAACGTGACACTGTTAATAAACTTTTGTTTCTGTACCTACTATCTTCATTATTTACGCTCCTACATTAATAATGTATCTTAATTGGCTTCATTATGAAAGTACCTCGGATACCCCTCACGCATTCAAATACCTTACTCAAGGAACCAATAACTGCAAGCGTCTGTACTTTGTTTTGCATAGCATTATGCTCGTACAATAGTTTGTTATCCCTTCATTTACAAGTACTTCCTATCTTCCTGAATATCAACATAAGGGCCGGGACACAAAGTTGTATTGTTCTCCGGCTAGTTCTGTCAACTACAAACTATTCGCCGACCGTGAAGATACGCCTTCGTCAGGAGTTGATAAGACGCATTGTTATTTGATTGGCCCATATTGTGCGGACTGTTTCTATATTCTTTTGTTTTAATCTTAGAGCCATATTAGACTATCATAGAAATATGATTAGAGATGTATGAGTCATTTTTATGTGAAGAACCTATGGCGGTATAATATGTACATACTCGTATGATTCATATCGTCTATGATCATAGTTAAGGGATCCTATTTGACAGCAAGCGTACAAATATTATCATAACACGGCTAAATCGTTATCCATCTTGATTAAATATGACGTATAAATGATCTTAAAAATGAAGAACAGCATCATTTAACATTTACTTTTTGACATACCACGACTGCAAACACTCATTCAATGGTTGGCAAACAAAAGTTACGAAGAAATCGAGTCAATCCTACATACGATCACATAATCCGAGAGATATATTGCCACAAACACAAACAAACAAACAAACACACACACACACACAACACACACGCGCTCACATAAGCACCCAATGCACACAAAATTATTTTGTTATATTGATCTGAATTTTGATTTGAATTTTAATGTTAATTTTATTTTGATTTGGATTTTAATTCTTAGTAATTTTCTAATCGTGATTTTTATTTTAATTTTAATTTGATTTTGATTTAATTTTGTTATAAATTTTTAATTTTGTTATAGTTTACTGGTAAATTTCTCACTTATGTATTGTTAATATAAACCGGAAGAACGGAAGTACCTAATACAAGCATTTTTTTGCATAAAAGGTAGTTCCTATCATTATATTGTTGATTGTACATACGTTTTTTTTTTTTGACACGTTGCGGGGCGCACTGCATTAGCAGTAGGTTTTTTGAAGTTGAAAAATGACAGTACGAGCGCCGCCGTACAATTTTAAACTCTTCTGAAGTGAGGTACAGTAATTATAGCGAAATTTTGTATACAGGAACAAGGAAATCCGTTTTTCCTGTCGTATCACATCAATCTCTCTTATGTATAGATAGTATTGCTCCAGGGCAGTACGGATATAGCAGTGGTCGTAACTTGTATGGGCAATTTTACTGTCATATCGCATAATTTGAAAAAGTCGGTACCGTTCCACAACGTGTCTATGATGCTAGAATTGATAGATATGTAATCATATTTGTGTGATAATTATAATATATGATAGTGTAATTGGGGCCTTAGAGACTCTTTGTAAAAAATAATCTTGTTTCATTTTTATTAAACATCAGCAACCCGTGTTGCCGTTTTTACTAATATCACGCCTGTAGTCCTCCAAGCGTAAGGCAGAGGTGTACCTACAGTACACCCACATTTCGCCAGTTATGTGGAAGTCCTTTGTAATAGGGGGCGAGCCTATTGCCATCAACCGGGCACAAATCCAAACCCCGGGCTGCAACTGAGAACTTCCTGACGGAAATACCCAAGGACACTGGTTTTTATTTTTACTATTATAGGACAATATCAATCATTATCATCACTCCCGCAAGCTTTCGTGAGGCGAGTTACACAGCCAGCCAGCACCCACGGCTTCAACGGGTATCCTGACCATCAGCATGCAGCGAACGCGCTTAGGAAACCGGGAATGAGGAATGAGGGTGATGACCAGGGAGGTCATCATCCTCAACATTATCAGCAGCCTTGGCACAGCACCTGCACTTTCAGCCGGTCTCACAAGCAGAGCCCATTCTACCCTCTCTTGGTTAAAGTCAGCAGTCAGCCACAACTCGGCGCTGTACCAGCCCCCACGCCACCCCGACTCTCTGGGGAAACACTACCATCACCGCAGACAGTTCCGACTCACCGCAAACTATACGGCAACCGGTTCCGACGCACTGGAACCTCAGCTGGCACTGTGAAGCATCGCAAGATAAAAGACTTAGACCACTATGGACCTCCGGTCTCCGGAGGGGAGTGATCTGGCGGCATCTACATCGCCACATGCGAACTACGCATCAAAGACCTGACGTCACAAAAATCCTGCATCGCGCAATTAGAGTTTACCGCGCGAACGATATTTGTTTATAAGACTATCCGACATCAATCGTTTGGCAGTTGCCCGCCAGATATGACACCCATCTGGTCGGAGGATCCTCCCTTTTCTA
The DNA here is from genome assembly GCA_916701695.1 of Agrochola macilenta. Classification (NCBI taxonomy): domain Eukaryota; kingdom Metazoa; phylum Arthropoda; class Insecta; order Lepidoptera; family Noctuidae; genus Agrochola; species Agrochola macilenta. The sequence goes on along the minus strand of OU753572.1, from coordinate 4,781,336 downwards.
CAGAGGATGAGTGAACTTTACACCCTGTTCCGCATACCTCTAAAAACATATCCTTAATCACTCTTAATTACACCACAACTACACAAAACGTTGGCCTTTGCAAGACTTTCTAGCATCTTAAAACATTTTGTAGACAAGACGTTAATATGATTTGATAACTACGCCAAAAAAGCGTTTTTGTCTTAAAAAAAATATTGACATAATTTGTATTGAATTTTCTTTTTCTAAGGCAAATTGCTACAGACATCTTGAGGAAATTGCCTAATAACATGGTTGTCGTAAAAGATTGGCGTTCTACGTGCGCTGATTCCAAATCTTGTTATGACAGATAAGTAGAATATTGGAATATTTCACGTAGGCTAAATTCATTATTGGTAAGATAGTTTATTTAGTGGTTTAACCATACTTAGATTTGCGTATTTTTTCATAAAAACTGAATTGTTTTCTTGTTGTCTCCTCTGACGAAATTGCTTCTCAGACTACACACACTTGGGCACGCCACAATTGCGGCGATAAGTCCCCTCTTTGAGGAGTGGATAGAGAGGCGTCACGGCGTCCTCACCTTCCGCCTGACGCAGGTCCTCACCGGACACGGTTGTTTCGGGAGGATCCTGTTCAGGATAAAGCGGGAGGAAACGCCCGGGTGTCACTATTGTGTGGATCGCCCGGAGGACACGGTGGAGCAAACGGTGGAGGTCTGCCCGGCTTGGGCAGGGCACCGCCGTGTCCTCACGGAGGCGATCGGCGGCGACGATCTCTCGCGTCCGGCCCTGGTGCAAGCCATGGTCCGGAGCGAGAGTGCATGGGAGGCCGTCACCTACTTCTGCGAAGCAGTTATGCTCGCAAACGAGGAGGCGGAGCGCGCGAGGGAGATGCAAGCTGCACGCCCTCGCGTCCCTAGTCGCCGCAGGAGACGCCCCGAGCGTCGGGAGTCACGAGCTGACTTCCGGCCACCGTAGGCGCGGGCTTGCGGACGGTGAGCAATGGGCAGCTCGCCGTCCGACAAGGACCAGGCCCGGGTCGACGGCGCGTTGAGTTCCACGCGCGCCTCAAAAAGATGTCAGCACCAACTGACGGGGTCCGTAAGGACCAATGCCTGCTGGGGTTGCGGGTTTGTCCGAAAGGGATATCGCGGCCCCGGCACACAGGCAACGGAAGGAACGCGGGTGGGTTTTAGTCAGTAAAAGTCTGACACGCCCTCTCGCTCTGCCCAGAGCGGGAGAAGTCATTTGATAAATACCCAACCACAAAAAAAAAAAAAAAAAGACTACACACACACTTAATTTGTCCTCATATATGAAGCCGGATTTCAGATTCCAGTCTATACCGATGTGACTGACGAGACACACTGTTAAACCGCTTCTAAAACAATTACTAATCAATGCCAATATTACCCATTAATTTGTATAAAACTTCTGGGATCCACTACATAACGATACTAAACAATGCAGCTTTAGAGCTCGGAAGTTTCCCGACATGTAACTAATAGTCTCTCAACCACGGATAGTCTGCGGCAGCATAATATAAATATAGATGTAATATAAATCTTTATTTCGTGCAAAACAATAGAACAGACACAACACATAAATTAATGCACAATAAATAACACAATCTTCTATTTTTATTGTGCATTCATTTATGTGTTGAATGAGGAAAATGTCGTGTGGAAAGTTTTGAGTATGAATGTCGATGGCTATAAGAGTAGGGGAAGACCGAAGAAACGATGAATGGACTGTGTGGAAGGTGATATGGATAGAAAGGATGATGAGTAATAAGAAGTAAGGTTCCGTGTGGTGCCGGACGTAAAGAATAGTACCACCCCATTTCTTCCCGTGGGTGTCGTAAAAGGCGACTAAAGAAGTCACGAGAGAATGGGCAGCAGCGTTCTCTATGCATTTTAACACCATACTGCGATCACCAACCCACCTGCCAAGCGTGGCGATTATGGCAAACCCCCCCCATTTGGGGGAGGCCTATGTCCAGTAGTGGACGTCTTTCGGCTGAAATGATGAGAGTAAAGTATGGAAAAAAGCGACTTCTTCCGCCGACCACAAATAAATTAGAATAAGAGTAGGACAGTGATGAAATAATACATCTTCTATATAATTATCTATACATATAATATTAAAATAGTAACGATGTCAAAACTATACATTGAATACTTTTTTTTAAATAAATAATTGGAACGAGTCTGATGCCGAAAATTTTGTTTTTATAATTTTTGTCTATTCTGTTTGTCTTGATGTATATCGTTCCGGATTGGCGCATAAAATGCTGAATGGATTTGGATGAAATTTGGCACATAGATAGTTTATAACCTGGATTGACACATATGGTATTTTTAATCCTGGTAGTACATTCCTGTGGGGTATTTACCGACATCCACGCCGGCGAAGCTGCAGGCAAAGCTAGTAAATAATATACTTAGCTCATTCTCGGCAACCCAAAAAAAATCGTCTGTCAAGACACCATAATTAAAATGTAATGGGTGTATAGGTGTAGTGTAGTGTATAGGTTCTACAAGGATCTTTTGGAGATTTAATGAAATTGTCAGAGTAAAAGTATTGAAAAAACAAGATGGCGGGGATGTTCCAATTTTGGCCTCGTGTCAAAAATCCTTGTTCCGTTTTAGGTAAAAAAATCCTTGATATTTCGTCTAAATATAAAAACTTGACCAAACAACGCTTAGTTTTTAGTTTAACATCATGTTGAGAAGTTTTTGACACAATATTATTTGGTCTCAACACTGCGTAAGTGCAAAGTTTCAAGTGAAAGTTAGTAGAGACAGCACATCTGATGTTCTCTCACTATTATGACAAATATAGATCTGGATTGTTCCGAGTTTCGGAGATGTATCTCTATTTTATTATTTTCGTGGAAATAGGTAGGTACGAGTACATTAAAAATGATTGCGAGATGATTTGATTCAAGTAAAAAATTCTGCGCAATCGATTGTTATTTGGATTGTTTTTTTTTCTCTATTCATTCTGGGTTTGAGCTGTTTATCTTCAGAGAGATAATCTTGTGATATGTTTAATAGAAAATACTTCATCCCAAACCATTATTAAGATTAGATTGTGAGTCTGAAAACTAAAAAGGTTTTATTTATTTTAAATACTTGAGTTTTTTGTTTTGGTGTAAATGTATATTTTGTATCACCAAACATCGCAACATTATGTATCAAAGAACCAAGAAAATCCTCTGACGGACTTGAATAAAGGTATTTTTACCTCAAACTGAATTCTAAGCTTCTGTCGTCTAAATTCTTCATTTAATTTAATAAAGATATTAATTTAAATGGGACTAGAATAAAGCGATAAATAATATAATTAAACATCGAGAGAGCAAAATATCAAAACTTTATAACAGAAACTTATCTTAAAGAAGACACAGGGTGGTGCAAGTTTAGATTAATTTAAATGAAATATTACCGAGTCAAATTTTAATCAGTTTTGATTATTCTTCAGAAGAAATATTATGTTTGAGAACCTAATTGGAATCAGTTGATTAATAAATATAACGGCGCAGCCTTTACCAGAAGTGATCATCGTGTTAGTGGTTGAACAGCTTCAGTATCATCAGGATTGAGCCGGAATAGAGCAGTTCGTCGTGGACGTGGTACGACAGCCGCTCCCCTGATCCATGATCAAAAGCAGCCACCACGCAACCATCGATGCGACGCTCCGCTGGAATGACAGTCACCAGCTAGAGCCATTCTTATCCAACCTTTTCAGTGATTCCTAGTAACTTCTTAACGAAACTATACGGTACAATAAATTAAATAGAAATTGCACATAGAGGCGCACAAGATAAGTCTGCGCGCGACTGGTGGCGCTAGCGTGCTAATTCTATACTGTTATATTTAAAATATTAAATCTATATTAATATTTTAATCTTAATTATGATTAATCTTATTCAAATTCAAATATTTTATTTCAGATAAACATCTATATATGGTTAATAGTAGGATAACTTAGCATAATGTTAGCATTAAATTAAATTAAAAATAAACAACAACACACTTATCCACTTTTGTAAGAGGGGAGAGCTCCACCGGTCTGAAAACACATTCAGGATGCCATTGGAGGAGGAGCGCAAGCGCGCCATCATGGAAGCGCATCGCTTCCGCATTATCGCGGCGAACCCGTCGACGCACGCTTGCAAACATCCCTGATGTGCTACATCGCCACGGCAACCTCAAAAGCACCCTGAACGCGCAGGTCGCTAAAAGCCCGCTGGGTATACTTGGTCCATAGGCAATACGTGTAAAACGACTGGCAGAAGGCCTTAAAAAGCGTTATCTTTACAGAATCAGTACAGCGTGCAAACCTGCGAGCCAGCATATTGCCACGGACAGCCAGCGACCTGCGCTCCCTGTGTAAATCTACATTGTCTTTTAAGTCATCAGTGACCCAATGACCCAAATACTTAAACTTCGAAACCCGACCTAAAAGAGACCCAGAGAGTGAGATATTATATTAATATTAATAAATAAATGAAAAACTATACCTAATTTGACCTTAGATTAATGACAAGATAGTGGCATAAGATTGTTCCGACTTCAGCCACGCGTAGGCTTATTTTGCGCGCAGTCTAATTTTAAATTGTTGACTGTAATACCTGATGCGCACTGTCATTGATGATTGGTTAAGCTGCCAATGAAATGACAATTAAGTTACATTGTGTTTATGAATGAAGTAAATATCTAATACTGAATGACGACGAAAGAATACTTAGTAACGAAACTTATTCTTTAGACTTGTCTGAAATCGTTAACATGCTTATAAAACATGTTGAAGATAGCTCTATCAAAACTATAAATACTTATGTCTAGATAGACAGTCAAAGCTGTGAAATCGTCGAAAAAGCGTCCAATTGTTAAATGCTAAATGCACGAACACTAGAATAGCACAATGACAGCACAATGACGTAGCTACCACGCACACCAGCATAACAACGTTGGCTTGTTTGTTTCAGTTCTTTTGCGGCGCGACACTATCTAGACATATATCAAAGGGCTTGTGGCGTTCGCTGCATGCTGGTGTGTGGTGTGTGGTGTCGTGTCTAGCGGGCAACTGCCCAACGATTAATGTCGGATTGTCATATATATGTGGTTCACGCGGTAAACTATAATTGCGCGATGCAGGATTTGTGTTATGTCAGGATTTTGTGTGACGTCAGATCTTTGTTGCGTAGTTTGCATGAGGCGATGTAGATGCCGCCACAAGCTCAATAATGAAAATTAACAAATTATTCATGAATAAAAGAACAATATTAAGCTAGTTGTGTAATTGCCAAGGAACCATACCAAAAATAGTAGACTCGTGCAGAAAATTAATTTCTCCCAAAACTTACAGCACGTGCATCTTCATAGTTTAAACAATATTTGTTCAAAAAGCTTGTTCGAAAGTTCCACTTATTGTAATTAGTAGCCTTGGCAAGTTGTCAAGTTCCCTAAAACTTCGCGATGTGAATGCGAATATGTAAATATAGCTTTAACTTGCCTTTATGTAGTTCGTGACAGATTATCTGTGGATTAACTGCCAAGCCTTTTCCCAACTATGTTGGGGTCGGCTTACAGTCTAACCAGTTGGAGCTGAATACCAGTATTTTACATGGAGCGACTACCTATCTAACCCCCTCATACCAGTTACTGGTTAATACGATACCCCTTAGTAAGACTAGTTGTGAGACTATCGGGCTTCTGACGACCCGTAACGACTCAGATCCACGAATGACAGATTCAGAGACTCAGATCCATGATAGGAGAGAGGAAGCCCTGTAAAAGGATATCATTAAGTTGTTATTGTGGAACCAAGTTTTAACTTACATTTATTCAAAGTAAGGAGATCGCGAATAGGATACTAACATTTCGCTTATCTATTATTTATGTATTATTTTATCTGTAAAAATGTACTTAAAAATTTTAGATAATAAAGAAATATAAAGAGAGAGATATATGAGTTTTTTTTTTTTTTTTTTTTTTATTTTTAGTTTTTTTTTTTTTTTTTTGTTTTTTTAATACCTTCCGTAGCTAGCGACACGTCGTTTGCAGCTACGGTCGAGCGACAGACGACACGTGTAGCCCAACCGCAGACCAGTAATGCCGCCAACGCTCGAGTGATAACAGGTTTTTCTATCTCCTACTTACCGACTGGAATACGGGCTGCTGCAGCCTGCGGTCGGGTTCCGAATCATGACTGCAGCGACATGACGCCGCGTCATGACACGGCGACACGTCGCCTGCAGTTGCCGCCAGCGGTCGGGTACGGAATAGTACCTTTAAGTAACACAAAAGTTTGAAAGGTGAGAATACTTTCCAAGTGAGATTGCTCGAGTGATTTATTTCGGACAGTAATGAAGATATTCGTTACAAAGTTTTCAGCTCATTTATTATTGTTGGAACAGCGTGGGCGGGGCATGACTTACTTAATACAGTACTAGCGAAATAAAAGAGAAAATTACAATTAAATAATGGAAATTCTAGGCAGTACCAGTAGCCTAAGTGGCAAGTTAATTTTAATATTTGCTTTGTAGTAAACTGTATTGTATTGCTACCTTTAAGAGCGTTTATCCTAAAAGTTGGCAACATTTCAAATAGCTGTCAAATATTTACCTTATTTTATTAATTTTAAGGAAGAGGAAATAAGAAATGTGGCTAACTAGCGAACTAGAATATTAATAATGAATTGCAATTATAACATTGAATTTGATGTTGTACCCGTTTTAGATGCAAAAAAGGCATTTGGAAAATTTCCAAATACTTTTTTACATCTTAAACGAAATATTCACTGTTACGATATTAGTTAATGCATTTCATAATCAATATTCTAGTTCGCTAGTTAGCCACATTTCTTATTTCCACACAGTAATTTTGCCAAATTAATAAAAACAGCTAAATATTTGACATCTATTTGCGACGTTGCCCACTTTCAGAATAAACGCTTGTTAATAATCACCTCATCATCATCTTCAAATATGCTTTTATATAATTAATGTATACAAAATATTGTTTAACATTTTTTAAAGAGTAACGGTCGAGTTTCTTGCCCATTCTTATCCTCTCACCTCTTGGAAGGGGCGACTAGACTTTTTTTTTGTTGTACATTTTGACGTTCAAAAGAGCCTTGTACTCGTATGTGCCCATTTGAAATAAATTATTTGACTTTGACATTATTTTGCTCATAACCCATTTTTTTTGGGGTCGTTGTAACTGTTCTTCGTCTTCCATACTTCTCTACCAGTCATCATCTCGGTAGTCACCCCCTTTCTACCCATATTGTCTTTCACAAAGTCCATCCATCATTTCTTAGTTCCTTCCAGTACTTTTATTGCCATTCGTACTCTAAACTTTCTTCGCGACATTTTTCCTACTTTAAATAAATTGCTTAGTTAGTTATGACCATCGGTGGAGGTCGTGGCTAAGTATTAACAACAGCACGGGTCGATTCATCAGGTTAAGCTATGGAGTCCTCCATGCCTTGGAACGCACATTAAGCCGTTGGTCTTTGACAGTCGTAACAGGTCGTCGGAAGCCTGAAAGTGTGACAACCAGTCTTACCATTACCCAGTTATAGGGTTGTGGAGGTCAGATAGGCAGTTGCTCCACGTAAAGCAAATTCAGGAGCAAATTCAGAAACCCTATTATACGAGTGCGTTGAGTGGAAACTAATTATTCAAACCATTACTTTTTATTATTATTTCATTTAAAATGAAACAACCTGTAAACGAAAAGACAGTCAAGACACCGCTTAATTTTCTGAAGTGGTTTTAAGACTATTCATTGTCTTGTTCTAAGTTTCAGTAGTTAATGGACGTGAAAGTTTAATTAATATGTTGATCACTTATTTAAAAGGCTCTTTGCACTTGAGGTAAAGGCTTCATTAGTAAAACATAAATTGTGGTCGAGCTGAGTCAGGTTATTGAAATGGCTTCCATGGCAGGTTAAACTTTTATACAATGCCACCCATGGGTATGTGACCTCTATATTTTTCTGAACATTCATGTATTTTTTTTCGAAAATTTACTTTTTAAAAGGTAGGTAGGATTATATTTTTCATGTTATTCAATTTAAATTTTTTGAGTAGTGTTTGTGACCTTCCTTTGAGGAGCTCGTGGCTAAGTAATAACAGCTGCACGGGTCAATCCACCAGCTTAAGCTACGCTTGCTGGGATTGGTCCGTGGATAGGTGACCATCTTTACATACCGATACTCCTCCGTGCCTCGGAAAGCACGTTAAGCCGTTGGTCCCGGCTGCCATTCGTGGATCTTTGACAGTCGTTACGGGTCGTCAGAAACCCGAAAGTCTGACAACCAGTCTTACCAAGGGGTATCGTATTACCCAGTTACTAGGGTGTGCAGGTCAGATAGGCAGTTGCATCCGATTAGACTGGAAGCCAATGCCAACATAGTAGGGAAAGGGCAAGGCGGATTGATTGAGTAGCGTTTGTGACCTTCCTTTAGTTTTTTTTGCCATATCTCCGATGTTATTAGCTTGATTTGGATTCTGTTTATTATTTCTTAAACCTTAATGTTAAGAAAAGTAGTTTTTAACTTATATTTGCCATTCATTTTACAACATAACGTGCCCATGTCGGCCCCTCTTGCCAAGGTCCTGCCACAATTGACAATCCGTCAGGCTGCCACATTAGTGACAGGCTGCTACAGAGTTCTTAAGCTCATCATCATCATCATTTCAGCCAAAAAGTCCACTGCTGAACATGGGCCTCCCCACCGCCACTTCGACCGATTCTGTGCTTCCCGCATCCAGCGGATTCCTGCGGCGTCTCAACGTCATCGGTCCATCTTGTGGGAGGCCTTCCAACGCTTCGTCTTCCAGTACGCGGTCGCCACTCCAGAAACTTTCGGTTTCAGTTCTTAAGCTACTTCGTGTTTGGCGCCATCACTATCATCCATCTGTTCTTGTGACGTGAGACGACAAGACACCGGAATCATTTGTGGAACATTGTCAATATGTATTGAACAGACCTATGCTACCGAAAACGAATGTCAATCTTGTTGAAAGTCGTCGCAGAAAATGAAACACTTTGAATGCCATTGCCACTTGCCCTACTTTATCAATACTAATATTATAAATTCGAAATCGGTACAATAGTCCTTAGCTGAATTAACATTTAGTCTTTATTTCATTAAAATCGGCCCTCTCTGTCAAAAGTTAATACAATTTAAAGTCGTAAACTAACCTTTCCAACATGAGATATTATGTGTTCAATGGCAGCAATAGATTATGTAATACAAACTAATGGTTATAATATTAGTAAAGAATCATATAAACCAGCTATCTAATTACGCAACACATTTTCGTAAACGACTAATCTGTTTCATTTTGACAGTTCAACAACATTCATTGCGTTATTTACGTAGTTGAGCAGATTTTTTTTTTCGATCTTTTGTTGCGATGGATTAGCAATCTGTTTCAAAATTATTCAGATTCTGATTGATCGTGTAGTACGCAATTATACTATTGTTTTTATTTTTTTTAACCGTACAAGTGAGTTGGAGTTGCGCCTTGAGGTTTCCGTCTCAAAGCTGTGCTTCACGACAAACTTAACTTTTCAATTGAAAAATAACTTTTAATAAAGTAATGAAATACAGACTAAATGAGTCATATAGAAGCAAAAGCAGCAACATTCACTTTTACTGAAAAGGCAGTAGACGTCTTTTTTTGTTTACATTGCATGTACCACTTTTTAGTTACATTATGTTACAGGAATAGATAACTAATGATGATAGAATCAGATATTGTAAAACAGAATTCCCTAACAAACACTACAATTACCAAAATAAAGTAATACATTTAGGATGTTGCTGTTTTTGCATCCAATGTGTGGATAATGCTGCTTTTGAGCCATTCTTAATTGGATGTTGCTGGTTTTGCACCAGTAGTGTTGTGGTAATACACCGAACCACCGTTTTACCGTTGGCGAGTGACACCTGATTCGTCAAAGAAGGATGTTGCTGTCTATGCCGCAACTACGTGGCTATGTTGCTGGTTTTGCTACCAATCTCAATTTATAACCTCAATTTTGTATAGGATGATGATGGTTTTGAAACGATTTTAATATGCGGTCCAGTAAAGTTGATGGAATACTATCATACTGCATTAAAAGTTGCCAAAATGAAAAAATGGGATGTTGCTGTCTTTGCTTTTATATGACTCAAATGTTACTTCAAGACACGAACTCTGAATTTTTGATCCCAGATTGAAGAACATACTTAATTTTGCAGTTCATATACAACTTACCAATTTTCGGATTTTCCTCTTTACTTGACCTTGCTTCTCGCCAAACTGTATGCTGCTGGGCCAACGGCAAGTACCAAATAGACCGGTTTATTTGTGAGAATATGCGGTATAAATGGCCGTATTTTTTTATTGCGTTGACTTGGATGTTTGATTTTCGTTACAGCTCAAAGAGACCGTAGATTTAAGTTTTTGGTGTCTATTTCAACTTGATGCCTCTATGCGGTCCTGAGAAAAAGGATCTTGACTACTCTTGACAGACAACGAAGTCATCCTTTAGGGGTTTAAATTGTTCATTTCGAGGTACGGTACCCTAAAGCAGATTTATTATTTGCCTGTTACCTTTTCATGCCGTAACGGTTGAACGGATTTAGATGAAAGGCACACGGATAGGCCATGACCTGGGTTAGGAAAAGGATACTCTAAATCCCGATAGCACGTTCTTGTGGGATATATTCTGACATTAACGCGTGCAAAAATTTGTAATATTATAAATGTGAAAGTTTCTATGTTTGTTACTCACTCACGCAAAAATGGGTATACAGATTGGGATGAAATTTGGCACACAGATAGTTTATAACCTGAATTAACATATATAATAGTTTTTATCTCGGTAGTATGTTCCCGTGGAATACGCTAGTTTTAGATTAAGCCGAGACACATAATAAAATTATCGACCTTTTATTAATTCCCTTAAGACTTACACTGAAGATTTATACTTACGGTTTTTTGGGTTTTCTCCAACTAAAAGCTTTCCTTCGTACGCTTTAAGCCAAAAGTTTTTAAAAGTTCTATTTTTCTTGAAGCATAATTTTTCTTGAAAAATAATCATTTCGAACCTTTAAGTTTGTACATTGTTTTTCGATTATTGGATAAATAAGTTTTTTTAGACGACTGAGGTACGAGTATCAGAAGGTTTTATTTATTTTTGGGAATGATATGTGAGGCAAAAAATGTTTCTAGGGTAATCATGGCATTCTTTATTGATTTATGAATTAAAATTTAGTATTACATTTGTTACTAACATAGCATATAGGCAGTGTGTATTACGAACACCATATGGACGGAAAGGTCTGAAATAAAGTATTTTAATTTATTTTATTTTTATTTATTTTATCAGGAGACAAGATTTTTTTTCATAATCTATACAAATAAATAAAATTCAAGTGTCTGTTTGTAATGTCAAAATAATAGCTTTTTACTAAATACTTATGAAATTATACAAAAGATTTTTTTTTTAAATTTTTGTCTGTCTGTTTGTTCCGGCTACTCTCCGAAATCGCTGAACCGATTTTGGCGGGACTTTCATTGGCAGATAGCTGATGTTATAACGAGTAACTAATTTTAGGGTCCAAACAGGGTCCACGTGCAGCAGCTAGTTATTATTACCCAACTGCGGCAACGGAGGGTTATGATTTTGACCGATACGAGTATGTATGTGGATATGTTCATCTGTTCCTTCATAAGTTCTAAACTAGTCATCATAATTTGACAAATGTGGTATCGTTGGAAGCGTCTTGATCGTCCACTGGTTATAATGTTTAAAAAGATCTCTTCCACTTCTTGAGACATCCGGGTACACATTTATGAAGACATTAGTTATAGCTTTTTGCTTTATTTGTATGCATCAATATTTTCTATTTTTCATAATTACAGAAAACTGTTATATCATAAAGCTGCTATGAGCGTCTTGAAACCCACGTATTTGGATGTCTCACTGAGTGAATGTAATATATTTTAATTTAGTAAGAATTTATATATGAGACATATTTTTTTATAAAAGGGCCGGCTAACTAAAGTTCTAAAATAATTGATCACAAAGTTACCATAAAGTAATTTAAAAGTTGATCTCTGGAAGATTATATTTGTAGTAAAGTTTAGACTGTAAATATGACATTACAGAAATATTTTACACTTAGGCTATTAATTTATTTAGCTATTACTTTAATTTGTTTTGTTTGGAATAACCCGATTTATGCCCTAACACGTGTGACTCCGTATTTTTAATTTATCCGTCTGTGATATGTTGTTTATATCTTTTTAGTTGGCATTTTTGTCGTAGTTATTTTAGTTTTTACTAATTTTTTTTTTAAATTTATAGTTGTCTTTTATGTAGTGTGTTCCTAAAATATCTATATAAATTTTGAACATTTTTAACTGACTTCAAAAAAGGAGGAGGTTCTCAGGTCGTCGGTTTTTTTAAATGTAGGTACTGTCCCCGATTTTTCCATCATTTGCCGACTGACCATATAGATTTTATTAACTTGGGTAGTTTTCGAGTTAGCTTGAATAATACGTATTTTTCCCACTTAGGCTACGTGGATGATGTTACAATTACTTCCTGCCACTGTTAAAAAGAAAAAAAAATACATAGCAGGTAGTGGTATTAAAATTTGTGGGGGATAGATATTCTTTATTTTTCACTTTTTTAGTTTTGGTATCTCTACCACAACTAAAAAGTGAAAAATAAAGAATTAAAAAGAAAAAATAAAACAATTTCGGAAATCGTTATATTTGGTTTTGTATTTTCGTTTTTTGCCACTGACTTCTGAAATTAAAGTTAATTTTGTGTGTGTGAACATGTCAGTTTTTTTTTTGTAAATGTTTTCTTATAAAAGTTATATTTCAACCCGTACCCTACATTATTACCTTATTTCTCATTATATAAACGCAAAAAATATTACCCTCTATACGAAATTGCTTACCATAAATTACAAATACAGTATAAAGCCGTCTTGTAAGGCAATATGTAAAATACCCTTTTCAAATGTCAGATCTTCTGACCTTCCTACCTAGTAATATGCGGCTAGATTTATCACTTTAGATTTGGGTCTAGTGGTCGCATGCCTGATTGGTAAGCGTGTGGTCTGATCCCTGATCAGTCAAAGTGTTATTGGGTTTTTTCGGGCTCCGGAAAAAATTAAAAATATAAGGAATTTTTTAGGGTTTTTTTTTTTTGAAAGCGGTGTTGGCCCATTGGTGACGGCCCCGACTTACGTGCTGTAGGACATGGGTTCGAACTCAAGTTCTGACACTTTACTTTGTGTAATATATTTCATCACCACTTCTCTCAAAAGAAGGCAATCGGTATGTCCTAGTGTGGCGGCATCTACATCGCCACATGCAAACTACGCATCAAAGATCTGACGTCACACAAAATCCTGTCGTCACACAAATCCTGCATCGCGTAATTAGAGTTTACCGCGCGAACGACATATATAAGACTATCCAACATCAATCGTTGGGCAGTTGCCCGCCAGACACGACACCCGTCTGATCGTAGCATCGCCCCTTTTCAATAGAGTTTGAGTGAACTTTACACCCTGTGCCTCACACCGCTAACCTAGAACCAAAAAAATCAAAGAAATGTGAAATTCACCAACCTGCACTCGGCCCGCGTTATGGATTACGACCCACTCCGGATCCCAGAACGGAGGCTTGCGACCCAGCAGTGGGAACGTAATCGGTTGCTTATGGGAAATAATGATGCTGGCAACATGGAATGTAGCAACGTTGCTGGCAGCATGCTAATGGTTAATTTTCATGGCAAAAAGAAGTACATCTCGCAAAATCAAACATGTTGCTGGCAATAATGTTGCGCAATTGTTGCGATTTTTTTTCCAACGTATAAAAGAATAAAAAAATCAGGGTTCTTATTTTCGTGTGGTTAGTGAATAACCTGGTATCAGAGTTTTAAAGCCGCTCATGGGCCTCTGACTTGGTTTCACATGCCATCGAGAAATATCTCTCAGGCAGTTTCCTCACGATGTTTTCCCTCACCGTTTTTGAAGCACGTGATAGTTATAATACGCACATGAATCCAAAAAGTCTGAGTTGTGTCTTGGGTTCGAACTCGAGACCTATGGCTTGGCAGTCCATCGGTCACACCACTAGCCTATCACTGCTCACAAACGAAGTAATAGTGCAAACGGGCGATGCGATGTGACGGGGTGGGTCGAAGTAACAAAAAAATTCACGCGGACAAAGTCGCAGGCAGAAACTAGTTTTTTTATGATAAAAGCCAAAAGCTATTCATATACGTAAATGTTAACAGTAGGTACCTACAGTACTTTTTTAATAAAATGCAGATGCAACAAGATAATTATGTTATTACAGTTTAAAAGAAGCTATTTAAATAAAGTGGATCGTTAAAAAAATACCCTTTTTTAGAATGAATGTGTTCCCAAATTGTTATCGTTTTCATTGCAGCCAGACTATGAATATATTAATAACTACCAATGAGACGAGAATTTTCATTTTAATGTTGAAATAATGAGGCTGTTTCTTAGTATCTGTCTATCTATCTACTTATAATTATGTATAATAAAAAATATATTCGTTGGTAAGCGCATTCGAACACGATGCTCGATGTTTTGTTACAACCTGATTTTAAAACCCAACGAGCGCATTGGTGTAACATTTTATCGAGCAAAGGAACGAGTGCGGGCGGCGTGGAGTGAGGTGCGCGGGAACGCAAAGTAGAAGGAAATGTTACAGGTACATGCTCACTCACCGTAAGCCATCGAACGCAGCATCGACCATTCGCAGGAACGTTAAATTACATGGAAATGCTTTTTTAAATTGAGGTACCATTCGTAAGAACGTTAAATTCTATGGAAATGATCAAAAAAATGTTCTAGTGTATACTCACCTAAAGAGTGATGAATATCACTAAAGAGTAATGAATATCACTCTTCTAGAGGGAGAGACAGGCCAAAGAAAAGTTGGATGGACTGTGTGAGGAATGATATGAAAGGGAAGGGAGTGGATGATAGCGTGACGGTTGACAGAGGAGACCCCAAATAACATGGGAAAGGGGCAGAAAGATGAACAAGCAAACGCAACTTTTTTGCTGAACTAGGCCTATTCGGCGCAGCCGCGAGGCACACTTACCTGCTAATACGAGTATCTTAGAACGCACTTTTACACTTTTTATTTGTTTTCTTTCTTTTTTAATTAGGTTTTTATTTGTAGTAAAATAATTATGTTGTGTTGTGTGCCTCTTAGTCTGTGCTAAATAAATGTATTTTCTTTCTTCTTTCTTTTCTTTCTTTCAAACCTGAAGCTATGGCGAAGGTTCCCGAACGCAATACAAACCTAGGAATGGTAGGCCGAACTTCAGTTGTAACAAAACCAGTATCTACCATACTCACTGACTTATTATGTACTTCTAATGTTTTTTTGGGAAACTTTTATACATACAATGCCACCCATGGGCATGTGACCCCGTATTTTTCTGAATATTCATGAAAAATTATCGAAAATTTACTTTTAAAGGAGGTATTTTTTTTTTCTACTTTTAAATTTTATTGTGTTTTTTAAATAAATACTGCTCTTTTTTTTAAAAAAAAAACGTCTTCACCTCCGTTTTTTTTCATATTTTAATAAAAAATGTCAGATAGTCCGATAAAATAACTCCTAAACCGTGCACGTCTTTCTACATTGTTCTCACACGTATAATTTCAACATGAATGATGTAGCCAATATTTTGTAAGAATATTTTTATTTAAAAGAGTGTCCGTGGAGTTTCTTGCCCGTTCTTCTCCCTAGGAACCTACTACGCTTTGGAATGGGCAACTAGCTTCATCTTTCTGACTGACCGACCCCTTGACAATTCAAAAGTGCCTGTAATTGGTTTATTTGAAATAAATGCTTTGAGTTTGAGTTTGAAATGTGCACTTTAGAGCGGAGTTTAGATTCTATTGGATAATATTGGCACAGCTCCGCTCCTCTCCTCTCTTCTCCGCTCCAGTAGACAGGCAGCCTAACGGTGGAGTTTCTTGCCCATTCACCTCCATACCAAACTACTTTTTGGGCGACTAGAAACAATATTTTTTTTGTAAATTTTGGCGTTGAGTAGGTGCCTTTTATGTGCTTAATAGAAATACATTATTTGACTTTGATTTTTATTTTGTATTGACACTTCGTACTAGGCCAGCTCGACGTCGAAGTGTTATATCTGACGTGTGGCCAACCAAGCAAAATTTATTTCATTGAAATCTGTTTTTACCCGACTGCGGTAAATCCAAAAAAGGAGGGTTATGTATTTGATCTATATGTATGTATGTCCGTCTCTATGTTCCCTCATAACTATTAAACGGCTGAACCGATTTTGATGAATGATATGTCGTTAGATTCGTCTTTATTGCGCAAGTGTCAGAGGGTGGGGCACAAACAAAAGTTACACCATATTTCAGGTTGTTGGTTTGTTCCCGAGCTGCATTACCAACATTCTAATAGATTATAATGCCTGTTTTTAGTCTCTTATATTTATTTTAGTTTTTAAATTACTTTTTTTCCACAGAATAATTTGGCTTTTCGACAAGCCAGGGCAAGCAATAAATTCATGAACAATTTTTACTTAATATCAGACCAGACCTAGTTTTAATATCAGTTATAATAAAATTGATTAATGTCAAGAAAATGTGGCGTGTAATTTATTTTTGAAGCGTAATTTGATGTAATCCCGACTTTCATATAAATAACTATGTGGTTATTTGAGTTTCTCAAAAGAAATTGAAAATATAGGCAGATGTCATCATCTTCAAGCCTAGCCTTTTCCCAACAAAATGTTTTTTTTTGGGTGGGAAATCATCAAATGAGTCCTCCCGCTCTGGGCGGAGCGAGAGGGAGTGTCAGACTTTTACTGACTAAAACCCACCCGTGTTCCTTCCGTTGCCTGTGTGCCGGGGCCGCGATATCCCTTTCGGACAAACTCGCAACCCTGGCAGGCACCAATGCCTGCCAGGGTTGCGAGTCCGTAAGGGGTCCGTAAGGGCCAACCCTTACGGACCCCGTCAGTTGGTGCTGACATCTCTTTGAGGTGCGCGTGGAACACAACGCGCCGTCGACCCGGGCCTGGTCCTAATCGGACGGCGAGCTACCCATTGCCCACCGTCCGCAAGCCCGCGCCTACGGTGGCCGGAAGTCGGTTCCCAACTATATTGGGGTCGACTTCCAGTCTAACCGGATGCAGCAGAATACCAGTATTTTACATGGAGCGACTGCCTATCTGACCTCCACAACCCAGTTACTGGGTAATACGATACCCCTTGGTAAGACTGGTTGTCAGACTTTCGGGATTCTAACGACTCGTAACGACTGTCAAAGATCCACGAATGACAGCCGGGACCAACGGCTTAACGTGCTTTCTGAGGCACGGAGGGGTCTCGGTATGTAAAGATGGTCACCCATCCACAGACCAACCCCAGCAAGCGTAGCTTAACCTGATGGATCGACCCGTGCGGCTGTTATTACTTAGCCACGAGCTCCACCGCATGCAATCATTGTATCGATAATCGTAACTGTTAATGGCCTAATAGCGGAGAGCATCATCATCATTACATGAGACTTAAACATAAGTGGTGAAATGTGGGTGTAATATGGGTAAACCTCTTTTTTTTTGTTTTTGTTTTAAAAAAAAGCAGAAATAAATAAAAGAAAATACATTTAATTATCACAGACTAAACGCTCACAACACAACATATTGTACTACAAACAAAACAGAAAAAACAAATGAAAAAGTATGAAGTGCGTTGTAAACAATTTGCAGGAAACTGTGCCTCGCTGGTAACTACAATAAATAAAGAACTTCTATTAAGTTACCTAGCGACAATTAAATCAACAACAAATAATCCCAAATTCAATCGACTCAAAGTAACATACGTGTAATACAAAACTAAAGCGCTGTCGTCTAATGTTTTGTGGTACTGGAACTCAGACGCGTTTAGTACAAAACATTAGACTACAGCGCTTTAAATCGCTAAAATATAAGCCGACCAAGTGAAATTGCTCGTTAGTTTCGTATTACACGTATGTTGCTTATCGTTGATTGAATTTGGGATTATTTGTTTCGTTACGTAACTCAGTAGAAGTTCTTTGTTTACAAAATTTATAGCTTCTCGTGACGGAGACTTTATAGTAACTAGATGTTGGTAATCTCAAAAGCTACTTTAGTGATTCGCAAAAACCGTTAGCAGACATTTTCAAGAATTTCTTCAGCTTATCAATTGAATGGTAGAAAGCTGAACTATGCAGCTGAGTAGCGATATTTAATTCAAAGAAAGATTTAAACGAAAGCCGATTTAAGACTCCCATCAGGGTTTAAGGGCATGTAAGATTTGTGTCTGTAAACGCTGCTGTTCTAGGTAAAATAAATATAGTAAATTTTGCTGCATCCCGCGGTTTTACCCGCATAAGTCTCGATCCTGTGGGAATATCAGGATAAAAAGTATTTGATGTCCTACCCCAGGACATATTCTACTCATGTGCCAAATTTTACCCAAATCTGTTTAGTCGTTTTAGCGTGAAAGCGTAACAAACAAAAAAAATCACTTTCGCATTTTCGCGGCTTCGTCCTCGTGGAGATCGAAAATTATCACACCGGAACGTACCTGGGTGACAAGATGATATGTAAACACAGGTTAACTGTGTACCAAATTTCATCCAAATCCGTTGAAGAAGAGTGAAGTTTTCATAGAAATTGTTCTACTAGAGTCGCGTCGCGTTGTCGCATAGCGCCTGTTTGTGGGAGTTGTTCTTGTTATTATTACAAAATTTGTTAACGCTCTAGGAGGACAAATAGTGACGTTATTGATGATGATCTTCAGAAAGGTCAGGCGCGTAGTACTTGCAACCGGTGGCGTGCGAAATGACCAGAAGGCCAATTCTCGTACTTAAGAGCGTTTATCCTAAAAGTTGGCAACGTCGCAAATAGCTGACAAATATTTACCTGTTTTGATTAATTTGGCAATATTACTTTATGGAAATATGAAATATGGCTAACTAGCGAACCAAAATATCGATTTTGAAATGCAATAATTAATATAACACCGAATATTTCCGAGCTAATATTTCGTTTTAGTTTTAGTTACAGAAAAAGTATTTGGAAACTTTCCAAATGCCGTTTTTCAATTCGGTGTTATAATAATTGCAATTCAATAATAATATTCTAGTTCGCTAGTTAGCCACATTTCATATTTCCATACAGTAATATTGCCAAATTAATCAAAACATCGAAATACTTGACATCTATTTGCGACGTTGCCAACTTTTAGAATAAACGCTCTTAAAAAAAGTTCACATTAAAGTCGTAAATCTGTCAAACTTGTCAAAATTTTTGGTAAATTCATTGTATTTTTGACAGACTGCGAATGCGATTAGAATGCGAGCGTTCTTAAAAAATACAGGAATTGCCACTCTAATGTATGTTCGTTAACGAAACAAAAGGAGTATTTATTTAATTATAAAGGTCAAAGGTACACCAATAGCTTCTGTATATAATATATCTTAAGTACTATATAGCCTCGGACTTATACAGTCGCTAATTGCAGGATAACCAGCAATCACAGAAATAGCTGATAACACATAATAATACTAAAACTATGGCAAAATACTTCTTAAACTTAAGATTAATAACATAAGGAAAAATAAATTTACAAGACGAACAATATTGCAATTTTTCCCACTTACTTAAGACTAAAACTTAAACAATATAAACTGAAATAAATATGAGATCTTAACAGAAACTAACATTATGTGGTTTCTAAAATAAATAATAATAAAAACAGCCGACTTCCGAGAAAAAACACTACAAAGTGAAAAATAACTTTAATGTTGGAATTCGGTGTCTTTGGTTTAGAATTTTAGTGTTTTGCCACCGACTTCCGAAATTAAAGTTATTTTTCACTTTGTAGTGTTTTTTTTCGGAAGTCAGTTGTTTTTTTTTTTTGTAAAAAGTTTTTATTTTTCACTTTACATATTACTCGTATACGTATTATTGAAGCTTACTCAAAAACTATCCAAGGAAAGTTAATAAAATTTATATGGGACCAAGTCGAGCATACACGTACTTCATACAAATAAAGAATTTTCAAAATCGATCCACAATTGACGGAGAAATCGGAGGACACTAAAAATAAAAATAAACTGGCCAAGTGCGTGTCGGACCGCGCACAATGAAGGGTTCCGTAGTTAGGGCGCGTTTGTAAATCGGAAAAAATTATGCTGTTTTTCAGTACATTTTGTGAAAAAACTAAACCGAATCAAATATAACTAATAACTACCACATATAGGTTGGTTCTTCATCTTCAAATGATTGCAACGTTTTTGTTCAAAATAAAAACGATCTTCCGTTGCCATTTTCCACAAAATTAACGATACCGGGTTGAGTTTAGGTACATGTTTTGTTCTATTATCAATATATTTAAACATTTCTAAAAATACTATTAGTAGGCAGACATATTCAATTGTAAAACTTTGGAAAAAAATGTTCTAAAATGGCACAAATAGCCGCAAAACGAAATAAAAACTGAAACTAACTATTTAAAATATTTTGCTATTACGGATGAATCTTATTCGATTGCATCAAGGGTTATTTTATTTTTGGTCTGTTTTGATTCATTTAACAAATATTTCGAAAGAAACCTCAGTCCGCCCTTGGCCGCTGTCATGAGTGGACCCTGTGTTTTGCGTGTTTGCAGCGGCTCGTGTGGAAAAAGATCGCTGTACAAATACTAAATATTTGATAAACCAAATTTGATACTTGCTATGGTAAGATAAGTTTGTATTCACAGATTTCAATTACCATTATAAATTTATCCTCACAGATTTTTACAGTTTATACATGCCTATTCGACTAGGACTTGATGGAGTGACCTGGAGGTGTACTTCGGTGACTGCTACTGGCACTCCTGGACGAGTAGAACTAGGTGTGCCAAGTTTGGGCTCGTTTTGTTAGTTATGATGAGACCAAAATATTTGTGTGAGTATGTGACAAATGTGTTCTTAGCTCCATGTTTCTCGCCTGTCTTGGGTCAATCAATTCTAGGAGGAGACAATTAGACTTAACTTAAAGTTATGTCTACAGGCACGAATTATTTTACGAGAGCTTTTCCCAAATGCCTTCGGCATCTAAAACGACAATTCAGTTTTGAAAGTTACACAATATGCACTTTATTATAAACAAGATAAACTAGTAGTATTCATACTTACTAATAGAAGCATTTAGCGAAACACACCTTCAAGTCACTCCATCAAGTCCGCAGGTAAAGTCTCATCATAACTAACAAAACGAGTCCAAACTCGGCAGACCTAGTTCTACTCGTCGAGGCGTTCCAGTAGCAGTCACCGAAATACACCTTCAGGTCACTCCATCAAGTCCGGAGGTAAGGTCTCATCATAACTAACTAAACGAGCTCAAACTCGGCACACCTAGTTGTACTCATCGAAAAGTTCCAGTAGCAGTCACCGAAGTACACCTTCAGGTCACTCCATCAAGTCCGGAGGTAAGGTTTCATCAGAATTAACTAAACGAGCCCAAACTCGGCACACCTAGTTCTACTCATCGAGGCGATCCAGTAGCAGTCACCCAAATACACTTTCAGGTCACTCCATCAAGTCCGGAGGTAAGGTCTCATCATAACTAACAAAACGAGCCAAAAATCGGCACACCTAATTGTACTCGTCGAGAAGTTCCAGTAGCAGTCACCGAAGTACACCTTCAGGTCACTCCATCAAGTCCGGAGGTAAGGTTTCATCATAATTAACTAAACGAGCCCAAACTCGGCACACCTAGTTCTACTCGTCGAGAAGTTCCAGTGGCAGTCACCGAAGTACACCTTCAGATCACTCCATCAAGTCCGGAGGTTAGTAAACATTTAAAGAACAGTACGAAAAATGTTTTGGAGGTACCAATGTTTTATAAAGATATAATAAAAAAATAAAAAAGTATCAAAATTAGTTCACTTGACCACTATTCCCGCAGCTGGCCCATGTCAATGTAACGTAGTAGTTCGATTCAATACCTATCAATTTTGCAAACGCATCCTTAATCCCAAGAACAAACTTAACATTACAACAACAATATTGAGAGATTAACTATGTTATTTTAAGACCATAGACCTCTCATAGGTTTTCCTGTAATCTATGAGTAAAGAACCACTCTCTGCATTTTTTTCAAAATTTTTGGCTCGATAGTTTCGGAGATAAGGTGGGGGGAATGGTAAATTTTCATCAATTTTCTTAAATATCTTTAAAAGTATTTAGATTAAAATTATAAAAAATATATATGTGAGATCTTCGCAACAAGTTCTTTCATTTGATATGTCACACGGTTCAGTTTGCAAAACTTTTTATTTTTATTTTCTAATTTGGCCCCCAAAATTCAAAATTCATTTATTTACGTTACACTTCCGTGTTTGGGTCACATAAATACATATGTGTACCAAATTTCAACAAAATCGGTCCATTAGATTCGGAGCAACTTGGCTGTGACAGACGGACAGACAGACAGACACACGAGTGATTCTATAAGGGTTCCGTTATTTCCTATTGAGGTGCGGAACCCTAAAAACGTACATACGCGTCGAACATATAACCTTTTTGGAAGTCGGTTAAAAAGGTGAAGAGTTTCCAAAATATACTAACATACAAAATTATCAGATTGCGTTTTTCAAGACTTCAGGATTTTGGCTCTAAAGACTTTTGTGGAATCATGTTATAGGTCGACATCTGGTACAAATTTTACTATAAGAACCCATCCATGGGGAAAAGGCCTTGTGTTTATGTATGTATATAGTATATGTAAGTGCAACAATTTTAAATAACTCAACGGGATTTTTCAAACAGCCCAAATTAATATTTTATCTGACCGGATATATCGGTCGAAAATGGACATGACCATAATCTTGCCCTAATTAATCGGCTGGTTTTTATCAATTTATGAAATCAAGTATTTGACTGTAACAGCGTTATCTTTTTAATTAATTCTGACATGCCATGTCGTTGTTAACGTTT
This sequence comes from Agrochola macilenta, assembly GCA_916701695.1. NCBI lineage: Eukaryota > Metazoa > Arthropoda > Insecta > Lepidoptera > Noctuidae > Agrochola > Agrochola macilenta. Next base: position 4,758,279 of record OU753572.1, on the reverse strand, counting down.
GTTCCGAATTATGCCTATGACCTTGACAAGGTGACAAGGAGTGTCGACTGTGCTTTACCGTTTTTTTTTTTATTTTTTGGATTGGTAATCATCAAATGACTCCTCCCGCTCTGGGCAGAGCGAGAGGGAGTGTCAGACTTTTACTGACTAAAACCCACCCGTGTTCCTTCCGTTGCCTATGTGCTGGGGCCGCGATATCCCTTTCAGACAAACCCGCAACCCCAGCAGGATGCTTTACCCTATACTATTAAATGACCAATTTTGTATACAGGGTGTCCGGTTATTAATGGATAACCTTAAAATGGGTCATGGTAAAACTATAATGGCCATTCAGAAAAAAATACAAATAAAAGTTTTTTTTTTTTTTTTAAGTTACGTATGCTTAAACTTTGTCAAATTGAATGTTTTTCACAAATTTTTCCCCAGAACCAACATTCAAGTTGTTTTTAAAAAAAACCGTGTAATAGTAGTCATACTATTTATTGCCTATCTATCAGCTCAGTTAACGTTAATTACTATAACAATAAAAAAACATAAAGAATTCCTTAATCTGTGGCCGTGGTGTATAAAAATGTAAAATAAGGTAACAAAAAACACCGATTATTATTAAAAAAATCATATCTTTCATATTTTTTTTTTATTTTCACCCCAGCAAAGCTTGGTCGCCCAAAGTTTAGAACAAGATGGCTACCATAGAATAATGACATGACAGCATGGAATTAGTAAGTACTATACATGGGATTTTCCTATACTAAATTAAATGAGCATTCTCTATTTTTACCAGAGCAGAGCTCGGTCGCCCAGGTACCGACAAAATGTGTGCCAGATCAAAAGTTTATAGCGTATTTTTTCATCCTAAAGTCTTTTTTATTTTGACAACAGGTAACAAGTTTACCAATGTAAAATTCGTCTGCTCGTACCTAAGCAAAAATAACGCAATGATTACTGTTAACATAGTCATTATTAAAGCTCGAGGCTTAGTAATAACAGCCGCACGGGTTGATCCATCAGGTTAAGCTATGCTTGCCGGGGTTGGTCCGTGGATGGATGACCTTCTTTACATACCGAGCTATCAAAGTGGATCTTTGATAGTCGTTACGGTTCTTCAGAAGCCCGAAAGTCTGACAACCAATCTTACCAATTAGTATCGTATTACCTAGGTACTGCATTGTGAAGGTGAGATAGGTAGTCACTCCATGTAAAATACTGGTATTCAGCTGCTTTCGGTTAGACTGGAGGCTGAAATAAACATAGTTGGGAAATTGTAGGCAGATTGATTGAGTGTAGTTACCATGAAATCTGCGAATGTCGTTCTTATTAAGTTAATGTATCCTAACCTAGTTCTACATGATGTAAAACCAGTCATAGTGGAACTGGTCAAATAGTGCTTGATTAGTTTCCTTAAACAAACTTAGGACCTCTCAATATAAAGTTACGCTTCACTGACGAATCACAAACATTTGAAGTTACTAGGCTAACAGGGATAGGTAGGAGTTATAGCTTGGCGTTCCGTCTAAGTTTAGTACGGACTTCCCAATGTTAACTATCGTGATTCGGATTGTCGAAATAGAAGATGTGTCTCTCGTCTCTCCATAAAAGATTATTCCACACTTTTTTGTTCTGTATATCGATTCGCTGACAAATCACAAACGTTTACGTTACTAGGCTAACATAAAACGGTAGGAGCTCCAGCTTATCGCTCCGACTAAGTTTGATATGAAATTATAACTGTCGGGAGTGCAGATGGTCGAAATAGGAAATGTCAGTCTTCTCACACTACAATCATATTTTTGGGTTTTGTTTTTTGCATCAATCTAAACAGTTCTTCGTGATTTCAGGAAAAAATCAGTCACATTTTTTTATTAGTACCGCAGCGAATATCGTAATTTTAAATGTTAATTTATATTTTTAACAGATACTACAGAAAAAACATTCTCATAATAATTATATTTCATGTCGACACAAGTGGATATGAGTGAAGAAACTAAGTAGATGAATAAATAATAACATTTTATTTCAATGTACATAAGTAGTTATTGTTTGCGAAGTAAGTTAGTGGTACTATGCACATTTTAGGCATATTGGAGACATTATGACATTCGCGTGTCTTTGTGGCTTTCGTAATCTTCGTTTACAAGTCTTCAGAAATACTCACACAGACCGAATCATTCATCATCGTGCATTTACTTACGTATAACTTATGTCAAGTTCGCACCGAAACTTAACCCCTCAAAATTCAAAATTCAAAATATTTTATTATAAATAAACCTACATGGGGACTTATGAAACGTCAGAAGCTAGGTGCACGGTTTCAATTGGTCGTTTCCTATGGAGAAGAGCCGGCAAGAAACTCCACTCCCTAATAGCCTACATATTCTGTTAGTCCCAGGTTTGTCCCAAGCAAAGATATAGTTGACACTTTTTAAGAACCCAAGAGCTGGCTTTTACGCTTGGCCAGAGGCTAAACATTGCCATACAACGACGCCAGTCTCTTGGGTACATTGCCGATTGACAGCGATGCGGAGGAATTTTGCGACGCCATATTTTGGTTTGTTTATAGTTTTAGTTTGGTTATTATATTTTTATTTTAATAGTAGTTTAAGAAGTTTCAGAGCTCTTGGCAAAGTAATAGCTGCCGCACGGGTCGATCCATCAGGTTAAGCTACGCTTGCAGGGGTAGGTCTGTGGAGGGGTGACCATCTTTACATACCGAGACTCCTCCGTATAATGGGCAGCGCATTTAAAAAATTTAATGGGCAGCGCATGCCTCGTCAATTAACATACAACTGTATGACAAGCTGCACACAGTTGATACCATTGACGTCGATACCATTTATGCTTAGCGCCTTACCAACTACGGCAAGCAGCTCTATAAAGTTGATGATAATAAATGCAGCGCATTTTATGCAACGCAAAAATTAAGACAAAGAATTTTACCTACTATTTTTATTTTATTTTATTTTATTTTATTGGGACATAAAACAGTTACACGTTACAATTTTAGTAGATAACAAACTAGGGTAGTAGAGGTAAACATGTAACCCACACCAATGTCCGCGGAATAAACTATTATGGAGAAATTAAACAAAACAAAAGACGCATCTACTGGAGGCGAAATAGGTTAGGAAGAATTCATAAATTATTGTGCAAGCAATTGAACAGCCATTCTTTTAAATTTTGTTTGGGATAGTGAAAATATATCAAGATCGAAAAAGTGTGTGTTATATATTTCTAAGAGACGACGGAGGGGCGCCCTTGCGCCAGCATTGGTTCTGCACTGTACAGTGTGGAACAGCCAGGGTAAGCGCGCCTCTCGCCGTAATACAGTTCTGGGTACAATATAACAAAGCTCATTGGTGATATCAGAGCAGTCAAAGTTGTTATTACATATGCCATGCAGCATCACAGCCATAAGTAGGGTTCGCCTGGACTCCAAGCCCAGTTTATATGCTTTTAGTAGTTGTGCGTACGATAGTTTAGAACGGTGGCATTTATAGTGAATGGAGCGTAATAAATTTTTTGGACCATTTCAATCCTTTGCTTATATTTATCATATACTCGTAAAGGACACCATATTGGGGCTGCGTATTTCAATTGGGATCGTATTAAGGTTGTGTATAAGATTATAAACGTATGCGGTCGTTTGAAATCAGTTGAGGAGCGCATAACGAAACCATACATACTGCTTTGTTAATAATGTTGTCAATGTGAAGGTTGAAATGCAATTTTGAGTCAAGTGTAACTCCGACTATAATGGGAGAACTCGTGGTGAAGTAAATAAGAAGCATTCGCAGCAAGTGAACTTGATGTAAGTATGTATTAATCTGAGCAATGTATCTTATCTAAGTTTTTTTAAGCCAAAAAGGTTTTTTAGGCTGTCAGACAGTTTATTTAAAAAAATTGGACACGTATTTTTTCTTTTTTTACGTAATCAAAGGGTTACGGCGATACATTGAGTTAAAATGTGCCATGACGTCACGAGTAGGTATGTAGATATTATACTTACTTGTGACGTAGCGATCCACCATTCCCCAACTTTAATGCGCTTTATCTAAGTATATTTTTATTAATATGATAAAGCAAAAAATACGTGTTTAATATTTTTTTAATAAGTGACTGACGCACAATTTTTTTTTTTTTTTGCCAGGCTTCCCCGAAGTGTTAGGCACAGGTTTAGTTATACTAAACCCACATTTCGCCACCTAAGTTTAAGTCTCATGCAAAAGGAGGGCAAACTTATTGGCGTCAACCGGGCACAAATTCAGACTCCGGACTGCTACTGAGAACACCTTGCCCGACTTGGGAATTGAACCTAGGACTTCATGCTCAACAGTAGCTATTCTTATTTCTTTGCAAAGTCAAAGTCAAATCATTTACTTCAAATAGGCCCTTGTAAGGCATTTTTGTAATTTATAAAAAAATAGAATTGATTCTAGTCGCACCACAAACTAGTTTTCGTATGGAGAAGAATGCAAGAAACTCCACCGTTACTCCTTTAAAACTTTTACACCTAGAATGAAATTACTATACCACAAAAGGTAAAAAAAAAAAATGAAGTAACGACAGATAAATTAATTATGTAACATGTATTTACAAACATTGTAAAAGTAGACGATTTTCCAAAAAAAAAATACAACTAATAAGTCAGTGTATGAGGAAGTAATCACAGAATATAAAATCAATGTCATATAATAAAAATAAATTATACAATTAAATTAGCAACCAGTTTGATTTTGTCTAGACTTGCATTATTTTTACCGCAAATAAACATATTTTCTTTTTTTTTTTCTTTCTTATTTAATTCCGACCATTTTTCTACGAGACAGTCTACTCGTATAATTGTGTAAGTATTACAGTATTTTGACATTAATATAAATTAGTCTTGATTCCTGCACACCTTAAGGATTTGATATCATCAAACAATCTATCAAAAGGTATTATCTTCTATTCCCAAAATTCCCAAAGAGATATTTTCTCACTCCCAAATTCTCAAGAGACATGACATTGACGTAAACGTTTCAATATTGTCGTCGAGTTCAACAACAGACAACTTACTTATCGCGTCAAACTAAATAACTTTGTATCACAGAATAAGAAAATCGTTTAGAAGTGACACTCATGTTACCTACACCAACACATTGTACCCACTGTGTCGAGTTTGGTTTTACGAAGCGTCATCTTTGTCACTCATAATTATGTATATGCATTGTATATGTTATATATATATTATGCATATTATGTTATCTGAAAGCAATTAATTTTCTGAATTCCCAGTAATTCCACTATGGTGACACATATTTTAGCTGAATCATATTATTCAATTCAATTCATATCAGGATCATAAATGGTGTAGGTAATAGGTAATAGGTAATACGGGCTGGTATCCGCAACTCCACGACTAAGCGCGTATTTTGCGTACGGGTGGGAAAATTGGTTATTCGATCCACCCCAGCTCCACAAAGAAGGCCAGCAACGCCTTGGTGTCGCTGACAATCTCACGTAGGGTACCTGGGTTACCGAAGTACTTTGCCCTGTATGTGGCGACCACCGGGCAGTATAACAGCACATGGGCTGCTGTCTCGTCGTCCTCCATGCAGGCTCTGCACAGCGGACTGTCTGTGACTCCTATGACAAAGAGGTGTTTATTAAATGACCCATGGCCAGTTACAGCTGCTGTAACTGTACGTAGCTGTTGTTTCGATAGTCGAAGAAACTGTTTCGTGAGGCGGCCATCAATTGTAGGTAGTGCCTCCTTGGCCTGCCTACACTCACCGTGGTCCGACCATAGTTTGTGATGTTGGTCCCTGGTTCGTTTCCTTACCAGAGTGCGTAGGTACCCGAAGGGGAGTGGCGCAATGGGTTCAGGTCCCACTGGTGCCATGCTCGATCCCCTTCTGGCAAGTTCGTCGGCAGTGTCATTACCCCGTGAACCGCTGTGTCCTTTGATCCATTGAATGGTAATATTATTGAGGCTACCCACCTGGTTAAGGCGCTGGTGGCACTCGTATATCAGCCCAGAGTCAACAGTGTAGCTGTTTAGCGCTTGCAGAACAGCCATGCTGTCTGAGAGTATACGTATCGAGTAGTCCTTAACTTTCCTGGCCACGATGGCTAAAGCGGCAAGGGATATACCCATGCATTCGGCCTGGAATACTGTATTGTGGACTCCCAACGGTGTGGCTATATGAATGTTGAAGTCCTCAGAGAAGATCCCAGCACCTGTGCCACTACCTGTTTTGGATCCATCAGTGAAGATTCGCAGTTCTGCGGGGCGCAGCCCCTCGCATTTGCGATCCTCATGAAGTTGGATTCTGTATTTTTTATCGAAGATAAATTGTTTGGATATCCGATCATTAATGGCTTTCGTGATAGGGAACTCATTATTGAGTCCCTCAAGCAGCACGGTGTGTTGTGTGTCTCTCTTACCCCAGAGATTGATTGCTTTAAGACGTACCGCTGCCATTGTCGCTTCCTGCTGTATAAACAGGTGGAGCGGGGGCAGTCCCAGCATGGCTTCGATTGCTGCAGTCGGAGTAGTCCTCATGCAGCCCGTGGTCGCCACGCAGGCTAGTCTTTGCATGCGTTGTAGTTTGTTAGAAGCTGTAACCAGCTGAGTTCGGGGCCACCAGACCACGGCCCCGTAAGCGACCATGGGGCGGATCACTGCTGTATAAAGCCACAGTATTATTTTGGGGGATAGGCCCCACTTCTTACCTATCATTTTCCTGCACTGCCAGAAGGTGATGCAGGCCCTGTTTAGCTTGTTGTCTACATGACTGCTCCAGTTTAACTTACTGTCTAGAATGACCCCGAGGTACTTGACCTCACTGGCCAACTGGAGTTCTGTATCGAACAGTTTGGGTAGGCGGAAGGGGCCTAATGCTCGTTTTTGGGTGAACATGACTAGTTCAGTTTTAGTGGGGTTCACTGATAGTTCAAATTCCCTGCACCAACTTTCTACTATACGTAGTGCTTGCTGAGTGAGGTTACAGATCGTTCCCGTCACCTTCCCCGATACAAGGATTGCGAGGTCATCTGCATACCCTATTGTATAATAGCGGTTTGCGTTGAGTTTAGTAATAAGGTCATTAATGACCAGATTCCATAAGAGGGGGGACAGAACCCCTCCCTGGGGGCAGCCTCTGGCTATCATAGCCAACTGCCGCTCATCCTCAAGGCGAACCACTCGTTTGCTTAACATGTTTGTAATCCAGTCCGTTAGTACCTGTTCTACTCCATGTCTGGAGAGAGCGCTGTTAATGCTGGAGAAGTTGGTTTTGTCGAAGGCTCCTTCGATGTCTATAAAAGTGCCCAGGCAGGTGCCTTTTTGATGAATCGCGTCCTCTATCTGGCTGACCACTAGATGAAGAGCGGATTCGGTCGACTTACCGGAGCTGTATGCGTGCTGATTACCATGTAGCGGTATGGTTTTTAGAGCGCCGTCCCTCAGCTCCCTGTCACATAACCTTTCCAGAGTTTTTAGTAGAAAGGAGGTCAGGCTGATTGGTCGGTGAGATTTGGCGTTTGTGTAGTCACCCTTACCTGGCTTGGGAATGAATATAACTTTCACCTCCCTCCATCCTTTAGGAACGTATCTAAAGGCCAGGCACGCTCTCATTAAAGGCACCAGTCTTATTGCGACAGAAGCACCCCCCCACTGTAGTAAAGCGGGGAACACTTCATCAGGACCAGCTGCCTTAAAAGGATGGAAGCTCCGGATGGCCCATTGGAGTTTCTCCAACGTGATCACCCTACTTGCGTAACTCCAATCATTGTCTGATGGTGTTTGGGTTACATCTGGCCAGTCAATTACCTGCGCGAAGACGCATCCAGGGAAGTGGGTTTCGATTAGGACACGTCTAGTTTCTTCAGGTGACGATGTGAGTGTGTTATCAGGTTTGCGGAGGCTGGCAGGCATAGCTTTATGTTGTTGCGCCAGTACTTTCCTTACCCTGTTTGCTTGCTGACAAGATTCAATGCTACCACAGAATTTACGCCAACCCGAGGTGCTCCTGAATCTGATGCATTTTTTGTAGCTGGATTTGGCCGCGTAGTATACATCCCAGTCCTCATCCGCACATGTGTTCATTGCTCTGTTTAGAGCCGTTCTCACCTTGCCGCGCTTGCGCTCCAGATCAGCGCCCCACCAGGGTTGTTTTCCCGGTATGTTGCGCGGCGTGGTCTCTGGGCAGGCAGTTTGGTAGCTGTCTATGATTGACTTAGTAAGATGGCTTACTTGTGCCTCAATCTGTGTCGTGTCCGTCAATGTCATCGGATCGCTTAGTGTCGCAAGCTTGGATTCAAGGTTGCGTGTGTAGATGGCTCGTTCCGTTTTCCGCGGATAACGCCGTGGTGTTATCGGTGGAACACAGACCTGGATGTCGAAGCGGATCCACCTATGATCGGAGCAGGAGGCCTCCTCAGAGACTTGCCACCCAGTGGTCATTTCCGCCGCGCCCTCTGTTGCCAGAGTGAGATCTATGATTGTGCGGCTTCGCCTGGTTACGAATGTTGGTTCGGAGCCAGTGTTTAGTAGGGATAGGTTAGTCGAGAATAGGTAGTCAACCAAGGCCTTACCCCTCTCATTTTGCGTGTCCATGCCCCACAGTTGGTGGTGAGCATTTGCGTCGGCGCCGACAACGACCTCAAACCCGCAACTCTCGCAATGGCTCACGAGTCGGGCGAGTTCGTGGGGAGGCGGCGCCTCCGCCTCAGGCATGTAGGCCGAGGCGAAAACTATCACCATCTCCATGGTGTTGTCGCGCTGTATAAGCAGCTTTGCTGCAGAGACATCTCTGCAACAGAAGTCAGTTAAGAGCTGTGTTTTAAGGTTACCTGTGACGTAGATGCACGATCTGGGGTGATCGTGGTCTGTGGTGACCAGGAGCTTACCGCCAAGATTGGAGAGTCCTTGTATGCGGCCCGCCCTGATCCACGGCTCTTGGATCAAGGCAATGGCCGTGTGTTGAGCCTCCAGCCACTTGCGAAGCTGAGCCGTCGCGGTCTGGCTGTGGTGGAGGTTTGCCTGGACGACTCTACAGACCGACGAAAGGGACGCCATCGCAGGTCGAACCCTCCTCGTCCCCCTCAAGTCTAAGCCCGGCAAACAGGTCGCCCTCGTCGAAGCCGTCTCCTCCCGGGCCCGAAGCCGGAGACAGGAGCATGTCGTCCAGCTCCTCGCCCGATATAGGGACGGCGCCCACGGTGGCGGCAGCAGAGGCGGCCGGCTCTGCTACAGCAGATTCAGCCGCGGATGCCTCCGGGTTGTGTAGTGGGGGTGTAGACGCCCCTGTTGGTGTCTGCGGCAGCTGCGTCAGCGCCTCGCAAATGGAACCCGTGGCGGGGTCCCATCCGTCGGGGATGTCGGTGAACCTGCCGTTCCGACCCTGAAACTTCACGTACACCGTCCCCAAACCTATTGAGAGACGGCGTCCGGCCTCCATCAGGGTCGGGATCTGGTCCACAGGAACACCGACCACCACGAACCATGCCGCTGTTTGTTTGTCGGCATGAAGAAGTACCCACCTCTTTATGTCGACCCACGGGTTCTGGTACGAGAGAACACGCCCAATGTTGGTCGGCTCTCCAAAGACCCCCTGCTCGTCTGGGATCACGACTCCACATCGTGCTCGTTTTAGGATCTCCGACTGGCTCTTGACGACTAACGAGATGCTAGTTGGGAGAGGTAGGTCGGAGACTGTTTTCCTTAGCCAGGCTAAAGTGTGGTCGTTCCCGCACCACAGTTTTAGAACACCCCCGGCGAACAGCGGCTTTGCGTTGAAGGTCGGTCCTGGAGTGTCTTGCTTAGGGGAGCAGGCCTCGAGAATGATCTGCTTCTGGATAGCAGCGAGTACCTGGTCCGATACTTCCTTGCTGAGGAACCCCGTGCGGTCGCATGTGATCGCGACGTCGAGGGTAGCGCTGGCAGCTTGGGCGTAGCTTCGCTGGGCGACCCGTTTGGATTGATCAAGCCGCGGCCGCTTATGCTCTCCCCGAGGTGTCAATGTCTCGTTGAGAGCTCGCTTGGCCGCAGCCTGATCCTTCCAATCGGGTCGCTGTGTGGTGTTGGTTGCTAGAGCCGGCCTCTCGGGAGCATCGGTTGGCGGTTGACTGGGCGCTGGTCGGCTAGTGCCTGCCTGCAGCCGCTTTCCGGCGGAGAAGTTAAGCTGGGTGCTTGCCCTTGCGTTTCTGTACTGAGGCTGCCGGTGGACCTGAAGGGTCGGTGCAGGGGCAACGGGCTTGTTGAGTGCCTTTACCCTTGCCCTTGCTTTTCTGCACTACTTGCCAGGCGCGTGAGAACACGTCCTCGGTGCAGCCGGCCGTCTCCGTATGATGGCTGGTGGCCATCTGATGGGAGGAGGCTAGAGGAGCCACAGGAGTGGGAGGTTGTTTGGTAAGATCCTCGGTACCGGTGTTACCCGGCGCCGGGATCTGTGTGGAGAGGGTCATAAATGGTGTAAATATTGCCGCATGAAAAAAATTAAGACCGTAATATTACCGGATAATTTTCCTTTCCGTTATATTAATCAAATGTGATATTTTTTTTTTCTACAGTAGGTATAAATGTTATTTCATTATCAAACAGATGAATTGCGAAATTTGAATTGAACGCACATAATATTATGAATTGTCAGTTTGTGACAGTTTGTGTGATTCATAATATAATCATATTATGATTCTGCGAAAGCGGCCGTTTTAAGCCCCCAGATTAATTGATTGGCTCGACAACTCACTTTAAGCTCACTTCAACTAAGTTTTCACGGTGTGATTTTTGCTAGAACACAGGCCTCCTCGTTCTGAGGAGTGAGCCACAATCCACCACGCTGGCCCAGTGCGGGTTGGTCGGAAGATCTCTTGCCTTAGCCAAAATAGGGTTGTAAAAATTTTCGTTATCGAGCGTAAGCCGTAAACACTTCCTCTTTCCTTAAACGTCATCATTACATATAGTTCCTTATTCTTGTTTCATGTTTATTATTTTATATATATCTATGTATATATATGTATATATTTATGTGGTTAAGTTTATGCGTTACGTATTTATTGTGTATGTAAATGGTACACCACTGACTACCTGCAGTATTGTCTATCCTTCTCCCTTTATCCATCCAAAGGTTGTCTGTAAAAGATCGCTTTTAGCGATAAGACCGCCCATTGTGTCACCCTATGTAACATTTCTAAATTTATTTCTGTAATTTGTATGGTGTGCATAATAAAGAATATTCTATCTATCTATCTATCTAAGCCAAATTACAGTCCACACAAGTTGAATGGCGATCGCTTTCAAAGCGTTTCGTATTTCTACAACGACTTTCAACAGGATTGTCACTTTGTCTAGGCCCTCTGCTCATGTTGGACTTGCCTTCGGCCCCTTAATGTATGGATTAAGAACGCTTTCAGAGAGTGTCTAATCTACAAGTTCTTATTCTATGCTATTACCTAAGTGATTGACGTAGAAACGGAAGGGGCGCGTCCGCTTAATTTGACACAAATGTTCGCGTGATCTTGAACTATTAGGTATTAAGTTTGGGGCCTATTTTTAGTGGTATAGTGATGTGTTTTGTTTGGTATAATTTCCGTATTTAGATCTGTGATTAATGTTTGCGAGATTAGTTTGTTCAAATGAATTTCTTCATTCGCATACAATACTATGTTTGTATACATTTTATTTGAAATGTTATATATGATGCCAAGGCAGACCAAGGCAAAGATGGTGGTATGGTAAGCCACATGTCTGTGGTAACACTACTTAAGAGCTGGCCTAGCATAGTACGGAGTTTCAATAGAATAAGAGGCCAGCTTATACTGGTTTTCTTACCGCTGACTTACGTAAATGTGACCCTACCGAAAGGGCTAGTCACATTAGCAACGAAAATTAAGTGTAGGGAAAGTGCAGTAGGTCAATTTAACATGGGCTAGACTATAAATAGGGTTAGGGATTCGAGCCTAGGACACTACGTTTATCAGCCAACCTTACTGTTACATAACATATAACATAACCACCCAATAATGTTCCCATTGCTAGGAGACATGGCCGTAATCCACCACGCGGGCACAGTGCGGGTTGGTAGATGTCACATGTCGTCGAGTTTTTGGTTCTAGGACATGCCGGTCTCCTCACGATGTTTTCCTTCACCGTTTTGAGCAGGTCTTACTAATACTGCACTGTAAAAAGCGTAATGCAAAACAAAATTCCAGAAAAAACACAACTTTCTACCGCCTCTCAAACTCAAACTTTACAAACGACCATCTTTGACACTCTATTTGCCGCTCCATAAAAACGAAGTTATTTTAACATCCAAACGTTTGACAGGAACCTGGATAAATATCTCGCTTGCCATTACAACGTTTATGAGCGGCAAATATTTACCGCCTTCCGACTACAAATATTGAGCAGAAGGACCACTCTAAAGCCATAAACATAATGTTATGTGCCCATATGTGTGTGTGTGTGAATTTGCGTGAGAATTAATTCTATTTTCTTGTAAATTTTGGCATTCAAAAGTCTACTAGACACGCTTTTTATTGTTCTCTTTTGTCTCTAACATTTATATTATGTCAATGTCGTGCATACCTCTTATTTGTATGGTTACTGAAATGCCAATTTTAGCTGTTTTTGTCAGCGACGGTGCTATCGATGTGCTAAATAATGTAATAATGTAATTTGTCCCGCGACAAACACCAATCGGTCGCAACTGACGGCGGTAACATTTTTTGTATATGATTCTAGTTGACGATTCTAGGTGCTGTGCAGTAAGCTCGAGATATCTTTATCGTGCCCAACTGCTCGTCTAATTGCTAAGTGAGGTGAGTGCTCGAATAATGCTAATTGAGGTCTGCATTATTTTTCAAGGATCTTTACGGTCAGTAAACTGAGCAAATGAATTTAATTTAACACTGAACCATTCTACTTTACCATGGTATCGTTTGTCACTACTCGGTAAAGAAAAGAAAGAAAGAAAGAACGTTTACTGACGTCAAAACGTCACTTGACTTTTGAGCTGTCAATCAGTCAAGCAATCAAGTGGAAATGCAGCAGCGTGCAGTGGCAGCTTTATGCTGAGATGGGGGCCTTTTGGCCTCGTACAGGACTTAATCTTTAAGTATACTTTGTTTTTTGTTTTTTTGTTTTTTATTATTATTATTTATTTTTAGTGTGTTTTTAGTTCAATTTGTGATTTCCTGTGCGAGTCCCAATAAATACTTTTTCTTTCTTTCTTTATAAATATGTTTAAAAAAATTTAAATAAACTGTTAATTGATAATGTATTTTATAATCTGCATGAGCTTTTTGAGAAAAAAGAATGAGAGTAGGTATGTAATTTATTCGTCATCTATCTATTTGCAATTCATTTGCCTTTAAATACTATTGCTTATCCGACATGGGTTGAGCCTAAAAAATTAACTTCAATCAATCTGCCTAGCCTTTTCCCAACTATGTTGGGGTCGGCTTCCAGTCTAACCGGATGCAGCTGAATACCGTATTTTACATGAAAAATTATTTATTTTAAAAATGTATTAAAAACCATACTTGAGACCCTTACAGTAAGCCCTTTTATTTGATATGTCACACGGTACAGTATATAAAACTTTTTTTTTATTTTATTTTTTTGTCTCCCAGAAGGTACGTAACAAGTCCGTGTTTGGGGCACAGAAATCGATATGTGTACCAAATTTCAACTTAATCGGTCCATTTGAGTCGGAGCTGTGACAGACGGACAGACAGACACACGAGTGATCCTATATAAGGGTTCCGGTTTTTCATTCGGACATACGGAACCCTAAAAAACAGAAAACAATGCTTGTAATGGCAAAAGGGCCTCAGCTCAGCATAATGTCAGCTGACAACACTAGATATACTCGTACCATCTGATGCTGAACAGGTGGGTCGTCAGCTTCTTTATCAATAAAAAAGTAAATCTTTTATTATAAAAATAAAACAAGAAAATACAACCCTAGACTTTTACAAATACCAACAATATGTCCCAACTATAAAAATAAAATGTCTTCTTTAACCTAAACGCAGCTAGAACGTGTCCAGTTCATAAAATATTCAGCTCACGTTTCAGTCCAGATTTTGAGACGAGCCTCCACGTGTTCTCTAGAATAAATTCGACCAATATTTTCCCTTTTTTGTCGACTTTGTTTATTTCTTCTTTAGGGTTCCGAACCCTTCACGTGTGAGTAAGACTCGCACTTGGCCGGTTTTTATGTTTTTTTGTAGTTTTATTCATGAAAAAATCCTGTAACTTCTTCAGTTTTTTTAGAATATGTAGGTAGTACTCCTATCTGGTAAAAAATAGTTAGCATTATTTACAAAAACGATATAGGTATTAAGACGGAATTTCACCTAATTTGCGGTTTCAGGCTGGAAAGTTTACATTCAGAATTACTTAGTCCTTTAATTAAAAAAAGCTCGTGGGCCGAATCTGAAAATAAACGGTAATTTTAGGAGAAAAAAACACTCAGGAAGAAGTCTCTAAAAACAGGCCAAGGGCGTGTCGGACCACGTACAGTGAAGGGTTCCAAAGTCGGTATGAATATTTACGCATGCACAGTATTGATTTTACCGGCTCCAAAAATAAATTGGTCTTTCTCTAAAACCTATGAAAATAAAAGTTATATCTGCGGTTGTATCCGAAAATGTGCCTTATCTCTAAAACTATTGACTTAAAATCCGTCACTTATAAACATCACAATCTTTAATTTTAATTATGGTATCCAAAAATTCCCCACACGCATACGTGTTCTGAATATTTTTTTATCATCTTCGGTTACTTGAGAAATTGATTACCACCTCAGAATACCTATGTTTTTCTAAGTTTTACTACAGCAGTTTTTTCTGGTGCACAGAATACACCTTCTTCCTAACTTTCATCGTTATAGTGTTAATAGTCTCCGAGTAAAATGACAGACGAATATTTATGACGAAATAATAAGGGTTCCGGTTTTTACCATTTGGCTACGGAACCCTAATAAGAAGAAACCAATCCTAAACTCGAAACCAGACAAATTATTTTCGAGGTACATAATAAGTAAAATTCATGATTACTTTCACAGGCTTTCAGCTCAATCTAGATTTCTTCATAAACATTTCAAAAACGTAAAGAAAACACGTATAACATAAACTGGAGAATTTTTAATAAACATTCTTTGACTAGGCGTTCATCTTTGAACGAGTTGTAGTTTTTAAACTTTATTGTTGGCATTATCTAACAGACTAAATGAAATGAAATCTTTTTATTATCAGATATAAAATCCACATAACTACCTACAATTTTCAATAATTACACACATAGATAACATAATAAATATACAATAACATAAATATAACATTCACATTACACACGCACATTGATTCATGTAATCAGTGTGTGGTAGGACTGCCACCTTTTATGTAAGGGGCTTTGGTTCCATTCTCTTGCCGCGGCCACCAAACTATTGGCCGAGCGATGTGTGGCGGTGCGTGCAGTGGCTGACCGGCTCCTCAGCAGCGCGGCCCGCGCAGAACATGGTGCTCGCGCTGCACCACCGAGGCAGTCGAACCATCGCTCGCCACGCGTCGTTGTACTGCACTCGCATGACACTCAGTGCCGTCTTGGTGTAGTTTGTCCACAACTCGACTGAAGAAGACTAAAGAAGAAATACCGATGCAAAAGACGCCATGTTTTCATTTTGATATTAATTTCATACACATTTTCTTTACATTCAAAGTAAAGCCCCTTTAGTCATCAATTACGAAATAGTCAGTGTAGCCGAAATCGACATGGGATGTATTATCTATCCCATACAAGGATTTTTCTGCAATATCATATACTCGTTTTATCCCGATATTATCGCACTCCACCAAATACCCCATTTAGAATACTATATTTTGAATAAAAAAATTACCTATATTACAAATGTCAGAAATCAATTCAGTAAACGACTCTGAACAAAATACTTTCATAATGTGCATTAATTCAGTTATACATTGAATATTGTGGATTCGATTTGTTACAAGGAAGACCTGACCTGAACGGTCTTCGTGTCTTCGAGTTACGTCCGTACACGGTACTTTCTGAGTAGAAACGGAACAACTGTGGGTAGAAAATGAGGCTTTTTCTACGTAGATTTTTATGAAAACTTTGAAAGCATATTATAAATAATATTAAGCGCGTGCATTTTCCCGTGAGCGTATGCTATGCGAGTATTATCAATAAGTTACAGGGGCTGACACTGAAGGCTGAAGGCTGTGGGTGTAGCTGATTCTCACACGGACAACTGTACGTTGGTTGCTCGAGTCACCAGTCCTGACTCTCTGTTTATTTTGGCTGCTGAGAACAAAACTACAAACGAATACACACACATATAGGGAAGTTTCATAAAAATGTGGCTGTTATTGTAGTATATTGCGGTGTACTTACGACAAGCACGCAAACGAATTTGCGAGCAGAAGCTCGTTATAAATAATATGATACGTACAAAATGATTTGCCTATTTCGAAGAATATTAATTAGTTTCTATATTTAAGTATTTCTAGAATTTAAAAAAGTTACACAAATGGTTCTTGTTCCTTTAAGTAAAAAAATAAGATTTAGCAGTGATTTCTTGATTATTGTGGTTAAAATTTATAGTTGAATAAATACATATTTGTGATCTCGACATTGTTGTATTACCTTCTTTCTATTTAATTTAATAAAAAATCTAAAATTCTTTAAATTAATAGAAAATAATAGCTTGAACTTGAAGGGATTTTAGAGCCTCACGCGACTATATAGAAAAATACATGATATTTTTTGACCTCATCGTTTTTTTAAATAACATCATGCGTTAAATTTGTTAAGTAGACCATTTTTATCTAAGTTCCTATAGTTATAGAAATAACGCAAAAAAATAATAATTAAATCTTGATTTGTAATTACATCATACAGTCTTATAAACTTCCTGCGGGACAGGCCTATTGCAAGAAGTCTTAAATCAGTTTTTTTTTTTACAAAATAGATCTACATAATCGATTGATTTTCCCGAATTATTCAACATCTTAAAAGTGCCACTAGAATCTATAAAAGTACCTACAAATTCAAATTATGACTGACTCCCTGATATTATCAAACAGTCAGATGTACAGTTAAGTGCAGAACGGTTACACTCGTACACAATACTCAAAGCGTAACGTAAACGTTTTGAACGAATTCGCCAGGAGTGAAGCCATTTTGTATTCTTAAGAGCGCGTTGTTCTCGCCAGCACTGAAATAACGGGGCATGGTTTGCGAAAAATGTTGGTATATTTTCGTACTAGTGTTTACGTACGAAAATGGAGAAAAAAATAACAAAACAATACTTTTAGCTTTTACATTTACATCGCTACATGCGAACTACGCATCAAAAACCTGACGTCACACAACATCATGACGTCACACAAATCGCGCAATTAGAGTTTACCGCGCGATAAACATATATAGAATCTCCCAACTTCAAACCTCTGGGCAGTTGCCCGCCAGACACGACACCCGTCGGGTCGGAGGATCCTCCCTTTTCTATGGGGGATGAGTGAACTTTACACCCTGTTCCTCATACCCCTAAATACTTTATTCCAGGGGTTCCCATACGCGCCTCTCCAACTTTCTTTCAAAACCATTACGCCCCTGCGTTACTTTGTCGACATAAGAATGTAAAGCGAGCGAAAGTATGGTCGAAAATGTTTACACCCCCTTGGATAGGTTAGATTTTCTTTTGATCATTCAAACAGAAATAGAAGTAACTTTGTCGAGTTTTTCAGAAAAACTATAGAATTATGAGAATGCTTAATGTATGAGCGAGCAAAGCGAGCTCGAAGAATGTTGTACAATTTCGGATTCGTTACATTTTTCTTTTGACCATTTATACAAAAAAAACTTTTTACAAAAACAAAACAACCGATTTCTTTTTTTTTCGAAGTCGATTGTTTTGTTTTTGTAAAAAGTTTTTATTTTTCACTTTTTAGTTGTGGTTCCTACCCCACACAAATTGGAATACCAATAACGCGCTATGTAAATAACAGTGACAGGAAGTTATCATCTTATCATCAACTCATCATATACTAACTGGGAAAAATACGTATTATTGAAGCTTACTCAAAAACTATCCAAGCAAAGTTAATAAAATTTATATGGAAACAAAACTCTTTCATACAAAAAAAATATTTTCAAAATCGGTCCAATCGGTCCAGTCAATTGACGGAGAAATCGGCGGACATACATAAAAAACAAAAAAAACATACATACGCGATGAACATAAAGCCTCCTCCTTTTTGGAAGTCGGTTAAAAAAGAATTTACTTTGTCGACTTTTGCACAAAAGTAGATGAATCAAGAGGATATAAAATGCAAGAGCGAACGAAGCGAGCTCGAAAATTGGAACAAGCCGCCTCGGATAGGTTCGGTTTTCTTTAGTCCATACATATAGAAATAGAAAAACTTATTTTATCAACTTAAGCAGAAAAGCTGAACCTTATTTTACAGCTCCTGAAACGTTTGAGTTTTGGAAACTAGTTTTAATCTTTTCTAAAACCAAGAACATAAAATTAAATAAATCTAACCTTTATTATTGGAGATACCCCTCCCCATTGGTCACTCTACCCACCCAAACCCACTGGTTGGGAATCCTTGCTGTTTACCAACGAGATTTCGTTTTTTAAAGGTTTTAGTACATTACTACCGCGGTCTGTAATGACTGCGTTGCTGGCAGCGCTGATGATGGCCGAAAGCGCAGGTCCAGGCCAACACAGCGCGGTCAGCATTGCAGCCCTTGATGGATAAGCTTGAAGGTCTAGAGCGTAGCTAAGCTATGCTCGAGGCTATAGCGTGTCTTCGGCAGAATATGTCAAAAGATGGTCACGTTTCTCTTCTGTTGACAATGACATTTGTATCGTTTTTTTTAGATGGCGTCACGTTACATAATATTTTACTACACCTTTTTATTATATTTATTTCTCTGTATCTATCTATCCGTGACATCACTGCGGGCCCTATCAGAATACCAGCGCTGCGACGTTTTTATTTATTTTTAAATGTCGCGGCATCATGCTGAGATAGCCTTTTGGCTTCGTACAGGACTTCCTTCTTTATATTTTAATGTTATTTGTTTTTTATATATGTTTAATGTGTTTTTAATTTAATGTGTGATTTCCTGTGCGAGTCTCAATAAATACTTTTTCTTTCTTTGTCTTTATTATGCTCAACCATATACCTATATTTTTTTGTATTTACAATATTTTACTCGCCAAACTTTCTAGTTTGATGGCGAGGTGAGGAAAACTGAAAATCGTATCTTCCGTTCACTGCGGAAAGTGTGAGCTAACATTTTCGTGCGACGATTTGAATCTTTAGTGCAAGTGGAAACTGACGTTCGTATTTGCGCTCTCCGCAAATTGCGCGGCACGAATATTAAAAATACTGAAGTCTGTAGTCGCTGCCGGCAGCAATTCCGTGCTCTGTGTATAAATGAAACCGACTTAATCCAATACCGTTTGTCAACCATTACGACGCCCCCGACAAAGGGGCGTGACCTATTCTTACACACATAACCATGGAACACTCAGCCACAGTATAAAATATGAACAGTACAGAAACGAAATAGTAACCTTAGATAAAGAGGTGCTTGAATCTGTATAAACTCGGCGGTTTTTCTGGGCATAGCAGTAGATGCCAAACTTCAGTGGGGCCCACATATATCGAGCCTAGCGGGAAGGCTCAGTTCAGCCGCCTACGCCGTCAGGAAAGTAAGACAATACACTGACGTCGATACAGCTCGGTTAGTCTATTTTAGTTATTTTCATAGCGTTATGTCCTACGGTCTTCTGCTGTGGGGCAAAGCTGCTGATATTCAAAATATATTTGTTCTTCAAAAACGAGCTGTTCGAGCTATTTACCAGCTTGGCGCCAGAGTTTCTCTGAGAGATTTTTTCAAAGATATTGGTATCCTCACGGTGGCATCTCAATTCATCTTCGCCAATATCTTATATATTAGGCAAAATAAACACTTATACACTAAAAACAGTGATTTTCACAATGTTAACACTAAAAATAAGGACAAACTACGAGCTCCCTTTCACCGGCTTCATAAGGTTCATAACTCATTTGTTGGGCTTGGTATAACCTTTTATAACAAGCTACACTCTTCTTTGCTAGATTTGCCTTTTAATGCGTTTAAAACGAAATCCAATCTTTGTTCAAAGGCATACTATTCTATCAACGACTACTTAAATGATAAGAATAGTTGGTCGCTGTGATTAACTCAAGACAATGTTTATGTTCTTTCTCCAGCTTACGTACTGACAAGTTATATGAGTTTATATAATTGTTTATTTTATTTGACTTTTTAAGTCAAGTTATTTTTATTTAACTTTAATTTATTGTTGACAAAATCTACTCATCACACTGTTTTTTTTATGAGTTGTTTTGCAATATGTGGTTAGCTAGTGACCTCGACAATTGATCATATTATTTACTGTTATTAGTAATTAACTCTTTGTTTATTTATTTTACATCGATGGTCCTAGTTTATCATTTATAACTTCCAGTTACAACTATATGTAAGCGGGCACGCCCTTTATGCCTGGAGGCTTTTTTATTTAGATATTAAATTCTGTTTACGTTTAGTTTTTTTATTTCGGCCTGAGTATAGTTCGTAGATTCTCAGCCTAGTTTGAATAAATTACTTTTGAATTCAGTTTTTTTTTTTTAGTATTTAGAATTTTGAACCATTTGATATGGCACACTCACATACACGCGCTCATTGACAAGAGCCCAAGCGATTGTGGCGGTGTTGTCAGTTGCGGGTGTAGTGTCGAGACGAGTAGTCGGGTGATGTTTTTAAAAATGGAGCGTAATTGCCATCAATCTGGTACAAATCCTTACACTGGGCTGATAGTAAGAAATTTCAGAAAAAACCCAATAACACTTTGCCTTACCCGGGCATCAAACCCAGGTCCTCATACTCAGCAGTAGCGCTCGCGACCAGACCAATAACAATTTCCGACCGAACTCAGGACTTCATGTTCAGCAGTTGTTCTTTCAAAAACTCAACTAAGGCTGGAGTCAACAACTGAGTAAACAATCTGAATTGTATCGCCTTACAAATTGTCCTTTCCCATGTATTAAGCACATAAAGACATTTATAACGCTTCAACTGTAACTACAAGCTTACTCAAATACCGGAAAACTTTGGTTTCCTTGCATTTTGTTCACAACAAAATAAGCCACAGTGTAGATAAGTTGGAAGTAGGCTAACTTTTTATAATACGCAGTACTAGCTGCTGCTCGCGGCTTCGCCCGCGTGGGTCCTAAATCTTTTTCTGAAATAACTTAAGTAGCTTAATTTACTCCTTTTATCAGCTATCTGCCAGTGAAACTCCCGTCTAAATCGGTCCAGCCGTTTCGGAGATTGACCGGAACAAGCAGACAGACAATTTTTTTTGTTCTAGTACTGTATATAATTTCATATACATTTAGTAAAAAGCTGTTATTCTGACATTACAAACAGACGGTGAATTTTATTTATTTGTATGTAGTATTTATGTATAGATGCCACACGTCTCTGGGTGCATCGTAGAGTGGAAAGCCTATGTTCGCAGTTAACACAGGCGCTTTTTTTTTACCGCACAGGGGATTTTCAATCAATTTCACACGCCGAGCGTTGAAAATATGGTACGAGCGTGGGCTAATAGATAAAGGTTCGGCGCACATTGGGCAGTCCGACTACCTTGCTGGCTGGCTAATACTTTTATTACGGCACGTAAGTTTAGTATGTTACGTTAAAGAGGTAAATTTTTTATGTTTATTCGTAAGTTTGTATGGGGGTAATCTCCGGAACTACCAAAAGCATTTGTAATCTTTTTGTGTTGGATAGCCCAATTCTTGAGGATGATTATAGGCTATATAACAACACCCTAAAACCCTTAGGAGCCGAGAAAAAAGAAAGAGAATCTGAAAGAACGCTAAACGAAATCGAAGTAATAGAGCGCGGACAGGAGGAATTTCACGTGGCAAAGCACAAAGCGGCGTGACAAAGTCGCGGGCAGAAGCTAGTGTTTTTATATAATTTGCTATCGAGATTTGCAGCGAATTGCATGAAATGACACTTCTGCATTTTCTCTAAAATACTGTAACAAAACCGTCATGTTTGTGTTGTGAGCCAAGTTCAACACATGTCATATATAACTTAGCTTTAACTGCAGTATGGTCGAAGAATATTTAAGTTTGCTTTGTTAACTTTCTTACTAATAGCGCTGTGTGGTTAGACTGCAAATATGTGTTAAATTAGGCTGTGACACCCACCGCTGTTGAAAGTTGGTGTCGTAGGCGGTTGGTGACTAATGTCCTTGTCCAGCGCTTGACGTCTAAGATGGATGGTTTTTCTTATACTACAGGAAAAGTTATAGATATGTTCGAACGAAAAAAATAAAAATCAAGAGCGCAATTTTTGGCCAAAACCCTTCAATCAGAATACACCACACTTGACAACCCGTTTCATAAAAAACAAATAGTTAATGTTGATTTTGAGATTCGCTTATTCTGCTCTCATTTCATAATCGTAATCAGCCACGAGTCGATGGAGTTATTCCTACAAAGAAAAAATAAAATATAACAACCATTAGATATTTCATTTAGGAACAAAGAAAGAAAATGTATTTATTGAGACTCGCACAGGATCACAAATTAAACTAAAACACAATATAAAAGAAAAATATAAATATAATACGGGGTGTCAGGGACAGAGGACAGGGAGGACAGGGACAGGGAGGAGGGGGGGGAGGAGCTCGTGGCTAAGTAACAACAGCCGCACTGGTCGATCCATCAGGTTAAGCTACGCTTGCCGGGGTTGGTCAGTGGATGGGTGACCATCTTTACATACCGAGAATCCTCCGTGCCTCGGAAAGCACGTTAAACCGTTGGTCCCGACTGTCATTCGTGGATCTTTGACAGTCGTTACGAGTCGTCAGAAGCCCGAAAGTCTGACACCAGTCTTACCAAGGGGTATCGTATTACCCAGTTACTGGGTTGTGGAGGTCAGATAGGCAGTCGCTCCATGTAAAATACTGGTATTCAGCTGCATCCGGTTAGACTGGAAGCCGACCCCAACATTGTTGGGAAAAGGCTAGGCAGATTGATTGACGGGGTGTCAGGGACATCGACGCGAAGCCGGTTACCATGGATTCAGTACATGATTCTGAAGCCCCCTGCGTTTAAATTTTTCGTCGGTTATTAAAAAAAAAACAGCTACTCCATACATTTTGACCGCGTGGGTATTGCACTTTTCTATGAAACAGCAGATTTTTTATTTAATAACCGACGAAAAATTTCGACGCAGTATGGTTCAGAATCATGTACTGAATCCATGGTAGCTGGCTTCGCGTCGATGTCATGCCACCCTGTACATTTAAATTTAAAAAAAAACAAAGTAAACTGCTGGTAGCGCCATGTTCCACTATTCGAATTTTGCGTAGTGGAACATGAGGCAAGCCAGTTGAATTGAACTACTGCGGTTTCACTACTATGGTTTCGCGGCGGAGGTGTGCTACCGGGGTTAATGCATATGTCAATATTGCAAAATCTCGACGAAAAGATAATAATCATCTATTCCAATGCGTTAAATCTATTGCGTTGTTGCATTTTTTTTTTAATTAGTCGAGATTTTTTATTCATATTCTTTATGGCACCTCTTTAGGTCATCCATGAGCTACCCGAATATCAAAAAATATTTGGCCTAGGTCTTAATGCGGAGGGGCGTTGTGTTCCACGCGCGCCTCAAAGAGATGTCAGCACCAACTGACGGGGTCCGTAAGGGCCAATGCCTGCCAGGGTTGCGAGTTTGTCCGAAAGGGATATCGCGGCCCCGGCACACAGGCAACGGAAGGAACACGGGTGGGTTTTAGTCAGTAAAAGTCTGACACTCCCTCTCGCTCCGCCCAGAGCGGGAGGAGTCATTTGATGATTTCCCACCCAAAAAAAAAAAAAAAAAAAAAAAAAGGGGGATGCGTGAAAATTTATTCGCTTTACAATGTATAGTAGATACCTACCGTATTCAAGTACTTACGTAAATAATTATATATTTACCTGTCGCTATAATATAATCATTTATAAAGTCGTCGCTAAAGTGGGAATATTAAAATTAAGGCCAATAAAATTTCCTCATTTAGTAAAATTAAATAACGTTGAACACATTTTGTAGCGTTAAAATGACGCTTTTCTAATATTTTTTTGATGATTTTTATTTTAATCATTGTAGTTCGTAGCTGGAACCGTTTTTTTTTTGTTTTTTTTTCTGTCCTACTAATTGGCAGAAGTCTTCCATACTTCGCCAGTCATCTATGCATGCTACTTTTTCCGGCCAATCAGTCAAGAAATAGCCTAGGCCGTTCTGCCAGCGTTTCTTAGCCCTGCCTCCGTGACGACGCCCATCAGGCTGGGAGTGGTAATTAAAATAAAGTTTATCCTGAGTTACAAAGTCATTACATAGCGACGCTGTTGGACAACAGAAATGGATTTGGTAGTGATTACTTCTGCCAATGCATTTACAACGAGATTTACACATACAGGTAAATTAATAGTTAAGCTAATAGGCACCCTACATTTTACACAACTATCTAAGAATGACAGTTGTGATTTGAATATACGAAGAATTTATGCTGATATAGTCCGCGCGCGACTGTTTGTCACTGTCTGAGGTATGTGAGCGGTGAGACGCAGGAGGTAGACAAAGGCCAAGCTAGGTCAATCTGCTAATTTTGTCAATGGTACCCTCCCCCGTCTCACCGCTCATATACCTCAGGCGGTGACTAGCAGTAGCGCACGGACTGTAGTGAATTTTCTTGACAATAGATAGATAGATAGAATATTCTTTATTATGCACACCATACAAATTACATAAATACATTTAGAAATGTTACATAGGGTGACAATTAATTTTCCTGACTATAGGAACACCTCTACGTCCCCTTTCGGAGCATACAGGCGTAAAGCTTGGTTTCATAGGTGAAAGTGGTTCCGCCATATTATAAGCTCCGTCTTGAAAATTTGACATTTTCACCAGTATTTGACATTAAGGTGTCAAAAAACGCTGTGTATTTGGACAGCCGTCAATGTGTGACCGTTCACCACTTTCTTAGGAAACCAAAGCTTTTGGTATGTAACTGCTTTCCTAGAACTACGTTTCCGCGATTAATATGATCTACAGATAAACAGACAGACATGTAAACTGTTGACGACTTTTCCCATAAAATACTCGATAAAACCGTCTCAGCATCATTTTAGCGGCTCCGTCCAAAATTAAAGGGTCGTCAAACATCAAACACAATTTTATAGGCCATGAGAGCTCTTGCACTTTTATTATCACCCTGTTTCTATATGCTGAGAGTGGTTCATTTAAAATGGCTGAACTTTGTCTTTTCCCAGTACCTACCTTTAATAAAGCGTTGAGCACGGCAACACATATTAGATCTTTTGCTCTATACCCAAAGTATGTACCTAGGTATAGTAATTTTATTCTAGGTGCATCGTGTTCACATATAATTTTATTCTAGATGCATCGTGTTCACATAAAATTAATCTAAACAAGATAAAGAGGATTACATCCAAGATAAGAATGCTTGGAAACATGCTGGTCCTGCTATAAATGACAATTTAGAGTCTAGACAAAATCAAACTGGTAGCTAACTTAATAGTATTTTTTTTTTTTATGATATGACATTGATTTTACATTCTGTACTCGTAATTACTTCCTCACACACTGACTTACCTATTAATTATAAAATTTTAGGAAAATCATCTACTTTTACAATATTTGTAATTATGTGAGCACCATGTGTCTATCAAATAATTAGTTTATGTATCATTGCTTCATTTTTAATTCTTTATAATTCTTATATATATATATATTTTTAATTATTTTTACCTATTGTGGTATTGTAATTTTATTCTAGTTGCATCGTCTTCACATATAATTAATGTATAAAAGATATTGTACAACATTTTAAAAGAGGAACGGTGGAGTTCCTTGCCCATTCTTCTCCATACGAAAACTACCTTTAAGGAAGAGGCGACTAGAATAATTTCTATATTTTTGTAAATTTTGACGGTCAAAAGTGCCTTTCATGTGCCTAATTGAAATAAATGATTAGACTTGGACTTTGACTATGAAAGGCTGAACTACGCAATCCTAAATTACAACTGTCCGAAATAGCCATAAAGCTAAAACGATGGTTTCCTGGAAGAAATAATAATTGCGCAGAGAACGACCATATCCGAGGTGGAACGAGCAGTAACCCTATAAGTGGGGTTATCGGGCGGTGTGGCTCACTCTGCGTTCGGCGCTTGACGTGACAACACGTCGTGTACGGGTTCACAACAAGTCAATCGTCATCTTGAGGATGCCTCGTTGAGAGGTGAAACACGTATCGATTTCTTATAGAGTTCTTTATGGCTCTTTAAGAACAGTTAAGCGGATTAGGTTACTAAATATACGTCGTCTATTTTATTTTATATTACTCACCAGTCATGAATCTCTGCTTTCAATGGCTGTTTGTAAAGAGGCCGTCATTATTTACCGTCAGCAAATTTAAATTCAGATCCAGTAAATCACTTCAGGAGTTTTGGCAATAAACTCCGCCTACTTCAGAAACTTATATAAATCATTTCTATTTTATGCTGCTCGAAATTAGGTCAGAAACGCTCGGTAAATTCGGTTGACAATGCATGCTTTTGACAAAGTTTATTCTCCTTTGTTAAAAGAATTAAAAAAAAATCCCGACCACAGCAGAGAGGAAGGGTTATTTATGAGCAGTATTGAATCTTGAAATAAATGCATCTATTTACAAGCAGGTGGTTTTAAGCTTCCTTCAGCGTTTTGAGAGCAGTGGTGATGAAATAAATTCCAAACTTAAACTCAAAGCATTTATATCAATTAAATCATATACAGGCACTTTTGAATGGTCCAAGAGTCAGTCAGTTAGTAAGAAAGTTGAAGCTAGTTGCCCATTCCAAAACGAAGATCATTATGGAGAAGAACGGGCAAGACACTCAAAGTCTTCCAAGTTACAAAAAGTAAAGCGTTACAACTGAGTCACCACTGCTCTCAAAATGGTGAACGAAAATATCGTGACGTTTGAACCATAAGTACAGCGGTCTCGGTCAAACTATAGCAGTAAGTTTGAAGCTATTTCTTTTATCATACGCAGGGTGCATAGGAGACGAAACTTTAATACCTACATCGAACGCTCTCTGGACAGTCTCGATACTAATCATGGCTAAACTTCTTAGTTTACCTTCTTACTTACGATGGAAGAATTCAAAATGTTTTTTGAAGTGAAAACTTTATAGGCGCGTTGAAAGATTTTTGGTAGGAGATAAACTTATGGATTCGCGTCACCGTCACCGTCATGGTCGCGCCGTCGTTTTGTATAGGCCCCCGCCTATAGAAGCGCATCTAGGCAGCAATGACAAATGAGCGGTGGGACACCGTGCGCGTTGACGAATCAGCCGACTGCACTGCCCCCCATCTCGCCACGTACATACCTAAGCCGCATTACAGCGGTCTCGGTCAAACTATAGCAGTAAGTTTGAAGGTCGCGAAAGCGTGCTTCTGATCATTTTATTGAAAACTAAGTGTTTTTGTGTGTAATCGACAGAAAGTGGATGTAATATTCATTTTACACATACAGAAACCCATCATGTTTTGATTAATAAATAAAGTATTCGAAAATACTTATAATTATTGCTCGGCTTGCCAATAGACTATGTGAAAACCAGACAAATGTTAATAATTGCAATAAAAAAATCATAGTAGGTACCTATATTAAAATGATAAATTTGAAAAAAAACACTGTAGTTCCATAGTTTTTAGTTTTGACTTCTGTTGCACAGATAACTATATACTAGTCGGAGACAGATAGGACAGTACTATGGTCGACGAGTAGTTCCAAAAATATGCGCTAAGCGCTAGTGTCGTAATGTCACCGAGTGATGGCCCCACAGCGTACTATAAGTGACGCTGACCATCCGGCATAATATATCGATAGAAAATTCTTATAGGGTTAATTTTATTATTGGCAAGGTTCATTAAGTTTCTTCAGTTATGTTCATTGGATACGAATATAACGAAAGAAATGTAAAAATAAAACGGGTTTTCAGATTTGATTTTTTATTAATTTTTTCTTCTTAACCTATGGGCTTTATATTTTTCAAAGGCAATTTGTTGAGGAGTACACATCTGTTCCACAAGTTTTTCTTGTACACCTCCTTCTTAAATTTTATGTTGCACCAATTGTGTACATGGGAGCGTATCATTAAATTAAGCAACCATTCCTTTACTTCGGTTTTATGATCTGTACACCCCAACCAATTTTCATCAAATTTCCATTTTTAAAAGTTTTTTTACACATTTTTTGTACGCATACGTATTCAAGTAATCATGTTTATGGCCCAAGATATCCCTATATATCATTAAAACTTCTTTGTTGGATATGTTAAATTATGATGTTTTAAAAGGGTGTATCCTCGTTGTTCAATCCATTTATGAAACACATCTCTTTTTGTTTGGGTATAAGTCTCAGAGCATCTCCTGCAGTAGATAAATGATCACCTGAAAATAACCAAATAAAGTTTAATTATATAATTTGAATAAAGATATAATCATAAACAGGAAGAATAACATACAGAGTTTATCTATTTTCTACTTAAATCTGGAGAAATTCTTCATAATACATGTACACCCCATTCTATGTTCATTGAAAACTAAAATATGTTACTATCATTGTCGAGTAATACTGGCAATATACATAGCGGCAAAGTGTTATTTAAATGCTACTTGGTTTCCTTGCATTTACAGTGTCACAATTGACTGGTTTCATCGAACACACAATAGAAATTCAATATTATTATCGGCACTAAATGTGCCTAACAAAATAAACACTCGGTTATTTAACCCACAATAATTGAGTTTTAATTAAATATAAAAATAATGAGGAATTGTTTATAAAATTAAAAAAATAAACAGCACAGTTATAATTAGTAGTACACTTCTTGTAAATTATAGCTGTGTTGTTTCAATGTCTTGGATTTTTTATTTGGTCTGAGGTGTACTTATTATGTGCAAAGCTAATACACTTACCAGATAAAGGCACCCCATGCTCCATTTCTTCAGTAGAAAATAAACATGGATAACCATCTTTGAGACGATTACCCTTGTCATCCAGTTGATATTTGTCGAAGTGTTTTTGGCACACACGTTTATTCATGAACTGATCCTTTGATAGAAGCCCTAAGTTTATCGTCCTTTGGTAAATTATAAAGGCGATGAGTTTTGTTGGTTGAAGTACAACCGATAACACAGTACTTGATACTCGTAGGAGCCATGGCCGCGGACCAAAGCACCATAGCACTGCAGTATAATTTTTATCGAACAAAGGAATTTGGAATTATGTTTCAACTCAAACAATAAAGCGAGGACAACAAATAATATACAAACTAACCTAGAAATTCGACACGAATGACGGAAAATACAATCTGTCAGTTTCACAGATATACACAACAGCCAAAATGGCTGCCAACAACATGGCTACCGAAAGCAGCGCCATAACGCATTTTTTGGAACTAAAGCTGTCGCAGGCCTGTTCTGTTGGCTGTCACCATGCTTGTCTATTTTTTATTTGATGAAACATCAACATTAATTTGTCAGGTCAAGAAGTTTTTACTTTTATCAGTACAAGTCAAACTCCAAGTAGGTTATATAAAACGCTATCGCCTCGTTTGTCCAATAACGGCCGGAGAAAAACCCGGTCTAGCGCGAGTCGGACTCGCATACTTAGCAAAAAACGCAGAAAAATAAACACGCTTCTTTAAAAAAAAAAAAATTACTTTATTTTATTTTTATTAGTTAATTGATTCAGGCGTGACTTTAAGCTTTTGGGTTAAGCGGATTAGGTTACTAAATATACGTCGTCTATTGTATTTTATTTTTATTATCTGTTGTCACAGTCGTTGCGGGTCATCAGAAGCCCGAAAGTCTGACAACCAGTCTTACCAAGTGGTATCGTATTACCCACTTACTGGGTTGTGGAAAAATTAAAATAGTAGAAAAAGTAAAATACTGGTATTCAGCTGAATCCGGTTAGACTGGAAGCCGACCCCAATAAAGTTGGGAAAACTGTTGGCAGACTGATTATTTGTTGTCATAGCGGCAATAACTTTCAAAGATTGTGTATTTCACACAATCTGTGAAAAGTTGAACTGTCTACCTATTACGGTCTATGAGATACAGCTTTCTGACAGACAGACGAACGCGGAGGCTTAGTAATAGGGCACCCTTTGGATACGGAACCCTAAAAACGAGGTTTTTCGATTTAACCGATAACGGTTTCTAAGAACAAGAAAAACATCTTTTTTCGCGTTCATTAAACGATATTTTATTGCCACTCCTAACTTGCCAGATAAATTTCCACTTAACAAATGTATAAACTCCATTCCAAATAAAACTTAAATGTAGACGGTTTCGTAAAGTAAACGATTTTGAACCTTGAAAAGGAAAGCTTAAGGTTAATTTAACGTTTTCATTCGAATTCGATGATTCTTCATGAATGAATTTTTGAGTTGTCTGAGTTAGGGACTAATATTTCTTGAAAATCCTCTTAAAATATCTTCGGAAAGATTATTGGGCTGTGATACTTATTGGAGATTTTCCACGAATCCATTTTGTTTAGGTAGATAAAATTATCTCTCAAGTGAAGTGTTGGAAGGTCTTATGGGTAGACGTATTTGAGAACTAAAACTGTTTTTTTCCGTAATAATAAGTTAAGTGCCACTAGAAGATGATTCTTCGACTGGTACGTTAACAAAACAAAAAAAAATATTGTGTCCTTCAGATAGATTGTTAAAAAACATCGGACAAGTATTTTTTTTTTTTATTTAATCAAAAGATTACGGCATTACATTGAGTGAAATTGTGGCGTGACGTCACTGTCCGGTAGATGTTACACTGAATTGTGACGTAGCATACCCCCAGTCCCCAACTTTATTGCGTTTAAAGTTTGTTCTGTGACAGACAGACACAAGACTGATCTCCACCACGACTACCAAAAAGTTCTATTTTTTCATTCGGACGGATGGAATTCTAAAAACGTTTGACAGTCGTACCTGCCGCCGGTAAAATTATGTCGCCGAAACAAAGTTCCAAAGTTTCATTAATGTAACGACAGCTTATTGGTCACGCGTCTGCTCTGTGACAGACAGACACGAGTGATCCTATAAGGGTTCCGTTTTTTTATTCGGACGTATGGAATTCTAAAAACGTTTGACAGTCGTGCCTGCCGGTAAAATTATGTCGCCGAAACAAAGTTCCAAAGTTTCATTAATGTAACGACAGGTCATTGGTCACGAAAGTCAAACTCAAAAACTAGACGGTCCACGACCGAAAAATTAAATGGTCTGCGCTATAGAGTCCCTTCGTAGAAACTTTAAATTCATATTACCTTTGATTCATTCATCATTGATAACCTCAAAACCTCTCATTTCTATAAAATATTCGATGATGAACTTTGACAACGTATCTCTCGAAGCCTGTATAAGTACTTAATAAAAATGAAGTCGGTTAAAAAGGGTATTGAACAAAAATCGAATAGCAAACTAAAACTATTTTAACAAAAGAAACTTTCAGATATGAAAGTGATAAATGCGTGGTTATAAAATTGAGAACCTATTGTAAATGATGAATTATTGAACCATGTGGACCAAATCTGGGCAAATCTAGTGAAAAGATTTTATTTGAGCTTTAAATCTATGCTTCTAATCTGCGTTCGCAATTTATTTGCCAAACACGTAAACAAACATGAGTTTTAGGAAAAACAACTGTAATTCCTACACATTAGGTTCAGTTTGCGCTACAACTTCATATTTTTTATGACTGTTTCAATAGTAATGGTCAGTCTAAAATCAACTTTATTAACACTTACTTAAAGTTGATGTTTGTGTGGGTGGAAACAACATCAATTTGAAACAAGTATTTGAATAGACCATATATTCATATTCAACACTAGCTTCCGCCTGCGGCTTTGCCCGTGTGATATCTCTATAAATTATAGCCTATGTTACTCAGTGCTGGAAGAACTTAAAATCAATCCAGTAGTTTTAAGTTTATTCATTACAAATAAACAAACAACAAGTCAAATCTTTTCTTTTTCTATTATTAGTTTAGATTATAAAGAGGTAAATTTTGTGAGTTTGTACGTAGGGGCACAAATTAATACAGATGGTTCTCTCCGCAAAATCATTTCAATAAAAAGGGACTTTTGCTACATCACAATAAAGTGCAATTCAGGTCGTACAGCGCTAATTACCTACAGTTATACTCACCTAGAAGTTGCCACTCTTTCTATCGCGTAACGATTTAGACTTAGATCTTCTGACTACATTACACTCACACAATTGGCCCAACTAGTCGAGTAACAAAAAGATAAATCAAAGAACAATTAAAATCAGCCATGGCAGCTAAGTGTTGACCAGTCCCAACTGACGGCGCCCGTTCACAAACATAACGTATGGATCAGCACCATTCAGCTCGACCATTTTAAAGGGAGCTAAATGATCTAACACACGCGCCACCATCAGCGAGACATCAGATAGGCAGTCGCTCCATGTAAAATTGAAATATTCAACTGCATCTGGTTTGACTGGAAGCTGATCTCGACATAGTTAAGAAAAGACTAGGCTGATGATAATGACAAACATACAGCAGAAAGCCATAATGATGAAAATTACCCAAGAGACAGCAAGAGACCCTCTGATACCGTCGGCTCAAGCAACGGCATCAGAACGTATGACCCATGAGAATAAAAATGACCCTAAAAATAAACGATACATTTGCCGTACCCAAACAAAGTGAGAATTACTTCCAAACACCGTTTTTATTGCGCAGATCATTATTTGACCCAGAAGCGTCGCTGCAGAATGTTTAACGATGCCGTAAACTGTGAGACTCGATTGATTGCTTGCGACGAATCATTGGGTACGCTCGCTGCCAAATATCTGAAGCTCTTGGCATTTTGATGCAGCAGATTTTGGTTTTGGTTTCAAGTGTTTTTGTGAGTTTTACATTACATTTGGGTCGAGTAGGTGGGGCAACAGCAGTCAGGCCCAACGAGGGGGCACGCTGTGTTCCATACGAGGCTTTATGGGAGGACGTGCGGTCGTGGAATCGGCCGCACTAGGTTATGAGACCCGCTAGGGATAGCGGGCTGATACCAGACGGGGGTGCGGCGAATGCATAAGTATCTCCCCTTCCCCGGACACGTCATGGTAGCGATAAGAACAATGGGGTTTTAATCGATAAAATGATAAATGATTTTATTTCTGTAAATAGGTTTGTACAAAACAATTTTACACGTCAATCATATTTTTTTTAACTAAATTTGGTCGCCGTTTCCTATCTGACTACTCCGAGAAGAAAAGCCGAAATAAACTCAGAGGTCACAGTCTCTTTTAAAGTTCAGACATAGTCTTCTTGGTCAGATCAGGTGAAGATCATGTAGATTGGTGTCTGAAATGGTCTTTTGAGGAAAGAACCACACAGATTGAGTGGACGTGTCCAGTCAGTGCACGCATTTGTCAGTGACCGTGCAGCTCAACTCAGAATTTAAGGAGCTCAACGATTCGATGAACAATACCAAAGAAAGGACATTTGGGTATAAATAAATTACTCAAGCTGCCAGACCATGATAAAAACTAAATGAGAAAATAAAATAAAAAGGAATGACCCACATAGTCCTTCACATTCACAATTATGAAAACAATATAATACTTTAAAAAGTAAATATTCATGTCATTGTATGTATAAAATTCATTAATGTCAATTACACATTGACATTAATGAACCCAGAAAAAATCTTGGTCAGATTATTTGAATGGCAGGAGTCGTCCGACATAACCCTCCGTTCTCCCAAGACGGAGGGTATCCATGAGGATATCCCCACGGAAAAAAAAAGGTATTGAAGTTATACGATTACGATGTTGGTCTCCATGGAGAAAGTTTGAACAACTTTCTCCATGGGGACCAACATCGTTTGATGGAATGTACCACACCCTTACATATGACCACACTTATCTGATATATGATGCATGTTCGTGATATGAACAATATGACTGAAGATGCACAAGACTAAAAATATAATTAATTTAATTATACTCGTATCTCTTTATCCCAGCTGATCCCATGGAAATCTAAAAGTTGGCAAGAGCCAGTCAAGAGCTAGCAAGTCGAATACCATCTTGTTAGCTAAGTCTTAAAGTTAAGACGTTGTTGTTGGCAATAGTTTAAGGCCAGCAAGATTAGCAGTGCACCTACTCATTGCAATATTGACGTAAGCCTACCTTAAGCTTAAATACTAGTAATTTCTTATCTGCCAGGACTTTTTTTTATTGTTTTGATTATTTATTGTACATTGTTCTCATATATAGAAGCAACAAGAATAATGTACCCAGGATTTTGTAATATCTATATTTAAAAGAGTGTCCTTGGAGTTTCTTGCCCATTCTTCTCCATAAAGATCTACGTTTTGGAATGGGCAACTAGCTTCAACTTCCTGACTTACTGACCGACTATTTGACAATTCAAAAGTGCCTGTAAATGGTTTAATTGAAATAAATAGTTTGAGTAAATACATACTAATAATATAAATGTATGAAAATGAATTAATGAAAGTTACTCTATCTGTCTGCTTGTTCCGCCTTCACGGCAGAATGGCGAAACGATTTCGATTAAATTTGGCACACAGATAGACCATGACCTGCGTTTACGACAAAGGATACTTTTTATCCCGGTAGTATTTTCCTAAGGAATAATTTCCGACCTCCACATGCACGAAGTCACAACAAAAGCAGTTCTAATTACAAAGAAAAACATAAGACAAACCGCAAAACTTTTCACCCAAAAATAAAAAAGCGTAAAAGAGTATCGAATCAGCACTTTTCTTGCCCAAAATATAAAATCGTTAACGAGCCAATAAACCCTGTGGGAATCGATTGACAGCCTTCAGATGTCTCGCCGACGGTTGCCAACTTGGCGACGAGATATTCGCTATGTCAGTTGTTTTTATATGGTTGGTACGGCGTAATCAGGGTAAAGACTCTTTTGATGATTTCTTGTTTGATTAATGCTGGATAGCTTGACAGTGTCACCCATGGGCATGTATTTTTCTGAATATTTACGTTTTTTTTTTTGAAAATTTACTTTATAAGGGGAGGTCTATCTTTAATAGTTTTCATATAGCGTGTTTTTTTTTTTTGAGTTGCGTTTGCCATACCTTCTATGTTTTTGGGTCAATTTGGATGCTGTTTTATAATTTCTAAAAGCTCATGAGTTATTTTTGCGGACTAACATTTAAATAAAATTTAAAAAAAAAAAAAAAACGACTATGAAAACAAAATGGAGGTGAAGACAATAAAAAAAATTGAAAAACAGTATTTATTTTAAAAAAATAAGTGTATCTAACTCCATAAAATCGGGAATATAGAAAAAAAAAAAGAATTATCTAAAATTACTGTTACAATTAATTTTCGATAATTATTATTTGACATGAATTTTCAGAAAAATACGGATGGGACATGCCCATGGGCGACATTGTAAAAGTACAGCATCGCGCTTCTAAGGAGTGGAATTCTCTGCCGGAGTAGGTATGTGCTTCCTCATAGCTATAACCTGGGAGTATCTGTAATATGGATGTGAATATTTAGCAATGTGGGTCGCTCATGAATAATTTGTTGACAAAATCTACTACTCACCACAATGTTTTTTTTATGAGTTGTATTGCAATATGTGGTTAGCTAGTGACCTCGACAATTGATCATATTATTTACTGTTATTAGTAATTAACTCTTTGTTTATTTATTTTACATCGATGGTCCTAGTTTATCATTTATAACTTCCAGTTACAACTATATGTAAGCGGGCACGCCCTTTATGCCTGGAGGCTTTTTTATTTAGATATTAAGTTCTGTTTACGTTTAGTTTTTTATTTCGGCCTGTGTATAGTTCTCGATGATTTTGTTTGGTATATTGGCGTGTGCTAGCTAACTTATGGCTAATAAGTTAAATTATGTTTTGTGTTGCGTAATGTAAATTACTTTGAATACTATTATAGAGAATCTCTTTTTTTTTTTCCTTCTTACTGAACAGACAGCTGTGCTGCTGGGGAGTTGGTTGCGCCACTTCTTCTTCCCAGCTAACGCACTAGGAAGTGGTGAAGGGTGGGCGTTTTGGGGGACTGTCTTATGTAATTTTGACGTTCTAAAGTGCTGATTCTCAGCCTAGTTTGAATAAATCACTTGTTTTTTATTTTATTTTGAATTAATACTGTAGTCTTATAAAGCCCTTGAACTAGGCTAGTTGTTTCAAGAGAATAATATTAGTGTTAATGAATGATAATATTACTACAACAATAAATCTTGAAGCTTACGAGTAAGTACTGAGAGTTCGCAACTTTCAGAGAATCTTTGTACGAGCTAGAAAAATTCCTAACTTCCACATGAGCAGTTACTAAAGAGATTTTTTGTGTCAAGTTAGTACTTATTATTACGAGTATCAGTATGGCTCGAATTTACTAGAAACTTCGTCTTCATTCATTGTCACTTAAACACTATCTTATTCCAAAACACGGTCTAAATTTGGTGCTGGGGTTAGTACTAGCTTTAGTACCATGACTAAATAAAACGTTATTATAAAATGAAGTTTATCACTAGTTTCAGAACTATTTATGGTACTAAAGTTAGTCCGCCGAGTCCCCTAGTTTATCTTTGGTACTAATTTATTTGACGTTTGCGTTGATTAATAATGTTTGTCAATTTATATAAAAATCGTTAAAAAATTATATTATTATGATTGAGTTGATGGATTTGGAAGATTTGGATATGCTGGAAATTTCTCGGAGATCTTACAAACACCAACATCGTGTGAATCCTTTTGAATTGAGTGACGAAGATTTTAGAATAAGTATAGGTTCACAAAACATTTTGGAGAAATAATTGTGGATGTTTTACGTGAGGATTTATCCCACGACCATCGAGGATGCCCATTGAATCCTGAAGTGCAAGTGGTTTGCGAATTACGCAAATGGACTCGCCATTAAGTATGTAAGTACCTAGCCTTGGTCAATGCTAACCTAATATTAGACAAAATCCAATAATAATATACTAATATTATTGTTTTATTCGTAGATTCAAGACTATACAGCTGATTTATATGGTGTGTCTGAACCAGTTCTCAACAAAACATGTAAAAAGGTAGCAGATTTCCTGAAGATTTATAAAAATGCCTATTACTCTAAATAAACAGGATAAAGCATTAGGAAGTTCCCCAGTATTGCTAATTTTCCTACAGTAATTGGACCAGTAGAATGAACTCATATAAGAGTAAAGAAAGTAAATGCTGATGGGGGTCAGTTATGTATTAATAGAAATGGATTTTCTTCATTAAATGATATCCAAACTATATAAGAAATTTGTTTTTTTGTCTGTACCGTACCTGTGTCGTAACAGCGTGCAGCGTCGCGATCCAAGAACGGTAGTTTGAACGCCCGTTCGGTACGGTACGGTGGCACGGCGACTCCCTCACCGTACCGTACCGACCCGCGCCCGATACGCACCTGCCTTGTGTGTGTATTGAGCTTTACAGTTAGGTATATTAAGAACAAGGAATACAAATAAGAAGTGCATTTATTTATTAATATGTAAAGGACGTAACATAAACATGCTTTTAAAATTACGCGCGCCGCCGCCGTATGTTAGTCGCTGCACTTCACGCTAGAGGTTGTCTAGCAAGCTCACGAGCGCCCAGCGTCCGTCGCCGAATCTCTGGATGTTTTTTAATGGATATTTCAGGTTCGATTAGTGGAATTGATAATATTCAGGAATTATTATTAATAAAATATGTCCTTTCGAGTCGTTTTTCCCAAGAGAAACGTCACTCACGTTTATTCAGTCAACTTGACAGCTTTTTGCCGGCTAACGTTTCGTTCACAAAAAAAACCTTAATAGAGGTGTTAAAAAAGAATGACAACTTGATTATAAAAAGCGCATCAAAAGTACAAGTTTTGCTTGTTCATTAAATTGTAACCTAAACAAAAAACAATAGACATATTTTGGTATTGATAAATAATTATTTAAGCATTTCAAGTGTTATTACAATATCAACATTTAGAGAAACAGAACGTTGCTTCAAATAAAGCCTGCGTGAACGAATGAAAGAATGCCATTTTTGTTTGGCATCTGTGGATATTATTTGAACCATGAACCTTCTTTGGTACTAACTGATCCTCGATTAGTCTTCGTTTTGTAATCGGAACACATTTTGAGGCTGGTACTAGCTTTGTTACCGTAACAATCCAAGACCTTTTAGTCTTGGTTTAAACCATTACTTATGCAGTTTTTTGTAATAAGACGGTTTCGGTTTATTTTTTATCATATCCTATACCTTTATTACATAGGTCTTTCTTTATTTTTTATTTTATGGGTTCTTTATTTATGTAGGTCGTGATGGCCCAGTGGTTAAGGCCTCGCCTCTCATACACGAGGCTTCAAATCCGGGCAAATACCAATGTGACTTTTTCAATTCATATGTACTTTCTGAGTTTATCTTGGACATTACTGACATCGATGTAGGAAAACATCGGGAGGAAACCTTGACTTATAGTTAATATAAGTCTGAAATCACCAACCCGTTTTGAGCAAGCATGGTGATCAATGCTCGTGCCTTCTCTGTATGAGAAGAGGCCTTTGCCCTGCAGTGGGACAGTAACAGGCTGATATTATTATTACTATCCTATACCTTTAAATGAGCAATATTGGTATATACCTAGTATATATAACGGAGGAGGGTATATGTCTCATTCGTTATTATCAGGCATATTTTAACTACTTTTGGCGTTCTATGGGTAGTGTTCATTATTGCGCAATAGAAAAACCGTTGCAATTCAGATCAAACGATCACATTAATCACACTAGCGTAGGTACACGACACAAATATTTGAAACGCTTGACAGTTTCTAAACGTCTTCACTGATTGACCGCCATCCATGAAGTCCGCTTAGCTCCAACTCCGGCTGGTCCGAGCGTTATGTTTTAGACTCTGTCGAACGCCCGCTAGGCAGCGCTGGCATCCCGATTAGTCAACCCAGTAACGTATTTCCGACATTTATTGTAATCACGTTCTCGAAAACGGCTCTAACGATTTTGATGATAGTTGCAATATATGGTTTACGAGGTCGATAAATCGATCTAACTAGGTCTCATATATGGGAAAATTTGTTTTCTCTATGTTCACCTGAGCGGAACTGGGTCGCCCAGGTACTATCAATTTAATCACTATTTTAATCAAATGAGCCTCGTTTCTGCCAATATTCTTGTCAAGATAGTCATTGACACTGGCACCCTAAAAGGGTGAAAGGGTGATTACTAATCTAATTACCGATCCTTACAAGTAAATTGTATTAGTTAAATAATTCCGTCCTCGTTGTGGCCTTGAAAATAGCGTGTAGGGTAAAAAGGTATAAGTGTTATTAATTTACTTCAGCCATTGCAGGGACGCTTCTGCTTTTTATCTTTCGTTTATTTTGTGCTCGTTCTATCCCACCATTTAATCCAGCATCTATTGCGTAACATACGATCAGTCACAATCTGAATCATTCTGAAGGATATTATCTAATCCATTGCTTCATATGTTGGAAAAATGTGTCTGCTCTGAAACGTAAATATCGGAATGAATGTTGTGGAACTTTCAAAATGAAACAGATTGTGATTGATCGTGTGTTACGCAACAAGGGTGCTTGGTCTGTCGAGATCAAAATAAAATAAATTTTCAGCTCAGCTCACAGCAGCTTTATCATAACTCACAAGAAGTGAGTTATCTGTTTGTCTATTGTTAGCTCGAACTATAAAAATTAACTCTATTATCGTGACCAAAAGTATAGCCAGTTTTTACGGTTTCTAATAAATGCACAGACTGCACAGTAGTGCACAGTTTGCGTGTTAAATATTTAAAAAAAATCTTCACTTAGGCGCCCCTTTCCCACGG
Organism: Agrochola macilenta; assembly: GCA_916701695.1. Classification (NCBI taxonomy): domain Eukaryota; kingdom Metazoa; phylum Arthropoda; class Insecta; order Lepidoptera; family Noctuidae; genus Agrochola; species Agrochola macilenta. The sequence goes on along the minus strand of OU753572.1, from coordinate 4,718,213 downwards.
CAACATCCCAATTTTTTGCAGGTACGGTTCTCATTCACCATTGTGTGGATCGCCCGGAGGACACGGTGGAGCATACGGTGGAGGTCTGCCCTGCTTGGGCGGAGCACCGCCGTGTCCTCACGGAGGCGATCGGCGGCGGCGATCTCTCGCATCCGGCCCTGGTTCAGGCCATGGTCCGGAGCGAGAGTGCATGGGAGGCCGTCACCTCCTTCTGCGAAGCAGTTATGCTCGCGAAGGAGGAGGCGGAGCGCGCGAGGGGGATTCAAGCTGGACGCCCTCGCGCCCCTAGTCGCTGCAGGAGACGCCCCGGGCGTCGGGAGTCACAAGCTGACTTCCGGCCACCGTAGGCGCGGGCCTGCGGACGGTGAGCGATGGGCAGCTCGCCTTCCGATAAGGACCAGGCCCGGGTCGACGGCGCGTTGTGTTCCACGCACGCCTCAAAGGGATGTCAGCAACAACTGACGGGGTCCGGAAGGACCAATGCCTGCTGGGGTTGCGGGTTTGTCTGAAAGGGATATCGCGGCCCCAGCACATAGGCAACGGAAGGAACACGGGTGGGTTTTAGTCAGTAAAAGTCTGACACTTCCTCTCACTCTGCCCAGAGCGGGAGGAATCATTTGATGATTTCCCACCCAAAAAAAAAAAAAAAATTTACGGTTCTCATCCGATCCGATCGCGTTTAGTAGTGAACGTGGTTCAATACTTAGCAGTCACACGAGTATCCTGCAAAAAACCGATCCGTTGAAATTCAATTAAAATTTATTTTTGCCAATACAAACTGGATCTAGGTATCCAGTAAAAAAACAAAATCCAGTTTAATTACTGACGTTCCTATTTTAACGTCTGTTAAATAAAATGAATTTAAAACATTTCCCAAATCAAACAGCCCGTTCCTACAATCCTACAATCTTTCCACCATCCATTTTCTGGCCTCAACTCCGCTATTTTCAAAGCCTTCTCCTCACCCGCATCGGTTAAGTGAATAAATGAGCTTACGATACCTTCACACTACGTACCTGAAGACGATGCCACGCATATGCCTCGCTGATTTGGCTTCGGGCCATATCTAGTACGTTATCGAATGTATGGCTATGTTGCGGGCGTTTAGGAAGAGAAGTGTTTTAGATAAGAGGCTAAGTATTTAGGGAAATGCGGGCAACTGTACAATATCGCCAATAAGCTTTAAAAAAACAGGAAACTAAAAATATCTCAAACCCGACTACTGGTACGTAAAAAGTGAACTTTAAATAAACTTTTTACAAAAAAAAAACAACTGACTTCCGAAAATAAAACACTACGAAGTGCAAAATAACTTTAATTTCGGAAGTCGGTGTCTTTGCTTTTGAATTTTCGTTTTTTACCACCGAAAGTTTTTATTTTTCACTTTTTAGTTGTGGTACCTACCCCACACAAATTCGAATACCACTACCTGCTATGTAAATAACAGTCACAGGAAGTTATCATCATATCATCCACATATACTAGTGGGAAAAATACGTATTATTGAAGCTTACTCAAAAACTACCCAAGCAAAGTTAACCCTTAGCCACCTGACGTGTTTTTCAGTTATACTTCCACCTGACATCGGTCCTAGTGACCGCTTGCGTATTTTCCATGTTTAATTATCATTATTTAAAATATTACAATAAATAAAAGTCACATCTGTATTTTCGTTATATTTTTATTCATCATATACATATAAAAATCAAGACTTAACATAAATATATAAATTTTCACAAAACATCTAGTAACTTCGAAAATCTGAGATCTGGGTAGGAAATTGAACTATAACTCAATAGTTTTCAGTAATTACGACAAGTTCGATATATAATCTCTAACATTAAACAATTTTTGGCACGATAAAGGCATAATTATTACAAAATCACAACCCACAAACTTTCACAAAACTGGAGGATGGGCTGACCAACGAAATCGGGTCTTACCAATGTGGTTTCTGTGCCTCTCCAATGGAACATCATCATCAGAAGGTGAATCTTCCATCGGTTGCATGGTGTTGTTTTCTGTTTCAGTAAATTGAAGCTCAGATCCATCGAATTCTAGTCTGAATCAGAAGTAGAAACTTATGATTCGGACTGACACTCGCCTTCAATGATGTGATCCACTGCAACATCTTCTACGTCACTGCAATCTTCATTCGGAAGTATTGGTACACTCATAATTTCCGAATCTGATTCAGCTTATACGATATAACCATCGTAGTATCGTTTGATTCAGACAATAAAAGTCTAAAAAACAAAAAATATACACTACAACCAAACTAACGTAACTACCTGACGTCGGTCTCAGGGACCGCACGCCGTACTTATGGAGCTGCCGAGCATACGATGCGTACTGGTGGAGGAAGGGAAAAAGTACATGGACACACAGTTGCGTCGCGTGCATAGTAACGGAATAATTTGAAAAACAGAATCGCCGGAGTCTCTGACTCTGATCGACGTCAGGTGGTTAAGATAAAATTTATATGGGACCAATTCGAAAGCATACCCTTTCAAAATCAGTCCACAATTGACGGAGAACTCGGCGGACATACATAAAAAAAAAAACATACATACGCGACGAACAAATAACCTCTTCCTTTTTGGAAGTCGGTTAAAAAAGATTTCTGCCTCCAATCCCACGTAAACTTTCTCCTATCACATATAAAGGCAATGCTTTTACAGTCCCTAATCTTTCCCATAATAGACTATGGTAATGTGTGTTACTATGACCTGAATGCAGATCTCCTCAATAAACTTGACCGCCTCTAAATAACTGCTTTCGATTCGTTTTCAATCTTCGTAAGTATGATCATGTGTCTGCGCACCGATTGCTTTTAAAATGGTTATCCATACGTCAGCGCAGAGAGGTGAGGGCTATGTCTATGTTGTATTCTAAACTGGACAATCCCACTTCTCCTTCTTACCTGAGTTCCAATGTTCAATACCTATGCTCTGCCCATAGTAAAAATCTTCGTTCTACCACCAATCGTCTTCTACGATGTCCTTCTCACCGCTCTGGTTTTATTCACTCTTCTTTCTTTGTCCAGGCGGTTTTTCTTTGGATCGCGCTCCCTTTCGACATCAGGATGGCAACCAGTCGGTTATCTTTCAAAGTGAAGGCACGTGAACATAATAATAAATAATACTATGAACAAACGCATGCAGCCGGAGGCATTTACTTATTTATTACTTATTTACTTAAATTTAACAATAAAGACCTCCTCGGCCTCTGACGGCCAATTTAATTTTTTATAATTTTTATCACTCACGTAATAAAGACGAATCTATGTCATTCATCAAAATCGGTACAGCCGTTTAGTAGTTACGAGGGAACATAGGGACGGACAAACCAATGACACTCGCGCCATAAAGACGAATCTAACGACATGTCATTCATTAGTCCGCACTTTCCGAAATTACTAGCCATTTAGTTAAAATACTGCTTTATCTAAATGCCTGCGTCATACAAAAGGATATAATATTATTAGTATTGATCTTGTTAGAGAAGAGAAATTGTCTTTATGAAGACGTTCCATCAAAATATATTGGTTTGGGGCATATTTTGGCATGGGATATGAAACCATAGGGATAATATAATTCTGTCTTATATGTGAAAGGCTTTCGGAAAACGTATGAATTGTTCATGTTATGCATAACTTCCTTGTATATTATGGTTTTATTATTTAGGGAGAGGATTATTAAGAGCCCTCTTACGTTTCGGCGCTGCGGTAAAGCATTCTTGCGATACTGAGCGCACATCGCCGGCGCAGTGAAATATATGGTACTTTTATTTTAATCATAAAAAAATTGAAATAGCAATAAAAAAAATAAAAAATTGGTTGTTATTAAGCAAATGTTGGAGATTATTTTAGTCTAAATACTACGTACGATAATGATGTTGAACTTCGGAGATATTCAGACTTGTTTCCAAACCTTGTCAGTAGAAAATTGAATTAGGTCCAGTCATTTTTTCTTTATGTAAAAGTCATATAACAAAAATGTATTCTATTATTATAGAAGTATCGGATATGTTTAATATGAGAAAAATTGTATTGATGAATTATATTCAACAGAATCCGCAAATTAGAGCTCTCAAATGAGCTCTACATGAGTTTTTGCCAAAACATGCTGCAGGAGAACGATTATTGCTAGATAAATAAATAAATAATGAAAAAATCGCTTTATTATTATTGTAGAAGAGAAAACGAACTATTTTTACCAAGTAATTGTTATTTATACTAAACCAACGAAAAAAATTGTATTCAATTTCAACGAGGAAATCATGCATCTACGCGCATTTTTGTAATAGGCCCCTTAACATAACTTAGCTGCTGATATTAAATATTTTATAGAAACAGAATGCATTGTGTCGGTCGAGTCAGGTCAAGTTAGATAGTGGCGCCGATTCTTTTTTCACAAAATTCTCTAAACTAGACTAAAAATCACCACAATTTTGTCAAACGACGTATCCAAATCTGAAATTGATAAGAATGATACAACATAACTATATTATAGTTTGACAGTACTACTGTCATTTTAGAAAGTCAATTTAGTGAAAATGGTAATTTTGCTATTCTGAATTTGAAGTTTTTCACCTAAAATTTAGATTATCAAACTAAATCAGACTATATTTATTCACGATTAAAAAGGTGTGGAATAAAATTAGGTTTTTTTTGCAGTTCAAATCGTTTCGTTCGGTTTCATTCATTCTAAATTTTAATTTCTGACAAATCCAGTCTGTCTCTGTAATCTGTGGTCTACTCAACTTTGCGATTGTCAAATTCGATTTTAGTTGTGTCAAAATCATTTTAAGTTTAGAAAATCTTGTTTGCAGAATACTTTTTAAGATTCTCTTAACCAAAAATAATAAATTTTAATGATAGTTAGTTCGTTGTACAAGAGAAACGGCACCATTGTCGGTAAAATAAGATTCTAATGACATTTCGAATAATATTAATTTGGAACAATCCATTGTAAGTAATTATGGTGTACGAACAAAAAATCTGACATTTCAGATTCCCCGAATGAAGATACCGGCGCTGTCATAATGAAGGTAATTGACTAAATCGGTGGAAGATTAATTTCATCATTATGTGTCATAAATTTCTTGAGTGAATTATGATTTCCTTTTAAAAGATTAATTAGCGACTACTCCAAAGGTGGAACACGAATCTCATGCGCAATAATATGATTTGTACCAATCTTAAAGATAATCTTTTAATTAACAGAGAGAACTGATCGCCTTATTGAAACATGTACCGTGAAACATGTCAACTTTGCCCACTTTTTTCGAATAATTACAATTTAAATACGATTTTTCTATGGAGACTTAGGTATTTTTCTTCATCAGCTACAACTGTAAGATCATGTGCATGTGTTAGTATCTCAATTTAATTTTATTCAACATTGAATTCAATATTTGTTCAATTTTGTTGGCGAGCATAGATAACTGGACTTTTTGCCAACTTTGCCTACATAGGTTTTTTAACGCAAATATGGCCTTTATGCAGATGACATAAAAACCAATCCAAGAATTTTGGTAAAAATAGCGTTTACTTTAGGTAAACGACACTATGAAAAGTGTTTTACTAAAATGACTGGGCAATGTTACCCTGACCGTGCACAAAAATTTGCCCGCATAAACACGCACCTCATTTGACGAGTTCCAACAAGCTACTAAGCAAAGTTAGCAACCTCAGAGTTATTACTCTGAGTTAGCAACAAACACGATAGTCAGTATTGTCATATATATAACCTACTTTCCACCTAAGTCAATCAATGTTGCCATAATATTAAGATATTTTTGCACATCCAAGTTTCCCTCGGGAGCAATGTTGGCATATTTCTCGGTAGCGGTGAAAACGTACCTATTTGAGTGGAATTTGTTGGTGGTGATGGATAAGTTAGAAGGGAAAAGACCTCGTGGCCGGTCACTTAGCCGCTGGTCCGACCAAGTTACCGCCCTCACTGGACTCTCTGCTACGACCGCCATGAGAGAAGTCGAGAACCGAACGACGTGGAAGAACATTCTAACTAATAATTATTATAAATGCGAATGTGAGTTTGTTTGTTTGTTACGCTTTCACGCTAAACGGCTGAACGGATTTGGATGTAATTTGACACGTGGTACTATGACCTGGAGGACATTAGAATTCCTTTTATCCCGATATTCTCACGGGATCGAGACTTATGCGGGTGAAGCCTTGGGGCACAGATAGTCATTCATTAAGCCACGAAGACCTGTCAGGGATACGACCGTCAATAATGAAGTACGCGACCAAGAAGTAGAAAAAGAAGCGAAGAAGCGAAAAATCAAATTCACTCATAAAGGGCCGTCCATCCCGGGTCAACGGGTTCCCGGGTCCGCTAGGACCGATGCCGGCCGTGGTCACGGGAAAGTCCGAAAGGGATACCGTGGCCCCTGGCAACTTACAGGCAACTGAAGGAACACGGGTGGGTTTTAGTCAGTAAGAGTCTAACACGCCCTCCCGTTCCGCCAAGAGCGGGAAAAGTTATTTGATAATTTTCCACCCAAAAAAAGAGGGCCGTCAATTAATCACGCGATGTTTTTTAACAACTTTTTAACCCCCCACCCCTGGTTATACGTGGTGAGGTTTTGGACTAACCTCCCCTACCTAAAATCACGTGTATTTTTTGACACAAAGTATGTATCTTAAAAAAAATCAAAATATGTAATCTTTGCATACTCACTAATTGTTGCCTGGCAACGGCGAGTCAAGGTCACGTGCCGCTTTTCCTTTTAGAAATCACAACTTCAACGAAAAAAGAAATAAACGTGATATCTCACTACACCCCCTTCCCCACTTGTGATACTTGGTGATTTTTTCTATACCCCTCCCCCCCCCTTTCGAGCCACACGTGATTTAAGGACGATCCCTAAACCGAAGATATGCGTGAATCTTTCTCATAATCTCAGTATCACGGTCGATTCTTTCGTTTCGATCAAAATCGTTACAAAAGTGAATAAAAAAGCCACAAAATTCTGACTTTATTAACACAAGGTGTTCACAAATAATGAGAAGTCGAAGAAATGTTCGATTTTCATCCGTCGTAAAAAGGACCAATATCCTACCGAACTTGAACATCACAGTAATCGTTGATAAGGTGGCAATGAGCCAAGTTTTTGATTATCGGATGAATGAAAACCGACGTTGAATTACATTTTTTTGCGTTCCGGACTTCAAAAGAAAAAACGGAACCCTTATCGGAGTCGTTAGTCTGGCTGGCTGTCCGTCTGTCACAGCCAATTTGCTCCGAATCTATTAGACCAATTCAGTTGAAATTTGGTACATATATTGTACATTTGGTATATGAATTTCTGGGACCCAAACACGGACGTGTAACCTACGGAGGCAAACTGGAAAATTTTAAAATAAGTTTTGCAAACTGTACCTTTTTGTGAGGATTTCAAATATAATAAATTTTATAATTTTAAAATAAAGTACTTTTAAAGATATTAAAGAAAATAGATGAAAATTGACCATCCCCGAAACTATTGAGCCTAAAATGGAAAAATAAAAAAAAGTCTTGGTCTTAAAATGACATGGTACGAGTAAATCTCTTAATATTGTGCTTATAATGCAATTATGAAATGCAATAATTAATATCGTAACACCGAATATTTCGTTTTGGGTGTAAATAAAACCCTTTTTACACCTAAAATAGGTACAACATCAAATTCAGTGTTATAATTGCAATTCATTATTAATATTCTAGTTCGCTAGTTAGCTACAGTTCTTATTTCCATACACTTATATTGCCAAATTAATCAAATCGGGTAAATTTTTTACAGCTATTTGCGACGTTGTCAACTTTTAGTATAAACGCTCTTAAGTTTGGTCAATAAACTTTAATTTTTTTTTATTTTTTTTTTATTTTGGATCGCATTTTGTAGTTGTTTTTCCATCTTTAGATGGGAAAACAACTAAATAATAATAAACTATTTCCACAGAACAATGTCTTTGAACGAAGATAACATACAGGTATGCACAAAATTAGATTCATTTTGTTTTCATGTAGAAATCCTCATGAATGTCATTTGCCCTGAAACGTGTCGACGGATACTGACTACTAATGAAATAATTCTGTGTGGTTGCTACCTTTCTTAATGTATTTTAATATGTTAGAGACACGGCAGCATTCTTTACGCAAACAATGTGTTCTTCATAAATAGTTCGCCTAAAATATTTATAGAAGCGACGTGACGTCCTATAGATTTTCATCTACATCAATCAGAGAGATAGGAATCTGCAAATATCGACCACGGTCGCGGTGTCAAAGGTCAACAATGACTGCGCCGTATTCACAGTCTTGGCAATTTTCAAATATTTTTTTATTATTTTCTGCATCCGTGTCAACCAAGGCTGTTTTTTTTTTTTTTTTTATTTATTCATAATACTATACAATAACATACATAAAAAGTCTGCCAAACTGTATAACAGTTTGTCGGCAGTTGTTCTCGTCTAGCAATAGGTTAAACATTTTGAATTTTGTAAATTAATGTGTTAATTTTAAACAGTTAAGATCAGAGTCAGAGGCCCTAACCCGAACGCACGGAGTAACAGAACGTAAATTCAACTATCCTAGCATTTTGGTTTAAAATTTGTTGACAAGCACAATTCATATCACCCATAGATATTAATAAAGTTTTAAAACTAAATAAATATTGTGTGCGAAACGAGTATTTTCACATTTAAAATCATTCGACGTATAAGTACTCGGCTCGTTCGTGCTAGGCCCACAGTGAGTAGATTTGAAAAACGTAAACCAAACGTAACGTAAAACGAAAACCATGTAGCTTTTTTTATGTGTAACACCTTTTCTGTCGCTTTCCTGCAATCTGTAGGAGTCATTTCGTGAAAAGGGACGGAAGTGTGTAACAGGAAGCCAGGGAAGCGCGCGCTATTTAATTTGTTAAGAGCGCGCGCGGTGCTAGAGTTAGCTTAGCTTCCGAGAGGTTGTAAACAGATGACGCTGGCGATGTCTATGACGATGATGATGACGATGACGATGACGATAACAATGACGCTGATGATGATGATGAATATTGTATACATCATAATATATACAAATACCAAATGATGAACGAAGATGTCAAATGTTACACATCATATGCGAGTATTGTAAGGCTCGCTTTTTTTTTTTACATGACATTCGGCTGCTGTCCAGATGTGAAGTATCGCTTCACCTTATTTAGGATACCCAGCTTTTTGGCTGCAGTCTGTGCTTTTGACTCGATGGTTGAGCCCAAGTTGATGTCAGACGTCAACTCCATGCCCAAAAGCTCTAGCGGTCGGTAACTGGTACGGATGCACCTTGGAAAGTAGGAGATAACTGAAACTGGCTCCTTTTGGCAGTGAAATAACATACCTACTGTGTTTGCGTTTCAAAACACCCGTGGTTTGTGTAAACTGCACGGTTTTTGTGTTAAAAGTCAAAAGTTTCTTGGGCATAGTAAATCATTGTCAAGTCTGGACTTACCAAAGCGTTACTGGTGACTGTTAGCGACTACTGTGGGAGTGTAATGACTTAAATTTCTAGTCTGCTATAACTTTTTGTTTCTAAAATATGCCATAAATCGACGCCACCCACGTCATGTTCTTTGGTTTAGTTAAGCTGACCAGGACATATCTCTTAATTATACGCAATAAACTTTCAAGCTGAATGACGGTGGCATTTCTTTGTAAAGTGGTGAGTGTCTTAATAACACAATATTCCGTTTCCTCCCAGAAATCTAAATTGTGTAGCATTTCTGAAAAATCGACCGTCTCGTGACGAACGATATGATTTTTTTTTCTTTATGTTTTGGTTTTTTCTCTTTTATTTGATTTGTGTGTACATTTAATTTGAATGTCAATAAACACAATATTATGTTCATAGTGATAAATTATTGCAGAAGTTGTATGTTCTGAAGCTTTTCAGTACATATTTTTTACCCCCGCTTCTTAGTTCAAATGTTTAAGCACTTCTTAAGAGTGTTTATCCTAAAAGTTGGCAACGTCGCAAATAACTGTCAAATATTTACCTGTTTTGATTCATATAGCAATATTACTGAATATAAATAAGAAATGTGGCTAACTAGAGAACTAGAATATTAATAATGAATTGCAATTATAACATTTAATTTGATGTTGTACCCATTTTAGGTGTAAAAAACGCATTTGGAAAGTTTAAAAACAGTTTTTTTACATCAAAATATAAATATTCGGTGTTACAATATTAATTATTGCATTGCATAATCAATATTCTAGTTCGCTAGTTAGCCACATTTTTTATTTTCACACAGTAAAACATACTACCATTTTCATACTTTTTATAACATTATTAAACTGAACTACACATATGCGTCAGATCGCCAGAAAAAACCCGCATTCAATTTGTAGGGACTAAAAGCGGCTGCGACACGATATTGAATTTAGTACTAAGTTAGGTACTTTAATGCCTTTTAGATTGATACGAACTTGACATTGACTGTGAACAAAAGGATTGACAGCTATAGTGCTATTCTGAAAAGTTCACTTTAAACAAAGTTCACTCACTAAAGTTCTTGCAAAAAAATCAAAAGCGTAGTCATTTGTTTAAAAAATAATAATCGAGAATTCACGCCTCGAAACGAGGCGTGAATTCTCGATTATTATTTTTTACATTTCAATTTCGAAATGATTATAGTAGGTGTTATAATTTATAAATACTGGTCAAACCAATTTTTCTAGTAAATTACCATTTAATGGCAGAGATCCCTATACCAATCAGAAAAGTGCTGATATTCTTCAAAATTGGTGAACAGATTTTCATCAAACATAGTTGAGAACCATCCCGATTAAATCAACATTATACAAAAAATAAAAACACATTAAAATATGACTATAACGCTTGGGAGAAGGCTTGGGAGCTCCGATACCAATGATAGATACACAGAACGACACAGCCGTCAAACCTATAACGGTCGGGGGTTAAAAATGTGTCGCAAAAGAAGTTTTTTTTTTTTTTTTTTTGAGCGTTGGAAATCATCAAATTACTTCTCCCGCTCTGGGCGGAGTGAGAGTACGTGTCAGACTTTTACTGACTAAAACCCACCCGTGTTCTTTCCGTTGCCTGTGTGCCGGGGCCGCGATATCCCTTTCCGACAAACTCGCAACCCTGGCAGGATTGGCCCTTACGGACCCCGTCAGTTGGTGCTGACATCTCTTTGAGGCGCGCTTGGAACACAACGCGCCGTCGACCCGGGCCTGGTCCTTATCGGACGGCGAGCTACCCATTGCCCACCGTCCGCAAGCCCGCGCCTACGGTGGCTGGAAGTCGGCTCGCGACTCCCGACGCCCGGGGCGTTTCCTGCGGCGGTCGCAAATGAGCTACGATTTAAAACCTAAAAATACTTTTAGGCATAAATTTTAATCAAGTAGGTAGGTACTGATAAATAGGTCTAAAACTACTACAATTTTGACTTTTAAAAGTTACTTACAAAAGGGTCGAAACTCCAATAATGTAAGTTTAAACTATTTTCCAAATGAAACGTAATAAAGGTTGATGAGCGTTTTTGCTTCAACGAAAACTAAGTTTCGTCGAAATATATTAATGTTTTCAAAACAAAACCGATTTATAAGATGTTTCATTGTTTTCACTATCATATAACAATTCAAATAAACATGAGCTCGTTAGTAACAACATCGTTAATTAGAGTTTCCAAACTTGAATAAAACAAATTGAAGTTTTTCGGAATTTTGTGAAGAAAGCTAAAACGATTAACTTTGGAAGTTTGAACGAAATTATTTCTGTAATTATGTGCTTAAAGGTGGATTTATTTTTGAACCACACGAGTCCGAGTAATTAACTGAATCTGGAAATTATAATGTTACATAACATAACATTAAGCCAGTATTCCACAAAGGTGTGCCAACAATCTGTTCCTATACAAAACAATAAACACTCATATTGAGTGTCCGCGGTTGCTGAGTCAAATAAATTTGAATGTGCCTTACAAACTTGCTCGTGGGTTTAGATATCGGTTGCTTCGCACTAAGAGCTTTAAAACCAATCTGGGTCATTTTTCCACCATTAACAGAATGCAGATTCAATTTTGTCGCCTGCCACGCTCACCCAGCGTAGATATTGATATGTCTTACTCTTTACATAAAGTCAAGGCTGTATTGCTTAGGGCAATACCACATAAGTGAAAAATTTATATTTATATTTTAGTTTCTATGAATTACTTAAAGCTATCTAAATTAGTAAAAAAAAATATGTTTAGTTTTGTAACTTTTTTTTTTTTGTAACTGTTTTGTAACTGCATTTCCTACTCCTATATTCAATGTATGCCGTGGCAGCCTTTAATTAAGGCTACACTACAAAATGTAAAATAATATGGGTATTTTAACATGTATTTTTGGTGTATGCTTTGTTGGTTGTCCTTAAATAAATAAATAAACAGTATACCCACATTTCCCAGTTATTTTTAAGTTTCATGTTATTATGGGGCGAGCCTAATTGCCATCAATCGGGCACAAATCCAGACTCCAGGCTGCCTGAGAAATTCCAGATGAAAAAACTCAATAACAGTTTGCCCGACCCGGAAATGAAACCAGGACTTCATGCTCAGCAGTAGCGCTTGCCACCACTAGATCAACGTGGCAATACATCGAGAAGTTATAATGTTGACAAAGGAAATTGGACTTTATTGATTCATAGTTACAACAAAATAATGTTAATACCTAAGAGAAAATCTTGGGATTTGTCAACTCAGTACATTACATCATATTATTTTAAAAATAAAGAAATAAATAAAGAAAAGAAACGTTTATTTGGGCACAGTTCGCGCAACACAAAATACAAAAAAAAATAAAAAAGTGAAAATAATCTTTTAACAGTAAGGCTGACTGTCCATTGAAGCGGAGAGGAGAATGGCAGCGGAGTGGAGCGGAGTTGCGGAAGGTGTCTGTCCATTGATGCGGAGCGAGGTAGCGGAGCGGAGTTACGGACTGTGCGGAGCGAGGTAGCGGAACGGTGTTGCGGACTGTGCGGAGCCAGATCGAGTTCACGCGACGAGTAATAATTCCCCGCCCCAGTTCCCCACTCCACTTCTCCGTTCCGTTTCCCCACTCCGCTTCCCCTCTCCGTCTCCCCGCTCCGCTTCCCAGTTTTGTATGAATTTTTAAACTAGTTCGCAAATCCCTGTCCACTGAAGCGGAGTGGAGGGTTTATGCAATACCATTGGTTAATATTGGCACACCGCTACTCCGCTCCTCTCCTCTCCGCTCCAGTGGACAGGCAGCTTAATGTCGTAATTTCAAGTCATCATAATAAAAGAAAAGCGGATTCGCTCAGTATTTTACGGACTATACAGCGTGCACATTATATAGGATGAGCGTTAACAGTATGTTCACGTATCATCTTGCCATACACATTCCTGAAATTTATTACGAAACACCCTCGTAATGGGAGGCGTTTTCAGAAGAAATATAAGGAAAATACCTCTTTTATTGGTGATGACAAATTAAATTGTTATTACGAGAAGTGATAAGAATTAATATTATGTGTAAATGTTTTTTTTTATTTTTAGCAAAAAATAAGAACAAAACACATTTCTTTTTCATTTCTCCTTTCGCAGGTCTGCTGGAATAAATTTCTTAAGAAATAAACAGTAACAGTGTACTCAAAAGTACAATTATGTCATTTATCTACGTATGTTACTGTGTCTATAAAATTATTAAAATAAATAATATTACGCATCGGTGGGTGGACATTGTTTTGTGGCAGCTGTGATCAGAAAATAAATAGATTGATATTGTTTTCAAATAATGTTTATGTGATTATAGATTAACATTTAAAAGAGTTATTATATTTTTTTTATTTTATTGATTGGACACTCGGTTGGAACTAAATTCCTTTCACGGTATATTGTGTATTTTAAATAACAGGCACAATGAAATAACGTTTGACAGAACATAAATGAAAAAAAAAAAAAACTTTTGTCACTGCAAACTTGAGACTTTGAAACTGTCTTTTTTTTCGAAACTTCTCATAGCTCGCATATACTGATTTACCCACACACAGATTATTGTATATATATATGCTCTGTATTATACATGTTCTATAAGTTTTGACAAAGGGAGAGAAACTCGCATCGAGGTTCCTTATGCCGCACTCTCTTTGGACGCGTTTTCATACGAATTTTACTCGTGCGAGCACATACGAAGACACCCGAACGAACCCGACCTTCCAAGTATTAAGGGAGCGCGCAAACTGAGTGTGAGTTAGTCGTGTACGTATACGTATGTTAAGTTCCAACGTCTACTACTTCTAACTAACTTGTTGGGATTTTAACACACTTTCGTGCGTTAAAAATTATTAACTTGGTTTACGGACATAAATGTTTCTGAGATCAGAGTTATTCAAGTCACCTAGTGAAATTCACCGAATTCATGCCTTTTTAAATATATTTTATTTATTTATTTGCTAACATGTAAAACACTGGTAAGTAGGCATGCATTCAAATTTCATGACACAGTATTAAGACATGCACCCTGTAAGGGCACTGCAAATTTTTCATATCAAATGATTAAATTATATAATATAACTAGCTTTTGCCCGCGACTTCGTCCGCGTAAAAGTCGAAAATGGTTCTAATAAGTTTTTTTTTTTTTACATTTTTGGTTTTGTTACAACATAGAAATTATTTTGTTAAAATGTTTGAATACTTATAAAATATAACAATCTTTATTATAGTGTAGGGATTTAAAAGTTAAATAAACATGAAAACAAAATAAAATTTTATTTTATTTTATGAACACGAAGCTCGGCCTTTTTTTATTTTTATTTATCTCCTACGGCGCCTAGGGGGACGAGGGCGCGAATCTTGCCTCTCTCTCACGCGCTCCACCTCCTCCTTCGCGAGCATTACTGCTTCGCAAAAGGAAGTGACGGCCCCCCATGCACTCTCGCTCCGAACCATGGCCTGAACCAGGGCCGGACGCGAGAGATCGCCGCCGCCGATCGCCTCCGTGAGGACACGGCGTTGCTCCACCCAAGACGGGCAGACCTCCACCGCATGCTCCACCGTGTCCTCCGGCCAATCCACACAGTGGTGACACCCGGGCGTTTCCACCCGCCTTATACGGAACAGGAACCTCCCGAAAGAGCCGTGTCCGGTGAGGACCTGCGTCAGGCGGAAGGTGAGGACGCCGTGGCGCCACTCTAGTCACTCCTCAAAGAGGGGACTTATTGCCACAACTGTGGCGTGCCCAGCGCAGGGTTGCGACAATCGCACTCTCCATGCCGCCATGAGATCCCGCTGGAGCCGCGGAGTTCTGTCCGCTGTGCCGTGTTTTCTCGCGGCAGCGGAGTTACACCCCGGCGTTTCGCCTCCCCGCGACACTCCCACATGTGCGCGAGGACTTTTGCCTCCAGATCCCATGGCGGTAGTCCGGCAAGAAGGCTCGCCGCCTCACGGGAGACCGTGCGGTATCCTCGGACCAGCCTAATGGCCATGACCCTTTGGGACGCGTTCAACTGCTGGGCCGGTCGCAGCCTTAATGAACGCTAACACGAAGCTTGGCCTTTGATGGTGAAAGTTACACGGGGTTATTATCTTTTTACAAAGAAATCGAAATACTACACCTACCGTATTTATTTGTAAACAATATTTTTTGCTATTACTTCGGGTGCTAGAATCACCAGGCTACTCTGTGCGCTTACTCTGGAGCATGCCACATACAACTGGCCGTGGGAGAAGCAGCTTTTCCTCAAGTCTACTCCCGCTATCTAAAGAGTTTGACCTTGAGCTTTGTTTAAGGTCATTGCGAAGCAGACTTTGATGGGAAATTGCACTCTCTTGAATTCGAAGGGGTAATTTTATGGTGTTAGGAGAATCCTAGGAATAAATACAAACCTCTGTAAATCTTAGAAACCTTCAAATGCGGTACTAATATAGCAAGGTGACTTTCAAGACATTCCAATTTTAAAGAGTATTTGCATTGCACCAAGCTTTTAAGTGAGTTCAACCTTTTTTTAATAAAATCGGATTTAATTTTCAAACTTGTGTCAAAATAAAATGTAATTTAAATCAAAAGCACTAAGGAGTATTGATATCAACTTCGAAGCAAATCACTCCCAAAATAACTTTCTACCCCTATTTAACCCCGTTAGGGGATGAATTTCAATAAAATACGAAACACGTCTTCCATCTATTTTGTTAAAGAAAGTTTATGCAAAATTTGAAGTAGATTGGACCAAGGAATCACGTTGTCCCATACAAACTTTGCCCCCCTTATTCACCCCCTTAGGGGTAGAATTTCGGAAAGTCCTTTCTTATCGGATGCCTACGTCATACAAAGAACACACCCTCCAAGTTTCAGGTCTCTACAATCAGCGGTTTAGGCTGTGCGTTGATCCGTCAGTCAATCATTCAGGACAAAGCATTTTACTCGTATATGTATAGATATTGATTCTAATTATTACAATACATTACATTTTAATAAACATTCGTTATTTAATTATTACATTTTATTTCAAATAAATCATTATTATTAATTCTTTCATGCATTTTAGTTATTATAGGTAAGCATAATATATTAAAGTCATTTATTATTTCACATAAAAGTGCGTCAAGCATATTGTTAGAAGAAAACTCAAACTCAAACTCAAACTCAAACTCAAACTCAAAGCATTTATTTCAAATAAACCAATTACAGGCACTTTTGAATTGTCAAGGGGTCGGTCAGTCAGAAATATGAAGCTAGTTGCCCATTCCAACGCGTAGTAGGTTCCTATGGAGAAGAACGGGCAAGAAACTCCACGGACACTCTTTTAAATCAGAATATTGTTACAAAATATTGGTTACATCATTCATGTTGTAATTATACATGTGAGAACAATGTAGAGAGACGTGCACGTTAAAAGCGTCCGTAATAAAGAAAAAAAACAATTCAAAAATTAAAATAAATTCAAAATAAGCCTTGGCAGCTAAGAGATGACCAGTCCCCACTGACGGCGCCCGTTCACGAACATGACGCATGGATCAGCACCATTTAGCTCAACCATTTTGAAGGGAACTTTATGATCCAACACACACGCCACCACCAGCGAGACATTTGAGTGAGCATGACATACTCTCAGCCGCAAGGGCACATTTAGGTCAATGAAAGACGTAGGTACCCAGTAAATGGTAGCTTTAAAGTAGGTACATAGTGCTCACACATGTGCTATGCAATTATATAATACTATGAAATTGAATTTATACAATCTAAAGATAGTCCTACAATCTTCAGCAGCTCCAACAATATTTTCGAATGCCAATCAATTAGTTTATGCGCCTTGTGGAGCTGGACCAGCGCTGAGCCAAGCATTTTTGTCAACGATGTAATCCCCCAACTTATAATATGCTTGGCAGCATAGTGTGCGTTTTATACAAGATTTAAAATTCCTTTCATTCAATTGGAGTATGTGGGGAGGTATTTTATTGTAACATTTTAAACAGTACCCCATGAAGGTTGAGTCAACTTTAGCCAGTCTGAAACCCGGTTGAACTAATTGTTCCCTATTTCTAGTGCTATAATTGTGTCTATCACCTCTTTTACTGAAAAGACTTAGATTTTTCCTAACGTACATGATGTTTTCATAGATATATTGACAAGGTACCGTCATGATGTTAATATCTTTAAACAGTTCCCTTAGAGAATCGCGTCTGCGGAGACCATATATTGCTCTGATGGCTCTTTTCTGCAGAATAAAAATAGACTCGATATCTGCAGCCCGTCCCCATAGTAGAATACCGTAAGACATGATACTATGAAAGTAACTGAAATAGACTAGCCTCGCGGTATCTACGTCAGTAAATTGACGGATTTTTCTCACAGCATATGCTGCTGAACTTAGGCGTCCTGCAAGAGATGTTAAATGAGGACCCCATTGCAGCCTTGAGTCGAGCGTAATCCCCAAGAAAACAGTTTTATCGACGAATTCTAATTTCTCCCTATTCAATACTATGTCACAATCACTACTTTTAACATTCGGTAAAGCAAATCTTATGCATTTAGTTTTTTTCCCATTTAATACTAAATTATTAGCAGTGAACCAATTTTGGACTTGTAGTAGGGCGTTATTTACGTCGTCAAGATTTGATGCACGTCTATTTATCTTAAAAATTAGAGAAGTATCGTCAGCAAATAACACCATTTGTGGTTGGTTTTTTAATAAATGGGGTAGATCATTAATATATACTAAAAAGAGGAAAGGACCCAATATTGAGCCTTGTGGAACACCCATTTTTACTTTTAAACCGAGTGAATTGATTCCATTAATTTGTACTTGCTGTTGTCTATCATTTAAATAAGATTTTACCAAACTAAGCGCAAGTTTACCTAGTCCGTAATGCTCAAGTTTCAAGAGTAAGGTTTCATGATTTACGCAGTCAAATGCTTTGGACAGATCACAAAAAAATTCCTATGGCATCTTGGGCCTCCTCCCACGCTGTGAATATGTGTTTTAATAAGGTGACACCGGCGTCAGTCGTACAACGTCCTTTGGTGAACCCATATTGCTGATCGTGTAAGATATGGTTGGTGTTAAAATGATTAAGCATTTGATTGAGCATTACCTTTTCGAACACCTTGCTGAATACCGGCAGCACGGATACTGGTCTATAATTGTTGGTATCTTTACTGTCCCCAGATTTAAAAAGTGGAATCACCTTACTGTATTTCATTAAATCCGGGAAGACTCCTTGGTCCACACACAAATTAAATATTAAAGCCAAATATGGTGCTATAGTTTCAATTATGGATGTACAAACTTTGATAGATAATCCCCATAGATCTTCGGTCAATTTTATTTTAATTTGCCGAAATGCTTTTATAACTATCATAGGGTTTATATGTTTAAATTCAAATTCAACCGGGCAGCCTGCAACGTTCGCTCTTAATAAATAAAGTGAGACATCGGGTGAAGAATTCAAAGCTTCCGTCGTTTTAGATGGAATATCAGTAAAGAAACGTACAAATTCTTGAGCTACTTCTAAGTTAGAGCATATGGCACCATGTGAAGTCTCCAAAGTGTACTCAGTGTTTCGTATTTTTTTCCTATTCGTTTCATTATTTATAACTTTCCAAACTGTTTTTATTTTATTTTCTGCTGATTTGATCTTGTTGCTAATATACAGGGCTTTAGCTATCTTGCAGGTATTTCTAAAAATTTTGGAATATGTAGCAACATACTTGTTGAAAGTTTCAGTTTTAATGTAAGGCTTAAGGCCATACAGTTCGAACAGTCTTTCCCTACTTATCCTAATACCTCTAGTTGCCCAGTCACTAAATATAAAATGAGGGCTAATATTTTTTGTTTTCTTTTCAAAAGTTTTATTGAATTCAGTGTCGACTACTGAAAAGAAATCCTCATACAATTGATTTGCATTGACCATATTATGGCCCAGAATGTTTAATTTATTATTTAGGGTACTATTGAATCTATTTAATTTGCCAGTTGTTATTGGTCGAAATTGTATTTGTACTTTTTGCAAAGGTGTTTTGAACTTAAAAGTTACCGTTTGTCCACTATGATCAGACGGCAAATAATTTACAATGGCTTTAGCTAAATAATCACAATCGCAGAAGACATTGTCGATACAAGTAGCAGAAGTTGGAGTTATTCTAGTCGGTTCTGTAAAAATACTAAATAAATTGAACGATTTAAAAAGGCTTAGTAATCTACTGCTATTTAAATTATCTTCCAAAATATTAATATTAAAATCACCACAAATAATTGCAGCTTTGTTACTGGATGCAAGTTTCGCTAGGACATCTTCCATTATTGACTCAAATAAAGAAAAGTTCTGATAATTAGGGGGTCTGTACACGCACACTACAACATGCTTATCCAGCTCAACACAGGACAGTTCGATGCAATGTTCAACTGATAAACCAACTATGTCATTACGTTGCTTAAATTTTAAACAATTTTTTATCATGATTAGAGATCCTCCACGCAGCATAGATTTACGGTTAAAAGAACTGCCCATACTATAGTTGACATAATTAATTAGCATTTGGTAATCCTTTAACCAATGTTCAGTAAAACAAACAATATCAAACTTTGTTTTTTCTAAAAACATTTCAATTTCTAATAATTTTGAAGAAATACCTTGAATATTTTGATGAAATAATTTCAAGGTATTCTGCTCATCTCCTTTTCGGTAAAAACTTATTTTAGAGCCAGAAGACACCTTGTTGTTGTTAGTTATAAGAATATTCTTAGTGGTACCTTCTGTTGTCTTACAAACTAGTTTAAATCCGGAGTTGACCCCAAGACTTCAATGTCATCACAAGGCAGTGAGCTCATAGTGAGTGAGGTACATGGAGCCTCCTTCGTACAATTTGTATAAATATTTATAGCATTTGAGCTACATTTATTCAGGCTCACTACCTTATTATTAGTACTATTACTAATCATGATGGTGTTAATAACACAAGACTTCGACATACTACCTATGTCTGAGTTTATATAAAAAGCTAATAGCCGTGCTATTATGTGTCTAAAACTAACAGGCAGATACACAGTACCCCTAGTCGATTTCAGCGTTTCAACAAAAATGTTGGTGTCAAGAAATACAAACTTGTCACTATAATGACTAACTAAAAAGTGCATATGCTTATTAAGCATATGAATATAATTGTTTTGTCTATTTGTCAATCTTTCAAAATATGGGAAAGCACACAATATTATTTTACTGCAATTTAACTTTAACAACTCAGTTACACAGTCAGTAATTTCTTCTTTTTTTACATTAGAGCTATTACCTACAAATACAGTAATGTTGGTTTTAGGATTATATACATTTCCTGTTACTGATGCCATTATTTGTTTATAGTTAGACCCTGGCATACAATAATTTAGAGTAGAATAATGCAGGTTGTTACTAATTAATTTACCTAATCCTCTTCCCATACTATCTGAGAACATAACTGAATGATAACAATCATGACTACTAAAAGATGGACAACTAGCAATCTCAGGCTGTATCACTTGAGATAAATCTTGTACTAAACCAGATACATCTTGGTTGAGGATACAGTCTTGAGACAAACTCTCAGTCTGGGACGGGTCCTCCGTTGCCTCAGGCTGGACAGCATCAGGGTTTGAAACCTTCTGGCAAGTACACTGACACATAACTAACTCATTAGCAGCTAGAATATGTTCTTTAATTTGGTTCTGAGAGCCCACATATTTAATGTAAAGGGAACTAAGTCTGCCCTCAAGTACTTGTATGTCACACTGTAAGCGCTGTGTATCAATTTCATAGATTTTTTTGCTGTCTTCTAATTTTATTTGATAATTGTTTAATTTATTGAGTAGATCAACACGTTCTTTTCTCCGTGGAATATTTTTGGAAAAGAGTTTTTGTTGTTTCCTAATTAGATTACATTTTTTAATTATTCTATTCAGTTTTGCAAATTTTTTCATTTTCTTATGACTAACTTTAGAACTATAATTTTGTTTCAGTAAGGAATCTTCAGTAAGGTCGAAGGTCGGTTTTCAGAAGGTCAATCAATTCACAATTTGTCAGTTTTAAATTCCTCAACGGTGTAGTAGCCTTTCTTTATTAACAGAGATTTCAACTGTTTCGAGAAAATTGAGTCATTTGGTAGGGATATTAAACTTTCCGGTAATTTATTTAATATTATTAGCTAGTCTTGAATATGGGCTTTTACCGATAAATTTTAAGTTTGTGATAATTTTAAGTCTATTCTTGATCCCGTCGGTTATAGTTTTCGTTTAGCTCGATATTAGATTTACGCACCCATTCGGTACTACGACAGCGACCACGCGGCCGCAGTCTACGAGATATAAGAGAATATTATTATCTTGAAGATACAGATTATTCAACGCACTCCAAAGAGGACTTCACGAATGCGTTATGCGACGGAGAAAAACGTATTCAGTGTGGGCACGACCACGATAATATGGTTAGGGTAATAGGTAATAGGTAATACGGGCTGGTATCCGCAACTCCACGTCTAAGCGCGTATTTTGCGTACGGGTGGGAAAATCGGTTATTCGATCCACCCCAGCTCCTCAAAGAAGGCCAGCAACGCCTTGGTGTCACTGACAATCTCACGTAGGGTACCTGGGTTACCGAAGTACTTTGCCCTGTATGCGTCGACCGGGCAGTATAACAGCACATGAGCTGCTGTCTCGTCGTCCTCCATGCAGGCTCTGCACAGCGGACTGTCTGTGACTCCTATTACAAAGAGGTGTTTATTAAATGACCCATGGCCAGTTACAGCTGCTGTGACTGTACGCAGCTGTTGTTTCGTTAGTCGGAGAACCTTTTTCGTGAGCCGGCCATCAATTGTAGGGACTGCCTCCTTAGCCTGCCTGCACTCTCCGTGATCCAACCATAGTTTGTGATGTTGGTCCCTGGTTCGTTTCCTTACCAGAGTGCGTAAGTACCCGAAGGGGAGTGGCGCAATGGGTTCGGGGCCCACTGGTGCCATGCTCGACCCCCTTCTGGCAAGTTCGTCGGCTGCGTCATTGCCCCGCGAACCGCTGTGTCCTTTAATCCATTGAATGGTAATGTTATTGAGGCTACCCACCTGGTTAAGGCGCTGGTGGCACTCGTATATCAGCCCAGAGTCAATAGTGTGGCTGTTTAGCGCTTGCAGAACAGCCATGCTGTCTGAGAGTATACGTATCGAGTGGTCCTTAACTTCCCTGGCCGGTAATATGGTTACATACGATATAAATTCGTGTTCACTGTGAGCGCGGCCTTTACGTGATGATTTGTACGAGTGAACTCCTTTTTTTTTATGGTGGGAAATTTAAAAACTCACCCGTGTTCCTTCCGTTGCCAGTGAACTCCTAACGCAAAGAACTTCGTTCCAAAATTAAATTCTAATAAAAATCATCATCATCATTGACAGCCTAGATTCAACCACTGCTGGGTCTTAGACCTCCTCCTGTGCTGTGCCATGATTCCGTTGTCTGTGCGAATTAGGTCTTACCCACGAAAATGTTTTTAATAAATTATTCAAATACAAAGTTTAGATAAATGCTTAAACAAATACCTAAAACTTCCCGAAACGTTGCATTGTGTCCGAATTTCTGCTAACTTTGACAGCGTTTCGACCGAAACTTTTCGTCGATCGGTCACTGTCCGTCGTTGTTTTCCTAAACTCTAGCTTTTGGGACGCTAAGCTTAGGTAAGTTTATTGGTTATTGCAATGCTTTTTCATGGGTTCTAAACCTGGAATATATTACCTTGACCATTAGTGTGACTTCTTTGACTTCATACAGTTCATCAAGTAGGTAACTGTCCAAGAAAGCTCTAATAAAACTCTGGACGAAAAAAAACCGAAGAAGAAACCAGAAAAACAAACATTATTTTACACTCATCGACAAACAATCTCAAACTTTGTACTCAACAAATGTTTTCTAACAACAACCGACTTCCAAGAAAAACACTACCAAGTGAAAAATAACCTTCATTTCGGATTTTAGTGGCAAAAAACTAAAATACAGATCCAAAGACACCAACTTCGGAAATTAATTTTCACTTAGCAGTGTTTTTTTCTTTGGAAGAAGGTTTTTTTTAAGTTATTTTTTTACTTTTTATTTATGGTACCTACCCTACACCAATTCACACAAAAATGTGAACAACAGTGACAGGAAGTATTATAACATCATCAAAATACACACAGTGGATTAAATACGAGTTATCGAAACTAACTCAAAAACTAACCAAACAAAGTTAATAATATTTATATAGGAATACCGCGCAAGCTTTCTCTATCAATCGAATTTTCAAAATCGGTTCACAATCGACGATCATAGTAATATCCATGAACATACATTCACACAAAAATAAATACATTTAGACAAACATAAATATAACCTCCTCCTTTCTTGAAGTCAATTAAAAACTAATTAAGAACACGAAAAGTACTGCTTCATCTAAAATTGAAGCCACTTCAATTAAACGGAGCACCAAATATAACGAGTCTCCAAAATGGACGCGTCGGGGTTCGTCCAGAGTAAGGTACTTGCGCGGGGTACTAAAGCGAGCGCTGAACTTCAAATAAATTATGAAATCGTCGCTTGCGTCCATATCTATACAGGGTGTCCGGTAATTAATGGATAACCTTAAAATGGGTCATGGTAAAACTATTTTATTTTTTTATTTGTATTTTTTTTCTGAATGGCCATCCATTCAGAAAAAAAATACAAATAAAAAAATGGATACTTTTTTTTAAGTTACGGATGCTTAAACTTTGTCAAATTGAATATTTTTCACAAAGTAATCCCCAGAACAAACATTCAAGTTGTTTAAAAAAAAACCGTGTAATAGTAGTCATACTATTAATTGCCTATCTATCAGCTCAGTTAACGTAAATTACTATAACAATAAAAAACATAAAGAATTCCTTAATCTGTGGCCGTGGTGTATAAAAATGTAAAATAAGGTAACAAAAAACACCGATTATTATTAAAAAAAATCATATCTTTGGTACCAACTTTTTTTTTTTTTCTGAATGGCCATTAATTTTACCATGACCCATTTTAAAGTTATCCATTAATTACCGGACACCCTGTATATTGTTGTGACTATTATGGGCGCCTAGCGTGACGGGACTGAATTCACCTACACTTAAATTCTTAATCGCTAATAATTTACGTACATTTTATCCCCATTTGTACCACAACTCTTCTACCTCAACCAGTTACAAGATAAAGCGACTGTCCTTACAACCGTTTTTCTGAAGCTACAACAATTAAGGTATCTCTAAACATCCACCTTGTATAAATATATATAGAAAGAGGGAGAGAGAGAGAGAAAGAAAGAGAGATAAATAGAGCGAGAGAGAGAAAGAATAAGAGATAAAGAGAGAGAGAGGGAGATATATAAAGAGAGAGGAAGATAGATAGAGAAAGAAGGAATGAGGGAGATAGAGAAAGAGAGAGAGGGAGATATAGAAAGAGAGAGGGAGATAGATAGAGAAAGAGGGAGATAGATAGAGAAAGAGGGAGATAGAGAAAGAGAGAGGGAGATAGAGAAAGAGAGCGAGGGGGAGATAGATAGAGATAGAAAGAGAGAGAGAGAGAGAGATATAAAGATAGAAAGAGAGAGAGATAAAGATAGAGATAGATAGAGCTTTATCATGCTAAACAATAAAAAAGTTGACAGTTTTGTTACAAAAACTGTCAGACGTTGATAATTTTTACTCCACGGATAAAAATATCTAACTATGGTAAAATCATAGCCTTAACTTGATTTATTTGTGACCATTTGTAGTAAAGATGATCCTATGGTATGGGTTAGATCAGAAACAGTCAACGGTCGCTCGGTACCTAGCTATATTTGAATTCAGAATTCAATTATAGCTAGCGAGCTACCGTCGATTGTTTTTTTCCCGTGGAAAAGCTCCATTTTATTCGGTGCAAGTTTAATACGTGTGAAATACCATAAAATTGAAGCAGCAATTGATTGGCACCGTCTAAAACAACACGTACAGTTGTTGCACGAGGCGGGGAAATTTGTTGCAGTTCAAACTTGGTATAAGTGTAAAAACCACGTAGAATAAAATTACACGTACAATAAAATCGCATTCAATTCCTTCATGAAAATTTTCTTTCATTCAAACATGAGTGCGTTGAGTAAGCGTGTGTAATCATTGCGGCTCTTTTGAGGTAAGAAATCCTAAAAGACATGTACAAGGACGTGCAACTCTGTGTTTAGAGGAGGCAAACTTGCATGCAATAATCGCCTTGCAATGTGCCAAATCGCCTTGCAATGTATATGTTTGTTTACCTTTGTGTAAACAAAAGTAGCATGCAATTATTGAATGGCAAAACTTGCATTCCATTTTATGAAAACCGCACGCGTGTAACACTTGCATGCAATTCTTGAATGGCAATAATTGAACGTGCTTGGCATGCGATTAATGCTCTTGTACGTCCCAGAAACTTGCACCGTGTAAATAGGGCTTTATGGTAACACACTATCTTCTCCTGCCCGCTAGCAACAACTAGTGATGCATTGTGGTCATCTATCTAATCGCGCCCGCCACTGCGTCCGCTACCGTCCTTGTCACCGTTGGTTCACAATGGACGAGCTAGAGGTCTCGTTAGCGCTGGTGATTTTGTGGCACTGACTCATCGACGTTTTTTTTGTGGCATAATTGATTTTCGAGCTGTCTTTTAAAAAGTTACTGAAATTTTAATTCACTGTGCCAAAGATATTTCCATGTTTGGAATTTTCTTTTTTAATTAACCTTACCAGAACTCACAGAGCGTTTCTCGTAGGTTTTAATGGTATTATAGAATATAAACCGGTACTTGATTAAGAGGATAAAAATTAATACACTGGATAAACTTCTTACTTGATAAAGTAGGTCTGCAACAAAAGGTCATTAATATCGTAATTTATTTACGTATCATCAAAACTGACACTTAGTGGTTCGGTAAACTGCGTTTTAGCGTTTCATAATTTGACTTTTGTTCCGATTGTAATTGTCCTGAGGAGCTCGTGGCTAAGTAACAACAGCCGCACTGGTCGATCCATCAGGTTAAGCTACGCTTGCCGGGGTTGGTCAGTGGATGGGTGACCATCTTTACATACCGAGAATCCTCCGTGCTTCGGAAAGCACGTTAAGCCGTTGGTCCCGGCTGTCATTCGTGGATCTTTGACAGTCGTTACGAGTCGTCAGAAGCCCGGAAGTCCTGACACCAGTCTTACCAAGGGGTATCGTATTACCCAGTTACTGGGTTGTGGAGGTCCGATAGGC
Organism: Agrochola macilenta; assembly: GCA_916701695.1. Taxonomy (NCBI): domain Eukaryota; kingdom Metazoa; phylum Arthropoda; class Insecta; order Lepidoptera; family Noctuidae; genus Agrochola; species Agrochola macilenta. Next base: position 4,691,425 of record OU753572.1, on the reverse strand, counting down.
AGTCGCTCCATGTAAAATACTGGTATTCAGCTGCATCCGGTTAGACTGGAACCCGACCCCAACATAGTTGGGAAAAGGCTAGGCAGATTGATTTTTCCGATTGTAATTAAATATTTCGCTCAATAATTAAGATTTAAAAAACTCAAGTAGTATTATTATTCGACTTTTGACGCAGACTGGTGTACATGATGGCAATATCGCTTCGTGATTCCTTTAAGTAGGGTACTGGCACCTGGCGGTATATATGTGGCAATAAGATGATTATAGCCGTGATATAGTTATATACCTAGGGATATAGCTGTATACCGTAATATAGTTAATGAAAGTTATATAATATAGTTAAAGAAAATGAAATATGAAAGCGGTTCATAACTGTTTTACTAGGAATATAACTATGATACGAGTACGATCTAGAAATATAACTATTAGGGCACTCCGACCAAATAGGTTAGGTTCGGTTAGAACTGTGACTAATTATGCGCGAGCCGAGCGAGCGAAGCGAGCGTTGCTGTGACAGCGGCCGGTGAGTGCTACGTCGAAATTGGTCGCAGTAACAAAATTAGAGCACTCCGACCGTTATGACCCGCTTTTATATAACAGCTATAAAGCTTTGTCGATACCGAATACAAAGACAGATGTGACCTGCTCACATCAATTTTCAACATACCTCTATTCTACAAGCATTAGCATAGCCTGCTACATTATTAACATGAACTAAAAAGTAATGAAATTGACAAAAAAATCAAACTGAAATTAAATTCGATCTTCAAGCCTCATCATAATTAAATTGCTTTTTAACAATTGAGACTTCAATCTTAAGATATTAAACGTCAAATATTATATTTCTGACCAGAATCTAATGAGGATCGGAGTGACCTTGAACTTAGGTAAGGATTGTTAAGTTTGGTCAAGGTCAAGTCAAGTTGGTAAAGCTTTTAAACTACGTGGCGGCTGGCATTAATACATTCATGACGCGATTGCAGTTGTAATTTGTTTTGTTTTAAACCATGTTTTACTGCAAATATCCATAGTGTCTCCTTTTTTTTTTTTTTGGTTGGGAAGTCATCAAATGACTCCTCCCGCTCTGGGCGGAGCGAGAGGGAGTGTCAGACTTTTACTGACTAAAACCCACCCGTGTTCCTTCCGTTGCCTGTGTGCCGGGGCCGCGATATCCCTTTCGGGCAAACTCGCAACCCTGCCAGGCATTGGCCCTTACGGACCCCGGCAGTTGGTGCTGACATCTCTTTGAGGCGCGCGTGGAACACAACGCGCCGTAGACCCGGGCCTGGTCCTAATTGGACGGCGAGCTACCCATTGCCCACCGTCCGCAAGCCCGCGCCTACGGTGGCCGGAAGTCGGCTCGCGACTTCCGACGCCCGGGGCGTCTCCTGCGACGACTAGGGGCGCGAGGGCGCGCATCTTGCATTTCCCTCGCGCGCTCCGCCTCCTCCTTCGCGAGCATTACTGCTTCGCAGAAGGAAGTGACGGCTTCCCATGCACTCTCGCTCCGGACCATGGCCTGAACCAGGGCCGGACGCGAGAGATCGCCGTTGCCGATCGCCTCCGTGAGGACACGGCGGTGCCCCGCCCAAGCCGGGCAGACCTCCACCGTATGCTGCACCGTGTCCGTCGGGCGATCCACACAATGGTAACACCCGGGCGTTTCCTCCCGCTTTATCCTGAACAGGAACCTCCCGCAACAACCGTGTCCGGTGAGGACCTGCGTCAGGCGGAAGGTGAGGACGCCGTGGCGCCTCTCTAGCCACTCCTCAAAGAGGGGCCTTACCGCCGCAATTGTGGCGTGCCCAGCGCTGGGTTGCGACAATCGCACTCTCCATGCCGCCATGAGATCCCGCCGGAGCTCTGTCCGCTGTGCCATGATTTCTCGCGGCAGCGGAGTTGCGTCTGCGTTTCGCCTCTTCGCGCAACTCCCACATGTGCGCGAGGACTTTTGCCTCCAGATCCCATGGCGGTAGTCCGGCAAGGAGGCTCGCCGCCTCACGGGAGACCGTGCGGTATCCTCTGACCAGCCTAATGGCCATGACCCTTTGGGACGCGTTCAATCGCTGGGCTGGTCGCAGCCTTAATGAACGCGCCCACACCGGTGCCCCGTAAAGGGCCATGGACCGCACGATCCCCGCGTAGAGCCTCCGGCAGGAGGCGTTTGGACCCCCTAGATTGGGCAGAAGCCGCTTCAAAGCAGCCCCAGCCCTCTGCATCCATAGGTGTCTTCTGGAGCCTATTTCGTAAAACTGACACGACCGGTGACCGGTGACAATCCTACAATTTGATAATTTAAGCCGTTTATTTCATACAGTTTCTGCTTTAATAACTTAAACAGCACCCGTCGTGAAAGTGTGATAATTCTGACAGTTTTTGACAAATATGATACATTGTCAGTTATGATACTAAATAGAGGACACAGATAGATATCTTCTCTTCCGGCTGTAGGCAAAATGTGGACTGTATTTTTTATAGTTAATAAAATTACGAGTCGCTGACACAACTGACTTTTATTTTTGACACAATCTAAAACAAAATGTAAGAGTAAAAAACCATAAATATATATAAAAAGGTCGCAACATCATCACCCCCGTGTAGCGATGCTGCACAGCTACTGGAGTCCTTCCAGTACAGCTAACTTTCTAGCGGGCCTCTTCAGCGTTCCGCCTTTAGTGACAACGTCAGCTACGCGCACGACCCCATCTTTTCCCGGGTACACTTTGGTCACGCGCCCCATAGGCCACACTCCTCGGGGAAGGTCGGGATCCACGACCAGGACAACGTCGTCAACAGCTAAATTACGATATTTGTTTCCTTGCTGCTTCTTTGTCTTGAGAAGGGGTAAATATTCCTTGAGCCACCTACACCAAAAAATCTCAGAAAGGCGAAGAGCCTTTTTCCACTCTTTTCTTAATGAAAAAACTCCGTCGTCCAGTGGTGTAGGTAAATTGCTGATTTGATGAGCTGCCTATTAAAAAATGAAAAGGTGTGGTGAGGCTTTGATATTCATTATTAGCTGCAATATATTTCAAAGGCCTGGAATTAACAATTGCTTCGGCTTCTAATAGAAGCGTGTGTAGCAGTTCTTCTCGTGGGGCTTTTTCTCTTAAAGTCACCTGAAGGGCTGTCTTCACGGAGCGTATGAGCCTCTCCCAACAGCCACCCATAAAAGGCGACGCAGGTGGAATGAAGCTCCATTCAATTTGATTATTAGCAACAAAATCTTGCACAGCGTCGCAAAAAAAATTCAGTTAGCTGACGGTTTGCCCCAATAAAAGCGGTGCCGTTATCTGACAGGATTTTTCGTGGAACACCTCGACGGGCTATAAATCGACGTAAGCACGAGATGGCGGAGTCAGCAGAAAGGTTTGCTACAATCTCTAGGTGCACAGCTCGCGTTGTCAAACATGTAAAAAGTGCCACCCATCGCTTCTCTCTACGACGACCAATAGATATATCCACAGGGCCAAAGTAGTCTAAACCAACGTTAGTAAATAGTCGACTGTAACAATCAAGTCTAACATCGGGCAAATCGCCTATAGCTGGCGTTTGAGGTGTTGCTTTTCGTTTCAAGCAAAATGCGCAATTTCTTGATATCTTCCGGACCTCACTACGACATCTCAAGATCCAGTAACGTTGTTTTAGCTCATTGCAGACTAGCTCGTTAAAGGCGTGAGCAGCTTTAAGGTGGTAGAACTGTATTAGCAGGCGAACAGCTGGATGACGACCGTCAAGTATAATCGGAGACGTGGTGTTGTAGTCCATATTCTTCATATATTTTACCCGGCTGTCCAGCCTAAGTAAGCCTTCTTCGTCTAGTACCAAAGCCAAGGAGTGCAGTTTGCTCGTTTTAGGTATCTTGGATTGTTTGGGGTCGTGCAACACGGTCAATTCTAGGCTAAAACTGTCGATCTGCGTCTTCTTTAAAATGGCGTTTTCTGCTTTCTGCATATCTGAACCAGTCAATGGTGAAAGCTTGGAAGAAAAGGTATTATTAGTGTTCATTTTAGAATTTTGACCTTTAAAACGTGCTAAAAGAGATCGAAATTTATACGCGCATTGGTAGACGCGCGCGGTTGCACGCACCAACCGATTCCACTCACTGAATCGTAAGGGATTTGGAATTATCGGCGAAAAAACCTGATCGCAACTCGTGAGACCCACAATCGCTTTAGAGGGTTTCAGTTCCTCTGAACCGATTGAGGTTTCAAAACTTGGTGGTGGTTTAGGCCATTCGGACTGTGGGTATAAGAGATACTCAGGTCCAGATAGCCAACGGTTTAAGTCAGTGTCACAGTCTTTTAACCTTGTCGCATCATCAGCTACGTTCAAACTACCGGGCACATATTTCCAACTATTTACATTAGTTGACTCAGTAATCTCACCTACACGGTTGGCTACAAATGGCTTAAAATTTCGAGCATCGCTTCGGATCCAACTCAAAACAGTGGTTGAATCCGACCAAAAGTACGTATGGTCAACTTGAACGTCGTGACCGGTAATGACTGTATTAGCAAAACGAGCAGCAATCAGAGCTGCTTGCAGCTCTAAACGTGGTATAGATGTGGGCTTTAGAGGGGCTAAGCGTGCCTTTCCACCAATGAGTGACAGCTTCACTGAACCGTCTAAAAAGGTGAATCGCCAGTATGCGACACAGGAATACGCTTGCTCACTTGCATCAGCAAGTACATGGAGCTGTCTGTCACCAATTGTTTTATCTATAAAACCACATCTATACCATCTAGGAATTTTGATTTTTGAAATATTGGCTAGCTGCCGTGACCAAAATAGCCATTTCTGGATAATGTCTGATTGCAACTCGGTATCCCAGTCAATCCCTGTTCTCCATGTTTGTTGAAATAATATACGTCCTTGTATTACAAAAGGAGTTAAGAGACCAAGGGGGTCATAAAGACACATTAAATAAGATAGAACTTTACGCTTAGTTAATTTATCATTGCTATCGATTTGGGAGCCGTTCCGAAAACTGAAGGTGTCGCTCTGAGGATGCCAAATAAGACCTAACGTTCGAACGACGTCCTCGGGCCCTACGTGAATATTTTTGGGAGTTACAGCACGCAGGTCTTCAGGAACCCCAGTGAGTGCGGCGGGCTCGTTTGAAACCCAACCACGCATCTCCATTCCTGCTGACTTGTGAACTGTGATAATGTCAGCTGCAAGCTGCGAAGCCTCCTGTGCGTCATCCATACTGCCTAAAAAATCGTCCATGTAATGATCATTAATGATAGCTTTTGCTGCTGCAGGGTACAACGTCTGTAGTTCTTGTGCGTTTCGATTTTTAATATAAAGAGCCGTGCACGGGCTACATACAGCACCAAAAATTACAGAGGTCATTCTAAACTCTTTCAATTCGCTACTACGATCCTCTCTCCAAAGAAAACGTAAGGCATCTCGGTCATGTTCTCTCATTTTGATCTGAGGAAACATCTCCTTTATGTCAGCAGTCAAGGCAACGCGACCTTTGCGAAATCGAAACAAAATATGAAGAAGGGATTGTAGCAAGTCAGGTCCCGGAAAAAGAAGGGAATTGAGACTAACCCCGGAGTCCTTGCAGCTGCATCATGGACAACTCGTAATTTCTTTTTCTGAGGATGTACGACCGGAAAATGTGGTAGATACCAAAGAACTTTGTCGATATTATTTGACGAATTAATCGCGTTGTGGTACGTGTCCTTGGGGCACTCTTCAGCATATCCTTTTTCAAACATATTATTAATGAAAGCGCAGTAACCCTTTTTTAAATCGGCGTCACGCGCCATACGTTTTTCTAAGCCTAAAAATCTTGATAGCGCGTGAGGGTAACTGTCAGGTACATCTGGAATATCGTTACGCCACAATAGACCAACCTCGAATCTATCAGATGGCAAACGCTTGGCTGTAGATTCTAATATTTCTAGAGCATATTTATCCTTCTTAGAACACGAAGTTTCTAAGTTTGAGATTCCTATGGCATCAAGACGAAAGTAGTCTTTGATAAGATTATCTAATTTGGAACTGTAGTTGTCATCGAGAGAAACGTGGTTCACGAAATGGACAGGCTTGGTCCAACTACTACATTTCCCATGCAATACCCATCCCAAAGCTGTGCGGGTTGCTACAGGTTGATTTTTAGAACCCTCTCTCACATCACGACTAACTGTCAAATACCAATGTTCAGCACCAAGAAGAATTTTGGGCGTCGCATCAACGAGTGTGAGCTGATCGATTAAGGCTGTTAAATGAGGACATTCATGTAAATCGTGTCGGGTAATAGTTTGCGTGAACAAGGATAGTGTGTTCATAGCTTTAGCGTTAGTGATGGAAAATACATCAGTACAATTTTTACCTTTGATAGAAAAGCTAACATGTTGGATAGGTTTGTGCGTTGACATTCCAGCAATACCGTCAACCTTGATTGATTCCACGGGTCCCGTCGCACCAATACGACGTGCCACCTCTGAGTCAATCAAGGTTGCCGTGGATCCGTCATCAAGTAATGCGTACGTGTCATATGTTCCACAAGGGCCGGTTACTTCTACGGGCACGATTTTGAGAAAGACACGGCATTGAGATATATTTTTACCCAATAAAACAGAATCAGTAGTGTTGGAAACGGTTACGATTCGAGACGTATCATCAGCATCCAGTGAAATGCAATTTGAACTAGTAGGGGCCTCATTGACAGTGTGGGTCGCATGTATAGGCGACGTTGAATGCAGAAGCGGATTATGAAAGCGTTCGCAGCCGTCAACGCCACATCGAGTAATCCTACACGTCTTCCACCGATGAGCCTTGGATTTAAGACACTTATAACAAATCCTAACATCTCTCAGCCAACGCCATTTATCATCTATAGGGAGAGCCTTGAAATCCCTACATTCACTTAATTCGTGCTTATTCTTACAGTATCGGCAAATCCCTGTACTAGTGCTACGAGTTGACGTGACGTGCATGCTTTCACGTCGAACTAAATCACTGCCGCCATGGTGACCATTAGTACGTTTAGCGTAATCCAGAACTAAACCGAACCTATTCTGTTTATCGGCCTCAATATCAAGAAATGTAGACAACACTTGTAGTTTTGGTACAGATCGGTCACTGCGGTAAGCAAAATCTTTCCACTGACTGTACAATATTGGAGTTAATTTGCTAAGTACAGTATGGAATATTTCAATAGAATACAAATATTCTTTTTGGTTCAAACTATTAATGACGGCTATGCAGTTGCGCAACCTACATGCAAAAGAATTCAGCTCTTTTTGGTCGTGGCTTATCTTAGGTAAATTCCGGACGAGAGAAATCTCATGTAACACAATAGTCTCGGGAAGCGCGAACGTCTGCTCCAGCATGTCCACCACTGCTTCAGGGCGTTCGGCAGTGTACAGCAAGGCAGACACGCTCTCGAGGGCGCGCCCACGTAGCGCGCAGCGTAAGCGAGCGAGATTCTCTGTAGGCGTAAATAAATGTTGAGTGTCGTGATAAGTGCGTTTAAACATTAACCACTCAGTAGCCTTACCGCTAAACGGCATTAATTCTATATATTTATGAGAAAATCTGTGTGAATTAATGTTTGTAGGATTCATAACAACTTCAGGTCTCGTCAATTTTTGGTATGACTTTTCAACGGCCCTAGTTGTTGCATGAAGATCATGATTCGGTTCCATGAAATAAGTTTCTTCAGTCAAATTAGGGTGATCGTGGGATGTCAACATGCCTTTTCTCGGTGGGTTTTTCTGTGGGAATTGACGACTGTCGTGAACCCAAGATTGAGTACGGGATTGACTCACCGAACGAATTGACTTTTCATCAGCCTCCTGCGATGCCAGGTTCGCTAACAACTCGAGTTCTTCCACTCGTGTTACCTGCGTGAGGAGCTTGCGGTCGCGAGCAAGCCACTGTTCGGCGAGGTCGCGCGCTAGCCGCTGTTCGGCGAGCTGCTGGTGACTCGCTAGCCGCTGTTCGGCGAGCTGCTGTTCACGTAGCAACAGTTGTTGTTCCCTTTCCAGCGATCTTCTAGCCAAAAGTGCCTCAGCGGTTAACTTACGTGCCTTGATAGTAGCTGATGACCGTGAGGAACCTGATACAACAGATCTAGAACTTGATTTAGCAGGTTCAGTGCTAATAGTGGGATTCTGGCGAGATGTTACGGAGACCGGTTCGACGGCCGCGGGTGTATTCGTGGCTTCGGTCGAAAAGGGGTCCAATTCAGGGGACCGACCGAGCCCACCCGCGACGGGCGCATCCGACTCCGAATGCATTTCGCCAGTAGCCCGGAGCTGTGCCAGCTGCTTCGTTTTAGATCTCGTGTTCATGTTACGGCGAGATAGGACCATAAAATGTAGGCAAAATGTGGACTGTATTTTTTATAGTTAATAAAATTACGAGTCGCTGACACAACTGACTTTTATTTTTGACACAATCTAAAACAAAATGTATAAAGAGTAAAAAACCATAAATATATATAAAAAGGTCGCAACACCGGCCTTTTTCACAGTTTTCGATGTCGCCAGACATAGTACGGGAAGTCAAGCACGTCACGCGACTTCGCGCGATGTCTACACCTATAGCTTTTTAAATTATCATAATGAATCGGAATTAAACTTTAATTGACCTTCGAAACAAACGCACCATTTTCATACAGAATAACGCGATTTTATCTCTGAAAATAGGCAAAAGAGGCCGCATGTCAGTGGTAACATTTTGACGTTGAGCTGGCCTAACGTAGTTTGGAGTTTCAATACAATTAGAGGCCACCTTATACAGATTTTGTCACCTCTATCGTGCGCCCTAGCGTACCACGGAAAGTACCCTATTAGGCTGCCTGTCCACTGGAGCGGAGAGGAGAGGAGCGGAATAGCGGTGTGCCAATATTAACCAATGGAATTGCATAAAACCTCCGCTCCGCGTCAGTGGACAGGGATTTGCGAACTAGTTTAAAAATTCGTACAAAACCGGGAAGCGGAGCGGGGAAACGGAGCGGGGAACCGGAGTGGGGAATTATTACTCGTCGCGTGAACTCGGTCTAGCTCCGCACAGTCCGTAGCTCTGCTCCGCTACCTCGCTCCGCATCAATGGACAGACAGTGTCCGCAACTCCGCTCCGCTCCGCTGCCTCGCTCCGTTTCAATGGACAGGCAGCCTTATTGCGTTCAAACTTTAGAACCTACGCCAAAGTAATCTGTGTAACTATCCTCTTAAATCTCGATAAAAACTAGAACAGCCGTAGAACTTTCTAGAACAAGTAGTTTTTCCTTCAATACTTAGGCACAAATGTAGCCATACTATCGTTTCGCTAAAAGCAGTAATTGAACTAACAATAAGAACAGAAAATCTGTACATTCGAGTTTGAATAGGACAAGCTCTGGCGTACTGATGTAAGATTTAATTCATCATCATCATCATTTCAGCCAAAAGACGTCCACTGCTGAACAAAGGCCTCCCCCAAGCACCGCCACTTCGACCGATTCTGTGCTTCCCGCATCCAGCGGATTCCTGCGGCCTTCACAAGGTCATCGGTCCATCTTGTGGGGGCCTTCCAACGCTACGTCTTCCGGTACGCGGTCGCCACTCCAGAACCTTTCGGCCCCATCGGCCATCTGTTCTACGAGTATGTGCCCTGCCCATTGCCACTTAAGTTTGGCAATTCTTCGGGCTATGTCGGTTATCTTGGGTCTCCTACGGATCTCTTCCTTTCTAATGACGACATCAGTGATGACTTATGGCACAGAAACATGGTCGCTCACAATAGGCCTTATCAGAAGGCTAAAAGTCACCCAAAGGGCAATGGAGAGGGCTATGCTTGGAGTTCCCCTACGTGATCAAAGATTTAATTGCCATACTAAAATGGGACAAAATGCATCTACTGTATATTCCTGTTTTTGTTATAATTATGGTATATCTAAATATGATATGGATAAAAAATATAGAAAAATAAATTTATTACTCACTGTCCTTCAAAAAGTAAAGGGGTTGGCATTATCAAAACCCCCAGTGTAACCTTGACCGTTCTTGTGGCGCCAGGTCACAGTTTTCCGGCAGCATCTCATACTATTTAGTACGTAAGTCTTGTTTTTCATAGTATTGTTTTGAGCAATTACAGTTTGACCAATACAAGTTTATTCTGTGTAGCATTTTCCTTCCAAATAAACACAACAGCTATATTTAAATCGTCTATACCTTGACTTATTTATACCCTAACCTCTAAAGTAAAGATCAAGTTTCAGACAGATTTAGTTCAAGTCTTCGCTACGATGCTTTGCCTTCTATTAAGCAACAGCAGTTCTCCACGGCTCTTTAGTTAGAAGCTTGTAAACACATCTATGAACATTTTGGTACCAGATGCATTTTATAGGTCTTGTCAATGTATTTGGGCACTTAAGCGCCAAAAAGATTCTAGTAGTTGAATTGGAATTAAATTATTTTTCTCAGACTTGCTTGGAAATTCGAGCATTATTTTGACAACCTTCTTCGAGCTAAATGGAAATTGCTGTACTGCGAAAATATGCTAGCCCGGCCTGCAATATTTGTATGAAATTCTATATCTGTCGTGTTTAGCGGCCGAATAAATTACTATGAATACTCATATCTGTCGTGTTATTTAAAAATAGAGATATCTTTTGACTTCAACACATGGCAACCAAGGAGGTAATTTATTAAAGATTTTATTTAAATTTCGATTTGGCTTGCAAATAGAGCTGATAAAAGTAAAGAAGAAACAAATGTAGATATGGCGCGTGAAAATTTTTATTATCGTTGTTCGTCATTGATTCTGGAATTTATAAGTAATTTACTAATTTTGAATTTGCGAGAATTATTTAAGAAAAGTACTATACAAGATTTGGCCGCAACTAGACATTGATGGACTCACGTATGTGTGTCCGATCGTCCATCAATGCCCCAGTTGCAGGCCGCGACAGTAATGTACTATTGCTGTAAATAAGAAAATAATATCGTACGTAAGTCGACCTCGAAATTGCTTTAACACCCTAAGGATAATGTCACTGGCATATTATAAAACGGGAAAGTCTTTTTTTGTCAATCAGCGCTGGGGTTTTGTCTCGCACAGGGTCGCAGTATAATGCTGAGCGATGGCCGTTTTGCGTGAATGTGACGCATAATTTCCCCCAACTTGTTATTTTTTTGTTATATGTTCTTTCTTTGCGTTTTTTTTCTTTCTAGACACTAATGTGACAGTTAGATAGCTTTTAACTGACTAAGATTATGTCTGGACTTTACAATAAACTACGACCTCTGAGTTAGTTTCGGCCTTTCTTCTCAGAGTAGTGAGATAGGAAACCTTATCTAGTTTAAAAAAATATGATTGACGTGTAAAGTGTTTGTACAAACCTTCTTACAGAAATAAAATCATTTATCAGTTTTAAGCTTTATTAATTAAAGTTTTAATTTTCTAAGAGTTTTAGCGAATAGTGGTAAATTAACAAGTGACATGTAAGCCATTATTTGCCGACTTTTTTATTTGGAGGAGCTTGTAGCTAAGTGCCGCACGGGTTGATAAATTTATAATAAATAAGGTTAAGCTACGCTTGCCGGGGTTGGTCCGTGGATGAGTGACCATCTTTACATACCAAGACTCCTCCGTGTCTCAGAAAGCACGTTAAGCCGTTGGTCACGGCTGTCATTCGTGGATCTTTGACAGTCGTTACGGGTCGTCTGAAGCCCGAAAGTCTGACAACCAGTCTTAAAAAGGGGTATCGTATTACCCAGTTACTGGGTTGTGGAAGTCCGATAGGCAGTCGCTCTATGTAACATACTGGTATTTAGCTGGATTCGATTAGACTGGAAGCCGACCCAAACATAGTTGGGAAAAGGCTAGGCAGAGAGAGATGTAGGCCATTATTTAAAACATAACACCTTACTTTAGAAACCCCAAGTTATACTGTATATAATTATTTATACTCATGTTTTTACAAATACATTATTATATATGGTATGTAAATCCTGAACTATGGCGCTCAGACTTTGTCTTTGACCGAGGCTCAGAAGTACAAACTTAAGGTATGCCAAAGAGCTATGGAGTGTAGGATTTTGAACATAAGACTAACGGATCGGATTCGGAACACAGTCATACGCTCAAAAACAGGCATCGCCGATGTTGGCGATAAAACCGTGAGGCTGTAATGGGATGAGCGGGCCACACGTACAGGATGCATCAGGACAGATGGGCTAGGGTCGTCACGCAGTGGGTACCTGAAGACGGGCGTTGTCACCGAGCCGGCCTAAGAAACGCTGACGCGATGACCTAGACTCTTTCTTGACTGATTGGCCGAAAAGATGAGTGGTGAAGTATGAGGGAGACCTTTGCCCAACAGTGGGACAGAACAGGATAAAAAAGGCCTTACTACTGGGCCTATTTAGGTCATTAGTGGCTATGGAGCTGACAGTTGATCTGACAAATACATTCTAATGTTATTTCTTTTTAGGCAGCACATTTTCTGAGTAAAGCAGTTTGTCAAGACAACCATTAAGAGTCGTAAAAGTGCTAACAAATAGGACTACTCCCAATTCTCACAAGAAATGGTAAATCGAAAGCGATCAGGTTCATTACTCTAGGGATTCAAAGAAGTCTGGATTACAAAATCACCTCGTAGGCCACATAGGAATAGTTGTCGAGAAACTTTGCCAATTTTCTTAGAGCACGCAGAATTTTTGTTTGTTGTCGCTACAACCAATTTCTTGGTAGTTTTTTAGATAGCTATACGAGGTGATTTTATAGGGTTCCGTATTCAAAAAAGAAATCCTCAAGCATGCTAACTAATATGAGAAAGTGAGTTTGTTTGTTTGTTACACTTTCACGCTAAAACAGCTGAACAGATTTGGATGAAATTTGGCACATGTGTAGACTATTACCTGGATTAGGACATAGGATACTTTTTAGCCCGAAATTCTCACGGGATCGAGACTTATGCGACTGAAACCGCGGGGTGCAGCTAGTTAGCTATAAACTGAACAAAAACGATTTTAAGAACTGACAGAGTTACAACTTCACAAAATCGTTTTTGTCTAGTTTCTGTGCAACTTTACAAGACTTCTGTGAAAAAAAGTTATAATAGCAGTTGGTGAACTTAAATGCTTCTTGCTACTAAGCAGAATGTTTCTTCTTTTGTTATATCGATTTGAACTATTTGAGAATAGTTGATGCGGTTTCAGTCGCATAAGCGACTGAAACCGCGGGGTGCAGCTAGTTAGCTATAAACTGAACAAAAACGATTTTAAGAACTGACAGAGTTACAACTTCACAAAATCGTTTTTGTCTAGTTTCTGTGCAACTTTACAAGACTTCTGTGAAAAAAAGTTATAATAGCAGTTGGTGAACTTAAATGCTTCTTGCTACTAAGCAGAATGTTTCTTCTTTTGTTATATCGATTTGAACTATTTGAGAATAGTTGATGCTGTGACCGCGTGGCCAAAATATCAGGAATAGAGATAGGCAGTGGGGCTGACTGTGGTAAAACAATTAGCCTGTTATAGATTGTGCCATCTACGAAGACGCACCCCACACTTATTTCTAAACGCGATTACTGTACTGAAAGCGATTAGGAAGAAGAATGAAGCGTCTTCGTGGATGTCACTATCTGTAGCAAGATGGTAGTAGGGTTGACGGATCAGGGACTTACTACTTGTTATTTGTCTTGGAAAATCGTCTACTTTTAAATTTTTGGTAAATATGTGAGCATCATGTATCTACTCGTATTACTCAATTAATGTATCACTTGTTTCAAAAACGGTGTAAACAAACATCGTGAGGAAAATATTTGTGAGACATTTCTCGACGGCATGTCAGAGGCCCATGGGTGGCTTTAAAACTCTGACACCAGGTTAGTCACTAACCGCACGAAAAGAAGAAGAATAAATGTATGTGTCATTGCTTCGTTTTTCATTCTTTTTATCTATTGTGGTATAGTAATGCATCGTCTTCACATTCTTCACATTATAATGAATGTACACAACATATTGTAAAACATTTTAAAAGAGTAACGGTGGAGTTTCTTGCCCATTCTTCTCCTTCTTCACCTTTTGGAAGGGACAACTAGAATCAACTCTATTTTTCTTGTTAATTTTGGACGTACAAAAGTGCCTTCTAGGTGTCTATTTGAAATAAACGAATTGACATTGACAGTAAGGATATAAATTAATAGTTAAAGCCCCCCCGATCTTTACTTGCCATGTTGTAGCCATTTTATACAAATATATCAAGACAATTGTGATTAGAATCAGAGATGTTACGGAGCTTCGATTCCGACTCCGAAAAGTCGGAACTTGCGATTAATATTACACCTCCGACTCCGACTTCGGCTACGATAATTTTAAATCGGAGTTATACCGAAGATCGAAACGTAACGATGCACGTGACTAGAGCGCGTACAAACAACTTTTAACTTGTCGCCAGTGTAATTTCTATACACGATCGCGCTTAAGAGCGTTTAGCCTAAAAGTTGACAACGTCGCAAATAGCTGTCAAAAATGTACCTGTTTTGATTAATTTGGCAATATTACTGGATGGACATATGAAATATGACTAGCGAACTAAAATATAGATTATGAAATGCAATAATTAATATCATAACACTGAATATTTCGTTTTAGATGTAAAAAAAGTATTTGAAAACTTTCCAAATACATTTTTAACACTTAAAATGGTTCCAACATCAAATTAAATGTTATAATTGCAATTCACTATTAATATTCTAGTTCGCTAGGTAGCCATATTTCTTATTTCCATACAGTAATATCGCCAAATTAATCAAAACAGTGAAATATTTGACATCTATTTGCGACGTTGCCTACCTTCAGAATAAACGCTCTTTAAGTCTCAGCTTATTGTTTTGTGTAGGTATATCAGACACGTCACGTCAATATATTAAATTAAGTTAAGAGCGGTGTGTTAAGTAGTTTAATTGTTGTGATAACTTAATTTCAATACGAAGCCAAAGAAAAGTGTCACATGGAACATCTTTGTTCTATGACTCCGTCTCCGGTTCCGACTCCGATCAATCAAATTTAAAACATTAACTCCGGCTCTGGTTCCGGTAAAATGACCTCCGTAAAATCTCTGCTCTGAGTATACGGATAATTTACATAAACTGGTTGTTAATTTTATTGTGTTAACAATAAAAATTTCTGACTTTACATCAAGCAACATCTCGTGGTGCCTTGACTTGGCTTCTATATCGAGACGCACTTGGCCGGTTTTCAAATTTTGAAATTGTAATATAAAACGTCTTACAATCGTACTGACTAGGGAACATAACCCTACTTGTTTTTTCAATTGAACTGAAGAGAAGTGACAATATTGGGACACGGAATAAATATTTACTTGGATGAGGGGCCTAAAAAAAGTGCGACGCTTAGAAAGTTTCGATACATTTCTACATGCTCGATTTAACCAATTATTTGGTTACAACTTGGTAGCTCATTATTTTGTGTGTATTATAAAAAATTGGTTTATCCGGTTGAACAGAACTTTTAACATGGACTGGCTGCTTAACTGCTTTTCAGAATCCAATTAGTTTTACGGCTAGAGATATTCAAGTAGAAAAATCTTACTCCTTATTTACCTACCTAAGTGCTTCAATAAAGGAAGTTTTTCATATTTCAAGGTTCTAATAAATTACAATATTATTTAAGAGTTAGTCAAAAAAAAACAAATTCTTGATTAAATGTGGGTTCAATGATGTGGAATTTGAGAAGAATATATAGACCTTTGTCTCACAGTAGGTCAAAGAGGTTGACATCAAATAATATTCAATAAATCTGGCAAATAAGTAGGTATTTATGTACAAAGCTCTGCCTTTGTTTTACATTCAGACTTCCGAACTACCCGACATATTACATGAATACCACAACGCCTAGACAAAGTGCCATTCTATCAGCGCATTGTTTTTTTATTTTTGTTTTGTATTTTGTGATTTCCTGTGCGAGCCTCAATAAAAACTTTTTCTTTCTTTCTTTCTTTTCTTTATAACGATGCAATGGTAGAAAAGTCAAAAATGTATATAACAAGCAGCTAGCAGTAGCTTAAGAAAATCCTGTTGAAAGTCGTTGTAGAAATACGAAACGCTTTGAGGCCCGGTTCACGGCCTCGAGCGATACGACCTGTAACGCTACTTGCGTCAAGCGACACGCGCGCGCGTCCCTTTATTTCTGTCCGTCGCTCCGCAAATCGCATCGCGGTGACTCGTGGCATGCTCTAAACTCTAAAAAACTTTTTTCATTTGTTTTTTACGCAGTTGCAAGACGCGTGTCGCTTGAGCGTGTAGCTCATGGTTACCGGGTTAAAGTGACACCACTTGTCTAGTCTATGCTCTCTTGTATATCTACTATATAGACATCTAAATAATATACCTAACGTACTAAACAACCGTTCATGTTACTTAGATGAAGAGGCTCCCAGACGACCATCTAAACTACTTTGAGTAATACGCTAAATAGGTAAACGGTACTCTAGATTGGCATTAGTTAGTACTTCGGTTACTTGTATCATACTTAAAGTAAGAGTTTACAAGGTGTAGATGAGTCTTTGTTTTCCATGTTATTAGTTTTCTTAAACACATCTAGTTATACAGTATGTTAACTAAGAAGGCGTTCTTGTTAACCCGCAATAATATGGCGTCCATACATACAAAAAAAAAAAAAAATATCATTTATTTTTTTAATGTTTTTATTAATTGATATTTCATAATATTACATTTATACATAAAAGAAACACTCTGTACACACCCACTTGTCTTTCGACGTGGAAAGACAAGTGCACGTGTACAGGCTGTTTCTTTTTTTAACGGGAACACCCTCTGTTAGTTAACATACTGTATACATTGATGAATGATTATGAAAGAGAATGGAGTGAATGATAATGTGACAGTTGATAGGAGAGAATGGAAAAAGAAAACGTGTTGCGCCGACCCCAATTAACATTGGACAATTGGACAAGGGGGGGGGGGGAATGGTCAATTTTCGTCTAGGTATTTACAATTATATCTTTAAAATTATTTATTCCAAAATTATTAAAAAAAAAAAAAAAAATTGTTTCTGCCTTTCATTTATTATACACAGTACAGTATAAGTTTTTTTTAGGTTTCCAATTAGCCCCCGAAAAGCGACACGCATACTACGCGCATACACGAAAGATCCTATAAGAGTTCCGTTTTTACTTTCCTTTTGAGGTACGGTAACGGTACGGTAAACTAACCGGCGGCGCGCGAGTCGATGCCGACCAATGCGAACTGAATGGTCATAATTATTATCTCATTATATGCTGCACCGGTCGACGTCATAACGTCAACGCCGGCTGTCGCTGAAAACCAGCGCTGGGGCTCTGTCTCGCATAGGGTCGCAGCATTATGTTGAGCGATGGCCGTTTTGCGTGGATGTGACGCATGCCCAACTCGTTCTTATTTTGTTTTGTGTTCTTTATTTGCGTCATGTTTACCGCAAATAAACGTATTTTATTTATTTCTTTTCTTTTTTAATGATATTTCGAAATTATCAGTTTATGATTAGAAAATAGCTGCATGTGCATTTCCTATCAAACAGGCGGGTTTCATTCCATTTCAAATCGAAATAACAGTAGCAACTCAGAGTAACCTATTCGAAATCTGTCATTAAAATAAATAGCACCAATATTTCATCTAAATTCTAAGGCATAGCACATACGATACAGAACAGGATATCAAAATCCACTGAGGCGTGGCTAACTTGAACCAGCAACTCTACACATTACAAAAATCCGTCCTTACGAATTAGCCCCGAATGAATGGGTAGCGGACAAGACAGGGATATGAAAAAGGACTTATGGCCTTCCAGTGAGTGATTGCACGCATGTGTTCCTTGGCTTACAAGTGAGGATATATTTAGGTGTAAAAGGTCATTGCTAGAGGATACAGTAGAACTATAAATAAGATTATGAAGGCTTCACAAGTAGCGAAAGTATTTCCGCACCTTGGGCTGTTTGACCCGGTATGGAACTTATTGACTCGTCAAACCTAGGAAAATACGATCTCACCGAACCGCCTCTGAGGTCTAAGTGGAAGTAAGTAAATTTTATTAGTTTAAACATGGTGTACATGATACATTGCATGCAGGATAATAATGGAATACAGAAAAGTTTTAACATGTTCAGCCGCATAACGTGGCGTATAAATTGGTAGGAAGAGATGGTGCATAAACCGTGATAATATTCATCAAAATTACATTTCATTATTATTCATTAAAGATTAGGTATACAATTCAATAAGCATATATTTTAGATACAATTCAATGTCAAAGTAGTCAATAAATAAATTGGTCAGTAAAAATATGAATTACTGTCATTAACAATTTCAATTCCAATAAAAAAAAATACAATAGATTACAATAACATGTCAAAAATACAACATTGTCATCTCAAAAATGAAGAAAATTGTCCTCTTTCATAAACTCTGCTATACTATAATATGCTCTTTCAGTTAGTAAACTCTTAAATTTTTCTTTTAAGAGCAGATGTATTTAATGTTTTCCATAATTTGGGTAGTTTATTAAAAATGGTCAGAGCCATGCAAAAGATGCTCTTACGCATAAGAGTTGTTTTAGCGCCGTGAACACAGAGTTTGAAATTATCACGTCTATTTCTAGGGACAGCATCAGACAAACGCTGAAATAAATGAGAATTGGATTTAATGAACATTACTGTTTCCAGGATATATAATGAGGGTAATGTCAATATTTTACGTTCTATAAAATAAGATTTACAGCTCTCCGTCGTTTGCAGTCTAAACATCGATCTAATGCACCTTTTCTGTGCCCGAAACGCTATTTCATTGTCCGTGCTTATTCCCCCAAAAGATGACTCCATATCTAAGAATTGATTCGGCTAATCCATATCCCAAGTCCCTCTATTTGAGGCTTCCAATTCAATTTAGAATCTCTTATAATCCCAGAAATTTTGTTGTGTCAGCTTCATTGACATTTTATATGATTAAATTGAATATTAAGATTGTTAATTGTTTGTGTACGTTGTATATGCATTATGTTAGTTTTTTTTTAATTATTATCATTTAACCAATTATTAATAGATATTAGTGAATTATTTATGTAATTTTCATATGTATTTATGTCATACAAGCTATTGTCAAAGTGCAATCGTCAGCACAAAGTGTCATTGAATGTTCAGTTATTTTAGGCAAGTCATTTATATACAAAGTGAACAACGGAGGCCCCAAAACACTGCCTTGAGGTACTCCGTATATAAATTCTTGTTATTCTGATCTTGAAGTTTCTTGTAAACAGGAAGTCAACTTCGAAAGACGTAACGTAAAGGCTATTACAATATTGACCTACCAAGCACAATCAACCTATTGAACACCCTCGATAAAATGAAACTCATTGAATAAAATAAATATTTATTGAATATTGCATTCCTATATTTAAACAAAATAAAATTAATAAATTGGTTCGGGAGAGAAGTTTTCAATTGTATATCATTCTCGGATATTACCTTGACAGCCTGAAATTGGACTGTTTTATTCGCTTTTCAACCTTTCAAAAGATAGCCGGAGTTCGAGCCAATTATATTGGCAGTTGTTGTTGAAATATTATGATTGTTAAATAAATGTGGTATGGATTCAGTAAATAACAATGGTATGTATATTATTTACATCATAATTCATTGGAAATATGAAAACGTATTTGTTTTCGGATTTGGAGTTTAAGTGTTGTAAGTGTGTTTAAGTTTAAGATGAGAGAAATAATTTTATAGAGGGAAAGTGAATTTTAGTTGATTTTTACCAGCTTTTGTAGTGTTGACTCCCTAGGGGAGTCAGCCCAAATATCAACCTTGTTGACAAGCTAATCTGCACTCCATAGAAAAAGCTATTGTCGTATAGCTCGGGGTACTCGTAATCCGAAAGAAGAATTGTTACACATTGACTTCTGTAATTGAAAATAACGCACTTCTTCATCTTTTCGTGTGGTTAGTGACTAACCTGGTGTCAGAGTTTTAAAGCCGCCCATGGGCTTCTGACTTGGCTTCACATGCCATCGAGAAAAATCTCTCAGGCATGCCGGTTTCCTCACGATGTTTTTCCTCACCGTTTTTTAGGCAAGTGATAATTATACAATACGCACATGAATCCGAAAAGTCAGAGGTGCGTGCCTTGGGTTCGAACTCCCTAGGGGAGTCAGCCCAAATATCAACCTTGTTGACAAGCTAATCTGCATCCATAGAATTAGCTATTTTCGCATAGCTTTGGCTAATCCGAAAGAAGAAATGTTCCACATCGAAGTCTCTGTAATCGAAAATAACTCACTTAGATTCGAAGATGAGCTTGTGACATGGTTGTAGCGGTGGAGTTTCTTGCCAATTCTTCTCCATACGAAAACTACCTTTTGGAAGGGGCGACTTAAATCAATTCTATTTTTTGTAAAGTTGACGTTCAAAAGTGCTTAATTGAAATAAATTGTTTGACTTTGACTTTGTAAACTATAATTATAAAATGTAGATCATGTCATTTTAAACAATTTGCAAGATCGCACCAAAGCCTTGTTAAGAGGGGCTTATAGCTAAGTATTAACAGCCGTACTGGTCAATCGATCAGGTTCAGCTACGCTTGCTACGGTTGGCCCGTGGATGGGTAACCATCTTTACATACCAAGACCGTGCCTCGGAAAACACGTAAAGCCGATGTTCCCGGTTGTCATTCGTGGACTCTTTGACAGTCGCACGCGGCCCAAGTGCGGGTTGGTAGATGTCACACGCCTTAAAATGTTTGGTTATAGGACATGCCCCGAGATATTTTCCCCCTTCAGAGCAGTGGTGATGAAATAAATTGCGCAAGTAAACTACCTGCCTGAGTTCGAACCCATTTTTTAAATTTTTTTTTTGGATGGGAAATCATCAAATGGCTCCTCCTGCTCTGGGCGGAGCAAGAGGGAGTGTCAGACTTTTACTGACTAAAACCCACCCGTGTTCCTTCCGTTGCCTGTGTGCCGGGGCCGCGATATCCCTTTCGGACAAACTCGCAACCCTGGCAGGCATTGGCCCTTACGGACCCCGTCAGTTGGTGCTGACATCTCTTTGAGGCGCGCGTGGAACACAACGCGCCGTCGACCCGGGCCTGGTCCTAATCGGACGGCGAGCTTGAGTTCGAACCCATGCCGTACGACACGCAAGTCGGTGCTGTAACCATGACTGGACCTCCACTCAATTTTAAGTTGACAGCGCCTTAATTCGTAGTAACAATGGCCGTTTTCACAATGGACGATAACGATAACGACACGATATCGTCGGACTGGTAGTTACATATAATTACTACTAAACGCTTTCACACTGTGTCGGTGTAGCCAACGGTATCGTCGCCGACATTGATGATTGTCGTGCCGATATCGGCGAATGACGCAGTGCACTTGTTCACTGCTGCCATTATTACCTCGAATACCCTATTACACTTTTGCAATCGCGCGGTGATGTAAGCTTTTGCTGGTGCCAGGCTGCTATGGCACACCGCATGACAATAAGCTGGGGGTTACATCTTCTCACATACCGATATTGTCGGCCGATATCGTTGTCGTCCGTGCTGACGATATGTCAGTGTCGTCATTATAGTAGCAGTGTGAAATAGGCCAATGATGGTATGCACCAACCAACAACAACACCGAACAACGCTACACGCGGTAGTGCTGCTGCGTGCGGCGTTGTTCGGAATCATACTTCAATAATTTTCGTAACTCAAGTATTACTACGAACATGCGGTTCGTTAATTCCGTGCTAAATTCGACTTTCCTAGAGAAGGTCTACAAGAACTAGTAATCAGAATACTATCGAAGTAAAGGTTGGGTATGCAAACTTTTGACCTGCAGATCCGACTCGTTAGGAGCTCAAATATTGACGGGACTAGGGGATGCAATCCCGATGATTTTTCGAGATTCAATCTCGTGGGAAGACAATCTCGTTGGAGATCTCGACCGATAAAGGTCGACATATGAGAGAAGCGCATGTGATTTTGTTGAAGTACCAAATATAACACAACTAGTTGCGCCACGCGGTTTTACCCGCATAAGCCTCAATTCCGTGAGAATAGCGGGATAAAAAGTATCTAATGTCTTAACCCAGATCATGGCCTACCCATGTGCAAAATTTCATTCAAATCCGTTTAGCCGTTTTAGCGTCACAGAGTAACACATAAACAAACTCACTTCCGCATTTATAATATTCAAGTTAGGATTATCTTAAGTAGGTATAGTTTACATTTTAATTACGGTTCGTTTTTTAATCAAAGACACTGTAACACACACACATTTGAGAGGTGTAAATGTCAAACTCTAAATTGAAAAAACAAACAAAAATCACTTGTAATGTCACATTAGTCTCTGGGATTTAAAAACAAATCTTAAAAAAAAAAAAAAAACAATACAAAATCGCAATATTATATGTTAAAAAGTAGGCGAAACCGACCGGCGCCAACTACCGGGCGAGGTCTCGAATGGCTAATATCGACATCAGATTTAGCACGCGAGATCTCGACTCGAGACAGCATTCCCTAAACGGGACCCGGTGGCTGCCATCTGTCTGTTGAAGCGCAAACTATAGTCGCAATGCGGATAGGGACTGTGCCAAACGTTGAGACGAGGATTTCGCTCCGCTTAGCTTTGAGATATGGTTAGAAATCATTTAAAGAATGAACTTTTATCCAGACGCTTTGAAAGTGGCCTCTTTAACCGTAAAACGGGTTTCGGTGGCTAAAACTGAAACCATTTGGGCTTACTTGAAGCCAGCTTGTTACAAAAACTATGTAAGTAAAGTCAGGGAAATTAATTATTAAATTGTTCGTATTAAGAAAGAAAGAATGAAGTTGATTTGGACACAGTTCGTGAAACACAAAATACAAACAAAACATGAACGAGGGAAATTATTATTTAAATTGAAATTTAAACAAACATAATATTTCAACAACAACTGCGATTATAATTGGCTTGAACTCCACCTATCTTTTCAAAGGTTGGAAACCGAATAAAACAGTCCAATTTCAGGCTGTCAAGGAAATATCCGAGAATGATAACCAATTCAAAAATGTTCCTCCCGAACCAATTTATTAATTGTATTCTGTTTAAATAATGGAATGCAATATTCAATTTAGGTATATTTATTTGATTCAATGAGTTTCGTTTTAATGGGAGACTGGTGTGTTCAATAGGTTGATTGTGATTGGTAGGTCAATATTGCAATAGCCTTTTCGCTACGTATTTGGAAGTTGACTTCCTGTTTACTGGATACGGCTGCAATATTTATGCGTATATTCGGTTGCAATTGCAATGTTCACATAATACACTACCGTAATACATCCATATTATTTGCCACTGCGTGTGGTTCCTCTATCATCTTAGTAAAAGTGAAATCACATTAATATTTTAAAAAAAACACCGATACAAACATTTTCTCATTTCTCTTTCCTACTCCATCACCAGACCCTGTTCATCATCTATCTTTATCTTATTCCTTGAGACCATTCCGATGAGCCAAAACACGATACCCGTGCTGTAAGTTGAGTATCCTGCAAATTCCAGGTAATGCTGCAGCATCAGTTCAAGGTTTCTATGTTCTTCTAATATCATTAAAGTAATAGAATACCAAATTTCAAATCGATCAGACCTGTGGAAGACGCACACATCCATTCATCAACTAGAAAAGAGCTGATAATCTTCAAATGGCTGAACCGATTTTGTAGAAACATGTCTAAGAATCATCGCTAGAAAACCTGCTTTCAAATATAAAACCGCATTCAAATCGGTTCTTATTTTAATTAGTTTATTCATATATTATATAGATTATTTTATACTTCGTGAATGTGAGAACGCTGTAGGCTTAGTGGACTGTAGATTTAAAGACCATCTTCTATTTTGTTAAGTACCTGGTACTTGTTGAAAGACCTATACTTCCTGTCCTTTGTAAAGGCCAATTATTTTTAAAAGAGTAACCGTGGAGTTTCTTTCTCCATAGGAAAGACCAATTGGAACCGTGCACCTAGCTTCTGACTGGTAGGTTTATGTGAAATACAATATTTTGAATTTTGATTTTTTTTAAAGTTACTTTAACTGCCTTCGTACATCATGCAAACCTGGGGGCCAGCATGTTACGAACTTACAACGGAAACTCCACTTACTTTGGCTTTATGAAATTAGCAAGGAGTCACTACCTTATATCTAAAACTATTCAATTTCAAATCAAAACAAATCAAATATCTTTATTGTGGTAGGTACATAATACAGGTCTTATTAAATAATTAAATTGTGATCAGCTATATCCCGCCCTTAAGGCATACAATAGTTACACAGAAATTAAATTATAAAAAAAGATAAACATTAAAACAGAGCTAATTTAGGTAGGTACACAATAGTGGGACACTGAACGAATCATGACTGAGGACGACTGTATTGCAGAAGTGATTTGTCTGTTATGAAGTCTTTTATAGAGTAGTAGCACTTGTTTACTAACAGATCATGGAGATCCTTTTTAATTTTTTTCATTTCCGTAATTCTACTTTGTATTCTACTTTTGAGTACCTATTTTCAATGCTCGCTCTCAATTACATGGAATTTAAACATAACAGGCGAAATGTGGGTGTAGGTACATCTCTGCGTCCCTTCATCCCTTCGGATTATACAAGCGCGATATTATATGTTATGTTACTTCCAAATGTCAGTGTTTAATAACAATTAAAACGCTCTTAAAAGCCAGTTCATATTCAAAGTCTAATGAAAACAAATGGTTATAGGTACTTTACACAAACGCCCACTCATAGGCAGTTTAAAATGGCGTGGGTGACATAATGGATGAAAGGATCGTGCGGGGCAGCTCTCAGTACGAACTGTGTCATAAAATACGTCGGAAAATGTCCTTAGTTAAAGTTAAGTTTTCACATCCTAAAGTCATACTTTTGTTGAAAGAAAAGAAAAAAAATAAAGCAGGGCTTTCCAAACTTATTTTTACTGTGACGCCCTTGGGAAATTGCAATTTTTGTACGACGCCCCCTTCTGGCCAAAAACTACCTACCAATTGTAGTTCTAGCCTAGTACCAAGTTATCAGAAAAATTCCAAATAACATTTATAATTTTTATTAGAAAGTAAGAACAAAAACAAATCATAATAAGAATAAAAATTAAAAGTGGTGTTTTTTTTTTACTTTGTTGGCTGGCTACTAATGAGAAGGAGACTTTTATGAGCATAGCTTCTCAAAATGGGACTCAAGTTTTATCACCGCTCTCATCTCTTTCTCTACATTTATTTTTTTATCTGTACTTGTTCTTTATTACTGCAACTGCAGAAAAGCCTGCGTCGCACAAGTACGATGTCGCAAATGGTAATAGAACCCTCAATACTGCAGTGCTAATG
This sequence comes from Agrochola macilenta, assembly GCA_916701695.1. NCBI lineage: Eukaryota > Metazoa > Arthropoda > Insecta > Lepidoptera > Noctuidae > Agrochola > Agrochola macilenta. The sequence goes on along the minus strand of OU753572.1, from coordinate 4,666,045 downwards.
GCACGATATTCGTGAGAAACTGAGCTCCAAAATTCGAGCAGTTTGTGAAATTATCCTGTAGGATAATTCTATTAATTTTTCTTCTTCCTCTCTCGAAAGTGTTGATGGTTAGGGTTTCTAACCTATGTGGATCGCCTCACGACGCCCCTGGGATAATGTCGATAATGACGCACCGTTAGGGAAACCCTGATAAAAGTATTTATTAGGGCTCGCACAGAAAGATCACAAAGTAAACTAAACACAATCATAGAAACATAAAAAATCAGCCAAGTGCCAGTCGGACTTGCAAATTCAGGTGTCCGTACCGTATTAAGATCGGCCAAAAAACGCCGAAAAAAACACGTTTCTTAAATTTACTTTTAATTCCTATTTTGTTTATACGACTTCGTAATTGTTTTTTTTTATTTTTTTATTTATTAAAACTTCATGCACAAGTAAAAAAATACTGTACAAAGGCGGACTTAATGCCTAAGGCATTTTCTACCAGTCAACCTTAGGGTGATGCAGAGACAATACATGGCAGGTGCAACATAAGGGATAGATAAGTTGAAAATTAATACATACTAATACATAGATACATAAATACATACATATAAACCGAATAAACTTTGTCAAGAGAAATAACGATAGGTAGAGGAGAGAACAAATCCAACAAATCAGCGCTGCAATGATTCTGCCAACTTTTTACGAATATGTTCACGTGCCTTCACTTTGAAAGAAAACCGACTGGTTGCCATCCTGATGTTCAAAGGGAGCGCATTCCAAAGAAAAACCGCCTGGACAAAGAAAGAAGAAAAATTTATCACTCTAATCGTAGCCATACACGTAACGATATACTTGTGCAAGTCTAAACTTGCGCAAGTATATAATTGTAACGTATGTTGGAAGATTTTTGCGCAAATTTCATACATATCTACATTACATTTTCATTTCAGTGCATACTGGTGCAAGTCTAAACTTGAGCAAGTATATCGTAACGTGTATGGCTACAAGGTTGAATGTAACTTGCACGTCTTAAAACGACAAAATCGATTTATCTACGTGACAGTTAGATAATTTTAACCTTAGTGATGTTTCGATTTACTGCGATTTTTTGTCAAAAATGTCAAAGCAATTATAGGTACGAGTATAATTGGTGCCTAAGATACAGGCTGTCCTTTGTTTGGGTCCAATGCTCTTCAATATTATAATCGCTCTCCTGAACTCAAACACAGATTTTGATATGTTTGCGAATGAATGGAAGATGATGCTGTCAGAATGTTTAAATTTTTGTGAGAAGAATACATGACTCTGTTAAATAAGTTATATATGTTTAAATAGTGTAATATTGGCTTCGGCCGTTCTAAATAAATAAATAAATTGAAACTGAAATAAACCAATAACCTTGTAACTCATACAACGTGCTTTTCAGCTGTTTATTTGCCCTGGTGTGCGAACTATGAACCAACAGGTGGGCCCAGTGCTTACATAGTAAAAACTTTTCAGCTGTTTATTTGCCCTGGTGTGCAAACTATGAACCAACAGGTGGGCCCAGTGCTTACATAGTAAAAACTTTTCAGCTGTTTATTTGCCCTGGTGTGCGAACTATGATCCAACAGGTGGGCCCAGTGCTTACATAGTAAAAACTTTTCAGCTGTTTATTTGCCCTGGTGTGCGAACTATGAACCAACAGGTGGGCCCAGTGCTTACATAGTAAAAACTTTTCAGCTGTTTATTTGCCCTGGTGTGCGAACTATGATCCAACAGGTGGGCCCAGTGCGTACATAGTAAAAACATACGCTACCGTTACAGTGTCCCAATTCAGAAGTGTAGTTACCTAACAGTTTATCAAATAAATTTACAACATAATAATATCAAATAGATTGACAAATTATAAACATAACACGTGTAACGTTACCCTTGCGAACTCACTCAGTGAACATGAGAAAATATATATTTTGACGGCAATCAAATTTAGTGTGCGCATTATTCTCGTCAGAGGGACATTGTCCAACAGTTTAGCTCGACCGTGCGGCACCGCGAACAAGTTGGGCCGCCGTCGGCGCTGCACCCATCTGTCACACACAAGCCTATCCCCTGTAGCACACCCGGATTATTTATGTTACCCCGGAACACTCCAAGCATATACGACGCCAGTACTAGATCCCTCCTTGTTTCCAGCTTGTAGTTTCCAACCATAATCAGCACAAAACAGGTTGAATACATCAAGGGGTACTAGGGACTCCATACCGACGTAGGTAAATGTATCTAGTGAACTTGTTTTGTATGCGCTCCAACATGAGACTATATTTAGTCTCATGTTGGCCCTCGAACTGACTCCTTATTAGAGCGTCATACAATACCGAAATGGCTTTATTATTTGTGAAACCTGCCGCTCCGCAAAGCACAATTCTCAGTCGCTTGTAAGCCTTTTTACAGACATTGATAAATATGCTCCCGGAATCTCAATTGAGTATCCATGCAAACACCAAGGTCTCGCACTGCCTCCTCCCTTTTCATAGGCACGTCGTCCACTTTGTAGCTGTGGCAGAGTAGTACTCTTGCGCAACTGAATGTTAGAACTGAACATTTCGTTACATTGAATTTGAGTTTGTTCTTTCGACTCCACGCCACTACTCGATCAATGTCTTGCTGAAGACAGTGATAGTCGTCCTCGTTTTCTATAGCCAGCAACTTGGGGTCGTCTGCAAATAGCAAACACCTGGCATCTCTTATTACGTCAGGCAAGTCATTAATCATTATTATAAATTCTAACGGCCCTAAATTGCTACCTTGACTCACTCACACACAGATGTCACATATCTTCGAAGTTTTAGTTCTAGGACATGCCGGTTTCCTCACAATGTTTTCCCTCACCGTTTTGAGAACAGTGGTGATTAAATAATTTACACAAAGCATTGCGCCACTCAGGGTTCGAACCTACGACCTACCATTACCATTGGGCCACCACTGCTCGAGATATACATTATAAGCTAAATAAATAGTCGAGCAGTTGCCAAAATTATTGTTTGACGAGTCGTCAGTTGATATTTAGAATAGAATAATCATTTATTGAGACTTGCACAGGAAATCACAAATTAAACTAAAAACACACTAAACATAAATAAAAAAGAAAAAACAATAAAAAAACAAAGTAAAATTAAAAATTAAAGTAGTCCTGTACGAGGCCAAAAGGCTCCTATCTCAGCAAATGCTGCGAAATTTAAAAAATAAATGTCGATTACCGAGTTACTGGGTATTACGACAGCCCTTGGTAAGACTGGTTGTGATGGTATTGACAAAATTTATTTACAAATAAACCAGTATTTTTATGTCGTATATTAGGCGTATATAAAATAAAAAAGACCCAGTATTTTTTTAGTGTTAGAAATGCAGGTATCTATTTAAATACCGAAATATATTCTATAAACTAGAAACGAAATGATCCTAGATTTAAAATACTACAATATAATATTTAAATAGGTACTCCAATTTTAGACGATAAAAACTAAACGAGTAATTACCGACAAAATGTTATTCTTTCATTTGAAACCGGCACGAACATTTTTACCGTACGTGCTGTACGTAGAATTTTAAATTAGCTGTGTAGATAGCTCGACAATTTTATTTCTTCATATCTTTGACTATACAACACCTGTATTTTGTGTGGCAAATAATAATCAAAGTCAATGGAAATCTTTTATCATTCAGTTCTGGAATTTAAACTAGGTTTGGCAGACGGATTAGTTATCGCAATGAAATGAAATGAAATTGTTTATTCTGTAAATATCAGAATCATTTTTACACGACATATCCTACTAACATTATAAATGAGAAAATTTGTATGTTTGTTACTCAATCACGCAAAAACGGCTGAACGGATGTGGATGAAATTTGACACACAGATAGTTTATAACCTGGACTAACATACTTTTTATCCCGGTGGTGCGTTCCCGTGGGATAATTTCAGACCTCCACGCGGGCGAAGCCGCGGGCGAAAGCTAGTAACAAAATAAAATAAGCTATACTATATTCGACATTTCCTATTTGATGACCCCTGAAAAGAAATGGCGATACAAACTCAGGGGTCGGTCTCCTTTAAAGTCCAGACATAATCTTCGTCAGGGTTTGTCTGAAAGGGATATCGCGGCCCCAGCACATAGGCAACGGTAGGAACACGGGTGGGTTTTAGTCAGTAAAAGTCTGACACTCCCTCTCGCTCTGCCCAGAGCGGGAGGAGTCATTTGATGATTAATGTTAATTAATTAATGAGAAAAATGAGTAGCATTATATCGTGTAACAAATGTGTACATTTTCTTTTTTTTAAACTGTTTTTAGCACAATAAATAAAGATGATACGATTATAGGATACTACCAAATTATAATTTCAAAATCTTTTTATGTTTTGTTAAAAAGAAGAATTTATTTTATTAAGTATAGTTATATTTGAGAATATTTTGTTTTTTTTTTTTTTTTGTTTTTTTTTTTTTTTTTTTAATTTTAGTTACATAGTTTTTAATTTGTGGAAGCCTATAAATGGCAATCGTAAGCACTATTGTACATAATTAAATAGAAATTAGACTGTAAGCTTTCCTAATAATAAATAAATAAAATGAAATGGTTTTTCAGGAAACAATCACACAGATTTGAGTGGATCTGTCAAGTGTTTTGTAAGCAAAAAATATGTTAGTAGATTCCTACATCCTTCTTCCTTCTAATATTTAATGTGCCTCAAAGGCTGAACGGAATTTGGATCCAATTTGTCATACGGGTAGACCATGACCTAGATAAAAACAAAGAATACTTTTAATTCCGATAATACGATCCCGTATCCCGTGGAATAATACGCAGCTACTGGCAAAACTACTAGTGAAATGTGGCATGACACTATTTCACCACGGACAGGTACGCTATATAGATATATCGTTTATTTAGTGCACACAAAAGACACACACAAAATACAAAAACACGATTAAATAATAACTAAATACATGAATATAGCTTTGTGGTGCCAATATCCAAAAAAAAAAAAGAAGAAAACATGACATTGTGATGAGTATTTACTAACACTTTAAAATAATAAAACATACAAAGTACAGCTACTTCAGGTCTTTAATTATTGGCAGACCAAAAAAAAATACGGAAAGAGATCATCTAGTCTTAATACTTATGTACTTTAGGATTTAAAAAATAAGCTAAAATTATTTTTAATCCGCAAAATTACATAAAGTTTTAAAAAGAAATACTCACTAAATCCAAAATGATGATCACCCTAACATTACTCCTTTATTTGAAGAGATTAATTATATTTACCGTCGAAATTTTCACCGTCTTAATATAAATTCCTTCAAAATCCAAAAATAGTAACAAAAGTAAAAACAACGTCCGATGCATTTCAAGTTCCAAGAATAGTGGCTCGTCGCGTAGCGGATCGGGGGCCTGCTACGGGCAGCGTAGCAGCGTAGCAGTGACACCCCTACGCCGTCTACGACGTAGCAACAGAACAATCGTTGTATTTGTTACACCGATACCCGTATTTGTATTGACAACTAAGCTGAACTTTTGTGTGTTTTCTTTTGGAAACTCTCACGTTACAGATGTTTGCAAAAACTGAAATAGAAATAAAGTTAGGTAAATGTATCGGTTTTCTCTATTCCTTTTTGTGACAGTTTTTGTGTAAATAGCCTTAGTATTTGTCGTATTTCAGACGGAGACAAGATTTTTTTTGTTAAAACAACAATTAGAAAATAGGATTTAAGTAGTCAAAATGAAAATTATTCACTAAGCGGTCAAGTCTAGTTGTAAACTGCGACTATCACAAGTTATATGAGTCACGGAGACGACACTCTACAAAGCCTATTACTACTATTTATTTGATGGCTGAATTTTCCAACGCCAGATATCCTAAAATTGACGTCTGACAGTTTTTGTTTGGAGAAACAATCAAAAATTCAAAATGATTCCTCGGATAAAGATAACTGGTGTAAAAATCAACTCATAAGTTTATCGCCACTCTAGCGCAGTAACGCCCCGGCACCGCCTCGAAAAATCTAGTCGCCAACGCACAATAAGCAAGGCGAACGCTAGTCGCCCACGCGCCGTCAGCAAGGCGACCGCTCGCTGCAGGCACGCCACCGGTAAGGTGACAGCTTGTTGTTCATTCACAAGCGAGGCGTCACCGCGCGGTCGGTGAAGCGTCACCGCGCGGACCGCAAGGCACAAGGCATGCATACCGCCTGCAGGCGTTGCTTCGCCGGGGAGAGGGCTCCTCCCTTGAAGCGTGCTGCGTGTGACGGCTCGCGGGCCGCTCACTGCCCGCGAGCCATCCACTATTCTGTATAGCTATCTTGAAATAGACTTTAAAGAATTTAACTTAAAATCCTAACTTGAATGACAAGTTATTTGCCGTGTCGGAGCCGTCCAGCTATAATGAGCGATGTCCTTTAAGCCCTAGTTGTAACAGACGCCCGAGGCGCTTCTTGTGCGCTGCGTTCTGGGTACTCAATAAATTACCATGTAACGAATTACATCAAGCGCTGCCGTCTAGGGCGCGCGTCATATAATTCGTCTGTTAATAACTAGGGCTTTAGTCAATGAGACATATTGAGGACCGTCTAGCTGTCTATAATTAAAATAATAAAAACGTGAACAGAACCGCGTAGTTCTCGACTACAAAATGTTGCGTGCAGTCCCTTAATTATTTAACACAATTTTGCCACCTAAACTACATAGTAATTAAACTCATGGTTATTTATGTAGTGTGTTATCTACCATCAGTCCGCATGAAGCCATGAAAAAAAATCTATTAAGCTATTAATTCTGAACTACCGTGCCATTTCTACCACCAAGCAACTTTACTATGCTATGTTACGATTTAAAAGTTATGTGACATTTCTTGTATCCTACACTATTAAACGAGCAATAAGTATTTGTATTATGTTACGGTTAGACTGCGGAACCCGTGCAACCCGTGTAGTGCCGGAAACCCGTGTGGTGCCGGAAACCCGTGTGGTGCCGGAAACCCGTGTGGTGCCGGAAACCCGTGTGGTGCCGGAAACCCGTGTGGTGCCGGACGTAAAGAACAGTACCATCCCATTTCTTCCCGTGGGTGTCGTAAAAGGCGACTAAGGAACTCCCTAGAGAATGGGCAGCAGCGTTCTCTATGTATTTTAACACCATACTGCGATCACCAACCCGCCTGCTAAGCGTGGCGATTGTGGCAAACCCCCCCATTTGGGGGAGGTCTATGTCCAGCAGTGAACGTCTTTCGGCTGAAATGATGATGAGAATGCGGAAGCTGTTAATATACGCATTAACTAAGTAATCTGCAAATTACCGGGTACGATCCATTAAAGTGAGAAATTTAATTATAAGTAGCAGATATCTGCATTTTACCTAGTTAATCTGCGTAACAACGAATGCTACACCGTTAAATTGCAGAAGACAGTGAGCAATCAATTCCATCGGAGAAAACATTTCTGCGAGCAACTTGGAAGTAGTGCTCGCCGGCCGCCGACGCGGCACCGCTCGCTTAGCTCGCTCGACTCGCGCGCGGTTATTCACAGTTGTAACCTAACCTATTACACCCAGTTCAAAATGACGAATCATACAATCTGTCGCAGAAATGTTTTCATCATGGTCCAATTATCTAGTCGCAGATTGTATGAATCGTCATATTGAACTGGGTGGAATAAGTTAGATTTAGTTAGAACTGTGAACAATCACGCGCGAGACATGCGAGCGAAGCGACCGGTGCCGCGGCGGCGGTCGGCGAGCACTACTTTTACTGGCAAAGTAATCGTATATATTTGAAAGTCCAAAAATTGATTTAAGGTTACCAATAAACCAGTAACAGAATAAATTACATTTCAAACCACTCAAAGTGTAATAAACATCGTTTTTATCGACAATAACATCGTTCAAGTTATAAATAGATTCAATAATCGATCGGGAACATGATACCATCATTATGTCATGAGTTCAGAATGAGATTTTTTATCGTTTGGGGATTGTGTTACGAGATGAATAATGTTGAAAAAAAATTATTAAAAATAAAAACATTATCAGTGACTACTGTTTTGAAATACATAATAAATAATATGAAGGGTCAAACAGCAATAACCATAGATTTTCTTTCAAATGTTAAAGTACCTAAATAAAAGTGAAAAATGGATTTCGAAAAAGGACAATGCCTATCCCGCCTCCGTAGCCTAACAACAATAGAATTGATTCATGTTTTAAAAATATAAAGATCACGTACGATTTTCTGTTTTCAAAGTTATTATTTTATAAGTATTTTTTGTAAAGACTTAATACGTAGGTACTAATTATAATTTTATTTATATATACTTTATTGTACACCAGAAAATACATAGCAAATAATACATTTTACACTACAAAACATACAAACGGCCTTATCGCTTTCTGCGATTTCCTCCAGGCAACCTTGGAATGGACAGTGATTGTGAAAAATGGGGTTGTCATTGGTGCAAAATAATAATATTATAATATACATAGATATATGCTATATAATAGATACATAATAAATATATAAGAATATTGATATAAGCAACGAAAATAAATGACGACTACAGATTATTACAGCTCCGAGAACAAGATCACAACAACAAGTAATGTCCCTTTACGAGACTCTGGTAACGATTGTGCGCGTTTTATTTGAACTGGCAATACATTCCACAAACGAGCGGCTTGAACAGAAAAGGATTTGTGTAATAGGTATGAGAAACAGGGTGTAAAGTTCACTCATCCTCTATAGAAAAGGGAGAATCCTCTGATGAGACGGATGTCGTGTCTGGTGGGCAACTGCCCGACGATTGATGTCGGGACGTTGTAAATATGTTTCTTGTCGCGCGGTAAACTATGCTTGCGCGTTGCAGGATTTTGCGTGACGTCAGTGTGATGCGTAGTTCGCATGTGGCGTTGTAGATGCCGCCGCCACAAGTTTAGTAAAAACATAATAATTATTTGAGTTTGAGTTTAAACACTTCATCAACATTATTCTAATTTCAATAAAATATACGAGTATGTGTCACAAAAACCATCTTTTCTGTTCAAGTGGCACAATTATTATCGCCTCTTTATTTTTGATCCGGAATCGACTGACCTACATTACGCCTTCTGATAACGATAAAGTACGGTTAACAATCCGCTTGCCAAACATAGATTATGGTAAAGCTTACCATGATTTATGCTGATACCAACTAAAGCAATGGTGGGTGGATGCCCGTATGAAGGCAATTTGTATGAAGCCGTAAAACAAAGGTCTTCAACCCGCAATAGCTTGGCTAAATAAATTTTATTTATTACTATTGATATGACTACTATTCGTGATGGCCCAGTGGTTAAGCTTCAAATCCAGGCAAGTACCAATGTGACTTTATCATTTCATAATTGAGCACTTTCTCAGTTTATCTTGGACATTACTGACATCGGTGAAGGAAAACATCGTGAGGAAACCTGGACTAATATAAGTAAGTAAGTAAGTAATTAATTAATTAATATAAGTCTAAAATTGCTAACCCGTCTTCGGCAAATGTGGTGACCAATGCTCGTGCCTTCTCTGTATGAGAAGAGGCCTTTGCCCTCCAGTGGGACAATAATAGGCTGGTATTATTTTTTATCATCATTTCAGTCGAAAAAACGTCCACTGCTGGACATAGGCCTCCCCCAAATGGGGGGGTTTGCCATAATCGCCACGCTTGGCAGGCGGGTTGGCGATCGCAGTGTGGTGTTAAAATACATAGAGAACGCTGCTGCCCATTCTCCACTGAATCCCTTAGTCACTTTTTACGACACCCACGGGAAGAAATGGGTTGGTACTATTCTTTACGACCGGCACCTCATGGAGCCGTATTTTTTATATTCATGTCTAAAAATCAAAACCAAATAGACCAGCAAAAATCCATCAAAATACATCTGCATTTCACGTTTTTTTCCTAAAATCAGAAATAATGCACTGAAAATTACATCACTTTTTGGCTCCACAATAAATCTATGCGAGCAGTTATTTTGTCGAATAAAAAACGTAAGTCCAGGGCAAGGACCAGGATCACCGATATTCACCTTAAAAACCGTTTGAGAATTGCAACAACCACTATTGGGGCAGATATTGATAAAATTGTCAAAAGTAAACAATGTCAAAGATCTTATTGATTGAATTTTATTAGTATCCTTTGCAATTCTAGCCCAATAAAAATAAAACAATTGCAAGGTACGGCTAGCGGCATTCTATCGCTATCGGATAAAGTGCCGCAATTTGCGGCATAATAGTGGCACCTGCCTAGGCTCGTTTAAAGTGCCGTAAGCATTGCATTGTCTCATTGTCACTGCCATTTGATTTTCAAAAAATTCAACTTTTTTGCGCAATAAACATTTTGACATTTTGTGTGTGTACAAAAGGCAATGTTACTTACTGTTACTAAGAGAATTTAGAATACAAGAACGAGCGAAGGGAGCTGTGGAACCTGGGGCACCCCGACTCGGACAGGTTAGGTTGGAAGGGGATGGCGGGGTCTAGCGAGCGAGCAAAGTGACTGAGCGAAGATCCCGCCATCCCCTTCGTATTTTTTAACCATCCAAAAATAGGAAACAAATTTAAACCCGCTACGTGACCTTCCCCAACTATAATACTCCCACTATCCTACAAATCCCGAAATAAACTTTGGCCATATTTTTCTCTTTGCGCACTTTGGGGTTTTGAAATATACACTAAAAAGGGTCACTAACCTCAACACTCAACCTAAATACCAGTGATAGGATACCGCTAGCAGCACTCAATACACTGCCTTACTTTTAAACTTAACCAGAGCCTTAATACATAATAAGATACTTATGCGGTAAGCCACATAAAATTACACAAGTGTTGTTTCACACTTTACGAGTAATTTATTTTTATTTTACCAACCTTCATTACGTTTGTGTAAAAAATAAAATAACAGACGTTTGTGTTTCTTCAGCTAGGAGTTAGTAATTAACGTTAATTATCTAGTAGCTAAATGATGGTTCAGAGTGTGTGTGTAACTGTGTACTATAATTCTTAGTAATGAACATACAGGACCAACCCAACACAATATCATAAACCATATGAATTTTGTCCCCTACTTTAAAAGAGCAAAATACAAAAGCGATCTTCCCAAAGATTGAAATCATTAGATTTGCCCTCACCGTGCTAAGTCGCGCGAAAAGGTGTCAACACTGGGAAGAGTGAACTCACACAATAATAACTCCATGATAATCCAGTCAAGCCTGTGCGATATTATGTCGGTGTCAAAACGATACAGAAGCGCGAACATCCTTCGACACGGTATCAAACGGCAAATCTTCGATTTTAATATTTGTATCTTCCAAAGAAAAAGCTCCAAAAATTTCAATAGAAAATCCCAACATTATGAGGCAGTTATTGGTACTAATAGTAGTAGTAATATAAAAGATAGGTACAATAAAATATACTGAATCATAACATTCTTATTTAGTACTTTATATGCTGAGTAAAATTGCGAATAAGACCGCCTTACTCGCAGCTTATCATGGCTATGTCGCCTCGGCTCTGCGGTATGGCCTCATATTCTGGGGAAATGCCCCTAAGATTCAAGAAGTACTTATAGCACAGAAAAAATGTATCCGAGCGATTTGTAAAATAAAATAAAAAGAGTCATGCAAGCCACATTTTCAAGAGCATAAAATATTAACTTTACCGTCACTCTATATTTATGAAGCCTGTATTTTTATAAAACACAACATGAATTTATATAGATTTGTAGAAAGTAAACGGCGTTCAAAAAAGTTGCAGGTGTTAGCTACAAATACTAAATTTCATAGCAACAGCTTTTATGCAATGGCTCAAAAACTGTGTAATAAGTTACCAGGACAAGTTATCTCAAGTATTAACATTAACAAATTTAAAAGAAATCTGTTCAAATTATTAAATAAAAAGGTGTATTATTCTGTTGACGAATTTTTAAATGACAAATTTTAATTATAATTGTTATATTTAATAAATAAAGCAAGTGAAAATTATTTGTAACGTTCATTTATTTGAGAGATTACCACAGACTACAGAGTTTATAATAGTGTTACTAGTGAAGTACGTTTAGTAATATTCTCAGGTAGTGATGTAACAATTGATAAAGAAGAAAGGTCTTAAATTTATAACTACAACACTCTTACCAAATTGGAGCCTTTCTTCATACAAGAACATGAAAATATATAGTTATCCAACTTACACGTAACTTGCACTCATCATTATGACGAACAATGTTACTCTCTTACCCAAAGACAACTTTCTTACATTTGCAAACAAAAATACAAATTATGCTAACAGAAATATAAAGTAATATAATTATGTTACTTTTGTAACTCCTATCTTATCTCTAAGATACATAAATCTATCTTTAGGTAAAGCCTTTGTAAATAAGTCAGCATATTGCTCTTTTGTACAAACATATTTCAAATCAATTTCTTTCTCTATATACTTTTCTTTAATAAAGTTATACTTGACATCTATATGTTTGCAGCGTTTATGGTAGCCTACACTTTTAATTAAACAGATTGCACTCTGATTGTCTATATTTAAACACACTGAATCTTGTTTAAATGCACTTATATCAATTAAAAGTTTTTTTAACCACAAAGCTTCTTTAGTTGCAGCACAAGCGGCCATAAATTCTGCCTCCGTAGTTGATAAAGCAACACTCTGCTGATGTTGTGTTGCCCATGTTATGGCAGCTCCATTTTTTATATATACATAACCAGTCAGAGACCGACGTGTGCATGTGTCTCTGGCATAGTCTGCGTCACAATAAGCTTGTAATATGTTATACTTAGATGACATATAACATGAACCAAAACTTTTAGTTTCTTTTAGGTACTTCATTCTTTTCTTGACAGCATTCCAATGTGTGTGATCATAGTTATTGAGATATCTACTCACCAGACTGACTGCATACATAATATCAGGTCTGCTTACTATGGCCAGGTGCATTCGGGATCCAACAGCCTCTCTGTAGGGAATGTTGTAGTCCAGGACTGCAGAACATTTCTCAAGTGTGGTATGAGGATCAGCTGGAATATTACTGCCATTAGCATTATGCATATTGAATTTATGTAAAAGTCGCTCAATATATTTTGTCTGGTGAATGAAAATACATCTTTTGGACTTCTCTATCTGCAGTCCAACATAGTTCTTTGGTTCACATATTTTCATTTCGAAATTATTTCTCAATTCACATAAGACAACATCTAATGAATTTCTTGAATCAGATAGCAAGAGCCCATCATCAACATACAATAAAAGGTAAACTCTACTATTATTTACATTTCCAATATAAACACATCTATCAGAGTTACTATTTTCAAAACCAAATTTCTTTAGTACAGTATCAAATTTATGATTCCAGCATCTAGGTGCTTGTTTCAGACCATAAAGTGAACGATTGAGTTTACATACCATACTTGATGGAGCTTCCACACCCTCTGGTGGTATCATATATATGGATTCTTTTACATTTCCATATAAAAATGCTGTTTTCACATCAAATTGGACCATTTCTAGATTATGCTGAGCAGCTTCTGAAAGTAACACTCTAATGGAATCATACCTTACAGTTGGTGAAAAGGTTTCAGTATAATCTATGCCTTGTTTTTGTGAGCATCCTTTGGTACATAGTCTTGACTTATATATCGGACCGGTTGGATGATGTTTTATTCTGAATACCCATTTGCATCCAATTATCCGCACACCTGGTGGTTTCTCCACTAATTGCCAAGTCTTATTCTCTGCATGTGCAATCAACTCATCTTTAATAGACTGCTTCCACTGTTCTGCATATACATTATCTGATGATATAGCTTCACTGTAAGTTTGAGGCGTGTCCTGCTCTTCTGAAACTTCATCGCTACATACATAAGTATTACCTTCATTTTTCATCAATTTACTTTTAGATCTTGTTATAATGTTTTTATTTATCTCAGTTAAATCTACTATTTCTTCTGGTTCATATAATGATCCTTTATCAGAGTGAAAAGATTCATCACTTGTCTCAGTTTCACGTTCATAAGATTCTTCTAAATTAAAATTATTACCAATAGAATCATTTTTATTCTTATTAGGTGCTGGTACTGACTCTGACAATGGTAGCATAGTACAATTTCTTACAACTGAAGTTTCTATGAATATCACATCTCTACTTATCAATACTTTCTTTGTTTTAGGATCGAGAAGCCTGTAACCTTTAGTTTGTTCACTGTAACCAATAAATATCATTTTGTTTGCCCTCGAGTCCTATTTCTTGACCTTCTCTTTTGGTACATGCACCATTGCTTCACAACCGAATATTTTTAGATGGTTAATATTTAACTTTTCTCCCGTACATATTTCTTCGGGTGTTAAGTATGCTAGAGCTCTTGTTGGACAGCGATTGGTGATATATGCTGCTGTCGACACCGCTTCTGCCCAGTACTGCTTCTGTAATTTAGCATTAATTAGCATACAACGAGCTCTCTCTAGCAAGGTGCGGTTCATCCTTTCTGCCATCCCATTTTGTTGGGGTGTGTAAGGTGTGGATGTTTGATGTTGAATTCCACAAGTTTTTAATAAGGATTGAAACTCATTACTTAGATATTCTCTACCATTGTCTGTACGGAGAGTCTTTATTCTTAAATTAAGCTGATTTTCAACTAATGCTTTAAATTGTTTGAATTTTTCAAAGACATCTGATTTATTTTTAATTAAATAAACAAATACTTTCCTTGAAAAATCATCGATGAATGTGGCGAAGTAGTGTGCTCCGCCAAGGGACTGAACCTCCATCGGCCCGCAGATATCTGAGTGAATGAGATCCAACATCGCTTTTGCTCGGGATCCTTCTGACGGGAATGAATTCCTTGTTTGCTTTCCCTCCAAACAAGATATGCATACTACTTTATTTTTGTTTTCCGTTTTGACACCAGTATTTTCTAATAGTTTGTTCAGGTCTTCAAAGTTTAAATGTGCCATTCTCTGATGCCATAAGTAGCAGTCATTTTCTTTTGTTGCAGATATGTATGCTGGAATACTTTTTGTATTGAGCTGGTACATATTATTTATTAATTTTGCAGCTGCTACTTCTTCACTGAATTTGTTAAAAATTTGACATCCTTCTTTGTCAAATTGTACTTGACAGCCATTCTTTATGATTTGGCTTACAGAAAGAAGGTTAGTAGCTAGTTCAGGAACAAAGAGAACATTCTGTATTTGGATCATTTTTGACTTCCCATTTTTGTCAACAAAACTGAGATCCACTTTTCCACATGCTTTTACAATAAGCTTTTTATCATCAGCTACTTTAATGGTGTTCACCGGAGATGGTATTTCGTCATAAAGCCAGTCACGGTGCATTGTTAAATGCATTGATGCTCCCGAGTCGATATACCAGCAATCATTATTTTCTGTCGTTCTTGCAGAAAATACAGCCACATAGCCGGAGTTCTCACTTGCCTTTTGTTCTTTCCGTTTGTTCCTACAGTACTTGCTTATATGCCCATATTTGTTACATACATAGCACCTCGGACATTTCTTAGGTTTGTACACGTTATCTGGAGCTTGTTTGGCATTCTGCGCAAAGTTATTCTTGCTTTTATTGACAAAAAGTGCCGCATTGTCTGATTTTCTGACATCTTGAAGTAATTTTGTCTTTATAGAATCTGCTGTAATTGCCATACCGGAGGTCTCAAGTGCCATTATCATCGGTTGATTGATACATTTCAGGTAACCCAGCAAGTAGTAAGGTTCCAAGCCATTCTTCATTTACAGAGAAACCGATGTTTCTTAATTTATGGGCAGTACTCATTATTTTATTTACGTAGTCTTCGACATTCTGACAACTATCTAGCGTTGTTGTGATCAGATCTCTCAATAAACCAACACGTCGTGTGAGACCGTTATCATCGAAAGCTTTAGCCAAGTTGTTCCACACCTCTTTCGCTGTTTTCGATTCTTGAATGTGTATGTAATTAATAGGATCAACTAATAAAATGATTTTTGACTTAGCTTTCGTGTCTAATTTTGGGTAAACTTTTTCAACTGAGGTGATGCAACTCCATAACTCTTCATGTTCAAGATAAGTTTGAACCGCGAATCTCCACGTGGGATAGTTATCCCTTCCCGTCAGCCTTTCAATCAGAGTCATTGTATTTACAGACATTTTTAGCTGATGAAGATAAGCTGAAGATTTTGCATCACGCTTTTGCCGTCACAACCACGCCTCAACGTTTCGAATTTTAAGTTAAAGTCACCGAGTCACAAAAAATCTGCACTACAATCTTTATAACTTTTACTTTAACTGTCTTTTTTATAATTTTCACTTAGTTTGGAAGAATTATGTGGATCTGGGCCCATAACCTGTTATATTTAATAAATAAAGCAAGTGAAAATTATTTGTAACGTTCATTTATTTGAGAGATTACCACAGACTACAGAGTTTATAATAGTGTTACTAGTGAAGTACGTTTAGTAATATTCTCAGGTAGTGATGTAACAATTGATAAAGAAGAAAGGTCTTAAATTTATAACTACAACAATAATACCTGAATCTGTTCTTATGTTATGACATTCTAAATAATTTTGTTAATTTTGATTATGTTGTATTAATGAATTAGTGACATTTTTTTTTTTTTTTTTTTAATTTTGTATATTTTATTCTTTTTACTTTATTTAATTTGACATTTTTAGTGATTGTACCTACCGACTTTTGATTTTCTAAAATGTATTTTATAAAAACCTTTGATATTTTGTATGCCTTTTGGCGGAACACAGCTCGGATCTTTTTTATTAATATATTGACGTATAATATATTTTAATTTATAATATATTTTTTTTAATTTATATAATAATATATTATAACACCTTCTGTATGTACCCTGTGTTCACGAAATAAATGAATTTGAATTAGTACATACTAGCTTTTACCGTTTTAAGTCGAAAATTTGTAATGAATGTTCACCCATCCACTAACGTTTTAACACACATATATTAAACTCAAACTCAAAGCATTTATTTCAAATAAACCAATTACAGGTACTTTTGAATTGTCAAGAGGTCGGTCAGTCAGAAATATGAAGCTAGGTTACCCATTCCAACGCGTAGTAAGTTCTAGGTATTATACTTTAATACGTTTATTGGGTAAGTTACAAGCTATATACAGGGTTATTCGTTATATGTCGGCAATCTATTAAGGGGATGTAGGAGAGGTCATTTACAACCAAATGACCCCATATGACTCCTATGCAAATGTCAAACATTTTCGAATAATTAGACTTTTTATTTCATATATTTTAAAATACATAATGACAAATTACTCGAAAATGTCTATCAATCTATTTTTAATATTCCGCAATTTATTTGTTTTATTAAACCGCTGGTGATTTAACGTGCTGTCCGAGACACGGACCCCTCCGTCCAGGTCTAGTTGAAAACCAACGTCAGGCACTAGTTGTCTGCTATTTTTGCTGAACTAGGCCTATTTGGCGCAGCCGCAAGGTACACTTTCCTGCTAATATCTTAGAACGCACTTTACACTTTTTATTTGTTTTCTTTCTTTTTTAATTTGGTTTTTATTTGTAGTACAATAAATATGTTGTGTTGTGTGCCTCTTAGTCTGTGATAAATAAATGTATTTTCTTTCTTTTGGACACTTTTCATTCCACTATTCACTTTATTATTGTAGCATTTTAATTAAATAGCCGTAATGTATATAATTAACTATTCTTTGCCGGTGTCGGCGTCTGCATCTCTTTACTTGTCAAAATGATGCCATAGTTACCACAGATACTAAAGGCATAGACAAGTAACTGATGTTACGTCGGATACGGACACGCGGACTACATTATATTTTACTTTTTATTGTATTTCACACTCCAATTTCTTCATTTTATTTTATTTTTGTATCTGTATCTATCTTTCCGTGATATCACTGCCGGCCCTATCAGAATAACAGCGCTGCGACATTTGTTTTTTAAATGTCTTATGCTGAGATAGGAGCCTTTTGGCCTCGTACAGGACTGCATAATTTTTTAATTATACTTTGTTTTTTTATTGTTTTGTATTTTTTATTTATGTTTAGTGTGTTTTTAGTTTAATTTGTGATTTCCTGTGCGAGTCTCAATAAATACTTTTTCTTTCTTTCTTTTTGTTTTCCGTGTTTTATTTAATTATGTAATGAATGCAATGGTCACCCATCCACGGATCGACCTTCGATCGACCCGTGCGACTGTTATTGTTTAGCCACGAGCGCCTTCGAGTTTTTTAACACCTCTATATAAGCTAATTGATACATGACACACGCGAGCGAATTTCATCTAACGTTCAGCGCGGGATTCCCTTTAATTAGTCCAATGCTTAACTGCGAACTGTGAATATTTGACTGCATAGCATAATCAGCTTAAAATATTCCCACTGCTGGGAAACTGGCCTCCTCTCTTCGAGAGGGAGTGGGCTGTAATCTGCCACGCGGGCCCAGTGCGGGTTGGTAGATGTCACTTCTCTTCGAATTTTTGGTTCTAGGACATGCCAGTTTCCTCACAATGATTTCCCTCACCGTTTTCAGAGCAATGCTGATGAAATTATTTACACAATTTAAAGCGCCTGCGTGGGTTCAAACCCAGAACCTACAACTCGTAAGTCGGGACTGTTACCACTGCGCTACCACTGCTACCGTGAATATTTCACTGTAGACTCATTTCTCATAACAATAAAAAGGTCGACTGAATAAATCTTTTGATTACCAAAAAAAATTAACTACATGGAAATTCACTTCGGTTTTCAATGAAACAAACACAATAACATAAAATACTATGTTATAACAGCAGCAGTACATTTGAAAGCTATTGTTGAATTGTTTTTATTATGTTTTGAATGTCACAATCAACGCACACGGCCTCTCAATGAAATTAAAGTGAAAACCGAATTTAGGTGAAAAATATTTTCGATGGATATGTGTTTGAGTTTTGATTTTTGATTTTAGTGGTATGTTCTTTGTGAAATTTATTTTCTACTAATCACGTGGACCCTAAAGCGAGCCATCCACCGCGAGTTAAACTAAGTAAGTTTGCAAAAAGTGCTAAAATAAACTATAACTGCAAACTAACTTAGTTTAGCTCGCAGTGGACGGCTCGCTAAATTATTTTTCTAAAATAAATATAGGCTACGTAAGTTACTCCGTATGACATTAGCCAACTCGCAGTGAAATTCCCGTCTAAAATAGTCCAGCCATTTCGGAGATTAGCCGGAACAAACAGACATACAGACAGAAGGACAATACATAAATTAAAAAAACCGGCCAAGTGCGTGATGGACCACGCACAATGAAGGGTTCCGTAATTTGTATGCATTTATTCCTACTACAAACTTAACATGGTAGTTGAAAAACATGTTTTCCCATACATCATCGATACGTCACGGTCAATTCTTCAACTGCAAATGTAAACTTAATCGTAAAAAAAAATTGTGAGATAAACTACAAATTAACGATTTTCGGACTTTTTCCTTTACATGTGTGCTGTGAGACCTTGCTTCCTGCCAAATTTCATGATTGTAGGTCGACCTACACGGTACTTCCCTGTAGGTTTTGATTTATTTGCGAGTATCAAAATATGTCGCATAAATGGCTGTATTTTTTTAGTGCGTTAACTTAGAGGCGTGATTTTATATTTTACTATGTATTGTATTTCACACTCCAATTTCTTTATTTTATTTTATTTTTGTATTTAATATTTAATACTGTATCTATCTTTCCGTGACATCACTTCGGGCCCTGTCAGGATACCAGCGCTGCGACATATTTTTTTTTTTAATGTCGTAGCATTATACTGAGATAGGAGCCTTTTGGCCTCGAACAGGACTGCATTAATTTTTTAATTTTACTTTGTTTTTTTTATTGTTTTGTATTTTTTATTTATGTTTAGTGTGTTTTTAGTTTAATTTGTGATTTCCTGTGCGAGTCTCAATAAATACTTTTTCTTTATTTTCTTTCTTTCTTTCTCCAAGAGGCCATAGACCTACGTATTTGATATTAATTTCAACTTGATACCTCCACACGTTACTGAGAAAAAAGGACACCAGGGAACCTATTTATCTTTATCTTTAATATATATAAATAGAGGAGATGTATGAGACGTAAAATAATGAAAATAAATTATTATGAATACAATATCAAATGATCTGCTGATTTAACTGTACTTCACGGGATCACGTCGTTTCACAAAGAGGTAAGTAAAGCTTTGTTCCAGCTAAACCCCAACAATCGAAATTAAAATTCGCAGCCCCGACCTGCAATTACGCCTCACGCGCCCGCAGGCAAACGCGGAAAGCATTCAATGGCTGCCACATGCCTACAAATCGTTTTGTAGGCCAACATTGAAATACATATAAATACCACAAAACCACGGATAGGTACCTACCGACTGTGCAGGCAAACAATTACTTTACCTATTTCAATTCATTGGCAAAAATAAAATTCATTTGGAACTATTTCAATAATTCAATAGTGAAAATATTCGATCAAAATTGTTTTAAAATAATGAATTCTATTCGTGTAGTTAATCCTAGATACCTAACGTTCGCAATTTCGCATCGATTCATCGATTCGATGAACACTTTTCTATACACATAAATAAAATTGAAGTCTTTTTGTCAAAATAACAACTTAAGAAAAATATACGGTACTTACCATTTTTAAACATTTTGTCTGTTTGTTTGTTCCGGCTACTATCTGAAACGGCTGGAAGAATTAGAATCCACGCGGGTGAAGCCGCGGGAAGCAGCTAGTTTAATAATAAAAATAATTGTAGATTACAACATCTGAATATCGTCAGGGAAGTTCGAACAGTGCGTTTACTCATTTTATGAGTGTTTTTAGATTTGAATCTCATTGGATAATTAATTCCTCCAATGGAAAAGATTATTGGGATTTTCACGGGTTCAAATCACCACAGAGTTCATTTGTATTAATAATTGAACACAATAAGGCCTTAAGCGTAAGTTACATTAATTTCATACAGTTTTTCACTCTTCTGTAAAGTAGCCATTTTTGACGTAAGTACTGGAACTTCACTGACGATATTTTTTGCCAAATTGTTATTTGTATTGTGTACTCGTGCACCAGACGTAATCTAATATACGCCTTCTATGCATATTTTAAAAACTTGCTGGCAATAGGCTCGTCCCAATGGGACTTAAGAGGGTTTATCCGAAAAGTTGGCAACGTCGCCGATAACTGTCAAATACTTACCTGTTTTGATTAATATAGCAATATTACGAATATGGCTAACTAGCGAACTAGAATACTAAAAATGAATTGCAATTATAACATTGAGTTTGATGTTGTACCCGTTTTTACATCTAAAACTAAATATTCGGTGTTACGATATTAATTATTGCATTCCATAATCAATATTCTAGTTCGCTAGTTAGCCACATTTCTTATTTCCATGCAGTAATATTGCCAAATTAATCAAAACAGCGAAATATTTGACATCTATTTGCGACGTTGCCAACTTTCAGAATAAACGCTCTTAAACATAACTGGCGAAATGTAGGCGTACTATAGGTGCACCTCTGCCTAATCTTCCAAGAATTACATGCGTGATGTTATGTTATGTATATTTAAAAACCAAGCCATGACTGATGTTAAAAAAAAAAAAATGTTACCATTTTTCATAGAATAACCCTAATACCACTTTTTATTGATCTTTGTGAGCAGTAACAACTGAGGAAGTAACTTTGTTTGGGGGAGGGCTAAAGTGAATTCATTCATTGTCAACGTGAAACTTGTAATGGTTTCTATACAATAACCATGACGGAAATAGACAATGTTGGTTAATGGATTACGGTAAGTTTATGGTACTTTTGAAAATTATTTGCAACTGAAAGAAAATACATTTATTTAACACAGAATAAAAAGCACAAAAATAATACAGCAGATGAAAAATTTAAAATAAAAATTTAATAAAAAACAACCGACGACGTCCAAAAAAAAACACTACATACTAAAAAATAACTTTAATTTCGGAAGTCGGTGTCTTTGGTTTTGAATTTTCGTTTTTTGCCAGCGACTTAAGAGTTAACAGAACTTAGACTAAAGTTAGACTAAAGTTTAAAAAAAAAAAAAAAAAAGTTGTTTTAACTTTGTAGTGTTTATTTTGGAAGTCAGTTGTTTTTTTTTTTTTGTAAATTGTTTTTTATTTTTTACTTTTTAGCTGTTGTATCTACCCTACACAAATTCGAAAACCACTACTTGCTATGTAAATAACAGTGACAGGAAGTTATCATCACACACATACTAAGTGGGAAAAATACGTATTATTGAAGCTTACTCAAAAACTATCCAAGCAAAGTTAATAAAATTTATATGTGACCAACTTTCACACAATAAAGCATTTTCAAAATGGGTCCACAATTGACGGAGAAATCGTTGGACATAAATAAAAAATGACAACAGTAATATAGTAACAGCAGTATTAGTGTAATAAGTGTGATGGATTGTAGTGAGTAAATAAAAACAGGCCGTAGAAGAAAAAAAGAAAGAACATAAAAATATGGCACAGAAACACGTGCATACAGGGTGTCCAGTAAATAGCACGACATACTGCAGGGGGTGATAGCTAGGGTCACTACCTATCAATACAACACAATATATGTTAAGCAAAATCTTACGGATTTACAGTTTTACAAAATTTTCCGAAATACCGAAAAATCTCTACCTTCAAACAGATTTTTAAGCATCTCGTAATGAAAAAATCCTTTTCTAGTACTTTTTTTTACATCAAATTATTCGTGAATAGTTACTTTACTCATTGATAAGTCTTTTTTCTATCAAAGACAAGAATGTTTTCAAGAAATACTATTTTTTGTTTAAATTTGCACAGAACTATTTTCTTTTCGATATTTCGGAAAATTTTGTAAAACTGTAAATCCGTAAGATTTTGCTGAACATATATTGTGTTGTATTGACCCAAGCTATCACCCCCTGCAGTATGTCGTGCTATTTATTGGACACCCTGTATATACAGATATCTTAGTAATAGAAATGTCTAAGGGTAGAAGATAGAGATTGCAATATGTAATAGTTTCCTTGTGTGACTTATGGACAGCCCACAGCCATGGAAGGAAGATAGTTAAGTTACGAAAAGGTCTTCGCTAAAACGGGATTTTCCGAAACTAGCGAACAAAGTCACGGAAAACAGAATAACTTTTATTTTGGCGAAATATACAGGGTGTTCGGCAGAAGGTTGAACATACGAAAATGGCGGATCCGTGGGGCCGTCTACTACGTTTTTAGGCCCAATAACAAGACCCATGCCACAAGGATTTTTTTAATGATTTTTTATATATTTTTTTCGGAATTTGTCGTCGCCAAAACTTCAAACGTCAATAATTTCATATAAAAACAATAAAACTGGCAACATTTTATTTTTATCTTCATCTAAAGTAACTGTAGAATCTTATGAAATTCGTATTTGACGCAGATGATTGCTAGAAAAGTAAATACGAGCCCTTAAACTACAAACAAATAAAAAATACATACCGAAAGCCCGACTTTGAACTGCGTTAAAAAAAAAAGTAACTACGATAGAGGAGTTCTAATTTTAGGAAAACATCTTTGGTTCATGCCCAATCTAACGGTATGCAATATGCACAATTTCTTATAAAACAACTAGAATAAATGAAAAAACTGAAATTTGAGCAACCAATCCTCCCAACCCAATTCCTTTAAATTTAAAGGAAATTCGTGGTTGCTCAAATTTCAAACGTCAATAATTTCATTTAAAATAACAAAACTGGCAATCTTTTTTTTCTAGAATAATTGTAGAATCTAAAATGTAAAAAAAAAATTGGTTCGTATATTAATTAATTTCACTTTTCGCAAATTTCTTTCGCAATCCTTTGGGTGAAAAAAGTCCCAGGCAGTTAAAATTGGCACATTGTTCTAGTTGTTTTAAAAGAAATTGTGCATATTGCATACCGTTAGATTGGGCATGAACCAAAGATGTTTTCCTAAAATTAGAACTGCTCTATCACTGTTAGTTTTTTTTTTAACGCAGTTCAAAGTCGGGCTTTCGTTATTTATTTTTTATTTGTTTGTAGTTTAATGGCTCGTATTTACTTTTCTAGCAATCATCTGCGTCAAATACAAATTTTATAAGATTTTACAGTTACTTTAGATGAAAATAAAAATAAAATATTGCCAGTTTTGTTGTTTTTAAATGAAGTTATTGACGTTTGAAGTTTTGGCAACGACAAATTCCGTTTTTTTTTTTTTAAATCATTGAAAAACACCCTTGTGGCCTGGGTCTTGTTATTGGTCCTAAAAACGTAGTAGAAGGCCCCAGGGATCCGCCATTTTCGTATGATCAACCTTCTGCCGAACACCCTGTATGTATTATAATGTACTTATTTGGCTTTTAATATAGGTTACACTCACAATCAATCTAAATTGAGATGAATGGATGAACATTGCTGAACATAAATATTAGTAAACGACTTCCAATTTGGCAAATAAAAAAACAGGTCAAGTGCGTGTTGGGTCACGCACAATGAAGGGTTCCGTAGTTGAGATGATTTTACCCCAAGAACCAACATAACTTAGTGGTTGAGAAACATGTTCCCCCATATTTCATATACGTCACGGTGAATTCTCCAACTCCAATATTGTAAGTTTGTAATCGCAATTTTTTATTTGATAAAACTACAAATTATCATGTTTCGTACTTGTTCCTTTACTTGTGCCGTGAGACCTTGCTTCCTGCCAAATTTCATGATTCTAGGTCAACAGGAAGTACCCTGTAGTTTGTGATTTATTTGCGAGTATCAAAATATGTGAAATAGATGGCCGTATTTTTTTATTGCTTTGACTTAGAAGCTTGATTTTTTTAGAGCTCCAAGGGATAATAGTTTATAGACAACATAATTTCAACTTGATACCTCCACGCGTTCCTAAGAAAATAGGTCTTGACACACTGACGAACGGACAACGTAGTGATCCTATTTGGGTTCCATATTTTCCTTTTGAGGTACGGAACCCTAAAAATAATACTTTGTTGCTAATAGTATAATTTTTGTAAATAACAATAAATCTTTTATATTTACATCTTTATTTGCAAGCAACTAAAGCCCTTTACATGTATTAATCTTGAAGGACTGATGCTACTCGACAAGCAAGCCCGATCTTGGAAGACATGCTACGTTCGCAAAACGGTGATGCACGATGGTTTGCTGTCTAAGCAAGTCTAAGAACTATCGTTTTGCGACTAGCATCGTGAACGGACACAGCATGAAAAAAACGATGGAGCGATAGATTTCATAGCATATAAAAAATATTTGGAAAGTACAAAACTGCACGCCTCAAATGGCTCATTGAAAAATTTTACCCATCAATATGGATAAAATTTCTCACTTCGCGATCGTTACGTACTGTCAAAGACTATTTAGCTTTGCTTTGCTTTGTTGGTTGCTAGGCAACGGAAGAGGGTCGAAGTTATAAATATATAATAGGTATTATATTAGTTCGTTTTTTATTAATTACAATTAAACTACTTTGAATAAAAGTGCTATTTTCATTAGGGTTCTCTCTATCAAAAATCCCTCTGAAATCTATTAAAAAAAATTGACTCTATTAATTGATTGACGATAAAAAATTTAAAACTATTTTGATATTTTTTCCGTTTTTGCTGCATTAAATCAATTTATGAAAAGTACAGAATTAATTTCCATTTTATCTACACAATGGTATAGAAATTAAGTTACAATAAAAACATTTGCAGAAAAGAGGCAAAACAATTGGAGGCCAAAAAATACTATCTTAACACCGTCATCTACCTAGCTTTTTCCCAGCTATATTGGGGTCAGCTCACAAAACACAATATATTTACACATCGCTTAATCAGTCTACTTACAAGGTTCCAACTGCTGGGACTTAGGCGTACTCTATTTATGAGTGCTCAGAAACAAACGCTCGCAAGCTTCTTTACGGAAAAGTAATTGTTAGCAACTGATTTTTAGTTTATATTAGTTATCGTGTACTATTTCTTTCCTAATTTATGTTTAATAGGTTTTTTGTACCGACCTTTTTTTTCGTTTTTATATTTAATATATTATATATCAGTGGAAACTGATAACCATTGTAAATGACAAAATCAAACTGGTTGCTTAGACAAAATCAAACTGGTTGCTTATTTAATTATATAGTTTGTTATTTTTTATAACTCTGATTTTACATTCTGTGATTTCTTGAACTCACACACTGACTTATTAGTATTACTTGTTAAAATGTTAGGAATATCGTATAATTTTGCAATGTTTGTAAATATGTGAGCACCATGTATCTATCTATCATAATTAATTTATCTGCAATTGCTTTATTTTTTTCTTTATTTTTTTTCCTTTTTTTTTACCTATCGTGGTATAGTAATCTTATTCTAGATGCATCGTCTTCACATATAATTATATAATTAATGTATACAAAATATTGTAAAAACATTTTAAAAGAGTAACGGTGGAGTTTCTTGCCCATTCTTCTCCATACGAAAACTACCTTTTGGAAGGGGCGACTAGAATCAATTCTATTTTTTTGTAAATTTGACGTTCATAAGTGCCTTTTATGTGCCTAATTGAAATAAATTGTTTTGACTTTTGACTTTTGAATGGCCTTGAATTTTATACTGTATAAGTTAGCTGTAAGTTTGCCGAATATAATAAAATAAAATTAATAACAATTAAAAAAAGCAGACTAAAAACAAACTATTCGCGACGTAACTTTAGAACTGAGACAAAAATTACCAAATCAAACTTTCCATAATTTCCTTATACTTTCATATTCAAGTTATATCTTATCAATGCCATATAGTTTATACCTCTACTTACACTGTATAGAGATTTATTACGCTGCAGCGATTTGCAATCTCGCCTACACCGCTGTATGAGTAGAACTCTCACTCAACTCGAGTCGACAGTCGTTCGCTGTGTTCCAACCGCCGCGCATGCCTCAATGCGCCGACTGTACCGTAACTTTACACTTGCGAAACAACGTATAATAAATCTTCGATTTTTTTTAAAAACGAATTTATGCTTCAAATAAATACTTATTCATAAAACGTGCATGAGTTTTGAGTTCGAACTTTTTTTTTAATACGAACTATTTATTATTGGAATTTCGAAATGTGATTATATTACGAGTATAATCAAACTGTGTTTTTATCGAGTGTTTTGATTATACTTTTTGAAGTGAATTATGTGCGAATTTTTACATTCAAATGCGAATTTTAATTTTTAAATACTATTTAAAAACCGAGTGTCAGTGAAAAGTTTTTCAAAAGTTGACGAATTGTTTGAAAAATTTAAGTGAATGTGTTATTAGAGATTTCAGTTCATTAAGAAATCGTTGAATTGATGCCAAAACTCTTATGGAACGTAAGTAAATAATTATTGGCATTGTATTGACGTTTTTAATCGTTTTTAGAAATATGGTTGTGTGTTTAGAGCGGGCATTAATCGCTTTATTTATAGCTGTTGGGAAACGTACGTGCGCTATCTATTCGACATGACATAAAACCTATTAGGTATTGCTTTTTATAATTCTAAGTATTTAATTAGAGCAATATTATTATCAGTTGTAATAATTTTTATATGTCACGTATTTTTTGTAAGGTGGTGAAATCAGGTTTGTTAACTTTTATGAGTGCATATTTTTCTCAATTAAAAAAAAAACAATACATTATATGCTATTTGTAGATCAATAACAATAGAACAATATAACAATTTATGAAGTTTTTTACATAAATGACGTTTGTTGTCACTTAAAAGTATTTTATTACTTACTATAATATTTGTGGTGCTAACAAGAAACACGTTCCATTTTTTCTAGACTTGGATATTAAATATCTTAGTCGGAAATACGAATCATAAACTTTTTTCCTGCATAAAATACGTATCTACATTATTTTAACTAAGCAGGGGTTTTCTTTTATAAGCGAAGTTTCATAAATACTTCAAGCTTATTTCAAGATCGTTGTAACAATTAGGTATGTACGTACAAAACTTTGTCTCGTATTAAGGCCCCCGCGGACAGGCGCAACGCGACTTTAGTAGAACAATTTTTATGAAAACTTAACTTAAATTCTAAAACTTTCAAATATAACAATTAAACGAAAAGTTCCACAATATCATTTTAAACGAGCAAAAATACTTTTGACTTTTAAATTAATTGGTTGAAAATTTCAGAAATTATTAATATAATCTTACTGTGATTAGAATTGTTCATTATTAAAACCAGAACCTTCATTATAAAAAGCACTAGGTTATTATTTTTTGAGATTGACTGTTCAATGACCAACATTATTTGTTAATCTTTAGCTACCGACTGTACTTGATGAATTATATTATTTTGCCTACTCAATACTTTATTACATCCACAATGTATGTGCTTATGTGGTAAACATTTGCTTGAGAAACAATCGTGGACCCTTTCGGGCACAGCAAAAGAAAGATAGTAGGTAGAGATGAGGACTTATCGTATAACTATTTTTTTTTTTATTCAAACGGAATAACAAATATCTACAATATCAAAGATAGAAACTAGAAATTCATTAAAAAATATAGACAATATGCAGTCCACAACGCAGTTCACAGGTTAGCTAACAGGATACAAACAGTGAATATAATCGCTAGGGTCACATATACATTTTTGTATATTTTTTCTTAACTAACGTGTTTAATATATCTAGTATAAATCCATATAAATCTTAAGAAATGGTGCACAAAGAAAAATAAATATTATGTTCAAGAAAATACTTTAAGTATAATCTAATTTATAAAAAAAAATTGTATTTTATATGAGTTTCAGGGATTTATCATTTAAAATATTCGTTTATACTGTAATAACATTTACTTAATAATAGATTTTTTAATTTATTCGTGAATAGATTGAGTTTTTTTTCTTCTCTGATTGTTTCGGGTACTTAATTTATTTTATATTTTTATTAGGGCTTGTTGAAGGTATTTTTAGGCGGGATTTAAGTAAATTTTGTCGTGTTTTGTATCGGTGTGTGTATCTTGTTTGTATGTCTTCTCGTTAATGTCTTGTCGTCGTGTAAAAGTCTTGGAGTGTATGAGCGAATTCGCACATTTCTAGTAGGTATGTTTTTACAAGGCAGAGTTAAAATGTTAAGGTTTATAAAATGGGGTTTGCAGCTATATATCTGTTGTATATTTACTAAGTTACGGACAGATTTCTTTTGAACTGTAAACAGTGTTATTACTAGTAGGATATACCTATTATTATCAGTAGGTTTATTACCTACGAGCTCCTGCCCGCGAATTCGTTCGCGTGGAAGTCGTAAGATATACAAAAAAAAACAGCCACATTTTATAACCGATTTTTTTCTTTTTGCTCGACTCCTAAACGTCGCAGCGTGCTATTAGAATAGAATTAAAAATCAAGACAATAAAATGCAAAAAGAATATTTCGAATCTACTTCCAGAGATTAACACGTTCAAACAGATAATAAACTCTAGCTTTATTAGATTAGTATAGCAGTAAGATTATTAGGGTAAAATAATTCCTAATTGGTAACTAATATGGGTCTTTCACAATTTTCCTTATCTTTGACAGTTTTCTCAAACGTTGCTGTATAATCTATCTATTATATCTATATATATAAAAGGAGGAACTGATTAGAGGAAGAGTGTCCGTGGAGTTTCTTGCCCGTTCTTCTCCATAGAAACCTACTACGCTTTGGAACGGGCAACTAGCTTCATCTTTCTGACTGACCGACCCCTTGACAATTCAAAAGTGCCTGTAATTGGTTTATTTGAAATAAATGCTTTGACTTTTGAGTTTGATTGACTGACTGACATATCAACGTAGAGCCGAAACTTCAGGAACTAGGAACGTGAAGTAGAAGTAGAAGAGTGTTTTTGAGAATTCCACCTTTAAGGGGGCGAAATTTCTTCCGGCCACCGTAGGCGCGGGCCTGCGGACGGTGAGCGATGGGCAGCTCGCCGTCCGATAGGGACCAGGCCCGGGTCGACGGCGCGTTGTGTTCCACGCGCGCCTCAAAGAGATGTCGGGAGGAGGAGGTATTTCGTTTGTATGAAAAATCTTATTTTTTGAGTTAATAAACTTGAAACTGGGCACAAAAAGTACTAGGCTTGCATAGCTACTAGGTAGGTAGGTACTAGGCATGCTAGCCTATATGGACGCTATACTATTGCGGGTCAACGGAAACGCCTTTCATTAATTGAGATACTGTACATTCAATGTAGAATTAAATCAATTATAAATTCGTGTAGACAACAGCGTTTTCAATAGCATCATAGCAATCACCACTGACTTCCGAAAATAAAAAAAACATATTTTGAGTTACCTGGGATTTTTATTACGGTGATTAAATTAATACCATTAATATTGTGTAGGTGTGGTGAAAAAGTATAAATACATTATTTTCTCTTTATTATACGGTACGGTTCCGTGTGGTGTCGGACGTAAAGAATAGTCCTATCCCATTTCTTCCCGTGGGTGTCGTAAAGCTGGTCGTCGACTAAGGAACTCACGAGAGAATGGGCAGCAGAGTTCTCTATGTATTTTAAAGCCATACTGCGATTGCCAACCCGCCTGCCAAGCGTGGCGATTATGGCAACCCCCCCCCCCCCCATTTGGGGGAGGCCTATGTCCAGGAGTGGACGTCTTTCGGCTGAAATGAATGATGATGATGATTATACGGTAACGTTAAAGAAACCTGTCAAATATAAGGGTCCAATAAGGACCATTGTTGAAGACCCATATTATTTACCAATTAGTAATTATTAAACGGCTGCTATGGCCCACGCACAATGGTCCACTGAAGGACAAGGATAGTAATTATTTTACCCTAATAATCTATAATTCTATACAAATCTAATAAAGTTAGAGTTTGTTTATTTATTTGAACGTGCTAATCTTTGGAACTACCAGTCGGATAATGAATGATATTGGGAAAGTGCGGTGAAATTGTATTGCACACAGGTTTTCTCTCTCTATGAGAACAGGACTTGGGTAATTGGAGTTCAAACTTACCTACGAATTTTCATAGGGCTAATACTGATCCAATCACTAATTAGTTACACATACGTGTAGTCTTCTTTTTCGTGTGGTTAGTGACTACCCTGGTGTCAGAGTTTTAATGCCGCTCCAGGGCCTCTGCCTTGGCTTCACATACCGTCGAGAGATATCTCTCAGACATACCGGTTTCCTCACGATGTTTTCCTTCGCCGTTTTTTAAGCAAGTGATTATTATGCAATATGCACATGAATCAGAAAAGTCAGAGGTGCGTGTCTTGGGTTCAAACTCAAGACCTATGACTTGGCAGTCTGACGGTCACACCACACGGCTATCACTGCATACGTGTAGTATAATTTATAAGCCTATATTGATCCCACTGCTGGAACCCAGGTCTCCTCTCTTCGAGAGGGAGAGGGCTGTAATCTACCACGCCGGCCCAATGCAGGTTGATAGATGTCACATGTCTTCGAATTTTTAGTTCTAGGACATGCCGGTTTCCTCACGATGTTTTCCTTCACCGTTTTGAGAGCAGTGGTGATGAAATTATTTACACAAAGTAAAATGCCTGCCTGGGTTTGGACTCACGACCTACAACTAGTAAGTCTGGGCCGTTGCATACGTGTAGAGATTTTCTAAAATAAAACCTTTCACACGGCTGATATTAATTCAACTTACACATGACGTGTGAACCGGACTCTGAAAACTTTTTCTGTAAGCCATACCAATATTTACTCGTTCACATATAAATAATTATAAATACTTCAAGTTTTTTTGGAGGAGCTCGTGGCTAAGTAACAACAGCCGCACTGGTCGATCCATCAGGTTAAGCTACGCTTGCCGGGGTTGGTCAGTGGATGGGTGACCATCTTAACATACCGAGAATCCTCCGTGCCTCGGAGAGCACGTTAAGCCGTTGGTCCCGGCTATCATTCGTGGATCTTTGACAGTCGTTACGGGTCGTCAGAAGCCCGAAAGTCTGACACCAGTCTTACCAAGGGATATCGTATTACCCCAGTTACTGGGTTGTGGAGGTCAGATAGGCAGTCGCTCCATGTAAAATACTGGTATTCAGCTGCATCCGGTTAGACTGGAAGCTGACCCCAACATAGTTGGGAAAAGGCTAGGCAGATTGATTGACTTCAAGTTTTTTCTAATACTGTCATCTGTTGGTCGTCAATGTCGAATATTAAAAGCATTTGCTTCAAGACAGCCAATTGAATACACTCGGATAAAATAATATTGTGAACTATTATTGTAGCAGCAATTTTTTCATTTTTTTTTAACTACAATGGGAACATATTTTTAAGATTACCACTCCGCTGCTTTTGGAAAATTTATTTTCCCTACTTGTATTTAATATTTTTGAAAAGGAGCATTCCCAGACGGACTTCCATGAATATATCAATCTGCCTTTTCCTAACTATGTTGGGGTCGGCTTCCAGTATAACCGAATGCACTGCATGCCAAGAATAAGAATAATTTATTTGTGAAACATAGGTTATATTACATACAATAAGTAGTGCGCTATGTTTTGCCAATAGTGACAAATATTGTTAAAAACGATTACTTTTATTTATTTATTTAACAGTTTATGTACACACATATAAATAGACAAGAAGAAAGGAACAGAAAAATACGTACAAAGGTGATGCTTATTTCTAAAGAAATCTCTTCCAGCATACCTGCGATAGGAAAGTAGTTAAAGAGATGTAGACAACGTGTGTAAGATTAGAAGAGAAAATAATATACATAAAATAAAAACTCTTAATTATTCACTAATTTAACCATAAACATACAATATGAGAATAAACTTACATAAATACTTCTAAACTAAATATCACTAAAATAAATATACTTAAATATAATGTAGCATAAAATAATAAATACAAAATATGCAACTATGACGAAGTGGACAGATAGTGTTCTTTCACTCTTCTTTTAAAAATTGCAACAGTTCGGCAGTCCCTAATGTCAGGCGGAAGTGAATTCCACAACCGAACCGCGTGCACGCTGAAGGAGTAGGAGTAGAAGTCGGTTGAGTGGGGAGGAGATTTAAGGAGATTTCTAAGATGCGACCTGCAAGGAGCATCAGAAGGACAGAAGGACGGGCGTAGGAAAAGCGTTCCCGCAGATAGGATGGTGTTTTAGGGTTGTGAAGGATATTAAATAGCAGACACAATATCCGAGAGTTCCTGCGAAGTCGAATAGGGAGCCACTTGAGTATTTTGCGAAAGTTAGAAACGTGGTCATACTTTTTAAGGTTAAAAACAAAACGAATACAGATGTTTTGCAAACGTTCAAGTTTATTTAAAAGCTCCTCGGTGGCATCCAAATAACAGGCATCAGCGTAGTCAATGATGGGCTGTATGAGAGTTTGAGCAAGGGAGATTTTGTTACTAAAGGGCAAGAAGCACTGGAGGCATTTCAGCGAATGGAATGTGTAGTGCACTTTACGACTGACTTGACCAACATGGGCAGTCCACGAAAGGTAACATGGTAACCCCCAGGTTTTTAACGGTGTTTGCGTATTCAATCTGAACTCCATTCAGACAGAGTGGAGACAGCGACGCAACATCGAGCCTATTCCGCATATACCTGCCGCCGATAATGATGGCCTGGGATTTCTTAGGATTGATTTGCAGTCCAAAGGACCATGACCACTCGCTAATCAAATCCAGGTCACTGTTCATGGCAGACACTGCTGCTTCCGCATCTTGCCTTAAAAAGTGAGTGTAAAGCTCCAGGTCGTCCGCGTAGAGATGGAAGTGGGAAGAGATGACTCTGGTGACAGAGTTAATGAAAATAGAAAAGAGAAGAGGAGAGAGAACGCCACCCTGAGGCACACCCGCGGTAAGAGAACACCAGTCAGAAGAAGACTCCTCGAGACGAACCCGCTGCGAGCGGCTTTTAAGATAGGACTCGAACCAATCAACAGTAGAAGAAGAGAAATGGAAAGATGTAAGGATTCCTAGAAGTATCTCGAAATCGACAGAGTTAAAGGCACTGCTAAAGTCCAGCAGCACAAGCAAGGTGAGAGATTTGTGGTCCATAGCCCAGCGTATTTCATCAGTAACCTTCAAAAGAGCCGTTACTGTGCTATGACCAGGACGAAAACCAGATTGAAAAGGACTAAGAAGGTCATTCGAAGATAGAAAGGCAGAGAGTTGCCGATGAACAATGTGCTCAAGAACTTTAGAGAGATATGGGAGGATAGAAATGGGTCGGAAATCGGTCAGAGAGACCGGGTTAGGAATTTTGGGTAAGGGGATGATATGGGCTTGTTTCCAGGCCTCGGGAATAGAACTAGAAAACAAGGAGAAGTTAAAAATGTGGGTCAAGATAGGAAGTAATGTGGGGAGGAAAAGGGAAACCATTCTTGAGCAAAGATTGTCATTACCAACTGCAGAGGAGGAGATAGCACAAATAGATTTTTTGACCTGTGAAAGTTCACATACAGGGCTAAGTTCAAAAGAAGGACACTGAAGCACAGGCAAACAGGAAAGTTTATTTAAAGTAGCAGATTTGACGTGCGGATCCAACGTAACAGGGGGATGTGAGAAATGCTTGTTAAGAGCACACACGTCAGTGTCATTAATAGAAGCAACTGGAGACTTACCAATGCCGACAGTTTTTAGAAACTTCCAGACTTCTGAAGAGTTACGGTTGTCGAGAGAATTATGGAAGTAGCGTCGCTTTGCATCTCTGCACATACGACTGCAGCGATTACGCAGCACCTTAAACGCATTCAAGTTGCGATCGGAAGGGCAGCGTTTTAACCTCCTTTTGGCTCTGTAACTACTTGCCATCACGTCCCTAATGGCCGGAGTAAGCCAGGGAAAATATATTGAGGCTTAAATATATTGAGGCTTGGGAGGGCGAATCCTGTAGGACATAAAGATGAGGTCGTGGTAAGAAAAACAAGCAGTAAGCTGACCTTTAAATTATAATGATAAATTTATTGCAATATAATTATTAATATTTGTATTTGAGTAGGTATCAAATTTAACTAATGCGGTAGTTAAATTTGATACCTACTCAAATACAAATTAATGCAAATATGCAAATTAAAATGTGTTATAATTCAGAGTTTAAGAATACATTTCATGTCAAAATTTTAAGTCAATTCAATTCAAATGATTAGTGTAAAATTTAAGTCAGCCAGTATTTTACATGGAGCGACAGCTCCAAGAATTTATGATAAGTAGTAAAAAAGTATGACTTCTACATTAAAACGTGATCCAATTTTTGACATTTAAGTAATTCAATTTTTTGGGTAATGTTTTCCAATAATCAATCCAAGGTTTGTGTAAAACATTTTTAATTTTAGAGCATTGGAAAATTACAGTTTCAAATAATGCAATCAAAGCAAACAATCAATTAACTCAGTCAGATTAGCATTGTTATCAACCGGTATAATTATACACATTAAAAATGATTACACATCTCATACCAGTCGATATTCGCACAGCCGCCAGGCGGTCGCTACTACAACTTTAATAGGTAAGACAATGGTGCCGATTCTCTTGTACACCGAACTAAACTAACTAAACTATCACAAAAATTCCTTACTTTTGGCTATGAGTATCTTAAATTCTGCAGAAAAAAGTCTAAATTTAAAAATTATTTTGACACAACTAAAATCCAACTTGACAATCGCGACTCCACGTGGTACTTGTTTGCCCTATCCCGTGATTTTTTTTAGAGTCGGAGGCACACATTGGGCAGCCTTGACTAGTTTTATATGGAATTTTTCACTTTTTGTATGGGAATATGCAAAATTATTACCTACAAGTTGGGTTTTAGGGGGTGTAAGGGTTCTATAATGGCGGTCGACATTTTCATTATTGCGATAGGACATACCATTTTTGAGATATAGCAAAAAAGATACAGTACTGTTTTTGCATAAGAAGTCGAGGTGTTGGTGGAATTTTAGTTCATGATAACAAATTTTATATCACACCTTTTTAATCGCGATTTATAAATAGTCAGATTTAGTTAGACAATAAAAATTTAAAGAAAAAAAAAAAGGTATAGTGTAGGTATATGTTATGAGTCACAAACGCCAAGAGATTAGAAACACCACTTTATACTCCTTACAACGATGTTCACAATCATTTGACTTAATAGAACCGACTATTTGGCGAACGGATCATCGGCATTGTGCGTGCGAGCGACGCACTCCAAGGCTAGCATGTGAGCTTGCATCTACTGTATCAGTAAAACATCTACACTTTATTTCTAATTATAACTCAAAAACTACTATAACGATTTTAAAAATTCTTTCACCAATAGTATGCTATATTATGATTGAGTAACATAGGCTATAATTTATTTAGATATCAAGTGGGCGAAGCCACTAGAAATTATAATAATAAATTATAAAATTATAGATCTTAAGCAGACTTTTTTTAGCTTTTGCGGCTCACTGTTTCGGAACCAATGTATGTACAAATAGATGTGTTATAATATATGTATATGTTTTATGTTATGGGGTTTAGTTTCCGCACTTAGTCCTTCATTGGACCATTGTGCGTGATATATGTTTATGTAGCGCAGACTTGACGGTACTTCATTTTGGCAGCGCCATACGAAGCTTTAATAAAATATATTTTATTGCAAAAATAAAATTTGATTACGAATTTCATGTTGTGACACAAACTTATTGACTTTTTTACGATTCTGTGCAATTTATGAGTTTTATGTTTTAGGCCGTCAGTCACATCGTAAAAATTCAGATATTAAAAACACTGCAGCTCACTTCAGATTTTTTATTTACTTCTGATGTTTTGCCTAATTAGACGACGTGGAACATTTTATGAAATCGTATGGTATGGTCTGTCGTGTCGTTTGTCCTTCAGGCGCTTAACGCTGTCGTAATAACAATGATTAAACAGAGCTTGCAGAAAAAATAAATGATAATTGTAACATTGCATGTTGCATTTCGTTCTGAGATACACAACATGTAATATAGGCTAAAAAGATCATGACTATCAGCACAGCTTTGCATTAGACCACAAAACTAAAAAACCGGCCAAGTGCGAGTCGGACTCGCATACGAAGGGCTCCGTAGCGTATTAAGATCGTATGAGAACCCCTTTAATTATTAACTATATTTAATTTTTATTCTTTTTTGTTATTGCAGCAACATAAATACACAGTCTGTGAAAATTTCAACTGTCTATCTATTAAGGTTCATGAGATACAGCCCGCTGACGAACAGCGGAGGCTTCCATTTGGTACCCTTTTTTGTTTTCTGGCGTGGGATATTATAGGTTGTGTCAGACTCTTAATGACTAAAAACCCACCCGTGTTCCTTCAGTTGCCTGTACGTTGCCAGGGGCCACGGTATCCCTTTTGGACTTTCCCGCGACCCCGGCAGGCATCGGTCCTAACGGACCCCTTCGGGTGCGGAACCCTAAAAACAAGAGAAGGTTTATCATTTAATTTTAATCTTTGAGCAGGTTGCACCCAAAGAGTTCGTTTAACAAGATTTAAAAACCGCAAACGTTGTCACGTTGCCAGGTTCGTTAGCGTAAGGCATCCGGGTTTTAGAACTGAAAAAATAAAGAAAGAAACTAGCAACCCCAAACATATTGATGGTGATTAAGGGCGAATTTCACCAATGCGGTAATGACCATTGACATTTTAAAATACAATAGACGACGTATATTTAGTAACCTAATCCACTTAACTGTTCTTAAAGAGTCATAAAGAACCTTGTAAGAAATCGACACGTCGACAGCAGAGTAGCTCTGTTTTCGACGCTTGACGTGTCATCACGTCGGGTCCGGGTTCGCAACAAGTCAATCATAATTATTAATATTTGCACGCCATAATATGTGGCAAACATGTCTGAACCTGTATTTTTTTATGTTATCCTGCATGCACGTTTTTATTTCTGTATGTGCACACATGTTTGAGCAAATAATATATCTTATCTTATCAATCGTCATCCTGAAGATGCCTCGTTGAGAGATGGAACACGAATGTTCTTTATGACTCTTTAAGAACAATTAAGCGGAGTAGGTTACTAAATATACGTCGTCTATTGTATTTTTTTGATTACATAACAAAAAATAAACACTACAAAATATACCTACAATGGGCGCTCTTATCGCTTTCTGCGATCTCTTCCAGGCAACCTTGCAATGGACAGTGATTTGCTTGGACATAAAATTGGGCTGTCGTTGGTGTAAATAATAAGAATACAATATACTAAAATAGACACAGATATACATGACAGAGGAGGGTATTAATTTATTTCGTTATTATCAGCCATATTTTAACTACTGTGGGCATACTATGGGTAGTGTTGGTTATTGCGCAATAGAAAAATTGCCTACAGTTCAGATCAAATTATAATTTACGATTAAATTAATCAAACTAGCAATTCACACACTGTAGTTACGTGTAACTACTACTATCGTGATACAACTATTCGCGACAGTTTCTAAACGTGTTCACTGCTTGACCGCCACCGATGAACACTGCTTAGCTCCAGCCGGTCCGAGCGTTATGTGGTAGACTCTGCCGAGTGCCACTAGGCGGCGCTAGTATCCCGATTAGTCTACTCAGTAACGTATAACCGACATACATATCCAAGATAACATTGTAGGGGTTTAATCGAATTTAGCTGCAGATAAGTTACCGTTAGATTCTGAAGCAAGTAACCTGATTCTCATGCAGTGCAACACTGCAGGCAGCGGTTATCAAATAATTGGTACTACTGTTTGGAATTCAAAATACAGATTTGATCTCAAACTATGTGACAGAATGAAAGTGTGCTCGCGGTCTAAAATTGGAGGAATATACTAGTTCTAGTGAATTTTCTGTGTATGAGAAATTTAAATAATCACCCTGAGATGGTAGGCATAAGATTCTAGAAATTTCGAAAACCATCTTTGACACAAAATAAATTATTCTAAACTCAAGTGCAAACATTATTTCGAAAATCTCCGACAATATTTTTTGCAAATACAGCTTTTTTCTATCTTACTATCAAATTGAACTAGATAAAAGGCAGAGACTTAACTTTGTAACCATAAGGCCATTTGTCCACCGCACTATGACCGGGACGTCAACGAGAACGAGATGACGAAGCCGAAGTAGTGACAGTACATTAACTATGGCCACGTAATCTCGGTTCTCGTTGACGTCCCGTTCACGGTGCGGTGGACAAACAGTCTAAAGGTTACAAAGTTACCTTCACTTCATGGATAAACTTTTCACCCAAGCCAGACTAATTAAATTGTTAAGGAAAGAGCACACTGCTCAGACATTAATTAGAACCTCACTACTTCTTTTAAACAAGACTTGGAGAAAGAAGAAACTTTTAAAATGAGGTCTTACAAACTTTGTACAAAAAAAAACTAGGCACTTGGTAGTCAATTAGAAAGAACGCAGGCAAAAAAAAAACATGTTTACACTAAGCAAAGTTTTGTATTGCAAGTCTTCTTCGTTTGAAATTCGGATTTGCCCATAATACCTCCAGGAACCCAAAAGCCCCATTTTTATACGATGCAAGTTTCTTGCGTATTGCGTACGGTAACATTGAAGCAACAAAAGACTTCATTTTATGACTGTTTGAGATGTGGTCAGAAAGCACGCGAAATTCAAATTTTCTTACATTTTTTGCAATTTGAATGTCAGTGTCAAGTTGTATGTTGATTAAAATATGACATTAGAATCAGCAATTCAACTCCTTATGTTAGAATTAGCCTCAAATGTCATGATTTCATGAAATAGTCATTCAATAGGGTAATATGAATATAGAGAGTTGTATTGATGATTTTTATGATTTTAATTCAATTAATAAATATTTTGTTACGGCCGCGAATCATATTAACATACAACCTCATACTGACCTACGAATTGCAAAAAACGTAAGAAAATTTTAATTTCCCGGGATATCTTTTCGCCTTAAACGGTGCAACTTTTATTGTTGCTGTAACTTATGGTATGCCACAGGCAATTAATTCGCATCGTGTAAATCAGGCTTTAATAAACCGACATTTAAAAAAGTAAGCCTAGGTCATGATCATCATGCCGACTTCCGGCCACCGTAGGCGCGGGCTTGCGGACGGTGAGCAATGGGTAGCTCGCCGTCCGATAAGGACCAGGCCCGGGTCGACGGCGCGTTGTGTTCCACGCGTGCCTCAAAGAGATGTCAGCACCACTGACGGGGTCCGTAAGGGCCAATGCCTGCCAGGGTTGCGAGTTTGTCCGAAAGGGATATCGCGGCCCCTGCACACAGGCAACGGAAGGAACACGGGTGGGTTTTAGTCAGTAAAAGTCTGAGACGCCCTCCCGCTCCGCCCAGAGCGGGAGAAGTTATTTGATAATTTCCCACCCTCAAAAAAAATCAATCTAACCGGCGCCGGCGAGGTAATTGCGTAGCTTAAGCATAATCAGCCTTTAATGTTCCCACTGCTGGGACACAGGCCTCGTCGTAGTAAAAGGGAGTGAGCAGTACTAATCCACCATACGGGCCCAGTTCAGTTTGGTAGATGTCTTAATTTTTTTTGTTCTAGGACATGCCAGTTTTCTCACGATGTTTTCCTTCACCGTTTTGAGAGCAGTGGTGCTGAAATTATTTACACAAAGTAAAGCGCCTGCCTGGGCTCGAAGCCAAAACCTACAACTCGTAAGTTGTGGCCGCTACCACTGGGACACTACTTTTATTGTTGCTTCAATTATAAATGGTATGCCACAGCCAATTATATCGCAATAAGTGCGACATCATTGGCAGGCTTACTATTTTTAATGTCGGTTTATTAATAAACCGACAACCGTTCTGTTTGATAAATTCGTCTGATCGACATCAGACGAATTTTTCCAACAGAAACACATTAAAAGAAAAATAAAAGAAAGAAAATACGTTTATTTGCGGTAAATGACGCAAACAAAGAACACAATAAGAACAATTTGGGGGAAAATATGCGTCATTTCCACGCAAAACGGCCATTGCTCAGCATAATGCTGCGACCCTATGCGAGACAGAGCCCCAGCGATGGTTTTCAGCGACAGCCGGCGTTGACGTGATGACGTCGACCGGTGCAGCATATAGTGAAACAACAAAAACAAAATTATAAATAAAAACCATAATAAATATGAATGAATTATGAATTCCCTTCAAAATCTTTCGGCTCGTGATAAAAAGTGTGTTACGCAGTTGGGGTACGAATGTAGCTGAATACCTGTATTTTTTTATTAGATATTCAGTATTCGTTTATGAAAAGATACACTAGCCCTGCGGTGTTCAATAGCAAGCTAGAATTAATAGAAGCAATTTACAGCGTAAGTGTATTTATTTCACGTCATATATTACTCATAAAATAATAATATTGTCATAGATTATATCAGCTGAGTGGTACTTCAAAACTATTTTGAAGAGATCACAGAGAAACTTTGGCAATAAAATAGAGAAACACTAATATTATTATGAACAGAATATTAATGAAGGCATAATAATATATTATATTAAAACTAAAGTGTAATTAAATAGAATGGCAATCTATACTAATAATAAAGATGAAGAGTTTGTGTTTTTGTCTGAACGCGCAAATTTTTGAAACTAGGTACCAGTCGGATTATTTATTTTAATTTTTTTTATAACCCTATTATTATATAGGCTATTTTTATCTCGTTACAACCCTCATGGCTCCTACACACTATGCCGGTGGCATGGCCGCCGGCTTTTGCCGCGCGGCACGTACCCCGACTTTTGCGCCTTCATTTCCTTTGCGATCCTTTGTGCGGCAGGGCCGGGCGCACCGCCATAGTGTGCAGGAGCTATAAGAAGCAAAGCAAAAATCAAAAAGGTCAGAAAGAACGCTAAGCGAAGACGAAGTAATAGCGCGCGCGGACGAGGGGTTGCGATGCGGTGGGTCGGAGCTCGGAGAGTGAAATTTCACGAGGACGAAGTCGCGGGCACAAGTTAGTAAGTAATAAATGCAACTACTTTGACTGTGCGCACACGAGTGAGTGTTCTTGTTGACGACGTCTATAGGTTACGAACGTGAGCTCTGATGTGGCTAATGTAACCTACCTTGTCTGTGCAGGTACCTGTACAGTGCGAATAGGTTTGATTGCCATTGTGGTAATGGTATTGTGTGTTGGCCGGTTTACTCTTGAGGTGATCTCGCCTACTGTCGAGCCTACTACTGTTTCTTCAGCTGGTCTTGAAAGTCATAAACATTTGGAATCAACAATTTCGTCTACAGAAGACTGAATAGTTTTGTCTTGACTCAAAACAGTTTTTGGAACTTGAAATCGTCACGTAAGGAAAAGCGTTATGCCCCCTCCATGCGACGTTCTCTCTCACAGCCTCTTTATGATTTATACGTGTGTGTGTGCGGTGAGTACCCGACTGCACAATTTTTTTTCTAGTACATTTTGGCAACTTTATCTAAAAGACTGTTTTGGTGCAAGTTTGTTATTTTTCGCACTATCTTTTGTTTTATAGAGTGAAAAACCGTGTCTCCGATGAGAAATCCTATCGGCTAAAATGACGGACTTCCATACAAACTTTGATACCCTATTTAACTCCTCTAGGGTTTACCTTACCTTCCTTAAAAAAACTTTTT
This sequence comes from Agrochola macilenta, assembly GCA_916701695.1. NCBI lineage: Eukaryota > Metazoa > Arthropoda > Insecta > Lepidoptera > Noctuidae > Agrochola > Agrochola macilenta. The sequence goes on along the minus strand of OU753572.1, from coordinate 4,623,395 downwards.
ACAAAAAAAGTCCAAGTTTTTTTTTTTGTAAAAAGTTTTTATTTTTCTGTTTTTAGTTGTGGTACCTACCTACCCCACACAAATTGGAATACAACTACCTGCTATGTAAATAACAGTGACAGGAAGTTATCATCATATCATCCATACTCGTATTACTAAGTGGGAAAAATACGTATTATTGAAGCTTACTCAAAAACAATCCAAGCAAAGTTAATAAAATGTATATGATATTAACTAACATACATACCCTTTCATACAAGAAAATATTTTTTTAAATCAGCCCACAATCGACGGAGAAATCGGCGGATATAAATAAATAAAAATAAAAAAACATACATACGCGACGAACAGATCATCTCCTCCATTTTGGAAATCGGTTAAAAAAGGAACTCTTGTGCTAAATTGTATGCTTCAAGACCCAGCGGTATCTATAGTCTGTGCGTTGATGCATACGAATATTATGAATTAGATAGTCTACCTAAAGCAAGAGCCTAAAGAAAATATTAACTCAAGTCTGCTCACAGCCTGAATAATTTTCTGTTGGGATTTTTAAATGTGGAATGCTCTCGAATTTTCACGGGCTGATGCCCAATCCCTCATTATTGTGCCGTCATTATTCAAAATGTTACACTCTCGTGGTTTGAGTTCAGTCCAGAAATATAGAACTCATTTGTAAAAGGGATACCTACACTAAAGATGGTCTATTTTACACGTAGGGGCTTGTTTACCTCTAAGTATGATGGCAAGCCTATCGCACAACACTTGTGGACATAGCACGACTAAGTTGATGATGACAAGAATAAAAATAAGAATTATTTAAATATATAACATAACATCACACCTTTTTCCCGAAGACTTAGGTAGACGTGTAAATACAATGCCAGCCATGGGCATGAGACCGCCGGTACGTTTCTGAATATTTATTAAAAATTATCTAAAATAAACTTTAAAACTCTATCTTAATATTGTTTTTTTTTTTTAAACTTGCTTTATGGATTTACACTTGTGTTTTTTTTAAATAAATACGAAACGAATACGATTACAACTGTTTATTTTTTTATGTCTTCGCCTCCGTTTTTTTTTTCATAGTCGACAAATTTTAATTAAAAAATGTTAGTTTATTGTTAATATTTTTCTTAATTAATTATACTGACATAATTTAAGTAATACTAACAAATTACGGGTAATGTACTAAAAAAGATTAATTAAAGATGAATAAATAAAATAAATAAATAATCCGATAAATTTACTCACAAGCTTTTAGAAATAATAAACAGAATCCCAATCAAGCCAATAACATCGGAGATATGGCAAACGATACTCAAAAAAAAAAAAAAATAACATGAAAAATATTAAAGATAGATTTTAAATTAAATATTCGATACATTTTCATGAATATTCAGAAAAATACGGGCGGTCACTTGCCCATGGGCGACATCGCATAGTACATCCACATTTCGCCAGAATGTTTAAATTCCATGTACTAGAGGGTCAGCCTATCGCCACCAACCGGGCACAAATCCATATTCCAGGCTATTACTGAGAAATTCCTGATGGAAAAACCCATCACTTTGCTCCTGGTGCCCTTTGTTCTCGGTAACTAACTCTGGTAACTAAACCGAATTATTTCTGGAAATTGAAGATAAATAGATTTGAACATCGGTAATAGTGTAGAACATGCTAAAATAATAGAAATCAAATGCTCTGTTTAGTGTAGTATAAACAAAATCTATTAGCTCTTAATGAAATATATGAAATCATTTATATCACGTAGTCATTACCTTTGGCAGGCTTAAAGGATAACTAATATAAACTTTCGTTTCTAATTTGTGTATTAAAATTTGATTACATGGGTCTGAACTCACAGTTCTGTATTAATAAATGTGTCTGTATTTTTAGTGTAAATGTTTGTTTGGGAGATGTGCTGCCCTAGCATTGTTTGGGCTATTAGAAAATCGGATTAAAATTGTTGAGAATTCTATTCCTTGTATTTTTTTCTAAAGTTGTAAAAAGGCCATCGGCATTGCGAGGTGATAATTGTTATTAATTTTGATTAGGGCGAGGATTTCCGGGCTTGTGGGCCTTTCAAACGCCACCTCCGCCTCCCCCAATTGCAGAGCGACGTATTTATTTACGATGCACTGCCGACCAATTCGCGGAAAATTCATGCCACAGGATAAAATATTTACAGTTGATCAACTGAACTAGTTTTTTTTAAGTTCGATTTTTTTCCATAAGTTTTCATTATATGGGACCTACGATTTAGTGAAGGAGTGAAGGACCAAACGAAAGAAAGAAGTCAACTTTGCTTTTTCAGTTTATATTTATGTGAAATTACGATTTTTTATCTGCGAAAAAACGATACCCCAATTTAAAAAAATCTATAGAATTTTATGGTATTGCAGGCGGGGGACAAAGCAATAACCTGAAAAAATGGTCTAACTTTTGTTTGTCTCCCACCTGCGAAACCATAAAATTCTGTAGATTATAATGCTTGTTTTTCTCAGTGTTTTTGCAGTCGGGTTTTTAATTTTATTACCTACAGTAACAGTATTAAACTTTTTGCACAAAATGTTACAATCTTTTTGAAAGTTTCATACTATACGCTGCCACGCAGTGCCTTGAAGAGTGGATAAACAACTTAAGTAGATTTACAAACAAACTTATTTGAGTAGTTACTTTGATACCTACTTATACAATCTTGTTTTAAGCTCATAAAACCTGTTAAAGCTGCTAATAAGTCTAGATAAATTTGTTAAAGTTAAATCTATTTGAAGATAATAATAAATAATAATTTTAACGTATGGGTCACAGGCAAATGAACCAATAACCTGTAGCAAAGACATAAATTATGCTGAAAATTAAAGACTGAAATACTCTATACTGTAAGCATGAGTCTTCTTCTTCTCGTGTGGTTAGTGACTAACCTGGTGTCAGAGTTTTAAAGCCGCCCATGGGCGTCTGACTTGACTTCACATGCCGTCGAGAAATATCTCTCGGGCATGCCCGTTGCCTCACGATCAGGGTTGGATTTTGTACTGTAATTATAGTATTTATACTATAATTTCGCCCTTTGTACTATATACTATCCACATCTCAGGATAGTACGCTTAAATACTATAATTTAAAGTTTGCTCCCGAATGCTTAGTTTTACGTCATTATGAATATTTCGATCGTGCGTGTAGCAACACAATCTATAGACACCATTTAATTGTCTTGTGACGCTATCAAAAGTGGGAATTGTAGGTACTGATTTTATTCCTACTGAGGATATGTTGATGAGATTAAATGACAAGGATGAAGATAGAACTAATAGTAATATTCAAGAACTGATAAACTTAGAAGAGGAGTAAATTTTGCCATCGGGTGTTGATTTTAGTGACTATTATATGTTAAATTAAAAATAATGAAAGTGTACTATTTTTTTAATAAATACTATCCTTTTCATTTTTTTGTGCTATCTTTTTCAACATACCTAAATCCAACCCTGCTCACGATGTTTTCCTTCACCGTTTTTGAAGCAAGTGATAATTAAACAATACGTACATGAATCCGAAAAGTCACAGGTACGTGCCTTGGGTTCGAACTCGAGACCTGTGACTTGGCAGTCTGACGGTCACACCACTAGTCTAATCCAGTCTAGGATCAGTTAGAAGACGCCTATGTCTACGGGTTTTGCGTTTACTTCGAATTTAATTTGTTTTCTTTTTTCACTTAGGTATCTAATGCTATTGGTCCCAGCTGTCATTTGTAAATGTTTGACAGTCGGATAGTCAGAAGCTCGAAAGTCTTACCAAGGGGTATCGTTATGTAACCTAGTATCTGGTTTGTGGAGGTCAGATAGGCAGCCGCTCTGTGGCGGCATCTACATCGCCACATGCGAACTACGCATCAAAGACCTGACGTCACACAAATCCTGCATCGCACAATAAGAGTTTACCGCGCGAACGACATAAATACAATATGATATTTAATTCGTTTGCAACCTCTTAAGGGGTCATTGTACTCATCATTATGAACCACTTTCACTATGGGGCCAACCCTAAAATCGCGAAAAAATAATCAGCTGTTCCCTACATTTTAACGAGCTATGCGAACATAAATGTAGGGAACAGCCGACATCAATTGTTGGGCAGTTGCCCGCCAGACATGACACCCGTCTGAGTCCCCCCCTCCCTTTCTTTCCTATGGAGAATGAGAGAACTTTACACCCTGGTCCTCATACCTCTAAAGCTCCATGTAAAATACTGGTATTCAGCTGCATCCGGTTAGACTGGGAGCCGACCCCAACATAGTTGGGAAAAGGCTAGGCAGATTATGGTGATGTACGTCTTTAATTTTGAATACTACTTCTAATATTATTTCCCATTCTTTTCACATAACTACGTAGCCGGCAATATGATAGAAAGCTAGATAGAGGATATAATATTCTTTATTATGCACATCGTTCAAATAACAGAAATAAATTTAGAAATTTTATATAGGGTGACACAATGGGCGGTCTTATCGCTAAAAGCGATCTTTTACAGACAACCTTTGGATGAATTAAAGGGAGAAGGAAAGACAATACTACAGGTAGTCAGTGGTGTACTATTTACTTAGACAATAAATACATAAAGCATTAACTTATCCATATAAATATATATATATATATACATAGATATATATATAAAATAATAAACATGAAACAAGAGTAAGGAACTATATGTAATGATGATGTTTAAGGAGAGAGGAAGTGTTTTTTAACCAGAATTTAGAAAGTGGACAAAGATTGAGCACGCCTTATCGACACGGGCAAGGCATTCCATAACCGTACTGCTTGAACTGTAAAATATTTGTCATAAAAGCTGGTGGAATGCATCTCTAGTCTAGCCCTAAAGCAATAATGAAAATGGATGTCGAACCAACATAGCGTTTCATAAGTCTCTGATTACGGCCCTTCCCCAACAAGGGGAATCCATGAAAGGAAATGTGCGTATAAGCGGTTGCCCGTCTGTCAATAAAAAGAAATGGAAGAGAAAAATACTTTCCATAATACCTATATTTTTTATGTTTGTGTTGGACATAATGCGGAGCAATGGTGACCCAGTGGTAACGGTGGGTTGAAGGTCGATGTTCAAACTCAGGCGCATTACTTTGAGTATTTTATTTCATCACCGCTGCTCTCAAAACGGTGAAGGAAAACATCGTTAAAGAACCGGTAGTTTTTAGAACAAAAAATTCGAAGACAAACATGTGACGTCTATCAAGCCACACTGGGCCCGCGTGGTAGGTTACGGCCCAAAACCTCACAGAGAGGAGGCCTGTGTACCAGTAGTGAGAACTTTATAGGTTGATTATACTTGGACATAATATACAGGGTGGCAAGGACATCGACGCGAAAACTGATACCATGGATTCAGTACATGATTCTAAACACCCCTATTATGCATTGCATCACAACATTAATTACTTAATGCGCCATGTTATAATTATTACGTAACCAGTACTTATTAGCCAATACGATTTTGGTATGTCAAAATGTCAAACAAATGGTTTTTATGACAGCCGCGCGCACAGGCTGCAATAAGTCTGTGGCGCGTGAGTCACCGACAAATATTATGTTTTATATTAAACTTAGAATTGTATTTATTCATTTTATTTTTGTCTTATTTTGTTATTTCTCTGTATGCTGCACCGGTTTACGTCATCACGTCAACGCCAGCTGTCGCTGAAAATCAGCGCTGGGGCTCTGTCTTGCATAGGGTCGCAGCATTATGCTGAGCGATGGCCGTTTTGCGTGGATGTGACGCATATTTTCTCCCAAATTGTTTATTTTCGTGTTTTGTTCTTTCCTTGCGACATGTGTACCGCAAATAAACGTATTTTCATTCTTTCTTTTTCTATCCCTGCGTTTTCCGTCGGTTATTAAAAAAAAAATCTGCTGTTCCATATATTTTGACCGCGTAGGTATTGCACTCTTCTATGAAACAGCAGATTTTTTTTTAATAACCTACGAAAAGTTTCAACGCAGGGGTGTTCAGAATCATGTACTGCATCCATGGTATCAGTTTTTGCGTCCCTGCCACCCTGTAGAAAACTAGCTTTAGCTTGCGACTTCGTCCGCGTGGAGTTTGGAAATTCCATGAGAACGTACTAGCAGGATAAAAAGTCTACTATGTCCTAAGCCAGGTCATGGTTGATCCGTGTACCCATACAAATCCGTTCTATCTGATACGGCGTGAAAAGTTAGCAGACAGAGAGTTACTCTCGCGTTTATAATATTAATATAGTCCGTGGATTTGTATTAGTATGGATACATTTTATATATATACTGTAGGGACTATCTCGATGGTCTAGTGGACGCGATGTATGAATGTAAATTATTTTGAATACTATTATATAGAATCTTTTTTTTTGTTCTTCTAACTGAACAGACAGCTGTGCTGCTGGGGAGTTTGTTGCGCCACTTCTTCTTCCCAGTTAATGCACTAGGAAGTGGTGAAGGGTGGGCGTTTTGGGGGACTGTCTTATGTAATTTTTGACGTTCGAAAAGTGCTGATTCTCAGCCTAGTTTGAATAAATGACTTTTGAATTTTGAATTTTTTGCGAGCATGATATATTTTAATCATATTATAAATTCAAAATTTTTAATTTTGAATATTTAATTTTGAATTTTTGAATTTTGAATCTTGGATTTTGAATTATAAATTTTGAATTTTAAATCTTGGTTTTTGAATTTTAAATGTTGAATTTTGAATTTTAAATATGAGTATGAACTGTGGATTAGTATTAGTATAAATACTTTTTATACAAAAATACTGTAGGGACTGTCTCGATGGTCTAATGGACGCAAGCATGACTGCTGAGTGTGGAGTCCTGAGGGTTTGATTTGCAGGTCGGGTCAAGTGATTGGGTTTGTGCATTAGGAAATTCTCAGTAGCATCACAGAGGGTGTGGGCCCGTTTAATGCCAATGGTTTGCCCCTATTAGATAGCTATGAGACTAAGATAAAATTGTCCAAATGGGTGTACACCTCTGGCTATCCCTTCAGGAAAAACTGGCTTGATGATATGCGCAGGTGATGTGGAAAATAATTTGGAATTTTCGTCAGTTCTAATAAGATCTGTGTCAGATTATTTTAATATCAAAATATTGTTTTTGATAACGGGAAGTTTCGATTTTGTCCGAAGCATTAAGTACTTACCTTTTTGTTGCAGATAATGCAACGTGCGTAATAAGTGCTAATCTTAAATATCCTGTATGTTGCTAAAAATAAGATAATTCCTCTCTACACGTGGGTGTTAGCTTTTACCAATGTATAATAAACTAAGGGCACCCCGCGGTTTCACACAGATAAGTCTCGATTAAAGATATCACATGTCCTTTTCCAGGTTATGGTCTACCCATGTGTCTAATTTCATCCAAATCCGTTCAGCCATTTTAGCGTGAAAGCGTAAAAAACAAACTCACTTTCACATTTATAATATTATACTAGCTATTGCGCGCGACTTCTTCTGCAATCCAGGATGAAAATGCTTATGTCCTTCTAAAGGTCAAGGTTTATCTATGAGCCGAATTTCATCCAAATCCGCTTAGGCGTTTTAGCGTACAAGCGTAACAAACGAAAAAACAAAGTCACTTCCGCATTTATTTTATTATTTATGAAAACACAGTAACATAGATACAGATTTAGATTATTATTATAATATCATATATATATATGTGTATATATATTTTGTTAGGATTAGACTAGTCGTGTAGAGTCGTTTGGGTCGTGTTTTGGCATGGTTTTGGCATTTTGTTTATAGTTTGAGATACAATAGACGACGTATATTTAGTAACCTAATCCGCTTAACCGTTCTTAAGGACTCATAAAGAACCCTGTAAGAAATCGACACGTGTTTCACCTCTCAACGAGGCATCCTCAGGATGGCTATTGACTTATTGCGAACCCGGACCCGACGAGAGTTGAGGCGACAGAGTGAGCGACTTCGCCCATTAACTCAAGCGTCGAGAGCAGTGTGAGACGCGTGCCTCGTTGAGAGGTGAAACACGTGTCGATTTCTTACAGGGTTCTTTATGAGTCCTTAAGAACGGTTAAGCGGATTAGGTTACTAAATATACGTCGTCTATTGTATTTTATAATGGATTTCCGCAAAGATTTACCTGAATCAATTAACTATCTTATAGTTTGAGAGTAAAACTCATAATTTTTTTAATTAATTTCTAAATACATGTTCTGTTAAAAGCAGATGACATTTTTTTTTATCAGTCAGTGCCTCCTCTATTCTGAATAGTCCGCTCAATCACCCATTTTGGAGTATCAACGCAGATTTTCAACGAATAAAATGGGGTCTAAACTTACGAGCCGAGCATTGACAATCCAACAGAGCGCATAAAAAATACACTGTTGGATCTTAAAGTTGCGGCGCTATATATTAGTTGTCTTTAGAATAAGCTGGAGTTATCTCCGACTGAATCTCGTCATCCATCCGTTTAGGATTCGCGGTGTTTATCACGATTTTATCCTTGTTTATAGCTGCTAGATTAGGGGATTGCTGAAATGTAGAAACATAGGGATGAAGCTTTTTATGGAAACACTCGTGGTAAAAAAATTGAACGCTGTGAAGTCTGTGTAAGTAAACTATAAACTTACGGTTTATTGAATAGGTTACGTCTAAGCAAGCGTGCACTATCGTCAACCGCATCTTCACTTCACCCATCAAGTGCAGAGATGTGTCTGAATGTGAGTCTATCAAAGATAAAAAAAATTGAATATACAAAAGTGCACGCCTCATAGACAAACATATATTGACGATAAATATTACGGGAAAAAAAATCTAAGAAAATTCATAGAATTTTGGTAATATCTTTTGAACGGTTATGAGTTTTATAACGAAAATCAATAAGGCTCATCCGAAAGATGAAAGAAAAGTTATATTCGTAGAAGATTTCAATTAATCCATTGTGTGTGACAACGTGAATTGTGACGACAAACATATACACTTGTCAACGGAAAGCACTACACGTAATTTTTTAATAACATTTTTTGTTAAATAAATTAAGGTATAGGTATCTATCTAAATATATATTAATCTTATAATGTCAAGTCTCTAGTTTTTAAAACTTCCCTGCTAATATGAATTCCATGTATTTGAGAATATAGAAACGATTTTATGTTGGAAAATTTTGACAAGGTGACATATATATAAATAAATAAATAAATAAATAAATAAATAAATAAATAAAATAAATATCGAGAGTAGGGCACTGTCACACTCTGAAGCGTTGTGAGGCGTGCAAAAAAACAGTATTCTGTTTCAGGGAGACTGTATCATAGTTCTCATTGGTTTCAAGGATTTTGAGAAAAGTTGAGAAAATTAAAAAGAACCTTTATATTTGCAGCAGCATTTTCAGTGAGTGCAGTAGAAAAGTAAAGTTTTGCATAAAATATCGTCACCAACTAGACCGGTCATTCTTCAGACATTATTTTTATTTATGAAGTTAGATAATATTTTCTTTCAGTTCTGAAAGAATTAACCCCTCGAGAAGTATTTTTTTCTTACGTTTATAGAATCGATATAATTAGCTGAGTCATAAATCAAACTAAAAATAGAACTACTGAAATACAAACCAATATTGTTACAATAATATTTTGCGGCAGAAATATTATATTTTCGTTTCTCATGAACCCACGCGTTTCATTTTATTACCACCCACTAACCAAAGAATATCAAATTAATGTCCCGATATTAATAAGAACGGACTTTAGTACCGTTAATTGAAATGATAAAGGGTGTTTTCTTAGAACATTTATTGGCATTGGGGTGAAGGAATAGTAATGAATACCTACCTAAGTTTCAAGCTCATGTTTGAAGTACAATTTCAAATAGCCTTAGCAATATTATAGGAATGTTTACAAAAAAATTGTTTGTCCGTCAGGTAGGTTATAAAAAAATATTGGACACGTATTTTTTATTTTTTTACGTAGTCAAAAGATTACGGCAATACATTGAGTAAGCAATGTGTTAAAATGTGGCATGACGTCACTGGCCGGTTGATTTTATACTGACTTGTGACGTACCGAGGCCCCACTTTCCAACTTTAATGCGTTATCTCAAAAGCATTTTTTATTAATATGCTATAGCAAAAAATACGTGTCTAATAGTTTTTTATTATCTGACTGACGGACTAAATAGTTTTATTTTTTCCCCAGTCAACATCCCTATTTTTTAAGAATAATCGAAACATAAATAATTTTATTTGCAACATTTATATTTTTAGCACTAGTTTTTATGTTCTGGTAAAACTAAGTAGAAATTACTCTGTGACATGTACTTGATCTTGACAAAAAAACAAAACTTTTTGGAAAAACACGTTACTGCTAAACATCTACTTATACTCGTAATAAAATGCTTATTACGAGTATAAGCACAGCAATCTTACACCTAGTTTTATCATCTAAATAAAGGGTTATACATCAAATAACACACACAATAACACAACACAACATACATAATACACACACATACACGTACATAAGTACATACGTACATAATTTCAGTTTTGATTTATGTTTGTTTAATTTTCATTGTTTTATTTATTTTGTAATCCCCTAGTGGGTTATCTAAGTCCGTAGGTGTGTTCGTGGCACCACAGTGGCACAAAAAACCGCAGAGCTGGTATTCTGATTCCTATCAGAATACCAGCTCAAAATAAATATAATAAATAAAGATATAGAAATATAATAAATAAAAATAATAGAAATATAAAAGAAATATAATAAATAATAATAAATAAAGGGTTATACATCAAATAACACACACAATAACACAACACAACATACATAATACACACACATACACGTACATAAGTACATACGTACATAATTTCAGTTTTGATTTATGTTTGTTTAATTTTCATTGTTTTATTTATTTTGTAATCCCCTAGTGGGTTATCTAAGTCCGTAGGTGTGTTCGTGGCACCACAGTGGCACAAAAAACCGCAGAGCTGGTATTCTGATTCCTATCAGAATACCAGCTCTGCGGTTTTTTTTTTTAATATCCGTTTCTTACATACATTCCTTCCATTACATTTCCATCACATTTCTTCCATTCCATTACATTCCTTCATTACATCATTCTTCTATTAAAAAGTTTTCGTACGTTATGCCATTCAAGTTTCGAGGCAAGAAGAAAGACCCGACCAACTTATCATGGAAAATCCCCATCCAAACATTTAACGAAAATCTTCCCTGGTGGGCCCTTCTTTCTTGGGTTTTCACCCTTGCACGGTGAGTGAAGTACGTCGTAGGCTGCGTGCTTGCATACACAACAATGGCAGGCAATTTGAACAGTTTTTTTTTTATTGTATTAAACGTTTTCAAATTACATTAATGTTTTATTCACTATTCTACACTGTTGACTTTTCGAGTAACCAAAATTAAAAAATATACCTACAGCGCGCTTTTGCAGATTTTTTTAAAACCGTTAGGAAAATAAATAACGATTGTACCTTTTAGGAAAGCTTATGAAACCAGTAAGTTAGTTTACTCATTTGTGCGCCAATTGTAATACAATTTTTTTCCAATAGTTTACTACAATTTTCGGGAGTAATACAGTCATTAAAAATTATTGGTACTAAAGACCTTTTATTTCTGAGATTATGTAAGTTTTGGGCAAGCATTTTTTTTTAAATGGTCACTCCTTTTTCAGCTTCCAGAAAAGTAGGTATCAATTAAATGTTTAGAATGGAGTAGTTTTTTCATAATTAATTGTTTTTGGTAACAAGTCAGAAAATTTCAAAAAAATCGAAGAACCGTCACAGCTCGGTGTCCATCCAGTTTTGACCCTAAGTTAAGTTGACTTAATTTGTTGCTAATGACCTCTAGTATGCCCCTTTCAAGGAATAGGTCGAATTTCCCTGTCAGCCTGTATATTCAGCACAGAATATCCGATGAAGTTCATATTGCTTTTACATAAAAACAATTTTTACAAACGGAATATTCTGAGTTCTGACGGCTAGATTATTAAATTTTTCACAACCAAAAAGCGGTGTGCCTGTATGAAAATAAATAAACTTTAACAAAATATATGCAAACTAAAAACGGTAGGAAATTCATTCGATTTTGAACGGACGCGCATTAATCTGTTTTTCCTTTCAAGCATTGCCTTAGTTAAAAGATGCGGCCTAATATTGATATTTTTATGAAGTAACTTTTCATTGAACTCAGCCACTAGTCAGTTTACCTTTGTTTCACTGCCCGTGGGTCACTATGTACTGAAAAAAATATGCGAGAATTTAACACAGTAACGGATAAAAAATAACATTTATTATTTCTTTACTGAGGTAAATTCTTGCATGACAAGTAAGATCAACAAATAACAGGCTTTTTGCAACTAAAAACCATTTAGAAAACTGACCACAGGAAGCGTAGCTGTAAATCAAATGATATCTAAGATTCTGGTCCTTCAACCCCAGTTCTTGAAAATTACATTCCCGTCCGATTTAAACTCCCGTATGTTCGAAATTCAAATGCTCGTTAAGGTAATGCCCTGTTATCTGCAACTTATCTCTCACAAAAAATCTTCAATACTCACTTCAGTTATCGCTCTTTTTACAGCGTCTTAGTCCTTCCGTCCGTGAAACATCGGATTTGGGTATTTAAATGAGGTTGGTTTATTATTTTGGGCATTTCCAGCCATCTCATTTGCATTTATTCGCTGAGGTTGTATTACGGTGGAATGTGGCTGCTAAAAGATACTCGTATTAAGTAGGTTATAAAGACATTTTTCTTTGGTGCTTACGGCAGTTTTTGTAATAATTGTGCATACACTCCGCTGGCACTTTCAACGCCAAAGGGTTAAGCCAACCTTTACCCGGTCCACATACCTTTCAAACCGAGGAAGACGAGCCAGAGCTTGTCGGCAGAAGGTATGAGGGTAAGACCAATAATATGTTCACTCAGTTTGTAATAAATCTTATGACTTTGGTAGTATTTAACGTCTAATCTATTAATTAGTAGATTAGACAATTAAGTAAACTTTTTTTACAGTCTGTTCAACCGATTTTGACTTCTATTGCGTTGGTGGCATGACAAATGGCAGCTGCAGTAAACAGTTGGTATTGTTACCAATTTTTTGCTTCTAATGCCATCCTTATGCCTACGGTATAGAAGTCAGAATCGGTAGAGCGGACTGTAAAAAAAGGTTTTTTTAAATGTCTAATCCTATTTCAAATGGAGTAAAGGTACCTAATTAAGTAAGTAATAACAGCCGCATGGGTCGATTAGGTTAAGCTACGCTTGCCGCTGTTGGTGTGAGGATGGGTGACCATCTTTACATACCAAGACCCCTCCGTGCCTTGGAAAGCACGTGAAGCCGTTGGTCTCATCTGTAATTCGGGTCGGTCGGTCGTCAGAAGCCCGAGAGCCTCGTGACAAGGGTATCGTATTCCCAGTAACTGGATTGTGGAGGTCAGATAAGCAGTCGCTCCATGTAAAATACAGGTATTCAACTGCATCCGGTTAGACTGGTAGCTGACCCCAACATATGGGAAAAGGTTAAACAGATGATGACCTAAAGCTAATTGGTTTCATAATCCAAGTTTTAAATCGGTATTCCGAAACGCACTTACGATACAGGATGATTTGATTTGAACTCCCAGTAAAGGGTACTTTTATATGGAATACTAGCTACTAAATACAACGAAGTTATGATACTCTACGAAAAAGGGTTTGAAGATGAAGTCGGTAAGTAGGTTAAACTAATTGTCCCAAAAAACTCACACACTCAAGCCCATTTGTCTTGTAATCGTACCCAGGAGAGTCCTTTTACTGTGTCTAGGTAGGTAGGTATGTCTACAGGGTGGACGCTAAATTGTACTTGAATTCAAATCATCAATCATTATACTATTATTAATTAGTACATTATGAAATCATGTATTCATATATATCATAGGCATATCGTTTATATTATTTTAAGAATACTAAACAGTGGTGTTGATCCTATCGATAAATTCGATAATCAGATATAAAATATATTGAGTGAAAATAATAGATTATTATCGGCACTCATGTTTGTTTACAAAGTAGTTGTTGCCTGAATTACTTTAATATTCAATTAATGCTTCAATGGTTTACTATTATTAAATCCTTTGTTATTTCCACCGACGACGACGTTGTGGAACTGGTGAAGTCTTGTCCAACAAAATTTGAAATGCTGACGTGCCACTCACTGACTTTGAGAAAAAGAATAAGAAGATCCTCTTCCTCCTTCCTTAGAAATAGTACATAGTTTTCTCAAAATATCGTAGTGATAATGGAGAGACATTTAATACACGACCCTGCAAACAAAATGCTTAGAAACTACTTAATTCTTATAATAAGAATTAGGTAGTATTTAACTTCTTGATTTTTTCTAATAAAATATCAATCACAATCTAGTTTATACCTTTTTTTTAAACCGATCAGAAACACTATCAAAGTAATTCATGATCAAAAGATACACCCTGTAAATGGCTTATGATCGACAGGTTAATTTCCTGCTAAGAGCCTTGACAGGTTATCGGCATATAAGACAGATTTTTTACGAAAGGTTTTATGATTGAAGTAATAATTTTTTTCGGGCTTATAAGCCAAGAACATACTGCCTAGAAAGTAATTAGAAACAAGTGACGTAAAAAATACAAGCTCAGTATTTTTTACTCGTGACTTCATCGGCTTGGATTTTTGATGTTCCTACACTAATTTCAACACCCCATTGTAATTCTCTAGTGGTTGATTTTCAGTGTTTTATCTCATTTTTCAGATTTCAAGTTATATGTATATTTTAATATTTAGTTATAAACCTTTTTTTATTTGCATTTCCTTAAAATCGATACAGTGGTTTACTCGTGAAAACGTAACAGACAGCTCGTATAACTTTTACTTCTTTATCTAAACATATGACCGCGTTGTTCTTCTTATGGCGCGGTGTTACCTCAATATTCACAAAAAACTGATTTCTTGGATAGTCGAGTATGACGTAACGTAATAAAAATATACGGCGCAAAAAATACGGTGGACAGAGAAGGATTTAAAGAAAAAATTTAACCGAATAGAATAGTAGAAAATAGTTTGATATTCCCAATAAAAAATACTTCACAAAAATAAACTTTGGCGTCGAACATCTATGTATTTTCAGCGATAACAACTTTTTTTTTTTTAAGAGTTCAATAGAATGAACATTATTTTATAACTTTAACCAGACAATTATTTAATTTAATGTGTATATTTCGAATAATCTAAATAAAACCCGTAAAATAAATGCCCATTCGCAGCTTACTCACATCGTCAATCCAAATATTTGTTCAATTTTCAACCTTATTTAATGCTCTGTAATTGGGAAAATAGATATTGCGGTCATACTTTAGTCGTCGGGGTACTGTATAGCGCGCAGACGCAGTTGTGTGAGTGCAGCTGTAGCGTTTAAAATCGTAGTCAGTCCGCGCCGGAGTTTGATGTGGTTATCACCATCACTGAGAGAATTTATCCTGGAAGGTTTATGGGTATAAATATATCACTTACAACACATCCGGCACATAAATAGATACTACCTTTTCCTTGCTATTATTAATTCAAACCCCCTTTTACTTTCATCCCCCCATTTCTTATCCTCAAAATCAATTGTATTAGTCTAGTATATTTGTTTATTTTTATTTTCTACAAAAGTGCACATTATTTAATTGTAAGTAACTATGATAACATCCATATTGGATGAATGATCTCTGTAACACAGGTTTTTCCTAGCATATTTTGTGCCAGGCTATTTCCACGTTTGATTAAGTGTCACCCTGTATGTGTACTTTATACGTCAAATAAAGAAATACTACTAAATATAATAAAGAAATCTCCATGTTTAGACGAGAAAAACAAGTCGTACGATTTTTTTTCGTTAGTTCATAATATTTATAAGTATGGTTTAAAGAAGGAACATTTAAACATGTCTTGGCAATATGACATGTCATGACGTATATCGTATGAACTCTGATAATCTAATTATTTTAATTTTCATAGGGATATGAATTTTGTTGAGCATCACATGTGTCTAATAAGACAGCACGTCAACAAGATTAATCCTATTTGATTATTTTGAAAACATTTATATCTTGACGCTGGTACTTATGTATTTTTCAAATTATTTTTTAAGATATTTGTGATTAAAACTATGTCCCAGTGTATCCGCAGATTCGTATCAAAAGGCTTACTTCAAACATCATCAGTTTATAACGTTTCTACAGCTAGAACACTCCTCTGTGTGCGCCCTCGCACACACAGTGGGCCATAAGTAATGTACCACGTGGCCCAGTATCCAGGGACGGTGGAACATGTCTTCAAATTTTTGGTTCTAGAACTTGCTGGTTTCTTCACGATGTTTTCCGTCACCGTTTTGAGAACATTGATGTAGCAGGTATTTTGTGTAATTTCGAATTCACGACCTACAACTCCTAAATCGGGGGCGATGACACTGGGCCATGACTTTCTATTCTATTTCAAAAGGTGTGATATACTGTGATAAAAAAAAAACAAAAATCCTTCACTTTTTACGCAGGCGGGTTTTATTTGTTTGTTTTTTAATTTCTTTTTTTTTTTTTTTTTTTTTTTACTTTAAATTGAGATGATTCTGAACCCCTGCGTTGAAATTTTTCGTCGGTTATTAAAAAAAAAACAGCTGCTCCATACATTTTGACCGCGTAGGTATTGCACTTTTCTATGAAACAGCAGATGTTGTTTTTCGCACGGGGGTTCAGAATCATGTAGGTACTGAATCCATGGTAGCCGGCTTTGCGTCGATGTCCCTGCACCCTGTATATTTTATTATTTTATATATCTTATGATTATTATAAGAAGAACTTTTTCATATGTTTTGAAAATGAGAATGGTTGTTAACTTTAAATCGTTTTAGATCCTAAATGGTCATTCAAAATAACAAATGGTTAGAGAAATCTAAGATGATAGATGATTTAAAAAAAAAACGATTCAATGATAACTTGACATAGTTCGTCGACTTAATTTTTTTTCTTTCGCCATATTGAATTTTGATTACTGTCATGTAGTGACACTCACAAGATTAAGACGAATCGACTGACGTAAGAATCATCAAAATCAGCCCACACGTTTGATCTCTACAGCGTTACAAAGGAACAAACATACACACATACATAATATATAGGCTGATAAATACATAACCCTCCTTTGCGTCGTTCAATTGGCAAAAAATCTAACTTACCTAATAGTCAGAAATCTCCGACACACATTGTTCAGTAAGCAAATTAATCAATATACGTTCCTTCTCTCTTCCTAGTTGTGCTATATGTAAACGCCATGACCTGGCAGCAGGCCATTTAAAACCTGACTATTTCTGTAAATAGCAACAATAATAATTTTAACACCCCAAACACGTGGTTTACGACCCCCGCGTGTAAAAAAGTTAACTCACTATAACTATCTACTTTAACCCCTCTAACGCCCACAATATAACGCATAAAGGCGAACAATCCCCCATTCTTACGCCCTAAATGTCCACTGACCCACTTATTTGGAAGAATGCCCCAAAAAGCTTAGCAATGCATGTAAACGAAAGAATTGAATTGGTATTATACAAAGTTGATACGACAGAGGGGCTTTTCTTTAAATTGAGTATACTAGGTACCATTTTCAAGCTCTGTACCAAAAATCAATTAAATAGGAGCAGTAGTTTAGTCGCAAATGATTTTTTAAGTTTTTGCCCCGTTTGAACACGATGTATCTTTCCTAACAGCTGATTATGTCTATACGCATAGGTCATGCACCTTAAAACGATAAATCTGAGTATAACCTATGCGTCGTTGCCGCTGTGACGCAAGTCACAAGTACAACCAAATATTTTCGCTAAAAAGATGACAATGCAAACAAGGAAGCAATAAATACACACACACTTGCATTTTCATTACGAGAGGGACAATCATCTGCAAAACACCGCGCGTAAAAGAAATAGTAATAGGTCAGTGTGTTGCTATTGCATCCTAGCGATCGAGGGGCAGGGGTTGCGATCGGTAAGTGGGGCAGTGGGGCTTCTAAAAACTGGTTTTTTCAGTGCGCTGACGCTATTCTTTCGGAACGTACAAGATGTTACGTAACACGGTAGCACCTGCTCCGCTTCCGTTTTGTCGAACTCGCGCGCTGACAATTGGGATTTTGTTTTGTTATTGTGATAGGACACTAAATAAGTTTAAGACAGTATTTCTTTTTTTATTGTGACAGGACACGTAACTTGGGATTATTATTATTTAGTGTTAGTGTTTTTTTTTGTGATCGACTGCTTTTATTGTGATACGACACGTAATTAAACTTTGGGTTTGTGTGTGTGTGTGTGTGTAATTAAAGTGTTCAACAATGCCTCGTGTAACTTACACGGCGTTAGAATACACTGACATGATTTTTAATTAGAAAAATAAATAACATTATTCTCTGTCGGTATAATTTGTGCATTCATGTGAATGACACATCGAGAATTTAATTTTTTTGTGATTGTTGTACTTCAAAATCATACCTAACAAAAGCCGCGAGCCGAGGAGCCGCCGCGAGCGGAGGCGCCGCCCGCGCCACCGCAGCCGCCCGCTTTGACGAGATAACACACGCCGACGCGCGCGACGTTGCCGCTGTTACCTAGGTATCTGTAGGTCAGTTAAATTTATTTTCAAAGGGTGGTTGCGTTTTACTCTGATTTGTAAGCTATTTAGTTTGTTTGAAAAAAAAAAAACTCATTTTAGGTGCTTTTTATTTTTATACCGTATCGAATTAATACTAAACACGTATAGTATACGTAGTGTTATTTAATGCCCCTCTGTCATATCAACTCTGTATAATATGGTATTTTATTGTATCTTCATAATTAGGTTATTGGAGAAAGGATTATATATACGGATAGACTTATTTGTAGTGCAGTCAACCCATGTTAATTGTAACAATTTGTATTAGTAAGGGCGATTATCGCTGTTCAAGTTACTACCGATTTACTGTTGACCGTCCCAGCGGTTTTTGCGACTTCGGCCGTGTGGAAGTTTCATTTTTTGTACAATGTTCAACACGTTATATACATTTAATATCAACTTAATTGTATTTATTTATTTATAAATATACTTTATTGTACACCAGATTATACATTACATAAAGCAAAAGTAGCACTGCAAAATATACAATGGGCGGCCTTATCGCTTACTGCGATCTCATTGTAATGTAAATTAAGTTCATTTCTGAATGACTGATTGGTAGATGTCACATGTCCTCGAATGTTTGGTTCTAGGACATGCCGGTTTCCTCACGATGTTTTCCTTCACCGTTATGAGAGCAGTGGTAGTGAAATAATTTACACAAAGTAAAGCGCCTGTCTGGGTTCGAACCTACGACGTACAATTCGTAAGTCGCGGCCGTTACCTCTATTCGGTTCACTAGAGATTGTGTGATTGAGTTTGTAAAGCTAATTTCGGAGAGCTGCGGGTGTTACATTGCTAACTAAACTACGTAGATACATATCGACTAAGATAAAGTAAGATTGGTGCTTACTTAAGGGTACACTAGTCGACGGCTCGAACTCGTTGGTGGGCGTGACTAATATGCGTGCTAAATAGTCTAATTATTTATCTTGTTTTTATTTATTCATTTATTTAGTGAAATAGACGATGATTTATAACGAAAACGAGCGCGTAAA
Source organism: Agrochola macilenta (assembly GCA_916701695.1). NCBI lineage: Eukaryota > Metazoa > Arthropoda > Insecta > Lepidoptera > Noctuidae > Agrochola > Agrochola macilenta. Next base: position 4,603,685 of record OU753572.1, on the reverse strand, counting down.
ATTTTATTAAACAAACCTTTGGGCGTATAGATATTATGGAAAAACTACTGGATGTATTTACTCAAAATAAAATTATTTGAATTACTAAATAAATTATATATCCCTATACGGTTTCTATTTTGTATTTTTTTACTACATACATTATTTATTTACGCCCAAAGACGAGTTAAAATTAGTACTGAGTGTAGTGTCGTGAGGGTTTACTAATGTTTTCCATAATTTAAAATGCAATCATTTTATATACCATTCTTGTATTTGCCATATTTTAATTAGAAATAACGCTTCAGTTGCCATAATCGTGAAATTACATAAAATCATTTTCACTCATTTCATTGGTCATAATCGATCAAGTTTCATAATAATTTTAATCCATAAATTTATTTGCTATATTTTTCATTTTCAATAATTTCGTTTTCCATAACATTTATTCACCATAATATTAATTTGCCCATACTAGCAAAACAATGTTAGTTCAGTTGATTAATATATGATTATACGATACAGATTTTTTTATTAACAAGGAAACCTAAAAATAAACCTAATCTACCATGCATGCTTGCTTTGCAAAAGAGGAAATCTAGCACTCGGCGGCCGCTCCCGCGGCACGCTCGCTACGCTCGCTCGCCTTCGTGCGTTGTTTGGTCACAGTTCTAACCTAACCTAACCGTTTCGAATTTGATAAACTATTTATTATGTAAAGATGGTTGGCTGTAATAAGTCATTTGATTACAGACAATAAACGTTTCTAAATTATATTAAATGTTGCTTATGTCAAGTATCAATTATGTAATGTGTTATTTATAGAAACTAATGATTATAACACATGTTATTATGGAAACTTATTTTATGGCAAATAAAAGTTATGATTAATAAGTTGATATGACAAGCGTTATTACTCGTAGCATAAATGATAATAGTGCAAGTAAATATTATGAGGGGGGACGATTATGGAACACAATAATAGTACAAATAATTTTATGGAAAACAATACAATACCTGTCATGAGATATGGAAGTTTCGACGCTCATAACTTCCAAACCAATATTTTTTTTCCAGTTCTGCTTCCATTCAGAGCTAGATGACATAACAAATTGATATAATTTTTAGTTTTGAACAAACACCGTCAAATAGACGAGTACGTTATATACTACGTTTGTACGGAAGAATGACCGACTAGTGTAACCTTAAGACAGAGTCAGGAAAAATCAGTCAGTCAACATGATTAACATGACATGTTCTTTATTCACATCTAAACTTGAAATAGAAGTTTTGTCTCGATATTATGTAGTGGATTGCCACCCATCCACGCACCAACCGCGGCAAACGTAACTTAAATGTCGATCGACCCGTGAGGCTTTTTATTATTTAGCCACGAAACCCTCTAACACAGGCCTTTATAAATTACAACAAACAAACCGAACAAACAAATTATTAATCGTAATAAATCAGCGAGCCCAATCAAACAATTTGTAGAATATTACTCACATTTTTATAATTTAACAAAGCCATATAAAAACTAAACTTACTTGTATATAAAGCGAGGCCCTAACTTTGAAAACTAATTATAATAGGTGACGCCAGGTCAACAATTAATCACAATAACTTTGTACTATCAATCACTGGTGTTATATAAAACTAATGAAGGTTATGTACTTACCTAACAAATTATAGTACCTACTTAGTAGAAGCTCTGCCTGGATGGCTTTGCCAACCAACCTCCAATTGTATTAAAATTATTTATTTTTCAACCCCTGACGCAAAAAGAGGGGTGTTATAAGTTTGACCGTTATGTGTGTGTGTCTGTTTGTGGCACCGTAGCTCTTAAACGGGTGAACCGATTTGAATGCGGTTTTTTTTTCATTTGAAAGCAGGTTTTCTAGCGATGGTTTTTAGAATGTTTTATCAAAATCGGTTCAATCGTTTGAAGATTATCAGCCCTTTTATTTTATTTCTTAAGAAAACTTACAGCAAGAATACGGATAGTTGACAGAAGGCTAATTAAAAATGTTCACTGACAATATTAGGATAGCACAAGAAGCAGGAGACAGGCAAGCGAAAGTAAGAATAAATAAGCACTAGGAGAGAATTTTCTAGTTGATGACTGGATGTGAGCGTCTTCCACAGGATTGATCGATTTGAAATTTGGTATTCTGTTACTTCAATGATATTAGAAGAACATAGTAACCTTGAACTGATGCTGCAGCATCACCTGCAATTTGCAGGATACCAAACTCCCTTACCAACTTACAGCACAGGTATCGTGTTTGGGCTCATTGGAATGGTTTAAATGAATAGGTTATAGATAGATGATGAACAGGGTCTGATGATGGAGGTTTTTAAAATTTAAATTAAATTTCACTTTTATGTAGTAATTTTAAAGACACAAAAACACTTTTTCATAATTAGATTAGGAAATGCTTAGACAGTCAGTATGGTTTTTTATTTTTTTGTTTTTTTTATTTTTTTTTGGTTGGGAAATCATCAAATGACTCCTCCCGCTCTGGGCGGAGCGAGAGGGAGTGTCAGACTTTTACTGACTAAAACCCACCCGTGTTCCTTCCGTTGCCTGTGTGCCGGGGCCGCCATATCCCTTTCGGACAAACCCGCAACCCCAGATGATGATGATGATGGATGGCTGCATAATCTGCCTAATAATGTTCCCACTACTGGGACAGAGGCCTCCTCTCAGTGAGAGGCGTTGGGCCGTAATCCACTTCGCGGGCCCAGTGCGAGTTGGTAGATGTCACATATCTTCGATTTTTTTTAGATCAGCAAACCAATCGTCTCTGTGTTCTCATAATTAGCTTATAATTTTCTCACCGCTGGCTCACAGGCCTCCTCACTTCGAGAAGGCTGTAATCTACCACACGGGTCCAGTGCGAGTTGGTAGATGTCACATGTCTTCCAATTTTTGGTTCTAGGACATGCCATTTTCGTTCACCGTTTTGAGAGCACCGTGTTGATGAAAATATTAATATAGTGTAGCGCCTACCTGGGTTCAAATCCATGACCTACAACTCATATGTCGGGGCTGATACCATTGTGCCTCCACTGCTCTCAAAACTTTGACGTTTTTGCTCTCTCTCAAGCTTAGAGACCAGTTCAAAATGACGATTTTTTTTTTGAGTATTCGAGTTCTACTCAGCGGTTTTCCTTCACAATTTTTATGAGCACGCCCAAAATGTGGAACTCTCTCCCAGCGTCTGTGTTCCCTTCAGCATATATCCCACCAGCCATCAAAGAAAGAGTAAACAGGCATCTTCTAGGCACGCTCATTCCATCGTAGACATTGCTTTCAACCAGGCGAGATCAAGGTCAAGAGCGATAAAATAAAAAATGTGACCGTAAAACTGTTTACTTACGTCTTAAAAGTCGGTTTAAAACTGGTTTCATCAATTTCGTTTAAGTAGGTAGATACATAAAGTGCAGTGTAAACAAGCCTATGTTTTATTTGTAAACAAAATAATTTTGTAGTGGACGCGTTTGTGTTATTTTTGTATAAACAAAATTAAATGTTTATTAACTCATTTAAAGGTTTGAGTAACCTACTCTTTGTATTTTTGGTCGTGTGGCTTATTGCTTGTAGAAGTTAGTATTAACTCGTTCTGGTGTTATTAATTTCTACTCTACGGTAAACAGTGACATATCAAAAATATAACATGTTATAAAAATGCAAGTCTCGCAACGCAGTTTTTCTACCGAAAAAAGATGTGTAATCTAATGTAAATAGTCCTAGTGACTGTATCAATATGATAAATCTTTACTTCTTTAATAAATAGATTGACTTGGCAATCTTGGCGAAAATTCACCCATTTTTTCCCAAAAGTTCCACATTTTTGCTAATGGGAAATCACTTCGGGCGGACAGCCTGTCATCTGATAATTTGATTCGAGGTATAATTTTGATGTTAACCCATACAAAAACTGTCAAACGTCAATTTCATTTCTCGGTTAAAATATACCGGACTACGGAAAAATCGAGGTATTCCACTCAGAGCACTGAATTCAAGGGCATTTTACCGAACGACACCGAAGCTTTTCTACTAACCGCTCTGAAACAAAATTTTGATAAGTACGGTTCAGTATAATATTTTCAGTCCTCGAACAGCACCTGCGTACAGTTTGCAGTGATGGAAATCGTCACAGTTTCACACCTCAAAACTGTTCCAATTTCGAAATAACTCCTAATAACGTTACAGGTACGAGAATTGCTTCATGTGTGTGGCTCAAGCTGGGGTGAACAGATTTGCAATTCATCAAGGTAGGTTGATGGCTACGCAAGGTGTGCCCAAGTTACTAAAGGCACTTTTATTACGCCCCACCTTGAAAATCTCGACAAGTCATAAGTTTTTATTTTTTGTTAAGGGCAAAGGCCTCCCCTTTCTCTTCCAAATCTCTATGTTTTGTACAATTTCAAGCCATGTTGGCCCCGCAAACATGATTCGATCGTTACACCACCTTCTTTGCCGCGGTCTACCTTGACGGCGATGCCCTCCTTCAGGCGTCCATTGAGAGACAATCTTTGCCCATCACTCCGGGTGCATTCATGTGACGTGGCTGGCCCACTCGCATTTAGGACCGAGTTATACCGCTGGCAGCTGCTGGCGGCCTCGTGTAACACCCAGATCCTACGCGCCTAGTCTCCTCTTGACTAGTTTAGTTTCTATATTACATACGCGCGGCCGCCCGCGGTGCCGCGAGCGGCCTCGCGCCGCCGCTGGCAGCCGCAGACAGCAACCACCGACAAGATGCGTGTGGCGCGCGGCCGCTCGCGTCACCACGGGCAGCCTCGAGACCTTTCAAGATTTCCAAGCGATACTGGTATTTTAAGTATGTAGATAAAGTGTAAAATTATTTCACACTGAAAGGGCTCACCGCGTCGCTGCCGGCCGCTGCCATTCCGGTGTGACCCGACGCTTAAGCCTGGCTGTTTTTTCTCTAACATCCGCTATTTGAGTTATGGAGCGCAAGGTGGTGTTTTTAACGCGGTCCATTCGCTTGACACCTACCCCACTGCGCTTTATTGCCCGCTGGCAAATCTTGAGTTCGGACTTCTGTTGTTCAGTAAGCCAAGTAGTTAATTACAACCAACGAAAGTTTTAAGCTAGTAATTTCATCAATGATTTACTCACTCGAGAATCTTAAGTAAAAAAGTCCCGACATTTATTTAAAAAACTGACGGTATCATCCATATATTATCATCATCGTCCATGTTTTTCCCAACAAAGTTGGGGTTGCAGCTGCCTGTATTTTACATGGAGTGACTGCCTTCTGACCTCCACAACCCAGTTACTGGGTAATAAGATACCCCTTGGTAAGACTGGTAGTCAGACTTTCGGTATATAAGTCATAAAATAAACACCACGACAGCAGTTGATTTTTTACTGTCAAAATATTATTTACCCGAAGTAAATATTGGTGTTGGGCGAACTACGTACACGCGATGTTTTTTGCCACAGCCTATGGACATGTTGTTTTTAAATATTAAAATAAATGTGTATTTAAAGCCTACTTTTTTTAAAGTAAAATTATTGCGACTGACAGTACGAATTAAGATGGCTTCCCATGGCACGTGCTATAAAATTGTATCATGGAATTAGTATTTCGCCCCGGCCGAACATTCAACACTAAAGGTCTTAATTCACTATAAATCAAGAGGGTCACATCTATATACATATAAATACTGTTTCTGAGTCATCATAAAGCAAATCTATGTTTAAAATGTTTTGCATCATAATATGTATATTTGGAGCGAGATATAATTATGTATGTTAGCGTAGGTACATAGATAGAATACTCTTTATTATGTACACCATAAAAATTACAGATATAGCATAATCAGTCTTTAATGAGAGGGAGGAGTGAGCCATAATCCACGGAGTGGGCCACGGTAGATTACGGCCCCCTCCCCCTCATAGAGAGGAGGCCTGTGTCCCAGCAGTGGGAAGATAATATGCTGAGTATGCTAATAGACGACACATCACGTTATATAAATACACAAAAATGTCATATGAATCTCAATAGACGACGTATATTTAGTAACCTAATCCGCTTCATCTGCATCGAGAGCAGTGTCGTGTGCTTGACGTGGCAACACGTCGTGTCCGGGTTCGCAACAAGTCAATCGTCATCCTGAGGATGCCTCGTTGAGAGGTGAAACACGTTTCGATTTCTTACAGGGTTCTTTATGACTCTTTAAGAACAGTTAAGTGGATTAGGTTACTAAATAAACGTCGTCTATAGTATTTTATAATCGATTTTCGCAAAGTCACGCCTGATTCAATTAACTGTCATATAAATCGTCAAAATTCATTACGTCAAATGTCTCTCACACTGACATCCGCTGACCCAGCTATTTAGACTAAAATAAAACACGCTATCTGAAATACGAGCTATTGTTTGTACAACTAATCGTACAGCATTCTATTATTGTAACTGCCGGTCAGCATTTACTTTGATAAACAATACCTTACATCATAATTCCGTAGGTGAAGTTTACAATGAATTATTCGGGTCAGCGGAATTAGAAATAGGCTGATTAGCGATTATAAAATCCACTTCCTCATTTCTTTGACTGTCTCGTGGATTTGTCACTATCGCGACTATTGAGCGTTGGTACTGGGTTCAATCATCGAGGCGGACAACGTCTTATTTTAGGGTTTCCCATTTTCAAAATCTCGTAGTAACGTGGAGGAGCTCGTGGTTAAGTAGTATCAGCCACACGGGTCGATACATCAGGTTAAGCTACACTTGCCGGGGTTGGCCCGTGGATGGGTGACCATCTTTACATAACGAGACTCCTCCGTGCCTCGGAATCGGAAAGGACGTTAAACCGTTGGTCCCTGCTGTCATTCATGGATCTTTGACAGTCGTTACGGGTCGTCAGTAGCCTCAAATTCTGACAACCAGTCTTACCAAGGGGTATCGTATTACCCAGTTACTGTGTTGTAGAGGTCAGATAGGCAGTCGCTCCATGTAAAATACTGGTATTCAGCTGCATCAGGTTAGACTGGAAGAGGACATTTTTGGAAAAGGCTAGGCAGATTGATTGAGTAGTGGCTTGGATTGCGGAGTCTAGATTTGTGCCAGGGGAATGGATATAAGCTCTATCCATCTAGCATTGTTGTCGAAGTCACATCGTTTCCTAGTTAAGTCCACGAAACAGTTTGTCGTAGTACAGTTACGTAGTGTCGGACTTAAGGTATTTCAAACTAAAGTAAAGTCGAAATGACGACGTGTTGGAGTTCCGAATTGTCGAAATAAGATCTTGTCGTATTATTACGGTTTGTCGAAATTCACTTCATCCGTCTGTTCGACACTTCGTCATTCAATTTATTTTGGACCTAGTTTCAGCTTACTTTTTGTCATAGATACCTATAGTTGGGTAATCAAGGAACATTGACGTAAGGTTCTAGGTTCTATCAATAGTTGGGTAATCAAGGAACATTGACGTAAGGTTCTAGGTTCTATCATACGTGGCACTTTTAACTGCCTCCGACTGTTCTCTTTTGGTGGTCTACGCAACACGAGCCGAGCACGAGCGGAGCCGTTCGAGCGTCATTCGTTCGCGGCATCAAGTGTGGACTTACAACGAACCTACAATAATCACTGACCTCGAAAGCGATGCACATCCCTTTGTGTTCGTCAAAAAACTGACAACTGGCGGAGCACAGTCGAGTACGAACCGAATGCTCGAAGCGCGCTCGTTCGAGGCTTGTAAGTCACTCCACACCACACGAATCTGTGCTCGGCTCGTCTAGCGTAAATGCTAGGATTCCAGGCGTCTAGCCACCAGATATGTTGTCCATCTGTTAGCCAAACAACATTTTGAGATACTTGAATTTACTTCGGCAAATTAAGTTTCTAGCTTAACTAGTCTGGTAATCCTGAAAAACTAGTCACGAACTATGTAGCCTGTCGAATAAATGTGGTTACATAATAATATAATTCATAATTGTTTGAGTTTTAAAAATCTCCAATTCTATTAATGCACGTAGATTTGGCGTAAGTAGGCCAAAAATAACGTAATTTTAATTAATTTCGAAGAGTTTTTGAAAGTCTGTATTTTGGCATAACAAAACATTTAATCGCCAGATCATTCATTATCTTGGCGAGAGACTTTACTATAATACCCCGCTTGCGTCAACCGTTATTTGAAACTCTAACCACAGTATATTAAACTAACAGTATTAGGGATATTACCTTGAAGTAATTACCGACGGCCGTCGGTAGATAAACCTTCCACGTCTGTGCGTAACTGCCGCGCACTCGATACTGTTGCGTACTGATATACACTGAGATTTCGAAGCGCGTCGTTTCGGCCGTTTTCTTCGAAGATATAATACTGTTACTTATTTGTACTGTGCCCTAACTGAGCTCAAACAGAACAAGTTGCTAGGCAACCTAGGGTCGTAACTCTAGAGTTATGACAGTCACCATATTATCCACGGACCATCGCGTCCTAGTAGAATAGGTTATAAAACAAATGGCGTATGTTAGCCCCGCCGTAAATGGACTAACGATCTTTTGCTCTTTCTTTAATAGCTTACAGATATTGTTTATGTTTAGATGGTGCGATAAAGAAGAGCTGAGTTGGCACATTTTTAATATGTAACATCGTTCCTCTGGCTTTCCTGCAATCTGTGGGAGTGATTTCGTCAAAAGGGACGGAAGTGTGTAACAGGAAGCTGGGGAAGCGCACGCTATTTGATTTGACCAATGAGCGCGCGCGGTGCTAGAGTTGGCCGTCAGGTACCATGACGATGACGATGGCGATAACGGTGACGATGACGGTTCTGGTGACGGTGACATATAAAAAAAACGTTTTTGGGTGTAATAAAGTAAATTTTTCGATCTCAGAACAGGATATTACTTAGGTAGGTACACATACGACCTAGAAGTCGTAGCGTGTAATAAGTAGGTCGTGTCTTTGATTTCCGTTTGACGCAAATTCTAGACTGTTCCAGTGTACCACAGAAAATGTAAAACAAAACGGGATTAAGCAATTTAACCTGGAGGCCCAAAGCTGTATCAATTTTATATGAAAAATAAAAGTTAAGTATTATCTTTTCGATCTCATGCTTAAAAGCGTCTCCCTAAAATACCAAGCTGAATTTTCAGACTGTCCTAAAATTGAGCTTCATACTAACGCCTTGCGCGGGAACACTAATACACGCACAGGTATGTGTGCGTAACCTATTACCGACAAGTCTTGGTAACGAGTGTCTGGTGGTGGAGCCCGGAGATGGATGGTGGAATTCTTCAGTAGCTACTAATAAACCCCTCAAGTTTGGGCTCATATGATTCGTTTTAATGAGTCCAATATATTGCACTTGCTGTCGAGAGTTTGATGATGGAGCCAGGAGGTGGATAGTAGAAGTCTTCAGTGGCTACTAGTAAACCCCTCTAGTTTGGGTCCATATAATTCGTTTTGACTGGTCCAAAAGATTGGGCTTGATAACTAGGATCTGATGATGGTGCCAGGAGGTGGATAGTAGAATTTTTAAGTGGCTACTAGTAAACCGCTCGAGTTTCGGCTCATTATGATTCGTTTTGACGAACCTGACGGTAAATATCATCAAAAGTCTCAGCCTTTTAGATGTATAAAAGTAAATATCTATTTATAATATAAGTGCATCAAAGGATTAGTATGGATTCAAGAATAAACTGCATTAAATAACATGAAATATTATATTATTCGTAAACCATTTTCAAATCGTAAGTATACCATTATGACGTTTTCACATTTAACCTGTCAACAAATAGGAACGTAACGTCTCTATTATTCCCATAAAGAATGAAATCATGACGCACCGATTGTATTGTAGGTACTTTTGGTAGGTAGCTACGTCCATTTGTAAGTGTAGGTACAGTGGGTAAAATAATGGATTATAGCAAAAATAAATCGATCCTACTTCAACAGTATCTTTGTCTTTCTGGTTCTAATTCATAAATATTAGTTTTTACTATCCGAGCCCGTGTTTACCACTTGACTAAAATCCTTACTTTCTCAGTGACTGTACTGCTCTTCTAGCCTTGTGTGGGATCTCACATAATATTAATAAAACATAGCAAGTGCATGCCAAGCACTTGCAAGCAAGTGAGCGTGTAGTAAAAGTCACAGCACCAATAGTATTGTGACTTTTACTACAATTATAACGTTAATCCATACTACTCGTAGTATTATAAATATGAAAGTAACTGTCTGTCTGCTACATCATCATGCCTAAACCACTCATCGTTATCTTCTTCCTTTCGTGTGGTTAGTGTCTAAACTGGTGTCAGAGTTTTAAAGCCACCCATGAGCCTCTGACTTGGCTTCACATGCCTGCCGTCGAGAAATATCTCTCTAGCGGTTTCCTCACGATGTTATCGTTCACCATTTTTGAAGCAAGAGAGAATTATAGAATACGCGCATGAATCTGAAAAGTCAGAGGTTCGAACTCGAGACCTAGATATATGATATGATATGATATGATATGATTATAAGCATACCGAACCTTGCTGTCTAATTCGCACTGAGTTTATTCAAGGTTCTTGTGTAGACCTATGTATAAAAAGTAACTTTACGTTACTGTGAGTTACGTATACAAAGTAATCTATCAATTATTTCGTCTGTAAAAAATATTTGTTTGCCTAATACATTGTGGTGATTTAGTCAAAGAGGTGATTCTGCCCGTCATACTAAACAACTTTCGCTGTGAAACTCATATCCGATTCGTGAAAAACTACTAAATTACCACCCTGTATTTAGCCTGTGAACTTGACTGTTTTGCCGCGTGTACGTTCTAAGTGCGAGAATAGACCGTTATGAACTAAGAGTTATTTATGACGGTAATTGGTAAATCGGTCTAAAACGTAGCATTTGGATGGTTGGAGTGGTTCAGGAATGTTAGAGCTTACAAATAGACCACGACATTTTAAAAGTGGTGATAGTTGTGGTGGCCCGGTAGTAACGGGCGCTACTTAAGAGGTTGTAGCAGGTAACAGGTTCGAACCCTAACAGACGCTTTACTTTGTGTAAATTATTTCATCACCACCGCTCTCAAAACGGTGAAGCAAATTATTGTGAGGAAACCGGCATGTCCTAGAACCAAAAATTCGAAGACATGTGACATCTACCAAGGTGCACCTGCACTAGGCCCGCGTGTGTGGATTTCGGCCCACTCCCTCGAGGCCCGAGGAGGCCTGTATCTCAGCAGTGGGCGCATTATCGGCTGATTATGCTACTTTAAAAGTTTTTTTTTAAGTTTTTCCCATATTAGGATTTCTCTTGCATCGTAGCTGTTTTTTAACGGAAATAAATGTTGCATGGACAACCAAAATATGATACTGTGTATCATATTCTGATAACAAGACAAATTGGATACTAAACTTTCTGAACTAACGAGAAATTAACTGACCAACAACTCTGTGGGCATTTTTTTTTTAACTTTGTACGCACTAAGAAGTGGTGAAGGGTGGGCGTTTTGGGGATCTGTCCTATGAAATTTTGACGTTCGGATAGTGCTGATTCTCAGCCTAGTTTGAATTAATGACATTTGTTTTTTTTTTTTTTTTTCTGGGCAATGTAAACAAATGAAATGATATTGTTTATTCTGTAAATAGGATATCGGAATCACTTTAACACGTCATAATAAAAAGGAAAAAAAATAAGCTATCCAAGGGTCAAGTTTCTTTAAATTGGTCAGATGAAACATTCTATCTTTAAAATATTACTTAGAAAAAGAGGTTACACACCTATAATTACAGCAAAAACCCTTCCACTATAGCAAGTATTTCCTCAACCTTCTAACACTAAAAATTTCGTGCACAGCTACCCAAAACCTGAATATTGCATCAAATTCTATTTCAGCTCAATATGGTTTTATTTTCGTCGCCAGGAACGGGGTCAGATGCAAATAGTCTCCATTTCAATGTAAGGAGACGCGTCATGAGCTATCGAGCTAGTACCCCCCCTCCCCCTAATAAAGCAATATTCACACTATAGTCTAACACGGAACGAAGGTAGCTCATAATTAGATTCGCCGCGAATGCAAATACTGCCTCAGAAATGAAAAGAAAAGATGTGAAAGAAAACTTGGAGACAAAAGAAAGGACTTTTCTTTTTTAATAATTAAATTCTCCTGAGTCACTTTGTTTTTTTTGGTGGATGAATGAAGAACGGAGATAATATTCATCTTCAAGATGGTCTGTGATTATTGCGCAGTGGTTTTTACTGTAACTTAAATGAGAATACAATCCAGGCTTAGTTACAATGGTGCCCATCTATATCTATACTAATATTGTTTGTTTGTAAGTTTGTATGTAGGGTGTAATCTCTAGGACTACCAGTCAGATTTGAAAAAATCTTTTTGCATTGGATAACCCTAACAATTCTTGAGGAAGGTTCCCGGATGAAGTCGCGGGTAGGAGCCAGTATTTTAATATTTTTATTTAAAAACTTATGCACGGAACGGAACTTATTTTTTTATAACAGTAAAGGTGACACTTTTATATACGTATAATAGTCTCCTGGGAAACAAAAGGCCGTATATGAGAGCCCCAATCAATCTGCCTAAACTTTTTTTTAACTATGTTGGGGTCGGCTTCCAGTCTAACCAGATGCAGCTAAATACCGGTATTTTACATGGAGTGACTGCCTATCCGACCTCCACAACCCAGTTACAGAGTAACACGATAGCCCTTGGTAAGACTGGTTGTCAGACTTTTTGGGAATCTGACTAACCGTAATGACTGTGAGATATTTACGAATGACAGCCGGGACCAACGGCTTAACGTGCTTTCCGAGGTACGGAGGGGTCTCGTATGTAACGGATGGTCACCCATCCACGAACCGACCGCGGTTAGCGTAGTTAACCTTCGATCATTACGTACGGCTGTTATTATTTAGCCACGAGCCCATCTCTCTTGATCCCGTAACTTGGAGCCCCATTAGCTGCAATTTTGACATAGAACATCTATTATGCAGCAGCAGGATGAGCAGGGAGCAGTGGTGGCTCAGTGGTAACGGTCCCGACTTAGAAGTTTTAGATCGTGGGTTCAAACCCAGGCAGGCGCTTTACTTTGTGTAAATAATTTCAACAGCACTGCTCTCAAAACGGTGAAGGAAAACATCGTGAGGAAACCGGCATGTCCTAGAACCAAAAAAATCGAAGACATGTGACATCTATCAACCCGCACTGGGCCCGCGTAGTAGATTGCAGCCCACTCTCGGCTTTTGAGAGGAGACCTATGTCCCCGCAGTAGGAACATTATATTGGCTTACTAGCTTTTGCCCGCGACTTCGTCCACGTAGAAGTCGTAAATGGTTCTAATGGTTTCTGGTTGTTTTTTTACGTTATTAATTTTGTTATAACATAATAAATATTATGTTAATTTTTTTGAATAATTATTTATTAAAAGAATCTTTATTATAGTGTAGGGATATAAAGGATAAATAAACCTGAAAAAATCTAATAATCTGGCGAAAGTTACACGGGTGTATTACCTTTTTACAACGAAATCGAAATACTGCACCTACCGCAGTATTTCTTTGTAAACAATATTTTTTGTTTTTCTTTCGGGTGCTAAAATCACCAGGCTACTCTGTGCGCTTACTCAGGAGCATGCCACATACAACTGGCCGTGGTAGAAACAGCTTTCCCTCAAGTCTACTCCCGCTACCTTAACAGTTTGACCTTGAGCTTTGTTTATAGTCATTGCGAAGCATACTATGGGAAACTGCACTCTCTTGAATTCGAAGGGGTAATTTGAAGGTGTTAGGGGAATCCTAGGAATAAATACAGACCTCTGTAAAGCTTAGAAACCTTCAATGCGGTACTAATATATATAGTACGGTGACTTTCGAGACATTCCAATTTTAAAGAATATTTGCATTGCAAGCACCAAGCCTTTATGTGAGTTCAACCTTTTTTGAATAAAGTCGGATTGACTTTTCAAACATGTGTCAAAGTAAAATTTAATTTAAATCAAAAGCACTAAGGAGTATTGATATCAACTTCGAAGCAAATCACTCCCTAAATGACTCTCTACCCCTATTAAACCCCGTTAGGGGATGAATTTCTACAAAAACGAAACAGGTCTTCCATTAATTCTGTTAAAGAATGTTTATGCAAAATTTGAAGTAGATTGGACCAAGGAATCACGTTGTCCCATACAAACTTTGCCCCCCTATTTCACCCCCTTAGGGGTAGAATTTCGAAAAATCCTTCCTTATCAGATGCCTACGTAATGCAAAGAACTTACCCTCCAAGTTTCAGGTCTCTACGATTAGCGGTTTAGGCTGTGCGTTGATCCGTCAGTCAGTCATTCAGGACAAAGCATTTTATATGTATAGATTATGCTAAGAGACCATCTCAGACACTAATTTGCATGGACTTCATATGATCTGACCCATGGTATAATAATATACTTCGACAGGTATGGCATTCCTAAACACAGTGGTCACGTGGGTAACATAAGTCTACGTCATCACATCTGTGTTACCAGAAGTTTGTAATAATAACTCCCCAACCACATTTATTACCTGTGCGAATCCGATAAAACAATGAGGTTTTAATTAACAATTACGTTGGTTTATGTTTAAATTGAATTGTTTCGTTTGATTAGACACACGAAACGACAGTTTAAAAGCTTTGGTTTTTGAAAATCTCTCCTTAATCGTGTTTTGTTGCAATAGAGTGGCAACTGGATACTGACGTAAGCATGTGTTAGTTCCGGAATGCCAGACCTTATTTTTATTAGACCATGATCTGACCAAGATGTCTGGACTTTAAAAAAACAGTGGTAACATTATAGACTGATAATGCATTATGCATCTATTACAAATTTGTAAACAGGAAGAGACCTTCGACATCGAATATACTTTAATGTGTTGGTATCCTTTCCTCAAGGCGACACATGAGAACTATTTTATGGCAAACACACAGTAAATATCTCGCATATTTTAACGATGTCAATTTAAAATACGAGTATACTACCCTATTTTCGTACTGAGTCTATTTTTAGTAAGGTATTCAATACTTAGTGGTGTTATTGAGTATTTAGTGGTCGTTGGCCAAAAATAGGTTAATAACACATTCCGTTGAAAACTTTCAGCTACTCGATCCTTTTCAAGTATACCTAACTTATAAGTGTATATGAAAGAAGAAAGTGTTTATTTTTATTGAGTAATAGTAGCAAATTGATAACAGCCGAATGGGTCGAACCATCAGGTTAAGCTACGCTTGCCAGGGTTGATCTGTGGATGGGTGACCATCTTTACATACCGAGACTCCTCCGTGCCTCGGAAAGCACATTAAGCCGTTAAGATATTTTTTGCATGCTTAAATAGTAAGTAAGCAAAATATGTGGAACTTCTAAATATTTAAGTTAAGACATAAATTATGTACCATCTTTATGCAAAATAGAGAAATTCTTCTTCTTCTTCAAAAGAAGGAAAAAAAAAAAAAAAAAAAAAAAAAATAATAATAAATTTAATAAATTCTTCTTCTATTTGAGTATAGGATATTGAAAATATCTCATGGATATTAAAATTTCTGCTTCAATGAACAATAATTGAGAGCATCACATAGTAGGTCTAATTGGGGTTCGAATTAATCCGATAAGGTCTTCAATAGAATATTGGACGATACAGATAGGTACCTCTATTCATATCGGTAGATCTAAAAATAGAGATGCGTTGGAAATCACGTCTTTATCATCAAAATTCGGTTTTTCAAAATTACCAGTAGCACTGGTATATCAAGCCATAAAACAAAATAAAAATTATGTGCAAAACGAGTATTTTCAATTTAAGAATCGTTCTAATTTACTTTACGATTTCTACTCCGCACGAATTTACTTTACGTTGTCTACTCCGCACGTTTATGCTAGGCCCACAGATGGAATAATTTCCTGTTCACCATTCTATATATTTTTTTACACAATATTCGTTTATGATATCGTGCACAGATATCAGGAGGAGCTCGTGGCTAAGTAACAACAGCCGCACTGGTCGATCCATCAGGTTAAGCTACGCTTGCCGGGGTTGGTCAGTGGATGGGTGACCATCTTTACATACCAAGAATCCTCCGTGCCTCGGAAAGCACGCTAAGCCGTTGGTCCCGGCTGTCATTCATGGATCTTTGCCAGTCGTTACGAGTCGTCAGAAGCCCGAAAGTCTGACACCAGTCTTACCAAGGGGTATCGTATTACCCAGTTACTGGGTTGTGGAGGTCAGATAGGCAGTCGCTCCATGTAAAATACTGGTATTCAGCTGCATTCGGTTAGACGGGAAGCCGTCCCCAACATAGTTGGGAAAAGGCTAGGCAGATTGATATCGTGCACAGATATGAGATACTGGAACGTCACAATAAAAAGTATTAAAGAAAGTATTTACTGTGCATTTTTATCTTTTTCAAAGGTCGGCGATCTGTAAGGCATTCTTGGGAGGATCAGAATTGAAAGAGGTTTGTAAAAGAGGGGCCTTGATCTTTCAATGAATAAAGACTGCTCCGAACTTGGGAGGTGACATTGAGACCCGAGTATTACGTTATGTAAACAATTTTCCGTCATACCTACCACTAGGGCTCATGGTTAACTAAAACCCGCATGGGTCGATCCATCAGGGTAACAACGCTTGCCAGGGTCGGTTCATAGATGAGTGACTACCCATTTTATTAACCGACTTCCAAAAAGGAGGAGGTTCTATGTTCGTACCGTATGTTGCTTTTTTTATTTATTTTTATTTATGTCCTTCGATTTCTCCGTCGATTTTGAAAATTATTTTTTGTATGAAAGCTTATGCTCTCAAATTGGTCCCATAGAAATTTTATTAACTTCGCTTCGCGATAGTTTTTTAGTAAGTTTCAATAATACGTATTTTTCCCACTTAGTTTAAGTGGATGATATGATGATAACTTCCTGTCACTGTTGTTTACATAGCAGGTTGTGAGTGGTATTCGAATTTGTGTGGAGTAGGGACCACAAAAAAAAGTGAAATATTAATACTTTTTACAACAAAAAAAACAACCAACTTCGAAAAAAAAAAACCCTCCAAAGTGAAAAATTACTTTAATTTCGGAAGTCAGTGTCAAAAAAAAATCAAAAACCAAAGATACCGACTTCCGAAATTAAAGTTATTTTTCACTTTGTAGTTATTTTTTTTGAAGTTGGTTTTTTTTTTTGCATTTCATTCGTCGTCTGTGACAGTCGTTATGGGTCAGAAGCCCGAAAGTCCGACAAACAGTCCTATCAAGGAGTATCGTGTTATCCAGTTACTGGAGGTTAGATAGGCAGTCGCTCCATGTAAAATGCTGGTAATCAGTTGCTTTTGATTAGACTGGAAGCTGAGCTCAATATAGTTGGAAAAAGACTAGGCAGAATTGCAGGTACCTTTTACTTTATTGAAGCTGCGTTCTAAATTAAACACTATTGCGACTTATCGCATTGCGATCGAGTCGCAACGTTGCAAAGAGTATATTAAGGCGACGATAACCGACTTTTAATGATAATGCTGAAGATCACATCTAAACGAGTAGTATTAGTGATTTGGCAAAAATATATGTTAAATTAGAACATTTTCTTAACATATAAATGAATATTTTAGACTATGTTTATATTACATAGTGATTTGATTGCGTGATTCTCAGTTTTTTATCCACGTTAGATATAACTTTACAAATTAATATCACTATGTAATATAAACATAATCTAAAATATTAATATATAATAATTAATATATCTTAATAAATATATTAATATAATTATTAAGATATTAAGAAAATTTTCTAATTTTACATATATTTTTTCCAAATCATTAACACTACTCGTTTAGACGTGATCTCAGTATAAAATCATTAAAAGTCGGATAACGTCGCTTTAATTTAATACAGTATTTTCATCTCATGACACGACGCGCGCTTCACTTGTGGTTACCAAGCGTACAATCACGCTGTATATGTATGCGTAAGATGAGTAGTGTCAGCGTATAACACACACACTTTCGACTTCCCCGTGTCTCGGATGGTAGGAGAGCTCCTGCGCTTAAACACACATTCGCAGCGTGTTTTATACTTGGTAACCACAAGTACAGCGCGCGTCGCGTCGTGAGATAAAAATACTGTACAAAAAGATTGGTGTGGAACGGAGTCGGAAAGATTTATTAATATAATTATAATAATTAATTAATTTATTAATATAATTATAATAATTAATTAAATTATTAATATAATTATAATAATTAATTTATTTATTAATATAATTATAATATATTATAATAATTATATAATTTGTTTTTAGTAGGCGCCTAATTTTCCGAAGGTGTGCAGTCTTTAGTGCACCCATTATTTCGCCAGCAATTGTTTAGTCTCATGCACCTAAAGGGGGTGATCCGATCTACATTACCCGAACACAAATCCAGACTGCAGGCTGCTATTGAGCATTTTCTAATAACACTATGCCTGACTTGGGCATTGAACCCTCACGCTCAGAAGTCACTCGATGTTCACTAGAGCGAAGACAAAGTCCAATGTACAGAAATTATTATAAAGTAGAATGAAGTCAAACAATAATAACTTAGGTAATTGAATTACCTTCTAATTACAAATTAATGCCCAACATCAGCAAAAACAAGAAACAGAATCCCAAAAAATGCGCGGGAAATTGGGTGGTCTATTTTTAAAACTCCAACAAATCATATTCCAAGATGGCGGCAGGCGACAACCTGTCACCCTATATTGCGAATATTTCATTCAAAACCGACTCCTTTAATAAAGCTGCAGGGAAGACGTAATAAATCTTTTAAACTTAAATAATTATAATTATTTACTGGTCTTTTAGGCAAAACAAAAGCTAAATGGAGCAAAATTAACCTTAAATAATAATACTAATCACCCCACCGCCATATCTCTAAGTTGACGTCGTGTTGTGTCTTGCGTGCTCCTAAGCTCTAGGTCTTTGCCGGTTAGTTCTGAGGTAGTTATTATAGGATATTTTACATCACGCTACAACCTTTAGGAGCTGAGAAAAAATCAAAAAGTGAGATAGAACGCTAAGCGAAACGAGAAGAAAAGCAAAATAAGGCCTCATTTACGACCTTGCCGCGGTGAGCGGCGACTGAGCGCGGGGCGGCGAGCGGTGAAAACAAAAGTATGAAAATTTTTGAAGCACGCCACGAGTCGCCGCTCATAGTGAAAACGCGCGCGGTTTTGTCGAAGCGAATCGCTGCAGCGGCGCGCGGTGCGGGGACCGGTGAGATCAAAAGTACAAGCGAATGAGTGCGACGCCACGAAACAGAGCGGCGTGGATAGCGGTTTAGGTGTGACGGACTCGGCGGCAAACTTATAAACAAAAAATTTTAGACGATTTTGTGGCGGTAATGGATACCGAGGCGTTTTTAACTGAAATTTAATTTAAATCGACCCGAACTGTACTCATAAAACTTATCCGGATATATTCTGTAATCTTCGTATAGGTCACGAAATTCGCCATTTAAATGTCGATCTTTTTTCAGTTCGTGCACTCCTTTTCTCATATTAAGAATATTTTGTTTTAAAAATATACTGCTTTCTAAACACAGAAGGGATCATTTTGATAACGCCATAACTTTGAGCACGTTCTGACTACCTAAATACGTCCACCTCGGCCGCTGCCGCTAGCCTCCACTGAGGTACGTGGCGTGTAAAACGCACCGCTTACCGCCGCCGCCCCGCCTGCCGCGCCGCTCGCCGCTAAGACCGAAGCCGTAATAGCGCTGGCGGGCGATGCGTTGTGACGAGGTGGGTTGGGGGACAAAGAAATTTCATGCAGACGTAGTTGCGAGCAGGATAATAAATAGGAACCGAATGAAATGTTCTATTTCAGTATTCCAACTTAACAAACTCCATCCAAGTTTCATGTCTAACATACATTAATATTGTCATTTGCAGTTTTTGTACTCGTATGACGTAAATGACTATACATTTTCCCGAACGATAGCAATCTTAACCTAGTTCTTAGAAATTACAGTTACCTATGTATGAATACTTAGAGGTACCTACATATGAATAGCAAACTTAAGAATTCTCCGCACTAACGCAGATATATGCCAGCGACCTTGAGTGGTCAGTGTGTCGTACGTCCAGCCAGTAATAGACCTCGCCCATCAAGGAGCGCTGTCCCAAATTAGACGCATTATTAATTTATTAAACATAAATCAAAAGGTATTTTAATAAAACATGTATACCTACTAAAAGGTTAATAATTAAATTATCTTTAAAATCGTGAAGGTTTCATAAAAATACGCTTGATAGATTTGACGTGATTCTCAGTGTTTTATCCGCGGCAGACATAATTCAATAAATTAATTTCACTATGTAATATAAACATAGTCTAAAATATTCTTAAATTATGTTATTAAGTGTGTTTTATTACAATACCTTTTGTTTTATGAATAATAAATTAATAATGCGTCTAATTTGGGACAGCTCTCTCGATGGACGAGTCCTATTACTGGCTGGACGTAAGATACGTTATGTGAGCTCAGTACAGAACACGCAAGCTAACCACTCAAGGTCGCTGGGTAGGTATCTGCGTCTTAAAAGATTAGAAAATAACGTAACTGCGATAGGTATATCAACAAAATACGATACTTTTACATGACTGCGTTACCTATTGTGTTCACGACCGTGAAGATAAGTTTGTTTTCTACGCCGTTCAAAGTCAAAGCAACGCAGATTGTAAATGAAATCGTATGAGTCAGAGAAAACTGTTAAAATACATAGCATTACATGATACCTCCGGAGTTGTAAGCAGAGTTGTATTATACCTACACCCACATACCAGCTGAATTTTGATACCGTCTCGAGAATAATATGGTGTGTTGTGTAAGTGGAACAGAAGCCATGCCCGGGAATATTTGCTAGTGGCATTGACCACGCGGGCGGGTGGGGATGCGCGAGCGGCTTGTGCGCCTGCGAAAGGATATCAAAGAGGCCGACGGCAAGTGCGGCGACTACCTATCGGCCGCTAAGGAAAGCTACGAATTCATTGATAAATTCCGCGCATTTAGTAGGGTGCGTATATTTCGATATTTTTTATCGAAATCTGTGCCATACACACACTACTCCGTTCACCTATAATACCCAATTTTTTTCAAGACGGTAGAAAAAATCATGCGCTATTAGTAGTAAATTTGCCAATTTTGTAGGCCCGATCCTGAAATTGGTAGTACCCATATAAAGTTACAGGACGATAAAGATGTCTCCTCAATTCAAACGTCGTCGGAATTGAGGAGCCTGCTCGAACCAGAAACCAGCCGATTTTTTTTTTTTATCCATCCTAAACCGCTAATCTTAGAGACCTGAAACTTGGAGGGTGTGTTCTTTGTATGACGTAGGCATCCGATAAGAAAGGATTTTCCGAAAAAGGGGGGCAAAGTTTGTATGGGACAACGTGATTCCTTGAGATAATAAACTCGAAACTTGGCCCAAAAAGTACTAGGCTTGCATGAATTCACGATAGTATTCAATCATTATGTTTTGCTACTAATAGAATTTGGATGAGGTAGATAGATAGTTTATAACCTGGATTAACACATGGGATACTTTTTATCCCGGCAGTACGTTCCCGGGGGATAATTTCCGACATCCACGCGAACGAAGCTGTGGGCAAAAGCTAGTACTTATATAAACAGAAAAGAACAGAAATATATTCACAAAGATGATAATTATTTCTAAAGAAATCTCTTCAAGTATTCCTGCGATAACCCCCTGCAACCCTTTGTAACTTATGGAACTCTAAATGAGTGTACGAAATTACGCTACATTTATTTTCATACAATATTGCGCTCGGTACCTTACTCGACCCAAAATGTCCCCAACATAAATTCCTCGACTCATTTTGAGCGCCATAGATTAAGCCGGATTGCGCTCATCTGGTACCATCCTTTGGGAAAACCGTAATAGTTCGTGGTTCCCCAAATGGGGGGACTATTACTCCGCACTCCCATTAGTAAGTGACGTAGAAGGCAAAGGGCTTATGTTAAGAGGAAGGTAAATCTGCTGTATGTTTCATACGTTACTTTACCGGCAATAGGCTCGCCCCCTATTACATGGGACTTAAACATAACTGGCGAAATGTGGGTGTACCTCCTATAGTTACAACACTGTCTGACCCTTCGGAGCTTACAGGCGTGATGTTATGTTATGTTACTATTCCGGGTCTAGCCCTCCATGCAAGTCCTCCAAATTACTTAAGCTCCCCCCTCTGAACCCCCCTGCGTTGAAATTTTTCGCAGGTTATTTAAAAAAAACCAGCTGTTCCATACATTTTGAACGCGTAGGTATTGAACAGCTATGGAATAGCAGATTTTTTTTTTTGGCGCAGGTGATTCAGAATCATGTACCGAATCCATGGTATCAGTTTTTGCGTCGATGTCCCTGCCACCCTGTATGTTATCTCGATCACTGACTCCTAAGTCACAGGAACCTACACCTAGTTTAGGAGTCAGAGTATTTAAATATTGACCTTTGTATTAAGCCTTTTATATCATTATTGTAACCAAAAGACTCACTGCTGGACATGGGCCTCCCCCAAGATCCACCACTTCAACCGGTTCTGTGCTTCCCGCATCCAGCGGATTCCTGCGGCCTTCACAAGGTCATCAGTCCATCTTGTGGGAGGCATTCCAACGCTACGTTTTCCGGTACGCGGTTGCCACTCCAGAACCTTCCAGCCCCATTGGCCATCTATTAAGTGAGCAATGTGCCCTGCCCACTGCCACTTAAGTTTGACAACTCTTCGAGCTATGTCGATTACCTTGGTTTTCCTGGTGATCTCTTCATTTCTTATTCGATCACGTAGGGGAACTCCAAGCATAGCCCTCTCCATTGCCCTTTGGGTGACTTTTAGCGTTATAATAAGGCCCATTGTGAGCGACCACATTTCAGTGTCATAGGTCATCACTGGCAACATGCACTGGTCAAGGACTTTCGTAGTGCGATAAGCTGAGTTAAGAGCGGCCAATCCGTCATACTTTTCATACAAACGCTCGCACCTGATTATGGCGTTGAAACACATCTTGCTTTGAAATTGGCCATATTTTGTATAAACAATTTCTTACTGTATCTGTTAAGCTGTAAGTTTTCTTTAAAATAAATAAATATCATCATAAACACAGTTCATCCATCGTTTTTTGGTCTTCCCCTACTCTAATCGCCATTCACATTCATACTGAATAGGACTGAAAACTACCAACTACCTTTACCAATCGGTTCACCAAGCGTAGCGCATATAAATAATACTTTACTAACCACAAACTGCGCAGATCGTTTTATAGCGTATTGAATGTATGAATCATAAAATAATAATATTTTATGGTACAAATGCATAAGATAAGAAGCATCTTATGCCAAGGCTTGGAACCGTTCTATATCGGTAGTTAGCGGTTCTTGCCACCTCGGTACCTGGTTACCGGTCCCGGACGGATACCGAATCCACCTAACAAGTACCGCTACCTATTAAGGTACCCTGGGCGTGCCACAAATCCCTTATATTTTGTACAAGGAAACTGGTACGGTTGGTAACCTTGAAGTAATTTTTCTAATGCCTATTAACTATGCTTTTTACTTACTCACTGTTTTCTCACTTTCACTTAGGGAAATGTGAAATATTTGTTTGGTACCTACCGATTTTGGTACCGGTATATTACCGATTATGATCAGCCTATGATGTTCCCACTGCTGAGGCACAGGCCTCCTCTCTGTGAGAGGGAGTGGGCCGTAATCCACCACGCGGGCCCAGTGCGGGTTGGTAGAGAAAGAAAATACATTTATTTAGCACAGACTAAAACACACACAATAATATAATACACAGCAGATAAAAAAATAAATTCAAATAAAAACTGTAAAATGCGATGTAAGCAGAAATTTGATGGGGAGTGTGCCTCAGGGCTGCGCCAAAAAGGCGCAGTTCAACAAAAATGCCAGACAACTATAAGTGCCTGACGCTGGTTTTCAACTGGACCTGATAGTGTGATCTGATGGATGTAAATCTAAAACAGTTTTATAATGTAACGTGTATGCAGCATACTTAAATAAAATAAATTTGTGTCAGATAAAAAAAAAAAACATAAATATAAAGAATATGTAATTCCCAGCAGTAAAACTGTATAGTATAACAGCACCTATTTAAATTTCACACATCATCATCATCATCATTTTCATTTCTAGATGTCACATGTTTTCGAATTTTTGGTTCTAGGACATGCTGGTTTCTATCACGATGTCTTCCTTCACCGTTTTGAGAGCAGTGGTGATGAAATAATTTACAAAAAGTAAAGCGCTTGCCACCTACAACCAATCTACGACCTTTAATTATATGAAAGTCGCGACCATTACCACTGGGCCACTAAACTCCGTACTACGTTTGGCAAGGTCAAGGTCAAAGTGTAAACATCGAAGTGAGGTCACCTATACTATCTTCTTATAACGCCTTTATACCGTTGATGTTGATACCTCAAAATTGCTACATGACGGTAAATACCAGCGAAAATAGGCAAGAAAATATGCCGATAAGAGTACAGGTTGTCGATAAAATTGTAGTCAGGTATATTTGGTACAGGCAATTACGTCTAAACTGAGGGCCTAGACAAAATTACATTTTATCAGCTAATGGTAAAGGAAAAGTAAAAAAAAAACCTACCAAGTGCGAGTGGGACTCGCACACGAAGGGTTATCCGTACCGTATCAAAAACGCAGAAAAAACACGTTTCTTGCCCCTAACTTTATTTAATTTTTATTATTTGTTGATACAGCGGCAATAGAAATACATAATCTGTGAAAATTTCAACTGTCTACTTACAACGGTTCATGCCATACAACCCTCTGACATACAGACGGACGGACGGACTGCGGAGGCTTAGTAATAGGGTTCCGTTTGGCAATATTCGGTTACCTAAACCTAAAAATTTATTGGATTGACATACCTAAACTACCAAAAAGCATTAACAATGCTTTTAAGTCAACCCTATTGAAAGTCGTTAAGGCGAAATGGTATCGTGGTAGCTTTCCGGGAGCGGCGATATAACCCGGCCCGCGCGCAATTCTTTTGCACTATATTTACAAATATTGAATTTAATTTTTTTACTTGTGTTGATATAGAAAAATAAGTCCAAAATTCCTTAAAGTATTTAATAGTGAACACGTAGACGAAATTTTAATACAATTGCTTTGATAACAATCGAATGGAATAGGTTTTTCTCTTAGTGGTTGTAACAAAAAAAGCAGATTTTAAGGTAACTGCCGTTTTTTTCTATCGAGGAAAGTTTTGTACTCTTCAATTTTCGTAATCATATAAAAAAATATGCTTAATCGTTATTTTTTAAGAGAAACATTGATTTTGCGTGAAGTCGAAACATCTCCTTTGGAACCCATTTCACCTTAAAGGCTTGTGCAGACCAGCGCGACTTGTCGCGCGACGCGACACGAACAATACAATTTCTAAGAAAACTTCACAGTATAACAATAACCGGTGTCGCGTCGCGCGACAAGTCGCGCTGGTCTGCACAAGCCTTAATACGATGAGTAAGTTCAAATACGAAACGCGATTGTCACCTGTCTAGGCCCTCTGGTCCTTTTCAGTATTATTCGAGTATATTGTTGCTACATTGACAACGACCCCGTTATGGGAGATGCGATAAGGTAGCCCGCGAAAGACAATGTTTCTTACGTTTTATTTTCCAATTTGCAGATCAGTGTCTGTTTGTATGTTGATTAAAATATGATTGGCGACCGTAACAAATATGGCTTTACAGAATTATAATCATTAGAATCAGCAATACAACTACTTATGTTAGACTAATCCTAAAATGTCATGATTTCATGAAATAGTAATTCAATGGATTATATGAACTTATAGAGTTGTATTGGTGATTTTAATGATTAAAATTAAAAAAAATCGAATCATAGTTAAATCAACATACACCATGATATTGACCTGCAAATTGCAAAAACCCTAAAAAAATTTGATTTCGCTTTCACCTTAAATAGATCGAACAATTCGTAGCTGCCATCTTAGATTAACATCCAAGATGGTGGCCATGAAAATTCGTAAATCATGCAGTTAGTAAGAACGATACAGCGAATGCTATGCAGATTATTGCGTCGTTTCGACTTTTCAGTTTATATGCAGCTAGGCACTAGGATATTATTAAATCACTCTTAGTTCAGAGCGCCATTTAAAGTGCCTTTTTATGCTCTCAAATGTGATTCAGATAGCTTTTACACTTTCACAGTTCTTTATTTATGTGAGTAAGCTGAAAATTGTGAAGTGTTTTTTTAGTGTTTGTGTGTTTTGAAATGTATGGTCATAAAGTGACATTCTTACGTAAAACGTAATGTATTTCTCTCTTTCAATTCGTTAGTGTGTTTATAGCTCGAGAAACACTTATTAACCTTAATGAAATAATAATTCAATATGTCACCGTATAATTATGATCTTCGTTAGTTTATAATTTTCAAAAGACGACCATTGTCAGTTATTGTCTCTGGTATTAGTTTTTTTTTTTAACTGCAGGTAACCTAGAGCACAGTAACTTTTGTAAAATTCGTAAAATAGTTTTAAACCCAGGACATTAAAAAACTACACACGTGGACCGAGTCACGAGCACAGCTCATAAAAGCCGTTTCGTTTGATTTATTTTGCACATAAAATTCTAGTGTAAAATATAAATCAGTAACATACAGATCCAGTGGGTGAAAAGATGGTGGTTTGTTGCAAATAACGGGCACGATGCTTAGCTACCCTTCTGAGATATTTAAATATACTACTTATATTCCGGTCGCAGAGAGAATGCGTTCCTGACACCTGTCAGTTGAGTACAAAATAATACGTGTTTCACCTACGCTATATACTTTATTTATTCCTAATCGTGTCCAACTGAGAGGTGTCAGAAACGCAATCTCACAGCGGCCGGAGTTTAGTTATCAATTTAAGAGCGTTCATCTTAAAAGTTGGCAACGTCGCAAATAGCTGTCAAATATTTACCTGTTTTGATTAATTTGGCTAATATTGTGAAATTTATAAAAACAGGTAAATATTTGACAGCTATTTGCGACGTTGCCAACTACATAGTATTTCTTATTTCCATACAGTTACCCACTTTCTGTATAAACGCTCTTAAGCGAATTTCTTCCATGACTTAGTACTCTGAAATACAGTGTTATGATAATAATGTCAATTCAATAGCATTATCTTATAGGTAGACACGGGTCCACATCTTCGTGGGCCCGATGCGATGCAATCAGCAAAATGACGAACTTCCAACCAAACTTTCATGCTCTATTTAACCAGCGGGGTAGTGAATAATACACTTCTAGAAACAATAGCTTGAATTTTGACAGTTCAACAACATTCATGCATTATACAGAGTTATTGGTAAAACACCAACAACCTTTTAAGGGGTCATTGTTCTCGTCATTATGAAAAACTTTTACTACCTATGGGAACAACCCTGAAATCACGAAAAAAAAATCTGCTGTTCCCTACATTTAAACGTATGCGAACATAAATATAGGGAACAGCAGATTTTTTATTCGTGATTTCAGGTTTGGTCCCATAGTAAAAGTGGTTCATAATGAGGAATACAATGACCCCTTAAAAGGTTATTGGTGTTTTACCAATAACCCTGTATACGTTGTTGAGCAGACAAATTTTTCGAACATATGTAGCAATGGATTTACAATAAATTTCAAAATTATTCAGATTGTAATTCATAGCGTGTTACGCAACGGTGCAGGGTTGAATTTTCAAAAATCCTTCCGATTTTTTTTTTTTTTTTTTTTTCCTAACTAGGGCATCTCGCAGATTACCACTAAGGTAGTGACTGCTTAACCGGGCTTTCCTGTGGCTGCCTTAAGCTTCTACACTCAAAGCCTCCAGCCAGGGCAATTTTACTATTCTAATTAAAACTAGGCGAATGCTCGCTAAGGGCCACCCCCTGTGGGGTGCGAACCTCGGCTTAGGGCATTCGCTGAGGGGAGGATAGCAAGAGGGACAGGCTGGATCAAAATGGTGGTTTCATGATCGGGGAATTTAAAGCTACAGGCTCAGCGGCAACGCGTGCTGGCGCTTCGTCGACGAGCAAGGGTCGGGGGGGAGTATCGTTTACTCGGGAGGGTCGCGATCGCGGGGGACCTCTACGGCGAGGTCTGTATCGCGGGTGTCGGATGTATTTGTGCACTGTACTCGTGGCCCTATTGCTCTCCTGTAGGAGTGTGATGGGGTCATCTGGGTCGGAGAGGATATGCCTTGGGCGGCGAAAGTGACTGATTCTAGAGGGAATGTAACTAGCTGCCTCGACAACCAGAGGGTTGCGATGTTTGACGGCTGAATCGAAATAACGCTTTGACATGCGTTTGAGAAACTGGTGGATGGTAGGTATTTTAAGATCGAGATGGAGGATCTCATTTCTAACGTACATGGGGGATCCCGTGATTCTACGGAGGAATCGGTTCTGTAGGGTTTGCAACCTATGGATGAATCGGGGTTTGGTATGGGCAAAAACGATACCCGCATAGGTCATGATAGGGCGGATGCACGTGGTGTAAGTTCGCAATTTGCACCTGAGTGACATTTTGCTACGTGCATTTAAAACGAAATGAAGTCTACTGAGAGCGAAAGAGGCTCGCGAGTGAACCGCCTTTATGTGCTCTGAAAACGTGAGATGCCTATCTAAGATCACACCTAGATATTTGGCTCGCGTAGCCCAAGGGATCGGCTTGCCAAACATGGTGACTGATCGGGGGAAAGAGGGATTTAGCCACGGTTTCGAGAAGAGGACCGCTTGGCTTTTATCGGGATTGACCTCGATTCTCCACTTCCTAAACCAGGCGCCAAGGTTATTGACCGCCTGTTGGAGGTTTAGAAGCATCGAAGCGGAACCTAAAC
The DNA here is from genome assembly GCA_916701695.1 of Agrochola macilenta. Lineage (NCBI taxonomy): Eukaryota > Metazoa > Arthropoda > Insecta > Lepidoptera > Noctuidae > Agrochola > Agrochola macilenta. Next base: position 4,574,778 of record OU753572.1, on the reverse strand, counting down.
CTTTACAATAGATGGCAGTGTCGTCTGCGAACAGAGCCAACTGAGTCTTTTTGTTTCTAGGGATATCGCTGGTGAATAGCGTGAACAATAGGGGGGCGAGTACAGAGCCCTGAGGGACTCCTGCTCGGATCTGACGAGGGGTGGATAGGGCTCCGTCTATGCGATAGCGAAAGGTGCGATTCGACAAGTAGTCTCGTAGGATGAGCACGAGACGATCTGGCACACCGAGTTTGTAGAGCTTATACAATAAGCCGTTGTGCCAGACTTTGTCGAACGCTTTCGCTATATCAAAGAAGATAGCGCATGTCATTAAGCCGCGGTTTATGGCGCTGCTTATATGTTCTATGATACGGTGGGCCTGATGCACGCTAGAGTGCTGGGTTCGAAAGCCGAACTGTTCATTGGGGATTAAGCCCTTAGTCTCGGCGTAGTCTCTGAGTCGCTTATAAATAAGCTTCTCATAGAGTTTGCCGAGTACTTTGAGCAGACTGATGGGACGGTAACTGGTGGGATCTGATTTGGGCTTGCCAGGTTTTGGAATACCTATGACAGTGGCCTCTTTCCATGTTTGGGGAAAGATATTATTGCTTAGAGCACCATTGAAGATGGTGGTCAGTAGCATAATGAGATGAGCGGGGAAGAGTTGGATCACCCTATTGGTGAGTCCGTCTGAACCGGGGGCTTTTCTAATTTTTAGACCTTTGATTAAGTCGTGCACTTCGTCCGGAGCGACTGGAGGCAGAGGACTATCAGGGTCTTCGACGGGAGGGAGAGAGGCTCTGCTTTCGACTTCGGCGTCGACCTCTGCGAGGTGAGCTTGGTCTACTGGCTGAGAGCTGGGAGAGCATTGGAGCTCGAGACTATCTGCTAGGCACTCGGCCTTTTCGATGTCGTCGAATGCTATTGACTTATCGGGGCGTATCAGGGGGGGCATGGTGGCGATCTCCCGGGATTTGAGTTTCCTCTGAAGATCCCAGAAGGCCTTGTGAGTGGGCTCTAGCTCGCTAAGCATCTTGTCCCAGCCCGCTTCACGCAGCTCCGCTACGCGTGTACTTACAGTTCGCTGTAAGTAGCGCATATGGGCTTTGTTTGCGGCACAGGGGAAGCTGCTGTAGGCACGGGTGGCCGCGTTCTTCTCCGTCATTAGAGCACGTACATCGTCGGGGAGCTTCCAGCGACGGTTATCCGTCGCTGGGACCTCCCTTGAACAGTCGTTCAGGACAGATTGTACGTGCTCCGTGAGGGAGTCGATCGCGGCCGTCGTGTCAGCGATAGAATCGAAGTTGTTGGGGATTGAGTCTAACTGAGGGGATGTGGTGGGTTTCAGCTGTTCGCTTACTCGCCTCCAGTCTGTTATCTTTTTTGTAGCAGAGGGCTGGTCGGGGTCATGATGACGATGACCTATGCGGGAGTCGAGTCTTATTAGTACTGGACGGTGGTCAGAGTTAAGCTCGTGCACCGTTTCTATTGAGTCTAGTCTCAAGTTGACACTCTTAAGGAGTGCCACGTCCAGGACATCAGGAGAGTATCTGGGGTCGTGAGGAAAATGAGTGGGAGTCATCGGAGCGATGACGTCAAAGTTCAGGAAGGTGGAGAGGTCGAACAAGTGTCGACCCCTGGAGTTGATTCTGGTACTATTCCAGGAGGGATGCTTTGCATTGAGGTCGCCCGCTATGATAACGGAGTCGCTCATGCCTAATAGGATTGTGAAATCGTCTGAGATATGTTGGAAATTCTCAGCCGACGTAGCGGGAGGGAGGTAGACCGATACTAGCATGATCGGCTGATGGCCAGTCATGGATAGTCGGCAGATAGTGACTTCTAATTTACTTAGGGGAGGAGGGTCCATAGGTATGCAATACAGATCCCGTTTGTGATAAATAAGGGTGCCGCCCTTGTGACAACGCGTCCTATCATTACGGATGAGACGGTAGTTCGCTATAGAGGGGTTTCGGTGACTAGGTTTGAGGAACGTTTCCTGAACGAGGAGTAGGTCAATTTGATGGTCGCGGAGGAATTCCGAGATCTCATCGCGTTGACCGCGGATGCCGTTTGCATTGAAGATGCCTATTTTAAGGGATCGGGGTTTATGCCTCGCTGTACTGGTGTTAGACATTATGAGGTTTATTTGGGTGGAGAGTTTGCATGACGTCAGAGTATTCATACAATACTCTTTGCAACATTGGGAAGTTATCGGATTGTCTGGCCACGAGTATTTCGTGAGCCATCTGTACGGCGCGGGGGGAGCAGAACGCCATATAGGTGTCTGAAATTATATTATATACGTCCGAAGTGGACAACTGAGCGGCCGCGGGAGCGGCGGTGGTGGGGCGCGGTGCTTTATGAGCGGGAGCGGGAGCGAGAGCGGGAGCGGGAGCGGGTTTGTAGTGGGCCGCGGGAGGGCCTGCGAACGCGGGGAGGAGGATACGCTGATCCATGAGGGAGGGAATTTTATTGGGAGGAGGTTGAGACTGAGGTTGAGATAAGGGCGGGGTAGCGATCGCTAAGGCTGGGAAGGCCTGACGGTGCTGGAGTTGATTCCAGGGGCTGGGTCTCTGAGGGCTAAGCCGCTCGGGGATTTGAGATGACGGGATAGGGAATTCCCTTTGCTTTAGCTGACGATCGTCAAGACGTTTCGTCAGTTTGGGCGAAGTATTTTTTGGGGCTTTTGAGCAGCCACGGTAGTTGGCTGTGTGACCCTCTTGCCCGCATAGCACACAGCTAGGTGGGCTGTCGCATTGACTATGGTCCTTTGGACGGGTGCATTCAGCAGTGCCGTGGTCGCCCAGGCACTTGACGCACCTGGGTTTCGCATGGCAAAACTTTTGCGAGTGCCCATATAATTGGCAACGATGACATTGCCCTATAGAATGATTTTTCCATGGCTTCTCTATAGAGAATCCCATGAGATTGCATATAGATTTGATGTTAAAGATCGGGTTATGCCCATCGATCGGGGAGCACACGACGAGTACCATGTCGTATGCCTCCCTACCGCGCGAACGGTGCATACGGTGCACTTCGTCAACTGGAATATTCTGCGACTTAAGGTCGGCTAGAATTTCTGCTGGGGAGATTTCTTTAGGGATCTTTTTAATGACAACTCTGGTCTGTTTTTCTTCTGGGAGAGAGTACGTGTGGAAGGACACGTTCCTGTCTCTCAGAAGCCGGGTTAGGGATCTGTAGTCGGTCGAGGTCGGGACTATTACTTTTATACCCTGTTGGGTAGAGCGGGCATTGGTGTAGCCGATCTTGAGATCGACACACCACTTTGAGATGGCCGTCCACTTCTCCTTGTCCTGAATGAACACAGGAGGTGGAGGCGCGACCTTTTTCTGGCCAGAAATAATAATAGGGGCGGTGGGAGCAACCTGCGAAGAGGCTGATGACGTAATCGGACGGGGGGTGGTGGAGGGGGAAGCTACGGGGGGGCAAGTAGCTGGGGTGTCGGAGGTATTGACAGGGGTGAGGCAGGGCTCCTCGAACGCTACGACCTTAGTGGCCTGCGAAGAGAGTTGCTTCCGCATCTTCCTCTTATTCCCTTTCCCTTCGACTCGGACAAAATTGTCGTTGTCGTCGGATTGGGAAGTAGAGGCGACTTGGTCCTCTGAGTCGGAGATAGTGATATAGGGGAAGGGGGTGGAGGGGCGGTTTGGGGGAATAGCCTGGCTGTCAGTGTCCATTGACACGACTGGGCTGGCTGCTATCTGAGATTTATCTAAGGCATCACTAAAAGTTGTGATTTCCTCAGAGGAATTGATAGGGGACTGGGGGGGGGGGGGGTTCTAGGCTACCAGGAGGGCACTCGAAGCACTCCTGGTTCAGCGCTAGGATCTGCAACTCTACAGCGAACTGCCGCCATAGAGCTGGTTCTAGGGCGACCATCTGCCTAATCACATCGATAAGCGATGTGTTTATGCGTCTAGTCGCATCTAATTTAGCCTCGGAAATGACGAGGTCCGACTCCATAATGGAGTTTAAAACTGACTGACTACTACTAGTTGGGAACCTATTGTCCTAACGTTTTTCCCTACACCTATCTCCCCGGGGGAATACCGGGGATGTGTAAAACCCTCCCTGTCGGGTTAGACAGGGAGGTTGAGTACTTAAGGTGAGCCCTAAGCTTGCTTTTTGCCCGTTGCCTATCTTAGTGTGCAACGGGGTCCTATCCAGTCTAGTGCGCCGGGTGTAGACACACCCGACCGACACTAGGTGTGTGGCTGTTGAGGCAAGACTGTCACCAATGCCGACTAGGAGATCCCCCAAGGCCGAGCACTGGGACCCGTCCAATTGACTGCCTCACCCTGAAGGGGCTCGGCGGGTGTGTTGGGTCAACACCCCACTCGGTTTCGTTGGCACCGTATAGGTTTCCACCGAGGACCACGAAACTGTGGATTTACCCTGAAGGGGATTTAATCGCGACGATTACGTTTTAGAGTACAACTCTGATAAGAAACTTATTAATTGTGTCTTGAAAAAGACAACAATTAATAACTGAAGATAGTCCCAGACTATACACGTAGCAGGAACCACAGCAGGAGGAGCCACTGAGCCGGAACTCAGGAGATCTGGAACACACGCGCACACACTAGCAGCAGCACGTCCGTCCGCGTTCGATGCCGAGCGCAATCCTTCCGAAGCGCTCACCTTCGTTAAATAGAAGTGTCTCTCGCGCAAACTATTCAGTTTAGAAAAAAATGGTATTGGAAACCTCAATATCATTTTTGAAGACCTATCCATAGATACGTATGGTTTCGATGAAATTTTTTTTTTTGTGTTTCGTTTCTAAGTATGGGGAACCCCCAAAAATTTATTGTATTTTTCTATTTTTGTGTAAAAATCTTAATGCGGTTCACAGAATACATCTACTTACCAAGTTTCAACAGTATAGTTATTATAGTTTCGGAAAAAAGTGGCTGTGACATACGGACGGACAGACAGACAGACAGACAGACATGACGAATCTACATATAAGGGTTCCGTTTTTTGCCATTTGGCTACGGAACCCTAAAAAGTACGCTTTAGCAGGATCTCACGCTTCTTGACAGTATACGCTGTGCTTTCTGTGTTAATTTGTGAAAGTTTTTACTAAGCAGATAAACTCTGGTTAAAACCGCGTACTCAAAAACTGAGCAGTCAGATATAGTTTTACTCAAATAAAAAATGCAGTTGCCTCGTTGGTCTAGCGTTCGCAAGCGCGACGGGTGAGCATGAGGTCCTGGATTCGATTCTTAGGTCAGGCAAAATGTTATTGGGTTTTACGAGTATTGTACATGGAGTCCTACTACATGATAAAGATATTTTATTTTGCAAATATGGATACAATACACGGTGTTTTATGGAGTAGGTTCAGCCATATTTTACCAGTAGGCATGCAAAAGTTACAACAATTATAAACTAAATCTACAGAATTTTAACAAACAGCAAAAAAACAACACAAAACTAAACATAATTCTTATTTTGAAACATTACAAAATAAGTTACAAATTTTTTTTCACTTAGGAATTCTGTTACGCTATAGTAAGCTTTGGCTGTCAAGAAGCTTCGAAGTTTTTTTTTAAATAATGTTAGCGGCAATTCTATTAATATTTCCAACTTTTTGGTATTTTATCATATGTGACCGGAGCCATGCAGTAAACACTTTTGCGCATTAGTGCTGTATTAGCGGACTGATGACATAGTTGAGTATTGTCGCGTCTATTACGTAAAACTACATCGGCCAGACGTTTAAAACGATTTGGGTTCAATTTAACAAAAACAGCTACTTCTAGTATGTATAAACATGGTAGTGTCAGTATTTTATACTGTTTAAAATATGGCATGCAACTATCCGTAGTTTTTAGCTTAAACATCACCCGTATGCATCTTTTTTGAGTCTTTTCCGGTTGAGTTACCCCAAAATTTTATTCCAATTCGTAGGTGGGATTCTGCTATACCGTAGTAAGCAGTAAAGAGTGCATCCGTGTAAACTATTGACGATAATGTATGAAGTACATATGCGGATTTACTCATTTTCTTACATAAAACATTAATGTGTGATTTCCAGTTGAGATGTTTATCTATTTCGAAACCCAGGAATTTTGTAGTTTCTACTTCTTCTACAACATCATTATTGTAGTGTACATTAAAGCTCATGCTAGGAATCCGTTGACTGAAATGTATGACTTTAGCTTTGTTCAAATTGATTTTTAAATTGTTTTCTACAAGCCAGTTTACATGGTGGGTGTACTAATGGTACACCTCTGCCAAATCTTTCGGAAAAACAAAATGTATTGTGATGTGTAAAAAAACAGTTCTATATTTTCTGTATTCCTCTTGATTTCAGTTGACAGTTCAATCTCAAAAACTAAACATGTACAAATACGCTTGCACCTTGCCGTATCGCGGATCATCTCAAAAGCTCCCGTAAACTAGGTCTTTCATTATCTGTTTGTTTATGACAGTAATACAGCAACTATCGATCGTTATCGAGGATCTCATCATCTCGCTGGCTGCCGAAGGCGAACTTATTTCATCTCCTGTTTCAAAAGTTTCCAAGAGATAAGCTGAAGCGGAAATGCGCTCTGGTAGTTGAAGGAGTTTGCGTCGAGAAGTTTTGAGATTTGTAGTAGCAACAGGTTGGGTTTATGCCAAGCTTGTTGTCTTATCTTATCTTCCTTCTATGGCTCCGTGACTCACATGAAAGCACAGAACCAAAACCAGTGCAGATTACTAGTATCATCGTCTTAGAGTGAAAAACTTTTATATGCGAAAAACTGGTGGCCAACTGGGAAGTTATAATTATATGCTAATCGCGCGGTAAAATCTGCTTGCGCGATGCAAGATTTTGCGTGACGTCAGTATGATGCGTAGGTTGCATGTGGCGATATAGATGCCGCCACAAAACTGCGTGTATAAGTCAAAGTAGCATTCCCGAGCTTTTATGTACGAAACATATTAATAAAAGTTTATCTGCTCAAATATCGGGACTTATACAAAATCAGACTACAATGTTCTCACTGCTGGGGTTCAGGCCTCCTCTCTGTGGGCTCTGCTAAACCACCACGCGGGCCCAGTGCAGGTTGGTAGATGTCACAATGTCTTTGAATTTTTCGTTCTAAGACATGCGAGTTTCCTCACTATGTTTTCCTTCACCGTTTTGAGAGCAGTGGTGATGAAATAATTTGCACAGAGTAGAGCGCCTGTCAGGGTTCGTACCTATGACCTACAACTTGTAAGTCGCGATCGTTACTACTGGGCTACCACAACTTCAATACCGGGACATGGTGTGGCGTAACCTGGACTTAGGTATCTCAAATTATGTAATATAGGTTCCCAAAGGTGCGCCGCGGCACCCTGGTGCGCCGTAGAGAGTAGAGGGGCGTCGTGGGTATTCGTGAGGTGCTCTGAGTCTCCGTAAACTCTATTGCGACAGCAGCCCTAAAACAAGATTCATGTGTACCGATTTGGAAGAGTTTTTCATATCGATCCTAATAAATATCCAACTTTAAATTCAAAAGCTTAAAGTTCTTATTCCCTTTGCAAATTTATGTGAAGCCGGATTTCAAGCTGTTTTTATTTTTAGTTTTAATCATTGAACTATATTTCGACTAACTAGGGCGACGAGACAAACTACTTAACCTGTAAGTGCGCCGCGAACTGATAAAGTTTGGGAACCCCTGATGTAATACATTCTTAACACTTTGCGAGACAGTAAATGCCCCCAGACGTAATAACAATAAAATTTATATAGTCTCTTTCAGAGGCCTTCAACCGATTAACATTTAAAACATACTTTCTGTCTCTGCCGAAATCCAACAAAGTGATTTGTGTTGGCAGCTGACCAGTATAGAGGGATGAAGAATGGGGTGTAAAATTCACTCATCCTCTGTAGAAAAGGGAGGATCCTGCGACCGTCTGGGTGTCGTGCCTGGTGGGCAACTGCCCGACGAATGACGTCGGGACGTTACACATATCCTTCCTATCTTACGGAGTTCGCGTGACGTAGATGCCGCCACATCTCTATTCTTGCCCAAAGCAGAAAGTGCGATTTCCATTGTAATTTAAGAGGGTGGAGATTTGTCATACAGGTCACGAAACCAGTATAGACTGCAGCTCTCACAAAAAATATCTCGCTGTTACTTACGACACTTCAATCTGCCTAGTCTTTTCCCAACTATATTGGGGTCGGCTTCCAGTCTAACAGGATGCAGCTGAATACCAGTACTTTACATGGGGCGACTGCCTTTCTGATCTCCACAACTAAGTTACTGCTGGGTAATACGATGCTCCTTGATAAGACTGGTTGTTATTCGGGCTTCAGACAACCCGTAACGACTGTCAAAGATCCACGAATGAAAGCTGGGACCAACGGCTTAAAGTGCTTTCCGAGGCACGGAGTAGTCACGGTATGTACGGACCAACTCCGGCAAGCGTAGCTTGTTGATCCTCCTGATGAATCGACCCGTGCGGCTGTTATTACTTAACCACGAGCTCCTCCACAGTGCAGTAGGACACTTACAGGTAGTTTTTCTAAAATCGCTTTCTGTTCCTACTTCATCCCAAACCTAAAATGCAAACATCCACCCCATTGACACGGATAAGTGTGGCACCAGAGCCGACATCGTCAACGACTTCTAATGGAAGTTTATTGAGCAACTTTATCTCTCGAAGTCTTCTGCTCGAAGTCGTTACAATACACTTTTATGTTGAAGTTGTACAAACTTTAATGGATTTCCTTTCATTTTGGTTATTGGAAATGTAAAATTGGAGTTTTTATCCGGAGTAGTTCGTAGGACCAAGTTTTTAGTTTGTACTTTATTTGTAAAACTAGAAGGACCAAAATATCTTGAGGTCTGCATTATTATGATGCATCCCTGATGTCATAATATCGTTTTACTTTATGTTATCAGACAAATAAAATGTTTAGTTGTGAGAAATAAAACACTACGTTGTAAATAGAGCAATGAAATCAATTATGATGCAGTTTGGAAAAATGTGCAGAACTGTCGTCGATAGAATTTCAAACGTTTGGCTACATTTCAAAAACTTAAGAAATAGTCAATAAAGAGTCAGCCCCAGAAGCTCTATTGCTCTAAACTTAATGTTTTATTAATACGGGTCCAAAATTTAATGTATTGTAAAAATAGGATAATTAATTAGCTAATTGACTACCAACTCAAATTGTTCGTTTATTCAAATCTTATCTGTAATTCTTTGATAGTTATTTGAAATGGCTATAACAGGGAAAATATACGTAGTTGTTTATCAAGTAATAAACAATTAATTTCCCTGACTGGATCTAAATAATTTAACTAAGCAATTAGTATGATCATATCAATCCTGCCAAGCGTAACCACGGTGATTAAAGCATATTATGCAGATAATATGATACCACCTGCCAAGTGAAACCGCAATCATTGCGGCATAACCAGATGTACCCACAATACTAATCCTCTAGCCAAGTGTGCTCATTATGGCAATACCCCAGGCTGACTGCGGCAAACAAAACCTAATAAACAATTACTAGTGTACATAAAATGGTGGTAATGAATCAACGATACGGTAACATTCCTGAAGTAATGGCCGGCTCTCACCGCCGATAAACTGTGCCGCTATGTGGTGAAGCTGCTTACTATTGAGTGCAATAGATCTTTAAGATTTACTACTACTGCATGAATAGGAAGGTAAATGACAAAAAGCCCGGAATCGATGCGCCGCGCGTGCAGATAGCGTTTAAAAACAGCAATGCAATTAAAATTCGTGGCACCGAACGACCGCACAACTTCTGTCATGGACCGACTTCAAAGCCAAAAACTGACGTTTTTAAAACGTCATTTGCGGCCTAGTTGCGAGTAAACGGTAACACACTTGGTTTGTATAGAAAGTGTTGACCAAGCCGCATCTTAATTTAAAATTTCAAAAGTCCTTTATTCAAACTGGGCACAAACGCCACTTTTCGAACGTCAAAATTACATAAGACAGTCCCCCAAAAACGCCCGTACTTCACCACTTCCTAGTGCTTTAGCTGGGAAGAAGAAGTGGAGCAACAAACTCCCCATTAGCACTGCTGTCTGTTTAGTTACAAAAACTTGATTCTGTATAATAGTACTTATACTAGCAGCGGCCGCGGAGACGTCAAATTGCCCAGTGGCAATGAATCAACGATATTGGTTACGTTCCTGAAGTAATGGCGGACTCTCACCGCCGATAAACTGTGCCGGTATGTGGTTGAAGCTGCTTACTGTTGATTACAATAGATCTTTGACACTGACTACTACTGCATGAATTGCAATAGGTAGGTAAGGTAAATGCCTCGTTGTCGCTGTATAGTCAATATATATAAATATACATTTCCGCAAAAAAGCGATTTTCTCTGAAATTTTGATATAAATATATTATGGTGTTATGAAAATTGTGTTTCAGTGGTTTCTAAAACCCTGACATCCCGGGACAAGAATCTGCTGTTTCCAACATTTTTTTGAGTTTTGTGAACATAAATGTATGGAGCAGCTGAATTTTTTGTCACGATTACATAAAAGTCAAATGATAAAAGTTGCAAAAAAAATATGAGTAAAATGGCCCCCTAAGAAGTTTTCAGTTATTTTAATTACACTGTATAATTCTGTTACCACTCTAGATTAAGGAGGATGCGATAAGGTAGTCCTCGAAATTCAGAAATTCAGTTATTTGAATTGTATCATGAAAAAACATATAACCATGATGAAACTTTTAAAGAATTTGTTAAGAAATATTCTAAAACTTTTAAAAGAGCTTGTTCCTCAGCAAAAGCCATGCACATTAAAAATAAAATAAAATCTTCAGGAAATAAAATTAAAAAAACTTGGAATATTATTAATTCAGAAACGGGAAGAACGACAATACGGAATCGTGACTTCCATCTAAAAATCAATAATGTAGATATTAAGGCAAACGTGGAGGTGGCAACTGAGTTTGAAAATTTCTTCACAAATATTCCCATTTTAACAACCAAAACTCTGTCATTGAAGTCCTCCACTTCTGTTTACTCAATACTTAAAGAATGTGTACCAAAATGTGAAAAACTTTTTGAATTTACAATTATTACTACTAAAGACATTACAGAATCGTTTAAAAAGCTTGATGTAAAAAAAAACTGCTGACCTTTGGGGATTATCAGTACATACCATGTCTTCAATAATTGATGTTATTTCACCTTTTTAACAATCGTTTTTAAGTCTTGTATTGCATCTGGTGTATTTCCTGATTTGATGAAACTTAGCAAAGTGATTCCACTGTTCAAATCTGGCAGCACAACTGATCCCACAAATTTTCGGCCTATTTCGATATTACCTACATTGAGTAAAATCTTTGAAAAAATAATTTTAAAACAAATGTTAGGACAATTCAATGCACATAATTTACTTCATTAGAAACAGTTTGGTTTTACAAAGGGTCGTTCAACTACAGACGCGGGCATGGAATTATAATAATCATATTTAGATCAAGTTACAACCTGATGCTGACCTGCAAATTGCAAAAAACGTAAGAAAAATTTAATTTAGTGCGCTGTCCTTGCGCTTTCGCCTTAACATCCATTGCAATAAGGGGGATACTCGTGTTTACCGTAGTATACGTAGTTTACATTTTGCTATTTAAATATAAAACATAGTTTAAATTGCACTGAATTTAATTTATTTAGTATAAGGCAGTGACCCAAACATTTATATAATTTGTTTTATGTCGACGGTTATTTCATTAGAGGAAAACTGCAGCGTTATACAGGGTGACCTCTAATTGGTAATACAAAATCAAAGTAATACATAGAACTTCCCTGAACCAATCGCTTCTGCTAGGTCTCGTGCAAAAATTTAAATCATAAGTACTTTTTTTTAAAGTTTCCTAATTATCCCAATTTTTTTGCTTAAATTGGTTACCCTATCACTACGTTTAAAATCAAAGAGGTTTAAAGTATTTCAAGTGAACACGTTCCTCTTTGGTTCGTTATCCGATCTTACATATTATTTATTATAAAATCGTATGTTGATTAGTAAATTGTCACTTGTCTTGTCAAAGAAAGTACTCGTAAGATTTTTCGTAATATTTCAGATAGTAATTAAATAAAATGCCCCGAGCTTATCCTTACACGAACATTCAGCGAATGGATATGATATCTTTTTATTTTACGTTACGAAATACCGTACGAACTCAAGCGTTATTTCATGAACGATACCCTGATTGCCCAACACGTACGTGTTCTAATAAACTCCATTGTCCAAAATTTAAGAGATTTTGGACAGTTTACTGTTCCAGTGTGCATGCATGTTTAAAATCGTATGGTAGAAAAGTTACTTTTATATCACATCAAATTGGCTGTCATAATTTATCGGACGGAAGCGAGATCTTTTTAAGTCACGATCACGATAATTGGCCGATAAACGGCCATATCGTCGAGCAACTTTAACTTATCTTTTACAAAATGAAAATTGTCTGTCATTAAATGTGTCATAGTTGCCAGTTGACGTTAGTTTTTGTTATAAGGTAACCATAGCAACGTCAGTTTCCGGAAAAAGAGCGGTCAGTCATTGGTTCACCGAATTTGTTGTAACGTGTAACCATAGCAACATCAGCTTCCGGAAAAATCAACTTTAACTTATCTTTTACAAAATGAAAATTGTCTGTCATTCAATGTGTCCTAGTTGCCAGTTGACGTTAGTTTTTGCAATAGGTAAGGTAACCATAGCAACGTTACGGAAAAAGAGCGGTCAGTCATTGGTTCACCGAATTTGTTCTAACGTGTAACCATAGCAACATCAGCTTCAGGAAAAATCGAGGTCTACCATTGGTTTACCGTTTAAGTTATTACGTAACTGTAGCAACGCCCGCCTTTTTGGTCAACAGAGTTCGGCCAAATTCGTGAATCCAGCCTCGTAAGAGTCCGTCATTGTTGTGATAGAGCTGACAGAGTTAGACAAGCATGACGTCATGTAGATTAACCACACTTGGGACTGGGACATTATTTTTATTATTATATTTTGTTAGAAAATTTAAGATAATTAAGGAAAGTTAACTTTAACAACTGAGTTAATGTAATACACTATTAGCAATGAACTGAATCAGAATCAAGTATTTTGTATTACCAATTCGAGGTCACCCTGTATAGAATGGAATTGTTTAACTGATATTTAAATAATCTACACTTTTGACTACAATTTTTTTCTTCGTTTGTCTAGTACGCTGTGCATGAAGTCCTGGGTTCGATTCCCGGGTTGGGTAATACAATGATTTTCAATAAATTAAAATACTAAATAGTACGCAATAATTGTTTACCAAATGATACTAGTAAAGAAAAATAAAACTTTAGTACATAACATCACGCCTTTTCTCCCATTTGGGTTGGGCAGAGGTGTACCTAAATCTCTTAGATAGGACATGTTAATTTACAAAACTGTAAGAGTCAAGATATTATTAATATAAGTGTAGCAGCATCTACATCGCCACATCTGTATCAAAAAAGACCTGACGTCACACAACATCCTGACGTCACACAAATCCTGCATCGCGCAATTAGAGTTTACCGCGCGATAAACATATATAGAATCTCCCAACTTCAAACCTTTGGGCAGTTGCCCGCCAGACATCACACCCGTCTGGTCGGAGGATCCTCCCTTTTCTATGGGGGATGAGTGAACTTTACACCCTGTTCCTCATACCCCTAAATTGGTGACCTCGAGCATGAACGTCAACGCAGCCTTCGTGCAGATACTTAAGCGTGACGTCATCATCATCATCACTCCCGCAAGCTTTCGTGAGGCGAGTCACACAACCAGTCAGCACCCACGGCTTCAACGGGTATCCTGACCACCAGCATGCAGCGAACGCGCATTCCTGGTCATCACCCTCAGCCACAATCCATCGCTGTACCACATCCGACCCACTGGATCACAACACAGCGCCACCCCGACTCACTGGGGAATCATCGCAAACAGTTCCGACTCACCGCGAACTAGGCGGCACCCGGTTCCGACTCACTGGAACCACAGCTGGCACTGTGAACCATCGCAAGATGCAAGACTCAGCCCACTATCGACCTCCGGTCTCCGGAGGGGAGTGATGTAGCGGCATCTACATCGCTACATGCGAACTACGCATCAAAAAAGACCTGACGTCACACAACATACTGACGTCACACAAATCCTGCATCGCGCAATTAGAGTTTACCGCGCGATAAACATATGTAGAATCTCCCAACTTCAAACCTCTGGGCAGTTGCCCGCCAGACATCACACCCGTCTGGTCGGAGGATCCTCCCTTTTCTATGGGGGATGAGTGAACTTTACACCCTGTTCCTCATACCCCTAAATAAGTTTGATATCACTTTTTAGGCCTTTTTAAGGGTTCCGTACCTCAAAAGGAAAAAACGAAACCCTTATAGGATCACTTCGTTGTCCGTCCGTCAATCTGTCAAGACCCTTTACCTCAGGAACGCGTAAAGGTATCAAGTTGAAATTAATATAAAAAATATAGGTCCCTGGGCCTAAAAAAATCTTAGTCAGCGCAATAAAAAATCATTTATGCGTCTTATTTTGATACTAGCAAATATATCAAAACTTCCAGAAAAGCAGAAAGCACTTGCAGAAAGCAAAGTCTCACAACACATAAACAGGAAGTTAAAAACAAAAAAAAAAAAAACCGATTAATAGCTTACATTTTCAGTTAGAGAATTGACCGTGACGTATCGATATAGGGGAGAACATGTTTTTCAACTACAATGTTAAGTTTGTTTTTGCTACAAATTCATCCCAACTACGGAACTAGACATTGTGTGTTTGTTTGATACTTAGTTAAATATTTCTGTACTTTCCATCGTATTTGTAAACAAAGCTCATTTTCCTTTTGTTTTGTAATTTGTAACTAATTCAACGAACAATACCTAAAACGAGAACGATTTTACGAATTTAATGAATATAACAAATCATTAAGTTCTGAAGTGCACAGCACTAGCATGCTGTTCACTTCTGTAAGTGACGAATTCACAATACCTAAAACTGTATATGATTTTTGTTTGCGTATGTTTTAGTAAGTAAATCGTTGAAGTGCCATTACCAATCACAGCAAAGCTTTACCCGCCCCGACTTCGCACGGGTAGCACTAAACCCTACCTACCCTACCTACCCTACCTTCCTTACCTTACCTACCCTACCTACCCTACCTACCCTACCTTCCTTACCTACCCTACCAACCCTACCTACCCACCCTACGTAAACCTTCCCTGGACTATGACAAACATTTCAAAACCAAAATCAGCTAAATCGGCCCAGCCGTTCTTGAGTTATAAAATTACAACGAAAAGTGGCATTGATTTTTATAGATATAGATAGAAGATATTATATAGATAATATAAATGCGAAAGTGAGTTTGTTTGTTACTCTTTCACGCTAAAACTGCTGAACGGTTTTGGATGAAATTTGGTACAGGGGTAGATCATGACCTGGAGAAGGACATATTAATAATAATTAATATTTTTTATCCCGATATTTCCATGGGATCGAGACTTATGCGGGTGAAACCGCGAGGTGCAGCTAGTAAATACTAGTAGATAAATAAATCACAATTAGGTAAAAGCAGAATCTACAAACGTTTTTGGTGTCAATCATACCTAATGTGTTCATTTGAAATATCAAGACGCTCTTACAATTGTATAATTCATACGAAGACTCGCCTTTTCTTCCCGTGTTTCTATACTAAATAAGACTTGTAAGGAAAAATTCACTACGCAAACCACTTGAAATTCAGTCCATACAAGAAATACGTGTTACGTAACATATCACATTTACTTTGAAAAGACTGAAATATCTACATTTATCTCGATAAGCACGTCTATTGTTATTTCGTACAAAAGTGTTGCAGTAAAAGCTATGTACGTTACTCCACACATTTTTCTTCAAGAAAGATTCATGTGGCAAGATTGCGAATGCGAAAAAAAAATCCGATTTAAAAAAAAAAACACTGCAAAGTTAACTCCATATTCGCAAATAGTGCAACTTTTTTAGCAGAATCCTTTTATTTCATATCGTAATTTTATACCATGACCATTTTCACTTATGGCCGATTCCTACAATTTACGGACCATTATCGTAAAAAATTAAGACTCTTGTATCTTTACCAATAAAGAAGCAGACTCTAAGGGAAGTAGCTATCACAGGTCAAATAAGCTTACGAATCTATTTATACATGCCCAGTTTGGCAATAATTTTATTTACCATTGGTAAGTAAAACGATTCGTTTTCTGTTTATAGGAACCAAGCAGTAGTAACTTTAGTTACGTTAGTACTATTATTTATTATGTGGCTTGGTATCGAATGTGGTCCTTACATCAATCTACCTAGCCTTTTCCCAACTATGTTGGGGTCGGCTTCCAGTCTAACCGGATGCAGCTGAATACCAGTATTTTACATGGAGCGACTGCCTATCTGACCTCCACAACCCAGTAACTGGGTAATACGATATCCCTTGGTAAGACTGGTGTCAGACTTTCGGGCTTCTGACTACTCGTAACGACTGTCAAAGATCCACGAATGACAGCCGAGATCAACGGCTTAACGTGCTTTCCGAGGCACGGAGGAGTCTCGGTATGTAAAAATGATCACCCATCCACAAATGTGGTCCTTACATACGAAATAAAATTATTGTTTTGCCCCAAACCTAACCAGATATAGTGCTAAAGTGGCGCATGGCACTATTTATTTGAGTACAGAAGATAAACGCCCTGCACCATTTAGATTGCACACTATTCATTTCCTTTGGAGTTCTGCCCACAGTAAAGACGTGAAGAAATATAGCATATTTATTTAAATAGATTCAAACCTCAGTGTTTATGTGGCTCAATGCGTCTATTGTTATGCTATATCTACAAAAGTATTACAGTGAGTGAAATAACAATACAGGCTGCAAATAATGGATGTTCAGATCTTTATAATGCCTTTGAAGACGTATATATTAGACTTGGAATTTTCTTGTATTTGAATGAACTACTTTAGTGGTCACGAGGGTAGGTTAAGCATGAGGCCCTGGGTTCGATTCCCAGGTCGGGTAAAGTTTTATTGGATTTTTCAATCAGGTATTTCTCCGTAGCAACCGTGCACAAATCTAGACCTGGAGTCTAGATTTGTGTCCGGTTAATGGCAATAGGCTCGCGCCCCATTACATGGGACTTAAACATAACTGGCAAAATGTGGGTGTACTTAGGCCTACCGTAAACTGAGACGTTTCCTGAGGTAGCTGCGCGGTGTGGGAGGAGTGACAGTTGTCACAAATTGACGAATCACTGAGACCTCGCATCACGTCACCCCGCCCGCATCGCGCAGCTACCTCAGGAATGGTCTCAGTTAAGGCTATATATACGTGTAGGTATGTCCTAGACTACACATTCCACCTTCTCACAGAGAAGAACCCTGAAATCCAGCATATTAGGTTAACAGGGAATTAAAAAAAAAAATTGTCCTTCAGATAGGTTATCAAAAAATATTGGCCACGTATTTTTTTTTATTTACTTAATTAAAAGATACATTGAGTTAAAATGTAGCATGACGTCACTCTTCAGTAGGTTTTATACCGACTTATGACGTCACGAGCCCCCACTCCCCAACTTTAATGCGTTTTAACTAAATATTTTTTATTAACATGATAAAGCAAAAAATACGTGTCTAATATTTTTTTATTATCTGACTGACAGACTAAATACATAGTATTTTGTTTGCCCCAGTAAACATCTCTATTGATTGTTTAGGTATGTAAGGACCAGTTCAGTTATGGATCTATGCTTTCACAAAGACGTAAACATTTATGGCGCATACGGGTCGTCATGTATAAACGGCGCTGTGAACATTAAAATGTTACAAGTCAATTAATAATCATGATATAATAACACCGGTCTATTACTGTCCCACTGCAGGACAAAAGCCTCTTCTCATACAGAGAAGTCACGGGCATTGATAGCTCAAGACGGGTTGGCGATTCCAGACTTATATTAACTATAAGTCCAGGTTTCCTCACGATGTTTTCCTTCACCGATGTAAGTAATGTCCAGAATAAACTCAGAAAGTAAGTAACAAGATAACCCATTCCAATTAAAGACGGACCATTTCTGTAACATTAAAAAACGCTTAGTTATAAGTTGACATACAGGGATGTTACGGAAGTCCTTTTAACACAACCGGAGCCGGAGGTTTTAAATTTGATTGATCGGAGTCGGAACCGGAGTCGGAGTCGGAACCGGAACCAGAGCCGGAGGTGGAAGTAGAAGAAAGGTGTGTTAAGGAAACTATACAAATATAATTCAGTCTCTTTTATCTGTCTTTTTAATAAGTATATTTAATCAGTCAAATATTAGCGATAATAATATACCTAAGTAAAACCTACCTAAGGAGGTGATAATTTAACATGAGGCAATTGAATAAACTTAATTTAAATCAAATTCAGTGATTCTAAAAAGTGGTAAATTGTACTTTCGAACCTTCGTTAAAACTCCAATTCAAAATTATTGGAACCGAAATCGGAGTCGGAGGTGTAAAATTAATCCGAAGTTCCGACGTTTCGGGATCGAAACTGAAGCTATGACGTGACAAACGTTCAAAACCGTTTCAAAAAATATTTCGTTATTTACGAATAGCACTTTGAACCAACCCACGTATATGTTTGAGAAACTTAATACAAAGTGAACAGCCACAGTTTTATTTGATGAAATCTTGTATGCGGTACATAAACGTTGGCTGTCTGTACAAAACTTCTCTATCCCCCGAGATTTCATGCAGTGGTATTGTGTTATGTAGAAAATTGGACAGTATGAAAGTCTCTAGACTGTAGCGCATCACTATTTTCTTTTATATTTTAGAATGTTCCGCCATAATATAAGAACACTGGTAACGTGATTGCATTTAAAGTAGCAAAGACCTTTTAGACCAAAGCTAAAACCGGCAAACGTCATATAAAAGCTTGAAGAGTGAACTTTATTCCATCAATGGTAGCCAAACTCAAATAAACCACAAAAATGGTGCCCTCGCGCATTTTAATTGTTCACTTAGTTTAGTTTACAGTATTTTTCTTTGGTATCGGCGCAAACTACATTCAGACCAAATAAAAAACCAAGACAAAGTGCTGTCCATAGTGACGTGAGGCCGGTTTCGTAGCCGACTTCCGGCCACCGTAGGCGCGGGCTTGCGGACGGTGAGCAATGGGTAGCACGCCGTCCGATAAGGACCAGGCCCGGGTCGACGGCGCGTTGTGTTCCACGCGCGCCTCAAAGAGATGTCAGCACCAACTGACGGGGTCCGTAAGGATCAATGCCTGCCGGGGTTGCGGGTTTGTCTGTAAGGGATATCGCGGCCCCGGCACACAGGCACGGAAGGAACACGGGTGGCTTTTAATCAATATAAGTCTGACACACCCTCCCGTTCCGCCCAGAGCGGGAGAAGTTATTTGATAATTTCACAACCCAAAAAAAAAAAAAAACCCGTTTTGTAAACATGATTGTGTGCACTTACTTCACTGTGCGGTCGGTGAGATACACAGTTTGGATATAAATTGGTTGTACATGTGTGCGTGTGAGCATGTTTGCACAGAGCGTTTAGTTTTTACATGCTTCACTGTATTGTTCGCAGCGATATGTCTTGATTTTTTTATTTGGTCTGACGAACTACAGTTAAAAATGCTGATGCCATGGTGAAAATATTTTCATGAGCGAGGAAGGTTTTTGGTAGCGGGGGCTGCCTGCCCAGTGGGCGCGCCGGACGTAGGATAAATATAGAATATTTTTATTTACATACAAAAATGGTACAATAATGTATGTACATCGTACATTTAAGTACCTCACTCTTGTAGAGACACAAATCGTACCAAACTTTTCTTCCCCAAAAAACACAAATATTTATTATTCGTTTAATTGGCTGAAAAGTATAGGTGTCGTGAAGACATTGAGCAAGTAAAAAAAAAACTTGCCTACATCTAAATAATAATGACGTCTTGATATTTTTTTGCACCTAAATACTGTTGACCAGTCAAAAAATGTTTCAATGAAGAAGACTAAAAATTAAATTCAAAATTTTGTTATCCTAAATTGAAATCACGAGACCCACTCAAACGCGAAATCTAGCTTTTATTAAACTATACCAATCTGGGCTGGACGGAAGACGGCAATCTGGGCTATGACAGTTCTTCCCAAACTAAATTGCACTCTATTGTGGCGAGTTTAAAATCTATTCTCGTACAAAAGGACCACCGTTCCATTGGAGAACATTTATGATTGCTCGAATGTAGTTCGTTTGTAGATTTGCTTAGTATTGGAACTGTGTTAGCCTTTTGAGTTTGGTCTACATAAACTAAGGTTTTCACTTTGATTCTTTGATCTACCATTTCGCTCTTGGGACTTTATATGATAGTTTTATGTAAGATCTTTTAAACAACTCTGTCTGTACAAGAAGGTACATTTCTTCATAAAAAATGTTGTATTTTTATATAACCTTTGTGTCACATGTTTACTAAACTGCTTTCTGCTACTACTCTTCTCTTTACTTACATAAAGAACAAATCTTGTTCATCTTTTTCAATATAATTACTTATATATCCAGGACAAAACTGCCCGTTTTATATATCTCTGTTTTTTATTGGTATTACCTATCTATTCAACTGTTTGTCTATTTGACTGTTTCAAAAGGAGCTCGTGGCTAAGTAATAACAGCCGCACGGGTCGATGCTTGCCGGGTTTGGTCTGTGGACGGGTGACCATCTTCGAGACTCCTGCGTGATTCGGAAAGAACGTTAAACTTTTGGTCCCGGCTGACATTCGTGTATAGTCGTTACGGGTCATCAAAAGCCCGAAGTCTGACAACCTGTCTCATCAAAGGGTATCGTATTACCCAGCTACTGGGTTGAGGAGGTCGGGTAAGCAGTCGCTCTATGTAAAATACTCGTATTTAACTGCATCCAGTTAGACTGGAAGCAGACCCCAACATAGTTGGCAAAAGGCTAGGCAGAATGATTGATTGAGTCTATTTGACTGTTTCATATAAAAATCACAGTAAGTAGGTACTATTTTTTACGAATGATTTCGATCGTTAATTGTTTTAACTTACTACTTCGTCGAGTGTTCAACTTATTTTTGTCTTTTCATATTCCAGATGACCTAACCCTTTGCGGGCTACCATCATGCACTCAAAGTAGGTACCTATTCATACAAATTTCATACGAAATATTTAAATAAATGAACACTGGAATGTTCATTTATTTAAATATTTCGTAACAAAGGGTAAAACAAATTCGCCCACAACAAAGAGAGGACTGTGTATCCAACCCTCGCATTTTTGGTCCTAAGAGACCGGCAGGACCAAAAATAAAGTCAATTACTATGGGAACGTCTATTATATGTCCAATCCCGGATTTCATCATGGTCCTGATGAATTAATTTGCATGCATGGGTTTGGTCTCCAAGGGACGCTTTTAAAGAAAGTGATATTGGTTTTGTTTCTTTTTTAGTTCGTGCTGTCTTTTATGACAATTTCTTCTGTTATATTCAAAGGGTACGTGTAGGTTCTAGGTTTAACTTCTACTTAATAAAAACCTTAAATACCCTGACTGATAACGCACAGCCTATACTGCTGGGTCTAGAAGCATTAAGTTTTGCAAAATAGTTCCTTATAGGTACACGGTTATTTTTAATTCACTGTTAACATTTCAAGAGTTGTAAGTCATGATTATTAAAACTTTCAATAAAGGACCAACGAGGAATTAGCAAAAAAAAAAAAATTTGTTTGAAAACTTTCCGGTGGGAATTCCGACACACGTCTTGTTCTTGAATAACATATACATAACATCACGCCTTGTTTCCCCAAAGAGATGGGCAGAGGTGTACCTATAGGTATAACTCTGTCCAACTCTTTGGGTGTACCCACATTTCACCAGTTATGTTTAAGTCCCATTAATAGGACACAAATCCAGACTTAGGGCTGCCACTGAGAAATTCCAGATAGAAAAACCCAAAAATTACTTTGCCTGACCTGAGAATCGAACTCTCAGCAGTAGCCCTTACGACCACTAGCAATAGCGTGGCAGTCACTCACAGTTCTTGAATAACATTTTTCATATTGTGAAGTAGGAGACACGTAATAGCCTCTGCTATCTCATCTGGCATAAATCCAAGATCCCAAACAGCGAATAAGATTTTTTACCGAGTCTGTGTTTCCTGAAATAATTAAATTCTTGGGATCTTCAAGTGAGTGAGTCTTGAGTGAATAGGTAAGTATGCAAAACGTGAATATATCTATATCTATTCGTTCTGTATATGCAAAAATTAAATTGAAGTGTCTGTTTGTAATGTCAAAATAACAGCTTTTTACTAAATGCATTTGAAAGTCTATACGGTACTTGTAACAAAAAAACAATTTTTAATATTGTTGTTGTTTTTCTGTCTACTTGTACCGGCTAATCTCCGAAACGGCTGGACCGATTTTGACGGGACGACTTTCACTGACAGATAGCTGATATTATAAGGAGTAACTTAGGCTATATTAGAAGCCACGTGGGTGAAGCCGCGGGCTGCAGCTAGTATCAAATATATTTAACACCATTATGAAATAAACAAAAGTACAGGATTTAATGTATTAAATTCGTTTAATTATTTTCTAAAACTTTTGTAATCAACAATATAATGATAGGAACTACCTTTTAAGCAAAAAATTGCTGGTATTAGGTACTTCCGCTCTATGAGAAATGTTACATTAAATTCAGTAAAATCAAACTCAGATTCTAAATCAATACCAAATACCACAATAAAAATAAAAATTGAAATCAAAATCAGAATCAAAATTGTATTAAAATCAAAATAAAAATTTCAATCAATCAATCTGCCTAGCCTTTTCCCAACTATGTTGGGGTCGGCTTCCAGTCTAACCGGATGCAGCTGAATACCAGTATTTTACATGGAGCGACTGCCTATCTGACCTCCACAACCCAGTAACTGGGTAATACGATGCCCCTTGGTAAGACTGGTGTCAGACTTTCGGGCTTCTGACGACTCGTAACGACTGTCAAAGATCCACGAATGACAGCCGGGACCAACGGCTTAACGTGCTTTCCGAGGCACGGAGGAGACTCGGTATGTAAAGATGGTCACCCATCCACTGACCAACCCCGGCAAGCGTAGCTTAACCTGATGGATCGACCAGTGCGGCTGTTGTTACTTAGCCACGAGCTCCTCATCAATTTACAGACCGTTATAGGTTAAATAAATAAAATTAACTTAAATCTTCACACTCAACATCAACATTACACTGACTACTCCGAAACAATGGAGTAAATTTGTAGCCCTAGTTTCAAATACTCCTCTTTAAAAATATGATTACCAAAATAAAAACCGCGGTTGAATTTTGAACGATCCATCTAAATTATTGGAACTCATTCATTTTCGCTTAAATTTGAGTATTATCAACGTCGAAATTTTCCAATCTGTTAATTTAGCTATAGTTAAAATGATTTCTGTGATAAAAAAAAAACTTAACAATAATTATGAAAAAAATTAAGGTAGGTACCTAACCTAAACATTTTTTTTCATAAATATTGTTTACATGACAGTTGGTTAAATCTATTGATATAAAAATCAACATTTTTACTTTCACGTACTGACGAAATTAATGTAAAGTAACAATTACGGAGCCTTCAAATATTTTTTTGGAGTTTCCTCCATTTTCATATAAGTCCCCAGTATGGAAATTTTATGAAGAGTGAAATTTATACAAGCGTTAACTTATTTTATTCGTAAATAAAACAAATTAGAATTTTGAAAAAAACATATTAAGTACATATTTTTCACACTTTTTTTAAGAGATGCTTTTATTTACCGTTTTTGCCTATTGCATATTCAAAGACAATCGTAACTCCAGTCGTGAGTCAGAGCTAACACACACACTTTTTTTAACTGTTCTTATTTTTTTTCTTTTGTTTCATTACTGTTTTCAATGGTCCTAAGGTACATTTTTAGTCTTTTGTAAGATTTGTTGCGACTCAAGATGACTCCAAAGTCTGTAAGAACTCTAAACAAAAGCTTCAGTCATTATTTTCGATACTTCTGAGCCAGGATTTCAAGTGTTGCGTAATGACATTTCTAACAAAAGGTCAGAAAGTATTTTTGGAGTAAGATGTGTTTATTCACAGTCCATTGTTCTTGATTTTCTGTAATCACACAAAAAAATTGTCGTCAGTAAAAAAAAATCGTTGTCATGGTTCATCAGACTGTTGAGTGACATGTTTTATAAATGACAATTTAATACAGGTTGTCTTTAAAATAACTGGCAAAATGTGGGTGTACTATAGGCATACGTCGATGAAACAAAAACGTCAAACAAAATATAATCACGATACGTCATCACGGATGTACGTGTCAACAGACCTTATTACTTAAGCAATAAGGTCGAAAAGTGGTCAGGCGCCAGTGTCCGCGATGGTACCTAACTAGTCTTTCAGATTTTGGGTCAGAAAGTGATTCAAACTAGCAAGTTCTCGAAATGGGATATAACTTATCCAATATTGCCGCAGTACCTGTCCTAATTAAATTAGAAGTACACGTATCAAGTAAACCCACAGTGAATTAGATTTACCATTGTTGTCTTATCGGGTTAACCCATACGTGGATACATACGTAGCTACCAGGGTCACATAGTAAATAACAGGCAAGACCCTAGGGGTTTGACTTCCCCGAATATTAACTTGAGTAGTTACAGTGATTATTTCGGTAAATAGTAGTATTTAACCATCTGTGGGGTTTTGAAAGTAATTAATGTCTGATTCTCAATTTCCGCCACTTGATTAAGAACAATGTTATCCGATTATCCGATTTTAATATAATATAAACTTAATCTCAGAACATTTATTTCAATTAAACCATTTACAGGCACTTTTGAATTGTCAAGAAGACAGTCAGTCAGAAAGTTGAAGCTGGTTCCCCATTCTAAATGGCAGGTCCCTATGAAGAACATATATATTTTTCCGATTCCATAAAATTGATTTTTCATCGCTTCTGAAATGAAAACCGATGATGGTGTTAGGGAATTAAGTTATTTACAGATAAAATTGCTTTTAAAATATTTTCAAAGGAAACTGGTCCTTTTCACCGCATTTTTATCCTGAGGGATCATTAAACCTTAGGAATCATCAATCAACCCCATAGGTTTCGGATCCCTTTTGCGGGAAAAGGGACCCGAAACCCATATGGAAGATTGTATGACTATGCTCTTGAAAATCGAAACATAATTATGTCAAAATTAAGTCGCTTTTCGTGTGTCTTTGTGACCGCGCTGTTCTTCTAAATTATTTAACGGATATCGGTGCGGTTTTCACCATCAATTAGTGAATTTATTCCAGAAAGTTTATGTGTATAGTAAATTCATATGAAACTCACATAATTATGTTGAAGAAATGTCGAGATCAAGTCGTAAAAACCGTGCAAAGCAGAGGCGGGCTGCTAGTCTAAAGTAATATGATTTTTTGTATGTTTGTTTGATATACTGTGGTCGCATCTACGTCTATCGTGACAAAGCAATGCGTACCGAAGTTTCGTATAATTTGCTCACTAAAAAGTTATCGCGCTAATGCGGTGGTCACACTACGGGCAGTAATTGCTACGCAGGCCGAACTATCGCGACGATAACCGATAATGGTTGGTCACATCTGCGTGTCACTGTGTGAAGCACCGGCTGAACGTATTTGGATGAAATTTGGCACGAGAGTAGCCCATGACCAAGGTTAGGACATAGGATACTTTTTAGCCCGATATTTCCACGGGATCGAGACTTATGCGGGTGTAACCGAGGGGCGCAACTATATCAAATAAACGAAGAAGCATCTCCCTACCCTTTAATTAGTTTTATTCACTCTGTTTGCAAACTACGAGTACTGTTCTTACTTTATAAATTACTTTTCTCTTTAAGTTTTAAATCTTAGTGCATTATTATTCAAGCAAGTTACCTAGTCACTAAGAAAGAAGTACTATTTGAATTGCAGTAAGACGGTCTCAAAGAGAATTCTAAGTAAGAATAAAATCATAATAAATATTCGCTTTTTACTTTGAATGATTGCGCTGGTCCTGAAGTAATAAATTCTTATTGTAGAACTTTATGTCAGATTTTTTAACGCAAAAGGAGTTCGCACTAATTTCTAAATGTGTGGTGCCAAAGTAGACCACAAAAATGGTTTACGATCAAAGTCAAAGTCAAATAATGTATGTTAATTAGGCACATAAAAAGCACTTTTGGACATTAAAATTTACAAAAAAAATATAGAATTGACTCTAGTCACCCCTTCCAAAAGGTAGTTTTCTTATGGAGTTTTCGTTTTATGCCACAGTCTACGACGAGACAGAATGTGACATGAAAGGAGACACGGGGTTTCAGTGATTTTCAGGTAAGTAAGCAATAAGCAACTAAAAGGTTACAATTATCCCTTTGTCGTCTCCTGCAACCACACAAAGCATTAATATTAAATCTAATTCCGCCACGTGTATCATCAACAATCGGCGTTAGACCGCAATGAATTATTATGAGTATTATGCATTGATGTTTAATACATCTATGGTATTATGTCATAAATTATGGCTCACTCAAATCCCTTTGCAAAGCAGATCATATAATTTATCCCAATATTATATCATTGCCTCAATTTTCATACAAATCCTTAAACATTAACATAACATAAACAATATCTTATGGATCGCAAGAACTTTGAATAATCGTTCGTGATATTAACACCTCACAAAAAACATCGTAATTATAACTCCATGTCTATTGAAAACCAACTCTGCTTCATAGCTGTAAAGTCCAATTTTAAATGTGTTATTCATTTCAACTTCAGGCGTTTATACAGATCCGGTTTGAGACTAATGGGTAATCGACTTTAATTAAACAACAATAGAGTTGGATTTCGAATAGAGTAGATCTAGATTACTTCAGTCGTTTACAACTTTTGTATGGGAAATAAGAAAATCATTGACCGCTTTGCTTTATTAGTTTACTGGGTGGAAAGTATTTCTGATGTGAAGGAATGCTATCGGCGTTGCCAATCGCTTATCTCGAAACCGACTGTGTACAGTCAGCCTCAAAAAGATGTATACATCGACAAGAATTCATTTAGTTGTCCATAATACTGTATCCCGTACTCAATCTATACCAATATTATAAAGAGGTAAAATTAGTTTGTGTGTTTGTTTGTTTGTTCGTTTGTAAGTTTGTATGTAGGGGTAATCTCCGAAACTGCCAGTTGGATTTGAAAAATTCTTTTTGCATTGCCCAATTCTTGAGGAAAGTCACAGTTTCGCAGACGAAGTCGCGGGCAGAAGACATTGTGCAATATATTTTGTGGCTTCACCTTGATACAATATTATGGAACAAAAATTGTGGACAATCAAATGAATTCTTGTCGATCGAAGTAATCTTGATGTACAGTAACGAAAAGTAAGCTATTTTGCTGTGCCATTTTAAAATTGAACTGTATTTAATTTCACCAGAATTGGTTTTCAGTTGAAGTAGAGTTGTAGTTACGATGTTTTGCTAGGTGTCAAGTTAAGGTAAGGTAGAAGTTATTTGATAATATCCCACACAAAAAAAAAAAGGTTTCAAGTTAGTGAACAATTATTCTAAATAAAGTGATAGGTTATCTACACTAATAGTTTATGGAGAAATGATTTGTATTTTTGTTTGTAATGAATAAACTCAAAAACTAATAAACCCATTTAAAAAAATCTTTCACCCGTAGAATCCTATATTATCACTGATTAATATGAGGCTATAATTTATAAATATATCACGAGGGCGAAGCCGCTGGCGGAAGCTAATAAGACATTATTTGTGATTAACATCTGTTTGATGCTGACGGTACCTATTCGTTTTTCCAAGTATTTTTTTCCGATCAGATTTTTTCATAGAAATATTGGATTTGTGATCCGTTTTCGTCGTATTGTTGAATATTTTAGGAAGAATTGATATGTTTTATTTTATTTTAAAGAAATCTTTATTTGAGTGTACTGTTATATTGCCATGGTACGCATTTATGGAAATAAAGTAAATTTACTTCAGGTACCTTAAAGAAACCCAGATGGTATTGAAAAAAAAAAGGGTTTATCTTAAAAGTTGGCAACGTCGCAAATAACTGTAAAATATTTACCTGTTTTGATTCTTATAGCAATATTACTGAATATAAATAAGAAATGTGGCTAACTAGCGAACTAGAATATTAACAATGAATTGCAATTATAACATTGAA
This sequence comes from Agrochola macilenta, assembly GCA_916701695.1. Taxonomy (NCBI): domain Eukaryota; kingdom Metazoa; phylum Arthropoda; class Insecta; order Lepidoptera; family Noctuidae; genus Agrochola; species Agrochola macilenta. The sequence continues at coordinate 4,546,521 of OU753572.1, read as the reverse complement.
TTTGATGTTGTACCCGTTTTAGTTGTAAAAAACGCATTTGGAAAGTTTCCAAATAGATTTTTTACATCTAAAACTAAACATGTTACGATATTAATGATTGCATTTCATAATCAATATTCTAGTTCGCTAGTTAGCCACATTTCTCATTTCCACACAGTAATATTGCCAAATTAATCATAACAGTGAAATATTTGACATCTATTTGCGACGTTGCCCACTTTCAGAATAAACGCTCTTAGGAGGGTATTACACTATCAAATATCTAGGATCATTTGTAGGATCCTATCTCTTATCCTACTTATATGAACTCTAGGATCTAGATCACTATCATATCTCTAGGATCCTAATTTTTTTTTTTGTCTTATGTGGTTGCAATCGTCTATTAAAACAATACTGAAGCCTTTCGGCAAACAATATGACGAATAGAACTATAAAGAACACCGATGATGCTAAAACAATGAACTTTCGGCCGCCCAGCAGCAGTTTGCTTTTATTTTTTTGTACAGCAATGTTGCCAACATTAACTTTAGAATTCCACTAAAGCATAGTATGAACTTACGCTAAAATTTCGTTGTACTTACTTTTTATCCGTCAATAAAACCGACAATTCAGGTTAAGGCAATAGCAGAACGGAAAAAGCAAAATAACATAATTGAATGGACGGATTTTGTATCAGGAAATTATGAAAATAAATGTGAAAATTCAATATATATTATTCAATATGGCAATATCTGTTTCTATGATCCCATCTAACAACAAATGTCAAAAATCATTGATCAAAGACGATTTGATTCATATGTTTGTATTACATTATCAAATAAATATGACTCATAGATCTGTGATCCTAGATATTTGATAGTGTAATACCCCCTTAAAGATAAATGGCGTATGTCAAGTTCCTAGTAGGTGTCTATTGTTTCTACCTACCCCCATTGTAAGATGGCGAGAGTTTATGTATATTTTTGATTAATTGAATGAGTACTGGAATTTTATTTATTGTATTGTATTGCATGAGGTTTTGGGTTCGATTCCCAGGTCAGCAGTGATATTGGGTTTTTCTATCTGGAATTCTCAGTAGCAGTCCGGAGGCTGGATTTGTGCCCGGTTGATGGCAATAGGCTCCCCCCTTCTTCTTTTCATGTGGTTAGTGACTGACTAGGTTTCAGAGTTTTAAAGCCGCCCATGGGCCTCTGACTTGATTATCTAATCGATTTTAATTTTATGTGCTACACATATCTATCTAATTTTATTTAAATATAGAACACATACACATTATAAAACTGATTTACATCCGTAAGACGTCCTCGTAACAGAAGGTCCAGTTGAAAACCAGCGTCAGACTAGTTGTCTGGCATTTATGCTGAACTGGGCCCATTTGGCGCAGCCGTGAGGCACACAATATTATTTTAAGTTATCTATATTTTTTCTGTTTTTTTTTGTTTTTATGTGAATATTGTGTGCTCGTGTGAAAGGAGCTCGTGGCTAAGTAACAACAGTCGCACTGGTCGATCCATCAGGTTAGCCTACGCTTGCCGGGGTTGGTCAGTGAATGGGTGACCATCTTTACATACCGAGAATCCTCCGTGCCTCGGAAAGCACGTTAAGCCGTTGGTCCCGGCTGTCATTCGGGGATCTTTGACAGTCGTTACGAGTCGTCAGAAGCCCAAAGGTGTGACACCAGTCTTACCAAGGGGTATCGTATTACCCAGTTACTGGGTTGTGGAGGTCAGATAGGCAGTCGCTCCATGTAAAATACTGGTATTCAGCTGCATTCGGTTAGACTGGAAGCCGACCCCAACATAGTTGGGACAAGGCTAGGCAGATTGATTGATGTGAATATTGTGTGCCTTAACCTGAGTCAAATAAATTTATTTTCTTTCTTTCTTTCTTTACTTGGCTTCAAATGCCGTCGAGAAATATCTCTCAGGTTCCTCAAGATGTTTTCCTTCACTGTTGAAGCAAGTGAGAGAATTATACAATACGCACATGAATCCGAAAAGTCTGAGGTGCAAGCCTTTTTGTGTTTTTTTTTTTGGGTGGGAAATCATCAAATGACTCCTCCCGCTTTGGGGGGAGCGAGAGGGAGTGTCAGACTTTTACTGACTAAAACCCACCCGTGTTCCTTCCGTTGCCTGTGTGCCGGGGCCGCGATATCCCTTTCAGACAAACCCGCAACCCCAGCAGGGAGGTGCAAGCCTTGGGTTGGAACTCGAGACCTATGACTTGGCAGTCTGACGGTCACACCACTAGGCTATCACTGGTCGCGCCCTATTAAATGGGACTTAAACATAACTGGCTAAATATGGGTACACCTCTGCCCATCCCTTCGGGGAAACACGGCGTGATGTTGTGTAACTGGAATTGTTTATTTACGTGTGGCTATATGACAAGACGGATAATTAATTTTAACGATAAAAGATAAGTTACGCCCATTTTTTAGGGCCTATAAAAGATTTCGTGCGTGAAATAATAATTGTTGGAATAGCAGCTTCTTCCTGAGATAGATGTGCTATAGAGAGCAATCTTTAACTAGATCTCTCACAGCAGTGGTGGCCCTTTTTTCTTTTGATTTTGTTTTTTGAGGGTGGGAAATTATCAAATAACTTCTCCCGGAGCGGGAGGGCGTGTCAGACTTTTACTGACTAAACCCACCCGTGTTCCTTCCGTTACCTGTGTGCCGGGGCCGCGATATCCCTTTCGGACAAACTCGCAACCCTGGCAGTGGCAACCGTGGCAGTGTCTGCCTGGGGTCGAGCTTAAGACCGTAAGTAGCGGCCATTACCACTGGGCCATCACTGGTTTCATTCGTCTTCATCTCGTTAGACTGGAAGGAAACTACTTCGGAAAAGACTAGGCGAATGTTCACAATAAAAACAAAATCTTCTTAACATTCAAAGCAAGTCTAACATAACATTATAATATGAAACAGTGTTCGGAACGTAATCAGTAATGTGCTGTTATCACGTGGCGAGGAGCACGTGTCGCGGCTCATTCCATCGACTTTCTTATTTCCTACGCGATGTGATTTTTGTGTATACGTAAGTTGAATATTAGGTAATGTGTTGAGTAAAACCAAATTATTGAAAATAATAATACCTCTAATGTTGTGTGCGATACAATCGGAAGTCTGTGTATTTTATTTGATAACGACTTTAAAGACTTTTTCTCACCTAATAGGTACGTATAAAGGCAATATTAACTACCGTAAAGAAAAGGCGCTGGTTCTTGGTAGTGAAACAAAAGTATATTAAGTCAATCAAAATAAAAACCAATAGGTAGCAAAAACATAGACAAAAGGTAAAATATTCTATAAGACTTAGTGCAGACTTGCACATTCTCCCCTTTTTTTATGAAATTGGCTGCTTAATCAGCTTTCGTAGAGGCCTCCTGATCGTGCCGGCCACAGTGGTAACATCGGCCACCCGCACTACTCCATCTCTGCTGGGGAACAACCTCGCGACCCGGCCTTTGGGCCATGAACCACGCGGTAAATTTGAATCGCATATTATGACCACATCTCCTTCCGCAATTGAGGGTGCGGTGCCTCCAGGACCAATATTAACTACCGTAAAGAAAAGGCGCTGGTTCTTGGTAGTGAAACAAAAGTATATTAAGTCAATCAAAATAAAAACCAATAGGTAGCAAAAACATAGACAAAAGGTAAAATATTCTATAAGATTTAGTGCAGACTTGCACAGGCAATACGCCTTCTTTATCAGAAGAGGTTTTATTGTCTCTTAGGCGTGGGTTAGCGAGATAGGAGAGCGTTTATTCTGAAAGTGGGCAACGTCGCAAATAGATGTCAAACATTTCGCTGTTTTGATTAATTTGGCAATATTATTGTATGGAAATAAGAAATGTGGCTAACTAGCGAACTAAAATATTGAATATGAATTGCAAAAACGCTCTTTAAATGAAACACAATAATATTCTGAATAATCATAAATCTCTGATCACAGGAATGAACAATAATGTAAACGACATTCCCCCGAGTACACACATCAATCAACTCACTGCACTGCAAAGGTAGTCAACATGATGCCAGTCGCCATAATTATCATAGTCCCTAATTAGTGGGGTCCAAAAGAAAATTCACCACTGCACCACACCCGGATCTGCTTTTAGACCCCACAATTAATCAAACGAACTTCGATCCATCTTTGCGATTTTTCTTTCTGACAGGGGGCCGCCTTCTTAGTAGGTACGCAGAGTTACGTCAACTTGACAGCTGTCATAATCGTTCTAAAATCAACTCCGTAAATTTGGCGTCGTAAAACCTTCAGACGCGATGTTACGTAAATATGTTGTCTTTTGTTGGAGATCCTAAACAAATAAATACTCATTAAGATGTTTGGAGCCGATTTTTAAACAGTAGCTACTTAATTCAAAAACTAACAAAATGCAATTATAATACCTATAAAAACTTTGACATTTTAAAAACTAGTTAATTTATGTAGTTGCTGAGATTCTATTATAAACTGTTGAACAAAACTTGGTATAAAATAACTTTATTAGACATACGGAATCGTGACTGCAATGTCAACTGATTTGCTTCATAGCTCAATGATCACTGGCTTTTCACAGCCTTTTACAGTTTAAAAATGACTTTTGCACCACCCAGAAATAACGAGAATGTCATAACCGTCATTTCTAAGTGTTGCCAAAGTAAAAATAATATATTCAGCTGCCATTATACTTCGGTATTTAAGAATTATAAAAAATAATTATACATTTAAAAATTAAATCCAAAACTTCCGTAATAATCGATAAGTTTTACTAGAATTCACAACTTTTCGATGAATGAGGCAAATTAAATGTATCTAGAAAATGCGCAATAATCATTTGATTTAACACAAGCTAACAAATTATTACCTACAACAGAATTTATGGCTTAATCTATTTACAACTGGAGTTTGGGAGCGAAGTTATATTATTTGGTATGATTTTAGGTAGACTAGTAAACAACGGTGTAGTTTTGGCATTGTTATGTATTCAAGAAGTAACTGCATAATATACGAGTATATTCAAGAAGTAACTTCAAAAGGCTTACTCCTCACCACGCAAAATATTATAGTCAAACGAAAATGATTTTGTTTTCTGAGATCGCGATTCTTATAACGTGAAACACTTCAGCCCGGACTGGCAAAGGAAGTATCTAAAGTACTATTCATATTTTGTAACATTCCTTTATTTATCACGTAACGCCAACAATCTCGACAATGTCACAGTATAATTCAGTAACAGTATTATGTCTTCACTTTAGAAGCAGTGGTAGCCCAGTGGTAACGGCCCTGACTTACGAGTTGTAGGTCATGGGTTCGAACCGAAGTAGGCACTTTGTGTAAATAATTTCATCACCACTGCTCTCAAAACGGTGAAGGAAAACATCTTGAGTAAACATGTTCTAGAATCAAAAATTCGAAGACGCCTGGCAGATTACAGCCCACGTAAGCAGCGCTTGTCTTCATAGAAAACGGCCGAAACGTCGCGCTTCGATATCTCAGTGTATATCAGTACGCAACAGTCACGAGTGCGCGTCAATTACGCATAGACGCGGCAGGTTTATCTACCGAGCGGCCGTAGGTAATTATTGCAAGGTCACTGCCGAGAAATAATACTGTTACTTTATTATACTGTGACAATGTATTTACTTAGTCTGAACAAAAATACGCAATATAATAACACTTCGCTATAAAAATGTTGCGGGAAGAAACAATTGTTATGTTTTGTGAAAAAGATGAAAGATTCAATCTTGTTCAAGGGATATTTGATGGCGTGTCTTTGTCTTAACTTCTATATTGTCGTGTAACCTGGAATTGTATTATATATACCATATTTTGTTATTTTGTACCAATACTAATAATAAACCTGAAGGAGGAGCTCGCGGCTAAGTAATAACTGCAGCAGGGGGTCGATCCGTCAGGTTAAGCTACGCTTGCCGGGGTTGGTCTGTGGATGGGTGACAATCTTTACATACAGAGACTCCTCCGTGCCTCGTTGGTCCCGGCTATTATTCATGGATCTTTGACAGTCGTTACGGGTTGTCAGACTTTCGGGCTTCTGAAAACCCGTAACGAAGGGAAGACCCTTCGTAAGAACCAAAGGGTATCGTATTACCCAGTTACTGGGTTGTGGAGGTCAGATAGGCAGTCGCTCCATGTAAAATACTGGTATTCAGCTTAATTCGGTTAGACTGGAAGCCGACCCTAATAAAGTTGGGAAAAGACTAATTAGACCTGAATAGTTTGTTTGTTTGAACGCGCTAATCTCTGGAAATACAAGTCGGATTTGAAAAAATATTCCTACATGTGATAGCCCAATTTTTGAGGAAGACTATAGGCTATTTAACATCACGCTAGAACCCTTAGGAACCGAGCAAAAAGTCGGAAAGAACGGTCAGCGAAAACTAAGTAATAACACAGGAAGATAATGCGATGCGACGGGGTGGGTCAGGGAACAAGACATTTCACGAGGATAAAGTTGAGTACTTAGGCTAGTATCAGAATAAGGATGACGCCTGGGTAAAAAAAAAAGAAATTCAAATTAGTCCGTCAGTCATATAATAAAAAAATATTAGACACCTATTTTTTTTGCTTTAACATACTAATAACAAAATTGGGGAGTGGGGGTCGCTACGTCACAAGTAAGTATAAAATCTACATACTTGTGACGTCATGGCACATTTTAACTCAATGTATCGCCGTAATCTTTAGGTTACGTAAAAAAAGAAAAAATACGTGTTCAATATTTTTTTATTATTTCCAAGATGGACTAAACATTAAAAAATTGTCATCATCCCTATTAAATATTAAATAACTTTATTCATGTTCATACACTCTCCCATTGCTAGCTAAGGCCTCCCTCCACGCAGGCCGATTCCCGGCCACCGTAGGCGCGGGCTTGCGTACGGTGAGCAATTGGTAGCTCGCCGTCCGATAAGGACCAGGCCCGGGTCGACGACGCGTTGTATTCCACGCGCGCCTCAAAGAGATGTCAGCACCAACTGACGGGGTCCGTAAGGGCCAACGCCTGCCTGGGTCGCGGGAAAATCCGAAAGGGATACCGTGTCCCCTGGTAACGTACAGGCAACACTGAAGGAACACGGGTGGTTTCTAGCCAGTAAGAGTCTGACACGCCCTCCCGCTCTAGCTAGAGCGGGAGAAGTTATTTGATAATTCACCACCATAAAAAAAAAATAGGCCTCACTCCATTCTCACTGCTAAACACACGCCTGGTAAAAAATAAGGGAACTCCCTCTAAAACACTTTAAATCCAAACCACACAAATGGCTTATTGGAAATTGTTTTTATAGTGTAAAAGATTTTTTTGATAAAATAGTAACAGATAAATATAAGATAAGATAATGAGTTTTAATTAAATTACTTTATGTACCTATTTATTATTGTTAAGTATTCAAATAGATGCGAAATTCTAATAACCAATGTTACTAGACATGTGAAAAAAAAATGTGTTGTATAATATTTATAAATTTAACCAGTCCTTGGCGAAACATGTAAGATCATTGCTACATTATAAGACCTTAATGTACCAAGTTTTAAAGCAAATGAATATATTCTATTCTATTCTATTGAACGGATTTGTAACCTAGCTAGGACGTGAGATTCAATTCTGTTAATTGTTACACTTTTTCTGATTTTATCCGTGAATTGTAAAACTATATTTATTGTAACAGACTGTACCACACTTTTTTGAAACAAATAAATTACTACTACTACTAATTTGGCACACAGATAGTTCATAATCCAGATAACTCGGACAGCCAGATAGCCTGGTGGTGTGACCGTTGGACTGCAAAATCATAGATCTCGAGTTCGAACCCAAGGCACGCACGACAACGTATTGTATAATTATCACTTGCTTCAAAAACGGTGAAGGAAAACATCGTAAGGAAACCGGCCAAGCGAAGCAAAAAAAAAAACGCATGGTATTTCTCGACGGCATGTGAAGCCAAGTCAGAGACCCATGGGCGGCTTTAAAACTCTGACACCAGGTTAGTCACTAACAATACGAAAAGAAGAAGACCCGGATAAATACAAAGGGTACTTTAAATCCCGGTAGTACATTCTCGTGGGATATTTTCCGAAATCTACCCGGGCGAAGCCGCAGACAAAAATTTGTTGTAAATAAACACCCACGCAAACCAACATTTAGGTACTCTATTTTAGTACATTTTTATCGCTCAACGTATTTATTTAGTAAGATTGAGTTTATTCAGTTGGTTTATCAAACAGTTTTTCGAAGGAATAATCTATTTTTGTCCCAATTAACATCAATGAAAATGCTGTAAAATAACGCATTTTAACTCATCTGGTTCTCATTTTCCCGAATAGAATTTAGTTGTTAGCAGGAATTTTGTACAACCAATTTTGATCAAAGCTGTTATGTTTTTCTCTTTATACTGACTGTTTTAAACACGAGCACATAAAATTCCTGTGGTTCACAAAATATGCCGTAATATTTTGATGGACGACCATTATCTGTCATGGGTCAACATCATTTTATCATTCAGGTCAAATGGAAAAACAAGTGACTCTCGCCCCTCTCTCTCTTCCCTGGAAATACACATAATTCACATACATTTTCGGAACGATGTTGAAAAGTTTTTTTTAATTATTTAGTACAAAAACACCCAAGATTCTTCTTTACATCAGTTGACCGTAAAAACAATTGACAACCGATTTCTAAATTGAGAATTGGTGGTTGAAATCTTAATAAACTTTAGTTTATCTTTAGCTTTTTTTGCATTACTTAAGGTGAGAGCCCGCGAAATTCAAAATATCTATGCAAAAAATGTAAAGTCAGAAGTCAAATAATTTATTTCAATTAGGCGCATAAAAGGCACTTTTGAATGTCAAAATTTACAAAAAAATTGAATTGATTCTAGTGGCCCCTTCCAAAAGGTAGTTTTTGTATGGAGAAGAATGGACAAGAAACTCCACCGTTACTCTTTTATAATGTTTTACGATACATTTTGTTATAAACTTATTGTATAATTATAATGTGAAGACGATGCACCTGGAATAAGGTTACTATACCACAATATACGTAGGTAAAAATAATTAAAAATGAAGCAATGAAGATGAATTAATTATGTGATAGATACATGGTGCTCACATATTTATAAACATTGTAAAAGTATGTCCACGATATTCCTAAAATTTTAACAAGTAATTTAGTGTGTGAGTTCAAGTAATCACAGAAAGTAAAATCAATGATATAAATAATAATAAATTATACAATTAAATTAGCAACCAGTTTGATCTTGTCTTGAGTCTAAATGGTCCTATGAAGAAGGACCAGCATATTTCCAAACATTCTTATTTTGGATATTATCCTCTAATTTGTAATATGCTTGTTTACAAAATGTACTTTATAAAATGAGTTTTAAATTTTCTTTCATTAAATTGCAATCACAAGGTATTTTGTTGTAACATTTAACACAGTACCCCATGAAAGATTATGTACTTTAGATAATCTGATCCATTTTATCTTTATTATTAGCATTAAAATAAATATAAAAATATGTCTATCGCTTATTTTCGGTAAAATTATAATTTTGAATTTCGCTACATTTTTGAGGAATCACCTTAAATAATGCTAAAAAAGAGTTTGACAAGTTTTCAACCTCAAATAGGTACTCTTTTGAGAAGCCAGGTGTGAATATATAATGAACATTCTAACTCACAAACATCCACACCTTCCCATTATTAAACTATGTATACGTATAGTAGATTTTTTTTTGTGTTACCTGATCCAAATTTGCCGTAGTCTCTTTTGTAATAAGTTTTTATTCGTTGAATGATTTATGAATTTGTATTTTTAAATAATTTTCGTTCGATAAACTGGCCCAAAGAGTATCTTTGTACTTGCCATAAAACAAAAAGAAAAATAGGTATTGTCACAGACACAAGTGACACAAAAGATAATTAACATTAATAATAAAGAAAAATACAAACACACAATACAATCTATAAATAAAAAGTCCATCGTAAAAATTGTAAGAGTGTACAGCGCCCCGCGGTCGTATTTGGAACTAAAAAAGTATCTTGAAGTCTTAACAAATGTACTGAAATTTCTTGGAATATTTAACATTTCAATGGCATTTATACAACACAAAGATATATTTATAAGGTATAGTTTCATACTAAACCGTAATAATTATCTGATATTTTAAAGTTTATCTTCATGTTCGATTGATGGCGGCAAAATTAGAAGTCGATATGGTTTCGTTCCAGGGTTGCAGGTTGTTGCTACCTTTGATGAGACTCTTGTAAAAAAATATATTACCCCCATAATTATGCAGAAATAAGAACTGCAAACAAAAGAATAAGATAAACCATTTAAATTCAAATTCAAAAGTAATTTATTCAAAATTGGCTGAGAATCAACACTTTTCGAACGTCAAAATTACCTAGGACAGTCCCCCAAAAAGCCCGATCTTCACTCACAGTTTAAGAACAAAGAACGAGTCAAAAGTAATTTTTAAATTAATAATATTTCTGTCAAAAACCACCACGAAGAGAACTAAGAATTTAAAATATTGTTTTGATAATATGACTTCCGCAGTATACTTACCTACGTAATTAGGTAGGTACTAATTCTTTAATTAATTTTCCTTCGATTTGGCCCGAACGTTAATATTTTTTTAGGAAAAATAATAACTATTACCCACTGTGATAAAAATATCAGCAAGTCAACAAGTTAGTAACGTTGGTTAGAATAAAAGCGGATAAGGTAAAAACATTTTTATAAAATAAAAATAAATATCTGATCCTTTTCAAACAACTTCATTTATAAACTCATGACAGCCACTACCCACTACCAAAACTTACCTACGGAACCCAAAAAATTGCTGACGAGACTAGCTGAAAATTGCTGAAGAAGTAAACTAATTTCCGACGTGACAAGGCCTGGGCGTGTTTCAAGCATCCCATTTGAATAAACTTGTATGCAGACGGAACCGCTAAAGTTGGGGGCCCATTATTAGCGGAACTCCAAAAGGGCCTCCATTTGTGTAAACGTGATCAAGCGAATTAATTCGAAAACTTTGTTTTGAAGACATTTATTTTAATTGTTGGGTTGAACATTTACGGGTGAATAAATAATACCTACTTGTTATCTCAATCAACCTATAATGTACCTTACCACACGACACAGGCCGCCACTAGGCAAGAGGGAGTGGGCCGTAATCCACCACGCGGGCCCAGTGCGGGTTGGTAGATGTCACGTCTTTGAATTTTTATTTTTAGGACATGCCGGTTTTCTCACGATGTTTTCCTTCACCGTTTTGAGAGCATTTGTGATGAAATAATTTACACAAAATAAGGCGCCTGTCTGGGTTCAAACCCCACCACTGCTCAATACTAGTAATACCAGCCTATCATTTCGTACTGCAGGGCCGCCTCTTCTCATAAAGAGAAGGTATGAGCATTGATCACCTTAAAAACCCTAAACCTTAACCTTCGCCTTATTGATAAACCTTAGAACCCTTATTGATCGCCTTGGTTTCGAACTCGAGACCTATGGCTTGGCAGTCCAAAGGTCACACGACTAGACTATCACTGCTGTTCATCACAGTGGACTGTGATAGGCGGAGTTGATTTCTTGGAGGAAAAAAAATTGCTTAGCAAATGAGCAACCTCCTTACATTCCAGCTACTTGGATTCCTTTTTTTTTTTTTTTTTTGGGGTGGGAAATCATCAAATGACTCCTCCCGCTCTGGGCGGAGCGAGAGGGAGTGTCAGACTTTTACTGACTAAAACCCACCCATGTTCCTTCCGTTGCCTGTGTGCCGGGGCCGCGATATCCCTTTCGGACAAACTCGCAACCCTGGCAGGCATTGGCCCTTACGGACCCCGTCAGTTGGTGCTGACATCTCTTTGAGGCGCGCGTGGAACACAACGCGCCGTCGACCCGGGCCTGGTCCTAATCGGACGGCGAGCTACCCATTGCCCACCGTCCGCAAGCCCGCGCCTACGGTGGCCGGAAGTCGGCTCGCGACTCCCGACGCCCGGGGCGTCTCCTGCGGCGACTAGGGGCGCGAGGGCGCGCATCTTGCATTTCCCTCGCGCGCTCCGCCTCCTCCTTCGCGAGCATTACTGCTTCGCAGAAGGAAGTGACGGCTTCCCATGCACTCTCGCTCCGGACCATGGCCTGAACCAGGGCCGGACGCGAGAGATCGCCGCCGCCGATCGCCTCCGTGAGGACACGGCGGTGCTCCGCCCAAGCCGGGCAGACCTCCACCGTATGCTCCACCGTGTCCTCCGGGCGTTCCACACAATGGTGACACCCGGGCGTTTCCTCCCGCTTGATCCTGAACAGGAACCTCCCGAAGCAACCGTGTCCGGTGAGGACCTGCGTCAGGCGGAAGGTGAGGATGCCGTGGCGCCTCTCCAGCCACTCCTCAAAAAGGGGACTTACCGCCGCAATTGTGGCGTGCCCAGCTACTGGGATACCTGTACCTGGCTTTTGGTGTGGAATGAGTCTGAGATCTCTGGTGAAGAGTGGGCGTTTTGGGGGACTGTCTTATGTAATTTTTACGTTCGAAAAGTGTTGATTCTCGGCCTAGTTTGAATAAATGACTTTGAATTTTGATGTTATTATACTTTTGAGTTTGATACCGATACGTTGCACTTTAAATACAATAAATATAAACCTCACCTTGTATGTATATTTAGCTTGGAGCGGTTATCAAGAATACTAGTAAAATGTGTTATTCTCTCTCTTTATAATAATCAGAATTTTAGAAATACTTAAATAACAGAAAATATTTACGTTGTAAATATTTTGACGAAGTCTCAGTAAATGTTTTTGGTAAATTATTATTTGTTAGCTAAATATTTTAGTAAAATATCTAAACCTGAAACTTACAGCAGTGATCAGTGGTTTTGTTTTTTAAATATTGTGTTCTACCATAAACTAAACACATAAATATTCCACGGGTACTTGGGTAATGGAACAGAGTAAAAAAATATTACAAAAGAAAAATACACATTTTTTTACGGCATAGAGATTATCATCATCTAGCCTAGCCTTTTCCTAACTGTGTTGGGGTCAGCTTCCAGTCTAACCATGCAGCTGAATAACAGAATTTTACATGGAGCGACTGCCTATCTGACCTCCATAACCCAGTTACTGGGTAATATGATACCTCTTGGTAAGGCTGGTTGTCAGACTTTCGGGTTTCTGACGACCTGTAATGACTGTCAAAAATCCACGAACGACAGCGGGACCAAGGTCTTAGCGTGCTTTCCGAGGCACAGCGGGGTCTTAGTATGTAAAAATATATAAACGGCATAGACATATCTTCTTGAATGTTTTTTTTTTGTATACATACCGTAAAAATAATTTCTTTTAGTTTCTGTGATACGAAGAATACTTAATTAGTTTATCAATTGACTGGTGCAGTCTCTGAGTGATCAGTTTTTGCTCAGCTCAGGGTGGGATTCCCGCAAGGACATTTTTTTTAAATTCTTCTCTCATTATTTATTTACTATAGAACAACATTGGTTTTCAAAAGTAAATCGTTTATTGGGAACTAAAAACAAATACATACAGGATAAAAATGTTAAACGATGATAGCTGCGATAGTTAAAACTGTGGCGCAGCTACCAACGCCCAACTCCTAGTGAGAGGGTAGGTAGTTCCAAGACGAATACATAACAAAGTTATTTTAACAAATATTTAAAGAAAAGAAATAAATAAGATTATACATTATGAGAAAAGTGCCGTGTGTGTGAGTAACTAATGTTGAGTAAGAGAGGGTGAGGGTGTGTTCGTGTGTTTTCCGAGATGTTAAATTTCCACAAGGTTTTCTGTTGCATCATAAGTATAAAATAGACGATATTTTTCTTAACACGTAACAGAATAGATGTAGATATTTTTATTTATTCTATTATATTATATTATATAAAATTAAATTGTATAATTATTATATTATATAAAAATATATTTTCTTAATATCAAATTATTTAGAAAATGTATTACTGATAATGTTGTACCTAAACACAAATTATAGGTGTACGTAAAATTTACATCTTTATTATCGGAACTATTGGCTAGAACTATGAAACCAGCACGTTCGTGTTAAAAATTATTGACATTATTAGCGTACTACCTGCCCTAAGTATCTAGCCCGATAACGCCTACACTGTGACCCCACCTCATTTCCAATAGTTTGTAAACTAAAACCGCTAATATACAACTTGATTTAGATTACGCCTAGAACAATATTAAATGAGCTAACGGCGTTTACTAAATTAAACACAAGTTGAGAGACAAGCTAAATAAATAATGTAGGAGACAAAATAACAAGAGACAAAGTGATATTCTATCAGCGATAATAGTGATGGAAAAGTCAAAAATGTACTGAATTGACAAAAGACGTCCACCGCTGGATATAGGCCGCCCCCAAACACCGCCACTTCGACTGGTTCTGTGCTTCCCGCATCCTGTGGATTCCTGCGGCCTTCACAAGGTCATCGGTCCACCTTGTGGTAGGCCTTCAAACACTACGTCTTCCAGTACGCGGTCGCCACTCCAGAACCTTTCGGCTCCATCGGCCATCTGTTCTGCAAGCACCGGAAAGCATAAGTAGAACCTAACTGTGGTCAGCCAGTATTTTGTATTTTACTTATTTTGACTGAGTTCTAAATATAAAACTGACAACTTTAAATTAGTTTTTGTATTTAGAACTGTAATATAGTCAGACTAAGTTCGACATTCAAAAAGGGGTCGATGGTTCAAAAATAAAATACGAGTAAGCTCCGTAAAGGAATACATCAAGATGAACAGTGCAGCATTATCTAAACCCACGAAAAGTAGGACCCAACCGCAACCCCTAAAATCCGCTAGCTTTTATGCTTGCACTTTCAAACACGCCGAGTCATTGCAGTAGTGCCGAGATTAGCAAAACAGTACAGATGTCATGTTTAACCTAAATCAAGTAGATTGCGCAGCAATCAGTGCTGTTTAGGTCGAAGAAATTAATAGATTCACTATTCTTTCTACTACTTAGCATTGCCAGTGTTGAAGGCTGCAATAAGAGAATTAATGTAAATAAAGTCAAATGAAGGTTTTCATGAAAATTCACGCCACCAGTTTCAGCGCCACTTTGAAAAGAGATCTTTTTTTTTTCAAAATGGCGAATGTCAATTTCGACAATGAATATAAAATATAATGATAACGTTCATTTCGTTCCATTCATTCGTTCATCATTCAGTCACGACTGAAGAAAATATAGACGCTTTGACACTTTTGACAGGTTACCGAACCTGACGTCTCAGTGCTGCCACCTAGTGAACGTCATTTCAGAAAACCCTTATTAACTATGAACTTAAATTGTTCGTTTATTCTTTGACAATTGTATGAAATGGTTATAACACGGAAATTGACGCAGTGTATCAACTTGATAAACAATACATTTTCCTGGATGTCCCTAATGCCAGAAATATTCATGCTAGTAACAAAAGTGCAAGCTAATGAGGACTATCGCGCTTGAATTCGCCGCTAGAGGCGCTAGTGTAGAGTGAGGTCCCTAGAATTGTCAAATGTCACTGTTTGCGGGATATTCTATCGCAATTTTTTACTTATTATTCATTTTTTTGAGAAGATTATATTCATTCCATTCCTTATTAACTTTTATTAAGGGTTAAACTTTTAAGTAAAAACTTAGGATTTAATTTGGTAGCACTTGGAGGAAGAATAATATTTGTCTGCTTCATGCTTGACAATTTTAGAAACATATTAATGTAAATATTCATTTTGAGTTTTAAAATGTTATAAAATAAACATTATAAAAAGTAATGGGTACTTAGACATATCCAAAACATATCTAATAAAAGTACTGGCAGGACTTTCAGACAGCGATGTGGACGAGTACTTCGACGCCTTTTAGTGTCCTTTTGTTTTTGCATTTATTTGTATCCTAGTTAGGTAGTTAGTCATTCTATTTAGTACCTAGTGTAAAAAGTTAGTTGTGTTAAATGTTGTAAAAGAACTATCACTTATTACGAATCCAAATAAAAATGTTTTTCCATTTTCATTTTATACTTACGTCAATGTACAAAAAGTAAAAGTGTCTGACCCCAGTGGCGCCAACTGGTGAGCACAAAAGTGTACAATTTAGATTGCATGAAATTATGACAGACAAGTTATCGGAAGTTTTTATGACTCATGCGAGTTACTTGCATACTTTTGTTCAAGTAACTGGCATGTTTGTTGTTGGCAGAAGGTTTATTAATCTATTTCTTTAAGTGACTTGCAAAATGCCAAATTAATAAGTATCTAGCTGCACTCCGCGGTTTCACCCGCATAAGTCTCGATTCCTTGGGAATATCGGAATAAAAAGTACCCTATGTCCTAATCCAGGTCAGGTCTACACATATGACAAATTTCATGCAAATCCGTTTAGCCGTTTGAGCGTGAAAGCGTAAGAAAAAAACAAACAAATTCACTTTCGCATTTATAGGATTACTCATAAAATACGGAAGTTTTTGTTGCCAGGCCACCACGCCTAAGTAACTAAGTAGGCAGAATAAGAGTTATGTAACAGGAAAAAAAGAACTAAAATATTAATAACATGCTTTTGTTTCTTTTTCATGTATTTTTCTTTTTACTGGGAAGATAACTTTTCTAGCTTTTGCAACTACCATATTAAATATAATAAATATGAATGGAATAAGATATTGATTATGAATTGCAATACTAACACTGAATTATTTGTTGTATCTGTTTTACAATAGTAATTATTGCAATTCATAATCAATATTACACAGCAATATTTCATAATTTCATTT
The DNA here is from genome assembly GCA_916701695.1 of Agrochola macilenta. NCBI lineage: Eukaryota > Metazoa > Arthropoda > Insecta > Lepidoptera > Noctuidae > Agrochola > Agrochola macilenta. The sequence goes on along the minus strand of OU753572.1, from coordinate 4,529,704 downwards.
AATAATATTGATAAATTAATCAAAACAACGAATCATTTGACAGCTATTTGCTACGTTGCCAACGTCGAGACGGGTGAACAAATATCTTACTGTATACTACTATTTACTAGTTTCTGCCAACAGATATATTTTCAGAGAATTTTGGATTACGGCTGGTTATATCAAATATGTTAAAGTCAACAAACAATTTATTTCAATTAGTCCCATAAGGCACTTTTGACAACAATTTTACCAAAAAAAATTGAATTGATTGTAGTCGCCCCTTCCAAAAGTTAGTTTTCATTTCTCTTTTAAAATGTTTTAACAATATTAATTATATAATTATATGTGAAGACGATGCTATGTAGAATAAAATTACTACCACGATACGTAAAACAAATGAAGCAATGACAGATAAATTAATTATGTGATAGATACATGGTGCTCACATATTTACAAATATTGTAAAATTATACTATATTCCTAAAAGTTTAACAAGTAATACTAATAAGTCAGTGTGTCAGTTCAAATAATCACAGAAAGTAAAATCAGTGTTATATATTTTTTTTTTTTTTATTAAATTATCAACCAGTTTGATTTTGTCTAGTTTTGTGTAAATTACGTGTTACCTCCTTCAGAGGTGGCAGGAATAGCAGAATGTTGACAGTACACAAACCAGCACCGTTATTGCCAAATACTTTCAATCACATTGCAATCTGAATGATTTTGAAGGATATTGCTAATCCATTGCTTTCTAAGTTCGAAAACTTTCTCTGCTCAGCAACATAAATATTGTAATGAATTTAATTGAATTGTCAAAATGAATGCCATTGCTAATGTAAACGTACAAGCCCGTAGCTGACTGCAGGCAGCAGCAGCAGGCGACGTGTCACCGCGACACTATTGGTTTCTATGTATTTTTATGAAATACCTTCCCTAGCTAGCAACACGGTAGATCATAGAAATACATAGAAACCAGTAGTGTCGCGGTGAAACGTCACCTTGTACAGTGTGTTACGCAGTAACCCCGCAGAGGGCGAGTACCAGTCGGTTTCAAAACGTTTTATATTTCTACAAACACATTCGCAACAGGATCGACATTAGCTTTTCGGTAAATAATATAAGTGCCATACATGTTCCAGTTTTCTATCATCGTTTTCATTGATAGACTGTCACCTTGTCTAGGATCTTAGGTTTTCTATGCAGTAGACAAATAATCATAATTATTTTATCTTAAGCACCTTAATTGTGTAACGAGGAGCTCGTGGCTAAGTAATAACAGCCGCAAGGGTTGATCCAACAGATTAAGCTATGCTAACCGGGGTTGGTCCATATGGGTTACCATCTTTACATGCCGAGACTCTTCCGTGGCTCGAAAGGCACGTTAACACGTCAAGTGTCGAGAGCAATAAGTAATTCGTCATCCTGAGGATGCCTTATTGAGAGGTGAAACACGTGTCGATTTCTTACAAGGTTCTTTATGACTCTTTAAGAACAATTAAGCGGATTAGGTTGCTAAATATACGTCGTCTATTGTATTTTATAATGGATTTCCGCAAAGTCACGCCTGAGTCAATTAACTATCTTAAAACCTATAATATCGGCAATTCACGCTTGCGGTTTCATTTTATACATCATGATTGTGAAAGATCGACGAAATTACAAAAAAAAAATCGCTTTATTCCGCGTTTACTTTAAAGGCTAACCCAATTAACTGGCCCTTTTACCCTGCCAGGGTAAACCTGATAGGTTCGTTATTTTTTTTTAAATCCTGTCCAACATCGGGTCTTTCATGACTTAATTAACTTTGCAGTGAAGCGATAGCCAGTATAGGTTTAACGAACAAATTAATTGAATTTGGATAAAAATTTGAATTAGCATTTCGATGTGGTTTCGATAAATAGTCCTCGTCGACTATTTAGGTCACTATTGTAAATTGAAAAATATCGGAGATTTTTAATTTATTAATGGATTTTCGTTAATCGTGGCTTGTACCTACAAAAAGTAAATATTTAAATGGGTAATAATATTATTTATTTATTTAACCGTTTAAGTACACACACAAATAAACAGACAAGAATAAAATAAGAGAAAAATACGTACAAAGGTGATGATGTTTCTAAAGAAATCTCTTCCAGCATACCTGCGATAGGACAGATGATAAATAGAGAAGTCTACACACCGTGTGTAAGAGAGAGTGTAAAGAGAAAGTAAAATACATAAAATCAAAACAATTCACTTAATAAAATAAAACAAATTATATGAGATTATACTTAGTTACATTTATGTACGTAAGATACATACAAACATTATTCACTTCTAAAATAAATATCACTGAGAAATTATTAAATATTAATGTAATAAAAAATACAAAATAAATACCTACTATTGAGCAAGCGTTGCTCGTGCCTTCTCTTTAAGAGAAGTTGCCCAGCCATGCAGTGGGACAATAATAGGCTGGTATAATGCAATTATCATAATATATTAATAAATAATCATATTATTTAATTGGAAACATGACGTCTGCTGATTATCAAAATATTGTTTGAAAACACACATCATCGCTTTTCCTCTGTTTAATATTTAGGAGTGCGACCTTGAAGCCAAGATTTTTTTGGCGATTAACATTTTTTTTGCAAAAGCTTTGCAATTATTTAATTATAAAAAGATATAACCTGAGATAGAAACTTACTGAAAATTTTCTATTTTTCTATGTCAATTTTTTTTTGTCTGTTGAGACAGACAGACTGATACGTGAATTAGTTAATACTTGCTGGTCTATTCGGAAAAAATCACACCTTGAAAACTTGTGTGAAGTGAGCTGTCAAAAGTGTCAACCCCTAGCATCAGAGGAGCAATTCCCGTAATTTTTAAGAACGTTCGCATTCTAATCTCACTCGCAACCTGTCAAAAAGTCGAATGTCAGGTCAGTCAGGTTACTTCACCTAAGTTTTCACGATGATTTTTTTACAGAATAGCCTGGCTGTATTGCTATCCTGTCAAAATCTCACCGAGAAAACTTTGGAGAAGAGATCTTGAAGTGAGTTTTCAATAATGTCCATCCATAGTATCAGGTAAAATGACAGTTCACTTTTGAGCTCACTTCACCTAAGTTATCTCAGTGAGATTTTTACAGAATAGACCGGCTTACCAATGAGTACATTCATTGGTACTAGATTAATTAAAGGCCTACCACTTAACTGAGACGGTTCCTGAGGTAGCAGCACGGTGCTGGAGGGGTGTGATGTCGGGCCCCCCTCCCGCACCGCGCAGCTACCTCAGAACCCGTCTCAGTTAGGCGGTAGGCCTATAATTATTCTAGCACCAATCAATGGGGTTCCCTACTTGAAATCGAATGACGTAAGATCGAATAATACTTGCTCGAAAACAATAACTCGATAGTACTTGAAATCGATAAATTATGAGCGCGACAGTTCACTAACTCGATGCATCAAAATCTCGAATAACTATAAGCTCGAATGATCGACAGCGCGAAACCCATTATGTTGAAACATTCTTGAACGAACATCTAATCGATTTACAGAAAAGTTTTAAGCATTTTTATTTGAAACAATAATTGTATTCAAATAAAAATGCTTAAAACTGTTATAATAATATTAATAATTAAATTGTTTCAATAAATTATTTTTGAAACAATTTATGTGTAGAAATATAATCATGAAAAATAATGATGGTAATAAAATAATTTTACAAATACCTAGTTATTTTACCAATTAAGTAGGAAGTAGGTAAACTTATCTACGTATATGTACAAAATATGGAATAATAGTCATTAGTTTTTTTTTCGATCTTACGTCATTCGATTTCAAGTAGGGAACACCAATCTATGTACTCATTGGTAAGCCGGTCAATTCTGTAAAAATCTCATTTTGAAAACTTAGGTGAAGTGAGTTGTTATTTCACCTGACAGTAATGACAGCTGACTTATGCTTTTACTCCATTGATGGGTTGTTGATGAGAAATTCGTTAAAAATTTCGACGTGTAATTGTTTGTTTATAGAGTAAGCTTCAATCACCTGTCCTAATTGACTGGTAACCGACTCTTTCAATCAACAAGTCAATACTGTTGAATGTATAAGACAGTTAATTTACATTTTTCTTAGGAATAAGTGCGACTGGAATGTCTCAATTTGATATGTTGCGAGTTGTTTAAAAAAACATAGGTATTTAAACAAACAAATAAAATAAAAATAAATTGTTCTTGGACTAGCAGAACTTATTCTATAATTAGCGGAGCGGGAGAAGTTATTTGATAATTTCCCTCCCTCAAAAAAAAAATAAGGACTAGCAGAACTTACAAAATTTTAAACAAATTAATAAAATAAGGTCGGTCAGAAAACAACCCAAAAGCTTCAAAATTTTTAAAACTTTGCTTAGCCGAAAATTCGTTTAAAACAAATACAATACGTAGGAAGTATAAATGCGAAAATGAGTTTGTTTGTTAGTTTGTTTATTACGCTTTCACGCAAAAACGGTGAAATAAATTATAAGAATTAATGAAAAAAAAAAAGAACCACTTTTAAAGTTAATTTTCGAAAAAAAATCATGAATATTCAGAAAAATACGAGCGGTCGCATACCCAAGGGCGCCATTGTATAATGTGCCCAACCAAAAATAGTAAAAATAGGCCTGTAGCTGAAAAAAATATCTCTTTACTTTCAACTAAAATATAAATCTTTAAGCTAAATCTAAAAATACATACATACATAAATTGACACCTTCTCCCCATGGGGGTTAGGCAGAAACTCCAGAACGCCACCTGCTGCGATCCTTACATAATATTCTTCTTGCTTCGTTTACGTTCATACATCGGGGCATACACGCACGCCGGTTGCAAGTACAGTGAAAGCTAAACAATAGGCAATCTTCGTGTTTCGTCAGTCTTCGGATTTCTATCCGTTGCTCTGTGCACTTTGTAATTATGGTTGACGGCAACGCGCAGCGGTAGGAGTCAATACGTACAAGCATCAAGTGCAAAGGGCAACTGATAGAAATCCAACGACTGACGAAACACGAAGTTTGCCGAGGGACATTAAAAAAATAGTTGTTCTAGTAATCTAAATATATAAGCCAATAATTATTTTGTAGAGAATTATGTTTAAATGGAAAAACTGTAACAGAGAAAATTGGGTGGTAGGTAGATACAATAGAATACTTTTTATGATGACCACAATATAAATTACAGATATTAAAATACATACAATGGGCGGTCTTATCGCTAAAAGCGATGTTGCGAGGTACTCTTTCATATTATATATATCACAAAGTAATTACACCAGCTTTTCCTTATACTTTAATCAAGATATTACATACAAATATCTTGCTTATTTCTTTCACCGAGCACAGCGTAGATTGATGTCTTTAAAATACGGAACGCTGATTATACCTCGCAGCACAATTTGTTGAGAGATGACTGTCGAAACGAGTACTTACGAAAATAGGTTCCGAGATTATTTTCGGGTAAATCGGATCTGTGGTAGGATTACCATTATGGCTGCGGTTTGGGGTTCAGTGCAACGTAATTAAGGTTTTAAGGTCTTTTTAAATTGTTTGCCAAATGCTTTACAGAAAAATATTATACAGGGTTGGATGCTATCATCTACCAGTCGATCTTTGAGTTATGTTTTTTTATTGTCAGTAACATTATCATAGATTTGCAATTTGTTTTAGAGTGAATGATTTTGAGCAATTAATAATATAGAGTTGATGTTTCAGACGTCTATAACTTTTTTGAGAAGAGTTTTTCTAAAGAAAATCTGTCATAATGTCATATTTATTTCTTTGATAAAACATTCGGCTTGTTACTAGCCAATTTTTATCTGCATAAAAACGCTCGTCGTTTAAAAAATCGTAATCAAAGAAATTATTCTCATTATCCGAATCTTTCATCTCGTTTTGTAAAAAAATCTCTTTTATCTCTACGAACCAATCACAATTTCCTGTTTATTACTCCTACGGAACCATTTCAATCAATCTCCGTACCCGTTGAAAAATAACCGAAATAATCTTCGCACAATTTTTCACAGGAAGTTCATTTGTTTTTACGCTCTACCTAACATTGCCGCATTGATTGACGTTTCCCATTAGCGCTCCATTGTTTTAATTTCCATACCACATACCATGGCATATGCGTGAACAGTTCAAAATAATTGTACCTACGCAGATAATAGCTACACACGAGTTTTTCCAATTGATTTTGTCGTAGATTTAGTTTTTATTTTAATTTATAATTGTTATTTTTTGGCAAACTCTGAAAATATGCCCTTTATTGATTTAAATATTATTTAAATGTATCGTACTATTATGTACAAAATGGCTATTTATAAGTGTTTATTATTTGAGGGGTTTGGCGCTGATAGCTAAATACAGGCTTTCGCCTAGTTTGGCTACAGATGTCTAATTAATTTGTAACGAGAAAATATAGCCTCTAAGACATGTGTTTCATTTTATACAATTATTAAAATAAACTCATTTATTTATATATTATTATTCATTTTATGGAAATCCATGAGGAAAGAGGAAATACCATTAAAATTTTTAGTAATCGGGAAATCGAATTAATTTGGAATCTGGGAAATGATTTTTTTTCGTGTAAACATGTGATGGATTGGTTGATAAATCAAAGCGCTTTGGAAGATAAATATTGATTTGAAGAACTGATGTACAGTTAGCAAAAGACTTTGTTTGCAAAAAAAAAAACATTCTTGCAGGAAATATTCATCGTTGTTGTGAGCGTAATAACTTCGTAAACATAACTTGCGCTATTTAAAATACATCAGTATGTACTCTGTCTTTTTTGTTCATTATGTAAGAATCCCAACCTATAAGAGTAGGGGAAGACCAAAGAAATTATGGATGGACTGTGTGAAAGATCATATGGATAGAAAGAGATGACGACTAATAGAGAAGTATGGAAAAAAAAACAAGACCCCAAATAAATTGGGATAGGGACAGCAGAATAATGATAAAGGCTTTTGCCAAGAAGTGGGTTACCTATAACCCACTTCTTGGCAAAAGCCTTTATTGATGTGTAACATCTTTTCTCTAGCTTTCCTGCAATCTGTGGGAGTGATTTCATGAAAAGGGACGGAAGTGTGTAACAGGAAGCCGGGGAAGCGCGCGCTATTTGATTTGATCAAAGAGCGCGCGTGGTGCTGTAGTTGGTCCTCAGATGGTACCAACTCATTTTCCGAGAGGTTGTAAACAGGATGATGATGATAATGACGATGACGATGACAATGACGATGACGGTGATGGTGATAACGATTATGATGATGAATTTTGTTTATATCTTAAATACTTCAGCCAAGACGTCAGATGTTATTATACGAGTATGAAGCGACTACGGAAAGGCTTGCTCGTTTTTTTTTGCACGGATTGCGGTGTTTCTGAACGCCTGTGTTAAATGAACTTCTTAATCCATGCGTCATGTTCGTGAACGGGCGCCGTCAGTAGTGACTGGTCATCTCTTAGCTGCCACGGCATATTTTAATTTAATTTTCGAATTGTTTTATTTTATTTCTATTACGGACGCTTTTAACGTTTTGCATCGTTTTCACATGTATAACTTCAAAATGAATGATATATCCAATATTTTGTAACCATATTTTGATTTAAAAGAGTGTGCGTGGAGTTTCTTGCCCGTTCTTCTCCATAGGTACCTAGTGTACGTACTACGCTTTGAAATGGGCAACTAGTTTCATCTTTCTGACTGACCGACCCCTTGACAATTCAAAAGTGCCTGTAATTGGTTTATTTGATATAAATGCTTTGAGGATAAATCTATATTACTAAAACAATACTTTACCAACAGTAGATTAATATGTGTAGCTATTGGTATAGAGCTACAAATATTCAGATGGGTACCATTCCAATAGTCAAGCGAAAATCCGCACATAATGAGCTCACGTTTTGGTTCTCCATTTAATTCACGAACCGCACGTTTGGGATCATAGCATGATTGCCAACATTCAACTGACCCTAATACGCACATATTCAGTTTAATCGTACGGATCAGCAATAGAATTAACAAATAGATTTCAGTGATATTCTCTCTTTACTTAGATTTCAACTAGACAACTAGTCGCTGTATGTAAAATACTAGTATTCAGCTGAATCCGGTTTGACTGAAAGCCGACCAACGTATTTGGGAAAAGGTTTAGGCAGAAATAATGATGATGACTTAGATCTATTTAGCTGTGCCCGACTCTGTCCGTAGCATAATCAGCCTATAATATTCTAATATTCCCATTGCTGTGACAAAGGCCTCCTCTCAATGAGGGGGAGTGGGACGTAATCCATCACCCGGGCAGTGCGGGTTGGTAAATGTCACATGTCTTAAAATTTTTGGTTCTAGGACATGCCGGTTTCCTCACGATGTTTTCCTTCACCGTTTTGAGAGCAGTGGTGATGAAATAATTTACACAAAGTCAAACATTTAATTATTTGGCAACAATTATTGAAACGTAAATAACACTAGAGTTAAAACAAGTAGAGTTTAGGTATTTAGCCTCCCTGCCGGGGTTGCGGGTTTGTCCGAAAGGGATATCGCGGCCCCGGCACACAGGCAACGGAAGGAACACGGGTGGGTTCTAGTCAGTAAAAGTCTGACACACCCTCCCGCTCCGCCCAGAGCAGAATAAGTTATTTGATAATTTCCCACCCTAAAAAAAAAAGTATTTTTTCTCCACAAGCGTGGCTAAATTGAACCCAAGGTAGGTTATCGTTGAGACCAAAACCGTGAGGAACGGCTACTTTTAATAAATATAAAATAACAGCCTTATATTGTCCCACTGCAGGGCAAAGGGCTGTTCTCATACAGAGAAAGCACGAGCTTTGATCACCACGCTTGCTCAAGATAGCTTAGCAATTTAAAAAGAAAATTCGTCTATTTGCGCTAAACATGACGCAAAGAAAGAACACAAAAAATAAAAAGAACAAGTTGCGTCACATCCACGCAAAACGGCCATCGCTCAGCATAATGCTGCGACCCTATGCGAGACAGAGGCCCAGCGCTGGTTTTCAGTGACAGCCGGCGTTGACGTTATGACGTCGACTGGTGCAGCATACAATGATACCAATAAGATATAAAAATTAAATAAATAATAATCGATCTGGAAGAGATCACAGAAAGCGATAAGGCCGCCCATTGTATGTTTTGTTTTGTTAAATTTATTATTTGCTATGTATGTGGTGTTCAATAAAGTATAAATATAACTTAAAAAAATATATGTAAATAATTCATCTACGTGTTTATATAAAATATAATATTTAAAATGGCAACATTCCGTTCAGGCTTAGGTTTATTTTATATTAATACTTAATCAAACTAAAAATGTTCACAAATTTTATACCTATAAAATTTGTGAAGATTTTTAACATTTTCAGACTTTTATAAAACCTTTCCTGGAATATCGATAGCTCTTGTAACAACTTCAATAATATTAGCAGCAATTTGCGTCCCTATACAGAATCTAAAAGCTTTTCAAGGGCACACAGTTCTCTGAAATATATTTTTACTAGATTTTGCTCGCGACGTTGTCTGCATGGAGGTCAGTACTTATCCCACCGGAACGTACTCCCGGGATAAAAAGTATCTTATGACCTAAACCAGGTTGTGGTCTACCTGTGGGCCAAATTTCATCGTAATCCATTCCGCCATTTTAGCGTGAAAGAGAAAAACAGACAGACAGAGTTACTTTCGCAATTGGTATGGACATGGAATATACTTTTGAGCGTTGAGCGTTGAGCGTTGTTTATACTAGGAATTATTTTATAATACGAGTTTTATGTTTTGGAGCGGTCGGGAGTATCTATTGATTTTAAATCTTTGGATGACGGGAATTTAACCGACCAGCAGCGCGTAAGCCACTGTTACAACGGTATCGTCAAATTACAGTCCAGCCGTTGAAAGAATGCGTTCTTGACACCTGTCAGTTTCATACTAACGGATATGCGAATTTGAACCTTATTACAACTGGAAATATTCCAACTGACAGGTGTCAGGATCATATTTTCTCGACGGCCGGACTGTCGTAATGTAATTCTAAAAGCGTTCAGGCGTTTATTGCTACTCTTGTCTACTGTTAATTTATTCTAGTCCTCTCTAAAGGCCTACCTTAGCAATTTGTAATTTAATTTATTAAAGTTTAAAAGACCTACTAACTAAGTAATAAACAATCTTGATATTAAAACTTCAAGCTCATAAGTTAAAATGAGATTAGATTTAGAGCTTGAGCCATGAAATTCTAGAAATAAAGAGCGTTGTTATAAACTAGAAAATGGGTTTTAGTTCTTTTTAACTCAATGAGTGGTCTCAACTTAATTTAAAACTTAGTTGAAGTATGCCACGCTTCTTCAAAGTTTTAAAACAAAAGAACGGCATCATAAGCTAGGTGGATGTCTTCTTCACTTTATTAGTTCATCAAAACTAACACTGTTTCAGTGAAGAAAATTACGTACTGACCAAGCATAAATCTTAGTAAATGGTACTCGTTCCTTCACCGAATATGCACAATCAAAAGAAAGAAATTAAGAAAGAAAGAAAATAAATTTATTTGACTCAGGTTAAGGCACACAATATTCACACAAATAAAAAAAAATACAGAAAAAATAAAAATAACTAAACCAATACACCAATACTAATACTAAAAAACTAATAATAAAACAATAATAATACAAATATAAAAAAACAATACTGCAACTACACTACACACACACACACACACACAACCAGCCACACGCACTACACACACACACAAACACATACACACGCACACGCACACACACACACTACAATATACTGCTGTAATACTAGATCAATTTTATTCAAGTCTTGTATTCATCATCTACCTAGCCTCTTCCCAACTATGTTGGGGCTGGCTTCCAGTTTAACCGGATGCAGCTGAATGCGAGTATTTTACATGGAGCGACTACTCGTACCTATCTGACAGACTGCCTGGTTAGAAAATTATAGATTAACAACTCTATGCAATTCCAAATAACTTTACGAAACGTTCGAGTGACAGATGATGAAGTGCGACCGGAGTAGATTACCCGATGGAGAGAAAATTTCATACAAACGCGCAATGATAGGTACACTACTACAAAGTGCGGCGGTAAAAAACTGAGACTAAGCTTTGTCGCTGTGTCGCGACGTCCATGCCAATTCGGAAACACGAAGATTACCGAAGCACACACGTTTTCCGGTTTAAGAGCGTTTATTCTGAAGGTGGGCAACGTCGCAAATAGATGTCAAATATTTCACTGTTTTGATTAATTTAGCAATATTACTGTGTGGAAATAAAAAATGTGGCTAACTAGCGAACTAGAATATTGATTATGAAATGCAATAATTAATATCAACAGTAACACGGAGTGCTTAGTTTTAGATGTAAAAAATCTTTGACAGTTATTTGCGACGTTGCCAACTTCTAAGATAAACCCTCTTAACTGTACCTTCTATAGAAATTACTCGAGTCTGCAATGATGGCAAAAAATAACCTAACCTCATAACAAAGTACCCTACTAGTTAAAGAGCTCCCTGTGAAAAAAATTGTTCAAGGAAATTCTACCACTATCGGCGTCCGGCAGTAAAATTACGAGCACATTCTCTGGGTAACAAAGGAAATTCAATGACGCATAGAGGTGGCACGAGGTGGTCATGATACTAATCAGGACCACGTGCATAATTTCATCAAATGAACGAATGTTTTCCTAAGCAAGAAAATGCAAAAAAAAGTTAAAAGCTTCTAAAACCGTTGGAAAAACAAATGAAAGAAAATAAGCCGTTTCTTTTCATCGCATTGTGATTTTTGAGAAAACGCATTTGAATAAAATATTCGTCTATTAGCATTCTTTTACCGAGTTTTAATTCGTTTTCCTTAAGGTTGTGATGGAAAATGCAAGCGTATTTCAAAATTACACAATAAGTTAATGGACTTGTGAAACAAAGCATGCGTGTTGAGCTTTAACTTCTGATCAAGACCTCCCATTGTTTTTTTCCACTATGTTTTTTAACCAAACAGTATTTACAACTTTATTACGTCATCTCTTTCGGATGTTGCCAAAACAGCCATAACTGTCCTAGAACTGCAAAAAAAAAAATCTATGGAACCAAAGTTACATTATGAATTTTCCTGTCATATAAAAATACAAATAAGTTTGCAGGATTTTGTGTGACGTCAGTGTGACGTGTAGTATGTATGTGGCGTTGTAGATGCCTCCACAAGTTACATACAGGTAACTTATAAAGATGAACAATACACTCCACAATTGACAGTAGATACTAAAGATTTTTTCGGTACACCTTCCGGACAGTAAGGGGTGCTATTTTTTTTTTTTTTTTGGTTGCGAAATTATCAAATAACTTCTCCCGCTCTGGGCGGAGCGGGAGAGCGTGTCAGACTTTTACTGACTAAAACCCACCCGTGTTCCTTCCGTTGCCTGTGTGCCGGGGCCGCGATAGCCCTTTCGGACAAACTCGCATCCCTGGCATACAGTAAGGGGTGCTAGACACTTGATCGGATCGGCGTGACCGCATTATTCGGCACAATTCGGCACAGCTGGGCGGCAAAATAAAAATTCGATTTTGCCGCTCATAGCAAAATCAGCCTATAATGTGTCAGGGAGTGGACCTTAATCCACCACGCGGGTCCAGTGCGGAATGGTACATGTCTTCGAATTTTTGGTTCTAAGACATGGTGGTTTCCTCACGACGTTTTCCTTTACCGTTTTGAGAGCAGTGGTGATGAAATAATTTACACAATGTAAAGCGCCTGTCAAGGTTCGAACCTACTACCTATAACTCGTAAGTCATAGCCTAATTTTTTATTATATTTATTTGTCTGTATTGTATCTATCTATCCGTGACATCACTGCGGGCCCTATCAGAATACCAGCGCTGCGACATTTTTATTTATTTTTAAATGTCGCGGCATCATGCTGAGATAGGAGCCTTTTGGCCTCGTACAGGACTTCCTTCTTTAAATTTTAACGTTACTTTGTTTTTTATTGTTTTTTATTTATGTTTAATGTGTTTTTAGTTTAATGTGATTTCCTGTGTGAGTCTCAATAAATACTTTTTCTTTCTTTCTTTCTTTTTTCTGTATATCATTTTGCCGCCCGGTTAAATTCCAAATTGTGCCAAATCCTGCCGCCCCGAACGAGTATGTAGCATGTTTTCCCAACGCTACCAACCTGGTTAATGTTTTTACCACATCACGAGCTACAAATACCAAATATTCTCCTACAACTCAAATTTATAAAAAACGGCCTAGAAGTTGATTTAAAAAACGTTTGGCAAACGCAAAGTATGTTTGTACAAGTTAAAACGTCCGCTTTTGACCACGCTTTGATAGATCCGAAAATAGACATAGCTCAATCAATATAATGAGATAAAACAAACAAGATTAGAGTGGCTATCAGTGTTTGTACTATTCTATTTCTGTTGGCCAGTCGTTTGTTTGTTTTGTTTTAAGGGCTTATTAGCGATCTGAGGCCCCGTTTGCGGCCTCGGGTCACCTATATCCGTCGCGGTGACTCGTGGCATGTTTTAAAAAACTGGCCGGATATTAGAAAAAAACGCCGAAAAAAGCACGTTTCTTGTATGGAGATCCTCTTTAAGGTTCCGTTTGGCGCCCTTCAGGTACGGCCCCTAAAGGACATCGCTCATTATAGCAGCAGGGCTGCGACACGGCAAATAACTTGCCATTCAAGTTAGGGTTTAAGTCAAATGCACTAAAGTCACACGTCGCATGCGAAAGTGAGTTTGTATGAAAATAGTATTACTAGCATATAATAGTCTTGTCGTTTCCATATTAAGGTTTGGTATTATATATTGGGGCAATTGTACCGAAAGAGAGAGTATTTTTAAGGCCCAAAAACGCTGCCTACGAGCAATATTTGGATTGAAAGTTACTGACAGCTGTGTTCCAATTTTTAAAAGTGATAATTTATTGACATTTCCGTGCCTTTCCATTTTAGAAATTGCTCTTTTCGTTAAATGTAATCGACATTTATTTTTAAGTTTATCGGAAAGCAGATACCGAAATGTAGCTTTGCGATCTCAATACCAAAACATGCTACGCACAGCTGGATATAGGACTGCTTTGTTGAGGAAAAGTGTTTTTGGTATGGCACCGGCTATTTTTAATCACATTCCTAATGCCATAAAAGACGAACCAGTAACAACTTACAAAAAGAAACTAACTGAACTTCTATTAAATAAATGTTACTACTCCGTATCCGATTTTCTGGCTGATACATTTTAGTTGTGTTTGTATGCTTGACAATGAACTGCATCAATGTTTGCATGCCCAAATGGTAGAATGTACAAGGATTCTCTAATATTATTGTAACCACCTTATTGTAAATACCTACATTCTGAGCAAATAAATATTCTATTTTATTCTATTCTATGTTACGCTTTCACGCTAAAACAGCTTAACGGATTTGGATGAAATTTGGCACATGGATAGACCATGACCTAGGTTAGGACACAAGATACTTTTTATCCCTATATTTCTATGGGATTGGGACTTATGTGGGTGAAATCGCGGGGCACAGTAAATTTATTTATTTAGGTTAGCCAACAATTGTTTACACAATACATTTAAAATAAATTCCTTAATAGTACGTTTATAAGTGCAACAATTACTTACAGGCTAACACAACATGCACCATTTATGGTCTTACATAATATTTACAAAGCCAAAAAGGAAATTTACAATTAACGTTATTCAATCATTTTTGGTAATTTATGTGTAGCAATAATAATAACAAAAATTGCATTCTAAATATATAAAAATAAATAAAACTTTTTAATATTGATAACAATAACATTAACTATTTGACTATAAGTCTAGGTATCATGTCAGTAATGTCCAAGATTAACTCAAAAAGTTAATATGAATTGAAAAAGTCACATTGGTACTTGCCCTGATTTGAACCCACAACCTCGTACTTGAGAAGCGTTAACCATAGCCATAGTTTATGTACAACCCTGCAGGAGAGTAAAATCTAATTTTACACTCGCAATGCTGCATACTTCATACCTATGCAAAAATATGCAGATTGCGCCTAATTTTAACATAAAACAATTTGTAATAATTTCGCAATAAAATTATGAAAGTTTCAGCAATTTATAAACTGCGCCGCAATAACAACAGAATTAAAAAGTTTTGGATATAATATTCTTTTTGGAATTAGGAATTACGTTAACGAAGGTTTTATAGCATCGGGGTTGCCAACCTTTTAAAAGAGACGTTGGCGTCCCAAAATCTACTTACAGTGCGTTCATTAGAACTTGTCCCGTAACGCGATTTTTTGCACTGAACTTTGCAGTTATGTGATTCTTAGTACTGCTCTGTGAGTCGCCATTTTGAACTCTATTAGTATTAAAATAAGACTCCAAATTCAGTGCTACCAATCACGAGACATGTTCTAATGAACGCACTGTACTTATTGTTCTGTTTACATGAGGTTTTTAAGTTTCTCCTGTAAAATTGGGTATCCTGGAAAGCGGTGCCGCCATACAGAAGGCGTAAAATGACGGACGTCAGTAACTATATTACGCACCTGACTTCTTTGAATAAGCAATCTACCTACTCGAAACTATTTCTTATCAACAAAGATTTAAATCTTTAGATTCACCCGACCACGTCAAAAGGTGGTCACGTTTCTATTTCGTTGAAAATGACATTTGAAAAGTATTATTTCGCTTACTAATGGTGAAAATCATGCGTATCTACCGTTCCATATGAGGTCACTCTCCTCAGTATGCACACTTTTTCGTATAATCGGTGAGGGGAAATCTAACGATTTAAATCTTCGCGAGTCTACCAAAAATGTCACAGATTTCATACACAAAGATCATTTCCTTTCATAATCTTCTCATTTTCTTTAGATTAGTCTCATTACGTTTACGAGTAGCGAGACAATTTGTGGGACTGTGTCTGAAGTCTTTGCAAATTTTTGCTCAGAATTATAATGGCAAGTCCTTGAGTAGGTAATAAAGAGAATTATTGTAATTGAATGTGTTTTAATGAGTGTTTGTTTTGATAAGAGGTTATTTAGGCGCTGATCAGATGATGGATAATTTATCTGCGGACAATTCGGAATCGTATGGAAATCTAACGCGCACGCGGACCGAATTCCCATACGATTCCAAATTATCCGCGAATAAAGTGTCCATCGTCTGCTCAGCGCCTAAAGCTCATCACACACATTAAAGATAATTTATATTAAAGCGCTTAAAAATCATTTCAAAATCCTTTAAGGTAAAATATACAACCTTAATTTTTGTTTACACTAAACCTCTTAAGGGGTCATTGAACTAATCATTATGAACAATTTTCACTATGGGACCAACGCAGTAATCAGCTGTTCCCTACATGTTCGCATATCTCGTCGAAATGTAAGGAACAGCTGATTTTATTTTCGCGATTTCAGCGAAAGGTTGTATATTATTATAGTGATGTGAGGAACAGGGCGTAAAGTTCACTCATCCCCCATAGAAAAGGGAGGATCCTCCGACCAGTCGGGTGTCGTGTCTGGCGGGCAACTGCCCAACTATTGATGTCGAATAGTCTTATACATACAGGTCGTTCGCGCGGTAAACTCTAAATGCGCGATGCAGGATTTGTGTGACGTCAGGATGTTGTGTGACGTCAGGTCTTTGATGCGTAGTTCGCATGTGGCGATGTAGATGCCACCATATTATCTTCACTGTGTGTGGTGGTCCATTAAATTGTACGGTGAGCGATTCATACGTCGAAGATAATATATATATTTTATATTATCTATCTACATAATACCTTAAAGGTGCGGTCAGCGATAAAAGTCGATAAAGCTACTTTTATACATTAACTAAATTGACACAAAATTATTCAAAACATAGTATTTCAGATTATAATAGCTAAAACTAAACATTCTTAAATTTTTTCAAAAATACTGAACTAATTTTAGAATCAATAATGTCTAAACCCAGAAAGTTATGTTCAGACTATTTAACTAATCCATTACTTAATGTAGTCACCCTAAAGTTAGAACTCTTATTAAAAAACTTTTCTATTTTAATCTTAACACTAAAAGTTATCCACTTAACCTGTGACTTTCAGTGTAAAACGAAATTAACCTGAAAATACGGTTGTCGCCCACTAAAATCATAATTGAGCTATTTCCTCGCGAGGACTCATAAAATGTAGGTAACATATTATTTTTATACCTTGCTGACGTGTTTTTAGGGTACCGTAACAACTAACCGAAATGTATTAATCCAAAACTGCGCAAAAGTAAAAAGAAATGAAATCTTTCACGAAGAGCATTACGTAAAACTATCTCATTCCTTACGTTTTTACAACTAAAACCACTTTATTTGACACGGAATCCTCACATGAATTCATTTTTAATTTCTTAGAGTTATGGCGGAACAGAAAAGGTTTGAAAGCGTCATAGCAATCAACAGTTTACAGGCTCGAAATGAAACACGTGCCAAGGTAAAAGGCGAGTATTTAAAACATCCATTTAAAATATTATGATCATAATTCGTTGTGAAAAATGTCTAGTATTATTACTCAGAATTTTCTTTTTACGCCTTCATTTCTTTCACTGTAACCTGTTTTCATTATTTTTCTTTAAGTCTTAAAAAATTCGTCATGATTTTTTTCATCTGTTGATATGAGTGAACAATGGTGGATATACGAGTAATTTGGCTGAAAATTCATTTTCTGCAAAAAAACGTATAATCATTGCCAACCTTTGTTTTTTTTTTTGGGTGGGAAATTATCAAATAACTTCTCTCGGAGCGACAGCGTGTCAGACGCTTACTGACTAAAACCCACCCGTGTTCCTTCAGTTGCCTGTATGTTGCCAGGGGTCACGGTATCCCTTTCGGACTTTCCCGCGACCCCGGCATCAACCCTAGCGGACCCCGTCACTTGTGCTGACATTTATTTGAGACGCGCGTGGAACACAACGGGCCGTTGACCCGGGCCTAGTCTTTATCGGACGGCGAGCTACCCATTGCTCACCGTCCGCAGATCAGAGATCATTGCCACCCTTTAAATTTTATTATTTAGTTATTTTTGAATTGTAGATTTTGCTTTTCACAACGCGCCTAGTTATGACGAATCGTCATCTTGATATTAGGTATGCACCCTCTTAATTTAAGTCGAGGTAGGTACCAGGCAAACATAAAAATCAAAAAGGTCACGTTTTACTGTAATACTCAACCCTCTAGGGATACGCAGTTTTGACACTAGTCCGAAAATCACAGAAGACCCGTTTTAACACATTCGTCGTGAATGAACAGCTAAATTCACTGACAGACGACGCGACGCACAGCTTCATTCGCTAAGTTTGAAGCATGTAATTTTGCACAAGAATTCCAGGGTCTCGCTGATTTCATTTTAAAAACCGTGCACCCGATGTGATTCTCAATCGAAAAAAATGACAAACTTCCATTCTAACTTTCATCCCCTATTTAACCCCTTTAAGAAGGGGTGATTTTTTATAAAGTAACTTTCCTTAGTGCTCACTTTGGTTATAAAAACTCAATGGGGATCAAACCCAAGACATGTCAATCGATCAATACTTGAATCTCTCGAATACGCGCCTTTCAAAGTGACTGTTGTCACTGACGTCACTAAAGCAATAAACACAGCATTTGTTTTAAACCTCCATTAACACAACGTCGTAAATTTTTGTGTGTACGCGCCCTTACATATTTGATGAAGTTTTTTTTTGGCGGGAAAAGTTTTCAGCGTTGTCATATTCACTCAAGTGTTGGGGAATTTTATGTTGATCCGACAATGAATTGCTAATACAGTTTGTTGTACTTTTTTGTGAAAGGGCATTACCCTCGTGCCATACATTGTTAATTATGTACTTTCTGTGTTATACATTATGACTACATTCGACTAACTTGACAATTCAAAATTGCATGTACCTATAATATTATAAACGCGAAAGTGAATTTGTTTGTTACGCTAAAACAGCTAAACAGATTTGGACTAAATTTGGCACATGGGTAGACCACGGCTTGAGTTAGGACATAGGATACTTTTTATCCCGATATTTCCCAGGAATGGAGACTTATGCGGGTGAGACCGCTGGGCTCAGTTAGTTTGAAATAAATGCTTTGAGTTTGAGTTTGAAATCAAATTAAAAGACAAGACATACCAGAGATTTGTTAAATATCCAAATTAATTTCAGATTTTATAAAATTAGTTTGCTTTATGAAAGAGCGAGTACCTAGTCAAAAAAAATGTCATCCGTCACCGCAACTATCAAGCTAGTGCATAGAATTATTAAGTAGGTAATAGTGTTTTTTTTTTTTTTTTTGATTTGGAAATTATCAAATAACTTCTCCCGCTCTGGGGGGAGCGGGAGGGCGTGTCAGACTTTTACTGACTAAAACCCACCCATGTTCCTTCCATTGCCTGTGTGCCGGGCCGCGATATCCCTTTCGGACAAACTCGCAACCCTGGCAGGAGGTACTAGTGTTGGGGTCCTAAGTTGCAACCTTCAGGTTTATGTTTTTCCATTACAAATGTTGTTGTTAGTGGTCTGTTCTGGAGTCTTTGGATCTTATTGGTGATGTTCTTCAGAAAGGTCACGTAGTACTCGCAACCGGCGTACCTGTTTGACCAGTTGTATGGACGTAAACGAGGCAAAGGAGTATGTAAGGATTGCTGCAGGTGGCGTTCGAATTTCAAAACCTCCGCCTCCTACATAGGACTTAAACATACCTATATCAGGCAAAATGTGGTCGCACTCATTTGCACTGATTGCATACGCATTCGGGATAAAAAAAAGCGTGATTTCATGTACTCTGATGGCTTCTACATCGCCACATGCGAACTACGCATCAACGACTTGACACACAAATCCTGCATCGCGCATTTAGAGTTTACCGCACGAACGACATATATGTATAAGACTATCCGACATCAATCGTTGGGCAGTTGCCCGCTAGACACGACACCCGTCTGGTCGGAGGATCCTCCCTTTTCAATAGAAGATGAGTGAACTTTACACCCTGTTCCTCATACTTCTAAAGTATTATTAAACATTTTCCGTAAAATCACGCCTCGCGTGTGAGAGACGCGTTCAAGGCCGCGGAACACAGAAGGCGCGTCCTCCTGTCATGTAGCATGTAGGTAAAAATATAGACTCGTGAATTTGAACTACACACGCTTCAAAAGGATGGAAATGCCTACAGTTTTCCGGAGCGAAATAGATTTATGGTCAAAAATAAATTGTTGCTCGTGAGTATTAGTAAGTAACACAGCAGGTTGCAAAGTAGCCTGTGTCCTTCTTCAGGTCCCAGTCTACCTTCTATCTGTCTAGATGTTATTTCTGTAAGGAAGTTTTGTACAAACACTTTTCCACGTCATAAAATTTAAAAATCTAGATGACGTCGGCGTTCAGAGGCTACTCTAAGACTAAAGGCCGAAATAAACTCAGAGATCACAATCACTTTTAAAGTCCAGACATAATCTTGGTCAGATCATGTGAAAACCATGCATGTCTGAAATGGTCTTTTGAGGAAAGAACCACACAGATTGAGTGGACCTGTCAAGTCTGTGTACGCATTTGTCAGTAATCGTGCAGGTCAACTCAGAATTAAAGGATTAAATTCTACAGTCAAGTTTGTCTACAAGAAAGTATGCTCAATTAAAGCCTACTATTTATATATATATATATTATATTATAACGCAAAAGTTTATGAGGATGAATGGATGGATGGATGTTTGGTACTCAAACTCAAACTCAAAGCATTTATTTCCAATAAACCAATTACAGGTACTTTTGAATTGTCAAGAGGTCGGTCAGTCAGAAATATGAAGCTAGTTGCCCATTCCAACGCGTAGTAGGTTCCTCTAGGGTACTAGGGTACTCTTTCACGCAAAAACTACTAAACGGATTTGGATGAAATTTGACACACAGATAGTTTATAACTTGAATTAACACATAGAATACTTTTTATCTCGATATTCCTACAGGATCACGACTTATGTGGATGAAACCGCAGGGAGCTGCTCGTAATCTTAATAAAAGTTTGGAAACTTTTACCAACAATTTACCAGAACGAAAATAAACGTTCATCGCTTCCAAAAAATAAAATCTTCGAAACTTTTTCTTGTTTAAAAGTGAAATTGCTCCCAACTGCATTAGGCTCTACAAATAAATTCAATGTAATAAAGGCGACTGCCTACGTCTGCCTATCCTGTAATGTAGTTACCGCGATAGCTCCGGTCGTTTTTAGGGTAAAATATAAATAGGTTACGTTACAGTATTCGAGCTTCTGGAAAAAAGAATTGTGTATAAGTTGTATAGGGTATTTTATTGAGTCAGTGACAGCTCGGCCCGAGTCAACTCAACCTGTTGTTGTCGATAATTATGTTTTCCTGCTTTGTATATAAATGAAAAACCATTTTCACCCAATTAAACCTAACCCATTATTAAAACCAAACCCAAATTAAATACGTAATGATTTATTTAAAAATATCTATTTACGGCCGACCGTAAAAATCACCGTAATCGGCAGTGAAATATCTGGTATTATTATTCGGGTCCAGTTGACTCGGGCCGAGTTGTCACTGACCCTTTTATTTGAAATGTAAGTTCTTGTTTTGGTACTCTTGCTATGCTAAATATGTTAAGGTGGATTCGTTAAGATAGCCGCGAAATTAAAGTTTTCTACGTTTTTTTGCAATTTGCAGGTCAGTATCAGGTTATTTATTGTACATTTATGTAAGGTGTTAAAAAAATTACTTTAGAAACTTTAAGAGGTGCTTTAGACAATCGAACTGAACAACTTTTAGTATGAGATCAACGTTGAAAATGCGAAAAAAAAACAGCTGTCCCATATAGTTTGGAACAACAGGTATTACATTTTACTATGGAACTGCTGATTTTAGAAATTTAGAATTTCCAGAGTTACCCTGACGCTTTCGCCTTAACAAAAGGTTGAAGAACATCAATATTATAACCGTTTAACTAAATTTGGCTCATTGTTTGTTTCATTTGGCTAAAACTCGTCTAAACGGCTAAAGGACTCAATTCAGGACTGCCTTGTTAATGTAGTAGTCGCAAGCGCTACAGCTGAGCATGTGTTCGATTCCCAGGTCGGGTATAGTGTTATTTTGGTTTTTCTCTCTGAAAAATCTTAGTAGCAGCCCGGAGTTAAAAGTTAAAGAACATCAATAGTGTAAACGTGTAAAAGGTGGAGTAATCACTCGGGATTTCTCGCCATTCAAACGCCTTAGCTATTAGGTTAAGAGCATATCCCATTTGGCTAAAACTTGTCTAAATGGCTAAGTAATTGAATTAAGATACTTTCAGCAAGTTAGCCTCCTAAAAAGTAACCTAATTAGATACCCTATGTCTGTTTTTAGGGAGGTATTTATGTGTGTGTATTACTTATTTATTTATTTATTTAGGCAAACCAACTAAATACACACAAGGACATTCAAAGTACATGTCATTAACAAATACAATAGAATTGCATGCATCTAAATTATAGGTAAGCACAGCATTTTAATTAGATCTCATTATACAATAATAATTAATACAAAGATGGATAACAATTTAATTAGAACCAGAATATCATTTATCTACTTAAAATTAACTTGAAATTAAATTTAAATGAATTGAATGAAATGAAATTGAATTGAATTGAATTGAATGAAATGAAATTGAATTGAATTGAATTGAATGAAATGAAATTGAATTGAATTGAATTAAATTAAATAAGATTGAATTAACTAACAAACTAAAAACATAACTAACTAAAATTATTATATTACGCTTAGAAAGATCCTTGACGTATTTAAAAAGGGAACAGTTAACATGGGACTTAAACATAGCTGGCGAAATGTGGGTGTACTATAGGTAAACCTCTGCCAAACTCTTCGGAGTATGCAGGCGTGATGTTATTTTATGTAATAAAATGAAACATCATCAAATTAATAATGATAACGAAAACAGCACACATATCACCTCAGAAAGGGACCTTCACTATCAGCTCGAGCCATTCAGTATTCTTTGTATACTCCCTACTGCAACGCCGTTTAATCGGAATCGTAACGTAATCGTCTCGCCTCGGGACAAGCTCACGAACCGCGGCGATACGGTGACGATCCTTTTCCGAGTTGATACTTTAGTGTGGAGCTGTTTTATGAATTTTATTTATTACTAGCTGCCCCAGCTTCGCACGGGTAGCACTAAATACTTATCTACGGCGCACCTACCTATCTACCCTACCCTACCTATCTACACTGCCTACCCTACCTACCTTCCCTACCTATCTACGTACCTAGTTACCTACACCTATCTACCCTACCTACCCTACCTACCTACCTATCTATCTACATACCTACCTACCCTATCTACATACCTACCTACTTACATAGCTACCCTACTATACCTACCTACCTACCTACAATACTAATATCGCTATTGAAAAATAAGGGTTGGTGGTAAAAGGGTGTAAATTTAGGCTTATAAATGTATTTATTTATGCCGAATAATAAAAAAATATAAAAAGTTTGGGATGGACCAACCTTATCACTTAGGGGTATGAAAAATAGTTTACGTCCCATTCTCAGACCTACTGAATATACACACAAAATTTCATAAGAATCGGTCAAGCCGTTTCGGAGGAGTTTTTTTACAAACACTGACACGAGAATTTTATGTATTAGAAGATAGGTATAATTTATTCAAGCCACAAAGTAGAGAATCTAAATACCAAAATGTTTGCCTGAAAAAGAGAAAAACCCTTTATTCAATTGCATAGAAAACAAAATTGTAAAGAGAGAAAAAAGGACTGGATTTTCAAACAAAATCAAGACTGACGTCTACAACGCGGCGTACGCTCAGAATGTTTCATTTTAATTGTAAGCACCGCCTTTTTCCACTTACTTTTTTCATTTCTTCTGGCACAGACGGTATTTTTATTATATTAGCCAACTCAGCTGCCTAAATCTTCGTAGAATTTATATTCCTTTTACTTTAACAGTCCACCGGCTTTTGTTAAAACGTGGCGGATAGGGAATAAAATAAAACGGGAAAGTTGTTTTTTTTTTAAATTACTAGTTTTTTCCTGCGGCTTCACCCACGTGGATGTCGGAAAATATCCCACGGGAACACTACCGGGATTAAAAATTGTTTTTATATAACTCTAGCGGTTTACGCGGCCCACGCCAGTAAAGTCAGCATGATTTTCTCCGACATCTATAACAATCATCGTCTTATTTCAGCCAATTTCAGAACGTTTTTCCTAAAAGTTGCAAATAGCTGTCAAAAATGTTTCTGTTTTGATTAATTTGGCAATATTAATGTATGGAAATAAGAAATGTGGCTAACTAGCGAGCTAGAATATCAATAATTAATTGCAATTATTACATTGAGTTTGATGTTGTACCCGTTTTAGGTGTAAAAAAGGCATTTGGAAAGTTTCCAAATACTTTTTTTACATCTAAAACTAAATATTTGGTGTTACGATATCAATTTATTGCATTTCATAATCACTATTCTAGTTCGCTAGTTAGCCGCATTTTTTATTTCCATACAGTAATACGACGTAAAGACGTTGCCCTCTTCACGTCAGAATAAACGCTCTTAAACAAAACCGTGATGAATTATTTATATCTAAACTGTATGATCATTTTGTTAGTTTTTGAGTTTGTCGTGTTCAGACAGATAGACAAACGCGGCGGGGTGACTTTGTTTTATACTTTAAAAATATATATAATATGTACTTCGTGAAATGATGAATCTGTTTGCTGTGGTTTTCTCCAGGGCTGTGGATGCTAGAAAAGTATACTTATAAACTTCTATTGAATTAAGAATTCTTAGAATACCTATAGAATTACGGATTGCTAGTCGAAAACCTAAGAGAAATGTTTAGTAATTTTTTATCGAATGATTGAATGGAGGCGGTGACGCAGGTTCTTCTGAGTGATAAATCTTATTCGTTTGTTATGTAAAAAACTTAGGCCCAAAATTTAAAATAGAAACTGTCTATTGAAGCAAATTCTGTTAAAAAATATTGTCATCTTCCTCCAATAGATTTGGATGACTACGCTAAAGAGAATTCTTTACGAAAATATTTTTTCTTTCAGCGTGTTGCGTAATTTTGAAGGAACTAGACTTTTGCTGAGTAAAACCCACCCGTGTTTCTTCCGCTGCCTGTTTGCCGGGGCCGCGATATCCCTTTTGGACAAACTCGCAACCCTGGCAGGCATTGGCCCTTACGGACCCCGTCAGTTGGTGCTGACATCTCTTTGAGGCGCGCGTGGAACACAACGCGCCGACCCGGGCCTGGTCCTAATCGGACGGCGAGCTACCCATTGCTCACCGACCGCAAGCCCGCGCCTACGGTGACCGGAAGTCGGCTCGCGACTCCCGAACGCCCGGGGCGTCTCCTGCGGCGACTAGGGGCGCCAGAGCGCGAATCATGCCTCTCCCTGCTCATCCAGCCACGGAACAACCGCGGCAAGCGTAGCTTAACCTAATCGATCGAGCTGAGTTGCTGTTATTACTTAGCCACGAGCCCCCTGAAGGATTCTGAGTAACAAAATACAATATGTGAAATTGTGAAGTCTAGTGAACTTAATAAGACATTCTCAAGCCAAATATTGAAACAGTTCGGAACACATTAAACAGTATTGTCACGAAATTAATTTGAAAGGCGAACACACATACTGCCATGTTAACCCCAGTTTACGTGACGAAAATAATAAACGTTTTGACAAACAGTTAAATACCATTTTACGTTTTAGTGCCAACATAACATATTTAATGTTTACATGCGTACGAAGTAATAATATTCACTGTGACAACACACGCGAGTTTAGTGGGTTACCTCTAAATAAGCTGGTAGCAAAATTGGTATTAATTCTGAATTTGACACATTATTGTCAAAATACCTTTGCAAGTGCCACCACGAAACGCAAAGATATTATATACGTATACTAGCTTCCACCAGCGGCTTCGTCCGCGGGATATTATAAATTATATGTATATGTTATCGCTTAAGTTACTCAGTGATAATATAATAATAATACAATTTATTTATTCGGACTCAATGTATTGCCGTTATCTTTTAATTACGTAAAAAAAGAAAAAATACGTGTCCAATATTTTTTTATAGTCTACCTGACGGACAAAAAAAAAATTGTCAACATTCCTATTGTTTACACTGCAACAATAAAGATACCTACTGTAAATATTTTTATACAAAAAATAAGTTTCGAGTAACAATTTCTTATAGATAGGTTAGCACCGCATGCCCCCAAAACATAAATTAGTGCCACAAGCACAATATTATAAAATTAATTACTAAGTAGGAACAACTCCTTTCTTGGAGATCCCAAATACATAAACAAATAATCCTACTTTAATATTATAAAGCCTTCCATTCATTAGGCAACATTTGTTAATAAACTGTTTATGACGTGTTTACTAACAAGTTTACCGTAAACACTGTTTCTGAAACTTGGCAGTCCACTGAGTCCACACTTGTCAATTGTTGCTAGGATGTCGCCCGAGGAGGTAGTGATGCTCTGTGCTGCTTTCTTAATAATAAATAATAAGAGTGCTACTAGAAAAAAAAACTGGCCAAGTGCGTGTCGGACCACGCACAATGAAGGGTTCCGTAGTTAGGGCGCGTTTGCAAATCGGACAAAATTATGCTGTTTTTCAGTACATTTTGTGACAAAACTAAACCGAATCAAATATACGACGATGACACGGTTGGCGCAGTGGCTGAGCGATCGACTGCTGCGCATCGTGTCACGGGTTCGATCCCCGCGCGGAACAAATATTTGTATGATCTGCAAGTAGTTGTTTCGGGTCTGGGTGTTTGTGTATGTGAGTGTCTATGTGTGTAAACGCACCCACGATACAAGAATAAATTCTTAGTGTGGGGCAACGTTTTTAAAAAAAAAAAAAAAAAAAAATATAACTAATAACTACCACATATAGGTTGGTTCTTCATCTTCAAATGATTGCAACTTTTTTGTTCAAAATAATAGTTTTAATACTGTAAAAACGATCTTCCGTTGCCATTTTCCACAAAATTAACGATATCGGGTTGAGTTTAGGTACATGTTTTGTTCTATTATCAATATATTTAAAGATTTCTAAAAATACTATTAGTAGGCAGACATATTCAATTTTTAAAACTTTGGAAAATAATGTTTTAAAATGTCACAAATAGCCAAACTAAATTTTTCAAATATTTTGCTATTACAGATGAATCTTAATCGATTGCATTAAGGGTTATTTTATTTTTGGTCTGTTTTAATACATTTCAGAAATATTTCGAAAGAAACCTAAGTCCGTTCTTGGCCGCTGTCAAGAGTGGACCCTGTGTTTTGCGTGTTTGCAGCGGCTCATGTGGAAAAAGATCGCTGTACAAATACAAAATAATTGATAAACCAAATTTGATACTTGCTGTGGTAAGATAATTTTGTATTCACAGATTTTAATTACCATTATAACTTTATCCTCACAGATTTTTACAGTTTATAAATGCCTATTCAATTGGGACTTGATGGAGTGACCTGAAGGTGTACTTCGGTGACTGCTACTGGAACTTCTCGACGAGTAGAACAAGGTGTGCCAAGTTTGGGCTCGTTTTGTTAGTTATGATGAGACCTTACCTCCGTACTTCGTTCGGGTGTTAGTGTATGTGAGTTTCTATGTTTGTAAACGCACCCACGATACAAGAAGAAATTCCTAGTGTGGGGCAACGTTTAAAAAAAAAAAAAAAAAAAAAACAAAAAAAAAAACTAACAAAACGAGCCCAAACTCGGCACACCTAGTTCTACTCGTCGAGAAGTTCCAGTAGCAGTCACCCAAATACACTTTCAGGTCACTCTATCAAGTCCGGAGGTAAGGTCTCATCATAACTAACAAAACGAGCCCAAACTCGGCACACCTAGTTCTACTAGTCAAGAAGTTCCAGTAGCAGTCACCGAAGTACACTCCATCAAGTCCGGAAGTTAGTAAAAATTTAAAGAACAGTACGAAGTATTTTTTGGAGGTACCAATGTATTATAAAGATATAAGAAAAAAAAAAAAAAAACAACGTATCAAAATTAGTTCACTTGATCACTATTCCCGCAACTGGCCCGTGTCAATGTAACGTAGTAGTTCGATTCAATACCTATCAATTTTGCAAACGCGTCCTTACTCCCAAGAACAAACTTAACATTACAACAACAATATTGAGAGATTTACTATGTTATTTTAAGACCATAGACTTCTCATAGGTTTTCCTGTAATCTATGAGTAAAGATCCACTCTCTGCATTTTTTTCAAAACTTTTGGCTCTTTAATTTCGGAGATAAGGGGGGGAATGGTAAATTTTCATCAATTTTCTTAAATATCTTTAAAAGTATTTAGATTAAAATTATATAAAATATATATTTGAGATCCTCGCAACAAGTTCTTTCATTTGATATGTCACACGGTTCAGTTTGCAAAAAAAAACATTTTATTTTCTAATTTGCCTCCGAAAAGTAACCCCAAAATTCAAAATTCATTTATTTACGTTACATTTCCGTGTTTGGGTAACATAAATACATTTGTGTACCAAATTTCAACTAAATCGGTCCATTAGATTCGGAGCAAATTGGCTGTGACAGACGGACAGACAGACAGACACATGATCCTTTAAGGGTTCCGTTTTTTTCCTTTTGAGGTAAGGAACCCTAAAAAGACGAAAAGGTGGTGGATTCGAAACTACCTCTTAAATAGAAGTTATGTATTTCATGACCTTCGTGGATTTGATGGGTCTTTTCAGAATTTCACCAGAATGTCAACATCTGATTTTGAATTGTTATTGAGACTGATTGGACCATCAATAACAAGACAGAAAACGAAATTTCGGCATCCTATTGAGGCTATTTATTTGAAGCATCCCAAAGTATATTAAGCTGTTGATAAAGCACTATGAGCATCGAAACCTGGTTGTTGGACCACACTACTTCCATGTTTATAAACTCGCGCAACATACGTCCACACCTGTTGATTTTTTCCTTATAAACTAGATGTTTCGTCCTGCTCTCCGCTCGAAGTGGGAAATACGGCAACATTTTTAAGAAACAATGTTTCATCACATTTGTTTATAAACTGTTTTCAGATGTGATGAAACACAGTGAAACACTGTTTATTAACAAATGTTGCCTAATGAACACCCGGCTTAAATGTAAAAGTTTGTATATTTGGATGTTTAGATGTTTGGATGTTTGTTGCTCAATCAAATTCAAATTATAAATGTGAAAGTTTGGATGTTCTAATGTCTTGGATGTTTGTTACTAAATCACGAAAAAGCAGCAGAATGTTGATTGATGATGATTTGGATGAAATTTGGCACACAGATAGTTCGTAACTTGGATACTTTTATACTATTTTACATGGGATACTTTTATCCCAGTAGAAGTTCCCGTGGGATAATTTCCGACACCCACGCGGGCGAAAAACCGCAAGGAAACGCTAGTAATAAATCAAACAAACGAAACAAAGTTTACAGTTACGTCAGATAACAGCCCGCAGACAGACAGAGGACGGACAGCAGAGGCTTAGTTATAGGGTTCCGTTTAGAACTCTTTTTTTTTTTTTTGGAGATGGGAAATCATCAAATGACTTCTCCCGGTCTGGGCGGAGCGAGAGGGCGTGTCAGACTTTTACTGACTAAAACCCAGTAAAAGTCTGGCACGTTTAGCACCCTTTGGGTACGGACCCAAAGGGTATATAGTATACTAAAAAGTATTTAATTAAGATAACGGTTATTATTTTTGCAAGCGTTTTTCAGTCGGTGAAATTAGCACAAAAATTTCAATTAAACTGATTTCTGTAATTATCGTTGCCGAGGAAAGAGAAGAATCAGTAAAACCTAAATGGTTATGTTTAGCAAGTGAAATGGTTCAAGGAAATGGATTATCCTAATAAAATAAACCTTCGAATTAACCCTTTCTAAATTGGTTGTGTTCAACGATTAACTTTAATTAATCGACTTTCAGATAGGGTTACCATCCGGCGGATTTGTCCGGTCGTTTCCGACTTTTTTGTCTAAAAGCTTTTCGTCACAACAGAAAAACTCTTAAGGGGCCTATTACAAAAATGCGCGTAGATACATGATTTCCTCGTTGAAATTGAATACTATTCGTTGGTTAGTATATATAACAATTACTTGATAAAAATAGTTCGTTTTCTCTTCTACAATAATAATAAAGCGATTTTTTCATTTTTTATTTATTTATCTAGCAATAATCGTTCTCCTGATGCATGTCTTGGCAAAAACTCATGTAGAGCTCATTTGAGAGCTCTAATTTGCGGATTCTATTGAATATAATTAATCAAAACAATTTTTCTCATATTTAACATATCCCATACTTTTATAATAATAGAATATATTTTTGTTATATGTCTTTCATTTAAAGAAAAAATTACTGGACCAAATTCAATTTTCTACTAAAAAGGTTTGGAAACAAGTCTGAATATCCGAAGTTCTACATCATTTTCATGTAGTATTTATACTAAAATAATCTCCAACATTTGCTTAATAACAAACTTTTTATTTTTTTATGAATAAAATAAAAGTACCATATATTTCACTGCGCCGGCAATATGCGCTCAGTATCGCAAGAATTCTTTAGTGCAGCGCCGCAATGTAAGAGGGCTCTTAATGAATTTAAAAAAATAATGTGAAGAATTTATTTGCAGTACGCAATCTACAAAAATGTCCAGATTATTTTTTAAACTTGACTAGCTGTTGCCAGAGTAGTTAGTTGTCTCCGTATGTTTTGCATTTCACAATTTTTTAGGGTTCGTACCCGACAGGTGCCATACGGAACCCTATTACTGTCTGGCCGTCCGTCTGTTTGCAGCGGGCTGTATCTCGTGAATTGTAATAGGTAGACAGTTGAAATTTTCACAGATTGTGTATTTCTACTGCTGATATAACAAAAAATAATAAAAATGAAATAATTAAAATCCCGGGATACAAGAAACGTTGCTTTTTATCTGCGTTTTTTTACTCGATCTTAATACGGTACGGGAACCGTTCGTGTGCGAGTTCGACTCGCACTTGGCCGGTTTTTTTATACTTACAAATATTCAGGATTAAAAGTAGAATATAATATAATATTTATTTACTCAGAATGTAGGTATTTACAATATGGTGGTTACAATAATATTAGAGAATCCTTGTACATTCTACCATTTTGGCATGCAAAAATTGATGCAGTTCATTATCAAACATACAAACATAACTAAAATTTATCAGCCACGAATATCGGATACGGAGTAGTAACATTTATATAATAGAAGTTCAGTTAGTTTCTTTTTGTAAGTTGTTACTGGTTCCTCTTTTATGGAATTAGGAATGTGTTTAAAAATAGCCGGTGCCATACCAAAAATACTTTTACAATGCATTTGCTCGAAAAGAGCCTTTTCCAAGCAGTAAATTAGTGCGGAAAGTGTCAGTTTTTTTCACTAGTGCTTTTTACCTTTCTGGTTTATTTTTATTTTTGTGGCCGTCGTCAGCCCGTTGCAAAGACTTTTTATTATTTGAGAAAAGTTTTACAAATCAGATGATGATGATAACGATGACGATGGCGATGGCGATGACGATGGCTATGAGGATATCGATGACGATGGCGATGGCGATGGCGATGACGATGGCGATGACGATGACGATGGCGATGGCAATGGCGGAGTCAAAGTCAAAGTCGAAGTCGATGTCGATGTCGATGTCGATGTCGAAGTCGAAGTCATAAAAGTTGTTTTTATCATTTATATGTCGTAATATGTAGATGTACATCATATGCGAATACCGTAAGGCTCGCTCGTTTTTTTTTAATTTCCTCGCACAATGCATAGTAAAACGTTGTATGATACACGTACGTAAGATGATTTCCGACTCGTATCGAATTATACACTCGTCGGAAATCACCTACCTTCCGCACTTATAGCATAAATAACTATTCTTCAACAAAGCAGCTCTACATCCACCTGTGCGAAACAAGTTTTGGTATTGAGATCGCAAAGCTACATCTCGGTATTTGCTTTCCGATAAAGTTAAAAATAGATGTCGATTATTTATTTATAATACCTCAGTCACACAAATGTACAGAGGCGGACTTAATGCCATAGGCATTTTCTAACCTAACCTAACCTACCTTTGGGTGATGCAGAGACAAACAGTGGCAGGTGCAATAGCGAGAATTGAGGAATAAATATTTATTTAAATAAAAAGATATACATATATCTATCAAAAACTTGAGAGGTGTCAAGGGACATCCGGATGGGACGAAGTTCCTCTTTCTATGAGAGAGAGAGAGAGAGACAGACAGACAGAGAAATTAGACGAAATTAGAGAAATGACACCTGTCAGTAACGCATCCTCTCGACGGCCGGACGAAGTAACTTAGATCCGCGCCACCACTGAAGTCCGGCGGAAAATTGTGGAACTATATTTCAACGATATACGAGAGACACTAGCGCCGCGTCTATCGGACTTGAGTGTTGGCGCGGACTCTGGAGAGAAAAACTTCTAAAAGATTTGTTGAAAAATTACCGTATTTTTAACAGGACTTTCTCGAAGTGGTAACCCTGCCGACTGAGCCCAGCTTTTGTTTAATTAGGGGGTTAATTCAACCCCTTTTGATGCCATAGTGAATAAGATTATGTTAGCAAAATAATCATTATACGAGTATTCTACTAACTTTCACCCGCGTGGAGGTCAGAAATTATCCCTCGAGAATGTACTACCGGGATAAAAAGTATCGTATATGCCAAATTTAATCCAAATCCATTCAGCCGTTTTTGCGTGATGGAGTAACAAACATCCAAACACACAAACATACAAACTTTCACATTTATAATATTATAAGTAGGATAGTAGTAGTAGGAGGAGCTCGTGGCTAAGTAATAACTGCCGCAAGGGTCGATCCATCAGGTTAAGCTACGCTTGCCGGGGTTGGTCTGTGGATGGGTGACCATCTTTACATACGCACGTTAAGCTGTTGGCACCGGCTGTCATTCGTGGATCTTTGATAGTTGTTACGGGTTGTTCGACTTTCGAGCTTCTGACGACCCCTAACGACTGTCAAAGATCCACAAATGACAGCCAGGACCAACGGCTTAACATGCTTTCGGAGGTACGAAGGAGGCTCAATATCTAAAGATGGTCACCCATTCTCGGACCAACCCCGGCAAGCGTAGGTTAACCTGATGGATGGACCCGTGAGGCTGATATTACTTAGCCACGCTTACTTAGTATATATATATACACTAGCTTAAAAATTGCTTCTCAATTAGGAACTCCATAATATTATAATATGATTTCGCCACTAAAAAGTTTCGGTACTAATATAATAGTAGAGGTGTACCTACATTAAATTATAATATGTACCCACTGTAGGTACCCTTCGGGAAACAAGGCGTGATGATATAGTAAGTTATTTAGTTATTCTTGGTGAATCGAGGTCGGGTTTTGTCTCATTAGTGTGCTTGTTGTTTACTTATTAGTTGGTAATATTAAATAGAGCTGAAGCCGAATCTTATAGATATTATTCTTAGAGAAACATTAGGGCAATTATTACAACACTCATAATGCCTTATGCCTCGAAGCTGTAGACAAAGATAAACAGTATCTATACACCTACGTATATCACCAGTAATGTTTGAGTCCTAGTCGACGCAGTAGTTCTACTAACTGAAATTAAAAATATTCAAAAAAATTAAATAATAAGTAATCAAAATGAAATAAAGAAAGAAATCAATCTGCCTAGCCTTTTCCCAACTATGTTGGGGTCGGCTTCCAGTCTAACCGGATGCAGCTGAATACCAGTATTTTACATGGAGCGACTGCCTATCTGACCTCCACAACCCAGTAACTGGGTAATACGATATCCCTTGGTAAGACTGGTGTCAGACTTTCGGGCTTCTGACGACTCGTAACGACTGTCAAAGATCCATGAATGACAGCCGGGACCAACGGCTTAACGTGCTTTCCGAGGCACGGAGGATTCTCGGTATGTAAAGATGGTCACCCATCCACTGATCAACCCCGGAAAACGTAGCTTAACCTGATGGATCGACCAGTGCGGCTGTTGTTACTTAGCCACGAGCTCCTCAAATAAAGAAAGAAAGAAATAATAATAAAATTGTTTATTTATCCAAATAATACACACAGACACAGTTCAAAGGAAAGTGGCAGAAATACAGTGAGCATAATAATATAGCTTTGAGCACAAGAGATTTAAGTCAAAAAAAAATAGTCTATGTATACAAAATAATATGAACCCTGTCGCGCGTTGAGCACTTTTTGGGCGAACAAAAATCATAGACCTCGCGTCATCGTCACCGCTCGATTATATGTCATATTTGTGGTTTATAAATAAGTGTTTATGATCAAGGATTAAAGTTTAAATTGGTCATTAACACTTCTTTACAAACCAAAAATAATAATCTAATAGCTTGACGATACAATTCACAAGTTACTTCGTTTTCACTTCTATCGGCAGTCCCCAAAGACAGCCCCGCATGTTTTTTTTTTATAAAGCATTTACGTCCAGAAAATATAGTCCAGACGTTGCTACAACAATAATCATGTAGTAGGTATACTGAGTATCATACTCCCAACTTAGGACCTACCGGTTCCTCGTTGTAACATAATTAACGTTGGTCTCGCTTCGAATTATATTTGCTTCGTTAGTCTAATAAGCGTGAAGCTATAAAAGAACGTAAACTACGTCGCTCTACCGTCAAATAGCATGTTTTTCTGGACGAGGTATAAACGTACAAGTCCGCAGCCGACTGCAGGCAGCAGCAGCAGGCGACGGGTCGCAGCTACTCTACTGGTTTCTATCTCTTTCTATGAAATACGTTCCGTAGCTAGTGACACGGTATTTCATAGAAATACTAGACACCAGTAGTGTCGCGTTTAAGACAATCAGCCTATAATGTTCCCATTGCTGCGCCACTGGCCTCCTCTCTTCGAGAGGGAGTGGGTTGTAATCCACCACGCGGGCCCAGTGCGGGTTGGTAGAAGTCACAAGTCTTCGAATTATTAGTTCTATAGGACATGCCGGTTTACTAAGCTCACGATGTTTTCCTTCACCGTTTTGAGAGCAGTGGTGATGAAATTTTTTACACAAAGTAAAGCGCCTGCCTGGCTTGAACCCAAGATCTACAACTATAAAGTCGGGCTAGTTGTCACTGGGCCACCACTGCTCTCTCTCATATATAACGTTTTTGATATCCCACAACTCTAGGGTTATATTAGTCAAGTAAAAATAACACAAAATCTCCTAGAATAGGTGGTCCAAAAATGCATAGTTTCGAAGATATAATCAATCATAATTAATTAGGGCAAAAATTGTCACCAGTATGACGAATCTTTACTTTTGCGACGTTGCCAAACTTCGCAGTAGTGTAGTAAAGTAATTTATTTAGTTTAGTAAAGTAATTCATTTAGTGTAGTAAAGTAATTCATTTTTATTCAAACCAATCATTCATATTTAAAGCTAAGAAAATGCGACGTTGTCATATTTTACGTAAGGGTATTTTACATTAATAATCGTGACTTTGTCGAATTATTTTGAACGAAAAATTTATTAAAAAAAAAAGATTATGGAAGAATAATTCATATGCCAGTTGGTTCTTTGATATGGTCTCAATCATACTCTAGAGTTACGGGATATAAAAAAAAAACACATTGTATACTATGATGACACTGCAAACTGAAAGATTTTTCTGAATCGGATCTGTAGTTTCGAAGATTACCACTTACATAGAAACTCCCAAATTTCTCTTCAACTAGTGGTCGCCCAGAGGTCGAAATTCGACCATAATTCATTTAAATGTCATGATTCTTAGGTAAGCCATCTTGTGTCAAACGCATGGTAGTTTGTAATGGTTTTTATTTATTTCTAATGTATATTATATAAAAATATTAGCTTTCTGCACTCCTTCTCCATATAAACTTTAACTGTGCCAAATTTCATACTCCTCCGTCCGCGTAATTTTCGTAAAAAGGGGTACAAAGTTTTTGCTTCACGTATTAATATTATAATAATAGGGGGCGAGCCTATTGACTGTCAGATTAGCATTTAAGTAACCAGGTGTCTCTGCTGTAAAGGACGTTGAAAATATTTACCTCTGTATACCAGGTATCAACAAGCCAGAATACAAATAAATACTAGGTGATTAATTCCGCCTAGCCTTTTCTCAACTTATTGCGGTCGGCTTCCAGTCTAACCGTATGCAGCTGAATACCAGCATTTTACATGTAGCGACTGCCTATCTGACCTCCACAACCCAGTAACTGGGTAATACAATATCCTTTGGTAAGATAGGTTGTCGGACTATCGGGCTTCTGCTGACGACCAGTAGCGACTGTCAAAAATCCACGAATGACAGCCGGGACCAACGGCTTAACGTGCTTTCCAAGGCACGGAGGAGTCTCGGTATATAAAGATGGTCACACGGACCAACCCCGGCTAGCATAGCTTAACCTGATGTATCGAACCGTGCGGCTGTTATTACTTAGCCACACAGGTAAAACTAATTAATTAAGGCATCCTGTTGTTTCGGGAATTAAATAGATACACGAGTATAAATTACTTTGAATTTATTGCTTACGCTGTGCTGTGCTCTACCACATTAATTTGTTTAAATTGTTTTGTTCTTTATGTGCCGTCGTTGGCATACAGGGATTGACAACAATATTTTGATCGTGTGTGAATTCAATCGAAGTACATACATTATTGATTTGATACAGTAGGCTGCATGTCAGTGGTAGGTTGGCTTTTTATCTTATTTGAGCTCTGTACTACGCTAGGCCAGCTCAAAGTCAAAGAATTACCATAGATATGCATACTCTTGTGAGTTTGAGATTAGATTTTTTTAAATGATTTTTGAAAATGGACGAGTGACCGACCCAATTTTCGTTTTCGGTCTTTGATTCTTCTATATTTTCGTTTTCGGCCATAAAATAGCTGAAACTTCGGTAAAGCCGGAAATCAGAAGTTCGTGAATTGTTGCGCGTCATTCGCCTACTTCCTCAAGCTCGGCAATATCAGGTAACGTTCGGATAACTTCGGGGTAAATCGGGTCCGCTCGTGATATCGATTAAAGCCATATATTTGCTCTTTCGCTGCCGAGGTGTAAAAAAAAAACAAACAAGATTTCAGTATAAAAATATAAATATTTTTTATTGTCTAAATCATTTTCGTCTTGGGCCGAAAATAAGACTAAAGCCGAAGCTTCTTTTTCGTATTCGTTTTCGGCAGAAAATCCATTTTCGTTCGGACACTAAAAATAAACTTACGTCATCTTTTACTAATGATGTTGACGTTTCACTTCGAAAAAATGTACTGTGATAAAATAAATAACGTAATTCTTTACTAAACGTGTCAATAAACCGAATCACAATTTATTATTAAATATCCATGACTAAAACAAAGAACGAATTTAATATCAATTGAATACCTAATTTAATAATATTATTGCCTTATCATCACGTTTCTTTCAATTTGTATTATATTTGTAAGTTGTTTTTTTTTATTGTACGGCTAGATTGATTTTATTCTGTAAATAGGATAAATACCGGCATTTTTTTTTTTTTTTTTGGGTGGGAAATCATCAAATGACTCCTCCCGCTCTGGGCGGAGCGAGAGGGAGTGTCAGACTTTTACTGACTAAAACCCACCCGTGTTCCTTCCGTTGCCTGTGTGCCGGGGCCGCGATATCCCTTTCGGACAAACTCGCAACCCTGGCAGGCATTGGCCCTTACGGACCCCGTCAGTTGGTGCTGACATCTCTTTGAGGCGCGCGTGGAACACAACGCGCCGTCGACCCGGGCCTGGTCCTAATCGGACGGCGAGCTACCCATTGCCCACCGTCCGCCAGCCCGCGCCTACGGTGGCCGGAAGTCGGCTCGCGACTCCCGACGCCCGGGGCGTCTCCTGCGGCGGCTAGGGGCGCGAGGGCGCGCATCTTGCATTTCCCTCGCGCGCTCCGCCTCCTCCTTCGCGAGCATTACTGCTTCGCAGAAGGAAGTGACGGCTTCCCATGCACTCTCGCTCCGGACCATGGCCTGAACCAGGGCCGGACGCGAGAGATCGCCGCTGCCGATCGCCTCCGTGAGGACACGGCGGTGCCCCGCCCAAGCCGGGCAGACCTCCACCGTATGCTCCACCGTGTCCTCCGGGCGATCCACACAATGGTAACACCCGGGCGTTTCCTCCCGCTTTATCCTGAACAGGAACCTCCCGAAACAACCGTGTCCGGTGAGGACCTGCGTCAGGCGGAAGGTGAGGACGCCGTGGCGCCTCTCTAGCCACTCCTCAAAGAGGGGCCTTACCGCCGCAATTGTGGCGTGCCCAGCGCTGGGTTGCGACAATCGCACTCTCCATGCCGCCATGAGATCCCGCCGGAGCTCTGTCCGCTGTGCCGTGATTTCTCGCGGCAGCGGAGTTACGCCCCGGCGTTTCGCCTCCTCGCGCAACTCCCACATGTGCGCGAGGACAGACGACCGCGTGGAGGTTGGAAATTATTCCTAAGATGCTACCGGGAAAAAAAGTACTCTATGTCTTAACCCAGGTCATGTATGCCAAACATGGAAATCCGTTCAGCCACTAAGCCGTGAAAAGGTAACAGGAGTTACTTTCGCATTAGTATTAGTATTTCTACAATCATTACAGGAATAGTATATAACTGTCGCGGCAACAAGGGCATTGATGAACGATCGTGAAAATGTGGGCCGAGGCGAAGCCAAGGCATACATAGGTGACTCCATCAATGCCTGTTTGCGGTCAAGGCTTGTATAGTACGTTTCTCAAACAATGCGCGGAAATCCAACCTAAGTTAATTAATTATAAATTCCAGAATCAATGACGAACAACGATAATTTTTTACGCGCCGGTTTATTTATTTATTTCTTCTCAACTTTAAACAGCTCTATTTGCAAGCCAAATCGAAATTTAAATAAAACCTTTGATAAGTTACCTCCTTGGTTGCCATGTGTTGAAGTAAAAAGTTTGTTCCATTTTTAAATAATACGACAGATATGAGTATTCATAGTAATTTAACACGCATATATGGATTTTCATATAAACATTGCCGGCCGAGCGCTCGCATGTATTCGACCAGTATCGCAATTTCGATTTATTTTTAAGAAAGTTGTCAAAATAATGTTCGTGGTTCGCATGTTTGAGAAAAAGAAATTAATCACACACAATTATTTTTATTATAACTTGCAGTGCCACAGCTGGGAAAAGATCTCCGTAACATATACCATTCTAGATATTGTCTTCTTTGGTAAATGTTTCAGAAAAGTTACCTAACTCAGTTACGGAAGCGGAGTTGTGTTCTTTTACTATTATTTCAAAGAAAATTTATTTGACTCTAAACTTAAACACGTGCAAAAACAATTAACTTAAAACGGTAAAAATTCAGTTAAAATAATAATCTTCCTCACGCCCCCATTGAGAATTCACAGCCATTACTGCCGAAGCCAAATTGCCAAATTTAAATAAAGACTTTTCTTTTACAGATGGCGCAAAAACCGGAATTTCAACGGATAAAATGATCGACCTACTAACCAACATGCAAACTTGAAAAAAGGAAGATGGATTTAAAAATATTATTTTCGAGTGTCACCATGTTAGTCATGTTGAAATTCAGTTTTTCAACAACAGATATATACGGTAACACGTCTATATCAAAATTAGATAGCATAACAAATTTCGCCAACAAACCAAAAATGGTGGCCAACAAAACTGACAATGAATTTGAAATAGAGGAGTTTATAATGAATACAACACTAAGCAGAGATAGTAAAGATAAACTAGAGAATAGTAATGATACAGAATCTAGTATACTATTCAATGATACAGACTTTTGTGTTGGCGACCCCGACTTTTGTAATATGACAAAAGAGGAATATCTAGAGATGTTAAATGATTACATATTCCCGCAGCCATATGAATGGGTTTTAATAGCAACCCATGCTATAGTTTTTGTTATTGGGTTAATAGGCAATGCCTTAGTTTGTATAGCGGTATACAGAAATCATTCTATGAGAACTGTGACGAACTACTTCATCGTAAACCTAGCCGTGGCGGATTTTATGGTGATACTCATTTGTTTGCCGCCCACCGTGCTGTGGGATGTGACTGAGACATGGTTCTTCGGCACGGCAATGTGCAGAATTGTACTGTATTTTCAGGTGAGTGAGTTTATTTTTATTTATTCTTAGTTGTATCGTTCTTATTATATTGCTCGGTTGCCAAAATTTTACTTTTGACTAACCAATCATAACTTGTCAAATGTTAGGTGATTCACAAGATTCTGATGGCAATTTTACCTACAACGTCTTTTAATTTATAAGAAATTCAGCGTTTCGTTTAGCTTCTACTATCCAACTAATATTATAAATGTGATTTTTTTTACTCAATCACGTAAAAACGGCTCAACGGATTTAGACGAAATTTGGCACTTCATAGTTTATAACCTGGATTTACACATAAGATACTTTTTAACCTGGTATTACATTCCCGTGGGTCAATTTCCGACCTCCACGCAGGCGAAGCCGCGGGCGAAAGCTAGTAATATTATAAATGTGAAAGTGAGTATGTTCGTTTGTAACGCTTTCACGCTAAAACGGCTGAACAGATTTAGATGAAATTTAACACTTGGGTAGACCATGACATAAATTAGGACATAGGATACTTTTCATCTCAATATTTCCACGGGATCGAGACTTATGTAAGTGAAACCGCGGAGCGCACCCAGTGTTTTTTTTTTTTTTCTTTATTAATAAGAACTGACGTTCTAAGTAATTGATTACAATCTAGCCTAATAGGCTAACAAGTAATTTGATTCTAACTTAACATTTTACGAGATAGATTATGTTATAACTCAATTGTTATGGTCAATTTCGTAGTGAATAGTGATATTACAGAAGGATACCTTTGAACAGATTGGGAGCTGTATCTCGTAGGTGATATGATTGTATGAATTTGGCATTGCTTTGGCTTTTCCTTGAAACCACCTGCGCTACCGGTTGTTATATTTCAAAGCCCAGACAGCTCTCTTGAATATATTATGTGATATCAATTCTTTGCTTCGAGATGAACATTTTTAGGTTCTTCTTGATATAATTATTTACTACTAGCTTTAGCCCGCGGTTTCGCCTGTGGGTCGAAGGTAAAAGTATTCTACTCGTATATGTTAATCCAGTTATAAACTATCTGTGTGCCAAATTTCATCCAAATCCGTTCAGCCGTTTTTGCGTGATTGAGTAACAAACGTACAAACTTTCACATTTATAATATTACTTGGTTATAGGTTATTTACTATAAGACCCACTTCCACTAAGAAATTGTTGGTTAATTTCTTATACACTGGAATATTTTAACAAATTCACGAATTTATCTACGGGCAGAAAGAGCTTCCTCTTTACTTTTATGTAGGATAGAACCATTTTTATTTGCATTAAAACATGGTACAATAAAGATATGATATATAAGATGTTCTAGGTATTAAATATGTCTTAGGATACTATACTCCATAGGTTTAGGTAGTTAAATAAAAGGTAAACAAAAAAAAAACCACGGACAAGATAGCTGTCCAGTTAACGACTAAACGTAATACCTGTCACTTAAGTTGTCATGCTGCGTCACAGTTGTACTCTTCAATTTAGCAACGTAATAATTCGTTGACGTTTAGAGTTTGGGCTCTTTACAATAGACAGATTACTAAATATTATAGTATTATTATAAATCTAACAAAAAAATTGTGCTCAAGCAGTTACATCTATGGAGAGTAGTTTATGAATAAATAATAAAGTTTAACATACATTAATAAAAGAGGAAACTATTGTAAAAATCTAAAATAATTTTGTTTGGTTTATCGTATTAAAAAAAAAAGATAGTGTCATCTGAAAATCCTAAGATTAATTTAACAAAGTCATAGTATTATTGTTACCCGGATATCTTTAGAAGCAAGCCGAGGAGGGTTAATCAGCCTCTGTCCAAGACAACAGAAGAAAAATACATTGGAAGAGTCACAAACGTTAAGTTATATTATATAATTAAACATTAGTATTAATGTTTCTAAAGAATGATAGAACTTTCTTTTCATTTTTCATCGACGCGTTTTTATTACGAGTATCTTCTAAACC
This sequence comes from Agrochola macilenta, assembly GCA_916701695.1. NCBI lineage: Eukaryota > Metazoa > Arthropoda > Insecta > Lepidoptera > Noctuidae > Agrochola > Agrochola macilenta. The sequence continues at coordinate 4,487,493 of OU753572.1, read as the reverse complement.
AGAATATCTGCTAATAATAGACTGAGCACAGTAATGATTAATAAGTATCGGAAAATACAATTAAAGGAATATCGCAAGACAACAATAGAAAAAGTATAGAAAATAAATGAAATAAGAGGAAGCCAATGACAGGATTTCATGTTAGTTCGCAATGCTCTCATATTGACATCCATTGTTTCATATGTTTGAAAAATTCATATGCTCAGCACTGAAATAACGCAATGAACGTGGATGAACTGTCAAAATCGAAGGCATTGCGATCGATTGCACTTTTTTAATTGTGTTATGATTTTTTAAATCTCTGAGCAGATTAAAAAAATCCCAGTCGAAGAAAGCTTGCGTCCTATGGAATGCAATGAGTCCAAAAAATCTAGTGCTGAGCAGATACAATAGCAACAGCAGTATTAGAAACCGTAAGAACCGTAAGAAATCTTTCGCTGTCGTCTCATATCGACCGTAAATCTGCGCAGAACAAAAAAATATCACAATCGATGAAAGCTTGCATCATTAGGAATGCAATAAATAAATGAAAAATGTAATTCGTTGTAAATATTAAAATAATAACATCGTTCAAGAATTTTGTTACTATTTAACCACACGTTTTCAAGATACTCTGTGGCGTGGGCTCGAACTGCGCCTAACTCACTTCTTTTATTACCGGAGACTTTTAAATGTCATCAATTTTATTTTTACTTACGGTAACATTTACAATTTGAACTCTAATGGCTTCTATACACTATGCCGTCGGCATGGCCGCCTCCATTACGATCCTTTGAGCCGCCGGCATTGCCGCCGACTCTGCCGCAAGCCGCGGCGCGCCCGGCCCTGCCGCACAAAGCCGCACAAAGGATTGCAAAGGAAATGGAGGCGCAAAAGCCGGGGGCATGTGGCGCTCGGCAAAAGCCGCCACCACTGGCACTATATATAGCATCCCATCCTTTCCGTTAATGAAAATCGGGACCATATTAGAAGTTTGTCCTTAATGAAATGGCCACGTTAAAAATGGTGTGATGACTAAACACAAGTTTAAAGTAACAAAGTCCAAAATTGATCAGTATTTCTACAAGCTATTGTATACAAAATTTATTTTTATTGTAAAACTTATGTATTTCATACAAAATTTTAGTTCCATGTTTATCAGCTCTTGAAGTTCCTTCCTGTATCCGATAGAATTCCGAACGACATAGTACGGCACATCGATAACGTACTTCATCAAGCCATATCTAGTAGCTTCAAAATAATGGCTTCCTATGTATGAGTCAAACCCGATATTCGATATGCGTAAAATATATTTTCTACGGACTGCAGATAAAACGCCGTCTGAGTTCATTTTAGATTTATGCACCTACGATATTGGAATATTTCAGAGTCATGTAAAGTTTTTTAATAATGGGAACTAACCTGCATGTTTCTTTATTGGACCCTTTTTTTTTTGAGGGTGGGAAATCATCAAATGACTTCCCCGCTCTGGGTGGAGCGAGAGGGTGTGTCAGACTTTTACTGACTAAAACCCACCCGTGTTCCTTCCGTTGCCTGTGTGCCGGGGCCGCGATATTTCGGACAAACCCGCAACCCCAGCAGGCGTTAGTCCTTACGGACCCCGTCAGTTGGTGCTGACATCCCTTTGAGGCGCGCGTGGAACACAACGTGCCATCGACCCGGGCCTGGTCCTTATCAGACGGCCTTTATTGGACCCTAACACCCCGTTTACGTATAATCAGCTTATACTATTGGGACACAGGCCTCCTCTCTGTGAGAGGGAGTGGGCTTCAATCCACCGTGGCCCACATGGGCCCAGTGCGGGTTGGTACATGTCACATGTCTTCGAAGTATTTGGTTCTCGGACATGCCGGCTTCCTCAAGATGTTTTCCTTCACCGTTTTGAGAGCAGTGCAAGTTATGAAAAAGCGCCTGTCAGGGTTCGAACCTACGACCTACCACTCGTAAGCCGCGGCCTTTACCACGGGGCCACCACTGGTCTCCCGGTTTATGGAATGAAAAATCAGATTCCCATTGACTGTTGTTAACTCAGTCAACCAATCAGAGCAATTCACGCTTGTCAATTTGCTAGACAATTTTTGTTGTTATTATTGGTCTTTACGTTTTTCGTTAGATAATTCTGTAGATTCTGGCTTACAAGACTTGCAGTGGGTGTGCTAATCTCGATAATAAATAACCTCACTCTTCACGCTATACATATTATTATCCTACCTACTTCCATTGACCTTTAGAGTGGATCCGCAAAGGTAGCCCGCGAAATTCAATGCTTTTTTTTTTGCAATTTGCAGGTCAGTGTCAGGTTGTATCATGATTTCATGAAAAAGTCGTTCAATAGACCAATTCTAACTTAGAGAGATGTATTAATGTTTGTAATGATTATAATTCTGTAAATACATATTTGTTTCGGTCGCGAATCATATTTTGATCAAGATAAAACCCGACAGTCAGTCGCCTAATATGACCGTTTCTGATCCTGCCCACGAGAAATGTAATCGTATCTTATTATACATTTTCTACTAGCCATCGATCACAATTTAACCCTTCACAAAATATGACTATTACTATCGTACTAATTACACAAAATTCTATACCAACGTCGTCTGTAGCCTTCAGAAGCCCATCTTACCAAACTCGATACTTTATTAGACAAATTGCTTGGTATCGAATACTATGTACAATTTATCAGCAGCATCTATCATTGCGTCGAGCGATTAATTTCCGTACAGCCTTCCTAGGCTGACACTTTAAACCGGCAGTATGGACGGTATTTGGGCTAACTGCTTTTAATTGATTTAGTGCTTAGTTCTGATTAATTTCTGTTTACGTTTTGTTTTTTATTTCTGCCTGAGTATAGTTGTCGATGATTTTGTTTAGTATATTGGCGTGTGCTAGCTTATATATGGCTAATAATTTAAATTATGTTTTGTGTTGCTTAATGTAAATTATTTTGAATACTATTATATAGAATCTTTTTTTTTGTTCTTCTAACTGAACAGACAGCTGTGCTGCTGGGGAGTTTGTTGCGCCACTTCTTCTTCCCAGCTAATGCACTAGGAAGTGGTGAAGGGTGGGCGTTTTGGGGGACTGTCTTATGTAATTTTGACGTTCGAAAAGTGCTGATTCTCAGCCTAGTTTGAATAAATGACTTTTGATTTGATTTTGATTGAGTGGTTCTTCTTTGATGATGTCGCTATAGGCTTGAGAAAAGTTTGCGGGTTTTAACCTGGAAATCATTCATGTGATTTTTTCCATCCTACGTAGTTTTGTTGATTAACCCGGCTTTGTGAGGTTTCTTAACCGGATACTATTGGTTAACCGGACCCTATTACTACTAGTGAAGTGAAATGCTACTAAAATATACCACAAGTTTTCAAGATTTGTTTATATTAAAATATGTATTTACAAGTTAACATATTCTTCTATGGGTCTGTGTCGCCTGAAATAAATGGTATTATTATAATATTATTATTGGTTCACCGAATATTATTAATATTAGTTATCCGGATACTATTGCTATTAGGTAACCGGATAATATTATGAACATTCAGTTAGGAAGAAAAGTTGCTTAATGATCAAAAATTTTCTAATGAATATTGAGAGTTTATCGAGTACCTTTTCAGTTTCCATTCATTTAAGGGTGTTTAGCTTTAAGCCTCTCAACCACAGGCACGTTTTTATCGGTCGATAATAACGCAAGCGTTATTGCGATGACGGTTTTCAGTATATTTTATATTACGACGGCCACGAAGTTACACACTGCTGCAATAATAACAACTCAATAGAAGTAGGACGCTTGCGTTCCTCCGTCTTGCGATATTCCGATATAATTATATAATAGTATATAATGTAATGTAATTTATTAATTTTGTTTTGTTTTGTTTTCCAGTGCCCTTACAGGGTGCATGTTTGAAACTTTTACTCTTATTCCAACCTATGTACAACATGTTTGCAATAAACTGATTTGATTTGATTGATTTTGATAGAACATTTTGTATTAGTACACATGCGATTTTACACACACCTGCGTTAATAACGTTAGTACGATGTAGTGCGGGCGGGGGACCTGTAGGTTACACGCAGACGTTAGAAATATCAGACGTAAAAACGCAGCTGTGTGCAAGGAATCGGAACGCATTATCGCAATAACGCTTGCGATATTATCGCGCAATAAAAACGCGTCTGTGGGGGCTTTGATGGCCGTAAAGCAAAAGTTATTCTCCTGCAGAGAAGAATGCTCGCTTGAATCGAAGAATCGATTCGAGAGAATTAAGTCCAAGCAACCATGGTTTTCATTTTGACAGTTCTACAATATTCATTGCGTTATCTACGTTGTTGAGCAGACAATTTTTTCTAACATATTATGAAGCAATGTATTAGCAATATCTTTCAAAATCATTCGAATTGTGACTGATAGTGGCTAGCGCCATTAGGGTCCAGGTGACCCGCGATCCTTTATAAAGCCTCTTCCCTACAGGCGCGTTACTATCGCGCGATAATAACGCGCCTGTAGGGAAGAGGCTTTAGTGACCGTAAAGCTAAAGTTATTCTCGTGCAGAGAAGAATGCTCGCTAGAATCGAACACATCGATTGCTCACTACATGTCGGCGATTCGAGAAAATTAAGTCCAAGTTCCCCAATTTTTTCATTCCATTATTTCTAAAATTAATTTAGCGTTCGTTGCCTTGGGTCCTATTATCATACCTAATGATATTCTCTCTACATTCTTTTGATTATAAATTAGGCTTGAAATTATTATAAGCAAAACATTGTTAATTAAAGTTTTGTAAAAAGAATTAAATATTGTATTTGAATATTATCTCATTTGTACGCGTTGTATGTATCTAGAATTTAGAAGTGATGTTGATGATGATTCCAAATATACCTTATTAAAATACTTAGGAATTAGGAATTATTATTTGATTAAGCGCATCAGTATTCCGCTTGTCAGAAACAGCGACGCTATGGCACTTGTGCGGATTGGTATTCGTAGTAGATTGAACTGTATTACAGAACCAATTGTACAGAAAAGAACTGTATTATATTTATAAAAAAGTGTATTAAATTAAAAGAAAGCCTTACGACCAAGCTCCTTAAATAAAGATTTTAATACTATAGCACACTAGCTCGTGGCTAAGTAATCACAGCGGCTCGGGTCGAGCCATCAGGTTAGGTTACGCTTGCCGGGGTAGGTCCGTGAATGAGTGACCATCTTTACATACCGAGACTCCTCAATGCCTCGGAAAGCACGTTAAGCTGTTGGTCCTGGCTGTCATGCGTAGATCTTTGATAATCGTAACGGGTCGTCAGAAGCCCGAAAGTCTGACAACTAGTCTTACCAAGGGATATCGTTTTACCCAGTTACTGGGTTTTGGAGGTCAGATAGGCAGTCTGTCCATGTAAAATACTGATATTCAGCTGTATACAGTTTGACTGGAAGCCGACCCCAACATAGTTGGGAAAAGGCTAGGCAGATTGGATTGGTTAAGCACACTAGCAGCTAATTAGCTGATGCGTGTGTATCAAATTGCTTGAAGATATTTAATCTGTCCTGTGGATTGATTTACCCGTATAAGTCTCGACCCCATCGGACGGGATAAAAAGTATTTTATGTCCTAATTCAGGTCATGGTCTACTCATGTGCCAAATTTCATCCAAATCCGTTTAGCCGTTTTAGCGTGAAAGCGTAACAAACAAACAAACTCACTTTCGCATTTATAATATTAGTTAGAATGCCTTATTATTAGTTATGAACAAGAAAGATTTCATCACAACAACTTCAAAGATCCGCATAAAATATTCCAAAATTGTGTACTTAATTCTCTCGCAGATTGTGCTTACATTGTACGCATAGGAGCTCGATATTGCGGAAATTCTTCCGTTTACTTACATAGCGAGCGCGTAACGTCATAGAATAATAAATCTATAGAAATGAAACTTCCTTTGAAAGTAAGTACGCTTTCGCTATGCTATGTCCCACGCTTGTCTAAGCTAAAATAGAGTTGTAGAAATAATCGATATGCATTTACAAGGCAAACAAACATCCAGATAGGTGAATAAATTATAAAGGATCGTGGGTCACCTGCGCCCTAATGGCTTTGTGGTGGCATCTATAATCGCCACATGCGAACTACGCATCAAAGACCTGACGTCACACAACATCTTGACGTCACACAAATCCAGCATCGCGCAATTAAAGTTTACCTCGCTATGGACATATATACAATCTCCCAACTTCAACCTATGGGCAGTTGCCCGCCAGACACAACACCCATCTGGTCGGAGGATCTTCCCTTTTCTATGGTGGATGAGTGAACTTTACACCCTGTTCCTCATACCCCTAAAGCTTAAGACACTATCATGATTTTGAAGGATATTGCTAATACATTGCTCCATATGTTAGAAAAAATTGTCTGCTCAACAACGTACATAACGCAATGAATATTGTGGAACTGTCAAAATGAAAACCAGGGTTACTTGTAGCAATTACCTCGCTGAATGAGAGTCGCACAGACTAGGGAACCATGGTACAAAAAGGGAGAACGTCTCAGAGGTAGGTGGAACAAGGCTGTCCAATGATGATGAAATGATAATTGACGCGGCGCGCGCCTTACAGGCTAATTTATATATTTTGCATTACTAAAGTCGCGAGTTAAGTCACTTGACGTCTATAAGTGACACTTCATAATGAAAAACTGTCACTTTTGGACTGACGTTTTGACAGTTGCTACTTGAACTAAACTCGCTACATAAAGCATAATAAAAGCATAATTAGCATATAATGTTCCCACTGTTGGGACACAGGTCTTCTCTCTTCGAGAGGGTGTGGGCTGTAATCCACCACATATATGGCTGCACCACATGTTTTCGATTTTTTGTTTCTAGAGCATGCTGGTTTCCTCACGATGTTTTTTTACCGTTTTGAGAGCAGTGGTGATGAAATGATTTATAGAAAGTAAATTCTATATTTATTTTTTATTTTATTAATATTATTTTACATTTTATTTTTTTATTATATTTTTATTTAAAAAATATATTAGACACGTATTTTTTGCTTTATCATACGAGTAAAAAATGGTTTAGATAAAACGCATTAAAGTTGGGGAGTGGGGGCTTGCTACGTCACAAGTCAGTATAAAATCTACCGGCCAGTGACGTCATGCCACATTTTAACACATTGTCTACTCTATGTATTGCCGTAATCTTATGACTATGTATAAAAAGAAACAATACGTGCCCAATATTTTTAATTATCTACATGACGGACAAAAAAAAAATTGTCAACATCCCTATTGCGTAACACACTTTTAATCAAGCAATTGACGGAAATTGCTAATCCATTGCGTCTTATGTTACAAAAAAAAAAAATATGCTCAACAACGTAATGAATGTTGTTGAAGGCATGGCATTTGTACGCCGGGGTGTAACTCCGCTGCCGCGAGAAATCACGGCACAGCGGACAGAGCTCCGGCGGGATCTCATGGCGGCATGGAGAGTGAGATTGTCGCAACCCAGCGCTGGGCACGCCACAATTGCGGCGGTAAGGCCCCTCTTTGAGGAGTGGCTAGAGAGGCGCCACGGCGTCCTCACCTTCCGCCTGACGCAGGTCCTCACCGGACATGGTTGTTTCGGGAGGTTCCTGTTCAGGATAAAGCGGGAGGAAACGCCCGGGTGTTACCATTGTGTGGATCGCCCGGAGGACACGGTGGAGCATACGGTGGAGGTCTGCCCGGCTTGGGCGGGGCACCGCCGTGTCCTCACGGAGGCGATCGGCAGCGGCGATCTCTCGCGTCCGGCCCTGGTTCAGGCCATGGTCCGGAGCGAGAGTGCATGGGAAGCCGTCACTTCCTTCTGCGAAGCAGTAATGCTCGCGAAGGAGGAGGCGGAGCACGCGAGGGAAATGCAAGATGCGCGCCCTCGCGCCCCTAGTCGCCGCAGGAGACGCCCCGGGCGTCGGGAGTCGCGAGCCGACTTCCGGCCACCGTAGGCGCGGGCTTGCGGACGGTGGGCAATGGGTAGCTCGCCGTCCGATTAGGACCAGGCCCGGGTCGACGGCGCGTTGTGTTCCACGCGCGCCTCAAAGAGATGTCAGCACCAACACACGGGGTCCGTAAGGGCCAATGCCTGCCAGGGTTGCGAGTTTGTCCGAAAGGGATATCGCGGCCCCGGCACACAGGCAACGGAAGGAACACGGGTGGGTTTTAGTCAGTAAAAGTCTGACACTCCCTCTCGCTCCGCCCAGAGCGGGAGGAGTCATTTGATGATTTCCCACACAAAAAAAAAAAAAAAAAAAGGCATGGCAATTGTAAGTGTGTTACGTAATTACCCCGCAAGAAAACATGGCCGTAGGGAGGACGCCTAGACCCAGCAGTGGTTCAAACAATGATGTCCAATGACAATAAAAATAAAATTTCCGTTTTAACTTTCAACTGCGTTGGCCGGTCCAACTGGCCTGAAACTAGCTAATTGACTAGTATCACGTCAAACGTCGAGAGCAGTGTGAGCCACTTCGCCAGACAACCCCACTTATATAGGATTACTACTCGGCCCACCTTGACATAGCAAAATCGTGGCAACACGTCGTGTCCTAGTTCATAATAAGTCAATCGTCATCCTGAGAATGCCTCGTTGAGAGGTGAAACACGTGTCGATTTCTTACAGAGGTTTTTTATGTAAGAACAGTTAAGCGGATTAGGTTACTAAATATACGTCGTCTATTGTATTTCTTTTTGGCCTGAAACTGTAACCTATAGAATAGTATCTTCGGTTTCAAAATGCCGACATTTTGAAAATGTCTGAAACCGAAGATACTATTCTATGCATTTTTAATCTATGGTACCATCAGCGAGATATACGGAGTAACACTCAGAACTCGCGCGAATAATGTGGTGTAAATTGAATTTAACATTATTTGGTACGGATAATGGAATCCAGGGCTGCATTACTCGGTTTTGTTTTTAATTTTGAATGTGTTAATTTTAAAAGGATTTTGAGTACGTTTTATTTTAATATGGAGCCCAATTACTGGGATATTCAAATTCGGCTTATTCACTGTTTTATTGAGGAATTGGGTTGTGGCAGACCAACTGCGGTCACGCCATGTTAAATGCTTATTAATAGCATAGTTTCCCCACATTCAGAATCCATTTTTAGGGTTCCGTACCTCAAAAGGAAGAAACAGAACCCTTATAGGATCCACTCGTGTGTCTGTCTGTCTGTCCGTCTGTCACACCCAATTTGCTCCGAATCTAATGGACTGATTTAGTTGATATTTGGTACACATATGTATTTATGTGACCCAAACACGGACGTGTAACGTAAATAAATTAATTTTGGGGTTACTTTTGGGGGGCAAATAAGAAAATAAAAATTAAAAGTTTTGCAAACTGAACCGTGTGACATATCAAATGAAACGACTTGTTGTGGGGATTTCAAATATATATTTTTTTTATAATTTTAAACTAAATACTTTTTAAGATATTTAAGAAAATTGACCATTCCCCCCTCTTATCTCCAAAGCTACTGAGCCAAAAAATTTGAAAAAAAATGCAGTGAATGGTTTTTTACTTATTTAATTACAGGAAAACCTATAAGAAGTCTATGGTCTTAAAATAACATAGTAAATGTCTCAATATTGTTAAGTTTGCTCTTGGGATTAATTCATCTCAACTACGGAACCCTTCATTGTGCGTGGTCCGACACCGGCCGGCCGGTTTTTTTTTTTGTACATTGCACGGATGGATGACCCTTGTAACACAGGTTCCATGGGGGTCATTGATCATATTTCTGTGTAATTCTAATTCCTACGCTGTAAATACTGCGCATAACTACAAAGAGCTTTAAAATAAAAAATAATTAGTAACTAATTTTTAATTTTAAAGCTCTTTAATATTCACTTACAGTAAAATATATGTACTTAGATAACACAAAAACATAACAAACTAGGTGCATGTATGGTATGAAAAAGTAATAAGTACAAAAAATAAAATAAATCCTCCGCAAATAAAATTTAGTTTTTGGTCATAAAACCTGCTGATTATAGCCATTCATTTTCTTTTACCGGATCGATAGCAAAGTGTGGCGAATTCATAATCCATCTTCTTAATTTAACCTCTTAGTCACTTTAGCAACACACACAGGTGGAAAGGGGGAAACATATTTTTGCTCCATAAACCACAAGGTAATAGAAATAGAGCGGCTTATTTTTAGTGTTGCACTATGCAAGACTAAAAATAAGCCGCTCTATTACTGGCACATAGGCGAACTAACTAAGTTGTGTGTGGTCAAAGGATTATGCCCGTGACATGCCAGTAGGAGGAAGTGCTAACATTGCAGTGTTTCGATCAAATTATTCTAGTTTACTGAGTTTACTGCGACGATAACCGACTTTTAATGATTTTATACTGAAGATCACGTCTAAACGAGTAGTGTTAATGATTTGGAAGAAATATATGTTAAATTAGAGCATTTTTTAAATAAATTTATATATGAAGATTTTAGATTATGTTTATATTACATCTATCAAGCGTATTTTTCTGAAACCTTCAAAATAATTTTACTTTTATTTTTACGTTTAAAGATAATTTAATTATTGATCTTTTAATAGACGTGTTTTATTAAAAAACGTTTTGTTTCATTTATAATAAATTAATAATGCGTTTAATTTGGGACAGCGCTCCTTGATGGGTGAGTCCTATTACTGGCTGGACGTGCGACGCGTTGTGTGAGCTCTTTACAGAACACGCAAGCTAACCACTCAAGGTTGCTGGCATATATTTGCGTCTTAATTATGCTTCGTTGGTCTAGTGATCGCAAGCGCTACTGCTGAGCATGAGGTCCTAGGTTCGATTCTCGAGTCGGGAATAGTGTTATTGGCTCTTTCCTGATTGCTCAGTAGCAGCCCGGAGCCTGCATTGATGGCAATAGGCTCGCCCCCTAATACATAGGACTTAAACTAAAAATGTGGGTGTACTATAGGTACAGCTCTGCCTAATACGGTATTTTCGAATCATTCCACTTTGCTCCACCAAGCCTCCCCATTGGTGGGACAAAGTGGAATGCCTAAAATTTTGCCAGTTCGACTTAGTGGGGCAGATTCCTCTACTCTAAAATCTTGTGGATTTTGCCCCACTCTGACGGGATCCGCTAGGACCGATGCCTGCCGGGGTCGCGGGAAAGTCCGAAAGGAATACCGTGGCCCCTGGCAACGTACAGGCAACTGAAGGAACACGGGTGGGTTTTAATCAGTAAGAGTGCTGTCACGCCCTCCCGCTCCGCCCAGAGCAGGAAAAGTTATTTGATAATATCCCACAAAAAAAAAAAGGTTTGGCACCTTATAATTTGTGTAGGTGTGTTCGTATTAATTTATTGTTTGGAAAATAAAGAAATGTCAATATCTAAGTAAAATGTAATTAACTGGTAACGTAGTACTTAGTACATAGGTAGTGTTTTTAAATAAAACTACAAAAACAATTGTTTGGAATTATTTTATTTACTACTAGCTTTTACCCGCGGCTTCGCCCGCTTGGAGTCGCAAATTATCTCACGGGAACGTACTGCCGGGATAAAAAGTATCCTATGGGTCACCCATGTGCCAAATTTCATCCAAATTCGTTCAGCCGTTTTAGCGAAAAAGTGATACAAACAAACTCGATTAGGATTATTTTAATATGGTATTTTCAATGAGATTAACAATAAATTATATACGGGCTTCTTCCCGTGTTCCCGAAAAAACTAGTAACTACAAAAAATCATGTCAGAAAAAGAAAACGCATTAAGCGCTAAGGTAATGCGATAAGGTAACTCGCGAAATTAAAATTTTCTTTAGTTTTTTTGCATTTTGTAAGTCAGTGTCAGGTTTAATGTTGATTAAAATATGATCCGCGACCGTAACAAATATGGCTTTACCAAATTATAATCATTACAATCAGGAATACAACTCCATAAGTAAGCACAAACGTCAAATGTCATGATTTCATGAAATAGTCATTCAATAGAATTATATGAATTTAAAGAGTTGTATTGATCATTTTATGATTACAATTCTATAAATATACATTTGATACGGCCGCGAATCATATTTAAATCAACTTACAACTTGATACTGACCTGAAAATTGCAAAAAACGTAACAAAATTTGAATTTCGCAGGCTACCTTGACTCTTCCGCCTTAAGTACAGCCTACCAAATCTTCATGCCGCTTGCGCAGTGATTATATCAATGATCTACCTACCCTTATTTTTCCCGTCAAAAAAATGATCTTTGAGATAGATAGATAAATCGTTTATTTGTTGCACACAGAAAACATAGCATACAAGAGCACGATGAAATAATAACTGATTACCTCAGACCAAATAAAAAACCAAGACAGAGCGCTGTCAACAGTGAAGTGAAACCGCTTTCGTAAACATGTGTGCACTTTGGTGGTGTAGTTTCAACGTTCTGTCTTCGTTTTTTTTTTTTTTTTTAGTGTGGGAAATCATCAAATAACATCTCCCGCTCTGCGTGGAGCGGGAGGGCGTGTCAGCACTCTTACTGATTAAAACCCACCCGTGTTCCTTCAGTTGCCTGTACGTTGCCAGGGGCCACGGTATTCCTTTCGGACTTTCCCGCGACCCCGGCAGGCATCCGTGTACCTTCCGTTGCCTGAGTGCCGGGGCCGCGATATCTTCGGACAAACTCGCAACCCTGGCAGGCATTAGCCCTTACGGACCCCGTCAGTTGGAGCTGCCATCTCTTTGAGGCGCGCATGGAATACAATGCGCCGTCGACCCAGGCCTGGTCCTTATCGGACGGCGAGCTACCCATTGCTCACCGTCCGTAAGCCCGCGCCTACGGTGGCCGGAAGTCGGCTCGCGACTCCCGACGCCCGGAGCGTCTCCAGCGACGACTAGGGGCGCGAGGGCGCGAATCTTGCCTCTCTCTCGCGCGCTCCGCCTTCGCGAGCATTACTGTTTCGCAGAAGGAAGTGACGGCCTCCCATGCACTCTCGCTCTGGACCATGGCCTGAACCAGGGCCGGACGCGAGAGATCGCCGCCACCAATCGCCTCCGTGAGGACACCACGCATGCTCCGCCCAAGCAGGGCAGATCTCCACCGTATGCTCCACCGTGTCCTCCGGGCGATCCACACAGTGGTAACACCCGGGCGTTTCCTCCCGCCTTATACGGAACAGGAACCTCCCGAAACAGTCGTGTCCGGTGAGGACCTGCGTCAGGCGGAAGGTGAAGACGCCGTGGTGCCTCTCTAGTCACTCCTCAAAGAGGGGACTTATCGCCACGATTGTGGCGTGCCCACCGCTGGGTTGCGACAATCGCACTCTCCATGCCGCCATGAGATCCCGCCGGAGCTCTGTCCACTGTGCCGTGATTTCTCGCGGCAGCGGAGTTACGCCCCGGCGTTTTGCCTCCTCGCGACACTCCCAGATGTGTGCGAGGACTTTTGCCTCCAGATCCCATGGCGGTAATCCGGCAAGAAGGCTCGCCGCCTCACGGGAGACCGTGCGGTATCCTTGGACCAGCCATGACCCTTTGGGACGCGTCAACCTCTGGGCCGGTTACAGCCTCAATGAACGCGCCCACACCAGTGCCCCGTAAAGGGTCATGAGCGTTCTGTCTTGGTTTTTAAGAAGTGTCTTGGGGTTTTCAAAAACCAAGACACGAAAAAAAAAGTTGACTCCGAAAGGGACTAAACAGCTGCCCTTAAATATAATCCCATCGAAATCAGAATAGTATCATTTTGAATCCCCTTAAATCCATATCTATATTCCCTTTTGAGAAGTTTAAGATTTTTTGAAAAATGTCCCAAAAGAAATGGTCAAATATAGGAGTTTTTTAAAATAAATAAAACTTTTTACGAAATGTTTTTGCAGTATTGTAGCCCTTTTAGTAACGCATCTTTTGATACCATGTTAGTTTCTCTGTCTTAATATTTGGAGACGCTGCCCCGATCGCACTTTTCTTCAAAACGTAAAACCTTATTAAAGCGATCGAAAAAGCATTTTCAATGCTAAAAGGTAAACAAGACATATTGTGATCACGTTATTTGTCTTAGTTTTGCCAATAATTTGATTAGAACCAGGTTTATACGACGAAAAGCGAAAAGTTGAATGATTGGGGCTTGTTCTAACTTTAGGTTTTGTCGGATTAGTCAAAACTTTAGCTGGACCCAAAAGTTTGCGGATCAAAATAAACACCAAATTAACTCACAAGGTCCGTAAATAGCTTAATATTTATTATAACGAAAATAAGTCTGAAGTAGTACATTGTTAGCGCACCTTGTACGCCTCATTATAATTTCAGCAGGGAGATATTCAATGATTCATACACCTCCCGTCTCACAGATTGCCGTACCGACCGCTCGACCGGTTTGAAAAAAAAACATCTGCCACGACTGACTTTCCTTTGTTTTTCACACATTTTCAGTGCGGTCGCCGGCGAGCGATACGCTAGGTTTGAACGCGGCCTAAATGTCTCCAAAATCGTTTTTTGCATTGTTTTATTTTTCAGATATACAGAAAGATTCTTCGAAATCTTATATTTTGGAGTACCTACTGTGCTACTTTTTAATTAAAAATTCACGGACGGTATTGCAAAATATATGACACACAAGCTGCGCTCCCTGGTTTTACCCACATAAATCTCGATCCCATGGGAATATTGGTATAAAAAGTATCCTATGTCCCAGGTCATGGTCTACCCATGCGCCAAATTTCATCCAAATCCGTTCAGCGGTTTTAGCGTGAAAGCGTAATAAACAAACTCACTTTCGCATTTATAATATAACTAGCTTTTGCCCGCGGCTTCGCCCGCGTGGATGTCGGAAAATATCCGACGGGAACGTACTACCTGGATTAAAAAATAACCTATAGGTTAATCCAGGTTATAAACTCTGTGTGCCAAATATCATCCAAATCCGTTCATCCGTTTTTGTGCAAACCGGAACATACTCGTACATTCAAACAAACAGACCAACATTCTAAAAACTATGTTTTCGGCATCAGACTCGAATATTCAATGTAAGATTTGACTTTGTTACTATTTTATTTTACTTCGTCTGCGTAGAGTATAAATTCTTTTTTCTAGATATTTATGAATGATTATAACAATTACAATATAGAGCTTTGTTCATGGCTAATTGTCCTCCACTATCTGTGATATTTGAGGAATACTGTCAAGAAATACCTACTGTAAAAAGACTGTAAAGGACCGGTATCTACCTAAATCCTTTACAGTATTTCTCTATATACAATGTTTTTCACTAATTCGGAAGCGGGCACTAAAACAACCAGGCTAGTTGGAGAGCTAATACGTGAGTGAGCCACATAAAATTGGCCGACGAAGAAACAGTCTTGCCGCAAATCAACACCAGCAAATTTCAGAGTTTGTCCCTGTGACTTATTAATAGTCAACTACAATATTTTAAATTCAAACGGAATGTCATTATTTGGTATCAATGGTATACGCGGCACGAAGACTGTTTCTCCTCTGGCAGATCCAGTTAGTACTTTGGCCTCAATAACATAGCATAGGTGTTCCCTATATGTGTGGTCAGTCTGTAGGGTACAAATTATCACGCTATTTTCTATGAGGGATGAGCAGTATCGCATTCTGTTCGTATCCTTACTATCCTAATCTATATCTATATCGATTCTCCCGGAGAAGGGGAAGGGGGGGGGGTTCTCCGGGGGAGGGGCCCGTGGCTAAATAATAACAGCCGCAAAGGTCAATCGATCAGGTTAAGCTACACTTGCCGCAGTTAGTCAGTAGATGGGTGACCATACAAAGACCCGTCCGTTGCTCGAAAAGCACGTTAAGCCGTTGGTCCCGGCTGTCATTCGTGGATCTTTGACAGTCGTTGCGGGAAGTCAGAAGCCCGAAAGTCTGACAACCATTCTTACCAAGGGGTATCGTATTACCCAGTAACTGCGTTGTGGAGGTTAGATAGGCAGTCGCTCTATGTAAAATACTGTAAAGTTAGACGCAGTACACGTGCACTTATATTATTTTTACTTGAATACAAAATTCAGCGAATGAGCAACTTCAATACAAAACTTCATGGCCCTTTTCAGACCCTATTTTTTTTTTTTTATGGTGGTAAATGATCAAATAACTTCTCCCGTTCTGGGCGGAGCGGGAGGGCGTGACAGACTCTTACTGACTAAAACCCACCCGTGTGTCTTCAATTACCTGTACGTTGCCAGGGGCCACGGTATCCCTTTCGGACTTTCCCGCGACCCCGTCAGGCATGGGTCCTAGCGGACCCCTTCCGTTGTGCCGACATCTGCCTCTCCCTCACGCGCTCCGTCTTCTCCTTTGCGAGCATTACTGCTTCGCAGAAGGAGCTGACGGCTTGCCACGCCCTCTCCCTCAGTGCCATGGCCTGGACCAGGGCCGGACGCGAGAGATCACTGTCACCGATCGCCTCCACAAGGACAAGGCGGTGCCCCGCCCAAGCCGGGCGGACCTTCACCGTATGCTCCACCATGTCCTCCGAGTGATCCACACAGTGGTGACACCTGGGCGTTTCCTCCCGCCTTATGCGAAACAGGAACCTCCCGAAACAACCGTGTCCGGTGAGGACCTGCGTCAGGCGGAAGGTGAGGACTGCCTTTCTAGTCACTCCTCAAAGAGAGGACTTATCGCCTCAAATGTGGCGAGCCCAGCAGTGGGTTGCGAATATAATAGAATAATAAGCCGAAATATTAGTGATTTTAACTTAAAAAATAAATAACTTTAATTACAAACAAAATTACATCCCCCTTTTCACCCCCTTAAGGGTTGAAATTCCAACAACACCGTTGCGTTAGCTTCCAACCATAAGCCTAAATAGTAAATTTAGTGATTTTTCTTAGAAAATTAAGGACTTTTCAACTTTATCCCCTTTTTAACCCCTCGGGGTGGAATTATCAAAAACGCTGAGACACGTATAAATTAATTTTCAATCGTCAGCCTAAACACAAAATTTGAAGATCCTAACTTCAAAACTGACGGACTTTCATATAAACTTCCATCCCCTATTTTACCCCTTTAGGGGTGGAATTCCCAAAAATCCTTTCTTAGTGGATACTTACTCTTTACAAAGAACACACCCTCCAAGTTTCATGTCTCTAGGACCAGCGGTTTGGGCTGTGCGTTGATATATCACCCAGTCAGTCAGTCAGTTTATCATTTTATATTGTATAATAGATAGATAATAGATAAAGTTAGGATTGCAACCTTTCCTGCTGGGGTTGCAGGTTTGTCTGAAAGGGATATCGCGGCCCCAGCACATAGGCAACGGAAGGAACACGGGTGGGTTTTAGTCAGTAAAAGTCTGACACTCCCTCTCGCTCCGCCCAGAGCGGGAGGAGTCATTTGATGATTTCCCACCCAAAAAAAAAAAAAAAAAATGCCGGTATTTATCCTATTTACAGAATAAAATCAATCTAGCCGTTTCCCAACTATGTTGGGGTCGGCTTCCAGTATAACCGGATGCAGCTGCTTTTTTTTTTTTTTTTTTTTTTTTTTTTTTTTTTTTTTTTTTTTTTTTTTTTTTTTTTTTTTGTACTTCTAACTGAACAGACAGCTGTGCTGCTGGGGAGTTTGTTGCGCCACTTCTTCTTCCCAGCTAATGCACTAGGAAGTGGTGAAGGGTGGGCGTTTTGGGGGACTGTCTTATGTAATTTTGACGTTCGAAAAGTGCTGATTCTCAGCCTAGTTTGAATAAATGACTTTTGAATTTTGAATTTTTTTGTCAGTAAAAGTCTGACACTCCCTCTCGCTCCGCCCAGAGCGGGAGGAGTAATTTGATGATTTCCCACCCAAAAAAAATTAAAATAAAGGATTGCGACCTTGGAGCACGCCACAATTGTGGCGATAAATCCCCTCTTCGAGGAGTGGCTAGAGAGGCGCTACGGCGTCCTCACCTTCCGCCTGACGCAGGTCCTCGCCGGACATGGTAGTTTCGGGAGGTTCCTGTACAGTATAAAGAGGGAGGAAACGCGCGGGTGTCACCACTGTGTGGTTCGCCCGGTGGACACGGTGGAGTATACAGTGGAGGTCTGCCCGGCTTAGGCGGAGCAGCGCCGTTTCCTCACGGAGGCGATCGACGGCGGCGATCTCTCGCATCCGCCCCTGGTTCAGGCCATGGTTCGGAACGAGAGTGCATGGGATGGTGAGCGATGGGTAGCTCGCCGTCCGATAAGGACCAGGCCCGGGTCGATGGCGCGTTGTGTTCCACGCCCGCCTCAAGAGATGTCAGCACCAACTGACGGGATCCGTTAGGGCCAATGCCTGCCAGGGTTGCAAGTTTGTGTGAAAGGGATATCGTGGCCCCGGCACACAGGCAACGGAAGGAACACGGGTGGGTTTTAGTCAGTTAAAGTCTGACACCGCGCCCGCTCCACTCCTGCTCCGCTCCGCCCAGAGCGAGAGAAGTTATTTGATTATTTGCAAACCAAAAAAATAATAATAAGGATTGTGACCTTCATTTTCTCTTAAAGTACATGCTAAGGAAATTTAACACTAACTGAATCAAACACTAGCTGTTTATATTCCACTATAAAGTGACCTTTCAACCTATATATTATAACGTGCGCCACACGCTGCGAGCGGCGATGCACTTAAGTGTTCATATACAGCTCAAACATAGCCATTAGTGCTTGCCATCGACTGCCCTGTGTACATAAGGTGGCTGTGTTTCTTTAAGATATTTACCTTTTGTAACCATATTATGATTTAAAAGAGTGTCCGTAGAGTTTCTTGCCCGTTCTTCTCCATAGGTACCTACTAGGTACGGTTTGGAATGGGCATCTTGCTTCATCTTTCTGACTGACGGACCCCTTGACAGTTCAAAAGTGCCTGTAATTGGTTTATTTGAAATAAATGCAAAGTATTTTGATATACTTAGGTCAAACTTGAAACTCAAACTAGATTTGAGTTTAACCTGAGTATATCAAAATACTTTGCATTGATGATAATAAAACGGGTGCAAAAATACCCTTAACGAAGCCGAGAGTCATTAGTTTTTTTTTTTGTATTGGACTATACTTAGGAACCTTTGGTTACGGAGATATTGAAGGTCAAAGTTGAAACAATTTTTGACGTTTTTTTTACGTAAACAAGTTTTAAATTTTATAACTTAACTTTTAGCCTCGTGCAGACAGGCGCGACGCGACGGCGCGACTTGACAGCGGTAATTGTTCAACCGTGAAGTTTTCTTAGAAATTGTTTTGTTAGAGTCGCGTCGCGCCAGTCTGCTTGAGGCTTTCAATCTTAGACATTTAACTATTTAATTAACAATGTATCTTAACAGAATTCTCACACCAAAACTAAAAGTCATTTCCCAGCAGTTATTTTTAAAAATTACTTAGTTTGATGTACAGAATACGTAGATGACGGTCTGTTTACACCCTGAATATTACAGACTTCCAACAAGTAAAGTTCGAATGTGTGCTAATGGTGACTTTAAGGGGAGCGAGCACTATTATCAACCGCATATTTATTTACCATCGTTACTGGTGAAAGAGCCCGCGTATCACTGGTCAGTGTCCCTCAGTCGTCAGTTTATTTAATTCGCCAGTTTCGTTGATTAGTCAGTTTCATTAATTGGTCAGTTTTCCCGATTAGACAGTTGTGTTAACTCGACAGTTTCCAGTGTTTCTATGAGTATCTATGAGTAAAGAAATATTCTCAGTATTTTTTGTTTTGCAAAATTTTGGGCTCAGTAGTTTCGGAGATAACGGAAGGGTTAATTTTCATCTATTTTATTAAATATCTTAAAAAGTGTTTATTTTAAAAGTATAAAAATATATATTTGAGATCCGTACAACAAGCCTTTCATTTTATATGTAACACGGTACAGTCTGCAAAACGTTTTTTGAAATTTTCCTAAATTTATTTACATGTCTTTGGGTCACAGAGGAGCTCATGGCAAAGTAATAACAGCCGAACTGGTCGAACCATCAGGTTAAGCTACGCTTGCCAGGGTTGGTCTGTGGATGGGTGACCATCTTTACATACTGAGACTCCTCCGTGCCTCGGAAAGCACGTTAAGCCATTGGTCCCGGCTGTAATTGTGGATCTTTGACAGTCGTTACGGGGAACCAGAAGTCCGAAAGTCTGACAACCAGTCTTACAAAAGGGTATCGAATTACCCAGTTACTGGGTTGTGGAGGTCAGATAAGCAGTCGCTCTATGTAAAATACTGGTAGGTATTCAGTTGCATCCGGTTAGACTGGAAGCCGACCCAAACATAGTTGGGAAAAGGCTAGGCAGATTGATTGCGTTTGGGTCACAGAAATTCATATGTGTAACAAACTTTCAACTAAATTGGTCAAGTAGGTTCGGAGTAAGTTGACTGTGACAGACGGACAGACAGACACATGAGTGATCTTATAAAGGTTCTGTTTTTTCCTTTTGAAGTATGGAACCCTAAAAAAGACAGTAAAGTAAAACTTCAGTCATTCCAACGGATGTCTGGTAGACAGTTAGCGACAAAATCTTAGACTTTTAAACTGTCATTGTATCTGAAAACACTGTTCAGACGAAGTTCTAAAACCCTTATCACGGCCAAATCCTAGATACACTTTGACCTTGAGCAAGCCTAGCGTAGTACGGAGTTCCAATAGAATAAGAGGCCAGCTTAAACTGGAATTATTACCTTTGACGGTAGCCTACTGCGCCACAAACACCGACAACCACGTTTACCATTTGGGTAACCTACCCACATCCACAAACATACTGACGTCACGCAGCCAAATTGCCCACTGAGGTAAACTGCCGCACATCGCTACCAGCCCAGATTTAGTGCTAACTACATGATTGTTATGTAAATCTCAAGATTTCTCTCATTCTGTTAGTGGCCGCAAAGGGGCTTGTTGTTAGATTACGTAGATTAACATCGTAGGCAGATGAGGAATATATACATTGTTACAGACTCCCAGCTGCTTATTTGTATAACAAAGTGATAAGTTCAATCTTTGGTGGAGGTCTACGTAACAAAAGTGTAAAAGACTGGCTTGTAAGTTACCGCTAAGTGTTGTCTTTGTGCCCGTTTAACTAACAATAGGCAACACCTAAATAAAACCCTAAATAGAAGTGCGCTGTTTGTTTTTCAACGCTTAACTCGGCGCCGAATACTTTGCCACAACTTTTGGCTTAGCGGCGAGTAACGTAACTGCATTCATGCCACGTTAATGTCCAAAGTCGTAGCGGCAGCGACCCTAATAACCGAGTTGAGAGGATTTAGACACGGATTTATTAAAAGTTTCTCACCCTTTAAGCACTCATATTTCCCCAGAAAGCGCATTTGCGGACCTGCAGTCCAATTGTATAGCACACTCCGAAGTATTTGTAGGCAATTCCTTATCCATTACTTCATATCTTAGAAAAATTCTTCTGTTCAACAATGTAAATGACGCAATAAATGTTGTTGAACTGTCAAAATGAAAGGCTTTGCCACTAAGACCAAATAAAAAATCAAAACAAAGCACTGCGAACAATATTAAATTCAATTTATTCAGGAACAATTCACATTGTGTTTGAAATCGTACATAAAAAAATTTAAAACACTTTTATTAAAACTATTGAACTAACACATTCATGGTACAATAAATTATAGAAAAAAACAAAAACATAAAATAAAAATTCTATAAAATTACAAACTAAACATTCAATACAATTAAAAATTTAATAACATTGCAAGCTACTTACTACATATACTACCCACAATAACAACTTAATGATCTCCTTAAACAGGGCTTCCTCTCTCCTACCCTTTGGCGGTGCCTACAGGGTGCATTATGATCTAAATTTGTAGTTACAACCTAAGTACACATTATGGTAAAGCAATAAAAATAATATAGAGTATTGAGTACTAATATTATCCAGTCTCACATTAACTAATATCTTATTTTTTTAAACGTGGATATGTCATTATAGTTTTTAAGTTTAATGGCAACATATTAAAAATCCGCACTGCTTGATATTGAGGACTATGTTGAACAATCCTAAGTTGGGGTATTATTTTGCTTTTAAAATCTTTCCTGCGCATATTTTCTCTCAACTGTCTCTCCTCATCTGTTTCATAGATAAGGAGGTATTTTTTTTAATTCACCAACCATACCCATACTATAACATAGAATTGTTGGTGAACCAAAAAAAAAAACCTGAAAGCATAATACAGTGAAGCATGCCAAAACTACACCGCCGCTTTGTGCATACACGCTCACACGCACACATTTACAACCTTTTGCAATGACACTACAACCAAACTACACCACACAAAGTGCAAACATGTTTACGAAAACGGCTTCATTTTACTGTTGACAGCGCTATGTGTTGGTTTTTAATTTTGGTTAGAGCTTTGCCATTGCTTAAAAAAACGCCTGCAATTAGTTATTTGAAAATAAATACTTTAAGTTTGAGTATAACTGTATTACGCGATGGTCGCAACTGTCAAAATGGTGCTGACGTAGCTAGGTCCCAAAACAAGCTAATACAAGGCGTGCGGTGTTTTTATTTAATTTTGTCGAAAATTACGTGTTTTTATGTTTCTGAATATTCTGAAATTGGAGTCCACCATTTTCTGAAAGAGCCTTAAGTTAGAAGAAATTCGTAGATATAAAAAATAATATAAACGGTTTTAAATTCTGACACTTTCCATGTCAAATAATTGATTTCTATTCAATTCAATTCAAATCCTTATTGCATATCTCATGTGTGTTTTAGATTTTAAATAATAGTTATAAAGTTCACATGGACAATAATGTTTATTTTGACACAGTTCGTGAAACACAAAATACAAAATAACAAAACAAAAAAGTGAAAATAATATCTTAACAATAATAGTGTGTGCCTCACGACTGCGCCAAAAAGGTTCATTTCAGCATTAACGCCAGACAATGTTGACTGACGCTGGTTTTCTAATGAACCTATAGGGACAAGTGACGGGGAGTACAAAAGAGTTTCAACATACCTACCTCATAATTTTTTTACTTCTTAATAAATAAATAAACTTGTAATCAAATATTAAATTACAAAAACATTTTTTGTAATTTATATTTGATTACTTATTTGAATACGAAAACAACAGGAACTCCAAGCAAAACCTGTTCTTAGCGATTAGCTAGACTAGATTGATTCGTGCACCGTGCACTCACTAAGCGCAAAATCTTCTTTTTTCGGGTGGTTAGTGACTAACCTGGTGTCAGAGTTTGAAAGCCGCCCATGGGCCTCTGACTTGGCTTTACATACCGTCGAGAAATATCTCTCAGGCATGCCGGTTTTCCTCACGATGTTTTCCTTTACCGTTTTTGAAGCAAGTGATAATTATTTAATACGCACATGAATCCGAAAAGTCAGAGGAGGCCTTGGGTTCGAACTCGAGACCTATGACTTGGCAGTCTGACGGTCACACCACTAGGCTATTACTGCTCACAATGACATGGGTATTCGTTTACATGCCATAATTTTTGAGCTCTCTTCTGTATAAACACATACATAGGTACATAGTACATTCGGCATTGTCCAAACACATTAGTACATTGAGTGCCTTTAAAAGCACATCTGACACGTTTTCGATTTGCGACCGGAACAGTCACGTTATTGACCATTTCCGGTGCAGTAACAGCTTTGCTGCTGTAAACCCAGTTTTGTCGAACTGTTAAATCTAGGTCGAGAAAATCACAATATGTGTTAAGCTTCTCGATACATTCTACTTCGTTTTAACCAGCCTATGGTTTTCCCTCTGCAGGGCTTGATCATTTCGAGCCGAGCATAGATCAATATGCTTACTCACTACGTGTTTGCGATTTGAACTAATACTTCCTGTACCCTAGTTGCGTAATACACGATCAATCAGAATCTGAATCGTTTTGAAACCGATTGCTAATCCATTGCTTCATAAGTTCGAAAAAAACATCTGCTCAACAACGTAAATAATGCAATGAATGTTGTTGAACTGTCAAAATGAAACAGATTAGTCGCAATCGTTTACGAAAATATGTTAAGTAATTTGGGTACAGGTTTTTTTTTTTTTTTCTCTAACTTCGTGGTGGCTTCTGTTCTTCGTAGAATATCAATTATGTCGTATTTGGTTTCTGTTACAGTAAGACAACCTACCTGGTGGCTCTAAGCTGAAAATGCACTCAACAAGCACTTCAGTAATGTCAGTTAAAATATACAGGGTGGATTTTTGAGATGGGGCAGTAAGGACAGCTACCTTAACCTTTGTCGCTAGAAGAAAACGGTCTTAGGAGACTGTCCTTAACTTTTTGAGATATTTTGATCTGCATTCACAGATTTTGAAAAAAAATTACAGTCTGCAAGAAAATGGGCAGTTTTCACAAAAACTTTTTTTGATGCCAATCGATCCTGTTTCTTATAAGGATCAAAAAACTCTACTAGACCAACTGAGGTTTGAGTACTAGAAAAGTCAGAAATCGCAAAAAAGTTTTCCCATACATACAGACTGTAATTTTTTTTCAAAATCTGTGAATGCAGATCAAAATCTTTCAAAAAGTTAAGGACAGTCTCTTAAGACCGTTTTCCTGTAGCTACAACGTTTAAGGTAGCTGTCCTTACTGCCCCATCTCAAAAATCCACCCTGTATAATAAATTACCAAAAGTAATTAAAAATGAACAAAAATTAAATAAATAAACTAAAACAATACCTAATCTATAAATGCTATTATAATATTAATGAATATATTAACGAAAAATTGAAAATCATTAATTCCTTTAAAATTTACGAATGTATTTGGTTATATGACTTAACAAGTTATTGCGTTTGCGTAAAGATCATTTTCACCTAAAACAGTAATAAATATTGGTGATTATGAAGGCGCACTCAGTTCAGATGGTGATCGGTTTTACGTTTTTTGCCGATGCTACATCTAAGTTGTGTCGTACTGTACTTTGATCGACTATTCACAACAGTTTTAATAATATTTGACAGCAATATACAAGATGTCCCGGAATTAACGCACACCACCAAATATCCCAATTATTTTCCATATTCCATATTTTCCAAAGAATTATTATCTTTTATACATATATGCACTGATGTTTTTCTATTATTTATTAATATATATAATAATTAATTATTATTTTAGTTTTTATTAAATATGTTATAACTACTGATTGTGGGAGAAAATTGTGATCACATTACAAATCATCGCAGGTACACAGTCGCAAACGTAAAAGGGTATAACATAGTGGATAGTTCGTCCATTTTGGTTTCTTTTGACTGTAGTGCAGAAGTGTAACTGTAATTTATTATAATAATTTTTGGATAAAAAATTACCGATATTAAAAATGTCATAAATCGACTCGGTAAACGATTCTGAAAAAACTACTTTAAAAATGTATACATTTATTTACACATTGTATACTGGGATTTTCATTTATCTGAGACTGGCTGCGCCCCGCGGTTTCACCAAGTCTCGATCCCGTGGGAATATCGAGATAAAAAGTCCTATGTCCTTCTCCAGGTCATGTCTATCCATGTGCCAAATTTAATCCAAATCCGATCAGCCGTTTTAGCGTAAAAACGTAACAAACAAACAAAGTCACATCGCATTTATAATATAATATTAGTTAGAAATATAAGGAGCAATATAGCGCTGGATATTTTTCTTTTTGTGTGGGTTTGGAAAAATACTGGTTCAGTTTATTTTACCAAACCCAAGAGGAAAAACGGTGCGGATTATATTTTCATGCCGGAAACAAAACACTGTAAATCAAACATTTTTACAGAGATAACAGAGAGGGCGCGATAAATATGTTGACATAGGTCCACCCGAGATACGTAAGTGGGAAACTTGTATCGAAGTAACCTTTTGAATATTTGTAATTATTTTTGTAGGAGATTTAAAAACAAATTGAAGATAGCGAAGTAAAAGCCACTGGTTGCTTGTTCTAAACGCATACGTTCCCGGTTCCAGTTATTTTAGATAATAAATAAAAAAACATTTATTTCTGTTCCACAAAAGTAAAATTACAATATCTGGTAAATACTTTGTTGGCTGCTATCTGCACTAGGAAAACATGTCACCAGCCCCTCCCGTCCCCCAAAACAGTGTATGATTATTAAATTATAAAGATAATATTTAAAAAATATTTTTACCTTTGGTTCCAGAGGACACAGTAAACAAAAATAAAAGAAGACAAAGATACAAAATATCTTTCAAAAGTATAAAACAGTATGGCGTCTCATAATAATAATTCTTCATAATTATTCATCGTGTTCCTTTCTACCTGAAACCCGTCAGCATTCAAAGTAAAGTGAACAAGCAACTTCTAATTAAATCGTTCTGTCATTAATATCGCTTTCCATTAGCTGAGATTGAGGTCAAGAGCAGACTCAATTGGCATGACGGGGTCGCTAGGACCGATGCCTGCCGAGGTCGCGGGATAGTCCGAAAGGTATACCATGGCCCCTGGACATGTACAGGCAACTGAAGGAACACGGGTGGGGTTTAGTCAGTAAGAGTCTGACATGACCCTCCCGCTCCGTGGGCGGAAATTATGGGAAAATTAAATTATTATGCGGAAATTATCAAATAATTTCTCCCGCTCTGGCGAGCGGGAGAAGTTATTTGATAATTCCCAACGATAACAAAAAAAAAATATGTACTCAGTCCTTTTTTTTTTTGGAGACCACTATTGCAGGAGCTTTTCGGTTAATATTTTATTTATTAGTTCAAAATATATATTATTTTCAAACAAGATAATCTATTATTCCTTAAGATTTAGGCTAAGAATTTTTACCATACCATACTCGTATTTTCACGAGCCTTTACTGTTTGAGACATCCTGTAACAGTCTTAAAATAAGTTGGGAGTTACATGTTCAAGCCGTTTGGGGTTGAAACAGCGCGATGCTGATTCTTTGGCCAAAAAATAGGCCAGCCCTCTGGTCATTGCCAAGCGGTTGGTCGATTCGTCACGTGACCAGAGGGCTGGCCTATTTTTTGGCCAAAGAATCAGCATCGCTATACTGCGTGGCATTTCTGCCAGCCTTTTGGGCACTTTTGCTGTTAACGGCGATGTGGATGAATTTTTAGACGCCCTAGACCCTGGGTCGGCAAACTCATTAGAGCCAAATATCAATACTATAACGACTAAGATTTCTTATGAGAGCCAATCCATTCTGTGTGTCCAAACTGTCTCAATGCGCTTTTCTTAATCCTTAAAGATCCCATCTTCTTTCACTCCGCAACGCTTCCTAAAATTAACTTGCTAAGAAGTAGGATGCCTTCATCATCATCATATCGGCTGATATGATGAAGGCATCTTACTTATCAACAAGTTAATCTTAGAGAACTTTGAAAGGTACAGTAAATAATAAATTTTCAATGTCCTGTTATTTTTTTGTGAAAATACTTCGGCAATAAATCTTTGAAATATTACAGTTTGAATTTTGAAAAAAAAACTTGCTTAATGGCCGAAAACCTAACCCCCGTGCGTATCGTAGGCCGCACTCATCGACATTTGTACAGAGGCTCGCGAGCCGTAGTATGCCAACCACTGCCCTAGACCGTTAGTCTAAGGCAGACTCTCACTCTTGATCCCTCAGAACTCCACGTCCATAACCAGCCTTTTTGTTGTTCCAGTCAGTATCAGTCACGGTGTCGGTGTTGACGCTGACGTTCATCTCCGTGGACCGCTGGTACGCCATCTGCTTCCCGCTCAAATTCAAGTCAACCACGGGACGCGCCAAAACCGCCATACTTATAATATGGTTGCTGTCTTTGTTGTTCAGTAAGTATACCTTTTGAATTATGTTTTTGTTCACGTGGATTAAAAAGACATTCAACTAAAGGGCCTATACAACCTCAGATTGCTTAGCACGAATCTCCGATAATCGAAAATACTGCAGCATTAATTTTTAAATAAATATATGTTAAAGTTGAAGATTAATGTTAAGTATTATGTTTGACGAAAATACGATTGCATAGAATTTTCTCGATAGAAAAACTGCTGGTAATAAATAAAAACTTCAAATTAGATCATGAAACTTTGCATAATAACTGAACTAACTTTAAAGCAGATACCATGTTTTTTTTAAATTTTAATTATTATTATTTTCGCCGTAAAAATAAATTACCTAAACTATTAGTGCCTTGGAGCCGCGAGCCCCACACTCAGTCTTGCCCTCACTCAGTCCACGAGCAGTATGGTGAGAGCGAGATAAAAAGTGAATTTGAGCTGAGGTACGTACTATGGACTCTTAAAAAAGACTGGGGTGGTGATGTCTGCTGTTTGCCGAATGAGCAATACCGTCGTATGACAACACCGATGGTTTAAACGTAACAAAACATCATGGCTGTAGGTGGTCCCCGTAGTATACGAGTAAATAAAGTACACACACAATTTACCAGTTACCTGTCTTAGTCCTATTTACCTATATCTTGGCAGTGACCTTGAAATAATTACCAACGGCCGCCCGGTAGATAATAAACCTTCCGCAACCGTGCGTAACTGCCGCGCACTGATATGCACTGAGATTTCTATGAAGATATATTACTGTACTTATTTATACTGTGCCAATTGTAATTCCGGGTTGCAACTGAGAAATTCATAATCGAAAAATTCAGTAAAATTATCCTTGATCGGGTAATTCCCAGATTTTTAAGAAATTTCTAATCTGTCAAAATTACAATCAATTTTTTAATTTATATTAATATAAGTTTTGGCACTAATTGTCGCTGATAGCAGAGCAGAGATTGCAACTTGGAGTTGAATATTTTGCACGAGAATAATGGCCTTCTGGTGATTGAACCCAGGACCTTATTCTGAACAGTTACGCTTGCAACCAATAAAGGAGGCAATCAGGACAGTTGAGACGGATGATTGGCCAATTTCAGCCAATTATGATGAACTACGTGTGGTGTGTGTGTGTTCTTCATCATAATGGACAGGTCCACTCAAACCTGTGTGGTTCTTTCCTCAAAAGACCATTTCAGATACTAATCTACATGGTCCTCATATGACCTGACCAAGATTATGTCTGGACTTTAAAAGAGACTTCGACCCGTCAGTTTGTTTCCCGAGTTTTTCTCAGAGATATGAAATGTCGACTCCATCTGCATATTTTTTTAAATCTTTAATATGACGTGTAAACGTGATGCCGGTAATTATCCTATTTACAGAATAAAATCAATCTGTCTAGCCTTTTCCCAACTATGTTGGGGTCGGCTTCCAGTATAACCGGATGCAGCTGAATACCAGTATTTTACATGGAGCGACTGCCTATCTGACCTCCACGACCCAGTAACTGGGTAACACGATACCCCTTGGCAAGACTGGTTGTCAGACTTTCGGGCTTCTGACGACCCGTAACGACTGTCAAAGATCCACGAATGACAGCCGGGACCAACGGCTTAAAGTAGTTTCCGAGGCACGGAGGAGTCTCGATATGTAAAGATGGTCACCCATCCACGGGCCAACCCCGGCAAGCGTAGCTTATCCTGATGGATCGACCCATGAAGATGTAATTACATAGCTACACACAACACAGCCAACAAACAATTTCATTAATTGGTTGAAATTGCCAACTCTCAAACCCATAATCAGAAACTTCAGACGCAGAAAGTGTAGAATGTCGGAAACCTTGTTGCGATACGGAAATCGATCCTGCAAATCCGAGCTGGATATTATACGCCCTACCGCTGTTATTATATTCACCATTAATCATTTCCCCAAGTCTTCTTGAAAAGTTTTTTTATGGCTAAAGTAAATAAAACCAACTTCACAACATTAATCAAAAGTGCGTGATTGCATCTCCACCGTTTCCTTAAAGAGCGTTTATTCTGAAGGTGGGCAACGTCGCAAATAGATGTCAAATATTTTACTGTTTTGATTAATTTTGCAATATTACTGTGTAGAAATAAAAAATATGGCTAACTAGCGAACTAGAATATTGATTATGAAATGCAATAATTTATATCGTAACACCGAATGTTTAGTTTTAGGTGCAAAAAAACTATTTGGAAACGTTCCAAATGCGTTTTTTACACCTAAAATGGGTACAACATTAAATTCAATGGTATAATTGCAGTTCATTTTTAATATTCTAGTTCGCTAGTTAGCCACATTTCTTATTTCTATTTACTGAATATATTGCTATAAGAATCAAAGCAGGTAAATATTTGACAGTTATTTGCGACGTTGCCAACTTTTAGGATAAACCCTCATAAAGGAAAACATGAATTCTCGCCTTCTAATTAAAGTTTTAAGACTAAAAGTGTTCATATATATGTTGTGAAAAATATCTTGAAATTGTTTGTTTAAACAAGGTAAAATGAATCCGGAAATCACGTTAAGCCGTTAGTCCCGGCTGTCATTCGTGGATCTTTGACAGTCGTTAAGGGTCGTCAGAAGCCTGAAAGGCTGACAACCAGTCTTACCAAATGGTGTCGTGTTACTCCGTAACTGGGTTGTGGAGGTCAGATAGGCAGTCGCTCCATGTAAAATATTGGTATTCAGCAGCATTCGGTTAGACTGGAAGTCTAGGAAGATGATGATGATGTGATAGCCAAGATATAAAAAATACAAACATAATATAAATCTTTCAATTAAAACTCCTATTATGGAACTTTGTGATACAATGAGCCCTGAGTTAACGCCTCTTCCTTACAAATAATTCGGACATGCAAACTCATTCATACACACTCACAAATAAATACACACTCACTAACAAACATGCTTTCGCGCAAAAAAAGTACCGTGTTATGTTTGTTATAGGTAATGTATATTCTTTTGTAATTTTATTTTAAGTATCTTTTTTTTAAAGTGAAAAGTCTCTTTTGTTTCCATTTTTTATTTCTTTGTGTTGTCATGAAACAACAAAAATGTGTCTTTCTCTTTTAATCACGGGAGGTCACTGACTCCTGCAACACAGCTATAACTAGCGCAGGAGTCAGAGAATTCTTGTCTTTGGCTGTAAAAATTGTTTTATATCAATAAAAATGTTATATCTTTCTTTTTTTTAAAAGACAAGTATGAAGATAAAAATACATTCTTTGCAGTGAGTTTCCGTTGACAACCTTAGGAGTGAGAAACTCTAAAAAATAACGACCTCATTTGCTTGTTAATAACAGTACCAAATTATTTCCAAATGATGTCATTCCTGTCTAATAGTCTAAAACTTTCTTGTTCCGTGTTTCTTCACTGCCTCATAATTAATTCATTATTTAATTATCTACTTCACTTTGAAACCATTTTAAACGCAATTTTATTCTGAAGCTTTCACGTGTCTCGTGATTAAATATTCACGTTTAAATAAACACAAGATATGCTGTTTTGTGTAGGATTATCCTGACGTCTCCCTTGGGTGGAAAAAGCGTCTATAACATTAGATACCTGAATACTCTTGAGGATTTTTTGAATAGTAAATAAGATACATTAAACATCACTCACGCTAATATTCCCCAAACGGTATAAAATATATATGCAATAACAATTCAAGTCTGCGTAGTGGAAAGATGCGTCACACCAAATGTTTTTGTTAACTGTACTCCAGTGGAGTTTTAGACGCAGATAATTATATGCCTGTGACCTTGAGTGGTTAGCTTGCGTGTCTGCACTGAGCTCAGGCAACTCGTCGTATGTCCAGCCAGTAACAGAATTCGCCCATCCATAATTTATAATGTAATACGTATACTAAAAGATCAATAATTAAATTATCTATAAAAATGGTGTAGGTTTCAGAAACACTTGATAGATTTTGCGTGATTCTCAGTTTTTTATTTAAGATAGACATAATTTTACAAATTAATTTCACTATGTAATCTATACATAGTCTAAAATATTATAGTCTATAAGATTTCATTTCATTTCATTTCATTGTATTCTCAGCCCGTAGTTTCAGTTTGGAGTTTTGTCCGGTTAATGACTATGTGCTCCTGATAAATGGGATTATAACATAACTAGTAAAAAGTGGTGCGCAGAGTGGAGCAGTGGTGGCCCAGTTGTAACAGCCTTGACTTACGAGTCGTACATCGGGGGTTCAAACCCACGCAGGCTTTACTTTGTGTAAATATTTTCATCACCACTGCTCTCAAAACGGTGTATCAAAACATCGTGAAAAACCGGTTTGTCCTTGAACCAAAAATTTGAGGATATGTGACATCTATCAAGCCGCACTGGGGCCGCGTGGTAGATTACATCCCACTCCTTATCGAAGAGACCTGTCCCAGCAGTGGCAAAATTATAGACTGATTAAGCTTATGTTGGCTAAAAGTGGGTAATTATGGGTTAGTTATTTTATAGCATACATGCAGCTACAAAAACTAACGTTTCAAATAGTCAAAACTATGCGCTAAATGATTCCCTGTTTTTTTTTGGTTTGGAAATTATCAAATAACTTCTCCCGCTCTGGGCGGAGTGGGAGGGTGTGTCAGACTTTTACTGACTAAAACCCACCCGTGTTCCTTCCGTTGCCTGTGTGCCGGGGCCGCGATATCCCTTTCGGACAAACTCGCAAAACGTTTTCCCCTGTGGTCTCATAACAAAGTTAACAGACGGTATGACTGACTAGTCAGCTCAGTTTGAAATGCATCAAAATTTGCTTTGACATGGTTTGAATTGACTTGTATTTCGATAATCATAATATGATGCGCGTCACTCACGTCACATAGCAGTTCAATTTGAAATATCAACGAAATGTAGATGGATAAGGGTGATAGTAAGTACACGACTAGATGTCTGCTCAAGTCATCTTTATTAGCAATTTTGCCCTCAGTTTCCCCACAATATAAATAAGTAACAGTATTATGTCTTCATAAACGGAGACGCGGATAGTTTATGTACCGAGCGGCCGTAGGTAATCATTTCAAGGTCACTGCCGAAATATAATACTGTTACTTTATTATACTGTGAGTTCGCTCGCAAGTTATGGATATGCTTTGTCATACCATACCGGATTACCCACGGGAAGAAAACTGTAACCCGTATACAATAGACAGTCCACATTAGCAACATAATATTACATCTTTTTAAATCTCGTAGTGATTAATTGTTTTAATTGCATGATTTTAAGGTGAAAAGTTCAATGCAAACTAGTTTTTATAAAAACATACTGAAAGTCAAAGTTTCTGACAGTGATTACCATCAAGTTGGTTTACAAACACAAACTATAATAAATAATATAGTTTTTATTACTTTTAGTTCAGTTAAGATATTATATTGTTATTTTTTATAGATACTCGTATGTGTTATAGTTTATGCAGTGTACATATTTATAATAATTGACATTACCAACCAAAACAATGATAAACATTATTTCTTTAGAATCAATAGGAGATATTTTGCTCGCTGCCTGTTGCAGCTGGTGTCTTATAACACGACAAATAATTTTTTAAGTCCAAATTCTTCTTTCTTTTATGCACTCATAGCAAATTATATGATCGGCAATCTATTCATCAATCATGGTTATTATAACCATGTCACCTATTATGCAATAATACGGATTCATATGATGGCTTATGTTCAAATCTGTGCTGTTTTCACTTTGAGGCTTGTTGATTAACCCAACATTTCTCCACCAGATGTACCAGAATTCGTGGTTCTCCAAGTGCAGAGGAAAATGCAGCTTCGTTTCAACGTGCAGTACTTCATGCAGTGCACTTCTACCTGGTCAGACGAAAGTGACCTCAAGTGGCATATCATTAAGGCACTGTTTTTATACACGTGAGTCTATTTTGTACTTTATTTTTAGTATAGTTTGACTGAGTTCGCTGTTTCGTGCCTGAGGTATGTGTGCGGCGAGACGGGGGGCAGTGCAGGCCGCTCATTCGTCAACGCTCACGCCGTCTCACCGCTCATTCGTCAACGTTACCTCCCCCCCCCTCGCTGTGAATTAATAAGGCTCGCAACAAGCGATCTCGGTCAAACTATAAGAGTAAGTAAGAGATGGGCTTTATGGTCTAAATACTTATCTGTCAAGCCTTTACTTTAAGTTGGGGTCGGATTCCAGTCTAACCGGTTGCAGCTGAATACCAGTATTTTATTACCCCTATCTGATCTCCACAGGCTTGTATCTATCCGTAATGACTGCCAAAGATCTTCAAATGACTGCCGGGGCCAACAGATTTACGTGATTTCCGAGGCAGGAAGTGGTCTCGATACGCAATGAATTGTCACCCATCCACACCAACCTCGGCAATCGTAACTTCGGTTGACCCGTGAGGCTGATAATGTTTGGCCACGAGCACATAAAGTTACTATTGATTCTTTTTTTAATAGGTCATTCTTATTGACCTAGATTGACCACTTTTCTGTCGCATTTGCTTTGGGGAATTTACAGACATCGAAAAAGCCTTTTAACAGGATTACAAAGAATACCAGCTTTTAAAGCGGCTCTCGGTTTTAAAGTTCAAAATCCATATCGGAACATCAAAGGGAACGTAGTTAACAGAGTTTTGAAGTATCCTTCGATTCTAATTGCATAAGTATCTACTTTTCGATTCTCTTTACTTGAGGTACCGTTAAAGTAAGACCTACTTACAATTTACGAATGTTTAAAAACAGTGAGGGTTCAAATTCAAAAGCTTGAGAAATTAAGCTTGGGGTACTTTTACTTGAGGTGTTAAAATATAAAGCTCGTCAAGCAACAGTAGCCGGTCAGCAAGGAAGGTGGTGAGGCCGCCCCGAAAACGCTGGACGCAAATATACGTATCCTTATTATTTTTTGTGAAAATCAGAAGCCTGGAATACACATGCTACGAGTATGTAGTAGCACAAAAGCATGCTAATTCCGAGCAATTAGCATGTGTATGCGAAAAAAGGAAGATTACTTGTCATGATAAGCATGCTATTTACTAGCAAATAAGCATGGTTTTATAATAGCATTTGTATTTCAATATTTATACTGGTTAGCCGAAAAATACATAGAGAAAAGTGCCTATCCCCAAACAGACCGTAGTCATAAGCCAAGAAGTTTTACTACAAAAACAAAAGGTTGGAAACACAGCACCTCAACATTGTTTTATTTCCAGATTTCCACTGTTCCTGATGATGATAGCGTACTGCCAGATCGTGAGGGTGCTCTGGAGATCAGATAACATCCCGGGACATACGGAGTCACATACGCTGTGCTCGACACCTCAAGGACATAACAACTGCAAGAATTGTAAGAACTGCTCTGTTATTTATCATTCTTCTTTTTCTATTTCCTATATCTCCTATTGTTAGATGTCATTCTGATATACATAATTTTGCCATAGAAAGAAAATAAGAAAAAACCGGCCAATTGCGTGTCGGACCACGCACAATGAAGGGTTCCGTACTTGGGATGAATTTATCCCAAGAACAAACTTAACATAGTAGTTGAAAAACATGTTTTTGTGTGATTATGTTTTTCAAACTGCAAATTTAAATTGGTTGATTTAATTTAATTGGTTGATTAAACTCGTTAACCTGTACAGCCTACTTAGCTCTGATAGTTTTCCTTTTAATTTCGTTATAAATACTACAGCTATGATTTTTTTCACAAATCCAAGTAAAACCATTTAGCTGGCAGGGGGGGGACACTTGACCCTAACAAAAAAAAATCTGTTATAAGCTTAATATTTCGCTAACGGATCCCTGAATCCAAAAATAGTTTTGACAAACTCACAATATTTTTAAACGACCTTTCTAACGATATCCCACAACGTGGGGTAGATGAGAAAAAAAAACATCCCCACTTT
The DNA here is from genome assembly GCA_916701695.1 of Agrochola macilenta. Classification (NCBI taxonomy): domain Eukaryota; kingdom Metazoa; phylum Arthropoda; class Insecta; order Lepidoptera; family Noctuidae; genus Agrochola; species Agrochola macilenta. The sequence goes on along the minus strand of OU753572.1, from coordinate 4,451,823 downwards.
ACGTGTAAGTGTAGGGAGGTACCCTAAAAAAAAAAAATTCTTGATTTTATTTTACCACTTTATCGGCATGATTAATATGTACACATATGCCAAATTACAGCTTTCTAGTACTAACCGTCTCTGAGCTAAGCCGCGGACAGACAGACGGACATGGCGAAACTATAAGGGTTTCTTGTTTACTACGGAACCCTAAAAATTGATTATTCTGATCATGAAATAAGACGCACAATTTAAAATTAGCATTAAAACACACACACTAATCCAATGTAGTCAATAGCCTAGTATTCCTTAATCACTAGCATTGCTGCATGGTGGGTAAGTGGCCGTTGTGAGTGCTGCAAAGAGTCTTTAGAGGTATGAGAAATAGGGTGTCCACTCATTTTGTTTAGAAAAGGTAGGATCTTCCGACCAGACGGGTATCGTGTCTGGTGGGCAACTGCCCAACGATTGATGTCGGACAGTTATAATATTTTGATCGCGCGGTAAACTCTAATTGCATGATGCAGGATTTTGTGTGACATCAGGATTTTCGTGTGACGTCCGGTCTTTGATGCGTAGTTCGCATGTGGCGATATAGATGCCGACACAAGTCTAAAATGCTACTTTTCTCTTTAGAATTCTGTAGTTGCCTTTTAGTACACCCAAAAAACTTTCACAGAAGTTAGTTAAGTACAAATGTTTTAACTCATGACGGTGATTGTCCTAATTGTGTGTTTGATGCACGTACAAGGCCAAGCCGCCTTCACGCACACCAAATAACATGACACATGCATATACCATTATTCAACCCACAATTAAGCCTACCTCCACCTTTATAAAATAAAACTTGCGGGGTAATTGAGTAACACACATCAAAATGGCAATCGATCGCAATGCCTTTCATTTTGACAGTTCAGCCACGTTAATTTTGATAGTTCAGTCACGTTCATTTTAACAGTTATGCCACGTTAATTTTGAAAGTTCGGCCATATTCATTTTGACAGTTCAGTCACGTTAATTTTGACAGTTCAGCCACGTTCATTTTGACAGTTCAGTCACGTTAATTTTGACAGTTCAGCCACGTTCATTTTAACAGTTATGCCACGTTAATTTTGAAAGTTCGGCCATATTCATTTTGACAGTTCAGTCACGTTAATTTTGACAGTTCAGCCACGTTCATTTTGACAGTTCAGTCACGTTAATTTTGACAGTTCAGCCACGTTCATTTTAACAGTTATGCCACGTTAATTTTGAAAGTTCGGCCATATTCATTTTGACAGTTCAGTCACGTTAATTTTGACAGTTCAGCCACGTTATTTGCGTTGTTGAGCAGACGAATTTTTCAAACCTCATGAAGCAATGGATGTGTATTTCGCAATTACGTCGCTGGCCTAGATAAGTTACAATCGCTTTCAAAGCGTTTCGTAATCTACAACTACTTCCAACAGGATTGACCTAATGTTTTCGTTAGCGTATGTCATCCCAACACAGTTTTGACTTTTCCATCATTGTTATCGCTGATACAAGGTCACTTTGTTAAGCCCCCCTAGATACCAATGTAACTTTCAATTTTTTTTTTTAATCTTCTCCAGACAATTCTAGTCCATAGTTTTACACACACACATTTAAATTATAAACTATTTTATTTAAATTAAATTGCAAAATGCCCAAAATAAAATTGTGATTAATTAAATTTAAATATTCAACAACTCATAAAAATTATAATATATAGATTTTTTTTTAATGTCAGAACGGTCTATCAAATAAAATGTCAACAATAAAATTAAAAATATTATATGACATGTTACATAATTTATTTAACTTAAATTGCCAAATCCTTTTTTCTCCATACTAGAAGTGCCCTCTGCCATACAGTGGATACAGGCTGATTATTTTTATCAGTCCTCTCATTTCTGTGTATAGGGCTGGCCGCTAACCGGCGCACTACACCTTCAATCCACACAAACGCGTCTACAGAGGGTCAGCTGCGTTCCAGGCGGAAGGCTGCCAAGATGCTAGTGGCTGTGGTCGTCATGTTTGCTGTCTGCTACTTCCCTGTGCATCTGCTCTCTGTGTTGAGGTAAGATATGTGATGTAAAGTATCTGTTTTTCTAGCATAGTACCTAGGTATAATAATAATATCCTCTCGACCTCACTTCGTCACGGCGGCCAATTTTAACGGAGATTAGCCAAGTATGCAGGAAACATTATCCAATGCTATTAAATGAGCAATATTTGTATATTATTTGTAATCAAGTTCTCGAAAACGACTCTAACGATTTCGATGAAATATGCAATATAGGGGATTTACGGGGCCGAAAAATCGATCTAGCTAGGTTTCATGTCTGGGAAAATTCGTTTTCTATGTTTTCTCCCGAGCACAGCTTGGTCACCGAAGTAGTAGTACACTAACGAGTGCACAAACACAGTTGCACTCCCTCCGGATAAATGATAAATGATTTTATTTCTGTAAGTGGGTTTGGACAAAACACTTTTACACGTCAATCATATTTTTTAAACTAGATGAGGTCGGCGTTTCCTATCTGACTACTCCGAGAAGAAAGGCCGAAACAAACTCAGAGGTCACAGTCTCTTTTAAAGTCCAGACATAATCTTGGTCAGATCATGTGAAGATCATGTAGATTGGTGTCTGAGATGGTCTTTTGAGGAAAGAACCACACAGATTGAGTGGACCTGTCCAGTCAGTGCACGCATTTGTCAGTGACCGTGCAGCTCAACTCAGGGTTTAAGGAGCTCAACGATTCGACGAACAATACCAAAGAAAGGACGTTTGGGTAGGCCGCATAAATTACTCAAGCTGCCAGACCGTGATAAGAACTAAATAATAAAATAAAAGGAATGACCCACATAGTCTTCACATTCACAATTATTAAAACAATATAATACTTGAGGATGAGGATGAGACGGCGATCTAACACGACAGAGGAGAGATCAGGCGCAGGACCAACGACTTTACGTGCTTTTCGAGACACGGGGGTCATCATACCACCATCTTATACCTATAGCCATAATGAAATGAAAGTCAAAACATTACTATCATTATGTTCTTGGTGATTGTGAAAGTTGCGGGAATTCGCTAGATGCTGTTAGCGTAGGACCAGTTGACAAGCTATTCTTCAGAGAGGTCCATAACCAAGTGGAAACGTTTCGCTGCTAAGAAAATGATGACGATGTGTTCGAAAAACAAAAAAAGTAAAGCAAGCAAAAGTAAGCTATTATAACTATAACTACACTATTGTATTAGATAAGCCTGTGATGATAGTTGTATGTGTATTTAAATAAATAAATAAAGAAGTTCTTCCGTATGTTATTTTAGTGTGACGTTGGATTTATTTTACCTAATCGTTGCCCCGGTTCGCTGCAGCTCATCCTAAAGAAAGTAATTAATGCCGTCTGTATACCAACCTACTTAATGATTGACGAGAAAAACGATAAAATAATACATTATTTGCCTGCTAATCCACAGCCTAATATTTTTCGTGAAAAAAATTAACTCATGAATTTCAACTTTTAACTTGGTTCTAAACTTTACAAAATCAATCTGTCTAGCCTTTTCCCAACTATATTGGGGTCGGCTTCTAGTCTAACCGGATGCAGCTGAATACCAGTATTTTACATGGAGCGAATGCCTATCTGACCTCCACAACCCAGTAACTGGATAATACGATACCCCTTGGTAAGACTGGTTGTCAGTTTCGGGCTTCTGACCCGTAACGACTGTCAAAGATCCACGAATGACAGCCGGGACCAACGGCTTAACGTGCTTTCCGAGGCACGGAGGAGTCTCGGTATGTAAAGATGGTCACCCATCCACAGACCAACCCAGTAAGCGTAGCTTAACCTGATGGATCGACCAGTGCGGCTGTTCTTGCTTAGCCACGAGATCCTCCTAAACTTTACGATTTCCACAAAACAGACAAAACATTATTATCCATTGGCTAAGGTCAATAAGTTCAAGAAATGAACAACGAAAGCATTTTAACAGTACAATTTATATTCTATTCAGGTTCTGAGAAGTACGCCGACAAAATTAAACGTTATTATGCCAATTTTCAGTCTATTTCACTTTGGAATGATAAATATCTCGTTCAATTATACAGATAAATATCTGTTAATTATTCTTATCTTATCTTTGATCACTTCTTGGAAGGGGTACGAACAAGCTAAGTATTTGGTATACAGGCAATTAACTTACAACAATTTTTTGGAAAATTACAAATTTATTTATTTCAAAAAAGTGTGGTACGTCTGTTACAATAAATTAAAAAATCCATTTTTACGGATAATCAGAAAAAGAGTAACTATAAACAGAATTGAATGTGGTGTCCTAGCTAGGTTAATGGTAATTTTATTAAGGATCGCTAGCCCAGACTCCCACAGAAGGAGGTCAAATATTTTTTAATCGAGACTGCTTAGGACTATTGCAAACGAATGTTAACTTATATTTACTTACTAAGTGTATGAAGTGTTAGTATATGTGTTCTGTGATGTAGATGTGGTGTGCGTGTGTTTTGTGATGTAGGTGTGGTGTATATCTGTTTCGTGATGTATACAGGTGTGGTGTGTACAATGTTGTGAGTCCTGTGCTGAGTACCCAATTCTTTTACATCACTCTCAGAAACAAATATGTAGAGCTTGAAAATATATCGCGCGCGCGCGAACCAACCTGCTCAGTAAAGCGCCCCTGACGCGAGCCTTGCATACACTGAATGACACTGCTGATAGGATAGATTTATTTAATTGCTCTCTGAATGAATTCACAAAGGTAACATTGTTTGTATTATGTTATGCTAATATATAACTAGTAGCTTCAATTGTAATTTAGAATGTAACTAAAGACCACGCTACCGCATTAGGATTATTGCCTGTAATGGTAGTTGTGTTTGTGATAAATAAATAAATATTTGTGCAAAAATCTTATCTTTGGAAGTGTTTTAGGCTAAGAACTCACGGAGCGATTTTCACCTGCGCCCGCCGCGGTGGTTTCCGTGTGGTGCCGGACGTAAAGAATAGTACCATCCCATTTCTTCCCGTGGGTGTCGTAAAAGGCGACTAAGGGACTCACTAGAGAATGGGCAGCAGCGTTCTCTATGCATTTTAACACCATACTGCGATCGCCAACCCACCTGCCAAGCGTGGCGATTATAGCAAACCCCCCCATTTGGGGGAGGCAATGTCCAGCAGTGGACGTCTTTCGGCTGAAATTATAAAATTCAGATTGTCGTGAAATCGCTTTATCACTTCCAAATTAGCACCCTTAGCAACCGCTTCCAACGAAATTCTTTATTCTTTCGAATTTTCGAAGGCGGAAAGAAATATTTATTAAAGTCATATTTTAGAACAATGTTTCTTCAAGGATATATTTTGTCCTCTGACAATTTTTGTCAGTTTTAATTAATTTGCGTGAGCTCCTACTGTTGTTAAGGGACATTGTATTAATTAAGATCGAGTGATATCTCGTTAACTTTGGTGTTTGTTCAAAGGGATAGCGCAGAGGTCATTGTTCCTTTAAGTAAAAGTTCAAGGTCAACTGACCATCAATCATTTTTATGAAAGTAGCAAAAGAAAGGGCTGTGCTCTCGCCACTGCTGCGACTACTGAGACCCTCAAGCGCAAATACTGTAACCGTGTGGATAACTACAGTTTCGAGCTGTTTGGGATCAAAACTCTCGGGTAATGTGGCCCGAGTTCACGCTCGCCGACTAGTCGCCAGTTCGCGTGACCAGAGGCACAGTATAAATAAGTAACAGTATTATGTTTCGAACCGTTCCTTCAAATAATTACCTACAGCCGCCCGGTAGATAAAACTTCCGCGTCCGTGCGTAACTGCCGCGCACTCGATACTGTTGCGTATGTAATTTAATACATTATTATCAAATTAATAACATAGTTCATTATTTCCAATTACATATAATATTGCTCAATATTATAGTATAGAATACACTATTATTTTCCTTATAATATCCTTGGCCTGGAGAAAAGTTTGTGGCTTAGTTAGGTACACGTGTAAGTACCAAGTTGAGCAAAAAGTTATTCGTCCGAGAGATTGATAACAGCTACAACTTTTTGACACAAGATCAAGACTGCTTCCGAAAGATAGTTCTGTATTTGAAAAGAAAAATTGAACCCGTTTATACAATCTTTACAGTCCTTGAGCCCAATCATAGCTGAGTAATTGAAGAGCGCCTTTTAAGGCTGGTCTCACGTACGGATAGCGCCCGCAGTGCTTTGAAAGGAGCACGAGAACGTTCCTACCCGGAGCGGGTCGCGTACGGACCAATCTGCGTCGCTTTGAAACAATGTTTTAGCGCCTCACGTGTGTCTCCATTCCGGGAGCCCGTACGGGTCTCCCGGACAGCTGGGAAACCAGTCTAAGTGCGGAGCAAGCCACGGTGACAGTTAAAAGTTACATCGCACATGTTACAAAATTGTTTACTGCTTTAATTTTTGCCAAACATTGACCAGATTTCTGTCATATATTGAGTGCAGTGTGACCCCTTGACCCAGTCTATTTACGCACAGCTTTAAGTATTGATACTTCCCGAAGCCAATACTGTGTTTGGAAAGAAAATAAAACAAGTTTTAATACTTTAGAGTCCTCTTGTTTCTTCCCCAGGGTGGCATACGACGTGCAACAGAGTGACGTCATGACTTGCATAGCGCTGATCAGCCACGTCATGTGCTACGCAAACTCCGCCGTTAACCCGCTTATATACAACTTTATGAGTGGTACGTATTATTTTGTTTTAACACTGAATAATGTATAACTATAGTCTGTTCCAAAAGTCTCTGATGAAAATGTAAACAAATGGATCTGAAACTGAAACGAACGTACTTGTGGGTACCAATTTGTAGTGCCACTTACAAATTGAGTGCTTTGATTTAATTAAATTCTTAAACCCGCAATGTTAAATTTAAATCACCTTAAATAAAAAAATGAGGTTCATTTTTTAACCTCAAGTTTAGTCGATGATTTTTCAATTACAATTCAATAATGTTATGCATACAATAATCGTAGGAAAAACTGATGAGATATAAAAACACAAAATAAACTTTCTAAGTACAGATGAATACATAATAAGTTACTAATTCCCTGTAGTGGGATGTAGGTGTGGGATTGCGTAAAAATTAAACCTGAACAGGATTTGTTTACACTTTTATCACATACTTCTGGAACAGAACATTTGTATTTAATTAGCGCTAAAAACGATGAAGGTCAACATCGTAAGGAAACCGGTATGTCTTAGAACAATAAATTCGAAAACATGTGCCTCTAACCCGTACTGGGACCACGTGGTGGATTATGGCCCGCGTGGTGGATTATGGCCTGCATGGTGGATTATGGCCCACTAACTCTCACAGAGGAGGCCTGTGTTCCAGGAGCTGGAACATTAAACTGACTATGCATGTATTTAATTATGAGTCTTTATAAAACCAACAGCCTTTATTTATTTATATATACTTTATTATACACAAAAAAAAACATAACAAAAAAAAACAAACACTACAAAATATACAATGGGCGGTCTTATCGCTTTCCGCGATCTCTTCCAGGCAACCTTAGAATGGACAGTGATTTACCTGGACATAAAATGGGGCGGGTGCAAATTATAAGTATACAATATACTAGAATAGATACACAGATAAATACATATCCTAAATAATAGATACATAAATACATATATACTAAATATATAAGCATCAATAGTATGCCTTTTCTCATCATCATAATCTGCATCAATAGTAGCTAAGGTATGGTCGAGTTACAAAACCCTTAACCACACTTACGGCCTATTCAGATATTAGCGATATAGCTCTCGCGCTCGGTAGCGATACTGGTCCAAAGTGACCAACCAGGGGCGACAGTCTCGACATAGATAGCGATCGCTATGCGACCGAATTCGGTCGCAGTCATAATAGCGTCCCTAGACGCGCGACACGTGCTTGACAAACACGTGATTTTTATAGCGGTCACTATCTATGTCGAGACTGCCGCCCCCGAACGCGGACCAGTATTGCTACCGAGCGCGACAGCGACATCGCTTATATCTGAATAGGCCTTTAGATTCTTAGGGCCATATATAAAAATGTAGATTTGCAAGTAGCTTTTTTCTATAGCATTGGCATTATTCTGCAATGAGTACTTATAACATTGATAATTATGAAACTATAGATAAAAGTAACATAATATTATGATACTAACTTAGTTTTAATTTTATCATTTTTTTTTTTATTTAACGAGTATTTTTAATTTTAACGTTACGCTTACTCCGCGCGTTCCTAGGCTAACAGAACGCAGGAATAGGTGGTGCGAGCTAACATGTCCCATCCCATTCACGATCAATTTGGGCAGAGCTGTGACGTGAACCGATTCAAACTAGGAACGCAGAACGGCAGGCAGCCATATTGCTGGCAATAAAATTACAGGCACATAGGAATGTTTTTTTTTTTCTGGGAGACAGGTGCAGTGACATATTATAAGGCACATCCTTTGTGGACTAAACCTACGTGGTATAGCAATTTTAAATAGGCAGAGGTTTTAGACCATAGATAGTCCATCTGCAAGTTCTATCGCTTAAAACCCTATTGAATTTTATCTATGGTCGAATTTCATGCTAACTAATAATTATAGGTAATATACTGTTTTTTTGGAGGCTGTAGTTATTTTAGTCAACCAATCAGAAAAGTTGACAAAAAGTTTAACTGCAGATATATTCAGAGTCAGAGACCGACTTTGTCATAGTTTTCTGAAAACCGTAGATTACTCAAAATACAACTTAAATAAAAATATGTCACAACAATCTATATTTAGGTACTTCCCAAATCAACATTAAAGATTAAATATATTCCCCTTAACAAATTGAGTCAGTATAATACATCTGACAGGAAATTGAGTCGAGATTACGGTTATCTACGTGATTTACATAAATAAATGATTACATTTTGTAAGCCGATCAATTGGACGTGAAGGTTTACCGCGGAAGCGGATATGCTTTAAGGGGGGATGCAATAAAGGTAGCCTGCGAAATTCAAATTTTGTTACGTTTTTTGCAATTTGCAGGTCAGTATCATGTTGTAAGTTGATTTAAATATGATTCGCGGCCGTATCAAATGTATATTTAAAGAATTGTAATCATAAAAATGATCAATACAACTCTCTAAGTTCATATAGCTCCATTGAATAACTATTTCATGAAAACATGACATTTGACATTTGTGCTTACATTTGGAGTTGTATTCCTGATTGTAATGATTATAATTATATAAAGCCATGTTTGTTACGGTCGCGAATCATATTTTAATTAACATATAACCTGACACTGACCTGCAAACTGCAAAAAACTTAAGAAAATTTGAATTTCGCGGGCTACCTTAGCGCATCCCCCTTAAGTAATGGTTTTAAAACAATGAATGTTATTCCTTTACCTAGTGAAACTCCTTGTTTAAAGAGTTCACGTAAGAAAATACTGGCTAATTGCTAAGAAGCCTAAGGCTGCCTGTCCATTGAAGCGGAGCGAGGCAGCGGAGAGGAGAATCGCAGCGGAGTGGAGCGGAGTTGCGGACAGTGTCTGTCCATTGATGCGGAGTGAGGTAGCGGAGCGGAGTTACGAGTGTGCGGAGCGAGGTAGCGGAGCGGTGTTGCAGACTGTGCGGAGCTAGACCGAGTTCACGTATTTTTCCGCATCGCCTCTCCGCTTCCCCGCTCCGGTTCCCCGCTCCACTTCTCCGCTCCGTTTCCCCGCTCCGCTTCCCCTCTCAGCTTCTCCGCTCCGTTTCCCTGCTCCGCTTCCCAGTTTTGTATGATTTTTTAAACTAGTTCGCAAATCCCTGTCCACTGAAGCGGAGCAGAGGTTTTATGCAATTCCATTGGTTAATATTGGCACACCGCTACTCTGCTCCTTTCCTCTCCGCTCCAATGGACAGGCAGCCTTACGCACCAGCGGCGGTTAAGTGCGTACAACCATAAGTGGTTGCATATTAAAAAATAAAGAAGCAGCTAGCCGCCCCCGCGGTTAACCGCTAGTGTTTATGAGGGCGTATAATCAAAATTCTCAAACATGCTTGGAAATTCGAGCATTATTTTGACAACCTTCTTCGAGATAAATTGAAAGTGCTGTACATGTGAGCAGCCGGCCGGCAATGTGTATGAAAATCCTGTGGTGTTAAACGGCCGAATAAATGACTATGAAAGCTCATATCTGTCGTGTAATTTAAAATTGGAACGAACTTGTTACTTCGACACAGCAAACAGGAAGAAACTTATCAAAGATTTTATTTAAATTTCGATTTGGCTTGCAAATACAGCTGTTTAAAGTAAAAAAGAAACAAATGAACATTATAGGCGTCTGAAAAATTATCATTGTTCGTCATTGATTCTGGAATTTGTAATAAATTTACTTAGTTTGAATTTTGACGCATTATATGAGAAAAGTACTATACGTACACGTCGATGAACGTGAAAATCTAGGCCGAGGTAAAAATACGTGAGACCATCAATGCCCCTTTTGCAGGCCGCAGCAGTAATGTACTATTTTAAGCTTAAATCAATCACCACTTTCTGAACGTTTGCGATTTGCGTTTACCGAGCTTTTCAAATTGGAAGGCATTTGGTCGAAGTAATAGAAACACCACAGAACACGGAACCGCCTCGGCGACCGCTGCTAGAGGTTTTGAATCGGAGTTCGTGACAGAAGTTGTGCGCTCATCGCACATCCAGCGACACGAATTTTATTAGTAGGTACTTACTGCTGTCTCTAGACGCTGCCGGCGCGGCGCGGCGCGGCAATTCCGTGCTTTGTGAGAAACACACAAGACAATGACATGACTTCACCGTTGAAATGAAATTAAATGTAATTAAATGATTTTATTTTCTGTAAATAGGTTTGTACAAACACATTTACACGGCAATAATATTTTAAAAACTAGATGAGGTCGGCGTTTCCTATCTGACTACTCTAAGAAGAAAGGCCGAAACTAACTCAGAGGTCGCAGTCTCTTTTAAAGTCCAGACATAATCTTGGTCAGATCATAAAGAAGACCATGTGAAGATTTTGAGGGAAGAAACACAAAGATTGAGTGAACTATTTGTGTCGCGCAATTCAATGAGGCGAGAGCAAGAAAAAAATATGCTTACTAATGTGTAGTCTGTGGAGATGTCAATCAATCTGCCTAGCCTTTTCCCAACTATGTTGGGGTCAGCTTCCAGTCTAACCAGATGCAGCTGAATACCAGTATTTCACATGGAGCGACTGCCTATCTGACCTCCACAACCCAGTAACTGGGTAATACGATACCCCTTGGTAAGACTGGTGTCAGACTTTCGGGCTTCTGACGACTCGTAACGACTGTCAAAGATCCACGAATGACAGCCGGGACCAACGGCTTAACGTGCTTTCCGAGGCACGGAGGATTCTCGGTATGTAAAGATGGTCACCCATCCACTGACCAACCCCGGCAAGCGTAGCTTAACCTGATGGATCGACCAGTGCGGCTGTTGTTACTTAGCCACGAGCTCCTCTCTGTGGAGATGTCATAGTTATATAATATAAATTGACGTCAACGACAAGACAGTCAATTTTATAAGCAAAATAATTACTTAAATAAAGAAAATTGTTTGAGACTGCTTAAAACGTCGATGTCACGTAAGCTTCAGACAGTATTTGTATATTGATGTTACACTGAATTAATCTGTATTCTTCGTGTTTTATTGAACACAGCACCTCTGTTTCGTATTATTTCCATACAATACGGATAGGATTTAACACGATCGATAGCAATTTGCCTTTAGAAATTGCGTACAGAAATTTGTACGCAATTTCTTGACAACCAATTTAATGTAAATTGAAATGGTTTTATCTATATAACTCATTTAAAAAACATGGTAATGAGTAGATTATGTCAACAATAACTTAAAATAAAGTTAAAATAGCTTGACTTATAAAGTCAAATAAAAAAACAATTATATAAACTCATATAACTTGTCAGTAGGTAATCTGGAGAAAGAACATAAACATTGTCTTGAGTTAATCACAGCGACCAACTATTCTTATCATTTAAGTAGTCCTTGATAGAATAGTATAGTATGCCTTTCAACAAAGCTTGGATTTTACTTTCGTTTTAAATGCATTAAAAGGCAAATCTAGCAAAGAAGAGGGTAGCTTGTTATAAAAGGTTATACCAAGCCCAATAAATGAGTTATGAACCTTATGAAGCCGGTCACTTTTTATTCCGTGAAACTGAACGCGTGGTTGCATCGATAGAGGGCGCTTCCCGGTTTTCCGAACAAAAAGTGACATTTGACCGCGACCAACGCGTATTCGCGCAACGATCTTTTTTAAATAGTACGCGGCCTGTTTTGTTACTTCAAGATTACTAGAGATCGGTAGTATTGTACCTACATGTTCAATGCATTGTATTGGCGCGTAGGTTTGGCAACAAAGCGCGGAATTTAAATTGTATTCTTATGATTACTTATTACGAATGATTGAGTTCAATGAGTGCGTAGATCTGGCAATCTAGCCAAGTGCGCGCGTCGGAAAAAGCGGGGATTTCGAAATTTTATTATTCATCAATGATTGAGTTCGAGTTCTTTAAGTGTTTTTTTTTAATTTACTTTTTATTGGTAGGCTTACGTTTGTTCTTGTAAATTATGATTTTATTAGGACAAGCTGGGCTTTTTAGCTTCTATGAAGGTACCGCCACTGCCTACATGGTTTAAATATTGTAAAATCACCCTGAATGTTATGATTTTCTACTCAACTAAATTTGAATGTTCCCTTTTTGCCTTTTAAAGGGTTAACGGGTGTTTAGTGTGAGGTAGATTAATTTAATGGTTGATTATAAAGATTATAAATATAGTCTGAGTAGTAAAATAACACAATATTAAGTGTTGTTGTTGTGCTAGTTAATTAACACTTTACCGCTATTTTATGTGCTGAGTTATAAGGGTGGATCCGCACTGGTCATATAGTTTGGGAGCCAGGGGTCCATTTTTTTTTAAGCCACTCCTTCTTTATGTTGCAAATGTAATGTCTGTAACAATTATTTACACTATATTTTTTTTTATGTGTTTAATTTTGGAGAATATTTAAAACTTTTTGATCTTTTATTTATGATAGCCTTTTTACTCAAAGATCTTCTTATAACTTTCTGGTCTAAAAACTATCTGTACCGTTATAGTTAGTCGCAGTTACCAAGCTAGTTCCCACCGGGTTACCCGGGCTTAGAAAAGTGACCTCGTTGAAGAGTGCCCCCGTAGCCCTCGGTGCAAGTGTGGTTTTAGTCAGTAGAAGTCTGAGAGACCCCTCCGTTCGCCTCAGGGCAGAGGACTTCCAAGAGGATTTCCACACCGTTACAAAAAAAAAAAGGGAAAAAACAGTGACCAAACACCCGCGAGCCGAGTGAGCGACGACGCTAGCGGTGACGAGCGGTACATCCAAGTTGGTCGTAGTTAAGAGTGTCCGTGGAGTTTCTTGCCCGTTCTTCTCCATAGGAACCTACTACGTTTTGGAATGGGCAACTAGCTTCATCTCTCTGACTAACCGACCCCTTGAAAAAAGCCAGCCAGCCCTTGAAAAATTCAAAAAAGCCTGTAATTGGTTTATTTGAAATAAATACTTTGAGTTTGAGTTACTACGCTATGGCAAATCACAAAAATATGATCAGTGAGTCTGTATACCTATTAGCAATTTGATTCGTATTTTTCCGAAACCAAAGTGGGAATTATTTGGCGATCGACAAAAACATTCCTCTATTTTTCTAGTAGGTAATATTATTTTTAACATAGGTACTCCGAAACCAAACAGACTGCTCTGGGCCAGACAGCTTCAATTCACCCAAGTTGATTTGCCTAACATGAGATAATTAATTATAGTTCCTCGAGACTATTTGACTTGTCCTTTGGAACTTCCAGTCTTAAGTGGTTCAAACAAAATTATGTTTATTCTAGAATTCGAGATGTCAAAATCAGTGTCCTTTAATTATACAGCGTCAAAATAAATTAGCTAGCGAAACTCCACTGAGGTGATGGGTCTATACATAAACATTAAAAAGCATCGATAAATTGTATGATTCCTTCTAATTCTTCTTTAGGCCACGATAGCCGACTTATAATAATTTTATACTGAACATTACGTCTAAACGAGTAGAGATAATAAAAATAAAAAAACAGTAAATAAGTGCATTTTCTTAGAATATGTTTATAATACATAGTGTAATTAATTTGTAAGGTTATGTCTAACGCGGATAAAATCTGAGAATCACGGAAAAACTATCAAGCGTATTTTTCAGAAATGTTCACCATTTTAAAGTTAATTTAACTATTTATCTTTTAGTATACGTGTTTTATACCTTTTGTTTTATGTATAATAAATTAATAATGCATCTAATTTGGGACAGCGCTCCTTGATGAGCGAGTCGCGACACGACTGGTTTCTATGTATTTCTATGAAACCGACGTGTCGCTAGCTACGGTAGGTATTTTATAGACAAGTAATCAGTCGTGTCGCGACGACTCGTCGGTTGCTGCTGACGCCTGCGGTCGGCTACGGAATGGTACCTTTTATTTTTTTAAATTTTTTTTTGGTTGGGAAATCATCAAATGACTCCTCCCGCTCTTGGCGGAGCAAGAGGGAGTGTCAGACTTTTACTGACTAAAACCCACCAGTGTTCCTTCCGTTGCCTGTGTGCCGTCGCCGCGATATCCCTTTCAGACAAACCCATAACCCCAGCAGACGGAATGGTACCTTAAGAAGAAGATTAGAAGAAATCATACAACGTATCGCTCTATTTACTGTAATAAATAAACATTTTTAAACCAATTTTATCAAAATATAACGTTACAACTTCGAACTTCTTCTACGCGACTCGTAACGGGCTCCTGTAAAACTTCCTTTCAGAACTTCTTTGAAAAATATCGCCGATTCTATACCGTGTTGCCTTTTACTCGTTATCGAGAAGAAACTGGATTTTAGATTACCGTTTCACGTGGAAGAAGTTTGCTATTTCAGGTTGGAAGGTTGTTTTGTGTTTCTTTTGTTCGTTTAACTTTTGTATGACATATGTATGACTTCATAATTTATCTTCGATTTTTTTTTTTTTTTAATCTTCCTGGACGCTGTACAGTGCAAATACTTATGGGGCATGCGCTTAGGTAACCCGCGAAATTCAAATTTTCTTTAGTTTTATGCATTTTGCAAGTCAGTGTCAGGTTTTATGTTAATTAAAATATGTATGATTCTCGACCGTAACAAATATGGCTTAACATAATTATAATTATTACAATCAGGAATACAACTCCTTAAGTAAGCACAAACGTCAAATGTCATGATTTCATGAAATAGTCATTCAATGGAATTACATGAAGTTAGAGAGTTATATTGATCATTTTATGCTAGAACATCTGCGTGGATGCACGATGTTTTCCTTCACCGATGTCAGTAATGTCCAAGATAAACTCAGAAAGTACATATTATGAATTGAAAAGTCATATTGGTACTTGCCCGGATTTGAACCCACAACCTCGTGCATGAGAGGCGAAGTCTTAACCACTGGGCCATCACAGCGATTAATTTACTTAATCAAAGCCAATTATATAGCCTGTATTATCCAACTGCAGGGCAAAGGCCTCCCTGTCTTTTTTCGACTCAATTCGGTCAATTCCTAGTGTCGGACAGTCCTTTCTTCCCAGCCAGTCCTTTACTTAATTAAAAACAAAAATAAATTATAGCAACAAATAAATGGAATGGAATAAGTTATGAGTAAGTATAAACTTGCCCTAACCGCTATTTGGTTACAGCGCACGCCCGCCGCGTTTATGAGTATGAGTCTAACTAGCACTATCACGGCTCGTTATAATAATTATTATATTATTATCATTTATTATTATATTACCTTCTGCCCGCGACTTCGTCCGCTTGAAATTGTAATGGATTTTCATACAAACATTGCCAGCCGCCTACTCGCTTTTATTTGACCAGTACAGGATTTTAGATTTATCTCGAAGGTTGACAAAATAATGCTCGAATTTCCAAGCATGTTAGAGAAAATATTCGAAGTACAACCTACCAACAGCTTACCTTCATTCCAGCCCAACCTTAATCTAAGTTCACAAGTCAACTTAGTAAAAAAACGTCACTTACTGAAAATAAAACTGACAGAGGGTCTAACCGCGTTACTCTGTAACAATCTGACCGTGAAAACGTAGGTGAAGTGAGATATCAATACTTCTATAGATGTATAGGAACAGGGTGTAAAGTTCACTCATCCTCTATAGCATAGTGACGTGTCGTGTCTAGTGGAGGATATCGTATATTATGTATTTAGTTCGCGCGGTAAACTCTGCTTGCGCGATGCAGGATTTGTGTGCTGCCACACTGTCAATCCCTACCATCAGGTGGAATGACTCACTTCAACCTTGTATTCACGTTGAGATTTTTGCAGAATAGACCGGTGTTATTGAAACCTGTGAAAATCTCTGATCAAAGGATCAACCATTTTGTTTGGCGATTTACGATAAAAAAACAAAATTCGGCGGCCAAGAATGAATTACATTTTATTTGAATGGTGGCAGTAGTAGAAACATTTCTTTGCATGTCGACAACGCTGTAATTAATTTGCGAACAAAGATATACAACGATTTTTAATTGAAATAAATTATGTACTCCCGCCATTTCATGTAACATCCCGTATGCATCATCTCACAAATACAATACAACATTTTCAGCCAGTCCATCCATCGTAAAAAAGTAGGTCTGAATCTCATTTCCTAGAAAATGTATGGAAAAAAACTTTTGTGATTTCTGTCTTTTCTAGTACTCAAACCTCAGTAGGTTAGGAGTTAGTATAGAGTTTTTTTATCCTTAGAAACAATAGATTGGCATCACAAAAAGTTTTTGCGAAAACTGACAATTTTCTTGCTGAAGTACGGTTTTTTCAAAATCTGTGAATGCGGATCAAAATATCTCAAAAAGTTAAGGATCCGCGTGGTGGATTACGGCCTTCGCCCTCTCACCGAGAGAAGGCCCTGTCTCAACAGTGAGAGCATTACAGGCTGATTATGTACGTTATGTAGGTAATAGCAATTCCTAGGTAAGTAATTGCTATTATTGTTATATAATAGCAATTACTTTGTAAGTAATTGCTGTTACATATATAGTATTAAAAGAAGAACAGTAATTAGGAAAAGAAGTTTTGTGGGAACATTTGTAACAATTGTACGTGATGTGAATACCGTATAACGTATTATAGTCATTATTTACAAGGAAAATACTGTCGTTTGTTTCGAAAGGAAATACAGCTCACTTGTTAAGTTCAATTTAGGATTTAGAGTAGGCCACGAACCCTAGGAGAATGTGTGGATAGATATACAGCGTTATTGGTTATATGTCGGCAATCCGATAGGGGGATGTAGGAGAGGTCACTTGTAACCAAATGACCCCAGAGGGGCAATTCACTTAATTTTTAAGAACATTCGCATTCGCATCTCATTCGCAATCTGTCAAAAATACAATTAATTTACCATGCAACATTTTTGACAAGTTTGACAGATTGCGACTTGATTGTGAAAGTCTTTTATGTACAAGAATTGGCCTTCTGCTGACCTCTATGCCAATATCAACCATTTTCGAGTAATTCGACATTTTATGTTTTAAATTAATCTATGAAATAAAAATATGAAATGCCAAAAGACTCGAAATTTTTTGTCATTTGCATAGGTGTCTTATAGGGTAATTTAGTTGCAAATGACCTCTCCTACATCCCCTTAATGGATTGCCGACATATAACCAATAACCCTGTATATTTTGGAAGATAGGCGGAGGTAGTGACGGTGCCCGCTAATCCATGGCGGGCTGATATGTAACTGTCTCTTTAGACTTATAAAACTTCTACAGAAGCAGCAATCGCTTTTAAACCGTTTTGTATTTCTACAACACTTTACAACGGGATTGACAAAAGCCTTTCGGTGGTTTATGTAATGGCTTATTGGTAATTTGCCTGAATTTACTCGACTGAATTTATTGACACTTTTTTTTTTATAAGGCGATTCGCACCAAGTTAATTTATTTGTTGGCGAAACGATAACTCGGGATTTCAGAGTCTGACATAACTCTCTGTTCTTCCGATAGACGGAAGGATCTGCATCTATAGGGTTTTCCCATGATATCAAACCGGCTAATGCGTGTCGGACCATGCACAATGAAGAGTTCCGTAGTTGGGATGAACTTACCCCAAGAACAAACTTATACTGTGTATAGTTGAACAACATGTTCTCACATACATTCCAACTGCAAATGTAAAGTACGCACAATATTGGGAGGTTTACCATGTTAATTAAAGACCATAGACTTCTTAAAGGGTTTCGTGTCATCTAAAAAATTGATAATTATGTGCACCGAATTTCACCTTTAATCTTGGTTCACAGATGCTCAAAATCTGTTTATAGAAACAAGTGTCATAAAGTGTATCACCATAATAAATAGATTGTTGTATATTTATGAACAAATAAATTATACTTAGAACCTCGTTCACCATCTCCAAGTAAAGCGTTGATTAGTTACTTCCTAGTTAACGTTAATTGGCAAGTAAAAGTTACGAGTATCTTTTGTCAATTTCATAAGTGGAATGACATAACAATTCATACGTTTTTTTTTGAGGATGGGAATTCATCAAATGACTTCTCCCGCTCTGGGCGGAGCGAGAGGGTGTGTCAGACTTTTACTGACTAAAACCCACCCGTGTTCCTTCCATTGCCTGTGTGCCGGGGCCGCGATATCCCTTTCGGACAAACCCGCAACCCCAACAGGATTCATACGTTACATTCGTTCAATAATACGTCAGCGTTTCTCGTGAACCGTCATTGGCAGTTGTCAATTGTCATTTGTGGTGTTTTTGTCAGGTTTGGAAATTGTGTGATTTCAATTTGTTACTTTATTTATCTATATTTTTTTGTAAGTTAACAGTGTAAGTTCACTCATCCTCTATAGAAAAGGGAGGATCCTCCGACCAGACGGGTGTCGTGTCTGGCGGGCAACTGCCCAGAGATTGAAGTCGGGAGCTTGTATATATGTCCATCGCGCAGTTAACTCTAATTGCGCGATGCAGGATTTGTGTGACGTCAGGTCTTTGATACGTAGTTCGCATGTGGCGATATAGATGCCGCCACAGCTGCACCACTTAGGCCATTCTACGTCGTCAGCCATCCACGATTAAAAAAGTGCCCAAACGCTCAGAAGCCAGGACACTTTTTTGTGATAGGTTCAAAAACAAACAGACTGTGATCACACTAGGTACCTTTGTATCGACACAACCAAAAATTCCGAGTTTTTACAGAATAAATTCAGAATAAAATTGGCATCAACCTTTTATCGTATTTATTTCTAACCTATTACATTTTATTTACAAAGCTATTTATTTTAATATCACCGATAAGAAGGACTTCGGTTCACTAATCTTTACGAGCGAACATTTGTTTGTGGTTTAATACAAAATGGGTTTATTTTATATTCTTTTAAACGATTTTTGGGAATATTTTACTGGTCGGCAAAAGCTCTTTATTTGCTTACATTATAAAGGGTCTTGCAGACAGGTACGACGCGACCCTAGTAGAACAATTTCTATGAAAAAGTCATGGAAATTGTTCGACCAGAATCCGTCGCGTCGCGCCTGTCCGCCTGTCTGTCGCCTTTAATACAGATTTTTACTCAGCCGTAGTTCATCGTAATATGAGCCCACTGGCTATTGCCCACGGTTTCATTCAAATTCTAGGGGACCTATCTCATGTCAGAGATATAAATTTTTAAGTAAATTGACTACCAACTTCTTCTTTTCGTAAGGTTAGTTTAGTGACCAACCTGGTGTCAGAGTTTTACAGCCGCCCATGGGCCTCTGACTTAGCTTCACATGCCGTCGAGAAATATATCTCTAGCATGCCAGTTTCCTGACGATGTTTTCCTTCACCGTTTTTCAAACAAGTGATAATTTTACAATACGCACATGGATCCGAAAAGTCAGAGGTGCGTGCCTTGGGTTCGAATTCGAGACCTATGAATATTGGCTGTCTGACGGTCACACCACTAGGCTATCACTGCTATCTTAAATCTAACTTAAATTCTCCGTATATTTAAATCACGACTGTCATTCTTTGACAGTTGTGATTTGATTATACCGACCGTCTGTCGCTTGCAGTCACACCTTAGAGTCTAGAGGATTTTTTTTTTAAATGTGAAACGTCTTTCTGTCGCTTTCCTGCAACCTGTGGGAGTGATTTCGTGATGCGTAGTTCGCATGGGGCGTTGTAGATGCCGCCACAGTGAAAAGGAACGGAAGTGTGTAACAAGAAGCTGGGGAAGCGCGCGCTATTTGATGACATATATAGATGTCAGATGTTACGCATCATATGCGAAAACTGTAAGGCTCACTCGTTTTTTATTTTTATGTATGGCATCTTGCAGGTCAACCTAGGAAGGATGTCGTCTGCTTAACCGGACTTACCAGTGTGGGCCTCAATAAATTCAGGCCTCCAGCCAGGGCATAAAACTCCCGGGCTGAACCCAATAACTGCCAATAACCTATCTACAACCAGTTTTATTATACAGGAGATAGAAAAACCTATGGTTTTAACATCCCAATAATCTGTCAGAGACTAGGAATCTTATGGAATGTGACACAATGACAGATATAATTATACTGTCTACCATCAATAATAGCGATCTTTCTTTTACTGATGATAGGTTATTGGGTTAGGCCGTAAGGGAACCCCCTGTTGTGGGGTACGGACCTCGGCTTAGGGCGTCGCTGGGGGACGACTGCAAGGGACAGGCTGGATCGGATTAATATTATTATTTGGGGACGGATTTAAAGCTACAGGTTCAGAAGCGCGGGCTGGCTCGAGCAAGGGTGGAGGAAATTTCTAAGCCTCCGAATAAAAAATATTCTATTTGTTAATCCGAGGCATAGATAGTCACAGCTTTCCATCCAAATTACGTGCAGCCATTGTGCGTGATTAAGCAACGTACCGCTTTATCTAACACATTCATAATATTTGAGAGAATATCAAGACAGTGCGTATGGTATAGATTGTAACATATGGATTTCACATACCTACACATGTCTACGTCTATACAGCCAGAACGTCTTCCTCCATCTTAAGGCGACGATAACCGACTTTTAATGATTTTATATTGAAGATCACGTCTAAACGAGTAGTGTTAATGATTTGGAAAAAATAATAATTTTAAATTAGAGATTTTTTTTAATAACTTAGTATATGAATACTTTAGATTGTGTTTATATTACATAGTGAAATTAATTTGCAAAGTTATGTCTAACACGGATAAAAACTGAGAATCACGCAAAATCTATCAAGCGTATTTGTCTGAAACTACACGATTTTAAAGACAATTTAATTATTGATCTTTAAGTATACGTGTTTTATTAAAATACCATTTGTTTTATGTATAATAAATTAATAATGCGTCTAATTTGGGGACAACGCTCCTTGATGGGCGAGGGCTGGGCGTACGACGCCCTGCGTGAGCTCAGCACAGAACAGACAAGCTAACCACTCAAGGTCACCGGCATATATCTGCGTCTTAATATCTCATGCAAGGACGGTCCCTTACTATTACAACTCAGTCGATTGGTTGGTTGCATCGGAATGAAATATGGAGATGAATGATTATTCACTGAAGCAAGTCCGACAAGTTTATACTGTCTCAATATTATGCAGATTTACTGCCAATATCCTGAAACTCGGATGAATTTACTGGAGTGCGAAATTGGTAGAAATTGAGATGGCAATGGAATTATATTAAGGCAAAGGAATCGGCATTATTGCCAATTTTGTCTTATTAGTCGATTATTGAGTAAAGTTTGTTTATGGCTGGTGCATGCTTCAAGAAATGATCGATCCTAAGGCCACGACATACTTACAATTTAATTTCAACTCTTTATGAGGCTTTTGTGGACATGATAATTATGCAGATTTGTTATAGTTGTAATAGCAATCATGTCATTTGGTTTAAATAGGAATTAAATATATTTTATTATTATTTTTCCTTTATTGAACTTTTTAACATTTTATAGGGTGTTCGGTAGAAGGTTGAACATACGAAAATGGCGGATCCGTGGGGCCGTCTACTACGTGTTTAGGTCCAATGTCCAATAACAAGACCCAGGCCACAAGGATTTTTTTAAATAATATTTTTTAAATTTAAATGAAATTCGTGATTGCTCAAATTTCAAACGTCGGTAATTTCATTTAAAAATAACAAAACTGGCATTTATTATTATAGCATATTTATTAGACAGACAAACATTAATTTTATTTTTTTTCTAGAATAATTGTAGAATCTAATATGTTATGTGTTCGTTTAATATTAATTTCACTTTTCGCAAATGTCCTTCGCAATCCTTTCGGTGAAAAAAGTCCCAGGCAGTTAAAATTGGCGAATTATTCTAGTTGTTTTATAAGAAATTGTGCATATTCCATACCGTTAGATTGGGCATGAACCAAAGATGTTTTCCTAAAATTAGAACTGCTCTATCACTGTTAGTTTTTTTTTGAACGCAGTTCAAAGTCGGGCTTTCGGTATTTATTTTTGATTTGTTTGTAGTATAAGGGCTATTTACTTTTCTAGCAATCATCTGCGTCAAACACGATTTTTTTAAGATTCTACAGTTACTTTAGATGAAAATAAAAATTAAATGTTGCCGGTTTTGTTATTTTTAAATGAAATTATTGACGTTTGAAGTTCTGGCAACGAAAAAATCCGAAAAAAAAAAAAAAAAAACATTCACGAAAATCCTTGTGGCCTGGGTCTTGTTATTGGGCCTAAAAACGGATCGCCATTTTCGTATGTTCAACCTTCTGCCGAACACCCTGTATAATACAGTTTTAAATATTTCTTAAAAAACTATATAAAAAACATTTAAAAATATAAAAAATTGTGTTCTGCCGGTGTCTGGAGCAGGGTCCAAGCCAGTGGTTAGGGCTGCAGAGACAGGAACCTCCTCACAATGCGAGCCGTATCGAGGAGTACTGCCTTCTGAATCAGACCCTTATTATATTTATCTTTATTAAAGATTCTTTTCTATTTTGTGAATGTGAGAACGTTGTAGGCGTAGTGTTAGTTTTTCTATTTTGTGAAGTACCTGGTATTTGTTAAAACTAAACAGTCCTCCCATAACTATTAACACTGTTATTTGAAAATATTGTCTAAGCCAATTATTTTTAAAAGAGTTATTGTGGATAAATGCCCATGTAGGTTTATATGAAATAAAAATATTTTGTGTTGATTTGACATGTTTAAAGAGGCAATCGCAACTTAAGGGTGCACTAGTCGACGGCTCCAACTCGTAGGTCATAGTAATATGCACGCTAATTAGTCTATTTATTTAGTATTTATTTATCTAGTTTATATTTATTTATTTTGACAAATAGACGATGATTTATAACGAAAACAAGTGCGTAAAATTTCGTTAACAGAGCTTTGAGCTTTGTGGCAGGGACATCGACGCGAAGCCGGCTACCATTGATTCAGTACATGATTCTGAACTCCCCTGCGTTGTAATCATTCGTCGGTTATTTAAAAAAAATCTGCTGTTTCATAGAAAAGTGTACTACCTACACGGTTAAAATGTATCTAGACGAATGCGCTTTTTAGTTTTTACGTGGTTCTCAGTTTTTTATCCGCGTTAGACATACATTTACAACTTAATTACACTATGTAATATAAACATAATTTTAAATATTCACAGATTAAGTTATTAAGAAAATGCTCTAATTTAACATATATTTTTTCCAAATCATTAACACTACTCGCTTAGACGTGATCTTTAGTATAAAATCATTAAAAGTGGGTTATTGTCGCCTTCATAGGCAACGGTGACCAGTTGCGATCAGGTGGCCCGCAAGCTGGTTTCTGTCCAATAACATAAAAGAGGCTATGTCTCCTTACATAATTATACAGGGTCAAAATTAGCTAGCAAAACTCTGCAGTCGTGATGGATATCAATATCTAACCAGTACAAAAAAAAAAACACTTGTTTTTTTGGGATCGAAGACCGCTGGAAGTGCGGTTATTTGAAGTATAAGTTGAGAAATCAGTATTTTTTTTTTTGTTTTATCGTATTAAGATATCCATAACCATCACGGCTGTGAAGTATATACAAAAAATCAGATTTTTTAAACTGATATTTCGAGTATATTGCGATTAAAGATCCTAAAAAAAAAAAAAAACTTTTTTCTTTATCGTTATTGAGTACGACTTGGGCTAGGACATTGAATACTTTTTATCCCGATATTCCCACGGGACCCAGACTTATGCGGGTGAAACCGCGGGGCGCAGGTAGTCAACTATTATTTTGCATTATGTAGTTAAATATGAAAGAAAAAAAAGAAAAAGTATTTATTGAGACTCGCACAGGAAATCACACATACTAAAAACACACTTAACATAAATAAAAAACATTAAAATTTTAAGAAGGAAGTCCTGTACGAGGCCAAAAGGCTCCTATCTCAGCATGATGCCGCGACATTTAAAATGTCGCAGCGCTGGTATTCTGATCCGCAGTGATGTCACGGACAGATAGATAAAGAATTAAACAAATATAATAAAAAATAAATAGGTGTGTGAAATGCAATAAAAATTAAAACATATATAATCCGCGTGTCTGCATCCGACATAAAATCAGTTATGACTACTTCAATCGATCGAACTGCATAGCTATTGCAAAGTTATCAAAGTAAATAAAACCGCGGCAGCCAATTTCGATTTAAACTTGAACATTTAAAATCGACTCTTTTGTTTTCACTCCCGATGTACTTTCAGAAATATCTACAATTTATTTGAGTACTAGAATAGTATGAAACTTTACTGGTATTGGTTATTGGAAAAACAATGGAAATACTAAACTGTCTTTTGTTTTTATTCTTTTTATTTTATGAAGAGCCAGATGCGACCTTAGCAAAAAGTTTTCGATGTTGGCAGTACCACAAATTAATACAGTTGGTTCTCTCCGCTAAATGATTTAAATAAAAAGCGGCCAAGTGCGAGAAATTAAATGTTTTTTTTTTGTTTTTATATTTGAGTTGATTGAATTAAAGGTAAATTGCGGTTTACGATTTATGACGTATTAAAAAAAAACTACTTACTAGATTATTACTTACTTTCGGTGAAAGTTTACATGGGTAAACATCATGTATTTTTTTTTGTTTTATCATTCTCTTATTTTAGAAGTTACAGGGGGGGGGACACACATTTTACCAATTTGGAAGTGTTTCTCGCGCAAACTATTCAGTTTAGAAAAAAAAAAAATATAAACCTCAATATAATTTTTGAAGACCTATCCTATACTCCACGCGTATGGGTCTGATGAAAAAAAAAAATGAGTTTCAGTTCTAAGTATGGGGAACCCCAAAATTTATTGTTTTTTTCTATTTTTGTGTGAAAATCTTAACGCGGTTCACAGAATACATCTACTTACCAAGTTTCAACAGCACAAGTTGTTATAGTTTCGGAAAAAAGTGGCTGTGACATACGGACGGACAGACAGACATGACGAATCCATAAGGGTTCCGTTTTTTCCCATTTGGCTACGGAACCCTAAAAAGCGACTTTTGCTACGAAAAACAAAACTATTTACATTAAGTATTTTGTTAGATATACGGGTATAGGCAATACGTTGCCGCGTTGTCTTTATCAAAAGAAGTCTTATTGTCTGTTATGCGTGGGTTTGCGGGCTAGGAGGTGTAAATAAATGAAACACAATAATATTCTGAATAATCACATAACTCTGATCACATTAGGGAATGAACAATAATGTAAACGACATTCCCCCGAGTACGTAAGACGCGAGAGCACATCAATGCACTGCAAGGGTAATCTAGTCACCAATCACCAATATCACCACTATCCCTGTCGCCATATCACAGTCATTATTAAATCAATGCCGGCTTCGATCCAACTTCGCGATCCTTCCTTCTCACAGGGCGCCTTCTTAGTACTCGGGGTTACGTCAAGTTGACAGCTGTCATAATCGTTCTTAAATCAAGTCCGTAAGTTTGGCATTGTAAAACCTTTAGACGCGCCGTCAGATATAAATTCTAACATGCCTTATATTTTTTAAATGTAACTATATAGTCCCGTATTCAGAGTAAGGTATAATGTAAAGATATATAAGATCCCTTGTGTATTAATAAAAGGTAAGGTAAGCTTTTCGAACAAATTGACCGCTGAGCTTAGAATAATATTGTGTCAGGGAGATAAAAGATTTATTTAGGTAAATAGAGGGAGTATACTTTTTGGATTATAGAGAAAAGAGAGAGGTTTTAAAATACGAAATTATATCTTCATTAAAATTTTAGAATTGTTTGTTAACTGGTAGACGACTAGGCGTTATAAAAACTTTTAAATAAATAAATAATACATACATTGTGCAATCGCATACTCTTCGATCTCAAAGATGCCCATTTTCGGAGAGAATCGTTTTTTTTAATGAGTGACCTTTTAGGTATACCTGAAACGGACAATATCTTTCAACTATCTGTCTTTGACATTTCCCGAAATCATAAATAAATAAATCGAATTAATTAACTCAACAAACATTCCTTATGCTAAATAATGCGCAAGTTTCAAAATCAAAAAACGTTTACTTACAATAGGGTGCTTACATAAAGAAACAGGTTTCCGGCACAGACGAACCCGTGCGGGTCCGGCAGGAGGGTGAAAGAAACAAGTTTCCATAAAGAAACCTGTTTATTTATAGAAACCTGTTTCTTTAACGCTTAAGGGTCGGTCCAGGTAGTCAGCACCAACAAGTTTAAACCTGTTTTTTATAAGTGAGCGCATAGGATAATATGGGAATATTATACCTGCACCGATCGGTACCGACCCGCACAGACTCGCCTGCACCGGAAACCTGTTTCTTTAAGTTAGCACCCTTAGGAATCATTATCTTCATAAACTTTAAACATAAGACCCCAAAACACAAGCGTATTGCTAGTGTGAAGAACTGTCAATATAAAAAATGACATAATCTGTCAATGTCAATTTTGATATTGACAGATACTCACTATAAAAAGTTTAAAAAAAAGTCTTATTCTGTAAACACACTCGTGTTTACAGAATAAGACTGCTTGTTTTTGCAACATATGTTAACAATATTTCGTCTTGCCAAAGATGTACATGACAAATTCGAAGAAATTCCTCAGTCCTCTCGACCTTACTGAGGACCGCATTACATCATATCCATTCTAATTCATACCAGTTTCATAACAAAAGTCATTTCTCTCGTAAATTCCGGCTTCATTTCTGAAAAATACGTCACCCAAC
Organism: Agrochola macilenta; assembly: GCA_916701695.1. Lineage (NCBI taxonomy): Eukaryota > Metazoa > Arthropoda > Insecta > Lepidoptera > Noctuidae > Agrochola > Agrochola macilenta. Next base: position 4,424,491 of record OU753572.1, on the reverse strand, counting down.
ATTTTGCTTTCAGGCTTCCCAGGCTTTTCAGGTTAGTAAACAGAGAACCATTCGATCCTGAGTACCACACAGCACGTATATGTAGTGATGTGACATGACTTTACACTCGAGTTGAGATTTAACGTACCTAATCAATTTTTTTAATAAATATTTTCTGTGACTGACTTTTGTTTGTTGTGTGTGCTAAAAATATGTTTTTTTGATTTTGATTATTAATTTGTCATAAATTAATATTCAATACAGGTAAATGTGTTGATGTATTTTATATTAATTTAATTTTAAATGTTACTATCAATCATTGTAAAGCAGTGGAGTGATAAACTACTAATTTACGTAAATCTTCTTAGTAAGCTTACTAAAAAAATTATGCAAAATTAATCCACCTTAAGAAAGATCTGGCATCATACTGGTTAAATTTGTTTTGACCTATAAAGAAGTCACATTCAGAGATCAAAATCACAACAAATAAATTATTCTTGTGAATATTTTTCACAAGAATAATTTATTATTACACCGAAAAAAATTAGTAAACTAAAAAAAAATGTGTGGTTTTACTAATTTTTTTCGGTGTAATAACACCGAAAAAAATTAGTAAAACCAACGAATGAACCTTTTTATATCACACACACAAAAACAATATATTTCCTAAAATAACCTTGAGTAACAATAGAATATAGTATTCTATCAACAAAATCGAGTACAAAGCCATGTCACAACGCTATCTTTTCAAATATCCATTGTTTTCTTTGAATGGTGTCAAGGTAAGATACGTAACTTTTATGAATTTCTCACACAAAGTTGATAGATACGGAAATATATAAATAAATTTAAATGATACGGCTAAAGGGGTATCTTATGTGTTAACCAGTAACTGGGTAGTGGAGGTCAAATAGACAGTCTGGAAGCCAACCCCAACGTTGTTAACATTGTTGGGAAAAGGATTGATAGGAGATTTTGTATTAAAAGTAAGATTTTAAGCGAAATTTTGAATCACACTTTCGATTTTTTATCTATGCAATGCAGTGCAAAATTACACGCTTATTTTGAGGTTGGTTCAGATTTTTTAAACTCATGTTTATTTTATAATGATGTACAATGCCATGCAAAAATTACAACACACTTTTTAAAGATTACATATCCGGTCATGTTAAATAAAATAAGGTTGTATTAAGCTCATAAATGGCCACAATAAATCAATAAGCAAATCTGTTCGGAAAAATCCTAACAGGTTTTTTAAGCCCGGTTTTATTTTTAATTCCGTTGACAGCAATACTAGCTTGTAAAAATATCACAATTTTGCGCGTCTTTTGTTAATGCTTTTAGATGAATAAATATGTATGTAATTCCTATCGATAAGCTGAAAACGTATTTTATGAAAACCTAATAATTCTCAAAAAAGCTCTATACTCCGCTTTTCATTATTTTTTCCCACAAAACCACACTTTAAAACCACTGAAGGGAAAAAAGCTCTCGCATGATAAAATTATTTATCTTATTAAGACAGCATTTTCTTACGAACGTGTGTTGAGTGCTTTTCTTAATGATAATGGTTTACCGGTGCGTTGAAAGCTTTCAATGGTAAACCTCAAGTGGCAGATTTCAAACAAAGATTATAAAGTTGCAAGAAGTTTCTTTGAATTCAACGTTTACCTTCAAAGGCGTCTTAATATTTTTTATTTCAACCGAAAATTCTGACACATCAACCTTGTTTATTTTGTTATGATGCACCAATACGACAAGAAATATTTTTATTTAAATCCTCGAACCATTATTATTTTCACCATCTTCACCAAATTATCTCCAGTAACAACACCTTCCAATATTGCACCCTGCACCTCCCCACCAAAAATTTGGCAATAAATTCCAAATTCTGTATTGTTCCAGGTAAATTCCGCCGAGAATTCCACAGATCGTACTTCAAATGCTTCTGCTGCTGTCATTCTGCGGCAGCCCCAGACCAGAATGGAACCTCCTTCGCACCAATAGGAAGCTCTAGAGCGGGAACTACCAGGACTGTGGTTCGTCGTAACGATTCTTACGTCAGTTACCGACTCACGCACTTATCACCTTCAAATCACAACATCCATCGAGACTACATCAGAAACACTAACACTTCTTTCATAGAACAAATTAATGGAAACCGTCGTCCTAAAATTAGGGATGATTCCATCAGCGAATCAGCAACAAGATTCACTCTAGCAACTGATGTGTGCAGAGATTGACAACTAGGCAAGGATCTTCTTTCGGATTTACGTAATAGAGATGGCATTGAGACTTATATCGCGAGGAGTACCAACAGTATTGATTGCAAACCGTACTACGATTGCTTCAAAGATGGAAAGATTGAAGAAAGGCATAGTGATAATGCTGATTACAGACACGTTGATGAATCTAAAGATCTGTATGACGATGATTTGAAAAATGGCTTTAAGTTCAAGTTCAATCGCAGTTTGAATAGTTGTCAGATTAAGAATAAAAGGAAGGTTAATATTTATTAAGTTACGTGTTGTGTGTAAATCAGTCAATTGTTTTTGGATGCCTGTTTCACTATTTAATACTATATTTGTATGAAGATCATTTACATAAGTTTCTCATTTATTTAGCAGTATCACTTTTTGTACAGTTTGCCAAGGATAAGCTTCTCCTCCATTTGCAGATTAAGTCCTTCAAGAAAACTACTTCTGAAACTTCACACACATTCTAACATATCGTTACTTACGTTCATATCCACTTCTAAACCTAACTGATAAGCTCACTCTTTTTGTCAATTGGTATGACCTCATTTCTCATCTCTGATATTTTCGGTTTCCTAAATATCAGGAAAATATATGAGCTCATTGTTGTATCCTTGTGGCGAAGCAATGTGTGCCACTTATCGTGAAATTGGAACCATACAGAATATCTTATGAGTTCAATTTAGAGGATGTGAAGGGCCAAACCATTCCCTTTTATTAAAAACCAAATTACTTCAATATATTCAGAGACAAGAGTTATTTTTGTCAGTATCTATATCAAACATTTTGTCAGTAGGAGACTAAAGTTTGCGCTACTAAATCAAGTTAAAAGTTTTATTGATAATAATGGCCTAAGTTTTGGTGAAACAGACATTTAAAGTAATATCTTAGTTTATAGTATATATGAGCTCTTATTCTTGTAAGTATATTTTATCGTAGAAGCACAAATTGAGTTCTTTTGGAGTTAGGGTTGTCACTTATCCAATATAGGGGCGCTTGATAAATTTTCAATAACTCAATTTGGTAACATCGAGTTACAGTTTGTTCTCAACAAAAACGTCTTCTTCCATTCGCGTTTTGTCATGGGCCGTTTATAAAATACAATAGGGGTTCCACCTTTTATACCACCGATTACCGGATAGATTAGATCTACTCGATTCAGCTGACAAATTAAATAGCTAATAGGTAGGTAGGCCTTTGACAGTTTGAGATATATTGCGAAGCGAAAAAAAAAGGGGCAATTTCCTTTTATATTAATGATATGTGACTAGATTTTTTTGGAACATAGTATATTAGTAGTATTTTAAATGAAGTGAGATTACATAAGTGACAAATGCAGACCTAAATAATTTTGAACGATGAATTTAAATTTTATATTTTTAAGTCTTGTACATAAAGTAATTATTAGAATTGAAAAATGTAGCAGTGTAAAAAAAGTTCTCCCTACAAATATAGCAGTGCTTTTGTTACAGAAACTTGATTAACCGCTTGAAAATGCGGTCGTAAAAAGTTTTTATTGTTAGAACTACCCTAAAATTAAAAATGTATGCTGGCAAAAGCGTTAAAACGTCCACATTGTCGGCTGTTATTTTGTAATCGTTTTTTTATTAATGAAGCAGAGTTTAATTTTGAAAAGAGTACAACCCTTTCTATTCTTCGTTATTTTAAATGGTTAGGCTCATTTTAAAACAACAGGGGTGCTGCAATGCAAATGAACAAAAATAATACACTTTCATTGAAAATCTCAGTTTATTTATTTACTCGCACATCCGGCAAATTGAATTTCTTAGAGTACATCCGAGTACAAGTAACAATATATTTTATGTTATAATTATTATTGTTAGTAAACAGTACACTTGGGTGCAGGAAATGGCGTGTGTATACAGAACTGATCGTATACTGCTGGCCATGTTGCTGTAAGTATACGATTTATTTTTAGTTTCTTTAGTTTGTAAGTTTATAACTCATATTTTGGACTGTGTTTGCGATATTCTGTGTTTCCTAACTGCTTATGATTTTCTGTTGTAAAACGACTTGTATATTTTTCTAGATTTATTCATTCTAGATTTATTTTTAGTTTCTTTAGTTTGTTATAAGTTTATAACTCATATTTTGGACTGTGTTTGCAATATTCTGTGTTTCCTAACTGCTTATGATTTTCTGTTGTAAAACGACTTGTATATTTTCTAGTGTCCTCCTAAAAAAAGTGATGAAATAAATAAAAAAATCATAAAAATATTTTTCAATGTATAATAACTAACCACTACTTTAGAAATTCTGTACAATTTAATCAGTAGGTACCTACCTCCTAGTTACCCAAAATATGTGTATAAATGTGACCAAAGTTAATTTAAGATAACTTAATTAAGAAAATAAACTGCATTTATGTACTATTGTAAATAATTTTAAACAGTATAATAAATGTATGTTCGATAAACAGCAAAAAATATTCTAGTATTATTAAGATAACATTGTAGATTAGAAACGATTTTTTTTCTTGTAAAATAAACTTTAGATTATTAGTCTTAGGAATATTTTTGACAACTTAAGTAAGCAAATTAATTACAGGAATTCATATTTGTCGACATGATAAAATATCTCCATTTTTCGTTAAAAAAAATACTACATTACGCTACAGAAAAATATTAATTTGATGGACGGTAACTGAATACCTAGCAGCCTTTTTGTAATTAAAAAATATGGTTGTATCTGAATTGTCCTACTTTTTTTTTTTTACAATCTTTCAAACTCTCTTTGTATGATTTTTTGTTTCATTTTCACTTTAGTGTGAATATTAAAAAAAAAACATTTTTATTTAAAACAGAAACCAAAAAATACTATTGGTATGTGTAATAAATGTATTAAAACTACACACAACTACATTTTAAAGTTTTATAAAAATCGAATTTTATTTTTTCAAGTTGTAATATTTCTAAGATTTTATTTAGTGATTGATTTTATTTAGTGATTGTTCAATGGAGAAGGCTAGATAAAATAACGAATGGAAAGCTATTCAACTGTAAAATATCTTATTATGTCTAGTTTTAAATTAAAAATGTATGTTTTATACGAGATCTCTAGATGTAAAATATAATATCGAATTATACCTAAATGTATAATAGTTAGAACGAACGAATACGTGACGCAATACCTACATATTTATGTAATGTGAACACAGCGAATATCGCCTATATCTGACTGGGCTAATAATTGTGTCAAAAAGTGTAAAGGTGCGTCCACAAACTGCGAGGCATGTGGTAACTCAAACTTCAGCATTTATTTCAATTAAACCAATTACAGGCACTTTTGAATTGTCAAGGGGTCGGTCAGTCAGTCAGAAAGATGAAGCTAGTTGCCCATTCCAAAGCGTAGTAGGTACTATCGAGGATACAGGCGCCTGACCCATTTTCGACCTTATTGCCTGAGTAATATGGTCGAAAAGTGGTCAGGCGCCTATATGTATCTATGGAGTAGCGCGGGCAAAAAACTCCAACGGATAAACCACACATATATGACGCATGCCTCAGGCTGATGCATCTGACATAACGTAACATCACGCTAGTGAATCCCGAAGGATTAGGCACAGAAACCCCCACATTTCGCCAGTAATATTTAAGTCCCATGTAATAGGGGGTGAGACTATTGCCATCAACCGAGCGCAAAGCTAGGCTGCAACTGAGAAATTCCTGAGGCAAAAACCCAATAACACTTTGCCAGACCTAGCAATCGAAATCAGGACCTCATGCTCAGGAGTACCGCTTGCTACCACCAGACCAACGAGGAAGTCAGAAATCTGGACATACTTATAAAAACTGCATTTACGATGCATGATTCGCAGTGTTTGGACGCACCTCAAGATTTTTGGAGGATCAATGTTTAAAGATTGTAAATAAACGTGAAAACTTTCGAGCTTTTCTACTATATAGAATTTTAGTAATATTCAGACAGAAATGGTACAAGGCACAGTTATAATATCGTAAAGCATAAACCTACGTCGATTACTGACTGTTTTTTCATAACCACTGCTTTCAAAACGGTGAAGGAAAACATCGTGAGGAAACCGGCATGTCCTAGAACCAAAAAATCGAAGACATGGGGCACCCACCAACCCGCACTGGGCCCGCGTGGTGGATTACGGCGACCAGTAACCTGGGTCCCAGCAGTGGGAACATTAAAGGCTTTCGGTTTTCGTACGAATATCACTCGTGCGAACTCGTACGAACACACACGAACGATCCCGACCTTCAAAGTACAAAGGGAGCGCGCAGACTGGGTGCGAGTTAGTCGTACGCTTACGTACGTATAGTTCCAACGTGCGAAAACAAATCGAACTTGTTGGAATATTTTGTGCGTTCATTACATTATCACCGGAACACTACCTATTTGATGGAGAAATACGTATTCAGTGTGCGCACTCAATTAGTATGAACACGATCGTACGTTTACGTACGATACAAATTCGTGTTCAAAGTGCGCGCGGCCTTTTTTTTTTTTGAGGGTGACGAGCGGGCGGGCGTGTCAGACTTTTACTGACTAAAACCCACCCGTGTTCCTTCCGTTGCCTGTGTGCCAGGGCCACGATATCCCTTTCGGACAAACCCGCAACCCCAGCAGAACATTAAGGCTCATTATGCTTTAAGATGTTTTTTTTTTGTACATTTTCCATGGCACTATCGATTACCTATATTAAATAGTTTTCCATAAATAGCGAAACAAAAACCCACGAGAAAAACCATAAGAAATATAACAAAATTCTGCAATAACATCAAGCATTTCTCTCGAAATAAGAAACGCAGTAGGTTCCATTTATTACAACCAAAACATGCCAACATACCTTAAGCGGAGGGGACACCGCGAGAATTACGTACTCGTAGTTTAGCTTAGCTCACGAAAATGCGGCGTCTTTTCATTCTTCGGTTTTTATGGTTAGTTTACATAACATAACATATACGAGTAATATATGTATAGAGCTGTTCCAAAACTTACTGATGAAAATGTAAACAAAGGGATCACAAAACGTATTTGTGTATGCCAATTAGTAGTGCTTACAAATACATTGCTTTTATTTGTTTATTTGAAAAGTTAAACCCGGAATTCTAATTTTAAATCATCTTAGCCCTCTTGCGCGGTAACAGCTAACTCGGAGTTAGCAGCTAACTCAGGGTTAATCCAATAATTCTCTTTAAATTAACCCGGAGTTAGCTGTTAACTCCGAGCTATTTATGGCGGATTCGTATAATTTACGGACCGTCTTTGGTTAAAATTAAGGCTCTTGTATCTTTACCAATAATGAAGCAAAGACCTTATAGCTTTGCATAGTAGACCCTCGTATATGGAAGTAGCCATCACAGGTAAAATTTGCTTATCAATCTATTTATATGCCCACTTTGGCAATAAACAATGGTTAACAAAACGATTCGTTTTTGTTTATAGGAAGGACCAAGCATTAGCTAACCTATGAACGCGCAAGTGGGCCTTACAGTTGTTTTTCATTTGACAATTGAGGTTAAATTTCGTCGATGCATTTTCAATTACAATTTATTAAAGTTATTCAAGCAATTGTTGGAAAAATGGTAAGATATAAAGTTAACCTTCTAAATAAAGAATGTGTTAGGTACTAATTCCCTTTTACCCAGTGATTGCGGGAGAATGTAACCTGAACACGGTTTGTTGACACTTTCATTAGATACTTTTGGAACAAACAATAGCAGATATTTTTATTTATTTTTTCGGGAATTAATTTGATTAATTGTTTTAATATTTCCTCTAAGATAAAAAAAAACTGTTTTTTATTTTTATTTTTTTATTATATAAAATATAAGTACTAATATTATCATTATATCAGCTTAGCACGCCATGTGACTTACGCTTAAGCAAATTTTCCCTCTCATGTTAAAACTTGGGTCCCTGTGAGGATCATAAAAAGTTGAACTTTGTGTCGAGGTACCGTTTTTAAGTAAGAACGTGTGTATCACTAAGTTTTGGCCCTCACGGGGTAGGCAGGGTTTCAGGTAGTTTTATAAAGGGAGATGTGTGGGTGTAAAAATATTATTACACTAGCTTTTGACCGCGGCTTCGCTCGAGAACTAATACCAGGATAAAAAATATCCTATGTCCTAATCTAGGTCATAGTCTTTCTGTGTGCAAAATATCATCGAAATCCTTGCACGCCATAAAGGTCATAACGCCATAACGATCAATTGCAATTGTTGTAATATTGTCAATCGCTTCAATTGCATTTGGTAGACAGTCAATTTGCGCATCAATGTTTATCAATCACGTAAAATTGACAATTGCAATTGATCGTTTCGAGGACCCTTTCTGGCGTGAAAAGGTAACAGAGTACTAGTTACTTTCACATTTTTAATATAAAAAAGTTATAAACCAGACATCACAGACAGCCAACTTAAAAATCCGGAGTCACACGTCATTCATCATTTCAGCCGAAAGACGTCCCCTGCTGGACATAGGCCTCCACCCAATGGGGGGGTTTGCCATAATCGCCACGCTTGGCAGGCGGGTTGGCGATCGCAGTATGGTGTTAAAATCCATAGAGAACGCTGCTGCCCATTCTCTAGTGAGTCCCTTAGTCGCCTTTTACGACACCCACGGGAAGAAATGGGATGGTACTATTCTTTACGTCCTTCACCACACGGTACACGTATTAGTACATAAATTGAATAGATTACGTGTGACTCCGGATTTGGCCGCCTGTGATGACTTATTTATACCTTTTTAGTTGACTTTTTTGTCGTAGTTGGGTTATAGTTTTAACAACTTTTATTTTTAGTCAATATATTTTGGGGTTATAATTAGGTATGTGTATTTTTGAAATGTACTATTTAAGCCCTTTCATTTGATACCCAACATGTACTCATTTTTTTAATTTTTAATTCATGACTTTACGTCCTCTAGCGGGCGCCATATTGAATTTAATGTAACGTCACATAGCCTTTATCCAACGGACGATCAAGACACGATGACCAACAGATCAACAAACATACATACATGCATACATACATATGTACATACATATGTACATACATATGTACATACATACCGGTTAAAATCATGACCGTTCATTTTGCTTCGCCCTAGTCGACTAATATTTTTTTTTTTTGTGTGGGAAATTATCAAATAACTTCTCCCGCTCTGGGCGGAGTGGGAGGGCGTGTCAGACTCTTACTGGCTAAAACCCACCCGTGTTCCTTCAGTTGCCAGGGGCAAAGGTATCCCTTTCGGACTTTCCCGCGACCCCGGCAGATTCCCGCGACCCCGGCAGAAAAAATATATGTATGAAGGCAGTGTTACGTTTTCTGAGTGAATAGGTTACTTTGGGTTATCCATTCACAATAGTTTGATACTGTTACTCTACTTGTTATTTCTGCCTAGTACCATTTCTGACTACGCCGTAACCATAATGTCATACGGCTAGGTACATACGTGTCTAGCTATGTATTGGTAAACTTGTACATAATAAAATGATTAAGATGAACTTTACCTGTCTTTGTTTTTGATATCCTGGTACTTATAACGTTGGTTTTGATATTTTATAAATAATACGCTCTATTCTGAACGACACAGATATTAATTTTCGTTAGCTAATCTATACAATGCCCCCCATGGTCATGTGACCCGTATTAATCTGAATGTTCATGAAAAATTATCGAAAATTACCATTAAATGGTCTATCTTTAATATTGTTCATGTTATTCAATTTAAAATTTTTGAGTAGCGTTTGTGACCTATCTTATGAGGTAAGATTTAAAAATAATAAACAGAATCCAAATCGAGACAAAAACTTGGGAGATATGGCAAAAAATTTTAAACAAACGTTTTACCCCCCCCCCCCTTTTAAAATTATTAATTAAATTTTTATTATTAATAATATTAATTTTTTAGCCCATGGGCAGCATTGTATAACTGGATCAGTGATCATCGATTATGAACTATTCAGGGTTAATAACTACGGTTCTAATTCAGTTCCGGACTAATTTCGAAGAAAGTAATAACTTACAAGGCCGAGTTCGGAGTTTTAGAGCACATAAGTTACGATTATGCTGAAGCAAAAAACTAAGAAAGTAGGGTAAGTACTTTACAAGTTTTGCGATACTAAGATGAAAAAGATAAATTGAAGAAAACTACAGACCAAGCAATCATAATTAACGATAATGTTATACTATTTTCTTTCCCGTGGCCACGAGCTACACGCTCAAGCGACACGATTCTTGCGACAGCGACTGCGGAGAAAACAAATGAAAGAAGTTCTTTAGAGCATGCCACGAGTCACCGCGACGCGATTTGCAGAGCGACGGACAGAAACAGCTGACGCGCGCGCTTGTCGCTTGACGCAAGTCGTGTCGGTCGAGGCCTTAATAGTTTTTGAGTCGCCAATAAGCTAGCCCACTTGATGGTAATGAGGCGGCATCTACATCGCCACATGCGAACCACACATCACACTGACCTCACGGAAAACTACGACTATATTAAACTAGTCATTTCAATTACTTTTTACAACGTATTATTAAACTACTCTCATTGTTCTAATAGGCAGCAATCAAGACAAGGGCACTAGGCAGGGTTCACTCCCTAGGGAGAGAAACTGTAATTGGCTTTTTCTGTTACAAAGTTCTCATTTAAAAGGGTTGATTGTACCCGGGAAATGGCAATAGGTTCAGCCTTTATTAAAAATTTGTTTCAAGACAGTTCTCAGTTTAATTCCTAGTTTTGGGAGTCCGTTCTAAATAATTCTAGCAATTTTGATTGGCAATTTTGGTAACAGTTTGGTAACTGATTGAAACTAGCTTAGTAGAAACCTATAGGATTTTCTTCAACATTTTGAATAATGTGATAGACTGTCGTAAGTTCTTGGGTAGGATTAATTAAAGGGTCCCTGCTAGATATGGGTGCATTCATTTTACCCTTTTCTATCCCCCGCACCGAAGAACCATGTACGGAGCAATTTCCCCACTGCCAAGAATGTGTAGGCTCTTCATCAAGATATACATAGTATTATACAAAATAAGATCTTCATCAAATCTGAATTATCAGTAGGTAGCAATCGTATTTCTAGCAAAAATTTACAGAGGCCTTCTAAAACACCTTAGTATGTACCGGAGGCTCATATCTAAACTAATATTTTAAAGGGAAAAGATTTCATTTTTGTTTGTTTGTTTGTAATGATTAAACTCAAAGGAACTTTTTACAAAAAAAAACAACCGACTTTTTCGGAAGTCGGTTGTTTTGTTTTGTAAAAAGTTTTTATTTTTCACTTTTTAGTTGTGGTACCTACCCCACACAAAGTCGAATACCAGTACCTGCTATGTTAATAACAGTTACAGGAAGTTATCAGCATATCATCCACATATCCTAAGTGGGAAAAATACGTATTATTGAAGCTTACTCAAAAACTATCCCAGCAAAGTTAATAAAATTTATATGGGACCAATCCGGGAGCATACCCTTTCAAACAAAAAAATAATTTTCAAAATCGGTTCACAATTGACGGAGAAATCGACGGACATACATAAAAAAAAAAAAAAAAAAAAAAAAAAAACGTACGCGTCGAACAAATAACCTCCTCCTTTTTGGAAGTCGGTTCAAAATGACTGGACCGATTTTTTTTTATTCTTTCACCAGTAGAATGCTTTTTAAACAATGCCGCCCGTATTTGATTGAATATTCATGTTTTTTTTTCGTAAATTACCTTTAAAAGGTAAACAATTACCTCTATCTTTAATATTTTTCATGTTATTCAATTTTTTTTGTAGTTGAGTAGTTTGTGTCATATCTCCGATGTTATTGACTCTATTTGGATTCTGTTTATTATTTCTAAAAGCCTATGAGTAATTTTATCGGATTAAGTAACATTTTTTATTGAAAAAAAAACAGAGTTGAAGACATTTTTCTGCTGAAACAAATCAGTATTATTGAATAAAAGTGTAAATCAATAAAATAATAGGGGTATCTTGAAAAAATAATAATTGAAAAATGAAAAAAATTAAGATTAAAGTTAATTTTAGAAATAAAAACATGAATATTCAGAATAATACGGGTGGTCACATACCCATGGTCGGCATTGTATTATCACTGAGTAACATAGGCTATTTATAAAGATACACACTCGGACGAAGCCGCTGGCAGAAGTATTTTATACATTAGTGAAAGTTGAGAGGATGATAATTTTAATTTTAATTAATTGTTGCGCGTGTTCATATACACGAGCAGCACGCGTCAACAGCAGAGACAATTTCATCCGATACGCGTCGACGACAGCTGTCGACACTCGTCGACGCCCGTTGTTGATGCCTCTGCCGTCGACGCGTGCCGCTCGTGTGTCATACATACTAAGGACCAGTCAGGTCTTAACTCGTGAAAGCACGAGCTATATAAAAGACTTTAATGCTGATGTCATGCTCATGGAATCAATTACTTTAATAACGCTGTATAAGGATCTTTTGGCGAGTGGCCTAAATCGGAATTAACGCCACCATTTTGTTTTTTAATACAACTTCACAGAAAGAAAGAAAATTAAAATACGTTTATTTGCGGTAAACATGACGCAAAGAAAGAACTCAGAACTCATTGGGGGGAAATATGCGTCACATGACTCATCCACGCCAAACGACCATCGCTCAGCACAATGTTACGACCCTATGCGAGACGAAGCCCCAGCGCTGGTTTTCAGCGACAGTCAGCGTTGACGTGATGATGTCAACCGGTGCAGCATTTAATGACATAAAACAACAACAAAAAAAAAACATGTGTGCATTTCACACGTGGTAGAAGTGAAACCTTCAAATATTTCACCACGATTGTTGTGATGCCTTTTGCTTTGTACTACGCATGCGCGCACAAACACGTATTAACAAACGTACAACGCTGAGGCCCAAGCAGACTCCCACTATGCCTTGGTAAACACGAGTGGGGCCACTCGTGTTTACCAAGGCATAGTGGGAGTTTGTCCACTCGTGTTTTTTGTTTTTTGTTTGGTACGAAGCGGAGCACACCACGAATATAAGAAACACTGTATAATGCTTCCTATCTCATTTTCTCCCACGTTAAATCTTATGAATTTATGTGTCTGTCTCTTTTTACTGTCACTTTTTCGTTTCATCGACTTGCAAATCACAACGATGCTAAAGAAGTTTTCACTTCATTATAATAAATACAATTCTAAATGTTTATACGTATATACGTAGCCAACATTCCGCATTCAGATCCGTATGTACCTAGTATTCTTGTATCGTTAATCATGGACTAAGATTTGAGAGCAGGGGCCTCCTTGTAGCAAAAAACCTTAAACCATAATCGTAGATAGTTGTAGTTCTTGTTTACAAAGATTAATAGGGCAATTTATAATAACTAATTCGGTGGTCTAATAAATTGTTCATAATTTGTCGGGCTCGCAATATAAAAAAAAAATTGTTTGGGCTTTTCTTATAACGAATCTTTTTGGAGCAAAAAATGTAAAATATGATGTGAAGGAAAAAAGTTTTCGTACACAGCTGCTTTCCTAACACATTTATGAGACCTATAAAAAACATGAAGAATTTTAAAAGCACTGAGATAATCTACAATCGCGATGAATATTTTTGGCATGGACTAAACTAAAAACAATGCTAGTTCTTTTTATCTAACACAACATACAAATACTGAAGAAATTAACAGCTGCCAACATAACCTTTGCCCGACAACTCGTCCTCTCAGAGACGGTGGGACGTGCCGCTCTGCAGTATACGGAATAATCCTTTTTTATTTATTTTTTCCGTTGGGTAATCCTCCGCCTTAGGAGAATGAAGGGTTATGTCAGACTTCTACCGACTAAACCCCCATTGTTCCAACTACTACCATGATTCGGGGGCCCGGGAGATACATATACATTCAACGCACCCCTAATTGGTATCAGCCCGCCATGCCTAGCGGGCCCCATCACCAAGTGCGGCCGATCCCACGACCGCACGTCCTCCTACAAAGGCGCGCATTAAACACTGCCTTCTCTGTATGAGAAGAGGAGTTTGCCCTGCAGTGGGACAGTAACAGGCTGATATTATTATTATTAAACACTGCGTGTCACCCGACCCTTGCTCGACAAAGCGCCAGCCCGAGCTAATGCTGAGCCTGTAGCTTTAAACTCCCCGATTAATAATAATTACCGAGTTATGATCTAGCCTGTCCCATCTTGTTGTCCTCCCCCCAGCGACGCCGTAAGCCGAGGTTCGTACCCCACAGGGGGTGCTCTTCAGTCGCTTAGTTATGTTATATTTTACGCCACCCTGGCTGGAGACTTTAAGTTAGTAGCTTAAGGCACCCATAGGACAAGTTACGATCCTCAGAGGTCAACAAAGAGATGCCACTCAAAAAAAAAACTGCGTGCCACCTCTTTGGAATACTGAATACCCTGGTTAACACGTCATCTAATACTGTTGAGCGTGTCCGTCTGGCGGCTGTGGGAGAATGGGAGTCAGGTTTGTGACTTCAGGCGTTCCCATCATCCACGCACTATGATGGATGACTCATCGTTTCAGCTCGCTCTTAGCCCAGCAGTAGGATGATGTAGGCTGAGGCTAACTAGTAATAATCCGTTCCGTGTGGTGCCGGACGTAAAGAATAGTACCATCCCATTTCTTCCCATGAGTGTCGTAAAAGGCGTGACTAAGGGACTCACTAGAGAATGGGCAGCAGCGTTCTCTATGAATTTTAACACCATACTGCGATCGCCAACCCGCCTGCCAAGCGTGGCGATATTTGGGGGAGGCCTATGTTCAGCAGTGGACCTCTTTGGGCTGAAATGATGATGATGATGAACGAGTAACAATACGATAAACAAAACAACCTTGCTAACTAAAAAAAAATATTTCCACCCTCAAAACTATTTTCTTGTTTTATCCAGGAGGGTAAGGACGTAGAAGAGCTTGGATTCCTGTATTCGTGTATCAATATTTCTTTTTTTCTCCAATGACTGTCGATCGGAGTATAGTCACAAATATCTGCATCAGCGTGCGACGAATGTGGAACACAGAACTAATCTATGTGACACAGACTAGCGTAAGTAAAGAGAAGTACAACTAAATATGTCATACAGGACATCGACGCGAAAACTGTTACCATGAGTTTCAGTACATGATTCTGAACCCCATTGCGTTGAAATGTTTCGAAGGATAGTAAAAAAAAAAAACAACTGTTTCATAGAAAAGTGCAATACCTACACGGTCAAAATGTATGGAACAGCAGTTTTTTTTTTTAATAACCGGTTCAGATTCATGTACTGAACCCATAGTATCAGTTTACGCATCGATCCACCTGACACCCTGTATACCGTTCATGGTCTTTATTTTTAAAACACCCTCGTATAAGAGAGCACTAAACAAACATGTTCAACAGTTGCAGGTGGCGCTGCGTGTGGGCAGGCTATCATTAACAGTATGCGCTTTTATTTTCATACGTAAGAATCGAAAAGTATAATTGTGGGTACACAATGTGTGAACCAAAACATGAAATGTAACATAGCGTTGAAACGAACATGCCGTCCAAATATATGTTATGCAATGCAACATGAAGTGTGACACAACAATTTGGCGACTTTGTTTCAATGTGTTACATTTCATTTTACGTTTCACCCACCATAGTACTTAGTAGCTTTCCAACAGCACCATATCTTAAATTGTGCTGCTGGAGAGTTTGTTGCGCCACTTCTTCTTCCCAGCTAACGCACTAGGAAATGGTGAAGGGTGGGCGTTTTGGGGGAATGTCTTATGTAATTTTGACGTTCGAAAAGTGCTGATTCTCAGCCTAGTTTGAATAAATGCCTTTTGAATTTTGAATAAATTAATCTTGAATTAATGGACAAATTTATAATTATTTGATGTTTATGTCCTACTACTCGTAGTTAATAAAAATAACCTACCTGTTTATATTTGTACGCCGTTAAGGCAAAACATGACATAATTTATTGTAACATCTTGCATGCCATGTGTGTGTATAGGATGTTTTGGACAAATAAATTATCTTATCTTATCTTATATCTTATCAAGTCATAGGTCTCGAGTTGGAACCCAAGGCACGCACCTCTTGACTTTTCGGATTCATGTGCGTATTGTATAATTATCACTTGCTTAAAAAACGGTGAAGGAAAACATCGTGAGGAATGCAGCATGCCTTTTTTTTTTTTAGTTTGGGAAATTATCAAATAACTTCTCCCGCTCTGTGTGGAGCGGGAGGGCGTGTCAGACTTTTACTGACTAAAACCCACCCGTGTTCCTTCCGTTGCCTGAGTGCCGGGACCGCGATATCCCTTTCGTACAAACTCGCAACCCTGGCAGGTAACCAGCATGCCTGAGAGATATTTCTCGACGGCATGTAAAGCCAAGTCAGAGGTCTATGGGCGACACCAGGTTAGTCACTAACCACACGAAAAGAAGAAGATCTTATCTTATATTTTAGACCCATGAAGACCCACCGATTCTCAACAAAGCCACAAATAATAGATTTAATTATATCTCATTACTCAAGGTTTGATATTTCCAATTAGAACAGGCTATTGGGTAAGGCTATGAATATTTTATACAACGAAAATATTAATTGACCTCAAAATAACTTAGAAGAGGCGCTAACAAAGCATCCGCTAAGTCTTTGTGGCCTGTGATAGTTTGAATGAATTCATAATTGGTTGAAATTGACGAAGGTAATGTCTGATTCCCGAACAACTACTAAAAGGTCATCGCAGTTAACTAATGCAAACTAACTACCCACATTCTAACTTTGTTTGACAGTTTCGTTGAATGTGCCCGAGTTCTTTAATCATGCATAGAATTGGTCGCCATCTTTGTTTGGATATAAGTCCGGGAATTACTCATTAAGTTTCAGGAATATAGTTAATTCTTGATAACATTATCGGGACAGGATTTGTTTCTGAGGTTTAATGGTTCAAACTTTTAATGAGTTTATCGGTATTATAGATAAATGAGAACCCAGTTTAATAATAAAGTTTAAATGAAGATGAACATATTTTTTTTTTGAGGGTGGGAAATTTTCAGATAAGTTCTCCCGCTCTGAGCGGAGCGGGAGGGTGTGTCAGACTTTTACTGACTAAAACCCACCCGTGTTCCTTCCGTTGCCTGTGTGCCGGGGCCGCGATATCCCTTTCGGACAAACTCGCAACCCTGGCGGCAGGCTTTGGCCCTTACGGACCCCGTCAGTTGGCGCTGACATCTCTTTGAGGCGCGCGTGGAACACAATGCGCCATCGACCCGAGCCTGGTCCTAATCGGACGGCAAGCTAGCCATTGCTCACCGTCCGCAAGCCCGCGCCTACGGTGGCCGGAAGTCGGCTCGCGACTCCCGACGCCCGGGGCGTCTCCTGCGGCGACTAGGGGCGCGAGGGCGCGAATCTTGCCTCTCCCTCGCGCGCTCCGCCTCCTCCTTCGGAAGCATTACTGCTTCGCAGAAGGAAGTGACGGCCTCCCATGCACTCTTGCTCCGGACCATGGCCTGAACCAGGGCCGGACGCGAGAGATCGCCGCCGCCGATCGCCTCCGCCCAAAGATGAGCCTCTTAATGATAATTAAATAAACATGAGTATGGAGAATGAGTGACCGAAACTCACACTCTCAAATTATGGAAGCAGGATGAACGTCGTGGGCTTATAGCCTATAGAAGTGTGACGAAACCCTCAAAGCCTCTATTCTCCCTAGACAGCGGGCAATGGGTAAAATCCTTGAGATTTTTCAGGGAATATAAAAAGTTACATAATATCATCATCATCTAACTAATGAAAGAAAGTGGTTGTTGGTGTTGCAAGTTACCCATAGACATAAGGAAGCTAAAAGACTTCCTCATTAAAAAGGTATATTACTATGTAAAAGAATTCCTTGAAGAAAAATAGTTATATTAATTTAATTATAATACGATATAAATGATAAGAATAGCATGATATAATATAATTATTATAATATAATGTAAACTGTAACATTAAGTGTGTATCGGTATATTTTACTTTTTTAGTTATAACCATTTAATTGCAATGCCTTAACAGGCAAGTAAGTTCTAAGAACGTACCTATTGTTAACATCTTCAAAACTCTGTACACTTAGTTCGCAATAAAGAATTTGAATTTGAATATCAACAAAGGACATCTATCCCTTATGAGTAAGACGTACTTCAGCCAAAAGACGTCGACTACTAAACATACCTACATAAGCCTCTCCAAGCGTCACCACATCTACCGTTCCTGTGTTTCTTGAATCCAGTGGATTCCCGCTGCCTTCTCTAAGTCATCGGTGCAGCATGTGAAAGGTCTGCCAACGCTGCGCCTTCTGATACGCGGTCGCCACTTCAGAACCTTTCAGCCCGATCGACCACTTACTTCATCTTACTTACATCTTTTTAAACACCACCTACAAGCTAAAATCTATTCTGGACTCAACATTCAAAACAGGCCCACAAAACCCGATACCGACCGGAAATAAAAACGTTTTACAAAAAAAAAACAACCGTGAAAAATAACTTTAATTTCGGAAGTCGGTGGCAAAAAACGAAAATTCTAAACCAAAGACACCGCTTCCGAAATTAAAGTATTTATTTTTCACTTTTTAGTTGTGGTACCTACCCCACACAAATTCGAATACCACTACCTGCTATGTAAATAACAGTGACAGGAAGTTATCATATCATCAACATACACTAAGTGGGAAAAATACGTATTATTGAAGCTTACTCAAAAACTATCCAAGCAACGTTAATAAAATTTATATGGCACCAATTTGGGAGCATCATACCCTTTCATACAAAAACAGAATTTTCAAAATCGGTTCTCAATTGACGGAGAAATCGGTGGACACACAAAAATAAACACATAACCTCCTTTTAGGAAGTCGGTCGGTCGTTCTATCTATCCATTCCATAGTCTGCATCCTCTTTATGAAAGCACCGGTATACAAAAGTTAGGCTTCCTATTGTTCTCTTCGACTGTGCCAGACGGTTTTTATGCAAAAGAACTGAAATATTGCGACCCTTTTTTATATAACAAGGTTACCGTGGTTTAGCTTGTGTGACGGTGCTAATTATTGTGAACTGTCGTTTGAATAATTGGATGGTTTGTTTTTGTCTAGAAGGGGTGAATTTTGCGTGAAAATCGCGCATGTGCAAAAATTATACAGTAAACGTAGTTACTAGCGAACAAAATGTCATCAACAGCTTGATGTACACCTAGCCTTTCCCAATTATGTTGGGGTCGTCTTCCACTCTAACTCGATGTAGCCGTCTTGCGGATGAAATGTATTATTACAAAATGATTATAAGTTTACTCTGAAGCTGTAATGCTTTTGCAAATTGCAGTCATGTTTAAGAGCGTTTATTCTGAAAGTGGGCAACGTCGCAAATAGATGTCAAATATTTCGCTGTTTTGATTAATTTGGCAATATTACTATATGAAATGATATCGACCGACAGGTAGTGTCGATAGCACGCGGTGGCTTGTCAGCACAGGCCGCAGGTAGCTGGCGATGGTAGGCCGCAGGTAGCTGGCGATGTTAGGCCGCAGGTAGCTCGCGATGGTAGGCCGCAGGTAGCTGGCGATGTTAGGCCGCAGGTAGCTGGCGATGGTAGGCCGCAGGTAGCTGGCGATGGTAGGCCGCAGGTAGCTGGCGATGGTAGGCCGCAGGTAGCTGGCGATGGTAGGCCGCAGGTAGCTGGCGATGGTAGGCCGCAGGTAGCTGGCGATGGTAGGCCGCAGGTAGCTTGCGATGGTAGGCCGCAGGTAGCTGGCGATGGTAGGCCGCAGGTAGCTGGCGATGGTAGGCCGCAGGTAGCTGGCGATGGTAGGCCGCAGGTAGCTGGCGATGGTAGGCCGCAGGTAGCTGTCGATGGTAGGCCGCAGGTAGCTGGCGATGGTAGGCCACAGGTAGCTGGCGATGGTAGGCCGCAGGTAGCTTGCGGCGGTAGGCCGCAGGTAGCTGGCGATGGTAGGCCGCAGGTAGCTGGCGATGGTAGGCCTCAGGTAGCTGGCGATGGTAGGCCGCAGGTAGCTGGCGATGGTAGGCCACAGGTAGCTGGCGATGGTAGGCCGCAGGTAGCTTGCGGCGGTAGGCCGCAGGTAGCTGGCGATGGTAGGCCGCAGGTAGCTGGCGATGGTAGGCCGCAGGTAGCTGGCGATGGTAGGCCGCAGGTAGCTGGCGATGGTAGGCCACAGGTAGCTGGCGATGGTAGGCCGCAGGTAGCTTGCGGCGGTAGGCCGCAGGTAGCTGGCGATGGTAGGCCGCAGGTAGCTGGCGATGGTAGGCCACAGGTAGCTGGCGATGGTAGGCCGCAGGTAGCTTGCGGCGGTAGGCCGCAGGTAGCTGGCGATGGTAGGCCGCAGGTAGCTGGCGATGGTAGGCCACAGGTAGCTGGCGATGGTAGGCCGCAGGTAGCTTGCGGCGGTAGGCCGCAGGTAGCTGGCGATGGTAGGCCGCAGGTAGGGCAGGCCTACGT
This sequence comes from Agrochola macilenta, assembly GCA_916701695.1. Classification (NCBI taxonomy): domain Eukaryota; kingdom Metazoa; phylum Arthropoda; class Insecta; order Lepidoptera; family Noctuidae; genus Agrochola; species Agrochola macilenta. The sequence goes on along the minus strand of OU753572.1, from coordinate 4,403,790 downwards.
AGCGTGCGTAAATATCGTGCAGGATCGGGTAAGGGGTCCTGCCCTCAGCCCGTACGGAGAACCCTGGAAGGCGCGTTAGAGAGCGCATGTTAGATGCAGTGCGAGTAGCAGCAGGCCGCATGAGATATTTTCGCAACTATGTTGGGGTTTGGCACAAATTTTCGGTATGAGAGATATTATAGTGAACATGTGTGTGCGCAGACACAGGTGCACTCTCTCTTCCCTCACTCTCATAGTCCGATGGGACGGCAAACCGACACGACCGGAGAGAGATCAGGCGCAGGGCCAACGGCTTAACGTGCTTTCCGAGGCACGGGGGTATCGCACCGCCAACTTCTTAACTCCGGGCTGTTACTAAGAAATTCCTAATGGAAAAACCCAATAACACTTTGCCCAACCCGGGAATCGAACCCAGGACTCCACGTTTCAGCAATCGCGCTTGTGACTACGAGACCAACGGGGTTATCAGAATAGGTAGAACACATAGGTAGGTAGGTACTGTAGGTACACAACTTGATGTTACGTGGAGCAACTAGCTGAGCCAGTTATACTTTTTCACCAGGGCCTTTACATTTGGTCTGGGTTAACCACATCAAAATCACAAATTCGAATGAATATGTAACAGAAGTGCAAGCGTGGGTAGAAAGTTCATTGCGGCGGTCATTACTAAATGTCGCTACCATAAAGCTTCGTGCAGACTAGCTCGACGCGACACCGGTTATTGATATACCGTTTTTTTTTTTTTTTTTTTTTTTTTTTTTTTTTTTTTTTTTTTTTTTTTTTTTTTTTTTTTTTTTTTTTGGGTGGGAAATCATCAAATGACTCCTCCCGCTCTGGGCGGAGCGAGAGGGAGTGTCAGACTTTTACTGACTAAAACCCACCCGTGTTCCTTCCGTTGCCTGTGTGCCGGGGCCGCGATATCCCTTTCGGACCAACTCGCAACCCTGGCAGGTTATTGATATACCGTGAGGTTTTCTTAGAAATTGTATTGTTCGAGTCGCGTCGCGTCGAGCTGGTCTACACGAGCCTTAATGCCTACAAAACTATATTGTTCATTCTTTTGCCATTTCTGACAAGTTTAGTAAGTACACAATTATGTCTACAACTTGTTTCAGGTGTGAACGATAAACGAAACTAATAGACACAACATTTAAAATACCTGTTACCATGGTTTATAAATACCTCGGTGTTAACGCGGGGTCATAATAAATTAAATATCGTATGTATGAAACAGTACCGAAAAACATTTTTTTCGGTATTAAGGTATTCAACCAGATTCAAGAATAATACTAAAGAAAAAAAAATGCTGACGTTAAAATAATAAGGAAGGGAACTCGGCAAACGGTGTCGAATAACATAACTGGAGCTGGGGTTGTAGGATTTCGGATTCTATAACGTTTTGTGTAAATCAGCGGGATTTAGATGGAAAAGTAAAAGTACTGGAAATGGTTTCCGGTTGCCAACTAGTACGATCGTAAGACAAAACTGTTTATTTTGTACAAAATTATTTTTTTCTAGTTTTATTTGGTTTTTTTTATAATTAAAAATAAATTATTATTTTTGTCTCTGCGTATGTCAAGGGAAACTTATATGAATAGTTTTTCTGTTAGCCCTTTGAACAGAGGCTCTTTTATCCGACAGCCACAGAATAAAATACTTGTTTTTGTAGATGTTTGCAGTCATACTATTCTCAAGTTTTGCGATAAACAAAATACAGTAGTTAAATGTAGTTAATTCGGAAATCGATGATTCGGATTGCGTGAAATTATACGGTTGTACAGTTTAAACTGCTCACAACGTCAAGAGCCCTTACTAAAAAAAAGTAGTGGGACAGACTTTTAATAATAAAGATTTGTTTGTCGAAGATGAGTGTTGTTTTTTTATGTTTAAAGGTTTTGCTAATTATAATAAAAGGCAAGAGCTAACGAGGCTAAGAGGCTAAACTATGGAAAATATCTTCGTCGTTTCATGTAATTTATAAAATAGTATTTATATCAAAACAAGCATTAGCATTCGTGATTTAAAAAGTGTTTCTCTATTCAAATATCGAGTAAAAGAGTATTTATACCTTTCCTCTCAACTGTAAGTATTTATATACCTATAGTATATATGTTTATATATTTAAGATTTATGTATTTATGTAAGTATTATGTTATTATTTTGCGTTATACGTGTAGATATATTTAATATTTTAGATTAAGACTTTGCTTAGTAATATTTTTCTCTTCTGGTTCTCAAACACTGTCTACATTTTTTTCTCATTTCGCCTTTCGCAGGTCTGCTGGAAGAAATTTCTTAAGAAATAAGACCTTTGTACTCAAAATTATAATTATGTCGTATTGTATCTATTTTACTGTGTGTCCATAAATTTAAAATAACTAAGTAAACATTTATTTCTAGTAAAACATGTCTTACATACAAAGGACGATTTGACCCCAGCCTAATGTGCCCATTTACCTCTCTCCATCAACATGATAGTCCTCATCATAAAATATGTTTCTGCGTATTGTTTAATATCATTAAAGTTATGATTCCTAATGTGAAGATCTAATTGTATGGACACTGTCATAATTTGAATATTCAAATTACCACTAAAATGAATATAACACCACGACTGTGTTCCCCGAAACGTGGGTAGATTATAATAGTACACCCACACATTTTGCATTGTTAGGCCACGCGCACTTGCCCGGATGTCACCACTGTGTGGATCGTCCGGAGGACACGGTGGAGCATACGGTGGAGGTCTGCCCAGCTTGGGTGGAGAACCGCCGTGTCCTCACGGAGGCGATCGGCGGCGGCGATCTCTCGCGTCCGGCCCTGGTTCAGGCCATGGTCCAGAGCGAGAGCGCATGGGAGGCCGTCACTTCCTTCTGCGAAGCAGTAATGCTCGCGAAGGAGGAGGTGGAGCGCGCGAGGGAGAGGCAAGATTCGCGCCCTCACGCCCCTAGTCGCCGCAGGAGGCGCCCCTAGTCGCCGCAGGAGACGCCCCGGGCGTCAGGAGTCACGAGCCGACTTTCTGGCAACCGTAGGCGCCGGCTTGCGGACGCTGAGCAATGGGCAGCTCGCCGTCCGATAAGGACCAGGCCCGGGGCGACGGCGCGTTGTGTTCCACGTGCGCCTCAAAAGGATGTCAGCACCAACTGACGGGGTCCGTAAGAGCCAATGGCCTGCCAGGGTTGCGAGTTTGTCCGAAAGGGATATCGCGGCCCCGGCACACAGGCAACGGAAGGAACACGGGTGGGTTTTAGTCTGTAAAAGTCTGACACGCCCTCCCGAGCGGGAGAAGTTATTTGATAATTTCCAAAGCTCAAAAAAAAAAAAAAAAGGCCGCGCACACTTTGAACACGAATTTGTATCGTACGTAAACGTACAATCGTGTTCATACTAATTGAGTGCGCACACTGAATACGTACTCGTATTCCTCCATCAAATAGGTATACTCGTATTGTAATGAATGCACGAAATATTCCAACAAGTTCGATTTGTTTTCGCACGTTGGAACTATACGTACGTATACGTACGACTAACTCGCAGTCAGTCTACGCACTCCCTTTGTACTTGGAAGTTCGGGATCGTTCGTGCGTGTTCGTACGTGTGATAGTGATATTCGTACGAAAACGCATCCAAAGTGCGCGCGGCCTTATGTTGTAAGTCACAGACAAGTGGAATAGGTGCCTATATCCAGGATTCAAAAACCAGTCCGACGTTCAGTAGTCACGCTTGTGACACTAGACCAACGAGACAGACATACCATGGTTATTACGTTGGTAGAACACCTCCGTGCCGTGAAACTCGCATCTGATTCATGAGCGGAACATGACGTGAGCCAGTTGAATTGAACTACTGCGGTTTCGCGGCAGAAGTGTGCTACCCGCCTTTAGGCGACGATAACCGACTTTTAATGATTTTATACTGAAGACCACGTTAAGACGAGTAGTGTTAATGATTTGGAAAAAATAAATGTTATATTAGAGCATTTTCTTAATTCATTTTCTTAAAACGTAATCTGTGAATATTTTTGAATATGTTTATATTATATAGTAAAAAACTGAGAATCACGGGAAAATTATCAAGTGTATTTTTCTGAATCTTTCACCATTTTAAAGACAATATAATTATAAATCTTTTAGTATACGTGTTTTATTTAAATACCTTTTCTTTATGTAAAATAAATTAATAATGCGTCTAATTTGGGACAGTGCTCCTTGATCGGCGAGTCCAATTACTGGCTGGACGTACAACGAGTGGCGTGAGCTCAGCACAGAACACTACTCAAGGCCACTGGCATATATCGGCGTCTTAATACTGCGGGACACTAAACGCCCCCAGACGTAAAAACAATAAAACTTCTAATGTGTCTCGTACAGTGTCCTTCACCCAATTAATTTGCTTTGAAAACTATTAAAATTCAGCGCATGCAATGTTTGTGAATTTGTTCCAATTGTGTATAGTTTGATTTAGCGTCAGGTCAGGGTATCTAGATTAATTGTTCCGAGTCATCATAAACTAGAGTTTTATATACTGATTATTGTATAAATGGTTTACTGATTTATTCGGCTGTTTTTAGCATGAAAGCCTCTTCAATTAAACCGGAAGAGCTGTCATTTTTTATCAATAAATTCATAATATGTATTTTCAGCACATCGTATCGTTTCGAAATGCATACAGATTGCATAATATTCACTTTAAATGCGTTTCGCGAACGGCAATAAAATTTAACAGCTCAATTTTATTTTCACTGCAGTTTTATATCATTATACGTTGCAGAATGGAGGAGCTTGTGGCTAAGTAACAACAGCCGCACTGGTCGATCCATCAGGTTAAGCTACGCTTGCCGGGGTTGGTCAGTGGATGGGTGACCATCTTTACATACCGAGAATCCTCCGTGCCTCGGAAAGCACGTTAAGCCGTTGGTCCCGGCTGTCATTCGTGGATCTTTGACAGTCGTTACGAGTCGTCAAAAGCCCGAAAGTCTGACACCAGTCTTACCATGGGTACTACCCAGTTACTGGGTTGTGGAGGTCAGATAGGCAGTCGCTCCATGTAAAATACTGGTATTCAGCTGCATCCGGTTAGACTGGAAGCCGACCCCAACATAGTTGGGAAAAGGCTAGGCAGATTGATACGTTGCAGAATATGGGTAGGTATGTTTTATTTTCCAACATGGAAATATAATCGAAGGTCGCACAAATCTGCTGGACTCGGGTAGTTAAGGGTCAGTTGTTGTGGCGATGCTTGAAAGAGGCAGTAATGTCCAACAGTGGACATCTTTTAGTTGATAAACTCAACTCATAAATCTCATCGGGGTCTCCAGTATAGAGGTATGAGGAACAGGGTTTAAATGTTACTCATCGTCTATAGAAAAGGGAGGATCTTCCAACCAGACGGGTGTTGTGTCTGGGCTACTGCCCAAGGATTGATGTCGGGACGTTGTATATACTCGTCGCGTGGTAAACTCTGCTTGCGCGATGCAGCATTTTGCGTGACGTTATTGTGATGCGTTGTAGATTCCGCCACTAACTCATTTAATGCAGTTAAACTAATTACAGTCACATTTGAACTGTCAAAGGATCGGTTTGTCAGAAAGATGGAGCTAGTTGCCCATTCCAAAGCGTACTAGGTTCCTATGGAGAAGAACGGGTAAGAAACTCCACAGACACTCTTATAAATCAAAATATTTGAAAATATACAGGGTTATTGGTTATATGTCGGCAATCCAATAAGAGGAATGTAGGAGAGGTCATTTACAACCAAATGACCCCTTATGACTCGGTATGAAAATGTCAACAATTTTCGAGTAGTTAGACATATTTTTTTTTCATAGATTTTAAAATATAAAATGCCAAATTACTCGAAATTGGTTGACATTGGCATAGGGATCACCATGGGTCATTTGGTTGAAAAGTACCTCTCCTACATCCCCTTAACAGATTGCCGACATTTAATTAAATAGCCTTGTACAATAATGATTGATAATGGAGACTGCCAATGAGTTTAAGAAGCCATAGGAAAATCCTAAGCGATATTATTAATTTTGGGAAAGACAAAGGAGCAATGTCCGACTTCTTCCGCCACGAACTCAACGGCACTTCTCTTCTTTCTCATGCTGGCGAATCATTGTCATCATGAAGTATCTAATTGTGCCCGGTTGATGGCAATAGGATCGCCCCCTATTCAAATTTCAAATTCATTTATTTGTAAATATAGGTAAACAATGTGCAGATGTTTTACATTAATTTAATAATTGTAGGATATCACAGTCTTGGTATCACCATATTTTATCTTTCGGCATGCAAAGTATCTAAAAAGAAATCACAAAAAAATAACTAAACGGAATAAAATTAAGAATGACATCAAACAAAATAGTTTAAAAATAAAGTATAAAATAAATCCTATAGTTTATCCTGCAAATATTCAGATACACACTACAGTGTATCTGAATATTTGCTTTGCGAGATTTATCAAAAAACTTTATTTTTATTTTTATTGCGTGGTACTTATACATAACTGGCTTATGTTTACAGGTGTGATGTTATGTTATGTAGTTCTTGACGATCATCTGACGATTGGAGCTGAGTTAAAAAGTCCAGGCAAATAGCCGTTCTTCTGGATAAGGAAGGCATCTTATGTATTTGGTCATAAGGATATTGTTAAAAGGTTTTGGTGATTTCAAGAAATTATCAAATAAATGATTACTTGATGACAATTTGGGAAGGATTCTCTTTTGCACCGACTTCCAAAAAGGAGGAGGTTATATGTTCGACGCGACGGTTGTATGTTTTTTTTTTATGTATGTCCGTCGATTTCTCCGTCAATTGTGGACCGATTTTGAAAATTATTTTTCTGGTTGTAAGGGTATGCCCCCGGATTGGTCCCATATAAATTTTATTAACTTTGCTGGGATAGTTTTTAAGTAAGCTTCAATAATACGCACTTTTCCCACTTAGTATATGTGGATGATATGATGATAACTTCCTGTGACTGTTATTTACATAGCTGGTACTGGTATTCGAAGGTAGTGTGAGGTAGGTACCACAGCAAAAAAGTGAAAAATAAAAACTTTTTACAAAAAAAAAAAACAACCGACTTCCGAAAAAAAACAGTACAAAGTGAAAAATAACTTTAATTTCGGAAGTCGGTGGCAAAAAACGAAAATTCAAAACCCAAGACTTCCGAAATTAAAGTTATTTTTCACTTTGTACTGTTTTTTTGAAACTACGTTATCACAAGAAGTTTGCACCTTGTGTTCGGGTCTTGGGTGCGGCAGGTTTACTTTTTACCGCTTTTTTTTGCTTTTTTTCCTACAGCAAAGCAAAAAGGAGGGTTATGATTTGTTATCTGTTTATTTATATAAGCTTTCTGCCTGTGGCAGCAAATAAATATGATGAATTTTACGGTACTTGCAATAATTACTTTACAACTACTTTACTTAAAAAAGAATGGCTTTACGGGACCCGGTAAGCTCAAGAAGTAAGTATGTAATAAGTGCAGCAGCTAATGAGCTGACTATTAAAACCAAACTAGCCGATAAAACGAACTACAGGCCTATCTCTCTTGCTACCGTTATAGCGAAGGTGTTTGACGGTTTGCTTGACACACGGTTGAATAAACACGTGTCACTGCATGACAATCAGTTTGGGTTTAGACCCAGATTATCTACAGATAGTGCAATACTGTGTCTCAAGCATACCGTCAGATATAACACGGATCGTAAAACACCAGTGTACGCGTGTTTCCTCGACCTGTCCAAGGCCTTTGACCTGGTATCGTATGATGTGTTGTGGCATAAACTTGAGGGCATAAACATGCCACACGAACTTATTAATATCTTCAAATATTGGTACGAACACCAGGTTAACAATGTCAGATGGGCGGGTACATTATCTGAGCCTTACAGGCTTGAATGTGGGGTGAGACAAGGTGGGTTAACTTCACCCACACTTTTCAATCTCTATATGAATGCACTCATCGTCGCGCTCAGTAGTGTGATGTTGGTTGCCATATTGATGATGTATGTGTAAACAATCTGAGCTATGCAGATGACATGGTGTTGCTGAGCGCCTCGGTTTGTGGATTACGCAAGCTATTGAGAATCTGTGAGGAGTACGCGGGCAGCCATGGCCTTATGTATAATGTCGCGAAAAGCCAATACATGGTATTTCAGGGAGGCGCCAAATGCCCACAGCAAGTACCTCCAATTCGCTTGAATGGTGTAACGATAGAACGGGTGAACCAATTTAAATACTTGGGGCACTGGGTAACAGCTGAAAGACCATGTCGACATTGAGCGGGAGCGGAGGGCACTGTCTAAGAGAGCAAATATGATGGCCAGGAGGTTTGTACGTTGTTCAAGTCAAGTTAAAATAACACTTTTCAAAGCTTTCTGCACCTCCCTATACACGTGCAGCCTATGGGCACCATACTCACAAGTTGCTTACAGTGCCCTTCGTGTTCAATACAACAACGCGTTCAGGGCAGTGTTGGGGCTGCCCCGCTTCTGCAGCGCCTCGGGTATGTTTGCGGAAGCGCGCACCGACTGTTTCCACGCCACCATGCGCAAGCGGTGCGCGTCCTTGGTGCGCAGGGTGCGGGCTAGCTCCAACACTGTCCTGGCGATGATTGCTAAGCGACTGGATTGCCCCTACGTTGAGCATTGTTGTAGCAGGCATATTACTGGTGCTTGATTTATAATTTTATGTAAGTAATAACTATGTGTGTATTTTTTTTTTGTACTTAATATGGGCCAAGGACCTAAATGAATTTTATTATTTTATTTATTTTTTATTACGCCGGAACTTTAATGAGTAATCAGCACTTAATTGGTACTTGTGAATACTAAACGAGTTTTACAGTAATTCAAGTACATAATTTATAAGCTTGTTATAAAAAGGCTTGGTCCAGGAAAGTACTAAATTACCAGGTAAGTCTCCAGCAAGTTAACTTTAAATTCATCGTTAGTTAATAATGCATTTTTGAACGAAGTTCTTAAACGCGTAGAAATAAACTGGCAGAAATCATCACGTAACAAAAAAGTGTTATGCCAGAAAAAGTAAATTTTAAGTGTCAAAAGTTTTTGTTTTTTAGTATAGAGCCATCTAGTATAAGTTTTTAACTGACACTTGAACTCAAACTCAAAACATTTATTTCAATTAAACCATTTACAGGTAGTTTTGAATTGTCAAATATGGTCGGTCAGTTAGTTAGAAAGTTGAAGCTAGTTGCCCATTCCAAAACTAGATCTTTATGAAGAAGAACGGGCAAGAAACTCCAAGGACACTCTTTTAAATATAGATATTACAAAATCCTGGGTACATTATTGTTGTTGCTTTTTTAAGTGAGAACAATGTACAAAAAATTATCAAAACAATTCAAAATATAAGATTAAATATAAACCCGGGCATATAAGAGATGACCAGTCACAACTGACGGCGCCCGTTCACGTACAAGACGCGTGGATCAGCACCATCCAGCTCAACCATTTTGTAGGGAACCAAATGATTCAACACACTCGCCACCATCAGTGAGACATTTAAGTGAGCATGACATACTCTCGACAGCCATGCTCTTTCAAGTCAACAATTAAAACTTGAGACCATATTAGATGGCTCTTTATTAATACATCATGTACAGCGACATGAACTTCGTTCGAACCGGGTGACTTTTGATTAAGGGGCATGCGCTAAGGTAGCCCGCGAAATTCAAATTTTCTTTAGTTTTTACATTTTGCAGGTCAGTGTGAGGTTTTATGTTGATTAAAATATGATTTGCGACCGTAACAAATATGGCTTTACACAATTATAATCATTACAATCAGCAATACAACTCTCTAAGTAAGCACAATGGTCAAATGTCATGATTTCATGAAATAGTCATGCAATGTGATTATACAGGAAAAGTTTTTAACCAGTGCGCAAATTTTTTTTGGTGGTTCAAAATCAGTAATAGAACACATTTTCATTATTTATTCAATATTTATTTTTTTATCCTACTTTAAATCAGCAAAATATGAACACAATCTATTCGTAATAATATCAAAGGGCGCGCACGGCGGCCGGCCCAAGCCGCGGTGTTACACGGGGGTGAAACCTCCCCTCCCGCCCGCGCGCCGGGCGCTGTGTCCCTGACCGACAGTTCGCTGATCGCACGCGCTGTCGTGTGACGTCGCGTCTAATCGCTTTCCCGCGCTGCACGTGTGTCGTACTTGTACAAACCTACCGGTCACGATGTCAGACTTCACTAACCGCGAGTTTTGTGAGATGGTGCGAGTGTATGTACTGAGTGGTGAAAGTTTGCGAGCAGCTCACAGAGCATACCTCGCCCATGGAATCCTTAACCCCGTGAAAGGAAAAGACCATTTTAGCGTCATAAGGTATTAAGTAATGTAAATTTAATTGATAATAATGCTTTATTTTCGATAAAATTAGCGATCAATATATTGCACGTATAAGTATTGTAACCCACGTAAATACCTACGCCGGCGAATCGAGCGATCACACAGCTGATAGGTAGGTACTTTCGCGCATTCCGCTTCGCCGCGCGCCGCCGGGTAGCCATACAACCACTTTTAAAGTAAACATCTTTCGTTAACGATAACTTTTTTTTTGTACTATGACGTATCAAAATAAAAAAAGTATGTTCAATAAAACTCGTTTAAATTTAATTTGTCATAATTTGCGCAGTAGATAAAAACTTTTTCTGTATGAACTTAGAGAGTTGTATTGATAATTTTTATGATTATAATTCTATAAATAAACATTTGATACGACCGCAAATCAGATTTAGATCAACATACAACATGATAATGACCTGCAAATTGCAAAAAACGTAAGAAAATTTGAATTTCGCGGGCTACCTTGACGCTTTCGCTTTAAGGTAATTGGTTAAGAAGGCTTGCTACCACCAATTTTATTAGATGGATAGACTCACATCAATCAGCCTAGCTGTTTCTCAACTATGTTGGTCTAACCGGATGCAGCTGAATACCAGTGTTTTACATGGAGCGACTGCCTATCTGACCTCCACAACCCAGTTACTGGGTAACACACTTTTGATCTATAATGATCTTTCGGCGGTTGCCCAAAATTGCCAACCTAGCACAGTACGCTGAGTCATGGCTGGTCCGAACTTTGGGCAGGAGACTGCGGAATATTTTTTAGGAACCAAATGGTGACATGAGGTGAGTGTTCAGACCGGTTATAATTCATCATCCGTACTGTAATGGACGGATATGTCGACTAATGTCAGATTCTAGAAATGTCAGATTCTAATTGTCATTGTTGTTAGAACTTTATTTCATTCACAGTTACGTTCTTATTGCAAAAACTGACTCGATGGTTTTATTTCATGTCAAAACGTGTTTTTTAATACGACAATTTGTGTTGGAGCCTTCTGTATAGTTCTGCTATGCAATACAATTTCCAGTCAAGCATAAATAATTCATTTCTCGAGAAACTGAGCAGACATCAAAATACTTGGTTAGTAAATTTGCTTTGTAAGCAAGAAGTAATCTGCAATCTCTCTAATGTGAGTATCAAATGAATACGAGAAACTAGTGATGTGAAGTGGCGGAACTTTCCCGGGACCGGGACTGTGGCACGCCGCGCGCCGGGACTTTGAATCGGATAGATACGTAAGCGCGCCAAGTTGGCGTGCTTGGTGAGAAATATTGTAACGTTAATAGTACCTATTAAGTGCAATTTAGTTGAGTTTAATTTATTTTAGGATGGCATTAATATTGAAATAATCTCTAGCCACCAGCCAAGGAAGGCTATTGGTAATCACTATACCGCCCATTGTTGGTACAAGAACAGTCTCTAATGCGAAATCATTGTGGCTATCATACCTACTCAGCATAAAGCAGATAAAGAAGAGTTATAATCCATTAATAAAATTACTTGTTAAGTACTTTAATTGGAAGGAGGAGCTCGTGGCTAAGTAACAACAGCCGCACTGGTCGATCTATCAGGTTAAGCTACGCTTGCCGGGGTTGGTCAGTGGATGGTTGACCATCTTTACATACCGAGAATCCTCCGTGCGTGAAAGCACGTTATGCCGTTGGTCCCGGCAGTCATTCGTGGATCTTTGACAGTCGTTACGAATCGTCAGAAGCCCGAAAGTCTGACACCAGTCTTACCAAGGGGTATCGTATTACCCAGTTACTGGGTTGTGGAGGTCAGATAGGCAGTCGCTCCATGTAAAATACTGGTATTCAGCTGCATCCGGTTAGACTGGAAGCCGACCCCAGCATAGTTGGGAAAAGGCTAGGCAGATTGATTACTTTAATTGGAAATTACAAAATATTATAGGTACCTCGTGATTTTTTTCGTCCTGCAAGATGTCGTTGCCAAACAGTAGCCTTGAAAAAGTGCGGGTACATTTGGTCATTAAAAAAACCACCCATCTCGAAATCCCGCGATAAATCCCAGTGCGTCACAACACTATTAACAACGTTAATAATATGATAATGTGTGTAGGCTCACTCCAATTTAGTTCAGTGCCTTATTAGGAGGCAACCTTTATGCTTAGTTATTGTGCACTTTGGTTAACAAATGTAGCCTCATAAGTTTCCGGAAAATATTTTAAGAGAGAAAAGATTTCAAGACGCGGTCTACTGCAATTTTTTGATTAATTCTTGGCATAGCTAATGAAATTGTTCAGCACATAATTATGTTTTGTAATATTATTATTTTGTTTGCGATTTATATCATTTTTATTTTTAATATTTTGAATTTTTTAATAACATTTTACAATTTGACATTTAATTTTCTAAACGGTTTTGACATTTTTATAATTTTTTGTCAATATTAATAATTGTTTTTATGAATTGTTAAATATTTAAATTTAATTAATCACAATTTTATTTGGGTTTTGGGCAGTTTAATTTAAAATAGATAATAATGAATAGTTTATAATTTAAATGTGTGTGAGTAAAATTATGGACTTGTATTTATCTGAAATAAATGAATAAATAAATTTTAAACATCACGCCTGTTTTTACGAAGGGTAATGCAGAGATGTATTTACCTACCTATATATAGAATGTACACCCAATTTCACCAGTTTAAGTCCCAGCAGCAAACCTATTACCATGAAAAATCAATCAATCAATCTGCCTATCCTTTTCCCAAAGTCAAGTTCAATATAGTTATACTGGGGTCGGCTTCCTATCTGACCTCCACAACCCAGTAACTGGGTAATACGATACCCCTTGGTTAGACAGGTTGTCAGACTTTCGGGCTTCTGACGACCCGTAACGACTGTCTAAGATCCACGAATGACAGCCGGGACCAACTTAACGTGCATTCCGAGGACCATCAAACAGTCATAAATCCAGACTCCCATGGCAAAACCCAATAACACTTTGTTCATCCTGAGAATTGGACCCAGGACCACATGTTCAGCAGTAGCGCTTGCGACCACTGGACCAACGATAAAATTGACAAACTAGGTTTTAATAATAGTTGTGGTAGCCATTATGGTGTACCCAGTTAAAAATACAAGCATTATGCAGGTCAGGTCGTGGTATAGTTTCGTGTAAAATTCTGATAATTTGTCCCATATTTTTCTTCTGCAAATCACGCAATAACAAATAATATTTTTCTGGATTTATGCCAAGTTGAAGGCAACAGACTCGCCCATGGGACTTAAACATAACTGCTTAACATGCTGAATGTTTACCACGCTGGTGCTGCTCCACAGCCACTTGGGCTCACTAGTTAATTTGTATAATATTTGAAAAAGTTGCTTCCCCTTTTATTTTTTCTGACAGTAATGTCATGAACAATGAACTTAATGTTTATTTTTTATTTAACCGAGTTTTAATTGTTGAATACTCCAATAGATAATAATGATTTTCTTTCTTTTTGGTTGTAACATTATATTAATCTCTCAAATACATTGCAAACTATAGTTTTGTATAATTTAGAAGCATTTTTTTTTTTTTTTTTTGTAAATGAGAGTACCATGGAGCCGTTTATTATGTTATTAAGACTTGAAAGAGCATGGCAGTTGAGAGTATGTCATGCTCACTTAAATGTCGCGCTGATGGTGGCGAGTGTGCTGGATCATCCGGTTCCCTACAAAATGGTTGAGCTGGATGGTGCTGATCAACGCGTCATGTTCGTGAACGGGTGCCATCAGTTGAGACTGGTCATCTCTTATCTGCCAGGGTTTATTTTTAATCTTATATTTTGAATTGTTTTGGTTCTTTTTTGTTCATTGTTCTCACATAAAGAAGCAACAAGAATAATGTACCCAGGATTTTGTAATTTTCTATATTTAAAAGAGTGTCCTTGGAGTTTCTTGCCCGTTCTTCTCCATAAAGATCTAAGTTTTGAAATGGGCAACTAGCTTCAACTTACTGACTAACTGACCGACTATTTGACAATTCAAAAGTGCATGTAAATGGTTTAATTGAAGTAAATGAAAACGAAATCAATTATGGCATGGTTGTTTGGCTAATCAAGAAAATGTACAACTGCAATCTAAATATAAAGCTGCTAAAAAAAGAGTAGAATGTAAAATAAAAGAAGATAAAAAGAATTACTATTATGACGCATTTTCAAGATGTAGTAAGAATCCCAAAAAAATGTGGAAACTGATAAACACCCTAGCTAAAAATAAGACAAACGATGCCTGTGCTCTTCCAAAACTCTCGATTGATGGCAAAGAAATAACAAATGGCACAGATATCTGTAACGTGTTTAATAACTATTTTGCTACTATTGGCTCTCTGTTGGTCCAGAATATAATACAAACTAACCCTAACCCACAAATTACATCAAATACGCCAGTTATAGACCTCCAACTTACTAGTTTAGAACATTGCACTGAGGATGAGATATCCAAAATAATAGATCACTTAGATAATGATACTAGCTGTGGAATTGATGGGATAACAACAAAATCTATAAAATGCATTAAGAATTTAATCTTAACTAGCCTAACTAATTCCATAAACAGTTGCCTTGACAGTGGTGTGTTTCCAGACCGTAGATAAGTCTGGAACTAGGACTGATCCCGGAAACTACCGACCAATATCAGTGTTGCCTGTTATTTCCAAAATATTTGAAAAAGTTCTACACACGCGCTTATCTAAACATCTAATCAATACTAACTTTCTATACTCGCACCAATATGGCTTGCGCCCACACTCAAATACACTTTCGGCTACAGTTGACCTAATTACCAAAATAAAAGATAATATAGACAAAAAACAATTGGTTCTAGGTGTTTTTATTGACTTAAAAAAAGCATTTGATACTGTTAGCCATTTTATCCTTTTGAAAAAGCTAAAAATCATAGGAATTACTTCTACAGCCTACAAAATGTTTGAATCTTACCTTACTAATCGGCAGCAGATCGTCAAACTTGATAAATTTGCAAGTGCCCCGGCCAATATACAGTGCGGAGTACCTCAGGGATCGGTCCTGGGTCCGTTGCTTTTCCTCATATATATTAACGACATTAGTAGCGCTGGACTGACTGGTCACATATCACTGTATGCAGACGACACATGTCTTTTTTATTTTGGTGATTCCATCGCTGATATTATCTCAGAAGCACAGAAAGATCTTAATGTTTTGAATGTATGGCTTAGTCAAAACCTTCTGACTGTGAATGTTACCAAAACTGCTTACATAATTTTCGCAGCAAAGAATAAAAAAATACCATCATTTCCAAATCTTACAATAAGTAACCAACCTTTACGGAAATCAACACATGAAAAGTATTTGGGCCTAATTGTGGACAGTAAGTTGACATTCAGAGCGCATATTGACTACGTAAGATCTCGAATACTCCCACTAACCGGAGCCATACGTAACATTGCAAAATGCGTACCCTACAAGCTAAGACATACTATTTACAACACGCTGGTAAAGCCACATCTGGAATATTTGATCCAAGTATGGGGACAAGCTGCAAAAACAAATCAACAACACCTACAAAGAACACAAAATAAAATCATCAAAGTCCTCTTCAACTATGACTACTATACTCCTACAGAATTACTCTACAAAAAAACAAAACTATTTAACCTACAACAATTGTATACATACCATACATGTATGACTATCCGAAAGATCCTTAAGACCAACATACACACAAACATTTCATTTACACAAAAGACTTATAGATATAATACCCGTAATCAAGATGACCTCGAAGTACCAAGAGTGAGAACCTTGTACGGCAGGAAAACTATACAGTATGAGGGGGTCCGGCTATACAATAAAATACCTAAAAAAATCAGAGAGTGTACAAGCATGCCAACATTCAAAGCACGCCTAAGAAATTATTTATTGGACACATTTATAGCTTAGCTTGAACTGTTTTGTATTTTATTTAGACTTAAGTAAATACTTGCTATCCACACATATTATAAATTAAAGTTGGTTTTCGTGTTTACCTATAATTATGTCCACGTTGGTCTTCTAAACCACACAACAGATTTTGATGAGGTTTTTTATTTTGTTTTTTATTTTTTATAAATAAAAGTTTGATGTTCAGTTACTTGGATGGCTTGAACGTCGTAATGTAAATCAACCTATTGGTAATTTAGTTAAGTTTCTCTATAAGTGAACTGTAATTTGTTCTTTGAGAAAATAAATGTCTTTAAACCGAAATGCTCTGATTTTGAGTTTGCGAAATGTGGGTGAACTATAGCACCTCTGCCCAACCCTTCAGTTAACCTAGGCGTGATGCTGTGTTGGTTCAATTCATCCACTATACCCAATGCTACAATAGAGTCTTATTTCTTTTTGTGTGGTTAGTGACTAACCTAGTATCAGAGTTTTAAAGCCGCCCATGGGGCTCTGACTTGGCTTCACATGTCGTCGACAAATATCTCTCAGGAATTCCGGTTTCCTCACGATGTTTTCCTTCACCGTTTTTGAAACAAGTAATAATTATACAATACGCACATGAATCCGAAAAGTCAGAGGTGCGTGCCTTGGGTCGACCGTCGAACTGCCAAGTCATAAATCTCGTCGAACTCGAGACCTATGACTTGGCAGTCCGACGGTCACGCCACTAGGCTATATCATCTGTCTTCCCTCATTAGAAAACACTAAGTTTTTAGATCAGTTATTACGCGCGCTGTACTACTGAAGTAAAAGCTACGTTGTTTAAGGCGTTTTGCCAAATCTTTTACACGTGCAGCCTATGGGTCAAGCATACAAAAAAATCGTACCACAGCCTGCGTGTTCTCTACAATAATGCCTTCAGGGCGCTGATGAAACTGCCTCGCTACTGTAGCGCATCAGGTATGTTTGCGGGCGCGAATATAGATGTGTTTGCGGCGATTATTCGCAAGAGAGTTGTATCCCTGATGCGCCGCATACGAGGCAGTTCCAACAGCTACCTTCAGCTGTTCGCATGGAGGATGGATCTGGATTGCCCAATAATGCGGTACTGGACCAGGCTGCATGTTGAGCATTCCGGATACGAACCTAAATTTTGACTAAGATAAAACAATAATTATAGTGTATTTTAATCTTTTTGTTATTTATAATGTACGTATGTAATTGTAATTTATAATGTTTTTATTGATGGCTTTTGTTATATTTATCTAATTGTATTCTTTTAATTAATTCTTAATATATCTAAAATTTGTATTTCTCATGAATGCGTATGGACTAGTTCTGAAATAAAATTAATTGTATTGAATTATTTCCCATTTTCTAATGTATTTGGAGCTAGACTTTCACTTCTATACATTCTTATTCTATGGCAAGAGGAGGCTTAAAGGTACAAGGCTTTTATTAAAAAACTTAATCCGTACTCACACGTTATTCAGTCGACATTCCGCTGTCAGAGATTAAATAAATATAATAAGACTTCAATATAAAATAAAATTTTGGTGAAATATTAAGGTAGAAAAGTATTTCAATTCTGTAAAGTTCACTTAGAAATTCACTCAAGTGAACGCACACAATTTGAAAGCGAAATCTTTTGTTTGTGAAATTCACTCCTTGACATCGCTCGGATTTTGAAGTCAATTTTAGAGAATACAAGTTGACCCGACAGACGTTGTCCTGTCCAAATTTCAATAATTCATTAAAAAATCCAGTAGAAGAAGGAACATTCATTTGTATGGTGTGCATAATAAAGAATATTCTATCTTCTATCTATCTATCTATCATTCAGTTTTTCCCGAATTTAAAAAAAAAAACTGGAAACTTTTCAAATTTTTCTTTCCTTTTTATTTTATTTGTTATTTATGACATTTGTATGTATTTTAATTGTATGTGATTTGAATGAATTGAATGTTTGAATATTAATTTTATTATGTATGTATTTAATATTTTAATTTAATGAAATGTAATGATAAGTACTTTGTCTGAAATAATAATTTAATAAAAACCTAATTCGGACTATTAACAACATTTTAAAAAAAATTGGTAAAATTATGTAGTCTAGCTATTGTCACGTGATGCGCTTACCAACGAACCGCATTTCATTTTTAACCGACTTCCAAAAAGACCGACTTCTTTTTTTTTAATGTATGTATGTCCGCCGATTTCTCTGACAATTGCGGACCGATTTTGAAAAATCTTTTTTTGTATGAAAGGGCATGCTCCCGGATTGGTCCCATATAAATTTTATTAACTTTGCTTGTATAGTTTTTAGTAAGCTTCAATAATACGTATTTTTCCCACTTAGTATATATATGTGGATGATATGATGATAACTTCCTGTGACTGTTATTTACATAGCAGGTATTCGAATTTGTGTGGGGTAGGTACCACAACTAAAAAGAGAAAAATAAAAAACAATCTACTTAAAAAAATATTTTTTTTTTTCTATAATTAAATTTTTCGTCGGTTATTAAAAAAAAAAACAGCTGTTTCATAGAAAAGTGCAATACCTACGCGGTCAAAATGTATGGAGCAGCTGTTTTTTTTTTTTATAACCGACGAAAAATTTCAACGCGTTCAGAATCATGTACTGAATCCATGGTAACCGGTTTCGCGTCGATGTCCCTGACACCCCGTATAAAAAAAAAAAACTTTTTACAAAAAAAAACAACCGACTTCCGAAAAAAAGCACTACAAAGTGAAAAATAACTTTAATTTCGGAATTCGGTGTATTTGGTTTTGAATTTTCGTTTTTTGCTACCGACTTCCGAAATTAAAGTTATTTTTCACTTTGTAGTGTTTTTTTTCGGAAGTCAGTTGTTTTTTTTTGTAAAAAGTTTATTTATTTATATACACTAGTGACCAGCCCTTGCTTTTCTCGGGTGCAATCTAAGTAGATTGTCTATATACACACACTAGTGTCACATACATGATCTGACGAAGATTATGTCTGGACTTTAAAGGAGACTATGATCTCTGTGTTTGTTTCGTCCTTTCTTCTCAGAGTAGTCATAGAGAAAACGCCGACCTCATTTAGTTTTTAAAATATTATTGACGTGCATAAATGTTTATACAAATCTATTTACAGAAAATAAAATCATTTCATCATTTAATTTCTAGTCTATATCCACTTAAGTATGTGGCAACATGTTAAAACATCGAAACAGGGCTAAGTAAAATATTACTGCATTAAACGTATACATTTTCCGGAATCCTGTATGAGATGGTGAAAATTGATTGTGTAGTTTAAAAGTACTGAGTGGTCACAGAGATAGACACGAAAAACGACTTCATTTTATACTAGAGTCTAAATCACAATAACAACTATATCCTCAAGCACTCGAACATTAATTTATCATAGGGATTAGATAAACTAATGACAGAGGATTCTGCAGTAACTTTGTGAACTCAAAACTTATCGTTGGAAGACTTTCTTTTGTGTCGCTGCCAAATGAAAACTTCTCAGAAAACGATCATTACCGTAATAGCTTTTGATTTAATATATCATGTTCTGTTGTTGTGATTCTTTGCATGACTAACGTTATGTTTAAATTCATTATTTTCTGTAAAAATTTACGCTTGATGTTAATTTAGTGTATTGATGTAAATGCACTTTGTAATAAACATCACTCAATTGAAATAAACATTATTATTTATTAGTAAAATAATTCACCATCGACATTTCAGCCGAAAGACGTCCACTGCTGGACAATGCCTCCCCCTAATGGGGGGTATGCCGTAATCGCCACGCTTTCAAATACATAGAGAACGCTGCTGCCCATTCTCTAGTAAGTCCAATAGTCGCCTTTGACGACACCCACGGGAAAAAATGGGTTGGTATTATTCTTTACGTCCGGCACCACACGGAATGTGTAAAATAATCAAATAATATTATAATTATTATTTATTGTAGTCTGTCCCTATTACCTTCAACTTAACTGGCGAAATGTGGGTGTAAAGGATTTCACGCACTAAATGGCCACGACTATAGTTTACCTGGTCGCTGCGACCACTGGTCGTGCGCGAGATCCCGCAGGTACTATAGATACCCCCATAGATAAAAGAAAGTATATTTCTTTAGGTACACCTATGCCTAACCCTCTGGAAAACAGGAGTGATGTTATGATATGCTAGTATGTCCAATATAATGTAAAAACATATTTTTTTTTATATTGTTATGTTTATTTTTTCACATAACTTCTGAACTCGCTAGCTATTATAAAATAAGGACTATTTAAAAAAAAATTGGATTATTTATTTATTTATTTATTTATTTTATAAATTACAATTTTTCTTATATTTAAACAAAGCACACAATCAGACATCTGGGGTCTATCTTAGCATGCCATGGCCTTAAGATTTGATCAACGCGCTATTAACAGTTAAGTTGTTATCGAGTTGATGTAATGTTCCTTCAGCTTACGCTTTATGTTCTTACTATTCATTGAGTCTCTAATGTCTACAGGTATTTGGTTTAGTAAATTGGGTATTGTGAAAGAAGCGGTACGCCTGCCATAAAAGTTATTTTTGCGTGGCACTTGAAATGGTTTTGATTTGGCTTGTCGTGTATTCACGTCATATTTAACTGGAATTTGGATATCACTGTTATCAAAATGTTCCATAAGGAACAAATACTCAGCGCGCGCCAGAACAGGTAATACCTTGCAATGTTTAAATAACCCGGTGTAATTGTCTTGGTATTTATCTTTTACATATTTTGGTACTACAAGTTTGAGCAAACGTGTTTGTAAATTATGTATTTTATCTAGATAGGTTTTAAATGTGCGTCCATAACTGGTGAGTCCATAGGAGACTATCAACTCAGCAAGGGCTGTGTACATTTGCAGGAGGATTCTGTACGGTATATTGCGCTTTATAATGGAAAACTTGGTGAGTATCGCACGTAACTTGCCGCAAACAGATTCCACCTGGTAACTCCAGTTGAATCGGTTATCAATTATTAATCCCAGATAGGTATGGTATGAGACTTGCTCTATAGGCGAGCAGTGGCAGTCTGGTACGCTTTTATGCAGACAATCATGACTATGAGCAATGATGTTAAAGGGATGGGAGGTACATAAGTGACTTGAATGTACGTGTATAACTTTAGTTTTTTGTGGATTCAGAACAAGTCCCATATCATGGGCCCACTTAGTCATAATAGTAAAATCTTTCTGCAAACATTCTGCGGCCACACCAAGGTTTTTGTTAGCAGAGAGTATACAGGTGTCATCAGCGTATTGATAAAGGGAACAGTGCGTTATTATATTTTCTAGGTCATTTACGTATGCCAGATAGTGGAGTGGACCCGACACTGAACCTTGGGCTGTGCCTTGCGTCACGTTTACAGGTCTGCTAAGGCTAGGACCAACTTTGACGCGAAAACTCCGGCCACGAAGGTATTCTTTGCACCAGTCGAGTAATTTCCCTCTTATACCAGAGTTTTCGAGTGTTTTTAATAGTGTATTGTGCCTGAGTGTGTCAAAAGCCCTGCTGAAATCAATGAATATGAGTATAACATGCTGTTTCTCATCTAGGTAGTTGTTAACTTCATCAGTAAAATTGGAAAGTAGTTGATCTGTGGATTTCTTACTTTGGAAGCCATACTGTCCTTTGGAAATGATGTCATTGTCCCGATAAAAAGTGTGTATTTGGTCACATATAAATTTTTCAACTATTTTATTTATGGCAGGTAATATCGTTATAGGTCTGTAGTTTGCTAAGTCATTGAATTTACCTTTTTTATGAATGGGCCTAACTATACCTGTTTTTAATTCTGACGGATATTTACCTTGTTGAATACTCGCATTAATAAACTTTACTATTGCATTCACAATTTTATCTCCTATCATTTTGATGTCCATGATTCTAATAGAGTCATATCCAGCTGATTTATTAGTATTTAAGTTTCTAATGATTTTAATAATTTTATGAGGTGTAGCTTTTCTAAGGAATATTGATTTATCTTGGTATAGATAGAACTATGATCTTTTCATTGACTACTAATGATAACCATTCATGGCATTGCACTGACATAATCACCACAATTGCTATAGGTATGTTACTTGTCGATTACAACATTCTTTGCTTTTTTTCCGGGTTATACCGTTTAAAGACGCCCGGGGTTTGGGGATAAGACTGGGAAGTGTGGGATTTTTACCTCACTAAAACCACCCCGGTGGTCACCATCTGCTCATCCCTGTGGGGACTGTAAAGGGGTCTCCCCAAAACTTAATTGTACAAGAGTGCAATCCCCATTTTCAAAACTTCCAAAAACCCAATTTTTGTAACGTCGAAAATAATCGAGATCTTTCATTGAAAATTGACTGATGAGCGCTAGAAGTACTAGGTCATCATAAAACCCTGCAATTTGTTCGTTCCTCAAACTCGGGTGTCAATACTATCGATAACGACGGTCGCGAAGTGTGAAAGGCTTTCATCAGTAGGTACTCCGTTGAGTTAACATAGAAACTGGTTCAAACTGGATGTGGCCGGATAAAAATGGTTTAATCGAAATTGATTATGAGAAAATAAGAAGTCTTGTATGTGTCGAGTGATATAAAAATATTTTAAAGGTTTGAATTTTTATATAATTTTATACCAAACTCCTTGGCATTTGGTACTACCCTTTTCCATCTTTTCTCAATGTAGGTAAACCGTTTGCGACATCGACGACCGACGAACGATTGTCATTTTTGCCGAAAACTATAACAGTACTAATTCATCCAAAATATTTACTCCATAGATGGATTAAATATTTTAGATGAAATGTTTTCATTTGTAAAAATAGATTTTCACTGACGAAAACATTTGCGCTTTTAATTTTCGTCACCACATCGAAATTCCACCTTTATTTTGTGTCAAAAATAAGTTACGATACAAAAAGCACGGGGAAGGATTCAAGTGTTTCAACAAAGTTTAAGTAAAAAATTATAGTGACAGGAACATATAACATCATCCACATTATACTGAGTGAGAAAAACACGTATTATTGAATCTAACTCAAAAACTACCCAAGCAAAAGTAATAAAATTTATATGAGACTACGTCTGAAGTATGACCTACCAAACAAAAAAAATATCATCAAAATAAATTCACAATTAGCAGAGTAATCGCTTAAGAAACATACAAAAATAACATACAGTCGAATTGAGAACCTCGTCTATTTTTAAAGAGGTAGATAGGTTGTACGCGCTCCGCAGTGGCAAGTCAAAACTTGACTAGCTACCCAAGTTACATACGTATCGTTTTGTATCTTTTTCGCTCCCGATTATTACGACAGGCCTACTTCAAAGTGTCATCTAATAATCTGACATTGTGCTGTTTTTGAAGATCGAATGTTGGGTAGGTAGCCTAACCTAGGCTACGCTACTTCTTTTTACATAAATAGTACATTACTGCCGCGGCCTGCAAAACGGGCATTGATGGACGAACGTGAAAATGTGGGCCGAGGCGAAGCCAAGGCACGCATACTTGAGTCCATCAATGCCTGGTTGCGGCCAAGGCTTGTATACCACTTTTCTCAAATAATACGCGGAAATTCAATCAAATTTATAATTAAGGTACTAAAGCACGTATTACAGAACCTCACTCAAAACTCAAGCATTACTTAAAACTCTTATAAAGCCTTTTGATTGGTTGAAACTAGTTTTAAGTAATGCTTGAGTTTTGAGTGAGGTTCTGTAATACGGGATTTAGTACATTAATTATAAATTCCAGAATCAATGATGAACAACGATAATTTTTCACGCGCCAATATGTTTTTTGTTTCTTTTTTACTTTAAACAGCTCTATTTGCAAGCCAAATCGAAATTTAAATAAAATCTTTCATAAGTTACCTCCTTGGTTGCCATGTGTGGAAGTAAAAAGCTCGTACCATTTATTAAATTACGCGACAGATACTCGTATGAGATATTGTAGTAATTTATTCAGCCGCTAAACATGACAGATATGGATTTGCAAATGAATTTTCATATTCGATTTACATCTTAAAGAAGGTTGCCAAAATAATGCTCGAATGTCCAAGTATTTTAGAGAAAAAATTATTGATTTCGACACTTAAAAAATTCCGTAAAAACTTTAATAAAATCCTTAGTTCCACGTGCCCTCGCCATCTTTGCACAGGCTCTCTAATCAATGGCCTCTGAGGCTCAGAAACTTTACAGATTCAGTAGAGACAATAGACCTTTCTTCTTTGTGTGGGTATTAAGACTTCGGTATTAGAACTTAATGTTTGTTGAAGAAGAATCTTAAAAGTCGTGTTAGTTACACCATTTATAACTCAAGAACGGCTAGCCCGATTCTTATGATTTTTGATTTGTTGGATTTCTCCGCCCGAAGCAACTAATAAAACCAGTATTTTAAAAAAAATCTGCTGTTCCATACATTTTTAAAGCGTAGGTATTGCACTTTTCTATGAAACAGCAGTTTTTTTTTTTTAATAACCAGCGATAAATTTCAACGCAGGGGGATCAGAATTATGTACTGAATCCATGGTATCAGTTTTCGCGTCGATGTCCCTGGCACCCTGTATATACGTATATTAGGATAGTAGAATCATATCTTCAATCAACTCTTACTTGCCATGACTAATTTTAATTTTTGAATTGTTCTTTGTTTTATCCTTTTATTACGGACGCTTCTAACGTACACGCCTTTCCACATTGTTCTCACATGTATGATTTCAACATGAATGATGTAACGAATATTATGTAACAATTTATTTTACTTAAAAGAGTGTCCGTGGAGTTTCTTGCCCGTTCTTCTCCATAAGTACCTACTACGCTTTGGGATGGGCAACCAGCTTCATATTTCTGACTGACCGATTCCGTGACAATTCAAAAGTGCCTGTAAATGGTTTAATTGAAATAAATGCTTTGAGTTTGAGTTCATACAACTGTCAAAGAATGACAGTTGTAATATGAGTACAAGAACAATAATTTAAGTTGATAGTCACCTTGAAAAATAATTCATTTCCCAGACTTTACACAGGGCCGCAAATAAATACAGATGGGTCACTCCACATTTCAGTTATGAAGCTACAAGTAAGTACAAAGCGGGCTTGAATTGTCGAAGTCAGTGGGCGTAACGTAGTCAGAAGATATAAAAGTCACGTGTTATAAAGAGAGGCAACTTCTAGGTGAATATTACTGTAGGTAATTAGCACTGTGCGACCTGAATTGCACTTTATTGTATCGGTTCCGTAGTAAACAAAGAACCCTTATAGTTTCGCCATGTCCGTCTGTCTGTCTGCCTGTCCGCGGCTTAGCTCAGAGACGGTTAATACTAGAAAGCTGTGATTTGGCATGGGTATACATATTAATCACGCTGACAAAGTAGCAAAACAAAAGCATGAAAAATAATTATAAATAATTTTTATAAATAATTATAAATAATTTTTATAAATAATTATAAATAATTTTTATAAATAATTATAAATTATTTTTAAGGTACCTACCTCCCCTTCACGTAAAGGGGTGATGTTTTATTTTTTCTCGTCTATCCCTGTAGTCTGTTATTCGAGACCGAGGTCCGATTCGAGGTCGAGATATTGAGGGTGTCTGAAAAACATTTTTCAATTCAGGGATCCGTTTGCGAAATATTAAGCTTTAAAGTGAAAAAAAAGTTCCCCCCCCCCCCCCCCCCCGCCAAAAAGAAATCTATCACAGCTAAGTAGGCTTTACAGGTTAACGAGTAATAATCGAACAACTTAAATTTGCAGTTTGAAAAATATGATCTCCCATGACAAAATGTTTTTCAACTACAATGTTAAGTTTGTTCTTGGGATAAATTCATCCCAACTACGGAACCCTTCATTGTGCGTGGTCCGACACACACATGGTCGGTTTCTTTTTACTTGAATGATTTTGCGGAGTGACCCATCTGTACTGATCTGTGATAGGGCTCATAATGGATATATGATCTATGTTACTTAAACATATTGGTAATAACCTTTCACACAACATCCAAGGTCTCTTACTGCGACCAAACACGCATTAAAAAGAGCCGCGTCATCGAACCGTAAGGCTGCCTGTCTATTGAAGCGGAGTGAGGCAGTGGAGTGGAGCGGAGTTGCGGACAGTGTCTGTCCATTGATGCGGAGCAAGGTAGCGGAGCGGAGTTACGGACTGTGTAGAGCGAGGTAGAGGAGCGGTGTTGCGGACTGTGTGGAGCTAGACCGAGTTCACGTATTTTCCGCATCGCCTCTCCGCTTCCCCGCTCCGGTTCCCCGCTCTATTTCTCTGCTCCGTTTCCCCGCTCCGTTTTCCCACCCCGTTTCCCCGCTCCGCTTCCCCTCTCTGCTTCTCCGCTCCGCTTCCCGGTTTTGTATGAATTTTTAAACTAGTTCGCAAATCCCTGTCCACTGAAGCGGAGCGGAGGTTTTATGCAATTCCATTGGTTAATATTGGCACACCGCTACTCCGCGCCTCTCCTCTCCGCTCCAGTGGACAGGCAGCCTAAACGTCCTTATAATACCGCTAGAATGCACACATGTTGCCACTCTGATGCGACGTGAGGCTAAAACTAGCTCGTAATAAGTGTCACAGCACACTTGACGACTGTCACACTAGCCGCAGCTGAGCGACAGGAGAAAAAAAGAACAAACATTTATTGAGCACTGAATAAAAGGCAGGTCACCTCAGGTCACAATATATGAAAAAAAAAATCACGAACTCACGTCCGGAAAGCCAAAGGCCGGGTGTCTACGCTACAACAAATCAATTAAAAAAACCTTTTGACGGCATTTTTCTCTCGACTCAACCATGTCCAGTTGTTACGGGGAAATGCAAAACAGACGACGTTTCATTTGTTTTTTTTGTTGGGAATTTTCAAATAACTTCTCGGGCGTGGAGGGCGTCTCAGACTCTTACTGACTAAAACCCACCCGTATTCCTTCAGTTGCCTGTACATTGCCAGGGGCCATGGTATCCCTATCGGATTTACCCGCGACCCCGGCAGGCATCGGTCCTAGCAGATTCCTTCCGAATCTGTTGTGCTGACATCTCTTTGAGGCACGCGTGGAACACAACGTGCCGTCGACCCGGGCCTGGTCCTTATCGGACGGCGAGCTACCCATTGCTCACCGTCCGCAAGCCCATGCCTACGGTGGCCGAGAATCGGCCTGCGATTCCCGAGCTGAGCTACGAGTGACTGAATAAAATAAATGGCCGACGCAGTCAAAATCAAATTATGATTTTATTTCACTTAGACGGGCACTTATAAAACGTCAAACGCTAGGTGCACGGTTCCAATTGGTCGTTTCCTATAGATAACAGCCGGCAAACTCCACGCTTACTCGTTTAAAAATAATAGACCTTTATAATGTTTTGAAATTACATTGTTAGTAGGTAGGGAAGACAGTATAGGCCTGTTAACATGTACCAGGTACCTACTTAACAGAATAGTAAATGGTCAACAAATCTAGTGTACAAGGTCTACAACGTTTTCACATTCACTAAGTCTAAAAGAATCTATTAAAAGTAAAAAAAAAAAAAAAAAAAAAAAAAAACTATTTAATCCCAGTCGCAGAGTCGAAAAGTGTGCAGCACCGCGTCAATGTACCATACTTCATATTCCATTTTCAAATAAAAATACCATTTTGCGTCAAAGGGTAACAAATTCGAACTCGATCTGACAGATCAGATGTGAACCGCAAACTTCTATTTCGACTCGAATTTTGAAGTCGGTGCACATGATTTGAAAGTCGTACGTCTTTTGATATGTGTATTAAATATGCCTCGTGAACACTTTGGGGATTCGATAAGACATCTCTCTTAGATGTGTGCATACTATGTAAACAAGGTTTTAGTTTGAATACTTTCTCTTTTATCTTTAGATTTTGCACGTTAAAAATTACTTTGTAGCTCGAAGATTTATAGTCTCACTTCTTAAGAGGGGGTAGTAACCAAAATTGCCTATCTTCAATTAGATTTATCAGGAAGTTGATAAGACTTAGGTATAAAATAAAAATAACACGAGTAACTACATGATATTTCCAAACTTTTTGTGTAACAGAAACACAAAATATTAAAATTTTCTCGATAAAAAAACATAAGGAAGTTACCTCTAATTTTCCCGTATTTTCGATTTGTACTTAATATGGTAATGATTAATTGGATAAAAATTAGATGATTATTTGTATTATTAAAAGGCGAAAAAATTTGTGTAGGCTTTTTTTTTTATTCCTTTTATTTTTGGTTTTATTACGAGTACAAGCTTTTAGCAGTTACGACGTTCTTAGTTCGTGGAAGTAGTCATCTTCCGTCGCACGTTGCGGGAACTTCAAGCATATTTTTGTTTCACAAATCAGTCGCCGTCGCTCTGTTGAGACGAGAGGACTGCGCTCAAATTTTTGGCTTCGCTGTGATATTATTTATTTGTGTAAATAATATTTTCGTAATTTATCACATTCTAGAAAAGAAACTGTGAAATAGAAAACATGAAAAAAAACACTAAAACCACTTCCGAAACGATTATTAAAAGCTTTAAGAATTGATAATCTAAATAAATACCGAGGCTAAATAAAAATATTAAATTCAATGTTGATAATTGAAAACTCAAGATGACATACATTTTATTTGACAGATTTATGACTCTTAAAGTACAACTAGCGCCATTGTCCTGTATTTCGGTCAATTTTCTTGCGGAGAAAATTTACAACATAGCCAACTAGGCAATTCCACGTTTATTTGAAAGTTTGCGCTGGAAATTTTAAATCTTATTACGATTATCGCAAGATCCAAATTCGTTTACCCCACTTTTTTGACAAACTTCTTATAAGGTAACGCTTAGACGAACCATTTCGAGCGACTTTTGACCATCCCCTAAATGAGGTTGAAACCCGAAAAGCATAATAGGTTATTGGTATATTATTATATCCTTTATTTCATCTACATATCATTTACATTTTTAAATATTTTTAAAAAAACATAAAAATAATAGCCCACCAGGTATCGGGAGCAGGGTCCAAGCTACCGGTGGTCAGGGCTCGTGTATTATCTATGCTCCTGAGAGAGGAACCTCCTAACGATACACGTTGTGTCCAGAAGTCATTGAAGCCCTTTCTGGATCAAGCCCTTGATCCAACAGCCTAACGAGAGCCTCCTGAGGTGTTGGTCAAGGTTCTTAGCAATTATGTCTATGTTATAATGTAATATCTGGAATAATATACCTACTTGTATACAGCGATCATACTCGTACTTAGGTAAATTTAATAGGCCGTTTCATCTGATTATTTTGCATATACTTAGTACAGAAAATTCAAATTCGGATTCTATACCTAGCTAGATAAACGCCGGGCGAAAAGTTTCTGCCGGCGGGAATGGATTGTGTTTTGTTTTCGTCGTGTTTGATGAGAGGGGTAGGTAAGGGTTGCGCGGGTGAAATTTGATTTTTTGCTGGCTTTATGCGCCCTCTTAAGCACTGGTTTAATACCACAGACATGTACTAATGAGCCTTTTTCAGAAGCTTGCAGTCAATAAAAACCTGGTTGAGAAAAGCTTGTTTGAATAGCCCAAATATTTGAAATCGCCAACTTGCAGTGAGAAAGATTGATGATCAATGCTTCCTCTATTAAATTTATAGTTATTTTTACCCGACAACAGCGAAGCAAAAAAGAGGGTTCTGATTTTGACCGGTATGTATGCATGTTACGTATGTATACACAGCTATCCTCTGAACATCATTATGAATATCTATTAAATATATTAAAATATATTACGTGTAAGTTGTTTGTTTAATAGACGATAAATATTTATAAATATAGATTGTACATAACAATTTCAGATGAGAATATTTTCTTGTTTCATACTTTTTAGAACATGATTTTTCAGTAGTCGGGTTTTAGTTTATCAACTTTATTTTTTTAAATATTGAAATACTGGCTTTTATTTGATAAAAGTGGCCAATGGTAATATCTTATTGCGCTCAATGATGACATAATCTCTAATTCAACACTTAATATTGCCTTTTCCCAACTATGTTGGGGTCGGGTACCAGTATTTTACATGGAGCGGCTGCCTATCTGACCTCCACAACTCAGTTACTGGGTAATACGATACCATACCCAGGTCTAGTTGAAAACCAGCGTCAGGCACTAGTTGTCTGGCATTTTTGCTGAACTAGGCCCATTTGGCGCAGCCGCAAGGCACACTATCCTGCTAATATCTTAGAACGCACTTTACACTTTTTATTTGTTTTCTTTCTTTTTTAATTTGGTTTTTATTTGTAGTACAATAAATATGTTGTGTTGTGTGCCTTTTAGTCTGTGCTAAATAAATGTATGTTCTTTCTATTTTATTTTACCCCTTAGTAAGACTGGTGTTCAGATCGGAAATCTGAACACCAGTCTTCGACGACCCGTATCGACGGTCAAAGTACAAATGACAGCTCGGATGAGCGGCTTACCATGCTTTGTACGTGAGCCTGTGTATTTTCCAATCAACAAAATAACGGTTATTTTTAAAATGAATATAAGGCAGCTTATGTTGACGCTGGTAGCCTGGATATTCCACCTGATGTTATGCGATAACCTTTACTCTTCACGAATGCAATAATCTCGATCGTCACGTTCAACTAGAACGTGCCTTAAATTTTTCATAACATCCATACTTCCATAATAATATTTTTATATTATAAATTCAAAAGTTACTCTATCTGTCTGTCTGTCTGTTTGTTTGTATGTTACATTTTTACGCCTAAAACGAACGGAACGAACCCAAAATTAAATTTGAGGATAAATACAACAACACAGTAAAAAACATCTAGCACATACTATATGTTTCAAACAATTTTAATTCTTTAAAGATTACAAAAAAGCAAACTGTAGCAATACAATGGTATAGTTAGTAATTAACGCCATCATTTCGAGCGGTAGAGTTGCATCAACGTAGAACATTCCGCAGGCATCCATCTTGTGGAATGTCGTTTCATGTAGGCGTTTAATATTCTTGTACAACCTTTTTTCTTCAACTGCAATAATTACGGGAACATTACATAAAATCATGTTGACAATTTTGATAGTCCTGTTAAAACACCGGGACTCATACTCTTCAAACCGAGATACAGCAAAGCTGCTTGGCAACGGAAAAAGGGAAGATGGTGGTAATTCCTCAGACCAACTATTTCACGAAGAACTGTACTAGATATATCGCAGATGGATTGCCGATTCGGCTGTTTTACATAACCGTTAGTTGTTTCACAAAACCTCTAATCGTTAACCCGCAGGATTTATACATGCAAAAGGTTTATGCGATTCCGCGTATTAAAGTTCAGTAGATAAGAAAAGCCGCTAAACTTTGTTTAGCTGTTTTACATAACGGAGCTGTTTTGTAAAATAGCTAGCGGTTATGTAAAACAGCAAATTAAGCAATCCATCTGCGCCGGATACAAAACACAATCACAGGCAATCTCGAAAGAATGTATGACAATATAAAAGCAATAATAATACATACAGTAAATTGTTGGATCGTAATACCTGTACAGTTTGAATTCAACAAGACTGCGCATGTGTCTTGAATTTTATTCACAGAAACGTAGAATTTTTCAAACTCCAAGCTCAATATAGTTTCTAATAACAAAGTCTTAGCTAGCCAAGTGTTTATCATTAGCCATATTAAGTAACCACCCTGAAAAAGAAAACGTAAGAAAATATTATTGTCTAGTTTAATATGTGTGCTTAAATATATTTATGTCATGGTTTCTCAAGACATCTATTGGTTCCGAATTTTGTACCCCACCATTAAAAATATACAGACATTAAACCATGACTTAGTAAAATAAATCGATTATAATTTTAGTGAAATTCAAAGGTCAGTGCCGGAATCAAAGGACCACATTGAATGAAAGTGGTTAAAAAAAGAAATTTATGGATTTTTATGAAAAATCAAAGCATTGTAGCTTTCTCAAATTCAGCCCTACAAAACCCATTTTTTTGTACAGGCTACGCATAAGTACTACTAAATCCTACAAAATTTTCAAAATATCCGTTGGCTAGTATTCGAGTTCTAAGGTGGCTCCTCAATTCAGACGTCTGGATTGAGGAGCCACCTTTAATGTCTTATAACTTTTAAAGTGTTTTACTACAAATTCCAGGATCCGGCCTACAAAATCGGCTAATTTACTACTAAATATTGGTAGTACCCTCGTTCAAATATGAGACATGGCTCCTCAATCCAGACGGACACAACATTTTGTCGTAGAATACTCACCGAATATGCCTCGTTCTCAAGTGCTATCTGAATGTGAATCAAAGTGTTGTAGAAGGCGCTCGTACAGTGAAACACGATCTGTTGTGATTTTAACTTTGGTATAAAAATTTGTAAACCAACTGAGGACAACTACCTTGTAAATAAATTGTTACATACTTACCATTTGTTGAAAAGAAAACTTATAGATATCAAAGCAATCTAATATATAAACAAAGGCCTGATATAATCTATTGCAATGATCCTCTCTATCCATATCTCCTAAATTTCGAAAATTCAACGTTTGAATATTCCAAAGATCAGCTTTATTTTTTAACAACTTAATAATTCTGATAGCATACACAATATTTGTATCAAAACTTATTTCAATTAACCCACATAAAATATTGTGAGATGGAAGTTTATGGATTATACAAATGTAGATAGTAATATTAATACCAACACCCAAAATCGAGATGACACTTAACCAATTACCAATGATGAAATGTTTGAATGTGGTCTTATTATTAAGAAATCTGTGGATAAACAATAATTTTAAAACAAATATGACATTTTCATTGGTTTGAAAAACAACAGCGAAAAAATTTATAAGGAATCCAATAGAAGTAAAGATAAAATCTATGTAATTGATTCCATCAATGTCGAACTTATAATATTCACCAAGATGTTCGCTGAATATTCGGCGATGGAAACGATAGAAAAGAAAAGATATGAACATTATCGTGCCACACAAAGACATTAAAAACGATCGACAACTATTTGGAGAAATAAAATTGTCCCTGATTCTATACTTAGGACAAAAGAAAATATGTTGCACTAGGTTCAAGGGGAGAAGCATATACTGCACATCTTTGTCAACGAAGTTGTCTCCTAGAATCTCCAAACGGTAATTGCGGTGAATGTCACAACGTATTTTCCCTTTTTTTAAATTCATTTTAAAATTCAGATTACAGGCACGTTATTCTTCAAGAAGTGGTCGACTTGAATAAAAGGAAAATTCGGGATTACTCATAACAATGTTTTTTTGAACATTAACGTAATTGAGACACAAATGTTGATACAAACTACATAACTTGTAATCAACCATTATTTATATGAAGTTATTCAGTGCTCGATCAATAAAACTAGTGGCTGTTACAATAACGTGCGCCTTGACTTTTTTTATAGCCTTGGACAGAACATTGTTTGAATTGTAACTAAAGCAAAAAAACCTGAATTAGTAAATTTTATTTCTAAAGTATTTTTACAAGTAACTTATTTGTCATTTAAACGCTTAGTTTACCCTACCCGGTATGAATAGGTAATATGATAACCGGTACCCGATATGATAACACTAAACTAACATCTTGTTAACAAAAGATCGAGTGGCGATAAAGACCTGGAATTAGACGTATCAGTCAACTGGCGATGAGATGGGCAGACGACATTGATGGAATTAGCACAAGCAAAAACAGTACTATGTATGCCCAGAAGGAGGTGAAGTCGCGATTGTCACTCATTTGTTCGGAAAACCCGAACTCGTCCTCTATGGGCGTGGCCCCGGTATGACCCCGCGTCCTAACGAAAGCGACCTGTCGCGCGAATACGCGATCATCGCGTTCTTTATGTCACTCATTTGTTTGGAAAACCGGAAGGCGTTCACCGTCTTTTGGCGCGACCACGTGATTGTATTCGCTGAATAAAATGATCCCAACTGTCGCGCGTGGATCGATTTATACTCGCGCTAGTAAAAAATCGCATCACGACCGGCCGGATGGTAGGTCAGACAACAACCAAAGTTGCGCGTAGTGCATGAGGTTCCTAAATTAGGTTCAATGCAGTATTCATTCATTCAAGAATTCCCAGTGGCATAAATAGGTACAAAAACATAGTAACACACTTCCAGAACATACTCGTACTATATTATGTTTCAAAGAATTTTAACGCTATAGTGATTACAAAAAAGCAAACTGTAGCAACACAATTGTATAGTTAGTAATTAACGCCATCATTTCGAGCGGTAGAGTTGCATCTACGCAGAACATTCCGCATGCATCCATCTTCTTGAATGTCGTTTCATGTAGGCGTTTAATATTCTTGTACAACCTTTTTTCTTCATCTGTAATGATTAGGGGTGTGTATTACGGGAATATAACATTTTATTTTTTTAAATTAAATTGGCCCATTTGGTGGTAATTACCACCGCCTATATATCCAAGACATCGCAGGTCATAACACCAGGATTTCGCAGATGGAATACCGAATCAGCTGTTATACAAAACTGTTAGTTGTTTTACAAATCAGCTCCGTTGTGTCAAACAGCTGAACAACGATCAGCTTTGATTGCCATTTATTTATTTATTTATATATACTTTATTGTACACCAGAAAATACATAGTAAATCATAAATTTAACACTACAAAACATACAATGGGCTGCCTTATCGCTATCGTTATCGTTATCGCCATTGCGCTACGTTTAACGAAACTGCTATCCAAGTTTAGACATTATGCAGAATGGCTTATCTACAGCATGGTTGGAACTGTGACTAACCACGCGCGAGCCGAATCAGTCGTAGTAACTAAGCTAGGGCACCCTGACCATTTGGTTTACGTTAGGTTAGAACTGTGATCGACTGCGCGTGAGCCGAGCGAGTGAAGCGATCGGTCCCGCGGTAGCGGCTGACTTTCATAAAACTATGATAACTTTTGATTACAATTGTATTGTCCTTATTAATCACTGTTTTCACTTGAGGTAGGGTCATTTTTACTCATATTTATTACTCATTTTATTTATTTCTGTTTCGGATGGCATTATTGTTTTTATGACACACAAAGCTACGAGTGACATAACTCAAACTCAAAAGCATTTATTTCAAATAAATTACAGGCACTTTTGAATTGTCAAGGGGTCGGTCAGTCAAAAAGATGAAGCTAGTTGCCCATTCCAAACCGTAGTAGGTTCCTATGGAGAAGAACGAGCAAGAAACTCCACGGACACTCTTTTAAATCAAAATATTCTTACAAAATATTGGTTACATCATTCATGTTGAAATTATACATGTAATAACAATGTAGAAAGACGTGCACGTTAAAAGCGTCCGTAATGAAAAAATAAAAACAATTCAAAAATTAAAATAAGCCATGGCAGCTAAGAGATGACCAGTCCCTACTGACTGCGCCCGTTCACGAACATGCACATGAACATTCATAGAAGTAAAATCTACAATCTAACGTTTTATTCCAAGTGTTTTACATAACCTCTAATCATTAAACCGCTGTTTGATACACGCAAAACGTTTATGCAATTCTGCGTGTTAAAGTTCAGAAGATAATTATGAAAAACACTAAACGTTGTTCAGCTGTTTTACATAACGGAGCTGTTTTGTAAAACAGCTAGCAGTTATGTAAAACATCTAATTAAGCAATCGATCTGCGACAGAAACATCACACAATCACAGGCAATCTCGAAGTAATAATTGACAATATAAAAGCAATAATAATACATACAGTTGATGGATGGTAATACCTGTACAGTTTGAATTCAACAAGACTGCGCATGTGTCTTGAACTTTATCCAGGGCAATGTAGAATTTTTCAAACTCCACGCTCAATATGGTTTCTAACAACAAAGTTTTAGCTAGCCAAATGTTTATCATTAGCCATATTACGTAATTACCCTGAAAAATAAAACTTTTTTG
This sequence comes from Agrochola macilenta, assembly GCA_916701695.1. NCBI lineage: Eukaryota > Metazoa > Arthropoda > Insecta > Lepidoptera > Noctuidae > Agrochola > Agrochola macilenta. The sequence goes on along the minus strand of OU753572.1, from coordinate 4,367,545 downwards.
TTGCTATGCTTGTTGTTTAATATGTATGTTATATCGACGGGTGCAAAGTAAATGTATTTATTATTGCAGTAACTAACTAAAAATATCATGTTCTACAAGACGGCAAAAAAAAAGTACAAAAGATCGCCTCACTTTTTATACTTTTGTCACGTACGAAGACAACTACTCTAGTTTTGTAAAATTGCACGACGTAGATGCGTTTAACTACAGCACGCGCTGACCGTTTTCACGCAGGGCGCGCATATATTTGTTTGTTTTGGCTTGTTACGTCTTAAAGTTTGTGTGAAAGTGTTATCCTAATAGTAAACAATTTGAGTACATCACGATATACAATCGTGATGTACTCAAATTGTTGTATTTGTGGGAAGAAATTATTTGTGAATTGGGAAAAGCGAGACGACAATGCGCTATTATGAACCGAGAAGAACTATTAAAACTTATTGATAACAACCGTGACACTGGTTCCGGTACGAATTTTTTATTATAATAGTAGAATGTTATTGTTATTTTTAAGTTAAATCATGTTTAGTTGTTGTAATTATGAATAGGTTATCATTGGTTTTTTTTTTTTTGAAACGACGCATAAACGACCACCTGCTTTGGCTTTTTTTACTTTGAAATTATAATAATGTAGATGTCTCAAACGTTAAGCTGTAGAAAAAGACATCTGCGCAATTATGTTCTGAACTTGGTGTATTTAAGATTTAACACAGTCATGAACTAATTTTAATAATAGGAAATGTTGCACTCTTTGTATTTACTGATATATTAAACATACTTCATTAAATCCAGATTTTTTAATTCCCATTTAGAAACGGCCAAGTGGTAGTTAACACAATTGTCATATTCTTAAGCACAATGTAGATGCAGACAACTGCAATATCTCGTAAATTAAACATATTTAAAAGATCTCAAATATACACGTGGTGTTCTTATTAAATAATGAAGCAGTGATGAAAAGTTCAACAAATTTCGTTTAAAATTAACAAAATGAGAGCACTTTTTCCTACTATGCACTCCCCTGAAAAGTAGCTGTTTTATATACAACTCTTTTTACTTAGCACCCGTTGATATTATAAGCCTGACATCTATGGTTCCGAATTTTGTACCCCACCAATTAAATATATAAACAGTAATCCGGGACATATTAAAATAAATCGATTATACTTTTAGCGAAATTCAAAGGAAGCGAGTTCAGTGCCGGGATCAAAGGAACCGACCAAATTGAATACAAGTAGTTAAAGTCGTTCAAAGGTTTTTCAATTAATTGTAAACATCTGTAGTAGAATACTCACCGCAAATGCCTCGTTCTCAAGTGCTATCTGAATGTGAATCAAAGAGTTGTAGAAGGCGCTCGTACAGTGAAACACGATCTGTTATGATTTTAACTTTGGTAATAAGAATTTGTAAATCAACTGAAGACAACTCTTTTATAAATAAATTGTTACTTACTTACCATTTGTTGAAAAGAAAACTTATAGATGTCAAAGCAATCTAATATATAAACAAAGGCCTGATGTAATCTATTACAATGATCCTCTCTATCCCTCTCTCCGACATTTTGACAATTCAAAGTTTGAATATTCCAAAGATCAACTTTATTTTTTAACAACTTAATAAATCTGATAGCATACACAATATTTGCATCAAAGCTTATTTCAATTAAACCACATAAAATATTGTAAGACAGATGAAGTTTAAGGATTATACAAATGTGGATAGTAAAATTAATACCAACACCCAAAATCGAAATGACACTTAACCAATTACCCACAATGAAATGATTGAATGTGGTCTTATTATTAAGAAATCTGTGGATAAACAATAATTTTAAAACAAATATGACATTTTCATTACTTTGAAAAATAACAGCGAAAAAATTAATAAGGAATCCAATAGAAGTAAAGATTAAATCGAAGTAATTGATTTCGGCAATGCCGAACTTATAATATTCACCGTGATGTTTGGTGAATATTCGATAGTAGAAGCGATAGAAAAGAAAAGATATGAACATTATCGTGCCACACAAAGACATTAAAAACGATCGACAACTATTTGGAAAAATAAAATTGTCCCTGATTATATACTTGGGACAAAAGAAAAAATGTTGCACTAGGTTCAACGGGAGAAGCATAGACTGCACATCTTTGTCAACGAAGTTGTCTCCTTCAATCTTTAAACGACAATTGCGTTTGATGATACAACGCATTTTCTCTTGTATAAAATTCATTTTAAAAACCCAAAGAAATTCAGATTACAAGCACGTTATTATTCAAGAAGTGGTCGACTTGAATTAAAGGTAGATTTAGGATTACTCATAACAATGCTTGCTTGAACATTAACGTAATTGAGATACAAATGTTGATACAAAACTATGTATCTTCTAATCAACCTTAAAGAAAACTTAATATTCATCAAAGTAACTTGAAATAAACGATCACTTATGATTTATTAACGTTATTTCGTTATATTTGATGAAATTTTTACATGTACATACAACTTCAGATATTTATTTTATAGACTTGGACAGAACGATGTTTGAATTGTAACTAAACCAACGAAAACCTGAATTAGTTAATTGTATTTCTAAAGTATTCTTACAAGTTACTTATTTGCCATACTTAGTGTTTTATAACTCGAATGGTTTTCTATAAAACATTGGACAAGCTCTGATATTGTTTTAAAATATTTTTTCGTTTTTGTGTTTTCTATGAGGACGTTACTAATATCGTACTGTTCCTATTTTTTTAAAGGATCAGCCCCACAAGTTTTCTTGTTCCATATATCTCTTTTATGAAGATAGAAACACGGCGGGTAATTGGTATACCGCAAGGTAGTATCCTCGATCCTATACTATAGTTTGTTAATGTGTGTGGGTTTGGATACGGTGTCTGTCTCTACCTTCTGGATTTTTTTAATATAAAGATTACCAACATAATCGATGCCTGTATTACAAAATTTCAAACTGTAACAGCACAACAATTTTTTATTAAGAAAACTTATCAGACTCAATTGTAACGCAGCGTCTACGTAGAACAGGCCAAACATACGTAATTTGCTGAATGATACTCAATGAAAGCGCAGTACATTCTTGCATAGTTATTTCTGATCATTGCATCTTTACATAATGGCACAACCACCTTTATTTGTTTTCTACATTATTTGCAAATAAATAATTCAGTTTCTGGTTGTGACATATTTATAGTTTTTAATTTATTTGCAAATATCAAAATATATCGGATAAATGGCCGTATTTTTTACTGCGTTGACTAATAAACTTTCTTTTTTAGAGCTCCAAGGGACCGTAGACCTACGTATTTGAAATTACTTTCTACTTGATGCCTCCACGCGTTCCCGAGAAAAAGGGTTTTGACAGACGACAGACGGGCCGACAACAAAGTGATCTTCTATCCGTTTGAGGTACGGAACCCTAAAAATGTTTTTGCAAGTCTGCGATTTCTCCCGCTGGAAAGGTGTTGAACCGCACATGGTTTAAAGCGCTGGATACTTCACTGTTTGTCAAATGCTGTCTTGCTTTCTGGCAAATGTAACTAGCGTCAGGCACTTATAGTTGTCTGGTATTTTTGCTGAACTGGGCCTTTTTGGCGCAACCTTGAGGCACACTCCCCTGCTAATTTCTTACATCGCATTTCACACTTTTTATTTGTTTTTTATTTTTAATTTTATTCTTTTCTTCTTTATTTTCTTTCTCTTTCCACTTAAAAAAAAACAGGTCAATAAACTTTATAAACCACGATATCAAAGAGTAGTTAAACTAACGAGTGTGATATTCTCATTAACATTTAACCGGAGATGTTACAGCTTCATTAACCATAATGGTTTGCGGTTAAATTTTATTTAAAGGTTAGTACAAGCTGGTTCGGATTCTAATTAGTAAGCTCCCGTTACCTACAAGGAGAAAAGTGGCTGCTAAGTTTTAGGTCTCAACGTTAGATGCGAAGTTTCCTATGTTGTAGTTTTTAACCGATTTGATAAAAGGAGGAGGTTATAAATGTTCCTCTGTATGTTTTTTTTTTATGTTCATCAATATTTCTGTCAATTGTGGACCGTTTTTGAAAAAAAAAAAAGTTTTTTTGGTGAAGGACGCTTGCGCGGTGGTCTCATAAATTTTATTAACTTTTTTTGGGTAGTTTTTGAGTTAGATTCGATAAGACGTATTTAATCCAGTTTGTGTATCTTAATGATGATAAAATACTTCCTATCACTGTTATTTCCATAGCAAGTGGTGGTGGCGAATTGTTATGGGGTAGGTAGGTACCATAACTAAAAAATTAAAAATATTAAAAAAAACAACCGCCTTCCAAAAAAAAAACACTATTAAGTGATTTTTTTGTAATTTTTCACCTTGTAATGTTTATTTTATTTTTTTATTGTGTTTTTTGTATAATTACTATTGAGATTTAACTTCCGCATTCAGAAACGTCATACAAGAAAAATCAATCATTAACTTTAATGACCAGCCATGGAATAATTCAGTACATACTGTGATGATTTATTTAACTCCTTGTGACCAGCATCTAAAAACACGTCAACACAATGTAAATGTTCTCAATTTGTCATATTTTTGACTGACAGCGTTCCAATTTATGTCTGCACATTAAAGTTGATCATTTATTTTTAAGTCAGATTTTACTGTGTAACTTTTCTCATCATCAGTCACTTTTAATTTAGTCAATGCAAGTTTCTGCCAAAAACTACGTACTATAAGTACTAGAAAGTATTCTTCTGTAACTTCACTTAAAAGTACCTATCGATCATCAAAGCACTTCACAGAACCTCAACAGCACCTTATCTGCTTAAGTTAAAGGCGCACTCACGCTAAGTGCTTCTTAGTTTACGTGACGTCACACCGGGAAGTGCCGTGGTATATGCACAATGAATTTAAGAAGCGCTTATGGGTAATAATCAGCTGACAGAAAGGATGAGGTTCGGTGTCGTAGCCTTCTTGCTACGGCGTAGCAGTCTCGTAGCTATGGCGTAGCGCACAGTGTGTTAGGAACCCTATTTTTGTTTCATTATGTTTTTATTCAAGGAATCGATAGTTTCTATCATTTCTGGTGCGAGAGCTCAACTCCAGCTTCGCTACGTCAGGTAACTTTTTTTTTTTAAATCTCAAAGTTTCGTAATATCCGCATCATGAAAAACGAAAACAAAATCTTATTTAAAAAACGGAACTACTTATTCCAGTTTCTATTTATTCCATTAATTGTATGTACAGTAACCTACCGTTCCACCAATTTCTGTTGCTTTAGTATGAATGGGACGCGAGATATGATTTTTTTCTCATTTTTCGTTTTTATTTTTTTATTCACCTATAACACCGTATTAGGTCGTAATTTTTACATCAAAATATTGCTTATACTTTCTATTATGTGTAGTAATAAAACCACAACATAATTCTGTGTTATCCGAAAGTTATTACAAATTTTAGTAATATCCGAAATATCTGCAGTTAGGGCTGTCACTTTAATCAAAATGTAGATGCTTTTTTATGTTATAATATTTTAGTTAATTTATCATGTCGATGACTAGATATCGTTATTTTGTCGCTTAGTTGGCTAAAATTGTCTGAATGTTAAAGGAAAATTTTAAAAACAACAAATTGTTAAGAGAATCATCAAACTACAATAACATGACTATGGTATAAAACTACGGTCTAATTCTTGGTCGAGTCCCTCCACAGCTACTCAACGGCTACTGGCCCTTTCTGGATACAAGTGGAGGAAATGCTATCATGTTGGGCTGGTACACCTTCTCAACAGTCAATAAATTCTCATCCGAAGGACTTATCTAGTACCTAGCTAATATGATATAGGCTAACATAATGGGATTTCCCTTCATGCTCCTCTCTGATATATAACAAAATCAACAGTTGTTCCAAACTGTGCTAGAACAACGTCAGGGTAGATTGAGCGCCAGTCTACCCTTATACCGTAACCGTACTCAACGTATGCACATCAACAACCCCAGTAAGGCGTGACTGAGGTACGTCGTCCAGAACTCCGGCCGAGGGGCTTGCCTTAACTGGCCGGCTCGCGAGAAGGATATACTCTATAAAACCTGACAGCGAAGTCGTTCAAAACCTACGGACACCTATGAATGGCATCCTATGACTATCACGCTTCACAAAATTTTAGTCCATGGTGCGAAAATAATAGAATCATCAAGTTTACCTGTTGGCATGCTCTCTGAACAGGCGGCTGAGTCTCGAAATAAATTTTGAAGGTTTGACAAAGAGCACCATACCAGAAAGATTTCTCGTGAAACAACCATGTCTGACCTTTTTCACAGAGCCTTAGTCTCATCTGATCCAATTATATCTGATTTCAACCATTAGAGAGAAAAAAAAAGCAAAAAGAATTCCATTACCAGCAGTCGCATTGTCTTTGTTGAGACCTGTTAACGAAAAAAATCTAAAAATTGATGATTATACTCATGTTGAATTTGTTGTTATTAGTAACGCGGATAAGTAACCATTTAATATAAATTCAAAACAAATTGATTTTTTCGGATAAAATATATTTTAGTTAATATTTTTTCTGATCCATAAAAGTGACAGCCCTGAACAAAAATCATAATGTGCAATAACTATTGAATAACACGGAATGTTGTGGTTTTATTACTACACATAATAGAAAGTATAAGCAACATTTTGATGTAAAAATTACGAACTAATACGGTGTTATAGGTGAATAAAAAAATAAAAACGAAAAATGAGAAAAAAAATCATATCTCGCAACCCATTCATACTAAAGCAACTGAAATTGGTTGAACGGTAGGTTACTGTGCAAACAATTAATGGAATAAATAGAAACTGGAATACGTAGTTCTATTTTTAAAATAAGATTTTTTATTCGTTTTTCATGATTCGGATATTACGAAACTTTGAGATTTAAAAAAAAAATTGTTACCTGTCGTAGCGAAGCCGGAGTTGAACTCTCGCACCAGAAATGATAGAAACTATCGATTACTTGAATAAAAACATAGTGAAACAAAAATCGGGTTCTTAACACACTGTGTAGCGCTCCGCGTAGCATTCTTTGAATAATTGCTTTACAAACAACTAGCGACCCACCCCTGTTTCGCAAGGTTTTACGACTTGACAATCCATCGCGATTTCTTTATTATAAGTTTAATATTAATTCATTATCCACTTATACCTTCAATAGATTGGTACATTTAATTCTATTGCGTTCATTTCTTCTTCTCAGGTCAGTTGAAAAAAAATCTTTAGAAATAAGCAGTACCTGTCTACTCAATACTTATACGTTGTATCTGTATCTATTTTACTATGTGAACAAAAATAGTAAAATAAATAATAATATCCCCAGGAAATCAGGATGGCGACCAACCGATTAACTTTTAAAGTTAAAGTTCGCGAGCACATTCGCAAGAAGCTGGCAGTATCATCACAACAGTAATGTTTTCCCATTGATTGTCTTAGTATATTTATGTGTATTTATTTGTACTTATATTTATATATAATTAGGTATATATATTATATTTATAGATATTAATAGGTATATGTATATCTTTATATTTAAATAAATATTTATTCCTCAATTCTCGCTATTGCACCTACCACTGTTTGTCTCTGCATCACCCAAAGGTTGACTGGTAGAAAATGCCTATGGCATTAAGTCCGCCTCTGTACATTTTTGTGCTTGAAGTATTAAATAAATAAATACAATTATAGATAAGAACCTTTCAATTTTATTCTAAGCAAATGCCTAGCTGTCTCTTAAAGTTGAGATCTTTAAATATGCTTGCTAGACATGTCTAACACGCTTATATATAAATAGGAATTAATAGGGAATTAAATACCAATGTGATGGTACTAATACCATTTTTACGCAGCTTTGAAGTTTAATTTTATAAGTAGAGCTATATCACATGAGCATCAGCTAAATTATTATCTTCAGCTGAACAACATAACATCACGCTTATATTTCGCCGAAGGGTTAGGCAGAGGCGTACCTACTAGTACACTCACATTTCGCCGGTTATGTTTAAGTCCCAGGGGGGCGAGCCTATTGCCACCAACCGGGCATAAATCCAGACTACAAATTCAAATTCATTTATTGGCTTCTTTATTGGTGTGATTTTTGGTACATTTTACATGAGATCTTAGTTTAGGAGTATGAGGAACAGGGTGTAAAGTTCACTCATCCCCCATAGAAAAGGGAGGATCCTCCAACCAGACGGGTGTCGTGTCTGGCGGGCAACTGCCCAGAGGTTTGAAGTTGGGACATTCTATATCTAATTGCGCGATGCAGGATTTGTGACGTCAGGATGTTGTGTGACGTCAGGTCTTTGATGCGTAGTTCACATGTAGCGATGTAGATGCCGCTACATCACTCCCCTCCGGAGACCGGAGGTCGATAGTGGGCTGAGTCTTGAATCTTGCGATGCTTCACAGTGCCAGCTGTGGTTCCAGTGAGTCGGAACCGGGTGTCGCATAGTTCGCAGTGGGTCGGAACTGTCTGCGGTGATTCCCCAGTGAGTCGGGGTGGCGCTGCGCCTTGATCCAGTGGGTCGGAGTGGGTCGGATGTGGTACAGCGATGGGTTGTGGCTGAGGATGATGACCAGGAATGCGCGTTTGCTGCATGCTGGTGGTCAGGATATCCGTTGAAGCCGTGGGTGCTGGCTGGCTGTGTGACCCGCCTCACGAAAGCTTGCGGGAGTGATGATGATGATGACGTCACGCTGAAGTAGTTGCACGAAGGCTGCGTTGACGTTCATATACGGGGTCACCAATTTAGGGGTGTGAGGAACAGGGTGTAAAGTTAACTCATTCCCCATAGAAAAGGGAGGATCCTCCAACCAGACGGGTGTCGTGTTTGGCGAGCAACTGCCCAGAGGTTTGAAGTTGGGAGATTCTATACAAAGTTGATACGACAGAGGGGCTTTCCTTTAAACTGCCTATACTAGGTACCATTTTCAAGCTCTGTACCAAAAATCAATTAAATAGGAGCAGTAGTTTAGTCGCAAATGATTTTTTAAGTTTTTGCCCCGTTTGAACACGATGTATCTTTCCTAACAGCTGATTATGTCTATACGCATAGGTCATGCACCTTAAAACGATAAATCTGAGTATAACCTATGCGTGGTTGCCGCTGTGACGCAAATCACAAGTACAACCAAATATTCTCGCTAAAAAGATGACAATGCAAACAAGGAAGCAATAAATACACAAACACTTGCATTTTCATTACGAGTGTGAAAATCATAGCAAACACACCGTGGGTAAAAGAAATAGAAATAGGTCAGTGTGTTGCTATTGCATCCTAGCGACGAGGGGCAGGGGTTGCGATCGGTAAGTGAGTGGGGCTTCTAAAAACTGTTTTTTTCAGTGCGCCGATGCTATTCTTTCGGAACGTACTTATGTTACGTAACACGGAAGTACCTGCGCCGCCTCCGTATTGTCGAACTCGCGCGCTGACAATTGGGATTTAGTTTTATTATTGTGATAGGACACTAAACAAGTTTAAGACAGTATTTCTTTTTTTATTGTGACAGGACACGTAACTTGGGATTTTTATTATTTAGTGTTAGTGTTTTTTTTTTGTGATCGACTGCTTTTATTGTGATACGACACGTAATTAAACTTTGGTTTTGTGTGTGTGTGTGTGTAATTAAAGTGTTCAACAATGCCTCGTGTAACTTACACGGCGTTAGAATACACTGACATGATTTTTAATTAGAAAAATAAGTAATAATATTCTCCGTCGGTATAATTTGTGCATTCATGTGAATGAAGGACACATCGAGAATTTAAAATTTTAGTGTTTTTGTTGTTGCGCGCGTACTTCAAAACCATACCTAAAAGCCGCGAGTGAAGGCCTAAGCCGCCGCCCGCGCCACCGCCGCCGGCCGCCCGCTTTGAAATGAGATAAAACACGCCGCGCGGCGCGGGCGCGACGTTGCCACTGTTACCTAGGTATCTTCTAAGGTCAGTTAAATTTATTTACAAAGGGTGGTTGCGTTTTACTCTGATTCATAAGCTATTTAGTTTGTTTGAAAAAAAAAAAAACTCATTTTTGATGCTTTTTATTTTTATACCGTATCGAATTAATACGAAACACGTATAGTATACGTAGTGTAATTTAATGCCCCTCTGTCATATCAACTCTGTATATGTTTATCGCGCGGTAAACTCTAATTGCGCGATGCAGGATTTGTGACGTCAGGATGTTGTGTGACGTCAGGATGTTGTGTGACGTCAGGTCTTTGATGCGTAGTTCGCATGTAGCGATGTTGATACCGCTACATAGTAATAAATAATTAGTTCCTCACAAAACTACCTTAAAGTTGTACACTCTTTCACATAATTAGTAATTATTATTAAAAAAATTGGTTGTCTGTAAAGTCGGTTTACGGACGATAGTTTAACGTGACAACGTCATAACAAAACATTCCCATCCCTCGTTCCGATCGTAACGTTACAATGAGCGTAAAGGGACACTTTTTCGTGCGTGCAGCCGGCGTTCATCGATTTATTAGACGTTGTCACGTCAAAAATGTCACGTCAACCTATTAAAATAAAATAATTACAACGAAACACAACATAACTTAAGACAGAAAAAACAAGCAAAACTTTAACTATTGAGTATACATATAAATAATGAATGGAAATAAAGATAATAATACATTTTCAAAATTAAATAAATATCAATGTCAAATAACTTACAATTTATCATTAAGGAATTCGTCATAGTATTTTTTTTTTTTTCAATAGTAGATTTTATAATTTGTTTTTAAATTGAATAATATTTAAGTCCTTAATTCTATTTGGTATTTTATTAAATATTTTTTGGGCCACACAAAGTATACTTTTGTGCAACAAGGCGGTCTTTGATGGTCGAACGCATAATTCATGTCTATATACTTGTCTTGTCTCTGGGCTGCTACTGAGAAATTCTAGATGGCAAAACCTAATAACACTTTTCCCGACTCGGGAATCAGCTGAACAAAAGCCTCCCAAATCCTATGTTCCATACTATTTCCTATTTCCGTTCTATTTATATTGTCTTAAATACAGGCCGAGCGAGACTTCAATATCCAGTCAAAACAAGCACAATATTACAAGTATAATTCCATAAAAGGAATACTTATCAATCAGTAAGTAGTTTCAAGTAACATCGTAGATCAAAAGGAAATGATTGATGGATTGCTAAACTTGGTGGGAGCTAACATGATCAATTCTCAATCAACTTCGGAGCTTGTGCAAGAAGTAAGGAACTAGAACGGGGTTTAGAACTATCGACTAGTGTGATAGTAATTTGAAAATAATGTTGCTATGTAATTTCTGAAATGAAGAGATCCATAGGATAAACAAGGTAACCGACATACCCCAAAGAATTTCCAAACTTAAGTGACAGTGAGCAGGGCCAACAGCCGCACTGGTCGATCCATCAGGTTAAGCTACGCTTGCCGGGGTTGGTCAGTGGATGGGTGACCATCTTTACATACCGAGAATCCTCCGTGTCTCGGAAAGCACGTTAAGCCGTTGGTCCCGGCTGTCATTCGTGGATCTTTGACAGTCGTTACGAGTCGTCAGAAGCCCGAAAGTCTGACACCAGTCTTACCAAGGGGTATGGTATTACCCAGTTACTGGGTTGTGGAGGTCAGATAGGCAGTCGCTCCATGTAAAATACTGGTATTCAGCTGCATCCGGTTAGACTGGAAGCCGACCCCAACATAGTTGGGAAAAGGCTAGGCAGATTGAAGTGACAGTGGGCAGGGCACATTGATCCCAGAACAGTTCTGAAGTAACGACCGCGTACAGGAAGACGTAGCTTTCGAAGGCCCCCACAAGATGGACTGATGACCTGGTGAAGGCCGCAGGAACTCGCTGGATGCGGGAATCACAGAACCGGTCGAAGTGGCGGTGCTTGGGGGAGGCGTATGTCCATCAGGGGACGTCTTTCGGCTGAAATGATGATGTAATTTCTATATCGGACTTTACAAAGAGACTGTCACTGACACAGAAAACTTCGAAAGCCGTTTTTGTCCGAAATTCGATGAACCATATTCTTCTTCGTCATGTCGATGGTACGTTGTGGAAATTTGGCCCAAAACTTCGCCAATTCCACGGCATAGTCGGTGGCAGCACAGAGGTCGCTATGGCTGCATTTTTTTGGGCACAGAGGGCAGAATAGGAGGAGGGATATACTTTGCGCCACAACTCCATATTCACACCCTGCTGCCGTGACTAACCTAGTGTCAGAGTTTTAAAGCCACCCATGAGCCTCTGACTTGGCTTCACATGCCGTCGAGAAATATCTCTCAGGCATGGCTGGTTTTGGGCACGCCACAATTGTGGCGATAAGTCCCCTTTTGAGGAGTGGATATAATATCATTAAAGTTATGATTCCTAATGTGAAGATCTAATTGTATGGACACTGTCATCATTTGAATATTCAAATTACCACTAACATGAATATAACACCACGACTGTGTTCCCCGAAACGTGGGTAGATTATAATAGTACACCCACACATTTTACATTGTTAGGCCGCACGCACTTGAGTACGCCACAATTGTGGCGATAAGTCCCCTCTTTGAGGAGTGGCTAGAGAGGCGTCACGGCGTCCTCACCTTCCGCCTGACGCAGGTCCTCACCGGACACGGTTGTTTCGGGAGGTTCCTGTTCAGGATAAAGCGGGAGGAAAAGGAAAAGGTATGGCTGGTTTCCTCACGATGTTTTCCTTCACGGTTTTTGAAGTGATAATTATACAATACGCACATGAATCCGAAAATTCAGAGGTGCGTGTCTTGGATTCAAACTCCAGACCTATGACTTGGTAGTCGGACGGTCACACCACTAGGCTATTACTGCTCTCGCCCAAATACTGTAAACCCTATAGTAATATGCTCTTATCAGTCTATAATACCTCAAATTGCTTAGCATGATCCTCATACTGCAGCATTATGTTTGAAAAAAATATAATTATGGTAAAGTTGAGGATTAATGTTAAGACCAATATTTGAAGAAAGCACGTTTCCATAAAAAATCTCTACATAAAAAGAATCCAATAAGTTACCTCCAAACCGAAAAATAAACCGCTGATATTGAAAAAATACTTTAAATTAGATAATTAAACTTTGCATAATATAAAGCAAATACTATAGTTTTGATTATTTGCATTATTGTTGCCGTAAAAAGACATTCATGGTGAATTTGAGCCTCATTATGTGTGATGTCTTGCTGGTGATTACAACCCGTTTGGAATGTTGTCAAACCAACTCTCAAAACTGAAACACATTCCTACCTTCCCTTATTACAAAACAAGGTTTTTCTTGAGACAACTTCTTCTACTTGTATTTTCTTTCTTCAGTCAACTCCGACAAGTTTTTCCTGGAAGTGATCATTTTTGTATTATGAGGAATGCGCTAAAGTAGCCCGCGAAATTCAAATTTTCTTACGTTGTTTGGCCATCGGCAGGTCAGTGACAAGTTGATCAGAATAGAGAGATTGATGATTTTAATGGTTATAATTCTGTAAATACATACATACTTGTTACCACACGACACTGACGACACATGGCAACACTGAGCAAGTAAACATTCGCCTGTATAAAAATTGTTTAAATAATATTATTAAGTTATTATATGTGGACGAAAATACAGAAGTCCAGTACATAAAGTGAATATACAGTGTTGTGATTGTTATCTTCAATGAAAACCTGGTGGATTTCAAATAAACAGATATTCCTTATAGTGCAGTAAGGACCCTTGAAAATTACTGTTTATCGAGTTGCACCTAAAACTGTGAGTTAACCACCCTTTAAAGGCTACGGCCAACAAACGTAGATACATTTTGCTGCGATTTGTGTGTCTCAAAACTTTATTAATTAACTAAAAACCAACTGATAACAAATATTTGTGTTTCGAATCCGTTAACAGTTGAATCACAAAACCACAAAAACGGAATAACGCCATCTTTTATCATAAGCAGGTAGTAAAAAGTTCAACTGCTTGACCGACGAAGCAATTATTAATTGTTGCCAGTGCTAAATCTCGGTTGTCTAGTCCAACAACGAAACATTATTGACACTTTTTAACCTGTGATTATTACTCATCTGTGTGGCTCGAAAAACATTACCAGAGATATCACGAAGTTCATCTGTCATGGAAAACATTACTTTTAGAAACAAAATCAGAAGAAATAAATCTGAATGCGATCTATCTACAATAACCATGGATCGCACATTGCTCAGCTCAACGTTATCCGAAGTATCTGATACGGAGGTACTGGATCTGTCGACAAAAAGTATGCCTACAAGCGCCGGCTTTAGCCTGGCTGACTTTCGGCATTTAAACCAACAGGTTAAAGATCTTGGTTTGGAACTGACTACTGCGCACGAAGAAATAGCAAATCTGAACCACGAATGCAACAGTCTTAAGCAGAAATTAGAGGACAACAACAAGCAAATTCATCTCCTGAAAAGAGTGTCAAGTGAATGCGTAACAGTGACCCCAGTTTTCACACCATTCACACCACAAAACAAGGTTTCAACGCCTCTGCTAAAGAAACTGACGAACGTTAAGATTCGCTTATCCCGGGGCCAAATTAATCACTCTGGTAGAATAACAGCTCATACTGAAACACCTAAAACTCATACTAACAGTATTCCACAAAGGTTAGTCAGCCAAATGTCGGATAATATCAGAACAGACATATTAACAAATAACTGCAACAATACCGAGTATCTGATTAAGAATCTACCTAGCCCATCGACTTGGACCTTGCCTACTATAGTTGGAAGCGACTGTGAACAAAAAAGGTTGAAGCCTAAAACCATAACTGAAGTAGACAACAATAAAGAAAATAATGACAATAACAAGAGAAAAATGATTTACATCATTGGTGACGAACAAGCTCAAAATCTTGTAGAAAGCATGCTTGAAAGTAGGCAAGGTAAATGGAATGACGAATATGGAATCTTTGGAATGGTAAAATCATCTGCCACAAGCTGTGAAATACTAAAAACGTGTGAAAATATGTCAAAAAATATCACAAACAGAGACATTGTTATATTGTGTTTTGGTTTAGGTGACAAGAATGTATACAAATATGTTTCGAATTTAAGTAATATGTTATACATATTTCGAAAGCAAAAGGTTTTCATAACAAATGTACAATACAACCCATATCTCAATGAATACATGCTTAATAGACAGTTGTATCTGATTGTAAAAAATTATAAGAACTGTAAATTAATTCAACTGAATGACAGAAAGATTTTTCTGAATAACATGAATGAATTTACGACTATGCTAAGCTTAATTTAGAAATAGATTCTATGACGTATAATAACCAATTCTTGACTTTTTCCAATAAAACTAAATACCTACTACAGCCAGGTGTTTGCATTGAAAATAAGCCGTCCATAACCCAAATGCCAGAAAAAAATAAGAAGGGTTGCATTCTTTACTATTTCAAACCTAAAAACTTAATGCAACGTATTGACAATCCACAAATACTATTTAAGAAAGGTACTATCCCATTTTTATTCAATAAAATGAAAATTACTAGTCAGGCAAACATAAAAGAAC
The DNA here is from genome assembly GCA_916701695.1 of Agrochola macilenta. Classification (NCBI taxonomy): domain Eukaryota; kingdom Metazoa; phylum Arthropoda; class Insecta; order Lepidoptera; family Noctuidae; genus Agrochola; species Agrochola macilenta. The sequence goes on along the minus strand of OU753572.1, from coordinate 4,351,962 downwards.
CTTTCCTTCAATCAAAGACACCATTTTTTCGTACCTCACAGTAAGTCCAGTCTGATACTGTTTCATCAAAACATTGCAGGTATTTTTAATAAGATAGACGAAATAACGGTGGCACTTAATGAATTCTCTCTGAATTCTAAGGAAATTGACATCATTTGTTTAAGTGAGTCATTTATTAAAAGCAAATCAGAATCACTTCTAAAGATTCCAGGTTACACATGCACATGCATTCTCATTAGGAATGAGATGACATGCGTTAAATTAGATAAGTTTATAAATGACATTTCATGTAATTTTAATTTTGAATGTACCGGAATAGAATTAACAATTAATAAAATTATCATTATTTGTATTTATAGGACACCAAACAGCAATCCAAAAGTTTTTCTAGAAAAATTGGAAAAATTACTAATTAGAGTCACAAAGAAATCAAAGAAGGTAATTATTTGTGGTGATTGGAACTTAGACACAATAAAACCAAATAAAAGTTGCCAAGAACTCTTAGGGTTATTAAAAAATTTCAATATTGAATTGCATATAACAACACCAACACGGAAACAATCCTGTTTGGATTTATTTGCTAGTAATATCAAACAAGCGAAAGGTGAAGTTCATCACCTGGCGCTATCTGATCATGAGACAGGGCAGACCCTGACAGTGACAACTAATAAACCTAAATCTGTAATAAGTTGGTTTGAGTACAAAAGGGACTATCATGAAGAAAACATAAAAAAGTTTTGTGACTGTATTTCTGCCCTTTCATTCTCAGACATGTATCATGTGGATAATTTGGAAGATGCATTTCAGGTATTTCATGAGACATTACAACTGTTCTATAAACTATGTTTTCCCATACGAAAGTTAAAAAGGTCATACGGAAAAAATAATACTCTGTGGTTGACTAAAGGTTTAAAAAAGTCATGTGTAAGGAAACGTTATTTACATTTAAAAAGTATTCATAATAAAACAAGCAAAAATAGATTAACAAAAAAGTATAAAAAATATAGCGACATACTTAAACGTTGTATTAACAAATCTCAACAAATACACAACAAAAAATATATTCAGAATATGAAAAACAAGTGCAAGGCTACATGGGATATTATCAATAAAAAAGTTGGTGAGACACAAAAAAGTAATGACATAAAACAAATAGTGTTAAATACCAACAACATCACTGACCCTCAAACCATTTGTGATATGTTTAACGAATACTACATACAATTGACAAATAATAATAAATTTACGTACAAAATTGACGCTATCAATAGAACTCTGGACATCAATCACAATAATACAATATTCCTAAATCCTACCGATCATATAGAAGTGTTCAGGGTAATCCAAAACCTAAAAAATACTGCGTCAGTCGGGTTTGACGAAATAAGTACCAAAATTATAAAAGTTTGTGCTAACCACTTATGCAAACCGTTGAGCTACTTAATTAACATATCGTTTTCAGAAGGCATGTTTCCAAGCGCATTAAAGAACTCAATAGTCAAACCGATATTTAAGAATGGTGATAAATCTGACATGACGAACTACAGACCGATAACATTAATTCCTATAATATCGAAAATATTTGAGAAGACAATATTAAAAAGACTATATGACTTTGTGGACAAGTATAATTTGCTGAGGCGGGAACAATTTGGATTCAGGAAAAATAGCACCACCTCTTTAGCTTGTTTTAATTTAATAAAAATAATAACTGAGGCAATGAATGACAACATACCTATAGTTGCTATTTTTCTGGACATGAGTAAAGCCTTTGATTTCGTTGATCATAAGCTATTACTAAGCAAATTGGATAAATATGGAATAAGGGGCAAAACAAATGACTGGCTTAAATCTTACCTAAGTGATAGGCGGCAATGTGTCCAAATATCAAAAGTCATTGATGGAAACAAAGTAGAATATAAATCTAATTTTAAAACGAATGCAGTAGGAGTACCCCAGGGCAGCGTAGTGGGATCGTTTTTATTTTTACTATATATTAATGACCTTCCCAATGCAACACGCCACGAAACTATCTTATTTGCTGACGATACGACACTTATAATAAAAGGTAATGACAAAAATAAATTGAAACTAGAAATTAATGAAGCAATCAAAGACATAATAATTTGGCTTAATAACAACAATTTAAAAATCTATATAAATAAAACAAAAATAATTCAATTTCAAACTTATAAATCAAACTTTCAGACTCTTTGCATAAAATATGAAGACAGTATCCTAGAACAAGTAGTAAAGACAAAATTCTTGGGGATAATAGTGGACCAAAACTGTAACTGGAAATCGCACATCAATTACGTATGCGATAAGCTAGACAAATTCGTATACGCAATAAAACGCCTACGATCAACAGTGTCCGTAGACGCAGCAGTCACTGCATATCACGGATACGTATCGTCTGTACTATCATATGGTCTGATACTATGGGGCAACTCAGTTGAAGTTTTAATGGCATTTCGGTTCGGGTACAAAAAAAGTGTGTTAGGGCAATATCTGGCGTCTGGTTTTTGGACAGCTGTAAACCGTTATTTAAAAGACTTCACATATTACCTTTACCCTGCATGTACATCAAAGCACTATGTATGCTAGTAAAACAATATCCGCACTATTTTCGCATGCAATCAGAAGTCAGTCACAAAAAGGCTGCTGCTAGAAATAGGTATAAACACGAATTAAATGTACCTCAATGTAGATTACAAATTTTTAGGAGGAATGTGTATGTAAATGCCATTCAGGTGTATAACAAGTTACCTAATTCACTTAAAGAACTTCCTATCCCCATGTTCAAGAAAAAGCTGACAAGCTGGCTATTGGATAATTGCTTTTATGACATTGACGAATATATGGAATATTTTAAAAATCCAAGATGACATGGACTTCATTTTGACATTTTATTGTAACGATTACCTAATTATAAAAATACTAATTCATTGGACTTATTGTAAATCACAAATCTTAAAATTAATATTGTACTTAGTTTAAGAACGACAACTGAATATTTGTACACCATATACTTTGTGGTAGAATGTATAGAACTAACAAAAATACTAACACCATACTATGTAAAACTACAGTCTCACAAATAAATGAAATTCTAATTCTAATTCTAATTCTACCGTCCCGAATTATATTTTTATCAACATAAAACGTGATACAGACCTGCAAATTGGAAAAAAACGTAAGAAAATTTCAACTTCGCGGGCTAACTTAGCTTTCACCTTAAAGAACTTTGCCTTGGTGGGAATAAAGTTCAAAATACAAATAGTGTGTCAAAAGTTTGGACTAGAAGTAAAGTTAAGAAAAACCGGCCAAGTGCGAGTCGGACTCGCACACGAAGGGTTCCGTACCGTCAAATCAAATCAAATCTTTTTATTGTATAGGTTATACAAACAGATGTTAGGTAAATTACATTTCCATTATGTTCTGCCTAATAAGCATACATACAATAATTATGTTAACATGCAGTATAAAAAATTTCTTATGTATCACTTCACCGTAGAAAAAAACACGTCTCTTTTAAGGGGACCGCCATTAATTATTACCTTTTTAATAGATAGATAGATAGAATGTTCTTTATTATGCACACCATACAAATTACAAAAATAAATTTAGAAATTTTACATAGGGTGACACAATGGGCGGTCAAATTTTGTTATTGCGGCAATACAAATACGCAATTTGTGAAAATGTCAACTGCCTACCTATTACGGTTTATGAGTTACAGCCCGTTGACAGACAGACGGACGGACAGCGGAGGGTTCCGTTTGGCACCCTTTGGGTACGGAACCCCAAAAAGATGCGAAGGAAAAAGATCTCTATTTGTAATCAGCCGGAAACCGTCGAGGTGTGAATCCACGATGAGTTGCTAAAAACAAGTGAGTTTGTTTGTTTATTTACTTGAGTGAGGTTTATTTATTTGTTTAGTTAGTTAGTTAAACATTTGACGGCGCGTCTAAAGATTTTACGATGCCGAACTTACAGACTTGATTTTAGAACGATTATGACAGCCGTCAACTTGACGTAACCCCGAGTACTAGGAAGGTGGCCCCCTGTCAAATAAAAAGATCGCGACGATGGATCGAAGCCGGCATTGATGAATAATTACGGTGATAATGGCGACTGGGATAATGGTGATCATAATGATTCGTGACTAAACTACCCTTGCAGTGTAGTGACTTGATTTATGTGCGCTCGCGTCTTACGTACTCGGGTGACTGTCGTTTACGTTATTGTTCATTCCCTAATGTGATCAGAGACTTGTGATTATTCAGAATATTATTGTGTTTAATTTAATTACATCTCTTAGCCCGCAAACCCACGCATAAGAGACAATAAGACCTCTTCTGATAAAGACGACGTATTGCCTTTACATTTAATTTCCTAGTGTAAATAGTCAGATGTGTTTTATATTAATTTTAATGAATCTATATACTCGTATATAAAAATCAATTGCTGATCGTTTGTCTCGCTAAAACTCGAGAACGGCTAATTTTGCTGATTTTGGTTTTGAAATTTTTGTCATAGTCCAGGGAAGGTTTAAACGGTGGGAACGGGTGGTAGGGTATGTAGGGTAGGTAGGGTAGGTTGGGTAGGTAGGGTAGGGTAGGTAGGTTAGGTAGGGTAGGTAGGGTAGGGTAGGTAGGGTAGGTAGGGTAGAAAGGGTAGGTAGGGTAGGTAGGGTAGGTAGGGTTTAGTGCTACCAGTGCAAAGTCGGGGCGGGTAAAGCTAGTATGAAATAAATACGTATTTTTAGCGACGTATCGTCAATACAATTAATAGCGAGGTTCTAAGTGGCGGTGAGCAATGGGTAGCTCGCCGTCCGATAACGACCAGGCCCGGGTCGACGGCGCATTGTGTTCCACGCGTGCCTCAAAGACATGTCAGCACAACTGACGGGGTCTGCTAGGACCGATGCCTGCCGGGGTCGCGGGAAAGTCCGTAAGGGATACCGTGGCCCCTGAAGGAACACGGGTGGGTTTTAGTCAGTAAGAGTCTGACACGCCCTCCTGCTCAGCCTAGAGCGGGAGAAGTTATTTGATAATTGCGCAACCAAACAAAAAAAAAGTTCTAAGTGACCGCGATGCTAAAAAGCTAATCAAGCTTGTTTGACTCACTCGATCTCTGAAATTCTATACAACTTAATTTGCTGCCAAATTCATGTAATTCCATCCGTTCTTGTTCTTTATTTAGGTCAACCAATCAAAACAGCAAAAAAATAAATAGGGCGATTAATTTTCTGCCTTTATATTTGGTTGATTACGTTGTAAAATCAAGGATATTAATTATTATGTAAATTGTGGCCGGCGAATTATTCTATGCCCTCATTTTGTTTTTAACGTTGTGTAATTAATTAATTAATTTTTAAGCAAACTTGGCCATATTCTCGTATATCAAAACACGAGGTCGTAATGTCCCAGGCAGTGGTTAATTCCTCGCCTCTCATGCACGAGGTTATATAGGCTCAAGTTCGAGTAAGTGCCAATGTGATTTTTTCAATAGATATGCACTTTCAAAGTTTTTATTAGACATTACAGACATCGGTGAAGGAAAACATCGTGAGGTAGCCTGGACGTATTCTAACAAATATATTATAAATGCGAAAGTCAATTTGTTTGTTTTTATGCTTTCACGCTAAAACGGCTGAACGGATTTAGATGATATTTGGCACATGGGTGGAACATGACCTAAGTTAGCACATAGGATCGGACGGTGAGCGATGGGTAGCTCGCCGTCCGATAAGGACCAGGCCCGGGTCGACGGCGCGTTGTGTTCCACGCGCGCCTAAAAGAGATGTCAGCACCAACTGACGGGGAACGTAAGGACCAATGCCTGCTGGGGTTGCGGGTTTGTCCGAAAGGGATATCGCGGCCCCGGCACACAGGCAACGGAAGGAACATGGGTGGGTTTTAGTAAGTAAAAGTCTGACACGCCATCTCGCTCTGCCCAGAGCGGGAGAAGTCATTTGATGATTTCCCAAACTCAAAAAAAATAAAAATTAAAGTTAGCACATAGGATACTTTTATTCCGATATTCCCTCTGGATCGAGACTTATGTGGGTGAAACCACAAAGCGCAGCTAGTAATTTATAAGTAACTAGCTTTTCGCACGCGTGAGGGTCAAAAATTATCCCAAGCGAACGTACTGGAACTTACAGGATGTTCAGCGCCCCGCGGTTTCAGCCGCATAAGTCTCGATCCCATAGGAATATCTGGATAAATTTATTCTATGTTCTAACCTAGATCATGCTTTACCCATGTGTCAAATTTCTTCCAAATCCGTCTAGCCGTTTTAGCGCGAAAGCGATTATTTTTTATTGATTCGTTTAAAATTATAGTAGTAGTGTTAGTAATACTAAAAGTTAAACATAAAAGCGACCTTATATTCCACAAATAAGTTGGTCAAGTCAAGGCACACGTCATTGTAATAGCCACAAGTTTTATTGATCAAACACTTAAATACCTTCATATAGTTTATGATTGATAACAAGATACATAGATTTGTATCAACATTTGTGTCTCAATAACGTTAATGTTCAGCATTGTTATCAGTAATCCTGAAACTCCCTTTAATTCAAGTCGACCACTTCTTGTAGAATAACGTGCCTGCAATCTGAATTTCTTCGGATTTTCGAAATGGATTTTATAAAAGAGAAAATACGTTGTAACTTTAACCGAAAATGTCGTTTGGAGATTGTAACAGACAACTTCGTTGACAAAGATGTGCAGTCTATGCTTCTTCCCTTGAACCTAGTGCAACATTTTTTCTTTAGTCCCAAATATAGAATCAGGGACAATTTTATTTCTCCAAATAGTTTTCGGTCGTTTTTAATGTCTTTGTGTGGCACGATAATGTTCATATTGTTTCTTTTCTATCGCTTCTATATGCGGTTACTCAGAGAACACCTTGGTGAATATTATAAGTACGACAATGACGGCATCAATTATTTCGTTTTTATCTTACCTTCTATTGGATTCCTTATAAACTTTTTCGCCGTTATTTTCCAAACCAATGAAAATATCATATTTGTTTTAAAATTCTTGTTTATCCACGGATTTCTTAATAATAAGACTACATTCAAACATTTCATTGTTGGTAATTGGTTAAGTGTCATCTCGATGTTGGTTGTTGATATTAATATTGTTATCTACATTTGTATAAGCTTTAAACTTCAATCTTACAATATTGTATGTGGTTTAATTGTAATAAGCTTTGATACAAATATTGTGTATGCTATCAGACTTATTAAGTTGTTAAAAAATAAAGTTGGTCTTTGGAATATTCAAACATTGAATTTTCGAAGTTTTGAAAATTGTGACAGAGAGGATTATTGTAATAGATTATATCAGTCCTTTGTTTATATACTAGATTGCTATGACATCTATAAGATTTCTTTCCAACAAATGGTACGTAAGAAACAATTTATCTACAAAATAGTTGTCCTCAGTTGGTTTACAAATTCTTATACCAAAGTTAAAATCATAACAGATCGTGTTTCACTGTACGAGCGCCTTCTGCAACCCCTTGATTCACATTCAGACAGCACTTGAGAAAGGAAAATATGCTGTGAGTATTCTCCTACAATATGTTTTCAAATTCATTGAAAAGCCTTTAAATGACTTTAACTACTACAATGTGGTCGGTACCGTGGATCCCGGTACTGAATTCACTTCCTTATAATTTCGCTAAAAGTATAATCGTTTTATTTTAATACGTCTCGGTTTCGGTGGGGGACAAATGACACATGACATGTCTTGAGAAACCATGACACCACAGACAATATACTCATTATCATAGATACACAACAACAGAGCCATGGTAAAAAAACATTATTTTTCAGGGCGATGAATATGCTTTCGTAATATGGACAATAATCACTTGGCTAGCTAAGTCTTTAGTGTTAGAAACCATATTGAGCGTGGAGTTTGAAAAATTCTATATTGCTCTGAATCAAGTTCAAGACACATGCGCAGTCTTGTTGAATTCAAACTGTACAGGTATTTACGATCCAACAATTGCATGTATTATTATTGCTTTTATATTCTCATTAATTACTTCGAGATTGCCTGTGATTATGTGATGTATCTGTCGCAGATGGATTGCTTAATTAGCTGTTTTACATAACCGATAGCTGTTTTATAAAACAGTTCCGTTATGTAAAACAGCTGAACGACGTTTAACGTTTGTTTTTCACAATTGCAAAAACGTTTTGCATTTAAATCACGTTAACGATTAGACGTCAGATTGTAAATTTTAGTTCTAAAGTTTGTCGCTCGTGGCTCTGTGTGTCATAATAACAATATGAGTGAAAATGACCCTAACTCTAGTGACAACAGTGATTTTAAGGACAATTTTAATAAAAAGTTATTAGAGTTTTATGACAGTCAGTCCTAGAAATACAAAATTGTCAAGTATCTGCGACCAACTTGGGACTAGGGCTCGCCGGCCACAGCCGCGGCACCGATCGCTTCGCTCGCTTGCCTCGCACGCATCTGGTCACAGTTCTAACCTAACCTAAACCAATTGGTTAGGGAGCCCTAGCTTAGTTACTACGACCAATTCGGCTCTCGCGTGCTTGGTCACAGTTCTAACCATGCTGCAGATAAGCCATTCTGCATTACTAATAATTCTGCATTATTATTATTATTGCTTTGTGTTGCCATCTGACATTTATGCTGAGCTGAGGCCCTATTGGCATTATAATCATTGTTTTTTGTATTTTTTTTTAGTTATAAGGTGTATTTTTCTGGTGTTTGCCAATAAACGCATTTTTCTTTCTTTCTTTCTTTCTTTCATTATGTCTAAACTGGGGTAGCATTTTTATAAATGGCAATCAACCTGATTGTTGTTCAGCTGTTTGACATAACGGAGCTTATTTGTACAACAACTAGCAGTTTTGTAAAACAGCCAACTTGGTAATCCATCTGCGACATAATATCTATATTCCATTTGTAATAAGATTAGACAGTTAAATAAACCTTTTTTACAATCCGTTCAACCGACAAATGGCAGCTGCAGTAAACGGTTGGTATTGTAACCACTTTTTAACATTTTAATGCTATCCTTATGCCAACGGCGTAGAAGTCAAAATCGGTTGAACGAACTGTAAAAAGGGTTTATTTAAATGCCTAATCTTATTTCAAAGTTGTGTCTTGGTTTGAAGAGTATGAGAATGAGTCCCGCTGTTATGACAGGCGCATCAGATTTTATTCCGTATATGCTACACCTGCAATGTCTTGGGTGGTAATTACCACCAAATGGGCCAATTCGATAAATAAAAGTAATCTTCCCGTAATTATTACAACCCTAATCATTGCAGATGAAGAAAAAAGGTTGTACAAGAATATTAAACGCCTACATGAAACGACATTCGACAAGATGGATGCCTGCGGAATATTCTACGTTGATGCAACTCTACCGCTCCAATTGATGGCGTTAATTACTAACTATACTATTGTGTTGCTACAGTTTGCTTTTTTGTGATCTTTATAGAATTAAAATTCTTTGAAACATAATATAGTATGTGCTAGATGTGTTTATACCTATTTTTTTGTACCTATTTATCCTCAAATTCTATTTATGGTTCAGGCCACTGGGAATTCATAAATTAATACTGCATTGAACCTAATTTAGGAACCTCATGCACTACGCGCAACTTTGTTTGCAGAAGCTCCGACGTACCATCCGGTCGTGTTGCGGATCGAGTATATAGCGATTGCTATACTCGTAATTATACAATACGCACTTGAATCCGAAAAGTCAGAGGTGTGTCCCTTGGGTTCGAACTCGAGACCTATGACTTGTCAGTCTGACGGTACTGTAACGTTGGAGGAACATCACTATACACTAGTGTGTGCAAGAGTGTGTGTATGAAGGAGACTATATAAAAATTATGGAGAATATTTCTATATGTTTATATTGTGTTTTTCATAATTACTTTGAAGTTCAACACCACATTATTTTTATTTTTACAAAAAAAATGTGACTGCCAAATAAAACACTACAAAGTAAAAAATAACTTTACAATGCATTTGCTCGAAAAGAGCCTTTTCCAAGCAGTAAATTAGTGCGGAAAGTGTCAATTTTTTTTCACTAGTGCTTTTTACTTTTCTGTTTTTTTTTTAATTTTTGTGGCCGTCGTCAGCCCGTTGCAAAGAGTTTTTATTATTTGAGAAAAGTTTTACAAATCAGATGATGATGATAACGATGACGATGGCGATGACGATATCGATGACGATGGCGATGTCGATGGCGATGGCAATGGTGGAGTCAAAGTCGAAGTCGAAGTCAAAGTCAAAGTCAAAGTTGAAGTCGAACTCGAAGGCGAAGTCGAAGTCGAAGTCGAAGTCATGAATGTTGTTTTTATCATTTATATACGTAGTCATTATGTTAGATGTTACACATCATCGTAAGGCTCAATAGATTTTTTTTTTCTCTCACAATGCATAGTAAAACGTTGTATGATACACGTGCGTAAGATGATTTCCGACTCGTGTCGACTTATAAATCACCTACCTTCCGCACTTATAGCATAAATAACTATTATACCATTCCCCCTCTAAAAAGCTTATTGTATTCACTGAAAACAGTGAATGAAAAAGGTCTTTTAATCACTATTTTGATGTTTGAATTTAGAACACACCAATGCTGCAATGTATGGGACTGTAACTCGATACACAGGACATGAATATCGCTTCACAAGTTGACCATCCTAATAATAATAAGAAAATTACTCTTAATTTTAGTAATTGTTCTAATTTCAATGTGCATTTTAATAAATTTGACATTCCTTTTTTCTTCATTAAATGTCTATTTTCGCTTAAATCTTTCTTTTTCTCCTAGTCATGGTATAAAGTATAGTATGCAACTCTTGAATAAAACGGGTTTATATCGAGGGCCATGACTGACTCGCGTCGTTCAGGATTCTAATCATGAATCACTCCCTACGGTCGCGATTCAGTCGTTAGAATCCTTCACTTGCTCGTGATTCATCTATGGCCCTCACTTTAAATCCGTCCTTTATTCACTAATTGGATAATATACTATTAATTTCGGAGGACGGTGATTTTGGTTTTTTGGACTTCCAAAATTAAAGTTATTTTTCACTTTCTAGTGTTTTGTTGTCGAATACCACTACCTGCTATGTAAATAACAGTGACAGGAACTTATGATATCATGCATATAGACTAAGTAGGAAAAATACGTATTAATGAAGCTAGCTCAAAAAATATCCAAGCAAAATTAATAAAAAATATGTGGGACCACCTCTTCTCCTTATGAGAAGAGGCCTTTGCCTTGCTGAAGGACAGTTACAGGCTGCTATTATTATTATGTTAAAACAATGAACCTATTAGCTGTTCACAAAGCCATACTAATTATTTCTCAAGCTATACGATTTCATTATCATTAGGCGAGCTACCCAACGCCCGAGTCAGACTAACTCATAATCTCTAATGAGTACGCCGCCTACCGCTCGTAAAAGTTTCTAAGGGTTAGTCCACATAGCGAGAAACGTCGAGAAATATCAAAGACGTATTAAGGCTTGTGCAGACCAGCGCGACACCGTTTATTGTTATACTCTGAAGTTTTCTTAGAAATTGTATTGTTCGTGTCGCGTCACAAGCCTTTATTAAAACTAATTATGAATATTTTCTCAGTTTTTAACAGACTTTAAAAAAAAAGGAAGAGGTTGTGCATTCGTCTTTTGAATTTAACTGAGTCAATTTACGAGATTATTTTTGGAATGAAGTTCCTTAACGCGGCTTGCGATAGGAGTTGACTGTTAGAAATCGTCACGTAAGGAAAAAGCGTTATGCACCCTCCCTCCCGCATGGAGGGAGGGTGCATAACGCTTTTTCCTTTTCACGCAACGCATTTTTTTTCTCTCTCTGTCTCTTTCTATTATATACGAGTGTGTATAGTTCGGTGGCAAAAAACTAAAATACATAACCAAAAACACCAACTTCTGAAATTGCAGCAATTGTTCACTTTGTTGTGTTTTTTGGGAGTCGATTGTCTTTTTGTAAAAAGTTTTTTTTATGTTTAAAAAAACTTTCAATTTTGTGGGCACGAAAATAAGGTAAATAGCCAGCTGAGTCAGCAAAGATGATAATTGGGTTTAATTAAGAATCCTAAACAACTGGGATCCTAGTACGTACGTATTGTGACTGTTACTAGCGGCCTTACTGTAATGTCAACAGTATACTTAAAGTAATAAATTATGCACAAATGAATAAATAAACAAAATCTAAACAATTCATTTTACGGCCCGGCGGTGTTTATAAAGAGTTTTCAAAAGTATACTCAATATCTTCTGCGTTATGCCCCAGCAGCGGCATTTTAATGCCAAAATAGTGTGTAGGAGTCTAAAGCCGACATCAGACGCTTACATTTTTGTTTATTTTGGCCTTTTACTCGCAGTGAAACGAAATGAATCAAAGTGAATAAAATATTTTTCCAAAAAAAAAACAACCGACTTCCGAAAAAAAACACTACAAAGTGAAAAATAACTTTAATTTTGGAAGTCGTGTCTTAGGTTTTTAATTTTCGTTTTTTGCCACCGTCTTCCGAAATTAAAGTTATTTTTCACTTTGTAGTGTTTTTTTTCGGAAGTCGGTTGTTGTTTTTATTTTACACATTTTAGTTGTCGTACCTACCCCACACAAATTCGAATACCACTACCTGCTATGTAAATAAGAGTCACAGGAAGTTATCATCATATCATCACATATACTAAGCGGAAAAAATACGTATTATTGAAGCTTACTCAAAAACTATCCAAGCAAAGTTAATAAAATTGATATGGGACCAATCTAGGAGCATACCCTTTCATACAATAAAATAATTTTCAACATCGGTCCACAATTGACGGAGAAACCGGCGGACATACATAAAAAAAAAAAAAACATACATACGCGTCGAAGAATAAAAAAAGAAGAAAAATAAAAGTAACAGAATATAAGCTCCTCCTTTTTGGAATTCGGTTAAAAATGGATCGGTTAAAAATGGCATTTTTCACTCGCCTACCGAACGATCGTAAGATTTATTGAAAGGACCAGATGAACGTTAATTCCTATATATTTTATCGGTATCGTGTGAATTTGGAATGAAACAAAAACGGCCGGGGTAAGGGTTCCGTACCACCGTCTAATATTTAGCAAAAAACGCCGAAAAAATATGTTTCTTGTATAGGACCCCCTTTAATTATTAACATTATTACGTTTTTATTATTTGTTGTTATAGTGGCAAAACAAATACACAATACGGGTACTTGTTGATAGGCCTACACTGTCCTCTCATACTTTTTACTCTGTATTACGAAAACATTGTAAAATCCATTTACTTTTAATTAAAAGAGTAACCGTGGAGTTTCTTGCCGGCTCTTCTCCATAGGAAAGGACCAATTGGAACCGTGCACCTAGCTTCTTACGTTTCTTATGTGCCCTTGTAGGTTTATGTGAAAAAAAATATTTTGAATTAGATTTTTTTTTAATTTGACAATCTGAAAAATGTCAACTAGTACCTATTACGGTTCATGAGATACAGCCCGCTGACAAACAGACGAACGGGGCCTTGGTAATAGGGTTCCGTCTGGCACCCTTAGGGTACGGAACCCTAAAAATTAACCTTCACTGGAGTATAAAGCGTCCGTACGGACGTACGGTCACTTGCGTAGGCCATTTTAATTAATTAAATTAAATTAAAATCTTTTCAAAATTCAAAAAGTCATTTATTTAAACTAGGCTGAGAATCAGCGCTTTTCGAACGTCAAAATTACATAAGGCAGACCCCAAAACCACCCTTCACCACTTCCTAGTGCGTTAGCTGGGAAGAAGAAGTGGCGCAACAAACTCCCCAGCAGCACAGCTGTCTGTTCAGTTAGAAGAACAAAAAAAAAGATTCTATATAATAGTATTCAAAATAATTTGCATTACGCAACACAAAACATAATTTTATTTCGGCCCCCTATGTATAGTCCATTTGATTAGTACTTACACGACTTAGAAACTAGTATTAATAATATCTACAAGAAAAACAACACAAATTATTAATAGAGATGTTGACTTGAGAAAAAAATACTATTTAGCTCGACAGTCAGATAATAAAAAAATATTAGACACGCATTTTTTGCTTTATCGTATTCATAAAAAATGGTTTAGATAAAACGCATTAAAGTTGGGGAGCGGGGGCTCGCCACGTCACAGGTCGATATTTTCTACGTCCCTTTTACTACGCTACAGTGGCATGTAGTATCCAATATCCCAGTATGGGGCTATGCCACCCATCAGTTATAGCTTTATTTAATGCAAAATGTTGGTCCAGTAGACCTTGTTGGTCTAGTGGTTGCAAAAGACACTGTCGAATGTTGAGGGTTCAGGGTTTCATCCTCAGGTCGGGCAAAGTGTCATTCGGTTTTTCGCTTACGTTAATAAACTTGTGTGTCAAGTCTTTCCTTTAAGCCACTGATAACTATTTCATGATTACCCCTACCGTTATGAGATTCGTTGTATTACCAAATTAATTCCGGCAAACCTCAATTTATAAACTTAGAGGCTTAGGGTTTACCCTCGACAATGGGAGGGAAACATAGCCGGGCTTATTGTATCCCAATTATGGGAAACTTTGGACTCTGGAGTCCAAATTGAATGCCGGAAGAGGAGACATGACCCTTTTGGGTTGTGGTACAAAATGTAACAAAAAGCGAGAGAATTTATTGTAAATAAAATCCAGGGCATAGTTTTATATGGTGGAGATTTTGGGTGGGTGGTAATGGGGTCTACCAGTATCTATGTTCTATGTGGGATTTGGTTTGGGTTTAAAGATTCTTTATTTATTCTAAAAGAACATAGGTACAACTGAGCGAATAAATATGTAAGGTAAGTGTAGTCCAGTAGCAAATAGATTTGTTTTTTATTAATGCAGGTAGCTTTTTTTTTTTTTGGTGGGAAATTATTAAATAATTTGTCAGACTTTTACTGACTAAAACCCACCCCTGTTCCTTTCGTTGCCTGTGTGCCGGGGCCGCGATATCCCTTTCGGACAAACTCGAAACCCTGGCAGGCATTGGCCCTAACGGACCCTGTCAGTTGGTGCTGACATATATTTGAGGCACGCGTGGAACACAACGCGCCGTCGACCCGGGCCTGGTCCTTATCGGACGGTGAGCTACCCATTGCTCACCGTCCGCAAGCCCGCGCCTACGGTGGCCGGAAGTCGGCTTGCGACTCCCGACGCCCGGGATTAATGCAGGTAGCTACGGTGTCGTATTTTATGTTCAAACCTGGTTTATGTCGTTAACTTGATAGTTTTGTGTTGTTAGTGACGTTCTGCTTGAGCTGAGCTTTAAATATGTTTCCGCACTTAGTCCGTCAGGTGGACCATTGTGCGTGGGCCATGGCAGCCGTTTGGTGGTAATTCCAACCAGCCCACCTCCCTTCAGAAGTTAATTAAAACACCCGCTCAGCTCAGAACATCTGTGAAAGATCTGGGTGACCCGAGGGTTTCTGTTCTCATCTGGCTGACGCCTGTGCGCACTTGATCTTTGAATGAGCATGTGTGCGACGATTTCTTCAGCCTCCATGCACGCTCTGCACAGAGGACTGTCCGATGTCCACCAGTATAGAGGTATGAGGAACAGGGTGTAAAGTTTGAGACGAGAGTTGTGTCTGGTGGGCTAATGCCCAACGGTTGATGTCTGGATGTTGTATATATGCTAGTCGCGCGACAAACTTTGCTTGCACGTTGCAGAACTTTTCCGTGACATCAGTGTGATGCGTAGTTCGCATGTGGCGGTTTAGACATCACCTCAAAAGTTATTCTGTAAACAATGTTGTTCTTTATGAAAAAAAGGCAAGGCCCCTAAATTTCTTAAAGCTAATCCATGCAAAATAAGCTGGTGTTTATGCTACAGGCAAGGGTATAGTGAATTTGCCACTTATTTACCTACGTTGCAAGTTTACATTGCCATTGGTACACAAAGACTTAAGCACGTGAAGTAATAGTTTTTAGTTTCAAAAGAAAGGCATTTTAAAAGCGCTAGGGATGTTGACAAACATTTTTGTCGGTCAGATAGATTATTAAAAAATATTGGACACGTATATATATTTTTTTACGTGAGTTTAAGATTGTGGCAATACATTGAGTTAAAATGTGGCTTGAAGTCACTCTCTGGTAGATTTTATACTGATTTGTGACGTAGCGAGCCCCCACTCCCCAACTTTAGTGGCTTTTTTCTAAACCATTTTTTATTAATATGATAAAATAAAAAATACATGTCCAATATTTTTTAATAATCTGACTGACGGACTAAATAGAATTATTATTTTTCCCCAGTAAACAACTATTGAAGAAGAATACCTATACTCGTAAAACACTTCACTATCGTTCCAATCCCAGAAAATGTTACCAAAACCCCGCTTCAATCCGTCCAATCTGATGTATGTTATTTCACTGAAGCCAAATAGGTTATCAACACTTGAAATCTCTTACATCTTGGACCATACCCAAGGAGTCTAACACAGAATACAGACCAAGACTGCGTGTAAAATGGGTCATAAACATTTTAGCCTAACCTAATAGAGCAGGGGTACCCAAACTTTTACAGTTCGCGGCGCACTTGCAGGTTTATTAATTTGTCTCAGCGCCCTTTCTAGTCGAAATGGGGTAGATAGGCACAAAAATTAAAAAATCCACGATATGAAGCTGAGTTTTTATATTTATATTGACACAGAATACATTTATGAAAAATAGGAAAAGAAAGAAAGAAAATACATTTATTTAGCACAGACTAAAACACACACAATATACCTACCAAATTACACAGCAGATAAAAAAAAAAACAAATAAAAAAGTGTAAAGTGCGATGTAAGCAGAAATTTGATGGAGAGTGTGCCTCGGGGCTGCGCCAAAAAGGCCCAGTTCAGCAAAAATGCCAGACAACTATAAGTGCCTGACAAAATACCAATGCCAATGCAATGTAAGTGCCCTAGGAAATAAAATACAATGGCAACTTAGTCAAAGTGAGGCGTGAGCTTGCTGATTTCCACACATCTTTTCAAGGCGTAGATAAGGGATGAGGTTTGGCACCGCTGATCTCCTTTCTTGTTCCACATTAATCTTTGAACGATACTCTCTTTATTACAACTACAGCTGAAAATCCGACTTCACATAAATAAGACGTTCCAAAGGGAATGAGAATTCTTATAGCTTTTATTTTGTACCCGCGAATACCTAAATTTGGTTTCCGGAGAACGGTAAACAGGATCGCCTCCCAGTGCACCTCTTTGCTCTCTACGGTGCACCAGCGCGCCGCGGCGCACACTTTGGGAACCCCTGAAAAAACCTAGTATGTGCTGTTTTGGGTAGGTCATAAACAGTCTAGCCCTGTGTTAGTCCTATATGTTCTGAATGAATGAATGAATGATTATTTATTTGTTAAACACAGGTACATACATTTGATCTTCAGTTAAAATTTAGTTGTCTCTCTATGTTTTGCCATTGGCGTACAAATATAATTACAGTAGATGGTAAAATAATATTAAAATTAAATTCAATGTCATAATAAATTAAGTATTTACAAATTTTGTAAGGTATTTTTAGATTAATTAGATTAAATTCAATACACAAATCACACAATATACAACTAAAACACACATTAATTACTTAGTCAAATTATAATAATATTATTGTCATTAAGGAATTCATCTACAGTGTAATAACATTTATGGATTGGAAACAATGATAATGTCTTCTTGAAGCTCGTAATCTTAAGTAGCCAGAGTTCAAGGAGTCAGGCAGTTCTGTCTTCATCATAGAATTATACAACTTGGAACTACTTAGTAACACTTAGGTATTTTAGTGCTGACGGTGTTGGTACTTCATAAATTAGTTATAAAGCTTTAGAGGTATGAGGAACAGGGTTGAATGTTCCTTATTCTCCATAGAAAAATGAGGTTCCTCCGATCAGACGGGTGTTGTGTCTGGTGGACTACTGCCCGATGGTTGTTGTCGGGCTGTTGTAAAAATACTTGCAGAAAACTCTTCTTGCGTGATGTAGGATTTGAGCGAAGTCGACGACGAGATTTAATGCGTAGTTCAGAATGTACCGTTATACAGGGTTTAAAAAGACCCTTCACGAAGGTGTCATTTACATATTCTGTAAATCAAACTAAGTTTTTTTCTGCAAATAAAATTGCTGGGAAACGACTTTTATTTTTACTGTGAAAATTCGTGGTTATGGTAGTGCGCAATTAAACTCAAACTCAAAGCATTTATTTCCAATAAACCAATTACAGGCACTTTTGAATTGTTAAGGGGTCGGTCAATCAAAAAGATGATGCTACTTGCCCATTCCAAAGCGTAGTAGATTCCTATCGAGGAGAAAGAACAAGAAACTCCATGGACACTTTTTTTAAATCTTGCGAATTAATCGTGTGAAATACTGCTGCGACATTCTATGGTTACTCATTTGAGTTTATACCTGGTTACTTTGTAATCGTGGACGACGGCATCAATAAGTTATATGGTACACTAGAGACTTCGAAATCTTACAAGTCACTAAGAAATTCAATCAATCTGCCTAGCCTTTTCCCGACTATGTTGGGGTAGGCTTCCAGTCTTACCACATGCAGCTGAATAGTATTTTACATGGAGAGACTACCTATCTTACCTCCACAACCCAGTAACTGGGTAATACGATACCCCTTGGTAAGACTGGAGGCAGACTTTCGGGCTTCTGACGACTCGTAACGACTGCCAAAGATCCACGAATGACAGCCGGGACCAACGGCTTAAAGTGCTTTTAAAGGCACGGAGGAGTCTCGGTATATAAAGATGGTCACCCGTCCACGGACCAACCTCGGCAAGCGTAGCTTTACCAGATGGATCGACCCATGTGGCTGTTATTACTTAGCCGCGAGCTCCTCCACTAAGCCACTAAGATAATAAAAATACTAAATAAAAAAAGTAATTTAGCTAACGATTAATAGCTATCCAGCAATTTAAGCCCTTAAACAATTTGGCTAAATAGCAATTAAGGCTAAAGTGGTCATAAAACCACAAATATAATTTAAAATGGCGGATTTAACCTCACTAAAGACGCTGAAAATTGTTGAATAATCTTAGAAATAAATAAGCATTACAGAAAACCAAAATTAAAGAAAATATTCTGACTCATTATAGAAGTATTTAAGAAAATATTATGTTATCTAAAATATGCGAGAATAATCTAAAAAGTAAGTAAGGAGCGACAACAAAATAATAAAAATGTTAAATATTATGGCCGACAAATAGTTTCAGAGAAAGCTGATGATATCCAGACAAAGACCAACGCGTTTCATTAGCATTTCTTTTATCAATTTATTAGTTAGTTAATTGACTCAGGCGTGACTTTGCGGAAATCCATTATAAAATACAATAGACGACGTATAGTTAGCAGTAATCCTATACAGAGTGGCAGGGAGATCGACGCGAAGCCTGTTACCATGGATTCAGTATATGATTCTGAACACCCCTGCTTTGAAATTCTTCGTCGGTTATTTAAAAAAAAACAGATGTTCCATGCATTTTGAACGCGTAGTTATTGCAATATTCTATGAAACAGCATTTTTTTTTTTAATTACCGACGAAATGTTTTAACGCTTGGCCGTTCAGAATCACAAACTGAATCCATGGTAACAGTTTTCGCGTCGATGTCCCTACCACCCTGTATAAGTGGGGTTATCGGGCGGCGTCGCTCACACACGTACGGCGCTTGACGGCAACACGTTGATTCCGGGTTCGCAACAAGTCAATCGTCCTCCTGAGGTTGCCTTGTTGAGAGGTAAAACATGTGTCGATTTCTTACAGGGTTCTTTATGACTCTGTGACAGTACCTGAAATACCCTAGGCTGATAAAATTTTCGTTTTTCCTAATTGTGTTAATATTAGTGTTTGGATCGGTTTCCCGTAGGGGGAAGAACTGTGCCCCTCCTTTCCGCACAGTTCTGTAGGGCTCGTCCCGGACTGGTCACCCTCCCACCGATATATGAAAGAGAAGCATTCCCATAAACTAAACTACCATGTTCCGTCTCGGAAGATTAAGGAACATGATGGGGCCAGGAAGTTAATATTGGGAATGCACAGTTAGTAAACACAAGTATTATAATATGAAGCTAAGAAGACAAGAGGGTATGCAAAAGTATATAATATAATATTATGTTTTAGTATTATAAATGTTGGAACGCCAACGTCTCCTCCTCTCGCAGTTGAGCACCAATATCTGCAATACAGACTTGGTAAGGTAGAAGGGGTAAAGGGATCGTTACGCTTGTACTTTAAATACGATTACGTACTACTACGTTAATTTGTCTGTTTACAATATACCCACTTCACTGAGGCCGGGAACCGTATAATAACGTTTGCCTCATTGTACGTGTTCCGCTAGACCTAACGCATAGAACCTCTGAGGAACTAATACGATTCTAACCGAACACGCTCCCTAAGCACTAAATAAATGTTTTACTCAATCCTAAGACAGAGTACTGCGAAGTCCAACTGTCATTGAGGAAAACAAGTTTAATATTGAATAGTTCTAATCGCGTACTAATATGAAAGACTCTTACGACAGCCTAGCCCATTTTTACAAAGTTAACACAAAACTAGCACAAACGCACCGTAGACTCAGTCTCTAGCAGAATACACTACGATCGTACCTGGTGAACACCGAAGTGGTAACTCGTCACTTCATATTTCCTTAATCTGCCCCATTAAGAGGATGCGGTGCGGCTGTTAGCGGCATTGCGTCCCAATAGCATGTCTCGATAAACAGTGTCGATTTAGTAATAGTCCTACAGAACGGACGGGTATTTTTATCGAGATACGTTCCCTAGCGTTCATCGAACGTCTACCAATTCAGTTTAGGATACTTAGTGAAGCCTACCCCAAACTCCCAGGAAATATGTGGCAACACGCCTCACGCAAGGTATTCTGTGGCAAAACCTTTTCGGAAACAGAAATCGTCACTAACGTTTGGTTGTTTTTGTAATGCAATTACAGATTGGCTTTATAGCCTAGATCAATTCCAAATGACCTGAGAGTATTTATGGCTCTGCCTCCCAAATGTGATGCGTCATCTCAAAGTCAACAGTCGGAGCATTACTGCCCAGTCAAGTATGGTGGAAGGCCTTCGCCATTTCCCTATAGCCAACTGCTAGTGACAATAATCTGCTAAGGTACGGATTAGGATATGGACACGTAATACATGAGAATGTAGCATTAGTTATAAAACACGATACTAAATAAGTGTTGTTTCTCCATTCTGGAATAAACGACCATTAATAGCTCGACAGCGACTTCACCTAACTGTTACCTATAATACACTTCAAATCAACTAGCGGAAACAAATTATTATAGTGTGAAGTTCTAGCTAAAATGGACATGCTACTACAAAAGATAAAAGTTAATTCAAGGTGGCACTTACCAAATAGTTCCTTAGAGAGAATTAGATTACTACTCACTTACAAATACTGCACACATTACCAGCTTTGCCTCGGAATAGCTCCCCTTTCACGACCGCGTTTCGACGCGCCTTCAAACTAACTAACTCCCTACTCTCTAAATCTCAGTCTCCTCAATCCCTAAAAAATACCACGTTGACCGTTGGGCCAAGTTTTTTTCCCAAAGTTTTGCAGAATCGGTTTATGGCTGTTTTTGTATATAACTTCTCAATTGTTTCAAAAGGGTCTTTTGAATAGCTCGACTTAATCCTTAGCAGATGCTTGATGCAGTCTCAGGGATGATCAATATTTTGAGACCGACGACGAGTTATTATTTATATACAATTTATTATAAACCATACAAATATTTTAGCACAGAACATATTAAGTTTCGGTCGGGCCGGTCACGTTAACAGTACAAGAGCGGTTAAAGCATTCTAGCTAGGTGCTAGCTAGAATAATCAAATAATTAATCCAATAATATAACTGCAGTTATTGGATAATTGATAGTTACATCGATGGAAGCATCGGCTTTGCATGACTTTTGAAAGTTTGGTTAGATCCATCTTTATAACTTGTTGTTTAAAGTTTCAAGCATGAAAATCGAGAGCTGTAAGTTTACATTGAAAGAACTGCATGTTGACACCCCTGCTCTCAGAATATTTGTACAAAGTGGACACGGGTTGCAGCCCATAAAATATAAATGGAATGGGTTTGTAAGAGGTTCAACATTGTTTTAACATTTTAAAGAAATAGGATATTTTGTTATTAATTAGGGTAACGTGTCGAGGTGTCAACCCATAAAATTGAGATTTAATGTGTTCTTAAGAACCTCGAATCGGCCCTTAAGTGACGGTTTTAAAATAAATATAATAATATATTGTTATTAAATTAGAGTAAATGGCACACAGTCACAACTCTTTAAGAACATTTAAGCGGATTAGGTTACTAGATATACATCGTCTATTGTATTTTTTATTTTATTTGCTAGCTGTTGCCCGCGACTTCGTCTGCGATCCAGGATGAAAAGTACCCTTTGTCCCGTTGTCTGGATTTACGGACAATTTAAGTTTATTTATTTACTAGCTTCCACCAGCGGCTTCGCCCGCGCAATATATTTATAAATTATAGCCTATGTTACTCAGTGATAATATAGCAGTCTACTGGTGATAGAATTTTTAAAATCGGTCCTGTAGTTTTTGAGTTTATTAATTTCAAACAAAAATACTAATACGAGTATTTTCTCTGCATGTTACTAGTGTAGATACAAATTTATATAACATAAAAGGTATAGTAGGCCGCACATCAGTGGTAACAAAACCAGTATAACATGGCCTCTTATTCTATTGAAAGTCCGTACTAGCCTAAGGCAGCTCAAGGTCAAAGTGACCGCTGTCGACTGTACAAAGGCGCGCTTAATGATTTACTTTAGTCGTTTGGCAATTTGCTAAACAATTAATTAGGTACCTGACTTTAATTGAATTTGTGAAAATTCTGTTCACCTTTTTTACAAACTCAAATTATTTATTTTAATTAAACCACTTGCCTGTAAGTGGTTTAATTGAAATAAAAACTTTGAGTTTTTTTCGAATTCTCAAAATACTCAGTCATGCAAAAAGATGAAGCGAGTTGCCCATTCCAAAGCGTAGTAGGTTCCTATGGAGAAGAACTCCATGGGTGTCCATGTAGTTCCTTGTTAAAATACAATAGACGACGTATATTTAGTAACCTAATCCGCTTAACCGTTCTTAAGGAGTCATTAAGAACCCTGTAAGAAATCGACACGTGTTTCACCTCTCAACGAGGCATCCTCAGGATGGCTATTGACTTGTTGCGAACCCGGACCCGACGTGTGAACACGTCAAGCGTCGAGAGCAGTACTAAATATACATCGTCTATTGTATTTTATAATGGATTTCCGCAAAGTCACGCCTGAATCAATTTACTAGTTTCTTGTTCTTGCTTGCGATGGCCGTTTTGCGTGGATGTGACGCATATTTTCCCCCAAATTGTTTATTTTCGTGTTTTGTTCTTTCCTTGCGTCATGTGTACCGCAAATAAACGTATTTTCTTTCTTTCTTTCTTACTTCTTTTAAATTATACGTATATTGTTACAAAAAATAAAAGCGGAGACTGACTTGTAACATTTGGTTTCAATACGGTGAAACACAAGATGCAGCGAACGCTCGGTTCGAGCACCATAAAATTTTCGTATTTCCGTTTCAAAGGAATTCACGAAACCGCCGACAGTCGAGTGGATGGTCCGGCGCTCGTCATCATCGAGCGTTTGGCTCACTGCACTGACTACTGTAACGCGTTACAAAAACTCGATAAGTACATTACTAACAAATTTTAAAGAGAGAAGAAAGAAAAAGTATTTATTGAGACTCGCACAGGAAATCACAAATTAAACTAAAAACACACTAAACATAAATAAAAAACTGGTCAAGTGCGTGTCGGACCACACACAATGAAGGGTTCCGTAGTGAGGGCGCGATTGCAAATCGGAAAAATTATGCTGTTTTTCAGTACATTTTGTGACAAAACTAAACCGAATCAAATATAACTAATAACTACCACATATAGGTTGCTTCTTCATCTTCAAAAGATTGCAACTTTTTTGTTCAAAATAAAAATGATCTTCCGTTGCCATTTTCCACAAAATTATCGATACCGGGTTGAGTTTAGGTACATGTTTTGTTCTATTATCAATATAATTAAACATTACTAAAAATACTATTAGTAGGCAGACATATTCAATTGTAAAACTTTGGAAAAAAATGTTTACAAATTTCACAAAAAGCCGCAAAACAAAATAAAAACCGAAACTAACTTTTTCAAATATTTTGCTATTACGGATGAATCTTAATCGATTGCATTAAGGGTTATTTTATTTTTGGTCTGTTTTTTTTTCACAAATATTTCGGAAGAAACCTCAGTCCGCCCTTGGCCACTGTCATGAGTGGACCCTGTGTTTTGTGTTTTTGCAGCGGCTCGTGTGGAAAAAGATCGCTGTACAAATATTAAATATTTGATAAACCAAATTTGATACGGTAGGGTAGGGTATTTGATATGGTAAGATAATTTTGTATTCACAGATTTTAATTACCATTATAACTTTATCCTCACAGATTTTTACAGTTTATAAATGCCTTAAATAGAAGCATTTAGCGAAGACCTTCAAATCACTCCATCAAGTCCGGAAGTAAGGTATCATCATAACTAACAAAACGAGTCCAAACTCGGCAGACCTAGTTCTACTCGTCGAGGCGTTCCAGTAGCAGTCACCGAAATACACCTTCAGGTCACTCCATCAAGTTCGGAGGTAAGGTCTCATCATAACTAACAAAACGAGTCAAAAATCGGCACACCTTATTGTACTCGTCGAGAAGTTCCAGTAGCAGTCACCGAAGTACACCTTCAAGTCACTCCATGAAGTCTGGAGGTAAGGTCTCATCATAACTAACAAAATAAGCCCAAACTCGGCACACCTAGTTCTACTCGTCGAGGCGTTCCAGTAGCAGTCACCCAAATACACTTTCAGGTCACTCCATCAAGTCCGGAGGTAAGGTCTCATCATAACTAACAAAACGAGCCCAAACTCGGCACACCTAGTTCTACTCGTCGAGAAGTTCCAGTGGCAGTCACCGAAGTACACCTTCAGGTCACTCCATCAAGTCCGGAGGTTAGTAAAAATTTAAAGAACAGTACGAAATATTTTTTTGTAGGTACCAATGAATAAAAAAAAAAACAAAGTATCAAAATTAGTTCACTTGACCACTATTCCCGCAACTGGCCCGTGTCAATGTAACGTAGTAGTTCGATTCAATACCTATCAATTTTGCAAACGCGTCTTTAATCCCAAGAACAAACTTTACATTACAACAACAATTTTTTTTTTTTTTTATATTCTCAAACATCGGTACATTATTTGTTGCTTTTACAGTTTTACTCGCCAAACTATCCAGTTTGATGGCGAGAAGCGCTTGCTATTCGTTATACACAAACAATGTAATTAATTAAATAAAATTTCGTTATCGAGAAACACACTCCTTAATTTTGACTTTAACATACCTTCACTTACTTTAGGGTTTTGTCTTAACAGATCTATTTTATTAAATACTCTCTTGTAGTTCTTTCCTTCTTGTGTTATATTTATTATCAACAGGTACTTTATACTCGTCACTAAAATAGTGTTCTAGGCTTATCAAATAATCGACTTTCTTATCTACTGGTAGAATTTTACAAATGGGGAATAATTTTTCATATTCTTTGTTACATTTTTTCTTAACCTTTTTGTTGACTAAGAACTTGATTAGTCTTATCTGTATTTTTTTAATGTCTTGTAAGTATGTTTTAAAAGTTCGCCCATACACAACAAGTCCATAACTGATTAGTGACTCAGCAAGTGCATAATATACAATCAATAGCGTCTGTTTATATTGAGAGCTTTACTATGTTATTTTAAGACCATAGACATCTTATAGGTTTTCCTGTAATCTATGAGTAAAGACCAACTCTCTGCATTTATTTCAAAATTTTTGGCTCAATAATTTCGGAGATAAGGGGGGGGGGGGGGGAAATGGTCAATTTTCATAAATTTTATTAAATAAATATCTTTAAAAGTATTTAGATTAAAATTATAAAAAATATATATTTGAGATCCTCGCAACAAGTTCTTTCATTTGATATGTCACACGGTTCAGTTTGCAAATTTTTTTATTTTTATTTTCTAATTTGGCCCCCAAAAGTAACCCCAAAATTCAAAATTCATTTATTTACGTTACACTTCCGTGTTTGGGTCACATAAATACATATGTGTACCAAATTTCAACTAAATCGGTCCATTAGATTCGGAGCAAATTGGCTGTGACAGACGGACAGACAGACAGACAAACAGACACACGAGTGATCCTATAAGGGTTCCGTGTTTTTCCTATTGAGGTATGGAACCCTAAAAACAATTTAAAAAAAAGGAAAATTAAAAAAAAAATACAGTCCTGTTTGAGGCCAAAAGGCTCCTATCTCAGCATAATGCTACGACATTTAAAAAAAAAATGTCGCGGCGCTGATATTCTGATATCCGCAGTGATGTCACGGAAAGATAGATACAGAATTATATATTAAATAAAATAAAAAATAAAGAAATTGGAGTGAGAAATACAATAAAAAGTAAAATATATGTAGTCCGTGTGTCTGTATCCGACGTAACATCAGTTACTTGTCTATGCCTTTAGTATCTGTGGTACTCTATGGCATGACATACAGCATGGTCTAATAGAACAAGGTCTGGCATTCCGGGACGAACACATGTTTACGTCACTATCCAGTTGCCACTCTATTGCAACAAAACACGATTAAGGAAAGATTTTCAGAAACCAAAGCTTTTAAATTGTCGTTAATAATAATAATAATAATAAAATAATTTATTTGCGTAAAACATGGTATACAATGGTGTTTAGCATGGGTTAGAGTGGCACAAACATGTTTAGCTACGATAAAACATAGCATGCAAAAATTTTATGTCACAGGGTAATTATAATTAAGTAATTAATGTTAGAATAGAATGTCAATATTTTTTGTCCATAAATTCTTTCAAACTATAAAAGCTATATTCATTTAGCCATTTGTATAATTTGTTTTTAAATAATCTTACATTTAATAGTTTTAAATTATTTGGTATTTTATTATAAGTACGTACACACATTGCTAGACAGCTTTTATTATATTTGGTTAGCTTTGGTAAATCATTTAACACCAGTCCATAAGCATCACGTCTGCTCCGAGGACATACATCGCTTGCTGTCTTGAATAGTTGTTTATTCTTGGTCACAAACACACATATTTCGTAAATATAGAGAGATGGAAGCGGTAACAAACCAAGTTTTTTAAATATTGGCCGACATGTATCATCCGGCTGAAGTCCATAAATTGATCTTAGGCACTTCTTTTGGGCGATGAACGCTCTATTTAGATCAGTGCTATTACCCCTCATTATAAGACCATATCGTAGGAACGATTCAACATATGCATGGTAAGATATAATAGCAGTTTTTATGTTTGTTACATTTTTGACTTGCTTCAAAGCGTATACGAATTTATTAATTCTACCACAGACGCTGTTTACGTGTCCCTTCCAGTTTATATCTTGATCAATTATTACTCCTAAACATTTTGTATGTGGTACTTGTTTAATTTTACTTATATTAAGTTTAATATTATTAGATTGGTTAAATTGTATGTATATTTATTATTTTAATTAATTGTTTATAATATTATTTATTAATTGTATGTTTCGTGTGTCTAATCAAACGAAACAATTCAATTTAGACATAAACCAACGTAATTATTAAATAAAACCTCATTGTTTTATCGGATTCGCACAGGTAATAAAGGTGGTTGGGGAGTTATTATAACAAACTTCTGGTAACACAGATGTGATGACGTAGACTTGTGTTGCCCACGTGACCACTGTGTTTCGGAATGCCATACCTGGCGAAGTATAATAATATACCATGGTATATAGTTATCTGTGAAAGAGACGCCGACATCGGCAAAGAATAGATAAATCTAATACATTACGGCTAATACATTACGGCTGTGTATAGTGCTACAATAATATTATAGTGAATAGTGGAATGAGAAGTGTTTCGTGGTAGTTAGTTACATCATAACATCATCAACTAATACTACATTAGAGGTGTTGTTATGCTAACCCATAATTGTTTGCGGTTTACATATATTGTTCCCATTTTCGAATACTACATTTATGTACATAGATTATCTATATATATAAAATGATAAACTGACTGACTGACTGGGTGATATATCAACGCACAGCCCAAACCGCTGGTCTTAGAGACATGAAACTTGGAGGGTGTGTTCTTTGTGAAGAGTAAGTATCCACTAAGAAAGGATTTTTGGGAATTCCACCCCTAAAGGGGTAAAATAGGGGATGGAAGTTTATATGAAAGTCCGTCAGTTTTGAAGTTAGGATCTTCAAATTTTGTGTTTAGGCTGAAGATTGAAAATTAATTTATACGTGTCTCAGCGTTTTTGATATATCCACCCCCGAGGGGTTAAAAAGGGGATAAAGTTGAAAAGTCCTTAATTTTCTAAAAAACATCACAAAATTTTCTATCTAGGCTTATGGTTGGAAGCTAACGCTACAGTGTTGTTAGAATTTCAACCCTTAAAGGGGTGAAAAGGGGGATGAAATTTTGTTTGTAATTAAAGTTCGTTATTTTTCAAGTTAAAATCACTGATATTTCGGCATATTATTCTATTATATTCGCAACCCACTGCTGGGCTCGCCACATTTGAGGCGATAAGTCCTCTCTTTGAGAAGTGACTAGAAGGCGCCACAGCGTCCTCACCTTCCGCCTGACGCAGGTCCTCACCAGACACGGTTGTTTCGGGAAGTTCCTGTTTCGCATAAGGCGGGAGGAAATGCCCAGGTGTCACCACTGTGTGGATCTCCCGGAGGACATAGTGGAGCATACGGTGAAGGTCCGCCGTGCTTGGGCGGGGCACCGCCTTGTCCTTGTGGAGGTGATCTGTGACAGTGATCTCTCGCGTCCGGCCCTGGTCCAGGCCATGGTACGGAGAGAGAGGGCGTGGCAAGCCGTCAGCTCCTTCTGCGAAGCAGTAATGCTCGCAAAGGAGAAGACGGAGCGCGAGAGAAAGAGGCAAATGTCGCGCCCACACGCCCCCTAGCTGCCGCAGGAGACGCCCTGGGCGTCAGGAATCGCAGGCCGATTCCCGGCCACCGTAAGCGTGGGCTTGCGGACGGTGGTACGCGCCTCAAAGAGATGTCGGCACAACAGAAGGGGTCCGCTAGGACCGATGCCTGCCGGGGTCGCGGGAAAGTCCGAAAGGAATACCGTGGCCCCTGGCAACGTACAGGTAATTGAAGACACACGGGTGGGTTTTAGTCAGTAAGAGTCTGACACGCCTTCCCGCTCCGCCCAGAGCGGGAGAAGTTATTTGATCATTTCACACCCTAAAAAAAAAAAAAAAAGGTTCTGAAAAGGGCCATGAAGTTTTGTATTGAAGTTGTTCATTCGCTGAATTTTGTATTCAAGTAAAAATAATAAAAGTGCACGTGTACTGCTTCTAACTTTACAGTATTTTACATAGAGCGACTGCATATCTAACCTCCACAACGCAGTTACTGGGTAATACGATACCCCTTGGTAAGAATGGTTGTCAGACTTTCGGGCTTCTGACTTCCCGCAACGACTGTCAAAGATCCACGAATGACAGCCGGGACCAACGGCTTAACGTGCTTTCCGAGCAACGGACGGGTCTTTGTATGGTCACCCATCTACAGACCAACTGCGGCAAGTGTAGCTTAACCTGATCGATTGACCTGTGCGGATGTTATTATTTAGCCACGGGCCCCTCCCCCGGAGAACCCCCCCCCCCCCTTACCCTTCTCCGGGAGAATCGATATAGATATAGATTAGGATAGTAAGGATACGAACAGAATGCGATACTGCTCATCCCTCATAGCAAATAGCGCGATAATTTGTAC
Organism: Agrochola macilenta; assembly: GCA_916701695.1. Classification (NCBI taxonomy): domain Eukaryota; kingdom Metazoa; phylum Arthropoda; class Insecta; order Lepidoptera; family Noctuidae; genus Agrochola; species Agrochola macilenta. The sequence goes on along the minus strand of OU753572.1, from coordinate 4,321,938 downwards.
CCTACAGACTGACCACACATATAGGGAACATCTATGCAATGTTATTGAGGCCAAAGTACTAACTGGATCTGCCAGAGGAGAAACAGTCTTCGTGCCGCGTATACCATTGATACCAAATAATGACCTTCCGTTTGAATTAAAAAGATTGCAGTTAACTATTAATAAGTCACAGGGACAAACTCTGAAATTTGCTGGAGTTGATTTGCGGCAAGACTGTTTCTTCGTCGGCCAATTTTATGTGGCTCACTCACGTATTAGCTCTCCAACTAGCCTGGTTGTTTTAGTGCCCGCTTCCGAATTAGTGAAAAACATTGTATATAGAGAAATACTGTAAAGGATTTAGGTAGATACCGGTCCTTTACTGTAGGTATTTCTTGACAGTATTCCTCAAATATCACACATAGTGGAGGACAATTAGCCATGAACAACGCTCTATATATATTTTTTTTTTTTTTTTTTTAAACGTTGCCCCACACTAAGAATTTCTTCTTATATCGTGGGTGCGTTTACAAATATAGAAACTCACATACACTAACACCCTAAAGCCATTTATAATTGTTATAATAATTCATAAGTTTCTAGGAAAAAGAATTTATACTCTACGCAGACGAAGTAAAATAAAATAGTAACGAAGTCAAATCTTACATTGAATATTCGAGTCTGATGCCGAAAATATATATTAGTATAGTTTATAGAATAGTTTTTAGAATTTTGGTATGTTTGTTTGAATGTATGTTCCGGTTTGCACAAAAACGGATGAACGGATTTGGATGATATTTGGCACACAGAGAGTTTATAACCTGGATTAACCTATAGGTTATGTTTTAATCCAGATAGTACGTTCCCGTCGGATATTTTCCGACATCCACGCGGGCGAAGCCGCGGGCAAAAGCTAGTCTATATATATAAAATGATAAACTGACTGACTGACTGGGTGATATATCAACGCACAGCCCAAACCGCTGGTCCTAGAGACATGAAACTTGGAGGGTGTGTTCTTTGTGAAGAGTAAGTATCCACTAAGAAAGGATTTTTGGGAATTCCACCCCTAAAGGGGTAAAATAGGGGATGGAAGTTTATATGAAAGTCCGTCAGTTTTGAAGTTAGGATCTTCAAATTTTGTGTTTAGGCTGAAGATTGAAAATTAATTTATACGTGTCTCAGCGTTTTTGATATATCCACCCCCGAGGGGTTAAAAAGGGGATAAAGTTGAAAAGTCCTTAATTTTCTAAAAAACATCACAAAATTTTCTATCTAGGCTTATGGTTGGAAGCTAACGCAACAGTGTTGTTAGAATTTCAACCCTTAAAGGGGTGAAAAGGGGGATGAAATTTTGTTTGTAATTAAAGTTCGTTATTTTTTAAGTTAAAATCACTGATATTTCGGCATATTATTCTATTATATTCGTAACCCACTGCTGGGCTCGCCACATTTGAGGCGATAAGTCCTCTCTTTGAGAAGTGACTAGAAGGCGCCACAGCGTCCTCACCTTCCGCCTGACGCAGGTCCTCACCAGACACGGTTGTTTCGGGAAGTTCCTGTTTCGCATAAGGCGGGAGGAAATGCCCAGGTGTCACCACTGTGAGGATCTCCCGGAGGACATGGTGGAGCATACGGTGAAGGTCCGCCCGGCTTAGGCGGGGCACCGCCTTGTCCTTGTGGAGGTGATCGGTGACAGTGATCTCTCGCGTCTGGCCCTGGTCCAGGCCATGGTACGGAGAGAGAGGGCGTGGCAAGCCGTCAGCTCCTTCTGCGAAGCAGTAATGCTCGCAAAGGAGAAGACGGAGCGCGTGAGAAAGAGGCAAATGTCGCGCCCACACGCCCCCTAGCTGCCGCAGGAGACGCCCTGGGCGTCAGGAATCGCAAGCCGATTCCCGGCCACCGTAAGCGTGGGCTTGCGGACGGTGGTACGCGCCTCAAGGAGATGTCGGCACAACGGATGGGGTCCGCTAGGACCGATGCCTGCCGGGGTCGCGGGAAAGTCCGAAAGGGATACCGTGGCCCCTGGCAACGTACAGGTAATTGAAGACACACTGGCGGGTTTTAGTCAGTAAGAGTCTGACACGCCTTCCCGCTCCGCCCAGAGCGGGAGAAGTTATTAAATCATTTCACACCCTAAAAAAAAAAAAAAAGATTCTGTTAAAGACCATGAAGTTTTGTATTGAAGTTGTTCATTCGCTGAATTTTGTATTCAAGTAAAAATAATATAAGTGCACGTGTACTGCTTCTAACTTTACAGTATTTTACATAGAGCGACTGCATATCCAACCTCCACAACGCAGTTACTGGGTAAAACGATACCCCTTGGTAAGAATGGTTGTCAGACTTTCGGGCTTCTGACTTCCTGCAACGACTGTCAAAGATCCACGAATGACAGCCGGGACCAACGACTTAACGTGCTTTCCGAGCAACGGACGGGTCTTTGTATGGTCACCCATCTACAGACCAACTGCGGCAAGTGTAGCTTAACCTGATCGATTGACCTGTGCGGATGTTATTATTTAGCCACGGGCCCCTCCCCCGGAGAACCCCCCCCCTTCCCCTTCTCCGGGAGAATCGATATAGATATAGATTAGGATAGTAAGGATACGAATAGAATGCGATCCTGCTCATCCCTCATAGCAAATAGCGCGATAATTTGTACCCTACAGACTGACCACACATATAGGGAACATCTATGCAATGTTATTGAGGCCAAAGTACTAACTGGATCTGCCTGAGGAGAAACAGTCTTCGTGCCGCGTATACCATTGATACCAAATAATGACCTTCCGTTTGAATTTAAAAGATTGCAGTTAACTATTAATAAGTCACAGGGACAAACTCTGAAATTTGCTGGAGTTGATTTGCGGCAAGACTGTTTCTTCGTCGGCTAATTTTATGTGGCTCACTCACGTATTAGCTCTCCAACTAGCCTGGTTGTTTTAGTGCCCGCTTCCGAATTAGTGAAAAACATTGTATATAGAGAAATACTGTAAAGGATTTAGGTAGATACCGGTCCTTTACTGTAGGTATTTCTTGACAGTATTCCTCAAATATCACACATAGTGGAGGACAATTAGCCATGAACAAAGCTCTATATTTTTTTTTTTTTTTTTTTTATATTTTTTTTTTTAAAACGTTGCCCCACACTAAGAATTCTTCTTGTATCGTGGGTGCGTTTACAAACATAGAAACTCACGTACACTAACACCCTAAAGCCATTTATAATTGTTATAATAATTCATAAATATCTAGGAAAAAGAATTTATACTCTACGCAGACGAAGTAAAATAAAATAGTAACGAAGTCAAATCTTACATTGAATATTCGAGTCTGATGCCGAAAACATAGTTTTTAGAATTTTGGTATGTTTGTTTGAATGTATGTTCCGGTTTACACAAAAACGGATGAACGGATTTGGATGATATTTGGCACACAGAGAGTTTATAACCTGGATTAACCTATAGGTTATTTTTTAATCCAGGTAGTACGTTCCCGTCGGATATTTTCCGACATCCACGCGGGCGAAGCCGCGGGCAAAAGCTAGTCACATATAAAGCTTTTAAACCTAAACTAATATATTATCCCTTTTAGCACGGATTAAAAACTTACTATGTACAGATCTGCCTAAACCTTTGCTTAAAAACTTTTCAAATCAAGATTCTCACAGTAAATACATCAATCTGAAAATCAAATCAAGTCCATGAAAGAACTTTTTATACAAAAGTCTGTAGATTTTTTAATTTATTGAAAAGCTTCAAAGAGATTAGCATCTCAGTAGTTTTTCAAAAGAATTATTTACAGGAATAACATTTCATTCAATTAATCATGACATTATAGACCGCGCCACCATGGAAGTCCTTTTGACGCGGCGCTAGTGTATATGCCATTGCATTAACAAAATTAAGTTCCACGAGTTTCCGCCAGACTTCAGTGGTAGCGCGGACTCTAGATTATGATTGTCTTTGAAAAATCTTTGACAGTCACTGACTTAGACCTAAACATATTTATAACGCAAATATTATAAAAAAAAACATATTTAAATTTAGAGCGGCCAGCGGCTAGGACTAACCTACTCAAGACACAAAACTTATTTAAAAAAAAACATATTTAAATTTAGAGCGGCCAGCGGCTAGGACCCTACTCAAGTTTACCCCTATGTCACGAGCCGCACTTATTATTAATGTTATTGCGGTATCGGAGGATATACTCGTATTTGGGCAAAACCTGCCGAAATTCATGCAAATGACACAAATAATAATTGAAAGACGTATTATATTAGAAAAGTTGCCATGTTTGTAGTAATTGTCGTATTGCATATTATGTTTAAAATTCTTTGGCTAACAGGTCATTCTATTTTATATTTTTTTTGTTTTAAACTTGTGTAGACATTGTAACTTATAACATCGCCTTGGATGAGCCTGTAAAGGTATTATAACTGTGAATTGAATAAATAAATAAATAAAACATAATTCTGTTTATATTATCTCTAAACAATTGACAGAAACAAAACCGCTTCTGTGGTGTAGTAGTTAGACAACCTGTCTCAAACCCGGAGGTTCCGGGATCGTTTCCCAATGGGGGTAAAATTTTCTGCTCGGTTTGGTTGGTGGTAGGGCTTGTTCTAAGTCCGCCTGGCTAGCTACCACCATCTTATCTAAGTCTGTCGCCATAACAACAATGTTAACAGCATTATTGTGTTTCGGCAGTTAGAGGTAAGATAGCCAGTTCCTCTGTGGTTGAGGATTCCAGGTGAAGCTCGCTTACACCTTCGGCCTGATCATCACTTACAATCAGGTGAGATGCAGGCCAAGAGGGGGATCCTCTTGTTCCCGTTGTGGTTAAAAAAAAGATATTTTTATGCGTTAAACGTGTTAAGTGATTTGTGGTGCTGCGGGTCTTAGATTCATCTTTTCTTTAATTACCAGGAATAAAAACTACTATACATAGACCTCTCTATGACTGCCTAAGTATATTTTTTGTTAACACTTTGCGGGACATTACTCGCCCCCAGACGTAGTAGCAGTAAAACTTCTATTGAGTCTCGTTTAGTGTCCTTCAACCGATTAATTTCACTTCAAAAATCAACTCAGTGACCCCAAACAATTCGAAACCGAACTCATTTGTTAGCGCGAAATCACATGTCAACAGTTCGACATCGTTCGAATTTCGAAATGATATTTATTTACGGTACTCTCATATCGTAATGTTCTGATTAGAGAATAGGCTGGAAATGCCTGGCAAGAAAATAGTTTGCATTTATTTTCTAAATACAAATAAGTTGAAATTGATATTACTCGACCGGGAGACACAATGGCTCGACGAAATTATAATTACGCTCAAATTACCTTAAATGAAAACTGGACATTGCCGTTCCTTACTTAACACCTACCTTGGGTGCCTCAGGGAGTAAAATTTCCATTTCTTCGTCTATATTTTCGAGAAACGTACAGGGTTTTTTTTTTTTTGCTTGTTCAGCCCCAAATGGCTGAACGGATTTAGAAGAAAACGCGAAGGTTCTTTCAGCTAGAGTAAAGTATACCCTAGCGTAACACAAGAGATGCTTTTACCGCAGAAAAGTTTCCCTAAAATTCTTAGAGTGCATACGACTGGCAAAAGGCAGTATAACGTATTCCCAAAAGATTAGGTAAAGGAATTCTGGAGTACTCATAAATCAGGTGTACTTTGACATACGTGCTGGCTTTGGGCATGGTTCCAATAACTTGTGCCTGCAGTTCCAGCAACTTGAAAAGTTTAATTTTCCTGAATGAAAAATACTTTTAAGCTTTTGCTCGGGTACAAATCGAGTGTCTTAGAACGACATATACAAATGGACAGACGTTTTTTTAAGACTACAGCATTTTAAGACAGGAATATCAGTACCTATTCTTTTTGGTCAGGTCTCAAGTAAACTTTACGAATGGTTGAAATGTAGATTTGTTGACCATTTTCAATTTTTTTAAGTACCTGGGCTTATTGAAAGACCTACACTGTCCTCCCATACCTATTAACACTGTTATATGAAAATATTGTAAAAGCCAATTATTTTTAAAAGAGTAACCTTGGAGTTTCTTTCCGGCTCTTCTCCATGGAAACGACCAATTGGAACCGTGCACCCAGCTTCTGACGTTTCATAAGTGCCCATGTAGGTTTATGTGAAATCAAATATTTTAATTTTGTTTTTGATATCATTTCGGTTAAGGTAATCATGAAATTAGATATTATATTTTGCTTTCTCATTAAATAAGTGGCTATAAGTCACATGCGAAATATAACCAGCCAGCGTTTGTGTTCCTTTCCACGTATAATCCGTCAACCTTCAATGCAAGAGTGAACAAGCATCTTCAGGGCTCGCTCGTTTCATTGTTGAATTTATCCATCACTTTCCATTAGGCACGATCGAGGTCAAGAGCAGACCCATTTCGAAAAAAAATATATTAAGAAGAACAACATATAGTGACCTCATTGGTGATGTTCTTCAGAAAGGTCAGGTGCGTAGTACTGGCAAGTGGAGTGCGTGTATGACCTGATGTATGGACGTAAACGAGGCAAGAAGAGTAGGTATGTAAGGATCGTAGCAGATGGGTAGTTTCGGTCTACTCCCATGGGATGAAGGCGTATGTGTAAAAAATCAAAAGTCACTATACAATAATAATTTCCAAATACCAAAAAATAAAGAAGAAAATATGCGTGGTAACAGCGAAACCGAACCGAAAAATAATGAACTTTTTTATTTTTTTTAAAGCTTTTAATTTTAATAATCATGCATTGTCACGAGAACCAAACACGTATGCCAAATTTCAGCCCGATAGCTTCAGTGGAAGTGGGTGAAATATTGATTGCAATATTCCAGTTCAATAGTGAAGTTAAATAAAAGCTTTCAAACTCTCCACCAAAATAATTCAAAATGTAATTTAAAACGGTTTACCTTTACCGATATCAGATTATTTCGATTTAAAAAAAAGAACTGGAGCAAAGTTCACACTGTTATGAAGAAGCACAGATAACCGGAGAAGGTCAATGAAGCCATCACACCGAGTCTAAAGAGCTAAGGAGCGCTAAAATGTCTGCAATGGATCTAATGGTGCTGATAGACTTGAGCATTCACTTGTAACAGAACATCGAGCATTCGCCGTTTTTAAATTTGTCGAACTGAACAACGAACAGAGTCAAGCATAGAGCCAAACATCGCTACGAACATTTTCACGATCATTCTTGCGAACGCTCTAGTCAATGCCCGTCGAAAAAACAGGAGTGGCGGGGGGCATAGAGGGTCGGCAGCAGAACAATGACAGACTGGCTCGGATCGGCAAAAAGCTCGAATCAAATTTACTATCCTTCAGAATGCTCGCTAGAACGCTCAATAGAATGTTCGGTAGATCGGTCGCTAGAATGCTCGCTAAAACGCCCCTGTTTATTTTTCTGTAATGTAAAATTTGCTAGAATGCTCAAGTTTATCAGCACCTTTAAACGAGCCTTCGTACATTCATCGTTTGTTGTGGGGCGTCGTAAAATGCTGCTCTTACCATTGTTACGAAAGAAGGGGATGTACAGCATTGGAACTTTTGACTTTTGAGGTAGTCGGGAATGTTTTTAATCATCATAGCACACTTTTTTTTTTTTTTTTTTGTCGGAAAGATTTAAATTACTTCTCCCGCTTTAGGCAGAGCGGGAGGGCGTGTCAGACTTTAACTGACTAAAACCGACCCGTGGGTTCCTCCCGTTGCCTGTGTGCCGGGGCCACGATATCCCTTTTGGAAAAACTCGCAACCCTGACAGGCATTGGCCCTAACGGACCCCGTCATCGTCAGTTGGTGCTGACATCTCTTTGGGACGCGCGTGGAACACAACGCGCCGTCGACCCGGGCCTGGTCCTTATCGGACGGTGAGCTACCCATCGCTCACCGTCCGCAAGCCCGCGCCTGCTGTGGCCGGAAATCGGCTTGCGACTCCCGACGACGCCCGGGACGTCTCCTGAGGCATTAACCCCGCAGGGAATAAAATCGTGATGATTATATAATGTAAAATCGTTGCTTAAAGTTAAGACAAGCTTAAACGTCATCACTTAACAACGCAGCGATTATAAGTACCTGAGCGGGAAATAGCCGTAGGCATCCACATGTTATTTTTAATTTTGCTCCGAATGGAATGGACCGATTAAGTTGAAATTCGGTACATATATCAATTTCTGTGACCCAAACACAGAAATGTAACTGGGTCACTTTTCGGGGCTAAATTAAAAAACTTAAAAAAAAGTTTTGCAAACTGTATTATGTAACATATTAAATGAAAGGGGTTATTGTGAGGATCTCAATTTCGTTTTTTGTATCATTTTAAAATAAGTATTTTTAATGATATTTATTTAAGAAAATAGATGATGAATATTGACCATTCCCCCCTTATCTCCGATACTACTGAGCATGAAATATTGAAAAAAATACGGAAAATAGTTCTATACTTATAAATTACAGGATAACCTATAAGAAAGTCTATATCTGCCTAGCCTTTTCCCAACTACGTTGGGGTCGGCTTCCAGTCTAACCGGATGCAGCTGAATACCAGTATTTTACATGGAGCGACTGCCTATCTGACCTCCACAACCCAGTAACTGGGTAATACGATACCCCTTGGTAAGACTGGTGTCAGACTTTCGGGCTTCTGACGACTCGTCATGACTGTCAAAGATCCACGAATGACAGCCGGGACCAACGGCTTAACATGCTCTCCGAGGCTCGGAGGATTCTCGGCATGTAAAGATGGTCACCCATCCACTGACCAACCCCGGCAAGCGTAGCTTAACCTGATGGATCGACCAGTGCGGCTGTTGTTACTTAGCCACGAGCTCCTCGCTTTAGTTTTAAATGTTACGTTTTTATTGTTTGTGTGTCCTGTGCATGCCCCAAATAAAATATTTTTCTTTTTTTTAATTTATCACATGAAATCAGCTGAACAAAATAAAAAGAAATATATTTTATTTGGGACACGCACAGGAAATACAAACAGAAAGTAATAATAAAATATTGTAAAAATAAGAAACAAAAAACGAGAATTTAAAAACCAACAGAATAATAACGACCTGTGCGAGGCCAAAAAGGCTCCTATCTCAGCATAATGCGGCGATATTTAAAAAAATAAATACCGCAGCTCTGGTATTCAAAATACTACATCATGATTGGCCTTGAACTTGCCAACAGTACTAGTATGAACGAGCTGAATAAATAATCTATACTATTATCTATTCTATATAATATCTATTATATACTATACCTATCTATTCCTCGTATACTACATAAATACCTATTCTATACTAATAATAAAGTTGAAGAGTTTGTTTTTTTTGTTTGAACGCGCTAATCTCTGGAACCATTACCAGTCAATGATTTCAAAAAATCATTTTGCTTTGACCCGTAGGGTTGGTAATCGATAGGGATACTGGGGAGTTTGTTGCGCCACTTCTTCTTCCCAGCTAACGCATTAGGAAGTGGTGAAGAGTGGGCGTTTTGGGGGAATGTCTTATGTAATTTTGACGTTCGAAAAGTGCTGATTCTCAGCCTAGTTTGAATAAATGACTTGAATACGTAACTCGATTTTTTTATGTGAGACATATTTCCTCTTGCTTTCCTGCAATCTTCCACAGATTGCAGGAAAGCGAGTGATTTCATGAAAAGGGACGGAAGTGTGTAACAGGAAGCCGGGGAAGCGCGCGCTATTTGATTGGACCTCAGAAGTTGGCCGTCAGAAACGCCGTGACGAGGCGCCGCCCCTTTGATGTTGCTTATTATGCTTATTATAAGTCATAGATACCCTAGGCACGCACCTCTGACTTTTCGGATTTATGTGCGTATTGTATAATTATCACATGCTTCAAAAACGGTGAAGGAAAACATCGTGGTGGAACCGGATGCCTTTTTTTTTTTTTTTTGGTGGGAAATCATCAAATGACTCCTCCCGCTCTGGGCGGAGCGAGAGGGAGTGTCAGACTTTTACTGACTAAAACCCACCTTTGTTCCTTCCGTTGCCTGTGTGCCGGGGCCGCGATATCCCTTTCGGACAAACTCGCAACCCAGGCAGGCATTGGCCCTAACGGACCCCGTCAGTTGGTGCTGACATCTCTTTGGGAACCGGATGCCTGAGAGATATTTCTCGACGACATGTGAAGTGTGGGACAACGCATTCAGCGAGCGTATATCCGACCTGCACAACAGGCGGAACACTGGCTGGTGAGAGTCTATGATGACTACCACAAAAAGTATGTCAAACTGACATGTCAATTCGTTGTATAAAAATGATGAGAATTTAGTGTGTAAAATATATTGTATATTGATTCGCAAATTGTTATTTAATGAACACGTATATTAGGTACCTACCCATATTTTCTGACTCCGACGTGATTATTACCGACCATTTTCCTGCTCAAGTTCGCGCTGTGTTATCTGTTAACACAGAATCAACGCTCGACACTCTAGCAATGATGGCAGACAAGATGATGGAGCATACAGAGAGTCATAATGATAATTATGATAATAATATAATAATAATAATATTATTATATTATAATTTCATTTTTTTTTTCGTACCCATATGAAGCCAAGTCAGAAGCCCATGGGTGGCTTTAAAACTCTGACACCAGGTTAGTTACTAACCACACGAAAAGAAGAAGATCTTATATTTTAGGCCCATGAAGACCCTCCGATTCGTAACAGAGCCACAAATAATAGATTTAATTCTATCTCATTACTCAAGGATTGATATTTCCAATTAGAACAGGCTATTGGGTAAGTCTATGAATATTGTATACAACGAAAATATTAATTGACCTCAAAATAACTTAGAAGAGGCGCTAACAAAGCATCCGCTAAGTCTTTGTGACCTGTGATAGTTTGAATTAATTAATAATTCAGGTTTGAGATATCTTTATTTCCCATAAGAAATTTCACTTACATGAGAAATATTTACTAATTTAAAAACATAGTTCATTAACGTACAGTTTTGGAAAAAATAAATACAACACAAAAACATTTCAAAAGTGTAGGGTAATCGCTAATAATTTAACACAGCTAGGATGTAAACATACATGGAACGCGCGCAACTAGATGTGGTATGTAATGTACTAAGGTGCGCTCGCTTTATTTTTTATTAAATACATGTAATTTTAAGTGTTTCTTAAATATTGACATGAATTTAGCATTTTTAATGTTTTTTGGTAGTTTATTATACAATGCAGCACCCTCGTACATCACATTTTTTTTGCCATAGCTGGTGCGTGGTGAGTATAATTGTATGTAATTTGCATTTCTGAGCCCAATTTTGTGTATTTGATGTTTCTTTGTAAAATGTATTTGTGTGTGAATGTCTTTATTAAGTATTTTTCTTATTAAGATGCAAGTATTATATATGTATGTTTGTGATATGTTCATTAACTTTGTTACATTGTATATTTTTTGTGTTGATGTACTATAATCGTAATGGAAGAGTGTCTTTATTAACTTATTTTGTGCTACTTGTAGTGTTTCAATATTGGTTTTGGTCGCAGTGCCCCATACTTCTATTAGATAGTCCAGGTGAGGTTTTATAAGAGTGTTATATATATAGCATAATAATTGGTTAGTCAATAACCACATGAAAAGAAGAAGATGCTTATTGCGACTAATATAAGACTCACGCGCTTTGTTTTTTGATTATCGACTCTATTTCTTGCGTTTTTATTTCTCATACTCCTATTTCAGCTTCTGCGTTTTGATTTTTCTCAATATACATAAAGTATTAACATCGATGCAATTAGTTTCTTTCACAAAATTAACTTTCAACCTTTTTCATTTCAAATCGACTTTTAATAGTAGTTCACTATAACGAGCGGTTCAACTAATAAGAGGTTTTTATCGAGTTTGATAGAAACTTTACCGCTTAATGGCCGCCCTCAGTCCCTCTCTACCGCTGTTGAGATGTCGATAATATTGTACTACGGGGCAGCTCTAATGTCGTCCATTTTACTTTAGGTTTTTTTTCATAATAGCTCCTACAGCTTTACTTGAATACTTTTTATACAGTTTTTGATTTGGAAAAAAGGGGTGTTAGAAGATACGGATTTGTGAGTCAGTCTGCGACCTCATTTCTTCTGTTTTCATAAAAAATTGTAAATTTTTAGGGTTCCGTACCCGAATGATGCCAAACGGTACCCTATTACAAAGCCTCTGCTGTGTATCCGTCGTATTTTTAACGCGGCGATTTCTATTCGCGTCCTTTATTTTCAACGCTCTGCTTTGGGATCTCTTCGCAGCGTCTAGGTAAACTATAGAAACCAATACGAATCGCGCAGTTGGTCGCAACGACCAAGTAGCCGCAGACCATACAATAAAAAAAAGAAAAGAAAAAGTATTTATCGAGACTCGCACAGGAAATCACAAATGAAACTAAAAACACAATAAACATTTTTTTTTAAAACCATAAAAAAAAAAAAGTTAAATTTAAAGTTAATGCAGTCCTGTACGAGGCCTAAAGGCTCCTATCTCAGCATAATGCTGCGGAATTTAAAAATTAAATGTCGCAGCGCTGGTATTCTGATAGGGCCCGAGCCGGGCCAATAGCACTAGACGGCCATGACTAGCTAAAGTCGTGGCCGTCTAGTGCGCGAGATCTCTTAGCGCCGAGAGTTGAAAATCCAACAGTGTGTTTTCTTGACGCACTGGGATACGCTCTGTTGGATTCTGAATGCTCGGCTTAATACCGAGAGTTAAAAATCCAGTGCGCAAAATAAATCGCCCGTACTTATCTGGGCTTAAAGCTAACTTAAGGATCTTATGGCGGATCGTTTAGCAGCACTTACCACAGTTGTCAGTGAGACCATAAATAAGTGACGAGATCAATCTTTGCTCATTCCAAACCGTGGTTATATCTAAGGCATAATATCTACAGCAGTTATTATAAGTTGTTGGGCGCCTCGAAGTCTTCTGAAGCTTTTCAGAATACTTTACTAGGTGCTTAGATATTTAACTACGTGGATCTTTATGATTCTAATAATTACATTTCCTACAGTCCAGCCGTTGAGAAAATGCGTACCTGGTACCTGTCAGTTGGACAATTTCTACGATCAATCTGTCTAGCCTTTTCCCAACTATGTTGGGGTCGGCTTCCAGTCTAACCGGATGCAGCTGCATACCAGTATTTTACATGGAGCGGCTGCCTATCTGACCTCCACAACCCAGTAACTGGGTAATACGATACCCCTTGGTAAGACTGGCTGTCAGACTTTCGGGCTTCTGACGACCCGTAACGACTGTCAAAGATCCACGAATGACAGCCGGTACCAACGGCTTGACGTGCTTTCCGAGGCACGGAGGAGTCTCGGTATGTAAATATGGTCACCCATCCACAGACCACAGACCATCCCCGGCAAGCGTAGCTTAACCTGATGGATCGACTCGTGCGGCAGTTATTTAAGTAATAACTGCCGCACGAGTCCTATCCACGATCCTAGCTCCTACAACAATTTCTAGGATCAAATTCAGAAAACAAATATTGACATTACATAGTTTCATAATGAAATATTATGTCAATATATAATTTGACAGGTGTCAAAAACGCATTCTCTCGACGGCCGAACTGTAGTTCCATTTTCTTTACTTTTGTTAAGAATTTTCGTTAAATAGCCTGATCTGTTATAAACCTCATCGCAGCTAAACATCGTGCTGTGAAAACAATGATCAGCTAATCTAAATAAACCATTATGTTACCTCATCTCACCACAAAGAACTTAAGCTATTATTGTCGGCCATAAATATTTAAAGAAGGCACGCCCTGCGCCTTAATAACCAATTAAAATTATAATCAGAATATTCCACAAAGGAATATTGTATTTTCTTACATTATGCTGCGCTAAACCGTTTTGCATAGCAAAGGGAGAGTTAATATCTTGAGCACTAGATACTGAGGAGAAATTAGATAGTCATGCATTATTAAGTAATTGAACTATTGTGCAGTCTCTTGTAATAATATGTTGTGTACTCATATAGAAATTTACTCATACTGAAAATCAAAGCTGACTTTGTTTGTAAGTTTCGACTGAAATTGTATCTTCTTGAAGAACATAATTTAAGTATGTATGTAATTATTAGTAACTTGCTTGAACGCTGTACGTAAAAAAAACTTTAATAAAAGTTACTTTTAACTTTTTGTGTTTTTTTTTTTGAGACCTTGATGTTTTATTTTTGTAAAAAATATTTTATTTTTTACTTTTTTGTTGTGGTTGACCAAGGTTTTGAGATGTATCAATAAGCCAGGCCATCACATTTGTATATACTAGTCCATTTCTTGAACCGATTTTGATGAAACTTGCACGGAGAAATGCGTGAACAAACATACATACACCTATAAAATTTTGTATATTTGTTTGTAAGGCCTAATAGATTATCACATATTGCAATATTACATACATAAGAGTCGAATTGATAACCTTCTTTTTTTTAAGTTAGTTAAAAATAGTATTACTTCCTTATAAGTTTTAATTTTGATTATCTCAAATATTTAGTAAAGGAAATACCATCAACTTAAGTTGTCCATATACCTAATCGAATCAGAACTGACATTCTTTGAGAGTTGTCTGAAATGGCTATAACACGGCAAATTGACGTAATGTGTCAATATAGTATAATAATAATAATAATAATGTTGTCGTAACGGCCAATGGCCTGATGGCCGAAAGCCTCGACCAACATCTTTCGAGGCTCTCGTTAGGCGGTTGGATCAAGCGCCTGATTCAGAAGGCAGTACTCCTGGATACGGCTCGCATTGTGAGGAGGTTCCTGTCTCTGCAGCCCTAACCACCGGTAGCTTGGACCTTGCTCCCGACACCGGCGGAATACTATTATTTATATTTTTAAATGTTTTTTATATAGTTTTTAAGAAATATTTAAAAATGTATTTTATATGTTAAAATGTTAATAAAGGAAATAATAATAATAATCGTTTATTTATAAAAAAGGACACGCTTACAATAACCTTAACAATTTAAAATATAGCACAGTTGCTTATTTGCCTGAACTAGGTTGAACCTGTGTTTCAGGCTAGAAAGTGCATAAATACTTATTTCAATAAATTAACAATGGGTTTAAAGTAAAAACTAAATTAAAATTTAAGTAAATAAAAGCAAAAATAGTATGTTAGCGGTTCTATTTGCAAACAACAAGTAGATCTTCTGTCTGTGCATAATCTATGGTTAGTAAATAATTAAGAATATTTTTTTTTTACAACTAAAATAATTTAAATTATAAATACAAAGTTTTCTATTTAATCTATTATACAGAAATGGTCCTAAGAATGTAAGTATACATATAGTAAGTATACAATTAATACGCTATTTGGTTGTAATTAGTTCGCATTATATAGGCAATAATTGCACTATGACACCACACAATATAAAATATAAAACACGAACATAATATAGGTATTTTCTTATTAATAAATTTAATGTTGTATAAAACTTTATTCGCAAGCCATTTCTTTAAAGGGCAACCAAGTGTTTTTCGAAAATTTTCGACGAAAGTTAATCCCATGCTCTTTTATTTTCTTGTTTAGCCGCAAAATAAATATCCTCACATTAAGTTGTTAAAAATCCCACACCTACCTTCGTCAAAGGTACAAACCCTACGCGAAACAAGTGTACAAGTACACTGCAGTGCATTTCAATTATAAACCTCTATCTATTAACAAGCACGACAACAGCTTGAATATTTCCAAGTAAACCCCCAAGCTGAACTAAGCCAAACAAGGCTTTTGGATCATAAATATGCATCGAGAGGAAAATATGACGTTATCTCGTCGTATTTACATACAAATTGACATCTGTCAAGTACATGCGCGGATGTAAGGAGAAATTATATCACTGTGGTATATGACGGCTTGACAGAAAAATATTGTTTTGGTAGCGACCGAAGGCTTTTTGGTTCTTAGATATACAGGGTAAAATTAAAATAGCTAGCAAAACTCTGAAGCGTGATGAGTAACAATATATAGCATCCTGAAGGCTGTGGCGGCAGATACTTCCTCGGCCATAATAAGGCAATTTGTGAGAAGACTTATACCCTAGTTTACATTTCTCGTTTTCTAGGTGGTTACTTAAACTTAAGACGAATTAATGAGAACACCACCCTGTTCTCATTAATTCGTCTTAAGTTTAAGTTACTAACATTAGTGTTTTAAGTACAAACCTGTTACTAATAATTTATGTATCACTTAGTTATTCGAATTCAAATGATTTTATTTATTTATATAAATAACATGTTAATAAAATTGATGATTTTTTTTCTGGGGTCATCGACCGCGTTTATTGTAGTCACTTGAGCATAAACATAAGCTTTAAAAAACAGTTTGCTTTTTTTTGTTTTTACTTCACATACACTATGGGTATCGTTATCTAAATACGACAAAACAAAAGAAAACATCACTACCAGCGGTCGCCGACCCCCCAAAAAACATCTATTTTTTACTTGATTAATTTCATTTATTTTATTCAATTATTTTATTTTATTCTACTCGTGAAGCTTACAGCTAACTTACACTGTCTTCGTAAACAATATAAAATTGAAGACATTTACAAGTTTCCACTGATAAAAAATAAACATCAAAACGAAAAAAAAGTCGGTACAAAATACCTAATAAACATAAATTAGGAAATAAATAGTACACGATAAATGACAAAATAAGAATCCTATTTTGCTTATTATCGTGTTTAGATATAAATACTCATCACGTCTGCAGAGATTCGCTAGCTACACCAAATTTATTGAACTTATAGAAACTTTCCAACCGTGCAGCGTATGATAGTCAACTAATTTCATTCCTCAATCGCACCCAAAACATAATTTTATAATTATGGACAATTTTTTTTCAATAAATACTACAATGAATAGCAATGAATAGAGACGTGGGTTTGTGGCATTACATCATTTATGTTAATTACTAAGCAACGGACCAAGTACACTCCTCGGGGATACTCCGTATCTTAAATCTCTTTGTTTCGATAGGTAGATTGGTTCTGTTTTAGTATTTTTTTGTTATTTTATTTATCGTGTTCTGATGCTTAAATACGACTCAATTCATTACAGGAAATTACTTGCAATTCCTCTATTTAATTTGATTGGATAGATATTTTGATGGACATAATCAGAAGCCTGTGTCATGTCCATGGTACTAAAAAAATCAAGAAGATAATTTTATTTTGTTCATTTAAACAATAATTAATGTTGCATTCGGCCCTACAACCCGGGATTTTGTACTTCCAACGCGCCTGAAATGACATTGTAATATAATTGTCAATATCGTTTTATTTTTCTGCTCATAGTGCGGGTCTCTCTTTTTTTAATTATTTGAAAAAATACTTATTGTACCAAAGTACAATAAGTATTTTCAAAAACAAAAAAACAAAAATGACACTTAGGCAAACCTAAGTGTCCTTTTTGTTTTTGAAAATGTATGCAGTTAGTTATTTAACTTAGTACCCAGTGTAAGTAGTTACTTGTATAAATAATACTAATGTTCATTCATTTTCTTACGTTGAATATACATATAGACAACTTAACTAGAGTATCTATTAATCCATTAGCAGTGTATTGATACCATCCTTAGCACTATCATAATTTAAAATGGTAACTATGCTGTTTAGTTGACCATCGACTACTGAATAGCTTGTGTGCTAGGAAACGACCATTCAAAATGAAGACCTTCCGTAATATATTAAAAAAATATCCTGTGAATTTTACTTTGAACAATGTTGTTGGTAAAGATGTGCAGTCAATGCTCTTGCCTTTGAATCTGACGCAATATGTCATGTTCTGTCCTAAATATTGTATCAAAGATAATACTATAACTCCGAACGGTCGCATCTCCAACTTTTTTTCAATGATTGTTACACTATTTTTAATATGTTCATATTTACTCTGTGCCTATTTGATGGCGTTGAAGAAAGATAATCTTGAATATCCTACTTTTACGTATGCCCTTGCTATTTTTAACATAATATTCTACTGTTTCGGTTTTGCTATGCATTTCGTGATCGGAATCATTCAAACCAAAAGTCATGTCCACTTTGTCCTGACTTTTCAAAAAGTGCACAGATTTCTCAACAAAGACACCAGTTTTAACCATTTAATTATTTGGAATTGGATTCTTGAATTCATAGCACTGAGTTTTTATGTCTTTGTTTTCACTTATTTCATTCTGAAAATAAATGCATCTTTCTATATTGCTTATGTTGGCTACCTTTTGGTTATTTTTGACTTCAATATTGTTTATGCCATCCGACTCATCAAATTATTGAAATACAAAGTCATTCTATGGAATCATCAAGTTTTAAATTCACGAGAATTGCAAAACATGGACGGTAAAAAGTACTGGAAGAAAATGTTTCAGGCCTACGTTCAAATATTAGAGTGTTATAATATCTTTAAAATTGGCTTTCAGCTATTCGTAAGTATTTTATTATACGCTTAATTTTATTAGCAGTCAATACAAATGTGGCACTTGTAGTTTAAGAAAGAGTTCAGTATTTTAGAGCGCCTCTGTTACTCATTCTGACGTCATGACGACACTCGTGTGACGGTATTTTTCTAAAGCTCCATCTGCCGTTACAGCTGGGCACTATAACTTAATTGTTTTAATAAAAAATATTGGAAAAACTAATATTAAAATGGCTAAAAGCTAATACAATTCAGATATAAATTTTCAGATAATGTATTACATGATAGAACTAGCTATCAACTACCTGAGTTACACACAAGTGGCAATAGAAGTGTTTAAAAAAGACATAGTGGTAAATGATATGGTGAGTATCTATTAAGTAATATCCATTATTATTTTATCGTGGTATCCAATTCTTCGTGCACAACTCATTTGGTCGCATCCCTTGTCGCAGAAGCACCGTCCAAAATACGGACGTTTATAGTAAAGTAAATGAAGTTTGGCCACGTATTGGGTAACGATATTTAGTTGAACGCGGCAGCCGCTGATGGTGATCATAGCCTCGTAGTGCAGTCCCTTTTTATACAATTAGCATCTAACTTTTATTTTGTTACAGGATGACACAATTACAAGGTCGCTGTCGGTTTTGAGTTGGTTGGTGAAGGATTTCACGTGGCAAACAATGTTAATCCAACAATGCGAGAAATTCTACTTAGCTATCCAAAGTGTGCAAGATACTTGCGCACTTATTCAGAAGACAACTTGCTCTGGTTATTTCTCTACAATATTTTCATATGATTGCGATACATGAGAATATTATACAGACTTACACACAGTTGCACAAAGACAAACAATAATGCACCATTGCGTAATGGATTTTTTAACCCTAATGATTTCATTAATTTCATCAGTGAACCATTAAAATCGAGTCTAATGTTGCTTTCTGCAACAAGTTAAAACAAGTTAATGGAAGATTAGTATTTAATGACAGCTTTAAAAGTTAAGGTTCGTTTCTACAACTAGCTGTCTCTCGCGAGAACAAAATTTCTAACTTTATGTTTCTTCTGTCATGACATTCACAATTAATATTGATGATTAGTAATAAGCATCCATGATCAGATATCATCATCATTTTCCTGCCCTCCACCCATGTTACTTAGGGTCAGCGCAACAAGTTATCTCCTTCCATTCTTCCCTGTCAAACGTCACTCTATCATTCACTCCTTACTCTTTCATATCATTCCTCACACACACAATCCATCCATATTTCCTTTGGCCTTCCTCTCACTCTCCATCCATCAACATTTATATTCATCACTCAGATCAGACATACGAGTATCTGTATTGTTTTTTATATTTCAATTAAAATTATATTGTTAAAATAATTTCATTTTTTAACAGATGAGGAAAAAAAACTATGCAAAAACGTGCTGCGCTTACATCGAGCATCGTTCAACAAGATACGTGTCTGTGGCCTGTTCTACGTAGACGCTGTGTTACAATTAACTCTGATAAGCTTTCTTACTAATTATACTGTTGTGTTGCTTCAGTTTGCATTTTTGTAATCTTAGCCTCAATACATTTATGTTGAGGGCAGTTTCAGTATTATCATTTCAGAAAAAACCAGTATTTCCAAGTTTTTATGTAGTAGGTACCTAAATTACACAGTTGAATGATTTACTATTTTAGTAAAGCCAAACTCTTGAATGTCTTTTATTTTTATTGATTTTTTTATAATTATTCACTAGAAAATATATATTGTACAGTTCCCACTGCTGAAACATAGGCCTCCTCTCTTCGAGAGGTGGTGGGTTGTCAACCTACTGGGCCAGCGTGGAAGCGCTGGCCCAGTAGGTTGGTAGATGTCACATTACCTAGGTTAAGTTTTAGTAAATAAATACTTACTTACTTACTTCTAACATGTCTTCAAATTTTTGGTTCTAGGACATGCCGGTTTCCTCACGATATTTTCCTCCACCGTTTAAAGAGCAGTGGTGATGAAATTATTTACACAAAGTATAGCGCCTGCCTGGGTTCAAACCCATGACCTACAACTCGTAAGTCCTGTTACCACTGGGTCAACACTACTCATAAAAGCCAACAATATCATACCATCGACACAAAAAAAAAGAAGTTTAATTATAAGAACGAGTATATTAATGGTTCTCATAATAATTACCTTTATGAATTTTATATGAACAGTCAATACATTTACCATTGATTATTGTGTCACTTGTGTGACGGTAAGCTACTGTTTTAGTTGAGGAAAATGAAGACATTTAGAAATATCGGAAAAATATATCCCGTTAATTTTAACTTATACAACACGGTGGACAAAGATGTGCAGTCGATGCTCTTACCTTTGAATATGATGCAATATATGATGTTCTGTCCTAAATATCGTATCAAAGATAATATTATAACTCCAAATAACCTCTTCTCAAACTTTTTTTCGATGACTGTGACATTAGTA
The DNA here is from genome assembly GCA_916701695.1 of Agrochola macilenta. Taxonomy (NCBI): domain Eukaryota; kingdom Metazoa; phylum Arthropoda; class Insecta; order Lepidoptera; family Noctuidae; genus Agrochola; species Agrochola macilenta. The sequence continues at coordinate 4,301,033 of OU753572.1, read as the reverse complement.
TTTATCTTTTTATATATACTCGGTACCTATTTGGTAGCTTCAAATAAAGATAGTCTAGGAACTCCTTTCCGATACGTCACTTTTTACTTCGACTGTTTCTTCTATTTTATCGGTTTTGCTATGAATTTCATAATCGGGATCATTCAAACCAAAAAGAATGTCCAGTTTGTTCTAACTTTTCAAAAAGTGCACAGATTCATCAACAATGAAACCAGTTTTAACCACTTCATGATTTGGAATTGGATTCTAGGAATCGTTGCTCTCAGTTATTATGTCATTGTTAACACATATTTTATGTGGCAGCTAGGTGTACCTTTCTATGCTGCATATATTAGTTACTTTATGCCTTTTTTCGATTTCAATATAGTTTATACTTTGCGAATCATTCAAATGTTGAAAAATAAAGTCATTCTTTGGAATTTTCAAGTATTAAGTTGGCAAGAATTAGGAAACACAAACGGCGAAAATTATAGGGAAAAAGTTTTTCAGGCTTACGTTAATATATTAGAGTGTTACAACATTCATAAATTTTGTTCTTAAGTACTTTTCTCCCATGGTAATTACACTTTTTATTTTATTTTTGTTTTTTTATTTGTAAGTAGCATCTTTCCTATTGCTTTACTGCAAATCTTTCCTCTCGCTTTCACACTCCCACCCACTTCACAGATTGCAATCTGTGGGTGTGAATTCGAGAAAAGGAACGGAAGTGTATTACAGGAAGCCGGAGAAGCGTGCGTTATTCCCGCCCTTTTAATGTTGCTTATTACTTAATGTTACATCCAAGGTGATATGTCACATACACATCATATACGACTACTGCATGGCTCGCTCGTTATTTTATTTTTTTCAGATACTATTCCACATTTTTGAATTATTTAATTCTCTGTGTTACATTCAAGTGGCAATTGAAACGTTTAAAAAAGGCAATAACATGGCGAGTAATTATTTATTATCTACTCTTATTTTTCAACATCTCCATAATCAGTTTATAATAATAAAAGTATCAAACGTATATTTTGTTACAGGATGAAACAATAACGCGGTTGTTGTCCGTTTTAAGTTGGTTAATAAAGGATGTAATGTGGCAGTCAATGTTGATCCAACAATGCGAGAAATTCTACATAGCTATTCAAAGTGTTCAAGATACTTGCGCAATTATTCTGAAGTCAACTTGCTCAGGTTCGTTATGTCCTTCCTGAAGACTTGAACTATAACTAAATAATAGTTTAAAAGAAAAATAAACTAAGAGATATATTCTAAAATAGTGTGTGTGTGTGTGTAAGTGTGTGTATGTTTCTGCGTGTGTGCATGCCTGTGTGCATGCGTGTGTGTACGCGTGTGTATCTTTTCAACTTATACTGACGATACTTGCAGGTCTTCAGTTTTAGCCATTAGCCTTTTTGCAGTCTTTAGTAGTCATAGGATAGATGCTAATTATTTTATTTATTTTATTTTATAGTGCAGCGGAATTTGTTTTGAATTGTCTTTTGGCATAATATGCAGTTTTAACGAATTTTACTGTTGCAATACTGTATTTTCATCTTCTCTCCTGAGTGGTGCGAGTCATAGGTCTTTTATCTTTCAGAATTTGATAAAAATGTAATTGTTATTTCCGAAGCTATTTTGACAGGTGTTATATTAATCCTTATCCAATAAAATATGTTATTTTAATTGTGCATTTAATTTAGATTCAAATATGCCTTGACATCATACCATCTACATGAATACTTTAAATTGGCGGCATTGCCACCGGCATTGTGTGTAAGTCTAAGATCAAAGTTTCACCAGTTGGCTATATCAAAACCTTTATTTAGTACCTGTTTAGTTGACTAGAGTGGTTCCGTGACTTTACCAGTGTCGGCACCAGCCGAGCTTGGCAAATCCTGATGATCAGCAAATCGGTCTATACCTACTGTGTTTTATTGTTGATTAATAATGTTGTAATTGCGTTTGACAGATGATGAGAAAAAGTTATGCAAGAACGTACTGCGCTTACATCGAGCATTATTCAACAAGATACATGTGTGTGGTTTGTTCTACGCAGACGCTGTGTTACAATTAAGTCTGATGAGTTTTCTTACTAACTACACTGTTGTGTTGTTACAGTTTGCATTTTTGTAATCTTGGCCTAAATATATTAATTTTGCGCGTAATTCTGGATTATTATTTTACAAAAGTTCAGTGTTTCCAAGGTCTTTTTACGACTGCGTATAAGTCATTGGACACATTAACCATTAACTGGATCTCCATTGCAAGATATTTTTTTCTAATATTTCTAAATGTCTCCATTTTTCTCGACTGCCACTCAAGCACACAAGTGATACAATAATCGATGGTAAATGTATTGACAATTCACTTCCAATTTATTATGTTAATTATTATGAAAAGCATGAATGTACTCGGACAAACATTAACCATTAACTGGATCTCCATTGCAAGACATTAATGTCAATTTGTATTGATATTTTGTTAAGCCAAACTCATAAAAGTAATTATTTAACTCCGAATCAAAGTGAGAAGATGCCATCATCATCAATCTGGTTGAGTCTCCGATTTATCGAGATAGCTCCTATCTCGACAATCGGAATGAGCCACAAACAATGTCTCACCTTATGTCCTGTTTCTTAAGCCGCAAACCCTGCAATAAGAGTGACCGCTGCAATGCCACTGACAACGACGGTGACAAAATTTCGGGCCCTTAAAATGTAACACCATCGACACGAAGCAGACGAAGAAAAATAATTTGTCCGAGTACATTCATGCTTTTCATAATAATTAACATAATAAATTGGAAGTGAATTGTCAATACATTTACCATCGATTATTGTATCACTTGTGTGCTTGAGTGGCAGTCGAGAAAAATGGAGACATTTAGAAATATTAGAAAAAAATATCTTGTGAAACTTGAATTAAATAATAAGGTGGACAAAGATGTCCAGTCCATGCTCTTGCCTTTAAATCTGATGCAATATATGATGTTCTGCCCAAAATATTGTATCAAAGATAATATTATAACTCCAAATAGCCTCATCTCGAACTTTTTTTCGATGATTGTGACAATAGTAGTTATATTTTTATATTTACTCAGTACCTATTTGGTAGCCTTAAATAAAGATAGTTTCAGAACCTCCTTCGAGTATGTTACTTTTTACTTCAACTCTTTCTTCTATTTTATCGGTTTTGTTATGAATTTCGTAATCGGAATCATTCAAACCAAAAACAATGTCCAGTTTGTACTAACTTTTCAAAAAGTGCACAGGTTCATCAACAATGAAACCAGTTCTAACCACTTCATGATTTGGAATTGGAAGCTAATAATCATTGCTCTCAGTTTTTATCTCATATTTAACACATATTTTATATTGCAGCTGAGTGTACCTTTCTATGTTGCATATGTTAGCTACTTTATGCCTTTTTTCGATTTCAATATAGTTTATGCCTTGCGAATGATTCAAATGTTGAGAAATAAAGTCATTGTTTGGAATTCTCAAGTATTGAATTCGCAAGAATTGGGAAACACGAACGGAGAAAATTATAGGAAAAAAATATTTCAGGCTTACGATAATATATTAGAGTGTTACAACATTCATAAATTTTGTTCTCAGCCATTCGTAAGTACTTTGCTACCCGTAGGTGCTTAGGTGCTTTCTAATTTTTTATATATATCCATAAAAAATCACTGAATTATTTTTTATTTTTCAGATTCTGTTCCGTATTTTCGAATTATTTAATTCTCTGTGTTACATTCAAGTGGCAATCGAAACGTATAAAAAAGGCAAAATAATTAATGACATGGTGAGTAATTATTTCATACCTACTCTTATTTGTCGGAGCTGTCTATATTGTTGGAGCTGCTGAAGATTGTAAGACTATCTTTAGATTGTATAAATTCAATCTCATAGTATTATATAATTACATAGCACATGTGTGAGCACTATGTACCTATATAAAGCTACCATTTACTGGGTACGTCTTTCATTGACTTGAATGTGCCCTTGCAGCTGAGAGTATGTCATGCTCAATCAAATGTCTCGCTGGTGGTGGCGTGTGTGTTGGATCATTAAGTTCCCTTCAAAATGGTTGAGCTAAATGGTGCTGATCCATGCGTCATGTTCGTGAACGGGCGCCGTCAGTGGGGACTGGTCATCTCTTAGCTGCCCAGGCTTATTTTTTATTTATTTATTGTTTTTGCTTTATTACAGGCGCTTTTAACGTGCACGTCTCTCTACATTGTGATCACATATTATATATACGTATCGTAGCTGTTACCCGCGACTTCGTCCGCGTGGAATTCTATACATCAATTTTATTTATTTGTAAAAGCTGCCAGTGACAGTCCCGTCCAAATCAGAGCAGCTGTTTCGGAGATTAGCCGGAACAAACAAACAGACAGACAGACAATTTATTAAAAAAATGTGTTTTTGTTGTATGTACAGTATATACTTTCATATGCATTTAGTAAAAAGTTGTTATTTTGATACAAACAGACACTTCAATTTTCTTTATTTATATGTATATAGATATGTATACATAATACAAATACTGCTCATATAGGGCCGATTTTTCAAACCTCAGTTAAATCGTTGAATAGTTATCTAGCGTATAAAATTGTCAGGCGAATAAATATTTTAGATTTTTAAATTGCATCATAACTGAAGAATAGTTATCTGTGGTCTTTGAACCAACTTCACACTATCCTGTGCAAGCAAGATGCACGGATATAGTATTCAACAACATGTTAGACAAGAATAGAAACAAAACGTATGTTTGATATTTTGACGAGATTTCAAAAGTTTTGTTTAGATCCCCAGATGGTCAGCAATTGTGGCACCCTATTTTTTCTTTTTTTGTTGGTAGCTAAGTTGATAGATGTGGGCATGACTGTATTTAGCTAAAAAGGATCAGCTACAAACAAATGTTCTGTGTGTTAAAAAGTGTTTTCGACTTGGTACTAAAAGTTGAGCAATTTTTAATTGTTGTTTGACTTGAGTGTGCCCTTGTGGCTGTGAGTATGTCATGCTCACTCAGATGTCTCGCTGATGGTGGCGCGTGTGTTGGATCATTTAGCTCCCTTCAAAATGGTTGAGCTGAATGGTGCTAATCCATGCGTCATGTTCGTGAACGGGCGCCGTCAGTTGGGACTGGTCAACTCTTAGCTGCCTTGGCTGATTTAAATTTTTGAATTATTCTTTGTTTTATATTTTTATTACGGACGCATCTAACGTGCACGTCTTTCTACATTGTTCTCACATGTTTAATTTCAACATGAATGATGTAACAAACTTTGTAACAGTTTATTTAAAAGAGTGTCCGTGGAGTTTCTTGCCCGTTCTTCTCCATAGGTACCTACTACGCTTTGGAATGGGCAACTAGCTTCATATTTCTGACCGACCGATTCCTTGACAATTCAAAAGTGCTTGTAAATAGTTTAATTGGAATAAATGCTTTGAGTTTGAGTTTGAGTTATAATGTCGTCCCGAAAACGCAAGAATAGTGATATTTGAAAATATTAATTTAAATTAATATTAATTAATTTAATCAAAAGCACAAAACAAACTTCAAAACATTATTCCCTAGAATAACGTACTATCTGAGCCTTGAAGGGACAGTTAACTTTATTCCTCAGTTATGGGCTTTGACCGCCTGATACTGAAAATCTGACTATTGAAAAATCGAGAATCATACTCTATTTAGTAGTATGAGGAAAGGGGTGTAAAGTTCACTCATCCACCAAAGAAAAGGGAGGATCCTCCGACCAGACGTGTGTCATGTCTGGCGGGTAACTGCCCAGAGGTTGAAGTTGGGAGATTGTATATTATGTCCATCGCGCGGTAAACTCTAATTGCGCGATGCAGGATTTGTGCGACGTCAGGATGTTGTGTGACGTCAGGTCTTTGATGCGTAGTTCGCATGTGGTAATTGTAGATGCCGCCACACTATCTATAGACTAAACGCTATTCGATTTTTTATCTGAGGATTGAAAAATCGGCCCATAATACTATAGGATAGAACTATCAAACGTGTATTTTGTTACAGGATGAAACAATTAAACGGTCGTTGTTCGTTTTAAGTTGGTTAGTCAAGGATGTAATGTGGCAATCAATATTGATCCAACAATGCGAGAAATTCTATTTAGCTATAAAAAGTGTTCAAGATACTTGCGCACTTATTCTGAAGTCAACTTGCTCAGGTTCGTTACTTCCTTCTTTAATTATTTCCATTTATTTTAAGTCTACATTAACAAAGTATCGCTAGTAGTCTATAACAAAACATTTATATAATTACTGTCTCGTTGGCAGGCATGGTTTGGTGACTTTATAGTGTAGCCACCAACTAATTTCTCCCGCGGTCATACAATTGTAAGTTGCCAACTATAGGAACTCACGTTAGTAAGTATCTTAATACATATACAGTTTTAGTTGGAACTGATGTGCGGGCTAGCATATGTCACTATACCTATTGGTATACTCTGCGATTTTGTCGGCCAACATATAATTGTAAATCTGCGGTCGCCCTTAGGAAAATTACATATAATAATCGATGGAGCAGTCTATATGTATTTTTATGATAAATAATAATGTTGTCATTGCAATTTTTGACAGGTGATGAGAAAAAGTTTTGCAAGAACATACTGCGCTTACATCGAGCATCATTCAGCAAGATACGGGTGTGTGGCCTGTTCTACGCAGACGCTATGTTACAATTAAGCTTGATGAGCATTTTTACTAACTACACTGTTGTGTTGCTACAGTTTGCATTTTTGTAAATGATATGTGTAATAAATTAATTTTGCGCGTACTTCGGTATTATTGTTTTGAAATATTCAGTGTTTCCAAGATCTTTTACGACTGCATGTGAGTCATTGGACACATTAACCACTAAATGGATCTCCGTTGCAAGACAATTTAAATTTCGCTTTGTATTGATATATTGTTTAGCCAAACTCAAAAAATAATTCATTAACTCCGGGTCCAAGTGAGAAGATGTCACATGAATCTGGTTCAGTCTCTGATTTATAGATAGATATCTGGATAAATCGGAGGTGAACCACAAACAATGTCTGACCTCATATCCTTTATTATTTTTTCCGTGGCGATACCCTCCGTCTGGGAAAAACCAAGGGTTATGCCGAACTCCTAAAACCTCACTGTTCTTTCTTGTACCATGAGTCGGGGGCCCGGGAGATACTTGTACATTCACCGCACCTGCGACTGGTATCAGCCCGCCATGCCTGATGGGCCTCATCACCAAGTGCGGCTGATCCCACGAACACACGATATTAAGGCACGCATTTAATACTACATGCCACCTTTTTGAGCCGTACTGTTTGAGCCACGACACAGATGCAATTTCGCCGCCCACAGGCCCCTCCTTTTGGTGGCCGGAGATCGTTAAGCGCTCTCCGACGCCCGGTTGCTCTTCTGGTGCGAGTGGAATGCGAGGTATGCTCTATCTCCCTCTCCGCCGCCTCCTTCGCATGCATCACCTCCTAGCAAAAAGAGGCGACAGCATCCCACGCGGTTTGCTTCCAACCATGGACTGAACCACAGCCGGAAGCGAGAGATCACTTGCACCAAGTGTCTTGACGAGGGCACAGCGCTCTTGGGCCCAAGTTGTGCAGTCTTCCAGCGTATGTTGCGCCGTGTGCTCCAAGCAGTCCACACAGTGATGACAAGCAGGCATCCGCTCCCGACCTATGCGACGCAGGCACTTCCCGAAACATCCCTAACCAGTAATCACCTGCGTCAGCCGGAAGCTGAGGGCACAATGCTGCCTGACCAGCCATTCCTCTATAACAGGCCTTACCACAACTATTGTGGTGAGCCACCTGGGTTGCGCAAGTCGCTCCTTCCATTCAGTCACGAGGATCTGACGGAGCTCAGTCCTTGGTGCCTCGAATTCCCGGAGAACTAGATGCTGATCACGCGCTGGCTCCATCTTCTGCCAGCGATATAGTGACGCAAGGATTTTTGCATCCAGATCCCAGGGCATTGTTCCGGCCAGGAGAGTTGCTGCCTCGTAAGAGATCTTACGGTATCCCCATATCACCCTAACAGCCATCGGTATCTGCGATCTTCGCAGAATTGCGATGTTGCGGGCTGCCAGGGTGTCCACACACACACACACACACCGGCGCCTCATACAGAGCCATAGACTGCGCGATCCCCACGTACAGCCTCCGGCAGGAGGCATTGGGCTGTCCCAACAACCTGGGGACCAGCCGCTAAATAAGCGGCCCGAAATCTCACCGGCTATCGGGGACGTGTCTCAAGTACTTCATCGTCGACTCGACACCGATTCGGACGCCTCCTACCACTATGTGTAAATCTCGAGGCGGTTTGTTCCGAAGCCGATGGAAACAGACAGCCTCAGACTTGTGCAAAGCCACCTTGAGACCCAAATGCCGGATCCTTCCAACGAACTGCGCAATCCCTGCCGTGGCCAGTACGGCCGATTGCCGGTGCGTTTATATATTAATATATTTAATACTCAAACTCAAACTCAAACTCTTTATTGCATTCATGTGTACATTTAGGTGTTACATTTATGTAAATAAATTTCCAACATGAAACCCGGTTAGGGCACGGCAACATTTAATATACGTAGGTATATAATAAATTGGACAAAACAAGCACCCAGTGCAAGTTTGTTTAACAAATATAATAAAATTATTATCGATAATAATATAATAAGCTACCGGAAAGTTTGAAATCCCTACCAAATGACTCAATGTTCTCGAAGCAGTTGAAATCTCTGTTAATAAAGAAAGGCTACTGTACCGTTGAGGAATTTAAAGCTGACAAATTGTGAATCGATTAACCTTGTAGTAATATGTTTGACGTAAATGACTTTACTGTATTATACTCACCTATGTATAATGACTAGAATTAATGAACGAATTCATAATAATGATTTATTTGAAATAAAATGTACTAATTAAATAATAATATAATAAATAATAATAACAAAGCTTTATTTAATTTCATGCAAAACAATTACAATGAATACTTCATAAATCATACAAAATTAATCTAGCAATATTTGAAAATAAAAATAGCTAGATTAAATTAATGCTTATTAAAATGTAATGAATTGTAATTATTGCAATCAATATTATAATTATTATGTAATTCGTCTTTTTGGATTCTGCTGAGTGGACACTGCAAATGTTTCATAACAAATGACTATCATTTGTTATGAAACATTTGCAGTGTCCTTACAGATTTTCATAAAAACATTGCCGACTAGGCGCTCGCATGTATTCAACCAGTTCCGCAACTTCAATTTATCTCGAAGAAGTTTGTCAAAATATTGTTCGAATTTCCAAGCATGTATAAGAAAAATACTTTATTTTCGAAAATGTATGCAGTTAGTTATTTGAGTACCTAGTGTAAGTAGTTAGTTGTTTAATAATACTAATGTACATTAATTTTCATACGTTCAAAAACATGTTGACAACTTAACTAGAGTACCAATTAATCCATTAGTTTATTATTGATACCATCCATGTCATTACGTAATTTAAAATTTTAAATATGCTGTTTAGTTGACCATCGACGATTGAATAGCTTGAGTGCTAGGAAACAACCATTCAAAATGAAGACCTTCCGTAATATATTAAAAAAATATCCTGTGAATTTTACTTTGAACAATATTGTGGATAAAGATGTGCAGTCAATGCTCTTGCCTTTGAATCTGACGCAATATTTCATGTTCTGTCCTAAATATTGTATCAAAGATAATACTATAACTCCGAACAGTCGCACCTCCAATTTTGTTTCTATGTCTGTTACACTATTTTTAATATGGTCATGTGTACTCTGTGCCTATATGATGGCGTTGAAGAAAGATAATCTGGAATATCCTACTTTTACTTATGTTCTTGGTATTTTTAACATCATCTTCTACTGTTTCGGTTTTGGTATGCATTTCGTGATCGGAATCATTCAAACCAAAAATCATGTACACTTTGTCCTGACTTTTCAAAAAGTGCACAGATTTCTCAACAAAGACACCAGTTTTAACCATTTTATTATTTGGAATTGGATTCTTGGAATCATAGCACTGAGTTTTTATGTCTTTGTTTACACTTATTTTATCCTGAAAATGAATATATCTTTCTATATTGCATATAGTGGCTACCTTTTGGTTATTTTTGACTTCAATATTGTTTATGCCATGCGAGTCATCAAATTGTTGACAAAAAAAGGCATTCTATGGAATTATCAAGTTTTAAATTCACGAGAATTGCAAAACATGGACGGTAAAAAGTACTGCAAGAAAATGTTTCAGGCCTACGTTCAAATATTAGAGTGTTATAATATCTTTAAAATTGGCTTTCAGCTATTCGTAAGTACTTTATTACATACTAAGTTTTATTAGCTGTCAAAGAAAATATGGCACATGTAGTTTAGGAAAGAGTTCAACATTTTAATATAATTCTGATATAAATTTTCAGATACTATATCACATGATAGAAATAGCTGTTAACTATCTAAGTTACACACAAGTGACAATAGAAGCGTTTAAAACAGGCATAATGGTAAATTATATGGTGAGTATCTATTATTTAATATCAATTTTTTTTTACGATGTGGTATCCAATTTCCCGTGTACTACGCATTTGATCACATCCCTGATCGCAGAACCACCGATCAACATGCGGACGTTCATTAAGTGAAGTTTGGCCGCACATTGTCGTACTGCTCGTCAGTCGTGCGACCAGTTGGTCGTCTCAGCCAAAAGCACGATGCGTTTTGGGTAACAATATCTACTTGAACGCTGCAGCCACTGGCTTAGTCGTAGCCACGTACTGCAGTCCCTTGTTATGAAAGTAACATGTAACTTTTTTTTGTTGCAGGATGACATAATTACAAGGTCATTGTTGGTTTTGAGTTGGTTGGTAAAGGATTTCACGTGGCAAACAATGTTGATCCAGAAATGCGAGAAATTCTACTTAGCTATCCAAAGTGTTGAAGATACTTGCGCACTTATTCAGAAGACAACTTGCTCTGGTTATTTCTCCATAATATTTTCAAATGATACATGAGAACATTTTACAGTCTTGTCTCTTGCAAGACCAAAATCTCGCCTGAAACTTTTTCTTTCTTCTATAAAAACACGAGATTCACAAATATTGATGGTCGGTATTATGGATCCATGATCAATTGTCATCATCATCCTCCCCTTGTCCCATGTTACTTGGGGTCGGTTCAACACGTTTCTCTTTCCATTCTTCCCTGTTAAATGTCTCGCTATCATTCACTCCTTTCTCTTTCATATCATTCCTCACACAATACATCCATCTTTTCTTTAGCCTTCCTCTCACTCTCCTTCCATCAACATTTATATTCATCACTCAGATCAGATATCTCTTTACTGTTTTTTATCTTTAGATTGAAATTATATTGATAAAGTAATGTTTTTTTTAACAGATGAGGAGAAAAAACTATGCAAGAACATACTGCGTTTACATCGAGCATCGTTCGACAAGATACGTGTGTGTGGCATGTTCCACGTAGATGCTCTATTACAATTAAGTTTGTTGAGTTTTCTTACTAATTATACTGTTGTGTTGCTACAGTTTGCATTTTTGTAATCTTATCCTCAATAAATTGATTTGGAGAGTAGTCAGTATTATCATTTTTTGAAGTAATCAGTATTTACTAGTTTTTATAGGAATTAATTTACCTATTTTATTTTTGTGAAGCCAAATTCATGAAAGTAATTAATTTACTCCAAGTTCAAGTGGGAAGATGCAATTTCTATGTGGTTGAGTGACAAGTTTCTACATAGTGAGGCACAAGGGACAGCATAGGAGGAAGCCCCTTTGACATCGTTGTAGAAGTGGTAAAGTGTCAAGCTCACAAAATCTAACAATATCGTACCATCGACACGAAGAGGATATAATAAATATGATAATAATGACATAATCTATATATATAAAATGATAAACTGACTGACTGACTGGGTGATATATCAACGCACAGTCCAAACCGCTGGTCCTAGAGACATCAAACTTGGAGGGTGTATTCTTTGTGAAGAGTAAGTATCCACTAAGAAAGGATTTTTGGAAATTCCATCCCTAAAGGGGTAAAATAGGGGATGGAAGTTTATATGAAAGTCCGTCAGTTTTGAAGTTAGGATCTTCAAATTTTGTGTTTAGGCTGACGATTGAAAATTAATTTATATGTGTTTCAGCGTTTTTGATAATTCCACCCCCGAAGGGTTTAAAAGGGGATAAAGTTGAAAAGTCCTTAATTTTCTAAGAAAAATCACTAAATTTACTATCTAGGCATACGGCTGGAAGCTAACGCAACGGTGTTGTTAGAATTTCAACCCTTAAGGGGGTGAAAAGGTGGATGAAATTTTGTTTTTAATTAAAGTTCTTTATTTTTTAAGTTAAAATCACTATTATATCGGCTTATGGTTGGAAACTAACACAACGTAAATCGTTGTTTTTTTTTATTATTTCAACCCCCAAGGGTCCGGCGTCATGAAGAGTGTGATTATCGCAACCCACTGCTGGGCACGCCACAATTGAGGCAATAAGTATTTTTTTTTTAGGAGTGGCTAGAGAGGCGCCACGGCATCCTCACCTTCTGCCTGACGCAGGTCCTCACCGGACACGGTTGTTTCGGGAGGTTCCTGATCCGCATAAGGCGGGAGGAAACGCCGGTGTGTCACCACTGTGTGGTGACACACCGGCGGAAGCAGCAATGCTCGCAAAGGAGAAGACGGAGCGCGTGAGGAAGAGGCAAATGTCGCGCCCTCACGCCCCCTAGCTGCCGCAGGAGTCGCCCTGGGCGTCGGGAATCGCAGGCCGATTCCCGGCCACCGTAGGTGAGGGCTTGCGGACGGTGAGCAATGGGTAGCTCGCCGTCCGATAAGGACCAGGCCCGGGTCGAGGGCGCGCTGTGTTCCACGCGCGCCTCAAAGAGATGTCGGCACAACGGAAGGGGTCCGCTAGGACCGATGCCTACCGGGGTCGCGGGAAAGTCCGAAAGGGATACCGTGGCCTCTGGCAAGGTACAGGTAATTGAAGAAACACGGGTGGGGTTTAGTCAGTAAGAGTCTGACACGCCCTCCCGCTCCGGCTAGAGCGGGATAAGTTATTTGATCATTTCCCACCCTAAAAAAAAAAAGGTCCGAAAAGGGCGATGAAGTTTTGTATTGAAGTTGTTCGTAGAATATAAGTACGCGTGTACTGTTTCTAACTTTACAGTATTTTACATAGAGCGACTGCCTATCTGACCTCCACAACGCAGTCACTGGATAATACGATACCCCTTGGTAAGAATGGTTGTCGAGAGACTTTCGGGCTTTTGACTTCCCGTAACGACTGTCAAAGATCCACGAATGACAGCCGGGACCAACATATCTTAGCTTAACGTGCTTTCCGAGGCACGGACGGGTCCTTGTATGGTCACCCATCTACAGACCAACTGCGGCAAGTGTCGCTTAACCTGATCGATTGAACTGTGCGGCTGTTATTATTTAGCCACGGGCCCCTCCCCTGGAGAACCCCCCCATCCCCTTCTCCGGAAGAATCGATATAGATTAGGATAGTAAGTATAGGAACAGAATGCGATACTGCTCATACCTCATAGCAAATAGCGTGATAATTTGTACCCTACAGACTGACCACACATAGGGAACATCTATGCAATGTTATTGAGGCCAAAGTACTAACTGGATCTGCCAGAGGAGAAACAGTCTACGTGCCGCGTATACCATTGATACCAAATGACCTTCCGTTTGAATTTAAAAGATTGCAGTTCCCAATCAAGGTTTGTTTCGCGATGACTATTAATAAGTCACAGGGACAAACTCTGAAATTTGCTGGAGTTGATTTGCGGCAAGACTGTTTCTCCGTTGGCCAATTTTATGTGGCTTACTCACGTGTTAGCTCTCCAACTAGCCTGGTTGTTTTAGTGCCCGCTTCCGAATTAGTGAAAACAATTGTACATAGAGAAATACTGTAAAGAATTTAGGTAGATACCGGTCCTTTACAGTAGGTATTTCTTGACAGTATTCCTCAAATATGTGTGTGTGTGTGTGTGTGGAGGAAAATTAGCCATGAACAAAGCTCTATATTGTAATTGTTATAATACTTCATAATTATCTAATAGTAATAATTATAGAATATTGGTTTGTTTGTTTGTATGTATGTTTCGGTTTGCACAAAAACGGATGAACGGATTTGGATGATATTTGGCACACAGATAGTTTATAACCTGGATTAACCTATAGGTTATTTTTTAACCCAGGTTGTACGTTCCCTTCGGATATTTTTCGACATCCACGCGGGCGAAGCCGCGGGCAAAAGCTATAATCTATAATGTTGGCACTGCTGGCCTCTAGGCCTACTATCTGTGAGAGGGGGTGGGCCGTAATCCACGAATCACGCGAGCTCAGTAGTACGAGTTGGTGGGTGTCACATGTTTTCGATTTTTCGTTCTAGGACATGCCGCTTTCCTCACGATGTTTTCCTTCACCGTTTTGAGAGAACTTTTTACAAGCTTTATCATTATATTATATATAACTTGCTTCGTTCGTATATGTTTCCGGTATTTTTACATTCCTTGTGTTTGGGTTAGTTTGTTTTGTCTTGGGAAAAATGATTGCTCAAGGTAGGATAGTCTAGGGTCTTATGATGGAGCCAGATGGTGGGGCTATAGTAACTCCTCAACCGACAAAATAGCAACATCCTATTTGGACTAGGTGGTGTCCAGGGTCTGATGATGGAGCCGGGAGGTGGTCACGGGCACTCGATTGAACCAGATAGTTCCGCTGTGTTCCGGCCATTTTGATTTGTTTTGAGGTACGTTAGCCCATGGTGTGATCCAGGATCTGATAATGAAGCTGCAAGCTCGAGATAGGAACTTTAGGCGGCATCTACAATCGCCACATGTGAACTACGCATCAAAGACCTGACGTCATACAACATCCTGACGTCACACAAATCCTGCATCGCGCAATTAGAGTTTACCGCGCGATGGACATATATACAATCTCCAAACTTCAACCTCTGGGCAGTTGCCCGCCAGACACGACACCCGTCTGGTCGGAGGATCCTCCCTTTTCTATGGGGGATGAGGGAACTTTACACCTTGTTCCTCACACCCTAAAAACTCCTCAACAAAACAGGATAGCCCCATTGTCCTTCGGTATTTTGATTTGTCTTGACATGAACTATTGCCCTGGTTGAAGACTTGAATTATAATGGTGGAGCCAGAAGGTGGCCACAGGAACTCCTCAACTAAATAATATACCCCTGTTGTGTTGATCTCGTTGGATTAGTCTTGACTAGCACCTTACAAGTGAAGGCGATAGAACAAATATCTAAACAAATTCTAATGCTAAAAAGTACAAAATAAAATAAAGTAAAAATCTTTTTTAAAACAAGGTTTAAATGAACTAAAAAGTACTTAATAAAATTGACGTAAACATAGAATTTTAGTTTCAAGGTTTAATATTGAGTGTAGACGAGGTGGATTCCACAAACACGTTTTAAGGTTAAGTTAAAGTAAGGGTTTTTAATTTAAGAGTTATGTTTTTTTTATGAGGCGTCAACGTCCTTCTTACATTTAAAGATTAGGCTCAAGTTCATAATAACTAGCTTAATGGATTTGATGTAAATAGTCAATACATTTACAATCGATTATTGTATCACTTGTGAGCCGGAGCGCTACTGTTTAAGTTGAGAAAAATGAAGACATTTAGATATATCAGAAAAACGTATCCCGTAAAACTTGACTTAAACAACACGGTGGACAAAGATGTGCAGTCAATGCTCTTACCTTTGAATCTGATGCAATATATCATGTTTTGTCCTAAATATCGCGTCAAAGATAATATTATAACTCCAAATAGCCTCATCTCAAACTTTGTTTCGATGGTTGCGACACTAGTATTTATATTTTTAAATATACTCGGTACCTATTTGGTAGCCTTAGATAAAGATAGTCTAACTTCCTTCCATTATGTTACTTTTTACTTCGACTGTTTCTGCTTTTGTATCGGTTTTGCTATGAATTTCGTAATCGGGATCACTCAAACCAAAAACAATGTCCAGTTTGTGCTAACTTTCCAAAAAGTACACAGATTCATCAACAATGAAACCAGTTCTAACTACTTCATTATTTGGAATTGGATTCTTGCAACCGTTATTTTATGTTTTTATGTCATTCTCCACACATATTTTATGTGGCGGCTAGGAGTACCTTTCTATGCTGTATATGTTAGCTACTTTATGCCTTTTTTCGATGTCAATATAGTTTATGTTTTGCGAATCTTTCAAATGTTGAAAAATAAAGTCATTCTTTGGAATTTCCAAGTATTAAGTTGGCAAGAATTAAGAAATACGAACGGCGAAAATTATAGGAAAAAAGTATTTCAAGCTTACGTTAATATATTGGAATGTTATAACATCCATAAATTTTGTTCTCAGCCATTCGTAAGTAATTTGGTACTTATAATTATTTTTTAAATATCAATCCATGAAAATGTCACTGAAATCCTTTTTTATATTTCAATTTAATTTATATTACAGATGCTATTCCACATTTTCGTATTATTTAATTCTCTATGTTACTTTCAAGTGACAATTGAAACGTTTAAAAAAGGCAAAATGGCAAGTAATTATTTATTATCCAACTCATGTTTGTCAACATCTCTTTAATACGTACAGAATGATGAAAGCATCAAACGTATGTTTTGTTACAGGATGAAACGATGATACGGTTGTTGTCCGTAGTAAGTTGGTTAATAAAGGATGTAGCGTGGCAATCGGTGTTGATCCAACAATGCGAGAAATTCTACTTAGCTATTCAAAGTGTTCAAGATACTTGCGCACTTATTCTGAAGTCAACTTGCTCAGGTTTCTTACTTCCTTTTTTAATTATTTATATTTATTTACAATGCATTTGCTCGAAAAGAGCCTTTTCCAAGCAGTAAATTAGTACGGAAAGTGTCACTTTTTTTCACTAGTGCTTTTTTCTTTTCTGTTTTTTTTTAATTTTCGTGGACGTCGTCAGCCCGTTGCAAAGAGTTTTTATTATTTGAGAAAAGTTTTACAAATCAGATGATGATGATAACGATAACGATGCACGATGGCGATGGCGATAGCGATAGCGATGGGATGACGAAGTCGAAGTCGAAGTCGAAGTCGAAGTCGAAGTCGAAATCGAAAGTCAAAATCATGAATGTTGTTTTTATCATTTATATGTCGTCATTATGTTAGATGTTGCATAGTAAAACGTTGTATGATACACGTGCGTAAGATGATTTCCGACTCGTGTCGACTTATACTCGTACACTCGCTCGCTACGCTCGCTCGTGAATAAAATGCCACTCATCGGAAATCACAATACCTTCCGCACTTATAGCATAAATAACTATTAAAGTCCTGCAATATCAAAGTATCACCAGTTGCCTATAACAAAACATTTACATAGTTACTGTGTAAAAAAAGCGTGGTTTGGTGACTGTACAGTGTCAGCTCCAACCAAACTAGACAAATTATTATGATTTTTACAGATGATGAGAAAAAGCTTTGCAAGAACGTACTGCGCTTACATCGAGCATTGTTCAGCAAGGTACGTGTCTGTGGTCTGTTCTATATAGACGCTGCGTTACAATTAAGCCTCATGAGCTTCCTTACTAATTATACTATTATGTTGCTTCAGGTTGCATTTTTGTAATCTTAGTCTCAATAAATTGATTATGTACATAGTCGGTATTATTATTTTAGAAATGTTCAGTGTTTCCAAGTTTTTTGTACGACTGCATATTAGTCATTAGATACATAAGCCAAATCCATAAAAGTAATTAATTATAGGAGTTAATTAATTACTTTTATGAATCCAAGTCCAACTGAGAACACGTCAAATCAATCTGGCTAAGTGGCTTCACTTAGATCTCGATAAATCGGAGGTAAGCCACAAACAACCAATTGCATCACATTGAATTTAAAAAAACGAGCGAACCTTTCAGTAGTCGCATAAGATATGTAACATGAAGTAACATCTGACATCTCACCTATGAAGGGGGGGGGGCTCGTCAATGTCGCTTCAGACGGCCAACTCTAGCACCGTCCGCGCTCATTGGTCAAATCAAATAGCGCGCGCTTTCCCGGCTTTCTGTTACACACTTCCGTTCCTTTTCACGAAATCACTCCCACAGATGGCAGGAAAACGAGAGGAAAGATGCTACTCATCAAAAAGTAGATTGTGACACGGATAATTTTTATTCACGGCTTAAGGATTTGCATGTTTGGCACACGGATAGACCATGACCTAGGCTACGAGACATGATACTTTTTATCCCGGTTGTAAAGAAAGAAAGAAATATATTTTAATTGGAACACGCACAGGAAATACAAACAGTAAGTATTAATAAAAACATTACAAAATAAATAAACAAAAAAGGAGCACTTAAAAACTAACAGAATAATAACGACCTGTGCAAGACCAAAAAGGCTCCTATTTCAGCATGTTTAAAAAAAAAATACCGCAGCGCTGGTATTCTGATAGGGATAGTACTATCGAAGAACTTCATATCTAAGCAGTTTGAAAACAAAATCCCGTGAACACGATGACCACATCTGCTACCGCCGCGGTCCTATAGCTGCCGAGCGCTGCAAGCAGAAATAGTCCTTACGGTGTATAGACATGAACTTCTTCGATGGTACATTTCCGTGGTAAAATTTCTGACCTCTATGAATAAATAGTTCGAGTATAAAACAAAGTCGCTTTTCCAGGTCTCTCTGTGTGTGTAGACGCCCCGGGCGTCGGGAGTCGCGAGCCGACTCCCGGCCACCGTAGGCGCGGGCTTGCGGACGGTGGGCAATGGGTAGCTCGCCGTCCGATTAGGACCAGGCCCGGGTCGACGGCGCGTTGTGTTCCACGCGCGCCTCAAAGAGATGTCAGCACCAACTGACGGGGTCCGTAAGGGCCAATGCCTGCCAGGGTTGCGAGTTTGTCCGAAAGGGATATCGCGGCCCCGGCACACAGGCAACGGAAGGAACACGGGTGGGTTTTAGTCAGTAAAAGTCTGACACTCCCTCTCGCTCCGCCCAGAGCGGGAGGAGTCATTTGATGATTTCCCACACAAAAAAAAAAAAAAAAAAAAAAAAGGTCTCTCTGTGTAACTGCGTTGTTCTTCCAAACTCGGTTTTAGATGCGGTTGTTACCATTATTTAGATCATTTTATTCTGGAAGGTTTTTATGTAATATACATGAATATTAAACTCACATAAATAGTAAACTAACCGAGCAAAATAGAGGCAGGCCCTCTATTTTGCACGGGTTTTACGAATTGTCTTGACGTTTTTACCGCTAGTTTACTGTAAGGGCGTTTACGCACATATCCGTATCCAGTTCGCATTCGATGCGTGTTCCTTTCTGATCCGGTTTGGCCATCCTAGTAATTGTATGGACATTTGTGGACTCATGCGTATACGGTTCGTGTTCGATTCGTAAATTCTCACTTTACTGATAAGTGCGCAAAAACTAGGTCGTGAATTTCCCGTCCGTCTATTTCACGTATCGAACACGATTCGAATACGAACCGGATACGGATTAGTGGGCAAAAGTCCTAAATGCGCTTTCAGAAACCGTAGTCAAAGAAGTATCTATTCTACGATCATCTTACAAGGACATGTCCAGTTGTTTGCTACGGCGCGGGCGTAGCTGTCATTTGCTACGACGGCGTAGCGACTACGAGAATGCTACGACGCGTCGTAGCATTCTCGTAGTCATCGAATAAATTACGTCATAGTACGTAATTTCTTATGAAAAAAGTACCTAGGTATGAATATTAATTAAATTCGTCACAAGTTTGCGAACACGCGAAGTTTCCTATTGCAGAGCGTATTCATATTGAAATCGTGACGAGCATGTTTCGTAATGAATATTCATTTGTTTTTTATAATTTATTTTTTCTGGTCTCGCAGTCACGCGATTTTTTATAACAGAGCGACCAAGTTGTAAATTTTCTTGCTCTATTTATAACACTGAAAAATAATACACATACAATAATGATAAATCAAGTATTTACTCAAATTAAGCCAACGCAAGCACTTTTTGAAAGAAAAAATTAAAAAAAAAAACAATTATTTCCTTGATAGGTACCACTGTCACTTGGCAGGATACTGTCGACCGCCTCATCGCTTAAGCAGATATCAGACGCTTCACTTCTTGTTCATTTTTATCTTTTACTCAAAGTAAAATGTCTGAATATAAAATGAATCAAAAGTGAAAAATAAATTTATTTGTGAACCGATCCAACGATGTCAGATTTCGGCACTCGGCATCATTCACTCTCCTGCCAAATGATCGAAATTCAAATGAAATGAGCAGATGAAAGTTAATTTCTAGATACTTTGTCGGTGTTGTGCGAACGTGGAATGAACAGCTAAGCACTAGGAAGTGGTGAAGGGTGGTCGTTTTTGGGGGACTGTCTTATGTAATTTTAACGTTTGAAAAGTGCTGATTCTCAGCATATTTTGAATAAATGACTTTTGAATTTGAATTTGAACAGGTCCCGATAGTCTTTTGTTAACTCTTGGGTTTGACACCAGAATCACCGTTCTAGCTGATCACGTTTTTGCACTATACGATTTAGAATTTCGACATAAAGTGAAAAATTGAGAAGTCAAAGTCAAATCATTTATTCCAAATAGGCCCTTGCAAAGAACTTTTGAACGTCAAAAATTACAAAAAAAATACCCCGTCACCCCTTCCAAAATGTAGTTTTCGTGTGGAGAAGAATGGGCAAGAAACTCCACCGTTACTATTTTAAAATGTTTTGTATACATTATTTATATGTGAAAACGATGCATCAGGAATAATATTACAATACCATAATAGGTAAAAAGAATTAAAACTGAAGCAATGACAGATAAATTATTTATGTGATAAATAAATGGTGCTCCCATATTTAAAAACATTGTAAAAGTATTTATTATCTACGATATTCCTAAAATTTTAACATGTAATAAGTTAGTGTGTGAGTTCAAGTAATGACAGAATATAAAATCGACAAAAAAAAATATTTATACAGTTAAATTAGCAACCAGTTTGATTTTGTCCTTTCATACGTATTAACACTGTATATTGTTATTTGAAAACATTGTAAAAGCCATTTATTTTTAAAAGAGTAACCGTGGAGCTCACCGCCTGCTCTCTTCTCCATAGGAAACGACCAATAGGAAGCGTGCACCTAGCTTCTGACGTTTCATAAGTGTCCATGTAGGCTTATGTGAAATATAATATTTTGATTTAGATTTTTGAATCCTAATAGAAGAAAATAACAATATAAAAGTCTGTAGTTTTTTTCTAAAGTATCTAAACTGCCCTTTTAACACTTTACCGAGTTTCATAATTGAATTTAAGGGCGATGAGATCTCAAAGGGTTTTCATTTGTATCAGAAAAAGGTCCGTACTTTACTTAAAAAGTAAGATTACTCTTGTTAACCTCTCGCCTATTTAGTTTAACGTAATTTTAGTGATCTTTGTTAAATATTTAAACATAAGCAGGTATAAATAGTTTTAATATATTTTTTAAATGGGTTTGAATATTATAATAACTAAATAAAAACTGTTAAATATATCTCAATCTTATTTTGTTTTCATCGAAGGTTACTTAGCGTGCAAAAAGCCAGCTGTGATCGACGTTTTTTAGATAGGTATCTTCCAGCCTAACAATAATAATTAAAAAAAAAAAAGCTCCACATGTTACATTCTTATAATAAGTTGACAGATATTTTGACAAAATTTTGTAATTTATCGGAGATCTGCAGTAACACATAGTAAAGATTGTCAACGTGATACAATTGCGAGTGGTTGATAGTGTGTCTGAGTGTATGTTTGTTTGAGTTTGTGCGCGTGTGTTTATGGCTACATTTTACTAGAGTGACCTTGCTATGAGAAAAACATCGTGAGAAAAGTTTTGATTATGAATGTGATGGCTATAAGGGATCTCGCGCACTAAACGGCCACGACGGCCTGTCATGGCCGACTAATGGTATTGTATGGTGTGCGGCTAGTTGGCCGTTGCGACCAAGTGCGCGATATGTATCAGTTTTCATGGTTTACCTTGTCGTTGCGGCCACTGGTCGTGTTCGTGGCCGTCTAGTGCACGAGTCCTTAAGATTAGGGGAAGACCAAAGAAAAGGTGGATAGACTATATATGAAAGATGATATGGGTAGAAATAGAGTGGATACTGAGATTACGGCTAAGTAGGGAAGAAAAATATATTTTGCGCCAACCTCAAACAAATTGACGGTAACAGAATGATTGTAACTGTTTTGGGATTTGAGGGTCAGGTGTCTTCAATGAACTTTACCTTTATTTTTAATTGGTTTTCAAGCGTTTATTGTAAAGAGATGTCAGCACCAACTGACGGGGTCCGTAAGTAAGGGCCAATGCCTGCCAGGGTTGCGAGTTTGTCCGAAAGGGATATCGCGGCCCCGGCACACAGGCAACGGAAGGAACACGGGTGGGTTTTAGTCAGTAAAAGTCTGACATGCCCTCTCGCTCTGCCCAGAGCGGGAGAAGTCATTTGACGATTTCCAACCCTCAAAAAAAAAAAAAAAGCGTTTATTGTATCTTACAGGTTGCGATTTAAGTATAACAATTTTGAATCAAGGAACGAAGGATATAATGTTCTGGAGAGTTCTTCGGCGGCGACCAATCAGCGCTCTCCATGCGCCGCTCTCGTTCCCTCACTCGTTCGCTCTTGCGCCGAGCCTCCGTCTACTTCGACACTGGAGGGTGCCACGTGTTGTCGACTTTGTGCCAATAGATGGCGTTAACAGTAACATAATAAAATTATCAAAATTCAAAATTCAAAAGTCATTTATTCAAACTAGGCTGAGAATCAGCACTTTTCGAACGTCAAAATTACATAAGACAGTCCCCCAAAACGCCCACCCTTCACCACCTCCTAGTTCATTCGCTGGGAAGAAGAAGTGGCGCAACAAACTCCCCAGCAGATCATATCGAGATATGAACTGGACTGATGAGCCTTGAGCAGACGAGTCCTTGAGTGGAGACTACGTATCAGCAAACGCAGCGTCGGACACCCTCAGCTATAATATGTAGAACGACGACCTTATAAAGTTAGCTAGAACAGATTGGATGCGAAAGACGGAGAAACACAGGTTTTGTGGTGGATTTCAGGAGAGACCCATGTCCTACAGTAGACAACGATAGCCTGAGTTGATTGTAGTACGGCGAAAACAAAACAATTACAATCTTAATTAGCGTTGAAAACGATATCCTATCTACAGCAACAACCACAATTATAGTGCACGGTTGCCCAATTGACCAAAACAACGAGCTATTTCCGCATAACTACGAAGATTTTCAATATATTCGAACCACATAAACATTGAACGCTACGTGCGTTCGGTAAGCCATTAATTACGTGGAAACCAAACGCTTAATACTCGCCACATATATACAAAGTTACGCGCACAAGAAGTGATACCTAGACAGCCTCTCTCGTTAAATAAAACAATTTTAAGACCCTTTTTTAGGGTTCCGTACCCGAAGGGTGCCAAACTAAATAAACCCTATTAGGAAGCCTCCGCTGTCCGACAGTCCAAACTCAAAATTTATTTCAAAACCATTTACAGGCACTTTTGAATTGTCAAGGAATCGGTCAGTCAGAAATATGTAGCTAGTTGCCCATTCCAAAGCGTAGTAGGTACCTATGGAGCTGAACGGGCAAGAAATTCTGCGGACACTATTTTAAATAAAATAAAATATTACAAAACATTGGTTACATCATTCATGTTGAAATTATACATGTGAGAACAATGTAGAAAGACGTGCTCGTTAGAAGCGTCCGTAATAAAAAGTTAAACGTAAACGTACGGTGCGCGATGGTTCGGAACCCTTCGTGTGGGAGTTCGACTTGCACTTGGCCAGTTTTCTGTTCTCTGTTGAAAAACAAGCAGGTGACTTTCCCAGAGGTAAGTGCTTACCGCCGTTTATGAACTTAAGCTTAGGGCGTCGCTGGGGGAGGACAGCAGGGGACAGGCTGGATCGTATTAGTAGTAATTCCCAGACGAACTTTTTTACAAAAAACTGTACTACGTATTTATAATAAGTGCTTTTATATGTTATCGACTTCGTCTGCGAGGACTTCAGAATTGGGTCCAGACAGAAATAAAAAATGCAGATAGACATAATTATTATAGTGTTGCGTTGCTACTGTTTTATAGAGGTTTTTAAATTGAATAATTTTGTACATTGTTTTCATATAATTCTATTGGTTTACGCGGCGCACGTAAAGCTCCCAGTCGGCTTGATTTTTTCTGACATCTGCAACAATCATCGTCGTATTTCAGCCCATTTACACAAAACCTTAATGAATTATTAAACCTATCTCATGAACCACTCCGTCCATTGGTGAAAACTGTATGAAAATCCGATCAGTAGTTTTTGAGTGTATCTCGTCCAGACAGACAGACAGACAGACGCGGCTGAGGGACTTTATTTTGTAATATGTAGTGATTTTTGCAATAAAATCAAGTGCATACAGTCTCTTATACTGTATAAACTTGTCCATGACTCTAAACTCTTATCTTCTGGTAAAACTCCATCTCTCACAAAATCAGTTATTACAAAACAGTTGAGAGGTGTCGGGGACACCCGGTACCGAAGTTCCTTTCACTGTATCTTCTTCTTTTCGTGTGGTTAGTGACTAACCTGGTGTCAGAGTTTTAAAGCCGCCCATGGGCCTCTATCTTGGCTTCACATGCCGACGAGAAATATCTCTCAGGCATGCCGGTTTCCTCACGATGTTTTCCTTCACCGTTTTTGAAGCAAGTGATAACTATACAATACCGTATGCGTGCCTTGGGTTCGAACTCAAGACCTATGACTTGGCAGTCTGACGGTCACACCACTAGGCTATCACTGCTTTTTTTTCACTGTATATGTATTCAATAATA
This sequence comes from Agrochola macilenta, assembly GCA_916701695.1. Taxonomy (NCBI): domain Eukaryota; kingdom Metazoa; phylum Arthropoda; class Insecta; order Lepidoptera; family Noctuidae; genus Agrochola; species Agrochola macilenta. The sequence continues at coordinate 4,276,065 of OU753572.1, read as the reverse complement.
GGTATCCTAAGTGAGTTTTTTTATTTGTTTGTTTCTTTTTTACGCTTTCACGCTAAAACGGCTGAATGGATTTGGATGAAACTTGACACATTAATAGACCATGATATAGGTTAGGACATAGGAAACTTTTTGTCCCGTAATTCCCACCTGAGATAAACGTATGTGGGTGAAACCGTGGGGCGCAGCTAGTAATGAAATTAATTAACTACATTTGAGAGTAAGTAACCGAAAACCACGGACGCGTTTTTAATACAGAGCCATCTAGTATCAATTTTTAGAAGGCTTTCTTAAAACTTATACTAGATGGCTCTGTATTAAAAACGCGTATTAAATTCACACTTTCTCTCTCACTCAACTCACTCACACCATCATTCTCACTTTCTCTCTTTCGAGAGAAAGTCGCTTCTCGCATAACGCTTTTTCCTTACGTGACGACTTCTACCAGCCAACTCCTACCGCAAGCGGCAAAAATTACTGTTCAACATCAATCGGAAATCAAAGTTCGAACCATAAATGAGGCCAAACAATCGAGAAACAATAGCGAACGCGTCGAGTACAAATATTATCGTTTGTGTCGACGCTCGAGATTGATGACTGTGTCTGTTTAGTGTAGGGATTAGGGGCCAAAACCGCTATTGAATGGTTTTTTAAATCATATTATTATGTGTGACGTGATAGATGGAACTTTCTGTACCAACGGGAATTTAAGCTAGACGCAGATGGTGAGGCAAGTGCTTGGTAATTTTCTACGTATAATGTTTATATTTAATTTTCTATGCACATTTAATATTGGGTACCTATGAAAATGGCGTTTTTTTCTGACAAATAGAGAACCTCGTCACTTGTATGATTTAAAATATTCATCAATTGCTCGGTATTATATCGAATAATGACCATCATAGACAACTGCCAATAGTAAAAAAAACCTTATTACTTATAGTTTTATAAACATAAAAAATATCTTAAAAATGACTCCTCATTTTGTTAGCAGAAATGACCACTATCTGTTTTAACTTAACCAAAACGTATTGTTGTCGCTTTATCTAAGTGGCATATTCGTTTAACTTAGTTCATATCTTTTTTTTTCGTAATTTCTTCTAATGTCTTAATAGTTATTTTGTTATTCTAGTTAGCCACATTTCTTATTTCCGTACAGTAATATTGCCAAATAAATCAAAACAGGGAAATATTTGACATCTATTTGCGACGTTGCCAACTTTCAGAAAAAACGTTCTTAAAAATAAATCTGAGCAAACGTGGTGATAATGCGCGTTCCTTCTTCATTAAAAAAAAGGCTTTTGTCAGGCTGTTAAGTGCTGAAAAACACGAATAAAACTTCCATCGAAAGAACCGACCGTGTGCATTAATTACATTTTAGAATGATAAAAATCTGCATTCCTTTTTTACCCTTTATGATGGGTTATGATTTTGATCGGTATGTATGTAGTATTATATGGGTATGTATGTTCATCTGTTTCCTCATAACTTCTAAAATATTCATCATAATTTAAAAAATGAGATGCCGCTGGAAGCGTCTTTACTGTGCGCTAGTTATAGGATATGTGACGTCACATTAAATTGAATATGGCGTCCTCTAGAGGACATAAAGTCATGAAACAAAAACATTTTTTTGAATTATCCATTTTGTGTATCAAATGAAACAAAACAAAAAAAATGTTACAAAAAACGCCAACTAAAAGGTATAAACAAGACATCACAGACAGACAATTTAAAAATCCCAAGGCACAAGTAATCTGTTCGATTTATGGCCCAACACGACGTGTGACTCCAGATTTTTTGCCATTTATTTCTCACCAAAACTCATTACTTTCATTCGACAGCCCTGCTTTAGCCGATATGCGTATCATGAAATCAATTTGCGAGCCCATCAGTACGTTAATGAACAAATTAATAGACCTTGCATTGTTATGATGAGTTCTACTTTTTGTATTATTCTTTCTAATATTAACAAAAGTGGAACAATAAACGGCAATAAATCAAAACGATGACGTTATAGACTAGAGATATGTATGAGCCTCGTTCTTATTATATCGCATAATTATTCTATGTAGCCTTTGGTTAATTACTCATAATAGGGATGATGCCTGGGTAAAAAAAAAAAAAATCTAATTAGTCCGTCAGTCAGATAATAAAAAAATATTAGACACGTATTTTTTTGCTTTATCATATTAATAAAAAAAGACTTAGATAAAACGCATTTTAAGTTGGGGAGTTGGGGTCGATACGTCACTAGTACGTATAAAATCTGCATACTCGTGACGGCATGCCCCATTTTACCTCAATGTATCGCCGTAATCTTATTACGTACAAAAAGAAAAAATACGTGTCCAATATTTTTTTATAATCTCAAAGACGGACTAAAAAATTTTTTTTTTGTGTTCATCCCTATTAGACTATATAATATGTATAATATGTATGAGCCTCATTTACTATTTTTACCCTACATTAGAGGGGCCTTTATGGATAATTATACAATTAATGGGTTTATAGGTAGTAATAACAACCGTCTTGTTTATCTTCACTGCTCATCAATGTCAGATCAGTAAAGCGTTTGTCCACCGCACCGTGAACGGAACGTCAACGAGAACCAGATGTTATGTGTGCTATGACCAGAGTCGTGAAATAAAAATAGAACCGTTCCTATTTAGCACGCAGTATGAAAACTTCTTCATGATAAAAGTCCATTATTTCATAGATGATTGCCTTGTTGATCTAGTTACTGCTGAACTTGAGGTCCTGGGTTCAATTTTGGTCCTGGTCGGGCAAAGTGTTATTGAGTTTTTCTATCTGGAAATTCTCAGTAGCAGCCCGGAGTCTGGATTTGTGCCCGGTTGATGGCAATAGGCTCGCCCCTTATTATATGGGACTTAAACATACTGGCAAAATGTGGGTGTTCTATAAGTACACCTCTGCCCAACACTTCGGGGACACAAGGCGTGATGTTGTGTAGATTGAAATCTACAACATACTGCTATGAAAATAAAAGACAAACTAGCACAAATTGCCCCTGACAAGCAGGAATCGCAATGTTTTTCTACCTAAGAATTGCACAGGAAATAAAATTTCAATCTAGTTTAAGTTTCCTGCTTCTATTTCCAGTGAAAATGTTGTTTCTCATCCATTTTGTAGAGCAACGTTTTTAGTTAAATTTAATATAACTACGGCATCGCGTTTATCCTTCAGATTTTATAGACAAACGGAACTTTTATCTACCAGGATGTTATTTAAAGCCGACTTTTCTTCTACTCGTATTTCACTACCCTGTCGAGCACACATTTGTTCAGGGCAAATATTAGCTGTTCTACCGATGTTCGCTCAAAACAGAAAACATCTGTCTGCATGAACAATTTGCGCACTCGGCATGTCGTCCTTTTCACTGAAAGAATGAGAGAGCGAGCATTCGTTCGCCGAGTCCAACCGATCATCTCTGAACAAACATGTTCGCTCGGTCAAGTGTTTTCATTTATCGCGCGAACAAATTCTTCATCATCATCATCTCAGCCGAAAGACGCCCATTGCTGGACATAGGCCTCCCCCAAACACCGCTACTTCAACCGATTCTGTGCTTCCCACATCCAGGAGTTTCCTGTGTCTCCTCGTATCTTGTGGGAGGCCTTCCAACGCTACGTCTTCCGGTACGCGGCCGCCACTCCAGAACCTTTCGGCCCCATCGGCCGTGAACAAATGAATATGTTGCTTTAGTTATACATTATGTAACTGTTGTATACTGGGCGAGTTGCGTCAAATTAAATTATCTAGTGAAGCTCGGGAGACGTGATGGTATCAATATCTAAACATTATAAAACAAAAACAAAAATGCCTTCGACCAGCACAATGTAACAACTATCAATCTGCATAACCTTTTCCCAACTATGTTGGGATCGGCTTCCAGTCTAACCGGAAGAAAGAAAAGAAAAAAGTTTTTTTTTCTTTTAAATTCTGCACAAACAAAACGCTAAGTGCGTTTTGTTTGTGCAGAATAAACAATATTAAAAACAAAAAAAGAAAACAAAAAACATACAAAAGTAGGCAATATTTACCACTACCAATATTTTACTTGGAGCGACGGCTTATCTGACCTCCACAACCCAGTAACTGGGTAATACGTTACCCCATGGCAAGACTGGGTACCAGACTTTCGGGCTTCTGGCGACACGTCGGCCGGTGTCGAAGATCCACGAATGAAAGCCGTGACTAACGTTCCAAGGCATGGAGGAGTCTCGGTATCTAAAGTTGGTCACCCATCCAGAGAAAGACCCCGGCAAGATGGATAGACCTGTGCGGCTGTTATTACTTAGCCACGTTGTAATGTAACAACTATACTGCACTATTAATCACATTACACTACGGCCACAAATCCATCTGTTCATTGCAATATAATTGTTCCGTTAATTAACGTTTCAGTTACAGATGCCATATCTGGGAAGATTTACGATGCAGCCAGTTTGATAAGTAATTATCGAGTGTGAGTTTCTGGATTCATTTCCCAAGTAGGGTATTTGAAAGAAAGAAAATACATTTATTTAGTACAGGCAAAAATAAACGTTTTTTTCCGTTTTAGAAAAAAACGCAGATTTGTTTTGTTACAAGTACTGAAATACCCAATTATTTTCGTTTTAAATAAACTGTGTCCTGTGGCTTTTCTTTCAAGGATAAACGTATTCTAAACCATAGTAGGTAATTGATAAAATCTTTCTATGAATTAAAAAGATATAAGCACTTTAACAGACATACACGTTGTGTTTTATATTATCTAAGGATGAAATGTTATTCCTGTTTTTCCAGGTGAAAGTGGGCCACACCTTTTCCTAAATCTGTCTTCGAAGCGAGGTATGTCTGATTTGCCTTTGGTCGTATATCGTAGCGGTCATTGAACTTTCCGTGACAAGAATGTTCCTAAATGCCTGAGCCTACCGACAATTCAATATAACTCCGGGTGAGCCTTCCAGGAACCGGGCCTTCAGTGGCGTGGCTAGTCCTGAAGGGTCCCTGTATCAAAATTTATTGGGAGCCGTTTTTACCTGACTGCGGTGAAGATCAAAAGGAGGTTATTGTTTTTTTATAAAAACAAATCAAATAGCAGTTTAACTCGGATAATTATGCTGCCATTGTGTCCTGGAGAAGGGCCCCTGTAGCTTGGCCCACCTAGCACAGCCGTATCAATGATACGAGGCCCTATCATTGACTGAAACGGCGGTGGCTTCGCCCCTGCGGGCTTTTTAGGAACCGGGCCGTCCAGGTTCTGTTTCCATGTCGCTACGTCAAATCATGTTACAGAGGTTTCGGACGGACAGCTCACAGCACGGTCAATCAGGGAGTAAAAATACCTATCACGTCTACTCAATCTGGACATCAAACTAAGGAACATTGATCGAAAATTATTGCTGGGAAACGACTTTTGTTTATTGGTGTGAAAATTCACAGTTTACTTGCAATGTAATTTTATTCACACAAAACATTGTGCTTATGGGTGCATGCAATAGGCCAATTTTTTCATGCTGGTGTGCGTGACAGCTACGTCTTACAATCGCGTCACGTCCTTTTGCTGTCATTATGCTTACCTAGTGTGCGTGACATTTAGCGGCTAACATCTGGACGCAATTTTTCTCGATGAGTTCACTGATATGACTGTCTATCTAGATATATTTATATCTTTGATTATAACATTTAAAACCTGATTTCATGAAAAACATTAAAAAAATTGACCTACAATATCTCCGCAACCAGAAGATTCCCAGGTACGGTTCTGTAATTACAGTCTGAGCAGTCTCGGTATGTAAAGATGGTACCACAACCCAGTAACTGGGTAATACGATACCCCTTGGTAAGACTGGTGTCAGACTTTCGGGCTTCTGACGACTCGTAACGACTGTCAAAGATCCACGAATGACAGCCGGGACCAACGGCTTGACGTGCTTTCCGAGGCACGGAGGATTCTCGGTATGTAAAGATGGTCACCCATCCACGGACTATCCCCGGAAAGCGTAGCTTAACCTGATGGATCCACCAATGCGGCTGGTATTAATCCACGAGCTCTTCATTTTATGTTACAAAATGAATGCAAGCAAAATTCTTGAATCGGACGGAACCGTGACCCTGATATTTTAAAATAGATCATAAATTGTTTTGTTCAGTGCGTAAGTTTTAATTCATTTAATGTAAACTTAAAGTTAATATCGTGTATGAGTAGGGTTAAATACATTTACAATTATTTCCCAATTAGGTAGGGACAAGCTTCCACATATCTATAATTTAACGATGTTGTTCAAAATTCAAAATATTTTAATTCACATAAACCTACATGGGCACTTATGAAACGTCAGATAATCTTTTTTGTCTGTCTCTGTTATTACATTTACGCGAGCTATGGGAAGATATATAGAAGGTATGGGTAGAGGTAAAAGTGTATGGTACATCCACATTTTACAAGTAATCTTTATCTTAATTCCATTATTAGTTTCTTATGCATTTATAAATTACTTATTTTAAATGTATCCCTTTTTATAAATAAACAATTTAATATTATAATTTCATATTTATACATATCGTTTACATTTTTATTATTAAATATATTTATTTAAAAAAAAACATTTTTAAATATAAGAAATAGGTATCGGGAGCAGGGTCCAAGCTACCGGTGGTCAGGGCTCCTGAGAGAGGAATCTCCTAATGATACGCGCCTTGTCCAGAAGTACTGCTTTCTGGATCAAGCCCGTGATCCAGCTGCCTAACGAGAGCCTCAGGTGATGGTCAAGGTTCTTGGCTATTATGCCATTGCCATTAATTAACGGGCTACAAAAAAAAACACTTTTACTACTGAAAAACCCAGTTATACAAAACAAAAAAAACTTAATCTTAATTTATAAAAAGTTAATTCTGACAAACGTCGATGTAAACGGTACAGTCAGCTACATAAACATCACTCTATGTTGGCAGCATAAAAGTATAGTCACGCACATTAATTAAGGCGAACCCTTTTTTACCCCTATCGCAACGTTAATATATGTACTAAGTGTACAAATACGTGTTGATGGCAGATGAATTTCTATTTAAACTCTATGAGGGATAACTTCCAAGAAAATCAAAATATTATTTAGGCACCTAATGCATCATGTTGCATACGGCCGTTTCCTCATTGGTCGGTGCTGTATCGTTTCGGTATAGCTCGGGATACCGAAACAATACCGCACTGTTTTTATTTTTCCTCATTGGTCGGTAAGCTGCAGTGCGGTATCATTGAAATATAGGCGCTAGCGCTTTTGGCTTTGGCGCTTTCGGTACCGAGTATACCGAACATGCTGTAAAACGCGTGACGTGAGCATACCGCATTGGATGTTTTTACCGGCATGCGGTAAGCCGAGACGATCCCGCCCACCTCAACGTACATATACCGAAACAATCAGGAAACGCTCATTTAAATATAGACGCTTGGTATGCTTTGGATACCAAGCTAAAGTCAAAGTCAAACAATTTATTTCAATTAGGCACATATAATTAATATTAAGATATTAATTTATATAATTAAGTACTTTGAACGTTAAAATTTACAAAAAATGGAATTGATTCTATTTGCCTCTCCCAAAAGGTAGTTTTCGTATGTAAAAGAAGGGCAAGAAACTCCACCGTTAAAAATGAGACTTTTAAAGTCTTTTAAAAGGTTTTCGCAATACAATTATATATGAAGACGATGCACCCAGAATAAGATTCCTATACCACGATAGGTAAAAAAAATGAAAAATGAAGCAATGACAATGAGATAAATTAAACGTGATGGATACGTGGTGCTCACATATTTACAAACATTGTATGCTGATCCCGCACCGCTGACGTACCGACCAGTGAGGTTACGCGTCGCGCTTACCCCGCGTAAATGCAACTACTGCCATCACCTGATCCATAATTATGATCTCAGAGGCTCATCAAAATACCAGCTTGCTACACTTGACTCAGTGGAACGCAGAGCAAAAAGCCTTATAGGCGACGAAACGTTGGTGACTAGGCTCACAGCCTGGCTCATCGGTGTGATATTGCTTGCCTGTCGGTCTTCTATAGACTGTACTTCGGAGAGTGTTAGCAGGAGCTGACCTGATCCCACCATCGCCCATTTATTACCGGACTATCAGGACATCCCTAATTGTTTGATATCCCGTCCAGTCGTACTCAGCGCTTCTCCTCCACATTTATTATGCGCACAGCCAAAGTGTGGAACTCTCTGCCAGCGTCTGTGTCCCTTCCACATATCAAAATAAATTAAAAGTAATTTATTCCAAGTAGGCTGAGAATCAGCACTTTTCGAACGTCTAAATTACATAAGACAGTCCCCCAAAACGCACTTCACCGCTTCCTAGTGCTTTAGCTGGGAATTGTCACAACAAACTCCCCAGCAGCACAGCTGTCTATTCAGTTAGAAAAACTTGATTCTATACAATAGTATGTAAAATAATTTACATTACGCAACACAAAATAGGAGAACCGACATAGTCCGAAGAATTGCCAAACTTAAGTGGCAGTGGGCAGGGCACATTGCTCGTAGAACAGATGGCTGATGGGGACGAAAGGTTCTGGAGTGGCGACCGCGTACTGAAAGACGTAGCGTTGGAAGGCCCGCCACAAGGTGGACTGGGTGAGTTGGTGAAGGCCGACGGAATCCGCTGGATGCGAGAAGCTCAGAACCGGTCGAAGTGACGGTGCTTGGGGAGGCCTATGTCCAGTAGTGGACTGGAAGTAGTGGTATTCAGTCTTTCGGCTGAAATGATAAACATAAAATATAACCTTCTGCCAAAGCAAGAGTGAACAGGTATCTTCTGGGCTCGCTCATTCCATTATAGACCTCATCCATCGCTTTCCGCCAGGTGAGATTGAAGTCAAGAGCAGAACCAATCTCAAAAAAAGAAAAAATATACACTACAGCTGGATTTAAATTAACTTCTACAATTTAACACCCTGTTTACGAAATACACCAATTAAATCACAATAAAAATATTTAAAATACACTAGAGCTTCAATTTAAAATGACTGAAAATTCAAAAGTCTTTTATTCAAACTAGGCCGAGAATCAGCACTTTTCGTACGTCAAAATTACAGACAGTCCTCCAAAACGCCCACCCAACACCACTTCTTAGTGCTTAAGCTGGGTAGAAGAAGTGGCGCAACAAACTCCCCAGCAGCACAGCTGTCTGTTCTTGTTGAAACTCCGGAGGCCTCCGAAATAATTCAATCAAATTATTTAACCTAATTTGAGAAATTCTGCGAATAAAATAAATTATGCACGTACACTGAAAATTATCGTATGAAATGACCAGAGCTGGTTCTGATATTAAATTACATGTGAATTATGCGGCACGTGTATTGAAGCATGGTTCTGCTGTTTCCAGAGTTACGAAAATATATTTGAATAATAAATAATAGGTACCTACCCTAATTAATAACGTCACATAACATCTGTATTTAAATAGAACAACCACGTTTTGCCAATGCCTATTGTTAAAATCTCCGGACTTCCACCTACTTAGGTTTCTCTAATCATTGGAGAATTCTAAGTAGGTGGAAGTCCTGTAAGTGTCATTGGGTCATTCCGTTAGAGTCTAATGGAATTAATGACCCAATGACACTAAGCGCGTTCCGGGGATAGCAACCAGCACCATGCTCAGCAGTCGCCACAGATACCTACATCCCGAGATTTTCAGTGACCCGATTATGGAGGACTGTCCTCCAATACCTATTAACACTGTTATTTGAAAATATTGTAAAAGCCAATTATTTTTAAAAGAGTAACCGACGAGTTTCTGGCCGGCTCTTCTCCATACGAAACGACCAATTGGAACCGTGCACCTAGCTTCTGACGTTTCATAAATGCATACAATTTGCTCTAGGTTCATACATCTATACATAAAATCAGCTGCAAGATTTCCCCTTCATCATCTGCCTAGCCTCTAGTCTAATAGTAGTCTAGTCTATATTGGGGTCGGCTTCCAGTCTAACCGGATGCAGCTGAATACCAGTATTTTACATGGAGCGACTGCGTATCTTACCTCCACAGCCCAGTTACTGATTAACAAGATACTGCTTAGTAAGACTGGTTTTTCAGACTTTCGGGCTTCTGACGACCTGTAACAAGTGTCTACAAAGATCTATAAATGATAGCCGGCACCAACGGCTTTATGTTCCCTAAGGCGACACCAAGCGACTTTTAATGATTTTATACTGAAGATCACGTCTAAACGAGTAGTGTTAATGATTTGAAAAAAAATATTTTAACTAAGAGCATTTTCGTTATAACTTAATCTGTGAATATTTTAAATTATGTTTATAGTGGTGTAGTGTAATTAATTTGTAAAGTTATGTCTAACACGGATAAAAATCACAGAATCATGCAAAAACTATCTAGCATAATTATTTTTCTGAAACCTTCACCATTTTAAAGATAATTTAATTATTTATCTTTTAATATACTTGTTTTATTGAAATACCTTTTGATTTATGTACAATAAATTAATAATGCGTCTAATTGGCTCCTTGATCTGTCCGCGGGTCCTATTACTGGCTGGGCGTACAAGGTAAGACCTCTCAAGGCCAATGGCATATAACGGCGTCTTAAAGGCATAATAAAGCACTCCATTCTACTACCTACACAGACCTAACGAGGCAAGCAAAACTCGGAACAGAATAATGACAAAAACAAGGGGACATTTGGAAGTGCGCCAAACGATGTCGCCAGTCCCGCTTGATGTGCTGGACATTGATTGTTTTTTAACTTTTACGGTTTTTATTGTTGTAACTGAGGCGTTTATGGATTTTGTACGCAATTTTGTGGCTTTCACGTAGTTTTTTAAAGCTCGATGTTCTCGCAACTAAGGGGTATCGTTTTACCTAATATATTTGGGTTTACACAAGCACTTTGTTTTAGGTTGCAAACACTACCAAAAGAACCACAAGTAAAGGTAAAAGTTATGTATATTGGAAGGTAAATGTTAACAAGTAGAAGTAGTACTGTTATTTCTTTGTCAAGTATTTAGTTTCACAGTAATTTTTGTACTCGATCATTACCTATGTGTTGCTTAACAAGTTCTAATTATAGTAAAATATTCGTGACACACGACATCCAAGTGGGTTGCTGCGTTTGCAAAGTGTATGTACGGTTGATGAGATCATACAGAGTTCAAATAAGGGTAAGGGTTTATATATATGTTTAGGGTTTTATTTGTAGTAAAATAATTATGTTGTGTTGTGTGCCTCTTAGTCTGTGCTAAATAAATGTATTTACTTTCTTTATTTTTTTCTTTCTTTTTAAATAGGCAGTCATAATCAGCCTAAAATGTTCCTTCATGACACACATAATAGATATCTGAGATCATCGGAAAACTTGAGACTAGAGATGCCGATGCATTCCACCAGCTTTTATGACAAGTCTTTTACAGTTCAAGCAGTACGATTATGGAATGCCTTAGCCGTGTCGATAAGGCGTGCTCAATCTTCGTCCACTTTTAAAATTCTGGTAAAAAAAACTCTTCCTCTCTCCTTAAACATCATCATTACATATTAGTCCCTTGATCTTGTTTCATGTTTATTATTGTATATACAAATATATACAAAGTTGATACGACAGAGGGGCTTTCCTTTAAACTGCCTATACTAGGTACCATTTTCAAGCTCTGTACCAAAAATCAATTAAATAGGAGCAGTAGTTTAGTCGCAAATGATTTTTTAAGTTTTTGCCCCGTTTGAACACGATGTATCTTTCCTAACAGCTGATTATGTCTATACGCATAGGTCATGCACCTTAAAACGATAAATCTGTATATAACCTATGCGTGGTTGCCGCTGTGACGCAAATCACAAGTACAACCAAATATTCTCGCTAAAAAGATGACAATGCAAACAAGGAAGCAATAAATACACACACACTTGCATTTTCATTACGAGTGTGAAAATCATAGCAAACTCCCCGTGGGTAAAAGAAATAGAAATAGGTCAGTGTGTTGCTATTGCATCCTAGCGACGAGGGGCAGGGGTTGCGATCGGTAAGTGAGTGGGGCTTCTGAAAACTGTTTTTTTCAGTGCGCCGACGCTATTCTTTCGGAACGGAAGTACCTGCGCCGCCTCCGTATTGTCGAACTCGCGCGCTGACAATTGGGATTTAGTTTTATTATTGTGATAGGACACTAAACAAGTTTAAGACAGTATTTCTTTTTTTATTGTGACAGGACACGTAACTTGGGATTATTATTATTTAGTGTTAGTGTTTTTTTTTGTGATCGACTGCTTTTATTGTGATACGACACGTAATTAAACTTTGGTTTTGTGTGTGTGTGTAATTAAAGTGTTCAACAATGCCTCGTGTAACTTACACGGCGTTAGAATACACTGACATGATTTTTAATTAGAAAAATAAGTAACAATATTCTCCGTCGGTATAATTTGTGCATTCATGTGAATGAAGGACACATCGAGAATTTAAAATTTTAGTGTTTTTGTTGTTGCGCGCGTACTTCAAAACCATACCTAAAAGCCGCGAGTGAAGGCCTAAGCCGCCGCCCGCGCCACCGCCGCCGGCCGCCCGCTTTGAAATGAGATAAAACACGCCGCGCGGCGCGGGCGCGACGTTGCCACTGTTACCTAGGTATCTTCTAAGGTCAGTTAAATTTATTTACAAAGGGTGGTTGCGTTTTACTCTGATTCATAAGCTATTTAGTTTGTTTGAAAAAAAAAAAAACTCATTTTTGATGCTTTTTATTTTTATACCGTATCGAATTAATACTAAACACGTATAGTATACGTAGTGTAATTTAATGCCCCTCTGTCATATCAACTCTGTATAGATAAGTGTATGCTTTATGAATGTATGTATTTATTGTGTATGTAAATGGTACACCAATGACTAACTGCAGTATTGTCTCTCCTTCCTCCCTTTAATTCATCCAAAGGTTGACTGTAAAAGATCGCTTTTAGCTATAAGACCGCCCGTTGTGACACCCTATGTAAAATGTCTACATTTATATCAGTATATTTTATGGTGTACATAATAAAGAATATTCTATCTATCTATCTATATTGTTCCCACTGCTGTAACACAGCCCTCCTCTCTTCGAGAGGGAGTGGGCTGTCTACCACGCGGACCCAGTGCGGTTTGGTAGATGTCACATGTTTTCGATTTTTGGTTCTAGGACATGCCGGTTTCCTCACGATGTGTTCCTTCACCGTTTTGAGAGCAGTGCTGTTGAAATTATTTACGTCAGTGAAGTCAGCTGATTAGACTGGAAGCCGACCACGATCTGGTGATAGTTTTGCCTATCATAGTTGGTAAGAGGTTCAGACGATAAGGCACAGGACAGGCAGTCCATTGAAGCGGAGCGAGGCAGCGGAGAGGAGAATGGCAGCGGAGTGGAGCGGAGTTGCGGACAGTGTCTGTCCATTGATGCGGAGCGAGGTAGCGGAGCGGAGTTATGGACTGTGCGGAGCGAGGTAGCGGAGCGGTGTTGCAGACTGTGCGGAGCTAGACCGAGTTCACGCAACGAGTAATAATTCCCCGCTCCGGTTCCCCGCTCCACTTCTCCGCTCCGTTTCTCCGCTCCGCTTCCCCTCTCCGCTTCTCTGCTCCGTTTCCCCGCTCCGCTTCCCGGTTTTGTATGAATTTTTAAACTAGTTCGCAAATCCCTGTCCACTGAAGCGGAGCGGAGGTTTTATGCAATTCCATTGGTTAAAATTGGCACACCGCTACTCCGCTCCTCTCCTCTCCGCTCCAGTGGACAGGCAGCCGAATAGTGTAGATATTTTATGATGTGAGAATTGATTATATAAACTTCTGGGTACTACCTGTTTTCTGTCTAATAAAATAAATTGTGGTCTGTGAAACGGCTATGTTTACTTGCTAACTAATAATAAACTTGAGTGTTTATTTGTTTGTTCTTTTATTCTGCCTTCAGGCCGTACTAAATGGTTGTGTTTGTTACACGAAAATGGGTATAATTTGGATAAGTCATGCGTCAAGCTCATCGATAAAATATAATTCACAAAGCTGTGGCCAAAAGTTAGGTACCTACTGGAATAACTGATATCTTCGAATTTTGACATTTTTATTTAGTTCACAGATTGGAAAAAAATAAACTTAATAACAGATTATAGATAATGAAGAGCTCGTGGCTAAGTAATAACAGCCGCATGGGTCGATTCATCAGGTTAAGCTAAGCTTGCCAGGGTTGGTCCGTGGATGGGTGACCATATTTACATACCGAAACTCCTCCGTGCCTCGGAAAGCACGTTAAGCCGTTGGACCCGGTTGTCATTCGTGGATCTTTGATAGTCGTTAAGAGTCGTCAGAAGCCCGAAAGTTTGACATCAGTCTTACCAAGGGGTATCGTAAAACCCAGTTACTGGGTTGTGGAGATCAGATAGGCAGTCGCTCCATGTAAAATGGTAATGGTATTCAGCTGCATCCGGTTAGACTGGAACCCGACTATAACATAGTTGGGAAAAGGCTAGGCAGAACTACGAAATGTTGGGAGAAGGCCAGATTTATTTGCATCATGATAGGTATGTACTTTAAGATAATACTAGGCTGTTCAAAAAGTAATGATAATCCTACTAATATTATAAACGCGAAAGTTAGTGAGTATGGATGGATGTACCGATGTTTGTTACTTTTTCACGCAAAAACTACTAAACGAATTTGAATGAAATTTGGCACACAGATAGTTTATAACCTGGATTAACACATAGGATACTTTTTATCCCGATATTCCTACGGGATCGAGATTTATGCTGGTGAAACCGCGGAGCACTGCTAATCGGTTCATATTTTCTATACTAAAGCTGAAGAGTTTTTCTGCATGTTTGAACGAGCTAATCTCTGGAACTACCAGCCGGATTTAAAAAATCTTTTTGCATTTGACAGGCCAATTCTTGAGGAAGGTTACAGGCTATTTATTACTTTTTAAACAGCCTAGTATTATGTGGAAGCCTGTACCTCCACTGGGTCTCGCTCCGATTATTTTTTATTCCTTTCAGCGTGAGTTAAGGCCTTTGTTCTGCATTGAGACTATTGCAGGCCAGTATTTATTTAATTTGACACGTATATCGTAGTACTTATTTCATACGTTACTACAAATTATGGCAGAACCAAAACATCTCAGTTGCGCAGTCTTGAACGCAATGGCAACCGCCGATAGTCATAGCAATATCATCGTTTTCAAACGTATTAGGAACTCTCATTTTAAAATCGCCTATTCACGTCAAAAAATAAATAAAATCTATACCACTGATTAAGTGGGTTTCGGTGAAAACATTACAGTGAATTAATTATTTTGATGAAAATTATTCACGAAACCCGGTATAACATTCTGGGTTGCCAATTTGCGATCGCATTCTTTTGTATACGTATATTTATAGGAAGTTCGTTTTTATTTTGTCCAATTGTGTAGGTAGAGTTATGGTTTGTATACAGGGCTAGATGTATATTCAGCCTTGGCAGTTCTGCTATAAAATTGACGCCGGAATATAGTGTCATTATATTACTGTCAATGTATCGTTGTCTGTAAGGCTGCCTGTCCATTGAAGCAGAGCGAGGCAGCGGAGAGGAGTTACGGACTATGCGGAGCGAAGTAGCGGAGCGGAATTTCGGACTGTGCGGAGCGAGGTAGTGGAGCGGTGTTGCGAACTGTGCGGAGCTAGACCGTATCAAACCGTGTATCAAAGTACAAAATGTTACTTATGTACCCGGTCTCCCCTAAGTCGAAACAAAGAGGCCACATATATACTAGCCCAGCCGCGCGGCTGTAATACTTCGCGGCCGGTATTTTTCCGCATCCCCTCTCCGCTTCCCCACTCCGGTTCCCCGCTCCGGTTCCCCGCTCCACTTCTCCGCTCTGCTTCCCCGCTCCGCTTCCCCTCTCCGCTTCTCCGTTCCGCTTCCCGGGTTTGTATGATTTTTACAGTAGTACTCGTAGGAACCTACAGAGTTAGCCTGTCCACTGAAGAGGAGCGGAGATTTTATGCAATTCCATTGGTTAATATTGGTACAGCTCCGCTCCGCTCCTCTACTCTCCGTAGTAGGAACCTACATTCCTACTACTGTTCTTGTAACGATTGTAATGCCGTGATAACACGTGAACAGTGTAGGAACTTTGAGAGTACTGTCTTAAAACTATTATTTTGCATTATTGATCGAAGATTATTTTAGTACCCAATTTATAATAATTAAAAAAAAAGGTGTCATTAGTAAAATATTACGTTGATTATTTTTTAAATTTGTATGCCAGTTTTAATAATGAAAGATGTAAGATTCAATTGCAATTCTAATAATAAGATCCTAATGTACCATATCATTTCATTTAGCAAATAAAACTATTCTATACTATAGGTT
The DNA here is from genome assembly GCA_916701695.1 of Agrochola macilenta. Classification (NCBI taxonomy): domain Eukaryota; kingdom Metazoa; phylum Arthropoda; class Insecta; order Lepidoptera; family Noctuidae; genus Agrochola; species Agrochola macilenta. Next base: position 4,259,687 of record OU753572.1, on the reverse strand, counting down.
CTACCTCGGCAATGTACTGGATATGTGTAAACAGGGGACTACACTGGTCAATGATGGCAATAGGTTCGCTTAACAACAAAAACATTACATAATTAAACATTAAAAATAGTGCATCTTTTGATAATTTCCCAAAATAGTTCATTGACTCAGGCGTGACTTAGTGGAAATCCATTATAAAATACAATAGACGATGTATATTTAGTAACCTAATTCGCTTAACTGTTCTTAAAGAGTCATAAAGAACCCTGTAAGAAATCGACACGTGTTTCACCTCTCAACGAGGCATCCTCAGGATGACGATTGACTTGTTGCGAACCCGTACCCGACGTGTGGACTGCAGTGTCGAGAGCAAGAAACGACGCTTGACATGTACACGTGTTGATTTCTTACAGGGTTCTTTATCACTTTTTAAGAACAGTTAAGCAGATTAGGTTACTAAATAAACGTCGTCTATTGTATGTATTTATTAATTTCCCAAAACCTCTGTTTACCTCCTACATTCCTTGACCCCTATCGTGTAATATATAACAAGACAAGTACATTACGTTGACAAACGATGTGGACAGAAGGGCCGGCCGCACATAAAATTGAACAATTAGCACTGGGCGCCGCCGCCGCCGCCATGCGGAAGCGGTCGGTGGAGGCCTGTCTTAAATGGCAGGATAATTAATGCCCGTTTTCCGTGTTTTTGACATTAGACGATATCTGAATGAATTTAAAAGACTGTTTGTGTGGAGTGCCCGTTCTTTTTTAAAGTAACCTACTACACTTTGGAATGGGCGACTAGCTTCATCTTTCAGTGACAGTTAAAGTTCCTTGACAGTAAAAAAATGCCTGTAAATGGTCTGATTGAATTAAATGAGTTTGAGTTTGAATTCCTAAACATTTTATTTAGGATTTCAAACTGTTGGATTTTCGACTTTCGGCGCTAAACTGAGCGTTGAAAATCAAACAGCGCGTTTGTATTTAGGCATTCATTTAGGTTTAGGCTACCTAGTGTTAGTGAAAACGGGCATGAGTGTTTTTTAACGGAAGGTTGCAAATTAGATTTATGACAAACGTTCTATAATATATCCAGTCTTAAGGCTTGTGCAGACCAGCGCGACTTGTCGTATTTAAGTAACAGTGCCCCAGTAGGGGGCTGCCCAGCTTGTGGCTGAACACGCTCAGGATGGTGTTGGCCCACGCGTGCGGAACATCAGCGAAGCGATGCGGTGCCGCAGCACAGTGTGAAAGCCGTCTGGGTGCGCGTGCGCAAACATCGCAGACGCACTACAGTAGCGCGGGAGAAGAAAGAGAGAAGGGGGGGGGGGGGTTAAGAGAGTTATTTTTATTATATAATCCTATCATAAAAAAAATGAATTAGTTTTTTAATAATAATAAAAAACTAAGTAAAGAAAGCAGACACATTTACCTATTCGTGCCGCCAATTCCCAAGACATAGCCCAGTAAAATCAACAGTTAGATAATAATACTAAGGAGAACCTGTGTCTTTTTAGGGCTCAGACTATTTGCTAAGGACTAAACTTTCTCTGTAAATACACCTTTGTTTTTGGGCCACTATTTCAGGAAAGGTAAATTAATTTAACAAAGGTACCTGTAATGATTTTAAGAGAAAATCAGCTGAAGAAAATATAGGTCTTACAAACAAATTCTATGCTCCATTTATTATAACATTTGTCAAAATATAACGGTTTTTACCCTTACGTCATTTCGATATAAATATAAAATAATCTTGGTTATTTCAAGATGAATACAAAGCAATGTAATCTATTTATCATTTTCATTAAGATAGTTAAACCTGCAAACGTTACACTGTTGAACGAATGAAATACAAGTATTCCAAGGTCACCTTTGTTGCGATTGTTTGCAGCCCCTTATCGCGCTGATAATGATCCTAGCCGAGGTGGGCGGGGCAGTAATCCTATATAAGTGGGGCTGGCTCACTCTGCTCGACGCCTGACATGTCTATACGTCGGGTCCGGGTTCGTAACAAGTCAATCGTCATCCTGAGGATGGCTCGTTGACAGTTGAAACATGTGTCGTTTTCTTACAGGGTTCTTTATGACCAGTAAAGCGGATTAGGTTACTAAATATACGTCGTCTATTAAGTTTTTCATTGTCATTAATAAAATAACTCTAAAATTCAGTAATTTCATCAATATTATACAGTAACTGTCGTTATTTAGCGGTTATGTGTCTAATGCTATAATGAATGAAGTATAGCTGATTGCAGTAATTCTCAAAACACGGTATCTACATCTACTCATTCATCTTTCATTGCCTACCTGTACCTTTTTATGTTTCTTTGTTAATTATGTACCATTTTAATTAACTATAAATAAACTGCATTGAAATCTTTTTTATTTGAAAATAGCAAACTACCCAATATTTCATTATATATTTATTACTCCAATAATAAAATCAACCTGTAACCCACTGCTGGGAATGGGCACAGTATACCTGTGGTGTTAGTGGTGAGTGCGGTGAAGGGTAAGCGTTTTGGGGGACTGTCTTATGTAATTTTGACGTTCGAAAAGTGCTGATTCTCAGCCTAGTTTAAATAAATGACTTTTGAATTTTGAATTGAATTACAAATAAATACAGTATTCTGTCTTCAATGTAAACGGCGGTAACAACGCGCTTCGAAATCTCAGTGTATATCAGTATGCAACAGCATCGAATGCGTGACAGTTTCGCATGGACGCAGGTCTATCTACCGAGCTGCCGTAGGTAATTATTATTATTAAAGTATACAGGGCTTCTTTCTACGCTAATTTTGGACATGTGGTGAAAGAAAATATAGCCAGAAAAACTGGACTTTGCAATCGCTTAGCAGTACCTACGTAAAAAGTGGTTCATCTGAAACGACGATTACATTTTTTTTTATAAACTTTGCCCCACACTATTAATTTCTTCTTGTATCGTGGGTGTGTTTACAAACATAGAAACTCACATACACTAACACCCAGACGGGGATCAAACCCGCGACACGTTGCATAGCAGTCGATCGCTCAGCCACTGCGCCAACCGTGTCGTCAACATAGTTATAGCCGGCGGAACAAACGATGTAAACCCCCGCGAATTACAGTTTAACACTATGAAATGGCTTGAATCTGTTACAAACACTAACGTGGTTTTCATGGAAGTTCCATATGATTGGTTCCTAAATAATAAGAAACTTAACTAAGTAATATTATATATTAGTTAACCCAGGTCATGGTCTACCCATGTGCCAAATTTCATCGAAATCGAAAAAAGCAAACTCTTTCTCATTTATAATATTAGTCAGGATCTTCAGATAAAAAATATTCGCATTCAAACACAAACACATTTTTTTAAGAAAAAGCAATTCTGGTGATTTATTTAGCATTATCAAAAAAATAGGTAAAACTTTCGCCAAAAACTCTACGATACATACATATTTATTACCTAAAATATGATCCTACGCAACAATAAATGACCCTGTTCACAATACATATATCACACAGAAGTAGTTCATATATTTTAGACAGCTCTCTCGACCTATCACGTAATAGATATAAAACAAAGCTAAGTGCTAGCATAGAGTGAATATGAACGCGAAAAAATCCGATCGTCATTTATTCCTTCTACCAATGTTTTGCTTGCGACACTTTTGTGTTTTGCAAGCAAAGAAATATTTACTCACACACTTACTTATCTCTAACTACCAGTTTTCCCGCGATTTCGTCCGCGTGAACGAAGTCACTCGCAAAGTACTGGTTAGAGGGATTCCATCCTTTCCTCAAAAAAGCTTAACACCTCCTTTATATAGATCGAGAACATTAATTTGCGAAACTTTATCATTTATTTAGATAACTAAGAACGCGGGACTAAACTATATCACATTTTCACCAAGACATGGCTTGTTTTAAAAAAATCGTTTGGTACGTTTCCATTATATGACTTAGACATTACCATTTTCTTTGCAATTTTATCTGTGTATTTTGGCTTAGCTGCTTTCTCATTAGTGGCTACTTTGTTTTCTTCGCCGTCTGTAATCTTAGGGTTACTTATTACTAGCTCGCCGTCCGATAAGGACCAGGCCCGGGTCGACGGCGCGTTGTGTTCCACGCGCGCCTCAAAGAGATGTCAGCACCAACTGACGGGGTCAGGAAGGACCAATGCCTGCCAGGGTTGCGAGTTTGTCCGAAAGGGATATCGTGGCCCCAGCACTCAGGCAACGGAAGGAACACGGTGGGTTTTAGTCAGTAAAAGTCTGACACGCCCTCCCGCTCCACCCAGAGCGGGAGAAGTTATATGATAATTTCCCACCCTCAAAAAAAAAAAAGCGTTACTTATTACTACTGTCAACTCAATATAAAATTACTACATTATTAATTCAATAGAAAATGTAGAAAAATATTATATTACTACCGCGGTCTGCAAAAGGGGCATTCATGGACGAACATGAAAAGGCGAAGCCGAGACACAAATACGTGAGTTCATCAATGACTGTTTGCAGCCAAGGCTTCCATAGTAATTTTCTCAAATAATGCGCGGAAATTCAAACTAAGTAAGAACAACAACAAAATTTTAAACAAATAAAAAAAAATTAAAAATTTTAAAATTTAAATCAACTTTGTGGGACAACGTATTCAGCGAGCGTATATCCGACCTGCACAACAGGCGGAACACTGGCTGGTGAGAGTCTATGATGACTACCACAAAAAGTATGTCAAACTGACATGTCAATTCGTTGTATAAAAATGATGAGAATTTAGTGTGTAAAATATATTGTATATTGATTCGCAAATTGTTATTTAATGAACACGTATATTAGGTACCCATATTTGGTGACCCCGACGTGATTATTACCGACCATTTACCTGCTCAAGTTCGCGCTGTGTTATCTGTTAACACAGAATCAACGCTCGACACTCTAGCAATGATGGCAGACAAGATGATGGAGCATACAGACAATACGATTGCGGAACTCAGCCAAAACACACCTTCTACAAGCAGCGGTAGTGGTCATAACCTGCATTATCAACTACTATCGAAACAAATAGAGAAGCTTACACTCGAAATTGCTGAACTACAGAAGCACAATTACAATAATTATCGCCGACCTCCTTACCGTCCAAACAATTTTCGCTCAAGATCTCGTTCTCGTTCAAGAACTGGGCTTGGGAAGAAGCCGGGAGATCGAAACTGGGAATGTTATTATCATTACCGATTCGGAGACAAAGCCAAGAAATGTGAATCTCCTTGTTCACGGAAGCCGGCGGAAAACTGAAGACCACATCGACTGTGGCGGACGTCGGTGTTGCGAATACAAATAACCGCCTATGCATAACTGACAGAACCACGAGAGAACGATTCCTAGTTGACACGGGAGCAGAGATATCAGTGCTAGCTACACGAAGTAAGCGAACACCGATATCAACGTCGTTCAAACTATTCGCCGCAAATAACACACCGATCAACACTTATGGAGAAAAAAACACTACAATTGAACCTGGGACTTCGCCGCAATTACAAGTGGACATTCATTATGGCCGATGTGAAGATGTCGATCATCGGTGCTGATTTTCTCAAATATCACAGACTGCTTGTGGATCTACATAGCAAGAAACTCATAGACAGCGTGACTGAACTCTCAGTAAACGCTATGGCAATACGAACTGCTCAAGACACAACGCTCTACGTAGTTGAACCAAACCACCGGTACCACACACTATTGCACGAGTTTGCTGATGTACTCAAGCCTCTGACACTTACGAAGGAAATCAAGCATAATGTGAGACATCATATTGAAACTGTTGGACCTCCTCTCTTCGCAAGACCTCGACCGCTACCACCGCAAAAATACAAAGCAGCAAAGGCAGAATTTGAAGAAATGATGGCCAATGGAATTTGTCAACCATCAAAGAGTCCATGGGTCAGCCCGTTACATGTCGTGGGCAAGAAGGATGGTGGTCTGCGCGCCTGTGGGGATTATCGCCGTCTAAACTCAGTAACGCTTTCTGATCGTTACCCAATACCCAGAATTCAAGATTTTACTTACCAATTGAGTGGTATGACGATCTTCTCTAAAATAGACCTGAAAAAAGCATACTTCTGGATTCCAGTCGCAGAACAAGATATAGAAAAAACAGCAATTACAACACCTTTTGGTTTATTCGAATTTCGTTGCATGCCATTTGGTCTTCGAAATGCACCACAGACATTTCAACGATTTATGCATGAAGTCTTGAGAGGCCTGGACTACTGCTGTTACTGTTTTGTCGACGATATTTTGATATACTCTGACACAGAAGGAAAGCATATCGATCACCTACGTCTTGTTCTGAAACGTTTGTCTGACTACGGAATCGGGATTAATATAGAGAAGTGCATTTTTGGTGAGAAAACACTCAATTTCTTAGGCTACGAAGTCACAAAAGACGGTATCAATCCCACAGCAGAGAAGATAGAAACAATACTTAATTACCCGAAACCAACAACCGTGCAAGACCTTCGACGCTTCCTGGGTATGGTTAATTTTTACCATGATTGCTTACCTAAGCAAGCTGAAATCCAAATAGCATTGAATAACCTCCTACATAATAAGAAGAAGAATGACAAGACGCCTATCATCTGGAACCAGGCAACTGAAGACGCTTTCTATAAATGCCGCCAAAGCATATCGGAGGCTGCTCAGTTGACACATCCAGTGCAAGGAGCCCCACTATGCATTATGACCGACGCTTCGTGTCTTAGTGTAGGCGCAGTCCTACAACAGAAAGTAAACAACATCTGGAAACCGCTTTCATTTTTCTCGAAGAAGCTCAGCTACACACAGGCGAGATACAGCGTATACGATCGCGAGCTCTTAGCGATCTATATGGCTGTCAAGCATTTTAGAAGACTAATAGAAGGGAGCGATGTTGTGGTGTATACGGATCATAAGCCCCTCACCTACGCCATGACTATGTCTGGAAGCTCAAGCGATACACCTAAGCGAGAGAGACAACTTCATTTCATATCTCAATTTTGTAGCAAGATCGAGTACATCCATGGAAGAGATAATGTAGTTGCTGATGCATTATCGCGCATTAGTACCATTGATTGCCCCTCGGTTATCAATTTTAATGACGTGGCTGAGAAGCAAAAGATAAACGAAGAACTAAACCGCCTGTTAAAGCAAGACAACCTTCACTTCGTCAAAATATCGTTACCTGGATCACTAAAAGAAATCTACTGTGAAAACTCAACCAAATTTCCACGTCCGTACTTACCGCAACCATTTCGTGAGATTGCCTTCAAAGCATTACACGAATTGAGTCATCCTGGTATCCGCACGACAAGGAAGATGGTCAGTGAAAAGTACTTCTGGCCTGGAATGAACAAGGACGTTTCATCGTGGACACGATGCTGCACTTCATGTCAACGTGCTAAAATTCACCGTCATACTGTTACACCACTAGTACAGTTTCCCGAGTCGAGAAGGTTCGAACACATACATATGGACATTGTCGGATCTCTCACTCCATCAGAAGGATACCGATATCTAGTCACAATCATCGACCGATTTTCCAGATGGCCCGAAGCAGTACCAGTTAGCGACATAAATGCGGAAACAATTGCCCGAGTCATATACGACACATGGATTACTCGCTTCGGTTGTCCACTGCGTATTACTACAGACCAAGGACGGCAGTTCGAGTCTACATTATTTCAAAAATTAATGAACAAACTGGGTATATCGAGAATTCGCACGACTGCCTACCACCCTCAAGCGAATGGACTTGTAGAAAGATTGCATCGTACTCTGAAGACAGCAATAACAGCAAGAGGAAATAGTCAACAATGGGTACAAGAATTACCAACAGTATTAATGGGATTACGCACAGCCATTCATAGAGAAACAAACTACAGTCCCGCTACAATGATATACGGCACCTCATTACGATTACCGGCAGATATTTTCGCACCGATAAAGTCAAACACTGAAGACCCGTTATTCTTACGTCATTTAATGGAATCAATGGAATCGCTTAATGAGCATGTCACTGCAGATGCATCAATGCGACACCGCATGACCAACACCTACGTACCGAAACAGCTATCTACATGCACGCATGTCTTTATGCGTGTAGATCGCGTGCGGAAGTCTCTTACACCGCCGTACGAAGGCCCGTATGAAATTATAGAGAAATACGACAAGTATTTCAAGATACGATTACCCAACCGAGAAGCAGTGGTGTCATTGGATCGATTGAAGCCTGCTCACGTATTACAAGTAGCCACAGATGAAAAGATGGAAGATGTCCCATACATTACTCGCTCCGGAAGGACAGTTAAACCTACAAGAAACGTACGTTTTTTTTGAAGGGGGATACTGTGGGACAACGTATTCAGCGAGCGTATATCCGACCTGCACAACAGGCGGAACACTGGCTGGTGAGAGTCTATGATGACTACCACAAAAAGTATGTCAAACTGACATGTCAATTCGTTGTATAAAAATGATGAGAATTTAGTGTGTAAAATATATTGTATATTGATTCGCAAATTGTTATTTAATGAACACGTATATTAGGTACCCATAATTAACTTTAAATTCTAGAATCAATGGCGAACAGCGATATTTTTTCAAATTTGGGTTAGGAGTATAAATTTATAAAAGTGCAGTTGTCGATAAAAAATTGTATATAATATGCCCTTATAGTATTGGTAACCGTTCTCCAAACACACTATATATATACTCGTAGATTACTTGCTTACCTATAAAACGTGTTTTTCGCTATTTTAGGTTCCATGCAACGTTATTCATATTCATGACTACTTTTATCCCCTAATGTATTGCCAAAGACTGACTGAACTAACTGTAGAACTAGACTATCTAACAAAAAGTAATTCAAAGTCAGTCTGTATAGTGTACAAAATAAAACTATTGGGAAAATTCAATTTTTTTGTATTTGCCTGTTTACTATTAAACTGGCTGCACCCCGTGGTTTCACCAGCATAAGTCTCGATTCCGTGGAAGTATCGGGATGAAAAGTATCTATACTATGTCCTTCTCCAGGTCATGGTCTACCCATGTGCCAAATTTCATCCAAATCCGTTCAGTCGTTTTAGCGTAAAAGCGTAACAAACAAACAGACTCACTTTCACATTTATAATATTATATAGTTAGGTTATGATTAGCAGATGATTGCAGTGATAGCCTAGTGGGGTGACCGTCAGACTGCAGTCATAGGTCTCGAGTTCAAACCCAAGGCCTCTGACTTTTCGGATTCATGTGCGTATTGTAAAATTATCACTTGCTTCAAAATCAGTGAAGGAAAACATCGTGAGGAAATCGACATGCCTGAGAGATATTTCTCGAAGCCGCCCATGGGCCTTTGACTGGGCTTCACATTCGAAGCCCAGTCAAAGGCCCATGGGCGGCTTTAAAACTCTGACACCAGGTTAGTCACTAACCTCACGAAAAGAAAAATTAGCAGATATAAAGTTTGTCACCGTAATGACCAGTAGTTCGTCTAATGTGAAAAAAACTGTAAACTGAGGAAGCTTCACCGGACTGAGGAAGCTTCTCACGATCTGCGAGACGTATGCGGAGGTGCACGGCCTTCAATACAATTTAAAAAAAAGTGAGGTGTTAGTGTTTACGGCACCTAAACAACAGCCCCATCGTGTACTTCCAGTATATCTCAACGGCGTTGAACTGAATGTGGTAACTCAATTTAAATACTTGGGTCATGTTGTCACCAGTGACCTACATGATGATGGGGACATATAACGCGAGCGCAGGGCGTTGGTGGTGAGGAGCAATATGCTTGCCCGTAGGTTTGCTCGCGGCACGGCAGACGTCAAAGTCAGTTTATTTAAAGCGTTCTGTCAGTCCTTCTACACGAGCGGCCTATGGGTGTCATATACGAGCCGAGCCTACAACGTCCTGCGCGTGCAATACAACAATGACTTCAGGATGCTGTTGCGGTTGCCGCGACGTTGCAGTGCGTCGGGAATGTTTGCTGAAGCACGTACGGATGGCTTTCATGCCATCATGCGTAAGAAAGCGGCTTCCCTACTGCAACGTTTGCGTAGCACTCGGAACGGCATCCTGAAAATGATTGTTAGCAGAGTGGACTGCCCCATCCAAAGGCACTGGGTAGAATTAGGTATAGGTTTATGATAGAATTAAGTACTAACAACAATAACATAGCATGTAAGCACAGTTTGTTACTAACCACTAACTACGTATGGACTGCTTAGGACTGAAATAAAGATATTTTATTTTATTTAAACAGTAAACTTTTTCCAATAACAACAGTAAATCAGGAAAAGGCATAAAATCCGACACTCAGGGTCGAATTGAAAATTTTTACGATTCTGTGACGTTGGATTCTTAAAACTTGATGTGTGGTGTGTTATACACTGTTGGGCCGTGTATAACACACCACACACCACTTGTTCCCTTAAGAAACAAAACATAGTAAATCTATACATATAAAATGCTTTGTCCTGAATGACTGACTGACGGATCAACGCACAGCCTAAACATTAATTATTAAAATTGGAATGTCTCGAAAGGTAGGTTTCTAAGATTTACGTACGTACAGAGGTCTATATTTATTCCTAAGATTCCCCTAACACCATCAAATTACCCCTTCGAATTCAAGAGAGTGCAGTTTCTCATCAAAGTATGCTTCGCAATGACTATGAACAAAGCTCAAGGTCAAACTCTTGAGGTAGCAGGAGTAGACTTGAGGGAAAGCTGGTTTTCCCACGGCCAGTTGTATGTGGCATGCTCCAGAGTAAGCGCACAGAGTAGCCTGGTGATTCTAGCACCCGAAAGAAAAACAAAAAATATTGTTTACAAAAAAATACTGCGGAAGGTGTAGTATTTCGATTTCGTTGTAAAAAGATAATACACCCGTGTAACTTTTGCCAGATCAAAGGCCGAGCTTCGTGTTCTTAAATATAACAAAAAAAAAAAAACAGTTTTATTTAACGTTTATATCCCTACACTATAATAAAGATTGTTATATTTTATAATTATTCGAACATTTTAACATAATAATTTATATGTTATAACAAAATTAATAACGTAAAAAACCAATAAAAAATTACTACGCGGACGAAGTCGCGGGCAAAAGCTAGTAATATTATATTCATCGTCTATCTATCCCAGGGATCACCAATTAGTTTCATTAGGGGTCCGTTTAAAAAATAATATGACTATTATTTAGTAGTATTTTAGTATTTTATACCCAAACAGACCTCGTTCGCCCAAATTTTAGACCAAGATGGCCTTAGAATAATGACATGGCAGCATGGAATTAGTAAGTACCCTACTATCATAGCATCATGGAATTTGTAATTACCGACTATCAAGGCAATATGGAATTAGTAAGTACCTATCATGGCAGTATGGAATTAGTAAGTACCTATCATGGCAGCATGGAATTAATATGAACTATCCTGTACTGTTGAATGAGCATTCTCTATTTTCACCAGAGCAGAGCTCGGTTGCCCAGGTACTTAATAACAATGTAAAAAATATCATGTTTTACTTATCTGTCTGAAGGTTGGAGTAAAGTTGGTGCAAGCTATTGTCATTTAATCCACCATTAAGGCTGCCTGTCCACTGGAGCGGAGAGGAGAGGAGCGGAGTAGCGGTGTGCCAATTTTAAACAATGGAATTGCATACAACGTCTGCTCCGCTTCAGTGGACAGGGATTTGCGAACTAGTTTAAAAATTCATACAAAACCGGGAAGCGGAGAAGCGGAGTGGGGAAACGGAGCGGAGAAGTGGAGTGGGGAACCGGAGCGGGGAAGCGGAGAGGCGATGCGGAAAAATACGTGAACTCGGTCTAGCTCCGCACAGTCCGCAACACCGCTCCGCTACCTCGCTCCGCACAGTCCGTAACTCCGCTCCGCTACCTCGCTCCGCATCAATGGACGGACACTGTCCGCAAATCCGCTCCACTCCGCTGCCATTCTCCTCTCCGCTGCCTCGCTCCGCTTCAATGGTTGACGTCGGCTAATCGGCTTCCAGTCTAACCGGATGCAGCTGAATACCAGTATTTTACATGGAGCGACTAGACCTGACCACCACAACCCAGTTACTAGGTAACACCGTAACCCTTGGTGAGGCAAAACATACAATATTCCTTCAACTAAAAAATGTAACAACGCAAACTTATCACATTTTCCTCATCGGAAAGAATGATTGCAAAAGTTATAAACACGCGCTTTTTCTTCACAATGTTATTATAATTTTCCTTATATTGTATTTTTATTTGAAAATGTTGAGTACGGGGCTTTCTGGGGTGACATAGACAATGAGTAGATGGGGCAGATGGGACGATAGGTAAAAATACTGGTTGTAAGGGAATATAAAAATGTCCTGTCTGTATGTCTAGATAATTATGTGGTTGACAGTGCTTGCTAATAAGGAGCTGAAATGTGATGAATTCTTGATTATGATGTTTTTTCCATTTTCAAGGCTTTTTATACTTACCTTGAATATAACTATTCCCTAACTCAGGGGTTTCCAAACTTTTTCAGTTCGCGGTGCCCTTCATGTTTAGTGTTAGCCCTAGCTAGTCGAAATACGGTACAATGATTAAAAACAAAACATAAAAAAAAACATCCACAATTTATGAAGTTGAGTTTAATTATTGTATTGACATACAAGGATAGGCTGCTGTCGCAAAAGAGTTCAATGAATCTCCGAGCACCTCACGGCGCCCCTCCTTACTGTCTACGGCGCAAACTTTGGTAACCCCTGTCCTAACTAATAAAACCAATAAGTTTGATGTACAAATTGAAGTTAGTTATTTACTGCTTTACTAATTATTGTAATTTGTGAAGACGATGATTAACTGTTTGTTGAGTTTGTTGGAGTTTTTCAGTCAGTACGGGTAGTCAGAAGCCAGAAAGTCTGATATTCAGTCTTACCAAGGGGTATCGTATTACCCAGTTACTGGGTTGTGGAGGTCAGATAGGCAGTCGCTCGATATAACATACTGGTATTCAGCTGTATTCGGCTAGACTGGAAGCCGACCCGAACGTAGTTGGGAAAAGGCTAGTCAGATTGATTGACTGAAGCATTCCATGCTTCGAATCGCTTCTAATCTCTTTTACTTAGGATTCCTGATGGTAGGCTTAAAGAAGGGTATCTCGGTGCAATAAGATCTAGTGGTAGGGTTGCCTGGTGTCCGGCTTTTTACAATCGTGTCCAGTTAAATATATACAAGTGCGGCCTGTCAGGCTTTTGGTCCACCCCGCCCAACTAAAAGATACCGAACGAAAGCGCGCGAGTAACTCACGCGGACACGCATGACTCGCGATCTCGCAGGAGTCGCAGGTGATTGTTTTAGTTACTTCGAACGTTAATAATTTAAAAATTACTTTAGTAAGAACAAAATGTGATTCATAATAACATATAATGAACAGTAGAGTAAGTCTCAAGTGAAGTACAGTAATAAATACACAAATTAAAATAACAGTTTTTATTTTTCTTTAACCATTGTGTCAGGCTTTTGGGGCAGAATGTCTGGCTAAATTCATAATTAGCCGTCCGGTTAAATATGAATCTGTGTCCGGTTTTTCTATTTTTGGGCCTGGCAACCCTATCTGGTAGCAAGCCCTTACAATAAGTAGGTACTACACACTTAGTAGGTACGTAGGCACCTGCCATTTTTTTACAGCTACTTGGTTATAGGCAAAAACAGTGTCTATTTTATGCCTCTCACTTAATCTACAGCCGACTGTATGACAATCTCATTCTTTAGCGCCCCCTCGCTATGAAAACCGACTGTATCTGCTGACTGTTGACAACAAATTGTTATACACAATACTTTACTAAGTTATCTGTAAAATTTATTGTCGCATTAATTAAACAAGATTTTTTAACGACTACACCTTCTTAAAGACAAGCCAGGGATTATTTTAAATCAAAACGTACGCTGAGTCGCAGGTGACGCAGGCTCACGCAGCGCAGGGTAGAGCAGTTTTTGTAATACATGAACGTACTGACAGCTGCGTACGCTGCGGCGTAAGTACGTGCGACACAGACATGTGTCTGTTCGGCTCTGCGTCTTCACTTGTTTTTTTGCTGAGACGCAGGTAACGCAGCACAGCCGCTATTGTTTGTACTAGCTAGGATGCAAATGTGTCTGTGTAGCTGCGTCGCATACGCGGCCTGTCTGCCTCGCCTGCCCTTCTCTGCAAAATCTGTACTGTGCTGTGCTGCTTCACCTGCGTCTCAGTATACGCTTAGCCACATAGTATCAATTTTCAGAATTTTACATTTGTCTTCAGTTGTAGTTTTTTCTTTTAAGTTTTGATTAATCTTTTTATTCATGGACACTTGTTTTTCCAATGCACTTTAGACATTGGCAGAATAGTCGACATCAGTGTTCCTTGCCATTTAATAAAAATTGTATAGAACTACCATCATAAATTGTCCGGATATTCAAATCTCAATTGTCGTTCTTTAACAGTTGTATGTAATGGCTATAAAAAAAAACAACCGCCTTCCAAAAAAAACACTACTAATTGAAAAATAACTTTAATTTCAGAAGTCTTTGGTTTTGTATTTTCGTTATTTACCAACCTACCCCACACAAATTCGAATACCACAACCTGCTATGTAAATAACACTGGCAGGAAGTTATCATAACATCATCCAAGTAGACGTGAAGCTAACTCAAAAACTACCCAAGAAAAGGTAATAAACTTATGGGACCGTCGCGAAAGGTTCTTCTACCAAATCAAACAAAAAATAACTTCTTGCGGATGAAGTTGCGAGCAGAAGCTAATCACTTTTAACGAAGCCTACAGAAAATGGTTCTCAGTTTAATTTTTATCACTAATTAAAACACCTCTTAGCTTTTCTAAATGAAAACAGAACATTAATAACCAAAATATATCTATTGTATTATGACTTCTACCCACGATTTCGTTCGCGTGAAATTTCGGCCCCCACCCCACTTCGTCGTATGGCATCGTCCGCTCGCACTGTTACTTTTTTCGCTTAGCATTCTTTCTGATTTTTTTCTTGTTGCTCGTAATAGTCCGAGCGTGATGTTAAATAGCCTTTCTAAAGAATCGGGCTATCAAAATACAAAAAGATTTGTTCAAATCCGACTGGTAGTTACAGAGATTAGCGCGTTCAAACTAACACAAAAAAAACAAACTCTTTAGCTTTATTATTAGTAGTAAATATAGATTACAAGGCTACCGTAAATATTAAACTTCGAAGAAAAGCCGACCGTTAACTAGAAATCAGAAACGTGTACAAACAGCTGTGGTAACTGTCACGTGTGCTTCTAAAAACTAGTGGAGGTCGCCAAAAAAGTTGTATACTTCCGAGCTGGCCACCCTGTTCATACAGGGTGGCCAGCTCGGAAGTATACAACTTTTTAAGGGTTCCGTACCCGAGGGGTACCAAACAGAACCCTATTTTACTAAGCCTCTGCTGTCCGTCCGTCCGCCCGTCTGTCTAAATATAGCTAATAATAATAAATATAATTGGGATCGATCTATCATCACTAACAGGACTATTGTGGCCAATGAGCCAGACATAGTGGTGATAGATCGATTAGAGCGTCGCACAATGATTATTGATATAGCGGTCCCGCATGACGAGAACCTCGTGAAAGCCGAAAAAGATAAGCAGGTATCTTGACCTGGCTCGCGAGGTTTTCGAAATGTGGGATGTGGATACAGCAGTCATTGTGCCGATAGTCGTGACGGCCAATGGTATAATAGCCAAGAGCCTCGACCAACACCTGAGGAGGCTCTCGTTAGGCAGCTGGATCAAGGGCTTGATCCAGAAAAAGGTACTGCTGGACACGGCGCGTATCGTTAGGAGATTCCTCTCTCAGGAGCCCTGACCACCGGTAGCTTGGACCCTGTTCCCGATACCGGTGGGCTACAATTTTTTTTATTTTCCCTTTTGTTTTTATAAAAATATTTAAAAATGTAAATTATATGTATAATACCTATATAAAATAAAGGAAATAATAATAATAATAGAGCTACACGACCGAAACCAGCTGTATGTAAGTGTTATTTTTTTTTTTTTTTTTAAATCTTTTTGATATATTTCCTTTATGATAGACAGCCAAACAGAAACAAAAAATGTTAACTTCGAACGAATACGCGTTATAATTTTATTTCCTATTAGAACAAGATAGTTTGTTGCTTGTGATGTCCAACGTTCTGAGAAAAAAAACCGCCCAAGCGCGTGTCGGACCACACACAATGAAGGGTTCCGTAGTTGGGATAAATTTATCGCAAAAACAAACTTGTAACATTGTAGTGGAAAAACATGTTCTCGTACATCGATATACGTTACGGTCAATTCTCTACAAGTGTAAGTTTGTAAACGATTTTTTTTTTTGTAGTAAAACTCAAATTACCTTGTTTCGGACTTTTCTCTTTACTTGTGTTATGAGACCTTGCCTTCTTGCCTAAAAAAATAATTATACGAGTATATACCTACTAAAATCGAATTTGACAATCGCGAATCCTCGTGGTACCCATGGTTTACCCTAACCCGTGATTTTTTTTAGAGCCGGAGACGCGCAGAGGGTGCAGCCTCGACGTGTTTTATATGTTATTTTTCACTTTTTGTATGGAAAATATGAAAAAATATTACCTACATGTTGAATTTAGGGGTTTATAGGTTTTATAAAAGGGGTCGAAATTTTCATAATTTTTGCGATAGGACGCGCCATTTTCGAGATATAAGCAAAAGAAAAAATAAATACAGTACTGTTTTTGCACGTGAAGTCGAGATGTTGGTGTGAATTTTAGTTCATGACAACTTATTTTATCCCTCACCTTTTTAATCGCGATCAAAAATTATCAGGTTCATCTGATTTGGATTTTTACAATCAACACTTATTGCATTCCATTTTAAATGGCATCAGAATAGCAAAATTCCCATTTTCACTAAATTAAAAACTCAGTACTATCTTAGTGCTGTCAAACTAAAATAAAGTTAAGTTGTGTCACTTTAGTCTATTTCAGACAGGGAAATCGTCGTTTGACAGGAATAAACTAAATTTTAGTGATTTTTTGTCTAGTTTAGCGCATTTGTGACAAGAGAATCGGCACCAATACCTCGTTTATAAGCAAACAGCGAATCAAATTAGAATTTATACGCGTCGCCCTCATCTATTTAGGTACGTAATACACTAAATTCAAGAGTCTCCAGTAAAGTAGAATTGTCCTGAGTCTTATTCAGGAATTGTAGGAATCACACATTTTACTGTCCGATTTTACGACTGCTCCAATTAGAACTACTGACAGTTAGGCACGTCATTACGTCATTTGTTTGATTTGGGTACCCTCTTTGTACGCTTACAGACTGTTCTCTATAACTTGTCACGTGCCATCATCTTGGCACCATTGCTTGTCAAGCTTAGTTTCAATACTAATAGAGTTCAAAATAGCGTCTGACAGAGCTACCAATACTACTACCAATCGCGTCACGGGACAACGTTATAATGAACGCCCTTTAGTAGTCATTTGTTTCTTGGATTTGGCCAAAGTTGTACTTCAGCTTAACAAAAAAAATCTAAGACCGAGATTAATGAACGTTACTTAGAACGTGTTTGGTTTTGATAGTGACTAAACAGAAGAATTCCGAGCTTAAGCACGTGCTTAGTAACGTTTACCTATTAATCTCAGCCTAAGGCTGCCTGTCCACTGGAACAGAGAGGAGAGGAGCGGAGTAGCGGTGTGCCAATATTAATCAATGGAATTGCATAAAACCTCCGCTCCGCTTCAGTTGACAGGGATTTGCAACGGATCGGAGAAGCGGACAGGGGAAGCGGAGCGGGGAAGCGGAGCGGGGAAACGGAGCGGAGAAGTGGAGCGGGGAACCGGGGCGGGGAATTTTTACTCGTCGCGTGAATTTGGTCTAGCTCCGCACAGTCCGCAACACCGATCCGCTACCTCGCTCCGCATCAATGGACAGACACTGTCCGCAACTCCGCTCCACTCCACTGCCATTGTCCTCTCCGCTGCCTCGCTCCGCTTCAATGGACATAGACTGAGATTAATAGGTAAACGTTACTAAGCACGTGCTTAAGCTCGGAATTCTTCTGTTTAGTCACTATCAAAACCAAACACGTTCTAAGTAACGTTCATTAATCTCGGTCTTAGATTTTTTTTTGTATATATTTAACGGAGGAGGGTAAGTGTCTCTTTCGTTATTTTCAGCCATATTTTAACTACTGTACTGCTGTGGGTAGTGTTGGTTATTGCGCAATAGAAAAACCGTTTGCAGTTCAGATCAAATTATAATTTACTATCAAATTAATCACACTAGCAATTCACACACGACACAACTATTCGGAATGCGCGACAGTTTCTAAACGTCTTCACTGCTTGACCGCCATCCATGAACTCTGCTTAGCTCCAGCCGGTCCGAGCGTTATGTTGTAGACTCTGTCGAGCGCCGCAAAGCGGCTCTGGCGTCCCGATCTCAGTAACGTATTTCCGACATATTTATTACTATCATGACAAATTCTTGCTATGACGCAGCTTATCGCTGCGGTTTGATTTGTAGTAGTACAAAATAAAATAAAAGTATAGGGGGGTCTTATCGCTTTCCGCGCTACTATGAACATCCTAACTAACATTATAAATGCGAAAGTGAGTTTATTTGTTCGTTTGTTTGTTACGCTTTCACGCTAAAACGACTGAACGGGTTCGGATGAAATTTGGCGGATCCGTAGACCATGACCTGGAAAAGGACAATACTTTTTATCCCGATATTCTCACGGGATCGAGACTTATGCGGGTGAAACCGAGGAGCACAGCTAGTTAATTATATTGCCACAATTAATTCGTTTCGCAATCCAATTTTTGATCGAAAAATTTGAACGGTAGGAAGCTGCCATCCATTTCTTCATCATCATTATTACAGCCGGAAGACGTCCACTGCTGGGCCTAGTCCGCTGTCGTGTGCACCCAGCGGATTCCCGCGATCTTCACCTGATCAACGGTCCACTATGTAGGCAGGCCATGGTTACGCAGTTACTTACATGAAATAATGTTCATCGACATACTCAATTCAATATGAAAGTGGAACAGAAAATCGACAATTATATTCTCCATCGGTCATGCGCCTATTAGCGCTATTAATAATTATAGCATCGCTATTAATCTTAGGTGGCATCCGAGCCTTATTTATTATAATATAGTTTCTGGCGTAAAAAAACCGGCCAAGTGCGTGTCGCCAGGCACAATGAAGGGTTCCGTAGTTGAAATGAATTTTTCCCACAAACAAACTTTACATTGTAGTTGTAAAACATGTTCTCCCATACATCGATATAGTTCACGGTCAATTCTCCAACTGCAAATGTAAGTTGGTAATAGCAAAAAAAAAGTTGTGTGATAGAACTACAATTAACTATTTTCGTTTTCCTTTACATGTGCTGTGAGAACGAGAATGAGACGGGATTTTGTACGTATACGTACGACTAACTCGCACTCAGTCTGCGCGCTCCCTTAGTAGTTGGAAGGAAACAAGTCTCAAGTGCGCACGGCCTTAAGGCAAGCGTACATTAAACTGATAGCAGAAGCTTCGCTCGGGTGAATGGTGCACTCAAGTGCATGTTCATTTTTATTTCATTCCACGTTCACTGGACATAGATAAAATTATATAGGAATTATTAGGTAAATCGTTCATCTGCTCCTTTCATTTCATTTTTCGATAGATGTCGTGAGCTTAATCGTTCACTAATTAATTAATTTTTCATTTTAAATTAATTTTGTGTTCAGAGTGAAAGCCGAAATAAAGACAAAAATTTACAAAAAGTGAAGGTCTGATATCTGCTTTATAGCCGCATCGGGCCGCATCGGGCCGCATCGGGCCGCATCGTATTTCAATCGAAAAGCCTTAAAAGCTTGGTTCCCTGTAGTAAGTATGATGGTTCAAGCAAAATGTACAAAAGTGATGTACGAAGAATTATTTACGTTACGATGCGACCTGTCTTAATGTGTGCAAGCCTTTTTTTTTTTTTTTTTTTTGGGTGGGAAATCATCAAATGACTCCTCCCGCTCTGGGCGGAGCGAGAGGGAGTGTCAGACTTTTACTGACTAAAACCCACCCGTGTTCCTTCCGTTGCCTGTGTGCCGGGGCCGCGATATCCCTTTCGGACCAACTCGCAACCCTGGCAGGCATTGGCCCTTACGGACCCCGTCAGTTGGTGCTGACATCTCTTTGAGGCGCGCGTGGAACACAACGCGCCGTCGACCCGGGCCTGGTCCTAATCGGACGGCGAGCTACCCATTGCCCACCGTCCGCAAGCCCGCGCCTACGGTGGCCGGAAGTCGGCTCGCGACTCCCGACGCCCGGGGCGTCTCCTGCGGCGACTAGGGGCGCGAGGGCGCGCATCTTGCATTTCCCTCGCGCGCTCCGCCTCCTCCTTCGCGAGCATTACTGCTTCGCAGAAGGAAGTGACGGCTTCCCATGCACTCTCGCTCCGGACCATGGCCTGAACCAGGGCCGGACGCGAGAGATCGCCGCTGCCGATCGCCTCCGTGAGGACACGGCGGTGCCCCGCCCAAGCCGGGCAGACCTCCACCGTATGCTCCACCGTGTCCTCCGGGCGATCCACACAATGGTAACACCCGGGCGTTTCCTCCCGCTTTATCCTGAACAGGAACCTCCCGAAACAACCGTGTCCGGTGAGGACCTGCGTCAGGCGGAAGGTGAGGACGCCGTGGCGCCTCTCTAGCCACTCCTCAAAGAGGGGCCTTACCGCCGCAATTGTGGCGTGCCCAGCGCTGGGTTGCGACAATCGCACTCTCCATGCCGCCATGAGATCCCGCCGGAGCTCTGTCCGCTGTGCCGTGATTTCTCGCGGCAGCGGAGTTACACCCCGGCGTTTCGCCTCCTCGCGCAACTCCCACATGTGCGCGAGGACTTTTGCCTCCAGATCCCATGGCGGTAGTCCGGCAAGGAGGCTCGCCGCCTCACGGGAGACCGTGCGGTATCCTCTGACCAGCCTAATGGCCATGACCCTTTGGGACGCGTTCAATCGCTGGGCTGGTCGCAGCCTTAATGAACGCGCCCACACCGGTGCCCCGTAAAGGGCCATGGACCGCACGATCCCCGCGTAGAGCCTCCGGCAGGAGGCGTTTGGACCCCCTAGATTGGGCAGAAGCCGCTTCAAAGCAGCCCCAGCCCTCTGCAGTTTGGGAGCCAAACGTCGGAAGTGCTCCACGAAGTTCCACCGGCTGTCGAGGACGAGTCCCAGGTACTTCATCGTCGACTCGACACCGATGTGAACCCCTCCCGCCGTTATCTGGGAACCCGACAGCGGCGCGTTCCGAGGACCATAGAAACACATGGCCTCGGACTTGTGCAAGGCCACCTCGAGTCCCAGTTGCCGGATCCTATCGACGATTGTCGCAACCCAACGTGTCGCTAGTTCGGCCGCCGCCTCATGCGACCTCCCCTGCACCAGGACCAGCGTGTCGTCAGCGTAGCAGACTACGCTGACGCCGCTAGGGAGGTCGGCGCGCAGCACCCAGTCGTAGCCGATGTCCCACAGATGCGGCCCCAGGACCGATCCCTGCGGGACACCGCACGACATCTCTCGCCGGTTCCACTCTCCGTGGTGACCGGGGTAGATGACGGCCCTGTCCGTCAAATAGGCCTCGACCACTCGACAGAGGTAGGTCGGCATCCGGTGATACCGGAGTGCCTCCCTAATGCAACTCCAGGGCAGGGTATTGAACGCATTGGCGATGTCAAGAGACACCGCCAAGACCACCCCACCCCGGGCAACAGCATCCCCCGTCGTGAGGGCTCGAACGCGCATGACGGCATCCACCGTAGAGCGCCCCTTGCGGAAACCAAACTGGCTGTCCGCCAAATCCGGCCCCACTCGCACCAGCTGCCCGACAAGGCGGTCTGCAATTACTCTTTCAAAGAGCTTGCCCACCTCGTCGAGCAGCACGATGGGCCGGTAAGCGGACGGAGAGTCCGCCGGGCGCCCCGGTTTCTTGATGAGGACCAGTTTCCCCGTCTTCCAACGAAGTGGGAACTGGCCCCTCTCCAAGCATGCGCTAAAGAGCCCCCGAAGTCGAGGCCCGAGAGCCTCTAAGGCCAGAACCCAGGCTTTTCCAGGTAAGCCGTCGGGTCCTGGGGCGGTATTTTTGGCATTCAGCCTACGTACCGCCGCTCTCAAATCTACCCCGGTCACCTCCGGAGATTCGTCGTCGTCGTCGTTTCCTGTGTGGTCCGCATCGGGCACCGCAGGAGGCGGAGCCATGGGCGGGGGAGTATGTTCCCCTCGCGAAGGGAACAGAGCGCTCACCACGTCCTCCACGAGCTGGGGCCGGAGACTCTGCGTCAGCGGGGGAGCCCATGGGCGGAGCTTGTCTCGCACCCATTTATATGGGCGTCCCCACGGGTCTCTGTTCAGAGTCTCCAGCGACTCCTCGCGGGCCAGTCCTCTGGCCCGCTCGATCCCGGCTTGGAGGGCGGTCTTCGCCGCTCTGTACCCGGCGTACAGCTCCGCCTCAATGGCTTCCGTATCCGGCGGGCGGATACGAAGCCTGCGGTGCCTGGCGTACAGGTGGCGCGCAGCAACGCACGCCGCGCGTAAAGCGGTCAGCTCACGCGACCACCAGTACACCTGGCGCTGAGCACGTCTGGGCTGGACCCGGGGCATTGCCACGTCACATATTTCGGACATGGCCTCCCGGAACCACTCCGCCTCGTCGTTGATGTCGGCAGGCCTGTCCGGTGATGTCACCCAGGCCTGCACGATCGAGGCTTCCAGGAGGAGCTCCCGGTCCAGCTGCTTCAGCGCCCACCGCGGACCACTCGGGGTCTGTCTGACCGGCGTGCCCGAGGTCTGGGCGGAGATGTCAAACCGGATGTACCGGTGATCGGAATAGGTCTCCACCCCCTCCATGACGCGCCAGTCGATGACACGTGGCGACAGAGCGGGGCTGGCGAACGAAATGTCCACCACTGACTCGCCCCGCATCCGCACGCACGTGGGAACAGAACCCCGGTTTAGGACGACCAGACCCGACTCCAGAGCCCAGTCCTCCACCATCCTGCCCCGTGTGTCCGTTAACCGGGAACCCCAAGCCACGTTCTTGGCATTGAAGTCCCCGAGGACGATCACGGGGAGGGGATGGTACCCGACGACGACGACTCTCAACTCCCCAAGGGAGTTGTGGAACTCGGCGAGAGTTCGGCTCGGGGAAAAGTACGCTCCCACCACGACAATCTCCCCGAACCGTGCTGCTACGCAACCCCGTCCCTTCTTGACGGCCTCGAGGGACAGGGTACCGGCGGCGGCCGACGAAATAATGGCCACTGAGCCGCTCAGGTCCTCCACCCAGTAATCCCTGGGCGGGACAAAGTACGGCTCAGCGACCACGGCGATGTTAATCGACCACTGCGCCATGCTCTGGAGCAACAGATCCTGAGCTGCGGCGCAGTGGTTGATATTCGCCTGGAGGAGGCGTAATGGACCTATTGGCAGTCCATTTTAGCCCCCCCCCGAGCCCCTCGTGAGGGCCCCGCCACGGCGGCAACGGCCGCGGCGGCAACGACGGTGGTGGCGGCAGCGGCGGCGGCAGCGACGGCGGTGGCGGAGGACTTGCTCCTGGCTTTGGCGGGTTGGGCGCAGGCCTTACTCCCAATCCGGTGCTCGGCCGGCTTGCCAGCCGCCGCACACACGGCGCAGTGCGGCGTGGCTTCGCACGAGCCGGCCTTGTGACCGGGCTGACCGCAGCGATAGCAGTGATCGCTGCGGTCCACCTCCGAGGTGCATTTAGCTCCCACGTGGTTGCCCACAAGGCAGCGGAAGCACCTCAGAGGTCTGGGTTCGAGCAGTTTGACCTGCGCGGATACCCAGCCCACCAATAACCTTTGGCCCTCCCCGGCGATTTTCCTGGCCGCCGACACGGGGCAGCTCACCGTTACGGCTCGCATCCCCGTGAAGTCAGGACGGATGGTGCCCGCCCTAACCTGCTCGGCAGAGCACCCCCCAGTCCTGACGACAGCGGCCACCACCTGATCCTCCGCCACTGAGTCGTCCAGGCCCGAGATGCGCATTTCTACGCACTTGGTGGGCCTGGACACTCGGGCCTCGTCCGCATTTAAGGACGCCCTGAGCTTTTCAGCTAGGGCGTCAGCGGCCGGGCCACTAGCCGCTCCGGGGAGCTCCAGCATCCGGGCCCCAGTCGCAGTGACCCTAACCCGGATGCCCTGAGCGGCACCTATCTCCTTTAGGTCCACCGCCGCCCCAATCTTGGAGAGCACGTCGCGGTAGGACACGCCCTTCTTCTCCGCTTCCGGCTGTAGTGTTATCACTACAGCTGCGGACTTCGGGGCGCGGAGCCTAGCCGCGACGCTTTGCTCCTTGCGCCGCTGCCGCCTCGCCTTCTTTTTGGCCGCCCTTTTGGCCTTGCCCGCCTTTTTCTTCTCCCCGGCTATTTGCCACTCGGCGTCAGCCTGGGGAGATTTAGGAGGCATGGGCGGCCGTTTCGTCACCAGGGGCGGAGCCCCCGCTGCCAGGGCCAGGGCCAGGGCCGGGGCCCCCACCGCTTTGGCCGGGGCCCTCGCTGCCTGTGTAGCAGCCCCACCCCTGGTCTGCCCTGACGGGCCTGGTTTGGCCGCCGTGGCAGCTGCGGTGGCGGCGGCGGCATACGATGCCGCCTTCCGCTGGCCTGAGGCCGGCTGGCTCGCCGCTAACGGAGGGCGCAGGACCACGGCCTCCAGTGCGGAGAACCGGCTGTTGAAGGCAGCCAGCTCCTTCCGCACCAGAGCCAAAACTCGGTCCTCCGCCGGCAAGGGCGGGCCCTGCCCCTGCACCGCTCCACGTTGTAGGACAACGCGAGCACCGGCTCCACGGAGCCCGGCCAGGTCTGCTCGGAGCTCCTTGTTCTCCTTTTGGAGAAGCTCCGTGGCGGCTGTCAAGCGGGCGACCTCCGCCCGCATTTCGGACATACCGTCCGACGGAGGCCCGAGATGAAGAAGGGCCTCCGCTGCCGCCATAATGGAGGCCGTGGCCGCAGGTATGGCCTTGTCTTTTGAGGACTGCAGCTTTTTTAAGGCCACAGTCCTGATTGCGGCCACTACGACCTCCGCAAACCTGTCCGCTCGCTCCGTATTGGAGCCCCCAGCGGCCACTTTGGCGGCCTGGGGGCTTATTTTCGTGCCCCCCTGTGGGACGATGACCCCTTCCGACTCGGTTGAGGCCTCGGATGAGACCTCAGGGTCACTCTCCCCGCCGATTCCTGGGGGGGTATCGGGCCGCTTGATGCGACCCCGATTGCCACGCCCTGGCTTCGGGGTCACCGCCGCACGACCTCGGCCTCTCCTACCCGTAGGCGCCTTAGCGACCGGCAGGTTTTCCTCGCTTGAGGACCGTCCCGCCGATCCCGCGCGGTCCGTCTTTTCATCACGCGGGCGTTTCCCCCAGAAACGCCCCCGTCCACTGTCCCGGTCGGACCTAGCTTGGTCCCCGGAGGGACAGGAGTCTCCTCGACTCTTGTTGCCGTCGCCGACAAGTGGTTCCTCCGCCAATACTATTGGCACGTCGTCTGGGTTTTTTTTCCATAATAAATTTTCCATAATTGATCCCACGAGTACAAAAAATTTCCAACCAACCAACCAAAAAATAGTGGTTCGCACTAGTGACTAATTAAGCTACCCATTAGTCAAGCTATCAACCTCCCTCACGGTGCGCCGCCGCTTGGAGGTTTGGGGTGATTTTTTATAGAGGTTTTCTACCTCGCGGCCCGGGCGGTTAAGCCAAGACCCTCGACCCCCGTCAAATGCCAGAGACATGACCTTGACACTCTTCGGGGCTACGAGACCAACGGTGGCAGGGGAAAAGACTTCCTCCCGCCTGCCCGACGGCAGGGTAAGTGCACGCCGAGCCCGCTCCCACTGGAACGCTGCTCAACATGTACTCTCTACGAGTACACGTTAGAGCGTTCACTCCTCTGACAGGATATTGGCATACGGGCAACGGGACCCCTTAGGCACGCAGTACCTAATGGGGAGACATTGCCCGCACCCCAGGGTGCACCGTCCCGGAGACTGGCCTTCCCCACGGACGCATCCGTAAGGGAACTCCAGCCCCCAGGCACACGGGGAGGTTTCCTGTCCTAGCACCCCATGTGTGCAAGCCTTAACTCAAATATAACGAGCGAACCCAAATATTTACCTCACTTTGATAACTTATTCAACATAATAGAGATATCAAAAGAGCATCGTCCCAAAATGTGTGTATATATCTAAAAAATGTTTAGAAACCCTGTAACATTATGCTGGGATCACACGTTTTTATCAACCTTTTTTCATGTTTACATTGAACGATGTTTTTCGAATATCCGAAAAGAAAATGTATACAACGTGTCCCAAAATTCAACGATAAGCGGGCACCAGACGGTGGACCTGCTCATCACTACCCGAGAAAAAATACAGAAAAAAAAAAAAATTTTTTTTGGAAGTTATAAAGCATACATTGAAATCCTTCGGAAATTGACACCCCTTAAGATATTTTTAACTACCATGACCACAATTTTTCTAATATTTCAGTTTTTTTTTTTTTTTATCGGCAAGCTAAGTAGCACTGCTATTCACTATAACCCTTAAAAATCCCAGAATGCCTGTAGGTTTTACACAAAAATCAATCAAAATTATTTTTTTCCTTAAAATTTTCAGAAATTTTACTTTCAGTTCACTTTTTTCAGTCATCGTGGTGTAAAAAAAAAGTATGGACACTACTACGGCAAGTTTAAAAAAAAAATGGCGCAACTAATCAAGATTCCAAAATGGTATAATACTCCCGCTCTGGGTGGAGCGGGAGGGCGTGTCAGACTTTTACTGACTAAAACCCACCCGTGTTCCTTCCGTTGCCTGTGTGCCGGGGCCGTGATATCGTTTTCGGACAAACTCGCAACCCTGGCAGGCATTGGCCCTTACGGACCCCGTCAGTTGGTGCTGACATCTCTTTGAGGCACGCGTGGAACACAACGCGCCGTCGACCCGGGCCTGGTCCCAATCGGACGGCGAGCTACCCATTGCTCACCGTCCGCAAGCCCGCGCCTACGGTGGCCGGAAGTCGGCTCGCGACTCCCGGCGCCCGGGGCGTCTCCTGCGGCGACTAGGGGCACGAGGGCGCGAATCTTGCCTCTCCCTCGCGCGATCCGCCTCCTCCTTCGCGAGCATTACTGCTTCGCAGAAGGAAGTGACGGCCTCCCATGCACTCTCGCTCCGGACCATGGCCTGAACCAGGACCGGACGCGAGAGATCGCCGCCGCCTCCGTGAGGTCACGGCGGTGCTCCGCCCAAGCAGGGCAGACCTCCACCGTATGCTCCACCGTGTCCTCCGGGCGATCGACACAGTGGTGACACCCGGGCGTTTCCTCCCGCTTTATTCGGAACAGGAACCTCCCGAAACAGCCGTGTCCGGTGAGGACCTGCGTCAGGCGGAAGGTGAGGACGCCGTGGCGCCTCTCTAGCCACTCCTCAAAGAGGGGACTTATCACCACAATTGTGGCGTGCCCACCAGTCACGTACCTCAGGCGGTGACTAGCACTTACGCGCGGACTATATCAACAAAAACAATTTATGAAATTTGGTTCTTGTTTAGAAATAGTGCCCAATTTTTTTTTGGCAATTTTTTTTATTGCCATTTTTTTTTCATTGGCCATTTTGAAATCTTGATTAGTTGCGGCATTTTTGTTTTAAACTTGCCATAGTAGTGTCCATACTTTTGTTTTACACCACGATGACTGAAAGTGAACTGAAAGTAAAAATTCTGAACATTTTAAGGAAAAAAATAATTTTGATTGATTTTTGTGTAAAACCTACAGGCATTCTGGGATTTTTAAGGGTTATAGTGAATAGGAGTGCTACTTAGCTTGCCGATTTAAAATGGTCATGGTAATTAAAAATATCTTAAGGGGTGTCAATTTCTGAAGGATTTCAATGTATGTTTTATAATTTCCAAAAAAATATTGTTTTTTTTTTATTCTGTATTTTTTCTTGGGTAGTGATGAGCAGGTCCACCATCTGGTGCCCGCTTATCGTTGAATTTTGGGACACGTTGTATATTACTATTAAACTAAGAAGGTAAATAAATTAAAGTAAGTAACCGTCCCTATCAGAGTAAAAGCGTCTTATCATACGAGTACAATGAAGGAACGATTAACTTCAAACTTAATTTCTAGATTCTTCACTCAAATTCAGTGACATTTAAACTTGAATTACCTATTAGGACCCCTTTAAGACAGAAGTCTAGAACTTAGAGCTCAAGAGGGTCCTTAAACCAATTTACATAATTAAATCGAAGGATTTTAAGCCGCAAACGGACTTTTAACAAGAAAACCGCCTCGAAGCGCTAAACTAGCTCGAAACGTAACACCAAAATCTACATAGTTTTGGAAAACAAAGCACGAATAACATTTAAAGGCCGGATTATAGGCACAAACGTGTGGCACAAATGTATTGACCCGGAAAAATTCTAACACCCAAAATCACGAGAATTTCCCAACGATTTTGATGTGACTTTATGAAAATCTCCGTTTACTCGTTTTTATATTTTTGTTTACTGTTGTGAATTCTCTGCTTTTGTTCAACATGAAAATGCAGATTTCTACAAAGGCGTGTCAGAATTTGAGGTAAAATGTGAAAATGGTTCCTATGATATTTTGCATTGGGATTTCATGCATTCTTTAATTTTGATGAAAGTATTTTATTATTGGCGATGTTGTTATGAATACTGCCGTTATGCAAAACTTTGAATAAAACCGGCCAAATGCGAGCCCTAGGCCGTTTGTCCGCCGCCACCGTCAACGTCAACTAGAATATAATTCACGACCATAAAAATACGTATTTACAGAATTATAATCATTAGAATCTCTCATTCATTAAAATGTCTCTCTAAGTTAGATTTGTTCCAGAAGAGATATTTGTTCTGGAAAAAATCTTACTAAATTCTGTAAATACATATCGTCGACCGTAGGTTCAATTGGGGTAAGGGACAAAATACCCAAAATGAGTTGAGTATACAGTTTTGTTCAGAATTTTTCGCTCTTTCGAGTGGTGTATATGAAAAAATTCTAGCTTAAGAAAAATGTCCCTTACCCTACCGATTTTTTGGATCCAAATTTCGAATCAGCCCCTTAATAACAAAGTATCTGAAAAACTATGCAATATGCTATTTGAAATGGTGTAACTACCGCCGCCAATCCACTTCAAATAAGGTAAGGGTCTTCCCAATCAACGAATTACCATTACGGATTACTCATTACGTCAAAAATGTGTACTTCATTTTCTGTCAACAATCTCTTTACACTGTATTTTTCATTAATAGATTGGATCCAACGTAGAGGTAAATTTAATGTAAGGGACGGGACTACGAGATACTTGGAAAAACTAAAAATAATTAAAATACGTTGGTGTAAGGGACATCTATTTTCTTAATTAGCTAACTTATTTAAATCAATGTTACAAAGGTAGATAGAACACTAAAATACAAGACTATGTGTGAACTCAGATCCCAAAAAGGTTAATAACAAAAAAAGTTATGGGTGATTTAGTCCGGAAAAAAACTTTGTCGGCCTCTCTTGAAAAATCGTATTTTGTCCCTTACCTCAATTGAACCTACGGTCGACGATATTTGCTATGTTCGCGAATCATAGTTCAAGATACAACCTGACAACAAAATTTCGGGGGCTACCATTGGGGATCCATCTTAAGGGAATAGGTAACATATTCATCAGTACTAAGAAAGTTTCAACTTTATATCTCACCACCTTTTCCAACAATTATTTAATTAGAATAAAAATATAACATTATTAAATTGTAGGTAATTGAAATACCATAGACGAAAGATGAGATTATAAAAAATATCAATTGTCATTATGAAAACCATGTTAAAGGCTTGTGCAGACCAGCACGACTTGTCGCGCGACGCGACACCGGTTATTGTTATACCGTGAAGTTTTCTTAGAAATTGTATTGTTCAAGTCGCGTCGTGCCGTCGCGTCGCGCTGGTCTGCACAAGCCTTAAAAGATGATTTAAAATTAGAATTTCAAGTTTATGTATTCCAATTATCAAATCAAAGCACTGAATTTGTAAGTGGCACTACAGATAGGTCTGACCTGGTTCTGACTCATTTGTTAACATTTTCCCCAAATACTTTTCAAACAGAGTATATTGAACTTCTTTTGTTGATGGCAGACATTGAGGTTCAATATAAACTAGAGCAGCTATTACAAAGTAAAGATGTCCCGCGGATGTCAAATGTGACACCGCGGTTGTCACATTTGACATCCGCGGGACATCTTTACGTACGCGTATTCAGGTAGTAAACTGAGACTTTTTGTTATCCCGGACAACACAATATTGAGCAAAAATTTTGTTCGCAGTATCTGCACGTTTACATTTAACCTCAATGATGGCAGAATATGGCTTGGGATATAATATCAATGGGGGTAACTCAAACTCATAAAACATATTAATATCTTCAATCTCCCAACCGTCTAGTCAGGTGCAATGACTTCAACAAATTGCACCACCTCCCCATATAAAGTACATTTCAAAAGAACTTAATTTGCAGGTACATCTTTTAAGCAAAGCACACACTGCAAGTAACGCAAAGACGTCGTGCTCATCATAAATATGAAGTCTATGTTTTAAATCAACTGGGATTAGCATAGTTATAATACTGCTCATTCTCATTCATGTCTGTCGACTGTGTTGCTTTTGAGACTATAGATGTGTTCGTAAATCTCTCTGCGAGATTTTTTTTATCCGTGTATATTTAAGATAACACAACAAGATTGATTCGATAATTTAATAGAAGTCGCAAAAAAGACAACAATAAAAATTTCGTCATGACATGCCTGCACGTAGGTATTAATTCTGCAGTAATAAAGTAGTAGTTTGCAAAATATTAAACTGTGCAAATTTTTGTTAGAGTCAAGTGTGTGCCCCCCGCCAGTTAAATGGTTGGTTTTGGATACCTATGTGAAAAAATTTACGGCAGTAGTTTATAAAACGAAATTAGAAGGAAAGCTATCACAGCTAACTAGGCTCTACAAGTTAATAATTTTACCCTCTGTTCTAAAATATGAATAATATCGTGAGCACTAAAAACAGTAACGAATCACGATACAACAGCCAAATAAAATAGCTTTAATTTCTTCAATACTAATTGGCGTTATATTGAGATTAACAGTACTAGTGGTCGCCCAGCGGTCGAAATTCGACCATAATTCATTAAAATTTTAAGTTGATATACAATACATACCCATGCTGCCATGTCATTATTCTAAGGTCTATCTTATGTCTAAATGTCAAAGTTTTTAAATTATTTTTATTTATTTCTAACGCATATTATACTAAAATATTAGCTTTCTGCACTCCTTCTCCATATAAACTTTAACTGTGCCAAATTTCCTACTCCTCCGTCCGCGTAATTTTCGTAAAAAGCGTTACAAAGTTTTTGCTTCACGTATTAATATAATAATTGATTATGCTCTTTCTAGGAATATGGAATACTTGCAAAAATAATAGGTGTAGTAACGAGAGTTACGTGCGATAAGGATTCTTCTTTCTAACATATACCTGCATAGATTCTATCGGCTTACAGCTTCTCCCAAACGGCCTGTGGTGGCGGCTTTCCGCGGGCCGCGGCTCCAGCCGCTGCAACAACACGGCGATAACATCAACAACGTCAACATGGCTAACCATAACGAAGTCTTTCGGGTGACTACTGAAAATCAGCGCTGTGCTGTGGGTCTCCATAGCACAGCATAAACAATGTTGTATGCGTTTTGTATCCGTCATACCTATCTACCAATAGAGCTTATGGAAAGCGTGGTGGTGCCTGTGGTTAAAAATAAAACAGGCGACATAGCGGACAAAACCAACTACAGGCCCATCTCTTTGGCCGCTATGGTTGGAAAGGTATTTGATGGTCTGCTTGAGCGCCGGCTTGGTGAGTATTTAAAGTTGAGTGATGCTCAGCTTGGTTTTAAGAAGGCGCTATCAACTGGGACTGCTATTCTGGCGCTTAAGCAGACGGTCAAGTACTACACAGATAGGAAAACGCCAGTATATGCTGCTTTCCTCGACCTCTCCAAGGCTTTTGACTTGGTTTGTTACGACAAACTTTGGTCGAAGCTTAAACTTCTTGAGGTACCCGAGGAGCTTATTAATATACTAAAATTTTGGTATAGCTCGCAGATTAACAGTGTGAGATGGGCGGGTGCTCACTCTGACAAATACGTCCTGAAGTGCGGTGTTAGACAGGGTAGACTAACGTCCCCGACCCTGTTTAATGTTTACATGAACCAGTTGATTGGTGAGCTCAGCGAGACCAACGTCGGTTGCTCGATTGATGGCACTATGGTGAATAATCTCAGCTACGCAGACGACATGGTCTTGCTGAGTCCATCAATCAGTGCGCTCAGGAAGTTGTTGGGTGTATGTGAGTCCTATGCTGTGTCACATGGACTCACATATAATGTAAAAAAAAGTGAGCTATTGATTTTCTCATCTAAGTCAAGCTCGTTGGATAATGTTCCTCCAGTGACGTTAAGCGAAAAGCCACTACAGAGAGTCAAACTGTTTAAGTACCTAGGGCATGTAGTCACGGAGGACTTATCTGACGATGCTGATATAGAGAAGGAGCGGAGGGCGTTGGCGGTTCGATGTAATATGGTAGCCCGCAGGTTTGCGCGTTGTAGTGGGGATGTTAAAGTCTCGCTTTTCAAGGCGTACTGCCAAACCTTCTACACGTGCAGCTTGTGGGTGAAATATACGCAGAGAGCCTACAACGTCCTGCGCGTACAATATAATAATGGATTCAGGATTTTAATGGGGCTTCCGCGCTTCGCAGATGTTCGCGGAAGCCCGTGTTGACGATTTACATGCCATTATGAGGAAAAGAACAGCGTCAATAATGGGCAGGTTTCGGCAGCTCCAATAGCATCCTGAACACATGATTAGACATAGTAGACAGTCCCTTTTTATGGTACTGGGTACGGAGGCACGTGCCGACGTGTGTTGGGCCACGTCCATTTTAATTGTTTTTAGTTTGTAAAAGTTTACTAACATAGTTTTTTTTTAAGTCATTGTTACTAATACTATATGGATTGTGTGTACTTGTATGTGTAGTTCCAATTAAAGAATATATTATTATTATTATAAAGCTGAGTGGTATCCTTCTTGTCACAGTCATGACGTGCCAGCAGCTGCCGACCATTTCTGTTTTGTGCTCGTTATTGTATTGTTATCGTTTTGCTATCTTTATGTTGTTATGTTGTCGTTATCTACTCGAGTTTATTATCTTTTTTTTTATGCACGTGTTTTTGTGACAAGAGGAGCTCGTGGCTAAGTAACAACAGCCGCACTGGTCGATCCATCAGGTTAAGATACCCTTGCCGGGGTTGGTCAGTGGATGGGTGACCATCTTTACATACCTCGAGAATCCTCCGTGCCTCGGAAAGCACGTTAAGCCGTTGGTCCCGGCTGTCATTCGTGGATCTTTGACAGTCGTTACGAGTCGTCAGAAGCCCGAAAGTCAGACACTAGTCTTACCAAGGGGTTACCAGTATTACCCAGTTACTGGGATGTGGAGGTCAGATAGGCAGTCGCTCCATGTAAAATACTGGTATTCAGCTGCATCCGGTTAGACTGGAAGCCAACCCCAAAATAGTTGGGAAAAGGCTATGCAGAATGAATGTGTTTTTGTGACAAATAAACTTATTTTTCTTTCTTCTTTCTTTGTTTTTACTATTTTAGTCTTATCATCCCTTAGTTTGTTTTTAATCCTAGTGTTTGTAATTCACGTCTTAAAGAACTGGATATTTTTGCACCGATTCTACGAAAAAACTCTGTTACTTAAGAATCATTACCTAAAATATACTGAAAATAAATATTTATAATTAAAAAAACAAATGAACATCGTCTGCGACTACCTTAAGCGCTCAATCATAACTTCTAGTCCTTGTGATCTGTAGCTCAAATAACCAGACGCAAATTCCAAAGTAACTTCAGTTTCAGACTAAGATTACATAAATTCCTTGTGTCTATAAATACCTATGTGATACATATTCATGAACATTATGCTTTGTGTCTTATCTTCAACGGATATAATACATTGTCTGAACCAGAATTATTCAGATGCCAACAGTACCACAGTATAAAAATAAGTAACAGTATAACAATCTTCATAGAAAACGGCCGAAACGACGCGCTTCTAAATCTCAGAGTATACCAGTACGCAACAGTCTCGAGTGCGCGGCAGTTACACACGGACGCGGAACGTTTATCAAATTCAAATTCAAATTGTTTATTTGCAAGAAAACACACGGTGTACAAGGGAAGATCTTACAGCCTTAAAGTCATTGTATTCTGCCTGCAAGCAAGCGTGCAAATTAATCATGTTTAAAAGTCATAATAACTATGCAGATCCTATTATTAGTACATTATTATTATTGTAACATTATTATTATTTCCTTTATTTAACTATAAACATATAAATTATATTTTTAAATATTAGAATTAAAGAATATAAAACATTTAAAAATATAAAAAATAGTAACCCACCGGTATCGGGAACAGGGTCCAAGCTACCGGCGGTCAGGGCTCCAGAGAGAGGAACCTCCTAACAATGCGAGCCGTGTCCAGAAGTACCGCTTTCTGGATCAAGCCCTTGATCCAGCTGCCTGACGAGAGCCTCCTCAGGTGTTGGTCGAGGCTCTTGGCTATTATGCCATTGGCCGTCACGACTATCGGCACAATGACTGCTGTATTCACATCCCACAATAATTTTATTATTATTACATTATTATCACATACAAATGTCCTTAATTAATTTACAATAAATTCATCAACTAAGACTAACAAATATTTTTATGTTCTAAAAATTCTTATAATCTGTAGAAACACTTATTTTGTAAACACTGACAATTTTGTTTTGAAAACATTATCCTGGAACAATTTAAATTCGTTTGATAGGGTATTATAAATTAATATACACATATTGAACACATTTTTCTTGTAATTGGATCCGAAACTTAGCCCTTTTCTGTATTGGTAAAACCTCGGTATGTTGCTTAAAATAATGCATGTGTTTCTTTGTAAAAATTCCGATATCTCTGATATTACCTAAATTAGAGATATCGGAATTTACTAATACAGGGCAGTGGAAGAATTTTCAATTTTTAAAAGAGGGGTTTACAGCTATCTAAGAACCATGCCCTGTTTAATACCCAGATGCAGCGTATCTACCGAACGGCCATAGGTCATTTCAAGGTCACTGCCGAGACGTAATACTGTTACTTTATTATACTGTGACGGTACTCAAGCGAGATTTTACAACACAACCAAATACATGAGAGTAATTAATTATATGTAGGTAGTAAAGTCTGGTATTTTCATCGTTTTGGTACCAAATACGAGCAGTTCTAATGGTTTTATAATGGATTGTTTAACGTACCAATGGTTATATTGTTTGAAATGCCTTACTTGTCTTTCGAAAGAAGTACTGAGTCGGTTTTATTTGTAAATACTTTGGATCGGAAGAAGGATATATTAAGCTATGCAAATTTGAAAATGTGGGAGAGAATTTACCAAACTGTCGCGGCCTGCAACAAGAGCATTGATGGACGATCGTGAAAATGAGGGCCGAGGCGTAGCCGAGGCACACATACGTGAGTCCATCAATACCTGTTTGCGGCCAAGTCTTGTATAGTACTTTTCTCAAATATAATTAAGTAAATTAATTATAAATTCCAGAATAAATGACAAGAAACGATAATTTTTCTCGCGCCGATATGTTCATTTGTTTTTTTTTTACTTTATACAGCTCTATTTGAAAACCAAATCGAAATTTAAATGAACTCTTTGATAAGTTACCTCCTTGGTTGCCATGTGTTGAAATAAAAAGTTCGTTCCATTTTTAAACAAGACCGTTAAGAGTTTTCATAGACATTTATTTGGCCGCTAAACACGACAAATATGGATTTTCATACAAACATTGCCGGCTGGGCACTCGCAATATATTTGGCCAGTACAGCAATTTCAAATTTGTCAAAATGATGCCTGCATGAAAATATATTATATGCGTAGCTTTACGTATAAGTTAGAACGGCAGAATAACAGTATCAAATAAAATAAGAACTTTCTCAAAGTTACTTCAAAACTTCAGACAATTCTTCAAACATTCTGACAGTATCGTCTTCCATTCTTCCGCGAATAAATCAAAATCTGTCTCGAGGAATCGGGCATAATTTATAATCCATGTTTCCTTACCATAATTTTCTTCTCAGGTATCAGCTATCAGCAACATTAGTATTTTAGATTAACTATAAAAAAAAAACTAAAAGTGCCTGTATTTGGATTATTTGAAATAAATGGTTTGAGTTTGAGTTTAGAGGAGCTCGTGGCTAAGTAATAGCAGCCGCATCAGGTTAAGCTACGCTTGCCTGGGTTGGTCCGTTGATAGGTGACCATCTTAACATACTGGAACTCCTCCGTGCCTCGGGAAGCACTGCCGTTAAGCCGTTGGTCACGGATGTCATTCGTGAATCTTTGATTTCTCAGTTCAGAATCTAGATTTGTGCCTGGTTGATGGCAATCGGTCTTTATTACATGCAAGACCAGGGAAATTTATTGTTTATCAATTTAACTACCAACTTAAATTATCCGCTTATTCAAATATTGCTAGCCTTTTTTATTTTATTTTTAAATGGTCTTTTTTTACACGACGGCGAAGCAAAAAGTTATGATTTTGACCGGTATGTATGTGTGTGTGTATGTATGTATGTTCATCTATTCCCTCATAACTTCTAAACTAATCGTCATAGTATGACAAATTAAGTATCGTTGATTTTCCGCTGGTTATAGGCTATGTGACATCACATTAAATGAATATGGAGCCCTCTATAGGACGTTACGTCAAGAACTAAAAAAAAACTACGAAAAAGGTATAAAGAAGACACCACAGACAGACAAATTAAAAATCTGTAAGTCACACGTGCTAGAACGGTTTACGTATTATTCCGGATTTTTTATTTGTCTGTTTTGTTTATACTTGTTTAGTTGACTTTTTTCTTACTTTTTGAATTTCTGAAACAAAATATTTTTCTTTCTTTCTTTCTTTAAATCACAACTGTCATTCTTTGACAGTTGAAATGACTATAACACGGCAAATTTATGTATTGTGTCAATTTGATACGCAAGTAATTTCCCTGGCTGAAAATAAATATAAACGTTAACCTACTATAAACTTCTGCCTCCTGCGAAAAATACAAGCGCAATGATAAATTAGTTTAAAAAGCGATGCTCTATTCGCGATGTCAAAACCACAACCTCGTGCTGGTCCGGGCCATTACAAAGTTATTTCAATTACCGTATTAATTAAAAAGTTAGCAACGGCGACACTACTG
The DNA here is from genome assembly GCA_916701695.1 of Agrochola macilenta. Classification (NCBI taxonomy): domain Eukaryota; kingdom Metazoa; phylum Arthropoda; class Insecta; order Lepidoptera; family Noctuidae; genus Agrochola; species Agrochola macilenta. The sequence goes on along the minus strand of OU753572.1, from coordinate 4,222,255 downwards.
GACGCTGACATTTAAAGGATCATCTTCAATCAATTCCTTAATAGAAATAAAATAGTTTCCGAGGGATTAGCTCGGTTCTCATCCTTGTACAATAAGGGGTGGCTACACACTTGTTCAGGTTACCCTGATTCGGCACAGCCGGGTGATAAAATTTGAGGTGATAAAGCCGTGCGCCCGATGGAATGTCCCATCGGCAAAATGACAAACTTCCATACAAAATTACCTAATCCCGTATTTACCCCGTTATAGGATGAATTATCAGAAGTCCTTCGTCATATAAGGAACTCTTGTCCAAAATTTCAAGCTTCTATAACCATCAGTTTAGGGTGAACTGTGATCGACCGCGCGCGAGCCGAGCGAGCCGAGCGAGCGGTGCCGCGGTAACGGCCGCCAAGTTCCAAGTTGCTCGCAGAAATATATTCACCATTTTCTAATTATCCGTGTTTTCGCAAAATCCCTAGTGTTATCGCGGAAAAAAACGTGGTATTGAGTTACAGTGTTACTTGTCGGGATATTTTCTCCCAATTGGTAACAGTGTAACACAACATGGTGTCTACACATCAGATCATCATCCTAGCCTAGCCTTTTCTCAACTATATTGGGGTCGGCTTTCAGTCTAACCAGATGCAGCTGAATACCAGTATTTAACATGGAGCATGGAGCGACTGCCTATCTGACTTCCACAAACCAGTGACTCGGTAACACGATACCCCAAGGGTTTTGTCCCTTAAAGATAAAAAATTATTCGATTTGTTAAAGCTCATAAGATTACAGAATCTTATTAACTAACAAATCTTACAAACAGAAAAACTCAGGCCCGGAACAACTTTAATATTTTTTTATCTTTAAGGAAAAAACCCGCGACCCGAAACAGCGACGTTTTTACTTCATAACAAATTGAAAGAAAGAAAGAAAGAAAAAGTATTTATTGAGACTCGCACAGGAAATCACAAATTAAACTAAAAACACACTAAACATAAATAAAAAAAACAAAACAATAAAAAAAAAAACAAAGTAAAATTAAAAAATTATGCAGTCCTGTACGAGGCCAAAAGAACTGACAAATTGACGAAGAATTGACAATCGAATAACTTGTCAATAACTTCAATTTTAGTCGCTTTCCCTAAATCTTTGATAATTGGAGCAGCAAATTCTTCACAAGACTCCATAAATTGCAATTACACCAGCGTAGTTAACAATACTATAGAGATATTTATCTTTGTCTTGTATTTAATAGCGAGTCTCTGGTGGTGACAGTTCACTGTACGCTTGTTAAGATGTGCTGTAACATAGATTAAGTTCGTAGAGAAGTGAAACTCACCTATACAAGAATGTTGTTGCCTTAAGGTGTGCATGGTTGACCGCGAATAATACCACGACACCCCTACCTTATCGTTGCGACCTGTGCACGCCTAAGCCATTACAAAAGAGATTGACCATTTCTGGTATCGCTTTTTGTTCTGTGGTGACTTAAGTTTATAATGTTGATAAATCTTGTTTTTAAATATAATAATTTTATCTAGTAATGCGATTCCTTAAATTCTCCGTATAAAAAACTCCATAAAAGTATCAGTTTTTATTTCGATTTCCTATTTTACCTCTAAATTGTTTTTTTCACCCACGTAATGTCACATGTCATTGGCTTCAAAGAGTATGTAAACAATAAAACCTTCTTGATTTACGCAAAATAATTAATTTACGCATCCAATTATTAAAATTATAGTTGAATAATTAGTAACAACAGATATTAATAACAACTAATTATTATTATTACATTGTAATAATAATCTGTTAAAAGTACATAAGCAAACTTTTTGGTTATGCGAAAGGCAGAAGGTTTTAGAGACCTTTGCCTGTTTCATTCATCAAAATAAACTCTTTGAAAACAGAACAAACATGTGCTAAGATTCTATGCGCAGAATATGCTGGCGACAGAACGGCGGGCTTTCTCTTTCTAGCTTATATGCACGTCCCATTCGTTTAGTTTTAAGTACAGTCTCGACCGATAGGTATTTACTTTTAAAATTGTTTATTATAATTGTATAATTAATTGAATTATTTCATTTATATGTTTTGTTTTAATCTCTACTACTAGGCCATTATTATTTTGCAATTTGGATTTAATTTAATTAGCTATGTTTATAAGTTTATGTCACATAGATTACTGAAAAATGTTCAGCACTTCGATCTTATGGTTTTAACCATGGCGTAACATATAGGTTCCATTAACGTGAACGTTTAATGATTATATAAACATTGTCGGAAATGAATTTCGGAATTGACGAGCATTGAAAATTATTAAACGTTATTTTGACTAATTCGTATTTTGAATTTAACAGCATACATTGTGACAAAAATCGAGAGATTCGATTCTAAACCTAGATTTTGAGACCTAATTACCGTGTAATGCCGAGAATTATAGTAAAATGGTAAATTACATCTGAAAGCCCTAAAATTATCCTTTTAATTAAACCATAAATCTTTGAGTCACTGCATGTTTCATACCGATACTAGGTTCCTTAGTCACTTGGTCATTGTCCTTTATCAATATTGATCGCGGCTGGATGTGGATCATCTACATCGCCACATGCGAACTACGCATCAAAAACCTGACGTCACACAAATCCAGCTTCGCGCAATTAGAGTTTACCGCGCGAACAGGCGAACAGCATATATAACTTCCCCGACATCAATCGTTGGGCAGTTGCCGGCTGTTCGTTATACCTCTAAAAATTCTCTCGCAAGGGCCATTGACACGCATAGCGTGATGGTAAATTTCAGTGTTAGTGTTCATATACACGAGCGGCATGTTGCCAACGGCAGAGGTAATTGTAGCCGCCGATGCGTCGCCAGCTGCAGTTGCCTCTGCCGTCGACGCGTCTACAACGTTGCCAACGGCAGAGGCAACTGCAACTGTCGACGCGTTGGCGGCTGCCGTCGCCGCATCTACGGCTGCCACTGACGAGTATCGACGGCTGCAATTGCCTCTGCCGTTGGCTACGTGCCGCTCGTTTATATGAGCACTTAGGTGCCGTAAACTCACACGGCGATTTTGTCGCGATATATTTGCGGTAGCATTATGGACTTCATTAAAATAGAGGTGGCTATGAAAGTTTAAAGCTGTATCCATTTTTGTGACATGTCAAATAGACGCAGTTATATCGTCAGCTCGGACGACAACGATATCGGCCGACAATATCGGGGCGATATCGGGACTTATTGTCATGCGGTAAGCCACAGCAGCCTTGAATAGTCACGTTGCGCCAGCAAAAGCTTACATCGTCCCGCGATTCCAGAAATGTAATAGTGTAATAATGGCAGCAGTGAACCAGTGCATTGTGTCGTCAGCCGATATCGGCACGACAATCAATGACGGCGACGATACCGTTGACTACACCGACACAATGTCAACGCGTTTAGTAGTAATTGTATGAAACTACCAGTCCGACGATATCGTGTCAGTATCGTTATTGTCACTGTGAAAAAGGCCACCGTCAGGACTCCCAGCCACATTAAGTAAAGGCAGTAAGTAGGCCGTATCATTCTCCGTCGAAATGACACAAACCTGGGGGCATTTGATTAGGTAGATCGCGTCGACCCAAAACCGTAGTCATTTAGAACCCATGCAACGAGAATATTGCTTCCATACTTATTTTATTCTTTGGTAAGAAGTAATTTGCAGAACATATACAGTGTTAACATTATGTTTTATATGTAGTGTACTTAATGTAGGTGCAACGAGACTTTAGAAAGAAAGGTTATGAAAACAAGGTTTATTTTTCACAGTAACACGTGTAGACAAAAAAGACAACTTATGACAAAGAACAAAAGTTGTTGTATTCTAAACTTTTATTTATAAAATATGTGAAGTACTTACTTTTACTTTGGAACTACAAATTAATTAATGAAAACTAAAACAATTAAGTATGAATTACAAAAACGCGAACTGTAGCAACACAAAAGTGTAGTTTGCAATTAGACACATAAGTTTAAATTGCAACGCAGCGTCTACGTAGAACAGGCCACACACACGTATCTTACTGAATGATGCTCGATGCAAGCGCAGAACGTTCTTGCACAGTTTTTTCTCGTGTTCTGTGAAAAATGATAATATTCAAATTAGTTATAATTCAATGCTTATACCAAACGATCACAATAATAAATTTTAAAGTTCATGGTTTTATCTTATGTGAATAGGCTTAACCGTTAATTTTCAAGTAGGGTTTATTATAAGCAACATCAACTTTGGGAGTTTTCATCTACACTGGACAGAACAAGTAAAGAACATAAATGTATGTATGTATAAAGAAATAACCGGAGCAAGATGAATTCAAAATGCGTGTGCAGGTATCTTGAACACTTTGAATAGCTGAGTAGAATTTTTCGCATTGTTGGATTAACTTTGTTTGACACATAAAGTTCTTTAACAACCAAATGAACGCAACCGGGCTCAAGAACATTGTTTTATCCTGTAACAAAATTAAAGTACATAATACACACAACACGGTTCTCAAAAAAGTGGTGCAATTTAGAGTCTATGTAAAGATAATACTCACTGTGTTATCAAAAATAATGGCTAGTTTTAACATGTCAATTAGTGTTTGGATGTTAACTAAAGTGTAGATGAATGCTTGTATAATGTAAAAAAGTATCTGCAAAGCGACAAAACTCAATAAAAATTGTTATTGTTAGGTTATCTAGTAGTACAACAAATACTCCACTATTTGATAGTGCGTTACTTACGAATTGCTGAAAACTATGTTTAAAAATAACATAACACTGCAATATTTCAGTATATGCCTGAAACAGTTTTGTGCTGTAATTTTCTCTGTGCGTGTCTTCTATTTCTTGAGAATTGTAATTTCGAATAGTCCACAACACAACTTTATTTTCCAAACAATTAATAATTTGCACGACATAAACAATATTAAAATCGAAAACAATTAAAAGGTAGAGAGCATACACTGAATAGAAAGGAACACCAATATGTATGTCAAAATAAGCAGCAACAATGACATAAAAACCCAGAACCCCTAGTACAATAATCCAATTCCAAATAATGATGTCGTTGAAACTAGTTTCATTGTTAATGAATCTGTGTACTTTTTGGAAAATAAGGACAAACTGGACATTACTTTTGGTTCGAATGAGTCCAATCATGAAATTAATTGCGAATCCGAAAAAAAAGAAGATGCTGTTAAAGATGGAAATGAAATAAATAAAATCAGTAACTCCTAGAGTATCCTTGTTCGTGATCACCATATACATGCAGAGCTCAAACAAAAATATGTATACTAGTGTTCCAGTCATGGAAACAAAATTTGATATGAGACTATTTGGAGTTATGACATTATCTTTGATGCGATATTTAGGACAGAACATAACATGTTGCATTAGATTCAAAGGCAAAAGCATTGACTGCACGTCTTTGTCCACCTTATTATTTGAAATAAGTTCCACAGTATTTGTTTCTCCGATGTATTGAAATGTCTTCATTGCTCTTGACATAAACAGTAGCTTTCCAACACACAAGTGATACAATAATCGATGGTATCAAAATGTATTAACCTCTTAACGACTAAATTAATTCATTATGATAATAATAATGAAAAGACTCAATAATAAATTACTTATATGAATTTGGATAGACGAAATATACGAACACCGACACATTTAGAAAAATTGACAGATAGAATATGTTTTATATCGTCTCACAACAGTGATCCAGTTAATGGTAAAGGAAATAAAGTAGAAGGAAGAAAATACGTTTCAGATATATGTTACAGAAATCCAATGCCAATTATTTCCAAAATGTATATACCATGCAACAAAATCAATTTATTTGATTAAAATCAGCTTTACTATAATATAAACTGCAGCGGCAGCATACCCAAGTTCAAGTGGATAATCTGAACAAGGACTTTTACATAATAAATAAATTATCTCGATATGTAATCGAAAAAAATACTATGATAGTTTGCATCCTACATATTCACCACAACGCAAAAACTAGTCATAAATCTTTTTGAATCTATCTTCACCATTATTTCATCTGGGGTTCTCAAGGGCTCAGTGTTGGGACCTCTTCTCTTAACTAATGACATCAAAATTGTCACAACTCACATTTTCTAGTGAACGGAAACGATACTGTAGCCAGGAAAAGCAAATTGTAATAATACAACAGTGTAGTTAGACACAAAACTCATCAGACTTAATTGTAACGCAGCGTCTATATTGAACAGGCTACACACACGTACCTTGCTGAATGATGCTCGATGCAAGCGCAGTACTTTTTTGTTCAAGTTGGCTTTGCACAATTCGATCTAAGCGAGCGGTTTTTTCCCGAACAAAATGTTAAATTTACTGACTAATAACGCACAGCCTAAGCTGCTGGTTCTAGAAGTTTGAAATTTTGCACGAGAATCCCTTATATAAGAACGAAGGACTCCTGATAATTCATCCTCTAAAATACGGGTGAATAGGAAATGTTGTATGGAAGTTGGTCATTTTGCCGATGGGACATTCCATCGGGCGCACGGCTTTACCCCTCAAATTTTATCACCCGACCGACTGTGCCCAATCAGGTTATATTAACACGAACAAGTGTGTAGCCACCCCTGACTGTGTAAGGATGAGAACCGAGCTAATCCCTCAGAAACTATGTATTTTATTTCTATTAAGTAATTGATTAAAGATGGACCTTTGAAGGTCAGCGTCCAGTGGTGTCGCCGTTGCTAACTTTTTAGGTTTATAGTAGGTTAACGTTAATGTTCATTTGCAGCCAGGGAAATTAATTGTTAATCAAATCGACACACTACGTCAATTTGCCGTGCAACTGTCAAAGAATGACAGTTGTGATTTAAAGAAAGAAAGAAAAATATTTTATTTGGGACACGCTTAAGAAATACAAAAACTTAGAAAAAGAGCATTTTGAACTAACAAAATAAACATATTTATTAATTTTGTTATTATTTACACAATACAATATTTTGTATAGGCACATTAGTTGTAGAATTATTTAACTAATATACCTACATTATTTGAGAAAAGTACTACACAAGTTTTATTATAGGATGTAGCAAATCTGGCGTTTGTGTTCATATACTTATGCTGGCTGGTGAAAATTTTAATGTGGCAAACAATGCGTTAAATTCTACTTGGCTATTCAAAGTGTTCAAGATACTTGCGCACTTATTTTGAAGTCAACTTGCTGAGGTTAATTTTTCATTTATATAATCCATACTATACTATTTACTATAAATACCATACTACGAGTATATATACTTACTTACTTACTATAATATTATAAATTCGAAAGCTAATATTCTCAATACTATGACTAGTTATATACACTTTACTATTAAGATGTGCAGTAACATAGATTATGAAGTTCAACTCACTCAAGAGAAGTGAAACTCACATATTTCCTCCAGGTGTGCATGGTTGACCGGCAATAATACCCCGAAACATCTACCACATCGTTGCGACCTATGCACGCCCAATCCATTACAGGTTTGAGTTTTATCAATATTGAGGGGATGTATGTGGATGTGGAGCTGTAGCTCAAACTATGTCCCAACTTTCGGGCCAACAAAATTTAATTTACTGTCGTGCCATCGACACGACGAAGAAAAACAATATCGATTGCGTTAAGCTGCGTCCATTTTTGTGATTTGTCAACAAATATAGATGCAGTAATATCGTCAGCTTAGATGACAACGATATCGGCCGACAATATCGGGACGATATCGGTATGTGACAAGATATAACCAACAGCTTAATTGTCATACGGTATGCAAGCACACAGCACACAGCACCGTCGGATACTCGTAGTTGCGTTGCGCCCGCAAAAGCTTACATCACCGCGCGATTTCAAAAGTGTAATAGTGTATTAGAAGTAATAATGGAAGCAGTGAACAAGTACATTGTGCCGTCCGACGATATCGGCGATACCGTTGACTACATTTTCCCATTGACATTCGAAACTTACCCATTAAACGATTTAAAAATTGTATTACAACCAAACTTTGTAAAAAAGGGTACTATACAATTTCTGATTATTTAGAAGATAGAAAAGCTTGGGATTGAGCTGCTCGCTCTGCCAAACCTTGTGATAAAACCATAAAACTTGACATTAGAATTATTTGGTAAAATCTTCAAAATATACCAGTTTTATTTAAACATTCATATTATTGAATATTACATTCAACATGACTTGATTACTTTGTAAAGTATTATATTTTTTAATTACCTATTGTGAATGTGAGGACTATGTGGATATTTTAATTTTTAATGATTTTTTTTTTGTTTTCGTTACTCAGTTTTTTTATTTCCTTTCTCAGATAGTTTTAATAATGGTCTGTATATCATTGAACTGAATATCCTTTGATAAGAAGTAATTTGCAGAAGAAGTACAGTGTTAACATTATGTTTTATATGTAGTGTAGTTAATGTAGGTGCTACGACACTTTAGAAAGAAAGGTTTAAAAAAAACAAGGTTTATTTATCACAGTAACACGTGCAGACAAAAAATTACAACTTATGACGCAACAACGTAATAAATTATCGACCGTCTTTATAACAAAAGTTCAAGTTGTATTCTAAACTTTATAAAATAAAATATGGAGAGTACTTACTTTTACTTTGGAACTACAAATTCATTTAAGAAAACAAAAACGATAAAGTATGAATTACAAAAACGCGAACTGCAGCAACACAAAAGTGTAGTTTGCAATTAGACACATAAGTTTGAATTGTAACGCAGCGTCTACGTAGAACAGGCCACACACACGTATCTTGCTGAATGATGCTCGATTCAAGCGGAGTACGTTCTTGCACAGTTTTTTCTCGTGTTCTGGGAAAAATTATAACATTCCAATTAGTTATAATTCAATGCTTATACCAAACGATCACTATAATTGATTTTGAAAGTCATGGTTTTATCATATGTGAATGCGCTTAACCGTGAATTGTCAGGTAGGGTTTGTTATAAGTAACATCAACTTTCGGAGTTTTCATCTGCACTAAACAGAATTAATAAAGAACATTTATGTATGTATGTATAAAGAAATAACCGGAGCAAGATGAATTCAAAATGCGTGTGCAGGTATCTTGAACACTTTGAATAGCTGAGTAGAATTTTTCGCATTGTTGGATTAACTTTGTTTGCCACATAAAGTTCTTAAACAACCAAATGAACGCAAGCAGGGTCGTCAAAATTGTTTTATCCTGTAACAAAATTAAAGTAATATACACAATACAGTTGTGAAAAAAGTGGTGGAATTAAGAGTCAATGTAATGATAATACTCACTATATTATCAACAATAATGGCTATTTTTATCATCTCAATTAGTGTTTGGATGTTAACTAAAATGTAGATGAATGCTTGTATAATGTAAAAAAGTATCTGCAAAGCGACAAAACTCAATAAAAATTGTTATTGTTAGGTTATCTAGTAGTACAACAAATACTCCACTATTTGATAGTGCGGTACTTACGAATTGCTGAAAACTATGTTTAAAAATATCATAACACTGCAATATTTCAGTATATGCCTGAAACAGTCTTGTGCTGTAATTTTCTCCGTGCGTGTCTTCTATTTCTTGAGAATTGTAATTTCGAATAGTCCACAACACAACTTTATTTTCCAAACAATTAATAATTTGCACGACATAAACAATATTAAAATCAAAAACAATTAAAAGGTAGAGAGCATACACTGAATAGAAAGGAACACCAATATGTATGTGAAAGTAAGCGGAACCAATGACATAAAAACCCAGAACCCCTACTACACTAATCCAATTCCAAATAATGATGTGGTTGAAACTAGTTTCATTGTTAATGAATCTGTGTACTTTTTGGAACGTAAGGACCAACTGGACATTACTTTTGCTTCGAATGAGTCCAATCATGAAATTAATTGCGAATCCAAAAAAGTAGAAGATGGAGTTATAGAAAGAAATGAAATAAATAAAATCAGTAATTCCTAGACTATCCTTGTTCGTGATCACCATATACATGCAGAGCTCAAACAAAAATATGTATACTAGTGTGCCAATCATCGAAACAAAATTTGAGATGAGACTATTTGGAGTTATGACATTATCTTTGATTCGATATTTAGGACAGAACATAACATGTTGCATTAGATTCAAAGGCAAAAACATTGACTGCACATCTTTGTCCACCTTATTATTTGAAATAAGTTCCATACTATTTGTTTTTCCGACATATTGAAATGTCTCCATTTCTCGTGACATAAACAGTAGCTTTCCAACACACAAGTGGTACTACAATCGATGGTATATGTATTAACAGACTAAATTACTTCATTATGACAGTAATAATGAAAAGAGTCAATAATAATTTACTTTAATGAATTTGGATAGACCAAATATAGTAAAACCGACACATTCAGAAAGATTGATAGATAGAATATGTTTTATATCGTCTTTCAACAGTGGTTCAGTTAATAGTTAAGGAAAGAAAGAAGAAGGAAGAAAATACGTTTCAGATATATATTACAGAAATCCAATGCCAATTATTTACAAAATGTATATACCATGCAACAAAATCAATTTATTTGATTAAAATCAGCCTTACTATAATGTAAACTGCAGCGGCAGCATACCCGAGTTTAAGTGGATAATCTGAACAAGGACTTTTAACAGGCTTCTTACAAAGTGGACCATAACTTACGTAATAAATAAAATATCTCGATGTGTAATCGAAAAAAATACTATGGTAGTTTGCATCCTACATATTCACCACAACGCAAAAATTAGTCATGAATGGTTTTGAACCTATCGTCACCAATATTTCATCTAGGGTTCTCAAGGGCTCAGTGTTGGGACCTCTTCCCTAAACGAATGACATCAAAATTTCTTCACCGTTTTTGAAGCAAGTGATAATCATACATACATTTTATTAAGAGACGTATGGCGATAACTTAGTACTAGTAGTAAATCAATAATCATATGTGGAGATTTTAATATGAACTTATTAGAAAATAATTCGAAAACTGTCAGATTATTAAGCCTTTTTAAGTCATTTGATTTGTCAAATCTTTTCATTGAACTTACTAATATCATACCTGAAAGATAGAAAGGTTACAGTTCAAGTAAACGGCGTAAACTCATTAGGGTCTGAAATGGCATTGGGCGTTCCTCAAGGTTCGATATTGGGTTCATTCCTCTTTTTAGTTTATATTAATGATTTATCCCAATAACTTCAAAATCAACCGAAGATGGTGTTATTTGCAGATGACACATCATTGATCTTTAAAATCAACCGACGGCGACGGTCACAAAATCTTCACGACGTGAATAACTCTATTCTTCAGGTCCAAGATTGGTTTACGGTAAAAATTTGGTACTAAATAAAAAAAAATGCATTAGATTTTTTTTTTTTTTTTGAGGGTGGGATATCATCAAATGACTTCTCCCGCTCTGGGCAGAGCGAGAGGGCGTGTCAGACTTTTACTGACTAAAACCCACCCGTGTTCCTTCCGTTGCCTGTGTGCCGGATTTAAATACCTAATGTTAGAAGTAGCGAATGTGACATCATAATTATGGAATGGAGAAAAACTGGAAATTAATCATCAAACGATTTTCCCAGGAATCACGCTAGACGAGAAATTACAATGGAGACCACATATAACATCTCTTGCGGGGCGGCTAAGCTCGGCCGCTTATGCTGTCAGAAAGATAAGACAGTTGTAGAAACCGCGCGTTTGGTCTATTTTAGCTGCGTCCACAGTATTATGTCGTATGGCATTTTACTATGGGGTCGGGCTGCTGATATTGAATCCAACTTTATCTTACAAAAGAGAGCTATCAGAGCCATTTCTGAACTACATCGTCGCGAATCTCTCAGGGAACTATTTGGAAAGATTAATATTATGACGGTACCTTGCCAATTCATTTATTAAAATATTATGTATGTAAGAAAAAATCTACATATTTTTAATAAAATAAGTGATAGACATCATTTTAATACTAGAAATAAAGATAAAATAGATCAACCATTTTTCAGAATATCTAAAGTACATACATCTTTTAAGGAGTACTGTGTTAAATGTTACAACAAAATACCTTGTGATATTTTACAATTAAATAAAAGAAAATTTAAAACTCATATAAAAGTACACTTTGTAAACAAGCATATTACAAATTAGAGGATTATATCCAAGGTAAGAATGCTTGGAAACATGCTGGTCCTGCTCCATAGGATAATCTAGAATCTAGACAAAATCAAACTGATTGCTAATTTAAGTTGTATAAATTATTATATTTTATTATATGACATTGATTTTACATTCTGTGATTACTTCCTCACACACTGACTTATGAATTGTTTTTTTTTTTGGAAAATCGTCTACTTTTGCAATGTTTGTAAATATGTGAGAACCATGTATCTATCAAATTAGTAATTAATTTATCTGTTGTTGCTTTCTTTTTAAAATTATTTTTACCTATTGTGGTATAGTAATTTTTTTTTTTTTAGATGCATCGTCTTCACATATAATTATATAACTAATGTACTAATGTAATGTTGTATAACTAATGTATATACAAAATATTTTAAAAATAAATAAAAGAGTAACGGTGGAGTTTCTTGCCCATTCTTCTCCATACGAAAACTACCTTTTAGAAGGGGCGGAATATTTTGTAATTTTTGACGTTCAAAAGTGCTTTGCAAGGGCCTATTTGAAATAAATGATTTGACTTTAACTAAATCATCAATGAACAAACTGAAAAGACTCTGGAGGACAGAGATATTACAAAAGCCACTAAGATCCGGCTTGTTCAAACACTGGTTTTTCCATGTTGCTTTACGCTGCTGAGACGTGGACGCTGCGTGGTGACACCGAGAAGAAGAAGATAGACGTTCTGGAAATGTGGTGCTGGAGACAAATGCTTGGGGTATCATGGATGGAGTTTCGCACCAACACCTCTTTACGCCAAGAACTCGGCATCAAAAACAGTCTTTCTATTTTGGTCCAAACGCGCATCCTCAAATACTTCGGACACATCTCGAAGCGAGAGGGTGGCTCTATAGAGCGCCTTATCGTGCAGGACAGAGTGGAGGGCACTAGACCACGCAGACGCTCACCCATGAGATAGACTGACCAAATCAAATCGGCAGTGGGCGAACCCGGTATGAGTGCACTAAAAACACAAAAATCGGAGTAGATGGCGAGAAATCGTGAGGCGAATCACATCAGCCCCTGGACAAGAAACTACATGAAGACCATGACCATTCTGTCAAGAGTGCTACAAAGAAGAAGAAGATAATTATACAATACTTATATATAGCCTTTGGGGTCGTCCTCAAGATCTATGACTTGGCAGTCCGACCGTCACACACTACTGCTGTTGTTGGTGCCATACCGGTACAAGCATGTGGGACATTTTAGCTTTGACCCAGGGATAGCCGCATTTGCGATGCCTCTGGTTTTACAGATAGTCCATTGACGGCGTTGATGACATTCAGGTGGGTCGTCGGCTTGTTTGCCATTCAATAACATAAAGGAAACTCACTTTAGAATTTTCTTCTCTGCTCCATATGTCAATTGCCTGCTAATATACACTAGAGAGTGCATGAATACTACTATAATATAATAGAAAATCTGAAATGTTGAAAATTATATTATTAAGCATCTAAGTTATTGACTTACCTTACTTGCTTGTCTTTAAAACCTTATTTTGTAATATAAATTTCATGAATTTACCGTAAAGTACTTACGAATTCTTGGGAAAAAACTTTATGTTTATCATAACATTCTAATAAATTAACATAAGCCTGAAACACTTTCTTGCTATAATTTTCTTCATGTGTGTTTTCTATTTCTTTAGAATTTAAAACTTGCATGTTCCATAGACGAACCTTATTTTCCAACAATTTTAGTAATCGCGTAGCATAAATCGTGTTCAAATCGAAAACAACCAAGGAGTAGCTTACAAATATGTAATTACCAGTTAAGCTTAGCAGTATCAATCTGCCTAGCCTTTTCCCAACTATGTTGGGGTTGGCTTCCAGTCTAACCGGATGCAGCTGAATACCAGTATTTTACATGGAGCGACTGCCTATCTGACCTCCACAACCCAGTAACTGGGTAATACGATACCCCATGGTAAGACTGGTGTCAGACTTTCGGGCTTCTGACGACTCGTAACGACTGTCAAAGATCCACGAATGACAGCCGGGACCAACGGCTTAACGTGCTTTCCGAGGCACGGAGGATTCTCGGTATGTAAAGATGGTCACCCATCCACTGACCAACCCCGGCAAGCGTAGCTTAACCTGATGGATCGACCAGTGCGGCTGTAGTTACTTAGCCACGAGCTCCTCCTAAGCTTAGCAGTATGCAAAAAGTAATAAAAAATACGGCATATACACCCAGAGCTACGATGACCAAATAATAAATCCAATTCCAAATAATGAAGTGGTCAAAACTGATTTTATTGTTGAGTTCATTGTTGAGAAAATGACATTCCACAAAATCAAGTTAGCAAAGCCTGAATTACAAAAACGCGAACTGCAGCAACACGAAGGTGTAGTTTGTAATGAGAGATAGAAGCCTGAATTGTAACGCAGCGTCTACGTAGAACAGGCCACACTCGCGTATCTTGCTGAATGAGGCTCGATGCAAGCGGAGTACGTTCTTGCACCGTTTTTTCTCGTCTTCTGCGAAAAATTATATTATTCCATTGAGTTATAATTCAATGCTTATACCAAACGATCACAATAATTGATTTTGAAGGTCATGGTTTTATAATAAGTGAATGCGCTTAACCGTTAATTGTCAAGTAGGGTTTTGGTATAAGCAACATCAACTTTGGCAGTTTTGATCTACACTGGACCAGAACAGGTAAAGAACATTTATGTGTGTATGTATGTATAAAGAAATAACCGGAGCAAGATGAATTCAAAATACATGTACAAGTATCTTGAACACTTTGAATAGCTGAGTAGAATTTTTCGCATTGTTGGATTAACTTCGTTTGCAACATAAAGTTTTTTATCAACCAAATGAACGTTAGCAGGCTCATCACCATTGTTTTATCCTGTAACAAAATTAAAGTAATATACACAATACATTTGTTAGTAAAAAAGTATTGCAATTAAGAGTGAGTGTAAAGATAATAATACTCACGATATTATCAACAATAAAGGCAATTGTTAACATGTCAATTAGTGTTTGGATGTCAACTAGAGTGTAGATGAATGCTTGTATAATGTAAAAACATATCTGAAATGCGACAAAACTCAATAAAATTGATATTTTTAGGTAACGTATCTACGAGTAGTAGCAACTACTTATCTTTTCTCATAGATTGCTCCGCTATTTGATAGTGCGGTACTTACGAATTGCTGGAAACTATGTTTAAAAATATCATAACACTGCAATATTTCAACATATGCCTGAAACAGTCTTGTGCTGTAATTTTCTCCGTGCGTGTTCTTTATTTCTTGAGAATTGTAATTTCAAATATTCCACAATTCAACTTTATTTTCCAAACAATTAAGAATTTGAATGACGTAAACAATATCAAAATCGAAAACAATCAAAAGGTAGGCAGCATACACTGAATAGAAAGGTATACCAATATGTATGTGAAAATAAGCGGAAACAATGAGATAAAAACGCAGAACTCCTAGTACAATAATCCAATTCCAAAAAATTATGTGGTTGAAACTAGTTTCATTGTTAGTGAATCTGTGTACTTTTTGGAATGTAAGGACAAACTGAACATTACATTTGGTTCGAATGAGTCCAATCATGAAATTAATTGCGAATCCTAAACATTAGACGATGCAGTTATAGAAAGAAATGAAATAAATAAAATCAGTAACTCCAAGACTTTCCTTGTTCGTGATCACCATATACATGCAGAGCGTGAACAAAAATATGTATACTAGTGTTCCAATCATCGAAACAAAATTTGAGATGAGACTATTTTGAGTTATGACATTATCTTTGATGCAATATTTAGGACAGAACGTAACATGTGATTCAAAGGCAAAAGCATTGATTGCACATCTTTGTCTACCTTATTGTTTGAAAGAAGTGCCACAGTATTTATTTTTCCAATATATTGAAATGTCTTCATTTCTCTCGACATAAACAGTAGCTTTCCAACACACAAGTGGTACTATAATCGATGTTAAGTGTATTAACAGACTAAATTTATTTATTACGATAATAATAATTATTGACTCCCTTCAGGAGTCAATAATAAATTACTCTAATGAATTTGGATAGACAAAACATAGTAACACCGACAAATTCAGAAAAATTGATAGATAGAATATGTTTTATATCGTCTTACAACAGTGGTCCAGTTAATGGTTAAGGAAAGAAAGAAGAAGGAAGAAAATACGTTTTAGATATATATTACAGAAATCCAATGCCAATTATTTACAAAATGTATATACCATGCAACAAAATCAATTTATTTGATTAAAATCAGCCTTACTAAAACGCGAACTGCAGCGGCAGCACACCCGAGTTCAAGTAGATAATCTGAACAAGGACTTTTAACAGACTTCTTACAAAGTGGACCATAACTTACGTAATAAATAAAATATTATCTCGATGTGTAATCGAAAAAAATACTATGGTAGTTTGTATCCTACATATTCACCACAACGCAAAAAGTAGTCATGAATGGTTTTGAACCTGTCTTAACCATTATTTCATTTGGGGTTCTCAAGGGCTCAGTGTTGGGACCTCTTCTCTAAACGAATGACATCAAAATTGTCACAACTTACTTTTTCTAGTGTACGGAAACGATACTGTAGCCAGAATTATAGAAAAGCAAATTGTAATAATACAACAGTGTAGTTAGAAAGAAGACTCATCAGACTTAATTGTAATGCAGCGTCTACGTAGAAAAGGCCACACACACGAATCTTGCTGAATGATGCTCGATGCAAGCGCAGTACGTTTTTGCACAGCTTTTTCTCATTATCTGAAAAAACACATCGTAATAGTAATGTGTATGAACTAATCACAATATTGAGAATACTAGCTTTCGAATTTATAATATTACAGTAGTAATTAGTATAGTATGGATTATATAAATGAAAAATTAACCACAGCAAGTTGACTTCAAAATAAGTGCGCAAGTATCTTGAACACTTTGAATAGCCAAGTAGAATTTATCGCATTGATGGCTCAGTATCGTTTGCCACATTATATTCTTCACCAGCCATAAGTATATGAACACAGACACCAGATTCGCTGCATCCTATAATAAAAAAAAATAAAAAAATTAACCTGATGGATCGACCAGTGCGGCTGTAGTTACTTAGCCACGAGCTCCTCCTAAGCTTAGCAGTATGCAAAAAGTAATAAAAAATACGGCATATACACCCAGAGCTACGATGACCAAATAATAAATCCAATTCCAAATAATGAAGTGGTCAAAACTGATTTTATTGTTGAGTTCATTGTTGATAAAATGACATTCCACAAAATCAAGTTAGCAAAGCCTGAATTACAAAAACGCGAACTGCAGCAACACGAAGGTGTAGTTTGTAATGAGAGATAGAAGCCTGAATTGTAACGCAGCGTCTACGTAGAACAGGCCACACTCGCGTATCTTGCTGAATGAGGCTCGATGTACGCGCAGTACGTTCTTGCACCGTTTTTTCTCGTCTTCTGCGAAAAATTATATTATTCCATTGAGTTATAATTCAATGCTTATACCAAACGATCACAATAATTGATTTTGAAGGTCATGGTTTTATAATAAGTGAATGCGCTTAACCGTTAATAGTCAAGTAGGGTTTTGGTATAAGCAACATCAACTTTGGCAGTTTTGATCTACACTGGACCAGAACAGGTAAAGAACATTTATGTGTGTATGTATGTATAAAGAAATAACCGGAGCAAGATGAATTCAAAATACATGTACAAGTATCTTGAACACTTTGAATAGCTGAGTAGACTTTTTCGCATTGTTGGATTAACTTCGTTTGCAACATAAAGTTTTTTATCAACCAAATGAACGTTAGCAGGCTCATCACCATTGTTTTATCCTGTAACAAAATTAAAGTTATATACACAATACATTTGTTAAAAAAGTATTGCAATTAAGAGTGAGTGTAAAGATAATAATACTCACGATATTATCAACAATAAAGGCACTTGTTAACATGTCAATTAGTGTTTGGATGTCAGCTAGAGTGTAGATGAATGCTTGTATAATGTAAAAACATATCTGAAATGCGACAAAACTCAATAAAATTGATATTTTTAGGTAACGTATCTACGAGTAGTAGCAACTACTTATCTTTTCTCATAGATTGCTCCGCTATTTGATAGTGCGGTACTTACGAATTGCTGGAAACTATGTTTAAAAATATCATAACACTGCAATATTTCAACATATGCCTGAAACAGTCTTGTGGTGTAATTTTCTCCGTGCGTGTTCTTTATTTCTTGAGAATTGTAATTTCGAATATTCCACAATTCAACTTTATTTTCCAAACAATTAAGAATTTGAATGACGTAAACAATATCAAAATCGAAAACAATCAAAAGGTAGGCAGCATACACTGAATAGAAAGGTATACCAATATGTATGTGAAAATAAGCGGAAACAATGAGATAAAAACGCAGAACTCCTAGTACAATAATCCAATTCCAAAAAATTATGTGGTTGAAACTAGTTTCATTGTTAATGAATCTGTGTACTTTTTGGAATGTAAGGACAAACTGAACATTACTTTTGGTTCGAATGAGTCCAATCATGAAATTAATTGCGAATCCTAAACAGTAGACGATGCAGTTATAGAAAGAAATGAAATAAATAAAATCAGTAACTCCAAGACTATCCTTGTTCGTGATCACCATATACATGCAGAGCGTGAACAAAAATATGTATACTAGTGTTCCAATCATCGAAACAAAATTTGAGATGAGACTATTTTGAGTTATGACATTATCTTTGATGCAATATTTAGGACAGAACGTAACATGTGATTCAAAGGCAAAAGCATTGATTGCACATCTTTGTCTACCTTATTGTTTGAAAGAAGTGCCACAGTATTTATTTTTCCGATATATTGAAATGTCTTCATTTCTCTCGACATAAACAGTAGCTTTCCAACACACAAGTGGTACTATAATCGATGTCAAATATATTAACAGACTAAATTTATTTATTACGATAATAATAATGAAGGGAGTCAATAATAAATTACTCTAATGAATTTGGATAGACAAAATATAGTAACACCGACAAATTCAGAAAGATTGATAGATAGAATATGTTTTATATCGTCTTACAACAGTGGTCCAGTTAATGGTTAAGGAAAGAAAGAAGAAGGAAGACAATACGTTTTAGATATATATTACAGAAATCCAATGCCAATTATTTACAAAATGTATATACCATGCAACAAAATCAATTTATTTGATTAAAATCAGCCTTACTAAAACGCGAACTGCAGCGGCAGCACACCCGAGTTCAAGTAGATAATCTGAACAAGGACTTTTAACAGGCTTCTTACAAAGTGGACCATAACTTACGTAATAATAAAAAAATTGGTTAACATAAAAAGCACTGCTCTGTGCTCTGCCTGCGATAAAAGGTACGAATTTGATTGTGTCAGTTATCCAGAACCAACTTATCGACTAAAGAATGCAGAAGAGAAAAGGAAATGGAGATGTAAGATGTGTATTAGGAATAAAAAATATAGTAATACGGACGAAACATCTAACATAACCATACGGAAAAAACAAAGTTCAATAACAACAACTTCGCAAACAAAAGGAACACAAGAAGCAAATAATATCATAGATAATGGAGCACTGGGTTATCAAACCAAAGCTCGAAATAATCCAAACTTACCGGATTCCCATATACTAACTGACTTCGAAACATCAGATGATTCGTATAGTACTCCCAATAAATTATCAAGAAGCATTGACAAAACAGTATCTGACCTCGTATCAGCCTCAGAAATGAAGGAGACGATTGCTCAGCTTACACTTAAGCTCGAAAGTACTGAGAAAGAGCTAGATAATACATTATTAGAAAACAATGACCTTCATAAACAAATAAATAAGCTAACCATAGAAAACAAAACTCTGAAATCTTTATGCCTTTCCCCCTCAATGCTTGGTACTCCTGGTAGCAGCAAGAAAAAAAAAACAGCTCGCACACATCAAAATTACATGCGTCCTACGCCGTCCACTCCATTATCGTCAAGGTTGAGCGACGAAGCAAAAGAGGATGTAAAAATATCAAACTTGAAACAAGAAATTAGAACACTACAAGAACAACTAAACATCGCAGTCCGGGAGATTGCAATGCTCACGCAGCGTATAGGAGTATTAATGCAACATAAGCACGCTACCTATGAACCAAAAATCCAGGAACTAAAACAGGAATCTGTGACCGCCTGTGTTCAGGCTCGTACTGTCGAAAATGTGCAAAAGACGACTCACGAGAAGAAAATATATGTTTATGGCACTCAGCGTTGCGTCGGACTTGCTGCAGCTATCTCACATTCGAGAACAAATACGCAATATGAAAAATACAGAGCTGTAGCCGAAACAATGCCAAATGCGCCGTGCGGTGAAGTAGTAGCTAAATGTGGAAATATTAGATTGACAACTGACGACAAACTTATAATATGTATAGGAGAGAATGACCAAAACTTACACTTAGTCTTGTCTGAATTGCAGTTCATATTGGATATGTTTAAAAATAACACTGTAATTGTATTAAATGTCTTAACCAACTCATATCTGAATGTCAACAAATTAAATTATTCGTTAAAAAAATTGTGTAATATGTACAAAAAATGTCACTTTGTAAATCAAACGCACACTGAATTAGTACATATTTGTAAGTCCTTAAATTACATTATAGATTGTAGTGATTATAGTGATAAATACTTGAACCCTAATGAAATTAGGAAAAGGATAGCGAGTAGCAAATCAAGTTTTAAAGTAAACAACAGTTTAAGAAAACCTAAAAAAGGGACAATCCCGTACTATTTCAACCATCGTGAAATAGTAAAGCCCCATGAATATGGCACCGCTACACAACTCAATACAGGTCATAGAGGGACTATACCCTATTACTTCCCTGCTTTAAACAAGGGCGACGCGTTAAGCAAGCAAAACTCATTTTTTCGTGTCCAAAGTCAGTAAAATGCATCAGTTTAAAATACTTCACCAGAATATCGCTAGTATCCTGTCTAAACAAGAGATTCTAGAAATTACAATCCAGGAGTTAAAAGAAACAAATAATGATCCTGATGTAATTTGCCTATCAGAAACTTTTGTAAAAAAAGGCTGTGAACACTATATCAAAGTATACAACTATGAAATGGCTACCAACTACTGTCGAGACAAACAAAGAGGAGGCACTTGTATACTAATACAAAAAGGATTAAATTACAAAGAATTGACATTCATAAAATCCTATGCAACACAGAACACATTTGAAGTCTGTGGCTTAGAGTTGAGTAATAAATTAGTAATTATATGTGTGTACAGAACGCCTCAGTCTGATCCAAATCAGTTTCTAACAAAATTGGAAACACTTTTAAACGATTTGCTTAAGAAACATAAATCTAAAATAAATATAGTTATAGCCGGAGATTTAAATATAAATACCCTCAAACAAGGCAACATCACAAATGCGTTAAAGGATTTGTGTAAAAATTATAATTTAATAATTCACATCAATGTCCCTACGCGGAAACTGTCTTGTATTGACCATATATTAAGCAACATTGACAATGCAACTGCAACCGTACTACCCCTGCATCTTTCAGACCATGACACCGCACAAATGTTAAGCTTTCCTAGTAATCATCAGCCATTGAAATCGCCGGGATACTACATTTATAAAAGAGATTTCAACAGGGATAATATCCGGAAATTCAAAGAATGCTTGCAAAATCTGTCTTGGTCCGACATCTATGCAAACACCACTGATGCAAATTATGCATTCAATGATTTCCATGAATTGTTCTGCCTATTTTACTATATGTGTTTTCCTAGGGTAAGAGTCAAGGTCAATAGTAATAATAGGAACACACAAAGGTGGATAAGCAAAGGTTTAAAACAAAGTTGTCAAACTAAACGTAATCTGCGCTATCAGTACTACAAAAACAAAAACTTAACCAATAAAACTAAATATAAAAATTATTCAAATCTACTGAAAAAATGTATCTATAGTTCCAAAAAGAACGCGAATATAAGCTATATCAATAAGCATGATAACAAGTGTAAAGCGACATGGAGCGTCATACAAAATGAAATTAATAGAACTAACCCTAAAAACAATATAGAAAACATAAAGATAAACGATACTATGGTTACAGACCCTGTAGAGATAGCTTCAGTATTTAACAACCACTACATAAACCTATCGGCCTTACCTACACAAAAAAGTTTCGACCCAAGCTTTAGGAGAAATAATAGTGTTAACTCAATGTTTCTGAAACCAATGTTGGAAAGTGAGGCGAGCCAGGTAATAATGTCACTACGCAACACCAAAGCGGAAGGGTACGATGAAATTAATACGAAAATCTTAAAGGCTTGCTGTAACGAGCTGACTGGTGTTTTAACTCACTTAATTAATATGTCGTTTTTAACCGGAGTTTTTCCTGAAAAATTAAAATTATCAATTGTCAAGCCCTTATTCAAAAAGGGTGATATATATGACATCAATAATTACCGTCCCATTACTTTAATACCTATTTTGTCAAAAATTTACGAAAAATATATGTTTAAAAGACTGATTGACTACTGCAACAAATTTCAAATCATAAGTACCGAACAGTTTGGCTTCCAAAAAGATAAATCGACTACGTTAGCTATTTATTCTCTTATGAAAATTATACTCACAAATATTAATAATTATTATCTCACTACAGGTCTATTCTTTGATATGTCTAAAGCCTTCGATTTGGTGTCACACGATATACTGCTTCAAAAGTTAGAAACAATTGGGATTAGGGGACCTGCACTTCAGTGGATATCATCCTACTTAAGCAATAGGCAACAATGTGTGATTATCAGTAAAATGAACGAAACCAAAGACATCACATCATATTCATCAGAATATAGTCATAATAAATATGGCGTCCCCCAAGGTAGCGTACTAGGCCCAATATTATTCCTTTTATATATAAATGATATCATAAAAATAACTAATCATAAATGCATCTTATTCGCTGACGATATATCCATAATTGTGACATCTGATAAAAAGCAAAATACCGTTGTAGATCATGAGACTGACATTAATAATACTATTGATATACTAATACACTGGCTTGACATACACCATTTGAAAATAAATTTAGAAAAATCCGTATACATACAATTTAACCAATCTAATAATAATAAAAATAATAATAATAATGATATGAAACTATGATGAAACCCAAATAGCTATGTTGACTAGATCAGCAACGAGACGAGCACGCCTACCACCTCCAGCCTCGTCGCTCAGCTCCGCCTCACCGCCACCGATACCCAGCCCCACCACCGTGGGCGCTGTGACGACAACGGCCGCGGTAGTTGCGTCGAGCTCGAGCGACGAGTATTTTTCCCCGCCGACGTCGCCAACACCTGTACGTCGGCAGGGGAAAGGCCGGCCACCAGCGGGCTTGGGACCACGAGGCCAACAGGCCCCGAACAGGGTCCCCGCTGCCGGTGGAATTGTGTCGCGCATGCGTTGGACCCAGTCCACAAATGAAAATGTGATGCGCGCATATTATGGGGCTACCGAGGGAGGAATTAACCTTACAGCGTACCGAGGTCGGATGCTCTCTCTGTTTCAGGTGCTTGAACCTGCCGTCAACGTCTCGGCTCAACGATTGTCGGATCAAGTGCGTGTTATTCAGAACAATCACCGATTAGATAACGCCACACTTGATCGGCTACGCTCGGAAATGCAGAATAGCTCTGCTAGTAACCCTCCCCCACCACAGAATGTCATACATGCGCCCGCCGAAGTCTCACTGCGGGCAAACCAGCATGATGAGGAGGAGGACGCCAGGGCTATATCTGCAGAAAACCTATGCAATGTGGAATTAAGGAGTGCACTGGAGGATGCGATCCGTGAGTACCGGTTCATATCACATGACCTTAGACCACGGCTACCACGTTTGCCCATGAATAAAAGAAACAGAGCACTGGTGTGTGCCCTGGATGCGCTGTTACCAAATTTTATTGAAAGCAGTGCAGACCTTTGCGATACACACTCAATCTTGTATTGCTCGGCTGTTGCGGCATGTCGAATAGCTCGTGTCAAATTTCCAAACACTGACCGAGCTGTACGACCGAAACCTGCTGTGCCAGCCTGGCAGTGCAGGATTGAGCGTCGTATTAATGAGGCCAGGGTACTCATCGGGAAGCTCATCTGCTTCAGGGAGGGCAATACTCGCCCAAGGGTGATGCGCTTTGTGAGGCGGGCGTTCTCGGGAACTAATATTTGTCCTCGAGAATATGGCTCCTGTGTCACAGAGCGCATCGACTTCCTGAAGCAGAAAGTTTATGCATGGGCAAACCGTATCCGGCGGTATAGACGAAGAGTGGATCGGTACACTCAGAACCGCATGTTCCAGAGCGATGAAAGGTGGGTATACAGAGCATGGGAGCGACCCATTCCCACTCAAGGTGTGACTGACGCGCATCCACCGGAAAATGATGCCATGAGTACTTTTTGGCGAAACATTTGGTCGGTGCCCGTCAGTCACACTGAAGGTGATTGGATGCGTGTTGTTGAGCGGGCGTGTGATTCGATACCAGATATGGAGGCAATAACCATCAGCCCTCTGGATGTGGCCCGTGCAGTCCGTCCGCTGCCTAACTGGAAATCTCCAGGACCAGACGGACTGCACAATTTCTGGATTAAATGGCTACAAAAGTCACACGCCTGCTTAGCCTCGCAATTCCAGTCATCTTTAGAGACTGGGTCTCTACCACTGTTCTTTACGACAGGAGTTACCCACCTGCTCCATAAATCGGGTAGTACTGCGGAACCTAAAAACTATAGACCAATTACATGTTTGCCGACGGTCTATAAAGTTCTTACATCCATTCTGAGAGCAAAAATTGCACAACATATCTTTAAAAACTCAATTATGTCTGTGTCTCAGAATGGATGTAAGAATGGGTCCCGCGGTACTAAGGAGCTACTCCTTATAGACATGGCCATAAGCCAACAGGTCCGTAGATCCAGGAAGGATTTGTCGACATGTTGGATAGATTATAAGAAGGCCTATGATTCGGTGCCACATACATGGCTCACTAGGGTGCTGGAGTTGTACAAAATAGACGCAACTCTACGCACCTTCTTGATGTCATGTATGGGGCAGTGGAGGACGGTCCTTCTCTATCCAGGATGTCGACAGATCCGGGGGATCGATGAACCGATCAGGATTGAGCGGGGAATATTCCAGGGCGATAGTTTGAGTCCGCTTTGGTTCTGCTTAGCCTTGAATCCTCTAAGCACACTGCTAGAGAATTCAGGTCTAGGCTATCGGTTGACAAGAGGTGGTCAGGTTATATCTCACCTCCTTTACATGGATGACCTGAAACTCTTTGCCCCCAACAATTTGCGACTGATGGAGCTACTGAAGGTAACAGAAACGTTCAGTAGCGCCATCAGGATGGAATTTGGTGTGGACAAATGTGCAGTTATGCATGTAAAGCGAGGGGGGATTATGGAATCCGTAGGAACCCAACTCTCGGATTCCATACACCTTAGATCTCTCTCCTCAACCGAAACCTACAAGTATTTGGGTATGTCGGAAGCATTAGGCATCAAGGTTACCGACATGAAACAATCGTTGAGGGAGCGTTTCTTTGGCCGCCTGAATAAAGTGTTAAATAGTCTTTTATCAGGCGGAAACAAGGTGCGCGCCTTCAACGGTTGGGTCATGCCGGTTTTGATGTATTCCTTCGGCATACTCAAATGGACTCAGACGGAACTTGACGCTCTGGATAGGAAGGTCCGTACATTGTTGACAGCTTATCGGATGCATCACCCACGATCATCAGTGATGAGACTGTACATCCCGCGGAAGTGTGGGGGTCGAGGTTTCTTAAATGCTAAAACCCTCCACAACCGCGAGATTTGCAGTCTCAGGGAATATTTCCTTCAAACTGACGTGGGGATGCACCGAGATGTGGTCGCAGTGGACAAGGGCCTCACCCCACTCTCCTTGGCGAAAGAGAACTGGCGCAAACCTGCAGTACTTGATACTAACGATCGTAAGGAAGTCTGGCAAGGCAAAGAGCTTCACGGACGGTTTTTCCGGGCCCTCCATGGGCCTGATGTAGACTTTTTGGCATCTGTATCCTGGCTGCGTTTCGGCGATCTCTTCGGGGAAACCGAAGGTTTTGTCTGTGCGATTATGGATGAAGTTATCATGACGAATAATTACCGGAAATACATTGTCAAGGACGGTACGGTTGACATCTGTCGGGCATGCCACCGTCCCGGTGAATCAATCAGACATATTGTTTCCGGTTGTTCTCGTCTTGCTAACGGCGAGTACTTGCATAGACACAATCTAGTGGCTAGGATTATCCACCAGCAACTTGCCTTGCAATACAACCTTGTTGAGTCAGAAGTACCATACTACAGGTATGTGCCCGACCCAGTTCTCGAGAATGGTCATGCCACATTGTATTGGGATCGATCTATCATCACTGACAGGACTATTGTAGCCAATAAGCCTGATATTGTGGTGATAGATCGAGGAGAGCGCCGTGCAATGATTGTTGATATCGCTGTCCCTCATGACGAGAATCTCGTGAAAGCTGAGAAAGATAAAAAAATCAAGTATCTCGACTTAGCACACGAGGTTGTCGACATGTGGGACGTGGACTCTGCAATCATTGTACCGATAATCGTAACAGTTAATGGCCTAATAGCGGAGAGCCTCGACCAACACCTCAGGAGGCTCTCATTGCGCGGCTGGGTCAAGGGCTTGATTCAGAAAGCAGTACTCCTAGACACGGCACGCATCGTGAGGAGGTTCCTCTCTCTAGAGCCCTGACCACCGGCACCTTGGACCCTGTTCCTGATGCCGATGGACCACTACTTTTTATATTTTTAAATGTTTTTTTTTTTTTTTTTTCTTTTTCATAAAAATATTTAAAAATGTAATTAGTATGTATAAAAATGTAATAAAGAAATAAAAATAATAATAAAATAATAATAATAATAATAATAATCTGGCAACACTGGCAAGACAAGGAACGTCAGATTTTTCATATCATTTATTTTCCGTAATTATGTATTCATTCAGCCGTATTTAGTTTCAGAAAGTACGAAAAACATAATAAAACCTCCAAAAATAACAGCACAACATTCAAAATACAAGCAACCACAAAATGAAAGAAAAACAAAGAATTATCCAAATCATGATGAAAGAATGACGGCTGTCAAATTCGACATGCAACAATAATAATGATATGAAACTATGATGAAACCCAAATAGCTATGTT
Organism: Agrochola macilenta; assembly: GCA_916701695.1. Classification (NCBI taxonomy): domain Eukaryota; kingdom Metazoa; phylum Arthropoda; class Insecta; order Lepidoptera; family Noctuidae; genus Agrochola; species Agrochola macilenta. Next base: position 4,194,749 of record OU753572.1, on the reverse strand, counting down.
GACTAGATCAGCAACGAGACGAGCACGCCTACCACCTCCAGCCTCGTCGCTCAGCTCCGCCTCACCGCCACCGATACCCAGCCCCACCACCGTGGGCGCTGTGACGACAACGGCCGCGGTAGTTGCGTCGAGCTCGAGCGACGAGTATTTTTCCCCGCCGACGTCGCCAACACCTGTACGTCGACAGGGGAGAGGCCGGCCACCAGCGGGCTTGGGACCACGAGGCCAACAGGCCCCGAACAGGGTCCCCGCTGCCGGTGGAATTGTGTCGCGCATGCGTTGGACCCAGTCCACAAATGAAAATGTGATGCGCGCATATTATGGGGCTACCGAGGGAGGAATTAACCTTACAGCGTACCGAGGTCGGATGCTCTCTCTGTTTCAGGTGCTTGAACCTGCCGTCAACGTCTCGGCTCAACGATTGTCGGATCAAGTGCGTGTTATTCAGAACAATCACCGATTAGATAACGCCACACTTGATCGGCTACGCTCGGAAATGCAGAATAGCTCTGCTAGTAACCCTCCCCCACCACAGAATGTCATACATGCGCCCGCCGAAGTCTCACTGCGGGCAAACCAGCATGATGAGGAGGAGGACGCCAGGGCTATATCTGCAGAAAACCTATGCAATGTGGAATTAAGGAGCGCATTGGAGGATGCGATCCGTGAGTACCGGTTCATATCACATGACCTTAGACCACGGCTACCACGTTTGCCCATGAATAAAAGAAACAGAGCACTGGTGTGTGCCCTGGATGCGCTGTTACCAAATTTTATTGAAAGCAGTGCAGACCTTTGCGATACACACTCAATCTTGTATTGCTCGGCTGTTGCGGCATGTCGAATAGCTCGTGTCAAATTTCCAAACACTGACCGAGCTGTACGACCGAAACCTGCTGTGCCAGACTGGCAGTGCAGGATTGAGCGTCGTATTAATGAGGCCAGGGTACTCATCGGGAAGCTCATCTGCTTCAGGGAGGGCAATACTCGCCCAAGGGTGATGCGCTTTGTGAGGCGGGCGTTCTCGGGAACTAATATTTGTCCTCGAGAATATGGCTCCTGTGTCACAGAGCGCATCGACTTCCTGAAGCAGAAAGTTTATGCATGGGCAAACCGTATCCGGCGGTATAGACGAAGAGTGGATCGGTACACTCAGAACCGCATGTTCCAGAGCGATGAAAGGTGGGTATACAGAGCATGGGAGCGACCCATTCCCACTCAAGGTGTGACTGACGCGCATCCACCGGAAAATGATGCCATGAGTACTTTTTGGCGAAACATTTGGTCGGTGCCCGTCAGTCACACTGAAGGTGATTGGATGCGTGTTGTTGAGCGGGCGTGTGATTCGATACCAGATATGGAGGCAATAACCATCAGCCCTCTGGATGTGGCCCGTGCAGTCCGTCCGCTGCCTAACTGGAAATCTCCAGGACCAGACGGACTGCACAATTTCTGGATTAAATGGCTACAAAAGTCACACGCCTGCTTAGCCTCGCAATTCCAGTCATCTTTAGAGACTGGGTCCCTACCACTGTTCTTTACGACAGGAGTTACCCACCTGCTCCATAAATCGGGTAGTACTGCGGAACCTAAAAACTATAGACCAATTACATGTTTGCCGACGGTCTATAAAGTTCTTACATCCATTCTGAGAGCAAAAATTGCACAACATATCTTTAAAAACTCAATTATGTCTGTGTCTCAGAATGGATGTAAGAATGGGTCCCGTGGTACTAAGGAGCTACTCCTTATAGACATGGCCATAAGCCAACAGGTCCGTAGATCCAGGAAGGATTTGTCGACATGTTGGATAGATTATAAGAAGGCCTATGATTCGGTGCCACATACATGGCTCACTAGGGTGCTGGAGTTGTACAAAATAGACGCAACTCTACGCACCTTCTTGATGTCATGTATGGGGCAGTGGAGGACGGTCCTTCTCTATCCAGGATGTCGACAGATCCGGGGGATCGATGAACCGATCAGGATTGAGCGGGGAATATTCCAGGGCGATAGTTTGAGTCCGCTTTGGTTCTGCTTAGCCTTGAATCCTCTAAGCACACTGCTAGAGAATTCAGGTCTAGGCTATCGGTTGACAAGAGGTGGTCAGGTTATATCTCACCTCCTTTACATGGATGACCTGAAACTCTTTGCCCCCAACAATTTGCGACTGATGGAGCTACTGAAGGTAACAGAAACGTTCAGTAGCGCCATCAGGATGGAATTTGGTGTGGACAAATGTGCAGTTATGCATGTAAAGCGAGGGGGGATTATGGAATCCGTAGGAACCCAACTCTCGGATTCCATACACCTTAGATCTCTCTCCTCAACCGAAACCTACAAGTATTTGGGTATGTCGGAAGCATTAGGCATCAAGGTTACCGACATGAAACAATCGTTGAGGGAGCGTTTCTTTGGCCGCCTGAATAAAGTGTTAAATAGTCTTTTATCAGGCGGAAACAAGGTGCGCGCCTTCAACGGTTGGGTCATGCCGGTTTTGATGTATTCCTTCGGCATACTCAAATGGACTCAGACGGAACTTGACGCTCTGGATAGGAAGGTCCGTACATTGTTGACAGCTTATCGGATGCATCACCCACGATCATCAGTGATGAGACTGTACATCCCGCGGAAGTGTGGGGGTCGAGGTTTCTTAAATGCTAAAACCCTCCACAACCGCGAGATTTGCAGTCTCAGGGAATATTTCCTTCAAACTGACGTGGGGATGCACCGAGATGTGGTCGCAGTGGACAAGGGCCTCACCCCACTCTCCTTGGCGAAAGAGAACTGGCGCAAACCTGCAGTACTTGATACTAACGATCGTAAGGAAGTCTGGCAAGGCAAAGAGCTTCACGGACGGTTTTTCCGGGCCCTCCATGGGCCTGATGTAGACTTTTTGGCATCTGTATCCTGGCTGCGTTTCGGCGATCTCTTCGGGGAAACCGAAGGTTTTGTCTGTGCGATTATGGATGAAGTTATCATGACGAATAATTACCGGAAATACATTGTCAAGGACGGTACGGTTGACATCTGTCGGGCATGCCACCGTCCCGGTGAATCAATCAGACATATTGTTTCCGGTTGTTCTCGTCTTGCTAACGGCGAGTACTTGCATAGACACAATCTAGTGGCTAGGATTATCCACCAGCAACTTGCCTTGCAATACAACCTTGTTGAGTCAGAAGTACCATACTACAGGTATGTGCCCGACCCAGTTCTCGAGAATGGTCATGCCACATTGTATTGGGATCGATCTATCATCACTGACAGGACTATTGTAGCCAATAAGCCTGATATTGTGGTGATAGATCGAGGAGAGCGCCGTGCAATGATTGTTGATATCGCTGTCCCTCATGACGAGAATCTCGTGAAAGCTGATAAAGATAAAAAAATCAAGTATCTCGACTTAGCACACGAGGTTGTCGACATGTGGGACGTGGACTCTGCAATCATTGTACCGATAATCGTAACAGTTAATGGCCTAATAGCGGAGAGCCTCGACCAACACCTCAGGAGGCTCTCATTGCGCGGCTGGGTCAAGGGCTTGATTCAGAAAGCAGTACTCCTAGACACGGCACGCATCGTGAGGAGGTTCCTCTCTCTAGAGCCCTGACCACCGGCACCTTGGACCCTGTTCCTGATGCCGATGGACCACTACTTTTTATATTTTTAAATGTTTTTTTTTTTTTTCTTTTTCATAAAAATATTTAAAAATGTAATTTGTATGTATAAAAATGTAATAAAGAAATAAAAATAATATTAAACTTAATATAAGTAAAATTAAACAAGTACCACATACAAAATTTTTAGGAGTAATAATTGATCAAGATATAAACTGGAAGGGACACGTAAACAGCGTCTGTGGTAGAATTAATAAATTCGTATACGCTTTGAAGCAAGTCAAAAATGTAACAAACATAAAAACTGCTATTATATCTTACCATGCATATGTTGAATCGTTACTACGATATGGTCTTATAATGTGGGGTAATAGCACTGATCTAAATAGAGCGTTCATCGCCCAAAAGAAGTGCCTAAGATCAATTTATGGACTTCAGCCGGATGATACATGTCGGCCAATATTTAAAAAACTTGGTTTGTTACCGCTTCCATCTCTCTATATTTACGAAATATGTGTGTTTGTGACCAAGAATAAACAACTATTCAAGACAGCAAGCGATGTATGTCCTCGGAGCAGACGTGATGCTTATGGACTGGTGTTAAATGATTTACCAAAGCTAACCAAATATAATAAAAGCTGTCTAGCAATGTGTGTACGTACTTATAATAAAATACCAAATAATTTAAAACTATTAAATGTAAGATTATTTAAAAACAAATTATACAAATGGCTAAATGAATATAGCTTTTATAGTTTGAAAGAATTTATGGATAAAAAATATTGACATTCTATTCTAACATTAATTACTTAATTATAATTACCCTGTGACATTAAATTTTTGCATGCTATGTTTTATCGTAGCTAAACATGTTTGTGCCACTCTAACCCATGCTAAACACCATTGTATACCATGTTTTACGCAAATAAATTATTTTATTATTATTATTATTATAAGATAAGATAAGATAAGATAAGTCTTTATTTGCCTTAAACATGGTATAAAGTTGTTACAGTCAGATATTAATCTAAAGTCCGCATGTTCAGCTATACAGGATATGTATCAATTGCATGCAAAATAATAATTATAAGTAAATTTAAAAGTTCAATGTCAATACAATAATAATAGTTTTCTCTCAGCATTATCTGCAATTACAGAAGTCCAGAAATTTATAATTTATTGTTGAGAAAATCTTTAATGTCATAAAACATGTGTTCTTTCAACCATTTCAGTAATCTGATTTTAAATGAGTTAATATTAAATAACAATTTTATTTCTTTAGGAATTGTGTTATAAATGCGTATACACATGACTAGGAAACTTTTCGCATACTTGGCTGATTTAGGAGTATCCTGCAATGCAAGTCTGCATGGATCTCTATTTCGAGAGTTCAGTTGATAAGCTTTTTTGAACAATCCCTTATTATTATAAACATAACTACAAATTTCAAAAATGTACAGTGACGGAAGTGGTAATATACCTAGCTTTTTAAAGAACGGTTTACATGACTCGTCAGGACGGATACCACAAATGGCTCTGATGCATTTCTTTTGCGCAATAAATGCTCTGTGTCTATCTGTGCTGTTACCCCAAATGATAAGCCCGTATCTTAAGATGGATTCTATATAGGCGTGATATGCTGTAATAGCGATATTTTTGTTGGTTATATTCTTTATTTGTCTGAGAGCATAAACAAACTTATTAATCCTACTGCACAAACTGTCCAGATGTACTTTCCAATTCAGATCTTGATCTATGAGTACTCCTAAGAATTTAGTTTGTGGAACTTCTTTTAAACTGTCAATATAAAGTTTGAAATTGTATTTACTATGTTTTGATTTATTGAACTGTATATAATTAGATTTATCTAAATTAATTTTCAATTTATTTGCCTGTAACCATTTAATAATGTCATCAATAGTATTATTAATGTCGATCTCATGATCAGATTTAGTTCTACACTTTTTGTCAGATGTCACAATCATTGAAATGTCGTCTGCAAATAATACACATTTATGGTTCGTCACTAGCGGTAAGTCGTTTATGTATAATAGAAACAATAAGGGTCCCAATACACTCCCTTGGGGGACGCCGCAATTATTAACTCTATAGTCAGATGAATACGAGGTTAGTAAATTTTCATTAACTTTATTAATAACAACATATTGCTTTCGGTTGCTTAGATAAGACGCAACCCACTGCAGTACTAAACCTCTTATTCCACTTTTTTCTAATTTTTTCAACAAGATGTCATGTGCCACAAAGTCGAAGGCTTGTGACAGGTCGAAGAATAGTCCTGTCGTTAAATAATTTTTATTTAGGGCATTATGAATATGCCCCAAAAGATTAGCAATAGCTAATGTTGTTGACTTTTGCTTTTGAAATCCATACTGTTCTTTTGTTATGATATTGTATTTGCTACAGTAGTCGGAAAGTCTCTTTTGCATACATTTTTCAAATAATTTAGACACTATGGGTATAAGGGTTATCGGACGATAGTTTTTTACATCATTTTTATCGTTTTTTTTGTACAGAGGTTTAACGACTGATAATTTTAGCGTATCAGGAAAAGTTCCAGAAGAAAATGAGAGATTAATCAAATAAGTCAAAATAGGAATTAATTCTGTACTGCAAGTTTTAATTACTTTTGTACTTATTCCATCGTAACCTTCTGAGTTAGTGTTATTTAAAGCTATTATTTCCTTTTTAGTCTCGTCTTCAGTCATAGGACTGAGAAACATGGAGTTAGGTATAGTCATGGTTTTATTAGGCACGTCATTATCATGTAAATTATTAAATGTCACAGTTCTAGTCGAATCAATAAAATAATCATTAAAAGCATTAGCTATGTCAGAGGGATTAGTCAGTATTCTCCTATCTAATTCTAGTTGAGAAATATCATTGTCACATTTTGTATTTCCAATTTCACGGTTAATGACTGACCACGTTGCTCTGCATTTGTTTTGACTGTTATTTATATATTTAATGTTTGAATTATTTTTGGATTTAAAGATACATTTTTTCAGTATTGATGAATATTTTTTATATCTAAGTATGTACGTTAGGGTTTTATTTTTATAATAGAGATACCGTAAGCATCGTTTAGTTTTGCAACTTTTTCTGAGACCCTTGCTTATCCATTTTTGTTTACTTGCATTAGAATTGTTTATTTTAATCTTAATCTTTGGGAAGCATAAATTATACAGTATACATAAAAACTCGTGAAATTTATTGAATGCATTATTTATATCAGGTTCAATATGTACCTCTGACCACGTTAAACTTGCAAGGCATTTTTTGAATTTACTAATATTTTCACTACAATAGTCTTTTTTGTACATAAAATATGATTTGAACTTTAAACTTTGCTCTTTTACTGGGAAATCTAAGAGTTGCGCTGTTTCGTGGTCTGATAAATATAGGGGTAACACCTCAGTAGAAGATATTTTTATGTTACTTAGTATGTGGTCTATACACGAGTCTTTACGTGTGGCAACTTGAACGTGAATCTGCAAGTTATAGTTATTGCATAGGTCCTTTAAGTAGTTGGTGACTTTCCCTTGTTTAAAAGTATTTATATTGAAATCACCAGCAATAACTATTTTTGTACTTGATCCGTATTTTTTTACCGTTTCGCACATAAATTGATCAAGTTTATCCAAAAATATGTTAGGATCAGACTTAGGCGTTCTATAAAGACACACGATTAGTAATTTGTGCAATGGAATTTCAACGCCACAGGCTTCAAATAATTTTTGGGTTGAGTACTTTTTAATGTGGGAGAGCTCGTTATAAACAATACCCTGTTTAGTGAGTATACAGGTCCCCCCTCTCTGTGTCTCTCTACCAAATGCAGCTGCTACGGTGTAGTTATTTAATTTTAAATATTTCTCATTTCCGGCACGCATAAAGGTTTCAGACAAACATAATATGTCTGGTTCTTTATTTGTGTCTCGTAACTCTAGCAATGTTAGTTCAAAAATTTCCTTTTTTGAAAGGATACTAGCGATGTTTTGGTGCAATATTTTAAAAGTTTTAGGTTCATTTGTTACGAAGTTGTTATTCACGAAAAAGCTGTGTATGATCTATGACCTTAAAATAGTATGGAATAGTACCTTTTTTTGTATGAGTAGAGTTTTCAATATCAGGACCATTTGTAGTAGAGCTTTTCGTTTGATGACGTGCAAAATAATAAGGGATTGTACCTTTCGAAGCTATTACATGTTTGCTATCAGGTTTTTTACAGTTAGTTTGATTACGCAGTATTATTTTCTTCAATTCTTTAACATTTAAATACTTATTTTCGTAATCGTAACAGTCAATAGCATAGTTTATAGACTTACATGCATTATATAATTTGTATTCAGAATCAATATATTTACAACATTTGTATTCACTGCAAATATTACGAATAGTTTGTTTCAAATCATTTATATTTATATACATATTCTTAAGTGGGCTCAATAAAATTACAAAATTATTACTGAATAAGTCGAGAATTTGGCGTAATTGTGCAGATAAGATTTTTGTATCATAGTCATTTTCCCCCACACAAATTATGAGTTTGTCGCCACTTGATTTAGAAATATTTTGACAATTCTTAATGATGTCACTAGTGAGCGCGTGTGGTTTTGTTTCCGCCGTCACAGTATATTTTATATATGAAGTAGCCGCTCTCGACTTTAACAATGCAGAAGAAAGCCCAACACATTGTTGTGTGCCAAAGATAAATATCTTGTTAGTACGTTCTTCTTTTAGTCCAATAGAAGTTTTCTTATCGTTGAATATTTTACCGCTCTCTTTTAAATCTAATAGCTTCTGTAGTTTTAGAATTTGATCCTTGAGGTGTACTATATCGTTTCCAGCCTGTTTCAACTGATCCTCCAAGTCAGCGATGTTTTTTTGTAGGCTTAGGATATTTCCGTGTGTATCTGTTGTGTTATTTGTAGTTCTAGACAAATTTCTAGGCGGTGTAAAGAATGCTTGCATATCTGAATGTAATAAAGAGTACGACGCATTTGCTTTTTTTGTGCCTTCATTGCTGTACAATACTTTTTGTGGGGACTGGCCTAAGAATCCTTTTAAAGTGATATTATCTTTAAGGAGTTTTTCATTTTGTTTGCGGAGCTCATTATTGTCTAGTATGACATTATCAAGTTCGTTCTGTGAGCTTCTAAGTTCTATCTGGAGGTGTTCAATTGATTCTTTGAGCTCAAGGTTCAGCATAGGATCAATTGTTGTATAGTCCATACTTCTTGACAGTGTTTTATCGGATATAGCAGTAGGATCATCGTACATATGTTCCATTGTTAGTATATGTGAGTCATAAGCTTCAGAAGTTGTGCTCTTTGGGGTGGACCAAGGTGTAGTCTCTTCTGGTACGTTTGGTGTGATACATCTACTTGATTCTGCTTTAGGTGATGAGTGTTTTTTCCTCAATGTCACATTGGATACTCTAGGGGTAGGTATATTTTGTTCTTTTGCTTTTTGAGAGCATGATTTGCACACCCACCTGAATGTTTTTCTCTCCTCTAAATTCTTCAAGCGATATACTTTCTCCGGATAACCAGCACAATCAAATTCAAAATGGTTTTTACAAGATGTGCAAATTAGCGTATTTCTGTGTTCCGCTAGTTTCTTGCATTTATAACAAGTGACTAGTGGCTGCTCTTTTCGGCCGCTGTTGGTGCACTTAGTTTTTGAAGACATGTTCCGTCTTATTCCAAAACACGGTCTAAATTTGGTACTGGGATTAGTACTAGCTTTAGTACCATGACTAAATAAAACGTTATTATAAAATGAAGTTTATCACTAGTTTCAGAACTATTTATGGTACTAAAGTTAGTCCGCCGAGTCCCCTAGTTTATCTTTGGTACTAATTTATTTGACGTTTGCGTTGATTATTATTGTTTGTCAATTTATATAAAAATCGTTAAAAAAATATAATAATATGATTGACTTGATGGATTTGGAAGATTTGGATATGCTGGAAACGTCTCGGAGGTCTTACAGACATCGACATCGTGTAAATCCTTTTGAATTGAGTGACGAAGATTTTAGAATAAGTATAGGTTCACAAAACGTTTTGGAGAAAAAATTGTGGATGTTTTACGTGAGGATTTATCCCACGACCCTCGAGGATGCCCATCGAATCCTGAAGTGCAAGAGGTTTGCGCATTACGCAACTGGGTTCGCCATTAAGTATGTAAGTACCTAGCCTTGGTCAATGCTAACCTAACATTAGACGAAATCCAAATAATATACTAATAATATTGTTTTATTCGTAGATTCAAGACGATACAGCTGATTTACATGGTGTGTCTCAACCAGTTGTCAACAAAACATGTAAAAAGGTAGCAGATGTTCTGAAGATTTATAAAAATGCATATTACTCTAGAAGTTCCCCAGTATTGCTAATTTTGAATGAATATAAGAGTAAAGAAAGTAAATGCTGATGGGGGTCAGTTATATATTAATAGAAATGGATTTTCTTGATTAAATGCTATACAAACTATATAAGAAATTTGTTTTTTTGTCTGTACCATACCTCTGTTTCGAAACAGCGTGTAGTGATCCAAGAACGGTAGTTTGAACGCCCGTTCGGTACGGTACGGTGGTACGGCGTCTCACCGTACCGTACCGATCCGCGCACGATACGCACCCGCCTTGTGTGTGTATTGAGATTTACAGTTAGGTATATTAAGAACAATAAATACAAATAAGAAGTGCATTTATTTATTAATATGTAAAGGACGTAACATAAACATGCGTTTAAAATTACACGCGCCGCCGCGCCGCCGTATGTGAGTCGCTGCACTTCACGCTAAAGATTGTTTAGCAAGCTCACGAGCGCCCAGCGTCCGTCGCCGAATCTCTGGATGTTTTTTAATGGATATTTCAGGTTCGATTAGTGGAATTGATAATATTGAGGAATTATTATTAATAAATTAATGTCCTTTCGAGTCGTTTTTCCCAAGAAAAACGTCACTCATGTTTATTCAGTCAACTTGACAGCTTTTTGCCAACTAACGTTTCGTTCACAAAAAAAAACCTCAACAGAGGTGTTAAAAAATAATGACAACTTGATTATAAAAAGCGCATCAAAAGTACAAGTTTTGCTTGTTCTATATATTGTAACCTAAACAAAGAACAATTTAGGACATATTTTGGTATTAATAAATAATTATTTAAGCATTTCAAGTGTTATTACAATATCAGCATTTAGAGGAACAGAACGTTGCTTCTAATAAAGCCTGCGTGAACGAATGAAAGAATGCCATTATTGTTTCTTATCTGTGGATATTATTTGAACCATGAACCTTCTTTGGTACTAACTGATCCTCGATTGGTCTTCGTTTTGTAATCGGGACACATTTTGAGGCTGGTACTAGCTTTGTTACCGTAACAATCCAAGACCTTTTAGTCTTGGTTTAAACCATTACTTATGCAGTTTTTTGTAATAAGACGGGTTAAGTTTCTTTCTTATTTGGTCCTAAATTGTATTTAATTTCCCGAACCGTTCGTTCAGTGTGTTGGCAGTTCAAATAATGTTTACTTCACTAGTCATTTAATTTAACTAGTAATTTCATTTAACTAGTCATATAATATTGTTTTTGTTTATAGTTTATGTTTTTATAAATTTAAATAATTTTAACTTCCAAAAAGTGCTGGTAGATGCGGGACTCGAACTCGAGACTTGACGCGTTGTCGTGTAGCGGCCGGCTTACGCCTATACACCACCGAGGCTCTAATGACCACAGCAAAATTAGACGCTCTGTTGCTAATACCTTAAGGAATCCAGACGTGTGTCATTGGTCCGTTCGAAGGTCAATCCACTTCGACACCGACACAAAGACATTTATAACGTTCACTTTTAAAAACTTTGATTTTATTTTGCTTGTATCTCCGTTAATAGTTTGTACACAGATTTAGTTTTTTCACTGTTTGTTATAAGTTTTGTTGAGCAACTATTAGTGTAACTTTAGAACAGATTACTGCACTTTAGACTATTATGCAGAAATAAAATGTTCGCGAGTACAAAAAGCACGTCCACTCGACACGGAGCGCGGGGAGTGGGGGCCATAATAAATAAAATATTATCTCGATGTGTAATCGAAAAAAATACTATGGTAGTTTGTATCCTACATATTCACCACAACGCAAAAAGTAGTCATGAATGGTTTTGAACCTGTCTTAACCATTATTTCATTTGGGGTTCTCAAGGGCTCAGTGTTGGGACCTCTTCTCTAAACGAATGACATCAAAATTGTCACAACTTACATTTTCTAGTGTACGGAAACGATACTGTATCCAGAATTATAGAAAAGCAAATTGTAATAATACAACAGTGTAGTTAGAAAGAAGACTCATCAGACTTAATTGTAATGCAGCGTCTACGTAGAAAAGGCCACACACACGAATCTTGCTGAATGATGCTCGATGCAAGCGCAGTACGTTTTTGCACAGCTTTTTCTCATTATCTGAAAAAACACATCGTAATAGTAATGTGTATGAACTAATCACAATATTGGGAATACTAGCTTTCGAATTTATAATATTACAGTAGTAATTAGTATAGTATGGATTATATAAATGAAAAATTAACCACAGCAAGTTGACTTCAAAATAAGTGCGCAAGTATCTTGAACACTTTGAATAGCCAAGTAGAATTTATCGCATTGATGGCTAAGTATCGTTTGCCACATTATATTCTTCACCAGCCATAAGTATATGAACACAGACACCAGATTCGCTGCTTCCTATAATAAAAAAAAAATTGACGTTGTAATTAAAAAACTGAGAAAAAGGGGTTGCACTAATTACTATAAATATACTCAGTTGTCATCATTAGTATGCCCTTATCCCAATTTATTTGAGGTCAGCTTAAATATACTTAGTGGTAGTAGAGCTTTTTTTGTGAAGAAGCTCGTCCGTGGAAGTACTGCCACCATACTTATTTCTGCCACCTAACAGCGTTGGTGTCTACCGTTTTGAAAGGTGGGTTCCAGTTTCTTTTTTCCTTTGGTTTGTGTCTTACCTGGTGCCAGAGTTTCTATGCCGCCCATAGGTATCTGACTTGGCTCTCTTAGACATGCCGTCGAGAAATATCTCTCAGGCATTTCCTCATTTGAAGCAAGTGATAATTATACAATACGCACATAAATCCGAAAAGTCAGAGGTTGGGCTTGGGTTCGAACTCGAGACCTATGACTTGGCAGTCCGACGGTCACACCACTAGGCTATCACTGTTTTTACCGATGCCGGTTCAGCCAAGTGAGACAAATCAGCTTTGACACAGGGATGGCATCACATTGGCGATGCCCCTGGTTTAGTAGATAGTCCACAGGCGGCGTTGATCACATCAGGTGGGCCGTTGGCTTGTTTGCCATTCAATAACGTAAAGGAAAACTCACTTTGGAAATGTCTTCTCTGCTCCATAGGTCAATTGCCTGCTGAATATATACTAGAGAAAGGATGAATACTTCTATAATATAATAGAGAATCTGAAAATGATGAAAATTATATTATTAAGCATCTAAGTTATTGGCTCACTTACTTGTCTTAAAAAAATCGTTTTGAGATATCAATTTCATGGAATTACCGTAAAGTACTTACGAATTCTTGGGTACAAAGTTTATGTTTGTCATAACATTCTAATATATTAACATAAGCCTGAAACACTTTCTTGCTATAATTTTCTTCATGTGTGTCTTCTATTTCTTGAGAATTTAAAACTTGAATGTTCCATAGACGAACCTTATTTTCCAACAATTTTAGTAATCGCGTAGCATAAATCGTGTTTAAATCGAAAACAACCAAGGAGTAGCTTACAAATATGAAATGACCAGGCAAGCTTAGCAGTACCCAAAAAGTAATCAGAAACACGGCATATACACCCAGAGCAACGATGACGAAAATCCAATTCCAAATAATGAAGTGCTCATAACTGATTTCAGTGTTGAGAAATCTGTGAACTTTTTGTAAAGTTAAGACAAACTGGACATGATTTTTGGTTTGAATGATTCTGATCACGAAATTCATAGCGAAACCGAAATAATAGAAAATGCAGCCAAAATCCGAAAAGACAGAAGTGTATTCTGGAGTAACTTTGTACCAGGCCGTACAATTGAAGTGAATATAAGAAATCATTAATACCAGTGTTACAATCATTGAAATAAAATTTGTGATGCGACGATATTTGGAGTTATAATATTATTTTTAATGTTATATTTAGGATAAATAATATTCAAAGGCAATAGCATTGACTGCACATCTCTATCCACAGTATTCGTAAGATATTGTATTCTAATATTACGGAATGTGTCCATATTTAACAGAAGCTTAGCACTCAAATGATAGGTATAATACCTAATCGATGGTAAATATACTGACATACCAACAATTTCATTATGTCAATGTCCTAGATGTCGTCAATAATAAATAACTGTAATGAATTTGATTACCTACAAAACTTTATGTACAATACACAGGCTGAGTTTTTCGATGGATCGCGAAAACTGAATCTTAGCGGAAAAATATATAGCCATACCAGTAATGTTTTCGAGCAATATCATGTTCAAATTAAAATTAAAGTCTGAATTACAAAAATACGATAATATAGTAGCAATAAGGTAGCAATTTTTAAGACGCAGATACTCGTATATGCCAGTGACCTTGAGTGGTTAGCTTGTGTTTTCTGTACTGAGCTCACGCAACGCGTCGCACGTCCAGCCAGTAATAGGACTCGCCCATCAAGGAGCGCTGTCCAAAATTAAACGCATTTTAATAAAACACGTATGAGTACTACTTTAAAAGATCAATAATTAAATTATCTTTAAAATGGTGAAGGTTTCAGAAAAATACGCTCGATAGATTTTGCGTGATTCTCAGTTTTTTATCAGTGTTAGACATATTAACTTTACAAATTAATGTCACTATATATAAACATTATCTAAAATATTCCTATATTAAGATAATAAGAAATGCTCTAATTTAACATTAAAATATTATTTCAAATAGTAGTGTTAATGACACTACTCGTTTAGACGTGATCTTCAGTCTAAAATAATTAAAAGTCGGTTATCGTCGCTTTAAGAACTATTTCGAAGTGTTTTTAACCGACTTCCAAAAAGGAGGAGGTTATATGTTCGACGCGTATGCATGTTTTTTTTTTTTTTTAATTTATTTCCTTCGATTTCTCCGTCAATTGTGGACCGATTTTGAAAATTATTTTTTTGTTTAAAAGGGCATGCCCCCGTTTTGGTCCCATATAAATTTTATTAACTTTGCTTGGATTGTTTTTGAGTAAGCTTCAATAATACGTATTTTTGCCACTTAGTATATGTGGATGATTTGATGATAACTTCCTGTGACTGTTATTTACATAGCAGGTACTGGTATTTGAATTTGTGTGGGGTAGGTACCACAACTAAAAAGTGAAAAAAAAAAATTGAAAATCATATAAACACTTTTTACAAAAAAAAAACAACCGATCCGTTTTTTTTCGGAAGTCGGCTGTTTTTTTTTTTGTAAAAAGTTTTTATATGATTTACAATTTTTTGTTTATTTAAATACCTATTTGAGAAGAAACCTGACAAAAATTTGTTCATCACAAATATCACAATGATACATTGTGAAGAAAATTCACAATTCAACATGTTCATCAATAACACCTGCCTAGCCTTATCCCAACTAGGTATATTGGGGTTAGCTTTATTATTCATTTACAGATCTGACTTTATGTTTTCGGTATAATTCGTGCAGTCATTTCGGTAGTTTTTCTTTCCTTCCTAGCCATATCATCTTTCAATTTAAATACTGTGTTTATTTTAAAGATTGTTCTATTGAGTCTATCTCTATATCTATGTGAGTGCACATTTAGGTAGTATAAGACTGGTCGGATATGTACGGTTTCCTGATCAGGATTCCTGATTCGGAGACCTGAATGCTTGCCTTACATACAAAATGGTCAACTAGGTGTACATTTCCGAACGGAAAAAACAGTGACGTTTGTTTCGGAAATTGAATCATGCGTTCGGGTCATTCAGAACGGAGATAACCGAATGAAGTCTTCCAGAACACAACGCTCGCATACATTTTTGCTCCGCAGCCGCACACAAACGGAAATTTTCGATCAGAACCGCGCCGTCGCCGTGTCGAGTGGACGTCTACCCATAGATTTGACAGGTGCAAATGTCAAACTACAAATTTAAATAACAACAATCACTTGAAATGTCAATATCTGTAATTAAAAAACGAACTTTAGGTCACTTTATTGTATTGTACCTAGTATTTTGTGCATACCAAAATGTCCATGTTTATACGTGCTTTCATGAAAGCGTCCCTCTACCTACTGGCAGTAAATAGCTAATACATAAAATCGAACGTCTGCGCTAGTCTCACGGAATTCCGAATCACGAATCCTGATCAGGAAACCGAATCAGGAAACTGTACGTACTCGTATGCGGCCAGCCTAGCTGACTGACTGCACATTTGAGTTACGAGTAAATCAAACGTCTTACTTTCAATCAATTTTGTAATATTGACTTGAGTCACATGAGGTGTAAATACAGCTTAGTTATTTAAGATAGATTAAGTTCTTTTGTTTTGTTTCCTTATATTTTTATAATAAACCTTTGATGTATCTAATTAGAATAAAGATAGTTTTAAGTCTTTTTTTTTGTTTCCTTATATTTCTCAAATAAATCTTTGATGTGTCTAATAAGAGTTAAGATAGATTTAAGTCCAAATACTTTTGTTTATTTACTTATTTTATTTGACTGACCAATTAGAATCTAGTAAGTCTGTATTTTAGTAAACGACTAAATATAAAGCCGGCTATGCTTGTCCAATAAGAATACGTTTAATTTTTTGAATTAAATTAAATTATAATGTAAAATATGCAATAAATAAGCTGCAAACACACTATTACACATTCATACAAAAATCACTCACTCTCGTAACACTGGCCGCCTACCTCGCAACTATTGCACGGTCCCGCAGCTCACCGCATATACGAAACAGATCTATAAAAGAGAGGCACACTCAATCACGGCGTTCTCATTCGTTCGACACTAGGCAGCCAAGGCGGACGGATGTGCTATGTTGTGGTTCAAGTTCTCCTGTTTCCGGCTCAATGGTTCCTGATTCATCATTTCGTCGCGCCCCGTGCCCGTAATCTTCGTAGTCGCCCCGACTACCGCTGTTCTATCAATTGCCTGCCTTTTTCCAGGCACTGTTGATAGTGGTTCTTTTCTACGAAATTCGTCAAAGTAAAACGTTTGTTGATAGGTCGGTGAGTTTCGTGGTTCTCGGTTGATACCTTCCGGTGCCAACGAAGCCGAGGAGGTGTTGACCCAATCACACCCGCCGAGCCCCACCAGGGTGAGGCAGTCAATAGACGGGTCCCAGAGTTCGGCCTTGGGGGGTCTCCGAGTCGGCTTTGGTGACAGTCTTCCTTCAACAGCAACACAACTAGTGTCGGTTGGATGTGTCTACACCGTTCACACTAGACAGGTCAGGGTCCCGTTTGCACAATAAGACTGGCGACGGGTAAAATAAGGTGGTCCCGATAGAGGAGTCTGTCCTTAGCTTAAAAATGGAAATGCTCCTAGTGAGGATGGGATTACGACCGAGCTCCTGAAAACTGGAGGAAGAACTTTGGTAGCTCTTCAACTCAGTCCTGTTGTAACTGCAGAAGCGTGGCGAAGGGGAGTGTGGTCGTTCTCTTCTATAAAAAGGGTGATAAGACCCTTTTAAAGAACTACAGACCCATTTCGCTCCTTAGCCACGTATAGAAATTGATTTCATGAGACGTTACGAATCGTCTAGCCAGAAGACGACGAGTTTCAGACACCGGAGCAGGCTGGGTTTCGAGGAGGATACAGCACCATAGACTACATTCACACGGTGCGACAAATTATACAGAAGTCCGATGACTATAATCGGCCCCCCTGTCTTGCGTTTATGGACTATGAGAAAGCTTTTGACTCTATCGAGACCTGGTCTATATTGGAGTCTCTGCAGCGATGCCAAGCCAACTGGCGATACATCCAAGTGCCGAGATGTCTTTATGAAAACGTGACAATGACCGTCCAAATTCAGGATCAGCGAACTAAAAATATCCCCCTGCGTCGAGGGGTCAGAGACAAGGGGACGTCATTTCCCCGAAATTGTTCTTCAACGCATTGGAGGATGTGTTTAAGACGCTGAACTAGGAAGGGCGTGGCATTAACATCAACGGCGAGTACATCTCACACTTGAGATTTGCAGAAGGCATCGTCTACCTAGTTATGATCCTGCCTATCCCATCTTGCTGTTATCCCCCCAGCGACGCCCTAAACCGAAGTTAGAACCCCACAGGAGGTGCCTTTAGCGAGCAGTCGCTTAGTTCGTAAGTTTTATGCCCTGGCTGAAGACTCTCGCAGTCGTCCTACCAGCAACACGCATTACTCACTCCACGTACGCAGGTGTTATTTCACATGAAGAATTGGTTTTATTTATTCTCTCGACTCCTGTGGTAATGAAGAAAGTCTTCAAACACATTTGCGCTGCACCATAGGAAATATGAGGTATTGCAGCGTCTTCAAAGTCGACATTGCCGTTTCTTCGACGCTTCCAATTATGGTAGGTACCTGGTTGTCTCAAATGTGATTTACATAAACAGCCCTATTTCTGTATTCGATTCTCTTCTTGAATGTGTTTAACAGCAATGCGAATTGGCAACACGGTGTTGAGCTCTTCATTTCTTTTTGTATCTGTATCTGAAACAACAGTGGTGTCCAGTCATTTCTCCAAAGATTGATTTACAAATTTTCATTTGACAAGCACCTAATGATTGGCAAAACATGATTTGTTATTTCATTATTATAGGGCAATAAGTTTACCTGCTACAGGTACACCACTGCCCAACCCTTCGGGGTGATGTTATGTTAATAAAGTTTGCCTAATAATTCACTTAAGAAAATAATTACCTGATAAACTTTTTTTAAATAACGTATAAATAAAACATTTTTATAAAACAAAAAAAACATTTTTTATTCATGTTATAATCTTTTTTGTAATGTATAATCCGCTGTAGTCTTTTTTTTTTATAATTTATATTTTATTTATTTATTAAATATTTACCTTTTACCTATTTTTAAACGTATTTATTCCAAACTATGAGATTACATGAATAAAAAATGAATTATTTGTGAAATAATACGGTATTCAAAAAAGGCACTGATTTGAAGAAGCAGTTATAAATAGCGGTTTTGGTAAGTTAAAAATTATAAATGGCACTAAGCAGTAAAGTAAACAAAAATGAGTAATAAAAAATAATGAAATGGATCAGTGAATATATAATTGAGCAGGAAAATAATTAAATGGGCGGTAAAAATTATTGAACGAGCGGTTACGTGTGGGCAGTAATAAATCGGAATTTGTCGGTAAGAAATCTCATTCTAAGCAATTCTATAAACAATGAGGTGGTAAAGTAGTGTTTGAGATATAGCGGTGTGACGGATGGAACCCAAATGATTCACCAACAATTAATAGAGTGGATCTGGCGTTAATGGTCACTGTTCTAACCTAACCTAACCCAAATGATTCACCAACAATATACCATAATTTTTACCGCTCATACAGTTATTGGACTGCACAATTATTTTTAGAATTGACATTGTATGATAAAATAACCGACAAATTGATTTTTTATTACTGTCCATGTTTTACTGTCGCAATAATTAATCAACCGCCATTAAATTAAATAACTGCTCAATATGTTTTTCAACTGATCATAATAACATCTCGAATATTTAAATAACAGCTCAAAAAATTAGTTCCCTTAAAAAAGTTTATCGGATAATTATTTATGCTTAATTAAATGAATTATTTGGCAAAGTTTGTTATTGTTTAATGATGAAACGACAAAATTAAATCATGTTTTTAAATTGCCAATCGTTACTAGTCAAGTGAAAATTTGTAAATTAATTGTCGGTGAAATGAGAGGACACCCATTGCACTCATCATTATATACGACTTGTATATAGTATAATCAGCCAATAATGTTCCCACTACTGGGACCCAGGCCTCCTCTCTGTGAGAGGGAGTGGGCCGTAATCCACCACGCGGGCCCAGTGCGTATTGGTAGATGTTACATGCCTTCGAAATTTTAGTTCTAGGACATGCCGGTTTCCTCGCGATGTTTTCCTTCACCGTTTTGAGAGCAGTGGTGATGAAATAATTTACTCAAAGTCAAGAGCCTACTCTTAGGTCGCGGCCATTACCACTAGACTACCACTTCTCCCTGCTGCTTTTATGTAGTATGGGACTGAAATTACGAAAAAGAATCAGCTTTTAACCTTACAATGTGGATCTCCGAATTCTCATGAAAATCGTGTTGAATTTCGTTAACGTAACAACTCTTCAACAATCCTACATTTCTTCACAGTATCGTCTCTAAAAGTGTAAAATTTCATTTTTTCCATCAAAATCAGAACTAAATAGGATGGGATAATTTCAGCTTTTCCGAAATACTTTCGAATTCTTCATTTGCTTTCTCATACGTTATTTTCATAAGTGTTATTTTTGCTAAATTAGATTCTGGAGTTTCAATTTATGAGTTGATGGGGTTAAAACATCAACCTTTTTATAATAGTGCAAAACTGTTCCTGGCGTCTCTTTTTTCGAACAGCGCTCGTATGGGGCCTATGTCTTCCAAATCTGAGTCGATTTTTAGGCATGTTACATGTTTCTCAATTTAAACAATCACAAGTATCACACACTCAGCGCTTATTGTGGCTTTGTATTTTATAATTGTCATTCGTACGGCATATTCAATTCACAATTGTTGTAACGTTCATTAGAAACTGATTTTGATTTGCTTTATTGAATGAGAAGAGTTGAAAATATTTTATATCATTAATAGCTTTAAAATAATTATCTACCAGGGATATAGCTGCAAATATATTTATTTTATCATTTCTGCCTACCCGTTGGTAGACTTGTCGTGAACAGTCCAACTGGTTTACTTATGACCTTCTTGTGCTTTTAAAATTTACAGGAATCGAAACCACTTTGGTCCCAATTTTCATTGAAATCTACATGGTCTGTTTGAAATTTCGTTCAGTATACCAGAAGCCAAAGGTTAACCTAGTCTGCATTAGATGCACGCACATGGTGAACAAGAGCATGCTACAACTGGGATATTCTCTTCTGTTACAACAGGCGCAACCAAAAAACTTTGAGCTTGGTGTATACTCCTTCTTTTACAGTAACCACACTGACAAGGTTTACAATGACACAACACTAAATTTTTAGTACATTGAAAACAACCGCAGGGTTTGCAGGAACATAGTAGTTGTTTGTCCGTTTTATACAATGATATTGATCTCGAACTTTTATCACATGGTTTACTTGGATCAGTTTGAACCGTTTTACTACTAAATAAGCTATCGCAGATTTTAGAACTGTAAGCTTTGTATACTTCTTTTAATTTCTTAATGATATCAAATTTTGATATTTTTTTTTATTTATTGTACATATTCGATTGCCTGCAACAGTCATTGAATTCTGCATCAAGCATATGGAACAATTCTCCTGCGCTAAGATTTGCAGTAACCGGCTGTGTTGCTACATTTTTGTATTTTTTATTAATATCGGATAGCTCGGTCAAACTGCTTTGCTTTTTTGAGACAAATACATTTTTTTCAGCACTTTAATAGTCTCTGCCTGATTTTTAAGTACATGTTTGCATAAATCAATTGTATATTTCGATGGTGGATGTGGTAAATCCAAGTTTTCAGGGACTTCAATTGTGTTTGTCTGTGTTCCAACTATGCTTTTACATATATTTTGTGTATCAGGTTGAATACATTTTGATGCAAGTCTATTTATACGAAATAGTTCTGTATTGTTGGCCGTTTCATGTGGTGATTTTGAATATTTTTTTGCTGTCTTAGTACAGGCACAACTTATCTCTGTTTGTTTTGGTACTACAAACACATAACCAGGTAACCCCGGTGGAATTGAAAAATTGGAATTGATCAATTGTATATTTCGATGGTGGATGTGGTAAATCCAAGTTTTCAAGGACTTCAATTGTGTTTGTCTGTGTTCCAACCATGCTTTTACATATATTTTGTGTATCAGGTTGAATACATTTTGATGCAAGTCTATTTATACGAAATAGTTCTGTATTGTTGGCCGTTTCATGTGGTGATTTTGAATATTTTTTTGCTGTCTTAGTACAGGCACAACTTATCTCTGTTTGTTTTGGTACTACAAACACATAACCAGGTAACCCCGGTGGAATTTTACCAGCTTTACTTACGGATTCACGACACCCACTGCTACTTTTCTGTGCTTGTGGTTTATGTGTACATTTCGTAAGCTCTTGTGCATATTCGGGTGCCGCAAATTTATTTTTGACTGATTCACGATATACACGACTATTTTTCTGTGATGGTAGTTTATGTGTACTTTTTGGTAGCTCATACATTTTCCTGTGTTTGAAGAATATTTCTGAATAATCCTTGCGTATTATTCGTTGACTTATACTGTAGTGACTTTGATCCAAGTGAATTTATATTGAATACTTGTGTACGGTTCTCTGACCCAAGTGGTGCTGTCTTAGTTTCTGATGATGATGATGTTTCTAATGGATTGCACACATTGCATTTATCTGTTGTTTTTTTTGTGCCTTCCTATTTTATTTTCTTTGCAGCATTGTCTTTCGATAAATATTTCTTGGCCTGTTTTGGATAGTTCTTTATAAGACTTTGGTAACTCAAAAACATAACCCGCGGCAACATTCAAACGATCCGGTGACTCTTGCTTATCACAATAAATTTTTGGAACATCAAAAACATAACCTGCAGCACCTTTCATAAGATCCAGTGACTCTTGCTGATGACAAATGTTTGATACCTCAGATGAGTCTTTCTTCTGATAATAAATCTTTGGTACATCAAAAATATTACCCACAGCACCTTTCATAAGATCCGGTGACTCTTGCTTATGACAAATCTTTGATACCTCAGATGACTCTTGCTTATCACAACAAATCTTTGGTACATCAAAAAAATAACACTCACCACCATTCAAATAATCCAGTAATTCTTACATATGATAAATCTTTGTTACCTGAGAAACAAAACCCGCCCCACAAAGTTTTGGTGACTCTTTCTTATCTCTGATCTCTGTTTCTACAAGGATCTGAAATGCTGCATGAGCATTTTTCTAATACACATTCGTTTTTCGGTAAATAAGCACTTTTTTGTAGTCCAGAAATCGATTCCTGTTGTTGTTTTGTTGCCGTCATACCTCGATAAACCTGATCTCCGATGCATGACCATTTTTCTAAAACACATTCGTTTTTTTTTGTACTTTCTGATGCTTTCTGATGATGTAAATAAGCTCTTTTTTGTAGTCTAACAATCGATTCGTGTTGTTCTTGTGTTGCCATCATATTTCCATAAACCCATGATGGGGTTGTGAGGGATGTTGTGGGTGGTTTTTTTTTTTTACTTAATTGAGATAATCCTGGACTTTCAAATTCTTTAAATTTTATGGTCGGAGGGTTTGCGGGCCGATTGCTCTGCATGTTCGCGCCGCATGCGTCCGAATAGTTCTCACTCGAGTCATGCAATCTCTTGGTGTAATAGAAACATGTTTTAGGTTCTGTGCAGTCTTCGCAAGAGCAGGCAAGATCAACTGGCTTTTCAGACAGAATTCTGAATGAATTCTTGATGTCACAATGTGAACACGAACATGCGGCCGCGTCACAAGCTTTACATGAATTTTGGGCCATACTTTTGAATATAAGCATACACACTTAATATTTTGTGTTTTTCCTCCTCTTTCGGTGTTACGTATAGATAAACTCTTTGATTACTTCGACCCCAGACTACTGCAACACAAACTTGGTGGGCTCAAGACCTGAAATAGAACATTTCACATCAATATCTATCAAACATTTTAGAAGAATAGCTTTTGCTGGCGACTTCGCATGCGTTGAGGACGGAAATTATCCCACGGGATCTTACTATCGGGATAAAAAGTAAAGTATTGGTAACAATGGTAGGTGGCCTAGGAAAGCACGTTAAGCTGTTGGTCCCGGCTGTCATTTGTAGATCCTTGACAGTTGTTACGAGTCGTCAAAAACCAGAAAGTCTGACAACCATTCTTACCAAGAGGTATCGTGTTACCCAGTTACTGGGCTGTGGAGGTCACATAGGCAGTCGCTCCATGTAAAATACTGGTAGTCAGCTGTATCCGGTTAGACTGGAAGCTGACCCCAAGGCTAGACAGATGATAATGATGGGTGTAGTGGTATAGTGAAGTTTAAAAATATAGGGACGTTATCATCAACAGTACAATATACAACACAAATAATATACCTAATTAAAATGTATACATAAATTTTATTTTATTTTATTTTTATTTATAGTTATTTAAAACGGTACAACACCAATTACATTAATTAACATAAAAAGATTAATATTGACAATTTTGTTGTATACATATAATTTAATTAAACTAACATGGAACAGTGGACTCCCTTGCATACTTTCTCTCACAGAACACCAGACATATACGCATAATTTTATTCCATTCATCCGGAGGTCTGGGTAGTCTATACGTCCCCATAAGATTTTACAGGCTACCGTGAGCTTATCAAGGCGTCTTCTCACCTCCAACGAATTAAAGCCCAACATCCCTAAAAGCAAGTTGGTAGGGTACATGTAGGGAAAGAAATGTTATAACCTCTGGAAGAAGCATCATAAAGAAGGTTTTCTGTACTTTTTCAAGCATCAGTGTTTGGGTCGCGGTATGGGGGTGCCAAACACAAGCACTGGACTCGAGTTTGGTTCGAACCAGAGTGGTGTACAATAGCCTAATAACATTAGGATTGCGAAAGTCACGAGCATTTCGCAAAACAAATCCCAGGCGCCTGAAAGAATCCTTCGTAAGGGTAGAAATGTGATCTCTAAAAGTAAGATATATAATAAAGACAGCACATGCACCGCAACTTCACAATTTGACTTATCGTTTACTATAGTGACACCTTTCTATCAGTAATGATTGACCACTCAAAAAATATTTAAAAATCAACATAACACAGCAGCTTGCTGTGCTCACTTATTGTGTTAAAGAAGCATACTCGTAGCTCGTATACATTTGTCTACCCAAAAGTTTCCTTAGCTCGCCACCCCTGCAAGTGTTGACACTGGGTTTGCAAATACACATACAAGCAGCACGCATTTCCTTCGTCGCCTCACAACACATCGCAGCTTGAATTTACAATATATCTGTCTAAAAGCTTCTTTAGCAAAACTCCGTGCAAGTTTTGGCATAAAGAAGCATTTGAACTGACCATATATTTGAGCACAGAATCAGAAATTAGAAGCCAATAATACTATTTGCGGCCTACAGCATAGGCACGAATTATAACACAAAACTTGGTACCGATTACGCGAAGAGAAAAGTATTATTTACCTTATTTCATTAGTAAGTTTTCGTCACGTAAGTCGCATTACGTAATTAACTTACGATATATTTGCAAATGTAAACTCTCTTGTAAGTAGCTCGTCCGATCGTAATTTTTTCTTACTTCTGCAGTCACAAGTCGATACTTAGAAAAAATGTACAGAAGCAACTTACAAGTGTAATGATGGCTTTATTAGGTACATATCCATCACCTCCTCCATTACTGAAAACTTAATTCTGTAGATATTATGTAATCATGATTTTTATTCTTTAGTTTTTATTGAATTTACTTATATTTTTTATTATAAAAACATTTTAGACATTGTGAAAATTCTTTTTTTTGACATATGTGGCAATAAAGTCACAGAGCATGTAACTATAAAGCCGTGTCTCCTGCGCGTGTTTTTTCGACACATTACACATAAACATCGAAACAAAGAGGCGTGGCCATACACATATGTGTATGCAAACATGATGTTTTTGTTTAAAACATTCCCCGCGCGGGGGAAGAGGGGAAGAGTTTGTTTCTGAGGTTTGTTTCATTTTCAACTGCCGCGCGCACCGCGCACATCTGTCACTGTCAGTCAACACAGGTTTTGAGGTTATATTATTATCGTGTAATAGTTGTGAACACGTTGTGATAAATTGACGATGGATTGGAATTGGAATAGAGATACTGTTCTTCACTTTTTAAACACGTCATTCTCTTCGGAACTCATTACAACATTACACAAAATGTGTTATTAATATAAAAATATTTTATTATGCAGGAGACATCTTGTGTATGAAAACAGATGTTTTTGTGTAAGGTTTTTTGTGTAATGTTTCGAAAAAACACGCGCAGGAGACACGGCTTTAGTTACATGCTCTGTGTGTGGCAAGAATTCCTCCTTTTTTTTTTTTTTGATGGCCGGTTTTTTGAATAAGTCCTTTTTAGGGTTCCATTCCGTACCGAAGTGACAAAAAAGGAAGCCTTCGACACTGCTGTGTATTTCAGGAACCACAAATGATATCGGGAATGCCTACTTATTAATAACGCTTGTCCGCCTATATTGCAAGCGAAAGAATTGAATAAATATTATTAGTTTCTTTGCAACGGGAGATGAAATCGAGGTTTAATTTTAAAGTGGGGTAACTAGGTCAAATGGAGTAATGAATAATTTGTATGAAAGGGCTTCATTTGGAAATTATATTAAGAGCGGCAAGAGCCAAGCCATAAGCATTTCTCTTATTGATTGTCCTTCAACTCGTATTATTAAGATCAAGTTCACTCGCTCACTGGACCCCTTCATTCCCTTCGAACCTGTCCGAGTCGGAGTGCCCCAAGTCCCAACACATCTCGACTTACTAAAAAGGCAATAAAAACTTAGGATGCAAGAGTTCGGGACTTGGGGCACCCCGACTCGGACAGGTTAGGCTCGAATGGCATGATGGGGGCTCAAGAAAGCTCGCAAGGCGAGCGAAAGAGCCCTCGTCATCTCCTTCGTGTTAGGTTCCTTTAAACCCTGCAGACAGAAATAGGAGCCCCGTAAAGCGGGGCTCCGTCGCCTACGCCTTACTTCAAAAATTTTGTATTCCCCACTTCGATCAATAATGCACATTCCCCATATACATTTTTTACCTTAACCTTCGAGACGTTTGACATTGACCTTGAAGGTGTCTCTCCTGTGATCGGGTGGGGGGATGGTTTACCCTCTGCCGCTCTTCTCCCTTCCACCTCTTTCTCATCAACCTTTTTATGAGATTTATGCCATATTATAAAATCGTTTAAAATTACTACGTATCTCCGGCGCGACGGCAGGGGAAGTAGGGGGGGTTCACTAAAATAGAAATTCGCATTACCGCATCCGTAAATGCGGTAGGGGGTGCGTCATTTCAAAGTGGACAAGCTATATTTAGTTTAAAATGCCTGCGTTGATTTAACAGAAAATTAAAAAGAGCAATTTCGAGTCCATTGCAACACCGGGATCTCGACTATGGTCAACTCTTTGCAGACAGATACCATGTAGACTATATTTTTATTGTTTTGTTTTTTTGTGAAAGTGCTTGTATTGCATTTAGGTAAACTAAGCTGGAGATTGTTTTAAGAACAATATCGAGAAAGTATATCAGGGTCGTCCTGCAGAAGTAGGCAATCGTATGTGCTTTTGCACGACTTAAATGTCGATGTCATCGGCATACATTAGAAAACGGGACTGAATGAAGCATTTCTTAATGTCATTGATAAACAAAATAAAGAGTAACTCCATAATTGAGCCCTGGGGCACGCCAGAGGTGACAATTATTGAACTTGATTGGAATCCATTAATTACTATCTTTTGCGATCTATGAACCATCGTAACAAATTGCTACGGATTCTGTAGTAAGCAATTTTACCTAAGAGCAGTTTATGGTCCACCCTGTCCTTCCTTGTGCCTTCTGAAAATCTGTGTATACAGCGTCAACTTGAACTTGTTCATCCATGCTTTTGAATAAAAT
This sequence comes from Agrochola macilenta, assembly GCA_916701695.1. Taxonomy (NCBI): domain Eukaryota; kingdom Metazoa; phylum Arthropoda; class Insecta; order Lepidoptera; family Noctuidae; genus Agrochola; species Agrochola macilenta. The sequence continues at coordinate 4,167,180 of OU753572.1, read as the reverse complement.
ATCTGCGAATAACATGAGATTGGTATTCATCGAACTTCGTTTAACAAACCCATGCTGCTCACCAATAATGAAGTTGTGTCTGACAAAATAACCGGGTTCAAGTGGATAATCTCAACACGGAGTTTTATAAGGCTTTTGACAAGGTGGACCATACCTTACATAATTAATTTCATGAAAGATTTTGCATCTGACTTCACCATTGTTTGATCTGGGGTTCCCAAGGACTCAATTTCACAGTCACAGTTTTAGTGTACGCATACGATATGAATATTTTTAAATTGGAAATAAAAATCTTCTAGTCCACGTAAAGAGTCAACAAGAAATAAAAACTACTATCCACAAAAACTATTTACTGTAGCCAGGATTACAAGAATGCAAACTGTAACAACACAACAATGTAGTTAGAAATAAGGCTCATCTGACTTAATTGTAACGCAGCGCCTACGTAGAATAGGCCACACACACGTAACTTGCTGAATGATGCTCGATGCAAGCGCAGTACATTCTTGCAAAGATTTTTCTCGACATCTGTCAAAAACACAACAATAGTTGAATGCCATAAAACCAAAGATTTAAATCGTAGATGTGCCCTCACCGTACTACGTCGCGCGAAAAAGTGCCCACACTGAGAAGAGTGACTTCGAACAATAATAATGGTTCCATGACAATCAATTCAAGTGTTGTGTGTCAGAGGTGTCAAAACGAAACAGAAACGCGACCATCTATTAACGCGTCAAGGCAAATCTACGATTTAAATCTTTGCATAAAACAGTATTAACAATCATTCATATCAAGTGATCTTGGATCCTCGCCGCTGATGATCATTAAAGCTTGCTTGCACCACAAAACAGTCAATTCGTTTACCACTAAACGTTTTTAATACATCATTCTGTTTCTGTGAATAGTTTGAAGATGACAGATACAAAATGATTTTTTAATATGTTATGCATTAAAAGCATTCAGTGATTTGTGGTGCACGCGGGCTTTACTGTTAAGCGTTTCATCTGGCAGTGGACAAAGAGTATAAAAATATTCTCATGACATACGTAGCACGTAAACATCAAAAGTATGGATAGTACGTTCTAGATTGTATAAAGAAATAACCCGAACAAGTTGACTTCAGAATAATTGCGCAAGTATCTTGGACATTTTGAACAGCTACGTAGAATCCCTCGAGTTGATGAATTAGAATTGTTAGCCACATTAAATCCTTCACCACCCAACATAAAACAATCAGCGACACGAACATTGTTTCGTTCTGTAACAAAAATGATTATCAAAACGTTGCATCACCCGATGGCAAATAATAGTAAATTAAAGGTGCAATTCCGAAGGCAACCGCAGATTGCAAACCGCTTGAAACGTAGATGGTGACATTGCCTCCCGCTGCAATGTCGCGTTTTCATAAAGTTACATAGAAGCTGGTGGCTTTACAGTAGCGGTGTGCGGTCTGTGGTCTCTTCCAGAATTGTACGTTAAATCGTATCGTACCGTGTTCATTTTGCCTTTTTTAGATGTTTCAATTGCCACTTCAGTGTAAATTAAAGAGTATAAAAACTCCGATAAAATATGATACAGTATCTGAAAATTTTATCATATTTGTTATTTGATTTCCAACAATCGTCTTTGTCTGATATCTTGAATTACAATTTAATTTATTGGTAATTATATGTACAGTAAAGTACTTACGTATGGCTGAAAACTAACTTTGTAGATGTTATAACACGCTAATATATCATGAAAAGCCTGAAAAGATTTTGTGTTAAAACAAATCTCTTGCGAGTCCAATTTTTGAGAATTTAAACCTTGAAAATGCCAAAGGTTTAACTTACTTTCCAACAATTTGATGAGTCGCGTGGCATAAAAAATATTTAAATCGAAACTTATCAAAAGGTAGCAAAAAGAAACTGTATAGAAAGGTACACCTAGCTGCATATAGAAATAAGTCAAAATAATGACATAAAAACTCAGAGCCACGCCTCCAAGAACCCAATTCCAAATAATTAAGTGGTTTACACTACTGTCCTTGTTAAGAAGTCTGTGCACTTTTTGAAAAGTTAGGACGAACTGGACGTTATTACTGGTTTGGGTTATTCCCATCACGAAATTCATTGCAAAACCGAAACAGAAGAAGATACATTCAAAATTAGAAGTGATAACCATAAAAATGGTATATTCTAGACTTTCCTTGTTCAAGTTTACCAAATAAGTGCAGAATATAAATGAAAAGATAAAAACTAGTGTAACAATCATTGAAACAAAATTAGAAATGAAGCTATTAGGAGTTATTAAATCGCTTTTGATGCGATATTTAGGACAGAACATAAAATATTGCATCAGATTCAAGGGCAATAGCATCGACTGCACATCTTTATCCACCTTATTGTGCATGATACAATTTACGGAATATTTTCTTCCGATATTTCGAAACGTCTTTTTTTTGTAGATCATTAACGATAGCTTACTAGGGCACAAGTGATCGATATAAAAAGTAATGTATGTTTACCCCACACATCAAATTCATTACGATAATATTATGTTGACGTGACACAATAATAAATTACTTTATTTTGACTAAACATGATATTATGTACGCACGAGTCACGACGACATATCAAGCTATATATTTCAAGTACAAGCTGATCTCTCACTGTACGGAAAGCCTTTTCGCTTATAGGTACTAGAAAGGGTAAAAAACTCTTTTTTATGCATCAACGGTAATCGAACGCAACATTTTTTGTGCGAAAAACTAGTGTTTTTCATTAAAAAAAACCGGCCAAGTGCATGTCGGACCACGCACAATGAAGGGTTGTTGGATTTCGTGGTTGGGATGAATTTATCCCACTGTCTTTTCTATGTCATATGTGCCAAGGAGTGTCAATATGTGAAAAAAGAACTTATCTTGTAAATTATCTGAGTAAATTATATAATAAACAAATTTTATCAGCAAAATAGTCCAGTCATATCATTAATGCCCTTTTAGTAAGTTTAGGTATTTCTATGGACTTTGGGTTTTTGCCATAAATTTTTGAGCATTCTCCTTTGGCATGAACGGTTTCGAATCTGACTTTACCATTAAAATGGTAAAGTCTTCTGAAGGCCAATTCTCGTACTTAAAAAACGTTCACATTCTAGTCGCAAATTGTCAAACTTGTCAAAAATGTTGGTAAATTGATTGTATTTTTGACAGATTGCGAATGAGATGCGAATGTGAATGTTCTTAAAAATTACGGGAATTGCCCCTCTGGTCAGTTTTGAGTCCTATAGAAATGTGAGTTGTAATAACATTAAAAAAAAATTTAACAACTCACATTTTCTAGTGTACTCAAACGATATGTAATCCTAGAAATCTTAAAATCAAAAATCTTGTAGTCCATGCAAAAAACGAGTCCACGAGAAATGAAGAAATAACAAAAATACTGGCAGTCTACAACGATTTATTGTAGCTAGGATTACAGAAATGCAAATTGTAGCAACACAACAGTGTAATGAGAAAGAAGAATCATTAGAGTTAATTGTAACGCAGCGTCTACGTAGAACAGGCCACACACACGTATCTTACTAAATGATGCTCGATGCAAGCGCAGAACGTTCTTGCATAGCTTTTTCTCATAACCTGTTAAAAATACAATGTAAACATTTAATTTAGTTATAATCAAGCAAGTAGTATTTATAAAAATATTTACAGAACAATTTTTTAGGTGGTTTGCATTCTATGGACCAAAAACTTGAATGAAATCACAATTTAGAATGTATTTGTAAAGCTGAGCTTACCTGAGCAAGTTGACTTCAAAATAAGTGCGCAAGTATCTTGAACACTTTGAACAGCCAAGTAGAATTTCTCGCATCGCTGGATCAACATGGATTGCCACATTAAATCCTTGGTCAACCACATACACATGATCAGCGTTGCCAAAGTTGTCTTATCCTGTAACAAAATAAGCATTTGATGCTACAATCCAATATGTTCCTATAACAGAAATAAACGCTTGTCTCACTAAAAGTACACTCATCAAAAAGTCTTCCACCACAATATGATGACAAAGATGTTTCATAATAATGTCATAGTTGTCAAAATTATTATAATACTCACAATGTTATCAATCGTCAAGCCCATCTTTAGAACGTCAATTATTGATTGAATATTATGTAGAGAGTGGGTGAATATTGCAAGTATGTAGTAAAGTATCTGAAAAGAGTCAAAATATAATAATTTTATTTTTAGTTCTTTAACTAAAAATAAAATTGTTTAGTATGTTCTATAGAGATAAAGACTCTCTTTTTTTTTTTTTTTTTTTTTTTTACTAGCCTGCTCTGTCCCACTCCTGGGCAAAGGCCTCCCTCCACTCCTTCCATCGTTCGCGAGCCCGCGCGTCTTCCTTCCAGTTTTGACGGAACCTATCCAGCTCGTCCCGCCATCTCCTACGCGGTCTGCCGCGACCCCGCCTCACTGTCTCAGGGCACCAGTTTTGTGCTATTTGGGCCCACAGTTTGTCCGGCATGCGACAGACATGTCCTGCCCAGTCCCATTTAAGTTGGGCAGCCTTTTGAGCCACGTCAGTTATTTTAGTTTTGGAGCGCAGTATTGTGTTTCGAACACGATCCGTTAATTTAACTCCTAGTATACTGCGCTCCATTGCTCGTTGGCAGACCTTGAGTTTGGACTTCTGGATGTTAGTCAAAGACCAAGTTTGTGCACCATAGGATAAGACGGGAAGAATACACATGTCCATGAGCCTGCGTTTCAGTGCCATTGGCAACTCACCCTTGAATAGTTCCTTCATGGACCAGTAGGTCTTCCAGGCGTTTTCTGTTCGTCTTGTGATTTCTTTATCTTGCCTCGTCTGGAAGGAGACTACTTGGCCCAAGTAAAGGTATTCCTGGACATGTTGTATTGTCTCCCCGTCTACATTTATGCTTCGAGGTGTTTCATTGCACATAACTTTGGTCTTCGACATATTCATCTTCAGTCCAACCTCAAGGCTTACATTATTAAGTTCTTGGAGCATCTGTTCAAGTTCAGTGGCTGAGGAAGAAAAGAGGACAATGTCGTCGGCGAAACGTAGATTTGTCAGTCTCGCTTCGCCAAGGACAATGCCTCTTTCCCTCCATTCGGCTGCCAACTTAAAGACTCTCTTACTTTGAGTAAAAAATTACGTCAACTTTAGTTCCTAACACTGCCATATTATAATAATATAATAGATGACGAGACGATTTAGCGTAGCTGGCCAAATGCTTCTGTCATTTTTATTTTTCAAAACTTTCCTTACAAGATCTTGCACCTTAGCAACTTTGAGCAACGTGCGCTTGTGCTCTTTAATACCTTACGAAAATCATTTTCATTAACTACACATCTCTTACATATTTGTTTTAAAGTCAACTAGGTACTTACGAATTGCTGGAAACAGTCTTTAAGAATCTCATAACACACTAATATATCAACGTAGGCCTGGAACACTTTATTGCTATAATTTTGTTCATGTGCGTCTTCCGTATCTTTAGAATTGAAATTTTGAATATTCCATAGGACAACTTTATTTTCCAAAATGTTAATGACTCGTATCACATAAACAATATTTAAATCGAAAACTACCAAAAGGTAGACGGCATATATTGCATAGAAAGGTACATTCATCAGATAAAAATAGGTGAAAACAAAGACATAAAAACCCAGAGCCACTATAACGATAATCCAATTCCAAATAATTAAGTGCTTAAATTTGGTCTCATTGTTGATAAACCTGTGCACTTTTTGAAAAGCCAAGACAAACTGGATGTATTTTTTGGAATGACTCAATATTCCGATCGTGAAATTCATAGCGAAGCCGAAACAATAATAGATGCACTCATATATACCAATGATATCCACGTAACTTATGTATCCTAGATTTTCCTTGTTCGTGGATACCATATAGGTGCAGTGAACGAATACAATTATAAATACTAGTGTTCCAATCAACGAAACAAAGTTTGAGATGAGGCTATTTGCAGTTATATAATCATTTTTGATTCGAAACTTAGGACAGAACATGATATGTTGCATCAGATTAAAAGGCAACAGCATCGACTGCACATCTTTGTCCACCTTATTGTTTAAGTTAAGATTCACAGGAAATGCTTTTCCAAAATTTCGAAATATCTTCATTTTCCTCGACATAACAGTAGTTTTCCAGCACGCAAGTGTTACAATAATCGATGGTTAATGTATTAAGAATTCACATCAACTTTACAATTACAATAATTTTTATGAAAAAAGGTAATAATTCATTACTTTCATGCATTGAATGCTTTCACGTATTTGACTAAACAAAATATTGGTACACCGTGACACTTCCCTATGTCACCTTATATCAACAATCTACTAATGTATTTAGAATCATAGTTAATAGTAATAATAGCTCGTGGCTAAGTAACAACAGCCGCACTGGTCGATCCATCAGGTTACAGGCTACGCTTGCCGGGGTTGGTCAGTGGATGGGTGACCATCTTTACATACCGAGACTCCTCCGTGCCTCGGAAAGCACGTTAAGCCGTTGGTCCCGGCTGTCATTCGTGAATCTTTGACAGTCGTTACGAGTAGTCAGAAGCACGAAAGTCTGACACCAGTCTTACCAAGGGGTATCGTAATACCCAGTTACTGGGTTGTGGAGGTCAGATAGGCAGTCGCTCCATGTAAAATAATGGTATTCAGCTGCATCCGGTTAGACTGGAAGCCGACCCCAACATAGTTGGGAAAAGGCTAGGCAGATTAAGTTATTAGTAATTTATTAAATAAATTAAATATACATAAAATGTAAGATTCGTTGATATTTGTCTTGTATAGCAACCGGCAGCAAGTTTATCATGCTCCCTTAGATGTCACTGCTTGCGGTAGCGTCGGGGGTCGGGTTGCCTTCTTCCCTCAAATATAGTGTATAGCGATTTTCGATTGAGTATAGATTTCGATGATTTTTTTGTTGGTATATTGGCGAGCGCTAGCCGACATTATAGCAAATAATTTAATTTGTATAGATTCAAGTTTTTCTAACTGAACAGACAGCTGAGCTGCTGGGCAGTTTGTTGCGCCACTTCTACTCCCCAGCTAAGCACTAGGAAGTGGTGAAGGGCGGGCGTTTTTGGGGGACTGTCTTATGTAATTTTGACGTTCGAAAAGTGCTGATTTTCAGCCTGACTGACTTATGAATGACTTTTGAATTTGTATATAAAAAAAATACAAGACAAATGCTATACATGACAATTAATTATACATGACGCCTAAAAGGGGATCATGTATACATAAATAAAAGAGAAATAATAATACTGATTAGCAATTAAATCATCAATTTAATAAAAACTACAAAATTGTGAACTGTAGCAAAGCAACAGTGTAGTTAGTAAGAAGACTCATAAGACTTAATTGTAGCGCAGCGTCGACGTAGAACAGGCCACACGCGCGTATCTTGCTGAATGATGCTCTGTGCAAGCGCAGTATGTTCTTGCACAGTTTCTTCTCAAAATCTGTCAACAAATAAATTCATGCGCTCCATTGCTATTTCATAATCATCGTCTACCAATCATTAAAAGCACACTGGGACGGCATGGCAACATCGCCGGCTACGTATCCAAAGAATTCGTATTGAAATGTATGACAGTTAACTCACTTGGCTACGGACTCGTGACGTCGCCAATTTGGAAGCGTAGGGGCTCCACGAAAGACCGGACTCTACGTAGAAACTTCATACTCTGGCGACCGGGTGACGCGTAGCCAAGTCCCCAGTATTTTGTATACAAGGAAGTCACGTCTCCCCCAATCAGTGGCCAACTGATCGCCAGGACGGACACCGCGTGAAACTGGCTACTTATATGCCAACCTCATTTGTCTACGGTAGGTAGCCAGAGGTAGCCATGGCTACGTAGCCAGCGACATCGCGTTCTAAGGTAAAAAAAAAAAATATCTTTGTAGAGCAATAACCTGAGCTAGTTGACTTCAAAATAAGTGCGCAAGTATCTTGGACACTTTGAACAGCCAAGTAGAATTTCTCGCATTGCTGGATCAATATTGTTTGCAACGTAAAATTCTTTATCAACCAACTAAATATAAACACCACCAGCAAAGTTGTTTTATCCTATAACAAAACAAATGTTCGAGTTTATTGATAAAAAATTCGACGACACATCAAGCTACTCAATTTCAGTTTACCGCACTATGTACGGTTTTCCGTACGATGAAAGATGCTTTTATACAGAAAGTGACGTGTCGTCGTGCTTATCACCACAATATCCAGGGTGTTAGGGACATGGACGAGCAAACCATTACCAAAGTCAAAGTCAAAGTTAAATAATGTATTTCAATTAAGCAATTTTGAACGTCAACATTAAAAAGGGGGTGACTAGAAACAATTCTATAAAAAAATTAATTGATTCTAGTCGCCCCTTCCAAAAGGTAGTTTTCGTATGCAGAAGAATGGGCAAGAAACTCCACCGTTGCTCGTTTAAAATATTTTGCTAAATTACATATCATGAATTCAGTACATGATTCTAGCTAGACCAGCGTTGAAATTCGTCATAAATTTTGATCGTGTAGGTATTACAGTTTTGTATGAAACGTTTTTTTTATAACCGACAAAAAATATCTTTTCAATCGGGGGTTCAGAATCATGTGCTGAATTCATGGCAACAGTTTGCGCTTCGAGGTCCCTTACACTGTGTATTGCTATGTTGACAAAAATGATAGTAACATTATGCTCACTGTATTTTTGATCATTGCGCCTGATCTCAACACGTCGATTGCCACTTGAATATAAACCAAAGAGTGAATGAATACTTCTAAAATATAATACAGTATCTGAAAATTAGCAAAATTAACGCGATAATTGGGTATTTGACATATTTTTTTATACTGCTACCCGAAACCTAGAGAAAAGATCAGGAACAGTAACGTCTTCGTTGGCGTTTTAATTAAAGTCTATTCAAGAAAGAGACTGCACTACTCCAATCTGACGTCGTCGTAACGCAGAAGCACCATAGTAACTTGCGTCATTTAGTAGAGGACACAGTACAGAGATTTTTTTATAACATTTCCCGAAACCTACAGAAAAGATCAGGAACACTAACAAAGAGTGTTTAAATGTCTGAAAGACCGGTGATGTTCGAAGCGTTTTAAATTCTATGCGAGAAAGAGACAGCTACAACGGACAGACAGCAACACACAGAGACAGACAACAAACAGCCCTCAGAAACAGCCACACACACACAGCAACACACAGAGGCAGATAACAAACAGCCCTCAGAAACAGCCACACACACACAGCAACACACAGAGGCAGACAACAAACAGCCCTCAGAAACAGCCACACACACACAGCAACACACAGAGGCAGACAACAAACAGCCCTCAGAAACAGCCACACACACACACAGCAACACACAGAGGCAGACAACAAACAGCCCTCAGAAACAGCCACACACACACAGCAACACACAGAGGCAGACAACAAACAGCCCTCAGAAACAGCCACACACACACAGCAACACACAGAGGCAGACAACAAACAGCCCTCAGAAACAGCCACACACACACAGCAACACACAGAGGCAGACAACAAACAGCCCTCAGAAACAGCCACACACACACAGCAACACACAGAGGCAGACAACAGACAGCCACACACAGGCTTTATTATTATATGTATCCTAATACCTAATAATGCAAATTTTTGGTAACTTCTTTATTCCGATATCAAATTACTTATACTATTTGAACTACAACTCGTACCTATTAAAATTGTTTTGAATTATCTACTACGGACAATAAAGGTACCTATTCAACTTCACGGATACAAAGGAAGGTACTTACGAATTGATGAAAACAGTCTTTATGGATATTATAACACTCTACTATATTGACGTATGCTTGAAACATTTTTTTGCTACAATTTTCTTGCGTATTTTCCAATTTTTCAGAATTTAAGATACTAATGTTCCATAGAATAATTTTGTTTCGTAATACTTGAATTATTCGCGTGGCATAAAGTATATTAAAATCAAAAAATACCGTCAGATAACACGCATACACACAAAGGAAAGGTAACAGTCGTATGTAGACATAGGTGGGAACAATGACATAAAAACTCAAAGTCACTAATACAAGAATCCAATTCCAAATAATTAAACGGTTAAAACTGGATTCATCGTTCACAAAGCTGTGCACTTTTTGAAAAATAAGGACAAACAGGATATTGTTATTGGTTTGAACGATTCCGATTACGAAGTTCATAGCAAAACCGTAACAGTAGAAGAAGCAGTTATATAAGGAAATGTAGTAATGTAACAAATAACCATCTCTTAGACCTTGTCCATGCATGAACACGGCCATGTAGGTATTAAGTATGAATAAGATTATGAATATTAGTGTTGCAATGATCGAAACACAGTTTGAGATGAAGCTATTTGGAGTTATATAATCATTTTTGATGCGATATTTCGGACAGAACATGATATGTTGCATCAGATTCAAAGGCAAGAGCACCGACTGCACATCTTTGTCCACTATGTTGTTTGAGTCCAGATTCACAGGATATTTTGCTTCAAAATTTCGATATGCCTTCATTTTTCTCAACATTGCCACTAGTTTTCCTGCACGCAAGTGATAGTACACTAATCGATGGTCAATGGTCACATGAATTCATATCAACTTTTTCATAATTATAATCATTTAGGTAGTTTCATGAATTAGAGTAGATGAAATTTACACAATCGGTACTAGGAAACCGCCCCTGCTATGCTCGGGTGCAGCCTTTTGATGTGGCGACATGTCAAAACATCGCTATTTCTATGCTATAACCAAGTAATAAATAGGTACATAAACTTTCAAAAATAAATTCTTTAAGCGATGGTGAAAACTGCATCAAAATCCATTGCGTAATTCTGAAAAACTAAGCGCACACACAGATAGACACGAAAAGCGACTTTTCATACTATTTCATTTAATTGATGTTTGTATTTATTTGTATAGTTATTTAGTTAGTAGTTTAATTTAGTACACACGGCTACACATCAAGCTATACATTTCCAGTTTATGCTGATCTCGCATTGTATAGGATTTCGGTACAATGTGAGGTCAGCTTATACTGGAAATGTATAGCTTGATGTGTAGCCGTGCGTACGTAGTGTAAATAGTTAGTTTTGTTAAATATTTTAAAAGATATTATACTAATAAAAAATATATATACAGGGTTATTGGTTAAAAAACACTAGGAGAAAAAATTAAGGGATCAAAAAAAGAATTCAAATCAAAACCCTCCTTAATTTTCTTGTGCGATCAGCGGTTGCTGGGATATTGGTGGTTAAAGACAAAAAGATCCTTTTCCATTCAAAGTTCGATATCTCAGCGAGAAGTGGTCGTATCGAACTTTTCAAAACAGCAAATTAAAGCAGAATGAACAAGTTATCCGATCCATATAGTGGTGAAGTTGAAAAAAAAAAACAAGTTCGTAGACCAAAAATAGGAACCGAAAAAAAAATATTTTTGTTTCGGTATTCTTTAGGATTGAGCGAAACACGTTACTTTAAAAAAAAAAAAATCGTAAGATCTCAAAACTAAAAACTTTGAGCTTTAAAATCCTTTTTTTGTTAATTCTAGTACGACCATTTTTAAGGGAAATACAGCCACTTGGAAAACCTCAAAAAATTTGGATATTTTTTTTGATCCCTTAATTTTTTCCACTAGTGTACAACATGTAAAAAAGCCCTGTCCCATCCGTGAGGGTTTATAGTACTGAGAGTTGACGGTGCTGATATGTATAGTACTGAGAATATTTATTTATGCGGAAAATTTCCGAAAAAAGGAAAAAAAAAATGCAATTTTTTTTTAAAGGAGCTGATTTAATGTGGATTTTAAATAGCCATAACTTTTTATATTCAATAGTAATAAGTATTTTTTATTTTTTTATAAAACGAGTGTTTCTCAAAGTGGGCGATAACGCCGCCTTGTGGGCACTGGAGGCCTAGAAGGGGGCGGTAAGGGGCCCAGAAAAAATTGGGGCATGTTGAAGTGGTTTAGGGGGACGATGGCTGATGTGGTTTTTAAGCTGTGGTAAAGTAAACAAAAAAATAGGGGGCGCTGAAAAACAATTGATTTTCAAAGTGGGCGGTACATGAAATAAGTTTGAGAACCTCTGATGGGTTAAACGAAGGGCTTATTACGATCGGATCCCGCAATCCGATCCTACTTTGTGGGATTCGTAAGGAATGTGGATAAAATTAATATTTTGTTCCGAACCGATCCGAAATGATCCGGGTACATATTTAAACGTCGAAGATTAAAATACCTACGGGTAAAATGTCAATGTTCAAAACATCGAAAACTTAAATATCGAATGACCATGTAACCGAAAATTAAAATAACGTTAGTTTATAATGTCGAATAGTTAGATAACCTACGTCCAATATTATATGTATCTAAAATCTAATTATCTACAAAAGTCACATCGAAATACCTAAATATCGAAGTACAGAGTATCGAATGTCCTAAATATCGATATTTATTTATTATGTATGTCAGAGGGTAATTTGATTATTCGGATATTGCGAAAACCCGGATAATTAGAAAATGGTGAAATAAAATCTGCGAGCAACTTGGACGTAGCGTTTGCCGGCCGCTGCCGCGGTACCGCTCGCTACGCTCGCTCGGCTCACGCGCGGTTGGTCACAGTTCTATCCTAACCAAACCTATTTCTTCCAGTTCAAAATGATGAATGAAGTATCATGTGTCATGTGTTACACAATTAAGTGACAGGACAGAAACGAATCGCTGCAAAACCGACTTCACGCAGTCTTGTCTGCCCTACCCTAGAGTGTAATTTAAGCCCGCGTAGGCGCGGAGGGGTGGGGCGGCCCGCGAGCTGACGAACAGGTGATTTCAAGGCCCGCCGCCGCGGCTGAGGCTGGCCAGCGAAGCCGGTCAGCAAGCCGAAGCTGCGGTGGTGAGCGTTAAAACCATCTGCGACGATAAGATCGCGTGGGGCCGCTCAAACCCCGCAGCGCCGGATAATTTGTTCGATATTTTAACGTAAATATAATGAACTTAGGTGTATTAAATGTTGAAATTTTGAACTTAGGTATAATAACTATCGACATTTTTAATCAGTCGATATTTCAATCACTCGGCATTTTAATCTTAGACATTTTAAGCTTAGGTATAACAATTTTCGATATCTCGATACAATCGATATTTAAATTTTCGATGTTTTGAACAGTGACATTTTACCCGTAGGTATTTTAATTTTCGACGTTCAAATATGTACCCAATGATCCAAGCTGTGAAACGATACATGGAAATTAAAAGAGTAAGAATAATTGAGCATAATAGCTGTTTTTTTTTTTTACAATATTTTAAGCTTTTAGAAATATATATTCAATCAATCTGCCTAGCCTTTTCCCAACTATGTTGGGGTCGGCCTCCAGTCTAACCAGATGCAGCTGAATACCAGTATTTTACATGGAGCGACTGCCTATCTGACCTCCACAACCCAGTAACTGGGTAATACGATACCCCTTGATAAGACTGGTGTCAGACTTTCGGGCTTCTGACGACTCTTAACGACTGTCAAAGATCTACGAATGACAGCCGGGACCAACGGCTTAACGTGCTTTCCGAGGCACGGAGGATTCTCGGCATGTAAAGATGGTCACCCATCCACTGACCAACCCCGGCAAGCGTAGCTTAACCTGATGGATCGACCAGTGCGGCTGTTGTTACTTAGCCACGAGCTCCTCAACCCCCCAGCGCCTCAGCGCCTCAGCTCCCAAGCTTTAGAAATATATATTATCAAATAAAAATATATATTTTATTAATAAACAGAATCAACAACTATTATTATGATATGGCAATACGCGTGTTGCGTGTGCGTTGCGCCGCCGCACGACATCGCAACGCACCGCAAATTGTTTGATCAGCCCCTCGGACATGACGCTCAGTTTTTTAAAGGAACCAAAATTGAAACTCCAAAATTTTTGGAATCATAGGAAAAATAATAGTAATCCTGACTTACCACAAAATTTGTTTATTGAAGCCAGAATTACAAGAATGCGAACTGTAGTAACACAACAATGTAGTTAGTTAGAAAGCTCATCAGACTTAATTGTAACGCAGCGTCTACGTAGAACAGGCCACACGCACGTATCTTACTGAATGATGCTCGATGCAAGCGGAGTACGTTCTTGCACAGCTTTTTCTCATCATCTGTCAAAAAATAAAATATTAAATGGACTTGAAACCGGTAAAACATACGTAAGTGTATTCACTTCACTTAGAAATCTTCTTGTAAGTAAAATATATTTTTCAAACTTGGCAGCTGTCATCACTGAATTGATAATTTGAGAATGCGTTCTTATCACCCGTCAACACCCGTTACAATCATGTTTCAGAAAGGTGTGTTCAAATTTAAGGGTGTGGTACAGACCATAAGGCTGCCTGTCCATTAAAGCGGAGCGCGGCAGCGGAGTGGAGCGGAGTTGCGGATAGTGTCTGTCCATTAATGCGGAGCGAGGTAGCGGAGTTAAGTTACGGACTGTGCGGACCGAGCTCACGCGACGAGTACTAATTCCCCGCTCCGGTTCCCCGCTCCACTTCTCCGCTCCGTTTCCCTACTCCGCTTCCCCTCTCCGCTTCTCCACTCCGTTTCCCCGCTCCGCTTCCCCGCTCCGCTTCCCGGTTTTGTATCAATTTTTAAACTAGTTCGCAAACCCTGTCCACTGAAGCGGAGCGGAGGTTTTATGCAATTCCAATGGTTAATATTGGCACACCGCTACTCCGCTCCTCTCCTCTTCGCTCCAGTGGACAGTCAGCCTTAAACTGAACAACTTTCTCCATGGGAGCAGCATCATAATCGCGTAAAAAATATCAGCCGTCCCATACATTTAGGTCGAGTAGGTATCGAATTTTTGTATGCGACAGTTGATAATTATTGTTTCGTGAGGGTTTGAATGTTGCTCCTAGTTTGTAATCGTGTCCAACTGACGGGTGACAGAAACGAATTAATATGTTTTTTTTTTTTCGTTATCATCGTCTACCTAGCCTTTTCTTATCTATGTTGGGGTCGGCTTCCAGTCTAACAGGATGCAACTGAATACCAGTATTTTACATGGAGCGGCTGCCTATCTGACCTCCACTAGTTACTAGGTAACACGATACTCCTTGGTAAGACTGGTTGTCAGACTTTTGGGCTTCTAACTACTTGTAACGACTGTCAAAGACCAACGGCTTAACGTGCTTTCCGAGGCACGGAGGGGTCTTGGTATGTAAAGTTGGTCACCCATCCACGGACTAACCGCGGCAAGCGTAGCTTAACCTGATCGATCGACCCGTGAGGCTGTTATTGCACACAAGCTTGCTTGCAAGCAAACTCGTTTTTGCGTTGTACGTGATTTTAAGACTTCGCATATTTATATTTTCTCTTGTTGTACTGGCACACTATTGTCTACATTTCTTTTTCATTTCTCCTTTCGCAGGACTGCTGGATGAAATTTCTTAAGGAATAAGCAGTACCTTTGTACTCAAAAGTTTAATGATGTTGTATCTATATGTATTTTACTGTGTGTAAATAAATAAATTATTAGTGGAGTATCTATAATAAGATTAAGGCTGAGGAGTTTGTTTTTTTTGTTTGAACGCGCTGGAATGTCAGGAACTTCCAGTCGTAGTTTTCATCACGCTACGACTCTTAGGAAAAAGAATAAAAAGCCAGAAAAAACGCTAAGTGAAAACGAAGTAACAGCGCACGTAAAATGGGCGATGGGTTGCGACGCAGTGGGTCGGGGGCCCTTTCTCGCGGACGAAGTCGCGGGCAGAAAGTAATCAAATAAAGAACTAACCTGAGCGAGTTGACTTCAACACAAGTGCACAAGTATCTTGAACACTTCGGATAGCTAAGTAGAATTTCTCGCATTGCCGGATCAACATTGTTTGCCACATCAAATCCTTTATCATCCAAGATAAAACGGTTGACGACGTGAAAAGTGTTTGATTCTGTAACAAATAATGTCAATGTCATACAGGCGCCAAAAGATTCTTGTACAGTTCGATTCAAACTTAATGGCGGCTTGGAAGTGCGCTACTCGCTGCGCAGTACCCCACCCCTCACCCCCGCTGATCCATGAATTCGTTACTGCGCAGCGACTCGCCTCATGTTCCGACCCGCCATTAAGTTCGAATCGGGGTGTAGCACTCTACGAAATGCATGATATAAAGGCGCTCGACCATAATGAGATGAAATGAAATGATTTTATTTCTGTAAGTAGGTTTGTACCACTTGTACAAACACTTTTACACGACAATATTTTAAAAACTAATGATATCTGAATGTGAACCCAAATAAACTCAGAGGTCACAGTTTCTTTTAAAGTCCATAGACATAATCTTGGTTAGATCATGTGAAGACCATGTAGACTGCTGTCTGAAATGGTCTTTTGAGGAAAAAATTACACAAATGATATATATTATATATACAATAATTATATTGGTCAGTAATCGTGCAGCTCAACTCGGAACTTAAGGAGCTCAACGATTCCACGAACAATGTTACGCCGCATAAATTACTCCACTTATATTTTACTTATGGCAGTAAGTAAAATAGTAATAAAAAAAAAGACCATGATTAAAACTGAGAAAAATTAAACAATGACCCACATAGTCTTCACATTGACAATAATCAAAATAATATAATAATTGTAATTCCTTACTTTGTAAAATATTCATTCATTATATGTATGTATGCTAGCCGAAATGAAAGACGTCAAAATTGCAATAGCGCTTACAGTATTACGCATCAACGTCAGCTCATAGAACATTCAGTAATACTCACCATGTTATTCATCAATATTCCTTTTTTAAACGTTTCAATTGCCACTTGAGTGTAACTCAGAGAGTGAATTACTACTTCTAAAATGTGATACAGTATCTGCAAAGTGTCAAAATTGAATAAAAAAACTATATTGCATAATCATTATTACGTATTGTCTAATCTCTTGATTCATTTTGAGTAATTTTACTCTTACAATTTAACGGATTATGACGTAAAATACTTACGAATTGCTGACAACTAGCTTTGTGGATAATATAACACTCCAGTATTTCAGGGTAAACCTGAAATACTTTTTTGACATAAATCGCTCTCTGTATGTCTTCCAACTCTCGAGAATTTAAAACTTGAATATTCCATAGAATAACTTGGTTTTCCAACAATTTAATGACTCGCGTGGCAAAAACAATATTAAAATCGAAAATAACCAAAATGTAGCAAACATAGACACTATAGAAAGATGTACTTATTTGTACGTATAAAGTAGTAAAAACAATTACATAAAAACCGAGAGCCATGATTCCAAGAAACCAATTCCAAATAATGAAGTGTTTCACACCAGTAGCATTGTTGAGAAATCTGTGCACTTTTTGAAAAGTAAGTACAAACTGGACATTGTTTTTGGTTCGAATGATTCCGATGACGAAATTCATAGCAAAACCGAAACAATAAAAGAAACAGTCAGTATAAGACGAAACAGTCATGAAAATTGGAAATCCAAGACTGTTCGAGTCCACCGTAAAGGTGCAGTGAATGTACATGCACATAAATAGTAGTGTTACAATCATCGAAATAAAATTGGAAATTAAACTATTTGTGGTTATATAATCATTTTTGATGCGATATTTCGGACAGAACATGATATATTGCATCAGATTCAAAGGCCAGAGCATCGACTGCACATCTTTATCCACCATATTGTTCGAAATTAAATTCACAGGATGCTTTCTTTCAAAATTTCGAAATGTCTTCATTTTAGTAGATTATTTATATGTACAAGCTACCTACGACACTTGTAATACATTAATCAATGACACCACGTACACCAAACTCATTAAGATATTCCTACTGAACTAAATAATGAATTAGATACTTTAATTAATTTGAATTTGGTTTTGCAACGTAATAATATAACTTTGTATAATGTACAGTGTGAGTTTACATAAAGAACAACTAATAAAATCTTCTTGGCAGTGAGCGGTGCGTTGTCAGTCATAACCGACTTATACTGATTTTATGCTGAAGATCACGTCTAAACGAGTAGTGTTAATGATTTGTTTTTTTTTTTTTATTAGATTTTTTTTTTATAACTTATCATAGGAATATTTAAGATTATATTTATATTACATAGTGAAATTAATGTGTAAACTCATGTCTAACGCGGATAAAAACTGAGAATCACGCAAAATCTATCAAGCGTGTTTTTCTGAAACCTTCAACATTTGAAAGATAATTCAATTCCTATTATTTTAGCATACGTGTTTAATTAAAATACCTTTTTTTTTGTATAAAGAATTAATAATGCGTCTTATTTGGGACAGCGCTCCTTGATTGGCGAGTCCTATTACTGGCTGGACGTACGACGCGTTGCGTGAGCTCAGTACAGGACACGCAAGCTAACCACTCAAGGTCACTGGCATATATCTGCATCTTAACCTCTGGTTCCAGCGAGGTAATTGTGCACACACATAAAATGACAATTGATCGCAATGGGTTTGATTTTAACAGTAAATAACGCAATGCACTTGGGGCATTTCGTTATTAAAGTTGTTGAGAAGGCGAAGCAATGGATTAGCAATAGTTTAGGGTGCAGGTCTCTAGAAGCATGAAATTAAGCTCAATAGTTCCTTATACATAAAGCGAAGATGAGCAATGGGAACAGATTTTAAAAAATTCACTCTTATGGAGTTAAATAAACTGACCTTTCTGAAGAACATTATGTTTATGCTTTTATATGTTTATTTAATTTATATGAATATTTAATAAATAAAGGAAAATAATTATATAGTGTGTTTACGTAATATAAAAATAGAACAAGACAATTATTGTAACCAAAGGATACCAGAATAATTTCATATGAAAATAAATATATTGGTTTTCGAGGAAGCCGGAAAATGGTTAAGCTCCCCATACAGGGAGATGTTAAACTGAGCTAGCGAAACTGTGTCAGTTTGGCTCGATCAGACACGTACCCAACGAGCGAGGGTGGGCGTTTTGGGGGACTGTCTTATGTAATTTTAACGTTCGAAAAGTCCTGATTCTCAGCCTAGTTTGAATAAATGACTTTTGAATTTTGAATTTTTGAGCACATAAACGAAACAGTTCCACCAGTTAAAACCATTTGATTCAAGTAGTGGTCACTCCGACAACCGTATGCGTGATATTGGCCGTTAATACCTTAAGGTTGCACTAGTCGACTGATCGAACTCGTTGGTGGGCCTGGCATGCTATTTAGTATAATTATTTATTTATTTATTTAGTGAAAAAGACGATGATTTATAACGAAAACGAGCGCGTAAAATTTTATGAACATACCTTTGGGCGTATAGATATTTTATTTATTTATTTATTTATAACAATCTTACCTACACTATCATTACAGATCTATGATCCAATGCGACAGAGTGGTCTTACTAACTAAATCCTAAATCTACACCTTATACCTAGTTAAAAAATATCTTAATCTAAATAACTTATTACATATAGTGTAACTTTTGCGAATTCACTCAAGTTGCACCACAATACATCAACAATCCCGTGAACCTCATTCACCACGCGTATGGCTCTAGTGAGAGGAGTTCTCGCCAGTAGGTTGGTCCTGGCTGCAGGTACAGCGAGCAGGGGCGGGCGTTGCCGCCTCCACACGTACCGGTCGGGCACGTACAGCTGTAGGTGTCGCAGCACTCCCGGGGTATGCGCCACGCCACGTAGTAGTTTCACTACACACGCTACGAGCGAAAACTCCCGTCGTACTCTTAGAGTGTTATACCCTACCATACCCAGAACAAATAGTGTAGGGTACATCAATGGGTATAATGGATATACCCCATACAACTTGTAATACAAGTGTCGCGTGAACTTATTTTGGATACGTTCCAACATAACACTATATTTCGCCTCATGAGGAGCCCAAATGAATGCGCTATGTTCGAGGTGACTTCTGACTAATGCGTCATATAGTACCCTTAGTGTCGTGATGTTGGTGAATCCTTGGGACTGCCTGAGTACGAAACCTAGGTTTCTGTATGCCTTCTTACATATCTTGTTGATATGCTCACGGAAAGTTAGTTCCTGAGAGAAGACTACCCCTAAGTCTCGTACCTGAGACACTCGTTGCATCGGCACATCCTCAACCTTGTACTGATAACTCAAGGGAGTTCGCGCGCGAGTGAACGACATCACCGAACATTTAGCAACATTAAAATGCAGTTTGTTGTCATTGCTCCATTCGACCACTCTGTCAATGTCTGCCTGTAGGCGTTCACAATCCGAGTGATCCCGAACCTCGAGCAGCAATTTCGGAAAAACTACTGGATGTATCTACTCAAAATAAAATTATTTGAAGTTTTCAATAAATTACTTATCCCTGTACGGTTTTTATTTTCCCATTTTCGTACTAAATACGATATTTATTTACGCCCTAAGAAAAGTTAAAATTAGTGTATGTTAAAATATGGAAGTTTCGACGCTCATAACTTCCAAACCAATATTTTTTTTCCAATTCTGCTTCCATACAAGGCTAGATAAGACAAGAGAATTTGATATAATTTTTAGTTTTGAACGAACACCGTCAAACAGACGAGTAATCACCATACTACGTTTGTATGGAAGACTGACCGACTAGCGTTACCTTAAGGCCTCGAACGACACGGACGCGACTTGCATCAAGCGACATGCGCATGCGTCACCTGTTTCCGTGATTCAGTGCGTCGCTCCGCAGGTCGCGTCGCGGTGACTAAACAACTTTTTTCATTTGTTTTCAAAGCAATCGCTATCACAAGACACAAATGTCGGTTGAGCATGTGGCTCGTGGTCACGGGGTAACTTTTACAGACGATACGTAGACATCTTCAAAGAGATTTATTTATTGCGTGTAAGCAAATAAAATCAGTTACAATGTAAAAGTCAGAATGTAAATAGTTATTTGCCAAATAAAAATGTTCTCAAATAAATTATAGAAGTAGATTATCAAAGAGGAGATGAACAAACATAACATAAAATATCTGAGTGGAGTATTAGCCATCACAACTATGCCGAACCAGAAAAGAGTGCTAATGCTGATTAGGACTCCTAATTATCAAAGAATTTATTGGCTAAAACTCTTAATATAATCTCTTAATAATAATAATACTCCTCCAGAATCGAATATCGACCATGGCGGTCAATCTCACCAAAGACTAACCTTTAGCACTTCAGCGCGAGAGATATTATAGTGCACAAGTGTGTGCACAGACACTGGTGCACTCTCTCTTCTCTCACTCTCATAGTCCGATGGGACGGCAATCCGAGGCAACCTTAGTGAGATCAGGCGCAGGTACAACGGCTAACGTAGAACTGAAGTAAGTAATACTACAACAGCTCTAGCAGTGGTGAGCAGTTTCAGGTATCTGGGGCAAATTGTAACAAATGAATTGCAGGATGACGCTGACATTGAGCGTCTCTCGGCGCTTGACGTAGCAACACGTCGTGTTTGGGTTCGCAACATGTCAATCGTTATCCTGAGGATACCTCGTTGAGAGGTGGAACACTCACACACACAGGGTTCTTTATGACTCTTTAAGAACGTTTAAGTCTTTTGTATTTTATAATGGATTCCGCAAAGTCACACCTGAGTCAATTAACTATATTAAGATCCCTCTCAGATCCGCGCAGAGCGGTTAAGGTTGCTCGCTGCTCGAGGAAAGTAAAGATAACTCTTTTGGAGGCGTATTACCACTTGTTTTACTCGAACAGCTTGTGGGTAAATTACACTCACAGGGCTGCTAATGCTCTGCGTATCCAATATAACAACATTTTCAGGATGCTGATGCGGCTGCCTCGCTATTGTAGTGCGTCTGGTATGTTATCGGAGGTGCGAACGGAAAAAAGGTTCCTTGTCTTGTGTGAGACAGTAGCAACGGCATCCTGCAGATGATAATCTCGTGCAGATTGCCCTATCCAAAACAAATGGATGCGCATTGTTTTGGGCGCTCACTAACACATTGTTTACGTCATACGCTAACACAATTTTGATTTTATTGTATATTATTTAATTTTATGTTATGTTAGTATGTATTGTGTAAATTGATTTTAATTTAAGTGTAAGTGTTGTATGGATTATAATATTCTGAAATAAATGAATTAATAATAAAACGCGTCAATCTGTCAGTCGATGAGGTAAAACTGAAGGTAAAATTGGTCATGTATGGTGGTAACCTTACGGAATTTTTCGTAACATATAGCGACAATCTCTACGTCGCGGCTCACCTTTAATCCTCTTCAAAGGATTCCGGGTACGCTATTCAAAGTTTGCCTTTTATGAGAATAGGTATGAACGTGGAATTGTGTGGGAGGTATATTGAAAAGGATATTAATATCTAGGTTCGGTTTTGTGGAGATTTTTATCTTGATATAAAAGGATTTTTTAATGAAACTCGAACTGTGATTCAGTAATTTCTTTAAGCAGCATTTATGACAAAGATATTAATATTTCTAGATAGACAGTCAAAGCAGTGAACTTGGTGAAAAAAATAGCGTCCAACTGTTGGCCGCTAAATGCATGCACACTAGAAAAGCACAATGACAGTACAATGACGTGGCGCGAGTTTAAAACGTAGCTGTCACGCACACCAGCATAACAGAGTTGGCCTGTTTATTTGAGTTATTTTGCAGCGCGACACTCTATCTAGACATCTTGAGACGCACACCACAGCCTGCATATTCGATATTTGATTTGAGTTATATCATAAAATCACACCATTTCTTGAAGTATGATTTTTTTTATATTGGCATCTTGTTTTTATATACAGGTTGACTTGTAATTTGACGTATTCCTTCTAGGATGTGATAGTGTGACCCATTTGCAACAATTAAGCACCTCATAAACCCTACGCAAAAATTGATGGAATTCGAGAAAATCCAATTTTTAAGTATTTTTGAAAATATCCCAGTTTTCGTCACTAAATATCTCTTTTCTGTAAACTCTCAAATTGAATGGCCATTGCGTATGCCATGTTTTTTTTTTTTTTTTAAGTCGATGTATGTCAAACTATTAGAGCATGTACGTGCGCTGTGTGTTTAAATACACGCAAACTATGCGTCGGCTGAACAGTGACCAGCGAGTAGACCTTGAGTCATATAAAAAACTCAAAAGCAGCTCCACGACTCACCTGCTCATGACGACCTGGGGCCTTAGCGTGTGATGGATTGCTGGGAGGTTAGAAAGTAGTGGGATGGCACAAAACAAGTTAATTAATTCGATTATCACTCAAGTTTTAAATTTCCAATTTCTACCTTTGCCAGCATTATCGATATTTTCGTCGGCATCTCTAAATTTTTTTTTTAACTTTTGTACTTCGATAGCTGTTTAAATGTAGATGTCTTCCTCCCGTAATTTGTACGCTTAATGTGATAGTAAAATTTTGAGATAACTGATGACAAAGTTCAAGTGCGAAGATGATTTTTGAAAATGGTTAATAATCTTCTTCCTTTATTTTTTACTGTTTGATGTTTTAGAAAATTTGTTTCCATCGAAAAGTTTCTTAAAGTATTAGGTACCCAATGAAGGCCATTCCATTTGAGAGTTTAGAGAAAAGTGATATTTAGTGACGAATTCATAAAATACATAAATATTGGGTTTTCTCGAAGCCCATCAATTTTTGCCTAGGGTGCACTATCACGTCCTGGAAGGAATACGTCAAATTACAATTCACTCTGTATATTCATGTAATTTGTCATAATTTAATTTCGCTTTTGTGTGTATTTTGTGTGCACTGAATATTTTTTTTATCTATCCATATAAATAATCAAAGATTTATAACTTAATAAAATCACACGAGCCACAAAGCTTGCTTAGGCTTAGTATACCTAACTAACATCACGTATATCTAAGAAAACTTTATGTGTAGAATAGGGATGATACCAGAGGGGCAATTCCCGTAATTTTTAAGCCCGTTCGCATTCGCATCTCATTCGCAATCTGTCAAAAATACAATCTATTTACCAAAATTTTTGACAAGTTTGACAGATTGCGACTAGAATGTGAACGTGTTTTATGTACGAGAATTGACCTTCTGGTTAAAAAAAAAAAAATTCTAATTAGTCCGTCAATCTGTTAATAAAAAAAATATTAGACATGTATTTTTGCTTTATCATATTAATAAAAAATTATTTAGATAAAACGCATTTTAAGTTGGGGAGTGGGGGTCGCTACGTCACTAGCATGTATAAAATCTAAATTACAAGTGACGGCATGGTACATTTTACCTCAATGTATCGCCGTAATCTTTAGATTACGTAAAAAAAGAAAAAAATACGTGTCCACTATGTTTTTATAATCTCAAAGACGGACTAAAAAATTGTTTAGTCATCATCCCTGCTCACAATTCTATTCCCTTTTTTTTTTTTTTTTGTTTGGGTGGGATATCATCAAATGACTCCACCCGCTCTGGGCAGAGCGAGAGGGAGTGTCAGACTTTTACTGACTAAAACCCACCCGTGTTCCTTCCGTTGCCTATGTGCTGGGGCCGCGATATCCCTTTCAGACAAACCCGCGACCCCAGCAGGACAATTCTTTTCCCTGATCTCTACTTTATTAAATTCTTATACCTACGTATAAATGTCCGTTTTGTATCCAACATTACTTTTAATTAAATTTACTTTCCTCGCCCATAAAAAACTAAATAAAGTACATGTTTATGAATATTTATTCAAGGACCACTCCATTTAGCCCCATTTTTCTATTAACTCATTAAAATAAAACTGATTTAATAAAATTATAATACATTTTACACTAGTTCCCACCTCGTACCTAATTAATCTTAATTAAGGTACCTAATATTGCGTGCTACCTCGCTACCTGTCTGAATTTTCATGTGAACACATTTTTATTTAAACCTTCGTGACGTCACACGTCACGAACTCACGATGTGCTTTAGTGTGACGATACGAAACGGCTAAGTAAAGTTGCAGGTTTTATTGCGCTACCTATTTTCACCGAAAAACACATAGGTAGTAGGTAGGTAAGTCGACTTCAGAATTTTCAGATGTTGGGAAAACTTTTAGAACTGGACTTGTGACCATAAAACGAATTTTATTTGAAACTAGCTGACTCAACAGACGTTGTCCTATTCAAAATTCAATAGTTTATGCAGAAATCCCCTAGTACATGCACCAATTTCCGGGAAAGAAGAGAAGAGTTTTCGAATTTTACTTTCCATATAAATCCTAAAGGCTTGTGCAGACCAGCGCGACGCGACACGAACAATACAATTTCTAAGAAAACTTCACAGTATAACAATAACCGGTGTCGCGTCGCGCGACAAGTCGCGCTGGTCTGCACAAGCCTTAATACGGACTGTTAAGCCGCATCCCCACTAGGACCGCGCGGCCCCCATGAGGCCAAGCCAATTTTCCCTAGACTATTCAAAATTAAAAGTTATTTATTCAAATAAGGCTGAGAATCAGCACTTTTGAGTTTTAGTCGAGGTCATTTGTAACCTCGTGAATAGCCTTTGATCTTTGCAGCTGCATTTATAAACTGCTCCATTTATTCACCAACCGTAACAGAAGTGTGAATAACACAATTAGTCCGAACAGTTTCGGTCGAGATTAACATTCCAACTGTTTAGGATGCTTTACATAAATGTGAGTTAAGCTTATCAGGCTGACCAGAACTTGTTATATAGGTTTGGTAATAGTGTTAGGGCTAATTTTGTGGTTGAATGTAGGGATTTCAGTCGGTTGGGTTCCATTTTATTTAGGGTAGAAGATTATACGTTCGAAAAGGCCTGATGAGTTGTGGCAGCATCTACATCGCCACATGCAAACTACGCATCAAAGACCCGACGTCACACAAAATCCTGACGTCACACAAATCCTGCATCGCGCAATTAGAGTTTACCGCGCGAACAGCATATATAGGTCCTATGAAACCAGCGTTTGGTATGGAAAATTTTAACGAAGTTGCATTTTTCATGCTAACATTTTCTTAATTTTTATAACAACCATGAACACGAATGTTTTAAAACTTTTATGCACTATTGTTTATAAACTAAGTCAACGAATATGCCACTTATATTAAGCGACAAAAATAAGTTTTGGCTAAGTTAAAACAAATAGTGGTCATTTCTGATAACAAAATGAGGAGTAATTTTTAAGGTATTTTTTATGTTTATAAAACTATAAGTAATAAGGCTTTTTTACTATTGGTAGTTGTCTATGATGGTCATTATTCGATATAATACCAAGCAATTGATGAATATTTTAAATCATAGAAGTGACGAGGTTCTCTATTTGTGAGAAAAAAACGCCAATTTCGTAGGTGGGAACCAATATAATTATATAAGTACGTATATAAATTCTACTTATTTACAAAAAAACTTTTTACAAAAAAAAAACAACTGACTTCCAAAAAAACGCTACTTAGTGAAGTCGGTGTCTTTGGTTTTGAATTTTCGTTTTTTGCCACCGACTTCCGAAATTAAAGTTATTTTTCACTTATTACAAAGTTGTTTTTTTAGTTATACTTAGTATTTTTTTTTGGAAGCCGATTGCTTTTTTTTTGTAAAAAGTTTTTATTTTTCACTTTTTAGTTGTGGTACCTACCCCACACAAATTCGAATACCACTACCTGCTATGTAAATAATAGTGACAGGAAGTTATCATCCAAATATACTAAGTGGGAAAAATACGTAGTATTGAAGCTTACTCAAAAACTGTCCCAGCAAAGTTAATAAAATATATATGGGACCAACTTGGGAGCATACCCTTTCATACAAAAAAGAATTTTCATAATCGGTCCACAATTGACGTTGAAATCGGTGGAAATACATTGAAAAAAAAACATACTTAAGCGACGAACATTATAACCTCCTCCTTTTTGGAAGTCGGTTAAAAAACAAAGCATTTCGTAAATAATAATAATGTAATTTTACTTAGCAGGTACACATTTATTACTGAATCTAAAGGTTTTCAGAAATGTAATTGGCCTCGAAATAAATGTTAAGAACTTTCACTTTGTATAACTTGTTGTAGTAACAATTAATTAATATTCAAATGAACGAACTGTAAAAAATATTAATACAGATTGTTCACTCCGCAAAATCATTTTAAATAAAAAGCGACTCTTGTAACGACACAATAAAGGGCAATTCAGGTCGCTCAGCGCTAATAACCAACAGATATATTCACCTAGACGTTGCCACTCTTACCATCGCGTAACTCATAGATCTTCTAAATACGTTAGTCGAGCCCGCCGCGTATTTGAAGCTTCATCATTACTATAAAAATGCGGGGTGAACCATCTGAATCTGTGGTTAAACTTTTGTTGCCTTTGCTTTTTCACCATTTTGTTATTTTACTGAGAACTATGATTTTATGATTCCATCGGTTTGAGAAAAGAGCAATGTTGACAAAAAAAAAAAAAAATTATCTGTCCCGTAGATTATTAAGAAATATTGGACGTATTTTTTCTTTTTTTACGTGATCAAAATATTACGATAATACATAGGGTAGGCAATGCGTTTAAATGTGGCATGACGTCACTGTGCAGTAGATTTTATACTGACTTGTGACGTAGCGAGCCGCCCACTTCCCAACTTTAATGCGTTTTATCTAAACCATTTGTTATTAATATGATAAAGCAAAAAATACGTGTCTAATATTTTTTTTATTATCTGACTGACGGACTAAAAAGTTTATTTTTCCCAGTCAACGTCCCTATTTGTTAGCCGACTTTAAAAAGGAGGTGGTTAATGTTCTGTACGTATTTTTTAAGTATGTTCCTCGATATTTTCGTCAAGTGTAGACCGATTTTGACATTTCTTTTTTCATTTGTTAAAAGTGGCTCCAAATAAATTTTATTAAATTTTCACCTTCGCATCACTGAACCGACCGGCAAAACTCCGACTCGACTAGTATTTTGTACCCAAGAGACAGGCGGCATTGCCACGTTGCATGGCAATGCTTAGCCTCTGGCCAAGGTATAAGCCAGACCTTAGGTCACGGGAAGTATCAATCAGCCATTTAGAGATTTCATTGACCATAAATTATGAGCAATCGTTCCCCATGGCCCGAGGGTATCAACCCAAAACGGCTCGAACATATAATTACCGATAATGTCAATATCCTCAATACTTACGCCGCTTGAAGTTTTGCGCAGCAGCAGTACCAGCACAGCACACCGAGCCAGGAACATGGGATGGTGCAAGAGTCACGCGTCACACGACGCGACACACGTTGCGTCAATCACTAAAGTCTACCCACCTTCCATGGAAATATAGACATGCCGTTCGGTCTCTTGACATCGTCGCAAGCCAAGCCATTGGGTTATAATAAGTTCTAATAAAGGTGGAACCCAGGCGGTGACAAGAGCTCGTCGGATGATGTCGTTAATGTTCGGGTGCCGTGCTAAGCGACCCGCACTTCGGCTGCAAGACAGGCCGTGGGAGGGCCGTGGTGTCCGAGGCTGTTGACAACTTCGCCACAGTGACAGCGATGAGGAGAACAACAAGGAGCTCCTAGTCGTAGGGAAGCAGCGAGGTCGTACATTTATATAGGTATACTGTGTGGCAGGTACATCAACGATATGATACCATGGATTCAGTACATGATTCTGAAACCCACTGCGTTAAAAATATTCGCCGGTTAGCAAAAAAAAAATCTGCTGTTCCATACATTTTGACCGCGTAGGTATTGCACTTTTCTATGAAACAGCAGATTTTGTTTTTTCAGGGGGGTTCAGTATCATGTACTGAATCCATGGTATCCGTTTTCACGTCGATGTCTCTGCCACCCTGTACACATTTCATTTAATTCTGAATAAAACATGACTTAGGTAAGTTTGCATCATATAAGAAGCCAAAATTCTAGTTCTACACGTCCATCTGACCCCTAAATTGTATTTCAACCTCTAACAAACCTGGCCAGTCACTACTCACTATAATAATCCCATTTCCTATTATTAAACACACCTAAATTCACTATTTACCTAAGAAGGTACTTAGGGATCATACATTAACTACGTGAGGCGTTTAGGGGGAGGGGGTCGAGCCGAATCTCACCCAATCTCACGTGGGGGAGAAGGGGACTTAAAATAATATGGTAAATCTGTCAATATTGGGCGTAGAAACTTACATTTTCAGTTGGAATGTACAGAACATGGTTTTTAACTACAATATTAAGTTTGTTCTTTTAAATTCATCATCATTCCCCACTACGGAACCCTTCATTGTGCATAGTCTGATACGCACTTGGCCGGTTGTTTAAATAAATCCAACACAATCAAGCACAGATTAACGAATTTACAGAAAAAAATTGCATTTAGAAAAATCTCGTGACATTAGGTCGAGCCAATTCTGACGACATCTCACCGAGGGGAAAGGGCGAAAAATCGCCAAAATCGCCTCACGTAATTAATGAACGCCCCCTTAGGTATTCCATTCCAATTCGAAATCATCCAACTATCTCCTTTGCCTGTCTAAGTTAGGAACCAAACCTTATTTCCGACCTGAGACAGGTACAAGACATGCTTAATTTAAGTGATGACTTACACTTTTTTCTAGGATAAGTAATATGAACTCGGCAATTTTGTTGATTTGGTCACTATTAAGGTGCCTACGGATGCCTCTTTGTACCAGTGGCGGCGTAGGGTAGATTGGCACTTTTGTATTGGACAACCCTACCTAAAATAAAACACCAAATACTAACATCACATTATCAAAATTGACGTTGTTGTCTCTTACAATTGATAAATTCCAAAGATTGGTTTGTCGCGCTTGGCTCATTATTTAAGATATTCATAATTTTAACTTTGAAAATCTTCTTTCACTTTCGAATTAGAAATTATATTCGAAAAAAATATGTAAATATAGTTGCGATGCGTTTCAAAATTATTATATTAGTAAGTATGTAAGTAGCTAGGTACAAGAGTACCTAGGTATTTATTTATTGTTAAGTCTTTAAAGAGGGAGATTTCGTGCACTCTTCGGCTGTACGAGTGAGTTGTCGTTGTCACCCTTTGGTGCTTGGCACCCGGGGGGAACCGCCTTCTCCGCCCCCTTTTACGCCGCCACTGCTTTTTATCCGACTACACCAGAAGGAAGGAGTTTTATACGCAATCTTCAGGAGGAATTAATGGGGGTAACAAATAAAATTTTCATCGTTACCCTATGTAAATGCAGCACTCGTAGCATGACAACTATAAAAACGGGTTTTCTACGGGTTTTGTCGACGGAAGAATAGACAAAATGACAGATTGTGATTGTTTATCTGTCATTTTGTCTATTCTTCCGTCGACAAACCCCGTTTCTATGGTTAAGTTCGTATCAGTAGGTTAAGTCGGGCTGTGGATGAAGATGACCATAGAGGCACAGTATAATAAAGGAAGCTATTGTCTATTATGCAGTCTCCCTTAAATGTTATAGCAAATCCGCTAAAACACCGGTCAGGGTAAATTTAGGGGAGGCTATTTCGGGGTAGACGTCCGATATAATAAACTGGAAGGTCGATAGTTACTTTACTAGGGTTGCAATAGGTCAGTATGAAAATAAAGTACCTTACCTTTTTATAGCATATATCAAGCCATGATGGCTGATAGCTTTGATAATTTTAACAAAGTGCAGATAAAGTTTGGGTAAAATGTTGAGAGTGCGAGGGATTTGGAAACCGTTTTCTATTGAGTTATGTTAAGTTGTACCTACCGCGGTACTCGGTAGTCAGTCACGACGCACCACTTCAAATCCTTATCCTTACTTAAAATAAAACAAAGTCCTCTGCCGCGTCTGTCTGTCTGTCTGAACGCGATAAACTCAAAAAGTACCGAAACATTTTCAAACGGTTTTCATCAATGGACGAGGTGATTCATGAGGAAATTTTTAGTGTAGGTATAATTCATTAAGGTTTTGTGTAATTTGGCTGAAATATGACGATTATTATTGAAGATGTCTGAAAAAATCATGCCGATTGGAAGCTTTACTAGCGTACGCCGCGTAAATCGTGAGAGATAAATAAAATGTATGTTCTACAGGATTGTTCATCTTAAAAAGTCCGTGATGTCATAATTATGTCTATCTTGGATACTTTCAGTTTTTTTTTTTTTTCCGAAGCTGTTTTGACCGGTATCATATTAAACCTTTTCCAATAAAATATGTTATTTAAATTGGGCATTTAATTTAGTTAAGTCACAGTCACAGATTCAAAATTACGCGTAACATAATATTATGGTTGACGGCAACGCGGGCGCAGCGGTAGGAGTCAATAACCTTTGCCTCGGCTATTAGGTATGTAATCCCGGTAGTACGTTCCCGTAGGATATTTTCCGACATCCACGCGGGCGAAGCCGCGGACAAAAGCTAGTATTTTAATAAATATAACTACTAATAATCATGTAGAAGATAGGCATTACAATTGTTAGCCAAAGGACTCTATCCCTTAAACTATTCTTCTGTCAAGTAGTCAAACACAAACACACTAACACGACACAAATTATTGTTCCAGTCCCAGCTGCCTTCAAATCAATGGGGAAGAAATCGCAAAGCTATGAACAGGTGGCGCTGCTAACGCATTACCCATAACATCGCACTGTCATTTTGATCTCTCAATGCTTTTCGGGTTTAAAATAATTACAACAGGAACTAGCGTCTGTTTTTTGATAATTTAATGAACTATGTATTCAACGTGGACTGTACAGACGCCAGCACATCAAGCTACTACAATCTGTCAAATTTATTTAATAGATTTTCAACTTTAGCACTACAGCATAAGGTTCAAGGTTGATTGCGAAAATTTGACAGTTTCGGGTAGCTTGACCTGCTGGCCTCTGTACCTCAGTTAAAAGCTGAACTGAAGAACCGGAGCTTCACTAAGAGGCCGAAAAGCGGATTTGGTCAGCAGGTATTTACAGCCAATTTTATTGTTATTATTAGAAGTAAATAACCCAATTTTATAAATGGTGACATGTCATTCATTTATTATCGTAGTAATTATAAACTTTTACGTACTTACACAATAGTTTAAAAAAATATTCGATGTTTCATGAGCTACTAACATAACCTAGAAATGAAAATCTGAATATGAAACTTGTTACAGAATCGAATCATTTGATAGAGATTTGAATTTTGGAATACCTTAGCAGCATGAAACTGATGATACCAAGATGGATCTTCCACCACAGACAGTTATCATGACATAAATAGCAGCACAAAACTTCCATCCTTAACCAAAGCAACATATTCATATTTATTACAATGCATAAGTATGTACCTGAGATGAGATAAACGTGTATTATATATATAACATTAATTATAAATATAATAATAATAATATTGTACCTGATCGCCGGTAGCTTGGACCCTGTTCCCGATACCGGTGGGCTACTATTTTTTATATTTTTAAATGTTTTTTTTAATGAATTTTATAAAAATATTTAAAAATGTACTTAATAAGTTTATAAATGAATAAATGAGAATAATAATATCAGCCTGTTACTGTCCCACTGCAGGGCAAATACCTCTTCTCATACAGAGAAGGCACAAGCATTGATCACCACGCTTGCTCAAGACTGGTTGGCGATTTCAGACTTATATTAACTATATAAGTCCAGGTTTCCTCACGATGTTTTCCTTCACCGATGTCAGTAATGTCCAAGATAAACTCAGAAAGTACATATGAATTGAAAATGTCACATTGGTACTTGCCCGAATTTGAACCCACAACCTCGTGCATGAGAGGCGAGGCCTTAACCACTGGGCCATCACGACACATAAATATAATATAACATTAATATACAGTCCAGTCTAACCGGATGCAGCTGAATAAATACAGGTATTCAGCTGCATCCGGTTAGACTGGAAGCCGACCCCAAAATAGTTGGGAAAAGGCTAGGCAGATTGATTAATATACAGCGCGGCATTTTTTTGTCAGATGCCGTCCAAACTTTTTGAAATCAAGTTTTGTATGTAGTTTGACAGCTATTGTCAGCCAAGCGTTACCAGTGACACCCTCGGCAAAAGTTGTCAGTTTTCTTCCCCATTAGTACGTGTGTCAGTTTAAAAAAAAAATACTTTGTTCCGAAACTAGCTTTTAAAACTAAACTGACGCACCTGCTGTCATCAATTTTCACTATGCTACCATTGAAAACATTATACCCATTTGCTTAGACAAAAATTGGTCTGTGAATCGCGAAAGCACAACACACCACACGTCATTATTTTACAAATATACTAAAAAACATAATATTATTTGTGAAGGATTTTTAGTACTCATACAAACGCAAAAGATCTGTGTCTGTGTCTGTGTCCCCAAAAATATATTTTGAAACTCAATAAATAACTTCTGGGAACTTAACAAATTATTTCCTAGCAACACTGCAGTTGTCATTTTTACAATTAGATGCCGCGTTATTAATTATTTTATTTACGCCAATTTTCGCGTTTTATCTATCAAAATCTGTGTGTTATCGTGTTTAAAATAAACAGTGCAAGATGTCGAACCTACAAATATGTCGAATATGCCTCTCTACTGATGTGAAAATGTATGAATACGATCAATTTCAATTGAAGAGTTTCTACGAGGAGATTATGGCCACTAAAGTGAGAATATTTGCTGTATTTTCGTCCTATTTTGTTGTATTTACACTCCTTTGTTATTGCCAATAGTTATTATTTCTTGTCATTGTGTTGTTTATGCTTAGAGTACAGTAAAAAAGTGGTCTTATCGAATTCATGATACGCCTATACATAAATGAGACAAGTATGTACACCTACGATCTCTGAAATGGTAAATAGAGTTACTGTTGGTGTCTAATGATACGTAATATTCACTTTAGTAATACATATTAAGTTGGACAAGTTGAAAAATTAATTTGAATGAGCAATATAGACAGTACTTAGAGGTGCCTCAAGATGATTGATTACGCTACCAAGTCAAAAGAAAGCTAACTAGGTCGCAAAACCCTAGAACTTAAGTAACATTTATATTTTTACTATTTTGAAAACAATTTACAATAGATTTTGCTTAAAAATCTAGTAATAAGTTTCTTTTTAAATTCGGATAATACTAACAAAGAAATTGGTTATATTATTTACTCATTTTATTATAAAAATCTTTTTGACCGTCTACCAAGAATGGTTATGTTTAAACAAACCCTGATTTCTTGTCATAACCTGAGTCTTAAGCAATATGTAATGGAAAAGGTACTCTATACCTTTCTTTTGTTGTCATGTGGTTACTTACTAACCTGGTGTCAGACATTTTATGCCGCCCGTGGGCCTTTGACTTGGCTTCACATGCCGAGAAATATCTCTCTTGCATGCCGGTTTCCTCACGATGTTTTCCTTCACAGTTTTGGAGCAATTGATAATTATACAATACTCACATGAATCTGAAAAGTCAGAGGGGTGAGCCTTAGGTTCGAATTCGAGACCTGAAAAGTCTTTATTTTTCAGGTAAATGACAAATCAGGTCTGCCCAAATGTTTCTGCTACCAGTGTGCAGCACTACTGCATAAGTACCATAAGTTTAAAGAAAAGTGCTTCACTGGACAGAAAGCTCTCAAAGAAATAATTTGGAAAGGACAAGTAAGTATTAGAGTATGTTAACTACAATTCAGAAGTTTTGGGACAACACACTCAATGTCATAAACAATTAAAAGCAAAACAAAGTTCAAATTCCACCGTAACCAATTTATGACTTTTTTTATTAATGTCAAGTGGTCGCTTAACATCAACTTAGAATACATATTACTAAAGTAGATAATATAGGGATGGTGACAAAAAAAATTTTGTCCATCTTTGAGATTATAAAAAAATATTTGACACATACTTTTTCTATTTTTACGTAATCTAAAGATTATGGCGATACATTGAGGTAAAATGTGCCATGACGTCACAAGTATGTAGATTTTATACATACTAGTGATGTAGCGATCCGCACTCCCCAACTTAAAATGCGTTTTATCTAAGTATTTTTTTTTATTAATATGATAAAGCAAAAAATACGTGTCAAATATTTTTTTATTATGTCTAATGCCGTGCCCACACCTACATAAATTCCTAAATAAAAGTGCACTGTTGAAATTTCCATTCTCAGCGCTGCGCGTCACCTAGCATTGAAAATCCAACAGTGCCCTTTTATTTAAGGATTCATTTAAGTGTCACTTAGTGTTGGTGTAAGTGCATAAGATTCTGAATATACAGTTAAAATCGTTTATTTTAGTCTCGGTATGTAAAGATGGTCACCCATCCATGGACCAAATCCGGCAAGCGTAGCATAACCTGATGGATCGACCCGAACGGCTGTTATTACTTAGCCACTTGCTCTTCTCTAAGTGTATTGTCTAATAAAAGGCATTCGTCTCTATATCCGTACGCCATAATTAGAAAATCTAATGACCCCTTCAATTTCAGCTAACCAAAAAAGCAGTCCGAAGCATAGACAGGAAAAGTAAAAACGTCCGTGTACCAATAAGTATAATAACAGTAAACAAAAGAGTACGGACCTGCATTGTTAAAACCGCAGCCAAACTAAAACTTCATGAAAGAAAACCTGAAGAAGTAGACGTAGGCTGTTTAAGTGATGATGGTGATTTCTTTGACGGTGACGATAACATTCAAGATGACAAAGAACATTTAATAGAAGAAATAGACATAGAAAAAATAGATATAAAAGAAAAAAAAGAAGAGGAAGACCTAGAACCTGAGAAGATAGAAAAAGATAAAGATATAGATGTTGTAGATGATATTATACCTAAAATACAACCAACAGAAAATGTAAATTTAGATATAGATAAAGTCTTCTCTGATGATGATATGCCAAGTGATAGTGAAAAAGTTTTCGTTGATGACATTAAAATTGTCTCAGACGATGACGAAGATTCTGAACCAAAAGAGCCAGTTAAAAAGAAAAGAACTAGGAATGGTGGTAACAGTAAAAAGAAAAAAGCTAAAGATACTATACCGAAAGAGAAGAAATTCGCTGTTAAGACTACTAAAAAGGCCGAAATGGATCCTAATAACTGGCTGAAGATAAACTTGACAGAAGAGGAGGCTGATGCTGAGTTTAAGTCCAGAGGAACGCATAAGAGGTATTTGAACGCTCAGTACAAATGTATTGATTGTCTCAAAGGTTTCTCTAAGGAGGATATGTTGAAGAGGCATGACAAATTAAGACATAGTGAGGTAAGATATTAACTTAATTAGAATTAGTTTTTTCAGGCTTTTAAAGCCTGAAACCTAAATCCTGAGTCTTTTATAAACGTGAAAAAACATTGAATTTTTTTAGTTTTGTGCACTGACTCATCATTCTCTTGCCTGACATCCAAAAAGAAGGAGGTCTATATTTCTCAGTATGTTTTTGTTATTATGTATGTCCATCGATATTTTCGTCAATTCTGGACCGGCTGGTCCCATAATTTTTTTATTAACTTTGCTTTGGTAGTTTTACAGTAAGCTTCAATAATACGTATTTTTCGCACTTAGTATATGTAGATGATATGATTATAGCTTCCTGTCATTGTTATTTACATAGCAGGAGCTGGTATTCGAATTTGTGTGGGGTAGGTACCACAACTACTTCCTTCCTTCCTTCCTTAAACTTCCTTAACTTTTAACTTACTTTTAACATTAAAATTTAAAGAAGGAAGTCCAAGTTAACTTGGACTTCCTTCTTTAAATTTTAATGTTACTTTGTTTTTTATTTTTGTTTAATGTGTTTTTAGTTTAATGTGTGATTTCCTGTGCGAGTCTCAATAAATACTTTTCTTTCTTTCTTTCAACTAAAAAGTGAAAAAAAAAAAATATTTTCAAAAAAAAAAAAAAAACTACAAAGTGAAAAATTACTTTAATTTCGGAAGTTGGTGCCAAAAAACAGAATTCAAAACCAAAGACACCCGCTTCCGAAATTAAAGTTATTTTTCACTTCGTAGTGTTTTTTTTGGAAGTCAGTTGATTCTACCAATTTATTTGTGGGCGGCGCAACATGTCCCTTTCTTCCACACTTATCTATCAGTCGTCATCTCGGTAATCCCCCCCTTTCTATCCATATCATCTTCCACACAGTCCATCCATCGTTTCTTTGGTCTTCCCCTACTCTTGTGCACGCATCCTTTGTACTGTAAATTACATTTAATTTTGTATTTTTCTTTCTCAGTCTAATGGCCCCATAGAGTGTCGGTTCTGCCACATGCGGTTCAAATGGAAGTGTTTCCTCAACAAACACATGAGACAGCACTATACCAAGTACAAATGTTTACGCTGCGACCTCGTCTGTCCATTAGAGTGAGTATGAACTGACAAATATAGTGTTCTAAGGCGAAAGCGCCAAGGTAAATTCAAATTTCTTACGTTTTTTGCAATTTTCAGGTCAGTATCAGCTTGTATGTTAAGAGCGTTTATCCTAAAGTTGGCACCGTCACATAGCTATCAAAAATTTACCTGTTTTGATTAATTTAGCAATATTACTGTATGGAAATAAGAAATGTGGCTAACTAGCGAACTAGAATATTAATAATGAATTGCAATTATAACATTGAATTTGACGTTGTACCTGTTTTAGGTTTAAAATAGGCACTTGGAAAGTTTCCAAATACATTTTTACATCTAAAATCCATACAGTAATATTGCCAAATTAATCAAAACAGCGAAATATTTGACATCTATTTGCGACGTTGCCCACTTTCAGAATAAACGCTCTTAATCAAAATAATCGTATGATTCGCGAGCGTAACTAATTATGTATTTAGATAATTCTAATCATCAATACAACTCTCTTAGTTCAGATTACCCCATTTGAAAGACTGTTTCGTGAAATCATGACATTTGAGGCCCATTCTAACTTGTTCACTCGAAAGTTAATGATTCTGGTTAGTTTTGACGTCAAGTAACAGTTTCTAATATTCATCAATTATCCCACAGCCACGGAAATCAATGGATTGTATAATAAATTCCCTGTATTTAATTTTGATAAAAGCATCATGTTATAAAAAAAAATTTAGAATTACAGTTTTATATTAGTAGATATGTATAATGACTTACAATAGACGACGTATATTTAGTAACCTAACTCTTAAAAACCCTTTAAAATCGACACGTCAAGCGTCGAGAGCGTGTCACCACGTCGGGTCCGGATTCGCAACCAATCAATCGTCATCCTGAGGATGCCTCGTTGAGAGAGGTGAAACACGTGTCCTTTTCTTACAGGGTTCTTTATAACTCTTTAAGATCAGTTAAGCGGATTAGGTTACTAAATATACGTCGTCTATTGTATTTTTTTATGGTTTTCCGTAAAGTCACGCCTGAGTCAATTAACGATTTAATGACTGTTAAACTAAACTGTTATTAATTGATGCTAGGTGCATAATGATAAGGAACTTGTTTTTCTTTAATTTGAAATATTTGAATGCCAGTCCATGGCGAGACAAGTAGATCATAACCCTATTTTTAAGACCATTGTTGTACAGTCAGCATCAAAAGTTGACCACATTTAGATTTTCAAAATCGCTGTACACCGTATTCACTATTAGCACTTCACTATACAGCGATTTTGAAAATCTAAATGTGGTCATCAACTTTTGATGCTGACTGTACCATGTGTTAATGCAAATAAATCAATTCCTTTATAATTCTATTCTATTGTTTGATTTCAGAACAACAGCACTTTTCCATGAGGAATATCATAATGGTGTTACGAGGAAATGTGATCACTGTGGTGAAGTGTTCAAGTAAGTATTCTGAACTTTTTCAGTGTCATGGGTCCTCTAGAGTATTTTATTATTATAAATAATATTCCATCAAGTTTTGAAGGGGCTCGTGGATAACAGCCGTACGGGTTGATCGAAGGTTAAGCTACGCTTGCCGCGGTCGGTCGGTTCGTAGATGGGTGACCATCCATTACATGTCGAGACTCCTCCGTGCCTCGGAAAGCACGTTAAGCTGTTGGTCCCGGCTGTCATTCGTAGGTCTTTGACAGTCGTACGAGTAGTCAGAAGCCCAGCAGCCTGACAACCAGTCTTAACAAGGCGTATCATGTTACCCAGTAACTGGGTTGTGGAGGTGAGATAGGCAGTCGCTCCATGTAACATACGGTTAGACTGGAAGCACACCCCAACATAGTCGGGAAAAGGCTAGACAGATTGACTTCATCAAGTTTTGCCCTAATTAGATTTGTAATTTTTTCTTATTTGTTAGGGATGCTATACAGGCTATTTTTAAATATTTTAATGTTTGTTTTTAACTAAGTATTTATTTCTGTATCTAATAGGCATCTAACAACATACTACACTCACTTACGCACACATCGGAGCGAGCATGTGTGTACATTGTGCGGCGCGTCGTTCGTCAGTGTCACTGGGCTCGGGATACATAAGAAGATTAAACATGTTAATGCTGATTCGGTGAGTATAATTTCTTCTTTTAAAAAGATTTATTTTCTTTGATAGATGAAAAATAATTAAAGAAATAAAAAACCTAAAAACGTGTGCGGTTGAAGGAACCGTCAGGAAAGAAGTTTCTTTTCATGTATGATTTATAACAAAACCATAATTTTCGCAACCGCCATCTCGGATTTACATTATGACCTAACTATCAACTTTAGCACCCTCGAAAACTATGAAGACGATACCCATGACCAAAAATTTTAAAATTTTTGACGCCTCCATCTTGGATTTTCATTTTGACCAAATTCACACTACAGACAGACATTAACACAGTGTAAATTCGAAACTAGAAAGTCGCATGGCATACAAATATGAACGCTTTTTCGCGTGACAATTTCTACTAGTCAACTCCTACCGCAAGCTGCGGTAAAGAACTTCATTCCAATAATTCCCATTGTGCTCATTCAACAAAAATAAATTGTCATGTGGGGAGTATCTAATTTACCCCAGTTTCTGAGAGCCGGATTAGCTTTGACCATATTGAATTTCAGTTATTTTTGACGCAGGCATTAATCACTCGCAATAGGCACCCCATATATCAATAATTGTTCCTCTCACACACAGTAAAATAATTAAATTTTTAAGCACCTTAAAGTTAATGTTCACTTGCAACTTATAATTTTTCTATTGCCAACATTTTAAATGAAAATGCCAATCGTAAAAGGTGGCATGCGCCCTCTATGTGGAAAAGGAATGTGTTTGAAAAATCCGAAACATTTTCTTAACAGAACCATCGAAGAAATTCATATCTAACCACCGTAAGGATTATTCTTGGTTGGAGCGCTCGGCGGCTATAGAACCGGGCCGGTTACAGATGTGGTCATCGTGCTCACGGGATTTTGTTTTGAAATTGGTTAGATATGCAGTTCTTTGATAGTACATAACATGTTAATATCAAACCCACATTTCGCGCTGTTTTATGTCCCATAAAATAGTGGACAGAACAATCATAGGTGGCGACCCTATTATCATTAGCTAAGTTCAAATCAATTAGAAACACCTAATAAAAAAAAACCCACGCAGGAACTACCTCAAGGCGAAGAACAGTACTGTCAACGATGCGACGTCAAGTTCGAGACGCGGAAGGCTTATGAAGAACATCTCATACATTCTGCCAATCACGTCGACGGAATTGAGTGAGTTCTTTATAGCATAGCCACTTCATCATAAATGAGTCTACCGGTGGAAGAGAGAAATTAATTTTATTTGGCCACGGCCCAGATGAAGGCACACAATAATATAATAGGTGGACTTCGGTGTCAATTATTCAAATTAGGCTGAGAGTCAGCACTTTTTGAACGACAAAATTACAATGGACAGTCCCCTAAAACGACCGCCCTTAGCCAAAAAGTTATTGGTCGCCACATGTGTGCCTCGGGAATGCTTAGTCCACTAATTTGTGATAGAGGCATTTTCAATCACATTTGTAAATTTGTCCAGTTTAAAAACCATTAAATTAAGAGAATATAATGACCCTATTACAGTGCATAACTGGTTGGGCCGGTCTTTCGTGTGGTTTGTAACTAACCTGGTGTGGTGTCAGAGTTTTAAAGCCCCCATGGGCCTCTGACTTGGTTTCACATGCCGTCGAGAAATATCTCTCAGGCATGCCGGTTGCCTCACGATGTTTCCCTTCACCGTTTTTGAAGCAAGTGGGTTTTTGTGGGGTCGGTAACTCAACATAATGTTGGTTTGGCTCGTAGGCCTCGCCTGAATATGACTCGACCAGTGACTAAAGCATTGAAAAATCTGGGCTCTTTGTTTCTGAACCCAAGACTGCTCAAAAGCCTTGAACTTGAATCCCTTTCCGATTGGACCTCGTCCTTAAAAAGCTCCTGTAACCATTAACTCGTAAAATGTCCAAAGACTCCCCGGCAACGGGGTACCCTCTCTAAGATGTATGTATATTTTTATATTTTGCAGAGACTTAGAAATAAATGCACCTATAACTTCTAACCCCAGGAAACGGCGGCAGAATCTCAAGAGGCTGACAAGAATACCCACCGACTGTCATATTGTGAGTATTTACTTTTTAATTTGAGAAAAGTATTGGGGTATGAGTCTTTTTAGATGTTGTTAAATAGTATTCAAGATTTTTTTTTTCTTTACTGGCGTTTTGCTATTGATTATTTTTAATCGTTTCAAAGTTAATTGATTGGTCTAAGAAACACAATAGGTATAGTTGAGAAATGTTAGCTTTTATTTATTTATACTTTATTGTACACCACAAAAAACAAAAAAAATTTACACTACAAAATATACAATCGGCGGCTTTTAGCTTTTTTAATGCAAATGACAATTTAAAAAGGCTAGGTCCCCTATAAACGCCGGCGGCCGCTTACAGCGTCAAGCCGTACGCCGCGTCACGATGCTTACTATAGAAAAGTACTGTTGTGGTCTCTTTCACACGTCGACGTCAACGTCTTGTTGCGTTCAGACGTCGATCGGAACGTTGACGCTGGAGTCGGCCGTCGCATATAGCATAAAATAGGACACCAAAGCCTTAAAATGTGCTCGCTATGCAAACAGGTTTCTAAACGCTATGCTGGAAACAATTGCAAATTATTTTACTTTTCGTCTCTTGATAAAATTCGTATCGGCATCGGCACATGACCTCAGCAATTTTTCTTTTAATTAAATATAACTAGATAATATTATCATGTGCTCGTCGCAAATCACAAATTCACAAGTCATTATCTCATCCAAATACGAAACTGATGAAACTGATTTACATCCGTCACCTCACACTTCAGGTCTAGTTGAAAACCAGCGTCAGGCCTATTTGGCGCAGCCGCGAGGCACACTGTCCTGCTAATATGTTAGAACGCAATTTACACTTTTTATTTGTTTTTTTTATTTTTTTATTTGGTTTTTATTTGTAGTACAATATGTTGTGTTGTGTGCCTTTTAGTCTGTGCTAAATAAATGTATTTTATTTCTTTTTTCTTTCATCCCTTATCTATCCAATGTTTTTTTTACTCTTCTTTTCATGTTATCAGTGCGGCAAACACTTCGCTACGCAAGCCGCGTGCAGGAAGCATCACTTGGCGGAACACCCGCGCACTTCGTTCTTCGCGCCCAACGAGAGGCACATCTGTGAGATCTGTGGCATGTCTCTAGCGGTGAGTACCAATAGATCTACTTAATAAAAATCTTAAGGAGATGCGCCAAGGAAATCACCTCCGTGCCTCGGAAAGCACGTTAAACCGTTGGTCCCTGCTGTCGTTCATGGATCTTTGACAGTCGTTAAGAGTCGTCAGAAGCCCGAAAGTCTGACACCAGTCATATCAAGGGGTATCGTATTACCCAGTTACTGGGTTGTGGAGGTCAGATAGGCAGTCGCTCCATGTAAAATACTGGTATGCAGCTGCATCCGGTCAGACTGGAAGCCGACCCCAACATAGTTGAGAAAAGGCAAGGCAGATTGATTTTGATATTTGCCTGATACTGACCTGCAAATTGCAAAAAAACGTAAGAACATTTGAATTTCGCGGGCTACCCTGACGGTTTTGCCAGTTCATTCATTCACTGACGGACAACGCACAGCCTAAACAGCTGGATCAAGAAGCTTGACATTTTCCACAAGAGTTATACATTACAGGCTAGGCGCACTCTGAATTTTAGGTATGAAGCTACAAGTACGCGGCAGGCCTGTCTTGTCGGGCCAATTCAGTGAGCGTAACGTAGTCGGAAGCTATAAGAGTTACGCGATAGAAAGAGAGGCAATTAGTAAGTGAATATAACTGTAGGTAATTCGCGCTGTGCGACCTGAATTGCACTTTATTGTGTCGTAACAAGAGTCACTTTTTATTTAAATGATTTTGCGGAGTGAATCGTGTCTACTGTTCTGTGCTTATACTCGTATAGTGAAAGTGAGCACTTAGAAAGGATATTTACAAATCTCCCCCTAAAGGGGTCAAACTGGGGATTAAAGTTTGCATAGAAGTTCGTTTTTTTTCCGATGGGAAATCCTATCGAGCACTTGTGGACAGATAATACAATAATTAAATGCAACAAAAATTACAAAACACAGGCACAATTTAAATTACGTATTAGAATTAAGAGCGTTGATTCTAAAAGTTGGCAACATCGCAAATAGCTGTCAAATATTTTGCTGTTTTGATTAATTTGGTCATATTTCTGTATGGAAATATGAAAAGTGGCTCACTAGCGAACTAGAATATTAATAGTGAATTGAAACAAAAAAACAATTTTAAACTTTTTGTCCGTCTGTTCGTTCCGGCTAATCTCCGAAACGGCTTGACCCAATTTGACGCGACTTTTACTTTAGAAATAGAATAAGGATCCACGCGGGCAGCAGCTAATTTACAATTTTTTTGCTAGGATCCTTTGTCACATGGAAGGTGTTACTGCAACTATCACATTTTATCCAAGTAGCCTTTTTCCAAAAGAGTGCTAAACAAATTAATAAACCTGATATTTATTAATTTATCTCTTGATTACAGCCGGGCAGCGTATCAAGTCACCTGAACACACACACTCGCGAGAAGTTATACACGTGCAACACTTGTGGACGACAGTTTAGCAGCAAAGGAGGCATGACTACACATCAGCTGGTAAGTTTAGCTAAGAATTCGCAAAACTGAAACTAAAAATATACAGGGTCAAATTAAACTAGCTAGCGAAACTCCGCAGACGATGGGTGACATCTCAACACTAAAAGAAAAAAAAACATTTAATAAACTTTTTTTTGGTGGGAATAACCTTCACGGAGGGCGTGTCAGACTCTTACTGATTAAAACCCACCCTTTTGTTGCCTGTACATTGCCAGGGGCCACGGTATCCCTTTCGGACTGTCCCGCGACCCCGGCAGGCATCGGTCGTAGCGGACCCCTTCCGTTGTGCTGACATATGTTTGAGGCGCGCGTGGAACACAACGCGCCGTCGACCCGGGCCTGGTCCTTATCGGACGGCGAGCTACCCATTGCTCACCGTCCGCAGGCCCGCGCCTACGGTGGCCGGCAGTCGGCTCGCGACTCCCGACGCCCGGGGCGTCTCCTGCGGCGGCCAGGGGCGTGAGGGCGCGACATTTGCCTCTCCCTCACGCGCTCCGTCTCCTGCTTTGTATGCTATAAATTAATGTTAAAGTAAAAATAAAACCTGGCAACTGCGTGTTGGACCACGCTCAATGAAAGGTTCTGTATTTAGGATTTATCCCAAAAACAAACTTAACTTTTTAGTTGAAAAACATGTTCTCCCATACATCGATATACGTCACGGTCAATCCTCCAACTGCAAATGTAAGCTAGTAATTGCAAAAAAAATTATGTATTGTGATAAAACTAAAAATTTACGATTTTCGGACTTTTTCCTTTACATATGCTGTGAGACCTTACTTCCTTGAAGTATCCTGTAGGTTTTGATTTATTCGCAAATATCAAAATATGTCGCTTAAAAGGCCGATTTTTTTTTATTGCGTTGACTTAGAAGCTTGATTTTTAGAGCTCTAAGGAACCACAGACCTACGTATTTGATATTAAT
This sequence comes from Agrochola macilenta, assembly GCA_916701695.1. Taxonomy (NCBI): domain Eukaryota; kingdom Metazoa; phylum Arthropoda; class Insecta; order Lepidoptera; family Noctuidae; genus Agrochola; species Agrochola macilenta. The sequence goes on along the minus strand of OU753572.1, from coordinate 4,122,213 downwards.
TTCAACTTGATACCTCCACGCGTTCCTGAGAATAAGGGTCTTGACAGACTGACAACGAAGTGATCCTATAAGGGTTCCGTTATTTTCCTTTTGAGGTACGGAAGCCTAAAATACATAAATAAGGTAGGTCTGTACGTAAACCGTAGTTTTCTTGGCTCTTTCATCACTGCGCAGCATTTCACCAAACCAAATGGAGTGCTTTGCTTTGATTGACCAATGGTGGCCCAGTGGTAACGGCCTGCAACTTACGAGTTGTAGGGCGTAGGTTCGAACCCTGACAGGCGCTTAAGAGGGTTTATCCGAAAAGTTGCAAACGTCGCAAATAACTGTCAAATATTTACCTGTTTTGATTCATATAGCAATATTACTGAATGGAAATAAGAAATGTGGCTAACTAGCGAACTAGAATATTAATAATGAATTGCAATTATAACATTGAATTTGATGTACCCAGTTTAGGTGTAAAAAATGCATTTGGAAAGTTTCCAAATACTTTTTTTACATCTAAAACTAAACATTCGGCGTTACGATATTAATTATTGCATTTCATAGTCAATATTCTAGTTCGCTAGTTAGCCACATTTTTTATATCCACACAGTAATATTGCCAAATTAATCAAAACAGTGACATATTTGACATCTATTTGCGACGTTGCACACCTTCAGAATAAACGCTCTTAACTTTGTGTAAAAAAGTAATCGCTCTCAAAACGGTGAAGAAAAACATCGTGAGGAAACCGTCATGTCCTAGAAACAAAAATTCAAAGACATGTGACATCGACCAACCCGCACTGGGCCCGCGTGGTAGATTACAGCCCACAACCTCTCACGGAAAGGAGGCCTGTGCAGTGGCGTAGTGGGGATGGCAGGGGCGGCAAAATTTCACAATAAATAATAAAAATATTTGAACCATTTCATATTTTTATCGCAACTACAAATTCGGACCGATTGAAAAGAGCACGACGTGACGAATTCGGGGAATCTCCTTTGAATGTTATTTTGTAGCTACTGCTGGCAACACCGTCTATACAGGTTGAAGTAAAATAATTTTTGTATTAATAAACGTGATTATAAAACTTAGATAAACTTTTTTATTTAAAATCTAACCTGTATAATGCAAAATAATGATGACTGTTCTTGCCGAAAAGTTCTCTAGAATGTATGTAATGTATAGTATACATTAAATTGAAATACCTAAATAAGAGGCCGGCAAAAATGTCTTCCGCCCGGGCGGCCGATACCCACGCTACGCCGCTGCGCCTGTGTCCCAGCAGTGGGAATATAATAGGCTGATTTTGCTTATGCTATATTTTTCAGACCCACACCAGTGAGAAGCCGGTGGCTTGCACTCTATGCGACAAACGGTTCAAGCAATCCAGCAGCATGAAGCTTCACTACCGCACCTTCCATCTCAAAGAGCCGTATCCTAAGAGGTAATAAACAGTGTCAAAAATATCTATACTCCATTGGTTTAGGTTTTAGGGGTATGAGGAACGGTGTAAAGTTCACTCATCCCCCATAGAAAAGGGAGGATCCTCCGACCAGACGGGTGTCGTGTCTGGCGGGCAACTGCCCAGAGGTTGAAGTTGGGAGATTGTATATAATATGTCCATCGCGCGGTAAACTCTAATTGCGCGATGCAGGATTTGTGTGACGTCAGGTGTTTGATGCGTAGTTCGCATGTAGTGATTGTAGATGCCGCCACAAGGTAATTAAATAAAGGTAAACAAATCGTAAAAAGGGCTTATAGATATTTAATTATAGATAAAAAAAAAGTAAATATTTGACAGCTATTTGCGATGTTGCCAACTTTTAGAATTCTTCGGTAGTTTGTAATGAAAAAATATGGTTAGAAAAAAAGATGCAATTCTAACAGTTTATTTAATTTATTATTACAGGAACAGAAAAAAGAAAAACGACGATCTATCTAAGGATGAGTACGGCCACGAGGACTCTGACGACAACATGACACTTGATAATTTTTACGCGCGAAAGTATTGAATCATGGCCTCTAATCATTTATAGTATATTTTGCGTAGTACCACAGATTACTTCAGATGGCTCACTCCGCAAAAACATTTAAATAAAAAGTGACTCTTGCTACGGCACAATAAAGCGCAATTCAGGTCGCACAGTGCTAATTACCTACAGTTATATTCACCTAGAAGTTGCTTCTCTTTCTATCGCGTAACTCTTATATCTTCTGACTACGTTACACTCACTGAATAGGGATGTTGACTGGGGGAAAAAAACTGTTTAGTCCGTCAGCCAGATAATAAAAAAATATTACACACGTATTTTTTGCTTTATCATATTAGTAAAATATGGTTTAGATGAAACGCATTAAAGTTGGGCAGTGGGGGCTTGCTACGTCACAAGTCAGTATAAAACTCAAACTCGAAGCATTTATTTCAATTAAACCATTTACAGGCACTTTTGAATTGTCAAGGAATCGGTCAGTCAGAAATATGACGCTAGTTGCCCATTCCAAAGCGTAGTAGGTAGGTACCTATGGAGAAGAACGGGCAAGAAACTCCACGGACACTCTTTTATAAAATCTACAGGCCAGTGACGTCATGCCACATTTTAACGCATTGCCTTTTCAATGTATTGCCGTAATCTTTTGACTACGTAAAAAAGGAAAAAAAACGTGGCCAATATTTTTTAATAATGCTGATGGACAAAAATTTTTTTTTTTTTCATCCTTATTGGCCCGACAACACGAGCCCGCCGCGTACTTGTACTTGATGAGGAACAGGGTGTAAAGTTCACTCATCCCCCATAGAAAAGGATCCTCCGACCAGACGGGTGTCGTGTCTGGCGGGCAACTGCCCAGAGGTTAAAGTTAGGAGATTGTATATATGTTCATCGCGCGGTAAACTCTAATTGCGCGATGCAGGATTTGTGTGACGTCAGGTCTTTGATGCGTAGATCGCATGTGGCGATTGTAGATGCCGCCACAGCTTCATACCTTAAATGCGGAGTGCGCCTTCGGTACTGTTCGGTGCATGGTCTAATGAAACAAGGTCTGGCATTCCGGGACTAACACATGCTTACGTCACTATCCAGTTGCCACTCTATTGCAACAAAACACGATTAAGGAAAGATTTTCAGAAACCATTCTGTTAAAAAATATGTACAAAGCTTTTATATTGTCGTTTCGTGTGTCTAATCAAACGAAACAATTTAATTTAAACATAAACCAACGTAATTGTTAATTAAAACCTCATTGTTTTATCGGATTCGCACAGGTAATAATGGTGGTTGGGGAGTTATTATTACAAACTTCTGGTAACACAGATGTGATGACGTAGACTAGTGTTGCCCACGTGACCACTGTGTTTCGGAATGCCATACCTGGCGAAGTATACAGGGTGTCAGGGACATCGACGCGAAGCCGGCTACCATGGATTCAGTACATGATTCTGAACCCCCCTGCGTTGAAATTTTTCGTCGGTTATTTTTTTTTAAACTGCTATTTCATAGAAAAGTGCAATACCTACGCGGTCAAAATGTATGGAGCAGCTGTATTTTTTTTAATAACCGACGAAAAATTTCAACGCAGCGGGCTCAGAATCATGTACTGAATCCATGGTAACCGGCTTCGCGTCGATGTCCCTGCCAACCTGTATATGTCCATCGCGCGGTAAACTCTAATTGCGCGATGCAGAATTTGTGTGACGTCAGGATGTTGTGTGACGTCAGGTCTATGATGCGTAGTTCCATGTGGCGATTGTAGATGCCGCCACAGCTTCATACCTTAAATGCAGAGTGCGCCTTCTGTACTGTTCTGTGGTAGTACTCGCAAGCGGTGTGCGTGTATGACCAGATACGAACGTAAACGAGCCAAAAGAAGTATGTAAGGATCGCTGGCGTTCTGTAGTCTAAGCCTACCCCCAAGGGAAGAAGGCGCGAAGTTATGTATGTATTTTGTATAGGAGAAATAGTACAATAGTTATGTAACTCGTGTTGGCACGAGTTGTAGGAGTATATCTCGTGTCTCGGTGAGACGTTTAGCAAGTGAGCTAGATTGGTAACGAGGTTGCCTGAATAGATTACTAAGTGCGAATTTCACAACTGACACTGAACGCGATCAGCACATCTAAACCGCGTTCTAGAGCTGTTAGTGTCAATATTTCATGTTAATGACACTGACAGCCCTTAAACGTGGTATATGTGCTGATCGTATTCAGTTTGATTAATGAAATTCACCTTTAATAACTTGCACTTGTAGAGAATGCACTCAGATGTTATTGTAGTTACTGGCAAATCCACGGAAGCCGCTGTGATTGGTCAACCAAACAACCAAGCACGTCTTATTACGTGAGAATTGACAACAGATTTCAATAATGAAACTGAACGCGATCAACAATTCTAAACCGCGTTCAAGAACTGTCGGTATCAATATTATACATAACAATTTTGACACTGACAGCTGTTAAACGTAGTTTAGGGATCTCGCGCACTAGACGGCCACGACTCCGGCCAGTCGTGGCCGTCTAGTGGTATTGTATGGTCTGCGGCTAGTTGGCCGAACCAAGTGTAGTGGTAGACCAAGTGCGCGAAATTCTTTAGATCGCTTTCAGTTTCATTGATGAAATTCGTCCTTAATTACAAAATCTCTTAAAACCGAGAGTTAGTGGGTGTGGAGAAGAAGAGGCCTAGATTTCCTATATGAAAAAACTGGATAGATCTGAGCGGCATTGTTATAGTCCGCGCGCGACTGCTAGTCACCGCCTGAGGTATGCTCGCGGTGAGACGGCGGAGGTACACAAAGGCAAAGCTAACTCAGTCTGTCAATCTTTGTCAATGGCACCCTCCTCCTCTTACCGCTCACATACCTCGGGCGGTGACTAGCAGTCGCGCACGCACTATAAATCTGTGAATGCCACAATGTCTCAGAAAGTCAAGGACAGTCTTCTAAGACCGTTTTCTTCTAGCGACAACGGTTATGGTAGCTGTCCTTACTGCCCCATCTCAAAAATCCACCCTGTATGATTAAAAATGGAATGCTGTTCGTTGGTAACCGCATCACAAGAAAACGGCTTGACCGATTTGGATATTTTCTATTTTAAAATGTTCGAAACAGTCAGCATTAGATTTTGTTAAAAAAAAAAATGTGGGAAATTTTCAAACTTGGGAAAATCGAAAGGTTTTTTTTTCTATGGGATTTTATATGAATTATTGGAAATTGAACACGACGTCTAGTCGTCTATTATGTTATAGAAACAAATGATTGTCCAATACGGTTAATTTATACGAATGATTTGCAAAATTAAAATAAATATTTATTTTATTATACACTAAAATGCTAAATAAAATGTACTTTTTATGTAATCGGTACTTATTCAGTTTGTTATCTTCCGAAATCATTCACTGCCATTCATTTACTCATGGCTTAACTAATATTTACATCATGTATTTAATATTAACTATAGATCTCTAAATACTAAAATATTTTACAATTTTAGTAATTATTATTTGTATGAGAGTGAACGTTAAATGATCGTGTAGCTACGTAATTAATAATTATGTTATAATTATAAACTAATGCAATTAATGTAAGTGTACATTTTATAAGGATGTTTATTTTTTTTCTAGTAAAGTATTATTTCTACTATTTTGTGTTTTGTTTATTTTACTATAAGGCGCGGGACATACACGAGGTACGGGCGTGGCGACGGTTGCGCCACCCGTTTCATATTTCATACATAATGTAAAGTAACGACGTGGCGTGGAACATACACAAATCGTGTTTGTGCATGTTCCGCGCCACGTCGTTCCTATACATTTTGTATCAAATATAAAACGGGCGACGCGACGCCTGCGTCACTCGCCACTTGTGTATGTCCCGCGCCTAAACCAGCTAGTACATCGTAAATAGTCCCATAAAAACACATTACAGAATACAGGGTACACATGTTTACACAATACTTGGTGTCAGAGTAAAAAAAAAACAGTTGCTCCATACATTTTGTAGGTATTGCACTTTTCTATGAAAAAGCAGATTTTTTTTTATAACCGACGAAAAATTTCAACGCAGGGGTGTTCAGAATCATGTACTGAATCCATCGTAACCGGCTTCGCGTCGATGTCCCTGCCAGCCTGTATACATGGAGAGACCGTAGGTACTTGACAGGGGAACCACTGCCAGCCGTTGGCCTGATCGGATTACATCAAAAGAAGTTCACTAGCGCTCCAAGTAGTGGCTGGCCGCTGTTTCCTTGAAGAATGCCAGGCATTCTTCACCGCATCCTATTTAATAGCCCCTACACACTATGCCGGCGGACCGGCCGCCGGGCAAGCCGCAGCGCGCCCGGCCCTGCCTGCCACAAAGGAAATGAAAGTGAAAAAGCCGGGGGTACGTGCCGCGTGGCAAAAGCGCGGCCATGCCATGCATAGTGGGTAGAAGCCATTAAAGCTAGCGTGTGAAAGAATCTGTACCTTGTAACTGTGGCGGCATCTATATCGCCACTTGCGAACTACGCATCAAACAAAATCCTGACGTCACACAAATAGAGTTTACCGCGCGAACGACATAATTATAAAAAACTATCCAACATCAATCGTTGGGTAGTTGCCCGCCAGACATGACACCCGTCCGGTCGCTGGTTCCTCCCCTTTCTATATAGGATGAGTGAACTTTACACACTATTCGTCGTATCGTCGCGTGCATACGTCACTTTTTGTTAGGTGTACCTGACTGCGTGGTCGCGCCGACAGAGGGCGCTTTCCGGTTTTTCGAACAAAAAGTGGTATATTATGACTGCGACGATAGCGTATTTGCGCGACGACGGTCGCTTAGTAGGACGCGGGGAATTCTATCTTGAAAGTTGCGGTTGGTTGCAAGGTACAGATTGTTTCACACGGTAGGTACAGCTCATTAACCGACTTCCAAAGAGGAGGAGGTAATATGTTCGACGCGTATGTATGTTTTTTTTTTTTTTTTATGTATCCATGTTTATAAAATATAAATAAAATAATAAATAAATATATGTTTTGAAAATTCTTTTTTTGTATGAAAGGGAATGGTCCCGGATTGGTCCCATTAAAATTTTATTAACTTTGATTGGATAGTTTTTGAGTAAGCTTCCATAATACGTATTTTTCCCACTTAGTATACAGGGTGGCAGGGACATCGACACGAAGCCGGTCATCATGTACTCAGTACATGATTCTGAACCCCCCTGCGTTGAAATTTTTGGTCGGTTATTTAAAAAAAAAACAGCTGCTCCATACATTTTGACCGCGTAGGTATTGCACTTTTCTATGAAACAGCAGATTTATTTTAAATAACCTACCAAAAATTTCAACGCAGGGGGGTTCAGAATCATGTACTGAATACATGGTAACCGGCTTCGCGTCGATGTCCCTGCCACCCTGTATGTGGATGATATGATGATAACTTCCTGTGACTGTTATTTGCATAGTATTCGAATTTGTGTGGGGTAGGTACCACAACTAAAAAGGGAAAAATGTCTTTGGTTTTGAATTCTCGTTTTTTGCCACCGACTTCCGAAATGAAAGTTATTTTTCACTTTGTAGTGTTTTTTTCGGAAGTTGGTTGGTTTTTTTTTGTAAAAAGTTTTTATTTTAACTCTAAGCATCTAACGGGCCTCTGCGAGTTGACTTCGGCCGCTTGTAACTACGCCTTCCAAAGACCGGTCCCAAGCTATATAAAGAAAAAAATGTTTTATAACAGAGTCCATGGGAAAGACTTTTATGACCCGTAACGTAATAGAAAGCGTACGTCGTGTCCTCCTTGGCCCTTCTAACACTACAAAATGGTATATACTAAAAAGCCTATGTTCCATTACTGGGTGGTTAGAACAACCCGACTGTCAATTGTCAAATCGAATTTGACACTTGACTGACAGTAGTGACAGATTTGAGTTGAGATTGTTGCTCCGAGTTATTCCTTGTTTTGTACGAGTTTTTATTAAAAAATTTGTACATTAATGCTTGAAATATTAATTCTTAGCGTAATATAAATCTGTAGCAAAATGTCGGACCTCAAAGTTTGCCGCATATGTCTATGCAAAGGCGTAAAAGTATATAATTACGACAGTTTTCACTTAAAACAATATTATGAAGAAATTATGGCCAGAAAAGCAAGTATTTTAAATATTTAATGGTTTTAATTTAAAACTGATTTTGGAATTTGGAATCCTTCGGTAAACCTACAGTAGAAGATGAGTTACTATTACTTTTGTATGGCCACAGTATAACAAAGTAAGCAGTATTACGTCTCGGTAGTGTCTTTAAAATAAATACCTACGGCCGCTCGGTAGATAGACACGCACTAGGGTTGCCCTGACTGTGTCTCTTGGGTTACGTTGGTATATGACAATGCTATATTAAATTGTCATATTATCTTTTCATTATTTCTTTTTTTTGTTGTTTATTTATGCAGTACGTCTTATACATAAAAATGGTTTTTACAAATCCGGTAGCTTGTGGTGTTTGCTCATCTTGGCACATCAGCCGCTGCCATTCGGATAGTCTGAAATAAAACATAGATATTACCTATTTATTTGGGTTAAAAAAATTAAATACTTTGTTAAGAAAAGTTTTAAAAGTCCGCAATGACATAATATAGTGAGACACTGTATTCTGTCTGAACCTAAAGAGAACCTAAGAGCTCTTTTGTGACAAACATTTAAAATCTTGACTATTTGCACAGGCTCTCTCTCATTATTATTACAGGTAAATGAAAAAGATGGCTTACCTAATTACTTCTGTTATGAGTGTGCAGCTATATTGTACAAGTTTCATAAATTCAAAGAGAAATGCTGGATGGGAGAGAAGGCTCTCAAGGAGTTGCTTTGGAGTGGAACTGTAAGTGAAATTCTTTATATTAGCTTGTGAAAATTTTAATCCAAAGTTAATTCAAAGCTGCAGTGCCTTCTGTTCATCCAATAATAGCTTAAAATAGAAGTCATAGTAATACATTTTAATAGGTATATATATCTTTATAAATAAATATTTATTCCTCAATTCTCGCTATTACACCTTCCACTGTTTGTCTCTGCATCACCCAAAGGCTGACTGGTAGAAAATGCCTATGGCATTAAGTCTGCCTCTGAAAATTTGCGTGCTTGAAGTATTAAATAAATAAAACCATATAACCAGAAAGAAAAATATAGGTTCAATTTAAAACCAAAAAATCATGAGAAACATCCCATTTAGTTGTTCTAAACACATAACCTACATATATAAGTATTGTACAAAAACAGTATGATTTTAATTTTTTCAGATCACCTTGACATCGATTTCTCAAATAGACAGACAAGACAAAAATTTACAATCACCAATAGACATTATAACAGTCAGCAAAAGAGTCAGAACATACTTAACTAAAAACCAAACACTATCAAAGAATCTACTTAAGGAAATAAAAAAAGATAGAATACCAGAAATAGAAAAATGTGTAATAGAATATTATGATAGTGACAACTCTTTGGATAATAAAAATCTAGCTGAAATAAAAAATGAAATGATAAACGATCAGACAGAGTCAATTCTAGATGAAAAAACAAATATTGATATTGAACAAAATACAGAAGGAAAGGCACTACCAGATTTTGAGGATGATAGAATTTTTTGTGGTGATGATGGTGAGTCAAATTCAGAAAATGTTAATGATTTTGATAAACCAGCCATCAAGAAAGAAATTAGCGATGAAATTACTGTTGAAGAAGAGATAATAAACTTCAATCCTGAACAAGCAAACAGTGACAATGAAATAGTTCATAATAAAAATCACAAAGAAAAAAAAAGAAAGAAAATCAAAGCCAAACCAGATTTTACTGACACAAAAGCCAAAAAATTTGAAGTTTTCAGTACAAACAAGAATTACTTAGATCCTAATCATTGGTTGAAGATCAATTTGACTGAAGAGGAAGCTCTGGAAGGGTTTAAAGCGAGAGCTCAAGATCGGAAGTACGTGTCGGCGGCTTACCAATGTTCTGATTGTTACAAAGGATTTTCTAAAGAGGATATGCTGAATAGACATATTAAATTAAGGCATAGTGAGGTATGTATCAAGTTTTGTATACACCTTTTCTTCTACAAGCTTCTACCAGATGGAAAAAAGGGCTCCAAGGAAGAATTATCCCTTTCAACGAGAGGAGACCTGTGTCCCAGCATTGGGAACAAACTCAGTTTCAAAAATACTTCCTTAGTGCTCACCTTTGTCCCACGCAGCGCTTTAAGATATGCACTGTCTGTCAATGAGTTTAAGATTTTTATAAATAAATGAACTTTCGTGGTATACCTGCACGATTTTTAATACCGATGCGTTTGTGGCGGCATCTACAATCGCCACATGCGGACTACGCATCAAAGACCTGACGTCACACAAATCCTGCATCGCGCAATTGGAGTTTACCGCGCGATGGACATATATACAATCTCCCAAACTTCAACCTCTGGGCAGTTGCCCGCCAGACACGACACCCGTCTGGTCGGAGGGTCCTCCCTTTTCTACAATAATAATAAAAGTTTATTCATGTAAAAAGGTAAAATAGTAAATACAAATTTGCTTAAATCTACGAAAAATTCTATTAAGTTATGTGCCTGAACTAGGTAATCCTGTATTTCAGACCATTTCTATGGTGGATGAGTGGAGAGTTCTCATAATTTGTTTACTGTTTGTTGTTTGTTACTCTCTTTATCACTACTTAGTATTTTTATGCAATTGTACTAAACTATCCAACCAATTCAACCATGAATGATGAGCTCCATGCCATTGTCTACCAAGTTGAACCTTTAGTTTTAAAACTAATGATATTATAAGGTCCCGATCACACATACCACAACCGCACCACAACGACAATGTGGACGGGCGCTAATTTGTATGGAAATGAATAGATTATTCACACGGACCACATTTAACCTTCAAAACCGTGTGGGCAATATCGCCCACATCAAGGCTACGTCACAGCCAATACGCAACCACCAGCGCGACCGCCCACTAGCGATCCGGCCACATCGCAAACACAACGATCTGTCTGTCTGCAAACACTAGCCACTAGAATTTCCTCCTGTCTATAGACCATTAAATTAAAGATTACGATGTTGGTCGCATGTAAAAAGTAGTTCAGTTTATTAGTCTGTACAACACCCTTAAATATGACCACGCATTTCTGATACCCGCTGTATAATAAATGTATTTCTAGTCACTAGGCTCAGTGGAGTGCCGCTTCTGCAACATGCGTTTTAAGTTGAAGTGTCATCTAACGAGGCATATAACACAGCACTACAGCAAGTACAAATGCCTGAGGTGCGACCTCATGTGCCCTCTGAAGTGAGTATATACTGCGCAATACGGCCGATGAATCATGGCCGGTCTGAACATGGGCTCTCCGAACTTTCACGCATGTTCTCTCACTTACACTCGCCTCATGTCACCATTTGGTTCCTATAAAATGTTATTGCGCAGCCTCCTGCGCAAAGTTCGGACCGGCCATGACTCATCGGCCGTATTGTAGTTTTATGTTGATTTTGCAAAATGATTACCTATCGATAAATTATCGCAACTATCTTTGATGGTTAATTAGTGATAGCTGAGCGTGAGTCCTGGATTCGGGTCTCAACACCCTAATTGCGTAACACACGATCGATTACAATTTATTTAATTTTGGCAGTTCAACAACATTCATTGCGTTATTTACGTTGCTGAGGAGACAAACTTTTCGAACATACGAAGCAATGGATTAGCAATATACTTCAAAAAAGATTCAGATTAGGATTGATTGTGTGTGTGGCAATGGCATTACTGGCATTACACTATTGCAGGTCGGCAATAGTGGTTTCAATTTCTCACTAGCAGCCTGGAGTTGTTCTTAAATTTTCACTCAGTTAAATATAAAATACACACAAGTTCATAGTAGCATATGCTCAGTAGAATCATATTATTTTCTTTTTCAGTTATTTTCATCATAAGTATTTTTTCACTTGCAGGAATACAGCTCTATTTCACAATGATTATCACAACGGGGTAGTAAGAAAGTGCATTCATTGCGGAGAGGAATTCAGGTATACTTCATTCGTAAAACTGCAAAATGAATATTATTATTTTCCTTGATGACTCTTTAAACTCTTATCATCAATTTATCAGTGATCAGATTCAACAGATTTGCATTTCAAAATCCCCAGATCTCTTACTCAGAATCTCATGTTGGAGCGAGACGGGGAGGCGCATTGCGGATCTGTTAATCTTAGAGTCTCCCTAATTGAAGCCACTCTCATTCATATTATGTCTTTGTTTCTCTAGATATTACTCCACTCAGCTAGAATATAATGTATAAATATTTTTTGTTTCCCATTCAGACACCTATCAACATACTACACACACTTACGAACGCATCGCAGCGAGTACGTGTGTACTCTATGCGGCGCGTCATTCGTCAGTACAATAGGACTCAACATGCATAAAAGAACCATGCATATAAATACTGTTGTTGTAAGTATGCATTTGTACATTGTATCGTTGCTCTAGTGGTTGCAAGCGCTATTGCTGATCCTGCGTTCGATTCCCAGGGTATTGTAGGTTTGATTGGGTTTTTCCATCACATGGGACTTAAACATAACTGGCGTACGGTGGTTGTACTATAAATACAGATCTGCCTTACCCTTCGGGAATTACAGGCGCGATGTTACGTTGCAAATTATTTACGACTGTAGCATATTATGCTATCAAAACCTTTTCAGATCAAAAGTCTATTTAGATTTCCATGAAGCGTTTAATAGAGTAGAGCACGATATTCTGGAAAAATAAAATTGCTTTCTAGGAGAAGATCGAATGTATTATGCCGAATTTATTACAACAATAATGTTTGTTATTAGTTTATAAATGAAAGAAATTATTTTGCTTTGTCTCTAGTGTAACATATTGCGGAGTTCTCCAGGGATCAATTCTTGGTCCACTCCTGTTGTAAATTATCATGCTCGTGTTTGCATGTATATAGAAATATAAGAGTTTTAGAATAACATAACCTTTTTTATTATTATTAGAATCCTGAAGAAGGTGTGACACATGCTGACACATACTGTGATCGATGTGACATCAAGTTCGAGACGCGAAAGGCTTACAAAGAACATGTGTTTCATTCAGCCAAGCATACCGAAGGAGTTGAGTAAGTTATGTTACAAATTCATGTAGATGTATACTGAAGAATATAAAGCTTGATTACAAACCAGAGGAGCAATTTCCGTGTTTTTAAGAACGTTCGCATTCTGACAATCTGTCAAACAATATATGCGGTTATCGACATCGTTTGTCGGTGAGACGAGATTGCGACTAGATTTTGAATATTTTAATTACGGGAATTGGCATTATGGTAATTTTTTTAAATTATATCTTTAGTATTATACGGATATAAAGAGTTTTTTTTTTTTTTTTTTTGCATTTTTTCTACGGATATTGATCGAAAGTTAAGCTACGTTTGCCGCGGTTGGATCGTGGATGGGTAACCATCCATTACCCCTTCCGTGCCTCGGAAATCAAGTTAGCCGTTGCTCCCAGTTGTCATCCATCCATGACAGTCGTTACAGGTAGTCCGAAGCCCAAAAGTCTGACAACCAGTGTTACCAAGGGATATCGTGTTACCCAGTAACTGGGTTGTGGAGGTCAGATGGGCAGTCGCTGCATGCTCCATGCTCCATACTGGTACGATACAGCTGCTACGATAGGACTGGAAGCCGACTGCAACCTAGTTGGGAAAAGGCTGGGCAAATTTATTGATTGATCTTGATAAGTTGATATGCACGGCAGGTCAAAGAGTTGTTTTCCTTCAATTCAAATGTCATTTATTCAAACTAGCAGCACTTTTCGAACGTCAAAATTACATAAGACAGTCCCCCAAAACCACCACCTCCTAGTGCGTAAGCTGGGAAGAAGTGGCGCAACAAACTCTCCAGCAGCACAGCTGTCTGTTCAGTTGAAAAAACTTGATTCTATATAATAGTGCCTTAGCTCTATTAGTTTAGCTAATACAACTATCCTAACTAATATTATAAATGCGAAAGTGAGTTTGTTTGTTTGTTATTCTTTCACGTTAAACGGCTGATCGGATTTGGAAGAAATTTGGCACATGGGTAGACTATGACCTGGATTAGGACATAGGATACTTTTTATCCCGATATTCTCACGGGATCGAGACTCATGCGAGAGAAACCGCGGGGCGCAGCTAGTTACTTATGTTTTATGATTTTTTCAGGGACTTGGCATGCGAGACCCTTGCCCCATCAATACCGAAGCGAGGAAGAAAAGGTCTCCGGAGAAATCCTCGGAAATTCACTCCTTGTGCCTTAGTATGTTTTCGTATTTTACAATTACCCATTTCACCAGGCTGCCAGTAAACGCCCCGGAATAATTTTGAACTTCGTTGTAATCTTAATATTTTTACCTCTGAACTGCACGCCTAGCATGACCACAAATAGAAACCGGTTTAGTCGACGGAAGAATAGACAAAATGACAGATAAACAATCACAATCTGTCATTTTCTCTATTCTTCTTTCGTTTCTATGCTTGTCATGTGTTAAGACTGTAACCGGTTTGCGTGTATGACCAGATGTATGAACGTCAACGAGGAAAACGGAGTAAGGATCGTAGCAGGTGGGGTGTGTGTGTGTGTGTGTGTCCTATACTTTGTCTATACAGAGAGATAAATCGGGGACAGAATTACAAATACATTCGCAACTACCATGAGTAAAGTCCAGGCTGATATAAGTTTTCTCTTGTCTCGAATGTCTTGAAGATGTGATTTACCGTGATTATTATACATTCACCTATAGATAGTGCAATCCACGAAGACGCGCCCCACTCCGCTCCGCTCCGTACTAAAGTACAGCTTACAGTACAGTTATCGCGGAGTGGGGCGCGTCTTCGTGGATTGCACTATCTGTAATAGGGATGATGACATTTATATTTTATTTAAAACTCAAAAAATAAAATTGTTAGCAAATAATGCAAACGATATTACAAAAAAAATGTAAACGCTTAAAAAATTGCCAAGCTATAAATGTGTAAAAAATAACTGCTAGACAAGGACGGCTTTATCACAGAAGTGACGTAACGACTATGTAACTTCATACTACCGCCATAAATTGTCCGAACCGCATGACAAGGACGGGAATAATACCTTCCAAAAACTTTTAAAGCGTGTAGCTTCTCCATATTTCCATCGATTTTATTGTTGTTTTCGATTATCTCAATATTCTATGCCTTCTTTCAATCAACTCAGTCTATCGCAGTCCACTGCTGGACATAGGCCTCTCCCAGGCTGCGACACAGCACCCTGTCCTCCGCCTTCCGCATCCAGTCTGTCCCTGCCACCTTTTTAAGTTCGTCGGTCCATCTACCTGGGAGGCATAAATACAAAAGCGGATGCAACACATACCCATAGTCTGTGCTGCATTATCTTGCGAATGGCTTAAAGCAGTAATAGTCCGTCCGAACCCAGCTGTAACTCAGTTGTTTGTAGTGCAGCCGCATGTTTTTATAAGGCAATGAAAAGGCGGTTTCAACGGAAACACCCATATTATTATTTCCCTTAGATTATAAACTGTCGAAAAATTGTGAACTTGGTGAAATGGGTTAGGTTAGAACTGTAACCAAGCACGCGCGAGCCGAGCGAGCGATGCCGCGGACGCGGCTAGTGAGCGCTACTTCCAAGTTGCTCGCTCGCAGGCAAACTATTCGCAGTCGCAAGCAAATTTGATACCTGCAGTGTAGACAGAGCGAATACTTATAAGCAGTCGTTTTTGTTAAAACAATGTCTTTCGGCGCCGATCAAATTGCAAGCAGTTTTCAAATGTCTGTGGTGTATTCGTGTTTGTAATACTTTATTCATACGGACGCGGCTGCGTTACAGAACAACTATTGTCTGTGTGTTGCATCTGGCTTTGTATGGCCCTGGGGGGTGTCCCACACTTGCCCCCCCGCCCCACCGCACCGTGACCGTGCCCGCTACCTTGACCAGGAAAAGCGAAAAAATTGGGGGCCCGTTGTTTTAGCACTTTAATCATAATAGTTGCTTCTTTGAAATTTGTTTATTTGTTCGAACATTTCTAATATTAGTCATCATCCCTATTCTGGAGATTTCTAATGTTGTATGTAATTAATAAATAAACTATTGTTTACAGTGCAACAGAAACTTCTCAAGTCTGACGGCCTACATGAAACATCACACTGAGGAACATAAGGATGAGCCTCTTCCTTCGAAAGAAGAGCAGAGACACATCTGTGAGATTTGTGGAGCTTCACTAGCGGTAAGTTGAGGTTTATTTAATTACTAGCTTCTGCCCGCGACTTCGTTCGCGTGGAAGTCGTGAGATACACGATGTACTACATGAGATACATAATAAACATGTTTATAACTCAGACCAAATAAAAAACCAAGACAGAGCGCTGCGAACAATACATTGAAGCATGCTAAAACTACACCGGCACTGTACAAACGCGCTCACACATTTACAACGGGAACCGATCACTTTTCCGAATTGTTTTTGTTCGAATTTCATTTTACCGAAAACTATTGACCGACGTCTGTTTTGCTATATGCATTATTTGACATATATTTAGATCATCGAAGTATCATGTGTCATAGGTATTATTTTACCGAACTATATATTCGCCGATTTACAAAATAACTTTTTGCTATTGGCCGAAGCCTCTTTTGAACTTTTTTCATTTACCCAATGATTTATTTACCATATTTTCACCACACCGAAACAATAGTTTTCAATATTAAATTAAAATAGTGTCATAAAAAGCCAATATGTTGTGCTACAAAATTTAGTGACAGAAACGAATCGCTGCAAAACCGACTCCACGTAGTCTTGTATGCCCTACCCCTAGAGTGTAATTTAAGCCCGCGTAGACGCGGAGGGGTGGGGCGGCCTGCGAGCTGAGGAGCAGGTGGTTTGAAGGTGGTGAGCGTTAAAACCACCTGGAACGATAAGCTCGCGTTGAGCCGCCGTGGAAGCGCCGGAACCATGACAGAAGCAATGCTTGCTGCATATCGTTTGCCGTATGCCATATCCCCGTCACGGGGACAGCGGGACGTGATTAAATTTATTTCCCGTTGTCCCCATAACGTACATTCGGCTAACGGGGACAACGGGAAGTAAACCTTTTTATAATCGAAACAGCTAGGTTAGGTTAGGTTAGAATTGTGACCACACAACGTGTTTGTGGCCAGAAACATATTTTTGAATGTACAACCAAACCACGGGGACAACAGGAAGTATTTTTAAATATTTAATTGAAGTACCGCTGTCCCGTAGGACGGGGACACGGCGTACGGGGACAACGAGAATAAACGCCTGCGTACATGTTGCATGCTTGTTTGCACACTGCATGCTTGCTTTCATGCTGGATGCCTGGTTGCATGCTGCATGCCTGCTTGCACGCTGCATGCCTGCTTGCATGCTGTATGCCTGCATGCATGCTGCATGCTTGAAGCAAGCATCCTCCCTTCACCCATACCTCGTGGTATACTAAATGTTCGGAAACATAATACTTCGAACACATGTTATTTCGGCTAAGTGTAACTTCGGTAAAAAGTTTTTCGACCAAATGAAACGTCGGAAAAACGAAAAAAATCGAATTGACAATAGGTCAATTGATACAGTGGCAGACGTGACTTCATGAAGTAAAAAAAAACGAAACGATAATAGTTGAAAAGTTTTAGGTGAAATGAAATTCGGTCAAATATTTTTCGAACTCATTATAGGTAACCATTTACAACCTTTTACAATAGAGATGTTGACTAAGGAAAAAAAAATTTTTTCTTTATCATATGAATAAAAAATGGTTTAGATAAAACGCATTACAGGCAGGCGCATGCGCGCCGCCCTCTATTTTTCACAAATTCCAATAAGTATAGTGCAAAAACGTGTTCAGCTAGAACGGTGATTCTGGTGTCGTTCCCAAGAGTTGACAAAGGACTACCAGGACCTAAAGAGATGTAACAAAAATATTTCGTAAAGTAGGGGTAAAAATGCATATGAAGTTGACAATAGCAAAATAAATAGACTCATATTGGGCGTAAATCTGCTCAGAAGTTTGAATAATCCCAATCGAAGATACCTTGCATCATAAGGAATGCAATGAGCCAAAAAAATCGAATGCCGGGCAAATACAATAGCAACGGCAGTATCAGAAACCGCAAGAAAATTGGTTGCAAACTTAAAATATCGTATCATATCGGCCGTAAATCTGCTCAGAACTGAAAAACATCAAAATCCATGAAAGCTTGCATCATTAGGAATGCAATGAATATTAATTTAATTAATTGTAAATATAAAATAACATCGTGAAGGAAATTTGTCATTATTTCACCACAGCACGTTTTCACGAAATTCTGCGGCGCGGGCTCGAACTGCGCCTAACTAAAATTTTGACCACATCTTTTTGATACACACTGTATATAGAAGTATGATTTATGATTTCTCCACAGGCCAACAGCGTGGCAGCTCATCTAAACACCCACACACGAGAGAAGCTATACAATTGTTCAACTTGCCGCATGCAGTTCAACAGTAAAAGCAGCATGACGAGACATCAACTGGTGAGGTTTACTAGAGCATTTATGTTTATCGCTTAGAGTATACAACACTGGGGAAGCCTTAAGAACACTTCCCCTCTGTAAAAGTACAAGAACAAATGTTCTAGTACGTTAATAAAAACTACTTTCAAATCGATTCTAACGCACTTCGTAAATCGTTTAAAGGCGCGCGGAGCTCCGTGAAAATGCCTAGTTGTGCTATTAAATTCTGTAAAAAGCGTTAAAATACGTCAAACATTTTTTTTTAATATTTTGTCATGTTTTTATTGAAATTTAAAATCCTAACCTCATAATACATTTCGATTTTTCATTCGATTCAACCATGATTCAATATAAAACGTAGCATGAATCGAGTATTTTCCTCACATTGCTTCTGTGACGTCACCGAGTCTCGCTACATCTCGGTTTTATGTTTATAAAGATCAAAATACTTTTCTTTTGCATTACGAAAATATACGTCAAATCAGCAAAATTTACACGCACTTGACATGCGATTATGTCCTTTAGTAAAAATGTTAACGAGACTGTTTGAAACCAAAATGTATATGTCGATAATTTCTTAGTCTTTGAAGTGGTTTTAAATAAAAAAAAAAATTTTTTTACTTGACCTAATTTATTATTGAGATTACTTACATATTACTAATTTAGATACTTTTATTTAATTGTAGTTATTTTCTCTTCTTATTAAAATGTAACTTTTTTATGCAACAGCTGTTTTATTTCATGGATTCAAGCAAAATTCCGAATGAATATCGATAAAATAAAAATGAATGGTACGGACTTCTCTTTCCGGGCGAGCGGCTTTTTTTTTTGTAGTATCTATCGCGTCCCCCGCTAAAAGTGACGAGAGTTTTTTGTTCGGAATATTGTGCATAAGACTTCTCCAGTGTTATATATAGAGTACAGGTTAGGTTAGGGTTAGGTTTATCGTAGATTCCTAGAAGTTAGGTTTTTTACTGCGTTGCGGTCGTTCATCTAGTGATCGCAAGCACCACCGCTGAGCATTGGATTCTATAGCGTTATTGAAGTTTCAATTTACGGTCAATGGTTGTCAAAAGTGATAAAGCAATAACGATTTCGACTATACCTTAAAAAATGTTGTGAATACTTTCTATTCCAGACACACACCGGTGAAAAGCCTTATGAATGCTCAATGTGCGAAAAACGGTTCACTCAGAACTGCAGTTTGAAGCTACACTACCGCACCTTCCATCTCAAAGAGCCGTATCCTAAGAGGTAAATACAAGAATATTGACACTGGCTGTTTACAGCCCTTTTACAGTTATTTTACCTCAGATATTTTGCATCACTGGCAAAAGCACATTGATCTTTATTCTCAAGATTATAAGGTTTCTGTTCGGTTGCTGCCACTGACAAGTCTGTCAAAATCAATAACTGTGAAAAGACTGTAGCTTTCATCATCAGCCTGTAGGCAATCCACTGTTGGAATAAGATACAAGAACATTGACACTGGCAGTTTAGCTTCGTTTATCATCAGCGTATGACGTTTATCTTTTTTTAATTTACATTCCTTGTACAGTAATTTTACCTCTGGCAGCAACCTATTATGAAGCCTATAGCAACAACGATAAAGATCACTGTTGCAAAATCCTCGGCTTCTCTCGTCCAGTTACGATCAATACTGCTCAGTGCTCGTATCAACTTTATTTGAATTCAGAATCTCAGATAGTTTTCGAGTTTTGGGAAGATAAACTGAGATACTGATCATACGTGACAAAGTTCAAATTTCACTGCACCGTCCAAATGACTTTTATTTATTGCAAACATTCAATCAAAAATGAACTTAGAATACATAGTACTAAGTACTAATTTATTGAGTGGCAATACATATAAATTATCTAAGATTGTGTATTTCAGTATAGCCTGAAGGTGTACAAACATATATCTGACTCAAACACACGCCAAGGATTTTTTCCAGTAGGCGGGAAAATAGTGATAAATCTATTTCTTTTTACAGAAACAGAAGAAAAAATGCTGGTATCCAGCAGGAGACAGAAGACTATAGAATGAATGAAGAAGATTCGTAGAAAAACCATAAAACATATAGATGGCGCTATTTTAGTTATAATAAAAACTATGATTAAATTATATGGCCGCCTAAATTGAGTTTTATAATTTTGCTTTTATTTTTCCATTTTGGCCCTATCATTATACAAAGTTGATACGACAGAGGGGCTTTTCTTTAAACTGAGTATACTAGGTACCATTTTCAAGCTCTGTACCAAAAATCAATTAAATAGGAGCAGTAGTTTAGTCGCAAATGATTTTTTAAGTTTTTGCCCCGTTTGAACACGATGTATCTTTCCTAACAGCTGATTATGTCTATAATATAAATCTGAGTATAACCTATGCGTTGTTGCCGCTGTGACGCAAGTCACAAGTACAACCAAATATTTTCGCTAAAAAGATGACAATGCAAACAAGGAAGCAATAAATACACACACACTTGCATTTTCATTACGAGAGGGACAATCATCTGCAAAACACCGCGCGTAAAAGAAATAGTAATAGGTCAGTGTGTTGCTATTGCATCCTAGCGATCGAGGGGCAGGGGTTGCGATCGGTAACTGGGGCAGTGGGGCTTCTAAAAACTGTTTTTTTCAGTGCGCCGACGCTATTCTTTCGGAACGTACAAGATGTTACGTAACACGGTAGCACCTGCTCCGCTTCCGTTTTGTCGAACTCGCGCGCTGACAATTGGGATTTTGTTTTGTTATTGTGATAGGACACTAAATAAGTTTAAGACAGTATTTCTTTTTTTATTGTGACAGGACACGTAACTTGGGATTATTATTATTTAGTGTTAGTGTTTTTTTTTGTGATCGACTGCTTTTATTGTGATACGACACGTAATTAAACTTTGGGTTTGTGTGTGTGTGTGTGTGTGTGTGTGTGTGTGTGTGTAATTAAAGTGTTCAACAATGCCTCGTGTAACTTACACGGCGTTAGAATACACTGACAAAATTTTAATTAGAAAAATAAATTACATTATTCTCTGTCGGTATAATTTGTGCATTCATGTGAATGACACATCGAGAATTTAATTTTTTTGTGATTGTTGTACTTCAAAATCATACCTAACACAAAAGCCGCGAGCCGAGGAGCCGCCGCGAGCGGAGGCGCCGCCCGCGCCACCGCAGCCGCGCCGGCGCGTCCGGCGCGGCGGCGCGGCGGGCGGCCGCCCGCTTTGACGAGATAACACATGCCGACGCGCGCGACGTTGCCGCTGTTACCTAGGTATCTGTAGGTCAGTTAAATTTATTTTCAAAGGGTGGTTGCGTTTTACTCTGATTTGTAAGCTATTTAGTTTGTTTGAAAAAAAAAAAAACTCGTTTTAGGTGCTTTTTATTTTTATACCGTATCGAATTAATACTAAACACGTATAGTATACGTAGTGTTATTTAATGCCCCTCTGTCATATCAACTCTGTATAAGTAACTTCCTGCACGCTTAGCATGGCCACAATAGAAACTGGTTTTGTCGACGGAAGAATAGACAAAATGACAGATAAACAATAACAATTTGTCTATTCTTCCGTCGACAAAATCCGTAGAAAACCTGATACGATACGAAAACCGATACTATGGTTGTCATAATACACGTGCTGCGGGGTAATTCCGTAACACTAACATCATCATTCAGCGAAAAGACTTCCACTGTTGGACATTTTCCTCCTCCAAGCGCCGCTACTTCGACCGGTTCTGGTGTGACTGACGCTGGCACAGCCACCATCAGTGATTTTAATTTTGATAACACAAAAAAATTGCCGCTAATTAGTCGATTTGTTCGGTCACTGGTTCAAAAGTTATAAGGGTTTATAGGTGGCCGATCTGGGGAGCATCTCCCCAGCTTGGCCCAATTTAATCTCAAAAGCTAAGGCACCTAGTGAAGAGCAGTTTTCTCCCAAATTTTGTCGCTAGGTAATTAGTCGCAATTTTTCGCCAAGGCACAGATTTAGTCGGGTCTTAGTTTAGAAAATTTAATTATTTAAATTTTTAGGGTATAGTCCAAGAGCTAGATCGAACAGTTTACGAAAAATCTAGATTGCGTGCTTACCGCATCCAGCGGATTCCTGTGGCCTATAAATAACACTAAGAATAATGCAATGCAATGCTTTTCAATTTGATAATTTGACAATATTCAATGCGCTATTTACGTCGTCGAACAGACGAATTTTTCAAACATGATGCAATGGATTAAGAATTTCTTTTAAAATCCTTCGGATTGAAAAAGAAGGTGTGTTACGCAATTGGGGAGCAGCACTCAATCAATTTATTAAGAAAACTTAGAGTATGTGTTGTATACTCTAAGGAAGAAAAGCAACAAAGCAATGCCCAAGAAGAAAATATTTTGCTTCCCACATTTCCACCAATTTCAAACAAAAAGTAGAGCCTTTGGAATAAAAGACTTCCTGTTAGAAGGCGGTAATATACGAATACAAGTAACAATCAAGCTACTCAAACACGTATTGATGGTTCCAAACTTGCAATTACACTTTTCTATTTATATTTTTGCGTAACTGTAAGAATTGTATACTCGTCATTGTAACTGCTCATTGAGGGGCTCGTGGTTAAATAATAACAGCAGCACAGGTCGATCGTAGGTTAAGCTACGCTTGCCGCGGTAGGATCGTGGATTGGTGACCATCCATTACATAATATCGAGACCGCTCCGTGCCTCGGAAATCACGTTAAGCCGTTGGTCTCGGCTGTCATTCGTAGATCTTTGACAATCGTTTCGGATAGTCAGAAGCCCAAAAGTCTGACAACCAATCCTGCCAAGGGGTATCGTGTTACCTAGAAACTTGCCTGTGGAGGTCAGATAGGCAGTTGCTCCATAGAAAATAATAGTATTCGGCTGCATCCGGTTTAGCTACGGTTTCCTGCTTTAGTTATTACTCTGAGGTTTCCTAGAAGAGCGGTGGTCGCACTTAACGGCCGCAGTGACTGCTGTCATGAAAATGATGGCAGTGGCAAAGATTTTAATCGTTAGATTTGCCCTACCGCGTCAAAAGATAGTTGCGTACTCAGAGTATTATGGTTGCGTATCTGTTTCGTTTTGACACCTCGGACACATAATGACTTGATTTGACTTGACTTGATTGTCAAGTAAACGGTATGTACCTAATCAAAATCAATTATAAATATTTTTTAAGTTCATAAACCATGCGTCATCTTTGACCCATCTAGGCCATCTAACACTCCACAAAATGGTAAATACTTAAAAGCCGCTGTTCCATTACTTAAGTTACAACCACCGACAGTCAAATGTCAAATCGAATTTGACACTTGAGTTGAGATTGTTGCTCTGAAGGAAATCTGTTTTGTTTTATTTAAAAATAAAATTATTTGAAATATTAATTCTAAGCGTAATATAAATGTAGCAAAATGTCGGACCTCAAAGTTTGCCGCATATGTCTGTGCAAAGGCGTAAAAGTGTATAATTACGATACTTTTCATTTAAAACAATATTATGAAGAAATTATGACCAGAAAAGTAAGTATTTTTAATATTTAAAGGTTTTATTTCTATGTGGTCTCTAGCACAACCCATTCTTCACGAGGTTACTCAAGTTTTTACCCAATATTTTCCATCAAAAACTGATTTTGGACTTACAGTATAACGTGGCAATGTCGCCAGTCTCTTGGGTATAATTACATTACTCTTGGTTACATTATGAATTTTCGACGCCATATTTTAGTTTGTTTATAGTTAAGTAAGGTCAGTGGTCGGCAAACTTATTAGTCAAAAGAGCCAAATTTCAATACTATAAGTAATGATTATAATTTCATAAGAGAGTGAATCCTTTCTGTGTGTCCAAACTGTCTCAATACACTTTTCTTAATCCTTAAAACTCCCATCCCCTTTCACTCCACAACGCTTCCTAAAATTAACTTGCTAAGAAGTAGGATGTCTTCATCGTCATCATCATCATATTGGCTGATGATAATAATATGATGAAGGCATCTTACTTATTAACAAGTTAACCTTGGAAAACATTGACAGGTCCAGTACTTAAATGATTAATTAATCTTAAATAAATTTTGGATGTTCTGTAAATTTTTGGTAAAAATACTTCAGAAATAAATATTTGAAATATAGTTACAATTTTGAATAAAACTTGATATCTTGCTTAATAACCGAAACCTCGACCCCCGCGCGTATCTTCGCTCGCAGTCATCGACATTTGTACAGGGCCATACTCTGTATGCCAAAGAGCCGCGTGCGTCCGCATTGATATCGAGGGCACCTTTGACAAAACCATCAACATGGCCCTCGACAGACACCGCATCGACTCGGCCCTGAGTGGCTTTAGCATCCTCGAAAAATATGGAAACTATACCCATGAAGAAAAAATGGAAAAATTTCGCAGCCACCGTTTTGGATTTACATCGCACCCTCGAAAGCTATGAAAACGACACTCAAGAAGTAAACTGTAAAATTTTCGCAGCCAATTTAATATATAATGGTATTTTCAGTTTATAATACCCAGTCCATGATGGACATAATTATGGATATTATTAACTGAAAATACCATAATTTTATAAAAGTAAAACATACTTAGTGACTTCATAATTAAAAAACCGTTGATGATTTTTATGATAATATAAATATTTGATACGGCCGTGAATCATATTT
The DNA here is from genome assembly GCA_916701695.1 of Agrochola macilenta. Lineage (NCBI taxonomy): Eukaryota > Metazoa > Arthropoda > Insecta > Lepidoptera > Noctuidae > Agrochola > Agrochola macilenta. The sequence continues at coordinate 4,096,978 of OU753572.1, read as the reverse complement.
AGATCAATATACAACCTGATACTGACCTGTAAATTGCAAAAAACGAAAGAAAATTTTAATTTCGCGGGATACCTTAGCGCATCTCAGATACGAATTGATAAGAATGAGGAATATTCTAATGATGGCAGAGAATGGTATAATTTTATTAAAGAAGTCAGATTATTATATTATATTGAAGTTAAATAATAATAAAAAAAAATTATTATTGATCTCAACCAGAAGGTAGTCATTTTAGTTTTATAAAATACCTAAGTCCTGTTGAAGTTCAAAACTTATTTATTCAATTATTTGAAAAAATAAGTTAAAATAACTTTATAAATATTTATTTTATACTTAAATAAAAAGCATACTTTTGTACTATGATTTGGTAGTATTTTTATTTATGTATATGAGTAGTCACATTCGAGTCCTATTCATGCGTTATTTTTGTGCTTGTTTTGCTCACAGTTAAAAAGTGAATCAATAGACTTAGTGATTTTTCGAATTCAATCTGCCTAGCCTTTTTCCAACTATGTTGGGGTCGGCTTCCAGTCTAACCGGATGCAGCTGAATACCAGTATTTTACATGGAGCGACTACCTATCTGACCTCCACAACCCAGTAACTGGGTAATACGATACCCCTTGGTAAGACTGGTGTCAGACTTTCGGGCTTCTGACGACTCGTAACGACTGTCAAAGATCCACGAATGACAGCCGGGACCAACGGCTTAACGTGCTTTCCGAGGCTTTTCGAATTGTGGCACCCAATTATCTCACGCGGCCGCCATGCTAGCTTTTAGGACAAAACGGTTTTGTCGCCCAAACTGATAAAATGTGTAACTCAAGCCATGTCACAGTATGCCGTGCTCGCCCCGCAGGTGTGATGCAGGCCAAAAGGTTCCCTGTTGTGATAAAAAAACATAATACGAGTATGTATATATATTGAGATACTGTTAACCGCGTCAGTATTCCTCGAAGAGTTAAGCAGAGGTGTACCTCACCCACATTTCGCCAGTTATGTTTAAGGCTGGCTTCACAGCTGTCCGGGAGACCCGTATGGGCTCCCAGAACGGAGACACACGTGAGGCGGTAGAACATTATTTCACAGCGACGCGGACCCGTACAACGTATCATACAACTCCCTCGTTTCAGAGCACTGCGGGTACCCTTAGGGGTCTCCCGTCTACGGACGGCCCGTACTCCCGGACAGCTGAGACACCAGCCTAAGCATGTTTTTTTGTTATGTTTACACTGGAAATCTTCAGTAGTATTCAGTATCATCTCTCTAAAGATACAAAAAGCTTAAAAAAAATTTCATTACTATTACAGGTAAATGAAAAAGATGGCTTACCTAATTACTTCTGCTATGAGTGTGCAGCTGTATTGTACAAGTTTCATAAATTCAAAGAGAAATGCTGGATGGGAGAGAAGACACTCACGGAGTTGCTATGGAGTGGTTCTGTAAGTGGAATTCTTTATATTAGCGCACACACTTGTGTACTATAAAATACCCCGCGCCGAAGGCTGGCCTCCGCTGAGATTGGTGGCCATGGCCGAAATTCGGTCTGGAGGCCTATCATTAACTTGTGAAAATCCAAATGTAAAGTTAATTCAAAGCTGCCTTCTGTTCTTCTTAATCTTCGTCGTTCCCTCAATGCTGAGGATCACGACCACATACAATAATAGCATAAAAATAATTATAAAAAAAAAAAAAAAAAAAAAAAAAAAAAAAATAGTTATTATTTACACTCATCCACCTTAGAAAAGGGAGGACCCTCCGACCAGACGGGTGTCGTGTCTGGCGGGCAACTGCCCAGACTGCCCGAAGTCCATCGCGCGGTATTTTTTAATTGCGCTATGCAGTATTTGTGTGACGTCAGGTCTTTGATGCGTAGTTCGCATGTGGCGATGTAGATTCCTCAACAATATGTTCTAAACACATAATCAAAGCCGTATATGTATTGATTTTACAATAAAACAGCACGATTTAATTTTTTTCAGATCGCCTTATCATCTATTTCTCAAATAGACAGACAAGAAAAAAAATTAGAATCACCAATACACATTGTAACAGTCAGCAAAAGAGTTAAAACATACTTAATTAAAAGCAAGACACTATCAAAGAATCTGCGTAAGGAAATAAAAAAAGATGAAATACCAGAAATAGAAAACTATGTAATAGAATATAATAATGACAACTCTTTGGATGATAAAAATGTAGCAGAAATAAAGAATGAAAATATGGAGTCGGTTGAAGATGGAAAAACAAATATTCATATTGGCATAGGTAAAGAAGAAAAGGCAGTACCAGATTTAGAAGATAATAAAATATTTAGTGACGATGATGATTCAAATTCAGAAAATGTGAATGCTGTTGATAAACCAGCCATCAAGGAAGAATTAAGCGATGAAATTACTATTGAAGAAGAGAGAATAAACTTCAATCGTGAACAAGCAAACAGTGACGCCGTAATAGTTCTTAATAAAAATCACAAAGAAAAAAAAAGAAAGAAAAACAATGATGAAACAGATATTTCTGACACAAAAGCTAAAAGATTCGAAGTTTCCAGTACAAAAAAGAATTACTTAGATCCTAATCATTGGTTGAAGATCAATTTGACTGAAGAGGAAGCTCTGGAAGAGTTTAAAGCGAGAGCACAAGATCGGAAGTACGTGTCGGCGGCTTATCAATGTTCTGATTGTTATAAGGGATTTTCTAAAGAAGATATGCTGAATAGACATACTAAATTAAGACATAGTGAGGTATGTGTCCAGTCTTTTACACCCCTTTCCTGTCTCTATGGGTTTTGTTGGTCTACAATCGGAGATAATATGTTCCTTTGTAATATATAATTGCATAGCACAGGTGTCAGTACTATGTACCATAGAGCTACCATTTACTGGGTAATATGTCTTTCATTGACTTGTATGTGCCCTGGCGGCTGAGAGTATGTCATGCTCACTAAAATGTCTCACTGATGGTGGTATGGGTGTTGAATCATTTCGTTTCCTTCAAAATGGTTGAGCTGAATGGTGCTTATCCATGTGTCATGTTCCTGCATGGGTACCGTCACGCGTCAGTTGGGACTGGTCATCTCATAGCTGCCACAACTTTTTTCTTTTTTTTTGGTTAAATTATTGTTTTTTTTTTTACTTCTTATGGACGCTTTTAGCGTGCTTGTCTTTTATAAATCGTTCTCACATATAATATATAAAATTCAACATTAATAATGTAATGCAAAGAGTGTCCATGGAATTTTTTACCCGTTCTCCATATAGTACCTACTACGCTTTGGAATAGGCAACTAAGTTAATAATTCTGACTCCTTGACGATTCAAGTGCCTGTAAATAATTTAATTTAAAAACATACGTTGAGTTTGAGTTAAAAGGGTCCCGTTCCAGTTTTCATCTTTTCTTTACAATTTGTCTTCATCATTTGAAACTACTTTCTTTGTCATTGCTTAGTACTTTTATGCAATTGTACTAAACTATCCAACCGATTCAATCATGAATTATGAGCTTCATGCCGTTATCTACAAAGTTGACCCTTTGGTTTTAAAACCAATTAGTAAAGAGAGGTAAATGAGGTAGTTAAGTTACCTAATCAACATTCGATCAAAAGAGTATCTTTCTGCTAAAATCCTTCTGAAACACAAATGCTTCTATACTACCATTGACAAGTCCTAATATCTACGTAGCACTACATCTTTTGTTATTTTGTCTTTCTCCATTTGCCCTATCTTAGTTGTTGAATGCATCAATGCGGTAAATTGGTAATTTGTAGTGAATTGAGAAAGCACAGATCAGTAGTAGTATCTTTGTTTTTGTGTCCTTAAAATGAGTATACAATACATAAATAGCAATAGGGATGTTGACTAGAGAAAAAAAAAAAACTATTTAGTTCGTCAGTCAGATAATAAAACAATATTAGACACGTATTTTTTGCTTTATCATATTAATAAAAAATGGTTTAGATAAAACGCATTAAAGTTGGAGAGTGGTGGCTCGCTACGTCTCAAGTCAGTAAAAGTATACCGGGGAATGACGTCATGCCACATTTTAACTCAATGTATTGCCGTAATCTTTTGATTACGTAAAAAAAGAAAAAATACGTGTCCAGTATTTTTTAATAATCTACCTGACTGACCAAAAATATTTTTTTGCCAACATCCCTTTGTTTATCCACGAATTTCCTCCTATCTACAAGTATAACTGTAATCGAAATCATTATTCGTTATAAATGTATTTCCAGTCACTAGGCCCAGTGGAGTGTCGCTTCTGCAAAATGCGTTTTAAGTGCAAGGGGCATCTAACGGTTCATATAACGCAACACTACACTAAGTACAAATGCCTGAGGTGCGACCTCATGTGCCCACTGAAGTGAGTATGTACTGCGCAATACGGCCAATGAATGATGGCCGGTCTGAACTTAGGCTCTCCGAACTTTCGCGCATGTTCTCTCACTTACACTCGCCTCATGTCACCATTAGGTTCCTAAATTTTTTTATTGCGCAGCCTCCTGCGCAAAGTTCGGACCGGTCATGATTCATCGACAATATGTAGTTAGGTTGATTTTTGCAAATTTATTAAATTATCGCTACGATCATTGATGATCGATTAGTCGTTTCAATTTCTCATTAGCAGCCTGGAGTTGTTCTCTAATGTTCACTTAGTTAAATACATACGACCGACGATGACGTGATGATCAAATTATGTTTGCGAGGCCAACATAGCCAGAGTACAAAATAGAACGGTATGGAAGGAAAAAGGGCAATTGTCAGTAGGATACAATGTAGGCTAAAAAAAGAACATACTAGACTAATTCATAGTAGCATCTGCTCGCTCATAATTATTATTGATAGAATCATATTAAAATATGTTTTTTTTCTTCCATTATTTTCATCATCCGTATTTTTTCATTTGCAGGAGTTCAGCTCTATTTCACAATGATTATCACAACGGGGTAGTAAGAAAGTGCATTCATTGCGGAGAGGAATTCAGGTATACTTCAATCATAAAACTGCAAAATAAATATTATTATTATAACCATTTAAGCTCATTTTCATTGACGACTCTTAAACTCTGTCATCAGTGATCAGATTCAACAGATTTGCATTTCAAAATCCCCAGATCTTCTAACCCAGAATTTCATGTTAGAGCGAGACGTGGAGACGCATTGCGGATCTGTTAATCTTGAGGCTTCGTAATTGAAGCCTCTCTTGTTCATATTATGACTTTGTTACTCTAGATATTACTCCACTCGGTTAGAATGTAATGTTAAAATAACTTTTTTTTCTCATCTAGACACCTGTCAACATACTACACACACTTACGCACGCATCGCAGCGAGCACGTGTGTACTCTATGCGGCGCGTCATTCGTCAGTGCAACAGGACTCAACATCCATAAAAAAAGAACCATGCATATAAATACTGTTGTTGTAAGTTGTTATTGCTGTTGTTGCATTTGTTGATTGCCTCGGTGGTTTAGCTGTCGCAAGCGCTTCTGCTGTTCCTGATTCGATACCCAGGTCGAGCAAATTGCTATTGGGTTTATCCATCAGGAATTTCTCAGTAGTAGTCTTGATTTGTGCCCGGTTCATGGCAATAGGCTCGCCCCCTATTACATGGGATGTAAACATACTTACATACAGATCTGCCTCTTCGGGGATTACAGGCGCGATGTTATGTTGTAGACTATTTACACTCATATAAAAAATCTATTTCGATTTCCATTAAACATTGAATAGAGTAGAGCATGATAATATGCTGGAAAATAGAACTGCTTTATAGCAGCAGATCGATTAATTGGCCCTAGTCTAATAGATAAATTGTTGTTATTAAGGTGTGAAAATTAAAGAGCTTATTTTGCTTAGACTAGTGTAACATATTGTGGAGTTCCCCAGGGATCAATTCTTGGTCCTTTCCTGTTGTAATTTATCATGTTCATGTTTGCATGTACCAGAGAAATATAAGAGAATTAGGCGCCATCTCCACGGCCGAGAGTATCGCGGCTATAGTCTTGCCGTAACGTCAAATTCAATAGAAACTCTATGAATCAATCTCGACATGGCGATATCATTGCGGTGATAATTTGAAGGCACAGCGTGACTATCGCCGCGATTCTCTCGTCCGTAAAGATGGCGCCTTAGAAAAACATAATCTTTTTTTGATTATTAGAATCCTGAAGAAGGTGTGACACATACTGACACATACTGTGAGCGATGTGACATCAAGTTCGAGACGCGAAAGGCTTACCAAGAACATGTGTTTCATTCAGCCAAGCATACCGAAGGAATTGAGTAAGCAGTTCATGTAGATTTATACTGAAGAATGTAAAGCTTGACTACAAACCGTCAGTTGAGACTGGTCATCTCTTATCTCTGCCAGGGCAATTTTTTTATTTTGAATTGTTTTCACAATAGAAGCACCAATAATAATGTATGCACGATTTTGTATTATCTTGATTTAAAAGAGTGTCCTTGGAGTTTCTTGTCCGTTCTTCTCCATAGAGATCTACGTTTTGGAATGAGCAACTAGCTTCAACTTTCTGACTAGCTGACAGACTCTTTGACAGTTCAAAAGTTCCTGTAAATGGTTTAGTAAAAATAAATGCTTTGAGTTTGAAAGCAAAGGAGCAATTACCATAGTTTTAAGAACGTTCGCATTCTGATCTCAGTCTCAAGCTGTCAAGAAATGTATGAGGTTTTTGAAATTGATTGTCGCTCAGACGAAATAGCGACTAGATTTTGAACGTTCTTAATTACGGGAATTGGCCTTCTGGTTAAAAAATGTAAACGCTTTCTGGTAAAGAGTTTGAGATTATATCGAAATTATTATTCGGATATCTTGATGAACATGAAGTCGATGTGCACGGTCATAGGCTCTATCATGGTAGCCACACACGTAACTATTTACTTGAGCAAATTTAGTCACGCGCAAGTAAATAAAGAAAAAACAAAACGCACATTCCAAAAAAATAAATACATAAAATACACATACAGAGTAGCCAAAAGACTCAAATTCAAGCAATATAAGTCTGTCACGTGTGTGGCTACGATTATAGTTTAGCTATTACAACTTTTTCTTATATTGTTCTAGCTGACCCGACAGACGTTGTCCTGTCCAAATTTCAATGATTCATACAAAACTACTTTTCAAATTTTTCTTTCAGTATAAACCTGATTCGGACGATTACGAACATTTTAAAACAAAAATTTGCCAAATCGTTCCTGCCGTTCTGAAGTGATGCGCTTACCAACAAACAGCAATTCATTTTTATTACATTTATATTAGATGGTCTGTTTCAGTGATTTGGTATGGGAGACCCCCGCCCCATTAATACCAAAGCGAGGAAGAAAAGGTATCCGAAAAGATCGTCGGATATTCACTCCTTGTACAATAGTAAGTTTTCGTATTTTTTATTTTTTTTATCAATTACCTAATAAACCAGCAGGCTGCTACCTAGTACACCTCCTGAAACCATTTTGAACTTTATTTATTTAAAAATTTATGTACACACACATAAACAGACAAACACAATACGTACAAAAGTGATGCTTATTTCTACAGAAATTACTTCCAGCATGCCTGTGTCAGGAATGTATATAAAAAAAAATTGGATACACGTAAAGTGGGGATGTATTTTTTTGTCGCTTATCCCATGGTGTGGGGTGTCGTTGGTTGTTGAAAATATTGGGAGTCTCAGAAAACCATTTTTGGCTTTAGGGATCCATATTTGCGAAATATTAAGCTTTAAAGTGCAAATTTTTGTTAGAGTCAAGTGTCTCCGCCCGCAGCTACTCGTATTTAGCTCAAAAACCAACCATTTGGTTGGTTTTGGACATGTGAAAAAATTCACGGCTGTAGTATACAGAGTGGCAGGGACATCGACGCGAAAACTTTTATCATAGAAAAGTGCAATACTTACATAAGCGGTCAAAATGTATGGAACAGAAGATTTTTTTTAAATGAACGACGACAAATTTCGACGAAGGGGGGTTCAGAACTGAATCCATAGTAACAGTTTTCGCGTCGATGTCGATGCCACCCTGTATATAAAGAAATGAAAAAGAAAACTATCACAGTTAAGCAGGCGCTACAAGTTAACGAGTATTAAACGACCATCTTACATTTGTGTATGGGAGAACATGTATTTCAACTACAATGTTTGTTCTTGGGATAAATTCATCCCAACTACGGAATCCTTCATTGGGCGTGGTCTGACATGCACTTGGCCGGTTTTTTAATTTTCATAAAAATGGTTTTTTATGCCTACTTTGGAATTAAATTATTTGTTCGAACATTTCAACTATTAGTCATCATCCCTATTCTGAAGATTTCTTATGTTGTATGTAATAAATAAACTATTATTGACGTGTAATATCTTTCCTCTCGGTATCCTGCAATCTGTGGGAGTGATTTCGTGAAAAGGGACGGAAGTGTGTAACAGGAAGCTGGGGAAGCGCGCGCTATTTGATTTGACCAATGACCGCGCGCGGTGCTAGAGTTGGCCGATGGTACCAACCCATTTTCCAAGAGGTTGAAAACAGGATGATGATGAATATTGTGTATATCATACGTCAGCCTAGATATCAGATGTGACACATCATATGTGACTACTGTAAGCCTCGCTCGTTTTTTACAGTGCAACAGAAACTTCAAAAGTCTGACGGCCTACATGAAACATCGCACTGAGGAACATAAGGATGAGCCTCTTCCTTCGAAAGAAGACCAGAGACACATCTGTGAGATTTGTGGAGCTTCACTAGCGGTAAGCTGAGGTTTATCTAATTACTAGCTTCTTTCACTTACATAATTTTGGTTGCTTCTGCGACTAAGGTTGCGGCTATCTGGGTAACCAAGAAGAAACTTGTTACGTCTATTAAGGTTACCGTTTTAATACCACCAGGCGGTTACCTTAAAATTACCTTGATTACGAGAAAGAAACAGAATACCTATCGGAATGTCAATGCAATTGCAATTTGCAAAAAAATTTATGCAATTTGTTGGCATTTGAAAGTACTTTCTTGTTCCGGTTCGCCGGCACTCAGGTAGACTCGACTCTTTGACGCACACACCAGCCAATCCGGCAATCAAAAACTTTATTTCGAGGCAAGACTCATAAAGGGTTAGTAACAATGTCTTTAAAATTACGTCTTAGTAAACAACACAATACAGTGACACATGTAACTGACAGCAGTGAATTATATAAGGACAGTCAACTCTGTCCGCTATCATTTTCAAAACCCTGTTGGGGCTTGCCATGACTCGTGCCACCATCGATGCAGCGCACTTGCGCATTGTAGTATAAAAACAATCTACACGCGCCGCCGCAAACATCCCTGACGCACTGCAACGCCATGGCAACCTCATCCGTTTTCTGAACGCGTTATTAAATTGGACACGAAGGGCTGCATACGATACTGTAAGATAGAGGTCATTTTTGTTTCGGTAACCGGTATTAATACTGGTTCTATTAAATTTAAGAATTAAGGTAACCTTTATGAATACCTGTCAAAATGCTCTAATCGAAAAATACTCGTATTGATCATACCGGTTTCGGTTCCTGATTTATAAGACTGAGTAACTAATCTGCATTCGCAATTCATTTGCCAAACATGTAAACAAACACGAGTTTTAGGAAAAGCAACTGTAATGCCTACATATAAGGTTCAGTTTGCGCTACAACTTCATATTTTTTTATAACTTTTTCAACAATACTAGTGGGTCTAAAATCAACTTTATTTACAGTTCTATAAAGTTGATGTTTGTGTAACTGGAAAACTCGTGTTTGTTTACATGTTTTGCAAATAAATTGCGCACGCAGATTATATTCGTATTTTATTTCATTACACGACCATATTCGTCGTACTTAGGTATTTACATATTTGTCGATTTATGAGCTGGGCGCTGGGGCACGGCAATTTATATAAAGCCAAGGGATCAATAGGTTAAACAATACGTAAAGTACGTAGGGTCCGCCAAGGAATGATTCTGTGCCCACATAAATGATTTTACATACATCTATTAAAACAAGAACTAAATCAAAGGTGGTAGATGCAACTGTGGCGTGATTTTGAAAAGATCTGTTATTTATTTTGTAACTAGATTTTGCCCGCTGCTTCGCTCGCGTGGATGTCTGAAAATATCCCACGAGAACGTACTAACGGGATTAAAAGTATCCTATATGTTAATCCAGGTTATAAACTGTCTGTGTGCCTAATTTCAACCAAATCCGTTCAGCCGTTTTTACGCCAATCCGGAATATACATCCAGTCGCCACATTGTGCTGAGATAGTGGCCTTTTTGGCCTCGCACAGGTCGTTACTATTCTGTTTGTATTTTAATTTTATATTTTTTTATTATTATTTACTGTTTGTGTTTCCTGTGCGTGTCCCAAATAAAATATTTTTCTTTCTTTCTTTCAGTCAAACGAACAAAAGTTCTTCGTTATTATTTTATAAATATGACGTATATGTATGACGTATTGATTTTTTTTCACAGGCCATCAGCGTAGCAGCTCATCTGAACACCCACACTCGAGAGAAGCTATACAATTGTTCAACTTGCCGCATGCAGTTCAACAGCAAAAGCAGCATGACGAGACATCAACTGGTGAGGTTTACTAGAACATTTCTGTTTATCCTAGATTCCTAGGAGTTAGGTTTTTGACTGACTCGTCTGTCTCGTGGTCGCAAGCACCACAGTTGAGCATTGGATTCCCAGGTTGGGCAAAGTGTTATTGGGATTTTCTATCTGGAATTTCTCAGAATTTGTGCCCGCTTGATAGCAATAGGCTCGCCCCCTATTACATGGGACTTAAACATAACCGGCGAAATATGGGAGTACTATAGGTACACCTCTGCTTAACTCTTCGGAGAAAAAAAGCGTGCGACGTCATACACTAAATATCTGCTAAACTGAAATTAAGAAATTCGACATGCTTCCGCTGCGACTACGCACACGTCTGCAGTGGATACTGGATAACACTGAGCGTAGATGGAAGGTGCTGATCCACGCGTCATGTTCATGAACGGACGCCGTCAGTTGTGACTGGTCATCTCTTAACTGGCAGGGCTTATTTTTAATCTTGTATTTTGAATTGTTTTGATAATTTTTTGTACATTGTTGTCACTTAAAGATTTCTATATTTAAAAGAATGTCCTTGGAGTTTCTTGCCCGTTCTTCTCCATAAAGATCTACGTTTTGGAATGGGTAACTAGCTTCAACTTTCTGACTAGCTGACCGACTATTTGACAATTCAAAAGTGCCTGTAAATGGTTTAATTAAAATAAATGCTCCCCCCGCGTTATATCACACACATCTCCGCTCCAGTCTAGCCAGTACGCATTTCCGCACAGCTTCGGTTGATACACCCTAGCTGAAAAACATCTCTTCTCGTCTCCACTTCGGACATCTCCGCACATCTCCGCTGTGGTGGAGTCCGGGCCTCAAAGATCTACAAATAACGTGGTATGTGAGGTACGGAGGGGAATTACGAGGTCGACTATACTTTAAAAGTGGTTGTGAATATTTTATATTTCAGACACACACCGGTGAAAAGCCCTACAAATGCTCAATGTGCGAAAAACGGTTCACTCAGAACTGCAGTTTGAAGCTACACTACCGTACTTTCCATCTCAAAGAGCCGTATCCTAAGAGGTAAGATACAAGATCATTGACACTGGCTGTTTACAGCCCTTTTACAGTTTTTGTGTAGTTTAATTACAAAGTTAAATCATTTATTTCAATTAGGCACATAAAAGGCACCCGAAAACAGTTTCAAATTAGGCCCCATTTACAGTTCAATTTCGAGTAGAGCTGTGACTTACCAGGTTTTGTTATTTAACTACACATTTTACCTCAGATTCAATGTCAAAATCACAATGATCTTTATTCTCGTTACAATAAGGTTGCTGTTGGGTTGCTGCTGTCAGAGGTAGAAGATCCTCTGCTGGAATAAGATACAATAACATTGACACTGTCAGTTTAAGTTCCTTCATCGTCAGCCTTTAGCAATCCACCTCCGGAGTCCTCTCCAGTCGCATGCCATTGATTTTACCATTTATTGATTCAGTCCTTTCACAGTTATTTCCTCTGACAGCAACCTATTATGAACCTTATACCTACAATAATAAAAATCACTGTTACAAGATTTTTGGCTTCTCTCGTCCAACTACGATCAATCCTGCTCGGTGCTCGTATCACCTTTATTTGAATTCAGAATCTCGGATAATTATCGAGTTTTGGGAAGATAAACTGAATGTCATACATGACAAAGTTCAAATTCCACTGTAACGGCTATAATATGGCTTATTTTTATTGCAGACGTTCAATCAAAAATGAATTTAGAATACATAATGCTAAAGTAGATAGTTGATTGAATGGCGATAAAAGAAAACTATTAAGATTGTTTTGTATTCAAGTATAACCTGAAGGTGATCAAACTTGCGTCTGCCTCTTGAACACGTCAAGCTTCCTTTCCTGTAGTCGGGAAAATAGTGATCAATGAATCAATTTCTTTTTACAGGAACAGAAGAAAAAATGCTGGTAACCAGCAGGAGACAGAAGACTATAGAATGGATGAAGAAGATTCGTAGGAAAACCAGAAAAATTATAAATAGCGCTAGTTTAGTAGTAAGGATAACAATGATTCATTATATATCCGCTTAAAATGTCTTTCATAATATTTATTTATTTATTTAAACTTTTTACACACAAAAAAGGTACAAAGGCGGACTTAATGCCTTGGGCATTCTCTACCAGTCAACAAAGGGTGGAGAAGAGATTAGATGGCAGGTGCTCTGTTTGAGAGGAACAAAGAAAAAAAATACGGGGTGTCAGGGACATCGACGCGAAGCCGGTTACCATGGATTCAGTACATGATTCTAAACCCCCCTGCGTTAAAATTTATCGTCGGTTATTTAAAAAAAAAAACAGCTGCTCCATACATTTTGACCGCGTAGGTATTGCACTTTTCTATGAAACAGCAGATTTTTTTTAAATAAACGACGAAAAATTTCAACGCTGTGGGGTTCAGAATCATGTACTGAATCCATGGTAGCCGGCTTCGCGTCGATGTCCCTAACACCCTGTATATCATAATGCATTTAAACTATAATAGTTACAACAGTACATAAATAGGTTATAAACTACATACACATACATACATATTCACTTTAATATATACCTATATTATAATCAGTGATCGGAGTAGGTAGATTGAACTGGGGCCATTGATCCGAAACGTATATATTAATATGGACATTCCTCCGGAATTGGTGGATTATTAAAAAAAAACCGGAACTTATGTAGGAATTGTATTCTGCCAGAGTGGAAGGAGTCATTTGATGATTTGCCATCCTCAAAAATAAAATGAGCAATATTATATTCTTCATATTTTTTTTAACGGCACAATAATTAATTAATTTAGTTTTGATACCTTCCTTTAAATTTTGAATTGAGTAGTAATAATATCACTACCAACATTAACAATATTTAATTGAATCCGGAAATACCGGAATTACTTTCCGGAAAAATGGCTTATCCATGTTATTCTTTCTGTGAGCATTTATGATATAAGTACCAAAAATCAATCTACCTACTCCGATCACTGATTATAATATACGAAATCAAGGGAGAGAGGTGTTGAGATGACTACTTACTCTTATTCATTTTATATTGCTTTTATTTTATTTTCACTATCTCATTAAATAAGTTACCTCGCGCTCATTTATTAAGAAAAGACACAGTCCAAATCTTCACCAGAAGAAAATGTTTAATTTGTGTTTCCCACCAATTTCCAACAAAAAGTATAATTATAAGTTTGCGAAAAATAACCCTCTGGAATAAGACTTTCTATTGGTAATGTACTATCGAAGAAGTTAATATCTAACCACCGTAAGGACTATTCTTGCTTGCAGCGCTCGGCGGCTATAGCACCGAGCCGGTAACAGATGTGGTCATCGTGTTCACGGGATTTTGTTTTAAGAGGGTTTATCCTAAAAGTTGGCAACGTCGCAAATAAGTGTCAAATATTTACCTGTTTTGATTCTTATAGCAATATTACTGAATATAAATAAAAAAAAATGGCTAACTAGCGAACTAGAATATTAATAATTAATTGCAATTATAACATTTAATTAGATGTTGTACCCATTTTAGGTGTAAAAAAACGCATTTGGAAAGTTTCCAAATAGTTTTTTTACATCTAAAACAAATATTCGGTGTTACGATATTAATTATTGCATTTCATAATCAATATTCTAGTTCGCTAGTTAGCCACATTTTTTATTTTCATACAGCAATATTGCCAAATTAATCAAAACAGTGAAATATTTGATATCTATTTGCGACGTTGCCCACCTTCAGAATAAACGCCCTTAAAACTGGTTAGATATGAACTTCTTTGATGGTACAAGTCACAATCAAACTACTCGAGGTACGTTCATGGTTCCAAACTTGCAATCACGCTTTTCTACTTTGCGTAACTTTAAAGCTCAAAACACACACAAAGCGGGTGCTGGACGGGAGCGGGAGCCGCGCACGATTTTCGTGTGCTGAGATCCATATATATATATATTTTTTTTATGGGGCATCTTGTAGCTGACCTCTGAGGTCATGACTGCTTAACCGGGCTTTCCTGTGGCTACCTTAAGCTACAACACTCGAAGCCTCCAGCCAGGGGGCAATCCATATAATACAAGGAATTACAATATACAGGCTTCGTTTTTGTTTACGCTAAACCTCTTATGTGGTCCCATAGTGAAAGTTGTTCATAATGATGAGTACAATGACCCCTTAAGAGGTTGATATACAACCTTAGTTTTTGTTTACCCTAAACCTCTCTCTCTGATATGTCGATAATTTCATAATAAGAAAATTAATCGTTTTTTGTTTAAAAATCTTTTTGTTTTTTTATTGTTCAAATTGTGTTAACCTATTTTATTGTTAAGATTATTACTAAGTTACTTTTATTTAATTGTTCATATATTTTTCTTATTATAATTTATTATGCATCAGCTGTTTTATTTCATGGATTCAAGCAAAATTCCGAATGAATATCTATATTGATAAAAAAAATCGATAGTACTTCTCCCTCCCGGGTGAGCAGCTTTTGTTTTGTTCGAAACATTGCGCATAAATGCCTTCTCCAGTGTTATATTCTCTAAGCGTAAAACTTATGAGTTTGACTGACAATATTAAAATCAACTGAATCCTTCTTCATAAATTTCTATTTCCTCCACTTTCATTTCTGTTTCTCCGAACAGACCGCTTCTGAAATAAAGAACATAATATTTTAAAGGAAGTCATGAAGTATTTTGATGACTTCCACTACATTCCACGTCTTTGGCCCTCTTGGCCCAGTTTATACTTGAATAGTGGGAGTTCTTTGGTGCTTCAAATGGTGTCATTGACTCTGGCAAGGCCACCATCAGGGATTTTAATTTTGATTACACAATAAATATGTCGCCAAATATCAGAATTTGTCGGTCACCGGTTCAAAAGATATAAGGGTATATAGGTGGCCGATCTGAAGAGAGTCTCCCCAGCAGGGCCACATTTATATCTCAAAAACTAAGGCACCTAGCGAAGATCTGTTTTCTCCCATATTTTGTCGCCAATTAATAATGTCCTGTCATGACTTTACTTACGGTGTTGATGTAACGTCGCTTCTCGGTATTTTTGTTCCTTTACGTGTTTTTCCAGCAGGTTCATTAAGTGAGAGTGTCTCGTTTATACTGCAATCAAAAATAATAGAGGGTGAAATTATTAGTGCCTCTGCCAGTAAAAAAATATGCTGAGCGTATTTTTATATGAAACTGAAAACATTGTATACTTACAGAATGAGTTTTAAAGGGTCATAGGAAAAATTATACAATACAGGAGGATGGGGTTTTTAAAGCCAAAGAAAAAATTGACAGAGTCTAAGTGAGAAATGGAAAAATATTAGTGCAGAGTGACTTTTTTAGGGGCTGTGGAAAATATAAAGAAAATATGAGTATTTTTGAGTCAATTAAAAATATTCTGTATATTTTCAGGAAGACTGACTGAATAACTGACTGACATCAACGCCCAGCCGAAACGATATGTGAATAAGCCCACGTTCGCACGGATATAAAAATATCGCGGAGGGATTTTATTGCCCACTGGATTTTCAACTCTCGGTATTGAGCCGAGCGTTGAGAATATAACGCGCTGCGACACTCTCGTGCCAGCGCGTTGAAAAAACACTGTTGGATTTTCAACTCTCGGCGCTAAGCAGACCGTTGAAAATCCAGTGCACGAAAAAAAAATCTAAGTCATTCAGCCAGTTTTTCCTTTTATATATATACATATGTATATTGATAGATTAAATAATCAGCCTATCACGTTCCCACTGCTGGGACTCAGGCCTCCTTTCTGTGACAGGGAGTGGGCCGTAGTCTACATAGTGGGAGTTTCAAAGGCAACGGAAAAAAATATACAGAGTGAGGTTTTTAGAGGCAGTGGAAAAAATATAGAGAAGTATTTTAAAGCCAATTGTAAATATGTAACAGGTGAGTATTTTAGGGTCATAGTTAGAAAGAAAGAAAACGTTTATTTGGAAACAGTTCGTGAGACACAAAATAAAAAACAAACTAAAAAGTAGAAGTAGGTCTTTTGGCAATAAGTGTGTGCCACACGGCTGCGCTAAAAAGGTTCATTTCAGCATTAATGCCAGACAAATGCTACCTGACGCTGGTTTTCTAATGAACCCTTATGAACAAGTGACGGGGAGTACAAACAGTTTCAACATACATAATTATAATACTTCTAAATAAATAAATAAATAAAATAGTAATAGTTACTCGTAGTTAGTCAGTGGTCAGGTCGAGTGGTTTCGGGTCATTGGATAAAATATACAGGATGGAACCTATAGGAAATAGTAGTAACTAGCCAAAATATTAAGTAACTGAATGTCATTAAAATGTATGTGAAAATCGAACATACAACATGGTCCGGAATTAACGCACACCACCAAACACCCCAGTTGGAATATTTTGCATACACTGAATTTTTATTGTATAAAACATTGTTTATTTATTAAATTAGTTATACTGATTGTGGGAGAAATTTGTGGTCATTTACCTGTTACTTATATTTTTACGTCATTTAATTAACTTTATTTATTTATTAATCATTCGCATCTATTACTCAATATTTCATTGCACAAAACTCAAAAAACTCAAAGCATTTATTTCAAATAAACCAATTACAGGTACTTTTGAATTGTCAAGAGGTCGGTCAGTCAGAAATATGAAGCTAGTTGCCCATTCCAACGCGTAGTAGGTTCCTATGGAGAAGAACGGGCAAGAAACTCCACGGACACTCTTTTAAATCAGAATATTTTTACAAAAAATTGGTTACATCATTCATGTTGTAATTATACATGTGAGAACAATGTAGAAAGACGTGCACATTAAAAGCGTCCGTAATAAAAAACAATTCAAAAATTTAAATAAGCCGTAGCAGCTAAGAGATGACCAGTCCCCACTGACGGCGCCCGTTCACGAACATGACGCATGGATCAGCACCATTTAGCTCAACCGTTTTGAAGGGAACTTAATGATCCAACACACACGCCACCACCAGCGAGACATTTGAGTGAGCATGACATACTCTCAGCCGCCAGGGCACATTCAAGTCAATCAAAGACGTACCCAGTAAATGGTAGCTGTAAAGTATGTACATAGTGCTCACACATGTGCTATGCAATTATATAATACTAAAAGACTGAATTTATACAATCTAATGATAGTTTTACAATCTTCAGCAGCTCCAACAATATTTTTGAATGCTAATTAATTAGTTTATGCGCCCTTGTGGAGCTGGACCAGCGTTGAGCCAAGCATTTTTGTCATCGATGTAATCCCCCAACTTGTAATATGCTTGGCTGCATAGTGTGCGTTTTATACAAGATTTAAATTTTGTTTCATTCAGTTGGAGTATTTGGGGAGGTATTTTATTGTAACATTTCAAACAGTACCCCATGAAGGATGAGTCTACTTTAGCCAGTCTGAAACCCGGTTGAATTAATTGGTCCCTATTTCTAGTCCTATAATTATGTCTATCACCTCTTTTACTGAAAAGACTTAGATTTTTCCTAACGTACATGATGTTTTCATAGACATATTGACAAGGTACCGTCATGATGTTAATATCTTTAAACAGTTCCCTTAGAGAATCGCGTCTGCGGAGACCATATATTGCTCTGATGGCTCTTTTCTGCAGAATAAAAATAGACTCGATATCTGCAGCCCGTCCCCATAGTAAAATACCGTAAGACATGATACTATGAAAGTAACTGAAATAGACTAGCCTCGCGGTACCTACATCAGTAAATTGACGGATTTTTCTTACAGCATATGCTGCTGAGGCGTCCTGCAAGAGATGTTAAATGAGGACCCCATTGCAGCCTTGAGTCGAGCGTGATCCCCAAGAAAACAGTTTTATCGACGAATTCTAATTTCTCCCTATTCAATACTATGTCACAATCACTACTTTTCACATTCGGTAAAGCAAATCTAATGCATTTAGTTTTATTCCCATTTAATACTAAATTATTAGCAGTGAACCAATTTTGGACCTGCAGTAGGGCGTTATTTACGTCGTCAAGATTTGATGCACGTCTATTTATCTTAAAAATTAGAGAAGTATCGTCAGCAAATAACACCATTTGTGGTTGGGTTTTTAATAAATGGGGTAGATCATTTACATATACTAAAAAGAGGAAAGGACCCAATATCGAGCCTTGTGGGACACCCATTTTTACTTTTAGACCGAGTGAATTGACCCCATTAATTTGAACTTGCTGTTGTCTATCATTTAAATACGATTTTACCAAACTGAGCGCAAGTTTACCTAGTCCGTAATGCTCAAGTTTCAAGAGTAAGGTCTCATGATTTACGCAGTCAAATGCTTTTGAGAGGTCACAAAAAATTCCTATGGCATCTTGGGCCTCCTCCCACGCTGTAAATATGTGTTTTAATAAGGTGACACCAGCGTCAGTCGTACAACGTCCTTTGGTGAACCCATATTGCTGATCGTGTAAAATTTGGTTAGTGTTAAAATGATTAAGCATTTGATTAAGCATTACCTTTTCGAACACCTTGCTGAATACCGGCAGCACGGATACTGGTCTATAATTGTTGGTGTCTTTACTGTCCCCAGATTAAAAAAAAAATATTTATTAGATATTTATTTATTAGATGAAAAAGGGGTATAACCTTACTGTATTTCATTAAATCCGGGAAGACTCCTTGATCCACGCACAAATTAAATATTAAAGCTAAGTATGGTGCTATAGTCTCGATTATGGATGTACAAACTTTGATAGATAGTCCCCATAGATCTTCGGTCTATTTGATTTTAATTTGCCGAAAAGCTTTTATAACTATCATAGGGTTTATATGTTTAAATTGAAATTCAACCGGGCAGCCTGGAACATTTGCTTTTAATAAATCTATTGCGACATCGGGTGAGGAATTTAAAGCTTCCGTCGTTTTATATGGTATATTAGTAAAGAAACTTACAAATTCTTGAGCTACTTCTAAGTTAGAGCTTATGACACCACGTGAAGTCTCCAATGTGAACTCGGTTTTTCGTATTTTTTTCTTATTAGTTTCATTATTTATAACTTTCCAAACTGTTTTTATTTTATTTTCTGCTGATTTGATCTTGTTGCTAATATGCAGAGCTTTAGCTATCTTGCATGTATTTCTAAAAATTTTGGAATATGTAGCAACATACTTGTTGAAAGTCTCAGTGTTAATGTAAGGCTTAAGGCCATACAGCTCGAACAGTCTTTTCCTACTTACCCTAATACCTCTAGTTGCCCAGTCACTAAAAATAAAATTAGGGCAAATATTTTTTGTTTTCTTTTCAAAAGTTTTATTGAATTCTGTGTGCACTAATGAAAAGAAACCCTCATACAATTTATTTGCATCGTTCATATTATGGCCCAGAGCATTTAACTTATTATTTAGGGTACTATTGAATCTATTTAAATTTGCCAGTTGTAATTGGTCTAAATTGTACTTGCACTTTTTGCTTAAGTGTTTTAAACTTAAAAGTTACCGTTTGTCCACTATGATCAGACGGCAAATAATTTACGATGGCTTTATCTAAATAATCACAATCACAGAAGACATTATCGATACAAGTAGCAGAAGTTGGAGTTACTCTAGTTGGTTCTGTAAAAACATTAGACAAATTGAACGATTTAAAAAGGCTTAATATTCTACTGCTATTTGAATTATTTTCCAGAATATTTATATTAAAATCACCACAAATAACTGCGGTTTTGTTACTTGATGCAAGTTTCGCTAGGACATCTTCCATTATTGACTCAAATAAAGAATAGTTCTGATAATTAGGGGGTCTGTACACGCACACTACAACATGCTTATCCAGCTCAACACAGGACAGTTCAATGGAATGTTCAACTGATAAACCAACTACTGTGTATACGCCTTGTATACAATACAATAATATTGCCCAAATAAAACACTTTTCTTTCAAAGTATAGTTTTAATGAAACGTTCTAGTGAAGCGGACGGAAATGGAATTCTTCTGGGTTGCTAGCCCTACATTTCTTTTATTCCCTAAATGGTGTTACCAGTAAATACACTACAAAATATACTACAATACTCCCCCTTTACAAATTCAAACGTTGAGGTGCTTTCCTCTGTCTATCAGAACGCCTCAAAGTTTGATTCTCATTACTACAAGAAACAACGGGTTGATTACCAGGTAAGTGTTTGTATGTACTGTTACAAGTTTTTGCATCCTGGTAAGTATTTGAAGTGTGTGGGCTAACTTCAGAGACTTTATTAAAACCTTCTGGTATAATATTAACATTATCATTTACTTCTTGCAATATCTCTGAAATTGGCTCATTTACAATAACATGAGATTCATCATTAAGAACTATTTGCTTATCATAATTATTATCTCTTAAATCCTTAGAATTTTGCAATAAACTATCATCTACTACAAAACTGGTTTCATTTAAATCTTCCTTTTGGTCTTGAGGCCAAGAACTTATAATCTGGTCTAAATGACGTTTCCAAATTAAGTTCTCTTCTAAAACTCTACATAAATAAGTTCTTTGTCCCAATACCTCATCAATTACACATTTAACAAATTTCTTTTTATTAGGATTCCTATAATCTCTACAGTAAGCATACTCTCCCTCTTTAAACTTTTCTTCTCTTTTTCCTACATTACACTGTTTTCTATCTTTCTTAGTAGACAACAAATCTAGTCTAGATCTAAGTTTTCTATTAAACATAGCTTCCGATGGTGAAATATTTGTAATGCAATGAATTGAATTTCTGTAATGAAATAAATATCTGTTCATTAAAGTTACAAATGACACATTTCTATTTCTAATATCATTTAAAGACTTGTACATAGCATTTTTAAAACTTTTTACAGCATTCTCTGCAAACCCATTTGTTGCAGGATGGAACGGTGGAGAAGTTTCATGTTGAATACCGTTTTTAGATAGAAATTCAGAAAATTCCTTAGAACAAAATGTAGCAGCATTATCTGTAACAACTACTTTAGGCAAACCAAATCTACTGAAACATTCTCTGAATTTTTCTATAGTTGTATTAGATTCTAAATTCTTTACTATAAATGCTTCTGGCCACTTGGTGTAACAATATATTATTATTAATATCATTTTACCACTTATAGGTCCTAAGAAATCAGCATGTACCCTTTCATATGGAAAATTAGCTTTTGGCCATGTTATAACTTTAGATTTCTGTGGTTCTGGTCTAGCAGACATACAGACTTGACAGGATTTAACAAAATTTTCAATAGTACTGTCTAAATTAGGAAACCAAAAATAAGATCTAGCATTATTTTTCATTTTAACAATACCTTCATGTGAAACATGAAGTTCCTGTAACATATTTTTTTGTAATTTATTAGGTATTACTACTCTATAACCCCACATGATAACCCCGTTTTCAATATAAAGTTCACTTTTTCTGTTTATGAATGGTTTCAAGACTTCACTATTCACATGTTTTGGAAATCCATACCTGATCATGTTATAAACACTACTCAAAACTGGATCCTTTCTAGTTTCTGAACGTACTAAATTTAAATCTATAACATTCTGATCTTTAATGAAATTAATGTAATCACTTTCCTTCCTGTTATCTGGAATAACTGATGGTAATGGCAATCTTGACATACAATCTGCTTTAACATTTTCTATGCCTTTTACATGTTTAAATATATAATCAAAACTTGACAAATATAATGACCATCTTTGCAGACGACCTGCTGCCATTTGTGGTAAACTCTTGTGCTCCCCAAATAATGCCAATAACGGTTTGTGATCAGATAATAACTCAAACTTTCTGCCAATTAAGTATTGATAGAATTTTTGCACTGCCCAATAAATTGCAAGCGCTTCTTTATGAATCATTGAATAATTCTTCTCAGCCTTTGAGAAAACTCTAGAAATGAAACTAATTGGTCTGTCTGACCCATCTGGCATAATGTGGCTTAAAACTGCCCCGATTCCATTTTGTGAAGCATCACAAGCTAAACGTAAAGGCATATCTCTACTGTAATGAATTAAAATATTGTCAGAAATAATATCCTTTTTAATTGTATCGAAACTCTTTTGACATTCCTTATTCCAATTAAATTTGTAATTTTTTTGTAATAAATTATATAAAGGCTTTAGTTTTATAGATAAATTGTTAATGAATTTACCATAATAATTTACCATTCCTAGCCATGAACGAACTTCTGAAACATTCTTGGGCGCAGGTGCATTAACAACAGAGTCAACTTTTGACATATCTTTGGATAATCCATTCTTTGAAATAATATGTCCTAAATATTTTATTTTAGGTTGCATAAATTCACATTTACTTTTATTTAAACGAATACCTGCCTCCTTGAATCTTCTTAAAACTTCCTTTAAATTTTCTAAATGTTCAACATCATTAGTACCTGTGACTAGGACGTCATCAATAAAATTTACAACACCCCGAGCCCCTAACAATACTTTCTCAAGTTTGTTTTGAAAAATAGCACTAGCTGGCTTTGTACCATATGGCAATCTGTTTACTCGGTATATTCCTTTTGGTGTTGACCAAGCTAAGAGTTCACTACTCTCCTTACTTAAACATAAATGATTAAATGCATTTCTTAAATCTAATTTTGAAAATGATATACCACCCTGCAATGCAGTAAAAATGTCCTCAATTCTAGGTAAAGGATGGTTAACATCTTTAATGTGTTTATTCACAGTAATTTTGTAATTTGCACATAACCTTATTTTATTATTTTCCTTCAAAACTGGAACTAAAGGTGTCCCCCATTGGGATGTTTCTGCTTTTGTAATAACACCTTCTTTCTCTAATCTAGTTAATTCGGATTCAACCTGTTCTTTAAAAGCATGAGGTACTGGCCTCGGTTTGTGAAAAATAGGCTTTACATCTTTATCAATTAACTCTAATGTAATTTCCTCACCTTTAATAATACCTAACTCACTTTTAAATAATGTTTCAAATTCCTGTAACAATAATTGCAATTTCTCTTCTGTACTTTGCACATAGTTAATTTGTAAAAGTTTTGAAATATCTACATTAAATTTCTGAATTAAATCTCTACCAAATAAAATTTTACAACCATTTTTAACAATAACCATACTACAATCCACCTCTTTTTCTTTTACCTTAATTCTACAGTTTATTTTTCCAACTGGTTTCAAAATATTACCATTATATGTTTTTAATTCAATATCTGAATTTTGTAATTTAATGTGAGAAAATTTAGATAAATAAATGTTTTCAGGTAAACATGAAATTGCAGCACCGGTGTCCAGTTCCATTTGGACCGGTTTGTTGTCAATACAACATTTAATTGATATTGGTAAAACATAGTTAACATTTTTCTCTATTGCAAAGATATCAATAGAATTATTGAAAGTGTCTTCATTTACCTCTACATTATTAGTTTGACCCTTACTCTTACATACAATAGCTAGGTGTCCAATTTTGTTACATATTTTACATTTAAATGACTTAAATTTACATTTTGAAAAATTATGGTTCGGTTTACCGCAATGAATGCATTTTAATAACGATGACTCACCGTCCTGTTTCTTCTCAATCTTTTTAAATGTGTTGTGGGAACTTCTATTCGTCTTAGCATGTCCGTATTGAGCTACTTGATGTACTTCCTGCACCTCCTTCAAAGCCATTTCCTTATTCAGTGCTGTATCTACTAAGAATGTCACCGACTTGGAGACATCTTGTTCACACAATTTTTCTTGGATTGGTCCTGGACGCAGACTCGTAACGAATTTATCCTTAACACGTTCTTCTAATGTATTCGCAAAATTGCATCCCGCAGCAAATTCTCTAACACGAGCATACCATTTGGCTATACTCTCCCCTTCCAATTGTTGTAATTTTTCGAATTGAATCCTTTTTCTAAAATGCGAAATTCTTTTCTCGAACCTTAGTTTTAACAAATTCTGCAGCTCCATATATGACAACTCTTTGGGCATCTTTGGATGACACATATTCTTTAGAATTTTATATACATCTTCGTGAAGACTTATTAATAATATTGAGCATCTTTTTTCAGTTTTAGTCTCATTCGCTTCAAAATATTGCTCTATTCTTTCCAAAAAACACAAGATATCGCCATCTTGTTTGAAAGCATCTATACGAAAATCGTTGGCCATGTTTCAGCCGTAAAAATGTACCTTTTATGCTTCGAAATTCTTGTTTATCCTCGTCGCCATTTACTGTGTATACGCCTTGTATACAATACAATAATATTGCCCAAATAAAACACTTTTCTTTCAAAGTATAGTTTTAATGAAACGTTCTAGTGAAGCGGACGGAAATGGAATTCTTCTGGGTTGCTAGCCCTACATTTCTTTTATTCCCTAAATGGTGTTACCAGTAAATACACTACAAAATATACTACACCAACTATATCATTACGTTGCTTAGATTTTAAACAATTTTTTATCAAGATTAGAGAACCTCCACGCAGCATAGATTTACGGCTAAAGCAACTGCCCACAGTATAGTTCTCATAATTAATTAGCATTTGGTAATCCTTTAACCAATGTTCAGTAAAACAAACAATGTCAAACTTTGTTTTTTCTAAAAACATTTCAATTTCTAATAATTTGGAAGAAATACCTTGAATATTTTGATGAAATAATTTCAAGGCATTCTGCTGATCTCCCTTTTTGATAATTAATTATTTTAGAGCAAGAAGACACCTTGTTGTTGTTAGGTATAAGAATATTCTTACAGGTACCTTCTGTTGTCTTACAAACTAGTTTAAATTACTATCCAGAGGCAGTGAGCTCATAGTGAGTGAGGGACATGGAACCTCCTTCGTACAATTTGTAAAAATATTTATAGCATTTGAGCTACATTTATTTACGGTAAACACCTTATTGTTAGTATTATTACTAATCATTAGTGGTGTTAATAATACAAGACTTCGACATACTACCTATGTCTGAGTTTATATAAAAAGCTAATAGCCTTGCTATTATGTGTCTAAAACTAACAGGCAGATACACAGTATCCCTAGTCGATTTTAAAGTTTCCACAAAACTTTTGGTGTCAAGAAATACAAGCTTGTTACTATAATGACTAACTAAGAAGTGCATATGCTTATTAAGCATATGAATATAATTATTTTGTCTATTTGTCAATTTTTCAAAATAAGGGAAAGCACACAATATTATTTTACTACAATTTAACTTTAACAATTCAGTTACACAGTCAGTGATTTCTTCTTTTTTGACCTTAGAACTATTACCTACAAATACAGTAATGTTGGTTTTAGGATTGTATACATTTGCAGTTACTGATGCCATTATTCGTTTGTAGGTAGACCCTGGCATACAATAATTTTGAGTAGAAAAACACAGGTTGTTACTAATTAATTTACCTATACCTCTTCCTATACTATCTGAGAACATAACTGAAAGATAATCATGACTACTGAAAGATGGACAACTAGCAACCTCAGGCTGTACCACTTGAGATAGATCTTGTACTATATCAGATATATCTTGGTCAAGGATACAGCCTTGAGTCAAACTCAAAATAAATACCTGTATTAAAAATGACAAATCGATTCAGTAAACGATTCTGAACAAACTACTTTCATAATGTTACACATTGTTTAAGCTAATTAAAATATGCTTGTTTGGATGAAATAAATAATTAAGATTACTTACTTATCCACTTCATCACCCCGTGGTTCTGTCTTCACTTCTAAAGAAATTGGGTCAGTTTGATCTTGCTCCCTGAAAACACAACATAAAAAATCGACTTAAAAATCGGTCAAGGGCAAGTAGAACTCGCACACGAAGCCTTAACTACAATCAAATCTTGCTTTACAATCTAACTCACAATGTCTTATAAACTGTGTTTAACCATAATTACGTTAGTATTAAGATTGCTTAAAAGTGTTTTAACATCCGGACAAACCTATTGAGATTTTTGTGATGTTTCTGTTTATATTTTATTTTATTCCTTAATTAATAAACAATAAAAATAAATAAAAAAAAGTACCACCCTACAATTTAGGGTTCCGTTTGGCACCTGTCGGGTACGGAACCCTAAAAATCTTATTTCATTCATTCACTGACAGACAACGTTCGGCCTAAACCACTGGGTCAACAATGAAATTTTGCACAAGAGTTCCTTAAGTAACGAAATGTGATACATCTAATACAGCGGGCCAGAACGTCTGTTGGCGTGGCGACGCGGCCAACACCCAACATCCAAAAATTAGAAATATAAATAAGTTTTTTTTAAGTGAAACCTTTAGGCGCTTTGAGCGATTTTTGGTAGGGGACAAACTTATGGATTCTCGTCACCGACATGCTCGCGCCATAGTGCTGTACGATGGCGCTAATACTAGTTAGATACCAGTTGCGGAATATATTATTTTGTTTATGACATATTTATTTTCTTTAATAAACCATCCACTCATGCATATTATGTATACAAAATAGTTTCGATGATTCATATCTATCAGGCGTCGCGCAACGGCTCAATTATTTTTTAATTAGTCCTTTGAATGGTTTAAATAGGAGATGAAAGTTTGTTTGGTAGATCGATATTTTGCCGATTTGGGCGCATGGTAATGTTTTTAACCCGGTAAGGAACCAAGTTATGACTTACTTGTTGACTTCAACATCGCTGGGTTCTATCTTCACAGCTGCTGGTCCTACCTCAATTTCAGGTTCTTCACTGAAATTAAAATAACATAAGTAATATCACGCCTAGTTTGGGCAGAGGTTTAACTATAGTATACCCACATTTCGCCAGTTATGTTTAAGTCCCATAAAACCTTACGAAAATCCGTTCGGTAGTTTTTGAGTTTATCGCATTCAGACAGACACGCGGCGGGCGGACTTTTGTTGTTTAATATGTAGTGATATAGATAATTGGTTATAAAACATGAAACTCACTCATGATAGTTACTTGATTGCTCATTATCGCCGTCATTATCATCAGAACTATCCGCTTCGCTCGAGCTGAAACAATACATATTGTAAATAAGTTTTTTTCCCCCATAAAAGTTATAAATGACGAAAAAATAAATTATATTTGCAGATATTATGTACTTGATCATGATCAAGGATACAGTGGAGTAATTGTGTAACACACATAAAATGACAATTGATCGCAATTCTTTTCAATTTGACAGTTCAGCCACGTTCATTGCGTTTACGTTGTTAAGTAGACAGTTACATTAGGAATTTCCTTCAAAACCCTTGGATTATGATTGGCGTGTGTTTAGGGTGCAGGGGTAGTAATTAGGAAACCCAAGTTCGACGATTTTTTCACGCGGCGCTTTTTTTTCGTGCACTGGATTTTCAACGTTCTGCTCAGCGCCGAGCGTTGAATATCTAATAGTGTGTTTTTTCAACGCGCTGGGACGAGAGTGCGTCCCAGCGCGTTGGATTTTCAACGCACAGCTTAACACCGAGAGTTGAAAACCCAGTGCGCGATAAAATCCCGCCGCGGTATTTTTACGTCCGTCTGAAAGTAGGCTAAGAGGCTGAGGCCTTCTACTATTTTGATTATGCGAACGAACTAATTGAAAGGGTTCTCCTTCCTAACTTTAGCTTCAAACTTTGCTTGTGCGATGCAGGATTCAGTGACTCCATCTATTGGTGACGACAACATCACCCGCCGTTTTACTTAGAGGTACCTATGTTGTGTCATAGATGTCGCTACTGCGTTCTGTAAAAAAATACCGTAATACAGTGTTAACACATACCTATCCGTCTGTCTAAAT
This sequence comes from Agrochola macilenta, assembly GCA_916701695.1. Lineage (NCBI taxonomy): Eukaryota > Metazoa > Arthropoda > Insecta > Lepidoptera > Noctuidae > Agrochola > Agrochola macilenta. The sequence goes on along the minus strand of OU753572.1, from coordinate 4,068,645 downwards.
CTCTTGCGAGCTCTAGATTGGTTCTCAGGCGGTTCCTGAGGCTTGTCTGCATTCCGTCCTTCTTCCTCCTTCAGTATGTGAAGTACCGCCGTCTCACTCACTCCGGTGGTCCGTTGGTGGACCTTGATAAGATGAGTCAGGTTTAAGTCTCTATAAAGTTGCAATTATACTTGGTCGTTAGCCCGTATTTGGGTGCTCGAAAGACTTTATTTGAATTCGGGCATTCGATCAGGCAAATGACTACGAGTAAACAATGAAGCTGGACTTGTTAGATTTTCCGGAGACGGGCGTACGTTAATTAATTTACTTACATGTACCTACTATTTATTTTTTTTGTATATTTTAATGAGTTATAATTGTCTCCTTAAATTTTTAATTTTAGTTATTGTAATTGGCTGTAGCACAGCTGTTGTAGCTAAATAAATAAATAATAAATAAATAATTCATAAATATCTATGGGGGCTTACCGCAAAAAAACAAAAGAAATGTGGCGGCATCTACAACACCACATGCGAACTACGCATCAAAGACCTGACGTCACACAAAATCCTGCATCGCGTAAACAAGACTTTACCGCGCAATCACCATAAATATAACTTCTCGGACATCAATCGTTGGACAGTTGCCCAACAGATAAGACACCCGTCTCGTCGGAGGAGGATCCTCCCTTTTCTATAGAGGATGAGTGAACTTTACGCATCTATAGAAATAACCACAAAAGTCGCCACAAAAAGAAAAATAATTTTAATTTCGTGTCAAAAACGAAAATACAAAACGAAACACACCGACTTTCGAAATTAATGTTATTATAAGTTTCGATCATTGCTGGTTACATAGCAAGTAACAGTAGTATACGAATTTGTGTGGGGTAGGTACTTACCACAACAAAAAAGTGAAAAACCGACTTCCAAAAGAAGTTTAAAAACACTACAAAGTTCAAAATAACTTTAATTTCGGAAGTCAGTGTCAAAAAACGAAAATGCAAAACCAAAGACACCGACTGCACGAAGGCACGTACTGCTTGGGTGACTCACAACATCCATGATCGCCTTCATGACCTCTAACTGCTTGCGATTCGTCTCAGCATTCATGCGATTCGTCTCAGCATTCATACGATTCGTCTCAGCATTAATGAGAGACGCCTCAGCTATCTTATTTGCAGCTTCAGCAATCATGAGAGTAGCATCAGCCATCTTGTTCTCCGCGCGTATTCTATTCCTCTCTAATTCCTTCACCCATTCGCGTTCTATTCTTGTTGGTAAAACTGTAATAAGAATTTAATATCATTATAAACTAGGACATGACTGTCATCAATCAATCTGCCTAGCCTTTTCCCAACTATGTTGGGGTCGGCTTCCAGTCTAAGCGGATGCAGCTGAATACCAGTATTTTACATGGAGCGACTGCCTAACTGACCTCCACAACACAGTTACTGGCTAACACGATACCCCTTGGTAAGACTGGTTGTGACTTTCGGGCTTCTGACGACCCGTAACGACTGTCAAAGATCCACGAATGACAGCCCGGACCAACGGCTTAACGTGCTCTCCGAGACACGGAGGAGTCTCGGTATGTAAAGATGGTCACCCATCCACGGACCAACCCCGGCAAACGTAGGTTAACCTGATGGATCGACTCGTGCGGCTATTATTACTTAGCCACGAGCTCCACCACGGACATGACTGACATTAGTGAAGGAAAAACATCGTTTATAACCTGAAAACAACAAAACATATATAAAACAGGGTGGCAGCGAAAGTAGGTTATAATAATAATACCAGCCTGTTACTGTCCCACTGCAGGGCAAAGGCCTCTTCTCATACAGAGAAGGCACGAGCATTGATCACCACGCTTGCTCAAAACGGGTTGGTGATTTCAGACTTATATTAACTATAAGTCCAGGTCTCCTCACGATGTTTTCCTTCACCGATGTCAGTAATGTCCAAGATAAACTCAGAAAGTAGGTTATTAAAAAAAAATTGCTGTTCCATACATTTTGACCGCGTATTGCACTTTTCTATGAAACAGCAGATTTTTCTTTTAATAATCTACGAAAAATTTCAACGCCCTGTGTTGAAATTTTTCGTGTTCAGGATCATGTACTGAATCCATGGTATAATTTTTCGCGTCGATGTTCCCTGCCACCCTATATAAAGTCTGAAATCGCCAACACGTCTTGAGCAAGCGTGGCGATAAATGCTTGTCCCTTTTCTGTATGACAAGAGGCCTTCGCCCTGCAGTGAGACAATAATAGGTTGGTTTGCCAACTGAAGTACTCTATACAGTCGGTGCGCTATGACGGAGTCTGAGGACCTGAGGGCGAGGGCGCCGGAAACAATAGGAGCACCGGTCACCCTTCAGACTAGGCATCCCTCAGCAGCTTTCGAGATTCTGTTCTGGTGAAGAGTTACGACTGTTGTGAAAAGAACACGCGAGCGCGATGTCAGGTCGGTAGATGGTACACTTCGGCGTGCTAAAGGACGCCGCGGCATGCCTAAGGACGTCACGGCATCACTAACGATACCGTGGCATCGTTGCCGTCGCTGCATGCATTGCATGTAGTGATGCCGAAGGATCCTTGCCATGCCATTTCGCCGGTGGGCGCAGGCCCTAAACTGACCAACCCAAGAATCGAACCTAGGCACACACCTACCTAACGTGTGATAAACAAGACCAACAACCAACACTTAATAATTAATTGTTTAAACTATAAATCAAATTGAATCCGTATAGAGTCAATATAATAAACGTAGGTACTCACTAGAAGTACTAATAGAATTGAGGCTGGGTCTATTATGTCTGAGGCGCCGGCCACTTCTAGCAGGCCGAGGCTGCCGCACGGGATTCTCTAATCCTGTAAATATGATTTAGAAAATAATGGCTTCGCTTACAATGTATCTCACAGGAGATACCTTTATCTAAAGCATTTGAGGTACATTACCTGTCTGATGTGGCTCAGGCATTTGTTGTGTTTCAACTTTTACCGAGCCGGCAACAGGCTCAGGAAATTCTGAAGTGTCTGTAAATATACAAAAGTATGATATTGGTCAAAAATATTGTTTACATAGAAAAAAAAAACAACTTAGCAAAATGTTATAGTTATTAAAACACTATTATAATATTGTAAAATAATATTGATTAATCAATGATTGTGTAATAATTTTTAGGGTTCCATACCTGAAACACTTAGCCTCAGCTGTCTATCAGCGGACTGTATCTCATGAACCGTAATAGGTTCACAGTTGAAATTTTCACAGATTGTCTATTTCTATTGCCGCTATAATAAAAAATTAAATACAGGTAAAAATACAAGGGGAACCCTTCGATCAATAATGCACTAGATACACTATCCCATACAAAAGTTCTCTTAAAACTGTCGCCAATTGTGTTTACGTACTTCTATGTTAAATAAATATACATTAATGTAAATTCAACCTTAAATGCAATGCTTAATTGTAGCTGTATTCACAAAGCGATGTACAAAAAACAATAAAGTCAAACATACATCAAAACAAATTCAACCTTACATGCTTGTTTTAAAGTTCGAATTACAAAGTGCTAATAAAAGCAATCAAAATTTATGACAGAGGCTCGCCGCTTGGACAAGGAATGAGTGGAGTCAAAATGTGTTTATATTTCTTTCTATGAAATACAGAAAAAAATAATTTATACTAACAAATTCAGTTTATTATAAGCCTTGACACTCAAACATAAAGTTTAATTACAATGGCAAAATTAAAATATTTCTGTCGTCGGAGATACAAATATTTAATTACAATGGCAAAATTAAATCTTTCTGTCGTCGGAGAAACAAATATAATGTCATGTCGCTTGAAAATAAAAAGTCAATTTTATGTAAGTTCAAAAATATTTATTGTTACTGTTGTACTGTTTTTAGTAATCTACCCCTTTGCGTGTTTCCAGTTATGTCCAATCTATTAAAATTAATCGAACAAATTGTCGAATTTTTATAAGGCTTTTAAATTTCTTTTCCTCTTTCTTTCGCGACAGTAGATACCCATTGGCCAATCTACACAGCGAAATGGGTAGGAAATCTACAACCAGAAATAAAATATAAAATAACAATACTACACCATGCATTCCCTGTTCCAGAACAGTCGATGTTTGTTACAATAGTTGGTAGTTGTCACAAACATTGGTCAAACAATCATAATATTTGCTAATTGATTTATATATTTATTATTTAATTCTGTTTTTATTTTATGAAAAACACTTACTTACTGGTAATAAACTTACCGAAAAAAAAAAAATCCTTCCAAAATCTTGGTGTTACGGTGGTAATTTACAATTTTTTGACCGCGTACTGCGGCATTTTGGCTATGATTGGACCATACTAATTTGAAATAAGACCACAACCGAATCTGTGCTCTTATTTTTCGTTCCGTTTTTGATGCGTTTACCGGTAATCTAGTGCGTTATTGATCGAAGGGGCAACCCCCTTAAAAATATATTTTTTCCTGTATTTTATATCTGTATTTCTAAACAAGAATTGCGTTTTTCCAGCGTTTTTTTGCATTTTCTATTGACGGAACCCTTCATGTGCGAGTCCATCTCGCACTTGGGTGTTTTTTTTGTACCTGATATGACAACTTCTTCTGAAACCACAATGTAGTTTGGTTGCACTGTAGCTGTGTCCTGGACTTCTGTCTGTTGTTGAATGTACTAAAAAACAACATTTATTATAATAATATGTCATATTATTCATTCAGATATTAGGTATTTGACCAGGTAACTTACAAATATAGGTAATTCGTGCTGACTATCACTATACATAGCATGATCCCCGATGATGGCCAAGATTTTCTTATCAATGTCTGATAGATCTTCTTGTTTGCCTGGACCACCACCATTGTTTCGAGCATCCACTCTCCGTTTGGCTAGTCTGGTCTTACTTTTATGTTTTATGTCAGCCCAGTACTATGAAATTAAAAGAATAATTTGGTAAATCTATCAAATTATGTTACAAATAGCATGCAGTTATTGGAAACTATTACAAAAATAAAACATGCATCTGTAGCGGCATCTACATCGCTACATGCGAACTACACATCAAAGACCTGACGTCACATAACATCCTGACGTCACACAAATCCTGCATCGCGCAATTAGAGTTTACCGTGCGATAAACATATATAGAATCTCCCAACTTCAAACATCTGGGCAGTTGCCCGCCAGACACGACACCCGTCTGGTCGGAGGATCCTCCCTTTTCTATGGGGGATGAGTGAACTTTACACCCTGTTCCTCATACCCCTAAACATCATTGAGGTTCAATGTGTAGAGCAGCTATTACAAACGAAAGATGCAACCCGGGGATATCAAATGTGACAACCGCAGTGTAAGCGTATTGAGGTAGTACACGGAGATGTCATCCTTGTGCAGAAAAATTTTGTTTGCGGTGTCAGATCTAGTTTACATTGAACAAATGCCAAATTACTAATTTTGTATAACCAATTTACCTTTTTCCAGCGTTCACCCGACTTTGAGGACCCAGAGCCAAAAGAATTGAGCTTCCTGGCAAGATCATTCCACTGCCTCTCCACAGTTTCTTTGGATCTAGAGCCAAGACCAACACCCCTGGCTAAAGCAGGATGCTCAGCTAGAAACTCTAAGAGTTCATCTAGCTGGTCATTAGACACTCTATTAACCATTTTATACTGAAACAGGATTAGATAAGTACTGTTAATTTTAAAGTTAACTTTCTAACACTATTGTTTCACATCCCTAATCAGTCCATAATTTTCCCACAGCTGGGTCAGAGGCTTCCTCTGTCTGTGAGATGGAGTGGGCCATAAACCACCACGCGGGCCCAGTGCGGGTTGGTGGATGTCACAAGTCTTCGAATTTTTGGTGAACACCGTTTTAAGAGCGGTAGTGATTAAAGATGAGAATTTACACAAAGTGAATGTACCTGCCTGAGTTCGAACCCACGACCTACAACTCGTAAGTCGCGGCCGTTAACACTGGGCCACCACTGCCACTGCTCACATTGTTTCACAATTATTTTGAATGTCGAATATCGTTTGGAGTTCAAGTGAACACTGATTTCACCCACTTAAAGCCGACGCCAAGCTATTTTTGATATTGTAGTAGATTTTTTATAGATCTTGTCGAAACAAAACTTTTGTTTGTTGTCATGTATTTGACAGGTTGACTTGTCTTGTCTGTCACTTGGATTGACAATGGTTAGTTCCGAAGATTGCTACTTAATTGTTTTAGCGTTAGTGTCGTAGTGATAAAACGGCGACCGATTAACGAACGATTTTTAGACGATTTTTATAACGTCAAGATATTGATCGCGTATTGACTGCTGAGTGCTAGTGTTAATATGCCTGCGTTTGCCATAGTGTTCTGTGGCGTTTGGACTGGCGAATCTTAGTGTTTGACGATTCATATCTCTTGACGATAGATAGCGGTAGCGGTTTTAGTTGTTAGGAAAACAATAGTTAAATTATATTGTCGCCTAAAATGTGTTTTATAATTTTGCTTTTCTTTTCCCATTTTGGCACCTATGAATATGGCCCTCATTAAATAAGTTACCTCCTGCACTCATTTATGAAGAAAAACCACAGCCATACCCAAATCTTCACCAGAAGAAAATATTTGGTTTCCCACATCCCCACCAATTTCCAAAAAAAAGAATTTGCCAGAAAGGAGAATCCGGAATAAAAGACTTAAGGTGGAAAAATAAAAGACTTAGGGCCATAGCAGACTAGCTACTTTTAGCATCGGCGATCTAGCCGCTTTTTAGCGGTTAGTCCAGCTATGCTCCAGTTTCGCTATGCTCGACTCGTAAAATACCTACTAAAAAGTTTCGCTATGCACGAAATTCTTCGATTCTACGTAAACAATGGAAGGGGCACTTGGAAAGAAAAGTGTTTGAATTCGAGTTAAAAAATTATAGTGCTGTTCGTTTATGCGTAAGCGTCTGTAAGTTAAAATTTGTTTTGTCTCGTTCTGACAATCAAAAAAGGCAAAATGACAGATAAGGACATACGAATTTCAGAGCAATTCTAAGTTAAGAAATGTTTATGAATAGAGCTATAAGTCAATATTGATCCTTCAAAATCATCCAAATCCTATGAGCTGCTAAAATAATGATTGAATACTATCGTGAATTCATGCATGCCTAGTACTTTTTGTTAGGTTACTGCTCAGAAATTGTGCACAACATCTAATGATTGAAATACTATGGCGTCAATTCATGCAAGACTAGTACTTTTTGTTAGGTTGTGCCAAGATTCAAGTTTATTACGTCAATGAATAAGATTATATTCCACCTAGGTTTTCTTAATTTACTTTTTAAATGGTTAAATAAAATATTACACTGTAACAGTTTTCTTCATCACTGTCCGCGAATGTGATTTCGTGCATAGCGAAACTTTTTAGTAGGTATTTTACGAGTCGAGCATAGCGAAACTGGAGCATAGCTGGACTAACCGCTAAAAAGCGGCTAGATCGCCGATGCTAAAAGTAGCTAGTCTGCTATGGCCCTGGACTTTCACGGGCTACAACTGCGGATCCACCTGTAATAAACAAGACTTGTTGTTTATACAGTATATTAATTAATAATACACTAACAATGCAACTATTTAGAGATTCATGGTTCCTTTGTAATTACGTTCTTAGCCTATGGAGGTTTTGATTAAAAAAAGGGGGGATAGCGGGGATTTGGCCATTTGGTTTAAATTTTGTCGTATTTCGTGAGATTTCGCTTTAGTTATTACTCTGAGAGATTTCGCGTCTAGCCACAGATTATATAGAGAACACGTTTGCGGCTAGCTACGTGGAGTTTGTAATATAATGCACAAAAAAAAGTTGTTGCTCAAAAGTTAAGTTTGAAACCTCAGAGTAATAACTTGAAACCTAAAAAAACACAAAATCTTTAATATTTCTGCGTGATGCAGAACAAATATTTGATTGACAGGTACTTGTTTATTGACTTGACTAATGACTTTGACAGGTAAACAAATATGGCGGTAGTCGGTACCCGAAAGGCTTTTGTATGCATTTTCAGGGTTTTTCAATAGTAAAAGGCACATTTTAGCTCTAAATAGGCTTTAAGTAAAATAAACAAAGTATGTCGGACCTAAAAGTGTGTAGAATATGCCTTCGGACGGAAGCGAAAATGTACCATTTCCATTTGTATCAACTCAAGTTTTATTATGAAGAAGTTATGGCTTTACAGGCAAGTTATTAAATTAATTACATAAATGTTTAAAGATATTTGCATAACATTACTGTCTCTATGTATGTGTGATCGTATGCAGTACGAAACAGGCGGTATATAATTTTTATTTGCGTCCAAAGTTCAATAGAAAATTAACATAATTTTTCGCTCAGTTTCATGTTTCGCTTAATATTTGATTAAGTACATACTGTGCTAAGTTATGCTTGTTAGTCTGTATTATCCGATATTCAACCACACTGTACCGACAGTAAGACACAAGGTATTTTTATGTATTATTCTACATGCATGATTCAATTACATATTTTTTTCCTTCATCTAACATACAGCAAGTACCTACATAGTAATATAAAAGTCAGTGGGTCGTCTTAGGCGCGGAAATACTTATTTTAGTGTTAGATTGCATATTGCATTTAAATACACTACAAATAAATAAAAATAGATTGAATATTGAATTTACTTTTTATTTTTTTTACAATTTATTGGCTATTGTAATAATTATCATGCTTTTAATTCTAAACAGCTGAATGAACAAGACGGTCTACCTCAGTACTTCTGTTATGAGTGTGCTACAATACTACACAAGTTCCATAGGTTTAAGGAGAAATGTTTTAGTGGGCAGAAAATGCTCAGGGAATTGGCCTGGAGAGGACCTGTAAGTATTAAAACATTGTTATCATCCATAGCCCGACTTCACCGACTGAAGCATGTGTAGCATGAGCACAAAAAAAAAAAAAAGGGATTTTGTCAATGGAAGAATAGACAGAATGACTGATAAACAACCACAATCTGTCATTTTCTCTATTCTTCGATTGACAAAACCCATTCCTACGGTGGTCATTTTATTTTTATTTTATACTTTTTGCTGCACCCTACATGGTCATAATTGTACCTTAGCTTTAAGCTATTGTCAGAACTGTATACCTACATTATCGAATGCAAATAAAGATATGAATATAAGTCTCTCCTTTTGCTTGTGCCAATCCCTGTGCCAGCCTCATCCAGGTTCTATTAAATACCTATGTTCAATCAACTCGGCCTATTGTTAGCTCCTCTTCTTTGCTGGACATATGCTATAAGTAGAGCCACAGTGGCTGCTTGTCTGTCTATGTATCAATCAGCAGGGATTATGAAAGATGCAAACATAGTTTTAATCTGAAAACAATAATAATACAAAAAAAAATCGAACCTTTATTCTGCCAAAAACATTAATCATTCAGCCACTTGGCCACTATTCTCACTATGGTCACTAGTCTATTCAAATCCTTGTTTCCAATTGATGTTATTTCCACTTAAACAAACATCAACTTTATGATAGTGCAAATAAAGTTGATTTTAGACTGACTAGTACTGTAGAAAAGTCATAAAAAATATGAAGTTGTAGCGCAAACTGAACCTTATGTGTCGGCATTACAGTGGTTTTTCCTAAAACTCGTGTTTGTCTTGACTGCTCTACTACTATTGTAAAACCCACCAATCAATGCATTACATTTTCTTCATCAATTTCAGATAACCTACGAAACAATATACCAAGTTGATCGCAACAACACAATGCTCATATCACCTTTAACAGTAGTCAGCTTCACTGATCGAATTAAAACCTACATCACAAGAGATAGCATCGAAGCAGACGCAATCTTTAGCACAGAAAAGAAAGTAGAAAAAATAGAAAACATTGAACTAGAGTACTTTAGCAATACAACCATGATAGGAGATAATGATCCAATGTTAGACTTCGTCAAAGAAAAGATAATTGAAGACTTAGAAGTCACTTTTGAAGAAGAAAAGATAAAAGTTGATAATGAGAAAGATATAGAACCGTTCAGTCCTTCAGCGGTTTACGTAGGAGGTGAAAAAGGTATTATGAAAATTGAGTGTGAAGAAATAAATGAAAAGGATCATGGTGGTAAGGACTTGTGGATAAGAAGTAAAGTTTTAGACAAGGTTCATTGGAAAAGGTTTACGTTGAGTGAAGAAGAAGCTGTGAAGAATTTTAGGGCACGAGCTGAGGATAAGAAATATAAAGATGCTGCTTATAAGTGTACGGACTGCTTTAAAGGTTTCTCTAAGAAGGATATGCTGGCTAGACATATACAGTTGAGGCATGTTAAGGTATGTCATATTCTTGTTAGTCCTTTTGTCGCTATAGATACAGGCTGATGTTATAATGAGAAACTCGAATAAAAAATACGTATCAGTACTTTTTTTACTAAGTTAAGGGCGCGTTTGCAAATCGGACAAAATTATGCTGTTTTTCGGTAGATTTTGTGACAAAACTAAACCGAATCAAATATAACTAATAACTACCACATATAGGTTGGTTCTTCATCTTCAAATGATAGGAACTTTTTTGTTCAAAATTATAGTTTTTTATATTGTAAAAACGATCTTCCGTTGCCATTTTCCACAAAATTAACGTTATCGGGTTGAGTTTAGGTACATTTTTTGTTCTATTATCAATATATTTTAAGATTTCTAAAAATACTATTAGTAGGCAGACATGTTCAATTTTAAACCTTAGGAAAAAAATGTTTCAAAATGTCACAAATAGCCGCAAAAAAAAAAAAATTACGAACCTAACTTTTTCACATATTTTGCTATTACGGATGAATCGTAATCGATTGTATTAAGGGTTATTTTATTTTTGGTCTGTTTTGATTTATTTCACAAATATTTCGAAAGAAACCTCAGTCCGCGCTTGGCCGCTGTCGGTGGTGGACCCTGTGTTGCCTTTTTGCAGCGGCTCGTGTGGAAAAAGATCGTTGTACAAATACAAAATATTCGATAAACCAAATTTGATATTTGCTATGGTAAGATAATTTTGCATTCACAGATTTTTATAATAATAATTATTTTATTTCGGTAAAAGTAAGTACGGTTTATAAATGCCTATTCGACTGGGACTTGATGGAGTGACCTGTGTACTTCGGTGACTGCTACTGGAACTCCTCGACGAGTAGAACTAGCTGTGCCGAGTTTGGGCTCGTTTTGTTAGTTATGATGAGATCTTACCTCCGGACTTGATGGAGTGACCTGAAGGTGTACTTCGGTGACTGCTACTGGAACTCCTCGACGAGTAGAACTAGCTGTGCCGAGTTTGGGCTCGTTTTGTTAGTTATGATGAGATCTTACCTCCGGACTTGATGGAGTGACCTGAAGGTGTACTTCGGTGACTGCTACTGGAACTCCTCGACGAGTAGAACTAGCTGTGCCGAGTTTGGGCTCGTTTTGTTAGTTATGATGAACCCTTACCTTCGAACTAGATGGAATGATCTGAAGGTGTACTACGGTGAATGCTACTGGAACTCCTCGACGAGTAGAACTAGGTGTGCCGAGTTTGAGCTCGTTTTGTTAGTTATGATGAGACCTTACCTCCGGACAGGGTTGATAAAAATCATGACTTTTATAAAAAAATCAAAATAATCGGATTTATTTGATTTAAATCGGATTAATTTGATTTAAATCGGATTTTTTTGATTATTTCTGTCACACATGTCTCTAAATGTTTTTTTCATTCTCGGTACTAAGCCCATTAATTCCTTCTTACAACGTTTACACACCGCTTTGTTAAACTTGCCGCAAGTGGACTTTTTTTCATCCATATAAACCCAAACAGCATCTTTTTTCATTAATCAATCACGAATGACCGCGCCAAAGACTAGACGGACGGATTCAGTCACGAGTTTAAACGGAGAATCTCCGAACGGTGTAGTTAAACAGCATTGGACACGTGTGTGCGCGCCGTAGTTTATGTCTGGGGAAGTCCCTTGACACATTTTGGCTGATTTGGTCGAAGTAAAACAATTTAGAATTAAATCATTGATTTTTATAAAAAAATCACTTGATTTTAATCGCGATTTAAATCACTGATTTTAATCAAGTGATTTAAATCATATCAACCCTCCGGACTAGATGGAATTATCTGAAGGTGTACTTCGGTGACTGCTACTGGAACTCCTCGACGAGTAGAACTAGCTGTGCCGAGTTTGGGCTCGTTTTGTTAGTTATGATGAGATCTTACCTCCGGACTTGATGGAGTGACCTGAAGGTGTACTTCGGTGACTGCTACTGGAACTCCTCGACGAGTAGAACTAGCTGTGCCGAGTTTGGGCTCGTTTTGTTAGTTATGATGAGATCTTACCTCCGGACTTGATGGAGTGACCTGAAGGTGTACTTCGGTGACTGCTACTGGAACTCCTCGACGAGTAGAACTAGCTGTGCCGAGTTTGGGCTCGTTTTGTTAGTTATGATGAGATCTTACCTCCGGACTTGATGGAGTGACCTGAAGGTGTACTTCGGTGACTGCTACTGGAACTCCTCGACGAGTAGAACTAGCTGTGCCGAGTTTGGGCTCGTTTTGTTAGTTATGATGAGATCTTACCTCCGGACTTGATGGAGTGACCTGAAGGTGTACTTCGGTGACTGCTACTGGAACTCCTGGATGAGTAGAACTAGGTGTGCCGAATCTGGGCTCGTTTTGTTAGTTATGATGAACCCTTACCTTCGAACTAGATGGAATGATCTGAAGGTGTACTTCGGTGAATGCTACTGGAACTCCTCGACGAGTAGAACTAGGTGTGCCGAGTTTGGGCTCGTTTTGTTGTACACCTTCAGGTCACTCCATCTAGTCCGGAGGTAAGGTTTCATCATAACTAACAAAACGAGCCCAGATTCGGCACACCTAGTTCTACTTGTCGAGGAGTTCTAGTAGCAGTCACCGAAGTACACCTTCAGGTCACTCCATCAAGTCCGGAGGTAAGATCTCATCATAACTAACAAAGCAAGCCCAAACTCGGCACACCTAGTTCTACTCGTCGAGGAGTTCCAGTAGCAGTCACCGCAGTACACCTTCAGGTCATTCCATCTAGTCCGGAGGTAAGATCTCATCATAACTAACAAAACGAGCCCAAACTCGGCACACCTAGTTCTACTCGTCGAGGAGTTCCAGTAGCAGTCACCGAAGTACACCTTTAGGTCACTCCATCAAAACCGGAGGTAAGATCTCATTATAACTAACAAAACGAGCTCAAACTCGGCACACCTAGTTCTACTCGTCGAGGAGTTCTAGTAGCAGTCACCGAAGTACACCTTCAGGTCACTCCATCAAGTCCGGAGGTAAGATCTCATCATAACTAACAAAACGAGCCCAAACTCGGCACACCTAGTTCTACTCGTCGAGGAGTTCCAGTAGCAGTCACCGCAGTACACCTTCAGGTCATTCCATCTAGTCCGGAGGTAAGATCTAATCATAACTAACAAAACGAGCCCAAACTCGGCACACCTAGTTCTACTCGTCGAGGAGTTCCAGTAGCAGTCACCGAAGTACACCTTCAGGTCATTCCATCTAGTCCGGAGGTAAGGTCTCATCATAACTAACAAAACGAGCCCAAACTCGGCACACCTAGTTCTACTCATCGAGGAGTTCCAGTAGCAGTCACCGAAGTACACCTTTAGGTCACTCCATCAAAACCGGAGGTAAGATCTCATTATAACTAACAAAAGGAGCTCAAACTCGGCACACCTAGTTCTACTCGTCGAGGAGTTCTAGTAGCAGTCACCGAAGTACACCTTCAGGTCACTCCATCAAGTCCGGAGGTAAGATCTCATCATAACTAACAAAACAAGCCCAAACTCGGCACACCTAGTTCTACTCGTCGAGGAGTTCCAGTAGCAGTCACCGAAGTACACCTTCAGGTCACTTCATCTAGTCCGGAAGTAAGATCTCATCATAACTAACAAAACGAGCCCAAACTCGGCACACCTAGTTCTACTCATCGAGGAGTTCCAGTAGCAGTCACCGAAGTACACCTTCAGGTCACTGCATCAAGTCCGGAGGTTAGTAAAAATATAAAGAACAGTACTAAAATGTTTTTTGTCGGTACCAAGTAATATAAAGACATTAGAAAAAAAAAACAATTTTCCAAAGTATCAAAATTAGTTCACTTCGCTACTATTCCCGCAGCTAACCGAGCTTACACTTGTGTGTGTGACCCGTGTCGACGTAGTAGTTCGATACTATACCTATCAATTTTGCAAACGCGTCCTTAAAATTTAAAAAAACACGCACAGGAAATACAAACAGTTCTTCTAAGTGTAACTATTTGGTTTATTGAAAAAATATGAAAAAACAGATATGTTGAGGTTTCAATGCCTACAACTAGGTTAAACCGACGTGGCCCAGATTACATGCAAAACTTCTTTTAGTTATAACTGTTTTTTTTGGTTATGGAAAAAATCTAAAAAAATGTATGTTAAGCTTGAGGTACTAAATTTTACCGAAAAGATGAACTAGATATAACTATTTTCTTGACCAAGTTGATTTCACCTTGTTGTAGGCGTTATAGCTAGTTCATCTTTTCGGTAAAATTTAGTACCTCAAGCCTTAACATACGTTTTTTTAGTTTTTTTTTTTCATAGTTTTCCCTCATTATATGATCATCATTAGAGGTACCAATTCTTTGATGTCTGGTAGTACCAAATAGGTACAAAAACTTGGTATTGCTCAATCTTCCAAAATCTCTCTTGTTCTAGTCATCCTGACGCTTTCGCGCTTGAAACCTTCAACAGCGCGCTTTTATTTAGGTGTCGCATAGTGTTAGTGTGTTACCAACCCGCACTGGGCTCGCGTGGTGGAATACGGCCCACTCCCTCTCACAGGGAGGAGGCCTGTGTCCCTTATAGGCTGATTATGCTATAGTGCTACTGAAAAAGGTCATTATCATTTTATCCTACAGATGCTGGGTCCATATGAGTGTCGTTTCTGTCGAATGCGCTACAAACTTAACTGTTACTTACGGAAACATATCAGACAGCATTATTTCAAGTATGAATGTTTGCGGTGCCACCTTATCTGCCCTTTAGAGTAAGTTTGTTTTCTTCATTTACTTATCTATATAATTATATAATAAAGCTGAAGAGTTTGTTTGATCGCGCTTAAACAGAAAAGCGGCGAACATTGGGTTTTTTTTTCATACTTGATGAGTATTCTCCATATGTGGATAATATTATGCACTAAACTATCTTCGAGGCAGTTTATGTAAATCCGCTGATACATAAAACTAGAAAACTAGATTCATTTGAAATCTCTAGAACTACCAGTCGGATTAGAAAATTTATTTTTAAATTTGGTAGCCAAATTTTTGAGGAAGGTTACAAACAAACATCACGCTACGACCCTTTGGAGAAACTTGGTGGCCGAAATTTCACCGGACTAAGTCGCGGACAGAAGCTAGTTATAATTATTATAATGGCAAATTTACACTAGAAGGAACTCACGCCTCGAATAGGCAGTTTTGTAAGAAAATTCGTGTAGATTGTACGTACGATACTTGCGCGTTGAAAGGCGAGAATTGTTTTAAATAAATAATCGTATTTCGAGTTTGGCCTAATTGTAGGCGAGTTTTTGTTTCTGTTTTGTGTGTAAACATAAGTGCGAAAATCGCCAGTCTCGCCTACGAGACTCGCAAAGGAATTCTCGCCTTTCGACGGGCGAGAAAATCCTTGTGAATGTGCCTATAATGGCATCTTATCGAATGTGATTTCTTATCATGATTGAATTAATTTCAGAAGTTCAGCTCTTCTTCACGATGAATATCACAGTGGAATCACAAGAAAATGTGCTTATTGTGATGAAGAATTTAGGTAAGAATACATTGCCTATACAATTTCGGTTTTACTAGCTCTTAAAGGCTCCGTAACTAATCAATCGCTCCTATGTCTGTCCGCTTGGCTTAAAATCGAACTGTGGCTAACAGTGAGGCGAACCGTCGAAATGTAAGAAATTTTGTGGTTTCTAGTTTACCTTCCTACAAAACACTTGATCTAGGAAACCCGTCCTTAATGCAACGACATAAAGGCGCCATCAAAGTCAAATAGTTATCATGTACAACTAACGCAAGATTCAAAAGCAATTTTGTCCTAAAGTATTGATAGAAATTTTATCGTGTTACGAACATAGTATTCTCGAAACCTTCCGGTTATGAAAAAGGTCTTTTCTCTAAGTTGCAATCGTTATTTCACGAGAAAATCGCATTTGAATGTTGCGTACGTGTAAGGTATTTATGTTCGTGACTACGTGTGGTATACAGCAGTTTTAGAACGAAGTTATTTAACGCGGCTTGCGGTAGGAGTAAACTGGTAGAAATCATCACGTAAAGAAAAAGAGTTATGCCCCCTCCAAGCGACTTTCTCCTTGAGAGAGAAAGTGACAGTGAGTCAGAGAAATTTTGAATTTAGCCAAAATGAAAATCCAAGATTGCGGCTGCGAATATTTTAAACATTTTCGTCATGGGTGTCAGTTTCATAGTTTTCAAGGGTGCTAAAGCCGATAGTGAAGTCAAAATGAATATCCAAGATGGCGGCTGCGAAAATTTTACATTCTTTTTAGTTTGACCTTAATTAATCCTTTTTAATTTTATTATTTTATTCATACCGACTGTATAGTATAATTTCTATTTCTTTCTAGGCATTCGTCAACATACTACACTCACTTGCGCACACACCGCAGCGAGCATGTGTGCACGTTGTGCGGCGCGTCGTTCGTCAGTAAGGCGGGGCTACACCAACACAAGAGGGTCAAACACGTTATTGTTGATATTGTAAGTATGTGAATACTTTTGTATTAACCTTATTGTTCAAATAACGATGAAATTTGTTGAAATAAATCTTACATCTTCAAGGCAGGCGGTACATTAAATGCTGTAGCTGCTGAAAAGAGGACTTACAGGACATTACCTTACTTTTGGAGTAAAAAAAAATTAAAAAAAAATTGCCATAGTTACAGAAACATTTGAAATTCGGCTCCAGAGCTAAGTTAGAGTATCTGTATTTCAGGAGCCAAGGAGGAGAGTAGGAGTTATTTCCTTTACCTGCATTGCATTCACAGATTTAAAAAAAAATATACATAAATAGTCAACAAGGTAATCTTGGTCCTGTTTCCTTTAGCGCTCAAACTACTACTGGACCAACTCTCAAAACTTCACAAAACTCACAAAAAATTTACCTATAAAATGGTATCTATCTACAAAAACAATACGAAGTAAATATTACTCTATGCTTGTAAATTTTAAAGTTCTATTTCCCGTACCAGGATAGTCCTGACGACGATGAAGACGTGAATACGTACTGCCAGCGATGTGACATCACTTTCGAAACGCGGAAGGCTTACGAAGAACATTTGTTTCATTCGGCGCTACATAGTGAAGGAGAGAGGTAAGATTCTTCTTCTCTCTTTCTCTCTTACCGGCAAGAAGTTTTTTTGGAATGGCATCAAAAATTTACAATAGGATACCTGTGGACATTTTAAACACCAAGGATCTCCCACTATTCAAATATAAATTGCGTAACTTTTGAATTGACAAAGCTTACTACACGATCCAAGATTTTCTTAATAATTAGTACCTACTACAATCTGTCACCATACACCTAATTGTTATTCTATATGAAATGTTTTATATGTGATACCTAAGAATTGTTTTGTACTGCATGTTGACATAATTAATTATTGTATGCCTATTAGGCAGGACATAATGGAACTGTAATTTATCTAACATCTGTCTGTATTACCTATGCCCACAATAAAAAGATTTGATTTGATGAATAAGTAATGCTGTGATACAATACTAGCCATATTACAATATTAGCAGCTTGAAAAGTGTATATACCTACTTAAAAAGGTGAATAAATATAGTAGTCTGTGCAAATAAAATAAAAATAAACCTAAAAATAGTGCATTACTGTGGCGGCCTGCAACAAGGGCATTGATGGACGATCGTGAAAATGTGGGCCGAGGCGAATCCAAGGCACACATGCGTCCATCAATGATCCATCAATGCCTGGTTGCGTCCAAGGCTTATATAGTAGTTTTCTCAAATAATGCGCAGAAATTCAAACTAAGCAAATTAATTATAAACTCTAAAATCACAACAATAATTTTCATTTGTTTCTTCTTTACTTTAAACAGCTCTATTTGCAAGTCAAATCGAAATTTAAATAATATATTTGATAGGTTACCTCCTTGGTTGCCATGTGTTGAAGTAAAAAGTTCGTTCCATTTTTAAATAACACGACAGATATGAGTTATCATAGTAATTTATTTGGTCGCTAAACACAACAGATATGGATTTTCATATGGTATAATAATATACTTCGCCAGGTATGGCATTCCGAAACACAGTGGTCACGTGGGCAACACAAGTCTACGTCATCACATCTGTGTTACCAGAAGTTTGTAATAATAACTCCCCAACCACCTTTATTACCTGTGCGAATCCGATAAAACAATGAGGTTTTAATTAACAATTACGTTGGTTTATTTTTAAATTGAATTGTTTCGTTTTATTAGACACACAAAACGACAATTTAAAAGCTTTGGTTTCTGAAAATCTTTCCTTAATCGTGTTTTGTTGCAATAGAGTGGCAACTGGATAGTGACGTAGGCATGTGTTAGTCCGGGAATGCCAGAACTTGTTTTATTAGACCATGGATTTTCATACAAACATTGCCGGCCGGGCGCTCGCATAGTTTCGACCAGTACAGCAATTTCGATTTATCTCGAAGAAGTTTGTCAACATAATGCTCGAATTTCGAAGCATGTTTGAGAAAACATGATTTGTTTGTTTCAGTGACTACAAACAGACAGTGAGCAGAAAAGTTTTAGGGAAAAAGCAACAAGCCAAAGTGAGTATCTTTTATAATATAATACTTATAAAATCACTACATAATTATAAAACAAAGTTCCCCTGCCGCGTCTGTCTGTCTGTCTGAACGCGATAAACTCCAAAACTACCGAACGGATTTTCATACGGTTTTCACTAATGGACGGAGTGATTCATGAGGAAGGTTTAGGTGTATAATTAATTTAGGTTTTGTGTAAAAAGGCTGAAATATGACGGATGATTGTTGAAGATGTCGGAAAAAATCATGCCGACTGGGAGCTTTACTGGCGTGCGCCGCGTAAGCCGTAAGAGATACATCAAATTTATGTTTTACAGAATTGTATATCTTAAAAAGTTCAAAAGTGCACCGTTACGGTAGTACGTTCCTGTCGGATAATTTCCGACCTACACGCGGGCGAAGCCACGGGCAAAAGATAGTAATTTTTTAAATATTTATTTAATACGTTTAGTTTTAACAGTCTTCCATTTTATTTCAGGTTACAAGGCGTTTAAGAAAACGGTATGTATAGTTATTTTATTCTATTCAAATTCTAATTTTGAATTTGAATTCAGTAACAGTTCTTTCAATTCTTAAACTTGAGTGTATATTTATTTTCTACACTAATATTGTAAAGAGAAAAGATTTTTATTTTTGTTACTGAATACAAATTAATGAAGGGGATGAACACAACATAACAACAGCTATTGCCAGCCTCTTAAAATAATGTTTTAATGATTAATCTTTTGTATTTTATAGCCATGACGAGGATATATTCAAGTTTACAAAAGATAGAAAAGTAAAGACGAAATATAGGAGAGAACATAGGAAACCCACAACATGTCACCAGGTGAGTTATAAATTTATAATAGAATAAAATAGAATAGAATTTTCTTTATTTGAGTAATTATCAAATTACTTCTCCCGCTCTGGGCGGAGCGGGAGGGTGTGTCAGACTTTTACTGACTAAAACCCACCCGTGTTCCTTCCGTTGCCTGTGTGCCGGGGCCGCGATATCCCTTTCGGACAAACCCGCAACTCCAGCAGGATTTCAAGGTCCCTCAGAGAGAATTTATCATGTTCGTATGGAATGCAAATTAAGTATTGACTACTTAATTTGCATTCCACAATGTGTGCTTAAGTAGGTGGTAAGTTAAAATGATATGTGATCATTATGGGGTGCGCTCGCGTGTCGTCGTCGGAGATTGGTAGCGAAGTGGTCCGATGGCCCGTGTCCCGCACTGCCTTCCGCTGTCTCACGACAGCAGCCGAAGACTTCCGAGTGGTCGGAGGCGCCCGAACACCTTTAGGGAATACAGATTGATGTTGTATTATATATTCCCGTGTATTTGTTGTAGTGCGGTAAACACTTCGACACTCAAGCTGCATGTTGGAAGCACCATTTGTCGGAACACCCTCGAACTTCGTTTTACGCGCCCACCGAGAGATACATCTGTGAGATATGTGGCTCTTCACTAGCGGTAAGTTTAAATTCATATTATAAAGAGAAAAGATTAGATTTGTTGTATGTTTGTTTGTTACGCTCTCACGCGAAAATGGCTGAACGGATTTGGATGAAATTTCGCACCAGGGTAGACCATGAACTGGGTTTTGACTGAATTTTTATCCTGATATTCCCACGGGATCGAGACATATCCGGGTAAAACCGTGGGGCGCTAGTCACGTGCTACTTACGTGAAAAGGCTGATACAGAAGCGCGAGCAGCACTGAATTGCAAAACTTCTAGATTTGT
Organism: Agrochola macilenta; assembly: GCA_916701695.1. Taxonomy (NCBI): domain Eukaryota; kingdom Metazoa; phylum Arthropoda; class Insecta; order Lepidoptera; family Noctuidae; genus Agrochola; species Agrochola macilenta. The sequence goes on along the minus strand of OU753572.1, from coordinate 4,048,030 downwards.
GTTCCATCAATCGCACACACACCACTGGCCGGCCGCTTCAGCTGCATTCGGTTAGACTGGAAGCCGACCCCAACATAGTTGGGAAAAGACTAGGCAGAGACAGGAGATGTAAAAATAATTAAAGAGTTGTTCTATAAGAGCCGGCCCCAGATCCGGCGAAGTGAACCGTAACATTGCCCATTCGCTTTGCCAGTTCTGCGTGCCCAAAGTCAGTTCCCGAACTTAATTTGTCCGACGTTAAGTTCAAAGATTTTTATTCTCCTAACTTGAACGTAAAGAAATATGTATACGTGAATATGTCCCGATGATGTAATTAACCTTTTCCTCTCCTCTCAGCCTGGCAGCATCCGAACGCACAAAAACATGCATACAAGAGAAAAGGTTCATACTTGTGATACTTGCGGAAGACAGTTCCACGCGACTGTGGGCCTGAAGCGACATCTACTGGTAAGATGGTGTATACAACAATAGTGCATTAAATATTCAGATATCCGGGGTCAAATTAAACTGGCTAGAGACTTAACAGACTTGACTGGCATCGGTATCGAATCATGATAAAACATAATTTACCAAACTTCAGGGTGTTAAAGAAATTGCGTGCCATAGCTTAGGGGTAGGTTCAGTATCGATAAAGGAACCCAGGAAAAATAGGGTCTGTTGGGCGTAGGTATTTCATTGCGTTCGATAGTAGGTAACTCTAGGAAATTATTAATTAGCATTTAAACAAAATAAAAACTTATTTTAATCAATTCTTATTTTAAACGATTGCTATTTAATTAGTAGGTACTACATTAGGTTCATCTTATGATAATTTTCGTTTTTTTTTTAAACATTTTTAAAGGTATTATTTTTTTATTTTTTACGGGTTCCTTTATCGACTCTGAACTCACCCTGAAGCTTTGGCACGCAATTTCTTTAACACCCTGTCTAGATAGATTTTATATAGATTTACGTAATTTTGAATCGGTTCATATTCATAGGCATTTTAGGTATGATATGAGGCTACAAGTACGCGGCGGGCTCGTCTTGTCGGGCGAATTCAATGAGCGTAACTTAGTCAGAAAAGAAAAGAATTACGCGATAGAAAGAGGCAACTTCTAGGTGAATCAAGGTGCGATCTGAAATGCACTTTATTGTGTCGTAGCAAGAGTTGCTTTTTTATTTAAATGATTTTGCGGAGTGAATCTTCTGTACTGTTCTGTGACATAGATACTGTTTTAGTATCTATTTTGATTTTGTCTCATTATGTTACAGACGGGATGATTGTAGACCAAAATGAAGAAAGAAAATATATTTTTATCTACTCTCATATCGTAATATTCGAATTATAAACTTCAAAACGAGTTTATATTGACATACTTTATAAACAAAATACCGAAATTTAAAAATAGAATCACATTATAACACTTTTTCTCTAACAAAATAATGTTATAAAACAATTTTTTTTCCATTTCTATACAATACAAATCCAAGAAGTTAATATCACCAAGGAGTTTCCATAAACTTTTGCAATGGAACGTTAGCTGGGGCAGCAGCACCGCTGTAGCGCATGCGCGGTGATGTGCTGGGTGCAGGCGCCATTCATACGTGAAGTTGTACTGAATTTCGTGGGTTTTTTTAAATCTTGATCTTTAACTTTGATCTTTTATTTGGTAGGTTCAATCCCAATGTATGAGAGTAGTTATAGTGGTGTATGAAACTGCACATAACTAGGTATTAAAATACTTGCGTGATACTATTAAACGATCGCTCGTATTTTAATACCCCTCTTTATGCAACAGTTTCATAAACTACTATTAAAAATGTGTTTTGTCGTGTTTGTTCCAGACACACACGGGAGAAAAGCCGTATTCATGCTCGTTATGCGACAAACGGTTTACACAAAGCAACAGTATGAAGCTGCACTACCGCACCTTCCATCTGAAAGAGCCTTATCCAAAAAGGTACACATTTTGTATGTCCATAAAATAAAATAAATTCACATAAACCTACAAGGGCACTTATGAAACGTCAGAAGCTAGGTGCACGGTTCCAATTGGTCGTTTCCTATGGAGAAGAGCCGGCACGAAACTCCACGGTTACTCTTTTAAAAATAATTGTTTTTTACAATATTTTCAATTATCAGTAGTATTAATAGGTAAGGACAGTGTAGGTCTTTCAACAAGTACCAGGTGCTTAACAAGATAGAAGATGGTCAATAAATCTACAGTCCACTACACCTACAGTGTTCTCACATTCACAAAATAGAAAAAAGAAATCTAAGTATATAAAATATGAATAAATTAATAAAAATAAAAACCTATTTTAAACGAAATGACATGTTTGCTATTACAACTGTAACAAATCTGAATAATTATCATGTACACAAAAGCCACTAATAAAGTGTTGAAAACATTATTAATAGGCGTGGGAGGACAGTGTAGGTCTTTCAACAAGTACCAGGTACTTAACAAGAAAGAAGATGGTCAATAAAGTCCACTAAGAACAAAACTCCAAATATCATCTGCTTGCGAACGAATATCTTGATTCAGTTGACGAAGTATAGCCCATACCGACCTCGTCGCAGAGGTCCGCGATCGAGACCCTCCCGAGTAAATGATACTCCCCCCGACCCTCGCTCGACGATGCGCCAGACCGCGTCGAAGCTGAGCCTGTATCTTTAAATTCCCTGACTAATAATAATGATGAACATATTCGTAAAAAGTTGGCAGAATCATTGCTGCGCTGATTTGCTGGATTTGATTTCTCCTCTACCGATCGTTATTTCTCCTGACAAAGTTTATATGGTTTATATGAATGTATTAGTATGTATTAATTTTCAAGTTATCTATCCCTTATGTTGCACCTGCCATTATTTGTCTCTGCATCACCCTAAGGTTGACTGGTAGAAAATGCCTCAGGCATTTAGTCCGCCTTTGTACAGTATTTTTTACTTGTGCATTAAGTTTTAATAAATAAATATATCTTTGATCCAGCCTGCCCCATCTTGCTGTCCTCCCCCCAGCGACGCCCTAAGCCGAGGTCCGTACCCCACAGGGGGTGCCCTTAGCGAGCGTTCGCCTAGTTTTAATCTGGCTGTAGTGGAGTCGAGGCTTTGAGTGAAGTACAGAGGTTCTCAAACTTATTTCATCTGCCGCCAACTTTGAAAATCAATTATTTTTCAGCGCCCCCATTTTTTTGACTTTACCACATCTTAAAAGACACAATGACATTAATTACTTTAATTAATTTAATTGCAGTGTGCTATAGTAGTCTGGTCTGGAGTTTAAACTTACATTCTAAACTAGACTTTTTTTACCAGTGAGAGTAATTAGAACGCAATTTTTTTATTTAAAAAAAATCAAATTGTGGAGGCCCCTATTTTGTGGAGGCCCGGGGCCATGGCCCCTGTTGCCCTGCCTTAAATCCGGCCCTGATCGCTACCGAGCGCGTTAGTGATATCGCTTATTATCTGAATAGTCCATAAGTTATTTTCTACGTCATCTTTTCAGAAACCGAAGAAAAAACAAAGACGAGCCCAAAACTGCTGACGCCGACGAATCCAACACGGACTCTGATTCGGACAGCAGTTTGCCCGACATCGAGCCGGAGTTGCCCGAAGTGGACGCGGTCAAACCAGTGCCCGGTGTCATGTCCGACAAACCGAGCGATGAAAATATGCATTATTTGACACTTACTTAGTTTAGTAATAGCAATAATGAAATGGATCTACGTTACGTTATAGAAACGTGTTTCTCGCTAATGTAAAATTCGATATACAGGGTGGCAGGGACATCGTCGCGAAAACTGTTACCATGGATTCGGTACATGATCCCTTTTGGAACGAAGTTCCTTATCGCGCGTTGCGAAAGGGGGCTAGATGGAAAAAATTAAGACCAAAAGTTGTAACGACACTTTTTGCTATATTTGTAAGCCGTGCGGCGTGCGCGTGTTTCTCTGTCTGTCTGTCTCTCTCTCTGAACTTCGTTCCACCCGGGTGTCCCTTGACACCTCTCAAGTTTTTTTTTTTGAGCGTGGGAAATTATCAAATAACTTCTCCCGCTCTGGGCGGAGCGGGAGGGCGTGTCAGACTTTTACTGAGTAAAACCCACCCGTGTTCCTTCCGTTGCCTGTGTGCCGGGGCCGCGATATCCTTTCGGAAAAACTCGCAACCCTGGCAGGCATTCTGAGCCCCCTGCGTTGAAATTAGTCGACGGTTTTTTTTTTTTTATCAGCTATTCCATACATTTTGATCGCGTGCACTTCTGATCACTTCTCTATAAAATAGCAGATTAAAAAAAAAACATCGTTAAATTTTAACGCCTGGGGTTCAGAACCATGTACTGAATCCATGGTAAAAGATTTCGCGTCGATCTCCCTGCCACCCCTGTATGTACGAGTAAATTTGTCAATATGTCAAGTTAATATACTAAACGTGAATGTTGCAAGACAATGGATCGCCAAAAAAAAGTCGGGAGGTGTCGTGTGACACACGGTTGTAACGAAGTTGCTTTCGCTGTATATCATGTATTAATACAGAGTCATCTAGCATAGTCTCAAGTTTTAACCTTGCTAAAACTTATACTAGATGGCTCTGTATTAAAAAAACAGAAACTGTATTATAAACAGAAATCAACTGTATTAAAAAACAGAAACAAAAACCTTTGACATTTGAAACTGTTTTTTTTTCCTTACGTGAAGATCTCTACTAGTTTAGTTCTACCGAAAGCCTCGTTCAAGAACTTTGTTCCAAAAAAAGAAGTATGAAATTGTAACAATAATTGTCGATCAAGTTTAGTTGCAAAAACACAATTATATTTTAGCGAAGTCATCATCTTGCACTGCCTTTGTCCCATGTTGTGGATATATTTATGCATTTTTTTTTTTTTCAAATCATTATCGGTCCACAATGATGAAAATATCGATGAACACACATAAAAAGAAACATACACACGAGCATAGAACCTCCGCCTTTTTGGAGTCGGTTAAAAATACGCAAACGCAGCAGCAATATCAAACTATGTAAAACATTTGTAGGGGGAAGTTTCTGATTTGCCCATGGACCAAAGGCTGATTACACGCATACTTCCATCCTCTCCCGTCATATTCAAAACTAGCTGCTGCCACGGCTTCGCCCGCTTAGACCCTAAACTAACATTATAAAGAGAAAAGATTTGATTTTTAGTGTTTGTTTGTAATGAATAAACTCAAAAACTACTGGACCGATGAAAAAAAAATATTGGACGGTATTTTGCTATATCATCTTTACTCTTAAAGCCTTACACATTTCAAAGTCAAAGTCAAATCATTTATTTCAAATAGGCCCTTGCAAGGCACTTTTGAACGTCAACAATTACAAAAAAATTGAATTGATTCTAGTCGCCCCTTCCAAAAGCTAGTTTTCGTATGGAGAATTCATGCATTCATGCTCAAAACGTGCCTCACGAAATTCTTCCACATAATCATCATCATTTCAGCCGAAAAACGTCCACTGCTGAACATAGGCCTCTCCAAGCACCACCACTTCGACCGGTTTGTGCTTCCCGCATCCAGCGGATTCCTGCGGCCATAGCATCACAAGATCATCGGTCTACCAAATTCTTCTTCAGATAACATTAATTTATAGACAGAATAGAATATAACAATAATATTCAATACCCGGCAGTAAATATTGCACATCGTTTTTTTTTATGTTCGTCGTTGTATAGCGACTTCTCTGTCACTCATATCTGTGTGAGTCTCTTTCAAAGGCTCGTTAGAGCCTTTGAAAGACGACGAAGCGGGGGAGGGTGTAGCGATGCGCTGTCGGAGCTCCGGTGCGATGACGGACACATTTCAGTATATTATAAAGTACTCTGTGCGGACAGTGTTTCACTGCTAGAGGGGCAAACTAGACGTGCGTACACGACATTTTTTTGCGACGTTGTGCGTCGTCCCAACGCAGGTGTGGCATACAATGCGTTGATCCGTTGCGACGACGCAACGCAACGCACTAATGAAGTCTCACTTTTAGACAGGTTATTAGCTTCCCTAAATTCTTCACACAAAAAATAAAACTCCAAAAATAAATTTTAAAATTATATGTACTATCAATAACTTAGATTAGATCACATAACATGTCAAACACCCGGTTGCCGAATTGAGAATTTGAAGTTGCGAACTTGTCAAAGTCTACTTTACTTTAGCATTACTAAGGGATCTCGTGCACTGCACGGCCACGACCACGTAGCGTATAACAGTACTGTCTTGAAACACGCACGAGGTAAACTAGCCGCAAAACATACAATACCAGCAGACAGCCACTGGCTGGAGTCGTGCTAGAGGTGGGCAAAGTGTGTCATTTTTGCGATTGGAACATTTGCATCTGGATCACTGAAATGATCCGAATCATTGATATGTTTCGTTTGGATCATTCGAATCATCGACTCAAAGGATATAAAAATGCATAAAGACAACAAAAAACTGTGAGAGTATGAGTGATACACATCTCATTTCGTATCTCTTTCGGACTTAAATAGATTGTAATGTGTCACCCGCTCACTCGCGACTCAGTTCGGTAGTACTGACACACTAAAGTAACGTAACTCAGCGTCTCAGTCTTTCCCTCTCGTTCACTCGCTCACAACTGCTCAGTCGCCTCGCAAGCGACGGTCGCGCGGAAAGACACAGAGACAAAGTAATGATTCAGATTCAAATGATCCGTTTGAAACGTTGTTACTGAACCAATCTTTTGGAACACTTCAATGATCCGGATCAGTGAGTCGGTTCCGTAAAGAACACACGCCTAGTCGTGGCCGTCTAGTGCGCGAGATCCCTAAAGTAGATATCAGACGCTTCACTTTCCATTCATTTTTGCCTGTCATTCGGCATTTTTCTCTCGAAGTGAAACGTTTGAATCAAAAAGTGAAAAATGAATTCATAAGTGAACTGATCCAACAATGTTGGATTTCGGTATTCGGCATCTTTCACTCGCCTGCCGAATGATCGACGAAAAAAAATTAAGGAACGGATGAAGTTAATTCCTTTATAATTTTGTTGGTGTCGTGCGAACGTGGAATTAACATTCACTCGAGTAAAGTGTCTGATATCGGCATTAAGGTGTTTCCTTCAATGTATAGAGAGTGTGTTGACGAAACATCGAGCTTTGATATTTATCTATAAGTTTAATATTAATGTATTATACACATAAACCTTCCGGAATAAATTCTCTAAATTATGTTGAAAACTTATCAAAATCCGTTGCGTATTTTAGAAGAACAATGCTGACATACCGAGAAAAGTGACTTTGTTTTATAATATGTATAGATATATGGAACAGTGTTAAGTTCACTCATACTCTATAGAAAAACGGAGGATCCACCGACCAGACGGTGTTGTGTCTGGTGGGCAACTGCCCGACGATTGATGTCGAGACGTTGTATATATATTCGTCGCGCGGTAAACTCTGATTGCACGATGCAGGATTTGTGTGACGTCAGGTCTTTGATGCGTAGTTCGCATGTGGCGTTGTACAAAATTCAAAATGATTTCCGTTTTTTGCGAAGAAATTATCACCTAAAGTAATTCTAGAGTTTTACAAGTTCTTAATTAGAAATTCTCAGTTCAGGAACTGGATAGAATAGTAAAGAGTCTACGGGTCAACAAATACAGCCGTTTCTAACTTTTATCACTATCTTTCCTCGCCTTCTCCTCGTGTCGGCGACCCAGCATGTCCCGTTTAGCGCAGCAATTGTCGTTCTGAAAAGAGAAATGAAATTATTTTCAAGTTTTAGACAATTATTTATTTATTTAGATCTCCAACAGAGGCTACACAATTTCATGAAAGCTTACAAGAACAAAGACAAACACTAGTGTGCGCTTCCAATTAGGGTTATTCCGTTTATCCACCCCAAAAAATCCACCGTAAGGTCCGAGAATCCAGCCTAAGCCTATAAATTCCGTTTATCCAACTAGGACTAGAGTGGATATTTGGACATACGTTTCCGAGTATCCACCTTAGGGTGGATTTTTTGGGGTGGATAAACAGAATATCCCTCCAATTATAGGAGACCACATCATTCTCTTATAATCTAGGTAGATACAGTAAGCTTGACAAAATGAAAATAATTCAAAACATACAACACGAAAATCATAGAGAGGAAACAAAATGAAATATAAAACAAATATTACGAACAAAAAAAAAACAAAAGACAACAGACAAAAATATAAATCACTAACTTTACCCGCCCCGACTTCGCACGGGTAGCACTAAACCCTACCTACCCTAATTTTCTTTCCGTTTAAACCTTCCCTGGACTATGACAAACATTTCAAAACCAAAATCTGCTAAATCGGCCCAGCCGTTCTTGAGTTATAAAATAACAACGAAAAGTGACATTGATTTTTATAGATATAGACTAGCTTTACCCGTCCCGACTTCGCACGGGTAACACTAAACCCTACCTACCCTACCTATCTACCCTACCCTACCCTAATTTTCTCACCATTTAAACCTTCCCTGGACTATAACAAACATTACAAAACCAAAATCAGCCCAGCCATTCTTGAGTTATAAAATTACAACGAAAAGTGGCGTTGATTTTTATAGACATAGATTAAGATTATGACTTGAGCAGCAGTGATAGCCTAGTGGTGTGACCGACGGACTGCCAAGTCATAAGTCTTGAGTTCGAACCCAAGGCACGCACCTCTGACTTTTAGGATCCATGTGCGTATTGTATAATTTATCATTTGCTTAAAAAACGGTGAAGGTAAACATTGTGAGGAAACCGGTCATGCCCGAGAGATATTTCTAGACGGCATGTGAAGCCAAGTCAGAGGAGGCCCATGGGCGGCTTTAAAATTCTGACACCAGATTAGTCATTAACAACACGAAAAAGAAAATAATTATGATTTGGATATTATGAATTTTAAGTAATGTAAACGTAGAGATGTTGACAAAAATAACATTTTTGACCTTCAGATATATTATTAAAAAATATTGGACACGTATTTTTTCTTTTTTTACCGACCGCTGGTATCTGTCGAAGAATTTACAAATACATGAGCGCCGTGTCAGTGTCACTGAAAGTGTAAATAGGTAAACTAGTCGGAAACTTACTATACTCAGCTACTCACAGAATCATGGTCACTGGAGTCGTCGGTATCAGAAGTTGAGTCGGTGTCGTAGTGGCCGAGCCCCGGCAGTACGCCGACGCAGCGTAGTACGCAGTCCTCGGTTGTGGCGCTGTTGCCGTTCTGTGCGATGCTGGTGAGGAAAGAACATTTTAGTATGACAAATTAAAAATCTCGTTTCCCAGTTGGCAAAGGCCTCCTTCAACCTTGTCCATTACTGTCTCTTTCTGGTCATTGCTGGGGACTGCCATGATAATAATTTATTTATTATTAGGCTCTTCAACAATGAGTACACTATTAATTTATAATTAGTACATTTCAAACTTAAATCTAAGCGCTTCATTACTTATAGAAAAGCACAGCATGCACTACATTATGCGCAGATAATAACATACATAATTAATTAACAAGAAATACATAGTTTAGATGAAAATAAATTATTATAAGCTAAATTGATTACAATAAATGAATTAAATTACATTGAATAAATTAGATTAGGTAGATTTTATGTAAGATAGGGTTATTATTTGAATTTATACTGCATAGAGAGACTCATTAAATGGCAAGTGATAATAGATCTCTGCCTCAGCCTCTTGGAGAATAAAGATAAGATGTTACATAGTAAAAAATTGGTAATTTATACTAATCGTAGCGGACCCGACAGATGTTGTCCTGCTCGCAGAACCACCTACCGGGTCTTTTTGAATTCTTGAGGAATGTAATCTACGAACCAAGGCGGGCTACGATCAAAATTTGAAACCTGTTGGATCGCCGACGAACTTACTCTACGGTTTTAAAGTACGCGTACTTAGTATGACACACGGGCGACAAAGGTCGACGGGCCATAAGTACGCGTACTTGTTCGCACTTCTATCACCCCTTTTAGTATTATTTTATGTTACGCGGACGATGTCGCGGTTAAAAGCTAGTATAATATACTTACTTGTTAGGGCTGCTGGGTACAATTCCGTTAGTCTTCGGTGGCGGGGAGCCCTTCTCAGGCTTATCACCTTCCATCTCACTGGCCTTGCGTTTCCTTACCACCACCTAGAGAAAAGCAAACATTAACGGTGCGTATTAAGAGCGTTTGGGCAACGTCGCAAATAGATGTCAAATATTCCACTGTTTCGATTAATTTGGCAATATATCTGTGTGGAAATAAAAAATATGGCTAACTAGCGAACTAAGTTTTAAAACAGCTGAGAGATTTAAGGATGCAAGGTCGACCGAAGCGAGCTCGACAAGCACCGCAGTCAGCCGCCCAGGACCTCTGGCGCTCTTGGCCGTTGGGTAAATACGCCAATGAGTGAAAACATTATAGGGTCGTTACGCACACTTAAAGTATTAGTATCTCACCCCCTGTAGTTTGTTCTTCTGTGTCTGTGCTTGCGACGTGGTCTGCGTCTGACGCGCCGGCGCTAACTGAGCGCGGAGACGGGTCAACTCCTCACTCTCAGCTAGGTTGGATACCCGCTCTCTGGAAACAGGCAGGTATTGTCTGGTTAGAGCCTTCATGATAGTAAACTGTGGTTAAAGGAAGTACACTTTTACAGGGTAGTCAGAAGCCCAAAAGTCTGACCACAGTCTTACCAAGGGGTATCGTGTTAACCAGTAACTGGATTGTGGAGGTCAGATAGGCAGTCGCTCTATGTAAAATACTGGTATTCAACTGCATCCGGTTAGAGTGGAAGCCGACCACAACATATTTTGGAAAAAGCTAGACAGATTAATTGATTGATTTAATGTTACAGTCAAGGAAATAGTTTATCAAATTGACACGCCACGCTAATTATCCGCGATATAGCCATTTCATAAAATTTTCAAAGAATGACACTTGTGATTTGAATATATGGACAATTTATGTTTGTAGTTTGCTTAACAATTTATTTTTTATTGTACTACGAGTATTACTCATCGCACTTTCTTAGATTCTCTAACAAGCAATAGGTATGTGGCGGCATCTACATCGCCACATGCGAACTACGCATCAAAGACCTGACGTCACACAAATCCTGAGTTTACCGCGCGATCGCCTTACATAAAAGCTCCCGACTTCAACCTCTGGGCAGTTGTCCGCCAGACACCGCCAGTTATTGGAAACTATTACAAAAATAAAACATGCATCTGTAGCGGCATCTACATCGCTACATGCGAACTACACATCAAAGACCTGACGTCACATAACATCCTGACGTCACACAAATCCTGCATCGCGCAATTAGAGTTTACCGTGCGATAAACATATATAGAATCTCCCAACTTCAAACATCTGGGCAGTTGCCCGCCAGACACGACACCCGTCTGGTCGGAGGATCCTCCCTTTTCCATAGAGGATGAGTGAACTTTACACTCTGTTCCTCATACCTCTAAAGGTACATGCACAAATTAATTAACGGCTGCCCGCGGCTTCGGCCACGGGGACCCTAATTCTTCAGCTATCTGCCAGTGAAAGTCCCGTCAAAATCGGTCCGGCCGTTTCGGAGATTAGCCGCAACAAACGACAGACAAAAGTAAAAAAAAAGAAAATTTTGCCGTATATACTTTCCTACGCATTTAGTAATAAAGCTGTTGTTTAGACATTACGAACAGACACTTCAATTTTATTTATTTTTATGTATAGTTGCTAAACACCATATTATACCATGAGAATGGGTTGGGCAGATATGATTTGACTGTATTTCATAAATAAATAAAAAATCTATAAGATACTAGTACTTATGTAAAAATGTACCAAATGTTTGTGCAATGGGTGTAAATAACCAGTATTTTTATTTTCATAATTATAAAATAACAAGTTACCTGAACTCTCTCATTTCCCTCTGCTCTTCAATAGAGATCTGTTGAGCCGCATTCGCCTTCGAGCGTTCCACCAGGTCCAGGAAGCCGACCTCATCGTCATCCAGACCACGGATCATGTTTTCTAAGGGAAAGAGAAAGAAGTATCTGTTAGAAAGAGAGAAATAATACATAAATAATTGATCTCTTGACTTTGATTATATGGAAGTTAAAGCTTGTTCCTACAATAATAACTTCACGATCTCCTAAAACAAGGCTTCCTATCCTTTTGCTGTGTCCTATAGGGTGATGATTCAATCAAAATCAAAATGATGATTCATTGATCTAAATAGGGATGATGCCTGGGTAAAAAAAATGAAATTCTAATTAGTCCGTCAGTCAGGTAATAAAAAAATATTAGACACGTATTTTTTGCTTTATCATATTAATACAAAATTACTTAGATAAAACGCATTTTAAGTGGGGAGTGGGGGCCGCCACATCACTAGTATGTATAAAATCTACATACTCGTGACGTCATGGCACATTTTACCTCAATGTATCGCCGTAATCTTAGGATTACGTAAAAAAAGAAAAAAAAACGTGACCAATTTTTTTTATAATCTCAAAGACATAAATAAAATTTGGTATAAAAAAAATTTAGTCATCATCCCTATTATCTATAGAAATACACATTACGGTAATTCATCATTTTGAGCCGTGTGGTGTCAGATTAAGTACAATGGGATACCAGAATCAGCCCCGGATCTAAAATCTTTTTGAGGCGGAGCAAACCGTACCACCTGCTGCCTGCTGCCTGCTGCCAATCCTATATGCGCTAAGATGGCCCGCGAAATTCAATATTCTCGAAATTAAAATTTATATCCAACAATCCAAAACTGTTGTAAAAAAGAAAGAAATAGAAAGACCGATGGCCAAGACAAAAAATATACTTTCTGTTATATTAACTTCATAATTAACCTATTCATTACTGAAAACTAAATGTTTTCTACGTGGTAGAGATGGGTCTAAAATTAATAAGCTGCTAAATTAACACTGCTATATTTTTTTAGTGTCAGCACCTGTTAAATACATTCTAAAATAGCTGTTAAATATAGCAGTCACAAACACTATTTTAGCATAGGTAATGAAATTAACACAGATAACAAATTAATAATAATGGCAGCGGCGTCAGGTACTCAGCATACTACTAACCCGCACCACACCATATACTACTACTATAATATAGCACCACACAGTCCACACACAGATTGATATATATTTGTCTCGCTCTAACCCACTATTGCAGGCTGCAGACAGACAGCTTTGTACAAAAGAAAGGAAAGGACACAAAATGATGTTCCGTCTCTATTGAATTGTTTTCAACTTAGCATTTAGCAATTTAGCAACTGTGAACTGTTTATTTGGTGTTCATTGTTAAGTCAGACAGATTGTTATTTAGTTGATTTAATTAACTGAAGACTGATCTTCTGATTTTGTTAGCAATCTGTCTGTGATTAAATTAACAGTTGCTAAATATAACTGCTAATTTTAAGTGCTAATTAGTTTTAGAATTAGCATTTAGCAGTGTTATTATTTTTTTACGTTCAGGCCCATCTCTACTACGTGGTCAATCAAATTTATTACATAAATGTCCGTAGACGTCAGTGTGATGCGTAGTTAGCATGTGGCGATGTAGATGCCGCCACAACTACATGAATATGAATAAAATCTTATAAGAATACTTACTGAGCTTATGAGCCTCTTCATATTCAGCCTCCTTCTGGATTCTCTGCTCCTCCAGGCGCTGGTACAGCGGCCGCGTATCGTAAGGCTCTTCTGGCGCCTCTGCAGATAAAAGTTTTTGTAAGTAAAAACAAGAGGTGGCACTAATATTATAGGGAGATTGATGACAAGTTATTTATTGTCATGAAATATGGTTAAAATACTTGGCCTTTTTGTAAAGGTTTATCGACTAAACACAAACTCCTCTCAACAATAAGCATTTAAATGAGAGCTTTATACCATGCCCCATAAAATAGAATTTTCACAATTTTAAACAAGGACTCTCAAGGATGCTTTGCAATTGTTTAGGCTTGAATGGGCCTGATTTTGACCACAATCACTCCTGAATTTATGCACATGTGCAAATTCTCACCATATGAACTCTATTATAATAATACTCTACTATTGATTATATTATGTCCATGGGACTGTTTGCGATATGACTGCTATCACATATAAGTTATTAAACTTAGCTTGAATACAATGGAAATTCCAGGAGAAGTTATTAAACAAAACTAATAGCCATGTTATTCGTCTTCGTGGAGCAGCCCTACATAGACAAGACTTATGTACCATCAAAGAAGTTCATAACTAACCACCACACTTGCAGAGCTCAGCAGCTGTAGAACTGCGTTGGTAACAGATGTAGTCCAGATCTGGTCATCGTGTTCACGGGATTTTGTTTTTAAACGGGTTAGATATGATCTTCTTTGATGGTATGTAGCCGATGAACTGAGAAGACGTTGTAAATCGCGATAGCTTGTGTTATGATATGTTACCTTTTTTCCGATGATGTAGATAAATTTGGGTTTTAAATTGAATTATATATTATTATAAACCAAATGAGTGTCCTCACATGTAAATGAAGTACACATGAGTAGTAATGGCATAGCTCAAGCTTATTGAGTTGTAGGTATTTGGTTCAAATCCAGGCAAATATGGCAGGCTTAAGTGACAGTAAACTGGCCATGTTTGTGGAAGGACAGATGGCCGGTGGAGCAGAGGAGACCTGGAGTGGAGAAAGAGTATCGGCAAGCGTAGTGTGGGACACCCCCTAGCTAGATGGACTGACAACCTTAAAAAGGGGGCTGGGATAGCCTAAATATGGAAGACAGAGGACAGGGTGTTGTGTACAAGTCTGGGAGAGGCCTATGTCTAACAATGGATTGCGGTAGGCTGAGGTGATTCTGATTGACAGTTTCATATTTGCACTGTACTTTACTGCAGACATAGCTCTTGAGTTCGGCACACTGCACCACTGACTTTTCAGAATAATGTGCGTATTGTATAATTATCACTCGCTTACAAAACGGTGAAGGATAACATTGTGAGGAAACTGGAATGCCTGAGAGATATTTCTCGACGGCATGTGAAGCCAAGTCAGTCATGGGCAGCTTTAAAACTCTGACACCAGATCTGACACCAGATTAGTCATTAATAACACGAAAAACAAAAGAATTATGATTTGGATATTATCAATTTTAAGTAATGTAAATGCAGAGATGCTGACAATTTTTTTTTTCATTCTTGAAGGCATGTGAGGCCAAGACAGAGGCCCATGGGCGGCTTTAAAATTTTGACACCAGGTTAGTCACTAACCACATGAAAAGAAGACTGTACTTTTGAGCAATTTACTAAATCACCATTGTTCTAAGAATGGTGAAGGAAAACGTGTGAAAATGTCCTACTATAAAGTTTTTTTGCCAGCCAATCCTTTAGCCATAAACTGGGTAAAAATTACTCTAGGTTGCTACTGACTTTTGGAATAACCACTGTTATCACTTTGCCTAACCAGGGAATCCAACGGTGCGTTGGATCTTGCAATCACTAGATCAAGGAGGCAGTCAATTATAATAAGTAGTTATGGTGATGATTGGTATTTCCAAAACAGTGTCACTAGATTTAATTTTTATAGCTACAATACACATTCCATTTCCATACTTAATTAACATTTTTTCTAAAGGTTAATTATCGTTCCGAAGCCTTAAAGTTAAGAGTCATGCTTATTGAAGGTGAACCAACCCATGATACTACGAATTGGCGTATTATTATATGCATACAACTGTAAATATCTGTAAGCCAACAAAAATAATTTCCGTTTGATACGATTTCGTAATACAAACTGTGGTCTTATCTCTTGCCTTTAATTAAAACTACAAATGTACGGAAAAGATATCGTTTGATAGCAAAATAATACGTTTTTATCAATGCCAACCTTATTGATGTATGAGTGATCATAACAAATTCCGATTCGTACCTTCAGGCTGGTCTTCAGTGCGCACTTTATCCCATTCCTCCTGTCGTCGTCGTCTCGCTTCCAATACTTCCGACTCCGATATGAATCCGGAACTCATTTTCGATTAAAACAATATTTTTATTAGACGAAACACACTGAACTTTCTCACCTGTTTAGTAACCTAACTTTTTTTATAGGGAATTTGATGGGTCGCTTGAAGGCAAAGATAATTCAAACGTTATTCCAGAATTGGCGCAGAAAATATTAATATCACCAAAAAAGACAAGCTTTCAGACAACTTTCCAAGACTTTTTATTAGATTTTAATATCTTTATACCAATTAATATAGATAAATAGTAAGATGACAATAAAATAAACTAAATTCCTACGAAGGAATCAAGTCATCTGTGACCAAGATGAAATGAAAAGGAACGTTATAGTTTTGACAGTGATTAGAGGTGTTTTTACGAAGTTTGATTTAAGTCAAATTAATCTTGTTTTGCAAGGTCGAACTCGATAACCTAAGCGATTTGGAAATAATTAATATTACAAAATTCGTTATAATTTGATTCATAAAAGCTATTTATGTCATGAAATGATAATTAAATGATATATAATTCATTATTTTGTTTTAAAGTTTATAATTCTCTGTCTGGCTCAGGCTTCATAAACGAAAACGAACACTGAATAAAATTAGGAAATGTCAGAATTTGAGATTTCAGCCAAGCGAGCCGGTTAGTTTTCGCATAAAATTATAATTTCAAATGAACTTTCTTCACAACTACAAGCTGAAATAGAAAGATAAACATCGCAACAACATGTCTGAAGTAGAAAATAATGAAGTATCGGTGGTAAACGAGCAGAAAGACTATGTCGAAGATGGGAAAAATAAGTTGGTTGTAAAGTGCAAATTTTGCGGTTCAAAGATATTAGAAAAGAAATCAGCGAAGTATATCACATTAGAGGTAATATGTCTAAGTCTCTACTTTCATTTTGGCGCTTTCTTTTACATTCATAGCTACGTATTCAGCCTTGCAATTGTCTTGTCCCATCTCAATGTTTGTAACTATACAAAGTTAGTTATACTTTAGTATGCTATTAAAATACTTTTAAGACCAAGTATTTTCGGAAAATATCCCGTAACAACTTCTCTAAGTATTTCTATGGTCTAATAAGATAATTATCCTGTACCTAATCAACTATTGATTCTATAACCTCAATTTATTTAATTACAGAAAGATTTACCGCTAATGCAGCAAGACAACAACAGGAAAGAAGGAGAAATCCAGAATGAACCCGTAAATGAATTCTACCATGTTGAAAACATGTACACATTTGAAAACATCGGTTTTACTCATACAGTAGCGAATTGCAAATACCTTAGTTGTGCAGACTGTGATGCGGGTCCCGTTGGGTTCTACGATATGGACACTAAACATAGTTATGTCGCTATATCCAGGATTGAACATGCTTAATTGATATGCAAGATATCAGTCCGCTTGTTTGGTAAAGGCATTTTAAAAGTTGTGACACAGTCACAAATACACGATAAAGTAAATTGTGCCAATTACACCATGTTCACAACTTTTAAGAGAAAGTCTGTGATAATGTTTTGGACAACCGTGTCCTTTATTTGTGACTGCGGTCAAAAGGTGTAATCTGACCCAATATTGATGTACAATATTTGGAACATTAAGAAATGACTTTGCCAAACAAGGGAACATAATAACGCAGTCAAAACCATTTATAATGACTTCAAAGGGGCCGTCGGATTACGGTTGTTATAACCAAACACTGTTAAGTAAACAGAAATGCTGCAACCTCAAAATTTCGTCATTATAACCGGTTTGTCAATAACGACGAAAACCGTTTATAAAGACTTGACTTGTGATAAACGGTTTTGACTGCATACGTTTAAGTACATTTTACCAATATTGTACTATTTATGCTTCAATAGTGAATACAGAATCCAAATATCTGAAATAGTTAAAAATATTCTGCAGTGTTCTTAAAACCATAGTCCTCCGCTATAACATAATATCAATGTGAAACTAGAAAATTCAATAGTTATAGAAGAAATAGTATGTTGTTTCAATATGAAATAAATTTAGAAAAAGCTATTGGTCATGTTATAATCTAATATAGTCAATCAATCTGCCTAGCCTTTTCCCAACTATGTTGCGGTCGGCTTCTAGTCTAACCAGTATTTTACATGGAGCCTATCTGACCGCCACAACCCAGTTACTGGGTAACAAGATACCCCTTGGTTGAATGTTAGATGGAGGATATTAAAAATAGTAATAATTATTAAAGTAAAAATTATGACCAGGTTTTCAATTCAAATCTGTCCAAAATATATGATTTCTTGTAGATAAAAAAATGCTGTGTTCCAAAAAATATCATATCTATTTGCTCATTACAAAAATCATTCCTTTACTTTTTTATAAAATTATAATAAAACATTTAAATATTGTTTGTATGTAAATGCTATAGGAATAATAATGTGAGCTTATAAAATATGAAATGCGTTAAGAAAAATTTATTATTTACATTTTGTAACGATTTTTTTAAGGAATAAAATGCTTTATTGTGACTTAATTTGTATTATTTTATAAATTTGAATTCCCGAAGAGTACAAACGGCTACACATCAAGCTATACATTTCCAGTTTATGCTGATCTCGCATTGTATAGGATTTCCGTACAAATGTGAGGTCAGCTTATACTGGAAATGTATAGCTTGATGTGTAGCCGTGCGTACAGAAAAATCTTGCAGTTTTAATATGTGTAATAAAAAAAAGATATGATTGCAAAGTGCGCAAAGCAATCAGAAAAATTATAATATTACGTCGTTAATTATATGACGTGACTTACTTGTAACATATTTTCTTCTACAAATCAATAATTTCGATAGAACTTTCATCGTTTCCGTGGTGTAGCGGTTATCACATCTGCCTAACACGCAGAAGGCCCCCGGTTCGATCCCGGGCGGAAACATAGCTTTTTGTTTTTTTTACGTTGGGTCTGATTTTTTTTTGCCCCATAGTTTTTCACAATAGTATTATTAGTAATAGTAATATTTTAATTAGCAATGCAGATGTGTCAGCTTTTTTACATTACATTGCATTGAAATTTTACCGACTACCTAAAATGTCATAGCAACCAGTTGTAAAGTAATTAGGTTTAAAATATTTATTCTCAAAAAAGATACAAAGTCACTTACATGAGAACAATGCTTAAAATAAATTATAAATAAAAAGTTTGTCACAGACGTCACAGTAGCACTTAAGGTAAACCCATCCAATGCATTCAGCTTTGTAACTTTTTTATACATGAGGATGTTTTGTTGTGCTCCTTGAAAAGTTTTTATTTTTTGTCATACTTAGTCTACATCATCGGTAAAATCAGAAAACTAGTTCGGCGAGTGCTACGTTGGGTTACTTGTTTTACTTTAGTAAACGATCAAATTGTCTGTATACTTTTGTTGAGTAACTTGCGAATGAAAATACATGTATTGTGAATACTATAAAGTTCATTTGATTTTGGTTTCATAATTTTTTATGTTAAATATGTATAGTAAAAATCATTTTTATTGTTTTGTTTTGTGCAACTTGGAGACTCGTCTTGGCCGCACTACCCCTTTCAACCAGATAGAGGAGGTGTGGGTTTACTAAGGCGTTATAGATGGTGTGACGCTATCTATGTGGAATACATCGAACTATGTTCTGGAGGGATCCAAGTAGTGACGTAAGCTTTGTTTTTATATTATCCACATGAACAGTCCACGATAGAGAACTATCCATTCTTAAGCCATGACATTTTTCACATGACTTTGGTTGTACGGGCACATTGTTAATAACTAATGGATTATGTATTACTTTATTTTTTGCTTTAAGTAAGATATAGCACGTTTTAGAATTATTTATCGTTAATAAGTTATATTGACACCATGAAAAAAAGGTGTTTCAATCATTTGACTGGGAAACTAAATCATGAATGGAAGATTCGAAGTAAAATAAGCAAGTGACATCTGCGTAAGAATTTCTTGAATATTATTTTTATAGACTAAAAAGAACAGGGCCTCCAAAATTAAGCCCTGGGGAACTCCACACGTCATAGGTAATACGCCACTTTGATAATTATTATCCGTTCTAACTGCGACATGTTTTTTAGATAGGAATTGAAATTTTTTAAGGCACTGCCGGTAACTTTTATGGTTTATAGCTTTTTAAGTAGCAATTCATGACTTACGGTGTCGAACGCTTTTTTGAGGTCAATAAAGATACCAAAGACTATGTTTTTTCATTTACATTTTGATTAATTTTAGTAACGAGGTCGACAGTAGCTGTTAGTGTATTCAGCTTTTTTGTCTAATATAAGTAATTGCTAAGACAATTTCGTAAGGCATTGTTATTTCATTGCTGTGTAAGAAAGTTCGCGTGTCTTCCTTGCTTACATTGAGATCTTATTAATATTGAAAAGCAAGAAGAATGCACTATATTATCATCTTGGTTCAGTTAATACCAACAATTCGACAGGCTTCTCAAATTGTAAGACTAGGTATGTAAACACAGACATTATGCACCTAGGCTACGCTTGATTCGATTTTCGTCTAGTCTCATCCATCTCTCACCAGCCACACGATTGGATTTGTATAAATTCCTTTACCTTGAAATTCGCTTACGAAACAGCTGCAATTAGAAGTTCCAACTGCTTTTTCGCACAACAAATTAAACAATACTTTTAGATACACATTCATTTCACTTTCATAAACAGGTTTTTCTTGATTGAAACATTGTGGTTGTGCATGTCGGCTGTCTAAGAGCGTAGCGTAGGTAAATAAGATTCTGCAACGGTTCCTCTCTGATGAAAAGGTGTAGGTATTAGAGGGCTTAGATACATACAAGGTGTAACTAAAATAATTGAAAAACTGAAAACCCTGAAAAAGTTTAATTGTAGTCTCATTATAGTTTCATTATGAACATGATCTTAAAGTAATCCTAACTTCCTAACTAATATTATAAATGCGAAAGTGAGTTTGCTTATTTGTTTATCTACTCTCTTATTAACATTATAATCGAATTATTGTGTGAACAACACTTCTAAATGTGGAAGCTTGTAATCTAAATGTGGAAGCTTGTAATTAGCAATTGTCAGTTTACTACTTTGTTACCATTTACGTGTATTAGTCTGTAAGCTTTCTTAAAATTGTAAAAATAAAATAAAATAAAATAAAAATATTATAAACTTCAAAACGAGTTTAAATTGACATACTTTTTAAATATAATACCGAAATTTAAAAATAGAATCTTAAAACACATTTTCTCTAACTAAATAATGCTTTTTTTTCTATTACGATACAGGGCAAATCTAAGAAGTTAATATCACCAAGGAGTTTCCATCAACTTTTGTTATGCAACGTTAGCGGGGGACAGCAGCACCGCTCTAGCGCATGCGCGGTGATGTGCTGGGTGCAGGCGCCATTGATACGTGAAGTTGTACTGAATTTCGTGGGTTTTTTTTACTTTTGATCTTTAACTAAATCTAAATCTTTTATTTAGTAGGTTCAATCCCAATGAATGAGAGTAGATGAAGTAGTGTATGAAACTGCACATAACTAGGTATTAAAACACTCGTGTGATACTATTAAAAACCTCACCTGCGGATCGGTTTTTACACACTCGTATTTTAATAACCCTCATTATGTAACAGTTTCATAAACTACTATTGTTTGGTACGCTTTCACGCTAAAACGGCTTAACAGATTTCGATGAAATTTGGCACATGGTTAGACCATGACCTGGGATAGGACTTAGGATACTTTTTATCCCGATATTTACACGGAATCGAGACTTATGCGGGTGAAACCGCGGGGCGCAGCTAGTGCCTAATAAAAGCTTAGTGTTGGATAAAAATCCAACAGTGCGCATATATTAGGCATAACTTTTAGGTGTCGCGTAGTGTCTAGTGAAAACAGGCTTTAGATAAATAGATAGGTCCTACTTCTAAAGTGCGCAGTAATTCTATGGTGTAACACAATTTTTTCATTCATCGTAATAAAAAGAAGCAAGTAAGACATTACTTGCTTCTTTTTACTTATTAATAAACGAGCTCTGCTAAAATATTAGTCTGGTTACCTACATACCGATTTTTTTATTTTATTTTGCAAGAGTATTTGACCAGCAACCAATGATATTGATTAATAATAATTATATTTACCTAACCCTAATAAATAGCCTTATTTTTTATTATTTCATAATTTTATTATCCTCTTAATGGGCTTTTTTTTTAATGAATCGAACTGGCAATATCAAGTAAGGGCGAATTCACTAACGAAACTGAACGCGATCAACGCGGGCCCTATCAGAATACCAGCGCTGCGACATTTATTATTAAATGTCGCAGAAATAAATAAATAAATAAATAATAAATACTTACTAGATACTACGTCCGCGTCGTCAAAACGCCTAAAAGAGTGGTGTGTGATTGAAATATCTGGTATTTTTATTCGGGTGCAGTTGACTTGGGTCGAGTTGTCACTGACCCGAAGAGCCGGCAAGAAACTTCACGCCGGGAGTAAAAAGAAGAACCTATAAATAAATTAATTCCTAGTTCAAAAGTCACGATCATAAAGTTGCATGTTATTATCTAGAGATGTTTGTACAGTGCGGCCATGAAATCCGCGTCGAGATTTGCATTTAGTATTAGAACGATTTCGAAAAGTTGGTAAATAATCGCGTTTACATGATACTTGTAACGGTTTACTATGAAATTCAATAATAACATTTTGTCATCTATTGCATTCAGTTCAGGGTTGGCTACCGTTCTCTTTTCTTCAAAATTCGGAGAACAAGAAAATCTTGGGCACGGTTTAAGCCTTTTTATATTCCCAGTAAGAAAACAAAAGTCCTGGCTCAGGTGTAGGTCTAAAGTACGGGGTCGGGTAATTTCATAACACACTGACAGTAGCAATCACTTGCATTTTGACAGTTCAAGAATATTCATTGTGTTATTTACATTGCTGAGCAGACAAATTTGTCGAACATATGAAGCAATGGATTAGCAATATCCTTCAAAATCATTCAGATTGTGATTGATGCGCAATTGCGCATCCACCCTAATTGCGTAACAAGTAAGTAACAAGTAAGGGTAGTTAATTAACTACCCTTACTGATTGTCGACTTTAAAGAATAAAATTACATCTACATACTAGGTACAGTGCCGAGCAAAACTATAGATATGGACAGATCGGCAATAATATCTGATTTCATGATTCATAGATTAATATCTGTAGTCAAGATTGCGGCAAATGTTACGCACACTAGACAAGTGGCAGTACAAATATTTGACATCGAAGGAACCAAAACTCTTTGACGAGACATGCGACGCCAAAATATGGGATTCTGCATCAGTTCTAAAAGATGCTCTAAATTATTTAAATCACCAATGCTCTCAAAAACGGTGAAGGAAAACATCGTGAGGAAACCGGATGTCCTAGAACCAAAAATTCGAAAACAGTGGGAACATTATAGACTGATTATGTTCTTATGCTATGTATTTTGTACCTCTCTCCGTTACATAATTTTAAACATCAAATAAAGGCTTGTAGCTTTGCAACTTTACAGCCCAATAGGAAAGTTAATTGACTCAGGCGTGACTTTGCGGAAATCCGTTAAAAAATACAATAGACGACGTATATTTAGTAACCCGGACCCGACGTGTGGACACGTCAAGCGTCGAGAGCAGAGAACGACGCGACGGAGCTTGACTTTCCACACGTCGGGTCCGGGTTCGCAACAAGTCAATCGTCATCCTGCGGATGCCTCGTTGAGAGGTGAAACACATGTCGATTTCTTACAGGGTTCTTTACGACTTTTTAAGAACAGTTAAGCGGATTAGGTTACTAAATATACGTGATCAGTTCCGTATGCCCAAGAGGAAAGAAAGAGAGTTACCAGTTCTAGCACCTCATTGGTACATGCTGCTGAAGCATAGTCAGGTATAGTCTGTTTCAGGCCATGGTTCGGAGCGAGAGTGCATGGGAGGCCGTCACCTCCTTCTGCGAAGTAGGTATGCTCGCGAAGGAGGAGGCCGAGCGCGAGAGGGAGATGCAAGCTGCACGCCCTCGCGCCCCTAGTCGCCGCAGGAGACGCCCCGGGCGTCGGGAGTCACGAGCTGACTTCCGGCCACCGTAGGCGCGGGCTTGCGGACGGTGAGCAATGGGTAGCTCGCCGTCCGATAAGGACCAGGCCTGGGTCGACGGCGCGTTGTGTTCCACGCGCGCCTCCAAGAGATGTCAGCAACAACTGACGGGGTCCGTAAGGAGCAATGCCTGCTGGGGTTGCGGGTTTGTCCGAAAGGGATATCGCGGCCTCGGCACACGGGCAACGGAAGGAACACGGGTGGGTTTTAGTCAGTAAAGTCTCTGACACGCCCTTTCGCTCCGCCCAGAGCGGGAGAAGTCATTTGACGATTTCCCAACGTCAAAAAAAAAAAAGGTATAGTCTGTTATGTATCAATGTATGTGTGTATGTGTCTGTAAGACCAAGTTCACTTACGTAAAAGCTATAACGGTAAGTATAGAGCAAATGAATAGCCCATTGTAATGGAACAGATTTGTGAAAAACACGTACGTACTATCAAGGTCAGTTGATATACCTACTTATTCAAAGTTTTTCTAGAGATATTATCATGATTATGGAAACAATGAATGGCAATCAAAGTACTGTAACTGACCCTCAAGTTTGAAGGTTTCGACTTCCTTCGATAGTTAATAAAATTAGTAATTTCTTTTTAATTTAACGGTTATAATAATCAAATTAGATTTGCCTTTGATAAAATTGATCAGGTGATCAGAATAATGGATGCTTGAAGCAGGACATCGTCGCGCCGTCGAGGCAGACCGCGTCGAAGGTGGTGTGACGAACTAATCATGTTTGCGGGACCAACATGGCCAGAAATCGCACAAAACAAAGAGATTTTGGAGGAAAAAGGGAAGGCCTTTGCCCAGCAGTGGGACACAATATACTTAAGGTAATAAAAAAAACCAGCCAAGTGCGTGTCGGACCACGCACGAAGATTGGGATGAATTTATTCCAAAAACAAACTTAACTTTGTACATGTTCTTTTTTCTTTTCTTTCTACTTTTTCATACATCGTTAAACGTCACGGTCAATTCTCCAACTGCAAATGTTAGTTTGTAATCGCAATTTTTTAAAATTGTATTTGATGAAACTACAAATTAACGATTCGGACTTTTGCCTTTTCCTTTGTGCTGTGAGACCTTGTTTTCTGCCAAATTTCATGATTCTAGGTCAACGGGAAGTACCCTGCAGGTTTCGCAAATAGATTGCGAGTATCAAAACAATGTCAAATAAATGGCCATATTTTTTTTTTGCTTTGATTTAGAAGTTTTGATAAATTTTAGAAGCTTGATTTTTTTAGAGCTCCAAGGGACCATAGATCTACGTATTTGATATTAATTTCAACTTGATACCTCCACGCGTTTCTGAGAAAATGGGTCTTGCCTGACTAATGGATAACGAAGTGATCCTATAAGGGTTCCATTTTTTCCTATTGAGATACGGAATCCTAAAAAACAGAATAATAGTTATACTTACTTACCAGCTTGTTAATGTCCTTATGTCCTATTTTCAGGGAAAATAATCATCACAGTAATAAACCTAGTGGAGTATTAAGTCTTAGTACTGATTATTAATATTCTATTTCGCTAGTTAACAGCGAAATATTTGACATCTATTTGCGATGTTGCCCAGTTCCAGAATAACTTCACTATCTAATAAATCAAGTTGCAAGATCGATTGCCAATTGCGTATCAAAACTGAGCCACCTATTCGCTTATCACTCGCTGTTTCAACAGCCACACAAAGCTTTCACTCTCCAACTATAACGATGTTACCAGCGTGTAGACGAAGATATTATAATAGGATATAATCGTTAACAGTTATGGGCAAAGCTAACACTATTAACTGGATACACCGGTCCAGCCTGAGACTAAAGTCATTATCAAGGTTCGGCGAAAGCGATTTGATCTTGAAGCTGGAAACAATTGTGATGTCTGGGTTTTGCATATTGATGAACTGAAGATTGCTTGTGAAATCTTTGGGTGTTGTCCAAGGCATCAAATATCACAACTCTGGGGTGCTACTGAGAATGATGTGGATTTAAAGTAAAGGGAAAAAACCAATTATTTTTTTAAAGAATTGTATTGAATTCATAAAACTCCCTTAGTAAATAAATAAATAAAATGCCCGATTCGGGGTTGAAGTGAGAGAATCCAGACAAAATGATATTCTATATCAGCGATAATGATGGTGGAAAAGCCAAAAATGTAAGTGGGACTGATATTTATTAAGCTATCGAAACGTAATAGTCAATCCCGTTGAAAGTCGTTGTAGAAATACAAAACGCTTTGAAAGCGATTGTCATTTGTCTAGACACGATTCCTGGCTACCTTTACAAGTCGCGGGAAAGTCCGAAAGGGATACCGTGACCCCTGGCAATGTTCAGGCAACTGAAGGAACACGGGTGGGTTTTAGTTTTAAAAGTCTGACACGCCCTCCGTTAGTTGTTAATTAATAAATATTTTGATATAAGTTATTTGATAATTTCCAACACAATAACTAATATTAAAAAAAAAAGGCTAACTATACAAAGTTAATTCATACGTATTCATAGTTTCAGATTGAGATTGAAGACTATCGCTCTACTTACTTCCATCAATCTGCCTAGCCTTTTCACTATGTTGGGATCGGCTTCCAGTCTAACCGGATGCATCTGAGTACCAGTATTTTACATGGAGCGACCGCCTATCTGACTAACACGATACCCCTTGGTAAAACTGGTGGTCAGACTTTCGGGCTTCTGACTACCCGTAACGACAAAGATCTACGAATGACAGCCGGGACCAACGTCTTAACGTGCTATAAGAAGCACGGAGAGGTTTCGATATTTAATGGATGGTCATCATCCATCTAGGATCCGACCGCGGCAAGCGTAGCTTAACCTTCAATCGACTCGTGCGGCTGTTATTAATTAGCCACGAGCCTACCTACTTATCGTTCTAAAATACGGGCCAAAGAAAGAAAGAAATAATAAACGTTTACTTGCGGCAAACTATGCAAACTATTTGGGAAAATATGCGTCACATCCACGCAAACGGCCATCGCTCAGCATAATGCTGCGTCCCTATGCGAGACAGAGCCCCAGCGCTGGTTTTCAGCGAAAGCCGGCGTTGATTTGATGACGTCAACCGGTACAGAGTGAAATAACAAAATAAGAGATCAAAAATAAAATAAATACAATACTTAGTCCTAAATGTTTATACAAATATAATATTTAAAAGGCAACATTTCGTTCCGTCAGCGACACAAGCGCCGTGTAAAAAAATCCATGGTACAATGTGCAAAAGTAATTACAAAATACTTAGAATAGTACATTTTGTCTCATTAGTTGTGACCTTCCCAACTTATGTTGTACTTTTAACGACACAAAAGCTCCCGTTAAAGCCAAATTGATAATTAATACGAGTATTAGTTAATTGTTGACTGGTTTTACGCACTTTCATGTTCATCGCTATTGGCCTTGCCTTCAACTATGTTGGGGTCAGCTTTCAATGCCATTCAATTACGGCTTATAAGCCGGCTTTTATCCAGAAAACTGCTGCAGGTAGGGTTACCATATATGGAAAATTTTAAAGTCCAGACGCAAAAAAAAAAAACAATAATGTGACAAAAAAAACAACAAATCAGGCCACGCACTTTACCGACCGCCGCCCTTTTTTATATTTTGTTCAATTCATTTAATAAAAGTTGATTCTTGAAACCAAAGTGGGTAAATTTGATTATGTTTTTAAGATGTTCATGTTAATTTGTGTTGTGATATGAGTACTATCCAAATAAGATCATATTTTTGTTTATGTTGATTGTAACTTTTCAATAAAAAATCCTGAAAAATCTAGGTACTGTATTTTATGAAAAGAAAATCCTGAGATTTCCTAATTCCGGCCGCAAACCTGTCAGGAACCTAAAAATCCTGAGATCTCAGGACAAATCTTGATACATGGTAAACCTAGCAGCAAGAGAGCAGTCGTGGTAGGTAATTATTTCATATTGAAGTCATGAATGTAAATAGGTCTGTCAGCTTGTACCTGCACGCTTAGCATGATCACAGAAACGGGTTTTGTCGACGGAAGAATAGACAAAATGACAGATATACAATCACAATCTGTCATTTTGTCTATTCTTCCGTCGACAAAACCCGTTTCTGTGGTTGTCATTCTACGCGTGCCCTTTTAGACTTGAGGGACTTGTGTCCTGTTAACTGCTGTGGTACTATAATTATACAATTATACTATTTATTAAAGAAATAAAGATGTCCAATATTGATACGGTCACTATAAAATGTTATTAACTAATTAGGCAATAAATTCTGACAAAGTTGTTGGATTGAGATGCTCATGTAGACTGAATAAATTAACCGACTTGGTTTTACATTAGATCTCATAACTTTTTGCCGTAGAAGAATTGAGCTGCGAGACTTCCATTTTTACATGTTATGTACCTATTACTGTGCGTTTGCACTGGCGAAACATCGCAACAAAACCTATTGAAATCTCTAGGTCCTGTCAAAAATTGAATGGAACATTGACAGAAAATAGAGATGCCAACATGTTTTGTTGTGAATGTTTCGCCAGTGCAAACGCACAGTTAACCGACTTAGTTTTACATTAGATTCAACATTCTCACAACTTTTTGCGGTAGGTAGAGGAATTGCGTTGCGTGACTTAAATTCTTTACATGTTTTGTTTTTGGGGATTATTATTACTATATTATTAGTAGGTGTCTAGTTTATAAGCTTCTTGTCCTCTACACGTACGTATAGCCATAAATCATCAAAGGTTACTAAACTTGTCTAATTATCATTTCTACTCGTATGACATTTATTGGCAAGAGCAACGTGCTATTTACGCAAGCATTTCTTGAATAGACCCGTCATCGGGAGATTGCATTGGCTCATTCATCATTATCTTTAAGATTTAATTCGACTGCGGACCCAAGTAGTCCGCTGCAAGCACAATCTAGCAAAATGGGGGATCGATCCCACCGATGATACGCAGTGCGAATGCGATGCTCCTGACTAAACTATGTCCCATATGTTGGAGTGTCCAAAGTTTCCAGACACAGGCCCTAATGTCACTGATGTCGCGATTTGCGTGGCCACCTACTGGGCCCAGCTCACATAATACATCTATTCATGCAAATGGCACAAATAATAATTGAAAGAGGTATGATATTATAAAAGTTGCCATGTTTGTAGTCATTGTCATATTGCTTAGTAGGTATATTTAAAATTCTTTGGCTTATAGGTCATTTTATTTTATATTTTCTTTTTTATAAATTTGTGTAGACATTGTAGCTTAACATTCAAATTCAAATTCAAAATATTTTATTTCACATAAACCTACATGGGCACATATGAAACGTCAGAAGCTAGGTGCGCGGTTCCAATTGGTCGTTTCCTATGGAGAAGAGCCGGCAAGACATTCCACGGTTACTCTTTTAAAAATCATTGCCTTGGATGAGTCTTTAAAGGTGTTATAATTGTGATTTGAATAAAGAAATAATAATTTACCATCGAATCGCTATGAAGAAGACATACGAGGGGTGTTCAATAAATAGTGAGAATGAGTAAGACGCAATTATCTTTTATTATATGTTATTTTATTTTTCGACGTAGTCACCTTTCAGGTTTATACACTTTGTATATCTTTTCTCTAATCCTAAAATTCCCTTTCTAAAAAAATCTTCTTCCTGATCCCTTAAAAAATCATTTACGGCGGCGACTACTCCGTCATCATCTTCGAATTTCTGGCCCCTGAGATGTTCCTTTAAGCGCGGAAATAGTTAGAAATCACTAGGAGCAAGGTCCAGTGAATATGGAGGATGTTCCATCAATTCGAAGCCAGCTTCTTGAATGGCAGCCATCGCAACTCTGGACTTGTGCGCAGGGGCGTTATCTTGGTGAAACAAAACAACTTTAGCGAGTTTGCAACGCCGTTTCTTGCGTATTTATTTCTCGTAATACAGGCATCCAAAGGCAAATGGGGTAAACAGCAGAGGTGGCAACTTATTTTTTTTTTTTTTTAAAGTTGGTTTATTCTCAACATTTTAGAAAATGTCGCATTTAATCATTTTCGAGAAATTTTACAATTACACTTGGATTTTTCAATCCTGTCAACAAAATTTTCGACGTAGCGAGTTCAAATCTGACTAAGAGATGCCTTGATAGTGTAGGTACAAGATTATGTTCCTATTTACGTCCACTATGTGGCTCTGCAGCGATTCAGATGTTATTTTTACTTGTCTTTTCTAACTTATTATTAAACTTTAGCGAATCTTACTCGGTAGCAATTTTTTTTTTAAATCTGTGCTAGATAGTTTCGCTAACGTTTTTTAAATGATACGAGTTGGTGGCCACCTCCGCTTTACCCCACTTGCCTTTGGACCACTACGTTAAAGACACCCTGTATATTATGTTGTTGATTTCTGACCGCATTCTGATAATTCCAGTGTTGGCTATATCTCTACCTAGCAGGTTTGAAGAGTAGGTATGTATTTACTGGAACATGAGATATTCCAGTTTTATGACTTGAATAATCATTACGTATTGTTCATGTTCCTGCGAAATCTCATGTAGGTTATTGAAGATGTTCACTGGCGGCGGTCAGGAGGCCCTCCTGCCATGTATAAATTACCACTTAATGTGAAAGGTACTAGGTAGCAAGGGAAATTCAATTTTTTTAACGTTTTGTTCCAATTTGCAGTATCAGCTTGTATGTTGATCAAAATATTAGTTGGGACCGTAAGCCCTAGCGCGCACTACGGTACGGTGACTTGCGATGCGTTTTTATCTTCGCAACGAATTAAATCCTGCTTTGTTTTCGTATGCGCATTTTTCCCGCAGTGCGCGCGCTTCCACTGTGTTTCATACTTCACAGATTTTGCGGTAGCAAAAGGCACCGCAGTCCGCGCTAAGCCTAACAAATATGTATTTACAAATTTATACCCATTCAAATCATCAATACAACTCTCTAAGTTCAGATTACTCTATTGAATTAATATTTCATAAAATCGTGACATCTTAGTTCAATTCTTACATTAGAGAGTTGTATCGATGAGTTGAATTATTTTGATTTTATAAATATACATTTATTACGGTCGCGAATCATATTATTTTATTGATCAAGATACAACCTGACACTGACCTGAAAATTGCAAAAAACGTAAGTAAATTTGAATTTCGCGGGCTATCTCAGCGGATCCCCCATAAGTATCGCGATAGTGTATTAAAATCGTAGATTTATACGAAAATAGCTTCAGTATTTAGCAAATTTCTTTATCAATCCTCACATCCATCAATCAAAAACTTCATCATGCCAAGGTCGTTTTGGGTACGATTATGACGACGCAACTAAGAAATTATACAAAACATAAGAGATTTGTTTCACATCACAATAAAAAATGTAGGCGCAGTAGGCGTTTCGTTTTCATAAAGGGCGAGCCTTTATAACTTACACACATTTTTATTACAAAATAAAAAATAAAAAATATAAAGAAGGTTCAACGCGATAAGCATAGCAGTGAGAGCGTAGTGGTGTGACCGTCGGACTGCCAAGATATAGGTCTCAGTTCGAACCCAAGGCACACACCTCTGACTTTTCAGATTCATGTGCGTCTATAATTCGAGGAGCTCGTGGCTAAGTAACAACAGTCCCAGGGGTGATTTGCTGGATTCGTTTTCTCCTCTACTGATCGTTATTTCTCCTCTACCGATCGTTATTTCTCCTGACAAAGTTTTTCTGTTTATACTATGTATATGTATGTATTTATGTATGTAAGTATTTATTCTTGTATTTTATAGTTAATTTCGTGTTATCAATCCCTTTTGTTGCACCTGCCATGTTTTGTCTCTGCACCACCCTAAGGTTGACTGGTAGAAAATGCCTCAGGCATTAAGTCCGCCTTTGTACGGTATATTTTTACTTGTGCATGAAGTTTTAATAAATAATAAATAAATAAACAGTCGCACTGGTCGATCCATCAGGTTAAGCTACGCTTGCCGGGGTTGGTCAGTGGATGGGTGACCATCTTTACATACCGAGATTCCTCCGTGCCTCGGAAAGCACGTTAAGCCGTTGGTCCCGGCTGTCATTCGTGGATCTTTGACAGTCGTTACGAGTCGTCAGAAGCCCGAAAGTCTGACACCAGTCTTACCAAGGGGTATCGTATTACCCAGTTACTGGGTTGTGGAGGTCAGATAGGCAGTCGCTCCATGTAAAATACTGGTATTCAGCTGCATCCGGTTAGACTGGAAGACGACGCCAACATAGTTGGGAAAAGGCTAGGCAGATTGATTGTGCGTCTATAATTATCACTTGTTTCAACAACGGTGAAGAACAACATTGTGAGGAAACCGGCCATGCCTGAGAGATATTTCTCGATGGTTGTGAAGCCAAGTCAGAGGCCCATGGGGGGCGTAACAACTGACACCAGGTTAATCACAAACATCACGAAAAAAGAAAAGATCGCGGTACTTATCGCTATATTTTTTTTTTCTCTTGCTTGAGAGCTTTCAACTTTTCTAATCAGTTCTTACTAAGCACAATATTTTACAAATTTAACACCACTCAAAGAATTCCGAGCACCAATTTCTTTTAAAAGGTTTCTCTCTGTAATAAACATGTCTACTGCAAATTCCGACCCTTGAAATTCATGATTGTTTGACGATCGAAATCTGAATTCTACTAATTTTCGTGCAAAGTGAAAAACATGAGACCGGAATGCGATGACATTGTGAATAGACCAAAAAATGGTATTCTTGATCACAGTTTTATAGACAAGACAACGCCCATTCTAGTGACTATCCCTACAGTGTGTTCATTACAACTAGTCCCGCGATTGCTAGCACTGAATTTTGCAGTCATGTGATTGGTAGTACTGTTCTCACAGTCGCCATTTTGAACTATATAAGTAAAAGAAACAAAGAAAGGAAAGAAAGAAAATAAAGAAAAGAAAGAAAAGAAAAGAAAAGAAAGATAAGAAAGAAAGGGAAGAAAAGAAAGAAAAGAAAGAAAAGAAAGAAAAGAAAGAAAAGAAAGAAAAGAAAGAAAAGAAAGAAAAGAAAGAAAAGAAAGAAAAGAAAGAAAAGAAAGAAAAGAAAGAAAAGAAAGAAAAGAAAGAAAAGAAATATAAGAAAGAAAGGGAAGAAAATAAATAAAAGACAGAAAAGAAAGAAAATTGCGTTTATTGGCATAAAAAAAAATACCTTAAAACTATAAAAACAGAAAACAAATTATTATAATGCCAAAAGGGCCTTAGCTCAACATAATGTCAGATGACAACACAAAGTGTACCATCTGCCGCTGATTTTCAGCTGCAACCCACGAGTGCCATACGCTAGAATAATAAACATAGGGAAGTGTCGGTCCGTTAAAATAAATAAATTAAAGGTATAAAAACAAAAAACAAATCAAATTTTGTGACATAGGTAAGTACGTGTAAGTAAGTGTGCGTGCGTTGTTGAGAAACTAAACTAAATACCCACTATCTGTGTATCCTACATACAATAAAAAGTATTGAAATTAAGACTGCAAAATTCAGTGCTACCAATCGGGTCACGGGTCAAGTTTAATGAACGCATTAAAGTTCACCGTTCGACACATTTCAAATATTCGAAGATAAAAAAAAAAACTAAAGTAAAAGCAGTACATATTCGTTGTACTGGCTGTAAAGTAAGCCAACAATATCGAAGACATGTGACATCTACCAACCCGCACTGGGCCCGCGTGGTGGATTACGGCCCACTCCCTCTCACTGAGAGGAGGCCGGTGTCACAGTAGTGGGAACATTTTGGGCTGATTATGATTTTGACTAGTACTACAATGATTAATAACTAAAGGAACGAATTCGCTTAACATGCCAAAATTGGTACCTACTGACGATCGCTAACGTTATTTTAATAATGCCTTCCTATTTTGGTGTTGGTAAGAGATAGCTCGTGGAACAGATAGCTGATGGGATCGAAAGTTTCTGGAGTAGCGACTGCGTATTGGAAGGCGTAGCGTGGGTAGTCCAACAAGGAGTACCAATGGTCAGTGGCAGCTTTTGCCCTCGGCTTTGCTCGCGTGCAGGTCGGAAATTATCCCATGGGAACTTACTACCGGGATACAAAGTAACCCGTTTGCCAAATTTCATTCAAATCCGTTCAGCCGTTTTAGCGTGAATTAGTAACAAACAAACGCATTTATAATATTACTAGCTGCACCTCGCGGTTTCACCCGGATAAGTCTCGATCCCGTGGGAATATCAAGATAAAAAGTATCATATGTCCTTTTCCAGGTCATTGTCTACCCATGTGTAAAATTTCATCCAAATCCGTTCAGCCGTTTTAGCGTGAAAGCGTAACAAACAAACAAACACACTTTCGCATTTCTAAAATTAGTTAGGATTGAAGGTGGCGGGAATCCGCCTGATGCGAAACGTACGGGACCGGTCGACGTGACGACACCTGAGGGAGGCCAATGTCCAGTAGTTTATCAGCTAAATGATGATGATGATGAAGAGATTGCTCGTGAAAACACGAAGGAAGAAGCTAGTGGAACTTCTTTGTACCTTTCGTTAGTATAATACATAGTATATTTGGCAATATATTTATACGAATTCGGCTAACATCGAAGTAAACAGTGTGTCGAGGTCAGCTAAGCCTTCAGGTGCGACCTCTGTGACCTTTCGGTTGCCTATCAACGATGTGTGTTGGCAAGTGTACTTGACAGTCGCGGAGGAAAGCGTTATGGAAAATATTTTTGAAGGGTCGAAAAGCCCTGTATATATTCCATATTATTGTTATGAACGACTATTAAAAAAAAACAATATTAACGTTTTTTTTTTAAGGATTTTGTATGTGATACTGCTAGCGTATGTTACTGTATTTATGCGTTTATTATGACAAAAATAACTGAACTGGACTTAAAAATAACTGGTGAAATGTGGGTTTACTAAGCTACACCACTGCCTAACCCTTTGGAAATTACAAGCGTGATGTTGTTATGTGTATTATGATAAAAATATAATAAAGATTTAGCAGATTTATGTATAATTAGCTCATGTAATTAAAATAATTAATTGCTATAATTATTATCTATTGGCTTACGTATTTTAGTGATTGCAGTTTGCTCTATCCTATAAGGTAGTTGTTAGATGATTCGATGCCACTTGAGTATTTATAGTTAAACAACTTAATATAATATAATTAAAAGTAATTTGTTGTCTGACCCAAAAGAGATTGCATTCAGTTAAAATATAATACTAAAACGGCTAATTTGAATAAAAATATAATAAACTAAAGCATCGGAAGTGATAATAATTATTATAAATAATGTTTTATAAATAATATTTCCGTTACGTGTTCATGATATTGGCATTTTTTATTTGATTAACATATTATCAATTTATGGTTTTATTTAAGATGAGACTATTTCATTATGTAATAAATGTACATATCGATTTATTAAATTGAATTGTATTGTATTGTAGTTTATAAAAAAATATTAGTAAGCAGTTGTATCTAATTTGATGATGCCTCATTCTTGTGTGCGTATCCCAATTTATTTAAGGGGCCGGCGCCGGCGTAGCGTGTTTGTCTTCCATACTTCTCTATTAGTCGTCATCTCGATAGTCATCCCCTTTTAAGAGCGTTTATTCTGAAGGTGGGCAACGTCGCAAATAGATATCAAATATTTCACTGTTTTGATTAATTTGGCAATATTACTGTGTGGAAATAAAAAATGTGGCTAAGTAGCGAACTAGAATATTGATTTTGAAATGCAATAATTAATATCGTAACACCATGTTTAGTTTTAGATGTAAAAAACCTATTTGGAAACTTTCAAAATGCGTTTTTTATACCTAAAATGGGTACACCATCGAATTCAATGTTATAATTGCAATTCATTATTATTATTCTAGTTCGCTAGTTAGCCACATTTCTTATTTCTATTCAGTAATACTGCTATAAGAATCAAAACAGGTAAGTAAATATTTGACAGCTATTTGCGACGTTGCCAACTTTTAGGATAAACCCTCTTAAGCCATATCATCCTTCACACAATCCATCCATCGTTTCTTTGGCCGTGCTGTTTATTATAACATGCATATTAAAGATAAAATTTTGTTACGAAATCGAATTAGAGAATCAGAATTTTAACTAAGAATTAAATTCAATTATGCTCGTTATTCTTTGATTTGAAACCCCATAAAAGGTTGAAGAAACTTGAATGTGGGACAAGCAATTACAGCTTAATATTGGGACATGCTCGTGACATAGGAATTAACTAATTTCCAATAGTGTATTTAAAATAGGCATTTTATATTGTTACGTAACAGTAAATATTGACTTTTGACACAAAAAGATCGTTTTATATTCCCGGAATTAACGCACACCAGCAGACACCGCAATTATATGATACAATCATAATACATATACTGATTTTTTACTATTATTTTTATGAATGAATGAATGAATGAATATTTATCTGTTAAACACAAGTACATACATTTGGTATTCAGTAACAATTCAGTTGACTCTATGTTTTGCCAGCGGCATACAAATTTTGTAGTTACAGTAGGTACAATAATATTAAAATTAAATTCAGCAATATTATAAATGATTAAATTAAGAATATTATAAATGGTAGCTACGCTTCTTTAGTTACCTAAGACACGAGATTATTACGTTTAAATAAAATATTTTTTTCAAAATATCGTAGCAAAGTATAGAAAACACAACATTTCGCAGTAATTAGTAAATTTTGCATGTATCGCACCTATTTAGTAAATTACGGATTAATCCCATCTATTTCGTAAAAACGAAAATTACGTAGGTTTCACTAATTATCATTATTGATTAGGTACTCGAAGCATTTTGCGATGACATATATTTGGTAGGTACCCAAGACAAGGTATTTCGTAAGCTATGCTAATTCTTATCTAAACACTACACTATTACTTATCCTAAACACTTGGCGGCATTTAGAATATAAATGCCGCCAAGTGTTTAGGATAAGTATTGTTTAAGCTTAAAGACTAGCCATTAACGAGAATGTGGGCAACGGCATAGAGACATAATTATACTAATTGACCAAGATTTTTTTCTTTAGGCAAAACAAAATTTTAAGTTATTTCTCGTCACGAATATGTCTTACATAAGCTGCCAATATTCCTAAATGACTAGTACAATTGGCTCAAAGTTATGAAATGAAAGTAGGACTCAAATTAGCACAGATGAAAATGAATGCATTTATTTCCAAACGAATGAGCAATTCTAGACTCGGAAGCCATTAGCACTTCCGGTTCCGAGTATTTTTTTTTTTTTAACTTTTTTGTTTTACTTAAAACTAATTAGAGAACTTTTATAATACCTATTTAGTACGATTAAATTAAATTAATATTTTAATATTTAGTTAATATTTTTTTCTAACTAAAATTATGCTGTGTTGTACCTACCTCATCCGCAGCATTTATTTTAAACCCAAATACAATTATTTCCCACACGATTTTCACCTACGAGTATATAATTTTCTACAAAGAATAAAACGATATAAAATCGTACCCTATCTAAAAATATATTTAAAAAGCAACTTCTGTGGGCGCCAGTACAAACGCATCAGTCATGCGGTTTGCTTACTATTACACAGTTTTGTCACAGCGCGCACAATTGATAACTATAAGAGAATATGGCCGACCAACTGTTAGTCAACCCTGTGGCTGAATGTCCTTAACTCGGTGCTTTACGACATTTATAATAGCCGCTAATCTGAGGTTTGTGTCCGAGGTGGAATGTTTGATAGCCAGAGATATCAAATTTTCCATCTGTGCTGTGGCAATTTCCATAGGAATCTTAAATGTTGTCTCTAAGGTTAGCTACCTTGGTAATCCCTTTGCAGGTAGCTACCACAATCAGCCTATAATGTATCAGCTTTTATCGTAGATAGCAGTGATAGCCAAGTGGTGTGACCACAGAACAGATAAAAGACCTCTTTTATCTGTTCTGTGGGTGTGACCGTCAAACTGCTACTTATATGCACTGAAAAAGTATAGCGCAGAAGCACATATCACTTCAACGTCCTCCATCGTCAATGTGGTTGAAACGTGCATATTGATAATTATATGTGGATCCAGTCTATTCTGATCGATCGTGAGTCGGGACAGACTAGAGTCATGTTGGATTGTTGGACGATAGTGTAGTGTCAGAGTAGACAAGCTTTAATAAGCATCTGATAGTTTAAAATTGGAGTTTAAAATATTCAGATGTTATGTTATTAATATGAGGTTAAAAAATGGTGAAGGAAAACATCGTGAGGAAACTGGCTTGCCTTTTTTTCTTAATTTTTTTGAGGGTGGCAATTTATCAAATAACTTCTCCTGCTCTGGGCGGAGCGGGAGGGTGTGTCAGACTTTTACTGGCTAAAACCCACCCGTGTTCCTTTCGTTGCCTGTGTGCCGGGGCCGCGATATCCCTTTCGTACAAACTCGCAACCCTGGCAGGCATAGGCCCTTACGGACAGTTGGTGCTGACATCTCTTTGAGGCGCGCGTGGAACACGACGCGCCATCGACCCGGGCCTA
The DNA here is from genome assembly GCA_916701695.1 of Agrochola macilenta. Taxonomy (NCBI): domain Eukaryota; kingdom Metazoa; phylum Arthropoda; class Insecta; order Lepidoptera; family Noctuidae; genus Agrochola; species Agrochola macilenta. The sequence goes on along the minus strand of OU753572.1, from coordinate 4,009,440 downwards.
GTCCTAATCGGACGGCGAGCTACCCATTGCTCACCGTCCGAAACCGACATGCCTGAGAGATATTTCTCGACGGCATGTGAAGCCAAGTCTGAGGCTCATGGGCGGACACTGGCTTTCTGTCTTCGAGAGGGAGTGGGCTGTACCTGGTATCCACCACGCGGGCCCAGTGCGGGTTGGTAGATGTCACATGTCTTCGATTTTTTTGTTCTAGGACATGCCGGTTTCCTCACGATGTTTTCCTTCACCGTTTTGAGAGCAGTGGTGATGAAATTATTTACACAAAGTAAAGTGCCTGTCTCGGGTCGAACAGACGACCTACAACTCGTAAGTCGGGGCTGTTACCACTGGGCCACCACTGCTCAGGTATCTAGCAGTGGTAAGTACCTATACTCCATTTGAAATCGGATTAGACATGTAACTAAACCTTTTTTACAGTCCGTTCAACCAATTTTGACTTCTATTGCGTTGGTGTCATGACAAATGGCAGCTGAAGTAAACAGTTGGTATTGTAACCACTTTTTTGCTTTTACTGCCATCCTTATGCCCACGGTATAGAAGTCAGAATCGGTTAAACGGACTGTAAAAAAGGTTTGTTTAAATGTCCAATCTTATTTCAAATGGAGTATAATCACTTCTAAAAAATGCAGTCCGTTCAACCGATTTTGACTTCTATTGCGTTGGTGGCATGACAAATGCCATCCTTATGCCCACGGTATAGAAGTCAGAATCGGTTGAACGGACTGTAAAAAAAGGTTTGTTTAAATGTCTAATCTTATTTCAAATGGAGTATAATCACTTCTAAAAAATGCAGTCCGTTTAACCGATTTTGACTTCTATTGCGTTGGTGGCAGGACAAATGCCATCCTTATGCCCACGGTATAGAAGTCAGAATCGGTTGAACGGACTGTAAAAAAGGTTTGTTTAAATGTCCAATCTTATTTCAAATGGAGTATAATCACTTCTAAAAAATGCAGTCCGTTCAACCGATTTTGACTTCTATTGCGTTGGTGGCATGACAAATGCCATCCTTATGCCCACGGTATAGAAGTCAGAATCGGTTGAACGGACTGTAAAAAAGGTTTGTTTAAATGTCCAATCTTATTTCAAATGGAGTATAATCACTTCTAAAAAATGCAGTCCGTTTAACCGATTTTGACTTCTATTGCGTTGGTGGCATGACAAATGCCATCCTTATGCCCACGGTATAGAAGTCAGAATCGGTTGAACGGACTGTAAAAAAGGTTTGTTTAAATGTCCAATCTTATTTCAAATGGAGTATAATCACTTCAAAAAAATGCAGTCCGTTCAACCGATTTTGACTTCTATTGCGTTGGTGGCATGACAAATGCCATCCTTATGCCCACGGTATAGAAGTCAGAATCGGTTGAACGGACTGTAAAAAAGGTTTGTTTAAATGTCCAATCTTATTTCAAATGGAGTATAATCACTTCTAAAAAATGCAGTCCGTTCAACCGATTTTGACTTCTATTGCGTTGGTGGCATGACAAATGCCATCCTTATGCCTACGGTATAGAAGTCAGAATCGGTTGAACGGACTGTAAAAAAAGGTTTGTTTAAATGTCTAATCTTATTTCAAATGGAGTTACTTCTAAAAATGAATTTAAATTTATACGTTTTGTTGCAGTCGACTTCCAGTCTAACCATTTACGTGCAAACAAGAATATTGGAATCTCCAAGTTTTGCACTTGTCCCAAGACTGCAAAACTTGGAGATTCCTATATTCTGAGGGTAGACTGGTTTTCAGACCTGCAACGTTTTCTCGAAGAGTCTGGCTACTGTGGTTGACTTTTCAAAACATATGGTGAGACATTTATTCGCGATGATGTGAGAATGAAATGTCACATTTTTTTGTGTGCAGTATTATCATTTCACAGATGTTACGTTCCACCTATATTTTTGATTTATTAGCTGTAAGTTAATAAATTTGTGTTAAATGTTTAGAAATTCGAATTTGTAATCATGCATTTCGTCAAGAGGTCGGCAATAAGTATAACAAGAAACTGCGATCACAGATCAGTTCTTTGACATAATAATATTTATGTATACACGTAACGTGACTATTTATTAGTGTTGAAACGGATAGTGGTTTAGCCGGATACCGGATACCGAATATTCTATTTATCGTATGTGTGTCCATAACTTATTATGGTATGATTTGCCTTGTGTAAAATAATGAGAATTTTTTGAATTTTACTATCCAGAATCCGGCCGGATAGTGAAAACAAGTCCGGATAGGCCGGATACCGGATAGTTACCGGATATCCGTTACATCTCTACTATTTGTGCATGACGACTCTAATAGTAATTCCGTCACAATGTCAATTTAAAAAAAAATTCTTATAAGTATAACTTATTGACATTATCATTATTTATTATTGACATTATTGCATTCGTCAAATATTTTCATAACCTTTACCTGATTTATTAAAATAAATAGCGGCTTATTAAAAGAAATATTAAAAATATGACATTGATACCTATTTCTGAATTATTATAAATTATCTTACGTAATTGGCAAAAGCCTAATAAATGGATATTTGTACGCCAAATGGCAAATACATAGATATATTATTTACAAATTGTAACATCTTGCACACTGATGTAACATTTGTTTACAATTAAAGAATATTGATTGATTCCCAATCACCAAACAGCTATCTAATTACGTAACACATTTTCGTAACCGATTAAGACTAATCTGTTTCATTTTGACAGTTCAACAACATTCATTGCGTTATTTACGTAGTTGTGCAGATTTTTTTGTTAACTTGTGAAGCAACGGATTGTTTGTTTATTACGCAATTTTAGAGTACTGTTCTATACACTTTATATGCTCAGAAATTGATGTTGAAGAAGCAATGGAGATGCTGACATGATAGACAGAAAAGCAAAAAACTAAGTGACTCTCAGGTTTTAGATAACTATGGTTTGAGCTATCAGGTGACCATGACCATGGAACTGTGGGAATGAATCATAAACTGGCAACACACAAGATATGGGGGAATGGGGATGTTAGGAGATGGGTATGACAGTAAAGTGCGAGAGAGATGGAATGACAGACAATATGGACGACGCTTACGTGCGCGATTGCGCGATACATAAAGTGGGCAACGTCGCAAATAGCTGTCAAATATTTCGCTGTTTTGATTAACTTGGCGAATATACTGTATGTAAATAAGAATTAAGGCTAACTAGTGAACTAGAATATTAATAATGAATTGCAATTATACCACTGAGTTTGATGTTTTAACCGTTTTAGGTGTAAAAAAGGCATTTGAAAAGTTTCCAAATACTTTTTTTTACCGCTAAAGCTAAATATTCGGTGTTACGATATTAATTATTGCTCATTTAATAGTATGATATTCTTCAGCCAACCCTTACAAAGCTACGTCAGTATGACACAACGAAAACATAAGCAGTACAACGAAATAATATACATAGTACCTATAACATTTCTCATGTTGGCACGGACTGTACTGGACGTTTAGCCATGGTAATAATTTTGACCAGCAAGGTAAAACAATAATTAAAAAATACATTCGCAGGTCAACAACCCCACCTTCTCAAACAACAACGAGGGTGAAAGTACGAAACAGAATGAATCGAATAACGTGTAGTAATTGATAATTGATCGGAAATCATCGGGCACCATCGTATGTTTGCTTACAAGAACTGGGCGTTCGGAATCCGAACTTGTTTTTTAACAGTTGGCAATTATAAGTTACGTGGAGTTAGAAATTTTTGGATTCTGGAGAAATTTTGTTTTTATAACTCGAGTTTTTAACTTTGCGTTTGGAGATGTCAAAGTCGTAGTTTATTAGAATTGAATTCAATTGGTTATCTCCTCAGTAGCCCGACGCCTCTTAGTACGGTCTACACAACTCGTGTCGTCTGCACAGTTCTGCCATATTATTCGTTAAGTTGTTATTGTTATTATTGAAACCTAAAACCTCAGAGTATTATCTAAAGCCTAAAACACACAAATATTTTGACATTGACAGGCGCACAGTTATAAAAGAAAAATAGAATAGAAATATTAAGTGACGAAAAGTCTTTATTTTATAATTTTATTTTAATTATTAAACTATATAATAATTAAAACCCATTCGAAAGAGTAGCCCATCGATTAATAAATATTCGATGAATCGTTCAGTCGAAGTAGCGTTTGGCGATAAAAGGTTGTTTCGCAATAAATTCCATTCGAACAATCGTTCAGTCGACTTTCCAATCGAACATATGACTCTCGAAGTTAAGTTACGGACCCATAAAAATCGAGTCATATAAAATAGTATTTTGTAGTGATGGATCTCCTTGTTTATGAGTTCGTCTGTGGAGGTACTAACACTTCACCAATAAGTTTGGCGTCAGAATAGGTAGGTATACCTATTCTGTAGCCAAGCTTATTGGTGAGCTTGAAGTGAAACGTCATTCCACCTGAAGTTAAGGATTGACACTATCGGCAGCTCACTTCAAGCTCACCTAAGTTTTTACGACGATATTTTATACTACAGAATAGATCGACTGTTTGAAGGGTGCTGGTGAAGTAAAAACTGTTTTTTTTTTTCAGATGTATTATTATCATTCAGCTTAAAAGCCATCTTGATAGTCATCATCATCATTTCAACCGACAGACGTCCACGGCTGGACTCAAGCCTCCCCCCGAGCACCGCCACTGCGACCGGTTCCGTGCTTCTCGCATCTAGCGGATTCGTGCGGCCTTCACCAGGTCATCGGTCCAGCTTGTAGGGAAGCCTTCCAACGCTTCATCTTCCGGTACGCGGTCGCCACTCCAGAACCTTTCGGCCCCTTCGGCCATATGTTCAGCGAGCAATGTGCCCACTGCCACTTAAGTTTGGCAATTCTTTGGGTCGAAAATGACCGTAAATGAAGAGATCCATAGGAAACCAACCGACATCTTGATAGTAAATCATCTAAGTGATTTTCATTGTAATCTGCGTACGCAATTTATTTGCCAAACATGTAAACAAACACGACTTTTAGGAAAAACAACTGTAATGCCAGGCACACATAAGTTTCAGTTTGCACTACAACAACTTCTTTTTATGACTTTTTTAACAGTAGCAGTCAGTCTAAAAACAACTTTATCTGCACTTACTTAAAGTTGATGTTTGTTTAAGTGGAAATAACATCAATTGGAAAGAAGGTTTTGTGTAGACCATATATATTTTAATATGTCTTGGATCTGGGTCATCTTTTTTTCAGTATCTATACTTTCGTCACACCATTTAATTAAGGGACATCTTCTCTTTTGTTTTCAATAAAAAAAGTTTCCTTTAGACTATAATTGTATCATAACAATGAGCCATATAAAATGTTGTAATTAACGTACGCAGCTGTCTAAAAGAGGCTCTATATATTAACCGAGGTACAGTTGAATTTTAGGTACCTACTTACTTAAAAACAATATACGTATTTGACGACATCTTTGAATTAAAGATGACTTCACGTTGGTGATTACCCCGACTTCATGTCGGGGTAATAACGACCCTTACTTATCTATACACTATCTTTTGCCCGTGGCTTTACCCACGTGGATGTCGGAAAATATCCCACGGGAACTTACTACCGGGTTTAAAAGTACCCTACCAGGTCCAGTTGAAAACCAGCGTCAGGCACTTATAGTTGTCTGGCATTTTTGCTGAACTGGGCCTTTTTGGCACAGCCGTGAGGCACACTCCCCATACAATTTCTGCTTACATCGCACTTTACACTTTTTATTTGTATTTTTTTTTTTAAATCTGCTGTGTTATTATATTGTGTGTGTTTTAGTCAGTGCTAAATAAATGTATTTTCTTTCTTTCCTATGTGTTAATTCAGATAACCTATGTATTAATTCCGAAATACATTGTTTTCATATAACTCTAATGATTTACGCGGCACGCGCCAGTAAAGCTCTCAGTCGGCATGATTTATTCCGACATCTTCAACAATCGTCGGCATATTTCAGCCAATTTACACAAAATCTTAATGAATTATATACCTAAGCCTTCCTCATGAATCACTCCGTCCATTGGTGTGAACCGTATGAAAATTCGTGCAATAGTTTTAGAGTTTATCGAGTTCAGACAGACAGACAGACGCGGCGGGGGCTTTGTTTCATAATATTTAGGTATTTAGTGAAATGGAAACTGCAAACTTGATCCTTAGCAAAAGCTTTTTAAACTGTCCCAATGGTCTAGTGGTCACACTGCCTGTTTATGACCCACAGGTCGATTCCCATTGCGGGCAAACATTTCTGCTCAGTTTGTTTGATTTGGGCTTGTTCTAAGTCCGCCTAGCTAGCTTCCATCATCTTATCTAAGTCTGTCGCCATAACAACAATGTTAACAGCATTGTGGTGTTTCGGCAGTTAGATGTAAGATAGCCCTTCCTATTATAAGAGTTTAGCCGCTGTGATAAAAAAAAACCTGTGTATGAAAAATGTCATCTTAAATTCAGTGAGTTAAAAAGCAGACACGTTTACCTTTCTCTAATGCAAATTAATAAGATTGGCATACATTTTTTGAAAAACAAAAGTTAGAACATAAAATATACAAATTGCATTATATTGTGATATAAAAAGTTGCATCTCAATTACATAACGTGACATAATAGCAACTAATCTCCTTCGCTCGAAGACCATTCTAAACGTCAATTGGTTGTCAACAATGAATGAATACGTCACAAACACGAGAGTGCAGTTAATGTATGGGTCATTAATTTATTATGTCATGCCAAAATGCAGTAAGGATTGGAATACACCGAGATTATAATGTATAAAATGTGATACTTATGATCTCTAAAGGTGTCCATACATTGAGCGGCAATCGCCAGCCGCGCGCGAACGCTTCCGTTTTCCTACCGTGCGCAAACATTTTTAGGAAACATTCGTCACTAAATTGTGTCTGGACGTATTTCTGCGGACGTATAGCTACGCAGATTGATATTGCCAACTAATGTCCGCGGCGTGTCTCGGATGTGCCGCGTAAACATTCGTCGGTTAAGTTCTAACTAGAGCGCGGCAGAAATGTGTCCTGCAAACGCCGCGTGTTGCTGCCGCGCTCTTGCCGCTCAATGTTTGGGAGGAAATGCAGTCAGAGAGGCTTTTGAAAATTAGGTATTTCAAGAAACTATCGCTGTCGCGAGCGCTCGGCGGTCGGCGGCTATTCGTGCGATAAGGATAGCCGCAGAACCGACTGAAAAGCCTAAGTAAAAAGTCATAATTCGAGGATTGGTTCTCGCCTATTTCCTCCTCCAATATTGGACCAATTTAAAAGATATTTCATAAACTGAATAAGTAGAATATATACTGTGTCCCTATGTTTTTCTTTTTTCATAAATAGTTGTCAAATTTGTACACTAGACCTCTGTACAGCGGTCTAAATAGGCAATTGTGAGCATTTTTTTAGGGTTACAAAGTTTACAAAGTTAATGCATCATCAAAAAGGAAAACATAGGGACATACATGTAGTTCATATTTATTTTACTGTAAAAAATCATTGCTTTAAGGTCATAAACCAGAAAGTGCAGAAAGAAAACAGGCGAGAGCGTTTCTATGGAGAAAAGACCACCCGCAATTCCTCTTAATAGTTAAGTCCCTTTTTAAAGCAGGGTATCAATCAATCCAGTCTAACCGGATGCAGCTGAATACCAGTACTTAACATGGAGCGACTGCATATCTGACTTCCACAACCCAGTTACTGGGTAACACAGTACGCCTTGGTAAGACTCTAGGGCTTCTGACTACCCGTAACAACTATCAAAGATCTACGAATGACGGGAAGGACCAACGGTTTAACATGCGCGGGATATGTAATGGATGGTCACCCATCCACGAAACGACCGCGGCAAGCGTAGCTTAACTTTGTATCGACCCGTGCGGCTGTTATTATTTAGCCGCGAGCCTCTCACTCCCGAGCCTCAAGGTAAGCACGTATGTTCCAGACAAAATAAGATATCCTTGCTTTTTCCCTTCGCATCAGACGGCGCGTTTTTTTTCCGACAGGACGCTCTGATGAAGAAAAACATTACCTATCCTTTATTTGGCAAAGTAGAAAGGAGTACAATGTTATGGAGTTAGGTCAAACTCAAACGATTTATTTCAATTAAATTAATAGGGATGTTGACAATTTTTTTGTCCTTCAGGTACATTATGAAAAGTTATTGGACAAGTATTTTTTCTTTTTTTACGTAGGTAATTGAAAGATTACGGCAATACATTAAGTTAAAATGTGGCATGACGTCACTCCCCGGTAGATATTACTGACTTGTGACGTAAGGTGCGTTTTATTTAAACTAATTTTTATTAATGATAAAGCAAAAAATACGTGTCTGTGCTGTTGCTGTTTTTTATTATCTGACTGACGGACTAAATAGTCTTTTTTTTCCCTTGTCAACATCCCTCTAACAGGCACCTTTGAATTGTCACGGAGTTGAGCAGTCGAAAAGATGAAGCTTAGTTGCCCATTCCAAAGAGTAGTTGGTTCTGACGGGGAAGAACGGGCAAGAAACTCCATTCTTGCCCATTCTTCCCCGAAACCCTTGGAAACCCTTTTAAACAAAAATATTGTTTCGAAATTCAAAAGTCATTTATTCAAACAAGGCTGAGAATCAGCACTTTTCGAACGTCATAATTACATAAGACAGTCCTCCAAAACACCCACCCTTCACCACTTCCTAGTGCGTTAGCTGGGAAGAAGAAGTGGCGCAACAAACTCCCCAGCAGCACAGCTGTCTGTTTCAGTTAGACAAAAAAATATTATATTTATTAGTATGCAAAATAATTTACATTACGCAACACAAAATATAATTTAAATTATTAGCCATATGTCAGGCTAGCACACGCCCATATACCAACCAAAATCATTGAGAACTATAATCAGGCAGAAATAAAAACTAAACGTAAACAGAACTTAATATCTAAATAAAAGCCTCCAGGCATAAAGGTGCCCGCTTACATATAGCTATTTATAGCTGCAACTGGAAGTTATAAATGATAAACTATGACCCTCGAGGTAAAATAATTAAACAGTTTATTACTAATGACAAAACCTTGATCAGCAAGACGAACAGTCACCATGTTAGTATTAGTACTCTGCTAATCTATTTGACTGCTCTCTTTAGTTTTTCACTCAGAGTAATAACTGTTTTTCATCAGACTCAAACTCAAAGCATTTATTTCAAATAAACCAATTACAGTTACAATTGGTTTCAGTTTCAGTCAGAAATATGAAGCTAGTTGACAATATTGACATGACATGTCATGACAATATTGACGCAAGGCAACAAGTAACCTTTCATATGTCATAATTACAGAAACAATTAAAAAGTCATTGTGTCTCGCGTGGATCTACGTTCGCTGATCAGCTATCTAATTACGTAACACATTTTCGCAAACGATTACGACTAATCTGTTTCATTTTGACAGTTCATCAACATTCATTGCGTTATTTACGTAGTTGAGCAGATTTTTTTTTCGAACTTTGAAGCGTTGAATTTGCAATCTGTTTCAAAACGATTCAGATTGTGATTGATCGTGTATTACGCAATTAGGGTACTGATTTTTAGACGGTGCAATTTAATTGGCAATTTGGCATCCCATATGATAAAACAACAATAAAAATGCCGGCGCTCACTGGCGGTACGGCACGGCAAGGACGATTTATGCGACGAATAGAAATATAACTTATTTTTATGACAATAAAATTTAAATTTCAATGATGATACCTAAAGACGCCGCGGCATGCCTAAGGATACTGTGGCATCGATGATTTCAGTTTTATTGTAATACACTATTTATGTTATATAATCGTGCCGTCAGTGAGCGCCGGCCCTAAACAGTGTTTTGATGGAAGTCATTAGTTGTTGCTTTACCTTCTAATTGTAGACATGCCACAGGCATTGGGGCATGCCACAGGCAAGAAACATGCATCGTCTAAATGGGGCTTTACAAAAGTTTTAAACTCCGACCTTACCGACGCAGACACATGTTTTTGCTGTATTTTAAACAAAGTAAACACGCTTTAAGAATTATTAACCACGTTATCATTCTGTTATATGAGGAGCTCGTGGCTCAGTAATAACAGCCGCACGGGTAGATCCATCAGGTTAAGCTACGCTTGCCGGGGTTGGTCTGTGGATGGGTGATCATACATACCGAGACTCCTGCGTGCCTCGGAAAGCACTTTAAGCCGTTGGTCCCGGCTTTCATTCGTGGATCTTTGACAGTCATTACAGGTCGTCAGAAGCCCGAAAGTCTGACAACCAGTCTTACCAAGGGGTAAACCCCCAGAGAAGAGTGAGGGGAGAGGGGAGGAACGGGGAGGGAGAGAGGGGTAGAGATCGCGGAAAGCGATAAGGCCGCCCATTGTATATTTTGTAGTGTTTGATTATTATTATTTTTGTTATGTATTTTTGTGGTGTACAATAAAGTATATACGTATAAATAAATAAACCCAGTTACTTGGTTGTGGAGGTCAGATAGGCAGTCGCTCCATGTAAAATACTGGTATTCAGCTGCATCCGGTTAGACTGGAATCCGACCCCAACATAGTTGGGAAGACGCTAGGCAGGTTGATTGTTATGATTCTGTTAAAATAATTATCATAATACGAGTATCTCTTTTAATCATTCCATTTTCTTTTAATGAATGAGCGATGATTTGATTCCGAAGCTGCGAAGTAGGAACAATACTAAGAAGTATCGTTCCTTATTCGGAAAATAATCTACACACGTATAGAGTCTAGAGCAGCAGGCAAAAACTACCTAGTAAATCTCAAATACCAATCTCTTAAGTATTGAGAAATAAACAATGTAACTTTAAAACTTCACACTCACTTGTATAAACACAACGCTTTACTATTATTTCGTAAGTGCATACTTAGTCTCATACAAAAACTATTGTATCTACCTAAGTATACTAGGTAAATAAATAGATGTGCTAGATATTCTTTTGTAAGTGCCCAGACGATAAGATTGATTCAAAATAAAATGGTTTAATCGAAGTCACTTTGGTGCTTGAATAAAGTGATTTAATAGAGTTCGCTTTGATGCATACGTAATTTATGCAGTGCACTTATTTGTTAGGAGGTCAATGATCTCTGACGTAACAATATTGTTATGTTGCATGTCGTGTCTATGTCGTAGGATGATTTGATCATTCGATTTTTTGCGAAAACCCTAGGGATTTTGCGAAAACACGGATATTTAGAAAATGGTGAAAACATTTCTGCGAGCAACTGGGTGAAATTGGTTAGGTTAGGTTAGACCAGTGACCAACAGCGCGCGAGCCGAGTGAGCGGAGCGAGCTGCGCCGCGGCAGCGGCCGGCGAGCCCTACTTCCAAGTTGCTCGAAAATCCGCAAAATCCCCAGTTTTCGCGAAAATTCGAATTATCAAATCATTTCAAAGAGTTTTACAGAATTATAACTTAAAATTATAAATGCGAAAGTGAATTTGTTTGTTACGCTGTCACGCAAAAATTTGGCACATGGGTAGACTATGACCTGGAGAAGGACATAGGCTGCTTTTCATCCTGGATCGCAGACAAAGTGGCGAGCCACAGCTAGTCATTTATAATATTCAGTAAGTATCTCGTAGATACTTCGGTGAAAAGCTTGGCCAGACAGCCTTCGTATAGGTAGGTATAGAAGATATATTTATAAACTTGTTTCCAATTCATGTTATTTCCACTTAAACAAACATCAACTTTATGCGAGTGTAAATAAAACTGATTTTACCCAGACTAGTACTTTTGAAAAAATATTAAAAAAATATAAAGTCGTTGCGCAAACTGAACCTTATAGGTAGGCATTACGGTTGTTTTTTCCTAAAACTCGTGTTTGTTTACATCTTTGGCAAATAAATTCCGAACGCAGATCGTGTTTTATGAAAATACCTTTTGTATTTATTAATAATGCGTCTAATTTGGGACAGCGTTTCTTGATGGGCGAGTCATATTACTGGCTGGACGTACGACGCGTTGCCTGAGCTCAGTATAGAACACGCAAGCTAACCACTCAAGGTCATTGGCATATATCTGCGTCTTAATATGGCTGAAAAAGAAAGGACTGTATGTCAAATGAAAATCGATTAGGTATTCTGAAAGCGCATGATTCACATTTTCATGTAGGTACATATCATAAATCTATATAATGTGTAATCTTAATGGTCGTTCACCACATTTTTACCGTAATTTTTCTAAGCTTATGCTTGAAGATAAAGTTATAATTTGCATAAGACGCTTACAGTAGCTTGTGCAATGATAATGTTTATTTATATTTCAAGATTAAGATCACTTCCATTTAAATATTAAATAATTAAAATGTGCCAAAAAGAATTGGTACAAATAGAGCATTTAGAAGGAATTAAGTCATTCATTGTAGTGTTTTAATTTTTGGGAATTTGAATTTTGCTAAGTACTGATATTTTTCAAGTAATAAAAGATTATTAACTTTTAGAAATATAAAAGATATAACATAACATCACGTCTTGTTTCCCCGAACGGTAAGGCAGAGGTGTACCTATAGTACACCCACATTTCGCCAGTTATGTTTAAGTCCCATGAAATAGGGGACGAGCCTATTGCCATTAAGCGGGCGCAAATCCAGCCTCCGGGCTGCTACTGAGAAATTGCTGAAGGAAAAACCCAATAACAGTTTTCCGGAACTGAGAATTGAGCCCAGCCCAGGACCAGAAGTAAAAAAAAAAAAACAACATTCAAAATATTTTATTTCACATACATATATGAAACGTCAGAAGCTAGGTGCTCGGTTCCTGTTGGTCGTTTCCTATGGAGAAGAGCCGGCAAGAAACTACACGGTTAAAAAATAATTGGCCTTTACAATATTTTTTTTTTTTTTTTTTTTGTTAATAGGTGTGGGAGGACAGTGTAGGTCTTTCAACAAGTACCAGGTACTTAAAAAAATAGTAGATGGTCAACAAATCTGCAGTCCACTAAGCCTTCAGCTTTCTCAAATTCACAAAATAGAAAATAATGTAAATAGAAGATAAATAAATTAATAAAAATAAAGTTGCGTTTGCGACCACTGGTCCAACGAGACAAACATAAAAGAAAATAACATGAAAGAGATAAGAACACGAAATAATGATGTTAAATAAAAAATACTTTCAGCGGTTTAAACGTATCCCATTTCTTCTTTAATCTGCCTAGCCTTTTCCCAACTATGTTAGGGTCGGCTTCCAGTCTAACCGGATGCAGCTGAATACCAGTATTTTACATAGAGCGACTGCCTATCTGACCTCCACAACCCAGTAACTGGGTAATACGATACCCCTTGGTAAGACTGGTGTCAGACTTTCGGGCTTCTGACGACTCTTAACGACTGTCAAAGATCCACGAATGACAGCCGGGACCAACGGCTTAAAGTGGTTTCCGAGGCACGGAGGATTCTCGGTATGTAAAGATGGTTACCCATCCACTGACCAACCCCGGCAAGCGTAGCTTAACCTGATGGATCGACCAGTGCGGCTGTTATTACTTAGCCACGAGCTCCTCATTTCTTCTTATTGTATAAAAACGAGCGAGCCTTACTGTAGTCGCATGTGATGTGTAACATATATATGACATCTTGACTGACAGTACCAACCTCTCGGAAAATGAGTTGGGGCGCGGTGCTAGAGTTGGCTGTCCATCTGAAAGCCAACTCTAGCACCGCGCGCGCTCATTGGCCAAATCAAATAGCGCGCGTTTCCCCGGCTTCCTGTTACACACTTCCGTTTCTTTTCACGAAATCACTCCACAGATTACAGTAAAGCGAGAGGGAAGATTTCCAGTAAAGCTAGAGGAAAGATATAACACATCACAATTTTCACGCCCAAAAATTAAAATAAATCATTTACAAAAATCGTCAACACTTTGCAGAGAAACGACATACACGATTTGTTTTTCCAATGGTAAATTATTTTTGTAGGAAAATAATATCCTCATTATAAATGTAAATAAGCTCTTAAAACTATAAAAACAGTATTACAGATTGTGCATTTTTAAATTATAATAATTGAAAGGATTTAATAGTACATAGTTTCACTTTTATTGCTTTTTTATTTCTTTTTTATTGTCCTTTACGCCTCGTGAAGTAAATAATTTAGAAATATTTAAATATGGCTGAGGATGGAGAAGTAAGAAATTTTAATATCAAAAACATTAAATTAATTATTTTATTACATTAATTAAAAAACCATTATGATCCTCAATTACTCAGTTGCTGACATATGTCCAAAAAGATCAAGTAAGTAAGTATAAAATAGTAATAACAAGTACTGTGTCGTCACATTCTCGACCTCTCGTTGGCCAGACAGAAAATATAAATATAATTATTTATATTGTGTTTAGCCTTATTTATTAGCCTCTAAAAAAGCTATATTTTTATATACGTGTGTCTGGTCACCGGTGTCCGACCCGTTAAGGCGAAGCAGTATGATCAATGTTATCGACAAATCCACCATAATAAGGCATTTTGCCCCTACTGTTTAGAAATCGCGGCCATTTTTTTTTTCTGAGCGCAGTTTGGTTAATTTATTTTGCAATATTTACCGATGTAGGGGTCCTACAACCATAATATTATAAAGTAATAGTGTACTCATTGTTGAAGAGCCTAATAATAAATAAATAAATAAATAAATAAATAAAAAAGTAATTTTTGACAGCTACAGCTATCTTACACTAAAAGGTTATCAAAAACTGCAATTAAAACCTTAAAAAGTACTTGAAACGTAAAAAGTGTGAAAAAAATTTGGTTGCTTTTTAACTTATTAAATGTTTAAAAAAATCTAGACTATAACGTTTTTTTAAACTTTTTAGAGGCACTAAAATATTACTTAAAACTGATGTATGACCACCTAAGCTCTGTCAAATAGTTTAGGAGTTGCGACTATTTGCATATGACCCTTTACTTACAAGTAGAAGCAAAATAACAAATAAAATAACAATTTAATGGCGTTTAATTTAAATTTAAAATGCCTTACTATGGTGGATTTGTCGATAAAATTAATCACAATATTGCTTCGCCTTAATGGATCGGACACCGGTGACCAGACACACTGTATATATTTAATATTATAAATGCGAAAGTCAGTTTGTTTGTTTGTTACGCTTTCACGCTAAAATGTCTGAGCGGATTTGGGTGCAATTTGGCATAAAGGTAGACCATGACCTATGTTACAACAAAATATACTTTATATCCCGATATTTCCACGGGATCAAGACTTATGCGGATGAAACCGCGGAGCTCAGTTAGTTTTAAAATAAACAAAAATGTGCACAAACCAAATTACCATAGTTTGTGTAAAAAACGAAAGTTTGTAAAACACAGCATGTGCTAAACATACCTATTAATTTTAGCATAACATTATGC
Source organism: Agrochola macilenta (assembly GCA_916701695.1). Classification (NCBI taxonomy): domain Eukaryota; kingdom Metazoa; phylum Arthropoda; class Insecta; order Lepidoptera; family Noctuidae; genus Agrochola; species Agrochola macilenta. Next base: position 3,994,046 of record OU753572.1, on the reverse strand, counting down.
ATCTGCAGTTCGTGGAACATTGTGTAATATGTCCTGTTATACCTACCTAATGTTACTTAAGTAAAGTCGGGCCGTCGAGAGAATGCGTATCTGACACCTGCCAGTGGGACCATTTCTAGTAGTATTAAGGATCAAATTCGCAAAACACATATTCGTTAGTATGAAACTGACAGGTGTCAAGAACGCATCTCGACGGCCGGGCTCCAGTGTGAGTACAATGCCTTTTTTTTTTTGAGGATGGGAAATCATCAAATGACTTCTCCCGCTCTGGGCGGAGCGAGAGGGCGTGTCAGACTTTTACTGACTAAAACCCACCCGTGTTCCTTCCGTTGCCTGAGTGCCGGGGCCGCGATATCCCTTTCGGACAAACTCGCAACCCTGGCAGGCATTGGCCCTTACGGACCCCGTCAGTTGGCGCTGACATCTCTTTGCGACGCGCGTGGAACACAACGCGCCGACAATGCCTTGAGGTATCATTCCGTACCCGACCGCAGGCGGCGACTGCAGGCGACGTGGCGCCGCGACACGACTGGTTTCTATGAATTTGCCCTGCAGAGAGGCAATGTATGTCGTACTTAATAAATTCACGTTTCTAAATGAGGAAAGTCATACTGGATCCTGAAGTCTGAGAAATGGGAATAAGCTATCTTCAGGGATCCTACATAACGCAATGAGCAAGTGTTATACTAATTCCGTCCTCTATGAAAAATATCTTTGACCTGCAGTGCAAAATAGCAATCAAATAAACTAATGATTAGATATTAATAAACTTACATAAATATTAATCTACATAAAAACATCAAAAGGTGCTCCCTCACCGGGAGCATTCGCCTGTAATGTAACGTTCAGAGTCGAGCATTACATTAGTGAGGGAGGTGACCCGAGCATTACAGTGCAAAACCTGTGATGTAACGTTCAGAGTCGAGCATTACATTAGTGAGGGGGGTGAACCGAGCATTACAGTGCAAAACCTGTGATGTAACGTTCAGAGTCGAGCATTACATTAGTGAGAGGGGTGAACCGAGCATTACAGTGCAAAACCTGTGATGTAATGTTCAGAGTCGAGCATTACATTAGTTAGGGAGGTGAACCGAGCATTACAGTGCAAAACCTGTAATGTAACGTTCAGAGTCGAGCAGTACATTAGTGTAGTTAATGTCTGTAATATTTAATTTGAAATGTTACATTAACGTAATGCTCATAATTGAATCTGTAACGTTGCATTACAGGCGAATGCTCCCGGTGAGAGACCACCTTATTAAGCAAACTCTAAAAAGTTGACAAGCAAAAAAGTGAATATTTCGTTAACATAACCTCGTTTACACAGTTGCATCTCAACGCGTTATGTAATGAGTTTAGATATACTAGTATACGCAAACTCATTGACATTAAGACATTGCGAGGAGATTCAACGTTGTACATATTTCAAGGGTTATTTTAGACGATATAACTCTACTGGGGAGCAGTGGTGGCCGATTATCGGCCGCGACTTACAAGTAGTACTTCGTAGGTTCAAACCCAGACAGGCACTTTATTTTGTGTAAATTATTTCATCACCACTGCTCTCAAAACAGTGAAGGAAAACATCGTGAGTAAACCGGCATGTACTAGAATTAAAAATTCGAAGACATGTGACATCTACCAACCCGCACTGGGCCCGCGTGGTGGATTACGGCCTACTCCTTCTCACAGAGCGGAGGCCTGTGTCGCCGAAGTGGGAACATTACACTGATTATGCTACTTGGGAGCGGGTGCCCGGTTGATGGTAATAAGCTCGCCCTCATAGGACTTAACCCAAGTATGCACTTTACTGTGTACAATATATTTCATCACCACTGCTCTCAAAACGGTGAATGGAAACATCGTGAGGAAACCGGCATTTCCTAGGACCAAGATTCGAAGACATTGAGATATCCACTAACATGCACTGAGGCCACGGTTACAGTCCACTCCCTCTCATAAAGAGGAGGCCTGTGCCAAAGCATTATGCCACTGGGGTAACATGTTTAGTTTTTTGTTGTTTGCTGTTGTTTTGCTGGGGAGTTTGTTGCGCCACTTCTTCTTCCCAGCTAAAGCACTAGGAAGTGGTGAAGGGTGGGCGATTTGGGGGACTTTCTTATGTAATATAAGACGTTCGAAAAGTGCTGATTCTCAGCCAAGATTGAATAAATGATTTTCTATTTGAATTTAGAATTTGAATTCAGAATTTCAAATTTAGAATTTGAATTTAGAATTTCAAATTTAGAATTTGTTTTTTCCGACATATTTTGCTGAACTGGGCCTAGCAGCGATGCACACTTTCCTGTTACATTCTTGTTTTACACTTTTTATTTGTTTACTTTTTCTTTTTCTTTTTTTTTACTTGTAGTATAATTATGTTGTGTGGTGTGCCGTTTTGTCTATGCTAAATAAATATATTTTATTTCTTTCTTTATATATTAGTTTAGTGTTTCGGTTCCGTCTGTTTTTCAACTATTCGTTTCGATTTTCCAGCGGATTTCCGCGACCTTCATCAGGTCATCGGTTCAGTTTGATGATGTCTACAATTTCTGAAACCCTGATCAAATCTTTGATCAGTAAATATACTGTCAAATTTCATGTTAGCTGCAGGATTGTCCAAAATAAACACAGCGTGAGTTAACAGCGGATTAAATTGATTCGGCTTTCAGAATCCGGGTCTCGTAGGTCAATCAATCTGCTAAGAAGTCATGAGCCCCTTTTGCATAGTTACAGCATCGTAATTTATTTATTTCCTCAATGATTTCCGTATAATCTGCATTTATTTGTGGGGTTTGTTTGACAGCCCTCGAAAAGCAACAAAGCGGAATGGAAGGTAATTTATAAAGTGTTGAAACTGATGAAAGGTAAATTTTCTTCTTGCAAAAATATGCGCTGTCTTTTTCTTTGTTTTTATGCCGCCCATGGGCCTCTGACTTGGCTTCACTTCAGAAATAATTCTCAGGCATGGCCAGTTTCCTCACGATGTTTTCCTTCACCGTTTTTGAAGCAAGGGATAATTTAACAATACGCACATGAATCCGAAAAGTCAGAGGGCCTTGGGTTCGAGCTCGAGACCTGTGACTTGGCAGTCCGACGATCACACCACTAGGCTATCACCGCACTGCACCAATATGCGTGGTGATAACTAATATCCTGTGGTAATGTAGTGAGCAGTTGCTAGTACAAAACATTGAATTTAGGTAAGTACTGACATTTTTCAAGAAATAAAAGATATTAACTTTTAAATCTATAAAAGATTTATCATAACATTACGCCTTCTTTCCCCGAGGGGTTGAGCAGAGGTGCACGTTTACGTTGAAGTCCCATGTAATAAGGGGCGAGCCTATTGCCATCAACAAGCACAAATCCAGAATCCGGGCTGCTACTGAGAAATTTCAAATGGAAAACCTAATAACACTTTGCCCGATCTGAGAATCGAACGCAGGACCTCATGTTCAGCAGTAGCGCTTCAACCACTGGACCAAAGAGACATAATATCTGGTTTACAGTGAAGGAAACATGGGATAACCTGGACACAATTTAGTCTGAAATTTGACCCAAAAAGTACTCCAGCGTGGTGATCTTAGATCTGCAGTGAATTCAATTAAAAGTAGGTATTATGCCATCTGTATTGTGTCAGTAAAAATCCTTAATTTTCATAACTTAATATTGTATATTGTTAATCCAAGTCACAATAGCTTCGCGGGAAAGTCCGATAGCAACGTAGAGGCAACTGAAGGAACACGGGTGGTTTTTAGTCAGTAAAAGTCTGACACTCCCGCTCCGTCCAGAGCGGGAGAAGTTATTTGACAATTTCAGAAACTAAAAAAAAAAAAAACTTTAATAGGTCAACGGTTATGAACGTGGACTGAAAGTGAGATGTCGTGATTTCGATTCCTACCCGTTGCTCTATTGATGTGAACCAACAACAACCAAAAGCATAGTATTTCATTTAAAACATTTATAAATTACATTTTTAAATATTAATATTAAAAAAAATTATAAAAAATTGTTAGTATTATTATTAGCTTTGGATGGGGTTACCAGGAACCCGTAATACTGATCTTAAAAAGTAGGTAGTATGGCTCTGGTAAGTATGTCTTTATTCAACTTCTGCAATCCGTGCAAACATGATAAATTGTTGAAACCAATTATATTCTTACGCAGATTTGCTATTACATTATGTAATAGGCCTCTCATTTCATACGCATTGCAATGACCTTTTCTAATACACTGTGGCTTAAAAAAAGAATGCGTTTCCGTTCAAAAAGTTCTTACGCCAACATACAAAGGAGGTTGTATCACCCTCTTTATAAAATACCGTATCAGATCCACACGTCTTTACAATTTAGGACCTCACTAAATAAATGTCAGTCACTGCGAAATCTGTTAGACGCTAATTTTCAAGACGTTTGAATAGATATGGCCTTCGGCTGTTCTTATTGTCTTATTTTACGCAAGCAGAACCCAGTGCCGACATAATGCGTTTATTCTAATTGTTGAATCTTCATTAATTTTGGTGGTAATGCCCCCCATAATGTTTGCAGATGGCGGAAACCGCCAATTTTATGTAGACCTAGTATTTTTAAGTGACGTTTCTAGGGAAGGGGTCTAAAAAGAATGGTATGCGTATCCAATATACTGTGGCCTGATGTCGCTGGGTGAAAGTTCGTATGGCAGGGTCGGCATAAAATGGTGCCTATGTATGGGAGAGCGTTATAAGCGTGGTCTATGGTTCGCACGCGTGCATTTGCCTTCATTGAGTGGAAGACTCTAATCGCATTCTATTTTTGAATTGTTGCCGCGTTTTTTTCAAATACATTTGGAACGTGAGTTTTTTTTCGCCGATACATCGGAAAGTGGTTGTAGTGCTGTGATTTATTTTTATATTAATAGTTTTTCGTTTTATTTTTATAGTTTTTCTCTTCGGTGTTAATTTTTTGAAGAAGAAATTCAAAGGTAAGTTTTTACATTTTCGTTTACTTTTTATATGGTGCGTTTATTTTAAATTACTGAAGCAAATAATGACATTATAGTGATTAAATAGGTAAGAAAACAAAAAAAAAAAAACTATACCAGAAAAATATATTCTCAGTGCGTTTAAATCTTTTATACGAACAATATTCAAGTCGTACTTTATCTTACCTCTGTTGGATTTATCAAAACTTTAACACTTGTATGACGTACTCATAGTGTTGTTTTTTTAAGTTTAGTCATTCAATTGTTCCGTGGTTACCTACCGCGTAATAATAAAACATTGTTTACACGTTATTACGACACACGTAGAAAACGAAAGCATTGCAAACAAAACAAAGCTTTTGTTAAAGTGTTAGATTGTAAATAACTGACATAAAAGGTGATTGCAATTTTTATCCGGTTCTATTTCATCCGTTTCTCCTAAAAATATACGTAGCGGAGTGTATTTTTATAGAATTAGATGAAAAATAATAAAGATTTGGCTCTACACCGTTAAGTCCTAATAAGTAGTAGCAACAGATTTTTTTTAAAAGGCCCTTGAAAAAATAAGTTTACAATATTTGAAAAATAAACTATTATGACACTTGTTGGTGTTTATTGAATTAACCGCTATGTTTCCAAACCATACTATATATTTATATATGTATAACCATATTATATAGTTAACGGATACAAAAATAAATGCTTTCTTTTTGATTCCCTTCCATTTGATTATTGTCTCTCGATTACTTTATTCACAATCACATCACTAGAACGAATGATTTAAAAAAAGAATGAGCACGCTTCCATTGCGTACCTACGTTGATACACATTCATAGGAATTCTCAGTAAACAATTAATCTATATAGAATCTGATCATGATTGCGATATTGTTTGTGCCCCACTGCCATGAGAGTCACAGATTCAATCAAGTGGCGCATAGATTTAATTCAAAAGAGGTTGTTTCTTATTATTGTGCTCTATGAAGGATTTTCGCGACGATTTTGTGAGTCTGCGTGTGGCGGCTGATTAGGTACGATTTTATGACAGCCATGAAATTAGTCTACGAAACTTTGATAGGCTAACAATATATAATTGATGTACGAAACGACCAAAAGCTGTGTTCAAATTATTGTTTGTTCATTATTACGAGTATGTTGCCAATTTTCGCCGGCAGCTGAACCCTGAAAATACGAATTATAAAATATCTTACGAAATGTTTGACTTTTTGATACGATTCATTTACCCAATAAATACCCTGACTTAAAGGGTAAATGAATCGTATCAAAAAGTAAAAAGCATTATACTTGGTTGCTTTTTTTTTTGTTTTTTTCACTACCTATAAAATATGTTACAAAAAAAATCGAATCCTAAAAAAAGGCGCCAAGCTTACAATTCAATATGAACTACCCATTTTATCTCGCACTTAATTAGTAACTTTTGTTATTACCATCAATCTGCCTAGCCTTTTCCCAACTATATTGGGGTCAGCTCCCAGTCTTACCGGATGCAGCTGAGTATCAGTATTTTACATGGAGCGACTACCTATCTGACCTCCGCAACCCAGTAACTGGGTAATACGATAACCCTTGGTAAGACTGGTTGTCACACTTTCTCTCTATTTGTGAGGCACAGAAGAGTCTCGTATGTAAAGATGGTCACCCATCCACAGACCAACCCCAGCAAGCGTAGCTTAACCTGAAGGATCGACCCGTGCGGCAGTTATTATTTAGCCACGAGCTTCGCCAAGTTTACATTTGACCTCGTCTTTTAAAAGTTTAATTATTCACTACTTACTTTTTTTTTATACTGCATCTGAAAATTTCAAGCGATTCCCTAAATTACCTATCCATTGTGTATCAATCTCCATTACCAAATACACATCATTACGACCAACTTGTCCAGAATTATGAAGATAACGTCTTTTAACTTCAACTGGACCATCGATCATCACTTGACATACGTAATTGAAGTCTTGCGCAAGATACGTCATTGTAAATGATGACTTATCATTAGAGTTTAGAGTTGAAATTATGGTGGCGGGTGTGCTGGTTGTTCAGTCGGCGGTCGATAATTTGAGGCTTTTGTAAGAAACAAAGGCAAGTGCTTCTTTACTTTAAACCCCTTATTAGTAAACGCAGAGTAAAGTTGGAAAATGAATGGTTGACGTAACATAACATCACGCCTGTTACTCGCGAAGTGTAACTATAGTACACCCACATTTTACCAGCCATAACCATTTTGACACTGACAGCTCTTGAACGCGTTGTAGAAATGCTGATCGCGTTCAGTTTCTTTGGGTAAATCAGCCCTAAAAGTGGCAAAAAAAGAACGTTCAAAACCAAAGACACCGACTTCCAAATTTAAAGTTTTTTTTTCACTTTCTAGTTGATTTTTTCGTTTACTGCAGTGGATCATATACTTTTAGGCTTTATAAAACTTGGGTTTAGCTCCTGTAGTCCCCTGAACATCCCGCTGCGACATTTTCACGCGGACAAAGTCAAGTGAAAGAATTGATTAAATCGGTCCAGTAGTTTTAGAGTTTATTCGTTACAAACATACAAAAAATCAAATCTATATAAATTATATATATTTATATTATTAGTTTAGATGTATAAGTATAAAAAAAGGGAAGAGCTCATTGGGCATCAGTACATTCGTCCGTATCAATAGGTTGTCAATAGGAAAAGTGCCCAAAAGGCTGGCAGTATAGCCACGTTGGATGGCAATGCTGATTCTTTGGCCTAAAAATCACCCAGGCCCTCTGGTCACGTGAAAAGTCGACCAACCGCTTGGCAATGTCCCGATATACTCGATGAGCAATCGGACCCCACAGCCCTAGTATTTCAAACCCTAACGGCTCAATAAGGTATACATATACAGATAGTGCAATCCACGAAGACGCGCCCCACTCCGCTCCGCTCCGTACTAAAGTACAGCTTACAGTACAGTTATCGCGGAGTTGGGCGCGTCTTCGTGAATTGCACTATCTATATGCGCTGTTAAAAAATAAATTAAAGGGTTATCAAATCAAGGTTTCTTCTCTAAATAAAACCACATGGATTGATCAATCTTTGAGGTCAAGCTGCACTTGCCGCAAATAGTTTGGACATCCGTAGAATCGTCAACTAAATAAGTATCTCAATTGACCTCGTAAAATAAAGAAACACTGTCCTTGCCAAAATATTATAAAGCACATTTTTTCTATACTTTACGAGGTCAATTAATAAAGTATGTTCATGCCAAGCATGTCAAATCATCAAAGGCAATATCAATAATCATCAAAAGAATAGAATAGACTAGAATATTCGATAATCTTTGTCAAAATTAAAGTTACAATTCCGTAGCCTTACCGCAGGCGGCAACTGCAGGTGACACGTCACGACTGGTTTCTATGTATTTCTATGAAAACGACGTATCGTTAGCTACGGAAGGTATTCCATAGAAATTCATAGAAACCAGTCGTGTTGAGACGACACGTCGCCTGAAGTTGCCGCCTGCGGTTGGCTACGGAATTGTATCTTGTAGCGGCATCTACATCGCTACATGCGAACTACGCATCAAAGACCTGACGTCACAAATCCTGCATCGCGCAATTAAAGTTTACCGCGCGATAAACATATATGTATAGAATCTCCCAACTTCAAACCTCTGGGCAGTTGCCCGCCAGACATCACACCCGTCTGGTTGGAGGATCCTCCCTTTTCTATGGGGGATGAGTGAACTTTACACCCTGTTCCTCATACCCCTAAATTGGTGACCCCGACGTGATATAATGATCAATCAATCAATCAATCAACTCAGCCTATCGCAGTCCACTGCTGAACATAGGCCTCTCCCAGGCTGCACCACAACACCCTATCCGTCGGCGTTACATCTACCAGCACGTGTAGGATGACCACAATAGAAACGGGTTTTGTCAACGGAAGAATAGACAAAATGACAGGTAAACAATCACAATCTGTCATTTTGTCTATTCTTTCGTCGACAAATTCCGTAGAAAACACGTTACTATGGTTGTTAAGCTACGCGTGCTGGGGGGCGTCCCACGTAAAATTATTATCAATTAATGAAAAATGTCGGCCTATTGAATAGATCTCGATAAGTAACCTTTGTGATGACGAAACCAAGTACATCTTCACACAATCACACGGTTTGATAGCCACTTTAATGTTTCATTGTATGTGTATGAGAATTAGTTTTGTAATCATATTTTCACCTAGTTCCACAATTACACATATTCTTGATTCGTGAATAATAATAGAACCATCTATTGGAATAGTAATTAGCTTATTTTTAGATGTTCAGCTATTTATGTCAAAGTCAAATTATTTATTACAAAAGATTTTTTTTTTTAAAGTCAACATTTACAAAAAAATTGAATTGAGTCTAGTCGACCCTTCTAAAAGGTAGTTTTCGTATGGAGAAGAATGGCCAAAAAACTCCACCGTTACTCTTTTATGTTATATATTTACTTTTATATGCGTGTTGATGAAATTCCAGTGTACTGTTATCATAAATAATGATCAACGGACATGACACGCATTATAAATCATAATGTACGATATGTCTTCGTAAAAGTTCGTTAGGAAGTTCTACTATGTTATGTCTGTTTTTTTATCTCGTAGAGTAATTTGACATTTCAAGTGATTGTTGTTTTTTTTTCAATTTGGAGTTTGACATTTGCACCTGTCAAATTAGTCGACGAGATTAAAAACAGGCTTTGGGTATGAAGTAATCTATCTAATTCCATCACTATGTATATTATTATCAGGAGTGTTCCTGTTTCAAATAGCTGAAAAGCTGTTGAAGCAATATGTAGGTATAAGTATGGCTATGATTTTATTTATCACTTAATCATTGCTAATATCCAAACATTGTATGGTGAAAACCCAATCAATAAAAATGAAGAAATACACTTGCAACAACAAACAAGTACTCGTAGGTAAGTAATGACATACATAAATCATACACAAAGAAAATATTATGTAAACCAATAAAAATCACGGTAGGCCTATTTTGATTGTATCTATGTATTTTTGAAGTTATTATTGCATTTAGTTAAAGCCAATTTGCGATGTTTGTAATAACATACATTTGGAGTCATGAATCTTGCGACACTGCGACCTCTGGTGGCGACTTGTGTAACTCTGTAATCGAAGTTTATGGTTTAATTATTTAGGTGTGGGTTAAGCTCACGGCTGTGTGTATTTTATAGCTAATTTGCTATGTACAGTTTGATTATTTTTTGGCAGCTTAGAAATCTTAGTAGTAAAAAGAAAATGTAGCTTTAAAATTTTGTACTCGTAGTCCGAATTATTTTATATAGAAAAAAAATATAAGGATCGTTAGGATAAAAAAAATACAAGCAACTTTTTGCATAAAAAATATTTATAATTAAACATATTACGGAAAAAAAAAAATACGTTATCTTTTAATAATTACGGATTCAGATTTAAAAATAGAACGTTCACTTCCTTTTACTATCGACACGCAAATATGGAAATCGGAAACAAATATCCAGCAATCGTAAGATTTCACTTCACTCAATGTTAACGCTTCAAACCTGTACTACGGTATGCTCATCTAGTCATCTTGCTAGACTAGACCTTGGACCTAGGAACGGGTCCTATGGGAACTTTCCCCGACCCCCGACCTCCCAGTTCATGCCTTTCGTTTTCACCAGTCGTTCACTCGTGCATATTAAAGGCTGGCTGGTTTTATATGGCGGATTCTTCGTTATTTAATAAGGCATTTTGCTTGTTTATTGGTGAGTGTGGGAAACGAGAATTGTTGAACTGTCGATGCTGTATTGACCGTTATTTATTGTCGGATTTCTGTTTTCTATAATTGTGATGTTTAGGAAAAGGTCTTGGTTATGAATCTGGATGGCTTTAAGAGTAAAGGAAGACCAAAAAACGATGGATGGACTGTATAAAAGATGATATGGCTAAACTGAGATGATGACTAAGTAATAGAGAAGAGTATGGAAGAAGAACAGACGTTGAGCCGTCCCCAAATACTCGTAGATTGGGATTAGTAAGTAAAGGGAATGGTGATAATGAATTGTGATGTTTAACTGTATCTGCAACCACTAAGTAAGTAGATGGTCAAGTGTGAGCTTCAAATCATTGTAATTAAAACATTTGGAGAACATAATCGGAAATGAAAAGCACTAAATTGTGAGAAGATTTTAGATCCACTTCAGATTTATAAATAAATAAATAAATAAAAAGCCTAGTTAATTGACTCAGGCGTGACTTTCCGGTAATCCATGATAATACAATAGATGACGTATATTTAGTCATCTAATCCGCTTAACTGTTTTTAAAGAGTCATAAAGAACCCTGTAAGAAATCGACACGTGTTTCACCTCTCAACGGGGCATCCTCAGGATGACGATTGACTTGTTGCGAACCCGGACCCGACGTGTTGACAACGTCAAGCGTCGAGAGCAGAGCTCTCTCGGGTATATGCCTCCTCCAGTTTATTCTAGTTGTCTTTGTCTACGGCTTCCTTTGTCCATTGTTTTTCTGCTACTGCAAGTATGCCATCTATCCAGCGCTTCCTAGGCCGCCCTTGCCGTCTCTTACCTCTGGGTCCTGTCCACCGGGTTGCCTCTATAGTCCATAGCTTGTCCGACCCATTTCCACTTGAGTTTAAGGGTATAATGCAGAGTATCATTAAACTTCACACTTCAGATTTGCTTGACTACAATTCGATCAATTGAGCTTATCGCAGTCCACTGCTGGAGAAAGACCTAAAAATTACAAATGAGTATTCCTATATTCATTCCATTTCTTCCCGTGGGTGTCGTAAAAGGCGACTAAAGGACTTACTAGAGAATGGGCAGTAGCGTTCTCTATGCATTTTAACGCCATACTGCGATCGCCAACCCGCCTGCCAAGCGTGGCGATTTTGGCATACCCCCCCATTTGGGGGAGGCCTATGTTCAGCAGTGGACGTCTTTCGGCTGAAATGATGATGATGATGATGATTTCTATTGTAAGTTACTGAAAAACGGGTGCTGTATAAAAACTGAATTAAGTAGGTTAATAATGAGGTGTAGGTGCAATTTCGCCATCATAAGGAATCACCATAAAAAATAAACTAGCATCTGAAAAGTCTCAAATCGTCATGATCCCCTAATCAAATCTTGTCCACTGCATCCATAATTCCATTTTCCGTCCATCTTCCTGTCACGACCTTACGTTTTTACCATAATAACTCGTCATTTCACCGACGAATCGTGAGGATGGCCCCTGACGTTGCGGCAGGCATTTAGAAGAATACGTTTCCTGATTGGCTAATTGGCGAGTTGCAGCACGAGTTGAGAGATTTCCACCAACCATGTTCGGTGATTTGCGTGTATGCTTATTGGATGGTCGTTTCACAGGATGTTAATGTTTGTGATTGTATTGGGGTATCGGGTTTATTGGCTATAAAAGCTAGTGATGATGACAAATACAGGCTGTAAAAAAAACAAAATTTTTGCTGCAGTAGCTGCAATAGGTGAAGCTGTTATAGTACCTAACTGTAGAGATTTTCCTTCAAGTTTGTTCAGTTTTTGCACTTTGTATAAATCTTTCGTATATTTTTATGCTTAAATTATTTTGCTTGGCACTTAATTTCAAAATTAATCCTATATCATAACTAAATAAAAATCAAATCCTATACTAAGTTTATCAAAATAATTCATCACCTGCATTAACTTTCCTAACCATGTTGTGATCAGCTTCTAGTCTAACCGGATGCAGCTTATTAGTATTAGTATAGATGAAGCGACTGCCTATCTGATCTCCTCAACCCAGTTACTGGGTAACACGTTACCCCTTGGACTCACTATAATAATTATGAAGATAAAAAATGCTAAGTAATTCTTGAAACATCCCAAGCCAAAGTGTACTCCTAAGAGTACACCCCGCTGCACTGCTTCAAAACAATTGACCTCGAATTCAACGAACAATGTTCTCTATATTATAGTTACCTTATGGTCAAAATTCCCATAGAGATAACTCTAATGTGCCTTATCCGACTTCATCTAAAAGGTATTATGTATTGTTACACATAATTTACGGTTGAAGTTTGTGATGATTTGAAGTCATAAAGATATAAGTGTTATGAAGCACCCATTTATTATGTTATTAGTTTCGTCACGGTTCTTTTCTCTTTTGGGGTGTGAGGTCAAATTGGTCTTATGTCATCTTTTTTTTGTGTTAATGACAGGTCTAACTTAAATAATAAGATCTCCTTCTTCACGGTTATTTAGAATAGTCAGCAAGCACTAAGCAAATGATTAAGGCTCAATATTTAGTTGGATCGCAATTTAAGCAATTCAATAGCAGATTTTTTGACACCATTTAAAAATCAATTGCTGTTCGTTAGTCTCGCTAAAACTCAAGAACGGCTGGGCCGATTTAGCTGATTTTGGTTTTGAAATGTTTGTCATAGACCAGGGAAGGTTTAAACGTTGAGAAAATTAGGGAAGGTAGGGTGGGTAGGTAGCGTATCTAAGGTAGGTAGGTAGGGTAGGTAGGGTTTAGTGCTACCCGTGCAAGTCGGGGCGGGTAAAGCTAGTAAAATATATTTATTTCTTAAGGCGATAAAAAATCGCGTTTTTTTATTTTGTATCTCATGGTATCTTATGCACTGGCGATTTAAAATTCGCGCTCTTTGCAATGCCGTATACTGAATATAAACCGTGCGGATAGAAATCGCGCGAATAAAGTTCGCACTGCAGGCTAGGCCTAAATATTTGACCCTCAATATGTCACAAAAAGACATCTGTGTGTTTGCAAGCATATTCTTTCCTACATTATTTTATAACTGTCACTTGACGTGATTTAGATTGATTTCTAAGTTTAACTCTACTAAATCCATCCTTTCATATCCAATTCAAAACATTACTGAGACTACCTCAAACCTGCTATATTATATCTAACTTCCACACATCGTAGTAACGAGTGCACTTAGCCTCACAGCCCGAAGCCACCACGCACGCCTTTCTGACATAATGTGTATAATCAACGCCACGACTGTAATCATTACACCCTGTATGTAAACTACCGGTACATGAATAATGACGAAGGTTCACGAAGGTGTACGAATGATGGCGCAGCTGCTCGTCCTTTTTGTTACGAAGAAAGTAGCTTTTTACCGAATTTTCTTTGAGAGAATTGCGTCTATTGCGTCATTTAGAGAAGAATAGTTGTGTGAACTTTTGATCTTGTGATCCATCTTGAGTTTGGGTCAAAAATTTTGTTTGAATTTTTTGTTGACAAATATCAGCTGTTAGTAATGAAACGGGCTGTGTTGAGTGGCGAATGACGATAGGTATGCGTTATCTTTCGGCGCACATTGCAGACTCCAATCCCTCTCAAATCTGGTCTAGTGGTTAGACCACCTGTCTCAGACCCAGAGGTCCCGGGTTCGATACCCAGTAGGGGCAAAATTTTCTACTTTATTTGGTATTTCTGAGTCCGCCTGGCAAGTCTGTCGCCATAACAAAAATGTTGAAGCCGATGGTGAAACTCGCTTTCACTTTCAGCCTGATCATCACTTACCATCAGGTGAGATGCAGGCAAAGAGCATTCCCGTAGTGGTATAAAAAAAACGGCTGGTACTTTGGCACGTCCTTCGATTTTATTCATTAACTAGCTGCGCCTCTCAGTTTCACCCTCATAAGTCTCATTCCCGTAAGAATATCGGGGTAAAAAGTATTCTATGTCCTAACTCAGGTTATGGTCTACCCATGTGCCAAATTTCATCCAAATCCGTTCAGCCGTTTTAGCGTGAAATTGTAACAAACAAATTCACTTTCGCATTTATAATATTGGTTAGGATAACTATCAAAAGCATTTTCCTCGCATAGGTAATTATGAAAAAGCTAATATGGATGATGAAAAAAATATTTTATTGTCCGTCAGTTCGATTATTAAAAAATATTGGACACGTATTTTTATTTTTTTACGTAGTCAAAAGATTACGGCAATACATTGAGTAGGCAATACGTTATAATGTGGCATGACGTCACTCCCCGGTAGATTTTATACTGACTTGTGACGTAGCGAGCTTTAATGAGTTTTAAACCATTTTTTATTAATACTCGTATGATAAAGCAAAAAATACGTGTCTAATATTTTTTTATTATCTGACTGACGAACTAAATTGTTTTTTGTCTCCAGTCAATATCCCTATTAATCGCATGTCTCTCAAATAAAAACCGTTATGTGTGTTGTGTGTTTACATTGTACACAAAAAAAAAAAAATAACCAGTGAATGATAAAGAAAAAAGAAAAAAAAAATTGTTTATTCTGCACAAACAAAACGCACATATAAAGACAAAAACATAAAATACACACTTACAAAAGTAGCCAAAAGCCTCGTGTTCAACCAATAAATAAAAATATAAAAAGTAAAAACAATGTTTGTCATTGGTTGCTGTCAAGGCCACAAAAACAAAATGCTGATTGCAGAGTTACTACTACACTGATAAAAGCGAAGTTAGACAGTTTCCAATTAAAAACAATTCAACATCGCTTTCACCATCTGTAGCCCCCGAGACTGAGCCAAGTAATGTCCGGAAATATGTAATTGCAGTCAATATAATAATTTTAATATCTCTTCTTTGGAGGAGCTTGTGGCTAAGTAATAACAGCCGCACGGGTCGATCCATAAGGTTAAGCTACGCTTGTCGGGATTGGTCCGTGGATGGGTGACCATCTTTACATACCGAGACTCCTCCGTGCCTCGGAAAGCACGTTAAGCCGTTGGTCCCAACTGTCATTCGTGGATCTTTGACAGTCGTTACGGGTTGTCCGACGCTCGAAAGTCGGACAACCTGTCTTACTAACGGGGTATCGTATTACCCAGTTACTGGGTTATGGAGGTCAGATAGGCAGTCGCTCCATGAAACATATTGGTATTCAGCTGCATCCGGTTAGACTGAAAGCCGACCTCAACATAGTTGGTAAAAGGCTAGGCAGATTGAGTCAATAGAGAGATTGAATCTATACAAACCAAACAATAATGTAGTAGATAGTAATCCCATCAATCGCCATACCATAAGTAGCGATCTAACCTTTCATTGGGTTATTTAATCCATCAATCAATCCTCCATTCTGGGGGCAAGTCGGCAACGAAACGATAATGTTACGTTACTACAATGACTTCGCATAAATATTTATAAAAATGCCTCATACCTACTTAAATGTCATAACACCTTCAATTGGAGAGGTAACTCCACTTGGTTAATTTAACTACACCTTAAGAAATAAGACGGAATTAATGATCCGTTTCAAGTTCTATAATAATAAAAAATGTGTTTTCTTTTTGGAAATATATGTTTCATAAACAAACACCATAACTCGCTTGGCACAACCATCTTTAGGAGAGGTGGCCAGCACGAATGTATACAACTCTTTAGCCCCCATTCTGATTTAGCCCTGCAGTTGTTTGATATTCATTATTTAGTTAAAATGCGGCAAATTCGTTGTGCGCAGTCTATAAGACCATAAACACCGCAATACCTTCAGTGATTTTATCCTGAAGTTCTTAAGCGTGTTGAAAACCAACCTTCAAGCCTTAAAGAAAAAAAACCTTAAAGAAGACCCTTCAAGTCGAACGGTAATAGAAAATAAATTTATTTGACTCTGGTTAAGCCACACAATATTCACACAAAAACAAAAAAAAAACAGAAAAAGTAAAGATAACTTAAAATAATATTGTATGCCTCACGGCTGCGAAATGACATGGGACTTAAACATAACTCGCGAAATGTGGTTGTAAAGTGTACTATAAAAACACCTCTGCCTAACTCTCCGGAGAATACTGTCGTGACGTTATGCGATAATGAACGAAAACTGATACAAGTGCACATATAACATTATGCGTAAGTCATAAAAGGTCAATAGACTTTTGACATTTAAGTTATTTGTCGTAGATCTCTCAAGTGGTTAAGTTGCACTTAAGCTTACGCTTAACACATTAGTGTTAAGTTTAAATATATAATTTTGTACGTAATTATACATAAGAGTGCATAAAAACATCATTAGAGCCTCGTATAGTCGTCGTTAGGGTCGTTTGGGTACGTTCAGTTCATCCAAAATCCAACTTCGGCAGAAAAACTTTTCATACCGTTTATAGCCTTAAAAGCTGCGGCCGCATCTGCGTCTATCGTGACAAAGCAATGCGTGCCGAAGGTTCGTATGTTTTGCTCGCTAAAAAGTTATCACGCTAATGCGGTGTTCACATTTACGGCCACGTTTATTCTGTACCGCCACCCGGGCGATAAGTGCTACGCAGCCCGAACTATAACCGATAATGGTTGGTCACATCTGCGTGTTTCGTATCACTGTGCGAAGCATCGTCACGATAGACGCAGATGCGCCTGCAGCATCAGAGAAGGTAGAGGAACCTGTAGATACGCTGTGTCAGTAGGAACCTATACCTACTGTGGGGATTACTCGTAGCAATAATGCTAGCGGAGCAAAACGCAATATTCTCCGCGCATAGAGTATAGCGGCCAGTCGTTTTTCCAGCGCCGGCCCGTGGCAATACCTCGAGTACCGTGTAACTAGTATAAGAAGCGTCATCTTGCTTAATATTCATGGTCATCTGACTTTATCTTGTACACCCGAATTTAATTTACTCTCCTTCTACAAACAAGATACTCATAAGGTCCCAACATTGGTGACGCCGACGTGATCTTAAAGACGTGGTTAGGTAATAGGTAGGTAGGTAATATTAAGCACGATGACGCTTCTTATACTAGTTACACGGTACTCAAGTTATTGCCACGACGATGCTGGGAAAACAACTGGCCGCTATACTCTATGCGCGGGGAACATTGCGTTTTGCACCGCTTCCTTATTATATTTAAATACCGTCAATCCGAATGAAAACAGGCCTATGCGAGTATATTCAACCCAAATAATTAAGCTACATAATGAGGTTCCTTACGACATTTCGTGATGATATCTGTACAAGAACCGTTGTCTCCCACGCTTGTTTCACGATACAGTCAGTGTCATAGATCTATATATTAATGAGTTTGTTGATAAAAAGGGCTGTGACTGACGTAGTACGTAGTTTTAGTATATTAAAGTCGTTTTTGAGGAAATTAATCTGTCTATCTGTAATCGATACTTCAATCTTAAAACTTCTTAAATCGCGCTACATTTTACATCGCCGTCCTTGATAAGCTTTCCACTTTATGCATCCAGTTTTTGAAGTAATACTTTATTAAGCGCACTTTGCGTTCTTTTTGGTCGTTGATGCTTAATCGTGTATATTCGGAGCTGAATCGCGTATACTCGGCTCCAGTCGTAAGTTTTCGCTGCTATCGTGTGGTCTTAACAACCTCTTGAGAGAAGCAGTGGACTGCTGTAGGGTTATGGTGATGATGACTCATCTTGTATTTTTGTTACACACATCTTATTTTGCCTCCTCGGCACCACCAAGAGAGAGAGAGAGAGAGAGCACCTGTGTCTTGACACACTTGTGCACCATAATACCTCCCGCGCCGAAGGCTAGTCTCCGTTTAGATTGGCCGCCATGGCCGAAATACGGTCTGCAGGATTATGTACAACCTTAGTTTTTGTTTACCCTAAACCTCTTAAAGGGTCAGTCAGGGGGGAGGGGTAAAAAAAAACAGCTATTCCCTACATTTCGACGAGGTATGCGAACGTAAATGTAGGGAACAGCAGATTTTTTTTTTCGTGTTTTCAGCGTTGGTGCCATAGTGAAAGTTGTTCATAATGATGAGTAGAATGACCCCTTAAGAGGTTTAGGGTAAACAAAAACTAAGCCTGTATATAATATATATATTTTGTCTCCTCAAGTTATTAAATATCCTTAGTTGGTCTTTACTTACTTACGAAATAATTTTCCGCTAACACTCATGTTCTCAGAGCTTTTACTTGTTCAGTCCAATCTGAATAATGCCTAACAATAGAACAAACTAATAAAAGCAAGCTCCCTACAAATCTGACCTGTTTTATCCTTCCCTAACACTTCTCCACTTAGCTCCTTCTACACCATCTGTTTGCCTAAATCCTACACAGAACTGCAAAGATATTTACTTAAACTGTTGACCCACTAAATATTTGTTCAAACACTCACAAAATCTCACTGCGGAACATTGCTTATTTACGCAACTAAATTATGTAACATTTCTCTGAGAAAATAATGTGTAAAGTAATGATGTATTAGTATGAACATTTTAGGCCTCAGGCCATAGGTGATACTTTCATAAGTCAATTGTAGGGAAGGAGAGAAAACTTGTAACAAATTGTTCATTGATGACATGCTGTAACCTACGTACGTGTATGACATGTAATGTATAAGTGTATGATATTATGACTTGCGTATGTATGGGTAAGTAATTGACCTACATAAGTGAACAACTTAGATAGTTGTGAAGTAGCATTTGCATCTATTTGCCATTGCTATAATTACAGGCAGTTTAAACAGCTGTTGAAATCTGAACAAATTGAAAATCGGGTCATTAATTTAAGATGCCCTATGATATCGGTGTCTTCTTGTAAGTGAGTTGATGAGGTCATATCAAGTCGCAGTATCTCCGTACATTATACAATACTAGCTTTACCCGCCCCGACTTCGCACGGATAGCACTAAACCCTACCTACCCTACCTACCCTACCTACCCACCCTACCTACCCTAATTTTCTCACCGTTTAAACCTTCCCTGGACTATGACAAACATTTCAAAACCAAAATCAGCTAAATCGGCCCAGCCGTTCTTGAGTTATAAAATTACAACGAAAAGTGGCATTGATTTTATAGATATAGATGAAATGAAATGAACACTTTTACACGTCATATAAAAAAATAAAAAAAATCTAGATGAGGTCGGCGTTTCCTATCTGACTACTCTGAGAAGAAAGGCCGAAACAAACTCTCAGAGGTCACAGTCTCTTTTAAAGTCGAGACAAAATCTTGGTCAGGCCATATGAGAACGATGTAGATTAGTGTCTGAAATGGGTGTTTTCTCGTGGACCTACTTTTTTGTCCTACCAGTAGATCCACGAGGGTATGTTATTTCTGTTGGTCCTACTGTAGTGTTGAAACCAACACGAACCTCCTGTATAAGGAACTAGACTGGGTATGGAGGGTATCTCAGAAATTAGACTAGGTGTGAGGTTTTAAAGGTCATCACTCATTATAACAGCACCGCTCCGATGCAGCAAATATGTTTTCAATCAAGTTAGGATTTTAAATAAAAATGCAAAAAAAAATAAAAATGGTCGTTTGAGGAAAGAAAATCTCAAATTTGAGTGGACCTGTCCAGTCAGTGCAAGTATTTGACAGTAATCGTGCAGCTCAATTCAGAACTTAAGGAGCTCAACGACTAACCTATTCGACAGATTAGTTGACCGGCCTATAGTTGGGGAAAGGCTATGATTATGAAAACATGACCATAAGCTGTACGAGAAAAGGTTAGTGCAAAGATAGAATCGTAGAATTGTATATGTGTGGAACTCCTCACATAATCCCTCGGTTGAGTTAACATAACACCCACGTTCATTCGGGTTTCGTATCCGTGAAGAGAAATGGTATAATGATTCATACAGAACTGAAACAAAAAGGCTTTCTAAATAATCCTTACTTGTTGCGATTGAATTTCACTCTTCACTATCTTGATTATGACTTTTGTAATAATTATGATTTAATACTGTTAAAGTAGAAACAATGCATCTTACTGTCACAATTTTGCATAACGTCATTCTGCGTGCGTGGGAGTTGATCTGATTGAATGATGATTGATAACGTTTTTGCAAATGGAATTAGTCTCAAAAACTGTATGATTGGAATCTTGTGACTTGGTTTTGATGTAATGGTTGAACTTTTGACTTCTTTTGTTACGTTTAGATTGTTGATTTGTCATAAATTATCTAAGTCTAGTAAAATATATAGAAGCATCGACTTGAGAACCTCCTCTCTTATTTCGTCGGTTAAAATTCAGGCAAAACGAAGAAAAACCCAAACTCAAAGCAATTATTTCAAATATGCATGATGCTCAAAGAAGTCTCAATTTCAACATTTGAGAATCGATTTTAAAACAGTTTTTAATCGAAACGAAAATATTTGCACTTCGTTCTAGATGGCACATGTTCCCAACATCCACATCTCAATGACTTACAGTACTCTACGAGTCATGACATAACATAATGACTGGTACACGCGGAAGCTGGTGACCTTTCACAGTTTTTTGTGAAAGACGAAGCATCTTTACAGTACGACTAACGTTACATGTGCAGATGTGCTTGTATACGTTAGAATAATGTTATGTGTGTTATGTGGGTGAGTCGTGAGTTGCTCGCGTAATAAGATTTGAGGTCGGAAGTAGATTGAAATGTTGCTTCTAAGATACTGCTGGTGCTAAAGAGCTGTATTTTTCTGGTGCACCTTAAATTATCACCAGGGAAAGTAATGAGGTAATAAAAATAATAATAAAATAATAATAATAATAAAATAATAATATAATAATAATAATAATAATCCTTCTAAAAAAAAAATCCATTCAAAGGCTGTCTTTAAAATATTAGCTTTTGGCGATAAGACCGCGTATTGTGTCACTTATTTATTTAGATAGAACGGTCGAAGCCAATTACACATTTTAAACATATTATTATAATTTATTAAACACAGACATGCATTCTTCTCACAAAAATTCAAACATTCTGACAGCATCATCTTCCATTCATTCGCAAACATATCAAGATCTGTGTTTGAGTTCAGGAGAGCGTTAATAGCGGCTAATGTCCGAGGAATAGGTGACTTGGAGTGAGCAACAGTACGGCAAGTTGGAACAGCCACTGTGTAAAGTCACTATATTTATATCTTTACGTAATAAAGACTAGGTATTCTATTCTTCTATGGTAACGACCAAATTGAACAGCAGTATGATTTAGAATTAGTCGTTAAGAATTCAGATTTGTACAGACCGTTTTAAACAACACAATACACACTTCGGAAGTTAAGTCTTCGCGATTGCTACTTACAGCCGTAAGTATCACAAACGCCCACTACATGTACTTGCTAATAATCCTAACAATTCCACGCAGATTTGCATAAACAAAGACAAACATTGACATAATGCAACCAGCACAAAGTCCTCGGTATTGTGAAACTTACAAATATTGGTCAATTACTGCACACTGCATTAGCCATGAACATCGTCCTTGTCTAGATGACAGTATTTCACAAGTTATTGCAAGATTTTGAAGATTTCATATGCACTTATCAAAATTAACTTACCTACTGTCTCAAATATTCTCCATGCAAATGATTTTTTAGGGTTCCGTATCTTATGAGGAAAAAACGGAACCTTTATAGGATCACTTCGTTATCCGTCTGTCTGTCAGTCTGTCAAGACTCTGTTTCTTAGGAATGCGTTGAATTATCAAGTTGAAATTAATATGAAATACGTAGGTCAACGGTCACTTGAAGTTTAAAAAAAATCAAGCTTCTAAGTCGACGCAATAAAAAGATACGGCCATTTATGCGACATATTTTGATACTCGCAAATAAATCAAAATCTACAGGGTAATTCCCGTAGACCTAGAATCGTGCAAGGTCTCACGGCACAAGTAAAGAAAAATGTCCGAAAATAGTTCATTTATAGTTAAATCACTTTTTTTTTTGCCAAAACTACCATTTGCAGTTGAAAAATTTACCGTGACGTATATCGAGGCATGGGAGAACATTTTTGCAACTACAAAGTTAAGTTCGTTTTTGGGACAAATTCATCCAAACTACGAAACCATTTATTGTGCTTGGTCGGTTTTTTGTATGAAAAGAGGCTATTACTCTGCAGTGGGACTATAATTATTATAGTATGGCATGGTAGTCTGCAGTGTAACAGAACAAGCATAACCTGGCCTCGAATACTATTGAAGCTCCGAGCTACGGTAGGCCAGCTCAAGGTCAAAGCTTCCAATGGCGTGCAGATGTACCTACCTTTATTGGCTACATTTCATCATTGGGTGATGTTAAGGATTACAAAGTAATTTGAAGTCTAGAAATAAAGATAAAATAGATCAACCATTTTTCAGATTATATAAAGTACATACATCTTCTATGTGTTAAATGTTACAACAAAATACCTTGTGATGTTATTACATTTAAATGAAAGAAAATTTAAAACTCATATTAAAAGTGCACTTTGTAAACAAGCATATTACATAGCTTGGAAACATGCTGGTCCTGCTCCATAGGACAATTTAGAGTCTGATTTTACATTCTGTGATTACTTGAACTCACACACTGACTTATTAGTATTACTTGTTAAAATGTTAGGAATATCGTATAATTTTACAATGTTTGTAAATATGTGAGCACCATGTTTCTATCACATAATTAATTTATCTGTCATTGCTTAATTTTTCATTCTTTTTACCTATCATGGTATACTAAATCTTATTCTAGATGCATCGTCTTCACATATAATTATATAATTAATGTATACAAAATATTGTAAAACATTTTAAAAGAGTAACGGTGGAGTTTCTTGCCCATTCTTCTCCATACGAAAACTACATTTTGGAAGGGGCGACTAGAATCAATTCAATATTTTGAAAATTTTGACGTTCAAAAAGCTGAATACCAGTATTTTGCATGGAGCGACTGCCTATCTGACCTCCACAAACCAGTAACTGGTTAATACGATACCCCTTGGTAAGACTGGTGTCAGACTTTCGGGTTTCTGACGACTCGTAACGACTGTCAAAGATCCACAAATGACAGCCGCGACAGACGGCTTAACGTGCTTTCCGAGACACGGAGGAGTCTCGGTATGTAAAGATGGTCACAGTCCACGGACCAACCCCGACAAGCTTAGCTTAACCTGATGGATCGAACCGTGCGGCTGTTATTACTTAGCCACGAGCTCCTCTTTGTCAGACTCTGAACGAATAAAGCCAGAAAAATCATTCAACATTTTTCTAAGTTCAGTATCCGACAGATTTTAAAAACAGAATATTTCAATGACTCATAAAACTCATTAGGTAACACACATCAGAATTATATCACACTAAAACATAAACAGCATGCAAATAAAATATGATACACTTAACTAAATCTGCATAAATATAATCTAAATATTCCACAGTCATAGAGCAAACCGGAAATCCTTCGGACAGAGAAGATTACCATATTTACCATACTGTGATATATTACCATATTAATCAGTGCGCTATACCACAGATTATTACAGATAGGACACTGCAAAATCATTTAAATAAAAAAAGACTTTCTACGACACAATAAAGTGCAATTCAGGTCGGACAGCGCTAATTCCCTAAAGTAATATTCACCTAGAAGATGTCTCTCTTTCTATTGCGTAACTCTTTGATCTTCTATCTACGGTACACTCACAGAAATAGCCCAGCAAGACGGGCTCGCCGCGTACTTGTGGCTTTAATATTTTATTTTTTTGAGGTTGGGAAGTCATCAAATAACTTCTCCCGCTCTGGGCGGAGCGGGAGTGTGTGTCAGTCTTTTACTGACTAAAACCCACCCGTGTTCCTTCCGTTGCCTGTGTGCCGGGGCCGCGATATCCTTTTCGGACAAACCCGCAACCCCGGCAGGCATTGGTCCTTACGACCCCGTCAGTTGGTGCTGACATCTCTTTGAGGCGCGCGTGGAACACAACGCGCCGTCGACCCGGGCCTGGTCTTTATCGGACGGCGAGCTACCCATTGCTCACCGCCCGCGCCTACGGTGGCCGGAAGTCGGCTGGCGACTCCCGACGCCCGGGGCGTCTCCTGCGTGGCTTTAATACCTAAACTGCGGAGTGTCTCATCATCATTCATCTGTGGCCATACATTATGTATGAGGTCGTCCTCTCTGCTCTTTAATAGCTATAATGACAGAGATATTTAGTGACAGCTCATTACTATTATTAGGTATGTAATTTTCACACTGAGTTTTGTCCGCAATATGGTTCTTGTCAAAGAAGTTACCAACTCATAGGCCATGCTGTGTCTTCAAGGGTTCTGTGCTCCATACATTTTGACCGCGTAGGTATTAAACTTTTTTATAAAACAGCAGATTTTAAACATCAGATAGCCGACGAAAAATTTCATCACCACTGCTCTCAAAACGGTGAAGGAAAACATCGTGAGGAAACCGGCATGTCCTAGAACCAACAATTCGAAGACATGTGACATCTACCAACCCACACTGTGGCCCGCGTGGTAGATTACAGCCCACTCTCTCTCGAAGAGAGGAGCCCTGTGGTCCAGCAGTGGGATCATTTTAAGTTGATTATGCTTACTGGTATGTGTAATAAATCGATACCAATCATTTTTATTAGTAACGCAATACGATTTCCAATCACTGTTTTAAAAAACACAATACCTCATTTACATAACCATTCAAAATGTACATTTTACATTATGAATTACATAATCTTGAGCCATCGCTTTTATCAAACCACACTGCTCAGCAGGAAGAGCGTTGCATTGAATGACATGTCGAATAATATCGGCGATATATCGTCGATAAGTTATGACGATATATTATTGTATTGTAATGTTGGTATTGCGTATTTTGTCTATTGTAGGGTTATTTTGTTACCTCTTTGGTTGGGTGTTGTAAGTTTTGTAATAGTTCAAAGAAAGAAGAATGTTCTTATGTACTCGTATTGTACAGGGTGCCTTTGTGTTAGACATCGACGCGAAAACTGATACCATAGATTCAGTACATGGTATCAGTTTTCGCGTCGATGTCCATGCCAACCTGTATACGATGCCGCTCGTATTTTTCTGAATATTCATGAAAAATTATCGAAAATTAACTTTATCTTATGTACGAGTATTTCGTTACTATTTGGTCTATCTTTAATATTTTTCATGTTAATCAATTTTTTTTTTTTTTATTAGCGTTTGCCATTCATCTCCTGTTATTGGCTCGATTTGGATTCTGTTTATTATTTCTAAAAGCTTATGAGTTATTTTATCGGATTAACTAATATTTTATATTAAAATTTGGCAACTATGAAAAAAAAAACGGAGCTGGAGACATTATTTTTTTCTTTAAAAAAACACAGAATTTATTTAAAAAAACAGGTGTAGTGGTGTGGTAGTGTGGCAGAGATATATACTCGTAGTACCTACCTACAAATACTCACATTTAGATAGTCATGCATATTTAATACAATAAGCGTGACTGTTTAATTCCCACCTAAAGAGGTTTTATAGCCATTAATCAGGCACTGATACTTACTGCAATAAAAGCTGTTACTGAGAATGTCCAAATGAACAAATCCAATAACTTTACTTTTCCCGACTGCGACCTGGGGATCTAACTAGAACCTCTCCCCCAGCAATCACCCTTGCAACCACTGCATCAACATCAGTCACAATTATCAACCGATTTGACAATAGATAACGTTCATAAGCCAGGAGCAAGAACAGTAAAGTAAAAGACTACCATTTAAGGTATAATTGAAAGCAAGATGCTGGTTAGACAGGCGACAAAACGTTCTACACGTCTTGTTAGCACTTTGAGATCCTATCAGCAAACTCCCACGAGGCCTAGGTACACATAGGTATTAGAGATGTAGATGACAAGCCGGGAAAGCCGACTATCCGGCCTTATTTTTCGGCGGCGACTAGTCGGCGCTTTGTGCCGACTAGTCAACTTTTTACTTTATTTATTTACTAGCAACCCGGCCCTGCTTCGCAAGGTTTTTACGACTTGACAATACATCGAGATTTCTTAATTATCTTTAAGTTTAATATTAATGTATTATACACATAAACCTTCCGGAATACATTCTCTAAATTATGTTGAAAACTTCATCAAAATCTGTTGCGTATTTTAGAACTAGATCTTCCCTTGTACACCATGTATTTTCTTGCAAATAAACAATTTGAATTTGGAGAACAACGCGGACATACAGACAAGAGACGCGAAAAGCAACTTTGTTTATAATATGTATAAGGGTGATTGGAATAAAATCATAACCTTCATTGGTAACAAGCCATGTGAGGGACGTTGACGAACTTCCAGACAACAACTTTCATTCCCTAATTCGACCCCATTACCAGTTGAATTTTCAAAAATCCTTCCTTAGTGTCCACTTTCGTCATTTATGGAACTCTTCTGCAAAATTAAGTGTTTCTGGACTGGAACGGTTTAGGCTGTGCGTTGTCTGGCAGTGGCAGCAGATAATTTTTATTTAAAAATCAGCTTTATAGTTTGTACAATAAGTAATCCAGGAATAGGAACTCTTCCTTTGGAAGTCAATAATTGAACTTAAATCAGGAAAAAATATATTTTGGCAAACAATAAATTCTAAACGAGAGCTAACACAACTCTGAATAAAGAACGTGGCACCTACGTAACCTATTGTTTATTATTAATTAACTAATTAACCAAACTGACTTCCAAAAAGGAGGAGTTTCTATGTTCGTCGCGAATGTGTTTTGTTTTATGTTTTATTAACTTTGCTTGGATAGTTTTTGAGTAAGCTTCACGTATTTTGCCCACTTATTATAAGTGAATGATATGATGATAACTTCCTGTCATTGTTATTTACATAGCAGGTAGTGGTGTTCGAATTTGTGTGGGGTAGGTACCACAAATAAAAAGTCAAAAATAACAACTTAAAAAAAAAAAAACAACTTACAAAAAAAGAAAAATTATTTTTCACTTTGTAGTAATTTTTTTTGGAAGTCGGTTGTTCTTTTTTTGTATTTGTTTTTATTTTTGAATTACAGTATTGGTTTTGTACTCGAACTCCAACGAAAGCAATGATTGGCTTGGCCATCTATGACTAGTGCACTTTTTTGCTACCTACTAGTCGGTCAGTCAGCTAGTCGGCCAAAGTTATAGTCGGCCCATCTCTACTCGGTAGCTAGTAGGTACGGTCTTAGAAACCTAGGTTATGAGGGAAAGTGCCGCCATGCAGTGTGATATATTACTATTGCTTCGTTTCAGTATCATGTCTCTGGGAAATGGGCTACAAGGAACGATTTGATAGGTTTCCTTATTTGTAATTTTGGTTTGGATTGCATAATTTTGATATCATCGTCTACTCGTGTGTGGTTTCGTCACCTGATGGTTTCGTTTCGTGATCTTATGGCGCCATTTTATACCGTATATCATGCAATGCGGCGGCCGTATATTGGTATGGTGGTTTCCTGACATGAAAACGGGTGGTTTTTCTTACAATGAGTGTCACGATAGATGGATAGGAACCATAGAGTCAAACTAATACACTCAATACTTTATTTCTAATTTTTACTTATGATCTATTACGTATCCACAATGTATGTGTTTAAGTGGTAAACATTTGTTTGAGAAACAATCGTGGACCCTGTCGGGCACAGTACAAGAAAGATGGTAAGCAGAGATGAGGACTTATCAAAAAAAATAAAAAAAACGTTTTTCGTGTTTTTTATATATGAGTTTTAGAGATTTATCATTTAAATATTCGTTTACACTGTAATAAAATTTACATAGTAATAGATTTTTTAATTCGTTCGTGAATAGATGGAGTTTTTTTAATGTACCTATGTATTAAATTACAATAACTGAAAAAATACCACTTTCAAATAACCTTGAAGTAAGTGGCATTTATATTAATGTGTGTGGATGGCATTAAATAAAATAGACGTCCCTGACTAGTCAAACTTAATCAAATGGACTTTCAAACAGCTTAAAAAGACAATATCGGGTTGAGTTGACTCGGGTCGAGCTGTCACTGACCCAGAATTAATAAATGTTAATTTACATTTACTGAAATAAATCGTTGTAGATATGTCCTCGACTCCGTACGATATAATTATCTGAATATTCGGTATTATTAATAATTATGGCGGCGATCTTTGGATGTAAGGATTACAGCATGTCAGTGATTAATGATGATCTTAATGGGAATGTGCTTAAGAGCTTTATGATTCAACTGAGCAATAATAATAATCGTTGATAACTTAATCGTTAACGGACTCGTTGTTCTTGTAGTCGCACGCGCAAACTTTTGAGCAAAGAGCCTTGACTCTGATGTCGGGCAGTGAATATTGTAGGTTTCTTCTGATGAGTAACCGTGGAGTTTCTTGCCGGCTCTTTTCCATAGGAAACACCTAGCTTCTGACATAATTGCTCAGGTTTAGGTTTGATAAGAAATTTTGAGTGGTAGCTCAATTTGGTGTCTCATTAGTAAAAGACTCGGCTCCTTTTGCATAGGAATAATGGTAAAATGTTATCAAATTAGTTTACATACAACAGTTAGATAGTACACACAGCGAGTGGACTTGCTCGAATGCCTGGTTTATACAATGACCCAGTGACTCGGAAATTCGGACCCAGTCAGCTGGTCCGAAATTCCACCTGCACCTCTCAACAAGGAATCCTCAGGATGATAATTGACTTGTTGCGAACCCAGACACGACGTGTTGCCACGTCAAGCGCCGAACGAAGTGGACTGACTCGAGGACGCAAAGTCAGCTCTGGACTGGGTAAAAACTTGGGTCTACACAAGCGCAGTTGCAAGTCAGGGCTGGATTGACTTACTGTCACGTTACTGGCATATAAACAGCTCATAAGGCTGATTTACTTTTGCATTAGTTAAGTTCCTTGACGTGAGGCTTCACAATGAAAATTTACATTTTTAGAGAGACCTTTTGATACAACTCTTCTTACTTGAACTTACAGTCCGGCCGTCAAGAGAACGCGTTCTTGACACCTGTCAGTTTCATATGAACGAATATGTGTTTTGCTAATTTGATCCTTATTACAACTAGAAGTTGTCCAACTGACAAGTGTCAGGAACGCATTTTCTCAACGGCCGTGCTGTAACAAGTTGCATAACTAATGCAAATGTAAATGAGCCATATGAAGAGTTTCTCTGAAGCAATTGAGTGGCGACCGCGTACCGGAAGACGCAGCGTTGGATGGCGGATGACCTTCTGAAGGTCGCAGGAATCTACTGGATGCGGGAAGCACAGGCCCGGTCGAAGTGGCGGTCCAGCTGTGGACGTCTTTCGGCTGATCATCATGATCATGATGAACTGAGTGCTAGTGGCTAATGCCATAATTAATAATAATAATTTATTGTTCCAAAAACAGTATTACAGAATATTTTTCCACCAGTTATTGATAAGCAGAAACTATGCAATACAATACAGTACTTAACTTTAGTGGAAAAGATAATGCTTTAAATAATATTAGTTTAATTGATAATATTGATTAATATTTGATAATATTGGTTCTATGTAGTTAGGCTCACTGTATTAGGCTAGACAAGTATCAAAGATGAATGACCTAGTCGTGAGCGCGTAATAAGATCAAGGTCAACAAACCGGACTGGGCTTTCTTTGACCTTTGAATAGTATTATCATATTAAACTGATCAGCAGTGGTGGCCCAGTGGTAATAGCCCCGACTTAAGAAACAAAGAAAGAAGGAAAAATAAGTTTATTTGTCACAGAAACACGAGCATAAAAAAAAAGATTTTAAACTCATTTGAACAAGAAAATAAAACACAATAGATTTAAATACAATAACGAGCACAAAACAAAAATAGTCGGCAGCTGCTGGCACGTCATGACTGTGACAAGAAGGCTACCACTCAGCATGATGCTGTGCTATGGAGGCCCACAGCACAGCGCTGATTTTCAATGGTCACCCGAATTAAGAGTTTGGGAGTTCGAACCCAGGCAGGCGAATTACTTTGTTATAATAATTTCATCACCACTGCTCTCAAAACGGTGAAGGAAAACATCGTGAAGAAATCGGCATGTCCTAGAACCAAAAATTCGAAGACACGTGACATCTACCAACCCGCACTGGGCCCGCGAGGTACATTACAGCCCACTCCCTCTCGAAGAGAGGTGGTCTCAGCAGTGGGAATATTTTATGCTGGTTATGTTTTGTTACTTACGAGTAGATGAGGATGCCTAGGTGTGGGTGAGGTGCTCTGTTTTTAACTGCATAATTAGGGCCAGTAATTAAGAAAGAGCACCCTCGCCTCGCCTCGATTGGTAATCGTCGGAATGCAAATGCATATTAAGAGGGTTTATCCTAAAAGTTGGCAACGTCGCAAATAACTGTCAAATATTTACCTGTTTTGATTCTTATAGCAATATTACTAAATAGTAATAAGAAATGTGGCTAACTATCGAACTAGAATATTAATAATGAATTTCAATAATAACATTGAATTTGATGTTGTACCCATTTTAGGTGTAAAAAACGCATTTGGAAAGTTTCCAAATAGTTTTTTTTACATCTAAAACAAAACTTTCGGTGTTACGATATTAATTATTTCATTTCATAATCAATATTCTAGGTCGCTAGTTAGCCACATTTTTTAATTCCACACAGTAATATTGCTAAATTAATCAAAACAGTGAAATATTTGACATCTATTTGCGACGTTGCCCACTTTCAGAATAAACGCTCTTAAAGCGTCAACAAGAAACATGCTGTTTGTGGTTTTGCATAATAATCATTTTCATGCCCTTATCGCTATTTAAATGGGGTCGGCGCAACATATCTTTTTCTTCCATACTTCTCCATTAGTCGTCATCTGTAATTGTATAATAAACAGCAGTGATAACCTAGTGGTGTGACCGTCCGGCTGCCAAGTCACAGCTCTCGAGTACGAACCCAAGGTACGCAGTACTACTTTTCGGATTCATGTGCGTATTGTATGATTATCACTTGCTTCAAAAACGGTGAAGGAAAACATCGTGAGGAAACTCGGCAATGAAATCGGCATCGGCATTCCTGAGAGATATTTCTCGGCAAGTGAAGGCAAGTCAGAGGCCCAGAGGCGGCATAAAAACTCTGACACCAGGTTAGTCACTAATGACACGAAATGAAAGAAAGAAGTTGTATATTAATGTCTTTATAAAATCCTTTTTTATTTTTTTTGTGGTTGTGAAATTATCAAATAACTTCTCCCGCTCTGGGCGGAGCGGGAGGGTGTGTCAGACTTTTACTGACTAAAACCCACCCGTGTTCCTTCCGTTGCCTGTGTGCCGGGGCCGCGATATCCCTTTCGGACAAACCCGCAACCCCGGCAGGACAAACCCGTAACCCCGGCAGGACAAACCCGCAACCCCGGCAGGACAAACCCGCAACCTCGGCATCCTAAAGTAGCTATCCTATTTAATCGTGAAGGCACGAGGTTTAGTATGGTAAAACCTCATTCACAGAACACAATAATACTAAAGAATTTATTGGTAGGTGTACGTTTAAGCGCCATTCACTAAATGTTATTCCACATCTAAACATAATCTAATCACATGTAATCATATTACCTAACACGATTTCAATAATCTTTAATAATAATCTCTCTAAAAATATGGAAGTGATCAAAAAACAAAAATATCCGATAGAAAATCGCTTCCTTTCTAAAGTGTTCATTCGTGAGGTCAAGTGTCATAATATGACAACGCACTATTACGTAATGTGACGTGCAACAGTGATACTGAGAGTATTCTCGGAGTCGGCGTACATCTTGTTTATGTAACTGACTGTACATCTTTGCGATGTAGACGGGCGTTTTTGAGATCTCTCAGATATTCATATTTTATGATAGTTGGAATTTGAATTCCACAACAATATCAGTTTTGTTATTCCAGAAGAGTTACGCAGAGTTAACTATAGTACACTCAAATTTCGCAAATTATGTTTAAGTCTCATGTAATAGGGGGCTGAGCATGACGTCCTGCGTTCGATTCCCAGGTTGGGCAAAGTAATATTGGGTTTTTCCAAAAACGAAAAAATTAGAGTGTACTATGGGTACCTGCCTATTTCTTCGGGAAACGGTACACCTCCGCTTAACCCTTCCGGGAACCAAGTCGTGATGTTATGTAAATATTATCCTAGGCATTTCCAATCAGTTTTACTTCTAAATACATAAAAAACAACACACGTTAAGTACGGGTTTAGAGTAAAATAATAAAACCGTTTTACGAGAAATGTTGCAACAAGATTGATGGTGGTCTGAATTTATTATTATGATTAAACAAACAATAGCTCTATGTGTGAACTTAACGTGTGAGAAATGAATTATGTTCTTTCCTATGCTAATACGCATATTGGTGCATTAAAGTGTTGCTCAGGTTATCGTTAATCAATTTAGTAATGACTCATGAATACAATCAAATGCGTAATTTGTTGCTGTAATAATTGTCTTATTGGTTTAGTGTGCTACTTTTTCATCAATTGAATTATGATGAATAGGCACTTATTTATTTTATTGAAATAATATTACCATCCTATATAAGAAATATAAACTCTTTCAGCGGTTTTAAATCAAAATTATCGAATTATATAATTGAAACTACTGTGGCGGCATCTACATTTCCACATGCGAACTACGCATGAAAGACAGGACGTCAGAAAAAAAATCTGACGTCACACAAATCCTGAGTCGCGCAATTAGAGTTTACTGCGCTAACGACATATTATCAATCGTTGGGCAGTTACCCGCCAGATACGACACCCGACTGGTCGGAGGATCCTCCCTTTTCTAAAGAGGATGAGTGAACTTTACACCCTGTTCCTCATGCCTCTAAATTACTCACTAACAATGTTACTAGCCTACTTGTTGAGAATAAAACCATTGAACGTGTAACCCAACCAATTTAAAACAAAATAATTTTAAGCCTAATGTATTGTATCGGTGACCGTTACCTAGAATAAGTTTATTACGCTATGTTATTCTAATGTTCTCATGTAAGTGGCATTTTTGTCTTTTTGAGAATAAAGTATTTAAACCTAAATGATTATATGAGCATACTGGTGTTCAGCTGCATCCGGTTAGACTGGAAGCTGATTACAACATAGTTCGGCAAAGGGGAATTTAATGATGATGATGATTTTATAAGCTTGGACAAGCCTATAGCGGTAAAATAAAAAGGAAACGTTGTAACTGTTTTTTCACATTATTTACCTATGTTTCATCAAGTTATGGGTGCATTTCTTTTTTTGCTACTGCCTTGCGATATCCTGTAATGACAGTTTGTGTTGTTAAACAAATTAATGTATCTACATCACAAATTCAAAAATTTTAATTTATGATTAAAATGATAAACGCTGCGTTTCAAACGCCCGTCTGCTCACAATGAACTCTTAACATTTTATTGCATCACAGGTCAAAATGACCCAAAAGTTAAAAACAATAGTTTTCTCCTCGCATAGTTCTCAGTCGTAAGATCGCAAGTTTTAACCCTATTGAATTATTAAAGATGGTTTCATACTCATCCGGGTGTGATAAAAATTAATTTGTGGCCCATTGTGATGGCTCTGCACACAATGGGCCACGTTTGTTCGTAATTTAGCGCCTATTGTTTGGTCGGAAATTATCAATGAGCGTTGAAATGAGACAGATCGGGCAATTACGAGTATATAAGGCGTTTTATCTTATAGTCTATTATTTCTCTCTAAACACAGGGAGTGTTCTGGGTGGGTGGGTTATCAATTTAGCTTTTATAGCTAAATTCGTACGTTACTCCAAGTTTCCGTTGCACTTTTTGGTGACTAAATTATTGGCCTTTCTCTTATAGTCTATGCATTTGATGCACAATGGCCTTGAAGTAGTAACTTTGTAGTGCTTTAAAAATAATTATTGGTGGCATCAAGATTAGCTTTATTATCTTCTGCATAAAGCTTATTAGCTACAAAACTTGTCCCGGTTGCTCCACAAATCACTAAATATGTTTAGTGTTAAACGTATTTAAAACAAAGTTCTGCTTCTTTTAAATAAATTTAGCGATAAAGGCATTAAGTGATGTGTGGTTTACGTGGGTCTTAAGTTACTACAATATTTGTCAAGGTCCATATCATCTCATGAAATGAATTACGGGTTTTTATCGCTAGAATTGACTCGACCCCGGCGGAGGCACTATTATTGACCCAAATTGGATTAGATAGACCGATCCTAAATTACTATCAGACCTAAAATAACCGCAGAACGATACGAAATCAAAAGCATTAATTACACCCCATTTTGAGCTAATCAAAACATATCGAGTGTGCCCTAAAGCTGTATTTACACTTGTTTACAACGCATTACACAATGAAATGTGTAAACTGTTATGTGAACATACAACATTTTACACATTTTTCTGTTACGTTCGTGACAGAAGGATTACTTTGACGAGTTATGTGTTATATTTGATGTGTGACCAGCTTCAGGCAATGAATTAGCAAGTTTAAAGGGAAATGTATTACGTCAGTTTAGTTTTGAAGAAAAGTAAGAGTCATAGAGTGTTTATTGAAATCTTATTGAAATTGAAAGCAATACATGTCTGCTGACTCTCTGCATGGCTGCTGGGGAGTTTTTTGCGCCACGGCTTCTTCTCAGCTAAAGCACTAGGAAGTGGTGAAGGGCGTGCGTTTTAGGGGACTGTCTTATGTAATTTTGACGTTCGAAAAGTGCTGATTCTCAGCCTAGTTTGAATTTAAATGACTTTTGATTTTATCCGTCTGGAATAAAGTAACGGTTAGATCTGACAGTATCAAAATCTTTTATCATCATCATTTTAGCCGAAAGACGTCCACTACTGGCCATAGGCCTTCCCAAAGCACCGACACTTTGACCAGCTATCTAATTACTTAACACATTTTTGGTAAACGATTACGACTCATCTGTACGATTCAGATTGTGTTTGATCGTGTATTACGCAATTAGGGTACTGTTCTGTGCTTCTCGCATCCAGCGGATTCTAGCGGATTATTTTATTGCAAATAAAATAAACCTGAAATGAAAAGTCGGTCAAAGCTTTTATTATTTTGCTAAATAAAAACGTAATGATAATGCTATCAATGTTTGCAATAATATCAAGACCAGGACATTCCCATACCGCAATGTGTCACCAATTCATGAAAAACTGTAATAATAATTCATATTTTACACCACAATCGCGGCCTAATTAACTTTTAGAACTATGATATCCATCGCCCCACATACACAATACTTTTCGAACACCTTATTATCAGATTGATATCCAGTGATCTAAAATCTAAGTCTAAATCTAACGCTTAAGTTTACGTTAACGTTGCGTCAGGCGTCTCACGTTACAAGTTAAGTAATTGTTCATTGTGGTCCCTGGTTCGATTCCCAGACTTATCAAACAATAGATTTATCTATTTGACTGTTATGCTAATGAGACCTTGACTTGTTTTACTTTGATTTTTGACTGGAATTGAGGGTAGTTGTGGAATGGTGTCGATTTAATGACTTGATTAGATGTTTTTAATTGCTTGTTTATGATGAAAACAAGGCTGCGATGGTTTGAATTGTACATAGTTGTTACGTTATTCATGTGATTCTATCTGATCATGCGGACTGACTTGCAAATTGCAAAAGACGAATTTGAATTTAGCGTTTAACGCTAAATTCGAACGTCATTATATCTGTCAGCTTCAAAACAGAAACAGAACTACATTTTAAATTCATTAATTACTAGACGTGTTTAGTGATTTGTTTATTTTTATGAATTTTTAATTCTCTCTTTTCAACTAAATCAGTTATTTTTTTAAACGTAAGTATAAGTGGTTTTCTCTAAAAACATTATTTATTTATCAGAAATCTCTTGTTATTTCCAGATGGTGCGCATAAGCGCTGTGGTGGCGCTGTGCGCGATCGTCGCTGTCGCCGGCGCTGCTGAGAGCTCATCTCGTTTCCGTAAGTACCCGCTTATTTATTTAAATTGAATGATTTAAATACGAGCACAAATGGAAATGATCTGTAGTAAAAATAAAATTAGCTAAAAATATAAAATAAATGCAATTTAATACAGCACGAAGTTCTTCTTGCTTTGAGTTACAGATTTAAATATTTTTAGAAAGGGTATTTTTTTATTAATACCAAAGTAGACACAATGTTTAACAATTTCTGTGAAAATGATGTAGTTCAGAGTACTGAAAAAGAGTCAAGTTATCATCTTAATATACAGGCTGTTAAAGAAATTACGTGCCATAGCTTAGGGGTAGGTTCAGTATTGATAAAGGAACCCAGGAAAAAAATTAAATAAAAGAAAAATAAAAACATATTAAAATATTGCAATATCAACCTAATTTAGTACCTACTAACTTAAAATAGCAATCGTTTAGAATTAAAATTATTTTATTTGTTTAAATGCTTTAATTACTTACTTTCATTGCGTTCGATAGTGGGTAGGTAACTCTAGGAAATTATTAATTAGCATTTAAACAAAATAAAAACTTATTTTAAGCAATTTTTTAATCAATTCTAAGCGATTGCTATTTAATTAGTAGGTTACTACATTAGGTTCATCTTATGATAATTTTCGGTTTTTTTTAAAGGTATTATTTTTTTATTTTTTACGGATTCCTTTATCGACTCTGAACTCACCCTAAGCAAGGAATTTCTTTAACACCCTATATTTGGGACCTAGCACTCTAGGCCTAGCGAGCCAGTACGATTATTAAAGTAAGTTAATCCCAATACTATCGGTAAAGTTAACCATCAACCAAAGTTTTAATCCACTGCGATAAAAATATCACACCCTGACTTCTTGCAATGGGGGGGACTATTTCAGAGAATTCGTTTGAAATGAAATTGTTTATTCTGTAAATAGGATATCGGAACCACTTTTATACATCATATAAAAAAAAAATAAGCTAGATGGAGTCGACATTTCCTATATGACTACCCTGAGAAGAAATGTCGAAACAAAACAGGGTCCAAAGTCTCTACAAAGTCCAGACATAATCTTGGTCAGGCCATATGAGGATCAATTCCTTAAACTACCGTCTACAATAATAATGAAACATGTAAAAGTCTAAACATCATGCACTTCGCACTCAAACCAAGTCCGGTAAATTATGTCACACTTAACACACACTCACTTTGTCAAACACAAACGCATGTTTATCGACACATGCTCACCGGTTTATTGTTAACAACATAGTTGTATGCTTTATGCACTTCATGCGTTCCTGGTAGCCTGGTGCAACAGCTTGACGAATCAGCTGTTAGTTTAGACACTTTCACGTCTGCATGAGTTTGTAACACATACCTTCATTGAGTAAATACTCAATACTCAATCATTTTTTGCAGTATTTGTATTGACAAGATGTTGATATCGATACATCTGTGAAAATGTACATTTTGACATGAAGACTATGACGTAGACTAGCTACTGAATAGTTGCTGCACGACTTCGCTATCCGAACTAATATCACAAATGTGAACGTGACTTTGATTGTTTCTTTGTTACGCTTTCACGCTAAAACGGCTGAACGGATTTGAATTAAATTTAGCTCATGTGTAGACCATGACCTAGGTTAGGTCAAAGGATACTTTGTATCTCGCTAGTACGTTTCCGTGGGATAATTTTCAACCTCAACCGCAAAAGCTAATGTATCTATAAATAGCTGAACCAGATAACGCACAGTCTGAGTACATCAAACCTGGAACAAGCTTCAATTCCTATATCATATATCAGTAAACCTCCAAAACTTAGGCCCGTATTACAGAACCTCGCTCAAGAGTCAAAGATTACTTAAAATTTGTGTAAAGCCATTTCATTGGTTGAAACTAGTTTTAAGTAATATTTGAGTCTTGAGAGACGTTCTCTAATACGGGCCTTAGATGTCAAAGTATATGAAGTGTGTCAAGTAGTGGAAGAATTTCCTTTACTTTCAATTTATTTTGTACCAATGTTTGTTGACAAATATTTTATACAATCTAACACTAAAACATATTTATATTAGTTATGTAAAATTATGGACAAAGAAATATTAAAAAAGTTAAGGGAAAAGCTCATTGGGCTGTTAGTGGGAAAAGGGCCCAAAACGCTGGCAGCGTTGTTACCACGTTGGTCGGCAATGCTGATTCTTTGACCTAAAATCTTACCAGCCCTCTGGTCACGTCACATTTCCTTTACTTGAAAATGTCTGGCTAAGCGGGTGATCACAGAGTCAATTACACGAAGCTACTGTTGTTAAGGCCAACCACACTATCGCGGTCGTAAAAGCCAACGATTTTAGAGATAGGTATAGATTACATGAAATGGGTAGTAATCATTCTAAGTAGGTATAACTAACCTATAGCCTAAGCAACACAGAGAGTAGAAATTATTATGGAGAATCCTGGCGTATCAAAAGCGTTACAAATTCATTCAAAAGCTTGAACTTACTTACTTGTTACTATTTAGAAGAAAAAAGCACGTACCCATAAAAGATCGCCAAATATAGAATCATGATCATCATCAACCATCACTATAGAACGAAGAGAGAGTAGAACATATTATCAAGAATCTTTGCATAGTAAAATCGTACAAATATAACGTGGAAAATTGATTCAAAAGCTTGAAAGCAGTATACAAAAAACACATAAAGGAACGCCAAATATAGCCAGCAACTCCTTCTACGTTAGAATGCATATAATGCTACATACAAAACGTTTCACACAGCTGGTAAACAATAATATCTGACTTTTGAGTTCGTTATGTAATTTGTAATCGCGTGAATAGATTGTCGATTGTCCGATCGCAAACACAACTGATATTGTCAAAGTTATCTCATTATTTAATAGTTTTTTGTTGGTGGTAATATTTTGATTGGTAATTCATATTCACCTTCCTGCCCTTGGCCTGTCTTACTTGGGGTCGGTATAACTCGTTTTTTTCTTTCATTCTCGCCTTTCAGCCGTCTCTCGTATCATTTACTCCTTTTTCTTCCAACTCATCTCGCACATTCCATCCATATTTTCTTTGGTCTTTTAGCGATAAGACCGCCCATTGTGTCACCCTACGTAAAATTTCTAGATTTATATGTGTGTAATTCGTATGGTGTACGTAATAAAGAGTATGCTATTCCATTCTTCTCTCTTTTGATCCATCAACATCCTGATCCTAACTATATATTGTTATAAATGCGAAAGTGACTTTTTTATTTGTTACGCTTTCACGCTAAAACGCCTTAATGGATTTGAATGAAATTTAGCACATGGGTACACCATGCCCTGAATTAAGGACACAGGATAATTTTTATCCCGATATTTCTGCGGGATCGAAACTTATGCGTGTGAAACCAGGTCGCAGCTAGTAGAAAATATTAATAGTAAAATGTTGATTTAGGATTCTTCGATTTGCATACATATTGTAATCGATTAATTTTGCGATTAACTCGCTGCTAAACACCACGCTTTTGCAAATTACACTTTTATTTTTATTTTACATAAAAAAAGAAACATCTTAATCACATGATTATACACGGCAAAATTAATTAGGATTGTAAATAATCGATTTGAGGTGAATGCACGTTATTAATAGTAATACATTGTTAGTGTTTATCTTATATTTTTTTTAATAGGTACCTATATCGTTTTACACAAAAGTCCATGTTACGTAGGTACTGTAACTTCGAAAATATTATGGAAACGATTCTTACGCTGGTGTTGTGTGATATTTTTGATGTATTTAATTACATCTTGGAATGGTCCACTCAAAAGATTTTTTTTGTAAAAATGGGTATTCTTTTTGCTGGTAATATTATAGCGAAAAGATGTAAATATATTTGTCTCTTTGTATATATTTTTGACGAACGCATTTTTTTGCAAAATGCCTGTATAAATATCAAGATGCATGTTAGTATTTAAGATTTTGTGTATGTTTAGTCTAGTGTACATTTTGTAAAAATTTGTATATTGTAAATATTGATGTGTTTGAATCATTTCTTTTTATTTATGTTTGTGTATCTAGATTAAATTGTAATATGTTTTACAGAACCAAGAAAACGCAAGACTGGTACGTACACATACCCGCAGATACAGCCTTTTATGTGCAACCTTATCAGTTTGGGTACAGCATTGATTTATCGATGGTTAATTATTAAAATATTTGTTGAAAGTTTGATCAGAAAGCACATCTTTCTTAACCCGTTGCAAAACGAATGCATAATATACAATCCATGCAAAACAAATCCATGGAGAAATAAAAATGCAGTTACTTTAGAAAGCCTTTAAAAAAATGTAATCATTATTCTGAAAAATATTGTCCGTCTCGAATTTTTTTCTCAAATTCGTTATGCTAAGAAGACTCTTGATGACTCTGTAGAAATCGAACTCATTCTATTTCTAAGTTCGATTTCGGTAAACATCGATACAATCAATGCATCACGTACCTGAATGATGTCACTTAACATTATGCCACACTTACACAGCCCCTTGCTTGTAAACGATATAATATTTCGTTAAAATAGAGACAAATTCCAGATATTTACCAATCAATCCCATTGTTTGATAAAAAATTCGTTACCTGAATTTAGCCTTGAACCTTGGGCAGAATTCAATTAAGAACATTGTATTCATTGAATGCGTCTGTCTATTTATTTGATGAAAGTTATGATCTCTCACACCCACTTAGTCAAATACTGGTCAAAAGATGGATAGATTATTGGCTACTGCTGCTTCCTTCAAACCATTAGTTTATCTGGCGTGCTAGTTAGCCCTTTATCATCTCACTATGGCAGCATTATCAAATGTTTACGAGCAGAGGGCACCTCACTCCACGCTTCTGGAACTATCTCCTCCCTTCTTCTTGATATTCAGATTACTATCTTCTTGATACTTCTTGACATTTCTGGACACTTACACAGCTTTGCCCGCGGCTGCACTCGCGTGGCACCCCTTTCTTTTTTTTATGTTATAGCTTATTTGTTGCTATCGCAATAAAAATAGCCGATATGATGAATTTTAGACCTAGAAGCTAACTTATAAGTACTCACAGAGTTTGCCAAACAAACTTAGATTCAGAATCAATTACCAAACTGAATGTTTATATTGTTCATTTTCTTTCATTACAAACATTTTGAATCAAATATGCAAACAATCTGTTTAAGCGTGCAAACGAATAGTCACATAATTATGCTTGTCTAGATACTAATCGTGATAAAATTCAAATTGTTTACGCAATTCATAATTTTTCACGGTATATAACTATGTTATTATTCAAAATATTTCGGCGGCAATTAATTCTTCATACTTTCGATCTGTCTTCACTTTCTAGCTGGTTCTGCATTTTTTCTATTTTAATGACAGCTCTTTGACGATTTAGTAAATTATTAGTATATTTTAGTAGCGTTATAATTACCTTAACATCACCTAATGTCTTCACTTACTTATTAATTTACCTATACATAAATTATTATCTTCTAAATCTTCATAATATGCATACTTATGCCATATGTCGCCCGCAGGTGCAAAAGAGTAAATTACAAATAAAAAAGAAGATGTAAATAACAAATTAATGATTATTTCATATTTATAAGCTTGTCTTTAAGGTTTCTTTTGTTATAACTTGCTTTGACTTGATTCTGTCGCCATTTGTGTCACTATACAAGTCATAAATGTAACTGACTTCACTTAATTTTATGACAAGTATAGTTAAAAAAATTGCAATTATTTCATTGGCAAATAATTTAGTAAATTTGGTTTTTTTTTTCTTTAAATCCGTGAATAAATCACAGCTTGTGAAAAAAAAAACGCTAAGTAACT
This sequence comes from Agrochola macilenta, assembly GCA_916701695.1. NCBI lineage: Eukaryota > Metazoa > Arthropoda > Insecta > Lepidoptera > Noctuidae > Agrochola > Agrochola macilenta. The sequence goes on along the minus strand of OU753572.1, from coordinate 3,951,581 downwards.
GTTTTCTTTTCCAAAAATATTTACAATTTACGCAAATTCTCTAAGCATTTAACTTTAAATTGTCATCTTTCAATGCGTGTTCAGATAAATTCGATTTCTTTGGACTCTGCTCGTAAAAAAGTGTTGCAGTTCATTTTATTTGAACACGTTAAGAATTTGCTTATGTTTACTTTAATACTGGTTTGTTTTCTTCTTATATTTCTATAATATTTCTATTAGATTAGAATTTATTAATATCAATTATTCTACTTTGTCTTCTGTTGTAAGTTGTAGTTAGTAAAACTTTTCTTTCTTGTATCTGTCTACCTACAATCTTTTCATGGTTGTATTTTTTTTACTAGTTTTTCTTTAATTACTAATATTTTAATTTGGTTATTTAGCAACTAATTCTGTTGTTTAAGTACTCTCTTTCAGCTAATTAATAGGATTCTTTGTATTTTGTAGTTGCTTATTTTCTTCTATCTTAGATATTATAACTTAGCTGTTTCTTTTGTAAAGACCTATTTACATTTTCATTCGTTTATGCTCATTCAAAATATCTGTTCGAATTATTGTTGTATCAATAACAATTCATGCTGTATTGAAAATAATAATAGGTCTTCATTGTCCTTCTTAATTTTCATAACTTCTTTCCTTTTACTGATCAATTCTGTCATCGGCTTTAACAATTCCAAGACCTGTTAAATACTAGTATATATCTTCAAGAGCTAACTAGTAGTGAGTAGAATGGTTGGTGGGGGTTATCCAACTCCTGGTTGCTGATGAAGACCATGGTTTCCAGCGGACCTGCAGCCGGAGAAGCAGGCGGAGGTGGATGACATGGTGAACAATCTTTTGCAGTGGATACAGGGCTTATACCAGCAGAAGAATAGGAAAGGTGCACATTAGTTTTAAGATCTAGGCTATAATTAGTCTTAAGGATTTTTCTAGGTATATGTTTGTCATTGTATTTGAACTTAAGGACAATACCTATTTCAATAAAAGCGCAATCAATAATATAAACAATAATATTTTTACAGGTGACATTTTCTAAAATAAATGACCATAAAGTAATATAAGGCCATCAATACTAAAGAAATTCAACATAATAATACATAACTATTTTAATCGTAGGACCTTAAACACCAAATATTTTGCACGAATCACATCTTCTAGCAATCACTAGGCACAAGCACATTGGGTCTTAATGGAAATATCCTTCAATAGTATCTTTACTTATATACTCTTTATATACTTTCAGCTCGTCAGTATTACGGAGGGAAACCAGAAAAACCGAGACCTTTTGAACCGGCGAACCAATACCTGCCCCCTGCATCCGGATACCCAGCTTCTGGCACTCGACCTTCACCGACCTACAACGAAGGTCCGTCGCCAAGCCCAACCTACCAACCGAGTCAGCCTTCATACCAACCTAGCGAGTCACCTTACAAACCTGAGTCTCCTTACAAGCCTCAACAGCCGTTCCAACCGAGTTATAAGCCAAGCCTGCCAACTCAACCTGCTTATCAACCGTCACAACCGACATACCAACCGTCTCAGCCGTCATACCAACCGTCTCAGCCTTCCTATTCTCCTAGTCCATCAACTCCTAGTTACCAACCAAGCCAGCCTTCAAGTTCACCGTCTTCACCATCCTACCAACCATCCCAACCATCCCAAGCTCCAAGTTATCCTTCTTCTCCCAGTTACCAGCCTTCTTCTCCAAGCTACCAGCCTTCCCAACCCTCTCAACCGTCCCAACCTGGTTACGATTACTCAAAACCTAGTTCCCAATCCAGCCAGACCGATCAAACGACGCAAGCGATTTACGTGTCACAAGAAAGTGGTGATAGTGTAAACACTGGATTCATTTCTAGTTCGATTTCCAGCAGTGTCACCGGTACAGTTGTTGAATCTACACAAACGCAAGTTCAAACTGACGATGATGACCGTCATCCTCCTCACATTCATGAGATCACAGTCGACTGTGGCAAAGAAATGATGACTATTAATATTGAATTCAACAAGGTGTACAATGGAATCATCTACTCTCAAGACCACTACAATGAACCCGACTGCGTTTATGTAAGAGAGAACTCTAACCAAGCCAAGTACTCTTTCACAGTTAGCCTAAACACTTGTGGTACTAGATTCTACAGCGATTTCGAGAATGAAGGTCAAGCTTACTTAGAGAACGTCCTTGTTCTACAAAACGAAGTCGGCATTCAAGAAGTTTGGGATCACATCAGAAGAGTCAGATGTCTGTGGGAAGGAAACCTAAAGAAGCAGCTGGTCCATTCTCTCAGTGTCGGTATGTTGAACCAGATTACCAGCAATTTCAGTGGAGATACTGCCATGGCTCGCTTGGACATCCAAGCCGGAAGAGGACCTTTCGCACCTGAAGCAAATGGGTTAGTCAAGATCGGAGAAACCATGACCTTAGTTGTGTCAGTAACAGGAGATGCTGGTTTCGACATCCTCGTTAGAGAATGTATAGCTAGAGACTCAGAAAGTCGCAATGTTGTTCCTCTGACTGATGAAAATGGTTGTGTCCTAAAACAGAAGGTCTTCGGTGCCTTCCAAAAAACTAGAGACACGGGAAACACTGGAGCTTCAGTCATAGCATTTGCTTTCTTCAACGCTTTCAAATTCCCTGATGAAATGGACCTGATTATTCAATGCGAGGTCGAACTGTGTAAGACTGACTGCGATGTCTGTCCTAACCCTGGAAGTATAGAGCCTAGAAGGAAGAGACGAGATATCGTCCATATTGGGAATAGTACTGTACAAGAACCTTCGACGATTATTGGTAAAGGGTTAAGGGTTGTTTTGGCAGAGGATCTTCCACAACCTACAGGATTTTGTATGTCTCCACCAGCTGCTTTATGGGGTGGTAGTCTAGTACTCTTTGCGTCATTAATGAGCAGTATCCTTGTATCATACTGTTGGCAGAAATCTCGAGGTTCCGCTAAGTTTTCGTAAGCAATCTATATGCATTAGGTCTTAGCTATCTTTCCGTTATTTATAGAGATATCGAAATGAACCTTTTGCTGAAATCTCGATAATGATTCTTTGAAATACCCATAGGTTGATAAGTATTTATAAATATTGAATGTTGTATAGATATGCAGAAATATGAAGAGTAAGTTATGGTACAAAGTATTTAAATTTTATGAAGATGATGTAGATTTTACAATGAACACAATAGCGGTTGATGTTTTTGTTGTGTTGTTGAGTAGATGTCTTAATATGAATAAACCTGAAACTATGACAGATTAAGATCACATTCATGTAGGTAATATTTTAAGATCTAAGGGAACAATATAAAATGTTAAACAACCAGCAATTTTTGCAGAATAAAGTGACATTAGGAACAAGAATACACTGCCTCCCACATGTAAGTCTGCCATGGGAAAATCTGCAGTATTCCATACGTTTGATTGCCCCGTGAGATACCGCGTCTTGCGCTATTCGAGTTTTTTATATGGGTTCTTTTTTGCTGTCATTGTTTTCCGTCAGTAAAATTGCATGTACTGGCGTATGTTGTTTTGTATCGTCTACTTAATTTAAAAATAGCATCAAATGCTGTTGTTACTTTGTCAATCTTTCACTTCATTAAAATGCATTCGCGCAGCATTTGAATAAATACCACTGCCAACAAAATGCGATTTATTTAAGTTATTACCAATAGATTAGACTTAAGACACAATTATCGATGTCATCATTGGAATACGAGAAGACTTAGGGTTCAGGTCTAAAATTATTATTGTAAAAGTATGTCGCTGTGTGTGTCCTTCAGACATCATAAATATTTTATGAACTTACCAATAATAATTTGTTATTATCTAGGGTTTCGTCATTTTGACTTATCTGATTTTAATAATTTTGAATCAAATGAATAAGTTAAAGTTCATATCTGTTATTTCAGTTTCCAAAATTGTTTCCTGTATATTAATTCGTGTAGAGATTTTCTTCTCATGTCAAAGAATGCCTTAGTCTTGATCCAATATGTACAAATGTCCATAAGCACATAACGACTTTTGCTATTTTGAAAAGAGACGCATTATTAAAGTGGCCAAAATGGCCGATTGTGTATGTAATATATGTAACATTCATCTAAACTTATTTTAAAATAAATGATGTGAAGTATTTCTCTGCATAAAGATAACCTATGATAAAAGTATTTTTATATTAATTATAGCTGTAAAAACATACTTTTAATTATGTATTAAAATAAGTTATTTGTATGTGTAAATATTAGAATTAAGTTTTTGTAAGTATTAAAACATTATTTGTAGAAGAATCGCTTCTTTATTATCTTTTAGTCTCCCAGCTAAGAATATTTATTTTCCTTGTGTAACAGCTATAAAAGATTACATCAAAAAACGAATCTGAATAATAATTGTTTATGTAATAGTAGTTTCTGTTCTTATATGCAGATTAAAATACATATTATGTCGAATAATAAATAGATGCAAAATATTAGGTGCATTATCATTATCAAACACACATTATTCAAAGATGCTAGCAAAAGCAAAATGTAACCTTTTTTTATGATAGACGAATCTTCTATAGAAAAATGTTACATTGAACAATATTATCACATCTACAGCTCGTAAGTGTATTAAAGCAGGACAAGGCATTTTCATTCCAGGAAGTGACGAGCATAGATCACTACGCTCTTCTACAAAAATGTTATTTACAAAACTCAGATAAGAGGTACTGTTTTGTAGAGAGATCTGAATGTTGGGTAACAAAAACAACCGACTTCCGAAAAAAACACTACAAAGTGAAAAATAACTTTAATTTCGGAAGTCGGTGTCTTTGGTTTTGAATTTTCGTTTTTTGCCACCGACTTCCGAAATTAAAGTTATTGTGTTGTTTTTCGGAAGTCGGTTGTTTCTTTTTGTAAAAAGTTTTTTGTTGTGGTACCTACCCCAAACAAATTCGAATACCAGTACCTTCTATGTCAATAACAGTCACAGGAAGTTATCATCATATCATCCACATATACAAAGTGGAAAAAATACGTATTATTGAAGCTTACTCAAAAACTATCCCAGAAAAGTTAATAAAATTTATATGGGACCAATCCGGGAGCATACCCTTTCAAACAAAAAAAATATTTTTAAAATCGGTCTACAATTGACGGCGATATCGACGGACATACATAAAAAATAAAAACATACCTACGCGTCGAACATATACACTCCTCCTTTTTGGAAGTCGGTTAAAAAGGGATGAATGAAAGACAAATATGCATTCACCTGAGATGAGAATGTTAAGTGACGAGAGTGGAGAAGATAAGGAATATTTATATCTATTTAAATTCTTACTTAATACGTAAAAGTTACACATGTGATGCGGACAAATGAGGGGTAGGTGACAAGAAAAATGAAAGAGGATAGCTACCTATAAAAGCAGACTAAAGAAAAGATGATAAATTGAAAGGCAGTGAAAACTGCTCTGAGATGACTGCTGATAATAGATAAGTATAAAGAAAACACTCTTTTCTTGCTAATACTTTTAATCAGCACAAGTGTACTATTTCACAATAAAACGACGACTCACTGTGCATTACATTTTACCATTTAAAACGGCTTTTGCCTCACCCAGAAATAACGATAATATCATAACCGTTATTTCTAAGTGTTGCCAAAGTAAAATAATACATTCAGTTGCCATAATGAAAATACATTTAAAAGCCGACTAGTATATAGTTATCTGTGTTTAAAAGGCATTTGAACTTTGACAGTGTTGTCACAGTGGATTTTATAAATCGATATAAAAATATTACTTTAATTTTAAATTGAATCAAAGAAATCACGACAGGAATATGGATGAAAAAGACGTACAGCACTGATTACAAATTAATCGGGATAAAGGGCAGGAAGTTGATGAGAACTGGTTTTTAGTTGCACAAACGCTGCTTTCACACTGGGTGGAAGTAAGAGGAATCTATGAAGTCCCATTTTACAAAATTATTTTCTTACTGGTCATAAACAAATGAACACAATGGCAAGACCAATAATTGATGTCAATGGTAACACAGTCGCTATTGTATTCTATAATTGAATGAATACAGTGTATCAATCGGTTATCAGTCTCCAATGCAAGTGTGAACTGAACCATTGTTTTGATCTTAAATAGTTTGTTTATTATTTTATCTCTGTGACAACAAAATTATATACATAAAGATAGTTGATAACGTATATGGATCGGTAATTAACGACATGATTGTTAATAGTAAGTAGAGCATTATCGTTCATTTGGTTGAGACTAGCACAGACAGACCAGGGAAGCATGGTGCAAAAGAAAAGAGGCCTATAATAATACTCAGCAGTAAATGGAACAAGACTGTCAATGATGATGATGAAAGCAACATCGTGAAAAGGCTCGTCTGAGGAAGTTGCCATCACTCCTATCTCTGCCGCCAAGCAGTGCTGTTTTCCGATGTGATAAGTAAGTATAGGTGCAGGTAAAATGAAGGGCACATTAGGTATTGCAACGTTGTCTCTACGGTTATAAATCACATAGCACACACATACTTACGTATACATACAGCATGGTGAGGTGAATCGAGTTTTTATTTTGGACCGACTCAACTGTTTTTCGATGTAGACGATATTTTCACGATTCGTGAGCTTGCGAATACTGTCGTATGAAATTATACACCACAATCAATCTGCCTAGCCTTTTCCCAACTATGTTGGGGTCGGCTTCCAGTCTAACCGGATGCTGCTGAATACCAGTATTTTACATGGAGCGACTGCCTATCTGACCTCCACAACCCAGTAACTGGGTAATACGATACCCCTTGGTAAGACTGGTGTCAGACTTTCGGGCTTCTGACCTCGTAACGACTGTCAAAGATCCACGAATGACAGCCGGGACCAACGGCTTAACGTGCTTTCCGAGGCACGGAGGATTCTCGGTATGTAAAGATGGTCACCCTTCCACTGACCAACTCCGGCAAGCGTAGCTTAACCTGATGGATCGACCAGTGCGGCTGTTGTTACTTAGCCACGAGCTCCTCGAAATTATAACGAAACTAAACGAAATTATACACCACACTAAACCAAAAAATTAAAGATAGGTTAATAGGTAACGGCAGCAACCGGGCATTTATCCAGACTCCGGGGCTGCTACTGAGAAATTCCTGATGAATTAATAAAGAATGAGAATGGTTTTTTTCTCCCTCAAGATCAGTTCAAGAGTTACCACATAACATAACATCACACCTGTTTTTCCCCGAAGAGTTATGCAGAGGTGCATCTATACAACACCCACATTTCGCTTTTTTATGTTTAAGTCCCTACCCAGTAATGCCCGAATTTTTTACGTTTTACTTTTACATTTTTTCGATTACGTATCTTGTACATAAATGATAAAAAAATATATTTTAGAAATAAATTAAAAGTATGAAAAAAAATTAGTGTCCATAAGGACACACTCATCATTTACAATATCAAAAAATACAACTAATTGGTGAAAATCTAATCAGCATAAAATCTAATCTTAGCCGAGTAGAGCAGTGGTGGCCCAGTAGAGCAGTGGTGGCCCAGTAGAGCAGTAGTGGCCGAGTAGAGCAGTGGTGGCCCAGTAGAGCAGTGGTGGCCCAGTAGAGCAGTAGTGGCCCAGTAGAGCAGTGGTGGCCCAGTAGAGCAGTAGTGGCCTAGTAGAGCAGTGGTGGCCCAGTAGAGCAGTAGTGGCCGAGTAGAGTAGTGGTGGCCCAGTAGAGCTGTGGTGGCCCAGTAGAGCAGTGGTGGCCGAGTAGAGCAGTGGTGGCCGAGTAGAGCAGTGGTGGCCGAGTAGAGCAGTGGTGGCCGAGTAGAGCATTGGTGGTCCAATAGAACAGTGGTGGCCCTGTGGTAACGGCCGTGATTTACGAGTTGTAGGTCGTAGGTTCGAACCCTGACAGGCGCTTTACTTTGTGTAATTTATTTCATAACCACTGCTCTCAAAAACGGTGAAGGAAAACACGAATTCGAAGATATGTGACATCTACCCACCCGCACTGGGCTCGCGTGGTGGATTACGGCCCACTCCCTCTCACAAAGAGGAGGCCTGTGTCACAGCAGTGGGTACATTATAGGCTAATTATTATGCTATGAACACGTGTTATTTCACTTTGCCCGACCCGGGAATCGAACCCAGGACCTCATGCTCAGCAGTTGCGCTTGGAACCACTAAACGAACGAGGCAGTTTACACATTACATAACTTAGAGTTAACACAACTTGTGCAATACCTACAGTATTGCACGGTATGTGCTTTCCTCGTAGGCAGATTTTTTGTAAACAAAATGAATGATGATGAAAGTAAACATTTTCAATTATATTACATTAAGACCTTCATTAATACGTATGCACATAAACACTTAGTTATAGTGTTTCCTGACGTGTAACGCCAGATGATAGCAGATTGACGAAAATATGCAGCTGTTTGGAACAATTACTTTTGCTCGTGAAGTCACCCGCGTAGATGTCGAATTACGTAACTAAACAGCTCAGAATAGAAAATGCAAAGCGTGCTTTATACAATTGCTTAAACCTCAACATCATCGCTTAGATTTTTCGAACACTGTTGGGGTCGGCTGCATTCTAACCGAATGCAGCTGAATACCATTATTGACTGAGCGAGCGAAACGTCTCTGCTTCAAATCTGGCCAAATTTGCTTTCGTGTGTCAGTTTGTTGGTACTCCTCTATAGGTCATATTTTATAACCGATCTAGACGAAACTTGGTATTCAAGTTTTAAGACTTTATAGTTTTATTTTTCGTCGGGAATTTTTGATTGGAGGCGTACTTACTCCAAAAAGGCGCAAAAATTAGGCTGCTGGATATCTCTGCCTTAAGAGATCCGATTTCGATGATAATTTTTTTATTCAAACGGTAAACTACTAGGTACTCTAAATTGATCTCATAAAAATTTTGGTGAAGATCTGATGAGGATCTTCGGCGCAGAATAGCTCTTAAAAATGCAGTAAATTGCTCACTTTTAGATTTCTACCAGTGGAATCGGCCATTTATCTACTAGGTAGGGATTGATGAAGCACCTGAGACCTACTCATCACAAAACTAGAGAGAGATTTACTATAAAAAACATGGTAAATATCCCGTTTTAAATAACTTTAGTGGTAAGTATATTAATTGTTGCAAAAAGATCTCTACTGTTCGCAGAACTACTAGTTTTAAATGGAGCGAATGCCTATCTGACTTCCACAATCCAGTTACTTGGTAACACGGGTATCTTGGTACCTAAGGCCGATTGTCCACGACGGTACTCGAATGTAACGTGTTACAAACACAAATCACCAATGAGAAGCATTCTCACAGTGTTATTATTTCGATGGTAGTCGATCTTCGCAGGGTGGCTTGTAGCAGCTGGATAAGAGTAGCCGAGAATTGAGCTGAATGGCGTGCAATTGCAGAGACCCATGTCCAGCAGTGTGGCTGGTGATGATGATGAGTCCGTATACACGACGCGACAAAATAACTAGCGTTATTAAGAGTCCGTACGATGCTGTTTTGGTGATATTGGGCGAGATTTGCCTCGGTATCTGTATGACCTAAGAGTTTGTTATTTCGACACATTAAACTTGGACTTGTAATCTTTAAATCTGTTGAAACAAAAACACGATTCGATAAAAAATTCTCGATCAAAAAATAAAAACAAAAAACCTCGTTTTACACTTATTTTGAGTTAGATCTCTGAAACTATAAGGAATTTAATGATGGTTTTTAATCGAATAGATAGGTAATAATATTATCTCAAATCGTGACGATTTATTTTTTTATTTTTCTACACGGGTTTCTCGCGATTAGCAATTATGTGATTTGGCGCTTACGTTATTTTATTCTAAGCGAGCACACTCTCTTGCTGTCTCTCATTTCGCACGCGGTAGTAATAGCGCTATCCTTTTCAATTTGTTCAATCGACTCAATCAGTCTGCTACGGCATCTGTTGCAAGGTGAACCTATGTTTGGCGAAATTACAGCGAGAGGATTTAATTATCGACAATTATTTTGAACTATTTTGTTTTGTTGTAAAAAGAAGTTGAAAAGAGTTTTGTGTCTGTGTTTTGAGTTGTGTGTGTGTTTGTGTTTTGTGAGATATTTATTTAAAGTGTAAATAAAAATGGGTAAAAAGAAAACTCTCGGAAAAAGGAAACAATTAAAACGTCTGAGGGAACAACTTCGTATTCTGAACGATGGAAAAAGAAAGTAAGTACATAACTACGGATATAAATAAAGGTATCAATTCTTTTATTTATGTAGCTACTTATATTTATTTCAATTATTCTAAGTATGAACACAAAGGTCGGTTTTGCATACTATGTTTCGAGTTTCAACCTTATTGATACGAGATAAAGCTCATGTCTAGTGTCACGTGACCCTGCTGCTGGCTGTTGATAAAGTTTAAATTCATTTGATCAGTCGCAAAATACGCTTATTTATATTGTTTTTTTTTGTAAATAAGTATACTACATTTACAATAAGATTAGAAATAAACAAAACTTTTTACAGTTCAACCGATTTTGACTTCTATTCCGTATGCATAAGGATGAAAATAAAAGCAAAAACGTGATTATAATACCAACTGTTATTTATTATGATAGGTACAGACGCCAGCACATCAAGTTACTACAATCTGTCAAATTTCTTTAATAGATTTTCAACTTTATCGCTAAAGAATAAGGCTCAATATTGATTGGGAAAATTTTACAGATTGGAGTAGATTGATGTGCTGGCGTCTGTACGTACCACTCGTAGTTTCTGATACCCACGTTATAGGGAATAATACTACTACTAATAATAATAATAATAGGTAAGTAATACTATAAGGTCAGGAACAGGTACCTAAATAATTATGTGAATGTTGTGTGTTATTAGTTTATTACCTATGTTATATTACGTTATTTTATTATATTAGGTTTTTTACTATATTTGCAGAAAACCAAACATTTCGTTCATTGAGCTTGAGAATGTGACGAATGAAACCGGACCGGCGGCGGCGCCGCCAGCGCGCGTAGATACCGGCACGAGCGGCGGCGGCGCTGGCACCCGCGTCGCGTTGCCGGTCGTGACGGCAGCGGCGGTCCAGCACGGACATTTGGAACAGGGAAATGGGTACTCGCCGCTATCGATTGGCGGTACGGACAAGTAAGTACATAAATAAATACCTACATATACCGGATGACTGTTTTTTACCGTCTTGAAAAAAATTGGGTAAGTATAATAAGTGAACGGAGTAGTAACTTAATGCATACCTTTTTTTTTTGCACAGCTTAGAAAGACATTGATCTATAAAAAAATGCTACAAATTTCAAGTAAACTTATCATATTAGAACAAAATAAATAAATAGGTAATCTTTATTTTGTCAGAAGAAACAACCTCACAACAAGTTCTACACTTGTAAGTATTTTCTATGAATCTAAAAGGTTAGATACTTACGCAATAATTAGTAAGACTCAATGCACAATAAAAAAATCGGGTTGTTATAAATCCGATTCACCCTGACCCCCGTACTAGAAAAAAAAAAATTGTGAGGTAAGATAACACACCTTGCAAATACCTACCACAAAGCAAAACTGGGTAAAATGTATCACATATTCCAATTGTCGTTTACTTGATTTTTTACCTTGTAGGTAGTAGCGAAGTTCACATAGTATATGTAAAATTTTAAGATGTTATCTTGGTGTACAATAATGTTTGTATTGAGAAAAAAAAAGAAAGAGAAAATGTGGAAAAAAAACGACTAATTGATAAAAAATATCGATTTTCAAATCATACGCAAGTCGCGTATGTTTTTAATATCGAATTAAAAAAAAAACTAGGTAAGTATGCCATATGCTTCTTCTTTAGGTAAGTTCACCTACTACTTCTTACCCATTTTTTTTCTACAAAAAAATTCACCCGTATGTAGAATAAAGGTAAGTATTTTTTTAATTCCCGTTAGTATTTTTCTTTGACCCACCTCGTTGCTCTATCGGTCGCAAGCGCTACTGCTGAGCGTGACGTACCACGTACGATGGTGGGTACTATTACCGGGTCGGGCAAAATGGTATTGGGGATTTTCCATTAGTAAATCAAATTCTCAGTCCGTAGTCTCGATTTGTGGCAATACGCTCGCCCACTTATATTAACTCATTAGTTCAATCATTGATATTTTTAAATAATTAATATTATTTATTCGAACTGACGAATTATATTAAAAGGAAAAAAAAAACATTTTCTCAATAATGACTCTTTTTTTTAAATTTTGCAACTTTTTAATTTCATCCCTCAGATAAGTTTCGATATTCCCGGGAATTTCCGAGACCGTAAAGTCTTGATTTTTTTTTTCGTGTACCACGTGAGCGATGCCGTACCCAAATGCTATTATTCAAAAAGTCCAAAAGTTTAAATTCTTATTGTTTTAGCAAAGACAAAACAATACCAACACAAATCCAACATGACGACGCGGACGAACTGAACGACGACGATGATGAGCTCGAAAACTTAGTTCATGAGAATCAAAGGTAGGAAATAGAAATGAATGCATCGATAATAAATTGTAGAATACGTGCCACGAAAGAAGAAAAAGAGACCTAAAATCGTCTACTGCGCAAGTCAAACCACGCGGTGTGTGAAGTCTCTTCTTTCGTGGTGCGTATTTTACTTGTATTTTCAATTGTATTTTTTAAAGGCGGATATTCTCGATTCAACGGTTTTTAGGGTTCCGGTTGTGGTAACAATTTTAAAGAGGAGTTACTACTACGTCAAGTCGTATATTATATGAAAGAGCTTTGGCCATGCGAAATCATCGGAGCTATTCAAAGATATATTATTTCAGAACATTCATGCTTACTATTGTTGTCTGCTTTATATTTATGTAACAAAATGTATTAATTTTAAAGGTTTCCGGACGAAGAGCACACGTCAGATAGAAATCATGTAGGAATCAATGAAGAATCAGATGAAAGAAGAATCATAGACCTTAAATATTTTCTAAAACAATTAAAAATAATTTCTAGCCACTCAACAGCTTTCGGTTGCGGTATAAATAATTTGGAGTTGATAGGGGAGAAAAGGATAGGCTTGATTTCAAAATTAAAATTCAAATGCAATATGTGTAATGTTGAACTTACTACAGATACGTCCAAACCTAGTCCAAGCGACAATTTGAATGTAAATACTGCCGTAGTAACAAGTGCTGCTATTACAGGTGTAGGATACACACAATTGCAAAACATATTTATGTCAATCAATGTTCCGTTTATGACAGAGGTTTTTTATAAGAAAATTGATAACCAAGTTAGTGAACAATGGGAAAAGTTAGCTACAACTGAGATGGAAGCTGCGGCTGCTCGTGAGAAGCAAAGTGCATTGGACGAAGGTAGAGTAAATTCAGATGGAATCCCTGTCATAGACGTAATCGTTGACGGTTGCTGGGCCAAGAGGACCTACAAGAAAAACTATTCCTCGTTATCAGGCGCTGCTGCAATCATAGGTAAAAAGTTTGGGGAAGTACTATATCTCGGGGTTAAAAATAAATATTGTTGCATATGTGCACGCGCCCAGAATAAACAAACGACACCATCAGAGCACATGTGTTTCAAAAATTACACTGGTTCATCTACCAACATGGAATCGGAAATATTAGTGGAAGGATTCAAACAATCTTTGCCCATGTATGGTCTAATATACGGAAAAATGGTTGCTGACGGAGACGCTTCCACTTATTCTAAAATTTTAGAAGCTCGGCCTTATTCTAACTACACTGTTGAAAAGATAGAGTGTAGAAACCATTTATTACGAAACCTGTGTAATAAATTACAAGCGCTTACTAAAGATACCAAATATAACCTGCAGCATAGAAAGTATTTGAATACACAAAGAATCCTGGCAATCAGAAAAGTTATTTGTTCTTCGATAAAACACCTGAAGAAAACCAGTGATACCCGCTCAAAACAAATAAATGATCTGTATGTAGCAATTTCCAATGCATACAATCATGCTTTCGGTTGTCATACAAATTGCCAGGATTTTTATTGTGAAAGCAAAAAAACAAGTGAAGATGTCACTGTCAAACTAAAAGATACGGCGTTAGAAAATCAAATAAAGTTTATAGTCGGCTCTACTGCAGCTAATGCACGCAGTCTTATTGAAGACGTGGACAGCAATCGCTGTGAACAGTTTAACGCCATAATTGCAAAGTGTATCGGTGGCAAACGCATAAACTTTTGTCTTCGGCGTTCATATCAGACAAGATGCGCTACTGCAGTCGTATCATTTAATACAAAAAGACCTTTGTATAAGCTCCAAAAATCTATTCTTGGTGTGAGCCCAATGTCAAAATCGAAACACCTGGAATTGCGAAAACTGAAAAGAAACAGATCCAAGTCTAAAATGCGACCCAGAAAGCTTGTTTTTCAACAGAAAGAGAAAAGGACTGAAGATGAAAACTACGGTCAGAATTGTGTGAAGCCTGATTTGCATGTAGAAGATTTAGAAAGAATGAAAAATACTTTTTTAACAAATTTAGAGAAATCTGACGAAGAAAGAACCAACATTGAAAGGGAAACAGTCCTCCAGAGTGATTGTAGTAAATGGATGGAAATGCGAAGGAATCTGTTAACAGCATCAAACTTCGGCAAAATTATAAACAAGAGGAGCACGACGTCAGGTAGCATAGTTAAAAGTTTACTTTATCAGAAAGATCTCTCGTGTTAACTCCATCAAACATGGTAAAATTAATGAAAAAATTGCCTTGAGTCAACTGGAGCAGCAAGAAAATATTAAAATTATACCCTGTGGCCTATTCATCGATAAACATTATCCATTTTTAGGAGCAACTCCTGACGGAGTGATAGATGAAAATAGGATTGTAGAAATGAAATGTCCAGTATCAGGCTTCAAAACTAATTTGGAAGATGCTGTGAAAAACAGGAAAATTACTTTCTGGAAGTATGATAATGGCCAACTGTTGATCAATAAAAAACACCACTGGTATTTCCAAGTACAAGGACAGTTAAATATTACAGGAAGGAGAGAGTGTCTATTTGCCGTGTGGACTGGTTCAAATGAACAGATAAAAACAGAAATAATACAATGCGACCAAAAACTGTGGAACGATCATATGGTTCCCAAACTAAAGACATTTTACTTGGAGTCTTTACTGCCGGAATTGTTGGATCCGCGAAAAACACGCAATATGCCTTTGAGAAAAATAAGCCCTCCGACCATAAGCAAAGAAAAAACCAAAAAAAGAAAACAAAATCCAATAAATTCTCATTTTTCCAAGGTTCCAAAAACGCAGGAAACAACCGACAGTAACGACACCACAGATAAACAACAATGTAACCAATCCATCATTGATTTCAATAATATGTAAAATTGAAGCAATGGTCGAAATGACAGATTCCTTCGCATTTACTACAATCACTCTGGAGGACTGCTTCCCTTTCTATACAGGGTGGCAGAGACATCGGACATCGGTTATTTTAAAAAAAAAAACAGCACTTTTGACACTATTGCACTTTTCTATGAAACAACTGTTATCCCATTGTTCACTAACTTGGTTATCAATTTTCTTATAAAAAACCTCTGTCATAAACGGAACAGTGCTTAGTCAAAATTATTTTAAAATAATGTCAAGCATAATGTATATCTTTTCGAGTAATAAAGAAAATACTGCAAAATACTTATTAAGTTCCAGTTCAAAGGTTAGAAAAAAGAAAGGCCCTTAGAAAAAATATCTTAGCAAACAATACGTCTTCTATTTGATTACATCATAAAAAGTATGTTATAGTCGTTTGTAATTACAGCTACGGAACCATATACTAAGCATGGCCCGATATGCTCTTGGCTGATTTTTTTACTTATAAGGTAATATTTAATAAACACTAAGGAAACATTTGTTTTACATATACTACATTTACAATAAGATTAGACATAAAAACACACCTTTTTTACAGTCCGTTCAACCGATTTTGACTTCTATTGCGTTACAGTACAATTGGTATTATAATCACGTTTTTGCTAAAATGTTTGTTTGTTTTTGTTCAAATGATTTTGACTTCTATTCCGTAGGCATAAGGGCCATCCTTATGCCTACGGAATAGAAGTCAAAATCATTTGAACGGACTGTAAAAAGTTTTGTTCAAATTTCTAATCATAATGTAGATGGAGTTTAGATTTATTCTTGGTAGGTAGGTACAGACGCCAGCACATCAAGTTACTACAATCTGTCAAACAAAACTTTTTACAGTCCGTTCAAATGATTTTGACTTCTATTCCGTAGGCATAAGGGCCATCCTTATGCCTACGGAATAGAAGTCAAAATCATTTGAACGGACTGTAAAAAGTTTTGTTCAAATTTCTAATCATAATGTAGATGGAGTTTAGATTTATTCTTGGTAGGTAGGTACAGACGCCAGCACATCAAGTTACTACAATCTGTCAAACAAAACTTTTTACAGTCCGTTCAAATGATTTTGACTTCTATTCCGTAGGCATAAGGGCCATCCTTATGCCTACGGAATAGAAGTCAAAATCATTTGAACGGACTGTAAAAAGTTTTGTTCAAATTTCTAATCATAATGTAGATGGAGTTTAGATTTATTCTTGGTAGGTAGGTACAGACGCCAGCACATCAAGTTACTACAATCTGTCAAACAAAACTTTTTACAGTCCGTTCAAATGATTTTGACTTCTATTCCGTAGGCATAAGGGCCATCCTTATGCCTACGGAATAGAAGTCAAAATCATTTGAACGGACTGTAAAAAGTTTTGTTCAAATTTCTAATCATAATGTAGATGGAGTTTAGATTTATTCTTGGTAGGTAGGTACAGACGCCAGCACATCAAGTTACTACAATCTGTCAAACAAAACTTTTTACAGTCCGTTCAAATGATTTTGACTTCTATTCCGTAGGCATAAGGGCCATCCTTATGCCTACGGAATAGAAGTCAAAATCATTTGAACGGACTGTAAAAAGTTTTGTTCAAATTTCTAATCATAATGTAGATGGAGTTTAGATTTATTCTTGGTAGGTAGGTACAGACGCCAGCACATCAAGTTACTACAATCTGTCAAACAAAACTTTTTACAGTCCGTTCAAATGATTTTGACTTCTATTCCGTAGGCATAAGGGCCATCCTTATGCCTACGGAATAGAAGTCAAAATCATTTGAACGGACTGTAAAAAGTTTTGTTCAAATTTCTAATCATAATGTAGATGGAGTTTAGATTTATTCTTGGTAGGTAGGTACAGACGCCAGCACATCAAGTTACTACAATCTGTCAAACAAAACTTTTTACAGTCCGTTCAAATGATTTTGACTTCTATTCCGTAGGCATAAGGGCCATCCTTATGCCTACGGAATAGAAGTCAAAATCATTTGAACGGACTGTAAAAAGTTTTGTTCAAATTTCTAATCATAATGTAAATGGAGTTTAGATTTATGTTATAAGAGTTTATTCTACGTAGGTAGGTCCTATACATACGATTGTTGCGCGTCGCGTCATTTGTTGAAACCTAAAACCTGATAGTAGTGACAATAGTGACATGTCTATCTCTTATTTTTTTTAATGGGATTTTTATTGTTATTGTACTGATATTGTATACTCTGAATATATGTTAAACTGTTTAATAAATAAACATTGATATTTACTTAGAACATTTTATTTATTTATAATAAATGGGGCACCGCGGCACCGCGCCGTTCAACTCGAACTCAACTCACGCATTCGATCGCGGCCGCCGCGCGCCATGCCACCGGCCACCGCGTATTATTGTAGAGGGGGCGGGGCGAGAGCTACGAAATCGCTCGCGTTGGGCTGTAATGGCGCACTCTTAACTAGTTTGTGATTGGATGCGTCGTGTACGACGGACACTGCCACGAGCATATATTGCGATTTGCCGCAACGTGCTCTCCGCGTGTGCGAAGTAAGCTAACCGCGACTACGCGACGTGTTCTCCGCGCTTCTACCATATTGTACACTGAGTTTTCTCGCTCTCTCTTGTACTCTTACGGCAATCGTTTTCGTAACGCAATCGCGGCGGACACGTTACGCACACGTGGCGTGCTCGCTACACACGGCGCGAACGCGTTGAAAAAAAGTATTTTGGGCGAGGGCGACTTTTGGGTGACTTTTAAAACTTTCTACATTTGCACATACAAACGAATAACATTTCTCCATAGAAAAAAAAAGTTTTAAATAAAACATTGCCACGTCGACAGAATGTGTATAATCCTAAATAATAAAACTATAAAGACGTGTGTTTGCTAAAACTATCAACATTTACTTGTTTTATCTATATATTGTAACGTTCTAAGATTAGTTTGTATGTTAAGAAAAAATTAAATGTTATTTTAATATGTTACGATTTTTTTCTGGGGACTAAAACAATAATATAATAGGGGAATGTTATAGTTTTTGTGTTTTTTAGCGTAACACAGAGACGACATTCCGCCAAAATATAAAAATATCTATGGTATTCATGCAAGAAAACGACGGGAACACATAGGGCATCTGTCGTTACCGAGAAAATCGGATAATGCTACTTTGTCGGACACAAATTGGTGACCGAAATAAAAGCTGTCGTTTACGTTACGCCTTCCATGCTATTGGAACGAACTCAAACTCAAAGCATTTATTTAAATTAAACCATTTACAGGCACTTTTGAATTGTCAAATAGTTGGTCAGTTAGTCAGAAAGTTTAAGCTAGTTGCCCATTCCAAAACGTAGATCTTTATGGAGAAGAAGGGGCAAGAAACTCCAAGGACACTCTTTTAAATATAGAAAATTACAAGAAGAAGTTCTTTAACACGGCTTGCGGTAGGAGTAACCTGGTAGAAATCGTCACGTAACGAAAAAGCGTTATCCATACGGCTTTCTCTCAGGGAGAAAGTGTGAATTTGGTCAAAAAGAAAATCCAATATGGCGGCTGCAAAATTTTTTAATCATGGGTGTCGTTTCATGGTTTTCGCGGTTGTTAAACCCGATATTGAAGTTAAAATATAAATCCAAGATGGCGGCTGCGAAGGCTGCGAGGGTTTTAAAACTGGCTGTTGATATTTCGGTAAACTTATCACAGTAGCAACAAGAATGCGATCGATCTACGTCAATCGATGACATGGCATTGGCAGCGGAATTACGTTTATCGATCGACCATCGATTACTTTTTCGTTCGACGTTCCACGACGTCGAGGTTGATCGACCACAAACTAATTGTATCTTTACTTTATGACACCAGTAACGCGCAGCCCACACTGGAAAAAAAGCTACTTCGTTTAGCATCGCTTATGTACTTCGGGTCATAGTTTGCAGTGTGAATCGAAGTATGCAAACATATGGCAGCTACATGAGAGAAGCAACGAACTTAGCTTCATTCCCAGTATGGCCTGCCTTGGCTTTAAGTAATCGAAGTACAAATCGACCAAGCACAACTTATGAAACTATCTAAGTACATACATCTGCTAAAACTGCGTTCCCTACAAAATGGTTGAGTTCGATAGGGCTGAACCACGCGCCATGTTCGTGAACGGGCGCCGTCTGTTGAGACTGGTCATCTCTTATCTGGCAGGTCTTATTTTTAATCTTTAAAAAAAATGTTTTTGATTCTTTTACATTGTTCTCACATATAGAAGCAACAAGAATAATGTACCCAGAATATGTTTGGTAATATCTATATTTAAAAGAGTGTCCTTGGAGTGTCTTGCCCGTTCTTCGCCATAGAGATCTACGTTTTGGAATGGGCAAACTAGCTTCAACTTTCTGACTAACTGACCGACTCTTTAACAATTCAAAAGTGCCTGTAAATTATTTAATTGAAAGGAATGCTTTGTTTGGGTTTTTTCGTTTGAGTTTGATGTATTTGAAAGATGTCTCAAACAAAATCACGGAAGTAAATCGTACATAATAATTAAGAGAATTACAAACATATACGGGTGTCTGCATTTGTTTGCGTATCAGCAATAAACGAGACTAAAGGATGAGTGCCCCAGTTATCGGTCATGCGAATAAATATTAATGTGACAGGTTACAATAGGGCTGAGTTTATCATTTTATTTTATATTATTGATTTTATTTAAACTTTGACCTAATAATGCGATGGCAGCTAAGAATTTATAAGAAACAAATACCAAAGTTGAGAAATGTTGGTAATTTATCGAATATATTTATAGTAAAATATAAGTTTGCTACGCACAAGTAAGAGATAGAGAGTGTAAGTAATAGGGATGATACCTGGGCAAAAAAAAAAAAAAAATAGTTCATTAGTCAGATAATAAAAAAATATTAGACAAGTATTTTTTGCTTTATCATATTAATACAAAATTACTTAGAAAAAACGCATTTTAAGTTGGGGAGTGGGGGTTCACCACGTCACTAGTATGTATAAAATCTACATACTCGTGACGTCATGGCACATTTTACCTCAATGTATTGCCGTAATCTTTAGATTACGTAAAAAAAGAATAAATACGTGTCCAATATTTTTTTACAATATCAAAGACGGACTAAAAAAAATTTTTTTGTCGTCTTCTCTATTATCTGTTTGAATTTGTATATCTCTGTACATAGCTTAGTAGATGCTTTACAATCTGTTGAACCGATATAACTCAAAGGTCTCATCTGACCACAGGCGTTAGTAAGTTCATCCATGATGGACTGTATGTGATCTGCTAAAACCGTAGAAACACATTTTACTGAAGGTACTTTAAACCGACGAATAAAACTGACATCAATAAACTTCTGACAGTTTCTCCATACAAAATTTTTTCAGAAGTTTATTCGCAGCATAAGACTTATACCAGCACGCGTAGCATGACCACCGTGGAAACTGGTTTTGTCGACGGAAGAATAGACAAAATGACAGATTGTGATTGTTTATCTGTCATTTTGTCTATTCTTCCGTCGACAAAATCCGTTTCTACGCGTGCAGGTGTAAAAGTTTAGTTGTTTAGCCCTTATAAAGCTTTCACTATTCAACAGTTTGCCAAATTATGGCAACATTCTCGTAAGAATTCAGTGCAGCCAGAAACATAACTACATATGATGTTCAAATCTCCATTGTCAGTTTAAATAGGAAGGTAGTCTAACTTTCGTTATTTTATATAGCCATTGACCGGTGTTCTTTTTTGTAGTCCTGATAGGCGCAATTTACTGTCATTTAAGATAATATGACGATAAATTGCTCAATAGCACTCCTGTTTAGGTAAGTACTGAGAACCTTCCTTGTTTAGTAAACCATGAGGGTACAAGTAAAAGAGGACTTTTTTGTCAGCGTGATTTTTTATGGTTTTCTATGCAAAACTCTGAAGTTTACGGTACGGTGTACGGTATTGCTGACAATACCGTACCTCTTTCTCCTAACGATTCCTGACCTACCGAAGAGATAATACCCATTAAACACACTCACGCGTTCCCTATATTGAATAATAAGATAACAAGGAAGACAATTGTGACATTCGCCTCACAGTTTGTTTGCTTGCCAGCGTGGAAGCAAATACTACAAAAGATACCATAATATGATCTCCTTATTTAGATGGTAATTATTAATAGAAAGTCGTCATTTGATGATCAGCTAGGGAAATATAAGGGGAACAGTGAGTGGAGTTTATTGCCAAAATGGAAAAAGAAAAAGTGAGAACTTCTGAGTTTTTAATTCAATGTTTGGCTACGGTTGTAAGTAAGTATTTTTGTTTTGTTTTTATTTGTGTTTGTGAGTGAACCTGCCTGGGTAAAAGAATATCTCCCATCAAAAACATAACGTGTAAAAAAATGCAAGTCTTGCAACGCAGTTCTTCTACCGCAAAAAGATATGAGATCTAATGTAAAACCAAGTCTGTTAATTTATTCAGTACCAATCTATTTGTCATATTTATTTCTTTAATAAATAGAATGACTTGGCAATCGCACACGGCAATAGAATCACATAAGAATAATCTACTTTTTAAATAGTCCTAATTAAATAAAGCGCAGCGCTAATAATAGGTAGATTTTGTTTTAAGAGTGAACCTATCTGAGTAAAAGATTTTTTTAATGGATTTTTTAAAAGTGATGATTGGTTTGGTCTTCAAATCTATTGATAGATTTTGGGGAAAAGCTCTAAAAACAGTGCTTTTCAAGTTTTAGAAACAACGTAATTTATTTTCAGAATACGTTTCTCAAATTAGTGTTTGCAAAACTGGAATTTTGTAGATAAACCTTACTGAAATGTTTACGTAAATAATAAATAATCAGTCTGAAACTAATGAACACTTATTCTTAAAATGTTGAAGCTTTGTTCAGTTCTACATTTATTCTTTTCATAAATGAAGATACCTACTAAGCATAATTTAAAACCATTGTTTAGATTAATTATTTATTAAACTTTATGCAAATAAAGCGGACGTAGGGCGGACACGCCATAGGTGAAATATAAATTGTGTTAGTAGTTTGCAGTGTTCCAAAAATAATCTACGGTGTGTGATTGTCGTGTTGATTACTGAAAACACGTTCTGTACCTCTACCAAAATCAAAAGTCATTTATTCAAACTAGGCTGAGAATCAGCACTTTTCGAACGTCAAAATAACATAAGACAGTCCCCCAAAACCCGCCCTTCACCACTTCCTAGTGCTTTAGCTGGGAAGAAGAAGTGGCGCAACTAATACTCCCTATTATACAGTAGTTTTAGTAAAACTTTTGAGAAAATACAATTTTGCTGTAATATTGTGCCTAAGGACTCACATTACACCTACCAGTCAGGCAATCTTAGAGACACACGTGTTGTTTCTTATCAAAAGTTTACCTGCATCTTGACAAGTAAACAAGTACGATTGTTTCATTATTCACAACTGAACATTGGTAAATAGATTCCATTTCCTTAAACACTGCTATTCCTACAAAAAAGATCTTGTATTCTGCCGATGAAATGGATGAAATTTGGCACATAGGTAGACCATGACCTGGATTAGCACAGATAATACTTTTTATCTCGATATTCCGACGGGATCGAGACTTATGCGGGTGAAACCGTGAGGGGCAGCTAGTTCTGTATAAATCTCACCGTGATAACTTAGGTGAAGTGAGCTTGAAGTGAGCTATCAAGTATCAAGAGTGGAATTACAGCTTTCTTCACCTCCTTTTATCCTATCTCCTATAAAAAGTCATGTCCCGATCCTGGTGTACCCATGTGCCAAATTTCATTCACATCCGTTCAGCCGTTTTAGCGTGAAAGCGTAACAAATAAAAAAACTCACTTTTCATTATTAATATTATAGGGTGTGGCAGGGAAATAAACGTGAAAACTGATACCATGGATTCAGTACATGATTCTGAATCCCCTGTGTTAAATTTTTCGACGGTTATTAAAAAAAAATTGTTATTTATTTTGACCGCGTAGGTATTGCACTTTTCTATTGAACAGCTGTTTTTTTTTTAAATAACTGACGATAAATTTCAACGCTGGGGCATTTTGAATTATGTATTGAATCCATGGTAACAGTTTTGGCGTCGATGTCCCTACTGTATTATAGTTAGGATATAGAAGACAGGATCGACCATATAGCTAGGCCTAGACCAACGATAATACTAGATGACGAAAAACGTTCTGGACCAATGTTCTTCGTCGCTTTGTTAAGCTACTATTTCCTAGAAGGCCGCAAATAATGAGAACAGGATTTAACTTTACGATGTCAAAAAACACTCTCGTTAGGAAAACCCACCAACTTAGGGTCCGCGCCACCACTCAAGTCCTATAGACGCCCGGGGTCGCGGGAAAGTCCGAAAGGGATACCGTGGTCCCTGGCAACGTCCTGTACGTTGAACACGGGTGGGTTTTAGTCAGTAAGAGCCTGACACGCCCTCCCGCTCCGCCCAGAGCGGGAGAAGTTATATGATAATTTCCAAACCAAAAAAAAAAGACCGATAGACGCGGCGCTAGTGTATATGTCATTACATCAAATTGCATTTAAAAAAATATAGTTCCACAAGTTTTCCGCCGGACTTCAGTGGTTGTGGACTTTACTTTCATAAATAAAGTTTCAGTGACGCCGTTCTCCGGTAAATTGCGGACACTATGAGCCGGCCACCGCTCTTTTAAGAAACCGTAGCTTAAGTATCGATTCCCCAGACGGATGGGTTGGGAAGAAGAACTGCTACTTAACGCCATCATTTTGTAGGTTTTACGATTCGTCACACGAGTGATTGGAAAACCCATTAATTGCAAGTAAATGACTGAACCTTATTTTCTTTATTTTCCAGTATGTTTTCAAGCATGCCAGACAGGCTTTGTGATGGCCTGGCCATCAAACACTGTGGCCAACTTCATGTCCAATGAAACAGTACTCTCAAGGCCAATGTCTTCGATGGACGTATCACTGTTGGGCAGTTTGCCCAACATTGGCGGGTTGATCATCAGTCCATTTTGTGGTTATGCTTTCAATACATACGGGAGGAAATATGCTACTATGTTATTTACATTGCCGTATGTTGTAAGTATCATTAAGTTCATAAAATTATAAATTTTAGTGGCAGTGATCGCCTAGAGGTGGGACGGCAAAGTCATAGGTCTCGAGTTCGAACCCAAGGCACGCACCTCTGACTCTTCGGATTCATGTGCGTATTGTATAATTATCACTTGCGTAAAAAACGGTGAAGGAAAACATCGTGAGGAAACCGGCGTGCCTGAGAGATATTTCTTGACGGCATGTGAAGTCGAGCCAGAGGCCCATGGGCGGCTTTAAAACTCCGACACCAGGTTAGTCACTAACCACACAAAAAGAAGTAGAAAAAGCAGATTAGCATAATCAGTGTAATAAGTTCTCACTGCTGAGACACGCCTCATCTCTGCGAGAAGGAGCGGGTCGTAATCCAGTGCGGCAGTAAGTTGGTAAATGTAATTTCTTTTTGATTTTTTGGTTCTAGGACATGCCAGCTTCCTCACGATGATTTCCTTTACCGTTTTGAGAACAATCATGATAAAAAAAAAAAAAGAAGTAAATTGTCTAGTTTGGAGGCTTGTGTGCCAATATAACCGAGCACCTACTCCTGTCACCAACGGTAGAGGCCGATTATTCTAAGTGTTATAGTTTTTTTGGTACGAAACCCTTACCAGTCAAAAACTAAATAAAATATTTCTTATTTCCAGTTCGCGTGGCTAACAATATCACTAACAAGCAACGTGCCTCTAGTCCTGATATCCACGTGTGTAGCTGGCGTGGGTATTGCAGGCCAGAATGTGGCCATCATTTACATATCCGAAATCTCCCATGACTCCATCCGAGGAGGACTTACTGCTAGCTCGGCTTCTGGATATTTCGTGGGTAAGTAATATTTCATCATCGTCATCATCATCATTTCGGTCGAAAAACGGCCACTATTGGAAAAAGGCCTCTCCAAGCACCGCCACTTTCACCGATTTTGTGCTTCCCGCATCCAGCCGCATTCCTGCGGCATTTACAAGGTCATCGGTGTATCTTGTGGGAGGCTTTCCAAAGATACGTCTTCCGGTACTCGGTCGCCACTCCAGAATCTTACAGCCCCATCGGCAATCAGCTGTTCTGCGAGTTATGTGGCCTGCTCACTGCCACTTAATTTGGCAATTATTGGGGCTATGTCGGTTACCTTGGTTATCTTGCGGATCTCTTCATTTCTGATGGCGTAGGGTAATACTATTTAAACATAAGTGTATGTCTGTGGTCCTCAAAAGGATAGAAAGATTTGTATTGGACACCCACATTTCGCTTTTCATGTTGAAGTCCCATGTTGCGACGATGATACTGCTATCTATTGAACGTACATCCGAATTCCGGGCTGTAGGTGGCACGCGACTCCTGGGTCGTCAGGCAAAGTGTGGGTTTTTCATCAGTCTCAAAGCCCTTTTTCTTCAATTTTCTTTATTCTGGATTTGTGTTCGGTTGGCAACGGCGGTAGATTAAATCTTGTTCCCTGTTACGTGGGCCTTAAAAATGTGTATTCCTGCTACTCCTACGGGGGAATATAGACTTAATGGTATATTATGGGAAGAGAAACTTAAAGTAAATTTTTCTATGTTTTACAGGCATCCTGATGACCTACACACTGGGCGGATACTTCACATACATGCAAGTGATATACACGAATTTGTCGCTGTCAATATTATGCATACTTCTGATTGCGCTACTTCCTGAATCTCCTGTGTTCCTGGTACTTGTGGGGAGAGAAGAGGTAAGTTAACTTTTATGAAATTAGCATATCGTATACACAGACAGACATAGGCTTTCTGAAGAGGCGGCCGAACATCAGGCACTCCTTCACCTATTTCAGCATCCACCAAGTCATGTATTCTAATATGAAAAGAGAGAGAGCGAATATTGTGAGTTTATGTATATATGTGGATGGTAATCTCTGGAACCATAGCTTCTATTTTTGAGCAATTCTTTCATCATTTGAAGTTACATTATTCCAGATAGACATAGGGTATAAATTATGTAAATATATACATACATATACAACAAGAAGTACTTAATAAAACTAATTAAAAACTATTTAGAATTCATGCAAGCCTAGTACTTTTTGCTAGGTTACTGCTCAGAACTTATGCACAACGTGTCGTGAATCAGGTAGCCCATGGAGACCAATTAGGAGGCCTACATTGAGTAGGTAGTGGATTACAAAGTCAAAGAAAAGTCAGGATATAGTTGTGATGTGTAATCAAAGAAAAAAAAGAAATAAATAAAGAAAAGTTGTTTATTCTGCACAAACAAAACGCACATTTAAAGAAATAAAGACATAAAATACCCACATACAAAAGTAGCCAAAAGCCTCGTATTCAACCATAAATAAAAGTTTGACAATGTTGTTCATTGGTTGATGTGGCCACGGACCAAAGACAATATGGCACCACCATGAGTCGTGTAAGGTGTTCGTTAAAAGATGTGGGACACCGCAGTCCAGGCCGTGACACCTGTTGCGTGAGACGACTCATTTGGATTTGTCACAAAGAAATTAATATTTGTTATTAACTAGTTGTTGCCCGCGACTTCGTCTGTGATCATAACAAGATTCCTAACCAAATCAAAGAACTTCCAATGGTCCGCTTCAGAAGGGCCTTACGCAGTTGGTTAATTGAGAATTCCTTCTATACTGTGAAAGAATTCCTTCAGTTTAAATTAAAATAAATCTAATTGTATATGTACCAAAAATTTGCATGTCATTATGTTATGATTGAATATGTTAAGCTACTATTATAATACCATTTTAAGAACTTTTGTAACCATATTTATCTGCAAATAAATCTTTGACTTTGACTTTGTGATCCAGGTTGAAAAGTAGCCTATGCCCATTACCCAGGTCATGGTCTACCTATGTGCCAAATTTCATCCGAATT
Organism: Agrochola macilenta; assembly: GCA_916701695.1. Taxonomy (NCBI): domain Eukaryota; kingdom Metazoa; phylum Arthropoda; class Insecta; order Lepidoptera; family Noctuidae; genus Agrochola; species Agrochola macilenta. Next base: position 3,924,257 of record OU753572.1, on the reverse strand, counting down.
CGTTCAGCCGTTTTTAGCGTGAAGACGTAACAAACAAACTAACTCACTTTCGCATTTATAATATTAATTAGGATTTCTTTAGTGAAAGCCCTCATATGCCTGTCACTGTCATGTTACACGAGCTAATCACGCACTTAATTTACAGGAAGCAGCAAAATCAATATCATTCTACCGTCAGTTAGATGTGAAGTCCAAAGAAGTTGAAGCAGAGATCGCCAAAATTAAACTACAGATGGACCCCAGACTGGAGAAGTTGCTTGAAGAAGACAATGGTTAGTAACGCTTAATAAACAAACACCGGTAAAATTAGGGGATCACAAAAAGAGAGTTAGAATTTTTGAGAATAATTGTTTTTTTGATAATTAAAAGAAATAAAAAAACGTTTATTTGGATACAGTTCGTGAAACACAACATACAAACTAGATAAATAAAGTGAAAATATTTTTTAAACAATAATAATGTGTGTGTGTCACGGCTGCGCCAAAAAGGTCCATTTCAGCATGAATGTCAGACAGATGCTGTCTGACGCTGGTGACGGTGAGTACAAACAGTTTCAACATACATAATACATTTTTTTTTTTTTTAATAACAAACACAAAACAAAAATGCAATTTTGAACGTCAAAATTTACAGAAAAATACTTCGATCAATAATGCATTATTGATGGTGATATGGAAAAATATAATTGATTCTACTCGTAGTCGCAATTGTTTTCGCTTCCATTGAGTTTGTTTGTTCAATATAATTAAGAAAAAACAAAATCTGGGGTTGAATATTGTTTATTTATGGAAAAACAATAAATGTTCAATTTTCCGAACAGAACATTCACATGGAAAATCTATCGAAAAGCTTATTAATTTAAAAAATAATATGGATTGTTGCATCCGTGGGCTCATATAAAGGCTTGGATACGTCTGCCCATGCTCCTAATGACACTTTCGATCATTTCCTGGGGCAAATTGTCCCACTCTTCGACCAGAGCCAATTTTAACTCCTCAATATTCCAAAGAGCTGGATTACATTTACAAATTTAAAAGAATAGTTCTTTGGCTGCCTGAGAGACGACGAACTGCCTAAACCACGGAGGAAGTAGTTTTTTTTTTCTAAGAAAGTATAATATTATAGTAACTATTATATGCATGTTTTTATGATACCAGAGTACTTTCATTCGTTATGAATTAAATAGCTACATCTAATAGAAAACTATGAGCTTCTATGACCAATGTTTCACTGACACGGTTGGAGAAAAAAAACCTTTGAGAGCGCCTACCCAGAAGAACTGAGTGTTGAATAATCGCTAGTTGCTTATCATGAACAGTCAGGAACGTTTCATTAGGCGATGATAAGTACCTACAATCTAGCGTTATTTTGATCAGTTTTGAACTTTTCTAATAAGTACCTGACTCGCGTCAATGCATTTACGTTCTATTCGTCAATCAATTAATCTGCCCAGCCTTTTCCCAACTAAGTTGGGGTCGGCTTCCAGTCTAACCGGATGCAGCTGAATACCAGTATTTTACATGGAGCGACTGCCCATCTGACCTCCACGACCCATTTACGGGGTAACACGATACCCCTTGGTAATACTGGTTGTCAGACTTTTGGACTTCTGACTACCCGTAACGACTGTTAAAAGCCGGGTTAGTTATAGTTTGTTCAACCTGATGCTGTTGTTTTTGTCGTGGATCTTATACTACTGGTAATTTAAGTACTGCTTTGGCCTGGCTTTTAGAAGCCTACGCCGTATACGGCAAATAAAGTAATGTTATCATTCTTAACAGATTTTATACGGTCCCAGACTGCATCATAAAGTGGAGAATTTATTGTCGTATCATCATCTAAACCTTATACAAAAACCGACCAAGCGCGAGTCGAACTTACACACGAAGGGTTCCCGTATTAAGAAAGAGCCAAAAAAGCCGAAAAAGACACGTTTTTTGTAAAAAAAAAAAAAAAGTTAATAATAAAAGGCCCCCGTTAATTATTAGCTTTATTTAATTTTTAACCGACTTCTAAAAAGGCTTCTATGTATGCTTTTTTTATGTATGTCCGCCGATTTCTCCGTCAGTTGTGGACCGATTTTGAAAATATTTTTTTTGTATGAAAGGGTATACTCTCAAGCTGGTCCCATATAAATTTTATTTAGTTTTTGAGTAAGCTTCAATAATACGTATTTTCCCCACTTAGTATAAGTGGATGATATGATGATAACTTCCTGTCACTGTTATTTACATAGCAGGTAGTGGTATTTTGTGTGGGGTAGGTACCACAACAAAAAAGTGAAAAATAAAAACTTCCGAAATCAAAGTAATTTTTTACTATTTAGTGTTTTTTTTGGAAGTCGGTTTTCTCTTTTTTGTAATTATGTAATAACTAATTTTTATTATACTTGTTGTTATAGCGGCAATAGAAATTCACAATCTGTGAAAATTCTATTGTCTACCTATAACGGTTCATGAGATACAGCCCGCTGACATACAGACGGGCGGACGGACAGCGAAGGCTTAGTAACAGGGTTCCATTTGACACGCTTTGAGTACAGAACCCTAAAAAGTGTGAAAATGACATTTATTTTTGAAGATCACTACCAGCTAAACGAGTGAAGTATTAACTACGCACATGCCATAATACGTCTGAGATAACTTTATTACTATGTTTACTAAGAGATATCGTCTATTTGCTAGTATTATCTGGGCGCCTGGTAGGTAATTTAGATTGACGTGGGGAAAACCTCTGCTAAATAAAAGTACGGTATGTTTTTTTGGCTTAAAAATATTATTTGGGTTTAAAGCTAATTTGGGTATAATCTAAATATTATTATTAAGCAGGTATGTACTGCTTATCTGTTACGTGTAGATCGTAAAAATTAGGTGAAAAGTCGGGCGGGTTGTCTTTCTGACTTTAGATTTTTCATATGGGTTCATGTTTCTGTCTCTCACCTTTTTTTTTATTTTTTTGAGGATGGGATATTATCAAATAACTTCTCCCGCTCTGGGCGGAGCGGGAGGGCGTTTCAGACTCTGGGTGACTAAAACCCACCCGTGTTCCTTCAGTTGCCTGTACGTTGCCAGGGGCCACGGTATCCCTTTCGGACTTCCACGCGACCCCGGCTTCTGTCTCTTCCCTGCTATCACTTCAAAATTCGAGAAACATAGGGCTGCTCATCAGTTTTACATACTCACGTTATTTTCCCATAGTCAGCTACCCAGTTGACTACCCCAGCTGATCGTAGCACACCAGAACGCCACCTGCTACGATAAGATCGATAGATTTGTATGCAAGAATTAGCCTTTGATTCACATAGTGGCCTATGTTTAACAACGCCTGAAAACGCTTTACGACCGAATTCAAAATTCAAAATTTCTTGACAAGCACGAAAGAAGTACGTCCTTGTCAAGCAATTTTGACCGTCAGACCCCATTAGCTATACCGCCGCGACACTAGCGTTGTGAGCGCTAAGTACGCGTCCATTTGGCGAAGCCTTAAGTGTTGCAACCGCAAACTCATAAACCTTTTTTTCCTTCCAGATCCTGAAATTATCGGTGAGCTCGTACAAAAGAAGTTAGAAGCACCAGAGGACAGAAGGAGTGAGTCAGCATGGACACACTTCAGTAAGTAACTACGATGCTTATTAAAAGACTGTTAATTATAGTACTAGCTTGAGGAGCTCGTGGCTAAGTAACAACAGCCGCACTGGTCGATCCATCAGGTTAAGCTACGCTTGCCGGGGTTGGTCAGTGGATGGGTGAGCATCTTTACGTACCCAGAATCCTCCGTGCCACGGAAAGCACGTTAAACCGTTGGTCCCGGCTGTCATTCGTGGATCTTTGACAGTCGTTACGAGTCGTCAGAAGCCCGAAAGTCTGACACCAGTCTTACCAAGAAGTATTGTATTACCCAGTTACTGGGTTGTGGAGGTCAGATAGGCAGTCGCTCCATGTAAAATAACGGTATTCAGCTGCATCCGGTTAGACTGGAAGCCGACCCCAACATAGTTGGGAAAAGGCTAGGCAGATTGATTGATTGAATTAGAGTACTAGCTTCTGCCCGCGACTTCGTCCGCGAGCTGTGAGCCTAGAACCTTCCTCAACAATGGGGTTATCCAATGCAAAAAGAGTTTTCAAATCCGACTAATAGTTCCGGAGATTACCCCCTACATACAAACTTACAAAAAAATCAAATTTCACCTCTTTATATGTGTAACTGTATGTTTGTATTTTATGTCATTTTGTTGTAATGTGCGTTTTTTTGTGCAGAATAATCTTTTTTTTTTCTTTTTTGTTATAAAATTAATATAGATTAAACGAGAAATTCGAGAAAGTCGCGGGCAAAAGTTAGTGTATACTATTATACACTAACTTTTGTCCGCGACTTTCTCGAATTTCTCGTTTCCCCGTTGCATCGCATCGCCCGCCCGCGCTATTACTTCGTTTTTCCATAGAGCTCTTTTTGACTTTTTGGTTTTTATTCTGCTCCTAAGGGTTGTAGCGTGATATTAAATAGCTTACAACATTCCAGCAAGCATTTGGATAAATAATACAATTTATTTTTTTTTATCCCACTGGCAGTTCAAGAAATAAGCGCATTCAAACAAACAAAAAACAAACTTTTCAGCTTTAATATTAGTAAACAGGGTGGCAGGGACATCGACGCGAAAGCTGATACTATGGATTCAGTACATGATTCTGAAATTTCTGCGTCGAAATTTTACGTCGGTTATTTTTTTTTTATCAGAAGTTCCATACATTTTAACCGCGTAGGTGTTGTACTTTTCTATGAAACAGCGGTTTAAAAAAAAAAGAACGACGTAAAATTTCGACGCAGAGGTGTTCAGAATCATGTACTGAATCCATAGTATCAGCTTTCGCGTCGATGTCCCTGCCACCTTGTATAGACAAAGATAAATAATAAGAATAAATAAATATTAGTGACAACAACTTTAGATAAATGACAAACTGAGATCACCAATATGTCTGCCAAGTTTGGTGCTAATGGATTAGTTGAAGTTGAAGCTGATATCTTTCCAAAATCACATCACAAAGACACAAATCAAGAACTACGTTTTTCTTCCACAGAAAAATCAAAGTCTTCCAAACGGGCGTTGGCTACAGTCCTTATCATAATGGCGTTGACAACCATGATGGGCTGTGTCGTGCTACAGGTGTACGCAGAGCCTCTGTTCAAGGAAGCTGCGCCGAGCATGCCTGCTAACCAGTGCGCCATTTTCTTGGCTCTGGACTTCTTGATAGCCAGTATTTTGTGTGTACTGGCTATTGATAGGTGTGGGAGGAAGGTGAGATCTTTACAAAAACATAAAGCCAAGTTGGAGTAGTAGAGGTAGTAGCGACTGTCGTTGAAAACCAGCGCTGGGGCTCTGTCTCGCATATGCTGAGCGACGGCCGTTTTGCGTCGATGTGACGCATATTTTCTTTTTGACACGTTCTTTTTTGTGTTCTTTATTTTATTTCTTTCTTCTTTTAAGTAGAAGTCTGAATTATTAATAATAGACTTGTAAATAAATTAATGCGAATGTGACTTCCTCTGTGTTTTTTAAATTGAAATATATCTATTTGTAGAACATAGATAGGTAAACGAAAATACAGATATTAATAAAATGAACGCTATGTTTTGTCGTCAACCGCACTATTAATAAATAAATGGCATGTTGTGTTGAAACATTGCATTTATCCAAATAATTGAATTGATAAAAAAATAGCTTCTTTTCGTTTAAAATCTGCTTGGTATAGTGGGCTATTGACTGTCCGAAATTGTCACCATTTAATTTTCGAATCTGTTTCAGGTTTAAACTTTGAATGCAGTTAGAATGTCAGTTAAAATGTTATTTTCCGTTACTCAACATTAAATTAACTTACGAAATTCCAAAAACACAGTTCTATTTTGTTCTCTTATAATTAGCACTTACATATTCATAAATTTCTTAATACTTGTCATTTCTTTCAACAGTTTCTCCTAATCGTGACATCAGCCGGTTCTGGCGTCTTCACAGTATTACTAGGCTCCCAGCTTCAGTTCCATTGGGCGCCGACCTGGTTCACCGTGTTCTTAATATACGGGTTCAGCTTCGTGTTCACGCTGGGCTGTGCTGTCACACCTTTCGTGTTGACAGCTGAAGTATTCTTACCTGAGGTAAACTATATGTGTATAGTTCATTGTTTATGTTTAGTTAAAATGTGAATGTTGAAAGTTCGAGTACCTATTAGTGCTTGTCAAAGGAAATAGTACCGCCATGCTGGTGGACTCCGGATGAGCAATTAGACAGTTTTTTTAAGGAGAAAATGATGATCCTACTTACTCGTTTACTTCAAGTAATGGACAGGATGAGTAGAGATGATGTAGGTGATGATAAGATGGAGACCTAGCATTTACGAGTCCTTGACAATGTAAATTGCTTTTATATCTAAAACACGTCGTAATTTTCATAGACTGTTATCCGAAAAAGAGATAGCCTAGTGGTGTGACCAAGTCATAGGACTCGAGTTCGAACCCAAGGCAAGCACCGCTGACGTTTTGGATTCATGTGCGTACTGTATAATTATCACTAGCATCAAAAACGGTGAAGGAAACCATCGTGAGGAAACTATAATAATAATTTATTTCATAAGCCGAGAGAGAAAAGGGGGTTAACAAAGTATTACTTTTGTGACTTAGATCCTTATAGTAATTAGACAAGTACAGCAAGCTCGATTTTGTGAAACTTCAGACACCCGAATTAGGACATGTCTTGTATCTCAGGTGTCAGCGTTCCTTTCTGCCAGCCAGGCACATGGCGTCCCTGAGAGATATATATAGCCAAGTCAGAGGCAAAAAAAAAAAAAACTTTGACACCAGGTTAGTCACTAACCACACGAAAAGAAGAAAACAAAATTGTCAATATCCTAAAGGATTATTATTTCATCAACATCCAAGACTTTAAAAATGAAACAGCAGAATAAGCAGTAGTCGCATAGAGTCTATTCTGATAAAATGTCTCTTTCCAGGTTCGAAGCTTCTGCAACAGCGTCGTGATGTTCTTCACATGGGTCTTCAACTTCATCACTCTAGTCATCTTCAATCCTCTAGTAGAAGCCGTTGGCTTAGGACCAGTCTTCTACTTCTTCTCAGTCGTTTGCTTCATCGGAGCACTGTATAGCCAGTTCTGCATACCAGAAACTAAGGGACTATCGGCTGATGCCATTCAAGGCCTGTTCTTGAAAGGAAGGAGACGGAGTATTAAGACAAAAGGTTAAGGAAGATGGTGGAAGGTATTTTTATGACGTCATCGGCAGTGGAACTGTTTTTGAGGGATCGCTGGTTCGGTCTAGTATTGGGACCAATATTTGTCTGGTGTACAAATGTTTGTTAAAACTTTGGTTGTGTGACTGTGATAGTGTATTTTATTAATGATATAAATATGATTAAATTTTGTTATTTACTATGAGTTTTTTGTTTAGTCATGATTTATCACTGATTTGTGTTACTTTAAGCAAACAATAGTTAAAAAATAACAGCGGACTGACAGAGGAGTTGTTATCAACTCTTCTTTGCATGGATGCAGATCCTAATGGATCTACGGAGTCAGTGTGAGTGACAATGCTTATGGCTGCTTTTCTAGGAATCATGCGCAATCATCATCAACATCAGTGATAGCCTAGTGGTGTGACCGTCAGATTCCCAAGTCATAGGTCTCGAGTTCAAACCCAAGGCACGCACCTCTGACTTTTCGGATTCACTACATATCACTTGCTTCAAAAACGGTGAAGGAAAACATCGTGGGGAAACCCGAGATATTTTTCGACGGCATGTGAAGCCAAGTCAGAGGCCCATGGGCGGCTTTAAAACTCTGACACCAGGTTAGTCACTGACCACACGAAAAGAAGAAGAAGAATCAACATCATCAGACCTAAAACATGAGTAGTGATTGCCATGGAATTACGTTTCTATGCCCTACCGACGTTGCCTTGAAATAGGTCTTATGGTCTAAGATCCGACCTAGAGAAGACCTTCACCCATCTGTTTAATCGATGAAAAGTATTTTATATCAAATTTTGTACGTTAAAAAATATATCGTGAGTAGTATGATTAATTAAAAATTCTTTAAAAAGTTTTTTACAAAAAAAAAAAACAACCGACTTCCAATAAAACACTACATAGTGAAAAATAACTTAAATTTCGGAAGTCGGTGTCTTTGGTTTTGTATTTTCTTTATTTGCCACCGACTTTATCTAAGTTACAATAGCCTAATATTGACTACTCATCACCTTTTACAAAATATTGCTTCTCCCGAAGCAGGGACGTTAATCGTTGAGGAGTTCTCCTGATACTTCACCATCAGCTCCACTTGTCCATATACATTGTGACGAGCATAAATTGCTTGGTATTCATATTAATGTAATCGAATCGCAACCCGTGAAATACTTATTATTGAGTAGTTCCGGTGGCCATCTGTGGTCTTCATCATCAGTTCCACTTCACCAAATGGTGCTTTCCAAGAGCAACTGCACGTGTTATTATAAAAAATACCCAAATCGCTATCGGTGTGCCTATAATATTTGAAGAGTTTCCTCGTTTTCTCCAGGATTTCATTATCGGATCCTGACCTAATGACAATGAGACCATCTCGAAAGTATACCCTTTCAAACAAAAAAATAATTTTGCAAATCCGTCTATAAATGACTGAGCTGCCCGAACATACATAAAAAAAAAAAAAACTATATAAACAATCGAATTGATAACCTCCTCCTTTTGTAAGTCGGTTAAAAATGTTTTTTTTTCAAAAGTTGCGTTTATTCGTTAATTTATTGAGGCACCCACAGGAAAGTTGGCTTAAGTAGCCGACCACCTCCAAGGATGACGCTGAGAGACGCAATTTATAAAAATTAAAAAGTGTCTGTCTGTGTGACCGCTTAGTGGTTCCACACTGCACAATTAATATTACTGGAGTTCTCACCATCATTTAGAGCACTAACCCCAAACGGTATAAAATTTTAATATTTAACTTAGAAAAAGCAAAAAAAACTCGATGTTTTGACATGTCGCTACACCTATGTGAAGTTAGGGGCGGGTTGCTACTGTAAAATATTTCTATTATCGAATGAGCCCGCCTGTCTTGCTACCGGGCAGACCACACACGGCGAGGCTGACGAGGCCCGATAAAAATGGCGGGCTGGTTCTTGACGCGGTATGGAGTATGTACAGTACATCCCCCGTTTACGCCCCTACTGAATAAAAAACCGTTTGGGTTTAAGGTGGTAGGGGCAAGATTCACAGATCGCATTTTCACTTTACTTCTAGGTAAAGTAAGCGTTCGGAAGCGTGCAAATATGAACCTATTCGTGTGCAAATGTGAGCAAGCGTTATAAATAATGTTCAAATTCGTGTGCAAAGCAGACATTTTAGCAAAGTATAGTAGAAGTGCAGTCTGTGAAACCCTTAGTCAGTAGGAGTCCGACTCAGTCATTTATGAGGATTTATAGAGGTATGAGGAACAGTGTAAAGTTCACTCATCCTCTATTGAAAAGGGAGGATCCTCCGAAAAGTTGGGTGTTGTGACTGGTGGGAGTTATATATATATATTATGTTAATCGCGCGGTAAACATTGCTTGCGCGATGCAGGATATCGCGTGACGTCAGTGTGGTGCGTAGTTCGCATCTGGCGATGTAGATGCCGCCACCGATTTACCCAAGAAAAAGTATTGTGAAATATTTAATTACATTATTTTTCCTCATTGCAGTTTTTTCTAGTTTCTTATAATCTTTGCGGACATTAACGATTTATCATCAGTTATGTTTGCTCAGGTAGACTTCAAACAAATTATATCATACACCTGTAAAAGATAAAATAAGTGAGATTAGATTTTAACTCTGTCTAGTGATTCTATGAACTTGCGTGATCTGACACGAAGGGTTCATTCAGTATCACCGTACAATATTTAGCAAAAAACGCGAAAAAAACACGTTTCTTGTATGTATCCCTTTAATTATTAACTTTATTTAATTTGTCTTTATAGCGGCAATAGAAATACACAATCTGTGAAAATTTCAACTGTCTGCCTATTACGGTTCATGAGATACAGCCTGCTGACATACAGATGGACGGACAGCTGAGGCTTAGTATAGGGTTCAGTTTAGCACCAATTTTTTTTTTTTTTTCTTTTTTTTTTTGGGTGGAAAATCATCAAATGACTCCTCCCGCTCTGGGCAGAGCGAGCGGGAGTGTCAGACTTTTACTGACTAAAACCCACCCGTGTTCCTTCCGTTGCCTATGTGCTGGGGCCGCGATATCCCTTTCAGACAAACCCGCGACCCCAGCAGGCAGTGATCATTTTTAGGGTTTCGTACCCGTATCCTGCTATTGGAGTATATGGTAACACTCTTGTAATTGGTTTTGGAAGTCCTACGTGGTATAAAGTTCACAGAATTTGCGCTCAAGCCGTGGCGAAAATTCATCCAGCCTGACTTTTCAATGCGGGTTGTAAATAAATATCGTAACTCGTGGAGGCTACACAATACTACACATACAATAAAAGACATTGTAATGCCAGTGCATTCGCATTGAAAGATAATGTGGACTTAAAATAGCGAGTCCTGCAATACAAGCTAACAATTATCTAAGTTAGTCTGCAAATAGACTGCATTATCTTAGATTTACGAGTATACAGCGTTATTTTGATGTCGTGTAAGTAATCTGGTAGGGTGGAGTGTACGGTTGTCGTCCGTGTACTATAATGTTCAGAAATTAAGCTATGATATATAATAGAAATATGAAGACCAAGTATTGTTCCCTGGGGAACTCCAATTTTCCCTACGGAACCAAATATTTCACTTTATCTATTTTCACTCAGTGTTGTCAGTTTTTTTATTTTCTGACAAATTGAGTAGTTTTAATGTTACCGTCGCTATTATCTACATAGTTAAGTAAGCACACCGATGACCGACTTGATAAAAGCCTTTCTAAAAAGCCAAAAAATTTCAAAAAAAATATTTCATCAGATTTACTGTACTTTACGTATAGTGCGCCCAAAAATATTTAAATTTAAATAATTACTATAATGTACGACCTCATGAAACGACTTCATTTATGTCGTCATAGCGAAGCCATAGCAGTGTGACATTAAAAACAACATGAAAAAGGTAAATTACATCAAACTAAGACCACATTTGACTGGGAAATTATTATGTTTTCTTGGATACTTTGGATATCGTTGAACCATAATCTTTTGTGCAAAATGTTTTTCTAGTAATTACTTAAATCTTGATTACACCATACACACTGGGAGGTTGAAGAATGAGGTTTGGTGGAGTGGAAGGCCAGTTTAATGAAAATGGCAGTATGATTGATGCTTTCATTGACTAGAAGCTAAGGAAGACTAGAGAACTAGAGAAAATGTATAAAGTATCAAGAAAAAGACAGGAACTAAGAGTTGGTAAGTCAGGCAAGAGAAGATTCAGTTTCTAGACGATGTCTCAAATATTATTTTAATGATGATCAGCATCAATTGTTTCAACAAATTTACCGATATTGTGAAAAATAAAGTCTTTATAGGAAGCCCTTTCTAGTCCTAGTACAAAATAAAATCCCTCGAATTCCGTATCGTATAAATTATCCATTAAGGTGCATTAATAGCTGATAACAGCCCTTTTAGATAACACTTTAATAGTGTCACTTATAGTTCATAACAATTTTTATCGGAAGGTGGTTATTATTCCGCCCACCCTACACTATCATTTACTATACAACAATAAAGAGTAATGAACTATTTGTATAAGAGATCCGTACTTCTTTATATTGAGTAACATCTAGTGAGGAGTCATTTGATCTGGAATCTGTGATTGTTAAGCATGGATGGTGATAAAGTGACAGTGAGAGGATTTCTCGTGCAGGGTGTCTCGACTTTAGCAAGTTAGTATTGGATTACGTTTATGTTATTGTGTGGTTCCGGATTAATATGGTATATAGTACCTTTCTTCGCATTGGTGTAGTAAGTGGTGGCAAAGTGATGATTTCAAAAGAAGTGGCCGTTTCCTCTTGTATGCAAAAGCATAGCAAGGTGACTGCTAAAAGTGATGAAAGTGACAATATTTGTCAGTGGATTATTACGAAGCCCATAAACAGGGTTATTGGTAAAACACCAATAACCTTTTAAGGGGTCATTGTATTCCTCATTATGAACCACTTTTACTATGAGACCAAACCTGATATCATGGAAAAAATATCAGCTGTTCCCTACATTTTGACGAGTTATGCGAACATAAATATAGGAAACAGCAGATTTTTTATTTGTGATTTCAGGTTTGGTCCCATAGTAAAAGTTGTTCATAATGACGAGTAAAATGACCCCTTGAAAGGTTTTTGGTGTTTTACCAATAACCCTGTATAGTTGTGATCGGTGATTATAGTGATAAAATATTTTCATGAGATTGTAATGAAATAGTCCCACTGCAAGGCCCTTTCGGTTTAAAGACATTTATTTCTCAAAAAAAAAAGAACATTACAGTTCACTTAACATATTGAGAAAAGTAAGATAAAAATATAAAAGTAAGTGCGATTCTCTGTGTTCACACTATGAGAATTAAGAGATAAAGGTGACAATCGGTAATGTTAGTGTTGTTTTCTAACGTGTTCTTCTAGGGTTTTTTTAAATGTATACATGGTGTCACTATTGGTTACATCATCAGGTAGTTGATTATATAGTTTTGCTCCTTCGTACAGTATATTTTTTCTTCCATAGTTAGTCCTGGGTGGCCTTAATTCTAGTTTGTCTCGTCGTCTAGCGTTGTATGTGTAAGTTTTCTTTTTAAAGTTTAATTGTGAATGCGTACCTTGTGTTATGATTTTATGTATTAGAGTGCATGTTTTAAGTATGTATAATTGGCTAATTTTAAGTATTTTTGTATCATTGTAAATTTTGGTGGTTGGTGTTAGGTAGTCATAGTTAAAAAGTGTTTTTATTGCTTTATTTTGCAGAACTTGTATTTCTTGGACGTTTGATTTTGCTGCAGTTCCCCATATCTCAATGAGATATTCAATATGGGGTTTAACAAGAGAGTTGTAGATCATTGCGCGAACTTTTTTAGGAATGCAAATAGATATTCGGCGTATCGCTCCTATCAAAGGAGATATTTTACACTTAATATGATCAATATGGGGTCTCCAAGTTAACTTTGTATCTAAAATGAGACCTAAGTATCTTTCACTGTTTGATTTTGTAATTTTTTCGTTGTTTATTGTTAATTGGATTTGATTGAGAATTTCTTTGTTTTTTGCAGCAAAGACCATGTATGCGGTTTTCTTTGTATTGATAGTTAATAAATTTGACAGGAACCATTTATTTAAAATATTCAAATCATTTTGAGCTTCTTTCACAATATCAGTTAAGTTGTCACCAAAGTAAAATAGACAAGTATCATCTGCATAAAGTGTGATACTGCCCGATGTTTTAACACTGTTTATGTTGTTAATATAAATCAAAAATAACAACGGTCCTAGAATAGATCCCTGTGGAATTCCGTATGTTAATTTGGCAGGTAAACTTTGGTAACTTTCAATTTTTACTATTTGTTTCCGATTTTCTAGGTACGAATTAAGAATTTTATGAGCGGGCCCTGATATCCCTACGTTAGTTAGCTTACTTAAAAGCAAATTATGGCTAATCGTGTCAAATGCCTTTTTTAGGTCTATAAAGACACCTAGGGCATATTGTCTTTGGTCTATAGCATTTTTTATTTTAGTGGTTAAATCCATGGTTGCTGATAAGGTATTTGATTTTGGCCGAAATCCATACTGTTGCTCAAAAAAGAAGTCTATGTCTGTCAGGTAGGTGTAAAGGCGAGTGTAAATTATTCTTTCTAATATTTTGGAGAGCACCGGCAGTACGGATATCGGACGATAATTGCCCGGATCAGTCTTGCTTCCAGATTTAAAAACCGGGGTTACCCTAGCAACTTTCAGGCTATCGGGAAATATCCCTTGTTCGAGGCATTTATTTATACAGTCAGTTAAATTGTCTAGTATTAGGTTTTTAATGCATTTTATTTCTTTAACAGTAAGTCCATCAATTCCGCTACTTGTATTAATATCTAAGTTATCGATGATTGTATTTCTTTCTCATAAAGATCAACAAATAGCTGTCTTTGATCATCACTCTTGCTCACTGCCTGTTGGCAACAAGTCACTGTTGTAAATGAAGATGAAAAGACGCCATGTGTGATAGTGAAGAAAAGCATTGAAAGGAAACTATGTAGTACTTACTGCCAACAACGTTATTTCAAATAAACAAGCATGGTGACCTTTGCTAGTTCCTTCACCATGAAAATAGGCCTTTGCTCCAGTGCCAGTCCAGTGACGCTAATTATTGCTCAGAACAGTATCACAATATGTGAAGTTCGGTATTACCCATGCAAATAGAATATAACGTTATCTGTAATTAGGACTTCCCAGATAGGACACATTGTATTCACAACAACTTAACGTGTTCGTGATGAGACTGAAGTTCTTTTTATAAAGTACGAGTATACTAGTCTGTAAAGTATGTTATTAAACAAACAATATTGTAATTATTGACAACTAAGAAACTTTTATTAAGTCTGTCACTATTTTCACAAAATTCTTGTACGACTGGCTGCACGGTCTAGACTCATCATCTTTCGTTCCATTCGCCTAAGATAATGGGGATAGCTTCCAGGGCAGCAGGCCGAGTGTCGATAATTTGCACTTTGGTTTCTGACCTCATCAATCTAGCCACTGCAGATGATGTCGATATTCTAAGCTTAGAGAGCAGTAGTAAAATCTTCGATAAATAGCGATTGTTCTCACCAAAACAGAAAGGGCCATGATGTGTGTAAGGTCTATTTAAATTCTTGTTTCCAATAGATGTCATTTCCTCTTACACAAACATCAACTTTATGCATGTGTATTGATTTTAGACTGACTAGTACTGTTGAAAATGTCATAAAAAATATCAAGTTGTAGCGCAAACTGAATCTTATATGTAGGCATTACAGTTATTTTTCCTAAACCTCGTGTTTACATGTTTGGCAAATAAACTGTGAGTGCAGATTAGAATGTTTACCTTTCAATGTACTGACCGAAGCAAATGTTGATATCAGACGCCTGCAGAAAGTTTTATAGCAACGTCTTAAAAAATAATTGCGTTTAAATAACATCAGGCGTTTTTGTAAATACAATTAGAACGATTGCATAAAGAATTAGGCGTTAGTAATAAATACGTACAAACTATAGAAGAGCTTAGAATATTCAATATATAAAAAGATTTTGCTGCCAATTTACTATTTAATTTATTTTGATTTTATTGTCACATGTCACCTACATAGAGAACGAAAACTGTTCCACCGTAATTTGTTATAGTTTATATGTAACTAGCACGGGAAACAGGGTTCTCTTGTCATGAGTTTGTATGGTTTCTTAATCATTATTATTGTAATACTTTCCAGTTGCCTACCTCACCACACTAACCGGCCTGATCTTCTCCTGGCCTTCCTACAATGTGGCCAACTTCATGTCCAACGACACAGTCCTCTCAGGACCAATGTCTTCAGTGCACGTGTCACTACTGGGCAGCTTGACCAACGTTGGAGCCATGTTGGCCACTCCCTTTTGCGGGTACATCGTCAACTGGTTGGGGAGAAAGTATGGTGCGATGCTGTTTGGATTACCGTTTGTGGTAAGGACTGTTTAATTTTTAAGCGACTTTTCGGAAATTATTTTTGTTGTTTACGTTGAACCAGACCTAACCATTTTGGCCTAGCCACCTCCGAATATATGTATTATACATACAGATTGTAATTTTTTTATACGGTTAATTATAGTGTAGATCTGTATAAACACTAGATGGAGGAGTTTTTGTGGCTAACATTAAGTTATGTACCTAATTTTATAATACACTTATTACATTCGGGTAACTAAATATCATTAATAATAAATATTATTAATTTGAGCACTGTTAAAAAAAAAGCAAATCGAATTATTCATTTGCTTGAATATGGATCTACCCATATTCAAGCAAATGAATAATTCGATTTGTTTTTTTTTGATCGATCTGATACTTAAAACACAGTTAACGGATTATATCGAGATGCACTGACCAAGATTATGCGACCTCTGAGTTTGTTTCGCCCTTCTTCTCAGAGTAGTCACATAGAAAACGGCGACCTCATCTAGCTTATTTTTAATATATTTTATTTTGACGTGCAAAAGTGATTCCAATATCCTATTTACGCAATAAACAATTTCATTTCATTTCAACGAAAGAATGATTATATATTATTGTATTATATTATATCGTATATCCTTCTACTGTTTTATTCTAACAACTACATCTCTTTCTTTTACAGTTGGCGTGGACGATAATATCAATCACCAATTCAGTACCCCTGATACTCACAGCAATGGCCCTAGCCGGCTTAGGAACAGCAGGCCAAACGATATCATCAATATACATATCAGAAATATCACAAGACTCTATAAGAGGAGCCATGATGTCGACAGTAGTATCTTCGTACTTCTTCGGACTGTTGGTCTCATATATCTTTGGAGGATACTTGAATTATAACGTGGTGGTCTATCTTCATTTGTCAATGTCGATTTTGTATATTATGATGTTGGCACTCTTGAAGGAGTCGCCAGTGTTTCTGATGCAGAGGGGGAAAGAGAAGGTTAGTTTATTCGATTACTTATTGTTAATGTACCTTAACGACTGCCTCGGTTGGTCTAATGCTAAATTCTGCAAGTGAGGTCCAGGTTCAATAGTATTAACATAATATTGAAAGTGGTAATCAATAGATCCACTGGGACTAGAACTGTGTATATTTAAATTAATGTCTAATCCAGCGGTTCTCAAACATTTTGATTTCGGAACCCGAATTGGAAAATGAAATATTTGTCGGAGCCCTAAAATAATGAAAAACTGCGTTTTATGAATTATTTAACTTTGTCCCACCAATCGGTCCCACCAGTGGGGCAAAGTGGGTTGTTCACAGTTTTGTCATCCACTATGTTCCATTAATTGATTTTGGTGGGGCGAATAACACTCGCATATACTCTGAATTCGCCTCCACCGGGCGTAAGACGGCCGGACTCGAGCACGCGCCGCACGGTACAGAGCGCGTCATGGGCAGAGCGTTCCATCTCGTCACAGTACGCGTCAGTAGGACCGCGCAGGATTATTGAGGCCGCGGTGCGGGCGACGGGGCTGGAGACAAAAGAAAAACTGGTCTTAGAGGGCACTTTTTCGCACTAGGGCTGACACTCTAAAATTTAATAAAATATTATGGCGAGAATAAAAACAGTTTTAATAATGAAAATAGAAACTAGGATTATTCGTACAAAATTAGGACGATTCTGAATCAGCTAAAATACCACAGAGCAATGACGTACACTGCTGTACATAGGCCACAGGCAAATATTTTCGCGGGGCCCCCGCAGAGGTTTTGCAAAACTAAATAATTGCAAAAATTTGTATGTAATAGATTGCGGTGGCAACGCATGAGTGTTTTCGCTGTTTCTAGTTTTGACAAAATGTAGCAGATGGCGCTACTTGCCTCTTCATTTGAACGTAATAGTAGAACTACTCCACAATATGTAAAAAAGTTCTGAAAGGGGCATATAGGTACTGCAATAACATTACCAAAAACTTTATTATTTAAAATTAAAAAGTTATTGCTATATAAAATTCACATTTTTAGTACCAAAACTACCCCAAATCATTAAAAAATTATCAAATTTTCAACAGGGGTAGTTATGACTTTTAGCGGTTTACCTTCGTAATCCGGTAAAATGCCGCGTAAAAAAAAAGTGGCGATTTTTTTTTTTTCCTGTCAATTTCTATACTAATATACTCTCAGTACGATACCTAACAACCAACATCCTCACAGATTGGACAGGGTTTTTTAACATGTTGTAAAGATAGTGAGTGACATTCAATTTTATGCATGCTCGATTTGTATGTTGCATGCTCGATTTGTATGTAAACACATGTTTGAGAAATAAATTATCTTTTATCTTTTTATGCCACCTATTACATGGTATTAACTGCTTCGTTTGATTGACTACACTGATGCCGAAATTGCCGTGGCCACCTACTGGGTCCAACTAATTTAACAAAATAGTTACATAATATAATATTTACTATCGACTCGAAAAGAAGACGAAGAAGTACTGCTTCGTTAAACTTTGTTTTCTTAAGAAAGCGGTGAACGGTTTCCAAAATAACGTCTTTCCAAATACAAAAGACATTTATTTCTAAAAAAAAAGAACGTTACAGTTCACAGTTCATATTGACAAAAGTAAAATTAAATTAAAAGTAAGTGCGATTCTCTGTGTTTTCACATTATAAGAATTAAGAGACAAAGGTGACAATCGGTATTGTTAGTGTTGTTGTCTAACGTGTTCTTCTAGTGCTTTTTTAAATGTATACGTGGTGTCACTATCAGGAGACTACTTGAGGAGCTCGTGGCTAAGTAACAACAACCGCACTGGTCGATCCATCAGGTTAAGCTATGCTTGCCGGGGTTGGTCAGTGGATGGGTGACCATCTTTACATACCGAGAATCCTCCGTGCCTCGGAAAGCACGTTAAGCCGTTGGTCCCGGCTGTCATTCGTGGATCTTTGACAGTCGTTACGAGTCGTCAGAAGCCCGAAAGTCTGACACCAGTCTTACCATGGGGTATCGTATTACCCAGTTACTGGGTTGTGGAGGTCAGATAGGCAGTCGCTCCATGTAATATACTGGTATTCAGCTGCATCCGGTTAGACTAGAAGCCGACCCCAACATAGTTGGGAAAAGGCTAGGCAGATTGATTGACGTGGTTTCACTATTGGTTACATCATCAGGTAGTTTATTATACAGTTTTGCTCCCTCGTACAGTATATTTTTTCTTCCATAGTTAGTTCTGGGTTCACCTTAATGTCAAATACTGGTAAAAATTACAGATTTTCATGTTGGCCGATAAATTATGAGCATGGAACAACTCCCCGGGTGTCACCATTGTGTGGATCGCCCGGAGGACACGGTGGAGCATACGGTGGAGGTCTGCCCGGCTTGGGCGGAGCACCGCCGTGTCCTCACGGAGGCGATCGGCGGCGGCGATCTCTCGCGTCCGGCCCTGGTTCAGGCCATGGTCCGGAGCGAGAGTGCATGGGAGGCCGTCACCTCCTTCTGCGAAGCAGTTATGCTCGCGAAGGAGGAGGCGGAGCGCGCGAGGGAGATTGAAGCTGCACGCCCTCGCGCCCCTAGTCGCCGCAGGAGACGCCCCGGGCGTCGGGAGTCACAAGCTGACTTCCGGCCACCGTAGGCGCGGGCCTGCGGACGGTGAGCGATGGGCAGCTCGCCGTCCGATAAGGACCAGGCCCGGGTCGACGGCGCGTTGTGTTCCACGCGCGCCTCAAAGGGATGTCAGCACCAACTGACGGGGTCCGGAAGGACCAATGCCTGCTGGGGTTGCGGGTCTGTCCGAAAGGGATATCGCGGCCCCAGCACATAGGCAACGGAAGGAACACGGGTGGGTTTTAGTCAGTAAAAGTCTGACACTCCCTCTCGCTCTGCCCAGAGCGGGAGGAGTCATTTGATGATTTCCCACCCAAAAAAAAAAAAAAAGCATGGAACAACTCTTCTAGGAGACCATAGCGTGTACAACAAGTTTTAACTTTATTTGTCTCACTTATGAGCGTTAATTTTAAAAGTTGGCATCGTCGCAAATAGCTGTCAAATATTTACCTGTTTTGATGAATTTGGCAATATTACTGTATGGAAATAAGAAATATCGCTAAGTAGTGAACTATATTGATAATTAATTGCAATTATAGCACTGAATTTAATGTTGTAACCGTTTTAGGTGTAAGAAAGGCTATAACTAAATATTCGGTGTTACGATATTAAATTTTTGCACGTCTTATTCAATATTTTAGATCATGAGTTAGCCCTATTTCTTATTTCCATACTACTGTATGGAAATAAATTATTATATTGCTAAATTTATCAAAACAGGTAAATATTTCGACAGGTATTAGCGACGTTGCCCACTTTCAGAATGTACGCTCTTAATTCAAATGCGTGGTTTTCATGGCTGTCTTGTTGATTCTCTCGTCCAAGATACATCAATATCATGAACAGTGACCTGTCTCGCATTTCGGAGTTGACTATTTAACGAGGATTTGTTAATAAACTTCGTTTTAACCTTTCATACCTTTCAAGCGAAAAAGTCTTGAGCATCAACACAGTAACATCGCAGCACGTGAGTGAATCTGTACATGCACACTTAGAAACCAGATATTTTTGTTCCACGTGCAAAAATAGTGGCAGACTTTGACTGGAATTTTATTTGATTAAGACTTAATTTTATTGCGATAAAATTTATTAAGTAAATATTTAATTGAATTTAACTGTACAGCAATGATGATAATATATGGTGCAGTAGCTTAGTTTTTAGCTTCCTGCCTAAAGAGTTCTTAGGTTCGATCTCCATGTCCTATGCCATAGTGCCCTCTGGTTTAGCATAAAAAGCATCGAGTAAACAGGCGACAGCATCCTCTTGTTTGCCAAAAACACCAAACTATGATCTTTAATCCGTCTGTCAAGCTTAATTTTTATTATTATCAGTTTGAATTTCCTCGAAGCATAATGTTATAGTATCGCTCCAATGATATTGTGGGTCACTGCAGTGGAGAGTGGAGAGCAGTGGTGGCCTAGTGGTAACAGCCGCGACTTATAAGTTGTAGGTCGTAGGGTTTCAACTCAGGCCGGGTCTTTACTTTGAGTAAATTATTGCATCACCACTGCTCTCAAAACGGTGAAGGAAAACATCGTGAGGAAACCGGCATGTCCTAGCACAAAAAAATCGAAGACATGTGACATCTATTAATCTGTACTGGGCCCGCGTGGTGGATTATGGCTCAGTTCCTCTCACCGAGGAGAGGAGGCCTGTGATCCAGCAGTAGCATTATGGGTTGAATTTGTAGTGGAATTGGGTCAAGCTGTTACTTATATATCAATCAAATAATTAACCCATTTTAAAAAGTTTTCTGAAAGCCGTATCACAGATTATGTCAAATTTATTGGTTGAAGTTATTGCTGCCAGTCAATAGTTGTGATTAGTTTTAGGAAGCTTGTCCACTCAGCCTATAGCAGTCCACTGCTGGGCATAGGCCTCTCCCAGGCTGCGCCATAATGCCCTGTCCTCTGCCTTTCGCATCCAGTTACCAGCTGAAAAATCTGTACTTATAAAATATTATGTTTCAGGAAGCTGCAGAGTCAATAGCATTCTACCGGCAAGTGAGGGTGACATCAAAAGAAGTGGAAGTCGAATTAGCCAAGATTAGACTTCAGTTAGATCCAAGACTGGAGAAGATATTGGACGGAGATGGTAATGTATAGCTACTTACTGTACTAACATATTCATAGGTGCCTTCACGACCAGTAACTGTACCACAACTTCTTATATAAATAATAATAAAGGGTGACATCAAAAGAAGTGGAAGTCAAATTAGCCAAGATTAGACTTCAGTTAGATCCAAGACTGGAGAAGATACTGGAAGGAGATGGTAATGTATAGCTACTTACTGTACTATAATATTCATAGGTACCTTCACGACCAGTAACTGTACCACCACCTCTTATATAAATAATAATAAAGGGTGACATCAAAAGAAGTGGAAGTCGAATTAGCCAAGATAAGACTTCAGTTAGATCCAAGACTGGAGAAGATATTGGAAGGATATGGTAATGTATATGTTACCATATAGCTTACTGTACTATAATATTCATAGGTGCCTTCAGGACCAGTAACTGTACCACCACCTCGTGATTGGAATGCATACATTTGCAAATATTCAAACTAAGATCTCCAGAAGTGATTAACTATTCAAAGGTTCCGTTAACTACCGTCCAGGTCATTCCTGCCAAACATCGCCACAACTTTTTTCACACAGCGATTTGAAATGAGGTGCCATAGTAGTTATTGTATTATATTAAAATACCTATCTAATGACATATGTGTGGTTATTATAGGTGCTTGGACCAGCTTCCATTCATTTTTTGCTGATTCTCCTTTATGGACTTTACTTATACCATCTACACACTATGCCGGCGGCACGTAACGGCACGGCACGGCACGGCTTTTGCGCCTTCATTTTCTTTTGCTATCCTTTATGCGGCTTTGTAGCCGCGGCGGTCGGCGCCCGGTCCTGCCGCACAAAGCCGCACAAAAGAAATGACGGCGAAAAAGACGGGAGTACGTGCCGCCGGCATAGTGTGTAGATGGAATAAGACAAAAGCCGGCGGCCATGCCACCGGCATAGTGTATAGGTAGTATTATTTTTAAACCACCTCTTATAGCAGTATTATTTTAATATCATTTCACAGTGAGAATAATACTGCTAGGTGGTGGTTGGCCCCAAGTGATTTGCATATTATCGGCAGTCAACCTCGCTACCCTTACGAACATGTAATATTTTTTTGATCTGCACGACTTATTCTTGTGCAGTTGGAAGACAGAAATGTATTTATTTATTAAGGTTAACCAACAATTGTTGTAATGTTTAATAGTGGAATAACTTCTTTTATTAACCAACTTCTACAAAGGAGGAGATTCTAGGTTCGATTTTTTGTTTTGATGTATGTTCGTCGATATTTTACAATTGTAGACCGATTATGAAAATTCTTTTTTTATTTGGTAGAGGCAGCTTGCACGGTGGTCTCAAATAAATTAATTAACTTTGCTTGGGTAGTTTTTGAGTTAGTTTCACTTCAGTAATACGTATTTTCCGACTTAGTCTACGTGGATATTATAATAAGTTCCAGTCACTGTTGAAAGCAGGTTGTGTTCGAAATTGTGTGGGATAGGTTAATGGCCACAACTAAATAGAGAAAAATCAACTTTTTACAAAAAAAAACAAACAACTTAAAAAAAAAAAACATTACAAAGTGGAAGAATAACTTTAATTTCAGAAGTAGTCTTTGGTTTTAAATTTTCGTTTTTTGCCACTGACTTCTATTTTTGTAAAAAAAAAATTGGGTGGCTGTGCCTTTCCAGATATGTAACCCGTCTACCTTCAAAGCAAGACTGAACAGGCATCTTCTGGTCACGCTCCTTCCATCGCTTTCCATCAGGCGAGATCCACGTCAAAAGCAGGGCATCGCAATAAATAAAAATAGGCAGTACCTCAAAACTCAAAGCTCCAAGCATTTATTTCAAATAAACCAATTACAGGCACTTTTGAATTGTCAAGGAGTCCGTCAGTCAGAAAGATGAAGCTAGATGCCCATTCCAAAGCGTAGTAGGTACCTATGGAGAAGAACGGGCAAGAAACTCCACGGACACTCTTTTAAATCATAATATGGTTACAAAAAATTGGTTACATCATTCATGTTGAAGTTATACGTGTGAGAACGATGCAAAATGTTAAAAGCGTCCGTAACAAAAATTAAATTAAATTAAAATAAGCCGTGGTAGCTAAGAGATGACCAGTCCGCACTGACGGCGCCCGTTCACGAACATGACGCATGGATTAGCACCATTCAGCTCAACCATTTTGAAGGGAGCTAAATGATCCAACACACGCGCCACCGTCAGCGAGACATTAGAGGGAGCATGACATACTCCCAGCCGCCAAATCAATGAAAGACATATCCAATACCTAAATGGTAGCTTTATAGTCGGTACATAGTACTCAACATGTGCTATGCAATTAAACAATGTTATGAGATTGAATTTATACAATGCAAAGATAGTTTTTTAAATCTTCAGCAGCTCCAACAGTATTTTCAAATGCTAATCTATTCGTTTATGCGTCCTTGTGGAGCAAGACCAGCGTTGAGCCAAGCATTTTATCAGCGACATAATCTCCCAACTTATAATATGCTTGGCTGCATAGTGTGCGTTTAATATAAGATTTAAATTTCGTTTCATTTAGTTGAAGTATGTTGGGAGGTATTTTATTGTAACATTTTAAACAGTACCCCATGAAAGATGAGTCCACATTAGCCAGCCTGAAACCCGGTTGAACTAATTGGTCCCTATTCCTAGTGATGTAATTGTGTCTTGCACCTCTTTTACTAAAAAGATGCAGATTTTTCCTTACGTACATAATGTTTTCATAGATATATTGACAAGGTACCGTCATGATGTTAATATGTTTAAACAGTTCCCTTAGAGAGTCGCGCCTGCGGAGGCCATATATGGCTCTGATGGCTCTTTTCTGCAGAATAAAAATAGACTCGATGTCTGCAGCCCGTCCCCATAGTAGAATACCGTACGACATAATACTATGAAAGTAACTAAAATAGACTAGCTTCGCGGTACCCACGTCAGTAAATTGACGGATTTTTCTCACAGCATATGCTGCTGAACTTAACCGTCCTGAAAGAGATGTTAAATGAGGACCCCATTGAAGCCTTGAGTCGAGCGTGATCCCTAGGAAAACTGTTTTATCGACGAATTCTAGTTTCTCTTGATTCAATACTATCTCACAACTACTACTTTTTACATTTGGTAAAAAAAATCGTATGCTCTTCGTTTTTTTTCCATTTAATACTAAATTATTAGCAGTGAACCAATTTTGGACCTGCTGTAGGGCGTTATTTACGTCGTCAAGATTTGATGCACGTCTATTAATTTTAAAAATTAAGGAAGTATCGTCAGCAAATAACACCATTTGTGGTTGAGTTTTTAACAAATGGGGTAGATCATTAATATAAACTAAAAAGAGGAAAGGACCCAATATTGATCCTTGTGGTACACCCATTTTTACTTTTAAACCGATTGAATTGACACCATTTATTTGAACTTGCTGTTGTCTATCATTTAAATAAGATTTTACTAAACTGAGCGCAAGTTTTCCAAGTCCGTAATGCTCAAGTTTCAAGATTAAGGTTTCGTGGTCGACGCAGTCAAATGCCTTCGAGAGATCACAAAAAAACCCTATGGCGTATTGGGCCTCTTCCCACGCCGTAAATATGTGCTTTAATAAGGTGACACCGGCGTCGGTCGTACAACGTCCCTTGGTGAAACCATACTGTTGATCGTGTAAGATTTTATTGGTGTTAAAATGATTGAGCATTTGATTAAGCATTACCTTTTCAAACACCTTGCTTAAAACTGGCAACACGGATACGGGTCTATAATTATTAGTGTCTTTACTGTCCCCGGATTTGAAAAGTGGTATTACCTTACTATATTTCATTAGATCAGGGAAGACTCTTTGATCCACACACAAATTAAATATTAAGGCTAAGTACGGCGCTATAGTCTCAATAATGGAGGTACAAACTTTGATTGACATTCCCCATAGATCTTCGGTTAATTTGATCTTGATTTGCCTAAAAGCTTTTATTACTGTTAAGGAGTTTATATGCTTGAATTTAAATTCAATCGGGCAGGATGAAACGTTTGCTCTTAATAAATCAATTGAACGCGAGGGAGAGGAATGTAAGGTTTCAGTAGTTTTAAGTGGGATACTGGTAAAGAAATTTACAAATTCTTGAGCAACTTCTTTGTTAGTGCTTATGAGACCCCGTGAAGTTTCTGGTGTGAAATCATTATTATGTCTTTCCTACCTGTTTTTCAAGTTCCTACTGAACTCCAGAACAGTCAGTCAGTCAGTTTGCAGTTGTAAGCATGTGATTTGATTTTTGACTTCTAAATTCCGATAGACGAATATTGTAGCATAAGATTGTCCTCGATTATATTGGTCTCTAGGTTCAGGCTTTTGGGCTCCTGATTTCCTGTAATGAGTATCATATTCATTATGCTCTCATAATCATTCAATTCTTCGGGCTATGTCGGTTACCTTGGTTCTGCGGATCCCTTCATTTCCCCTCATTTGCTCTCATAGATCGGTTGATTCTAGTCTTTAGATATTTAACGCCAGTCTGCTATATCAAGTATAGCAACACGTGACATGCTTCACTGTGATGTAAGAAACATATTTGTTCAAATCACACGCAGGAGTTATTTGCTCATTTTAGCTTTGTTTGTGGCATATTATCAAAACGTTATTTAAACATGGTTATTTGCATAATATGATAGTGAGAATTGCGACTTTATGCTCCTTGCCAGATGAGATCATTGTACCTGTTGGTTGTGCCTTGTGGAACCAGGCAATGTATACAGGGTGTCAGGGACATCGACGCGAAGCCGGTTACCATGGATTCATTACATGATTCTGAACCTCCCTGCGTTGAAATTTTTCGTCGGTTATTTAAAAAAAAAAAACAGCTGCTCCATACATTTTGACCGCGTAGGTATTGCACTTTTCTATGAAACAGCTGTTTTTTTTTTAAATAACCGACGAAAAATTTCAACGCAGGGGGGTTCAGAATCATGTACTGAATCCATGGTAGCCGGCTTCGCGTCGATGTCCCTGCCACCCTGTATATTTGGTGAAGAGAAAGGAGATATTACTTAACTAATGTCATAGGTATTGCTACATGTATTGGTGATTGGATTATAGAAGAGGTTATAGAAGACTAAGAAAATGTTTAATGGTTGGTATGAAAGATGAATAGTATGGCTAGAAAGGCGATAAATACTAAGTCGATAGGCGAAGTGGCTAGAAATAACAGCCACTCGGGTCAATCTATCAGGTTAAGCATCGCTTGCCGCGGTTGGTCCGGAGATGGGCGCCTCGGAAAGCACGTTAAGCCGTTGGTGCCGGCTGTCATTTGTAGATCTTTGACAGTTGTTACGGTTCGTCAGAAGCTGGAAAGTCTGACAACCAGTCTTACCAAGAGGTATCGTGTTACCCAGTAACTGGATTGTGGAGGTCAGATAGGCAGTCGCTCTATGTAAAATACTGGAGAACATAGCTGGGATAAGGCTGGGGAGATTATGTGATAGGCGAAGAGATGCTGTCACAAAAAAAAAAAAAAAAAATCAGGAGGTTGGTGGCTCTTAACGTAGATGTCATAAAGAGTTTTTTTGTAAAAAAAAAATCTGTTGGTATTATTTGTTTGATTCCAAATAGGACTACATGATAGTCACACAATTTATCTACACATTGATTGATTTGATTGACGAAACAGAAACGCGACCATCTTTTGACGCGACAGGGCTAAACTTAAGATTTAAATCTTTTTCATTCATCATTATTTAAGTTGAATAGGAATTTGACAACAAATTCAATAGGCTTTCAGTATTTCTTTTTCCAAAATAAAAGTAGCTTTAGTTACTCAGCAACAGTCTAGCCGTTTCGGAGATTAGCCGGAACAAATGGAATAACAGCCAAAGATTAAAAAAAAAAAAAACCGGCCTTGTTGCACCATACCGGCGACGCTTAAATTTTACCACATATGTTGTGATAACAAAGAGATGTTTCCGTGGGATATTTTGCGACATCCACGCGGGCGAAGCTGCAGGCGAAAGCTAGTTAATTATATTATTATATGTGAAAACGACGCACCTAGAATAAAATTACTACATCACAAGTAGCTCAGAATTAAAAATGAAGCAATGACAGATAATTTAATTACGTGATAGATACATGGTGCTCAACAAACATTGTAAAAGTAAACGATTTTCCAAAAAAATATACAATTTATAAGTCAGTGTGTGAGGTTAAGTAATAACAGAATGTAAAATGGCGTATGAGTCAACCTTGCAAAGGGTGATAAGTTTCAACAATCCGAACTAATATTATAAATGCGAGTTTGTTTCACGCTACAGAGGCTGAACGGATTTGGATGAAATTTAGCACATGGGTAGACCATGACTTGGGTTAGGATATAGGATATATTTTATCCCGATATTCCCACGGGATCGAGACTTATGCGGGTGAAACCGCGGGGCGCAGCTAGTTGTCTATATTTAGACAATTTACGCAAAGCTTCCTCATCTAATGCCCTCGGCTACATTATTGCGTTATGGCGAACTACGAGTACACTTCGCGCGCTCTTTCTCGCACGCTCGACGTCTTGTTGATAAACAGAGAGTGCGCGAAGTGTAGTTCGCTTTATCTCGACAATGTAGCCGTAGCATTAATGACAGACGTATAAAGTCTTTCCGTGACGTCAAACACTGTGTGTCAAGGTTCCTACGTCATAAAACAATTGAATTCAGCAAATATGTGAATAGAATTTGGTGTCTAATATTATCTTTATAATGTCTAATATTAATTGCCCTACAAGATAAAGCGTCTCGTGACTTTTATGACATAAGGTTTTAATTTGAACGTCTGGTGTGTTACGTCAGACAAAGTAAATAACATAATTGCTAAAATACGTGTCATAGAATACTGGGCGGTTCTAGCAAACCTAGGTGGGTGTCTAGGAATATAAAAAAAACAGTTATAAACCAGGTTTAAAAGACAGAATATTATGCATTGCATTTCCTTGCAAATGAGGATCAATTCCTTAATGATAATTATGTCATAAATCATAATCTAACAGGATTATGTGTTTTCCAGATCCCATCACTACCAAGGAGTTGATTCAGACACCACCACCAGCGCAGAAATTAACAGAATGGCAGTTCTTAAGTAAGTACCTAGTTTTAAAAGAACATTTTTGTTACATAAACAACGTGTACCGGAGAGATACTTAACAAGTGCAGCCGTTCTTTGGATAGTAACAAACTATACGGCAAGGGTTTTTAAATCCTATATCTACATGTTAGCGACATATGCTCGGGCTTCCCCACATTGTCGGCGCGATCAAGCCCCCCGATTTATCTTCATATTAGCAAATCACGTGAAAGCATAATGAACTCCGTAGTGCGGTGACACGTTTGTTATGATTTGAATTCAATAAACTTTCGACACCAAAAATTTGGGACGAATTCTTTGAGTAATTTATTTTGAGCTGAAACTTTGCATAGAGATTCTATACCTGATGTAATTAATCTTCACCCCTTTTGGATAAATATACCCTTTCCGTTACACGTTGTATAATTAAATAGAGAACACAATACAATCTAATAAAAAATAATTCAATAGAAAAATAAATTCTGACGGACAGTTTTTCAATACTACGATTGATAAATTATATAAAAACTTTTTACAAAAAAAAAAAAAAAAACAATCGACTTCCGAAAAAAAAACCCTACAAAGTGAAAAATAACTTTAATTTCGGAAGACGTTTTTCGCTATCGACTTCAGAAATTAAAGTTATTTTTGACTTTGTAGTGTTTTTTTTCGGAAGTCGGTTGTTTTTTTTTTTGTAAAAAGTTTTTATTTTTTCACTTTTTAGTTGTGGTACCGACCCCTCACTAATTCGAATACCACCACCTGCTATGTAAATAACAGTCACAGGAAGCTATCATCATATCATCCACATATACTAAGTGGAAAAAATACGTATTATTGAAGCTTACTCAAAAACTATCCAAGCAAAGTTAATAAAAATTTATATGGGTCCAATTTGGGAGCATAACCTTTCATACAAAAAAAAATTGTCCACAATTGACGGAGAAATCAGCGGATATACATAAAAAATAAATTAAAAAAAAAACATACATACGCGACGAACATAATTATAACCTCCTCCTTTTTGGAAGTCGGTTAAAAACTATACAGTAAAATATTGAAGAGAATGTCGTAAGTTTGTGATAACATCGTGGGCTGAACAGAACACGAGTTGTTGCTAATAATTTATAAGATAGGGCACTAAGCAGCAGCTTATTCAATAAGTATCGCGTCGTAAAGAAAGTGAAGATCTAAATCTAGAAGCCATCTCAGAGTTTACGGTTTACTCATAGCAATATTATTATTGAAACTATAGTTATACTGCAATGGCTGTCAAAAGCACCACGGGATGAGTTTGAACTCACACAATATTTTTGTACAGAACAAATAATTGAAGATACGATCCGGCGAGAGAGATGCTCTCGCCAGATCGTATCTTATATATAATAATACAAATATTGCTCATTTAATAGTATAGGATAGGATTAGTAAGAAACCCATTAACTGGGTTGTGCAGGTCAGATAGGCAGTCGCTCCATGTAAAATACTGGTATACAGCTGCATCCGGTTAGACTGGAAGCCGACCCCAACATAGTTGGAAAAAGGCTAGGTATATGATGATGATATAATTATGTAAGTAGATATACTAATCGATCAATTATACCTTCACAGAACAATCACAAACCTCAATCCGTGCGCTGATGACCAGCCTCGCATGCATGGCGACAATGATCCTGATGGGTAACATAGCGCTACAGGTGTACGCTGAGACCCTGTTCAAGGAAGCAGTGCCGTTGATGGACTCGAACCAATGTTCTATCTTCTTGGCGATAGATCTGTTGGTGGCCAGTGTGCTGTGTTCCTTTGTCATTGATAAGTTTGGTAGAAAGGTACGTATTGGGACTTATTTTTGGTGGATTATAATTATTGTTAAAATCATGAATATTATTTCATTTAAAACTAAATTTTAAGATTGGAGAGTAAAAGCTAAAGTATCAGGTAGAAGGGTTGATCAATTTTGGAGATAATATGAGTCCGCGAACACAATGGGATGCCATGGCGACGTCACTGGCTACGTAGCCCATGGCTACCTCTGGCTACCTAACGAAGCCAAATGAGTAGCCAGTAACACGCGGGCGTCCGTCCTGGCGATTAGTTGACTACTGAGTTAGGGAGCTGTAATTTACTTGTATATAAAATACTGGCGACTTGGCTACATGTCACCAGGTCGCCAGAGTATCCAGTCTCCACGGAGGGGTTGGTTGGTCGTGGCTACGCTTCCAAATTGGCGACGTCGCCAGACCGTAGCCAAGTGAGTTGACTTTCATACATTTCAATGCGAATTTTTTGGATACGTAGCCAGCGACGTCGCTATGTCGTCCCGTGTATTAGTGCTCTTAATTGTGGTTACTCCTTTAGTTTGATCAGTGTAATTTATAATTTAGATTATTTTATTAGACATTGGCTATGGACCTTGTGTAATTAATTCTAATGCGGTGAAAGAAAATGTGGTGCTTCTTCTAAAAAAAAACAGCTTTTGAAAAATAGTACTATCATAATATGGAAAACAAAAAAAACATGCCATAAGTGGAATAGCTTAGATGCCGTTCACTCAAGTACGGGTTCAGTTCGGTGCAAGTGGAATACCTCGATTCTTTACAAAAAAGTACTAGGCTAACATAAACACTAACTGTTTGTTCCAGCCCCTGATGATCAGCACATCGATCTTGGCTAGTGTCTGCACAATGCTGTTAGGCACACAGATACAATGGCACTGGGCTCCTCATTGGTTTACTGCTGTCATCATCTATGTCTATTGCTTTATATTCAACGTAGGGGTTGCTGTTATTCCTTATGTGTTGAGTGCTGAGCTGTTCTTGCCTGAAGTGAGTATTAGAATTAGATATTTTTTCAAGTTAAAAATTCTAAGTTATGATTTCTTCATTAATGAACTCCTCACTATCACTGCACACAATAACGAATGCGAAATATATAAGAAACAAAACACTTATGAATACACAACAAGTTACTTACGATTGCTAGTCCCATGAAAATAATGTTGGTATAAATATGTACATGGTACATTATGGTTTAAGACATTTATTTCCCAAAAACCGAATACAATTTATTCATTTGAAATGGTTTACAAATAAGAAATCCTTGGAAGGTGAGCAGTGGCGGCCCAGTGGCAGCGGCCTCGACTTACGAGTTGTAGCACTTTACTTTGTGTATTTCATTTCATCACCACTGCTCTCAAAACGGTGAGGGAAAACATACTCAATACTCAATATATTTATTGCTTCCACATGTGAACTTAGGTGGTAGGTTTAACAAAATAATATGATCATTGTAGACCCTGTCGGGCATAGCAAAAGTAGGAGAGAGGAAGAGAGCTTTTCATTTTGTTTACTAAGTTAGTTAAAATTCATCATTCAGACATCTTTATAATCATTGATATCATAATAGCATTTAGATAATAGGAATAGTTTTAATTTGTTTATAAATGTATTCAATTTTTGTTCATTTTTCAACAAAAAACACACACACACACACACACACATCACACACACCACACACACCACACACACACACACAAACAAACACACACACACACACACACACACACATCTTCTTCGTTTTTTTTGTCTCGAATCAAAAATTCAAAGACATGTGACATCGACCAATACTCAATGGGCCCGCGTGGTGGATTATGGCCCACTCCCTCTCACAGAGAGGAGGCCTATGTCCCAGAGTGGGAAGATTAGGTATAGGATGATTATGCTGTTCCTTGGAACAAGGGTCGGAATGGTATGTTTGAAGTTAAAAGTAGGTACAATATTGTTAGTCATTGACTTATCATTAATAAAATAAACTATTCTTGTCCATTTTATGTCTTTATACCGACTGAAATTTTTTACGGTCTCAAGAATAATATGGTGTATTGTGTAAGTGGAACAGAAGCCATACCCGGGAATATTTGCTTAGTAGCATTGACCACGCGGGCGGGTGGGGATGCGCGAGTGGCTTGTGCGCCTGCGAAAGGATATCAGAGAGGGCGACGGCAAGTGCGGCGACTACCTATCGGCCGCTAAGGAAAGCTACGAATTCATTGTTTAATTCCGCGCATTTTGAAGGGTGCATATGACTTGAAAAAAAATAAAAAATATTTTTACCCCTATTTTTTACGAGACGGTAAAAAAAATCATGTCGTATGTAGTAAAATCAAATGAAAGAACAATTTAAACACAGACGTAGACATAGAGTTTTAGTTCATTGGAAGTGTCTAATCTGAGGATGACATCTTTGGGTCGGTTTCACTAGTTAGTAGAAATACTTTCGTTTATATAATTATAAAGATTCTAATCTAGAGTCAAACAAAATGTATATAACCGTTCTAATAATTTTCAAGTCTAACGTCAGGCGTATCGTTTTATCTTCAGAAACACTTGAAGTGACGAAATCTTTTTGCGAGATAAATATTCTACTCCTAGAACTTATTTTATCTTGATGTATTATTTACTTCCGAATAAAATCTGGGTCATGGTTTCATAAGAAATCCACCTTTTTCTATATGGTACCTATACGAACTTTGCTGTGCTAGATTCTGGTTGATGTTGTAAATGACGACAAAGAATTCAAAAGCATAAAAATAATATTGGGAAAGTCCAAAAGTGCACGCCTCAAAATGCTTATTCAAAAATTTTACCCATCGACATGGGTAAAATTTCACACCTCGCAATCTTTACGTACTGTCAAAGACTATTTAGGTTTACTTTGCTGGTTGCTAGGCAACGAAAGAGGGTCGAAGTTGGATATAATATAAATATAGATATTAGTTATAATTAAACTACTTTAAATAAAAGATTTAAATTTTCGTTTCTGGTGCATTCAATAAATTTTGGAAAAGTACAGAATTAATCTCCATTAAATTATCAATACAATGGTATATAAATAAGGTTCTATGTACTACCAGGAGTGTAACAATAAAAACAGTTGCAGAAAGGAGGCAAAACAAATTTTTCGATCACAAAGCACTGTCTAATGCTTCGCATTAAGCCTCGTGCAGACTAGCGCGACGCTACGGCGCGACACGACTCGAAAAAAACAATTTCTAAGAAAACTTCACAGTATAACAATAGCCTGTGTCGCGTCGCACTGTCACGTCGAACTAGTTTGCACGAGGCTTTATGAGTCGTGCAAAATCATTTGATCTCCGACTGTGATTATTGATTATGCGAACTTACTGTGATTATGGTTTATATGAACATGACAGTTGTAATAAATTATGATAAACAGCAGCAGTCTACAGTAAATACCTATGAGCTTATACACTTACCATACCAGCGGGTCTACAACTATTTTTCTCTAATTTCTTAATTCACGGTTTGTGTTTAAAGGTTCACTAATGTTTCACCAAAACACCATTGTCAAATTTTTACTTTACAACCAACGTTTCGTATACTATTTATTTCACAAACAACTTATTCCGCAAATGTTTTTTTTTATAAAAACTTACTTTACAAACATTTATTTAGCAAATGCTTCTCTTTACAAATGTTTCGCATGATATTTAATCATTTAAACATTTTTCATTTAATATTTAGATTATTTTGGAAAAATCACGTTTACTAAATAAAAAAATTCTAAACCAGTCACAAAGTGATCATGGTTAATTTCCGTTTGGGTCGTTGAATAATTTACAAGCAAGTACTGAAGTTCTTTAAGCCTATTAAAATCTTTTTTAATATTTATTCTAGTCCTTTTTGCCGTAGATGGTCGCAGTTCTAACCTAACCTAACCCTTTTCGCGAGTTAAAATAATTAACCTTATCCGGGTAGCCTACTAAAATATTATTTTTAGTTCAGTTAGCACAAGACGTGAACTGGCTTTTAATTTAAATAATTTTTGTTAATTTATAAATTAATATTACCCTTTTGCCTATTTAATGAGTTTAATTTTTAGGAAATTGCGTCATGCAATATGTCCAACGTTTTTATTCCAAACATGAGATAACGTGAATAAAAAATGAATTGTTTGTCAAATAAAACGTTAATAAAAAAAAGTTTATTAGATAATTATTTTCTTAAGTGAATTATTTGGCAAACTTGTTGTTGTATAATGATCAAATAACAAATCATGTTTTTGCCAATCGTTACTTGTCAAGTGAAAATTTGTAAATTAATTTTTGGTGAAATGACTGGTCACTGTGTTTAAATTAATTCCAATTCTTCTCAATCTCCAATATCTTTTTCCAGGTCCGCGGTCTCTGCGGCAGCATAGTCATGGCTTGTGGATGGGCCATGAACTTCGTCACCATGGTCATATTCACTCCTGTAGTCGAAGAGGTCGGCTTTGCTCCACTATTCTATGCTTTCTCAGTGGTAGGATTCGTGGGAGCTGCATACTGCGTGTTTTATCTACCAGAAACGAAAGGATTATCCATAGATGCTATCCAAGCTTTGTTTGTTAAGAAGACTAAAAGGAAAGTTGGTGCTTAGGAGCTAGATTTAAAGTTAGGAATTGAATTAAGAACTTTGTTCATGATTTTGTACAGTCGCCTGCACGTTGATGGTGACACTTTGACCATGAGCTAGCCTAGCGTAGTACGGAGTTTATATTGAATAAGAGACCAGCATAAACTGGTTTTGTTACCACTGACGTACGGGCTTCGGCACTCGATCTTAATGATTCTAATCGGTCAGTAGGTATTCTTAATGTCAAAAAAGTCACCAGACTTTGAATTCTGAAACGGTGAAATGATTGTTTTTTATCGATATCTGTTGGGTTGACAACACATTTCTATTCATAAGTCACTCGACCTTCTAGTCTGGTGACTTTGTTATCGAAAAAGTCACCAGACAAAATCTGGTGACTTTTTTATCGAATGTGTTGTAATATTGGCAGCATTTAATATTCGTACTTTAACGCCCAATCAAAGATAAGCTTATCACCAGGTATACGGAAAACAAAAGACAAGAAAGTTGGTCTAGAATTTGTAGAAAAGAATCACTCAGAATGATATTACAAGATTTTTTGTCTCATGAAGATTTAATTGTATCATAATTGTGTACAATACTTTTTATAAACATAGGTAACAGATAATGACAAAGCTAAAAGAAAGAAAGAAATAATGAATAATAAAATAATTTAGGACAAATGTTTTGTCTAAATCAGTATCCTCTAAAATGTAACAAATGACCTCTTGTATAAAATGATGACGGCCGCACAATGTGAAGCAAAATGCTGCATGCATATTAAACAGGGATTAAAATTCATAACCCTTCGCTTGGTCGGCGGAAAATCGATAAAAATTTAATTAT
Source organism: Agrochola macilenta (assembly GCA_916701695.1). NCBI lineage: Eukaryota > Metazoa > Arthropoda > Insecta > Lepidoptera > Noctuidae > Agrochola > Agrochola macilenta. The sequence goes on along the minus strand of OU753572.1, from coordinate 3,888,529 downwards.
AGTTTGTCTACCAGCCTTTAATGGAGACAAAATGTTATATTTTACAAAAGAAGATGGATTTTGAATTGTGGGAAACTAAACAAGGTCAATTTTGTAATGTTTATCTACCTCCGTGGTAATAAGTAATGTTTTTTCCATAAAAATATCAACTTGTACAGTTACCATCGAGCAACGATTAACATCACTTCAGTTCTTTAAATAATTATTTTTAAACATAATATTATATTAATTTGAAAAATCGGAATCATTGTAAGTTACATTAACACTCAACTGTTACATGATATGCTAAAGAGCAGCGTTTTAATATTGTAAGATGATACAGTTTTTTTTTATCTCACGAAGCGACGTGCGCTTTACTTGTGGTTATCAAGTGTATTCACACACTGTGAATGTGTGTGTAAGCGCAGGAACTCTCGGTACCGCCCAAGACAATGGCGAAGTCGGAAGTGTGTGTGTGCACACATTCACAGCGTGTTTGTACACTTGCTTACCACAAGTAAAGCGCGAGCCACTTCGTGAGATAAAAATACTGCATGTAAAAATGACACTGCTTATCAACTCTTGTTGCTGACTGTACCACAAAATAAGAATTTACTATAGTAGAAAAGCGTCATGTTTTGAAGAATTGCAAAACCAAATTATACTAATCTTTTATGTAGGTATGTATGTACAGTTATGTGCCTACATCATTATAAAATGTACGAATTATTGTAGTAACTTGTATTGGACCTAGAATGAGTCCCTGCGGGACGCCTAATTCAAAGTGTTGTGAAAGAGGAGTGAGTTTAATTAGATATTTGAACGACGTAATTTAAAAAAAAAATAAAATTCGTAATTATTAAAGTTGCAAGTAAAAAGAAAAGTATTTAATTTTTATAACGATTATAGTACCGATTTCAAAGAATTGTATAGTTAACAACCTGTAATGTTAATATTTTGAATAAGGACATCTGAAAAATAAATTATATTCGTTTCATTGTTACTGTTGTGTATTATTTAAATGTTATCGTTTTTACGAATATAATTACCTACATATAAGGCGAAATCAATCTTGATAAAGTCATATTGACAGGCCTACACTGTCCTCCCGTACCTATTAACACTGTAATTTGAAAACATTGTAAATGCCAATTATTTTTGAAAGAGTTTCTTGCCGGCTTCATAGGGCCGTGCACCTAGCTTCTGACGTTTCATAAGTACCATGTAGGTCTAAGTGAAATAAAATATTTCAATTTTAATTTTTGTTTTGACTATTCTGAATCCAAATCAATGAATAGTTAAATCCCTTTTCTGAATCATTCGAAAAAAAAAAATCCTCTAGTTATTTTTACCACTACGCACTGGCTCTGAAACTCCACTCGCAATGTATGCCATTCAATTTTGCTCGTCAAAGTTATTCAAAATTCAAGTCATTTATTCAAACTAGGCTGAGAATTTGCACTTTTCGAACGTCAAAATTACTTGAGACAGTCCCCCAAAAACGCCCACCCTTCACCACTTCCTAGTGCTTTAGCTGGGAAGAAGAAGTGGCGCAATAAAGTCCCCAGCAGCACAGCTGTCTGTTGCTTAGTTAGAAAATTTTGATTCTATACAATAGTACTTATGCAAAATAATTTACATTACGCAACACAAAACATTGAATTAACTTATTTGCTACGTGTTAGCTAGCACACGCCAACATACCATCAAAAAACATCGAAATCTATACTCAAGCGAAAATATAAACTAAACAAAAAACAGAAACAAAACAGAACTTAATACTGGCGTTACCAATGCTAATCAGTCAATAAGGGATAATGTCCTGCATCCTAATTGCGTAACGATATTGCTAATGCATTGCTTCATATGTTCGAAAAATTGGTCTGCTCAACAACGTAAGTAACGCAGTAAATATGGTTGAACTGTCAAAAGGAACGCCATTGCTAAAAAAAAAGTGTGTTAAGAGGGTTTATCCTAAAAGTTGGCAACGTCGCAAATAACTGTCAAATATTTACCTGTTTTGATTCTTATAGCAATATTACTGTGTGGAAATAAAAAATGTGGCTAACTAGCGAACTAGAATATTAATACTGAATGCCAATTATATGATTAAATTTGCTGTTGTACCCATTTAAGGTGTACCTACAAATCGCATTTGGAAAGTTTCCAAATAGTTTTTTTTACATCTAAAACTAAACATTCAGTGTTACGATATTAATTATTGCATTTCATAATCAGTATTCTAGTTCGCTAGTTAGCCACATTTTGCATTTCCTCACAGTAATATGGCTAAATTAATCAAAACAGTGAAATATTTGACATCTATTTGCGACGTTGTCCACCTTCAGAATAAACGCTCTTAAGCAATTCCCCCGCTGGTCATCGTTCTACCGCAGCCCTCCTCTAAGTACCTGCCAGATTATTCATTTGATTGCTCAGTTGGTCGTGTGGTCTCAAGCATGACAGATGAGCATTGGGTTCTGGGTTCTATCCGTAGGCCAGACAGTGTTACTGCGTCTCTCCATTAGGAATTTCTCAGTAACAACCTGGAGTCTAGATTCTGCCCGGTTGGTGGACCCAAGATATAACTGGTGAAATGTGGTTGTCCCGACTTAATATAATATACATACATACATACTTCTACCTCTTTGTGGAAAACAGATTTTCTGATATAAAGTGTTAAAAAAAAATCTGCGGTTCCTAAAGTTCAATACCTACTGTTCTGAACTGTATGGAACAGCTGTTTCTTTTTCGCGATTTCAAAGTTGGTCCCATAGTAAAAGTAACGATAAAGCACCTCTAAAAATACTGAATTGATTTTTTTAACACCTTATATTTATATATTTTTAGATAGAAGTTTTTATGTAAATAAGTAGTTATATAAATATTTGGATAATTATGAACATACAGGTTTTGATTTCAATAATCTAAGCCCCTTAACATAAACTCACGTTTCAGGGTCGAATGAAATCAAAAGTATCTATTCTGTTTCTCAAGATGTCCACAACTATTTACTTTTCAATAAAAGAACAAAAATGGACTTCATAAAGTATGTCCTTTTCGTTACAAAAAGTTGTAAGTCCGTAATTCTGGCAATTCGTAACTATTAAGAGCGTTTTTTCTGAGAGTGGGCAACAGCAACGTCGTAAATAGATGTCAAATATTTCGCTGTATTGATTAATTTGGCAATATTACTGTATGGAAATATGAAATGTGGGTAACTAGCGAACTAGAATATTAATAATGAATTGAAATTATAACATTGAATTTGATGTAGTAACCGTTTTAGGTTACATCTAAAACTAAATATTCGGTAATATGATATTAATTATTGAATTTCATAATCAATATTTTAGTTAATTAGTTAGCCACATTTCATATTTCCATACAGTAATAATGCTTGCCTAGGGAAAGGGGAATTTCAGGAAATACTCATATTTCACTTTTCATCACACGCGTACGCGCTCATCCGAAATTGAACTTTACTTTTAAGCAATCGTAAGTCGAGGACATTACCACTGAGTTACCAAAGCTTTCTTAAAGACTCGGATAAAATAAAAATAAAATATTCTAATTGTGCAAGTGAGTTTTTTTGTTTGTTACGCTTTCACGCTAAAATGCCTGAACGGATTTGAATGAAATTTGGCACATGGGTAGACCTGGAGAAGGACATAGGATACTTCTCATCCTGGATCGCAGACGAAGTCACGGTCAACAGCTATAGTTACCTATAAAAGAACAATGGGTGTAAGAACCTCCGATATACCGCAACACCTAGCAAATATAAATAAGCAGTAAAACCATAATTTATGCCAAATCTCAGGTAAGACTATTAATTGCCGTTGTTTGAATAAAACTGAATAGTATCTTATATAAATAGCTACTGACTCCCGTCTCGATTATAATAATTTTTATGTGACATTGAACAGAAATATAGACAGAAGTTCAACAAGTCTATCCTATACTATTAAATAAGCAATATTTGTATAAATATATATAATATAATAATAATAAATTCTTTATTGCCATAAACAGGTTACAAAAAATTTGAGACCCTGGCTCGAGAGCTAGGTTAGAGTACCTATATTGCAGGAGCCAGTGACTTCTTCCATTTAGGTAACAATATTATAGCAGCAAAAGGTAATTATAATATATATTGTAGTCACGTTTTCGAAAACGGCTCTAACGATTTCGATGCAAGTTGCAATACAGGAGCGAAAAATAGATCTAGCTATGTCTCATATTTGGGAATATTCGTTTTCGCCGTATTTTCACCGGAGCAGAGCTCGGTCGCCCAAAGTTTAGAACAAGATGGCTACCTTAGAATAATGACATGTCAGCATGGAATTAGTAAGCACCTACTATCATGGCAGCATGGAGTTAGTAAGGACCTACTATTATGGCAGCATGGAATTAGTATGTACTTTACATGGAATTAGTATAAAGTATCTTAAACTATTAAATGAGCATTCTCTATTTCCACCCGAGCAGAGCTCGGTCGACCAGGACTAATGGTTCAAACAAAATACCCGGAAAAACTTTTACAGGTCATATTATAATACCAGCCTATTATTGTCCCACTGCAGGGCAAAGGCCTCTTTTTATACTGAGAAGGCCTGATCATTGATTACAACGTTTGCTCGAGGCGCTGGAAATTTCAGACTTACCGACATTCATTTTATAACTCTGGGTTTCTTCCTGATTTCTACGAACAACTTCCACTATGAGAACGAGTATGAAAACAAAAACAGCTGTTTGCTACATTTAGAATTCATCATCACCATTTCAGTCGAAAGACGTCCACTGCTGGACATAGGCCTCCCCCCAAATGGGGGGGTTTGCCATAATCGCCACGCTTGGCAGGCGGGTTGTCGATCGCAATATGGTGTTAAAATACATAGAGAACGGTGCTCCCAATTCTCTAGTAAGTCCCTTAGTCGCTCTTTACGACACCCACGGGAAGAAATGGGATGGTACTATTCTTTACGTCCGCCACCACACGGAACATTTAGAATTGGTACACAGCAATAACATAATCAGTCTTGTTGAGACTGGCAGAAAACAGAAGCGGGACATAATGTCTGTTGATGTTGTAGTCATATTATAAATGGCATGATCGAACCTCAAATGATTTCCATTTTGCTGTCCAAATATTATTAAACACTCTAGTATAATTATTGCGCCTCTTTTTGTTGACCTTAAATAATTGGGGTCCTAAAAATACTTCAATATAGCGCTCGCCGGCCGCTTCCACGTTACCAGTCGCTCTCTCGGCTCACGCGCGATTGGTCACAGTTCTAAGTCGCGGAGCCCTAGCTTAGTTACTGCGACCAAATCGGCTCACGCGTGGTTGGTCAGGACCCCATTTTTTTTTTATTTGTCCCGGGGAGGTATATCCTCTTGGATGTCCTCCGCCCTGAAGCGGCCAAAGGGGTCTGTCAGATTCCTACTAGCGTAAAAACCATCCCGGTGTTCTCTTCCCACACTTGGACCGGGGATCATGAGATCTGCGCCTTCCATGATCCCCGATTGGTGCCGGCGCCCGCTTTTGCCCGCGGGGGGAGTGAGGTGCGAGACTCCCCCCGCGACGTCCCCGTATCCACACCACAGTTTTAACTTAATCTAAACCGTTTGGTCACGGTGCCCTAGCTTAGTTACTACGATCGACTGTGAGGAAACGCCAAAAAGATGAAAAAAGGCTCAGTTATTTTAAAAAAGTGACCATAATTTTTAGCAAAAAGTATTTAGAAGTTCAATAATTAGAAAAAGCGTCCATTATTAAAAGTTCAATAACTTTTTAGAGATTCAGATATTTCCTGGGAGTCATTGGGAGTCAAAGTTCCAACTTTTTCACATCTTTTTTTTTTGTTTAATACATGTTTTTAACGTAAGATTTTTACTGTAAACACTTCTATGACCCATACTATTCAATCCATCCATCAGCACGATATTTTGAGTGCGTTACATTGAGTCCTACCGCAAAACGTGATTTTTCACCCCCCACAAAAAAGTCGTTTCCCAACAATCTTTTTTGCGTAAAGTTACTTAGTTTGATGTACATAATGCTTGGTTGAGGGCTTCGTTAAGGGTCTTGTCACACGCTGTATAACTATATCAATATATCATGATAATTATCGTGTTTTTTTTATACACAAGACACGGTTGTTTTATTTCTCAGGAACTATCCCACTGTTGAAGTGTGTGTTTCTATTTACTTGAGGTACTTTTTAGGTACAATTTTTTAGTATAATTACATTTTATGAGTAATGGTTAAATAATAAAATATTATAGAACACCCGCCATCTTGATGTCAATATTGCGGGTGAACTTCAATTTCGAAATAATTTCATTCTGAAGGAGGTACAGATATTTTAGAGCTAGGTACAAAATAGTATATTTTAGGTACATTTGTTTGGCAATTGGTATAATTTAATTCGCTATGGTACACCCGCCATTTTGACTCTCATATTTTTTTAAGCATAACTTACATACTATATCGCTATATATCCTGCCAAACGTAGTGCTGGTTATTATATATAGCAGATTCATTGTAGCTATCAATGCAGGCTCTTCTTGAACTAAAGATGCTTTGCTCAATACGTAGTAACCTTACTCAAAGACTTGACGTAAAACCTAGACCAAGGTAATTTTATCTAAATTATTCGAATAAGTTAATTAAACAAAATAGTTTAAGAATGTTGCGCAAGGTGCCCTTAGTATAATTACATTCACATTGAGAAAACATTGGGCTTATACACGAGGACAAAAGTCTAGTAAGTATACTCATATTAGGTATTATATTCTCAGCCAACAATGTGTTCCACGTACGGTACGCCTCAAAGAGATGTCAGCACGCTGGGGTCCGCTAGGGCCGATGCCTTCTAGGGTCGCGGGAAAGTCCGAATTACCGTGGCCCCTGGCAACATACAGGCAACTGAAGGAACACGGGTGGGTTTTAATCAGTAAGAGTCTGACACGCTCTCGCGCCCAGAGCGGGAGAAGTTATTTGATAATATCCAACCAAAAGAAGGAACAATACACGAATAGAAAAATTCAAAGACATGTGACATCAACCAACCCTGGTAGATGGCACTGAAGGCACTGGGCCCACGTGCTAGATTACAGCCCACTCCCTCCCCCCAGGCTTGTGTCTCAGCAGTGGGCATTGACATAGGTTGATTATTGTTGTTATTTTTGTAATACACAAACCCTGCTAAATAAATATAACTTATTGGCATTCTGCATTTTCTTGTATCTTCAACTTAATTTTAAGTGGCACTCGTTGTGGTAGTTTTACTAAGATAATGATTGAATGAAAACGCTGGAAAAAATATATATTGGGAGAAATGTTTATATCGAAAAAAAAAACATAAACTCCTTTTCGTTTTTTTTTTCTATAACTTGTTTTGAGCTTATTTGTTGTTAACGGCTCCGCGTGGCCTTCACGTGGTTATCTATGAATGTGGTGTGGGCCGACTCACGCTTAGATTACAGAATATTAGCAAAATCACGCTGGAAATTTAAAAATACCAAACCAAATATTAATTTAGCAAAATGTTGATTTTCGAAATCTTTAATTAATATCAGAACATTCAGACAAACAGATATTTTGCTCCACAAACGATAAGACTGACAGAATCTTATCAAAAGATAAAATATTTACACACAGGTTTTATTTACACATCTTGTGGATTCTAATTCATTTATGTAATAATTTATTTGCCGAAATGTTACTATTACTTGAGCGTATAGTGACGATACTCGTTAGTTCGGAGTGAATCAACATGAATAAAGGAAGACTTAGGCAGTTCCATGCCGCTTTGGCCGGTAAGAAATAAAAAAATTACTTATTTTTAGCGCGAGTTTGAATTCAGAAACATGCATCGTGGCTTCCGGGTCGAGAGATAAAAATTATTTGTTCCATGTTATTTGGCAGGAAACAGTGATTGGTTAGAGACGTGTTATCGAGTTTCGATATGTTTGTTACGAGTAATGTTTTGTGTGTGTTATTTGTGTGTTACAAAGACTATTATAGTGTAGGTCATTCGGTATTCAAACAAGAAGTTCTAGAGAGAGACACAATGAAAGAAGAGGGTGATGTTGAGGAAGTTGAAAGGGTAAGAATCCTTATTTAAGAAAGCAACAAAAGATAACTGTCTTTTTTATGAAACGTGATTTAATTACAAAATCAATGGAACATCGTATCGATATGTTTTCAATCAAATCCAAATAGTGTTTAGCAGTTTTAAAAATAATGCCAGTATTTTAATTTAAAAAAATGATTGTTCTCCAAAACTGAAGCGGAACCCAATGAAAAAAAAAGAATATGGAGTATATCGATAAAAATTGTATCAAAAAATATTTATGCGTGAACGACGCAAAATATTAGTAGTGGGACCCCCGGTTCTTCTGAACAACTATTTTTTAGCAAACTATTAATTACACATGTATGTATGTACCTGCATGCAAATGATTTCCGAGATGTTTGGTTTACTAGGATTTATATCGTCGACTTCTAGATGAATCAATTCAGATTCAAATAATTAGGTATGCAATATAATTATGAATGAAAACGTTTTAAGTTTCGAGAGCACACATGTGTCCTGCAAAATTTAAATTGCACTGATAAACAATGTTGGGACATATTCGTTATCACACACATCCGGTGGTCTGCTTTTGTCTGATTCGATAGTTAAATTATGTGGTACTGATACATGAGTGGTATCAAAATTCGGAATCTTTACTTACTCAAATCAGAGTGGAACCAAAACATTAAGATCGCGGGTTCATCTTAAAATTACTCGTACGTTTCATTTATTTATTCCAGGGATGATTTTACAGACAAATTAAATCATTAACTTAAAAATATAAATAGCTCTGTGCCAATTACAAATCTTACAGTTACTGTTAGACTGTACGTATCATACAACTGCTGGGTCTCCCATCAATGAGAGAGAGTCATGAGAGTCCGAGGGGAGATTTGCGTCTCCCCATGACTTCCAGTGCTTGCGATCCAGTGCTAATGTGGTAGTTTGTTTTCTCCAGCTCGTCCCAACATCTTCTACGACATACACGCACACACAACACATCATATCTTCTATGACAAATCTTCATAAATTAAATTTATATGTCACCATTCAATTTCTTGATGGCCCGCAGGGCTAGAGATCCGTATGCCAAATTTTCGAGTACAAGTTTATGGTCTCAAACCTGGGGGTCTACTCCTTAAGCGATATCCGTAGTTTGGACCGAAGCTACGGGCGAATCGGTACTCCATCTCACTTACGGAATGCACGCCGGTGAACCACTCGTAACTTCGGCCGAAATAACGGAATCAGCTTGGGGAGTAGACTGGAACGTACGAATTATATCGGAGTCTTTCAATTTCGTCTGTCTTAAGCTTAGAAGTCGCTTTAGGATGGTGAATAATCCAGGGTCCTATGACATATGGCAAATAATTTAATATAATGTTTTATGTTTCGTAATGTTAATTACTTTTCATACTAATATATACATAGAATCAAGTTCTTCTGTGCTGCTGGGGAGTTAGTTGCACCGCTTCTTCTTCACAGCTAAAGCACTAGGAAGTGGTGAAGGGCGGGGGTGTTGGGGTACTGGGCCATGTTATTTTGATGTTCAAAAAGTGCTGATCCTCCGCCTTTGAATAAATGAATTTTGATTTTGATCATCGGCAAACCTTTTCTTTCCCACCCCTCGTTGCATCCTACTCTAACGTATTCTTCTTCAATTTCCAGGTGGCTTCGGCTCCACCGTCATGGGGGCTCTCAACGTCTGGCCCTCATACACGTCAGAGCTATATGCCTCAAACACAACCACTCCTCTATCAACACCTATGACTAAAGCTGAAGAGGCGTTGTTAGGCAGTTTGCCTTCATTAGGAGCTATTGTTGGATCAGCAGTTGCTGGTCTGTTAATTAATTCGTTAGGAAGAAGAAATGGTGGTGTTATTTTGTCTTTGCCTTTTGTTGTAAGTGGACATTCTTTAATTGTTTAATAAGGAAATACAAAATTCCAAAAATGAAAGTATCATAATTATAGGATTTTGATTTGATTTGAGAAGGTTTAATCTCGCGATTGATATTTTTAGAGTATTTGCATGGAAATAAACAAACAACTGGCTTGGATAACACCAGAAATAAAAAGCAAAATGTAATCCTAACAGTCTTTTATGTTCTGAGATTGTGTTTCAAATGCAGTATACAATAAAAGAGGACATACATGCAAATGAAAGGAGACTGCTTAAAACCAAACGAAGAATATATGCAAAAAAAAAAACTAACAGACTTATCCAAAGAGACAATGAAATTTAAAAATAAAAAACTACATATAACAATTTTGAGGGCAGTCAATAAAACCACTGTATTTTATTTTCTAGTTATCATGGGCAATAGTAGGCGTATCGACTTCAATGAACCTGATCCTGGCTGCGAGGTTTCTAGCTGGTATATCTGGTGGTAGCTTCCTGGTGTTGTCACCTATCTTCACGTCAGAAGTCGCAGAGGATGCTATTCGAGGAGGATTAGCTTCAGGTAAGTAAAATATTTAATATGATTGTCTTTTCTATCCGATATTTGATGTCGTGGCCAGATCTTAGAATTGATAATTTCAAGTAATGAATATCGACCACTGGTCACACCATGATGTGGTTTGTCCATTGAATACTCAATGTTTCACGATATGAACAGTTAAACGCACGACTAGCTCATGATGTGGCCAAATATTAGTGATCATATCTTAGAATTGTTAGATTATCCACCGGTAGAGGCGTTGATGTCGCTTTGTTTTTGTTGTGCATCATGGCGGTGGCATACAACAAATCAAACAAAGTAGGGTGACCCCGCAAAAAAAGTCGATGGACTTTTACTGGGTTTCCAAATATGTATGATATTATGGAAAGCGACCAACTTGTAAGTAGCGCTCACCGGCTGCTGCCGCAGTGTGAAATGTAACATAGCATTTAAAATTTGTTTAAAAAATTCAAAGTAGGTATACGTCGTTTATTGTGGCAATTTTTTTTTAGTATTCTGCCATGGTTTCATTACTTTTTGCTGTTTAACAGTTAAGTCATTGCTGTATGTAAAATTGCTCATGAATTTGAACTGTAGTGATGTAGGTGTCTATAGCATAACCAGCCTATAATATTCCCACTACTGTGACACTGGCCTCCTCTCAGCGAGAGGGAGTGGGCCGTAATCCACCACGCGGGCCCAGTGCGGGTTGGTAAATGTTACATGTCTTCGATTTTTTGTTTCTAGGACCTCACAATGTTTTCCTTCACCGTTATGAGAGTGGGTGTCTATAGCAGCGATAATTTGTTGGCGTTGAACAGTTGCATACTTGAACTTTTCTATCTACAAACAGCACCCTACCTTTGATTTGCAGTTACATTGTAAACTGTACTCATCTGCATTAATTTACTATTTTACAGTTACTGGTAAAGTTTTTTTACCAAAATGTCTACAGACTGATCAATTATAATATACTAGCTTCTGCTCGTGACTACGCCCGCGTGAAATTTCGGCCCCTGACCCACCGCGTTACATCGCATCGCCCGCCCGCGCTATTATTTCGTTTTCGCTTAGCACTCTGTCTGACTTTTTTCTTTTTGCTCGTCTCCTAAGGGTTGTACCGTAATGTTACATAGCCTATAACCATCCTCAAGAATTGGGTTATCCAATGCAAACGTTTTTTCAAAATTAACGAACTAACTAAATTTTGTTCTCAAATCTAATAAATTTTTATAGCGTATTCGTTCGAAATTTGAAATTATATTTTTTTGTTTATTTTCGGCCAGTCTATTCATCGCGGAAAGAAGATTGGAGTCTCATTTCACACGAAATGTATGGAAACAGCTTTTTTGCGATTTCTGACTTTTCTAGTACTCAAACCTCAGTTGGTCCAGTAAAGTTTTTTAATCCTTAGGAGAAACAGGATCGATTAGCATCAAAAAGTTTTTGTGAAAACTGCCTATTTTCTTGCTTACTGTATTTTTTTTCAAAATCTGTGAATGCATCTCAATATTTCTCAAAAACGTTAAGGACAGTCTTCTAAGACCGTTTTCCTGTAGCTACAACGGTTAAGGAGCTGTCCTTACTGCCCCATCTCATAAATCCACCCAGTATAGTATAGAAGTATATACTAATAATATTCTCTCTCTTTCTTGCAGCCTCAATATTCTTGTACTGCATGGGCACATTAATGTCCTACATAGTCGGCTGGTTCCTGACGTATAGAACTATCATCTGGCTGCAGTTAATACTTAGTATAAGCTGCACACTCCTCATATTGTTGGTGGTGGAGAGTCCTGTGTACTTGCTGAGGCAGAAAAGGGAAGAGGTGAGTTCGTTTAACATTATATTAGAATGGACAATATTATAGGGCATGTCAATAAAATAACCGTTTAATAATTCGGTGACATGTCTACACTTCAAGATTTCCATGTGTTATTTAGAAGATTTAAGCGGTCATACAGAGAGATTAGAATCGAATTTAGAGAGATTAGAAGCGACTTTATTTAATAATATGTAAATACATAATAATAGATCAAGTGGACTTTATCAGAAGGCTGAAAGTCACCCAAAGGGCAATGGAGAGGGCTATGCTTGGAATTTCCCTACGTGATCGAATCAGAAATGAAGAGAGCCTAGGAAAACCAAGGTAACTGACATACTCGTAGCTCGAAGAATTGCCAAAATTAAGTGGCAATGGGCAGGGCACAAGGGCCAACAGATGGCCGAAGGGGCCGAAAGGTTCTGGAGTGGCGACCGCGTACCGGAAGACGAAGCGTTGGCGTTGTATATATGCTAGTCACGCGTCTGGGAACCCCGTTTAATAAATATTTATTTATTTATTATTATTTGTTGTTATAGCGACAATTAAATAGAAATACACAATCTGTGAATTTTCAACTGTCTACCTATTACGTTTCATGAGATACAGCCCGCTGACAGACAGACGGATGGACAGCGAACGTTCCTAAAAAACGTTTGTTAATTTAGACCAGACTTTAGGAGTGCGACTTTACTGCAGTCTTTAGCGATAACGATAATGGAAAGTCAAAAATGTATGGAACTGACATGAGCTACCGAAAACTTTAATATTATGTCAACTATTGAAAGTCGTTGAATACGAAATGCTTTGAAAGCAATTGCCATTTGTCTAGAAGTAATGCACAAAGCTAACAACATGTTTGTTACAATTTCAGGATGCAAGACAGGCGATAGCAAAATACCGAGGGGTGCCTGCATCTTCAATGGTGGTGATAGATGAACTGACCAGATTGAAGCATCAGATCATGCCGGCTGTCGAACTTATATCTGTTACAGGTATGTACTCTTAATTAATTGTTCGGATATTAAAGAAGAATGAGCTTGTAAAGCCGGATTCATATTATTGTGTTGCATCGTTTCGTGACGCCTTCTGACGCAGTGTTTGCCAATCATAACTCGTTGTGATTTGACGTAGTCCTGAACAGATTCGTTTGATTGGTGTATCTCGCGTCACGACACAGTAATGTGTCGGTGACTTAAGAAGTGCATTTTCAGAATCAGCCAATGTTTAAACCAGTGTGGTAAATGGAAAAATTAATAACCACATTAGATGCTAACACTAGTGCTTGCACTAGCTATTGCACTGAAACAAGCATTAGCTAGCTGCAGTTTTTTGTATTGGTTACAGCTTTATTAGCTATATGTAAGCGGGCACGCCCTATATGCCTGGAGGCCTTTATTCCGGTATTAAGTTCTTGTTTACATTTTGAGTTTTTATTTTCGCTTGAGTATAGAATTCGATTTTTTTGTTAGTATATTTTCGTGTGCCTGTCATTATGGCAAATAATTTTATTTACTGTTTTGTTTTGAGTAATGTAAATTATTTTGCATACTATTGTATAGAATCAAGTTTTTTTTAACTGAACAGACAGCTGTGCTGCTGGGGAGTTTGTTGCGCCACTTCTTCTTCCCAGATTACGCACTAGGAAGTGGTGAAGGGTGGGCATTTTGGGGGACTGTCAAGATGTCATTTTACGTTCGAAAAGTGCTGATTCTCAGCCTAGTTTGAATAAATGACTTTTTGAATTTATATCGTGTGACGAAACTTAACGAAACTGGCCAGTATGTTGAAGAAACTAAAGATGGCGAACCTTAGTCTGACCCAACTTATTGGTAAATTATAGGCAGTTGACTTTTCAACTATGGTAAGCAAGGTCATCGATGAACCTCGTAATACCTATGGCGGTAATCACTTTCCATCAAAATAATATTGTAAGTGTTATGATCTGCATTGTTTTTTTACAGATACTGATCCAAAAGCAGAGGAAGCAGAAAAACAAAAGTTGAACAACGAAGACATCATACCGGAGCAACCGAAACCTTTGTCCCCAATCAAGCTATTATGTAAGTATCTACTTATAGGCTCAGACAGACTTCACATTATTTGAATTGGAGGTTTAGTTCTACAAATATGTTTTAGTTTGACGATTTTTTTGGGATTTGTTTTTCGTTGATATATGAAATTGAACATGAAAAGTTTTTATTTACTTTAAACTGAGGGGCAATTCTCGTAATTTTTAAGAACGTTCGCATTCGCATCTCATTCGCAATCTGTCAAAAATACAAACAATTTACCAACATTTTTGACAAGTTTGACAGATTGCGACTTGAATGTGAACGTTTTTAAGTACGAGAATTGGCCTTCTGATCTATGAATGCGGTTTAATTCCTGGGGATACAATAAAATTTAATTTGTCACAGTTTTTCGAGTTCAGAATTTTAATATTTTTTTGTTATTCTCTTTCAGTTATTTCACCGGTTTCACGACGGGCATTCTTTGTAGTGATGACAGTGATGACATTACAGGTATAGTACATTACTGTGGCAGCCTGCAACAAGGGCATTGCTTAGCGATTGTGAAAAGGCACACATACGCGAGTCCATCAATGCCTAGTTGCGGCCAAAGCTTGTATAGTTATTTTCTCAAATAATGCGTGGATATTCAAACTAAGTAAATTACTCGTATTTATAAATTCCAGAATCAATGACATACAACGATAATTTTCCAGAATTTTCCACGCGCCAAAATGTTCATTTGTTTCTTTTTTACTTTAAACAGCTCTATCGTATTTGCAAGCCAAATCGAAATTCAAATAAAATCTTTGATGAGCTACCTCCTTAGGCGCGGGACAGACCTACAGAAATGGCGAGTGGCACGGGCGGTGTGGCGTGGGCGTTGCGGCGCCCGTTTCATATTTCACGGCGCGGAACATACACACAACGCCCGCGCCACACCGTGCGTCGCCTCGCCAGCGCCTCGCCTTCTTTGACAATGATGCAAATGGTTAAAAATTGATCCCCAAGCTTTTTATTTTCTTACCATGTAATTTTTTTTCAGTCATGTATGTTAAATTTGATCGTTATTTCATCTTCCTTTCCAGGTGTTCATGGGAATAGTCCCAGTACAAGTGTACGCTAAGATAGTGTTCACCGAGACAGACCCGAGCAAGTCAGATCTGTACACGGTGATATTCGCCGTCGTACAGTTCTGTGGAGCCATGACCTCAGCTCTAGTTGCTGATAAGGCTGGCAGGAGGGTAAGATTCTTTTGAATTTAACTTTAAGCGATTGTTTCACTTTTTTGCAGGGAGATTTATTTTTTTGTCAATATCAGCTTACCTGTTACAACAGCCGTTGTAGTTCCCTCAGAACGAATATAATAAATCAATGTTATGTCGTAACGTGGTTTTCGATAGTCATCTTTAGTGAACACTGCTTTGTCTTCAACAAAAAACTTGATATTTTGTCAAGCAAAACTTGATGCCTATTTTATTTTTCTTCAGCTCACCAAAGGGTTGTTGCTTTAATTATTCTTAGCCAAAGAATAGTAAAATTAAGGTCACCAAAAAGCCCCATTCAGACGGTGCAGGGTTTATTATTGGTTCTGATGTAACACCTAAATGTACTCATGAATGCAATAAAGAGTTTGAGTTTGAGTTTGATTATTATTTCGAGACGCGTAGCATGACCACATTGATCACTATTAGAAACGGGTTTTGTTTGCGAAAGAATAGACAAAGTGACAGATTTTGATTGTGAATCTGTCATTTGGTTTATATTGTTTCTATTGTGATTTGATTATTACAATAAAATTAAATTGCACCAATCAATCTGCCTACCTTTCCCAACTATATTAGGGTCGAATTCCAGACTAACCGAA
This sequence comes from Agrochola macilenta, assembly GCA_916701695.1. Classification (NCBI taxonomy): domain Eukaryota; kingdom Metazoa; phylum Arthropoda; class Insecta; order Lepidoptera; family Noctuidae; genus Agrochola; species Agrochola macilenta. The sequence goes on along the minus strand of OU753572.1, from coordinate 3,872,320 downwards.
TGCAGCTGAATATCAGTATTTTACATGGAGCGATTGCCTATCTTACCTCCACAACCCAGTAACTGGGTAATACGATACCCTTTGGTAAGACTGGTTGTCAGACTTTCGGGCTTCTGACGACCCGTAACGACTGTCAAAGATCTACAAATGACAGCCGGGACCAACGGCTTAACGTGCTTTCCGAGGCACGACGAGGGGTATTGGTATGTAAAGATGGTCACCCATCCACAGACCAACCCCGGCAATAGCTTAACCTGATGGATCGACCCGTGCGGCTGTTATTCCTGGGCCACGAGCTCCTCAGTAAAATTAAAGTGCACCATGTATAGATGGTGCCATCTTCAAAGACGCGCCCGAATCGACTCCACTCCGTACTAAAGAACAGCTTACAGCAGTAATCGCGGAGTGGGGCACGTCTTCGTGGATGGCAATATCTAGGTATATCATTCTTAATTTCTCAAAATGTCCATGTAATTATAAAGGCTATGCAGCTCAAACTTAACAGAACAGCAGCTTCTACTTGAAATGAAAAAAAATATTATGTTTTATGCAAATTCTTCCCTTTTATTTTTAGCTCCTAATAATATCGTCATCAGTGCTGGCCTGCGTGTGCCTGGCGGCTCTTGGGTTCCTGCTGCAGACGAGGTCAGCTCCCGCGTGGGTCACCGTGGTGCTGCTCATGGCGTACTGCTTCTCGTTCCTCATCGGAGCCGGTACCGTACCCTATGTGCTGTTGGCTGAAGTGTTTGAGACTGAGGTAAGGAAGTACATCGTATTTTTTTCTGGATTAATCAAAGTTACGTTCGCTCCATTTTTTTTTTCGTATTGTTAGTGACTATCGTAGTGTCATAGTTTTTATGCCGACCATGGGCCTTTGACTTGGTTTCACATGCCGTCGAGAAATATCTCTCAGGTATGGCCGGTTTCCTCACGATGTTTTCGTTCACCGTTTTTGAAGCAAGTGATAATTATACAAAAAAAAAAAAAAAACATCAAAAAGAGCAAAGAGCAAAAGGAAAAGAGCATTTAAAACAAGCAGTATCCTTACAAATTGATTTCTTATATATGAAACCAATTAAACAATGTTGTGATGCGCAATGTTCGTAAAAAAAAAAAAAAAAAATATTATTAATAATTAAATAATTAATAATAATAAAATATAATAATAATAATAATAATATATAATATATAATCTGGCAACACTGGCAAGACAAGGAACGTCAGATTTTTCATATCATTTATTTTCCGTAATTATGTATTCATTCAGCCGTATTTAGTTTCAGAAAGTACGAAAAACATAATAAAACCTCCAAAAATAACAGCACAACATTCAAAATACAAGCAACCACAAAATGAAAGAAAAACAAAGAATTATCCAAATCATGATGAAAGAATGACGGCTGTCAAATTCGACATGCAACAATAATAATGATATGAAACTATGATGAAACCCAAATAGCTATGTTGACTAGATCAGCAACGAGACGAGCACGCCTACCACCTCCAGCCTCGTCGCTCAGCTCCGCCTCACCGCCACCGATACCCAGCCCCACCACCGTGGGCGCTGTGACGACAACGGCCGCGGTAGTTGCGTCGAGCTCGAGCGACGAGTATTTTTCCCCGCCGACGTCGCCAACACCTGTACGTCGGCAGGGGAGAGGCCGGCCACCAGCGGGCTTGGGACCACGAGGCCAACAGGCCCCGAACAGGGTCCCCGCTGCCGGTGGAATTGTGTCGCGCATGCGTTGGACCCAGTCCACAAATGAAAATGTGATGCGCGCATATTATGGGGCTACCGAGGGAGGAATTAACCTTACAGCGTACCGAGGTCGGATGCTCTCTCTGTTTCAGGTGCTTGAACCTGCCGTCAACGTCTCGGCTCAACGATTGTCGGATCAAGTGCGTGTTATTCAGAACAATCACAGATTAGATAACGCCACACTTGATCGGCTACGCTCGGAAATGCAGAATAGCTCTGCTAGTAACCCTCCCCCACCACAGAATGTCATACATGCGCCCGCCGAAGTCTCACTGCGGGCAAACCAGCATGATGAGGAGGAGGACGCCAGGGCTATATCTGCAGAAAACCTATGCAATGTGGAATTAAGGAGCGCACTGGAGGATGCGATCCGTAAGTACCGGTTCATATCACATGACCTTAGACCACGGCTACCACGTTTGCCCATGAATAAAAGAAACAGAGCACTGGTGTGTGCCCTGGATGCGCTGTTACCAAATTTTATTGAAAGCAGTGCAGACCTTTGCGATACACACTCAATCTTGTATTGCTCGGCTGTTGCGGCATGTCGTATAGCTCGTGTCAAATTTCCAAACACTGACCGAGCTGTACGACCGAAACCTGCTGTGCCAGCCTGGCAGTGCAGGATTGAGCGTCGTATTAATGAGGCCAGGGTACTCATCGGGAAGCTCATCTGCTTCAGGGAGGGCAATACTCGCCCAAGGGTGATGCGCTTTGTGAGGCGGGCGTTCTCGGGAACTAATATTTGTCCTCGAGAATATGGCTCCTGTGTCACAGAGCGCATCGACTTCCTGAAGCAGAAAGTTTATGCATGGGCAAACCGTATCCGGCGGTATAGACGAAGAGTGGATCGGTACACTCAGAACCGCATGTTCCAGAGCGATGAAAGGTGGGTATACAGAGCATGGGAGCGACCCATTCCCACTCAAGGTGTGACTGACGCGCATCCACCGGAAAATGATGCCATGAGTACTTTTTGGCGAAACATTTGGTCGGTGCCCGTCAGTCACACTGAAGGTGATTGGATGCGTGTTGTTGAGCGGGCGTGTGATTCGATACCAGATATGGAGGCAATAACCATCAGCCCTCTGGATGTGGCCCGTGCAGTCCGTTCGCTGCCTAACTGGAAATCTCCAGGACCAGACGGACTGCACAATTTCTGGATTAAATGGCTACAAAAGTCACACGCCTGCTTAGCCTCGCAATTCCAGTCATCTTTAGAGACTGGGTCCCTACCACTGTTCTTTACGACAGGAGTTACCCACCTGCTCCATAAATCGGGTAGTACTGCGGAACCTGAAAACTATAGACCAATTACATGTTTGCCGACGGTCTATAAAGTTCTTACATCCATTCTGAGAGCAAAAATTGCACAACATATCTTTAAAAACTCAATTATGTCTGTGTCTCAGAATGGATGTAAGAATGGGTCCCGCGGTACTAAGGAGCTACTCCTTATAGACATGGCCATAAGCCAACAGGTCCGTAGATCCAGGAAGGATTTGTCGACATGTTGGATAGATTATAAGAAGGCCTATGATTCGGTGCCACATACATGGCTCACTAGGGTGCTGGAGTTGTACAAAATAGACGCAACTCTACGCACCTTCTTGATGTCATGTATGGGGCAGTGGAGGACGGTCCTTCTCTATCCAGGATGTCGACAGATCCGGGGGATCGATGAACCGATCAGGATTGAGCGGGGAATATTCCAGGGCGATAGTTTGAGTCCGCTTTGGTTCTGCTTAGCCTTGAATCCTCTAAGCACACTGCTAGAGAATTCAGGTCTAGGCTATCGGTTGACAAGAGGTGGTCAGGTTATATCTCACCTCCTTTACATGGATGACCTGAAACTCTTTGCCCCCAACAATTTGCGACTGATGGAGCTACTGAAGGTAACAGAAACGTTCAGTAGCGCCATCAGGATGGAATTTGGTGTGGACAAATGTGCAGTTATGCATGTAAAGCGAGGGGGGATTATGGAATCCGTAGGAACCCAACTCTCGGATTCCATACACCTTAGATCTCTCTCCTCAACCGAAACCTACAAGTATTTGGGTATGTCGGAAGCATTAGGCATCAAGGTTACCGATATGAAACAATCGTTGAGGGAGCGTTTCTTTGGCCGCCTGAATAAAGTGTTAAATAGTCTTTTATCAGGCGGAAACAAGGTGCGCGCCTTCAACGGTTGGGTCATGCCGGTTTTGATGTATTCCTTCGGCATACTCAAATGGACTCAGACGGAACTTGACGCTCTGGATAGGAAGGTCCGTACATTGTTGACAGCTTATCGGATGCATCACCCACGATCATCAGTGATGAGACTGTACATCCCGCGGAAGTGTGGGGGTCGAGGTTTCTTAAATGCTAAAACCCTCCACAACCGCGAGATTTGCAGTCTCAGGGAATATTTCCTTCAAACTGACGTGGGGATGCACCGAGATGTGGTCGCAGTGGACAAGGGCCTCACCCCACTCTCCTTGGCGAAAGAGAACTGGCGCAAACCTGCAGTACTTGATACTAACGATCGTAAGGAAGTCTGGCAAGGCAAAGAGCTTCACGGACGGTTTTTCCGGGCCCTCCATGGGCCTGATGTAGACTTTTTGGCATCTGTATCCTGGCTGCGTTTCGGCGATCTCTTCGGGGAAACCGAAGGTTTTGTCTGTGCGATTATGGATGAAGTTATCATGACGAATAATTACCGGAAATACATTGTCAAGGACGGTACGGTTGACATCTGTCGGGCATGCCACCGTCCCGGTGAATCAATCAGACATATTGTTTCCGGTTGTTCTCGTCTTGCTAACGGCGAGTACTTGCATAGACACAATCTAGTGGCTAGGATTATCCACCAGCAACTTGCCTTGCAATACAACCTTGTTGAGTCAGAAGTACCATACTACAGGTATGTGCCCGACCCAGTTCTCGAGAATGGTCATGCCACATTGTATTGGGATCGATCTATCATCACTGACAGGACTATTGTAGCCAATAAGCCTGATATTGTGGTGATAGATCGAGGAGAGCGCCGTGCAATGATTGTTGATATCGCTGTCCCTCATGACGAGAATCTCGTGAAAGCTGAGAAAGATAAAAAAATCAAGTATCTCGACTTAGCACACGAGGTTGTCGACATGTGGGACGTGGACTCTGCAATCATTGTACCGATAATCGTAACAGTTAATGGCCTAATAGCGGAGAGCCTCGACCAACACCTCAGGAGGCTCTCATTGCGCGGCTGGGTCAAGGGCTTGATTCAGAAAGCAGTACTCCTAGACACGGCACGCATCGTGAGGAGGTTCCTCTCTCTAGAGCCCTGACCACCGGCACCTTGGACCCTGTTCCTGATGCCGATGGACCACTACTTTTTATATTTTTAAATGTTTTTTTTTTTTTTTTTTCTTTTTCATAAAAATATTTAAAAATGTAATTTGTATGTATAAAAATGTAATAAAGAAATAAAATAATAATTATAATAATAATTTTAATAATTAATTTTCATAATTTTTCATAAAATATTGACTTGTATACAAGTCATGTTGCCGCCCGTATTTTTCTGAATATATATGTTTTTTTTTTGAAAATTAACTTTAAAAAGGGAATCTATCTTTAAATAATAATAATCTTTCTTTATTCACGTTATTCAATAAAATAAAAAAAACTGGCCTTTTCAATATCTCCTATGTTATTGGCGCGATTAAGATGACTATTAAAAAAAACGGGGGTGAAGACATTTTTTTCAAAAAAAAAATAGTATTTATTTTAAAACACACAAGTGCAAGTCCATAAAATCATAGCGGGTTATTGAAAAAAAAATAAGATAAATTAAAAACAATAAAATAATTAAAGATAGAATAAATAAACTTAAAAAGGGGGGGTCCCTTTTTAAGTTTATTTTAGATAATTTGTCATGAATATTCAGAAAAATACGGGCGGGCGCATGCCTATTGGCGACATTGTATATACTCGTGACGTGTGCATAATTTTTGGTTTGTTTCTAATTATTGGACACTGACGAGAAATGGTTGTAGAGGTTATGCCTCCATGAGCACGCTTGGGGCACGATTTGCGTTCCCAATAACGAATGATAAGACGGACTGCTGTCCGCAACACCCCATCTAAGCGTGTATTTTGCATTTTTTCCAATAAACCTCATCCCTTTGCAAACTTTTAAGTACCATGCATGTGGCACCGTTAGTATATGTACTGGTTGCCAAGTGGTCGAAATTGGAAAGTGGAATTTCGATTTTTTAAACTATCCTATCAAACTTAAAATGTAAATACATTTTATAGATATCCGATAGTTTAGGATAGTACATACTAATTCCATGCTGCCGCTTCCATGTCATTATTCTAAGGTATCTTTAACCATAAACAAAAGAGTGTGTGTGTGTCAAAAGCATGGTAGTGTGTGTAATGTTTTTTTTTCATTATTAGCTTTCTGCACTCCATCTCCATATAAACTTTAACTGTGCTAAATTTCATATTCCTCCATCCGCGTAATTTTCGTAATATAGATAAATTCTATGAATTAAATTACGTGGTGTAACTTAGAAGAGACTTGAGCGCATGTGATTAATTTATACATTTCTTTGTTCCCAGGTCCAAGGCTTAGCATCAATGATGATCATAGAATGGGTGTGGTTCCTCAACTTCTTCATTTTAGCGGTTTTCCCATACATGCTCACCGCTTTCGGAATCTTTGGATGTTTCTATATATTTGGTGTTGTGAGCTTTGTAAACGCCATCATATCATTTATAATAGTGCCAGAAACTAAAGGACTCTCGAATGCGCAGATTCAAGACCTGTTTAGAGCCAGAAAGAAGAATTAGATTAGAAGATATAATAAAAATAATAAATATAATAATTTTTTAATCCATTTAAAAATATTGGGGCCAATTCATAATGTTCTCAGCGCAAGTACGCACTATGAATATTGCTCCAATAATGTGCTATTTCAAAGAGAGCATGCAGACTTGCTCAATTTAATTGGTCGATAAAGTTGACGTATTGCGAATAAACATTTTTAAAAGAAGATATTATTTTGGAGCTAAATGATAACGGAATACTTTGTGAGATTAATAGACATTTAAATTATGAAGCGACGAATTTAATGTAAATAATATAGTTACGATGTCAAAACTGTACTTACAATGAATATTTTTGAAAAAAAGTAACGAAGTGTGGACGAGTCTGATGCCGAAAATATAGTTTACAGAATTTTTGTCCGTTTGTCTGTTTGTCTGGATGTATGTTCCGGATCGGCCTGGATTAACAAAAAAATTAACAAAAATAAAATATTATCCGACATCCACGCGGGCGAAGCCGCGGGCAAAAGCTAGTAATGAAATATTATTATTTTTAAATATGAGAGAGTGGATTTATAATTTTAATTGAGTGCCTGTATCATATGAATATATATAATTGTGTTTTTTAAGGTAATTTCTCAGTAAAAATAATAATAATTTGATCTGAACATTAGACCGACCGAAAAATAAACAGTATTTTTCGTTTTTAGTTGTTCCAATGCAATTAAACCTTGTTGATATAATAATTATTATTTAATGTACCCTTTAACTAACTTTATTGAAATTAGGCTTCAGCCGAATATGATACGGCTAAACTGTAGTATTATTTTAATTCTTAATGCAAACATTTTGTGTAATGTTGACTTAAAAAGATGTGAGTATTTATAACTTAACTTAATTATAACTTATATTTTGGGAGGATAAACTTGAAATTATGATTTGTTAGATAACCATAATTAGATGTAGGTACAATATTAGCGTAGAAGATAAAAAAGTTATTTGAATAACCGAGTCACATGGAAAAAAAAATTAAGGGTGTGTCAATTACAAATGTGACAGAATATAAATGTTCCCTTTTAAATAAAAAATAATAATACCAGCCTATTATTGTACCACTGCAGTTCAAAGAAATCTTCTCATACAGAGAAGGCACGAGCATCAAAACGGCTTAGCGATTTTAGACTGTAAGTTCAGGGTCCTCTCAAGAGTAAAATAAAAAAGTTTGTTTATTTAGGTAGCCCCAGATTGTGGAAGAAATCGAAAGTACTCGTATTTACATTTTGAATGTGTAATAAAAATGTACAGTGTATAAGCCATTTTATGTACGACCGCAGGTACAGGAGCTGTGTATTTTTAAGTAAAACAATTTTTATTTATTAATAATGTGTTTCATTCTCGTATGATACCCCCTGTTGTTATTTTTATTATGATGTGATAATAATATTTGTAATACATATTATGTAAAATGTCATTCTAAAATAAATAAAAATTATTAAGAAAGAAAAAGATTAATCAATAAAACAAAAATGAAAATCTTTTTGGGATAGAAACAAATATTGTGATAATGATAACTCACAATGTTTATTTGTTATTTCCAAAAATAGTGTTTTATGAAGAGTAACACCTTTCCTACAATCTATGGAAGTGATTTCGTGAAAAGGGACGGAAGTGTGTAACAGGTGCAGTTGGCCGTCAGATGGTACCAATCTATATTCCGAGAGGTTGTAAACAGGAAGATGATGATGACGATGACGACGATGATGATGATGATTGGTACTGTCAGCCAAGATGTCGGATGTTACACATCTTATGCGACTACTGTAAGACTCGCTCGTTTTTTATTATTATTCATTTCTTAGTTCCGTACCTAAAGACCAGACGAATCATGTCTTTGTTCCGTACATAAGACCAAAAAAAATCTTGAACTTGACACTCTTTACTAGGAAATCAGACGTTAAAATGAGCACTTTACACGAAAACACATAAAGCTTAGGTTTTATTGCGTGGTTGCGTACATTGTACTGCGTAATGCGATATCCACGTTTATTATGTTTGCCTAGTACAACGATCTTTCGACGAGTGTAACCGGAGAAGTTTGGATAGTGTTATTTTTTGTTTGCATGACTGTTATGAGATTATGCAAGATTTGTAAGCATGTGATAAAGTTATTTCGGTTGGGAAAAACGAATATTTAATTTTGATACTGTCTGACGAGGGTTTTAAGAGCTAAGTACGGTCTTCATTTAATTATTTGCTCTCTTGATTATTATCTACTGATATTGGAATTTCTTAATAGTTTAAAATCCTGACTTTCTCACCGGGACGCATTTTGTCCAAATCGTATGTACGTCTGTAGTAGTCAACGACACAGTCAGGACAATTAGAGCGACCTCACTGGACTAGACATTTTACGTGAATTTGAATTTGATGTTGGGTGATTCCACATTCCAAACACGAAGGACCAAAATATTCTTCTGTTCAACATTTTGGTGGCATGTGAGAGCATTTGCCGCATGTAAGAGTATTTTGTTGTACTATAAACAAGTAGGTATGACATCAAAATTTAGTTACTTGTATTGATTTCTGGTAGACCACATAGTGATCCATGGGTAGACCATCCCATATTGTATTTTCACAAAGCTTTTATTGACATAGCACATCGACTTTTGCAAAGGCAAACATAATTACGATCCATATTACTTATGTCCACGCTACGTTTACAGGTAGAAAGCACAATAACTAAAATCTATAAATCGAAGACCCGCAAAACTGATAGTACCAGGCTCTCATAACACGCACGTAGTACAAAGATGCAAAACCATTCAATAAAGGTGAAATTATACGCAACCGGGTCAGTGGGCCAATGGCATGCAACCATGGCTAACATTGTTAGTTCCATTGTAAATCTTTATGACCAGGCAAATGGGACGACTGCACCATAGTGCATGGAGCTTGTATTAGGTTTAAGAGGTCATATTTTGCTGTTCAGTTCTTATAAAGATGAGTTTGTAGTTTCAATTTCGTGATTGGAAAGTATAATATGGTTCTATCAATACAAGTTATAAAATATCAGTTCTGTGACCAATCTATGAGCAAAATGCAACTTAAACCACAAATGGAAAACACATGACTGTACTAGGACTTAAGTTTTTTATCACTTAGCGTATCAAACGGATACTCTTGGTTTAACTCACGGGCAATAGTTTTATGTATAGATGGAACATAAAAAGCCACTTAAGAGCGTTTATTCTGAACATGGGCAACGTCGCAAATAGATGTCAAATGTTTCACTGCTTTGATTAATTTGGCAATATTAATGTATGGAAATAAGAAATGTGGCTAACTAGCGAACTAGAATATTAATAATCAATTGCAATTATAGCATTGAATTTAATGTTGTACCCTATTTAGGTGTAAAAAAGGCATTTGGAAAGTTTCAAAATACTTTTTTACTACTAAAACTAAATATTCGGTGACGATGACAATATTAATTATTGCATTTCATAATCAATATTCTAGTTCGCTAGCTCCACATTTCTTATTTCCATACAGTAATATTGTAAAATTAATCAAAACACCGAAATATTTGATATCTATTTGCGACGTTGCCCTCAGGATGCACGCTCTTAAAGGATATAGTTTTTTTTGGGCCCACTGTATTGTACCGTCTATTAATCGCATTATGCCTAAAATAAGTATCCGATTTATCATTTAAAATGATTGATTTTTTTAATAAAGTCTAACCGTAATCACGAAATCGTAATAAAAATATAATGTTTTGATAATGCACTCAATTGATTCAATTTCCAGTTATAGTCGTCAATGTCATAAGTGCAAAGTAAAAGCTTGCAATGAAGCGTTTTTAAGGACTATATGAAAAATAAAAATAAACATTAAAAACATCGTCGTTTCGTTTAAAAAGTCTGGAATGATCACACAATGGTGCCCCTGGCAACTTCATAGAGCGATCATCGATTTGTTTGGTAAACTTTACTTTCGACTTTAGTGGGATGATGTTGAAACTGTATAAACAACGTTATCGATAATGTTAATTGTTTGAGGTAAGAAGTCCTTCAATAATAATATCGATTGACTATCGGTTATTCGATACTCGTTACACACCTTTGATTGACATAAACCTAAATTGATCCTGTCTTGTGTTACACTACACTACAATTGGGTACACTACATTGATTCAGCTTAATCAGACAATGTCATCAATTGAGTACAGTCAGAATATCATCACCATCTACCTGGCCTTTTCCCTATGTTGGGGTCGGCTTCCAGTCTAACCGGATGCAGCTGAATATTAGTATCATAATTTATTATAATTATATTGAATACTATTATATAGAATCTTTTTTTTGTTCTTCTAACTGAACAGACAGCTGTGCTGCTGGGGAGTTTGTTGCGCCACTTCTTCTTCCCAGCTAATGCACTAGGAAGTGGTGAAGGGTGGGCGTTTTGGGGGACTGTCTTATGTAATTTTGACGTTCGAAAAGTGCTGATTCTCAGCCTAGTTTGAATAAATGACTTTTGATTTTGATTTTTGATTTTATACATGGGGCGACTGCATATCTGACCTCCACAACTCAGTTACTGGGTAACACAATACCCCGTAGTAAGTACAGTCAGAATACCGCAAGCTCAAATAATAATAAAACACAAAAAATCCTTAAATAATAATAATTTATTACATCCTAAAAGCTAGTATAACGGAGCTTTTCTTTTTGGTTTAACAAATCGAGCTTGAATCTCTTCCACTGTCAATCCTTTTGTCTCTGGTAAGAAAAAGACGCAGAAGGTGGAACTTAAGAAACAAATGACGGCAAATATGTAGAAGACAGGACCCCAGCCGAGAGCCTTGAGGAGAGGGTTGAAGATGAAGAGGATCACGAAGTTGCAAAGCCACACGTATTCGAATAGCACCATAGAGAAAAAACTCTTGACCTGGAAGGAGAAGAGACATTTATTTTAGACATGACTACGGATGAGATAAGATAAGATATTATTTATTTTATAAAACATGAGTACAGTATGAAGATCTTATTAAATACATTAATATGTTTTGCCATTTATGGCGTACAAAATTAGTTGCACTAGAAAAACAATTCAAAATTTGAAAAAAGTTATGAGCTGGTGGTCCTTTGTTTTTCAGTGTGTACTAAAAGATCAACACGAATGCTGCCCTAATGCTATAACAATTAAATCTGTCTATTCTATCTCCCTTTTTCGATTGTTTATCAAAACGGCTGCCAAAAATTTCCAACAGTCGCATAAAAGGTAAAAGAGAGTACCTATAAATAATGATAATGTAGGTATTGATTTAGCTGCAACCAATAAAAATAAACCATCGTTGGTAAAAACTTCAGTTATAACAGAATGAGTTTTCTAGTGTTTATTGCTTAATTTGTTTTTGTTTTTTTTTTTATTTTTAAGGCTTTCTTTTAGTCCCATTTTATTTTGTATGTTTTATTAACAAAGAAAAAACTTATTTCATAAACACGTCCTGCAAATATCTTTCTTCCTTTCTGAGATCTTTCTTTCTTTAAGAGCACATAAAACAATAGCATTACTCACTTCAGGCAAGAACACTTCAGCTAGAAGAACGAAAGGCACCGTTCCCGCACCGCAAGTGTACATCACAGCGAACACATAAATGAACAGTGCCGTCAACCAGCTCGGTCCCCAGTGGAGCTGCATCTGTGTTCCTAGTACCACGCAGCTAATTCCAGCGCCTAGGGATGCGTAGACCATGAGGGGCTAAAAAAACACATTTCTTTATCATCCTTTTGCAGGGCTTTTACAAATCTTTTGGTTTTTAACCCCTGAAGGAAAAAGACGGGTGTTATAAGTTTCAAAATTCAAAAGTCATTTATTTAAAGTAGGCTGAGAATCAGCACTTTTCGAACGTCAAAATTACATAAGACAGTCCCCCAAAACGCCCACCCTTCACCACTTCCTAGTGCATTAGTTGGGAAGAAGAAGTGGCGCAACAAACTCCCCAGCAGCACAGCTGTCTGTTCAGTTAGAAGAACAAAAAAAAAAGAAAGATTCTATATATAGTATTCAAAATAATTTACATTAGGCAACACAAAACATAATTTAAATTATTATAAGTCAGCTAGCACACGCCAATATACCAAACAAAATCATCGAGAACTATACTCAGGCCGAAATAAAAAAAACTAAACGTAAACAGAACTTAATATCTAAATAAAAAGCCTCCAGGCATAAAGGGCGTGCCTGCTTACATATAATTTAATGTGTGTGCCTGTCTGCGCCATTGTAGCTCCCAAACGGCTGAACCGATTGTGTTTTTTTTTTTTTAATGGTGACCTGATCGAGATTGTTCTTAGCTATGATTCAAGAAAATTATTGTATCCATCGTAAAAGCATCACCTGGAATTTGCAGGATACCCAACTCCCTTACCAACTTACAGCACAGGTATCGTGTTTGTGCTCATTGGAATGGTCTCAATGAATAGGTTATAGAGAGATGGTGAACAGGGTCTGGTGATGGAGTAAGAAAGAGGAATAAGGAAATGTTTGGCCGGGGGTTCTTTTTTTTTAAATTTATGTTTGTGATGGGGTCTCTTGGAAAACTGGACTCTTAAAATGTCCATATTACATTACTTAACGGCCTTGTATTTCCCGCGATAAGTGTTTTAGTAAACTTTATGTGTTTGTTATGTGGGTGGGGCCCACATCCCACCGGTTATGGTTTTGTAATAGAGGACGAGCCTATTGCCTTAAATCAGGCACAAATGCAGGCAATTTTTTATGCAAAAACCTAATAAAGGACATCGCTCATTATAGCAACACGGCGAATAACTTGTCATTCAAGTTATGATTTTAAGTCAAATGCATTAAAGTCTATTTTACGATGGCTATACAGAATAGTGGCCGCTCACTGCTCGCGGGCAGTGAGCAACCCGCGAGCCGTCACATATCTCGCCGACAGCACGCTTCAAGCGAGGAGCCCGCTCCCCGGCGAAGAAACGCCTGCAGGCGGTCATGCGCCGCGCCGTCCGGCGTCCGCGCGTTGACGACTATATTTTTTGAGGCGGTGCCGGGGCGTTACTACGCTGGAGCGATGTTGTTATAATGGGCGATGAACTTCAGTTTGCCCGACCTAGGAATTGAACCTAGGACCACCAACATTAAACAAAAGAACCTCACCCGTCTTCCGAGCAGATCAGTACAGTACGCAGCAACCATCCCAGCGACAACAGTCGTAACAGCCAACATAACACTCAAAAGAGTTGCAGACGCAGTAGGCACTGCTTCAGTGAATATGGGTTCCGCGTATATTTGAACCACGATTAAACCTTGGAAAATTGCTGCTGTCATCACTACTATGTTGACAATGAAAGCTCGTTGGGAGGATTTTGATTTTCCTGTGGAATTAAAAACAGATGGTTAAAGATTGGGAATCAATTTGCCTAGCCTTTTCCCAACTATGTTACGGTCGGCTTCCAGTCAACCGGATGCAGTTGAATACTAGTATTTTACATGGAGCAACTGCCTATCTGACTTCCACAACCCAGTAACTGGGTAATACGATATCCCTTGGTATGATTGGTTGTCAGACTTTAAGGCTTCTGACTACCCGTAATGACTGTCAAAGATCCAAGAATGACAGCCGGGACCAACGCCTTAATGTGCTTTCCGAAGCACGGAGGAATCTCGATATGTAAAGATGGTCACCCATCCGGGTCCATACCCGGCAAGCGTAGCTTAACCTGATCGATCGAACCATGCGGCTGTTAGTACTTAGCCACGGTCTCCTCTTTTAAGGTTAAAGATTCTGAATGAATGGGAAAACTATAATCATCAAAATTGATATTTGATTACCTGCCTCTGCGCTTCGGAAAGCAGACCCTGGTCCCGATTCCAAAAAGCCAGAGTTACTGACAGTAGGTACTCGGGAAACTATTAGTGATTATAAGTCTAATGCTATACATTTTTTTATAGAATTTAAGAAATACTTACTAATAAACTTCCATAGAGACATATTTTCAGCGGGTTTCATGTCAGGTTTCAGCTTTTCTTCTTCAGGCGTCTCCTCTGTACGCAAAATAATTACAAAATATAATTTTTCTATTATAAATGTTTTAAAATATTGTAATATTACTTATTAAGCAATAGTTTATGTTAAAAAATTAACCTAATTACGTATAAGTTGTTAGTTGCTGCGCGCTAACAGGGTCATGTACTCATTAGTTAAGCCTAGTCTTAGTTGTAACTTTGTAAACATTGTGCAATAAATGAATGAATAAATAAATAAAAAAAAGTCCATTAGCTTAGCATACTCGGCTGGTATTTTGTAGTCCTTCTGTCTGCCCAGCAAAAACTCTAGGAAGTGTCGAAGAGAGAGGCATTTTGGGAGCAGTTATTAGTAATTTTCGAAGTTCAAAAAGTGCTGGTTCTCAGCCTATTTGAATATTGTTTTTATAAATTAAAATTGCGTACAAAAGGGAGTTGGTTATAGTTTACTAGCAATCAACCCCTGCTGCGCTCGGGTGCAATGGCGACATGACAAGACATCGATATTTTTGTACTAAATATCTCTGTAGAATATTAATGTGACATTATAAAGACCACCACAACATGGGTTCCTGAAAACGTCCAACGGTATCGTGGAAGACCTTGGCGTAGATCGCGGGACGAACGTGACGCTCATAGGAGGGATTGGTCCTTAATGGCTCAGGATCGAGGTGAGTGGAAAAAGAAACGGGAGGCCATTGCCCTACAGTGGGACAATACGGGCTAAAATAATAAAAATAATAATCATACAAATAAACCTACCAAAGTAAATGCTCTAAATCTAAATAATGAAAACCACATCAAAATCCATTTTGTAGTTAAGAAGACCAACGCGGCCACAAATACAGACACGATAAGCGATTTTGTTTTATACTATGTATAGATAAAGACAGAAACATAGATATTATATACCTCCAAGGTCTGGGTGCAGAGCTCGTTTCATGCTGTTCATTTCATCCAAAAGTTCTTTAGAATCCAGCTTCCACATTCTGTAAAAGGCTAAAGATTGTGCTGCTTCCTGAAACAGTAAACTAAGTTATTAGTTTCTACTTCAGAATAGTAGTACACATTTTAGGTTCCATTTAGCTTCTAGTCATACAACATTTAAAAAAAACCCTAGTACTTTCAAAGCATCTTACTTGAGGTTACTCTTAAACATAATGCGACAAAAGTACTTCCAAAAGAAAAAAAAGGTAATCACCTTTTCCTTTCCATTATTTAACAAATGCATCGGTGATTCCTTCAAAATAAACAGCGAGCATGCTCCTGCAACTGACGCGGATAGTCCAACATACAACATTATATTGTAAGGCAGAAATCCTCCCAGCATATAGGAAAACACCATTCCTATTCCATAAGACACCATATTAGTAGCCGTCATGGAACCTCGGATGGAATCTTGGCAGATTTCACTGATGTACACCGTGGCTACTAAGATCGCTGAGCAAGCAACCCCAGAAAGGAATATGGCTGCAAGGACCGTTTCGACATTCCTGGTGCATACTAATAGCAACCAGACGAGCTGTAAATAAAATTAAGATCATTATTGTTTTGACCCATAAGAAAACAGTAAACCTCTTCTTGATGGGAAAACTGTCACAATTAATGTACTGCAGATGCATTGAAGACATAATTTGATGTCCGTTGTGATTAACGGACAGAAAGACTAACCCATCTTCCGTACAAAATTCTATACTTAGTATCTTATAACGATGCACACAATTTAACAGTATCCTAATCATCGCCGGATATTAATTTAAAAACACTAACGCAGTTTTATGTGACGCAAAAGCTTCATATTTGGTTTGCAACTGTATCAACAAAATAAAAGATTCAAAATGCTGTCAAGAATTTTATTTCACTGTTCAAGAAATTGGTCCTAAACAGAATAACCAAGGACCAAAGTTAAGAAAGGTTACTTACAACTAAACCCAAGGCATTCAGAACTGAGCAGTACTTTCGCCCCAACTTCTCCAACATATAACCAGCGGTAGGTGTGGACAGCAGAGCTCCTATTGAAGACAAGCTGCCGAACAGTGATATTTCAGTGTCTGTCATCGGCCTGTTCAGCGTTGTGTTTGTCGTTTGAAACATTGTTATAGTGAAGGCTGGCCACGCGAAGATCACACCCATGTTCATTCCCATGGTGCTTACTGTCGACAAAATAAGTTGTTATAAAGGGCCTGACAGCATAATCAGCCCATCAGTTTCCCATTCCTGGAACACAAGCTTCCTCTCTGTGAGAAGGAGTGGGCTTTAATTCACCACGCAGACCAATTCCGATTGGTACATGTCACAATGTCTTGGAATTTTTGGTTCTAGGATATGCCGGTTTCTCTGCCTGCCCGACTAACAGCAAGCAGTCTAAAATACTTATTTTACATGGAGCGAGCAGTATTCAAATGCATCCGGTCAGACTAGAAGCCGACCCCAATATACCTATGTAGTTGCGGAAAGACGTGTCAGATGATGATGATAAAAAGCAATCATAGCTGATCAACTGATCAGTAATCTTACTACGAAACATCAGCGAAGAGTAGTAGTCTACAGGTACAGGTACAAGTATACAAGTACACAGGTTGCAATTTTTGAACCAAACCTGGAGGGAAAGTACTCTAAATACGGGAGATAGCAAATTTTGCTCAAAGGAAACATTCCTTTATTTTTTTAAAGAAACAAATCTGCATTTAAAGATTTTCGAAAATTCGCTTCCCACACTCGTTAAATCCGAAAAAATAGCACCGTGTATTTTTATGGGATTAATCAATAGAGTCAATCATACGGATCAAATCGCTCTAACAATCATGATAAGTTAAATGAAAGTAAAACCCTAAAAACAATTTTTTTTAGTGACGTGACCGGACTGCCAAGTCATAGGTCTCGAGTTCGAACCTAAGGCATACACCTCTTGGGCACGCCACAATTGTGGCGATAAGTCCCCTCTTTGAGGAGTGGCTAGAGAGGCGCCACGGCGTCCTCACCTTCCGCCTGACGCAGGTCCTCACCGGACACGGCTGTTTCGGGAGGTTCCTGTTCCGAATAAGGCGGGAGGAAACGCCTGGGTGTCACCACTGTGTGGATCGCCCGGAGGACAAGGTGGAGCATACGGTGGAGGTCTGCCCTGCTTGGGCGGAGCACCGCCGTGTCCTCACGGAGGCGATCGGCGGCGGCGATCTCTCACGTCCGGCCCTGGTTCAGGCCATGGTCCGGAGCGAGAGTGCATGAGAGGCCATCACTTCCTTCTGCGAAGCAGTAATGCTCGCGAAGGAGGAGGCGGAGCGCGCGAGGGAAAGGCAAGATTCGCGCCCTCGCACCCCTAGTCACCGCAGGAGACGCCCCGGGCGTCGGGAGTCGCGAGCCGACTTCCGGCCACCGTAGGCGCGGGCTTGCGGACGGTGAGCAATGGGTAGCTCGCCGTCCGATTAGGACCAGGCCTGGGTCGATGCCGCGTTGTGTTCCACGCGCGCCTCAAAGAGATGTCAGCACCAACTGACGGGGTCCGTAAGGGCCAATGCCTGCCAGGGTTGCGAGTTTGTCCGAAAGGGATATCGCGGCTCCGGCACATAGGCATCGGAAGGAACATGGGTGGGTTTTAGTCAGTAAAAGTCTGACACACCCTCTCGCTGCGCCCAGAGCGGGAGGAGTCATTTGATGATTTACTACAAAAAAAAAAAAAAAAAGGCATACACCTCTGTCTTTTCGGATTCATGGGAGTATTGTATGATTATCACTCGCATCATAAACGGTGAAGGAAAACATCGTGAGGAAACCGGTATGCCTGAGAGATATTTCTCGATGGCATGTGAAGTCAAGTCAGAGGCCCACGGGCGGCATAAAAACTCTGACACCAGGGTCACCAGGTTAGTCACTAACCACACGAAACAGAAGAAGAGTTACGCTTACCGAGGTCGATCCGTGGATGGCTGACCGTCCTTTACATACCGGGACTCCACCGTGCCTCGGAAAGCACGTTAAGCTGTTGGTCCCGGCTACGTAAAGCCAATTCCTGTATATGAGCCAGCACTGGAGGGTGCTGAATAGTACACAGACATTGTCCTGCATAATTTTGAAAACAATCATACAAATCTGTTTCGAGCCAGCACCTTAGTTGATTGGTTTTTACCGCACAGAGTTGGCCCTCATGTTTGCAACTGATAAAAGGACAATCATGTTCGCTCTCAACACTTTTCTAAAGCTACGCGCGATACCGCAACACCATTGTCCCTTAAAATAAAGTAAGGCGTCTAGGAATAAATCGGTGCCGAATATGGAGTGAGTTAGAGCGAGACAAAGTGTATTGCATCATAGTCATACCTTTGTTTGTTATTATTCGAATTTTCGCAAAATTCTTAGTGATACCCTAGGGATATTGCGAAAACACGGTTAATTAGACAAGCAAATTGGAAGTAGCGCTCGCCGGCCGCTGCCGCGGCATCGCTCGCTGCGCTCGCTCGGCTCGCGCGCCAGTTTTGCAGTTTCACCCAGTTCAATATGACAAATCACACAATCTGCCTGCGACTAGATAATTAGACAATTAGGTTAGAACTTTTCGCAATATCCCTAGGGTTTTTGCGAAAATTCGAATGATCAAATCATCCTACGACATAAATAATATCAGAAAGGAAATAATACTTTAAATAATATTTTCAGTAACCATGAGTTAATTCGTAACAGATTTGTCCATTAGAAAATTCACAATATCCTTGATATCGGGGACGCATAATATTGCGACACAACGCCTAGAGCGTTGGTTCAAACACAGATATTGGCCTCACGTGTCCCGGCTCATTCATAGATCTTTGACATTCGTTACGGGAAGTTAGAAGCCCGAAAGTCTGACTACTTGTCTTATCAGTGGGTAATATCGTGTTACTCAGTTACTGGGTTGTGGAGGTCAGATAGGCAGTCGCTCCATGTGAAATACTGGTATTCAGCTGCATCCGGTTAGACTGCTAGCCGACCAAGACATAGTATGGAGAAGCTTAGGCAGATGATAATGTAGTTAAGATTACGGGGGAGAAGGACTTTGCCCAAATGGAAGGGCATTAGGTTGATGCAAACTTACAGTACCCAGTAAGTTCATTTTATCACAATCTTTTTGCCCACTGAAAGACTTATTCAAAAAGTTAGAGTCACGTTGGGGCTGCCAAGTTTTGGACCCTAAAAATGCAATTAAGAAGATTTGCATGAGAAAATCGTGAAATATTTTCTTATTCACATTTCACAATATTAACTTAACAAAACCAGTGAATCTTGTAAACTGTATGACGTGTATGTTTGTTGTCGTATACAAGATTATAAATTCTGACATAAGCGATGCAATGCTCGTAATCCTGATTCTAAGATTCTTTAATAAAATGTTACTTTATTGTGTGTTTTTATGTGTGTGTTGTTATGTTACTCTTGATGGACCCTATCTTTGCCAATTCTTATTGACTTTGGTACTCCGCATTTACGCTAGTAATTATTCAATTTGTGATTTTTGTTTCGACAAGTTTTTGTTAAAGACTTTTTAAACCAACCTGTAATTATAATGTATCGTACATGTAATGTATTGACGTTGTTTAAGATATGTATTGTTAACTATATTGTTCATCTTTTTGACATTGTTGACAAGTTTTGTATATAACAGAGTAGTAATTGGTATTATTTAAGGTGTACTCGTAAAATAAACGAAAAGACACAACACGTAGACAGAACATGTAGACACAACATGTAGACACAACATGTAGAATACATGTTTTTAAACGCGGCGTAAGTCCAACTTTTGCTTCTTCACAACAACGTCTGATTGGTTTGTTCCGATGTTTTGAGGTGTTCCGTTTGTTTTTTTGTTTTGAGGTTTTATGAACCTCTAATCCATCACAAAGGAGTATTGTGTTATCTGTAATCTACACTAATATAACGAGAATATAATAGAGCTGAAGAGTTTGTTTGAATTTACTAATGTCTGGAACTACTAATCAGATTTAAAAAAACCTTTTTGCATTTGATATCCTAATTCTTGAGGATGGCTATAGGTTCTATAACATCTCGCTAGGACCCTTAGGAGCCGAGTAAAAGGAGAAAAACTCAGAAAGAACGCTAAGTGAAAACGCGGACGGGCGATGCGATGCGACGAGGTGGGACGAGGGACCAAGAAATCTGTAGCGAAGTCGAGGTCTGAAGCTAGAGTTAAATAAAAAGCTTTTATCGGGTTTATTTCGTGAATAGGGAAGCAAACTATGTAAGAATGATTACCCCGCTAACATACAAAACAACAAAATTTTGTTTCCAAAGAACGAAAATGAGTAGTTTTAACCCCCGACGGAAAAAGAGAGTTATTTTATTTTTTGGTAACGTGCAGTTACCTATGTGCTCTTATCGGATTGGACATGGTTTTTGTAACACATTGTATAAACAAACTCGTCGATTTTTTATGGATACACATAAAATATTTAATTTATAAAAAAATTGTACTCACTTATCGCCGTGCCTAGAAACTGGTATAGCACACCCATTTTGAAAAATTAAAATAAACTATCACAAAATACCAGATCTTTCGTTTTTTTTTTCTGACTTCCAGACGTTTTCAATGCTGGTGGTTTGGGCACAACTGGCTGGTAAATAAAAGATTTTTTAATTATATCATCTGTTATCAGGGGTAATAATGATATAATGTACTAGGCAAACATAAATACAATGAACGTGGATTAGGGTATTAAGGTGATACTCATCATCGTGATTTCTGCCGAGACTTGTTTATAAACTTGGGTTTTGGTGCAGATTAGTTTCGAAATTCCCCTGAAAAAATTCCCTGTTGTTTTTTTTTTGTTTCGCATACGTACCAAAGGCTCATAAACGCGCGTTTATGAGCCTTTGGTAACAAATTAGTGCGCGTTACCTTTTTATGTCAGGGTGACTTCAAATAAATTAAAATCATAATCAGCGGTTAATGGTGAGGTGATCCGACAGACAACCGAAGTAGTCGACATAGCCCGCAGGATATGCAAGCTGTAGTGGTAGTGAACCGACTAATAGAAGGCGTAGAATCGTTAATCATTGGTGAAGTTTTTATTTTTTTTGCAAAAACTAGGAACTAGACTGCGATACAAGGAAGCCTTCAGGCTAGGAGGAGTTACGATCCTAGTCGGACGGCTAGTGACAGCTGGAGTAACCACAGATGGCATGCAAGTAGAGAAGCTTATGGCAAAGAGTGCCTAGTAGACTCTGTTGAACGGCTTCATTCATGTTCCTTGTCTACTAAGTAAAAAATACTGCCACTATTTGGAGAATGAAATCAATAAAAGTCAACAAAACAGTTCATCTCCGTCTTCTGCTTCGGGGAACACCTCGTGATGTTATAAATACATTTAATTGAATATATTACATACTTTTAACCTGAATCCCATAGTATTGGAACACTTCCATGGCGATTTCGTTCAAAGTTGCTAAACAGTTTGATTTAGACGTGCTGATTCGAAGATAAATATCTTAGTGAGGGTATTCTGTTAGTTATGCCACGACTTTGATCTAATAATCGAGACACGTTACTTCTAGTATCTTTGGTCTGTTCATATCCTGTTCCTACGCCCCTAAACAATGGATCAAGTCAAGCTGGTGGTTGGTAGGATCGATTCTATCGATGATTTCTATCTACTTGCCATACATTTCTATCTACTTTTATTTAAATATAGAACACATACACACTATAAAACTGTTAATATAAACTGTGATTTACATCCGTAAGACGTCCTCGTAACAGAAGGTCCAGTTGAAAACCAGCGTCAGACAGGCATTTATGCTGAACTGGGCCTATTTGATGCAGCCGTGAGGCACACAATATTATTTTAAGTCATCTTTATTTTTTCTGTTTGTGTGTGAATATTGTGTGCCTTAACCTGAGTCAAATAAATGTATTTTCTTTGTTTTTTCTTCTTTTCTATTCTCACACGACCGAGCGCATTGTCATTTTCATATTTCTTGTGACGTAATTTATCATTGCATCCTCCGTTCAACAATAGTTTCGTGGTAATTTCCTCATCCTTTCCTAATACATAATTTTTCTTATTGGAATATGATAATAGTGTATCTAACATGCTGGTTTAGTATTAACTGCGTTGATTGTTACTAATATCAATTAAGTGCAGTCAGAATATTTCAAGAAACAAAAACCACATAAATTCCATAAATATAAATAATTTATACCTTAGAATAATGACATGGCAGCATGGAATTAGTAAGTACCTACTATCATGGCAGCATAGAATTACTATGAACTATCCTATAGTATTAAAATAAATGAACATTCTCTATTTTCACCCGAGCAGAGCTCGGTCGACCAAGTACTTATAATAAAACACAAAAATTCCTTAAATAAAAATAATTTATTATAACCTACAAGCTAGTACAACGGGGCTTTTCTTTTTGGTTTAACGAATCGTGCTTGAATCTCTTCCACTGTCAATCCTTTCGTCTCTGGTAAGAAGAAGGCGCAGAAGGTGGAACTTAAGAAACAAATGACGGCAAAGATGTAGAAGACAGGACCCCAGCCGAGAGCCTTGAGGAGAGGGTTGAAGATGTAGAGGATCACGAAGTTGCAGAGCCAAGCGTATTCGAATAGCACCATGGAGAAGAAACTCTTGATCTGGAAAGAGAAGAGACATTTATTTTAGACTATGAATGAGTATGTGGTCTTTTGTTTTTCAGTATGAGCTAAAAGGATATAACGTATCAGCAGGATACGTTTTGGTCTTTTAGACAACCTAGTAGCACTTTCATCTTTTTTTTAAATAGGTTTTCAATGTACAATGTCTTGGTACTATTTTATTATATATGTATAGATATATATTTTCAAAATTATTTTGCACAAAAAATAATTCATTATCTCAGCCCACTTTTCCTAAATTAATAGTATTTTATCTCAAATACTTGTTGTAATAATAATCTCTGATCTATAAATAATCTTTGTAATAATCTTTCTTCTTTTCTAAGCTACTAGGATCACATAAAACAATAGCATCACTGACCTCAGGCAAGAACACTTCGCCTAGAAGAACGAAGGGCACAGTTCCCGCGCCACAGGTGTACATCACCGCAAACACGTAGATGAACACTGCCGTCAACCAGCTCGGTCCCCAATGAAGCTGCATCTGTGTTCCTAGTACCACACAGCTTATTCCACCGCCCAAGGATGCGTAGATCATGAGAGGCTGAAATTTATTGTATTTCTTTGTCATCATTTTGCACGGCTTTTTATAAAATATCTTTTGATTTCTGAGAGACGTGGACGATCAGGCAGGCTGCTTTACGATCTAAAATTGCAACATGTAGAAGGCCCATACAAAATCCGCGTTAAATATATATATATTGCTCCTTATCGATTTAGATAACGGCGACCCTTCGAAATCGCTTTCTTGCGTGTGTCCTTATATGGCTCGCTAGCCCGAATTTTGTTTTGAACACCCGGTCATAACTAGAGCAATAAAGTTAGCCTGCATTGTTGCATGTTTACGTGTAGGGGGATTTTAGATCTTTCTTTGCGTAATGAACGCTTCTTGAAAATAGCTTCGTGTCGCTTTTTTTCGAAAGATTTAATACTTTCCGCGTTACATAACACAGGAGGTATAGTTCACCCACTTTTCGTCAGTAATGTTTAAAGGCCCTTATTATTGAGAGTAAGCCTAATAGTTGACATTAATTGACACAAATAGACTTTGGGCTCTTAGTGATCAATTTCTAATGAAAAACTAAATAAGTCTGCTCATCCTGGGACTTGAACTCCTGTTCAGCAGTCGTGCTTGCAACCAATGACCATAATAAAAGTACCAGGTTAACAGTAAACAAAAGGGCCTCACCCGTCTTCCAAGCCGATCAGTGCAGTACGCAGCACACATGCCGGCGACAACAGTCGTAACAGCCAACATAACACTCAAAAGAGTTGCAGACGCAGTTGGCACTGCTTCAGTGAATATAGGTTCCGCGTATATTTGAACCACGACTAAACCTTGGAAAATGGCTGCTGTCATCACTACCATGCTTACGATGAAAGCTCGTTGCGATGATTTTGATTTTCCTGTGGGAATAAAGACGTATTGTTAAAGATTGGGAATGAATGTGAAAATTATGAACATCAAAGTTGGTATTTGATTAACTGTCTCTGCGCTTCAGAAAGCAGACCCAGCACCCTAATTGCATAACACATGATCAGTCGCAATTTGTTTTATTTTGACAGTTCAACAACATTAATTGCGTTATTTACGTTGTTGAGCAGACCAATTTTTCGAACATAAGAAGCAATAGATTAGCAATATCCTTCAAAATGATTCAGATGGTGATTGATCGTGACTTACGTAATTAGGGTGCTGGTCCCGATTCTTCAAAGAACTGTCTTTTACTGACAGTTAAAGGTACCTACATTACTGTTAGTAACGCTGTCTTTTAAGAATCAGGTAGGTACGACAGTAGGTACTCAGGAAACTACTAGTGATTATTATTATGTTTAGTGTCTTATATGTATTTTTTTAAAGAATAGGAATACTTACTAATTATCTTCCATATAGACAGTTTTTCAGCGGGTTTCATGTCAGGTTTCAGCTTTTCTTCTTCAGGAGTCTCCTCTGTGGGAAAAATTATTACAAAATATTATTTTTTTATTTTACAAACAGGATTTGCAAAAAATCAAAAATAATTTATTTATTTTACAAAATATCCAAAAGATTTTTCGCTTGAACCTTTAAAATCCACTTAAAATAGTGCGTGAAAGGTGCTTTTGTTTCACGGCGGGTTGGGGATCTCCCTTGCTTTTTCTTTTGACACTTGAGTTCCGTTCGGATTAGTTCAGAAGAAACAAAAGTTTTAATCAATAAAATAGTAAAAAATGCCTGGTGGAAGACAGAAGGATGCCATGTGGCAGTTTTTTATAGACAAAAAATTGTACATTCTAAAATCAGGAACAGATTAGGAACGGAAAAAGCTGGAAACTTGGTGTTTTTGTTACAAGTAAGAAAGAAATATAATAATTTGTTTAATCAATTATTTTTATTGAAAAAATCACTCGATTTAAATGAAAGTGATATAATCATAGAAACCCTGACACAGACAGACATAAAAAGGGATGTTTTGTACTATATTATAGATTTAGATACAAATATAGATATATACCTCCAAGGTCTGGGTTCAGAGCGCGTTTCATGCTGTTCATTTCATCCAAAAGTTCTTTAGAATCCAACTTCCACATTCTGTAGAAGGCTAAAGATTGTGCTGCTTCCTAAAACAGTAAACTAAGATATTAGTTTCTACATTTAGAACAATAGTACACTTTTTAGGTTCCATTTAGCTTCTAGTTACAGTAACAAAATAAATATTCGGAAGGATATAATTTTGTGGCTGTTGCTTTTTTATGTTCCTGACGATATTTATTTAAAAGCATTTTATCATACCAACCAAAATAGTCATGGATATTGGCATTCAGATCGAACAATTCGTTTGGAACAAGACCAAAATATTTTAACTTTGTTAATAGCGCAAAAGTGAATGATACTGTCAAATATATCAACAAAATCCCTTACTTTCAAAGAGTTACTCTTAAGAGGGTTTATCCTAAAAGTTGGCAACGTCGCAAATAACTGTCAAATATTTACCTGTTTTGATTGTTATAGCAATATTACTGAATAGAAATAAGAAATGTGGCTAACTAGCGAACTAGAATATTAATAATGAATTGCAATTATAACATTGAATTTGATGTTGTACCCATGGTAGGTGTAAAAAACGCATTTGGAAAATTTCCAAATCGCTTTTTACATCTAAAACTAAACATTCGATGTTACGATATTAATTATTGCATTTCATAATCAATATTCTAGTTCACTAGTTAGCCACATTTTTTATTTCCATACAGTAATATTGCTAAATTAATCAAAACAGTGAAATATTTGACATCTATTTGCGACGTTGCCCACCTTCAGAATAAACGCTCTTAAATATCCACAAAAGTACATCCAAAAGTAAAAAAAAAAACACCTTTTCTTTCCCATTATTAAGCAAGTGCATCGGCGATTCCCTCAAAATGAACAGCAAGCATGCCCCTGCAACTGATGCAGACAGTCCAACATACAACATTATATTGTAAGGCAGAAATCCTCCCAGCAAATAGGAAAACAGCATCCCTATTCCATATGACACCATCATAGTAGCCGTCATGGAACCTCGGATGGAATCTTGGCAGATTTCACTGATGTACACCGTGGCTACCAGGACTACAGAACTGGCGACCCCAGATAGGAATACGGCTGCTAGGACTGTTTCTACATTCCTGGTGCATACTAATAGGACCCAGACGAGCTGTAAACAAAATAAAATGTTTCATTGTATGAGCCTTTAAAGGACTACTTGAGCCCGATTTATTTTATTAAAATTATTTTATTTATTTATATTGTTAATTGTTAATTATGCGTTGACGGTTTTAGACATATATAATAGAAAATATATTAATAATGATTTTATGACATTGTATAGAGTACTAATTTTAATTTATGACATTTTATAAGGTATTCATTGGAATTAATGACATTGTCTATGGTATGAATTGGAATTTAATACATGGTATAATTTATGTTATAATTTTGAATTGGTGCAACACAGTTGACTGCGCCATTCACTTGACATCTAGAAAGTATGATTATGTACTGTGTTGAGCAATAAACATTTGAATTTGAATTAGACTCCCTCTTAAACTATTACGAAAACTGTCATAGGAGATACAAACAAGATTTAACTGAAAAATATTAAAGCAGCTTTGTGAGATGTAAAAGCCAGAATTAGGCATACATAGAAAAAAATTAAGATTTATTTAAACAAAAGGCTAATTATTTGATTTCTCGTAGATAAAGACTGATCTTATGAGAAGGACCAGCAAAAAACTAAGACAAAAGTGATCGTTAAGTTACTATAAATCCACCGAGGACGCGCCCCGCTCCGTTCGGCTCTGAACTAAAGTACAGTAAGGCTGTCCATTGAAGCGGAGCGAGGCAGCGGAGAGGAGAATGACAGCGGAGTTGCGGACATTGTCTGTCCATTGATGCGGAGCGAGGTAGCGGAGCGGAGTAACGGACTGTGCGGAGCGAGATAGCGTAGCGGTGTTGCGGACTGTGCGGAGCTAGACCGAGTTCACGCGACGAGTAATAATTCCCCGCTCCGGTTCCCTGCTCCACTTCTCCGCTCCGTTTCCCCACTCCGCTTCCCCTCTCCGCTTCTCCGCTCCGTTTCCCCGCTCCGTTTCCCCGCTCCGCTTCCCGGTTTTGTATGAATTTTTAAACTAGTTCGCAAATCCCTGTCCACTCAAGCGAAGTGGAGGTTTTATGCAATTCCATTGGTTAATATTGGCACACTGCTACTCCGCTCCTCTCCTCTCCGCTCCAGTGGACAGGCAGCCTAATCCCGGAGTGGATTGCGTCTTTGTAGATGGCACTATCTATAAAGACCATATAAAAGAAAGATTACTTACAACTAAGCCCAAGGCATTTAGAATAGAGCAATATCTTCGTCCCAACTTCTCCAACATATAACCAGCGGTGGGTGTGGACAGCAGAGCTCCTATTGAAGACAAGCTTCCGAACAGTGATATTTCTGTGTCTGTCATCGGTCTGTTCAGCGTTGTATTTGTCGTTTGGAACATGGAAATGGTGAAGGCTGGCCACGCGAAGATAATACCCATGTTTATACCCATCGTGCTTACTGTGGACAATAGGGTGGATTATAAAATACCTAAAGACGGATAAGCAACCCTAGCTTGGAATATCAGCGAAAAGCTTATACTTCGTAGGTTTAGGTAGATTTATAAAGGTAAACAAAAAAACCACGTGACAAAACAGCTGTCAAGTAACCGAATAAACGTTATACCTGTCACTTCAGTTGTCATGCGACGTCAAAGTTGTACTCTTCAACTTAGCAACGTTATAATTCGTTGACGTTTAGAGTTTGGACTCTTTACACCTTTTACACTAGAGAGATTAAAATAAATAAAAGAAAGAAAAATATTTAATTTGGGATACGCAAAGGAAATACAAACAGTAAGTACTTAATAATAAAAAACAAAAAAGGAGAAATTAAAAACTAACAGAATAATAAAGACCTGTTCGAGGCCAAAAAAATGTCAGCATAATGCTGCGATATTAAAAAAAAAAAAACTGCAGCGCTGGTATTGATTGGGCCCACTAAAGGCATGGCAGGCATTACTTAATATTATATTATTATAATAAATGTAACTAAAATATTGTGCTATATTGGTTATATCTATGAAGAGTAGTTAAAGAATAAATGATAATGTTTAACAGACATGAATAAAACAGGAAAATAATATTTAACAAAAAAGAAATGGTTTTATCGTATTTTGAAACAAGAAAGTGTCATGTATGAAAACCCTTTTTACGATTTGTTTACCTTTATTTAACTACATAAACCTATGGAGTACAGTATAGTCACCATGTGAGCGTATTTTGGACTACAGAAATATTAAGAGCGTTTATCCTAAAAGTTGTCAACTTCGCAAATAACTGTCAAAAATTTACCTGTTTTGATTAATTTGCCAATATGTAGTATGGAAATAAGAAATGTGGCTAACTAGCGAACTAGAATATAAATAATTAATTGCAATTATAACATTGAATTTGATGTTGTACCCGTTTTAGGTGTAAAAAAGGCGTTTGGAAATTTTCCAAATACTTTTTTCATATCTGTCATATCTAATGTCAAGTTTTATGGTTTTGTCACAAGGCTAGCAGAGCGAGCAGCTCAATCCCAAGCTTTTTTATCTTCTAAATAATCTGAAATTTTATAGTACCCCTTTTTATAAAGTTTGGTTTTAATACAGCTTTTAAATCGTATATTGGGTAAGTTTCGAATGTCAATGGGAAGTTTGTTGTAAAAATCGGACAGCAGCGAAGCTTGCGACTACAAGACCAACGGGCAATAATGTAAGGGAATTGCCAGTATGTGGACTTTAACGAAAGCTGGTGATTTAATCTCGCTTTTCTAATCTTGCAATCATAAAGCTAGTTGTACTTCTAAAAGAAACAAAACACTTGAATGATAACCACGGAAAAGTAATAAACACGATTGTAAAGTATACAATTCACTATTACGTTTGTGATTACAATAAATTTTATTTTATCTGGAGTAGTTATCTTAGCACATGTACTATTTTATTGTATGTAGTATGTTAAATAAATATTGCGATGGAATGTGAAAGATGTACTCTGTACTGTAAGTGCAAACTAAAGCAAAGCGCAACGTATTTTTCATACAAAAATGTGTGGTGCGGCCCGCCTGGTATCAAGTTGAAATTAATATCAAATGCGTAGGACTACTAGTCCCCTGGAGCTCTAAAAATCAAGCTTCTAAGTCAAGACAATAAAATAAAAAATGATGCTCGCAAATAAATAAAAACCTATAGGTAACTTTCCGTTGACCTAGAATCATGAAATTTGGCAAGAAGCAAGGGTTCATAGCCCGAGTAAAGGAAAAGTTGGAAAATCGATAATTTATTGTTTTATCACATAAAAAAATATATGTTTGCAATTAATGACGCCGACGAGTTGAGTGACCTATATCGACGTATCGGAGAACATGTTATTCAACTACAATGTTAAGTTTGTTCTTGGGATAAATTAATCCCAACTACGGAACCCTTCATTGTGCGACATGCACTTAGCCGGTATTTTTTTTATAGATATCTAAGTTAGTATCGAAAAATAGTACTTACTTATCGCCGTGCCTAGAAACTGGTAAAGCACACCCATTTTGAAAACTTAAAATAAACTATCACAACTTAAAAAATATCAGATCTTTCGTTGTTTTTTTAGACTTCCAGACCTTTTCAATACTGGTCCATGGGTTCAACTGGCTGATAAATATAAGATTTTTTAGTTATATCATCTGTTATCAAGGGTAATAATGATATAATGTACTAGGCAAACATAAGTACAATGAACGTGGATTAGGTTATTAAGCTTATACGCATCATCGTGATTTCTGACGAGACAAGTTCATAAACTTAGGTTATGGTGCAGATTAACTACGAAATTCTATTTAGACATTTCCCTGTTTTTGTTTACCTTACTATGTGGCTCACTATTTAACTTGAGGTACACATAATCAAAAAAAAATTAAAAAAATGTTTCAAAATATTGGTAACATAATTCATGTTAAAATTATAGATGTGAGAACAATGTAGAAAGACGGCTCGATAAAAAGACAAAAACAATTAAAACATTAAAATAAATTAAAATAAGCCGTGGCAGCGAAGAGATGATCAGTCCCTACTTACGGCGCCCCTTCACGAAGATGACGCATGGATGGATCAGCACCTTTCAGCTCAACTTGTATCATATAAAATACGCAAACACAGCTAGCACACAGTTTATTTATATTACTACCTACACACTACATATTGTGCTTCGTGTGGTGTGTAGGGTAAAATATGTGCGGGTGACCCGACTCCAGAAATTTTTATAATTTAACGGGCCGACCATAGTAGATGTAGAACCGATGGCTGTTGGGGTGTTCTTGAGTAAAGATCGCGAATTGGCAAAAATAAGGTAGGAGGCTAGTTGAAGCGATAATTTTCGCAGGGTAGCTGGTAGACTAGAATAGACGGGTATCCAGTTAAATGGCGTGCGATTGGAAAGGCTTTTATGTCCAAGTAAAAGTACTGCTACTAATTGGAGACTTGAAACAAAAAACAATCTTTATTTTTCTTGGAACTTCATAGGCTGATTATACTGCTGTAAGCTGATAATGAGCAGTTCAAAATTCAAAAGTCATTTATTCAAAATAGGCTGAGAATCAGCACTTTTCGAACGTCAAAATTACATAAGACAGTCCCCCAAAAACGCCCGTCCTTCACCACTTCCTAGTGCTTAGCTGGGAAGAAGATGTGGTGCAACAAACTCCCCAGCAGATTTCAGACACACAGTCCATAAATTGTTACAAAGAGGGCGTTAGTAGGATTGTTAGTAGTACAGACGAGAGAGTAGTAGTTAGTAAACAAAACAAGTTACACAATAATTTTATTTTTTTATTTTATTTATTGAGGGATAATAAACAACTACAACATATATATTATACATAAAATTAACAATACTTAAAGTGGTAATGTTGCAGTCCACTGCATTATCCGCATATAGGACATATTAGAGAACAGTGGTTGCCACTAGACGGGCATTACCAAAATTAACAAATAATTTAAAATAAATAAATAAGTTACTATAAAGCTATCTGTAGCTACAAAACCAAATCAGGTAAGAGACAATTTCACTTACCTAAATTATTCAATAAATTAGTAATAAGATTACAATTATGATAATTTTTTTATAACATTAGTTTTAAATTCATATTTTGAGCATGCAAATATATCAATATCAATGAAATTTGAATTATAGGATTCCAACATTCTATGAATAGGGCAGCGTAAGCCAGAGTTGGTACGACAAGAATTTAGTGCGAACAGAGTGCGGCCACGAACTTGACGTGCATGAACTGTTCGGGGGACAGAATAACACAGCTTACTCGTTAGATCAATGGCATCAAAATGATTGTGGACAATATCATGAAGCACGTTGGCCTCCAGGTATTTGCGCCGGTTCTCCAAGCTGATAAGCTTGTACTTATCAAGAAGTGGGGAGTATGATAGATAAGCCTTAGTCCCTGTAATAGATTAATATAATAGTTTATCTATGGTTCAAGAATGAATATGATGGGTCTGTGGTAGCTTCCCCTCTGCATCCTGGAACTGTTCTATAGCAATGTAGTAGCATGAATAATTATAATAAAAGTGATTTACATAATAAAGAAGTCCTTTTACTAGAACATATTTACATGGCGCAGCCGGTAAGTGACAAATATTAAAGTATCCTATTAATACTATCACTGTCACAATAAAAATGGAAAACCTAAAACAACCTCCGCCATTGCAATTTCATGGCGAACTAAAGGAAAACTGGAAAAGATTCAAGCAAAAATTCATGCTTTACTATAAGGCTAGCGGATATGAAAGTAAAAAAGATATTACCAACGACCAAAAAGTAGCACTAGATCTAGCAGAAAATAAATAAGAAGTTACATGATAAAATACTTAGACAAGTACTAGAAAAAGCAAAAGAAAATGGTATTCAGTTAAACTTTAGTAAATGTCAATTTGGGGTGTCTGAAATTACATATCTGGGTCACATATTGAGTCAGGAGGGAATAAAACCTGACCCAAAGAAAATAGAAAGCATATTAAATTTAGAAAAACCTAAAAATGTTAGAGAACTTCAAAGAATATTAGGGATGATAACCTATATTGCAAAGTTTATTCCATCCATGTCTCAGATGTGTAACCCATTAAGACAATTAATTAAAAAAGGTTCAGAGTTTAATTGGACCAGGGAACATGATGAGGCATTTTGTGAACTAAAAAAAATAATAACATCGGAGCCAGTATTACAATTTTACAACCCAGATAAAACATGTGTTGTCTCTGTTGATGCTTCAAAAGATGCATTAGGAGCAGTGTTGTTACAAAGTAACTTGCCAGTTGCATATGCTTCCAAAGCTATGACCAATACTCAGAAAAATTATGCCCAGATTGAAAAGGAACTACTGGCCATAGTGTTTGGTTGCACTCGTTTCCACCAATTTATTTATGGTAAAACTGTTCAAGTACAAACTGATCATAGGCCATTAGAGTCCATATTTAATAAACCTCTGTGTGAAATACCATTAAGGTTACAAAGAATGAGAATGCAATTGCAAAAATATGATTTAGTTGTAAAATATAAGCCAGGTAAAGAATTACTAAATCAAAATCAAAATCAAAAGTCATTTATTCAAACTAGGCTGAGAATCAGCACTTTTCGAACGTCAAAATTACATAAGACAGTCCCCCAAAACGCCCACCCTTCACCACTTCCTAGTGCGTTAGCTGGGAAGAAGAAGTGGCGCAACAAACTCCCCAGCTGCACAGCTGTCTGTTCAGTTAAAAGAACAAAAAGAAGATTCTATATAATAGTATTCAAAATAATTTACATTAAGCAACACAAAACATAATTTAAATTATTAGCCATATATAAGCTAGCACACGCCAATATACCAAACAAAATCATCGAGAACTATACTCAGGCAGAAATAAAAAACAAAACGTAAACAGAACTTAATATCTTAATAAAAGCCACCGGGCATAAAGGGCGTGCCCGCTTACATATAGTTGTAACTGGAAGTTATAAATGATAAACTAGGACCATCGAGGTAAAATAAATAAACAAACAGTTAATTACTAATAGTAATAAATAATATGATCAATTGTCGAGGTCACTAGCTAACCACATATTGCAATACAACTCATAAAAAAACAGTGTGATGAGTAGATTTTGTCAAAAATAAATTAAAATAACTTGACTTAAAATGTCAACAATAATTAAATTTAAATAATTTGACTTTTATAGTCAAATAAATTAAACAATTACTTATATAAACTCATATAACTTGTCAGTGGGTAAGCTGGAGAAAGAACATAAACATTGTCTTGAGTTAACTACAGCGACCAACTATTCTTATCATTTAAGTAGTCGTTGATAGAATAGTATGCCTTTGAACAAAGCTTGGATTTTACTTTCGTTTTAAACGCATTAAAAGGCAAATCTACCAAAGAAGAGGGTAGCTTGTTATAAAAAGTTATACCAAGCCCAACAAATGAGTTATGAACTTTATGAAGCCGGTGAAAGGGAGCTCGTAGTTTGTCCTTATTTCTAGTGTTAACATTGTGAAAATCACTGTTTTTTGTGTATAAGTGTATATTTTGCCTAATATATAAGATATTGGCGAAGATGAATTGAGATGCCACCGTGAGGATACCAATATCTTTGAAAAAATCTCTTAGAGAAACTCTGGCACCTAGCTGGTAAATAGCTCGAACAGCTCGTTTTTGAAGGACAAATATATTTTGAATATCAGCAGCTTTGCCCCACAGCAGAAGACCGTAGGACATAACGCTATGAAAATAACTAAAATAGACTAAACGAGCTGTATCGACGTCAGTGTATTGTCTTACTTTCCTGACGGCGTAGGCGGCGGAACTGAGCCTTCCCGCTAGGCTCGATATATGTGGGCCCCACTGAAGTTTGGCGTCTACTGTTATGCCCAGAAAAACTGCCGAATTTACGGATTCAAGCACCTCTTTATCTAAGACGATGTTGGGACCTAGATTTCTAACATTAGGTAGGGCGAACTTTACACATTTCGTTTTCTTGGCATTGAGAACTAGGTTATTTGTCGTAAACCAATCTGTAACCATTGAGAGTGCACTGTTTACATCGTCAAAATCTTGTCTATTCCTGTCTACTTTAAAAATAAGAGAGGTATCATCTGCAAACAGTACAACTTCACAGATACCCTTTAAATAGAATGGTAAGTCATTGATATACACTAAGAACAAGAATGGACCCAGTATTGAGCCTTGAGGTACACCTAACTGAACTGGTAGCCCGGAAGATTTCACACCATCAACATCTACACATTGGGACCTATTATGTAAATACGAATTTATAACGTTGAGAGCTTCGTTTAGCACACCATAATGACGCAGTTTACGCAAAAGCGTGTCATGGTGCACGCAATCAAAGGCTTTGGAGAGATCACAGAAAACCCCAATAGCATTTTGCGAGTTCTCCCATGCGTTAAATATGTGTTTCAGCAGAGCAACACCCGCATCTGTAGTCGAACGACCTTTTGTAAAGCCATATTGTTCATTATGAAGGAGGCTATTTAAATTAAAATGTTTTAGCAACTGCTTGAGTATTAACTTTTCAAATATTTTGCTAAATGCTGGTAAAATAGAAATAGGCCTGAAATTGCCAACGTCATTTTTATTACCTGATTTAAATAATGGTATGATTTTACTATTTTTCATGAGGTCAGGAAAAGTTCCTAAATCAACACATTTATTAAAAGTAACAGCTAGATAGGGGGCTACGATGTCTATTATATTACTTAAAAGTTTAATGGAGATGCCCCAGTAATCACCCGTGTTTTTTGACTTGAGTGTGTTAAAAACATTAACTACATCACGAGGCGTTACATGTTCGAAGCTAAATAAGGTACTACATTTAGGCACACTACTATGCAAAATGTTTTCAGCTTTAGACGGGGACGAATTCAAGGAGCGAGTCGTAGTTATAGGTATGTTGGCAAAAAACTCATTAAATGCCTCGGCTACGTCGGCTGCTGTATTAACTAATTTATCGTCTACCATAATCTCAAGTTGTTTTTCATGTCTAACCGACTTACCCGTTTCATTGTTAATAATTTTCCAAGTGGTTTTTACTTTATTATTAGATTTTTTAATTGTATCGCTTAAAAATTTAGATTTAGCAAAAGCACAAATATTTTTGAATAATTTTGAATACTTTTTGACATACTCTAGGAAAGGAGTATCAAACCTGTATTTTTTCAAACCATATAACTCGTATAGTGTCGCTCTACTTTTATAAATACCTGGAGTAGCCCATTGATTAAAGCCAACGGAGGTGCCATTAATGTTAATGGTTTTGGTCTTAAAAATAGATTGGTACTCTTTTTGCACAACATCAAAAAGGGCTCCATAAATTTCATTAGGATTCTGGTGTTCTACTATAGATGGTGTAATTCTATGAGCTATATTGTTTTTAAACTTGATGCAACGAGTAGCTGTATAAGGCCTGCATTCTATTTTATGAGGCTTTTTATTTAATGGCATAGGGAAGCTAGCCAATAAACCACAGTGGTCAGACGTTAAGTCACTTAAAACTATTTTATTTTTGGCATCATAATCACTAAAAATATTATCGAGACAAGTCGACGAAGATGCCGTGATCCTAGTAGGTTCAAAAAACAAGTTAATTAAATTATAAGACCTGAACAGATTGAGAAGTCTAATACTCAATGGTGTAACCTCTAAAATATTAATGTTGAAATCGCCACATAAAATTATGCTTTTATTACTTGATTTTAGCCTATTGAGTGAATCCTCCATTACCGATTCGAAACGAATAAAATCCCCAGATGGGGGTCGATAAACGCAAATTATAACGTATCGCTCTAGTTCAACACAAGACAACTCAATAGTGCGCTCAATAGAAAGATTAACTAAATCTAGACTAACTCTTGAGAAACTAACTCTTGGCGGATACATTGTCTAGAGATGTTAATAATAGGTCAGAAGAAAACATTGTTATTGAAGATTTGTATGAATGTCAGGTTAGTATGGTGAAAACTAACTTAAGTATATCTAACTATAAATACAATATTTTTAAAGAAGAAGTTAGAAAAGATAAAGATTTACAATTACTACTAGAATATATAAATAATGGTTGGCCAAATAGAGTAGATAAAATACCAGAACCTCTAAAACCATATTTCAATTTTCAAGAACAGCTATTTGTATATGACAATTTAATTTAAAAAAATATTTTTTTAGTACTACCAAAGTCTCTGAGAAATGATATGTTACAAAGAATCCATTACAATCATCTAGGCATAGAAAAGTGTAAGTCAAGAGCCAGGGAATGTATTTACTGGCCTAAAATGAGTAAAGATATTGAAAAAAGTGTTTTAGAATGTTCTGTACGTGAAAGATTTAGAAAGAATAACAGTAAAGAACCTATGATGATCAGAGAAATGCCAGACAAACCATGGTCTGTAGTAGCAAGTGATGTATTTTATTATAATGGAGATCCATATATTATTATTGTAGACTATTTTAGTAAGTATTTTGAGGTAATTAAACTTTCCAACTTGTCAACGGAAAACACAATTAAAATTATCAAAACCAATTTTTGCAGATTTGGCATACCAGATATACTATATACAGATAATGGTACTAACTATGTTAGCTATAAATTTAAAGAGTTTGCCAAACAATGGAATTTTGTTCATAAAACCAGTAGTCCATACCATCACCAATCTAATGGGTTAGCAGAAAGATTTGTACAAACTGTTAAAAATATATTAAAAAAAGCAGACTATGAAGGAAAAGACAAATATTTAGCATTGCTGGAATACAGAAATACACCTATTTCTAAAGAATTAAATTATAAGTGTCCTTCAGAATTGTTAATGGGGAGAAAAGTACAAGGTTTGTTGCCTACTGTATACGATAATGATAATGAAAACTATGAAAATGTGCAGTCAAAATTGTATAAGAATGCCTTTAAACAAAAAGTATACTATGATCTAAGAAACACAAGAAAGTTGAAACCCTTAGCTAAAGATCAAAAAGTTCTTATATCAGATGAAACAAGCAAAAAACCATTAACGTATGCTAAAGTTTTACATAGGAATAAACGTCCAAATTCTTACACAGTTTTGACTGAAAAAGGTAAAAAGTTAGACAGAAATAGAAGGGATCTAGTAGAGAGTAAAAATGCTGATAAATTTATTATAAATAAGGAAGTAGAGATAGATGAAAGTAATACTGATTGTAATGAGGATAACATAGATAACGTTAATGATACAGAAGTTACAGAAATAACACCTGATAGTAAAATGAGTTCTGAAAATACAGTTAACAAGTATGTAACTAGATCTGGCAGAAATGTAAGGAAACCTAGTTATTTGTCTGATTATCTTTAGTTGACTTGTCTGATAAATACTTAGGTATTTATTTCATTGCATTGCTAGAGATTATTATTAGCAGATGTTATACAAAATTAAATCTACATCAATTATATTTGATAAATGCATAAAATAACTAATTGAAGTATACTGTTCTAAATATATATAAAATACTTTTAACCTACTATAAAAATATTAACTTTATCTAATTATCTGAAGAAGTGAAGAAAAGGGAGATGTAATAGATTAATATAATAGTTTATCTATGGTTCAAGAATGAATGTGATGGGTCTGTGGTAGCTTCCCCTCTGCATCCCTGAACTGTTCTATAGCAATGTAGTAGCATGAATAATTATAATAAAAGTGATTTACATAATAAAGAAGTCCTTTTACTAGAACATATTTACAGTCCCAGTACATCTGTAGTTACTTAGTTTAGTCTATTTCCTATTTATGTGCAGGTATACATCTGCCCAGTATACAGTAAAAGGACTATCAATTTTGCACGCTAACGTTCTGAGGACAGTGTTGGTGCTACCATGGACCCTGCTTATCATCGATGTAGTGCTTTTCCTCATGATGGCGAAGAAATCATGCAGTAATGTCGACCATTTTTTTGCGTTTAACATTGTTGTTGAGCTCGTGGCTAAGTAATAACAGCCGCACGAGTCGATCCATCAGGTTAAGCTACGCTTGCCAGGGTTGGTCCGTGCATAGGTGACCATCTTTACATACCGAGACTCCTCCGTGCCTCGGAAAGCACGTTAAGCCGTTGATTTCCGGCTGTCATTCGTGGATCTTTGACAGTCGTTACGGGTCGTCAGAAGCCCGAAAGTCTGACAACCAGTCTTACCAAGGGGTATTGTGTTACCCAGTAACTGGGTTGTGGAGGTCAGATAGGCAGTCGCTCCATGTAAAATACTGGTACTCAGCTGCATCCGGTTAGACTGGAAGCCGACCCCAACATAGTTGGGAAAAGGCTAGGCAGATTGATTGTTGTTGGCGAAATGTGGGTGTGAAACAGTTCATCTCCGTCTTCTGCTTCGGGGAATACCTCGTGATGTTATACATACATATAATTGAATACAATTACATACTTTTAACCTAAATCCCATAGTATTGGTACACTTCCATGGCGATCTCGTTCAAAGTTGTTAAACAGTTTGATTTAGACTTGCTGATTCGAAGATAAATATCTTCGTGAGTTAATTCTGTGAGTAATGACTTTGATCTGATATCCGAGACACGTTATTTTAAAGTATGTTTGGTCTGTTCATTCCTGTTCTTACGACCGTAAACACAGGATCAATTCAGGCTGGTTGTTGGTAGGATCGATACCTAAACGACCGATCACATTTTTTTTTTTAAATATTTGTTGTGCCGTAATGTATCATTGCATCCTCCGTTCATGCAAACTTGCTGCGATCACCAATATTTTCGTGGTAAATTCCTTGAGACGTTTTTCTGATTAGAAAATGATGATGCTGCCTTCGGAACAATATGAAAACTGCAACCAAAAAAAACCGGAAAAGCATAAAGCGAGATTTTGTAAAAAAAAATAGCTACTAAGGTAGGCAAAACTTATAATATTAATGCACTGCACTAATTTGCACGAACAATTTCCGTTAGATGTATGTTTTAGCATCTACTGTTATTAAATAGTCAACAAAATTTGAAAGTTTTGATTACTAAATTCTTTATTACTGCATGGGTTACTGAAAAAGTGTCTAAACCACGTAAATAACATGTTCATAAATAAAAATATGTGCTTAATGAAAAATATGTCTTTAGATAAACCAGTACTAAGCGAATTAAAAATTCTCACTTTGCTAATAAAACCGTCTCGTCACATTCACAACGAAAACAAGGAAAAACTACGTGAACTTATTTATTTTATACTTTAAAGAAATTTTTGTTCTGCACAAACAAAACGCACATTTAAAGAAAAAAAGACATAAAATACACACATACAAAAGTAGCCAAAACTTTATCGTATTCAACCATTAAATAAAAGTTTGACAATGTTGTTCATTGGTTGATTTTTTTCTTTATTTATTTTCAATTCCTAAACACTTCCGTAACTGACTAACTGCATTGTAGGAAGACAAATGTTCCTAAAAGGTGTAAAGTAAAAAGGGTTTTTCCCAGAATTTTCTCTTGGAACCAACCAGTTATCTAGGTTTAACTTGGTTAGGGAAAATCAACTAATACTTTTCGGAGTAAAAATTTTTTTTTTCTTTATTTTTTTTTTTTTAAAACGTTGCCCCACTCTAAGAATTTCTTCCTGTATCGTGGGTGCGTTTATAAACATAGAAACTCACATACACTAACACCCAGGCCCGGAACAACTACTTGCAGATCATACAAATATTTGTTCCGTGCGGGGATCGAACCCGCGACACGTTGCGCAGCAGTCGATCGCTCAGCCACTGCGCCAACCGTGTCGTCAAAAAATTCGAAATACATGCAGGCAAAGTTAGGTACTGACTGAGTTTAAAATACAAATCCTATACTATTAAATAAGCAATATTTGATATAATTTTGTAATCACGTTCCCGAAAACGGCTCTAACGATTTTGATGAAAGTTGCAATATAGAGGGCGAAAAATCAATCTAGCTAGGTCTCATATCTGGGAAAATTCTTTTTGTCTATTTTCACAGCCACGGGAATGTGATACAACGTTGGTATACCTGGACGATATGTTTATCTATTTCCACCCGAGCAGAGCTCGGTCGACCAGTTACTAAATAGTACATATTCAATGCAAACTTTATTTTATATGCCCATTCAAAATTTATAATACTACAATTGCCAGTCATGATGAATCTCAATTTTCGGATATCTCTCTATCTCTTAATACAATGAAATTTCTCTGAAGCTGTCTGTCTGTGTGTTCGCATAAAGCCTTGAAACTACCTGACGGATATTGATGGAACTTTCAACATTATTAAGATAATAATTATATTATTTAGTTGAGGTTTAGAACCGTCAACATTATCAGCTTTCATCTTCTTTTCATGTGGTTGGACTAACCTGTTGTCAGAGTTTTAAAGCCGCCCATGGGCCTCTGACTTGGCTTCGCATGCCGTCGAGAAATATCTCTCAGACATGGCCGGTTTCCTCACGATGTTTTCCTTCATCGTTTTTGAAGCAAGTGATAATTATACAATACGTACATGAATTCGAAAACTCAGAGCTGCGTGGCTTGTGTTTGAACTCGAGACCTATGACTTGGTTGGCAGTCTGACAGTCACACCACTAGGCTATCATTATCTATTTAGCTAGTGACCTCGACAATTGATCATATTATTTATTGTTATTAGTAATAAACTGTTTTTTTTTTTTTTTTTTACGTCGATGGTCCTAGTTTATCATTTATAACTTCCAGTTACAACTATATGTAAGCGGGCACGCCCTTTATGCCTGGAGGCTTTTTATTTAGATATTAAGTTCTGTTTACGTTTAGTGTTTCATTTCAGCCTGAGTATAGTTCTCGATGATTTTGTTTGGTATATTGGCGTGTGCTAGCTAACATTATGGCTAATAATTTAAATTATGTTTTGTGTTGCGTAATGTAAATTATTTTGAATACTATTATATGAAATCTTTTTTTTTTTTTTTTTTTTTTCTTCTAACTGAACAGACAGCTGTGCTGCTGGGGAGTTTGTTGCGCCACTTCTTCTTCCCAGCTAACGCACTAGGAAGTGGTGAAGGGTGGGCGTTTTGGGGGACTGTCTTATGTAATTTTGACGTTCGAAAAGTGCTGATTCTCAGCCTAGTTTGAATAAATGACTTTTGAATTTTGAACTGCTCATTATCAGCTTACAGCAGTATAATCAGCCTATGAAGTTCCCACTACTGGGACACAGGCCTCCTGTCTGTGGGAGCGAGTGGGTCCTACTGCGCAATAATTGGCCATAATCCACCACGCGGGAAGAGCAGTGTAAGCCCAGTGGTAACGGCCCCGATTTACGAAGTTTAGATCATGGGCACAAACCCAGGCAGAAAAAAAAAATCATCACCATTGCTCTCAAAATGGTGAAAGAAAATATTGTGAGGAAACCGGCATGTCCTAGAACCAAAAATTCGAAGAAATGTGACATCTACCAACCCGCACTGGGCCCGCGTGGTACATTACAGCCCACTCCCTCTCAAACAAAGGAGGCCTGTGCCTCAGCAGTAGGAAAATTGTAGGCTCAAGTGGACCCACGGGTCCAGTAGCGAGCGGGTCCAGTTGACCGAAGACTGACGTTGGTAGACATGTCACATTTTCGAATTGTTTTTTTTTTGGTTCTGCGATTTGCGTGGTTCCTTTCGATGTTTATCTTAACCGTTTTTGAAACCAGTGGTGAAATTAATTACACAAAGTAAAGTTATAGCCTGTGTTCGAACTTATGTCCTACGACACGGTAGTAGGGGCCGTTACCACCGGGCTACCAGTGTTCTCACCATCTACTGGTCACCATCATCATCTTATTCTAAAATCACTAATTGCTGGGTAGTAGTCACTAATAGCAGTTTTCGCGTCGATGTCCCTGCCACCCTCTAGGTGGCAGGGACATCGACGCGAAAACTGATACCATGGATTCAGTACATGATTCTGATACACCCTGCATTGAAATTTTTCGCCGGTTATGAAAAAAAAAACAGCTGTTTCATAGAAAAGTGCAATACGCGGTCAAAATGTATGGAACAGCAGATTTTTTTTATAATTACCGCCGAACCTTTTCAACGCAGGGGGGTTCAGAATTATGTACTGTCCATGGTATCAGTTTTCGCGTCGATTTCCCTGCCACCCTGTATACAATTATAGTCCTCCATTGATTCTTGGAAACCTCTACTTGAAGTACACGATCGCCCAGACAAAGCCGGGACATGCAGCTAGTTGTAGGTATATATATTTTTTTATTTGATACACTAACAGCAGTACATACACAAAATTTAAAACAGAATAAAACCATAATACAAGTACTGGTATGTATGCCTATTAAAGTTATACACAGCATTCACCACAAAACAACATCGTAATAAACTAGAAAAAACTAAACATAAAATACAATTAGTAAAATTCAAAATAAATGAGTATTGGTATTAAACAAAAAAAAAATAGGAATACTGCTAGGTATACTGCTATATCTGTTTTTATTTGATTTGACTAAAGCAGTTTGATTACTAACATACGCAATTTTCTTTAGGATTTCCCCTCATAACTTATATCTGCATTTTCTTTACTCGGAAAGCAGTTTGGTTTCGGTTACAAATTAAAATCACATGACACATTACGCCTGTATTCCTCGAAGGGTAGGGCAGAGTTGTTTCATAATACACCCACATTTCACCAGTAATATTTAAGTCCCATGTAATAGGGGGCGAGCCTATTGCCATCATCATCATCATTTCAGCCAAAAGACGTCCATTGCCTCCCCCAAGCACCGCCACTTCGACCGATTCTGTGCTTCCCACATCCAGCGGATTCCTGCGGCCTTCACAAGGTCATAGGTCCACAAGGTTACTGCCATCAACCGGGCACAAATTCAGAATCCGGGCTGCTACTGAGAAATTCAACTTGAAAACCCAATAAAACTTACTTAATCAAACCAACTTTTTTTTCGGTGAAATCTATGGAGGTCTTTCGCGATTCACGACTGAACCTCTTACCCAAGTTGTGCAACACTCGCCACAATGCCTGATTTTACACAAACTACATTCAGCCTTAATGAAGTGTCAGTACAATTTTTTTATGGTGGCACTTCACATCGTTATTCGGTATTCGAATTTTTTACCGTGTTTTATTCGGCTGTAAAGTGTAGAAGTCCGAATAACTTGA
This sequence comes from Agrochola macilenta, assembly GCA_916701695.1. Taxonomy (NCBI): domain Eukaryota; kingdom Metazoa; phylum Arthropoda; class Insecta; order Lepidoptera; family Noctuidae; genus Agrochola; species Agrochola macilenta. Next base: position 3,828,268 of record OU753572.1, on the reverse strand, counting down.
ACACACCGTCCACACTTCGTCATGAACAGCGAATATTTAAGAATATTTTTGCTAATATGAATGAATAAAGAAAGAACGTAAAAGTATTGATTGAGACTCGCACAGGAAATCACACATTAAACTAAAAACACACTAAACATAAATAAAAAATAAAAAACAAAGTAACATTAAAATTTAAAGAAGGAAGTCGAGGCCAAAAGGCACTTATCTCAGCATGAAGCTGCGACATTTAGAAAAAAAATGTCCCAGAAAAGAGGAAAGAAAGATGGACGTGTTGACGGCCTCAGCGACTTATTATTTTCTCTGTGCTAATTACCAATACATGTTAGGCATATATAAAATACCGCACTCTAGTCAGCAAGCCATGTGTGGACGGTAAACGAACTTATTCGGTATATTCGCAATCCTTTGAAATGTGACAAAAACCGACAACCGGCCGATACGAGTGTTTGTGTATTTGCGTATTCGTCCTATTCGTGAAAAACAGGCAAATATAGGAGAATAGAGTAGCTTCACATCGTCGTCGTAAGAGGGTTTATCCTAGAAGTTGGCAACGTCGCAAATAACTGTCAAATATTTACCTGTTTTGATTCATAAAGCAATATTACTGAATAGAAATAAGAAATGTGGCTAACTAGCGAACTAGAATATTAATAATCAATTGCAAATATAATATTGAATTTGATGTTGTACCCATGTTAGGTGTAAAAAACGCATCTACATCTAAAACTAAACATTCGGTGTTACGATATTAATTATTGCATTTCATGATCAATATTCTAGTTCGCTAGTTAGCCACATTTTTTATTTTCACACAGTAATATTGACAAATTAATCAAAAAAGTGAAATATTTGACATCTATTTGCGACGTTGCCCACCTTCAGAATAAACGCTCTTAAATACGCGAACACGAATAATGATGTGAAGTGCCACCATAAGACTATAAGAGTAGAGGAACACGAAAGAAACGACGGATTGATTTTGTGGAAGATGGTATAGCTACAAAGTTATTGACATTGATTGTCGTTGAGATGAGACTTGAATTTGAAAGAATTTTAAGTACTAGAACTGGCCTTTATTTTGCTTACTTTTTCAGCTATATCGGTGACTCTGGGTTCTTTTCCGGATTTTATTCAAGGTCCCGTCACTTAAAAAGAACGCTGGCCGTTTACCAGCGCACAGAGCGATTTATCGATACCAGCCTATTCCATATTTCATATTCCACACACACCCACAAATACACTCACACCACACACAGCCATTCCTTGCTAACATAATTTATTTTAATTTTATGAGTGATTAGTACTTAAGATAAACCAAGAATGCTTACAATAGTGCAGCAAATTGTCAATTAATTGTAAGAGGAAGGCGCCTGTGTCTGTAACACAGTTTATACTAACACAGACACAGACGGTCACTCTGTCTCAAATAATGCTTGGCGATGTATTTTTATAGTGTCGTTTGTATGTTTTGTTTGAGATGGACAAATTGTATTTGGCTTTTTGAATAAAAGGATTATTATTATATTACTAAATCGCAAATAAAGTACCTATTATGATTCTACAATAAAACAATTATACTTATAATTATAAAATGTACCCGTGCGCAGACACATCCCCTGCACTGTCGCTCAGCGTTTTTTTTACGTGACGACAACTGTACAAATCAAAACAGATACTGACAAAAAGTTTATGTAAGTATTGTATTCATAAACGATGCCTTAAAACGTAATAAAATTGTTTAAATTGTTAAGAAAAGGAGATAAAATCGGGCAGGAAAAGTGTTAAATGATAACAAAATTGTATCACGTAATAAAGCGAGACGTACGTAGTAAACCGTGACATTAATAAAAACCCGAAATATTTATTGCTTACATGACGCAAACAAATGCTTTTATAGTACATTACTGTCGCGGCCTGCAACAGGGGCATTGATGGACTATTGCCGAGGCAGACATACGTGAGTCCATCATTGCCTGGTTGCGGCCAAAGCTTGTAAAGTACCTTTCTCAAAATAATGCACGGAAATTCAAACTAAGTAAATTAATTATAAATTCCAAAATTAATGACAAACAACGATAATTGAAGGTTGTCTGTAAAAGATCGCTTTTAGCGATAAGACCGCCCATTGTGTCACCCTATGTAAAATGACTACATTTTTATCTGTATTTTTTATGGTGTACATAATAAAGAATATTCTATTCTATTCTATTCTATTCTATTCTATTCTATTCTATTGATCACGCGTCAATATGCAAATTTTTTCAAACATGCTTGGAAATTCGAGCAATATTTTGACAACATTCTTCGACATAAATGGACAATAATATACTGGTTAAATACATGCGAGCTGTTCAGTTGGCAATGTTAGTATGAAAATCCATAATGTCGTGTTTAGCGGCCGAATAAATGACTAGGAAAACAATCATTCATATCTGTCGTGTAATTTAAAAATAGAACGAACTTTTTACTTCGACACATGGCAACGAATGACATGGCAGCATGGAATTAGTAAGTACCTACTATCATGACAGCATGGAATTAGTATGTACTTTCCTTTACTATTAAATAAGCATTCTTCATTTTCATATTAATCAAAGATTTTATTTAAATTTAGATTTGGCTTGCAAATAGAGCATAATAAACCATATTTTTCTGATCCAATAGCTGTGAATTTCAAGTCGCTGTATATTTTATTTTTACCATGACTTATAAGCAAGCACAAACATTGTGTAAGTTTCTATTACTGCCAGAGCAACAAAAATCAGCGAAACTACAATTATGAGCGTTTATTCGGAAGGTGGGCAACGTCGCAAATAGATTTCAAATATTTCACTGTTTTGATTAATTTGGCAATATTTCTGTGTGGAAATAATAAATGTGGCTAACTAGCGAACTAGAATATTGATTATGAAATGCAATAATTAATAACGTAACACCGAATGTTTAGTTTTAGATGCATTTTGCATTTTTTACACCTAAAATGGGTACAACATGAAATTCAATGTTATAATTGCAATTCATTATTAATATTCTAGTTTGCTAGTTAGCCACATTTCTTATTTCTATTCAGTAATATTGCTATAAGAATCAAAACAGTGAAATATTTGACAGTTATTTGCGACGTTGCCAACTTTTAGGATAATCCCTCTTAAAACTTCCACCACATAAGCACACAATGCGATACAACTTCTAAAACGTGATTAACGTTCCCTTCGTCTCTGCATGCCTGGTACCCGATATGTAATGTTTGGTTAACTTTAATTGGTTTAGTTTAACCGGGACAGGATCAGATTGTAATAGTTTACAGTCCCTTAGCTGTTAGAAGTTATTCAGTTAACGGTTTTGATAATAAACTGTGTGGGAAAGATAAAATTAGCTTCGCGTATTTCTTAGGTGTTACAACGGTACTCTGTAATGTCTAACTAGGTTTTCAAGAATATTCTGAAGGATTCTTTTTGGTACATCAAACTTTATTAAAGGATGAATATGTCTTCAAACTTATGGTTTGATAGTGTCAGTTTTAAAATAATATTTAGAAACTTTTGTAAAGCTTTGATAAAGCCTTATCTTTTGGGTGTTTATTATTAAATTAAAACTTTACATGACATTCAAGTTGGTACTCAAATTATTAATTAAATTAAGTACCGGGTCGACCGAGCTTTGCTCGGGTGGAAATAGAGAATGCTCATTTAATAATATAGGACAGTACATCGATTTTTCACCCCCATAAAACCCTATATTGCAACTGTCATCAAAATCGTTAGAGCCGTATTCCGGAACGTGATTACAAATATACGAGTATGTATATCTATAAATATTGCTCTAAAAATATTTATACGATAAGAAACTTTTAATATACCATCTCCTGATTTGATTACCTCTGCAATTGTAAGATCTGTTAATAGTTGCTATTTGAAAATATTTTTGCTAAAGAAATGCCTGCGAGAAAAATTAAAAAATTTGGCACCAAAGTAGTGCACTCACTTAAATGTTTTAAACATTCTTATTTATTTCAGACGTCTCTTCTGTTTTATAAGAGGGTAGAAGAGTCACTTGCTAAATTTTGTAAAGCCCATAGTACTCGTTGGACGAGCAAAATACACGGAAATAAAACAGCAAATCACGCAAAAAGGCCCAGTATACGTTGGCCGAGCAACGGGCTCGCCCAACGTGAACTGGGGGCTTTAGGATTCGCTGTCAGTTAAACCAGTCGTCACGAAAAACCCGTACATGGATCTTTTGGCGCGTGGCCTAAATGAGAACTACGGCAGTCATCTTGCTTTTTTCAATACATTTCAAAAACAATTTCAAAAATGTTTATCATTAGTGCCTTGCTGACAACGTCACCCGAGTGCCAAAATATCCTTGTAAGCCATTGTAAGCACTGAAATGATTGTGTAGAGAACATTATTTGTATATTTAAATAAATTAATAGTTTAAAAAAAACTAGAAAAACATGCTTTTAGTTCATATCTTCCGGCTCCATCATCAGATCAGTTCGACAGTACCATATTATTGTATTGTCATCAGAACTACATACAGCTGCCAATTTTCATTACGCTACGACCCTTGGAAGATGGTTAAATTAGTTACCTTAGATTCCATTACATAGTTACATACAGGTCGACCTAATAAAAGCGTGTTAAGTTTAGAATGCCACCGACTTCCGAAATTGTAGTTATTTGTTATGCTAGGCTGAAAAGTTGTTTTTTATCGCGAATACTTGTATTGAAACCTGAGCGCAGCGAGGGTTTTAAATGTACGAGACGCAAAATAACTTTTGCTGCCGAGCGAAACACAAGTTTTCACCTCACGACCGAGGAAAATGTTAGGTGCAAGAAATACAGCTTAAATAATATATTAAATTAGAAAACTCAATTCAGCATTATGTACCGCTTACTAACTCTGATATCTTCGTCACTGCTGGTCGCTATTCTATTGTTTTCAAACTCAAACTCAAACTCAAAGCATTTATTTCAAATAAACCAATTACAGGCACTTTTGAATTGTCAAGGGGTCGGTCAGTCAGAAAGATGAAGCTAGATGCCCATTCCAAAGCGTAGTAGGTACCTATGGAGAAGAACGGGCAAGAAACTCCACGGACACTCTTTTAAATCATAATTGTGGTTACAAAATATTGGTTACATCATTCATGTTGAAGTTATACATGTGAGAACGATGCAAAACGTTAAAAGCGTCCGTAACAAAAATAAAAATTCAAAAATCAAATTAAAATAAGCCGTGGTAGCTAAGAGATGACCAGTCCCTACTGACGGCGCCCGTTCACGTACATAACGCATGGATTAGCACCATTCAGCTCAACCATTTTGAAGGGAGCTAAATGATCCAACACACGCGCCACCGTCAGCGAGACATTAAAGTGAGCATGACATACTCTCAGCCGCCAAGGCACATTCAAGTCAATGAAAGACATACCCAGTACCTAAATTGTAGCTTTATAGTCGGTACATAGTACTCAACATGTCCTATGCAATTATACAATGTTAAGAGATTGAATTTATACCATGCAAAGATAGTTTTAAAATCTTCAGCAGCTCCAACAGTATTTTCAAATGCTAATCAATTAGTTTAAGCTTCCTTGTGGAGCAAGACCAGCGTTGAGCCAAGCATTTTTATCAGCGATATAATCTCCCAACTTATAATTGCTTGGCTATCAAAAAATAAACCAAAATGATGGAAATGAATTGAATAAAGAGAAGAAAATGTTAAAAAGTTTTTTTTTCATGCTGTCGTCGTGCTGCGTGCGATTATACTAAAAATGAGATTGGCGCACTGACTGACTGATTTTCAGTGGACTGGCGGTATAGAAAATACCTGAAAAGAAAGAATCGAATTTAAAAAACTCTTTCCAAGCTAGCGGATAAAATGCACTTTTGCACTCAGATTTCGAATGATAAGTAGAATCTTTCCGAGGTGAGGTGGAAAAGTTATGTAGTGTTAGTTAGTAGTTGCCCTATTTACGCACTTTGTACTTTGTGTTTTTTTGTGGAAGTCGGTTGTTTTTTTTGTAAAAGTTTTTATTTTTCACTTTTTAGTTGTGCTACCCCACACAAATACGAATACCCTACCGGATAAGTGAATGACAGGGATTTATCTTCATACCGTCCACATAGACTAAGTGGGAAAATTACGTGAAAGTAACTCAAAAACTATCCAAGCAAACTTAATAAAATTTATATGGGACCACTTCAAGACCATACCCTTTCAAATAAAAAAAATATTTTTAAAATCGGTCCACAATTGACGGAGAAATCGGTGGGCATATATATAAAAAAAAAGAACATACATGATACGCTACGAGCATAGAACCTCCTCCTTTTTGGAAGTTGGTTAATAAAATATTCTCATAGTTTCAAACAACGATCAGTAAAGAACAGTTTTAGATCAGTTTAGCCTGGGGGCTCTGTTTTGTGGTTTTTCAATTTAGCCTCGAGCTTTTGATACCAAGAGGCACTCTTAGAAGTAGTAACTTAATGAATGAATAAATAAAATAAACAGGTTATTCAATTAAAAACGTTAATCAGCTTTATACTTGTGGGAAGTGGGTTACTACTGCCTATAGTCAAATGATTAGCAAGTCATAGGTATATTTACACCAAGCTTAGTTCGTGTTAAGAGTCTTAACATCATTGGGTCAAACCCATGTTAAACATAGCACAACAACATAGAACAAGCACTTTCGCTTGAATACTCTCTATGTATAGACTATTTTAAGGTGCATTCTAATGTGCCTTAAACTAGTATTAAAGCTAAAGCACTAGGAAGTGGTGAAGGGTGGGCGTTTTGGGGGACTGTCATATGTAATATTGCTGATTCTCAGCCTAGTTTGAATAAATGACTTTTGAATTTGAATTTATTCAGTGGTCCTTTTCAATTTTTATTTTTTATTTTTTATTTTTTTTATTTCGGTCTAAGTATCGATGATTGATTGGTTGAGTTCTCGATGATTTTGTTTGGTATATTGGCGTGTGCTAGCTAACATATGGCTAATAATTTGAATTATGTTTTGTGTTGCGTAATGTAAATTATTTTGAATACTATTATATAGAATCTTTTTTTTTGTTCTTCTAACTGAACAGACAGCTGTGCTGCTGGGGAGTTTGTTGCGCCACTTCTTCTTCACAGCTTATGCACTAGGAAGTGGTGAAGGGTGGGCGTTTTGGGGGACTGTCTTATGTAATTTTGACGTTCGAAAAGTGCTGATTCTCAGCCTAGTTTGAATAAATGACTTTTGAATTTTGAATTTGAATTTTGAATTTTGAAAAATTTTTGAATTTTAATTGTATGTTAGTGGAAATTATTAAATAACTTCTCTCGCTCTGGGCGGAGCGGGAGGGCGTGTCAGACTCTTACTGACTAAAACCCACTCGTGTTCCTTCAGCTAGCAGACCCCTTCTGTTGTGCTGACATCTCTTTGAGGTGCGCGTGGAATCCAACGCGCCGTCGACCCGGGCCTGGTCCTTATCGGACGGCGAGCTACCCATTGCTCACTGTCCGCAAACCCGCGCCTACAGTGGCCGGGAATCGGCCTGCGATTCCCGACGCCCAGGGCGTTTCCTGCTGCGGCTAGGGGCGTGAGGGCGCGACATTTGCCTCTCCCTCACGCTCTGTCTCCTCCTTCGCGAGCATTACTGCTTCGCAGGAGGTGACGGTTTCCCACGCCCTCTCGCTCCGTAGCATGGCCTGGACCAGGGCCGGACGCGAGAGATCACTGCCGCCGATCGCCTCCACAAGGACACGGCGGCGCCCCGCCCATGTTTGGCGCACCCTGGGTTTTCAATGGTAGTACCACCTGGTTGACTTGCAAATATTTTTACACGACATGAACCAGTACCTGATCATTCATCATCACGCCCGTATTCCCCGAAGGATTAGGCAGAGGTGTACCTAAAGTACACCCACATTTCGCCAGTTATGTTTAAGTCCCATGTAATAGGCGGCGAGCCTATTGCCATCAACTGGGCACAAATCCAGACTTCAGACTGCTACTGAGAAATTTCATAATAGAAAAATCTAATATTTATTTATTTAACACTTTAAGCACACAAATATGCGGACTTATAGGCATTTTCTACCAGTCAACCTTTGGGTGATGCAGAGATAAACAGTGGTAGGTGCAATATCGAAAATTGTGGAATAAATATTTATTGAAATATAAGGATATACTACCTATTAACCTATATATTAACCGACCTATTAACCTATATATATATAATACAATAAATAAATACAAGAACAGATAAATACACATAAATACACGAATATACTAAAACAAATAAGAAAAACAATGGGAAAACATTACCGTTGTGATGATACTGCCAGCTTCTTACGAATGTGCTCGCGAACTTTTAACTTTTAAGGATAATCGGACTTGGCCGACCCGACTTTTTCAACAGTCAGTCTAAAATCAACTTTATTCACACACGCTTCAGGTTGATGTTTGTTTAAGGGGGGAAGCGACTCAAACAGTAATATTAACATAATATTATTATGAAAAACTTAAATTTTATCAGTCACAAAGTGGAAATAACAGTAATTGGAAACAAGGATTTGAATAGACTTTACCTACCACATCTTCAAGAGAAGATAACGGAGGTGTGTTAAAAATGGTCTAAAACGGTTGGTGGTAGAAAATTGGCAGACATTAGATTGTGACAAAATTATCAAAAAAATATTGTACATGTATATAAAAAAATCAGCTGTTCCCTACATATGTTCGCATAAATGTGGGGAACAGCAGATTTTTTTTCCGCGATGTCAGCGTTTGTCCCATAGTGAAAGTTGTTCATAATGATGAGTACAATGACCCCTTAAGAGGTTTAGTATAAACAAAAACTAAGGTTGTATATTTCTATTTTTTTATATATAAACTTATTTTATAAGCAATGTCATTTGAAAAATTTTGTTTTGATATAATACATAATCAAGTTGATTTACGAGTACTCACTAGATACTGTGTTTCCATTTTTTGATCTGTCAGATGGGAACTTTTCGTGGGCATGATAAATAAATTCATGGGTGCTGAGATGGCACTAAGTCGTTAATTGCTTTTAATTACACATAAGCAAAAAAGAAATATTTATAAAATAAAATGAGTTTGCATTAAATTTTATTTTTTCTGATAATTTGAATTAGGAAAACTAATACTATAAAAAGAAAAGGCTTATCAGTAATTTTTTACTTTATTACTTATTTACTTGAGAGACAGTTATCGAGGAGAGAGGAGAGGAGCTCGTGGCTAAGTAACAACAGCCGCACTGGTCGATCCATCAGGTTAAGCTACGCTTGCCAGGGTTGGTCAGTGGATACCCATCCACTGACCAACCCTGGCAAGCGTAGCTTAACCTAAAAATATGTAAAGATGTATGTAAAGATGGTCACCCGACCATCTTTACATACCGAGAATCCTCCGTGCCTCGGAAAGCACGTTAAGCAGTTGGTCCCGGCTGTCATTCGTGGATCTTTGACAGTCGTTACGAGTCGTCAGAAGCCCGAAAGTCTGACACCAGTCTTACGAAGGGGTATCGTATTACCCAGTTACTGGGTTGTGGAGGTCAGATAGGCAGTCGCTCCATGTAAAATACTGGTATTCAGCTGCATCCGGTTAGACTGGAAGCCGACCCCAACATAGTTGGGAAAAGGCTAGGCAGATTGAGATTGACTTGTGAGACAGTTATCATAGAAAGAAAGTGGGGTTAAAATGTTGCTCAAAAGAATTTTAATGAAATTAAATGAAATTGTTTATTCTGTAAATAGGATAACGGGATCACTTTTACACGTCATATAAAAATATATAAAAAATAAGCTAGATGAGGTCGGCGTTTCCTATCTGACTACTCTGAGAAGAAAGGCCGAAACAAACTCAGAGGTCGCAGTCTCTTTTAAAGTCCAGACATAATCTTGGTCAAGCCATATGAGAACCATGTAGATTTGTGTCTGAAATGGTCTTTTGAGGAAAGAAACACAGATTTGAGTGGAGCTGTCCAGTCAGTGCAAGTATTTGTCAGTAATCGTGGAGCTCAACTCAGACTCTAAAGGGAGGATATTTGGGTAGGTAGGTAATATTATTCTTATCATAATTCGGTTCAATCATCACTAGCACTAAAATAAACATACTTCTAGTCATCTAGCTTGACTGTTAGTTTCCTAACAGGTAATCACAAAAAAGGTACATGAACTTAAGAGGGCGTCCAACGGTCCACTAGCGCCGCACCTTTAAAAAAAATAATATCTTGAGACTGAAAAGGAATTACGAATAACGGCTATAAAGACCCTTGGTATGTCTAGAATTTTCTAGAAGCAACAAAATACGACCTAGAGGAATGTGGCCGCTTTTCTCTAGATCGAATTTGGTTCGTGTCTCAATATGAAACTTTATAAAAGGTATTAGAAAATTCTAGACACACTTACCAAGGATCCTCTTAACTGATATTCAAACTCTGTACCTCACGCTCAACAGCCACAACAACAATCTCAGATTTTTCTTAATGAAATAACTTCACAAGTCGCCTTGTCCGAACTGGATACCAGGAAAATAAATCCCGTTAAGCGATAACAGCTTTGTACTGTAAACATAAATTGAATACTTTCGCACTGTTACTATATCAACAACTGCCCTGTTGACTGTTCCGTTAGTCTCCTAGTCACAAGCGCGACTGCTGAGCGTGGGGTCCTCGGTTCGCTTCCCGCGTCAAGCAAAGTGTTATTGGGTTTTTTCCATTACGAATGTCTTAGTCTGTAAGTCATAGGTCTCGAGTTCGAACCAAACGCACGCACTTCTGACTTTTCGGATTCATGTGCGTATGGTATATTTAGCACTATGATCCCATCGGAATATGAGAGTGAGGGAAGAGAGAGTGCACCTGTGTCTGCGCACACACTTATGCACTATAATATCTCACGCGTCGAAGGCTAGTCTCCGTTGAGATTGGCCGCCATGACCGAAATACGTCTGGAGGAACATATACATATATGTATCAAAATTCAACAACCTAATCGTTATAGGTATTTACTACGAGTAATGGTGATTCATATTCGGTAATGACAAGATGTTTCTCTGAAGGTAGGTATGGGTTTAAATATTTTAACCATCTCTGTCAACGGAGTACGCTTACGCAGGCCTATAGAAGTTTTATCAGCTCAATGTATTTTCAACTTGAATATTTTCCATACTGAGGAATTATCGAGCGACTGTGCTATATAATCTAATCAAAAATATAATCTACGTATATAATTAGCATATATATTATTATTAGCATTATTATTATTTTTTATTATTTTTTTATTATTATATTAGGTTGCCTGGAAGAGATCGCAGTAAGCGATAAGGCCGCCCATTGTATATTTTGTAGTGTATTACTTTTTCTTTATGTAATGTATAATCTGGTGTACAATAAAGTATATATAAATAAATAAATAAATAAATAATAATTAATCTTCGCAACCAGCTTAGAGCCATCTTAATCCTTAAGGTTAATACTATGGTCACTTGGTCAGGCCAGTCACGTCTATCAGAGCTAGAAATGAGGGCTGGCAGTTTTTTTTTGCTTCGGAAAGCAAAATTGTTCAGGAAGATTTTTCTCATCAAAAAACTACCCTAATCAGGCAAGTTATAGATGAAATCTCTCCAGTACTGTTTAATATTCACTTAGCCTTAGGCTGCCTGTCCACTGGAGCGGAGAGGAGAGGAGCGGAGTTGCGGTGTGCCAATATTAACCAATAGAATTGCATAAAACCTCCGCTCCGCTTCAGTGGACAGGGATTTGCGAACTAGTTTAAAAATTCATACAAAACCGGGAACCGGAGCGGGGAAACGGAGCGGAGAAGCGGAGAGGGGAAGCGGAGCGGGGAAACGGAGTGGAGAAGTGGAGCGGGGAATTATTACTCGTCACATGAACTCGGTCTAGCTCCGCACAGTCCGCAACACCGCCCCGCTACATCGCACCGCACAGTCGGTAACTCCGCTCCGCTAGCTCGCTCCGCATCAATGGACAGACACTGTCCGCAACTCCGCTCCACTCCACTGCCATTCTCCCCTCCGCTGCCTCACTCCGCTTCAATGGACAGGCAGCCTTAACCATTACCTGTTCGTAAAATATAGGAACTCGGCCAAGTTATAAATAAAATCAACCCAGTTCCTCGGCCCTTAAACGTAACAGCGCTTCATCGACTCCATTCCGTTATGATATACGATCGTCCATATCTTATTGTAAGACACTGGTATCTAAGACAGTGTGCACACTAGAAACATAACAGCTTTGTCGATAACGAACAGAACAGTTTGGTTAGTTAATTGATTCAGGCGTGACGTTGCGGAAATCCATTATAAAATACAATAGACGTATATTTCGTAATCTAATCCGCTTAACCGTTCTTAAGGAGTCATAAAGAACCCTGTAAGAAATCGACACGTGTTTCATCTCTCAACGAGGCATCCTCAGGATGGCTATTTACTTGTTGCGAACCCGGACCCGACGTGTGGACACGTCAAGCGTCGAGAGCAGTGAACACTGCTCTCGACGCTTGACGTGTTTAGATTACTAAATATTCGATTTCGATTAGGTTACTAAATATACGTCGTCTATTGTATTTTAGAACAGTTTGGTTTTAAGGTTTTTGATGTGTTCCTCTCGCTTTCCCGCTAAATCTAAATCTTAAGAAAAGCGACAGAAGTGTGTAACAAGCCGGGGAAGCTCCCGCTATTTGATTTGAGCAAGAGCGCGCGCGGTGATTGAATTATTCGTCAGATGGCCAACCCATTATCCGAGTGGTTGTAAACAGGATGATGATGATAATGATGATGATGCCGATGACGATCACGATATCGACGAAGATGCCGATGGCGATGCCGATGATGACGGTGACGGTGACGGAAAAAAAAGTATTTATATATATATTCATACATATATATTTTCATCGAGAGACAGTTACCATATAATCGACAGTCTTGAATCAGTCTGCACACAGTCTAATTCAAGTCGTCTTTATTGGTTCATTACAGTTAATTCAATGTTTGCTATTCTCAAGTAGTATCTTACAAGTGATTTGAATATTGAAGATGAGAATTGTTTTAGGTTGACTGCCTCATTGGTTGTGAGTGACAGTACTGACCACCTTTACTGACTGGCCTAATCTACAGGGTCAAATAAAATTAACTAGCAAAACTCCGTACAGGTCATTGGTATCGATACGTAAATAAGAAAAAAAAAAATTTTTTTTCTTGTCAACTTTTTTTTTTAAGGTCTTTTGTGTTGTTATTTTTGAAGTATGAGTTGGGAAAATCTGTTCTATTTTTTTCGTGTTAAGATATCGATATCCATTACGTCTGAGTAATTTACACAAATAAAACTGATTTTTCAGGGTTTTTTTGAGGGTTCCGTACCTCAAATGGAAATAACGGAACCCTTGTAGGATCACTTCGTTGTCTGGCTGTTCGTATGGCTGTCTGTCTGTCAAGACCTTTTTTCTCAGGAACACGTGGAGGTATCAAGTTGAAATTAATATCAAATACGTATACGTAAGTCTACGGTCCCTAGAAACTCTAAAAGAATCAAGCTTCTAAGTCAACGCATTAAAATGAAAATGGCCATTTATGCGATATATTTTGATACTCGCAAATAAATCAAAACCTATAGGGTACTTCCTGTTGACCTAGAATCATGAAATTTGTCAAAAAGCAAGATCTCATTGTACAAGAAAGGAAAAAGTTAATTTGTAGTTTTACCACAAAAAAAACATATTACTTTGCGATTACAAACGTACATTTGCAGTTGGCGAATTGACCGTGGCGAATATCGATCTATGTTAAGTTTGTTTTTGGGATTAATTCATCCCAACTACGGAACTCTTCATTGTACGTGGTCCGACACGCACTTGCCCGGTTTTAAACCGGTTTCGGTTGTTGACCCCAAAAAAAACTCACGTTTTTTTTTTTATCATGTTTGTATATCGATCGACCCGACACGTCCACGAAGTTTCGCTAGCTATTTCAACTTGACCCTGTATTTCCATACCATCACATTATGAATGCGAAAGTAACTCTGTAGGTATATCTGTCGGTGTGTCTGTCTGTCTGCCTTTTCACGCCTAAACGGTTGAACGGTTTTAGATGTCGATTTGAGCACACGGATGGACCATGACCGATTAGGACATAGGATATTTTTATTCCGGTAGTACGTTCTCGTGCGATAATTTCGACATCCACGCGGGCGAAAGATAGCACTGCTACACCAAAATATCCGAAAGGTACAATTCCGTAACCGATCGCAGGCGGCAACCGCAGGTGATGAATCCAGTCCGACGTCGGCGAATCCAGTCGTGTCGCCGCGACACGACTGGATTCGATGTATTCTTATATATGTCGGAGCGCCGCCGGGCTCACAATCGTCGTCAGAAGGGTAATTATCGATTAAATCGTTCATTATTTAAATGTCTGTCTACTTCGTGGGCAAAGGAAACGCGCGAGGTAAATATAATCACTAGTTACTTAAACTTGTAATCTACGCTTTTCTTAAATGAATTTAGAAGGGTGTAACGAGTCCGCAGGTCGCGCTCAATCGATCTCGTCTCGTGGTCCGAATAGAACTGACTGCCTCATCCAGGCACCTCTGATGCTAAACTCTTATCGTCTTAAAACGTTCCCACGAGAAATACAAACCGACCTCCGGCCACGTTTAACGTAATGAGATTTACGTCGTCACCTTTCTTATCGGAAACAATATTATTCATTATTTAATATCAATAAGCTCTAAGCGCTAACAAAGAACACCGTGATCTTGAGAGTTAGACGAGGTGTGACTGACACCTTCGTCTCACGCTGATAGGAACTGGACGAGGTGTTAGCTGACACCATTGTCTCGATGTGTCGCTAGCTACTGAGGTATTTCATATAAATTCATAGAAACCAGTCGTGTCGCGGCGACAGGACGCCTGCAGTTGCCGTCTGCGGTCGGCTACGGAATGGTACCTTTTTATGGGACAACCCAGTAGTACTTTGCCCAACCTAGGGATGAAACTCCATGCAGCACCAGCGCTTGCGATTTGCAACCACTAGATCAACGGGTGCTGTGATGTTTTTCTCTTCATTTTTTTATCTAGCTTTTTTGGGTAACTTAGATTTGCATTGTCAAGTTTATCTTCAGGAAAGTTCTAAATTAACGCGGCAATTTAAGATCCGTATAATTTTTTTCTTTAAACTGGCAAATAGTGATTTAGTTGACATTAAACCTTTTAACTGCCAATGAAGGGAAGGCAAATTGATTAGATTTTCTTCGTATTTCCTGTCTTTAATAAAATTACTAAACCATGTTGTTAGCTGTCACAATCATGGCGAAAATAATAAACATTAAGTTTATTGGAAAAATAGATTGAATTTGCGGATTCAAAATTCTTTTAGACAGACTTATGTCCAGCGCAATAGGCTGCTATAGGTAAATAGATGTGAATAAATTAAATAAAAATATTTTTTGAGACCTGAAAAGCTCTTGGTGTGGCCATTTTAATTGTCCCGAGCGCGAAAGTTCGGCCATAGAGGAAAGCTTGAAGAAAAACATGGAACTTTTTTACAATTACACAAAAAAAAAAAGGCAAAAAAATATCAGCGATGTACCAGCAGCGCATAGCAACGCAGCAGTTCGAAAACCACTCGGTATCCGACGCGTATTCGAAAACGTAGAAAACGGGCGAGTGCGGGCTCCGTCAGGCTCCTCATTAACCCAGAAAGTGGTGGCCGTCGACTCGAAGCTAAACCAGTGAAAGACGATGAAAACTAGTATACGAGATATATTAGCTTGTGGTGAAGCGAACGCGGGCTCAGTCGCGAAGCGTCCGCGGACGGAACCGCACGTGTATATCGCTCTTCTCAATCCCGATCGCGTTTGAGCGTTCCAAATTTGAATTTTGCTGGAACTTGGCTGTGTTTGTGTGTTGAAGCGTGCTTTGGGAATTATTTTGAGTAAGTTTGTTCTACATTTTTTTATATAGTTAAGGAATTACTTTATTAAAAATAATTTGGTCAATTAAGTTTGAAATAAAAGTAACAGTTAAGAAAGTCATTGAGCTTTTATGTAGAGGAGTTTCTTTGAAATAACTTATATTTGAGTAAACTTTATAATTAAAACAGAAGCTAGAAAAAACTTAAGGAAATTAAAATAGGTGCAGATATAAAATCATATAATTTTCACCAAACTGCTAATTTAAGTATACTGAAATACCAATTCCACAATATTTATATCCAACAACGAAAAAAATGCATTTAATAAAATCGACCCACGAATGTGAATTAACTTCACTGGCATTTAAAAGGTCTATTTTTTAAATCACAAACGAGTTCTGTGGTGCTCATTACCCACATTGGTATTCATGGAAAGCCATAGATAATCTGTGATGTTCATTGAATACTGTCGCCTTGTACTGGCCATAAAAAAAAATTAATAACCGCAATGTGCGGTTTTAAACAGAGAATATTTTTTAAAGCTGGCAGGCTTATTACTAATTTAAAGATTAAAAGATTATCACTTTGGGTTTACTTAGTTTGTTATCGATAAAAAATTGGAAAAATAACATTTCGATCGCATCGAACTTTTAAAATTAAGTGCGCACTGGATGCAACTAAAATCTTGTGAATGTAATGATAAAATGAAGTCTTTCATATTTAATTCACATGAAAATAATTAACAGGTGATGATGATCAAAGTGCTGAAGAACGATTGCTGATAATAAACATGCTTTGGTGATGATTCAAAAGCTCTTACAACAGAACTTGCATACTGATAAAATAAGACGAATCAATCCAATCCATCCATAATTGAACGCTAAATGAAAACATATAACTTTGTCGCACCATAGCAAAATTACCAATGAGCCCAATATTGACTGCAAAAGTGCACTTACACTACTACATCTACCATTCACACCATATAATTGTGAGGAACATCTCCCATTAAATACATATTAAGCAACTAATAACCAACTATCACTATAAAACCATAACGTATGGGTAACGAATCATTTACGGACATTACGGCTTCATCCACAGACTGCATACGGTACTGTCTGTGCGGTCCAGACACGGCAATTTAAACATTAGAAACAATCAAATAAGCGTGCGGTTGAATTACTTGTTGACGGCTATGTTTTACTGTGGTGTTTCTATTGAGATATTTGTCTGCTAGAACGTTATAATGCTGGACAATTGGTATAGGAGTAGGTCTATCGAAAGCAGTCACGACGAATGGGCAACCATTTCAAACAGTTCATTTATCCTTAGGGCCTAGACATTGTGAAATTCAATCAGCGATAACGATGATGAAATTTCAAAAATGTATAGAACATAAGCTACCGAAAAGCTTACGTCAATCCCCTTGAAAGTTGTTGTAGAAATACAAAACGCTTTGAAAGCGGTTGCCACTTCTCTAAGCCTTCTTGTCCTGTCGTTGACTTCTACCTCTTTTTTCTCTCGTGTTAGCAAGAGCTATAATAACTCATGGCTAAGTAATAACTGCCGCACGGATCGATCCATCAGGTAAGGCTACGCTTGCTGGGGTTCGTCTGTGGATGGGTGACCATCTTCACATACCGAGACTTCTTCGTGCCTCGGAAAGCACGTTAAGCCGTTGATTCCGGCTGTCATTCGTGGATCTTTGACAGTCGTTAGCGGTCATCAGAAGCCCGAAAGTCTGACAACCAGTCTTACCAAGGGGTATCGCATTACCCAGTTACTGGGTTGTGGAGGTGAGATAAGAAGTTGCTCCATGTAAAATACTGGTATTCTACTGCATCCAGTTAGACTGGAAGCCGACCCCAATATAATTGGGAAAAGGCTAGGCAGATTGATTGTTAGCAAGAGCTATACGAGTAAGAGAATCAGCTTATGTCACGGTAAAAAGAGTGGCCCGTCAGCAGCAGGTTGGTAGCCCAACTGACTCTTCAGCCCCAGCATATGCTGGACAAAACGTTTAGTACTCTTTTTCACGAAAGCTTTTCATTACGGTATGGACGTACGGCAATGTAATTTAAAACCGTTTAAGTCTGGGAGTCCTCAAGTTTTGGATGAATTATACCTTCTTTTCTTCGAGGCGTACACCATTGTCGACTGCATCATCATTAACCATCGAATGAGATAGTGGTAAAACGTAAGGCTTCCAAATAAAAGAAGCGTTGATCTGCCTTCCAGATACCATCTTCAACGGTTACTGAGTAACTTGATGATGCAGATAGCAATATTACCTAGGTCATTTGGTCTAAAGGTTGCAGTGGTAGCGATAGTAATATAATATTAATGTTGGGTTTGCAGGCCATCAAGATATACTCTTACAAAGCAATAACTCTCTCGTTCCAATTTGAAGTGCTGTGGAAGCCAATTGCTGAGTATCGTTTTAAATTTTAACTGGGTAAAGCATACCAGTTTTTGATTATTTCATAACATAGCCAAGGATTCTTATGTAGACCATTTTAATTTAAGACTTGGAGATGATCCGCGAGAATCATGTTCATAGGAAATTCAATCCAGTTCTTCAGTCGACGTTTATATTTCTGTTTTTTTACTGCAATAGTTCCTGCTCCTACTTGATAAATGAGGTAGCCAATGACTTTATTGATTTATAATATTTATAGTAAATCACTGATTAATTAGTAGATTCCGGTTCCAATATGGTAGGATAACAAGCAGCTGATCCCTTCATTCACTAAGGAAGTAATAAAAAACTAACCTAGCTTGGTTGAAACTGGTAATGTCAGGTCTGCGCAATCAATTCTAGACTTTAAAATAGGAAGTGTTAAGGGTGCATTAATCGCGATTTTAAGATCTATAACATAATTAATTGATGGAAGGTTTAGTTTTTTTGTCGTGTGGTTTGGAATAAAAGGCTATCATCCATTAGTATTACTTTAGCCATCTAATGATAGAGGTATTGGTAAACTAGATCGACTGTCAATAGTTTTTCGATTCTCAAATAAAAGAAGTCATCATCCAGGTATACAAACGTTATATAACATTCCTGAGGCTTTGTGTGTGAAATAGAGAACACGAATTTTCTCAGATGTGAGACCTAGCTAGATCGATTTTTCACCCCCGTAAACCCACATCTTGCAACTTTAATCGAAATCGTTAGAGCCGTTTTTGAGACCGTGATTACAATATATACATGTATAATAAAACGTACAAATATTGCTCATTTAGTAGTGTATAGTATACGATATGCAACGATCTGTTCAAAGGAGTAAAAGTAGCATATTGTAGTTAATGAAAGTGTAGTTCCAAAAACTTTTAACATACAAAGCGACTAATGAATGATAAAGATCGAAAATGAACTTGCATATTCGGAACATCTAATAAACCACAACAAAACATCAACACTCGATCATAATAAACACAATAAATACATCTGTCGATCAAATTTCAAAGAACTTAAACAACAAAAAAAACCGTTACACCAATCTATAAGGATCGATATCCTATTATTCAGGCTTCTAAGCATCAATCGGTAAAGCAAAAAATGACCAGTATTGTTCATAAGATTTGGGTCAGATTCTGGCACAGTTTTAAAATGATTATCGATATTCTTGGCCATAGAATAGATAAATGCAGAAGGTCGCCTCCATCTCCAAAATGCACGCACATATAGACACGCTTCACGCAGCGAATGCAAGCGCATACGCGACTGGCATGAGACCTCCGTACGTACGCGTCTATATGTGCGTGCGCCTATTTTAACTCGTTGGGTGAAGCTGATCTTCTGTACCTATCTATTCTGTGGCTGGGCGTTACTGATGCGGTGATGCCTGCTGCGATCTTAACGGTATGCAAGTGGACCACAATTGGAGTATTGTTGGTCTCCTTTGAAGTTATTATGATCCTTTTCATCTGATAGTGAAAGGTCAAGTGAATCATTCTCGTGAGTGAAATTATAGGCATTTGGGGTGACATGACAATCATGGGTCTTGGACCTGTCAGCTTTAATAAGCTTGAGTGATTGTTGGTCTACGATGTTTTGTACTGCAATAAACTTAATGTCTTTATTATTGTTTGGATTGCATTGAATATATTTCTTTTCATCAGTTTAGTGTAATAGCTTTCGAAATATAGCGTCTTTCAAAGCTTCGATGTTGTTAGCGAGTGTATGTAATAATGTTTTTTTTAGAAACGGTTATTCTGTTGTATCTCTATTCTTGGACAGTAGCCGTTTATAGTTTGCCTATGCCCTTTTCTGTTATTTTTACAGCAGTTTAAAGTTAATTTATCTTTCCTTTCTTGTCCATCTTCATGATGTATTCTTCTGTGGTCTATTTTCTCTTATAGCTTTATGATATAAATAGCGCTATTCCTATTTCTATCAATCATGGGTTTTCAATCAGGATTTTCTCAGCAGCAGCCTGGAGGCTGGATTTCTGCTTGGTAATCGGTAATAGGCTCGCTTTTTTGACATAGAATTTACACATATTATTTTGTAACTGGCTAAGTTTCGGTGTTCCTATTTACCTCTTTGGAGAATGCAGGCGAGATGATAAGTTGATTTCTGACAGAATAATCCCTATTCCCTAAAAATAAGATAAATTGTTAATAAACATACTAGCTGTTTAAATTTAAAATAGTTTAGCAATTTGTCGTAAAAGTAGTCTGCAAACCTCAGCTATTTCAAATGAATAAAATGTACAGTCATGAACACAAATATTTACACACTGAGCAACATTCAAAAGTGATTTTCTCATATTGTAATTTTTTTGTTGATAACAACAAGACATTACAGTCAATACAACATGAGATAATCACTTTTAGAAACAGTAGGTTTGTAACAATTATGAAAAAGTTGACCTCAAAGTTTTATTCGTTATTCCACGAGAAAATCGCTGTTGAATTTTGCTAAGTGTACTCATAGCAGTGCTTGTGACTGTATTAGTAATACTGTTGATTCTATCTTAAGAGGAGCATAAACTATTACTATTAAGTGTATTCCCATAACACCGGTCATTAACACTGATTGAAAACTTCCCGAAGCATCCCGAAGTATATTAAGCTACATAAATCGCTTTTATAATTAAACTTTAATACCTAAGTGAACATAAACAGCGAACCTAGAAATGAGTGCTTCGTCAATGAGAAGTTCATTTTGAACGGCTTTTTAGAGCAGTTATGTGCATATCGCTGGATTCATAATTCTAAATCAATTTGCGACCGATGTTAAAAATGTTACTTAGCACGTGTTTGACTTAAATATTCTCGTATTTTTATTTCACTTGTTTGACAGTTGTGTGATAGTGACAGGAATAATGCTAAGCCAAAGCACGTGTGAAGTTACGTTTATTAATCTCTACCTAAGGCCGTTTGTCCACCGCACCCTCACCGGCAACGAGAAACGAGTTAACGGCGGCGCCGAAGTAGCAATACTTACATTTACTATGGCCGCGTTTGCTCCGCACACCACCACCGGGACGTCACATTCGGTTCGAATAATCTCGTTTTTCGTTGACATTGTGCGGTGGACAAACAAGTGAAAGACTGCTATTGCTTTATCGTGTAAAAATCAAAACATCGACTGCAGAAAATCCCCATTAAAAACTAGAAAGCATGTATCATCAGCCATATTATGTGGTGGACCAAGTCCAAGATGTAAATGAATACAATGTATGACCTTAATCGCGTTATTCAGGCTTTCGGGTCACTCCCAAGTAATTTCTCGATGCTCGTTAAGAATTAATTCAACTACTTATTGGTATCAATTGAATGAATGTAGAGCAAGAAATTCTGTTGGTAGACCTTTTTTTATCGAGTAAATTGATTTAATTCAATTCTCTTGTTTAGTTTTGATGGGTTTCGAGTTTTTTGTACGATCTTTCGTGTCCAGTGAATCTTTGATTAGAGAATTTGTTGTAGAACTGTTATATGAGTCGGGAAGTTCCGGGACTGTTCAAAAAATTTTGCCAGCTTTATACGCCAAATCAGTGTGTGGGTTTTTTGCTAAGAAAATTCTACAGACTGTCTAATGTATATCTTCCTCAGTTCCGGTTTAGATAGCGCCAGCTGATGTACAGAGCAACAGATAATATCAGTGCAAATTTACACTTCAACGTGTAATTAATTGATTCCACGGAATTGGTTCGATCTAGCTATTAATCATCTAGTAAATTGTGTGCAAATTGGAACGTCCGAACCTTGTCTAGCGTAATCAAAACTTTCATCCACTACCAGCAGGCGAATTAAAATCGTATCAATATACTTTCAAACGTAATGACTTACTTCAACACAGTGAGATGGAATAATGACAGTAGTAATAACTATGATGTTACCATTATCAGCTTGCGTGTTATGACTGTTATGTGCAGCATCTGTAACTCCACGGTTGTGGATGACTGTACTGTTATTATTTTTACTAACAAGATAAGTATTACTGATTTGTGTCAAGAAATTCTTAACATGGTTGAGATAGTGATCGATATTTTAATTGCTAGTGAAATGGCGGAGATGAAAACTTGTTTCTGTAAAGATGATAGTTAAGTTTACCGGAATAATTATAGGAAGAAAAAGTGATGAAGATTTGCTGTATTCGCATAACAGGAAAGATACAGCAACAGTTGACCATTGGACTATGAGAGTGAGAGAAGAGGAAGTCCACCTTTGCGCACACGTTTGCACACTATATTATCTCCTCCAGTCTCCATTGAGAATAGCCGATGTGACCAAAATTTGGCGATAGGTAGGAGATATTAACAGTTGACTAAACAGAAGATATAAAATGAGACATTTTGCGTTGAACTAACAATCGAAATACCTTCAGTTTAATCTCCACCGGTTGCATGTTTGGATTTAGACTCAAACTTCGAAGACAATAGTAGTAAAGCTATTTCAATAAGTATCGTTTGGAAAGTGCAACACATTTAGGAGAATGCTTTTTGTAAAGCAATCGATGCTCAAAGCTTCATTGTGCAATACAACCGTAGAATTGGGTTCAATCAAATAGTTTTGACGTTGGTTTCAACCAGTTTTCTTTAGATAGGCATTCAGCCCTCTGGATTTGGCTGGTAATTGCCAATCGTCTGATCGAATTCTTCTTTGTGGAACGGTTGTGTGTCAATTTTAACACTTTCCAGTCAATTGTGTAGAAGATGATGTCATTTTAACATTTTATTTGCATCATGCAAATAAAATGTTAAAATAGGAATAAAATGTTAGAGTAGGATACACTACATAAAATAGCTAGGTATGCTATGCTACAACCGATTGCCTATCAATAAGACAACGATTGGGGTAGCAATTTTACATGCCATGATTGTATTCACGATCTTGCAATAGCTAGTCATTATAATCATAGCAAGGATTCAGTTAAATTATAGAAACAGAATAGATTTAAACTAATTCAAACCCATTACAAGTTTACGATTTCGTGACAGTAATCACGGATCCAGTATTCAGCTGCATCTGGTTAGACTGGAAGCAGACCCCAAAGCAGTTGGGAAAAGGATAAGCAATAGGTGCAGTAATGACGAATCTTACAATTGTGATAGGAGAAATTATAAACTTGCATATCGGACAAAACATGACCAACGCTAGTGCAGATAAAAATCAGGAAATCCGAATATCTCGACTTAAAATTTATGCGTAACTGTGTTATATACGTAAAGATAACGGTGGAAGTGCAGTATATATGTCTAAATATAAGTTCAACAGGAAACTACAAAGCGTTAAGCATACCATAAGATTAATATTCATGAATCTGTCGTTTTTTTTCAACGTATTGCAGCGGCGAGTAAAGTTTTTAATCATTGACAAAAAGCTCCGTTTTAAGTGTGCTGTTAGAAAGATTTTAAGTTTTCGTATTATTTTTATTGGTGAAATAATAAATACGCGTGAATGATTTCTGGAAAAAAATATAGAAAAGTAAAGGGATCTAAAAAGAGAAGTGCATGTTATCAGGCTTAATGATGTAGAATCAAGAAATGATTGCAAAACAACGAGTACAAATTGTGATAAGTAAGGCTTGACTATAAGATTTCTGTAAACGCGTACAATTGAGCTAAATATTATGCCTGTAATAGGAGTGAGTTTATGTCAATAATATAACGGATGATTGTCGAAACCATGTTTTCTTGCTCCCAAGTCTAACTCCTTAACCGTTGAGCTATAACTGGCTATTGGAAGAAAGTATTGTAAAGTAAG
Source organism: Agrochola macilenta (assembly GCA_916701695.1). Taxonomy (NCBI): domain Eukaryota; kingdom Metazoa; phylum Arthropoda; class Insecta; order Lepidoptera; family Noctuidae; genus Agrochola; species Agrochola macilenta. Next base: position 3,804,096 of record OU753572.1, on the reverse strand, counting down.
ACAACCACAAAACATAAAGTGTCTACGTATCCAAAAGAAAAAAAACACCCTGCCCGCAAAAATAAACATTTTGAAGAAAAAAAAAATTACAATAATTAGCATCTTTTGCGCTTTAAAACTTAAACCAATTAAGCCAGACATTTTTTGCACCCAGTATTGGAGAGACAATTTTCTGGTCGATTAGTAAACTGATTAGCTAAGGCAACTCATCAATATTGGAGGCAGCTAGATCGACGACCTCAACGAAGTGGGTAAGCGTTTTTATTCTGTTAGTGCCTGAGGGCGAGAGAGAGTTTTTAGGGGTACGGTTACTCTTGTAATTAAATTAGTGATTCTTTATGCCGAAGTGAGGTAAGTTTTGAGTGACTAGTCGAACAGTTGACTGTTAATACTGATTATGAAAGTTAACAAATGAGTAAACATAACTTTTTACCTTTAAATTTTGTTGGCACTAGCTACATTAGAAAAGTTCATGTCATAGTCAGCAAGGTTGTCGATGGGGCTGACCTACATATAATTTTAAATATTAAACCCATTTTGACTATGGATTTTGATGCGGACTTCAATATGTTTTATTCAAATTCAAATTATTTCATTTTACATAAACCTACATGGGCACATAAGAAACGTAAGAAGCTAGGTGCACGGTTTCAACTGGTCGTTTCCTATGGAGAAGAGCCGGCAAGAAACACCACGGTAACTCTTTTAAAAATTTACAATACTTTCAAACAAAACTGTTAATAGGTATGGGAGGACAGTATAGGTATTTCAACAAGTACCAGGTCATAACAAAATAGAAAATGGTCTACAAATTTAAAGTCCACTTGGCCTAGTGGACTGTAAATTTGTAGTCCATTTTCGCATTGCATAGCGTTCTCACATTCACAAAATAGAAAAGAATCTATAAAAAAGATAAAAATAATAATACAATTTAAAAACAAATTTTAAACGAAATTACATGATTGCAATAGAGATGACGCCTGGGTAAAAAAAAAAATAACTAATTAATCCGTCAGTCAGATAAAGCAATATCATATTATTAAAAATTTCTTAGATAAAACACATTTTAAGTTGGGTAGTGGGGGTCGCTACGTCACTAGTATATATAAAATCTACATACTCATGACGTCATGGCACATTTTACTTCAATGTATCGCCGTAATCTTTAGATTACGTTAAAAAAGAAAAAATACGTGTTCAATATTTTTTTTATTATCTTAAAGAAGGACTAAACATTTTTTTTTGTCATCATCCCTATTGCAAAACACGTAAGAAAATTTGAATTCCGCGGTCCACCTTAGCGCACTTTTGTCTTCCCTTTAGTTGTTTGTGCAAAGCTACATAATGACTGGGTAGAACAATATTTTTTGTTGTCCGATCCTTCCGTATCATTGCTCGCAAATGCCTTTTACGCGAACTGAATTTTAATTCACCACGGGATTGAATTCAATTGAACTAAAAAAAATAGCACGGTGACCGATTTTGAAAACAATGTCGTATCGTTTATTGTGCAATAGTTGCCGCTGTTGTGAACAACTACAATTGTCAATGGCTGTGTGCTTTCTACCGGACCCAACTTTCTGCGGAATATAAATGATTGTTTTTTACATTTGTATTTTTATGGAGTTTTTTGAGTCCCGTTCGATGCTGTATTGTCTTGTTGCAAAGCCTTTTTCCATACAAAGAAGCATGTATTGGTCATCATGTTTGCTCGTTGAATCAAACTCCAACTCAAATTCAAAGCATTTATTTCAATTAAACCATTTACAGGCACTTTTGAATTGTAAGGAGTCAGTCAGTCAGAAAAATGACGCTAGTTACCCATTCCAAACCGTAGTAACCCTACTACGGTTTGGAATGGGTAACTAGCTGGGTCCGTGGAGTTTCTTACCCGTTCTTCTCCATAGGTACCCACCTATGGAGAAGAATGGGTAAGAAACTCCACGGACCCTCTTTTAAATAAAAACATTGTTACAAAATATTGGTTACATCATTCATGTTGAAATTATACATGTGAGAACAATGTAGAAAGATGTGCACAGTTAGAAACTAAAAAACAATTCAAAAATCAAAATAAGCCATGGTAGCTAAGAGTTCACTAGTCCCAATTGACGGCGCCCGTTCACGAATGACGTATGGATCTGCACCATTCAGCTCAACCATTTTGAAGGGACCTAAATGATCCAACATACAACACAATTTTAGATTGTTTACTATACAGGGTGTTAGAGACATCGACGCGAAAACTTTTACCATGGATTCAATATGTGATTCTGAACCTCTTTATGTTGAAATTTTGTGTCGGTAATTTTTTTTAAATCTGCTGTTTCATAGAAAAGTGCTATACCTACGCGGTCAAAATGGTTCAGAATCACGTACTGAATCCATGGTGCCAGTTTTCGCGTTGATGGTTTCCTCAACCATATATTAATGGATTAAACTAGAAAATACAGACTTTGAACTAGCAATCTGGTACTTATTTAAAGCTGCTCCTTAAATCTACGCCACCACGGTATTGTATTGTAAGTTTATTACTCGTACAAACTAAATTATGGATACAACTGTTTGGAAATAATTCCTTTATCAATTCGAACAAAGCAGGTTATTCTGGATTCCAAGCTCAAAATGCCCTATAAAACTAGCAGAACAGAAGTCCTGCTAAAACTATCACACCAAAATCGGTCACCATTTTAGTTTTATGTAAATCAATCGCTGTATCGCTGTATTATTTGTTACTTATAAACTTAACAATGAACAGTTTTGTTCAAAGTTAGCGGCTAGCGCTTTACGGTACTGATTTAGCGGTTCGATAGTTTTGTTAGAATTCAATTATGGCGGAGAGCAGTGACCCTGGTGTATGCACTCGGCAATGCTCATTGGCGGATAGTAACGTTCGGAGTATTTTAATCGGAAATGTGTTATTCCAATATCGTGGTTTGTTTGTTTTTCAATGAGGGTCCTGTTGAATTATTGGAGAAATATTTTTTTGTGTATTGTCTATTAAAAAATCTTTGTTGTCATCATTTCTTCTTGTAGGTAAAATTAATCTGGTAACCAGTAGACGTTTTCTATCCATGGCGTCCCTTTTTTTGGGATATTTTAGAATTAAGATAATTTTTTCTTGATATATAGATGAATATGATCTCATTCTGCCATATTATTACGTCAGGTTTTACTTCGAACATTTATATAAAGTGTTCATTCATTATCTAAAAATATAGTTTACTTGTATAATTACTTTCTGTTATAAATAGTATGTGTGATTAATAATTTCGTGAAAGTAGATTTATATGCCAACGGGGCAGGTAAATGTTATTTAAGATAAAAGAGGCGGTTTATTGTAATAATAACTTGCATTTTATTATGCAGATATAATATTTTTTGAGGCTTAATTTTGATTAAGTATAAATTTTATACAATTTATGCGAAAGCAGAATTTGATGGATGGTCATTAAGATTATAAAAGATCTAACTAAATGAATACTGTTGTTTTGAGATATTTCTTTATTAAAATACTCTTTGTATGTTTCTTTTGCAAGTTAGATAAGTCAATATTTACAATACAAGTCCGCTCTTTTATCTAAGTGGATCTTTTCATTACGAAAAGAATGGTCAATAGTACCTAGCTTTAGCAGCGATGTTTTAATAAATTGAATTACGGTAGTTTTAAGGTCAAACAATATTTTCAAAGTCTAATATTTGCATGGTTTTGTGACCCTCCAATTTATTTGCACGTGACTTAAATCCTAAGTGTGAAGAACAAACATCAAAAAGAGATAATTAGCAAATGATCAGTGTAAACAAACCGTGTGGTCTGCATAAATTTGTTGGACCAAACACAACTCCTTGCGACACACCGCCCCAGTGCTCATCAACTACGAGTGCTGAATACAAATCGCCACCTCGTTATGCTCTCCTAGCACATTCAGAACCAAATCAGTGCATAAAAGCGTTTCTGACCTTCCCAACATGGCGAATAAAACGTAAAAACCCACTTAAACAGTGTCGAAAGCATGTTAATGTATCAAGAATAAACTTTTTAGGACCAACGTGTTACTTTCCACGTTAAAAATGTAATTCTAGAATTTCACTAAATTCCGAAATCCAGATCGACGGTGCTGGTAAAATTTTAAGTGCTCAAACTGTTATTCTAGTCATGTTTTAAGATATAAATTGGTGCAGATTTACTACTGAGGAATTCTTGAGGAGGAAATGAATTCTCTAGTTGTGTGACTCATAGAAAATAATTTAATCTAGCTAAAGATGCTTAGTAGAGAAAGTATGTAGCATAGAAGAAGTATACCAATCTTTGCTTATCACACATCAAATAACATTAAGGTTATTTTCCCCGTAGGGATAGGCAGAAGTATATAATTAGTACAGCCACGTTTAAGGCTCATGCAACAGAAAGTGAGCTTATTGCCATAATTGGCGCAAAAGTCTAAACTCAATTTATAATATAATCAATCAAAATACTAATAATAAAAACGGTATCTTATTAAGGCTTTTAAGCCCTAGGGACATCAAGTAGAATGTTAAACATCACAGCTATGTTAATAGTGATAATGCACACAGGATATAAACTAACGACTTGACGCTTGCGGCGACTATTTCGTTCACTTCTTAATTGCGTTATAATAAATTGTGAAGGATGTCTGAGACTCTAAGTCTAGAACTAGTTTTATTTCTGTTATTCGCATGAATGAAAACATAAATGTCAACTAATATATGTTTATCTGTTTAGTTAAGTGTATGAGATAGATATAATTGGTGATTATTTAAATTCAAAATAAAGTGTTATTTATTTTTAATTTGAAGTAATGCATCCTTATTTGCATTGATAGGATAAATTAATTGGTGATCATCATCATCCGCCAAGCCTTTTCTCAACTTTGTTGGAGTCGCTTTAACAGAATAAACCTAAATACCATTATTTAACATGGAGCCTATCTGGCTTCTACAAACCTGTTTCTGGCTAACACGATAACTTTTAGTAAGGCTGGTTGTCAGAGTTTCAGGCTTCTGACTACGCGTAACGGCTGTCAACGATCTATGAATGACAGCTGGGACGTGCTTTTTGAGGCACGGAGGGGGTCTCTATCAAATGGATGATCTCACTCATCCATGGAACGTCCGCGGCGAGCGTTCGTTAAATCTTAATCGATCGACCAGTGGCTTTTAACGTCCCAAAAATTAAACTGTCCGTCTAAAATAACAGTAAAGAATTTTAGTCAACAAAACATATTGGAATATTAAACACCTCGTCGAGAGTATAGGAAGCAGAATATTTAACACCTTCTAAGCGCAAAACACTATACATTTATAAGCACGATTCTTATCTCGAACATTTTACTATTACCATTGAATTGTGAGTGTATATTATCATTTTATCCGTGCAGTTCGTGCTTTAAGACTCCCTTTGTACCAATAATGGCTTGATCTGTCGGCTCTGTCGCACTACTTTGTAGCTTTAGTGTCAACCATCACAATACCCATTAAGACGCTAATGTCCCCATAAAAGTTTATAGAATCTGATGCACTAAGTAAAGATGGTGTGGTCTTCGCTGTTTATTTTTATTTTAGATCGTTTTTTGTTATGAGGGCTGTAAATTTTGTGCCAGTTTTAAATGGAGGAGTAGCTGATAGTGATTATGTGTTTGGTTTAAATATTGTACGAATAAAAGTAAATGAGACACTATCTCATTAACGGATAATAAACATAAACAGTCAAGAGTCTTGGATGTTTAGTAGTAGATGAATGAGAGCGAGCAAGGTTTGAGATTCATTGGAAAAGTCTAAGGTCCGTATTACAGAAGGAAACTCAAGCATTGATCTCTGTTTAAAACTAGTTTTGAGTCGAGTTTTAATTTTAGAACGTTCCTCAAGCAAAGATTCATTGATCATAATTCAACTGAGTTTGGCTTTATTTTAGATCGTTACTCAGTTCGCGAATCGAACCCAAGCAGTGATTTGATCTATATTCACCCAAGTGTGGTCGAGACCTCGCTTGAGCATAGATTTTCATGACAAATTGTCCATTTTTGTTCTGTTCATGCGTTGTCGAGTTTTTATATTGTTGTTTTTTTTAATTATTGTTATCAAAATGGATTTAGTTAAAAGGTAGATCATTATAATAATTTATTCAACGATCATTCAAACAGAAGGCTGAACTTTCGTTCCTCTCAGATTTTTAAGAGGACCCACATAAACTTTAAAAAGAGGTGCAGATGTTCACAAGATGTGGTGTAATATTAAATTCTACATATGATGTACCACGATTTAAGACAATTACACAACCGTGGGCATCTCATAGCCCCAGGAGGCAGTCAGCGCAAAAGCGGCCTAACCCACATTCCTGACCGTCGCAAAGATGAAATTTTAAATAAAAAATGGCCCAACCATGTTTTTTTTTTTCATAATAGATGGCGTTACTAACTTTGTTTTTCCATTATAATTTTTTCATCCCTCCAAAATGCAAAACTGGCATAAGGAATGTTTAATATCTCCATAGTGATTGTCTCATGTTTAAGCCACTTTTGCGCTGAACGGCCTCTTGCAAATTTTTGTGTGTTTTCGTTTTTATGCAACGGCTTCAACAAACCGATGTTTTTACTTAATTGACATACTGACATTTTAAATAAAATACCTATTTATGGCCATAGATACAAGTCTTTTTAGTTTGACAATTTTGCTTACAAAATTACAAAGCTTTACTTCAAAGAGCTTTACTTCAATAAATGGGGGATTGTACTATTCGGAACCGAAATCGTAACGCTGATTTCCTTAAATAATTGGGCTTAAATGGTCTACTTTAATCAGAACCAAATTGGTAAATAAAATAAATCGTAAACGAAAACAGGCTGATGCACATCTCTGCTTGAGGCTCGATTTGAGTCTCGATTCAGCTGAGTATAGATTGATTACCGTTCTGGAATAAGACCGATGCTCAAGTACTGATTCTATACTTAAACAGTGATCAACTGATTGAAGATCAAACTGGACTTGAGCAACGTTCTGTAATACGGACCTAAGTTCAGCAGTGAACTGTAAGTTATGCAGATGTCAGAGACAAGATCATTAAGAAATGTTCCGGAAAGCGCTGTCTATCCTTTTAACTGTTGTCGTGAACTCAAACGTAGTTAAGTTAACGGAAAGACTCAAATATATCAAACGACCCGCCCGTGCTTTTGTTTTTACGACAAGTTGAGTATTAACATCAAACCTTTCTTAATACATTATCTGAATTATCGTAAAAACAACATCAAAATTTGCGTAGTTAGGCTGCCTGTCCATTGAAGCGGAGCGAGGCAGTGGAGAGGATAATGGCAGCGGAATGGAGTGGAGTTGCGGACAGTGTCTGTCCATTGATGCGGAGCGAGATAGTGGAGCGGAGTTACGGACTGTGCGGAGCGAGGTAGCGGAGCGGTGTTGCGGACTGTGCGGAGCTAGACCGAGTTCACATATTTTTCCGCATCGCCTCTCCACTTCCCCGCTCCGGTTCTCCGCTCCGTTTGCCCTCTCCGCTTCTCCGCTCCGTTTCCCCGCTCCGCTTCCCGGTTTTGTAAGAATTTTTAAACTAGTTCGCAAATCCCTGTCCACTGAAGCGGAGCGGAGGTTTTATGCAATTCCATTGGTTAATATTGGCACACCACTACTCCGCTCCTCTCCTCTCCGGTCCAGTGGACAGGCAGCCTTAAGAAGAACAACGCGGTCACGGACAGACACAAATAGCGACTTTAATTAAAAATATTATATGCCACCGTAAGACTGTGACATCCGTTAGTTTATAATCTATCGGTATTATTTCCGTTATAATTATTATAAACTGAGAAATGGGTTAGGTTAGGCTAGAACTGTGAACAACCACGCGCGAACCGAGCGAGCGTTACTTCCAAGTTGTTAGGAGCTAGGCAGGCTATTTAGTATTAGCGCAAGCTGCGTTACGTCGCAAGCAAGTTTGATACCAGTTCACAATTTGTCGGTTTCCCATGGATATATCATAAACTATCGAAAAATAATGCGTTAAATAGGGATGATGCCTGGGTAAAAAAAAAGAAATTCTAATTAGTCCGTCAGTCAGATAATAAAAAAATATTAGACACGTATTTTTTGCTTTATCATATTAATAAAAAAGTACTCAGATATAACGCATTTAAGGTTGGGGAGTGGGGGTCGCTACGTATGGGAGGCCGTCACCTCCTTCTGCGAAGCAGTTATGCTCGCGAAGGAGGAGGCGGAGCGTGCGAGGGAGATTGAAGGCCCGGGTCGACGGCGCGTTGTGTTCCACGCGCGCCTCAAAGGGATGTCAGCACCAACTTACGGGGTCCGGAAGGACCAATGCCTGCTGGGGTTGCGGGTCTGTCCGAAAGGGATATCGCGCCCCCAGCACATAGGCAACGGAAAGAACACGGGTGGGTTTTAGTCAGTAAAAGTCTGACACTCCCTCTCGCTCTGCCCAGAGCGGGAGGAGTCATTTGATGATTTCCCACCCAAAAAAAAAAAAGGGGGTCGCTACGTCACTAGTATATATAAAATCTACATACTCATGACGTCATGGCACATTTTACTTCAATGTATCGCCGTAATCTTTAGATTACGTAAAAAAAGAAAAGATACGTGTCCAATATTTTTTTATAATCTCAAACACGGACTAAAAAATTTTTTTTTGTCATTATCCCTATTGTAAATGATTTGTTGCAATTCCCAGTTTTTCGACAGTTTATAAACTAACGGAATAATACCGATAGATAACCTAACGACGTTCATAATTATACAGTGATATATACGACCTGGACATGATTCTGAACTCCACTGCGTTGACATTTTTCGTCGGTTATTTAAAAAAAAATCTGCAGTTCCATACATTTTGACCGCGTAGTTAATGCACTTTTCTATGAAACAGCAGACTTTTTTTTGAATAACCGATGATAATTTCAACGGCCCCTCCGTTGTATTTTTTTTGTTCAGAATCATGTACTAAATCCATGGTATCAGTTTTTGCGTCGATGTCCCTGCCACCCTGTATAGAAGATATAGAATATGTGCTAAGGCACATATTCTATATCATCATTGAAAAGTTCAAATAAAACTATTTAACATGACATAAATATTGTACAAAACCAAATGAACAAGCAATACATACTGGATATGGATGAACCATTGTTGTTCTGTAGTAAAAGTGCAGTTAGATTAAATGGAAACAATTCCTTTGTAATATATATCGGAATTGAAAGAGAAGTTAGTCTCTTTGAATACACAGAGTCTTTGTGTATTTTATTTATTGAAAAAGCAATACAAGAGTCGTTCTGTAGTTCTTGCCTTTGTTATTACTTAGATGTTTTATTATTTTGATAGTTATCCTATCGTTATAAATGCTAGCTTTTGCCTGCGACTTCGTTTGTATACAACTGTCAACCTCTCCAGTCATCTCCAATTCTTCTTTGAGACGCTTTTATGGTATATATTCCCAATTATCATGTTTCTTTCTTCAGTGGTAGTGGCAGTGCATTATCTGTCAGTTACAGGGCTGTTTCATACTTATTTATCTATGTTTTTTTATTGTTTTTTTAAACAATTTTATAAGTAACTTATTGCTATAGTGTTAAGGTTAAATATCTCAGAAGTATCAAACGACTTTTTTGTTCAATCAGTCTGGAATGAAAATATTTCAAGATGATCTAGGCTTCTATTTTGCTGAGTTACATCTTATTTTTGGTACAATAAAGACTAGTTTCATTTGATGCTTTGTGGACATATTAATTATCTACTTGATGCAACTTCATAAGATTTTAAGGCTCAAGAATATTGGAAGTAATTAATAGTTCGTTGAAAAAATAACCACCAAAGACCGGTAGCAGTCGGGAAATTAATGCTGATGTGGAAAAAACAATCAATGAAATCAAAGAATAGTTCAATTTCCCAAAAAGGAACAATTGAAGGCCTGTGTGGTATAAATATGTGACTAATTAGCAGCCGCGCAACCAATGTACTTTATTCTATTTATAAACTTTTAACTAAAACCTAACCGGACAGTAATCTACGCTGGCCGCAAATAAAAATATTAAAAAGTTTAATGACAGCGCGGGGTGGCGGGAGCAAATAAAAAACCATCATGGCGGACAATGGCAGGAGGCAAAGACAATGATAGTTGTACCAGACCGTAAATGTACGCTTTTGGCGCGATTATTGTGGAGCATTTTTTTTAAATAACAAGAATTATAAGGATTCCACGAAAAAGGTACGCTCATTAAAATGTAGTTCTTCTTTTTTGGCACAAAAATGACAGGAGAAATTAATACTGCATAATTTGCTTTGGAATTTTTAAAGTTTGTTGTGAGGCATTTTTGTAACTTAATTATGTAGTTGGGTGGTTATAGATTTCAAATACTTAAAATACGAGGCCTGAAGTTCTTTGAGTATTTGTTTCTTTTTTATTTGCAGCTTTTTTAAGGCTTTTACGATCTTCTTTTTTGGGACATTTTCGTTTGTTGTTGGCATTTTGTTAAACGATTGCTTTTTATTTTATTGGTATTGTTGTGACGGCATCTACATCGCCACATGCGAACTACGCATCACACTGACGTCACGCGAATTCCTGCAACGCGCAAGCAGGGTTTACAGCGCGATCAGCATATATATAACTTCCTGACATCAATCGTTGGGCAGTTGCCCACCAGACACAACACCCGTCTGGTCATAGGATTCTCCCTTTTCAATAGAGGATGAGTGAACTTTACACCCTGTTTCTCATGCCTCTATACCTCTGTCATCAATCAAGGACCCTATCTATATTAATATTTTTTCTGCTGATGGGATCAACATAGTGATATTAGTAGGTAATAGTATCCTTTTTATAGTATTCAATGAGTTAGGAAATTACGTTAGGTGAGCTCCACAAATGAGATAAAATATGCGATGACAGATCGTGAAAAGCGACCACCACACTTGACAAATCAATTGATGATCATTGAACATGGTTTTGCACTTACTTTGACCTAAACCTATTCATAACAGTCTCTCAAAACACTAAATTACCATTTATAATTTAAGGCGCTGACAAGAGGTAAATGTAATAATAAGTAGGCTTATCTTATCAAAAATATTTCTAAATCTATAATAGTTTGTGGTAGGAAAAAAATACTATGTTAATCTTGAACATATTTCTCAGAACTTGCTTGCTTACAAAACACGTTTTGAAAAAAAAAAACTCGATACAAATTAACGGTAAACTAACCTTTTAACTTGAGTTCTAATCCAAAATATCTGTATTAAATATCAAAGTATGTTTGGAATTTAATTAATAACAAGAACGTCTTATTTGAATGCAGAACTTGGTTGTTTTTTTATTTTCGATTACTCAATTTTTTTTTGAGTTAATAGATAATTGCTTCATGTTTTGCAAAAAAATACAAGCGTTGTGGCATCGCGCTTTTTTTTCTTTTTTATGCAGTTCGACAGTGCGCCTTAGCTCTTGTCAGCGTTTTATCAACCAGCTTCAAGCAAACGGTTCAAAATAAAATTTTCCAATTCCAAGTAAGTAGCTTGTAAAGTTACAGTAGTTTTGCTATAAACGCAATGAATATAAGAGAGATAAGTTACACCACACAAAACCACAACTATAATCATTTTAAATTATGCACATATTCATACTTAATAAAGAATAATATCGTCTTGTACTGGAACGTAGACTCAATGCAGTCACACGAGAATGCCGTAGCGTATTTCAATACGTATGGCATCTGCCAACCATTTATATCAGCCATCCAGTTTATGAGATCCCTCGTTTTCTTCATCAGTAAGTTGCAAGACAGAGGTGGCGGAGATCAAAATAAACTGGTATCCGCTATCTGGTCTTAAAAGTACTATGGTCAGGAGAGGAACTTATTGGTGATATTGGAAGATAACTCTCCCGGGGCTGTGTGTAATGATGAAAGGGTTTTTTATTATTTTGGTGGTAAATTGAAAGATGGTTGTACAAACAATTCATTAAGGTGTGGCTGTTGGGAATTCATGTTTGCCTGGTACTTTTGTGCGAAATGCGAGGTTGTTGCATGAAAAAATAGTTTCTGCAAATCTGCATTTTCTAGAGTGCAAAATGCTGTTAATAAAAGCATGTTGGCTTATACTATTTACTTCATTATTTTGTGGTTGAATAAATAAGTTTTGAAAAAAATAATCACAGCTTTTAACATCATAATTAATCATTTAATGGCATGCCAACACAATTCGTTCAATCTCTTTTTCTTCAATTTCAAATTCAGTAAAAGGTGAGACTAAGAAAGCAACTAAATAAAATCAGCATTGAATCAAATCAATTTTAAGAATCGATTTTTTGTTTGTTTGCTAAATCGAAAAATCTAATTCTAATTGACTACAATTCGATTCTAATCGACACAATGAGACAAGAAGGAAAAAGTCACTCGAACTAATTCAAGTATTTCACATATCGTAGTGATGTGAAAACGAAAGTTCTAAAAATAACAGTTCGAAATACCACTTTCACTTGTTCCAGTACAATAGCTGTCAAAACAATTTGAAGATGGAACGGATTGTTTGACTTAATAACACCTTCTGACAGTTATAATACTTATAATACGTACTGTAATCAAGTTTGGGTGATGTTGCCGACCCAAGAGGTTTGTAATGATTAACAATAGTTTGAGAAACCTCATACTGTCGAGTTTTGATCAATAAGGTGATTAAGGATGTTGTTGAGTCGTCAAGTCAATAATTTGGGGAAATGTTTGGTGTAATACAATTCGTCTTGTGGTTTGCGATTTTTAGCTTCAAAGCAAATTCTACTTAGATTAACGTCGAAAAAATTATATGAATATAAAAAGCTGATTTTATTTTTATGTAGGATCGGTAGATAGCAGCATTGCATTAAGTGAAGAATATGTAAAAGAAGACTTATTATACGAAGCGAACGTTCTATTTGCTGTTACTTGAGGATATTCATGTTTAGCACTGGAAGCTTTCAGACTGATCTTATTTTCGTCTCTTGTATCGGCATGAGATTTTTGAAAATACGAGTAGCTAGTATCATAGAAAAATATTAGCCAGCCAGCAAGTCTGCGGTGTCTAACTACCAAGAAATTCTGATATTTTTAAGTATCTCTCGTAGAGGCTCATTTTAGTACCCAATAAAAACAATATTTATTGCCTATAACGTCTTCTATTCTTCTTATAACCATACCGAGTTACACTATCCATCAATAAAGGTTAATTTATGGCTCTTAAATACAACAACGCTCTTAACATCAGTGATGGATGACTCGTTCGTCCACTAACACTATTAAATTACACTGACCGGCTCGGTTGACCCCGCAGCGTTAAACAGTTCACTTCGAGAAAGTGATCTATTGATATCTTGCAAGTTGAGTATTGAGCGGAATCCTCGAGTTCAAAATAACTGTTATAAATCTCCGTGGCGTTTTGAAATCCTTGTTCGGAAATTGAAAAATTGTTTCCTTTTTTTTTGTTATCTTGAAAGCATTCTCTAGACAATTGAAGAATTACAAGTATTATCTATTTATTGCTTTGAAAGCATTCTCCAGACAATTGAAGAATTATTATCTATTTATTGCTCCTCTATTTGGCAAGTATGGTGGTCCTGAGATTTATTGACCTGGTCTCTTAAACTGAGGGTTATGCATAATGCATAATCAGCCTGTGATGTTCCCACTCCTGAGATTCAGGTCTCCTCTCTGAGAGAGGGAGCGAGCCGTAATCCACCACGCGGGCCCAGTGCGGGTTGGTAGATGTCACACGTCTTCGATTTTTTTGGTTCTATTTTAGGACATGCCGGTTTCCTCACGATTTTTTCACTTACCCTTTTGAGAGCAGTGGTCAATCTGCCTAGCCTTTTCTCAACTATGTTGGGGTCGGCTTCCAGTCTAACCGGATGCGGCTGAATACCAGTATTTTACATGGAGCGACTGCCTATCTGACCTCCACAACCCAGAAACTGGGTAATACGATACCCCTTGGTAAGACTGGTGTCAGACTTTCAGGCTTCTGACGACTCGTAACGACTGTCAAAGATCCACGAATGACAGCCGGGACCAACGGCTTTACGTGCTTTCCGAGGCACGGAGGATTCTCGGTATGTAAAGATTGTCACCCATCCACTGACCAACCCCGGCAAGCGTAGCTTAACCTGATGAATCGACCAGTGCGGCTGTTGTTACTTAGCCACGAGCTTTTGAGAGCAGTGGTGATGAAATCATTTACACAAAGTAAAGCGCCTATCTGGGTTCGAACCTACGAACTATAATTCGTAAGTTGCCGTCGTTACCACTAGGCTACTAATACTCTTTTATGGGGGTTTATGTATGTTGATATTTAAATAGTTTATTATGGCTGTAAAAGTAGAGGAACACCAAAGAAATGATGGATGTATTGAGAGAAAGATGATATGACTAGCTAGAAAAAAGTAATGTAAACTAAGATGACGGCTAATTAAATAGAAAGGTTTGACAAAAAAATCTTTCGTTGAAAGCAGAAAGAAAGAAAGAAAGAAAATACATTTATTTATCACAGACTAAGAGGCACACAACACAACATAATTATTGTACTACAAATAAAAACCAAATTAAAAAAGAAAGAAAACAAATAAAAAGTGTAAAGTGCGTTCTAAGATATTATTATGATGATGATATTATTATTAGCAGGATAGTGTGCCTCGCGGCTGCGCCAGATAGGCCTAGTTCAGCAAAAATGCCAGACAACTAGTGCCTGACGCTGGTTTTCAACTGGACCTGAAGGGCGCGTTGGAGAGAGCGTTGAAGGAAAACACTATAAGGAAATTAAGACGTGGAGCTCTGAAATCCCAATACGGATTGAGCAAGCTTTTACGAACAAGTTACTTTGTAAAAAGGGTCTTCGCCCCCAAAACGGCGTTTCTTTTTACACATATTATATCATTAATGGATGCCCATCGTTAAAATGTTTAAAGCATTCAATCAATAAACCAGTTTTTGATATACCTAAAGTACTCGTAACCGGTAAAGAGATGTTTCAAAACCAGTATAAATGATATTACAATGTTCCCAAAGAGTATGGCGACAATAATTTTATGTATAATTTTATTAATCTTAGCAGCCCATCCATGTAAGGAAAAACAATTAAATGCATGTATTTGTATGTATGTACTTTGAACGGTTCCACGTTAGGTTTACCAAGAATCTTCGAAAGAATTTAGCCTATTCGAATCCAAAACTGAATACAATTGTGACTCGTCATCATTCATGGTGACAATCAAATCATCGTCAACATTAATAATGTAAGTTGTCGGCTTCTCGACATATTCTACTTCGTCACGACATAGTTATTGTATTAACAACTCTGACTGTGCTTTCTTCTTTTTCGTGTGGTTAGTGACTAACCTGGTGTCAGAGTTTTTATGTCGCCCATGGGCCTCTGACTTGACTTCACATGCCATCGAGAAATATCTCTCAGGCAGGTTTCCTCACGATGTTTTCGTTCACCGTTTTTGAACCATATGAATCCGAAAACTCGGAGGTAATGACTTGGCAGTCCGACGGTCACACCACTACGCTATCACTGTTTTATTCTTAAATTTTTCGAATATGAAAATCTTTCTGATTCTGCATTCATTCAAAATATTCTGCGAGCCAGTAATCTGCAGCACAATAATCTTCTCAAAAAATACAAGTAGCAATTTGCAAAATAAGATGTAATTCATCACTTGCTCAGTTTGACAGCCGCTCTACCCGTGTGTATCATCAGGTACTCATCAAGCTAAATGAGTACCTGCCAATTCACATGTCAAAAATGCGAGTTTGTTTAATACTTTCTTTTTTAAAAGCACTCATAATTCGCTTTCAAATCAGCTTTATTCTTATTTTTTTAGGCTTGCTGTAGATTAGCGATTTAGCGGAGCTTTTCATCCTAAAGTTTTGTTAGATTACATTTTGAATATACAGCGTTATTGGTAATATGTCGGCAATCCATTAAGGGGATGTAGCAGAGGTCATTTAAAACCAAATGGCTCCTAATGACCACTATGCAAATGTCAATAATTTTCGAGTAATTGGACTATTTATATTTTAAAATGAATGAAATAAAAATATAGAATGTTAAATTACTCGAAAAAGGCTCCTACATCCCCTTAATGGATTGCCGACATGGCAATCAATTAAGGATCGCCTTAGGAGCCATTTTCGAGTAATTTCACTTTTTATAATTTTACTTTACCAATAACCTTGTTTATAAGATCTCCAATTTCCATTTTTCCTGCTTATCTTTCGAATAATAAATAATAATAATAATAAAATAAACATTAATTTATTGCCAAACTAGCAGAAAGCTAAAAATAAACCACAGCTGCGACAGTCACATAATATTCTATATTTTATTCAAGTGGAATTTGTCGCAAAAAATATGATTTAAATTAATCGATCTCGTGTAGCTGTCTTTATTCGAGATCCGTATATTCATTATTGAGCAAAAAATGGCTCTTTGTGTGCGTTTCCATTCATGTAAGTGTGATGGCAAAAAGTGGATGGTACTTGACACTTTTTAGTGATGAACGTAGGCGGTGAGAAATTAGACTTATCGGTCAGTTAACAATTTAGTAAATGTGGTCACTGATTGACTGATAATACCTTGATTTTGCACACAGTGATTTGATAAAGTGATGATTTGCAAAAAGTTGAAAGCATGCAAATTCGGGTAAGATGAAAGTTGTCTTTTGTACATCCATTTTCACAGACATTGCACAGACTGTTATTGTGATAATTCCCGTTACGTAAAATTATACTGAAAGCTTCATACAATATTTGTATATATATCTTTGTAATAACGTTCTCGAAAACGGCTCTAAAGATTTCGATGAAAGTTGCAATATACGGGTTTACGGGTGCGAAAAATCGATCTAGCTAGGTCTCATTTCTGGAAAAATTCGTTTTCTCTATTTTTACCCGAGCAGAGCTCGGTCGAGCAGGTACTATACGTAGATATTGATCGATGTCTATGAAGTAAGGTGCACAAGTTTTCAGAGTTTTTTTTAAAGAAAATTTATTTATATTATGGCGGCATCTACAATCGCCACATGCAAACTACGCATCAAAACCTAACGTCACACAACATCCTGACGTCACACAAATCCTGCATCGCGCAATGAGCGTTTACTGCGCGATGGACATATATACAATCTCCCAACTTCAACCTCTGGGCAGTTGCCCGCCAGACACGACACTCGTCTGGTCGGAGGATCCTCCTTTTTCTATGGGGGATGAGTGAACTTTACACCCTGTTCTTCATACCCCTAAAATATAACTCCAAATACTCTAGTTTGGTCTTCCAATTAAATGGTGGTGCTGTTATTTTACCGCAATAATAATGCTTTGATAGTAATTCGTCATCATCTCAAAAGACGTTTACTGCCGGACATTGGCCTCCCCAAGCATCGCCAAAGTAATTCATATCACGATCATACTCGTACCTATTTTCTCCGCATAAAAAATCACAACGATTAGCACATCGTGATTTGTAACCTACAATTAGCAAGTAATACCCCAATAAACAAAACCATTACTCAAATGACGTACACAGCAACAGTTTGTAAATCTAAGGTAAGTTTAACGGTCAGAATTCAGTTAACCGTGATGCCGTTGCCTCAGATTACCGTTAACCATTATTAACAAGATAGTTTAGCCGTAAGATTGAGGAATATTGTAATTAATTCATCTATTGTGGAGCTAACGACTACCTGTAATTTATGTGGCTCTGGTACAATTAGTATTACATGGTTACGCTCGTGTACTCCTGTGGTCATTACATTCTATCTCTTTTCCTTATGATCATGGACTTTTTCAATCACTTTTGTACTGACTATGATCAACAATTAATTTGACCCTGATGAATAAGAAATAAATTAACACCATAAAATGACAACAAACAATGTCGCTTATATCGAAGAGGATGAAATTAATGACAGTGACGCAATTATCGAATCAGAAATCGTTGGTGAAATAATCGTTAAATTTTGTGAAATTTCGGAGGATGTAATAAGAAAAGTGCCAAGTAATATTGTGGATGCCCGTAAGAAAAGCGGTAAATAAAAGATGGATTGATTGTGTGAAAGATATGGCTAGAGAGGAAATAGGTAATGATGATTTAGAACGATCGCTGAATATATGCGCTGCGCCGACCCCTCGAGTTAACAAGCTGAACAGTGAAGCTCATTTTCTACTGATCATAATTCATAGGGAGACTTTGTTATATGCTAATAGTTACCTACACCATCACAACTTGCAAACTGTAACCAAATACACCGCTAAATTCTGTGCAACTGCACTTACCTCAAAGGATTCTCAAACACTTAGCCTCTGTAATTTACCAAGTACTAAGTGCAATGCTTTCTCCCGAGGGTAAACCACAGTCGGTATTACTTCCATATTACCCGTATCCTCGATCCCACGACCACACAGACTCATCATTATGTCGTAATACCATTTTAATGGGCGCCATCTTGTGAACTAGGTCATCGTATTGCACAGCAATTTAAAAATCTTTTACTCGTTAAATCTTTACGTGTCCTGAGAACGGTGGCGCCATCTATCAATTTTGATTTTGGTTCGAGGTAATTGGATTGGAAATGAGGATTCTTGCTTGATTTGCTAGCCATCTTCTTCTTTTTTTCTCATTTATTAACAATAACAGTTGTATATTTTCAGTATCGGAAAAGTTACCATATTAAATTTTTTCTTTACTTTATGTCAGAATTTTTTGTTTTTCCCTACAGTCTCTTCTAGGCCTGCTCACCTGATTGTAAGTAATGACCAGGCCGAAGGTGGAAGCGAGCTTCACCCGGAATCCCCAACACAGACGAACTGGCTATCATGCTGATAACATTGTTCTTATGGCGACAGACCTAGATAAGATGGTGAAAGCTAGCCAGGCGGACTTAGAAGAAGCCCTACCAGCAACCAAACCGAGCAGAAACTTTGGCCCCACTGGGAGTCAAACCCGGGACCTCTGAGTCTGAGACAGGTGGTCTAACCACTAGAGCACAGGAGCGGTTAAAATGTAATCTTTTTCAGATCTTCTGTTCTTGTATTTATTATCTCGTGTCACGTTGTGTTGTTTTTCGGCAGAGCACAACACAAATTATTATTCAACAGTGATTTTACAAAAATACATAATATCGTGTATGGATCACAAAATGTAAAAACCAATTCGACGTTCCTTTGTGACACAAAATCTTAAAGGATGTCTAATGACATTCACAAAGAAATTCAATGTGATTCACAAGTTGACTGATCACAAAGGTCCTCTGCATTGTGCTTGCTGTTACATACTCGTACAGTGAGAATTGTATAAGTAAACAACCGACAAAATATACAGGGTCATTGAATAAGCTGGTGAAAATTCACAGACTGTCCTCATAGTCTACTAAAGGTAACTCATCATGAGTTATATCAGTAGACAACCAATCTTACCAAGAGTTATCGTGTTACCCAGTAACTGGGTTATGGAGGTCAGATAGGCAGTCGTATGTAAAATACAGGTAATCAGCTGCATCCGGTTAGACTGGAAGCCGACCTCATATAATTGCGAAAAGGATATGACATGAGGATATGATGATTTGATTCTGAAAAAGCTTAACAATTTTCTGTCGTCAAATAAATCTCCTCGCATTTAGTACGGTCAGCCTCTCCAACTTCAATTAGGTCATCCAAACAACTTTTTTACATTTATAACGTATATTTTACAAGACTGATGCGGTCATTTCGTCCGTCTGGGTCAACGTCGTTCGCCCACTTCTGTTTTTCTGTGTATATCATACTTAGTGGTTATGACTTTATTTTCCTTTATTGTTCTTTGAGTCTTTTTTGCTGAATTTAGAAGATGGTTGGAGCATCTATCATTGTGATTATGATATCGGTTCCTGGTACTTCATAATAATTTTTCGTTTTATTTGAAGGTAATAACAGCCACTCCTCGCCCCCAATCCGGGTATAGACGTTCTGTATTAGTTTCTTCTGCAAAACTAAGGTTGGTTCTAGTTTTGTGGGATTATTTCACTTTGCCTTACCAATCTGTCCTACCAGTGTGGCACAAAGTGCATAAAAGTTCTATTGAACGCATTTTTGGCTAAAATATGTCAAAAGTGCGTTCAATTTGTTTGCCAGTTGGGTTTATTAGCTTCGGTTATGAAATAGTTTCCAGCTTTAGATCCTAAACGTTTTTGTTATGTTTGAATGTTACATGGTCCCAGTCGTCTGCATTTATTTTTATCTAACTTTGTACATAAATTCGTCCATCAACTGAACCTATCAAAATCCTCTCTAGTAATTTTGTATCTCTCAATTTTTTGCTCGTTCTCTTTAATCTAAGAATCAATTTACACAGATTTTACTTCAGATTATTTTCAGTAAACTTTTTCGTAGTATGTACACAGACTTTCATAAAAAGATATTCGCAAACGAACCGATACTAATCGTAACTAATTTGACACACTTCTCAGTTATATCGATGCAGGCAAAAACAAGTTCTAAATTGAATGATGAATAAAAAATCTTCAACCGTTACTTAATATATTCCGGAAATAATGGCAAAACCCTTTAGAATATGCAAAAAATTGGATCGTAGAGTAATCAAGTAATTAGAAAAGATGTCAATTGGTGTCATTATTTCGTGATTTCCTCTAAATCTAAATCGATGTTTGTTGAGGTCGCTGTCAACATGCGTTAGCCAATCATGCGTTAAATACTTGTCCTCATTAAGCATGTGTATTCTTCTTTGTTATAGTTGCATTTTCACTTTATGTAAATCGGCGTCATTATGCGAAGTTGGACCCGTACCCGCATTTTTGCATTGAATATAAGCGATCAATGTAACTTTATCATGTTGAATGTACCAGCATAATTTGCAGGAACTGAAGTGCACTTTGCCAAACACGTGCAGTTGATAGAGTGCTAAAGCTAAAAGTAAATACTTTTATATTTGCATGGAGTACACACAGCACAATTATTTGAAAGAAATATGGCCATGTCTATATTTAATTAGTGAGTTAGTAGTTAGTAAAAAGAGCAGTGATGGCTCAGTGGTAACGGGCCCGACTTGCGAGTGAATGTTACGGTCGTGAGTTCGAACCCAGGTGTTATAAATTTCATCACCACTGCTCTCAAAACGGTGAAGGAAAAAATTGTGAGGAAACCGGCATGTCCTAGAACCAAAAATTCGAAGACATGTGACATCACTGCACCGGGCCTGCGTGGTAGATTTCAGCCCTTTCCCTCTCGGAGAGAGGAGGCCTGTGTTTCAGCATTGGGAACATTCTAGGCTGAGTAAGCTCTAATTAATTTAATGGTAACCTCACATGACTGGCTTTACAATATCAGCTGAATCCACTGCTGAGGATAAATCGGCGTCTCACTGCCTCCTCTCGGTGAGAGGGAGTGGGCCGTAATCCTCCACCACGCGTGCCCAAGACATTTAAATTGGTCGGTTAATTACTATTATAATACTCTCCACAAGATAAGTAGGTATTGAAAACTAAAGAAATACGGTACTTCCTTCTCTGACATCGATTGACGATGTTTGAAGTGGGCTCTGTTCGTTGTCATTAACAAAATCACCGTATAGAACCGATTGTAAAGTCAAGGCAATTATGGAGCTTGCAAAAGTGAGCAAAAACCATTCTAAGCGTGTGTGTACTAGGCCGGCATGAACAGCGTGAAAGTCTTTCAAGGTATTGTGCGAAGAACTACTTTCGTTGCACTCTTCCGGGTCATGGGTCACGCAGACTCAAGGTTGCTCGGTCAATGCAGTGACCTGTTTGATTTTATGATTACCTAGTACATTGAATGCTTGAAGTTGTTGACACTAATTCGAGCCTGTATTATCATCTTCTTGTCTTTTGCCTTGATACTGTGGAACAAGTATGCATATAGGACAGTCTTCACGCTATTTACTTTTTGTGTGAAGTCATAAACGGTATTTTTTTTATAATGTTTGCTGTGCCATCCACGTCCAAAGACATCATATCTATATTTCATATCTATCATTCATTTCATATCTATATGGAAATGATTTCTAAAATAAAAATAAATTTAGAATTTTACCCTGCTCAAGTGACCGCAATCCAACCTCAGACGGTCAACCACGTTTGACTCATAACAGAATTAGGTGAATCAAAAAACGTGAAGGTTTTAACACGTTCAAAGCCAATGTCAAGGTCTTAGTGCCGTTAGCGAGATAATATTACGGCATAACCGTCGGTGACCTCGAATCGTATTTAATAAACTATCATGGGCTGTTGACTCACAATGTCATTAGTATTGACGTTTCTCTTTGATGCCTGATCAATGATGATTATGATCGAGGTGTTAATTTTATTCAAAATATTTAATCTGTGAAGAGTTAGAGGCTTGGGTAGATGCGATTTTGTCATGGTTTGTTTTCTCACAGTTTGTGGTGTTTTAAATGCCGCTATGAAACAAATGAAATTCAAGAAACTGAATTTTCTCGTCAGAAAGCGTTCGCTTTGGGCCTTCATGTTGGGTTTTTCTAAGTGTATGTAAAGTTTACAGTCTTTTGTTATGGTTCCTTACGAGCTTCATTTGTTTCATTATTAATAGTTTATTTGGATCTTCCAAAGTGCTCTTTCGGTCTTAAGCTGTTGTTTTGTTTATTCATGGTTCAAAAACCGTTTAGAGAGAGAGAGTAAGTAAGAAAGAAAGAGAGAGAGAGAGAGAGAGAGAGAGAGAGAGAGAGTAAGTAAGAGAGAGAGAGAGAGAGAGAGAGTAAGAGTAAGAGTAAGAGAGAGAGAGAGAGTAAGAGTAAGAGTAAGAGAGAGAGAGAGAGAGTAAGTAATAGAGAGAGTGTGAGAGAGAGATAGTAAGAGAGAGAAAAATTAAGAGAGAGAGAGTAAGAAAGAGAATGTGAGAGAGAGTAAGAGTAAGAGAGAGTGAGAGAGTGTGAGTGAGTGAGAGAGAGATAGAGATAGAGAGAGAAAGAGACATTGTGAGATAGTGAGAGAGAGAGAGTGAGAGAGATTGTGAGAGAGTGAGAAAGACAGAGAGAAAGTTGCATGACATGACGCTTTTTCGTTACGTCACGATTTCTACCAATCAACTCCTACCGCAAGCTGTAAGGAACTTCGTTCAAAAACCGTTCAGAAAGTTTGTTACGCGATAATCGCACCTACTCACACACTCATAAATAATAGAAAGAGAGAGAGTGAGTGGTTCACTCATGCTTATGCCAGTATTATTGGTCCACAGCTGCTGCCTATTTCCATATTTAGACTACTTTGCTCTACTGACCCAGTAAAGAAATAACTTAATAAATATACTTCTGCTCATGTTTAACTCCCTAGTAACAATAATCCCGCTATCCACGTAGTGCAACAATCTATTATTATCAGAGATGAAAGTTAAAGCGCTTTATGTTTCTGCGATCCTGGTATAAACGTTAAGTTTAGCTCAATGTGGGTCAGTGAAAAGACAATTAACATAGAACAATAGTATAATGTTTAGTACGTAATTAACTTTAATAAGATGTGGAAGAAAGTCTTTGAATGATTGAATTGTACGTTTTGTTGCTGTGTAACATACGAATGTTATTTTGCGATGTCTTGATCTTTGGATATATACGAGTAACATTTAATTTTCCGTCTCCAGAGATTCATCAATGACGTAAGTTATATTATGGAGCTCTCTCTCTCTCACCTTGTATATTAACAGCTCTGCTTATAGTACTTTAAAAAGTTGTAAGTACGATAAAACTAAGTACATTTAAATCTTCTTCTGATCTTCATTTCACGACCAGCAAAGATAATTTTGCACTTAATGGACTAGCGTTGGTTTATTTTG
This sequence comes from Agrochola macilenta, assembly GCA_916701695.1. Classification (NCBI taxonomy): domain Eukaryota; kingdom Metazoa; phylum Arthropoda; class Insecta; order Lepidoptera; family Noctuidae; genus Agrochola; species Agrochola macilenta. Next base: position 3,780,250 of record OU753572.1, on the reverse strand, counting down.
AAGCAACATTTAGTAGATTCTGACAAGATCACGACGATATAGTCAAAGTCGACTGCAAAGTCCATGGTAACAATTTGACATTGACGGAACCTTTATATCGAAGTAGTTTTATTATTCTGACATGCGGTTGACTATACCGAGGTACTAGTACTGGCCGTATTTTCAATATTCAAGTTATAATCTCGGACAGTCAAAATATAAAATGGTGAGCGATCGGCGCTTTTCAAAGGAATGTTTCTCAGAGAACGGTTTATGCTCAGATTAAATGCATGCCCGACCGAGTGACATACTGGCGAGTAGCAGGGCTGCCAAAAATTAAGAGATTTTGAAAAAAGTTGCCAAGTTTTTTGATGATTGATAAAATAATCACTGAGCAAGTTTAGGTCAATAGATCAGCAGCAACACAGTAATATGCAATGTGACAATTACGAGTAATGCGTCTACCTAGTATGATGCATTTAGACATCCTAACTATCCTAACTAATATTATAAATGCGAAAGTGAGTTTGTTTGTTACGCTTCCATGCTAAAACGGCTAAACGGATCTGGAAGAAATTTGGCACATGGGTAGACCATGACCTAGAATAGGACATAGAATACTTTTTATCCCGATATTCCCACAAGATCGAGTCTTATGCGGGTGAAACCGCGGGTCGCAGCTAGTTTTGCGTAATAACAATTATTCTACTGTTTATTTAGAGGGTCACTTCTTCTAGCAATGGCTTGATAAATGATCAGATGATCAACTTGCCTATTATTAGCAGTTCACTGGCGGACAACATGCCTTGACGTGTTGGTAATCATAGATATAATTTTTCGGATATTGATCTCTGGGTTCCTGGAAAGTTTCTCCATAGACAAGAATATTGTCACTAATACCTAACTGCATTTCGAGATTCATCTTCAATAAATAGATAAGTTTCTGGTTACATAATGAAGTGGTTTGCTAGTTTCCATCCAATATGTACTACCAACTAGTAAACTATCTCGTTAAACTATTCGTCATTGCTTCTGCCGACATTAGCAGGATATATAAGACACACACACACACTACACACGTCACTACATTATTTATCAAAATCATTATAATTATATCCATTTCCATCAATGCAATTACCGCCAGCCCTAACAGTACCGTTGACAACGAGATTAATACTAACTTTTCGAGCGGAACCTGCGGTTGTGGTGGAACTATCGAACAATATGCATTGTGGTGCCCGGTTACATACATATACGGGAAATTGTCTGGCGTCTCTTCTGTATTATTTACTATCCTAATGTGTGTATCAGTTTTTATAGCAGCCAGCATCAACACTTCTATCTCTACGAATAATAGACTAATCTCGTTCTATACATTGTGAAATTTCTTTACTTAATTTCTGTGAGACGCGCCATAGCAATGTTTCTTCAATCTGTCATATTGTGTTTCATTTCTGCGGTGGTCGTGGAGTGTGCATACTGTAAAAGATATGTTTGGGTAGTTTTAAAATTATTGCTCATTCAGACATCTATACATCAATTCGAGTATTCTTCTCCTTTTCCCGTATGACACGATCTATGTTTGTGAAAACAGCTCATGCTGAGTCAGCACCATTAAGCAAAGTTACTGACTGGCTAATCTCGTAAAACCATTTATCTATCTTCAAGTTTTCATCGTTTTTCTTACGAACAAATTGTGTGAAACTCTTAAAATATGATCTTATAACATTTCATAGCATTCAATAGACCCTCGTTTTTGACCTCTCGTGAACATTATTGAAACAAAACACGATCACTATGCCTTTAAACGCTACTAAATAGAATCTAATACATCTTCTCAGCGAAATGGGGAAAGTCCACAAATGTATTGAGTGGATAAAGCATTTAATACAAGGTCACAGTCGTGAGACGTTGCGAGGGAAGGGCCACTCTAAAGTACTAGAAAGTTAGCAAAGCGCTGGAGATTTGTAAGAAGTTCTGCACAGTAATTGTTCTGCGTTTGTTTAGATAGAAATAAATGATAATAGTTGATCTTAAGGTTGAGGTGAAGGTGAAAAGACAAAGCTTATTGACTATTACGGTAAAGAGTAAAAGATACAGTGAGCCGGGCATTACAGTATAAGCGAAACCAAGAAAAAATCGGATTATTTTTAAAGGCAATTAATATACAAGCCGTGCGCATGATGGGATGTTCCATCGGCTAAAATGAAGAAACAAACTTCCATACAAACTTCCTTCTCCCTTTAACCCCTTTAAGGGATGAACTTCAAAAATTCCTCCTGAGTCCTGAGTGCTCGCCTTCACTGTAAAAGGAAATCTTGTGCAAAATTTCATGCTTGTAGACTCATCGGTTTAGGACCACCGTTGTCTGTTGGTGAATGAATAAACCTGTAGGCGTCAAATGAATCCTTCAGGTAAACCAAAAAGTATTCTCCTTCAAACCCCACTGTGTCCTTAAGGTAAACGGCGGTACACGCGGCTTAAATCTCTATTTTTACTATAAAAATAAGGGCTAATATGGTCTGTGGGAAGTTTCACTCTGTGGCCTGACGGATATTCTCGTCAACTAGACCTAAAATAATCAAAAAATTACAGGTAACACCAAAAAATTCTGAAAAATGTCGAAAGTGACGTAAAGCGCACGTCAATGTCAAACCGCAGGGCTTGAGTAAATTTTAAATTTTCTTTTTTTGGGGCTCAACCGATTAAGATTTTTATTAAGTACCCAGAAAGCATGATTTAAAAATAATTCAATATGTGAAAAATGTAGTAAAAAACAATAGAAACAGTAAAAGCATTGATTTATCATTTCAACGGATGTGGATTGAAACTGCTCGGTCTACAAACGTTAAGCTTTAAATGTAATGAATGTAAAGTGCCCTCTAGTGCTTTCCAACATTGTGTTATAGCTACACTTCAATGTGTAGAAAATGGTAAATACCATGTTATTAAGTAGAAGCCTGCTATTTGTACAACAATACTATTATTAAGTGTTTGTAGTGACTATTAAAAACATTGTAACTTTCTGTATGTTCATGCAATGACAGACTTAACACACAGTAGTGTATAGTGAAAACTACTTGTAGCCATGTTAGTCCCCATCCTATACCTTTGAATGAGCAATATTTGTATATATATTTATATATATATATATTTCTAATCACGTTCTCGAAAACGGCTGTAATAAATGTTCGGAAACATAATACTTCGAACAAATGTTATTTCGGCTAAGTGTAACTTCGGTAAAAGATTTTCGACCAAATGAAACGTCAGAGTAATGAAAAAAATCGAATTGATAATAGGGCAACTGATACAGTGGCAGATGTGACTTCGATGAAGTAAAAAAAACGAAACGATAATAGTTGAAAAGTTTTAGGTGAAATTAAATTTGGTCAAATATTTTTCGAACTTATGATAGGTAGCAGGTCTCATATCTAGGAAAATTCGTTTTCTCCGTATTTTCACTCGATCAGAGCTCGGTTGCCTAAAATTTAGAACAAGATGGCCACCTTAGAATAATGACATGGCAGCATGGAATTACTATTTACTATACATGGAATTAGTATGAACTATAGTATTTTAAATATTAAATGAGCATTCTCTATTTTCACCAGAGCAGACCTCGGTCGCCCAGGTACTGTATTGTAATAAAAGCAACGAGTTTATTGCATATGCGAGTTATTGCTGTCAGAAGCCTGAAAGTTTGACAACCAGTCTTACCAAGGAGAATTGAGTTTCCAGTAGCTCATGGGTTGTGGAGGTCAAATAAGCAGTCCGTTCTTGTAAAAGACTGCATCCGGTAAGACTTAAAGTCGACCGAGAAATTGTAGGGAAAATGCAAGGAGATGAGACTCTTGCCGCGGCGCGGCGCTCTGCCTTGATAGAGTCTCCCTGAAGCCTTCAAATTTCTCCACCGATTTTAACAAAATCTTTCTTTTTTGTTACAGAATCTCAACATCATGGACGACTGACTGCACTGCTCAGTGTTATTTAAATTATAGTTATTGTTAAAGACTGACTAGTGTTAAACTGTGTTCAAGTGTTCGTTTGTACAAAATGGAGGCCAAGACACATATACTTGCGGCTGCCGCGCTTCTTATAATTGGTAAGTGATTGTTTATCGTACATAGTTCAGGATAAATAGCGCAACAGCGCTTTTTTGCAACCAATCAAAGATGAGATGATACAAGATGTCTTTGATACTTCATAATAACTCTTAGAGCAGTTTAAATGCCTCTTTCTATATGAGAGAAGTAATAAGCCTGGATTCCCGCTCTTGCTTACTTCGAGTAAACTTCCCCTCAATGTTTTACTTCGCTTTAGGCAACGGTGTCTTAGACTTAACTAGAAAATGTACATAGTTTATAATACAAAGTATATAATATAATATAACACATAGTATATAATGTACATTGTTATATTTTATAAATATAAAAAAAAAGAAAAAAAGAAAGAAAAGTTGTTTATTCTGCACAAACAAAACGCACATTAAAGACAAAAAGACATAATATATCTGAAAGTGAAATACCAAATTAACGTATCTAAAAACAGGTAGGTACCTACCTTAAATTCACCTCACCGACCTCAATCGCCCAAAGTCCATTCAGGCTATCTTAAAAGACTAGTCTGACTATCAATCTGACCATTGGGAAAAACCCAAACCACTCCATTTAGGTTATCAATGCATTTTGTGGTTTTAAAAGAGCAAAATGATTCATAGTAATTTATTTAAATAGACTGATAACCTACTCGAATATATGTGGTGTCTCAAAGTTTGTCAAATAATGCTATAAATGTCATGTGGTTAAAAAAATGGCAAGCAATCACACCTAACTTAAAAATAACATACTTTACTTGTATGCAAATGCCTACAAAGTGCCAGTCATGCAGTTAAAGCAATCTTTGTTTTTGTTTGACCGCAACCTGCAGTTTGTTCAATATTTTTATAACGAGCATCAGGGACAATAAAAGACGATCTATAAATAAATATTCCAGCCTTTAGTGCTTCTTAATATTATATGACCATTCCTACTTAAGTTCGGCAGTTTTTCGGGCTATGTTGGGTAGGTACCTTGGTTCTCTTGCGGATCTCTTCATTCCTGATTCAATCATGGAGGCCTCTCCATTGCCTTCTAATAAGGCCCGTTGTGAGCGACCACGTTTCAATGCAATAGGTCATCACTGGAAACACGCACTGGTCAAAGACTTTCGTCTTGAGACACTTCGGTATGTGGGACGAGAAGATATTGCGTAGCTTCCCGAACGCTGCCCAGCCGAGTCGGATTCGACGATTGACATCTTTCTCGACGTTGGACCTACCTAACTGGACAGTTTGTCCTATCTTCGTGATAGTGATGCAAGAAGCAAGCAATACAATCAAAGCATGCAAGAAGGAAGTTTTCTGGATGCCCAAATAGGCACTTCGCGTCTTATTTTTTTTTTTTAAATCTTGAATTATAAAATGAATTATCATGCCGGTTTTTCTGTAAAGAAAACGTCAAACTGGACTTCCAAAAACAAATTAATCAAATCTGATTCATAATCAATAACCTCAAAACACTGTCACTTAAAAATGAATCACCTTTTTATTAATTGAGTGCTCATGCAAAAAATCTTCTCCATTTTTTGCTTCCTCAGTTCATATTACCAATAATAACATAAGCAAAAAACAGACGACGCTTTAAAAAGAAAGCATTACTCTTTTTTATTTAATATACTCCGAAACATAAAGAGTGCATCAAATAATTGATTATAACCAGTTTTATATAATGGTATGGCCACATTATAAATAGTTGAATTTGGCACAAACTTTTTACAAGCTTAAAATTATATTAAATTATCAAAGTGTTAAAAATAGCAAAATGGCTTGACTGATATGTGTGTGTATATTTGGAATTTTATTTTTGATTATGATAGGCAGTTTGGACAGGTTTGATAGACAGGTTTTGTGAGTTTTAAACGGTAGTTTAATAATGCATAATGCAGTCCTCAATCAATTGTATCATCATCATTTCTGCCAAAAGACGTCCACGGCTGGAGACAGGCCTCCCACAAGCACCGCCACTTCGACCGATTCCTGCGGCCTTCACCAGGTCATAATGTTAGCGGCCACGGTTGTTAGCAGTGCCACGCGCGCGAACCAACCTGCTCAGTAAAGCGCCCCTGACGCGAGCCTTGCATACACTGAATGACACTGCTGATAGGATAGATTTATTTAATTGCTCTCTGAATGAATTCACAAAGGTAACATTGTTTGTATTATGTTATACTAATATATAACTAGTAGCTTTAATTGTAATTTAGAATGTAACTAAAGACCACGCTACCGCATTAGGATTATTGTCTGTAATGATAGTTGTGTTTGTGATAAATAAATAAATAATCGCCACGGTTGACAGGCGGGTTGGCGATCACAGTATGGCGTTAAAATGCATAGAGAACGCTGCCACCTCTCTAGTGAGACCCTTAGTCGCTTTTTACGACATCCACGGAAGAAATGGGACGGTGCTATTCTTTACGTCCGACACCACACGGAACTTAAATTCTCTCATCATAAGTTGTTAATTCCCTAATCTGTGATAATCTTACGAGATGATTAAAAAAAAATCTGAGGGCTTAGACAAGTGACAATCGCTTTCAAAGCGTTTCATATTTCTACAAGTACTTTCAACAGGATTGACATAAGTTTTCGGCAGCTTACGTCAGTCCAATACATTTTTTATTTTTTCATCATCGCTATCGCTGATAGAATGTCACTTTGTCTAGGCTCTCGGATCATGTCTTGTTTGGCCAGTGAGCAGCTAAATCAATTGATTGAATTCAAATTCAAATGTAATTTATTCAAACTAGGCTTTTTTTTTTGGGTGGGAAATCATCAAATGACTCCACCCGCTCTGCGCGGAGCGAGAGGGAGTGTCATATTTTTACTGACTAAAACCCACCCGTGTTCCTTCCGTTGCCTGTGTGCTGGAGCCGCGATATCCCTTTCAGACAAACCCGCAACCCTAGTAGGCTGAGAATCAGCACTTTTCGAACGTCATAATTACATAAGACAGTCCCCCAAAAACGCCCGCCTTTCACCACTTCCTAGTGCTTTAGCTGGGAAGAAGTGGGGCAACAAACTCCCCAGGAGTACAGCTGTCTGTTCAGTTAGAAAAACTTGATTCTATACAATAGTTACTACTTATGTAAAATAATTTACATAACGCAACACAAAACATTAAATAAAATTATTTGCTGTATCAGCTAGGACACGCCAATATACCAAAAAGATTGAAAGATTAATTAGGTAATAATGCAAAGATGATTAAACTGTTTTCTAATTTCAATTAGAATCAAAAGAGTCCAGTATTTCAACACGTTTTATATAATATAATTAATTATACTTTGCTTACGTATAATTAAATAACTATGAGATGGTATAACACTAATTAATAACTATTCAACTAAACTGATTAAATAATAATCTAACTATACAATAAACTCTAAAAACCGCTATCGTTGTGTAGCGATTTGCAATAAAAGTTAACTGCATCTAAACAGTATTCATAATTAATTAATAACATTATAATAAAGTTGTAGTCATTAATTTTATTAGCATTTTGCAATAAAATAACTATTTTGTTTTGCTCTATTCAACATTAAACAAATTACTTGGATGCAAACACAATTTTGTTACGGTATGTTTGTAATATAAAATACGAATTATGTTATCATTTATTTGTGTAATATAATATACTCTTTGCATTAGCTTATTTAGGAGGGGCTCGTCGCAAAATAAGAATACCCGTATGGGTCGATTGAACCTTATGTTACGCTTGCTGCTGTTGTTTCGCGGATGGGTGACCGTCCATTACATACCGAGACTCCTCCGTGCCTCGCAAAGCATGTTAAGCCGTTGGTCCCGGCTATCATTCGTAACTTTTTGAGTTTATGCATTACAAACAAACAAACAGTCAAACATACAAAAACTCAAATCTTTTCTCTTTATAATATTAGTTTAGACTAGCTTCTGCCTGCGACTTCATCCGCGTTAAATCTCTATTTTAACATAAAACATTGGCACTCGACTATAGTCTATCTTTTTGGCAATGAAATAATTTTTGTAATCGGATACGTCTTAAAAACAAAAAACAAAAGATGTGCATCCTTTTCGCAACTATGTTGGGGTCGGCTTCCAGTCTAACCGAATGCAGCTGATGGAATGACTGTCTCTATGACCTCCACAACCCAGTAACTGGGTAATACGATACCCCTTGTTAAGACTGGTTGTTACACTTTCGGGCTTCTGACGACCCGTAACGACTGTCAAAGATCCATGAATGACAGCTGGGACTAACGGCTTTCCGAGGCACGGGGTAGTCTCGGTATGTAAAGATGGTCACCCATCCACGGACCAACCCCCGCAAGCGTAGCTTAATCTGATGGATTGACTCGTGCGGCTGTCATTACTTAGCCGAGCTCCTAAAACAATCAATTTACCTGTTTATGTTATTGGTTTAGACGTTCGTTCCGTTTTGACTTGTTTTCATTCTTCAAACGGAAAATATAATTCCCAAGAGATGACAAAAGTTTATTTTAAGCCAGACTTGATATCAACCATAAAGTAAAATAAATATACAGGGTGTCAGACATCGACATCGATGGGACATCGACGCGAAAACTGTTACCATGGATTCAGTACATGATTCTGAACCCCCGTGTGTTGAAATTTTTCATCGATTTTTTTTTTAATCTGCTGTTCCATACATTTTGACCGCGTAGGTATTGCACTTTTCTTTAAACAGCAGATTTTTTTTTTAATAACCCACGAAATTTTCAGTTAGAAAAAGGTTCAGAATCATGTGCTGAATCCATGGTATCAGTTTTCGCGTCGATGTATGCCACCCTGTATTTCTCCAAAACCTGGCCAACTTAATCAAAGCTTCGCCAAATCACTCAAGTGTGGCTCCATCATGAATCTTCAATATATAAAATCGAGACGCACCAATTATCTTATAAAATAAGGCGGCCATGACACTATGCGAGCATAACCGTACTTAATTAGCCAGTAATTAGTTCTTCGAAACAGAATCTTGGACTCTCATCAACTTTTATCGTTTAATACGCTCCGAGGTATTTTTATTGGCATGTAAAATATTTAAATTGAATGAAAGAAAGGCTTCTGGACGCGTTTTTAACTATTCATGTGACGGATTTGTATCGTGCGAGTTTGGATTTGTTTTGCGAATCGGAGTGAGTTGAAATATTTGGCATTTTGTTGTCTTTAAAATTCATGTTAGGTATTCGTGCAGAAAGATTTGTAAAAAAAAAAAAAAAATATTGTGCCTATGATCAGATGTGTGCTTGGTAAGCTGAAGTTGAACTCGAAATAGTACCTACTTACGTTACAATTTTAATGATATCAAACTCAAACTCAAAGCATTTATTTCAAATAAACCAATTACAGGTACTTTTGAATTGTCAAGAGGTCGGTCAGTCAGAAATATGAAGCTAGTTGCCCATTCGAACGCGTATTAGGTTCATATGGAGAAGAAACTCTACGGACAATCTTTTAAATCAGAATATTTTTACAAAAAATTGGTTACATCATTCACGTTGTAATTATACATGTGAGAACAATGTAGAAAGACGTGCACATTAAAAGCGTCCGTAATAAAAAACAAAACAATTCAAAAATTGAAATAAGCCGTAGCAGCTAAGAGATGACCATATCTTTACACCACTCATGTAAACCTTACTTTGGATGCGATAATCCTAAATTTAACTTCCTAACTTATATTATAAATGCGAAAGTGAGTATGTTTGTTTGTTACACTTTCACGGTAAAACGGCTGAACGGATTTGGATGAAATTTGGCACCAGGAGAACGACATAGGCTACTTTTCATCGTGGATCGCAGACGAAGTCGCGGGCATCAGTTAGTAATACATATTATTACCCTTGACTAACCCAAAAGCTAAAAGTTCAGTTTCCTTTCTTCCAGTTTTGCTATACTCGGTATATTATGTGGCCATAATGGCCATCTTTAGGGTCCAGCTCAACTGGGAACTAAAAATGAAACTACAAATGTAAATATAAAATAAAAAATACAAGCTTATACTGGACAGCATATTCTGAAAACCAGATTTCTCTTAAAGCGATAAGCCTTCCGATAAGCTTCATTGAGCGATCGAGCCCATGTCTCTAAGTGAAAGCTTACTCCATAAAGTTTTAAAAAGTGCAAAATATTGTTCTTTATAAAACATTTACACACGGCTTTCTTTTCTTATTAAGATTACGATCGATCATTGCTATCTTTAAAACTGACTTAACCCAGAAATATCAGGCTGCACTTAATACGTGTACGTATTTATTTTAACATTTTTACATGTCGGTAAAAAAACTGAGGATAAATTAAAATGTAACTTAATTTGTTTCGATCTTGATTATGGCGTTGATGTTCAGCTTTATCTCGATCAAAGATAATAATGAAGAGACACAGAAGGACCACTTCATTCTATGCTAAGACATGAAGGAAAGAGAAGAGACAATAATAATACAGAGAATAGACAATAGGACGAAATAATCTTAAGCCAAATGAATACCATCAGACATAGCTTATAATTTAACCCTCCCCCTTGGTCTTCATTTAATCATGTACTTACTCTTTTTTGACTAGCATTAGGCTGCCTGTCCACTGGAGTGGAGAGGAGAGGAACAGAGTAGCGGTGTGCCAATATTAACCAATGGAATTGCATAATACCTCCGCTTCGCTTCAGTGGACAGTGATTTGCGAACTAGTTTAAAAATTCATACAAAACTGGGAAGCGGAGCGGGGAAACGGAGCGGAGAAGCGGAGAGGGGAAGCGCAGCGGGGAAACGGAGCGGAGAAGCGGAGAAGGGGAGCGGAGCGGGGAAACGGAGCGGGAAAGCGGAGATGGGAAGCGGAGCGGGCAAACGGAGCGGGGAACCGGACCGGGGAAGCGAAGAGGCGATGCGGAAAAATACGTGAACTTGGTCTAGCTCCGCACAGTCCGCTACACCGCTCCGCTACACCGCTCCGCTACCTCGCTCCGCACAGTCCGTAACTCCGCTCCGCTACCTCGCTCCACATCAATGGACAGACACTGTCCGCAACTCCACTCCACTCCGCTGCCTCGCTCCACTTCAATGGACAGGCAGCCTTACGGCGTAGAAAACTGTCTAGTACCACAGATGAAATACATATGGGACACTGCGCAGTTTAGGTACAAAGCTACAAGTACGCGGCGGGCCCGTCTTGCTGGGCCAATTCAGTGAGTATAACGTAGTCAGAAGATCTAAGAGTTAGGCGATAGAAAGAGATGCAACTTCTAGGTGAATATAACTGTAGGTAAATAAGCACTGTGCGAACTGAATTGCATTTTATTGTGTCGGAGCAAGAGTCGCTTTTTATTTAAATGATTTTGCTGAGTCTCCAATCTGTATTAATCTGTGCTGGTACATAGACAACGAGCATGAAACGTGAACATTTCAAGTAGTCTTGGTTTTCGGACAACGGAACAGGTGTTTCTATACTTAAGAGGGTTTATTCTGAAATGGGGCAACGTCGCAAATAGATGTCAAATATTTCGTTGTTTTGATTAATTTGGCAATATTACTTTATGGAAATAAGAAATTTGGCTAACTAGCGAACTAGAATATTGATTATGAAATGCAATAATTAATATCGTAACACTAAATATTTGGTTTTAGATGTAAAAAAAGGATTCAGAAACTTTACAAATGCCTTTTTTACACCTAAAACAGGTACAACATCAAATTCAATGTTATAATTGCAGTTCATTATTAATACCCTAGTTCTCTAGTTAGCCACATTTCTTATTTCCTTATAGTAATATTGGCAAATTATTCCAAACGGGTAAATTTTTGACCGCTATTTGCGACGTTGCCAACTTTCGGAATAAACGCTCTTAAGCTGATATGGTAATTAAAACTAATCTTCAGTGACCCTCTATAACCTGTGTTTTATTCTAAAATCGATTTATAACACGACTTTACTAACGCGTATTGTGCGAAGTGAAACTTCTACACCTCCACTTTATAGTCGATAATGGCGCTAATGTTATTCGACGTTAGATCAATGATCTATAGATCGTGATCGATGACGCGTGCGCGGCCGTCAATAACCGTTAATACGACACTTGTTTTGATTTATTATTCCATCCTTTTTTTTTTGTAATTAATGATCTAGAAAATTTTTTTTGGCTTTCGACGAAAATGTTTTTATTTATTAGTCGTCATTTATCATAATATGCGGTTTTGGGTGTAGAAAACTAGCTTAGGGTAAAAATAGCTTATTGGGTTATCCATCAGGAATTTCTTAGGAGCAGCCCGGAGTCTGAATTTGTGCCCTGTTGATGACAATAGGCTCGCCCCCTATTACATGTGACTTAAACATTACTGGCGAAATGTGGGTGTACTAAAAGGTATCTCTGCCTAACCGTTCAGGGGTTACAAGCGTGACGTTATGTTATTTTACAAAATATAGCTATTTATTAGCTTTGCTTATTTTCAAACATGCAAGTAAAGGTAGTTAATTTAAGCGTAGAACCTTTAGGGCCTAGTCACAGTGGAATGGCAGCGGCCGTTGACGGCCTCGCGCGGCCTCCAGATCCCACGCGCCTAGTCTCCTCTTGACTAGTTTAGTTTCTATATTACATACGCGTCGCCGCTGGCAGCCGCAGGCAGTACCACCGACAAGATGCGCGTGGCGCGCGGCAGCTCGCGTCACCACGGGCGGCCTCGAGACCTTTCAAGCTTTTCAAGCGATACTGGTCTTTTAAGTATGTAGATAAAGTTTAAAATTATTTCACACTGAAAGTGCTCGCCGCATCGCTGCCGGCCGCTGCCATTCCGGTGTGACCCGATGCTTATGTAAATAATTGTATAGTACAAGAAGCCTTTATGAGCATTTTAAATATGCCTGTAACTGGCACAAAATAAGCAAGTAGCTTGCAAGCCTGGCTCCTGTAACACATGTGCACCTAGCACAGGAGTCAGGGCTTCACTTTGTTTGTAAAAAAAATATGCGAATTTAAGAATTTATTATTATGCCATTATGGCTCAATGGCATGCAAGCTACTCGCATAATTTTGTGCAAGTTACAAGCATGTGTATTTCCGGTTTTACTCAACTTAGTTTAAAATATTACATGCCTGTGATAAAATAACGTTTTTCTTATATCACTGGCATGTTATATTAAACGAGTGTGTAATAAATGGCTCGGTACAAATATCTGCAGACATTATTTCAATGGATGTAGAAATCAGACTCTCAAAACGAGTCGTCAAAAATCACATTGCAATGCAATTTGAGCTTTCACGATTTTCGGTGCAATGCGGCAGTAGAGTTGATAGCACAAAACTTTAGCTTTATAAAAGCTTTTTAAAAGTTCTAGCGATAAATACGAAAATTGCAGAAACGTGGGTTAGTGCTGAAATACGGGTTGTTGAAGAATTTTAGCTCTTTTAGTTCCACGGAATTTGGCTTGAAACTTCATTTACGTTTTTATGTTTTATTTTTTTGTAGAACTAAGTTTAATGGCTTTTTTTGAGAACTTTTGCATAGGTTCTCAGGCTTTATTAAACCGGTTACTTACAACTTTTTTTTTTAGTGTTTGCTTAAACTGCATATTTTTTTTATAAAATCATCTAAGTTGGTGCTTACTACCTTCTTAACTTCGAAAAACACAGACTATATAAAATTTATTTCTCATAAAATAATAACTATTTCTCAGAACTAGAGATTTTTTTTCCTACCACTGTATTTGCAGCACGATGCATGTGAAAGTCCACCATACCTAAATCTCCCATTCATCCATCGCTCTATTGTTTACTCCTTTTTACCCTAAAAAATACCTACAGTTTTTCGCAGTAATCTAAACTTAATATTATAAATGCGAAGATAGCTGTGTCTGTCTGTCTGTTACCATTTCACGTCTTTACGTCTGAACGGGGTTGAATGTAATTTGGCACATGGATAGACCATGACCTGAATACCAATTCTCGTATTTAAAAAAACGTTCATATTCAAGTCTCAATCTGTGAAACTTATCAAAAATGTTGGTAAATTGATTGTATTTTTGACAGATTGCGTATGAGATTAGAATGCGAATGTACTTAAAAATTACGGGAATTGCCCCGCAGGGCTAGGATACTTTTGCTCCTTACGGACCCCGTCAGTTGGTGCTGACATCCCTTTGAGGCGCGCGTGGAACATAACGCGCCGTCGACCCGGGCCTAGTCCTTATCGGAAGGCGAGCTGCCTGCTGGGGTTGCGGGTTTGTCCGAAAGGGATATCGCGGCCCCGGCACACAGGCAATGGAAAGAACACGGGTGGGTTTAAAGATTTCCCACCCTCAAGGGCTAGGATACTTTTGGATAATTTCTGACCTCCCCGTGGACGAAGCCGCGGACAAAACATAGTCCTACATACATCGCAGGTCATCACCTTTTTATCTAGCTGGTAAAATTGTCTACATAGTAGTGCCAAAATGCTGTTCTGCATAAAACTGCACGTTTTCGCGCTAAAACTGAGTACGCATGCTCGCACGTACGACTGTGTTACACTGAGCTTGTTTTTTTTCACGGCGAATAAAACTTAGCGGTAAATCCGCTTATACAGGCTGTTAACATTTTTTTATTTTGTTGTATTTACATACCTTTTTTGCTAAAATAAGTTAAATGCTGTGTTGAACTATGTAATCGGTCAAAGTTTTTCTTTGTTTTTTAAGCCGATTACTTTTCTAAATTTCTTCTGTCATTATAATAACTGTGTATTTGTTTTTAACTGTACACTTTTAGTTATTATGATAATACTTAATTTATCGAACTTATTCGTTAACAAAGGAGTAATAAAGTATTGTGAATAAATTACTTAATAATGTTTAGCAAAAAATATACGTTTCTTTTATTATTTATATTATGTTCAAACGAGCGCATGATATTTGCATGTTTCGAGAAATAAATAAAACAACATTGGACTGATTTCGATCAGCCTTCACTCTACTTACCGCATTTTAAAAACACGTTTTTCGTATTTATGTTACGCATATAGCCTCTAGCGCTATAGTATTTACACTTACCTACATGAGAATGAGTACCATCATATTGTTAACAAACCGACTACAATTTTACTTTCTCACATTCAATACGATATTTAAACTGGAGCAAAATCAGTAACATCATTGAAACTAGTTTTTTAATCACACGTAGATCGTTAAAGACCGGACGCTTCTTATTAAAACTTGTAAATAATGATAAACAGCGTGAAATTAGTCCGGTTTAATACCACCGTTGATTATTATTATTAGCGTTTCTTCAATAACTTGAAATTTTCACTTGGATGTGGAGAATATGTAATGGTTTATTATGGGCTACTTATGGCTCGTAAAATATCTGTGAAGCATGTACAGGTAGAAATGTTAAGTTATATCGGTCAGTACACATCCGCTACTTGCCAGACACTCCGTAACAAAAGTTCTCTTGAAGATATTTTTTTATTTTTATTATTTACTTGTTATTTAAAATAGTCGTAAAGAGTTCAACCTCCTTTGTCGAGAACATTTCTAGGAGTAATTTAAAAATCTGCTAATCTGCTTATGTCGTGGCAAAACTCGCTAATTCTAATCATGTTTTCATCGCATAGGCATTAAGATGGTCCTTTGTACCTTTTACGTTTCATAAAGTAGAATAAATAAAGACATGGTTTTTTTTAAAGACTTTTTTGTTCTTTTATGTCCTTTAGATCAATATTTTCCAGCCTGTACCGTAATCTCGCACTTCCTCAATAGATACTCGATATATCAATATCCATTAAGTAACAGCTAACTGTCCGTGAAGCCGGCAATATCTTGGAATCTAGTGCTAATTAAAACTAAAATAAAAACCTGTCTTATCAGATCACAGTCCTTAATAAGAATGTAGTTCAGACTTGATAAGCGATACCCATTAGCAGAGAAATGCAGAAAAATTTGAGTCACGTTTTAACGCCTTTGAAGGAAAATAAAAATGTAATCAGCACGTTAGTATTCAACGTGTGTGAAAATAAGTATGTAGATACATGATAGATACATGTTTACTTTTTTAAATCTTTTTAAAATGGCTTTTACGTGTGCTCACGTTATAACATATGTAAATTACATTGTATATTTTTTGCAAACAAAAATAATAGCTTTTAATTTAAAAAAAAATTGGAAAAAGACTCATTATTTTTCCATTGATTATGTAAATTACCAAAATCTACTCCGATCTCCAAACAAACTTTACATCTCTTCATCACTTCAACAAAAATCACCCTGTGTCTAAAACTACGAACGCGCTTTACATCAGCAAGCGCCAACCCACTAACACGTGTTTATAACCGAATCTATCCGACACAATCATGTGAAAGTATACACTAATTACATTTATTATGCTTCACTAGTCTAATGAATCCTGTTGTAGTAAGAGTGTTAAAAACTAAAATGTGCTTTAAGATAAAAAAAAAAAACCGCAATTTTTTGGGATTTTTTAGACAATAGTAAAAATATATATATATTGTAGATCTAATAATACCTGCGATAAAGAGTATAATCGGCATGAAAAATAACATTAACTGTTTGCAAAAAGTATAATTTAGGTACTTGCAAGGACCAGATATTTTTTTGGTGCATCGTCTTATAAACATACTGACCTGCTATGTCATTTTTGGAACTTGTACCGTATAAGAAAAACTAAACGTGTATACAAAATTTCAGCTCAATCGGTTGAAGATTCAAAATTGAGTAGCAAGATTCCACCAGAACAAGCATACATACATACATTGCAAGTTAAATAAAAGCTTTAAATTAATGAACACAAACAATTTTATTGGTCCTAGTGATGTATGTGGTCAAAAATGTTTTACGTCGTTTACACGTGACACAAACGCGTGTGATATTATCTCGCCTTAATTGTAAGAGGTCAGTGGGAAGTAGGTTATTATTAGAATAGGTAGACTATAACTCAACCCGTCGCCTCTCACGTACAGTAAGTTAGAGGTGATCTTTAAGACCCGACACGTTTGAGTTGCTTTGAGTGATGCCGACGCACTTAACAAGGATTTTGTGTATCTGTGCTACGTTTTTTTTTCTTATTCAAATAATGCACGTATTTTATTGTGAGCAATGGCATGGATCTAATACTCTTAATAATATCTAATACTCAGATTTTTCTATCAGTCGTGCAGCCGTGATCGCATTTAAATTCTTTATATTAAAAAATAAAATAAAATAAAAATAAAAACAAAAATAAAAATAAAACAAAAATAAAATAAAAATAAAAATAAAATAATATAAAATATTCGTCTATATAGTGCTCACATGATTGACCAGTCATTGGTAGGCAGTTTTATTTTCTGTTTCCGTTGTTTGCTACCCTCAATCTAAAGTATTTATTAAAAACTGTATGCACAGTTAATTAAAAAATAATGGAGGAGCTCGTGGCGTAAAAACAGTCGCACGGGTCGATCCAACAGGTTAAGCTACACTTGCCGGGGTTGGTCCGTGGACGGGTGACTATCCTACATACCGAGACTGCTCCGTGCCTCGGAAAGCACGTTAAGCCGTTGGTCACGGCTGTGATTCGTGGATATTTGACAGTCGTTACGGGTCGTCAGAAGCCCGAAAGTCTGACAACCAGTCTTACCAAGGGGTATCGTATTACCCAGTTACTACTATGTATAAATATATTATATTATTACTATATTACAGTCGCTCCATGTAAAATTCAAAATTCAAAAGTCATTTACTCAAACTAGGCTGAGAATCCGCACTTTTCGAACGCCAAAATTACATAAGACAGTCCCCCAAAACGCACACCCTTCACTAAAAATACTGGTATTCAGCTGCATCCGGTTCGATTAGAAGCCCACCCCAACATAATTGTGAAAAAGCTAGGCAGATTGATTGCACAATTAAAAAATAACTGTACCTTCAAAGCAACTAGGCAAAGTCGCAGTTAAAAGCGGACCAATTAATTAGCAAAATGTCACTTTGATAAGACAACCAGTCAGCAAATTTGCTATTACGCTATTGCTATTTACGGATATAAATACCATCACTATTGAAGGTCCTTCTTATGCCTTTTCAGGATGAGAAAAGGATTAAGACGCAGGTATATGCCAGTAACCTTGAGTGGTTAGCTTACGTGTTCTGTACTGAGTTCACGCAACGCGTTCCATTTCTAGCCAGTAATAGGACACGCCCATCAAGGAGCGCTGTCCCAAATAAGACGCATTATTAATTTATTATAGGTACATATATAAAACAAAAGGTATTTTAATAAAATACGTATTCCAAAATATCAATAATTAAATTATCTTTAAAATGGTGAAGGTTTCAAAAAAATACGCTTGATAGATTTTTCGTGATTCTCAGTTTTTTATCCGCGTTAGACATAACTTTACAAATTAATTTCACTATGTTATATAGGTAAAGATAATCTAAAATATTCCTTTATTAAGTTTAAAGAAATTCTCTAATTTAACATATTGTTTTTTTTTATCATTAATTCTACTCGTTAAGACGTGGTCTTCAGTATAAAATCATTAAAAGTCGGTTATCGTCGCCTTAAACAGCCCGAAATGGAACTCCCGCTCAAAACTCGCATTTTAGATAAAGATTTTAACGACTATCATTACCAAATTAAACAAGATAGACACTCAACGAAATTACTGCCCCATTCCCCAGGGCGCCATGTTATATGCAAAATAGATACAGTTTCATCACATTAAGTACCGTACCGTTACAGACGCACGACTTTTTGCGCCGATCTTGGCTGCTATGCGACTTTTTGTCGCTACGTGCATGCCCGATTAACATAAACATGATTTAGATACACTGTCTTACGATCGAGCGTGCATTTGTTTACTTTTTGCTTTGTTGTAACTGTTTTCGTAACCTATTGACCTGCGGCTTTTGTGGGTAGACTGCTCTGTTTTATCAGAGCCTGGTACCGAGCCTTTCGTTTTTGTAAAATAATGATGGTTAATTTAATATAATTTTTCCAAAGAGGTCCTTATTACAGCCCGACTTCCATTTATATATTGTTTATTAATACTAGACATGTCTAAAAACGGGCAACCATAAAAAAGGAATAAAAAAAAACAAAATTGCAATAAAAAGTAGGTGAGACTCGTAGGACCAGTAAAACGAGGAATATTACTGGTCCTTCGTACTACAGGAACCTAAGTTATTTTATTTTAACTCTACCATATTCTGCATTCTTGCAACTTTCTTCGAGGATTATTAGTTACGAGGCATATACCTATCTAGAATCATGTTAGTAGAAACGAATTCAAATCAAGTCTTTAAAATCGTAAGTGGACTAGGTCAATTACCTTGTTATGATTATTCCCACGGAAATATAAAAAGCTTTTTTGTAACTCGTTTAAAATTCCTTGTTCATTCATTATGAATCAAATCATTTATTTACTGATCCGAACGCGGCCATAATTTATTCATCACACAATAAATTGAATGGAACGATAATTTCGACGAATTTTAATTGGATTATAATTTGAAATTGACATCTCTATCATTTTGATTCGAATGTATTAATTAAAACCAGTTTTCAATTAAAATATGCATGGTAATAAAATATATTTTACGCTCTAATGCTCACTTCGAGATTGTCGACCCTGTAACCGTGAATATTTCTCTAGGGAGTTCCTAATACAAATTTCAGGAACCCATTTTGGAAGCTTTTCTATGACGGAAAGCAGTTGCAGAGGTCTACTTGCCCCATAAAACTTCTGTTCCAAATGAGTTGTAGTAGGTACAGCTCTTTCCGAAACTCGGTCAGGGAAGTACTTCCACAATATATTTTTGCCGATCAACACAGTTGCTGTGTATCAGTTTTAAGATTGCACTAGTGAACGACTCGGAACTCGTTAGTGGGGTGGCTAATATGCATGATATTAATAGACGATGATTTGTCACGAAAAAGAGCGCGTAAAATTTCATGTAAAGACCTTTAGGCGCGTATAGATATTATGAAACTACTGGATGTAATAAAATTATATGAATTCTTGAATGAATTATCTATCCCAGTACGGTAAGAATTTTGCAAACTTCATACTTCGGTAGTTATTTATTTACGCTCAAAGATGCTTCCGCGCTGTTTCCGTACAAAGCTAGAAAATGACAGATATTTTTTTTTATGTACTCTGTCAAACAGTGAAATAAACTCCATATCTGGGAAAAATCGTTTTCATCCATAGTTATGTTTATGTCCACTTAATAGAGTTGATACGTTTAAGTATCTTGGAAATTTATTGACCTCTGACCTGGAAGACAATGCAGATATTGAAAGGGAACGTAGGGCGCTGTCTGTTCGTGCGAATATGATAGCCCGCAGATTTGCTCGGTGTTCGAGGGTCGTCGGTTTGCGGAACGTTTTGACTGTCAGTACGTGAACCACTGCTGCATGGGTCACGTACTGCCTCATGTTAAGATATTATTCTAATTTAGTTTATTTGTTATAAATTCAAAAGTATTAATGTATAATTCACAATTTTAACGTAATTGTTTAATTTAATTTATAATTTTTAATTAATAATTTTTAATTTAGTTTAATTGTATGATCTAAAGTTGATTGAAATAAATAAATAATAGTTTAGAACAAAATGGCTACCTTAGAATTTAATTACCATTCAATTACATGGCAGCATGGAATCAGTAAGTACCTACTACCATGGCAGCATGGAATTAGTATATACATGGAATTTCTATGAACTATCATATACTATTAAATGAGCATTCTCTGTTCTCACCCGAGCAGAGCTCGGTCGACCAGATACTGAAAGTCAATATATGTAGTATTAGTTTTAATGTTATGTATATATGGCATAAGCACCAGCTGTTGACCTACAAACCACTTCAACCATAAAAAAGACGTGTCTTTAATATTATTTTGTCTTAAAATATGCTAATGAAGAATACAATAAATTAAACGGTTATTCCGTCAGAATAGTAATAGCATGGTCTTCGTAATGTCCATATTAATATACAGTATGATAGCTTGAGGCTTGAATAGTATTAAATAATTATATTAGAACACACCTTACTTACTGTCGTTCCCTAAGTAAACCTATATTTCGCCAGTTATGTTTAGTCCCTTTTAAAGAGTGTGTGAGGTGAGTTAATGAACTAAATAATGAAGGTAGTGCAAAAAATAATTATTTAATCTAATGTAAATTGTAGAAGTTAGATAACATCTAATTCATAAAATGTCTATTGCAAGATTTACCTAATTCTTTTTTTTAATTTTATTTATTTATTAATATGCCACTTCAATGACTTACACGTTAAAATATACATAAATAAATATCACATACAGTTTTAGGTATTTAAAATTTGTCACTTACAGAAGTGCACAGCACTAGCAGAGAACTTAATGATTCAATTAGTGAGTATTTTGAAATTGTATGATATTTTCAGAACTTATTATGTCCCTATTCCAGATAAGAATCTAAAAACCTGTCACATCTAAATCAATCATTCAGGCAGACATTCTCACTTTCCCATATTAAATTAAAATATGGAAGTTTTATTTCAAACTACAGTACTTAACGTCATTCTAGATGGAAAAAGTTAATTCCTTGGAGGCGCATAAAATTTACTGACACAGAAAAGTGGGGATTAAAATAACTTTCAATGTTTATTACAACATAAACTATCTTTTATGATAACATGATTTTAATACGTATTATAAAACATAATATTTTACCTTGCAAATTTCAAATAATTACCTACCTCGAAACAGCCGACTTTAATAATTGTGTAGAGCATTTTGAACTTAATGTTTTTGATATAAGATTTGGATTTTATTGCTAAATTTGTACCGACAGAAGCTTAGTATGAGTTTATTAAAATAATTTTATGGTGAAATTCAATTTAATTATAAAATGTAAAAGCGTCTTTTATTAATTTAAATTACCTTCTTAACCTAGTCGCATGAATGACCTTACCAGAGCTTTCTCTACAACATGAATCAAAGTCAGTAACTGAGCTATTATCAGGCAAACTCCATTCCATAATCAATAAAGCCAATCACCAATTAGTTTTATTGGGGATCCGTTTAAAAAAACAATATGACTGTCGCGGCCCGTTTAGTAGACGATTACCTACTAGCAAAACCCTAAAAAAGTTCGATTAAAATATTCTTTTTTTTTTTTTTTATAAAGTTACAAAATAGGTCAGCGGTCCGAATCCGGACCGCGGTCCACCATTTGGTGAATCCCGCAATAAAGCATCGAATTAGATGATTTCAGACCATTATATACGCCCATTAAATATGCACATGAATAATGCACAAACTTAAAAAAATAAAACATAATATAATACTTACTGTTATTGAGATACAGCTTTTTAACAGAATAAACAGACGGACTTCGTAAGCTAAGTTATAGATGGGGATCTTTGGGCACCCTTTTTGGATACAGTACAATTATAAAAACAATAAATTATGCACTTGGCATTTAATCAACATCTTAAAAAACAAAATAAAAGAACTATATTTGTTTTGGGACATGCACAGGAAATACAAACAGAAAAAAAAAAAAAAAAACAGGATCGTTTTAAATAAATGATTTATAGCAAATTAGTTCATAATAATAACCTTAGAAATGCAATAGAAACATTAAGTCCTATTTATTATTATAAATTAGGCTTCAGCAGATTTAATTCACTCAAATTCACATTAGACCGACACGGTTGACGCAGTGGCTGAGCGATCGACTGCTGCGCAACGTGTCGCGGGTTCGATCCCCGCACGGAACAAATATTTGTATGATATGCAAGTAGTTGTTCCGGGTCTGGGTGTTAGTGTATGTGAGTTTCTATGTTTGTAAACGCACCCACGATACAGGAAGAAATTCTTAGTGAGGGGCAACATATTAAAAAAAAAAAAAAGTTCTTGGCGGTGATATGTAGACAACATAATAATAATCCATAAGCTGAGGTAAAGCAGGTAGTTTTATAAAAATGTGTCAAGCCGTTTCTAAGTTACATAAAGTAAAAGTAATAAGTTAAATAATCCGTTTATAATCTTCTATTTGTTGAAGTGATAATGATATATTTTCGGAATTGTACATTTTGTTATACATTAGCTACTGTCTTCCCTAAAATCAAACCATACCAATTTGTGATTGATACAATTTGTTTAGTCTACTCTACTACTCTTTTGATATTTAATGCAAAAACATAGTAATTTTTTTGTACTAACTGACTTTTATAAATCGTAGCACATTACTAAGACAGCATAAACGTCGGAAAGATGACTACAGATTTATCTATTATCTGACATAAATAACATAAATAAAGAGCAATATGAATGATCCGTGGTTACCTGCTTTTGATCGATGGGCGTTTTAAATGATTTATTGTGGCTGAAGTTAGACGGCTATTAGTTAAAATGCGCCTGCAATCTATGTGGTCCTGGTACTGATGTGTCTTGTTTAGTCATATTTCTGAATCGATTTGAAATAAAATAAAATAAACACCTCGTGTATCTCTAGATGAGGTCTATCATATAGTGTCACAAAAATAATTGGAAACTAAACAAAATATAAAAGACATACGAAACAAAAACCAAACTAGTTATTTTTTTTCTAAACGATTAAATTAAATTATCGCTAAGCTCTATCTTAAAAGAGCATCAAACAAAATTACAGTTATACATACTTGCGAAAATTCGTAAAAAAAACAAACAAAAAGCGATTCTTATATTGACAATCATCTGAGTAATCAAAGATAAACTTAGCTTACTTATGGACCACATTTTTTTAAAAGACCAATTTATAAACTTCAAATATTTAGTATAAAGTTTCACTGTAAATTTTAATCAAAGGAAAACTCGAAACGTAAAGAAAACCTATATTTATTGGTGCACGGCCCTTAATGTATCAACGTTGCACCAGCGATTGCAGTTACATGACCAGAATTCATTATCTCTCGGTATCTCTCCTCATGTTTTCCTTAATCGATTGTAGGCTGTGATACATTTAAATTGTGTATCCTCATGCTAAACGCTTTGAAAGTTAGGCTTGGCTTTTGTTTTCTTTTTGTTTACTCTTTTGTTCTGTGCGATCCTGGTAGTTTGATGCTCGCTAGACTGTGACCTCTATTAATTACAAAAAGGCCACATAACGTGCTTGAATTTATAATTTATCAAGCTGATTATTTATTTTATTTATATATACTTTATTGTACGCCAGATTATACATTACATAAAGAAAAAGTAATACACTACAAAATATACAATGGGCGGCCTTACCGCATACTGCGATCTCTTCCAGGCAACCTTGGAATGGACAGTGATTTTCTGGACATAAAATGGGGTTGTCTTAGGTGCAAATAAAAGGTATATAGGTACAATATACTATAATAGATACACAGATAAATGCTATATAATAGATACATGGATACATACATACTAACTATATAAGCAACGAAAATAAATGACGAATTTTATTACAGCTAACGATAAAAACAGAATCATAACGACAAGTAATGTTCTGATTATAGCAGTACAATCACCAAATGGTTGCCAAATCTGTTGATTACAGTAAATCAAGAACAACTCTTAGGAAAAGCAGGTCTTTCAAACATTGGTCTTACATTCTTTACTTCATAAAAACTGTCTGGACTTTAAAAGAAACTGACCTCTAAATTCTTATCATCACAGAAACAGCCTACGACAGCCAATAAAACGATTTAAAATCGACTTGTTTACGAGAAGACTATGAGATAAATTGATACCTAATATTTCTCAAGCGTCCCGTCCGTATCCGCTTATCGGCAACCGTAGTGTGGTGGCTGGGACAGACTGGATGCGGAAGGGAAGGCGGCGGCCTTTTTTTTTGTTGTAGCGCAGCCTGGGATAGGCCTATATCCAGCAGTGGACGGCGATAGCCGATTGATTTTAATTGGTTAATTTCTCAAGAGTATTACTAATTTTGTCTAAGACATATAATTTATAAGTAAAGCTTACACTTAAAAGCGTATTTATAACTTAGCTACCTGAAGTGAAGGTTAACGCAGCGTTCTACTTTCTTGAGAATTTTACTTTCATAGATAATGGCAATCATTCATCAAAACGTCGGATGCTTATTAAAATGTGAGATTTTTAAAATAAGTTATGATAAGCTTCTTTCTGTTTTGTGTTACTTTTGGCGTAAGTCTGAGTCACTATGTCGGTACACCGCCATATTTGATATGCTAATGGATGTGCAAAAAAGCAGGTGGCCCACCAAATAAAATGGTCATCGCGACCTATGAGCATCTACAATATCAGAGATATGAAAAAAAAAAACTTTTCTTTGCGGTTTAAAGGACGCAAAAAAAAAACACAAAAAAATTCAAAACAAGTTGAGGGAAAATATGCTCACATCCACGCTAATATGTTGGTATCCCGGGACAAAAACCTGCAATGGCTCATCATCGACACCCTTAAGGTTACCCTAGTCAGTAATTCCTCCATACTAACGTCTTAAGAGACTTAGCTAGACCAATTTTTCGCCCCCGTAAACCCATCATCTCTCATCATATTACAACTTTCATCGAAATCGTTAGAGCCGTTTCCGAGAACGTGATTCCAAATAATATACAAATATTGCTCGTTTAATAATATAGGATATACGATCCACGTATGCAACATTTAGAGTCAATATGGTAAGGAGACGTATTAAAAATAAATTGGCTGCTCATAAAGGCGGAGACTGATTTGCAACGTTTGTTTGCAATGTATGTTTCGAGGCGAGCTTGGTTACAAAACGGCGATACACAAGACGCGGCGAACGCTCGCTGCGAGTACATGGCTCAAGTGTGCTCCATTTCTATTAAAAAAACGGCGATACACTAAACGTGGCGAACGCTCGCTTCGAGCACGTGACTCAAGCGTGCACCATTTTTGTTTTTGCTCCATTGTAAACATGTGCTCGCAATGCTCGCGTCGAATGGCTCGGCTCGCTGCACCGACTACTGTAACGCATTTCAAAGGAATTCACGAAAAAGCCGACAGTCGAGTGGAGGATCCGGCGCTCGCATCGAGCGATTCAGCTTGCTGCACTGACTACTGTAACGCGTTACAGAAAATCGATACATTACAAACAAATGTTACCACTCCCGACCCGTGGTACAACTGCGATGTCCAACTGGTTGTACTACGGAGAAGTAAATTTACCCATGGTTCAACTCTTTATTCTGATATTTATGATTATGACCCGTGGTACAACGGTGGAATTATGTCCAACTGGTTGGACCACGGGGATAGGATGATCGTGTAAAACAAATGAACGTCTAAAACAAATGACTATCGTTAAGTGATCTGACAACGATTGCGATTGTAATAATCTCCTTCTTTTTTAAGTCGGTTAAAAAATGGGTGCAAGTGATTGGTGCAATAAAGATGTTAATGAAGTGAAATAATAAACATTTATTTATTGAAAATATAAATTTTTTGAGGAATCTATACTAATATTATAAAGAGATAAAATTTGTAAGTTTGTATGTAGGAGGTAATATCTGGAACTACTGGTTCAAAATGCATAATTCTTTTTGTATTGCATCCAATATGAGCTATCACTCATCTATCGAGGAATGCTATAGGTAGGCTATAGAACATTACGCTACGATCCTCGAAAAATTTATGGAATTAATTAATTAATTTTTAATTATAATAAAAATGGGAACTGACTAGTTAATAAAACATAGGTAAAAAGTGAAATAAAATGTTTTATTTTATTTAATTTACAACAGGGTTTCAAAGTGGCTACCTTTGACAGCAAAACACATTCTACACTTACCTAAGAAATCGCCTTTTAATCGTTAATTAAACTTTAATTAAAACAATGTGTCATGTGTCCTAACGCAATTTGTCGATTGCATGCCCAATAGTTATATGTCCATCCAATAACTGCAGTTGTACATGTCTTACATAATCATCGTTCATTATATATTGTGCCCTTCTTTTATTTCCGTCCTTACGCTTCTTCGGCATAGGTCCTTTGGATAAGTTACCTTTTTCACGAAGTGCATTTAACAATCTAATTAAATTCACATTATTCTTGTTAACTGCCTTGTTTAAGTCGCCATGAAAGGACTCGGCCACATTATTTGTCCTATGACGTTCTCCGAAGACAGTTATGTACCTTTTGATTTTCTTATTTAACCAAACGCGACTTATGTACTTCAAGAATTTACCCATTTTCAGAAATCCCAATGTTTTTACTTCGTTCTTTATGTATGTCCATGCCTCATTGATTATCCCGGCTGGTATTAAGGGTAATATAGAACACATTCCGACTACTCTTTTCTCAGGTTTGGACTTTATATGTCCCAATACCTTTGCCTTCTTCCAAATATTTTTAGAAAAATGCATGTAACAGCCTTTTATCTCCACGCGTGGGAATACTTCCAACATTGCGTTGATTGCTGCAGTTTCATAGTCGCAATGGTACTTTTTAGGCTCCCATTTTGGCAATTGCGCTTTGATTATACGAAGCATTGTGACGTATGCCTCCTTTTTTTTGTCCAAGAGTAGCGCATAAATTAGTGGAACAACATTAGTAATTTTGTTATCACTCCCAATATCACCGTGCAAAGTAAACAGCTGTACGTACGGGTGCGGGCTACATTTGAAAGTGCCATCTCCAAAAAATTCGTCAATGTGGTCAATCATTTCTCTTGCTGGGGAGGTACAGAATATAAGTATTCTTTTTTCTGTGTCGCAACCCAGCATAAAATCAAGAAACTGGTCAGGCACTTCAATTTCGTCCACAGATGAAAAAGTTGTTCTCGATACTCCCGCTGATTTATGCCTCGCGTTATAAAGGGAGTGCTTTAGACTATCGAAACTCGGTATACTGTCTATTAGATCGTAACCTCTGTCTCTCAACTTTGCCTCGTGTCTCTTGTATAATTGTGGCATCGGGACATCTGTGCTTGCTGCCTCATTTTTTAAACTTACAACTGTTTCGGCTATTTCGTTTTTTTCGAAGTTAGGTTGGCAAGAGTGCTCTTTTTCTTTAATTATTTGCATGTCCTGATAAAAATAATATAAACAATGATATAACAAATATTATCAACAAAAAAGTAAGCATACATATACAATTTCAATAAATACTTAAAAGGGTGAGTTTCCACTGACGTCAAGCTGGGGAAAGGAGTGCAGAGTGCAGGGTGTTTTCATTGAAGCGGAGTGGAGCGGAGCTGAGTTCCACTCTCACTCTAAAATGCAGCGTATATTTAGTTACATTAATGTGAAACAGAGGGAGATTACGAGCACTATAATTGACCAATTCACGGTCCACTCCTCTGCACTCCACACAGCTCCGCGTCAGTGGAAACGCACTCTAATACTAATACATACAATCGTACCTTATTAACTGTAACAGATCCACAACATTTGAGTTTTTTGTACATAGAGCGCCACGCGACTCATCTTTAAAAGCTTTCACTTTGTAAAATTGTCGACTTTTTAATAACAAAACATTACCGCCTTTTCTTTCAATTATTCTAACTTCACAATTTTCCGACATTTTCCTTTGGTATGGTGTGAAAACGAGAAATATTCACGCGTCAATATCAACGTCTTAATCATCAATAGACAATTAATCAAAAGAGGTAGTAATTGCATTGCACTTCAGCATTGATAGATAACCTTTTCCTGTTTATTACCAGTAGTTGTTCCATAGATACATTCAATTCCCAGAAGTACAACTAGTTGGACCAAGGAAAGAACAACTCACTCGAGTTGAACCATTGGTAAAGATATTTCCCCATAGAACAACCAGTTGAACCATGGGTAAATTTACTTCTCCGTAGTACAACCAGTTGGACATCGCAGTTGTACCACGGGTCGGGAGTGAATGTTACAAGTCAGCCTCCGCCTTAAGGTTTCATTTAAAACCTTGACAATTGACGATGACAGTCTGACCAACAATTTGCAGTGAGCCTCGTTACTAAAGATAACTCGGTATTTTTTTTAGCATGACATGAGCATTTCTCGTGCAGAGAGCGCGTCAACACGAGAGTAAGACAACGTGTACTAAACAAAACTGAATGATCCATCAAATATAAAAACCAAAGAATTTGACAAACCTGTAGTACCCCTGATTATTTTCATTCACCATTTTTGTCCTGCGATTCAACAGAATTAAATAAATTCCTTTTAATATATGCAGGCAGAGGGCCAACAGCATAATGTTACTGCAGGTATTGATGTCATGCATTAGGCTGAAAGCCAGGCTTTAGTCATAGACCTAGCGGGTATTTCCAAATAATCACCATTGTTTAAGTGTTGCACTACAAACCAAGTTATATCCCTGAATCATTGCTGCTTTATTTAGTTGTGCTTTATGCGGCTATCGGCAAACTCCTTAGTTTGGCAGGTCTCTTAGGCAGCATAGCTGAGTGGTGACCAGTTTCCAAATATATGGTTGGATATTATTTAATTAGAAGATTTGCTTAGACTCTGTTGAGTTGCAGGAGCTTGGGCCTGAGCCTGGTATCAGGCCCCATGTCTCATTTACAAATCGAAAAGATGACTCATATAGGAACACACTTAATATTGTACCTAAACGGTGAATGTAGTAAAATCGATGAATAAAAATGATTCATGGGTATTCTACCAAATATAATTTGCATTCAATGACAGTCGTTGGTATATGTAATACACTTTCCTGTTAACTTGCAAATACCTTTTGGTTTATTTATGTACCTTTACTGCAGTACACAATCAGGAATGTTAATGTACCCACAATGTAAATATTCTTAACGAGACAACTCGTTACTCAAAATCGGAAAACAGGATCTTTCTCGCTCCATCATCAATCATGGGCACTGCACTCGTTCAAACAAAATAACAGCTGATGAAACCAAATACCGACATAACTCAAGTTTGATGCCTAACAAGGACAACATGATGCGAGAAAGAAACGGCAACACGGACTGGATGTACCGTACGCTCCAGATTCACAAAACGTTTTCTCAGTAAAGACAATTTTGTATAAATACCTACCAGGAACGCATAAGCTCGCAGGTACATGAGATTTGATGCGGGGATAAACTTTGAACATCACGAATTGTTTGCGGCTAGCCTCTTAAAATTGCTGTCGCATTATGATTTCCTAGTACACACATTGGCTTCAAAGGCTTCAAAGTTTTATCTATTTGAGCTTTAAACTCGAAGTTTTATGGTCCTTACGGTTTTTGGTCCTATTCATCAAACCTTTAAAATTGGGGATGTTTATGATAGGAAATGACATTTTCAAGACCCAGAAAGCTCATCAACAAGAAAAGTGAAACGGACGTATGTTTTACGAGGAGCTACCTACACGGTACATTATTCATGGTACAAGGTGATGGTAATTGACATGGTACTTTCGATCTTGTCTCGATGTCATGTGTCGCATTCGAAAACGATGATTTCACTTTTATGATGGGTAATCTAATGGGTATTTCCTTCTAAGGGCTTTAAAATGAAAACCTATGACTATATGTGTATAAAAGCTTTCATTCAATAGGGTGACAATTTAAAGACGTAACTTATGTCGTAGTGTTCAGTCAATATCCGAATAGCTACGAGAAAATTCATTACTGCCCAGGGTAGAGAAAAAAAAAACTGTATGTTTGAATACAAACAAAAACCTAACAAAACAAAAACGATATGAAGATCGTTTAATGTTATGAGTTTTTCAATAGTTATGTTAAAAGCTGTTGTTATATGAATGCTAATAAATTGTTTGGTCCTTCGAGCCGAGTCTCTTCCTCAAGCAGAATATTGATCAGCTTGTAATTCATATATAAACACCTAAATCAAATTCAGTCAAAGCGGTTCCTAAACATGATTAGAACATGTGCAAGATAGTCTTGCATATGGTTAACATATTAATGAAGTCGATTGAGTCTTAAAGTAATATGATTATGCTTCGAGATTTGGAATACATCATAGTCTAGAACCCCAAAAAAAAAAAGCTTCAAAAGTTGAAAATACTATACAATTTCCTGTGAGTTTTCTCCATAGGACCAAGTTTTTGGAAATTGTGCCTTTAAATTCTAAACGGCATATTTGGTACCAAAACACTTGAACTTGAAAGTAATTTTATGCATCACACACGCCTGGTGACAAGATAAATAATGAAAATAGATTCTCCAAATAATTTTCTTTTAAATTTCGAACAGAGAAACTGCGCTCAAGTACTTGATAAACACATGTACGACAAACAAAGGCGCGACTTTGGAGGCAGCAGTGTTTTGTTTTAGCACATGCATGTAAATGTATGAAGATTTATTGGATTCTTTATTTTCACATGTGCATAGTGAATTTTAGAGGTCGGCAAAGTGTAGAAAGTTTGGGAATGGTTTGGTTAGTTACAAGCAAGTTAGTCGTGAATTTTAGGAAAGAAAATGGATTATACCAGGTCAATTAAATTAGCTAGCAAAACTCCGCAAACGTTATGGGTATCGTTACGTCGTTTTAGAGTCAACGACCACAGAAATACAGTTTTTTTTGTGTTTTATCCTGCTTAGAGATTGATATATCTATATACTATACTATACTATACTATCACGAAGGAAAATTAAAAAAAAAATGTTTGAAAGTTTTCTATCGATTGATTGGTCTAACTAAAAATTTTGTGATTTAGAATTTATTTAAACTGAACAATTTTCTCCATGGGACCAACTATCGTAATAACGTAATCGAGATCCCTTCAACAACATCCTTGTGCCACAAAGGCTGAAAAGCCGAAACAGTTTTGTAAAGTGTGTCGTCACTCACACTATCGATAGAAAGACTGAAGCTGACGCGACACAGTGCTTCCTTACCCAAACCGTTCGTTCCACCTGCTGAAGACCTACCTGGACATGAGTTGCCTTGGGTAACCTGGAAGTCTTTAAACAGACTCCGGACCCAGGTTGGCCGAAGCAGGAAAAATCTGTTCAGGTGGAGATTCATAGACAACTCCGCCTTGGAGTGTGTTGTGTCCTGTGTGTCCTGTTAGCTGCACGTTACAGGAACTGATGGACGCTAGTGATGGCGCTAAACACGTGACCGAGTTCTGGGCCGAGTCTACTTAGATTGCCATCGACACGCTAAGAAGAGATCCTAATCGAGAAAAAATAATCAAGTGTCCCATACATAACTTCAATACCTATTCGACCCAAATGTAGGGGACGGCTGATTATTTTTCATTTTTGTATATTCTTATTTTTTGCATTTTCCTTGACAATACTATTTATATTTTTTTTTATCAAAAACAAACAGACTAAAAATCATTTAATCGACAATTTTTTTTTAACCCTCCAAGACGACTAACGTTAGTTTTAGTTTTTCATCGTTAAACAAAATTTTTGCGAACACCGACTTAGTTCCGAGTACACACAAAACGTTGATTTTAGATGTCTTGTTTTCTGGAAGCTATACTTGCATAAAAAAAGTGAGAATTTAAAGGAAATGCGATGACTTGATGATATCTTTACTTTACTTCAGTTATAAAAAAGCCCCAGCTTCTATTCTTTACACAACAATCATACTTCGCAGCCAATATTGTTACAAAAAACTCACCATACAAGCAGAAGCAAGAATGTTTCCCGTACTAAAAGACCACAATACCACCAGTAGTGACAATGAATATTCAGCATATCTACTAAACTCAGCTATGCACGTCATAACATCATAAACAGTCCCGTTGTACCAGGATAGCATACTGGTAAAGATACCATTCCAAGTTTTATGACCATTGTCGCGTACAGTGTCTGAACAGCCCGTAAATGTCTATTGGGTTGTGAATGTTCGCTACTCGAATTACAAATGTACAACAAACGATTAAACTGCCTACAACATTTTGTATCGTATATTATTTCTGATTTTGGTACCTTTTGGTCTTCTCATAAATATAGGAAAAGATAAAATGATTAACAATATTGTCACTTGGTCCCGAGACCTCTCGTATACCTACATTATTGGTGTCATTAATCCGAACCGTCTTACCGTCTCTAAGAACCAACAAAACAGAGCAACAGACTACTTTATTATAATACTCATGGAATATGAACTCCTAGTTCCAATGACTACTAGAACAATGTCGGCTTATGCAACTGCAGTCCTGAGTAACTACTCAGGACTAAGAACTTATGAATAAGTAATACATCACCTCACATCTCCTGAGCCCCTAGTACAAATGACTCCCAATACATTTCAGCTGCAGTTACTATTTAAGACAAGGACCTCATAAATAAGCGATCTATTATGTCACTGCTGACTGCTGAGCAATGACATCATAACAAAGTCCCGTTGTACTAGGATTGCATACTGTTCGAGATATTGCTGAATAGCGTAAATTACCATTTTCGCGGACAATGTGAGGTCTTTCACCTTACGCGTGCATCACATTTAAAGCGCGCACAGATTTGAATTTAAGCGAAGGTTGCAGCGCATGTAGTCGCCCACGGCTCGCGCGTTGCATGACGATAGTCTAGGGTTAACAAAACGCGTTGGCAATTATTTAATCTTCAAAATATTATCTTTCTGTTTTAAAGTATCAGCTTCCAGGAGTGACGTGACTCTGACTCGAACGTGTGATAAGCGCACTAAACTCAACCTCGCTAACTTGCCGTTTGCCAAATTTTTACCAATGCACAGCATCTCAGCACCTCATAAGATTAGTTATACAAAAATCCAATTTGTATTCGTAATTCATTCACGCTGATAGACCTCTACATAAATATCTTACCGAAAATGTGACACGCATGAGCCGGATATTCAACGTAAGGAAAAAGGTTCTAATCTAATTAAAATATTTGAACAGAAATATCAAAAGTATTCTAAATGTAGAAAACACATCCTCACCACATTTACACGGTACATCAGCGCATATAATATATCAAGACAAGTGAGATAGTTGATAAATGTGAGCCCCTCCAAGACAAAAACAAAAAATTCTACACTAAATTAAAAACGTAATTGATTTCAGCACAGCCCTAACCCAAGCATTCTAAGCGACACACTCATTATTCAGTACATTTATCCTGTATCTACTTGTGATATAGTTTAAACGGGTTGTCCGCACCAAGGGTGATAGCAACCTGTCTGCGAACACCATGCTTTGCACTCAGAGCTCAAGTTACAATGGCCTGGGTTAAAACACTACGAAGGACCAGTATTTTCTGGTCCTTAGACTCTCAGGACCACGTTTTCAATTGGAGTTCAAGATGTACTGGGCAAATTTATAACAGTAAGTTTAACTTGTTTGTTTCGGCCTTTATTTTAAACAATAAAAGGGGTTTGGTTTTCATAGTGTTTGCGTTTTTAAGGATTTCAATAGATTAAGATTTTTATTTATTTATTGCACAGTAATTAGAATATTATAATGGTAGATATTTCAAAGCTTAAGAACTAGCTCCGTCCTGCGGTTTCATCCGCATAAGTCTCGATCCAGTGGCATTATCGGGATAAAAAGTATCCTATCCTCACCAAGGTCATAGTCTATCCATATGCCAAATTTTATCCAAATCCGTTGAGTCGTTTTAACGTGAAAGCGTAACAAACAAACATACACACATAAAAAAATTAAATATTTTCTCTTTATTAATAAATATAAATATATTAGTTTAGATAAACGGCTGGGATTTTAGTTCCTTTTCCCGGTTAAAAACCGGTATGGGTACCATTTAGCCAGCTGGCCACGCATGGGTGTTGCAAAAGGTAATTAATTAGCCTTTTAAACCAGGTTAAGAATAACACCTGCAGTCCTCTTAAGAGTTAAATGCAATGCAAAATGTTTAATCCATCTGCTAAGTGATTATGGAAATATGACATATAATTACTTACAGGTGTTAGTCATGACAGTGTGACATGTCGAAGGTATTTAAATGTAACATAATTTGCATCAGGTAGACCTGTTTGTGCTTGCAAATATATTATATCAAGAATAATAATAAAACCAGTGCTTATGTATGCTGAATCACAACAAGACCTACTTACGAGTATCTCAAAAAGCCTATAGCATAAAGAAATCTATAGAAGGACATGGTTCCCACACTTAGACTGAGAAAAATTGGTATTCCGTTTCCAACACTCACTTTCGAATGTGGAAGAGTGTTAGAAATCGTGTAGTGTGTCAAAGCACTAACTGAACCTATACATTATATGATACAGCCTAAGTGTCCAAAAAAATAAAACGTATTCGACAAAATTTTTGAAAATATTTTTAACTTCGGTTATTAAAAGCACGTTACCACGTTAGCAACAAGGCATTACCAAAAAATGCAATTAATCAAATTTAGCATTGATTTGATTGGACAGGGCCAATTCATTCTGCCTAGACTTTTCTCAACTATGTTGGGGTCAGCTTCCAGTCTAACCGGATGTAGCTGAATACCAGTATTTTACATGGAGCGACTGCCTATCTGACCTCCACAACCCAGTAACTGGGTAATACGATACCCCTTGGTAAGACTGGTGTCAGACTTTCGGGCTTCTGACGACATTGGACAGGGCCAATTAAAACCGGAAAAAAAAAACTGAAAGCCGAAAATTACCATAATGAAAATCAGTGAGTTCTGAAATGACCTGAAAAACAAATTAAAGTGTGTGTATGTGTGTGTCCGTGTTTGTCTGTGTGAGTGTGTAGTGTGGTATGTATGTGTGTGTGTGTTGTAAGTGTAGTGTAGTGTAGTGCGTGTGTGTTTATTTTTTGTGTGATTGCTGATTGTTCTGAACAGCCGTGCTATTCTGTAAACATCTCACCGTGAAAACTTGGGTGAAGTGAACTTGATGTGAGCTGTCACTGTACCTAAAGCCAAGGATTGACACTATTGACAGCTCACTTTATGCTCACTTCACCTCACTCTTCACGGTGAGACGTTTACAGAATGGATCTACAGTTTTTCCATCATAACATTTTAAATCACAGACCTTTTTCACTCTATGTACACAGCTAAAAATAGAACAGCACTGATTGATCTTCCTGATTTTAACTCGATTTTATAAAACGGGTTAGTATAACGACTCGGCTCAAAGCTACTGTTACGATCAGTAAATCCTGTTTTACTACTGTCTATAGTAAGTTATATTTATATCCTACCGGTTGATGAGTTTGAGTTCAGTATGGCTAACATGACAAGCGCGAGAACGCTCTTTTTCTCGTTTTGTCGAAATTTGTTTACGATTATGACGTCATTCTAATCCCTAACATGACCGTAAATGACGAGTAAACTCAAAAAAGGCACTTTGATACTTCTATATCTCGCGACGAGAAACCGATTTTTTGTTTAATTATTTTGTCTACTCTTCTCGTCGTCAAAATCAAAATACAACAAAATTACAGAAAAATCGCAGATTAACTCGTGTTGAATTGTCAAAAATCGAGATAACTATGGTGTCATGTTAGGGTTTGTCGAAAAAACATCAAGTTTGACAGAACGAGTCGACTATTTTGTATGGTAGCGCTGTCAGAAAACGAGAAAAGTGACAGAAATAGACGACAATAACTCACACGAGAGTGAGTAATTATCGCGTGTGTCATGTTAGGCATACAGGTGACCGCAGCTCGCCGTTCGATAGGGACCAGGCCCGGGTCGACGGCGCGTTGTGTTCCACGCGCGCCTCAAAGAGATGTCAGCACCAACTGACGGGGTCCGTAAGGACCAATGCCTGCTGGGGTTGCGGGTTTGTCCGAAAGGGATATCGCGGCCCCGGAACACAGGCAACGGAAGGAACACGGGTGGGTTTTAGTCAGTAAAAGTCTGACACTCCCTCTCGCTCCGCCCAGAGCGGGAGGAGTCATATGATGATTTCCCTCCCAAAAAAAAAAGAGAAAAAAAAAGGCATACAGGTGACCGTAAGGAATCAGCATGATGTTTTTATGTTTTGGTCCTTGTATACTGTCCAGACCTCCAGACTACTTTACACATAATATTTTATTTTTATCGATGTCGTACCAAAAAGTCTTGATATGTGTTAATTTTATAACTACTTCAACTTATCAAGTATTTTTCCTTTCGTGTTTTATTCAAAAAAATAATGTCAGTCTCTTTATTTATGCGCCTGATGTCTGCGTTCCGCAATCTTGAGGAAATGCGACTGATAGTAAACTATTGTCATTAATAGATAGTACAGACTAATACAGTACAGGTTGATAACTGCTTGTTTTTTTAAGGATTTTATTCGTTTTGTACCGAAGGACCAAAAGCCCAGAGCAGAAAATACTACACACTAATAAAAAAAGCAAACTAGCTATTTTCCGTATGCATAGCAGAGATGTTATAGATGAAGTGTAAATTATTCAGCACAATATTTCAAACACAGCAAATAGAGAAAATCTAATGGATGGACCTGACAGTTACAGACAAGCTCCTGACTAACGAAAGGAAATGAGATTTATCAACCGTTTTGATTTAATCAGTCTAATTTATCAACGATTTCGATTTAATCAATCCGATTTATTAACTTCTGGAACTGACAGATCCTGGGATGAGTGGCTCGTTTTTCAGGCCATTACTTTTATTGGACCAGGCCCAATATAGAAATGAAAAATTGTGAAGTGCAATATTTCATGCGGAATCACCGGTCTGACCCAGTTCTTTTGGGTCTGATGACGTCAACTGAAATTTCAATGGAGTCAATGAGATGAAGGCAATTTAATAGGGATTCGACGGAAATGATGGATTTTTTATACCTATTCTTCTTGTTATCTATATTGGCGTATGTGAGAATAAATTTCATAATATTAAAAAATGCCATTCATAATATTCAAATTTACGAATATATTGACTTATAGCAATATTAAAGAGAACAAAAATTCTTATAACTTAACAATCTTTCGGAATCTTTTAAAGAAGCTGATTTAGCCGTTTACAGTTCCCTTAATTAGCCACATCAAGTGAAACGGGAAGCCAACCTTAATATTCGAACGAAAGACAAAGCTGAATATAGTAAAAAGTAAAATAAACAATAACGTACAACAAAACCTTCGAAATAAATTAAATAAAAAAATAGCCACCCATTCTTACAAATGAATCATACCGACCATAAGCTTTAATCATAGTTATTGCAAATTGTATTTTGTCAGTGACTGTATTTTAACAGATGCCGCGGGAAAATGTCGAGAATAATATTTTTTTACAGCCTTATGCAGTTTTTAATGTAAAGGCAATTAGGACAGTCATCGACAGAATTTATTTCAGTTTTACGATCGTCTAATTGCAGCTAGGTTTGGCTCACAATAATAATTAATTTATATTTTCATAAAAATATATTTTTATTTCATGAATTTAACAGTTTAAGTACACACTCCGAGCGAGTTTACAAGGTAATTTATAACATCTCGTGTACCAGGGTATCATAAACATAGATGCATACAAAAATCTAAAATCGTACACAAAGACCACCATACCAATTAAGAGATGCTCCATTTCTCAGACGTCAATAAAAAAATGTTAAAGCGTGCACTTACTCGAGCGATGATACTGCACACAATTTATTTGATTACAAACTATAAAGAACACTCACGTTCGTGATTACCTGGTACTTGCAGACGGCGTTTATTATAGAAATAATTAGGAATCACTTAACCAAGTTTTATTGTGTAATTAAATTCTATAGGTAATTTAGAGTCTACTGAAATAAAAAAAATAAAAAAATTAACTACGCTACGAACATAGAACCTCCTCCTTTTTGGAATTCTGTTAAAAATAGGTTTTGTTTGTTTTGGTGTAAATAATAGTTTTTTTTCTGTTGAATGTATGTCATAATGTTTTAGTAAAAGTATGAAAACTTGCAAGGGTTCTTCGAGAAGCTGGTTTCGCACCTTTAATGTTTTATTGGTTGTCCAATTCGCAAGAATCTGAGTAGTCATCTAATCAGGCTATAAAAAAAAGAAAGGTGCATTTTAAATAAATCTATGAAATTACAATATGTTCTTCTAAATATAATATAACGCATCATCATCAAACAACGACAACGGTGTACGTATTGTACCTACCACATTTTGCCAGTTATACTTAAGTCCCATGTAATAGGGACGAGCCTATTGCCATCACTAGAGAGCTAAGAGAAATTCATAGTGGAAAAACTCAATAACACTTTGCCTTACCTGGAAATCAAACCTCGGACCTTAAAATGTTGCTCTTTAATTTTCATATTTTTTCTAATTTGGTCCTTATCATCAGACGACTGTTGATTTTAAAATAGACGTAGATACTCGTACATCTACATTAAAACTACACGACTACCAGGCAATCATGAACGCGAGAGTGCTTTTTATAGAACAGGCTAGTTCAATAGTAAGAACTTGACCCCGATCAGACCCTTTGGACTGCAGCTGCATACATTGCAGGCTACCAATAGGGATGTGACCCAATTCGATCTCTCAAGGGCGAGCGTACGCCGCACAATATATGATCGCCTAGTTAAATATCTAATAGATAGATTGTGTTTATGTCTTTGCATTTATCTTTGAGTTTTGAATAAAGTCAGTGAGATTTCATAGAGTGAAGAAAAAGTCAAACAGAAAATAACTTAACGAATGACGGCACACATACTGACCTTTGATTATACATATAAATGTCTAGGTGTCGCGCTGCAAAAGAATTAAAATAAATAGGCCAATGTTTTTATGCTGGTGCGCGTAACAGTTACGCTACACTCGCGCCACATCATTGTTCTTTTCTAGTGTGTCAGCATTTAGCGACAAACAGTTGGACGCTATTTTTTTCGACGAGTTCACAGCTTTGACTGTCTATCTAGACATATATATATATCTTTGGATGCTGCATCAGTATGTTTGTTGTTATTGGTTAAGATCATTTTCTAAGTAGGTACTGGGGGGAAAAGGACCAATTTTTCAAATGCGGACTTTAGAAACTTTCTTCCATAAGGATCTCTTCTTCAATTGATCTCTAGTACGGAGAAATAAACTAAATGTTCTAAAGTAATACTGATAAATCTTATTTAAAATTAATTGGCGAGTTTCATACAATTTCTACAGTAATTTCATATTTTATCATTATCTGATCGTACGCAACATGGTTTGAAGTTTCATCGTTTATATGGATAATTTACTTTTACTACAAGTAACAGCGCAATAAGTTTCTTTATAATTTTCCTATACTTTATTACTGATGCCGTTTTCTATGTCTAGCTGTTGATAACTGATTGCTATGGTTTTATCTTTCTGAGTGTTTTCTCTTAGGAGGTGAAATTCTCTGTCTCGTCTGTTAGTAATATTTCATATACACACTACAACTTCAGTATGCTCTACTGTGCCAAATATTATGTCGAATTATACACGAGTGTTTTTAAATGGTCTTTATTCGTGATTGTTTACAATTATTTCGCAAATCACCCTTTTCATTTTACTTTTCTTGAGTTATATGTCTCAAAAGATTGTGTAAGTTAAACATTTCATTTATGTTGTCTTAATTACAGAAATATCTTATTGATTTGAAAATGGGCGTTTCAGACGCTCCTAGAGAATAGCGCGACTTTGAACGTGTTTAAAGCGGGAATTTCGCATCAATACAAATTATTGTTTCTTCATCTCTGAATACTTTGTTGGTTTGGTGTTGTGTTTAGTTCTGTGATCAGATTGATCACAGAACTAAACACAACACACTTTCAAAAAGCAATGGGACTTTAGAGCTATGAGGAACGGAGTGTAAAGTTCAGTCATCCTCTATTGCAAAGGGAGGATCCTCCGACCAAACCGGTGTCTGGCGGACAACTGCCCAACGATTGATGTCGGATAGTCTTATATGTATATGTCGTTCGCGCGGTAAACTCTAATTGCGCGATGCAGGATTTGTGTGACTTCAGGATTTTGTGTCGTCAGGTCTTTGATGCGTACGCATGTGGTGATGTAGATCCCGCCACAGGACTATGGTTGTATGTTTTTTATTTTATTTATTACTAGCTGCTGCCCGCGGCTTTGCCCGCGCAGACCGTAATTCTTTTTCTAAAATAAACGTAGCCTAAGTTACTCCTTATAACATCTGCCAATGAAAGTCCCGTCAAAATTGGTCCAGTCATTTCGGAGATTAGCAACAAATTGACACACAAAAAATTAAAAATTGTTTTTTTGTATTAGTAACTACCGTATAAACTTTTATATGCACTTAGTAAAAAACTATTATTTTGAGAAACAGACACTTTAACTTGATTTATTTGTATAGTTATAGATTTGGAATACAACAAAAAGTATTCCATCTCTCCTATCAGTCTATCTTCTGTAAAATTAAATACAACAGCATCTATCACGACATATAGGCACAAAACAGCAAAATCCTTTCCTTTTTACCCTAACATTTTTATGCAACAAGGTTTATCTAGTAAGATAAGTACGGGTGTGCTAATGGACTTCCCTAGTCATGGGCGAGCCCGCGGCGACTTGCTAGCTATGGCTGTGAAGTGAGCGGGTTGAGAAGATACTCGGAAAGGATTTGTGTGTCATGGTTTTTCGGGTATCAGGTTCTTGTGACCATTAAAGGGAGGGTTTTTGGTAGAAGATTAGAGAGCCTTCGGTCCTTTGACACGTACGTACAAATACTGTGCAATGTATGTTAAAATTATAATAAGCATGTTGACTGGGGAAAAAGAAACTATTTAGTCCCTCCAGATAATAAAACAATATTAGACACGTATTTTTTGCTTTATCATATTAAAATTATTTAGATAAAACGCAGTAAAGTTGGGGAGTGGAGGCTCGCTAACGTCACAAGTCGGTATAAAATGTACCGGAGAGTGACGTCATGCCAGATTTTAACTCAATGTATTACCGTAATCTTTTGATTACTTACGTAAAAAAAGAAAAAGTACATGTCCATTATTATTTAATAAACAAACGGACAAAAAAATAATCAAAACAGCGAAATATTTGACGTTGCCCACTTTCAGAATAAACGCTCATAACGTATACGTTAACGGTAGCCATTTGTTTCATGCAAAT
The DNA here is from genome assembly GCA_916701695.1 of Agrochola macilenta. Taxonomy (NCBI): domain Eukaryota; kingdom Metazoa; phylum Arthropoda; class Insecta; order Lepidoptera; family Noctuidae; genus Agrochola; species Agrochola macilenta. The sequence continues at coordinate 3,738,283 of OU753572.1, read as the reverse complement.
GTAAATCTGACATAAACCCAACTCAAACTCAAAGCATTTATTTTAAATAAACCAATTACAGGCATTTTTGAATTGTCAAGGGGTCGGTCAGTCAGAAAGATGAAGCTAGTTGCCCATTCCAAAGCGTAGTAGTTTCCTATGGAGTAAAACGGGCATGAAACTCCACGGACACTCTTTTATATCAAAATATTGGTTATATCATGCATGTTGAAATTATACATGTGAGAACAATGTAGAAAGACGTGTACGTTAAAAGCCTTCGTAATAAAAATATAAAAACAATTCATAGTTTCTAAAGAAATAAATAATTTTTGCATTCACTGCAGCGTACAATGTGCATATTTTGCAATAGCTCCTGGCCCCACACTGCATCTCGTATTTTATATCTACGGCGTCTTATCTGGGTGTTGTATTGTTGAGATTCAGTTTAGTCTATCTTGAGAATTTCAACGGAGCTTTATTTTATTTTGTGCACTATAACACTGTGGAGATTTTACCGCTGAATTTTGTACTGTTGGATTTCTTGTTAGAAACTTTCCTTTATTAGATATTTAATTTAGGTACCTATTTTTATCACGAATTTGAAGTGAGTTCTTATTGAAGATAGCCAGTTTTTTAACCGACTTCAAAAAGGAGGAGGTTCTCAATTCAACAGTTTTTTTTTTGCTTCGTGATTACTCCGCCAATTATGAATTAATTTTGATGATTATTTTTTGTTTGGTCATACGGCCTTCATAGGTGGTCCGCTTTTTTTATAAACTTTACTTGGGTACTTTTTGAGTTAGCTTCAATAATACGTATTTTTCTATGTGGATAATGTTATAATAAGTTCCTGTCACTGTTATTTACATAGCAGGTAGTGGTATTCGAATTTACGACAGCTAGAAAATGAAAAAAAAACTTTTTACAAAAAAAGAAAAACTGACTTCCAAAAAAAAAAACACTACAAAGTGGAAAATAACTCGGAAGACCAAAGACACCTAAATCCGAAATTAAAGTTCACTTTGTAGTTTTTTTTTTTTTTGTTAAAAGTTTTTGTCATGTTTATCATTAACGCGTTCGCTATCAAATACTTTATCTACTGCTACACCGCAACAATGTACGAGAAACAAGTTCATGAAGCAAATAACATAGACGGACTGATAAAAAGTTAAATATTGAATAAGATTACTGTTTTCCCCTTACGGAACATCCACTAAATTGGAAAAGATACCTTATTATAATCAGTTGTAGAGACTTGATCAGTGGGTGGGTCTCACTATTCCCGTTGACGGTAATACTGATACTATGTACTTGTATCACTTTTCCAGTTGCGTTTTTATGCCGCAACTATTCGCGACCAAGAAAACGCTTGTTTATTTCAATATTATGACTCGTTTATTTCAATATTATCGATCTGACCACTAGATATTGTTTTTGACAATTTATCTATTGACAATATTTATAAATAAATACATAAAACCCTGCTTTGACAGTTATTTGTTTTCAGATAAAGTTTAATTATGTCTTGTTGTGGCCATTTTCTGTAGGATATCGTCCATTATGATTTTTCACCAGACGTTTAAAAAAACGCTCTAAATGGGAATACGGAGACATTTTATAGGACGACACGAGTCTCACTTTCCATTCGTCGTTTCTTAAATCAATGAGAATAGTGAGAGTGATTTGAAAAAAAAACGTGCCGTCTCAGTATTACCATTGCAATGGGTAATGAGAATAGTGAGACCCACCCTGATCAGCAGGAAGACGAGAAAGTTTGTCTTATTTCTAGATGGTCACAGTGCTGTAAGTCGTTGACAAATATGTTACGTCAATCGTGATCAGTCATTATAAACCCTAAGCAAACCCGGTAAAATTACTCTCCTATAGTTGAATCACATCAATCTTATCATGTTCATAACAATCTGTACTTCTAATACTCACTGTCCCCATCTCCTTGTTACAGCCGCATCATGGTGCGAGGGTGCCCGCGACGCCACCTGCCCCAGGATCTGTGGGCCCTCACTGCAAAGTGAACCGGTCTGCGCTACTGACGGGTACATCTACCCTTCACTCTGTGAGATGAGGAAGAAGACTTGTGGAAAAGGTACGAATATCTCATATATTACCAACATTTTAGCCTGTACTGTCTGTGTTGCTAAGAGGTCCAGCTGATTCCCTTAGGATTAGTCGGAGAATGTGCTGCAGGAAAGCTTCAACATAAGGACATATTACACGCCAGTTTTATGCCCCAGGCGTTGGGCTGTCGTCGGAAATCGCAGGCCTTTTCCACCGTAGGTGCGGGCTTGCAGACGGTGAGCAATGGGTAGCTCGCCGTCCGATAAGGACTAGGCCCTGGTCGAATCCATGGTAACAGTTTTCGCGTCGATGTCCCTGCCACTCTGTTTAAGACAGAGATATGTCCGAACATGTGTATGTAGCCACCACGTTTTGACCTCGTGTAAAAGAAACATTGAAAAGAACAGTTCTCAAAAGAACTATGGTCACAGCACGTTTTAGACATTCTGTACAAGAAACACGGAATAAATATTGTACAGGAACTGCCGACGCCACACGCCGTCGGCCTTCGCCCCAATCTTCAGCCGCACGCACGAGCACAACACACACATCTTCACTGGACACTGCCGCATCGATGAATGCGGGCGCCAGCTTGTGTCACCTATATTTATAACATCAGCGCCATGAGCGGCAAGGTGCGCCCGTGCGCGAGCTCGCGACTGCAGCGACAACGTGCGGAACAAATGGACAACAGTGTGCTGCGATCTGATTGGTTCAAACTCTTGAAGTATCCTTAGTTGTACTGTTTAGCCTGTATTTGTAAATAGTATTTAAGTAGGAACATTTTATAATAAAAATACAGTATTATTTTCAATCTTTACAATCTGGAGTCCGAGTTTCCTTTCAACCAACCTACGATACTCCTCCAAAGTGGTGACCCCGAACAAAACACACCTGATCTGAAGAAAAATTTTCAACCGTCGAAGAATTATCGCTGCGCACCGATTTCAAGATGCCGAATCCCTGTCCAACTGAAGAACAATCAAGCCCGTCGACATCACACAACGTCACGAAGGCTGAAGCTGCCGGTATCTCTCACCATGCGCATTCCACCATTCTGGCGCGATCGACCACGACTCTGGTTTATAAGCTTCGAGGCCGCAACCAACGATCTAAAGAGAGGCCAAGCACAGCTCGCCCAGATGGTCATAGCACAGCTGGAAAAGCAAGACATCGAGCAGATCGTGGATTTACTGTACAACCCACCAGAGACGGATCAGTACAAAGCCATCAAAGAAAGGCTCATATCCGCCTATGAAGAATCTGATAGCCGTCAGTTCCAGAAGTTGCTATCTGAGATGGAACTCGGAGATCAGAAGCCGACCCAATTACTCCGCCGCATGAGAAGCCTTGCCAGAGACAAAGTTCCCGACTCCACCCTACGTCTCATGTGGACCAACCACCTTCCATCACACGTCCGCTCAGTCCTGGCAGTCAGCGAATCATTCAGTACTAAGACAGTGCTCGAAGAACTCGCGCTACTCGCCGATAAAATGATGGAGCAGACTGCATCAACAGAAGTCGCAGCCGTGCAGTCAACCGCATCACTTCCACCATCCGCACCGCAAGCAGATACGCAGTTTCTCATCAACGAGATAAAAAAGTTATCGCTAGAAATAGCTGAGTTAAAAGCGAGACCACAATACGACAACCATCGGCGCAGCCGCTACCCATCTCGTCACCGCCACTCATCGCGATCACGCAATCGATCAGCATCGCCATCACCATTCTGCTATTATCACCGACGTTTCAAAGAGCAAGCTAGACGCTGCACATCACCGTGCTCATTCAAGAAGCAAAATGCGGAAAACTAGACAGGACGTTGGCAGAGGCGGACACCGGCGTTCAAGATAAATCACACCGCCTATATATCACTGATAGAAGCTCAAAGCTATCATTCTTGGTTGACACGGGAGCCAACATTTCCGTGCTACCGAGAAGAAAGGGACAAGTAGCAACGCCGTTACCATTTCAACTATACGCAGCGAACAACACTACTATAGCTACGTATGGCGAGAAAACACTATCTCTTGACTTCAATCTACGACGCCCTTACAAATGGAAATTCATCGTAGCTGACGTTTCGAAGCCAATACTCGGAGCCGATTTCCTCAAGCATCACCAACTCATCGTCGATTTGAAAAACAGAAGATTAATCGACGGTGTTACGAGCTTAAAGGTAAATGCCCCGGTACGAGTATCAAACGTGCCTACCATACGCAGTATCGACATGTCGCAATCATACCACGACATACTAGCTCAATATCCCGGCATCACGAGATTAACATCGATGAAATTAAACTCCAATATCAACGTGCAACATTTCATCGAAACGCAAGGGCAACCTATACATTGCCGTGCCCGACCAATCCCACCACATCGCTTCGAAACAGTCAAGAAGGAATTTGAAAACATGATCGAACAAGGATTATGCAGACCCAGTAAAAGCCCGTGGGCATCACCTCTACACATCGTGCCCAAGAAGAATGGCGATATTAGAGTTTGTGGTGACTATCGCCGACTCAACTCCATCACCATACCAGATCGCTACCCCGTTCCACGCATCAAAGACTTTACTCATCATCTATCCGGAAAAACTATCTTCTCAACAATAGACCTCAACCGTGCATACCAACAACTGAGTGTAAGAGAAGAAGACATTGAGAAGACAGCGATCATCACTCCAATGGGATTATTTGAATTTCCACGTATGTGCCCTGGTTTGAAAAACGCGGGACAAACGTTTCAACGGTACATCCATGAAGTACTACGAGGATTGGATTTTGTCTTTCCGTTCATCGACGATTTGTTGCTGGCATCAGAAAACGAAGCCCAACACCGAGAACACCTTCACAGCGTTCTGAAGAGATTAGAAGATAATGGCATCACTATCAACCCCGCCAAATGCAATCTAGGACAACCAAAAGTTCAGTTCCTAGGATACACCGTATCAACAGAAGGTATCAAACCACCAGAACATAAAATTCAAGTGATCACCAACTATCCTAAGCCGACGACAATCGAAGAGTTAAGAAGATTTCTCGGCATGATAAATTTCTATCGCGATCACATACCAAACGCCGCATCACTACAAGCACCACTAAATTCATACCTACATAATGTCAAGAAGAGGGACAAAACTCCAATCACGTGGACCGATGACGCAACTCACGCATTCGAGCATTGTAAAGCTAGCATAATAAACGCAGCTCTCCTCGCTCACCCATCGCATCAAGCAACACTTGCCTTATTTTGCGACGCATCCGACAACTCAGCTGGCGCCGTACTACAACAATACATAAATGAAACATGGCAACCGCTCGGATATTATTCCAAGAAATTCACCGATGCGCAAAAGAAGTATTCTACTTTCGATCGTGAGCTAGTTGCAATCTATATGGCAGTCAAACATTTCCGCAAAACATTCGAAGGACGTCACCTCATCATATTCACTGACCACAAGCCGCTAACATTCGTAATGTCGAAGACTAATTTAAACTCAGAAACACCGAGGCGAACGAGACAACTTTTGTTTATCAGCGAATTCACTACCGACATAAGGCACGTAAGCGGTAAACAAAACGTCGTCGCCGACACACTCAGCCGCATAGAAACAATCTCATGCCCATCTACAATCAACTACAACGACATAGCTAGCGCGCAAGAAAAGGACAGCAACATTCAAGAATTATTATCACAAACAAACATCACTCTCAAGAAGATAATGATACCTAACACCGACGTCGAGTTATTGTGCGAAACATCTACCCCATATATACGTCCGTACATACCTGAGCAATACAGACAAGAAGTTTTTGACAGCGTGCACAATATCAGTCATCCCGGTACGCGCACGACTCGCAAACTTACAACGCAAAAATACTTTTGGCCATCAATGAACGCAGACATCAGCCGCTGGACTCGAACCTGTATACATTGTCAGAAAAGCAAGATTCAACGACACACATTCTCGAACATCTCATCCTTCCCGCCAAGCGAGCGATTTCAACATTTACATGTTGACATCGTCGGACCGCTACCTACAACAGCTCAAGGTCATCGTTATTTAGTAACAATGATCGACCGACTAACGAAGTGGCCCGAAGCAATTCCTACCGACGAAATAACAGCTGATCGAATAGCCGATATCGTCTATCAACATTGGATTGCAAGATTTGGGTGCCCGACCACATTAACAAGCGACCAAGGTCGCCAGTTCGAGAGCCAATTGTTTCAAAACCTAATGAAGCAAATTGGAATCAAGAAAAATCGCACAACACCATACCATCCACAAAGCAATGGTATCGTCGAACGGTGGCATCGATCCCTCAAAACTGCATTACGCACCAGAATCTCCGACTCAAGTAAATGGATCGACGAGCTACCTACCGTCCTACTTGGATTGCGAGCCGCACTTCGCACTGACACCGGTATGAGCGCCGCAGAACTTACCTATGGTTACAATTTGCGTCTACCCGGCGAATTTTTTTCTGCAAGTACCCACACACCTGCGATGGATTATACTTACGTAGAAAAACTGCGTGATATTATTCAAGCAAACAAGCCGCAAGTCATCACAGAGCATCACAGCAATAATAAACGCATGTTCGTGCATGAAGATTTACGCAAGTGCAGTCATGTATTTGTCAGAACGGACGCAGTTAAGAAGCCATTACAGACTCCATACGAAGGCCCATACCGAGTTATAAGCCGAACAGAAAAGGTATATTCCATTCAGCTACCAAATCGGCAAGCAAACATATCAATCGATCGACTGAAGCCTGCATATGTCGTCACCGAATACACCAGCACCTTACCATCAACCAACGTTACCATTACCAACCGAACCAAGAGCTGTACCACTCCAACCGTTACCAAGCATCAAGCAACTCCAACTCAACAAGTACCTCCGGCCAACGTGACGTCACAGCCCGCCGTCATCAAAACAACACGCACGGGCCGTGCCATCAAGCTGCCGGTACGCTTCGCTTGAAGGGGAGTACTGTAGCCACCACGTTTTGACCTCGTGTAAAAGAAACATTGAAAAGAACAGTTCTCAAAAGAACTATGGTCACAGCACGTTTTAGACAAGAAACACGGAATAAATATTGTACAGGAACTGCCGACGCCACACGCCGTCGGCCTTCGCCCCAATCTTCAGCCGCACGCACGAGCACAACACACACATCTTCACTGGACACTGCCGCATCGATGAATGCGGGCGCCAGCTTGTGTCACCTATATTTATAACATCAGCGCCATGAGCGGCGAGGTGCGCCCGTGCGCGAGCTCGCGACTGCAGCGACAACGTGCGGAACAAATGGACAACAGTGTGCTGCGATCTGATTGGTTCAAACTCTTGAAGTATCCTTAGTTGTACTGTTTAGCCTGTATTTGTAAATAGTATTTAAGTAGGAACATTTTATAATAAAAATACAGTATTATTTTCAATCTTTACAATCTGGAGTCCGAGTTTCCTTTCAACCAACCTACGATACTCCTCCAAATGTACATAAAAAATAAAAAATATAACATCCGAATTGATAACCTCCTTCTTTTGGAAGTCGGTTAAAAATTAATTTCAGACTGGACAGATTTGAACTTAAAAAAAGACTGGAACCTCGAGTGTTTCCTAGCCGACTACTCTAAGAAACACTACGGTGTTTCACCGACCGACCTCATCTAATTTAAAAAATATGATCTATAAACCTACCTACTGAAATAAACATAATCCATCATTTATTTATCAGAAACTATAAAATTGCTTCCTAATATTTCAGGAGTACGCCTAGCTCAGGACCAGACATCCTGCTCCCGAGCACAGGGGTCTAAATGTGATCATCGGTGTACTTCGGAGCGAGACCCAGTCTGCGGGACCAATGGCAGGACTTACCTCAATAGATGCATGCTACAAGTCGAGATTTGCCGGTAAGTTGTCAATATTTATTTTATTTATTTATCTTCGTTCATCTGCCATTATAGGATAACTCAATGCAATAAATATAATATGCTATATATCTACACTATCTACAGTTAAACCAGAATAAAAAATGAATAGTTTAAAAAACACTAGAAAAACACGCTTTTAGTCGTCATCTTCCGGCTCCATCATCAGATCAGTTCGACAGTACCATATTATTGTATTGTCATCAGAACTACATACAGCTGCCAATTTTCATTACGCTACGACCCTTGGAAGATGCTTAAATTACTTACCTTAGATTCTATTACATAGTTAGTTACTTAGGGCTGATTTCTGATGAAACTGAACGCGATCAGCATTTCTAAAACGCGTTCAAGAGCTGTCAGTGTCAAAATTGTTATGGAATATTGTACACTGACAGCTCTTGAACGCGTTTAGATGTGCGCGAAAGCGTGTTTTTCGACCGAAAATCGAAAAGCGTGTTAAAAAGTATGTCATGTCCTTTAGTAACCTTCGTGTTTCCGAATTAGTACGAACGTCACGCCACAGAGTAAACCCTCACAGAGGCAAAGCTTCTAAGTTTTATAATACTGCGCTTTGTAGTAGTGTACCTATCATTGCGCGTATGTATGACGTCCGTCTCTCTGTCGGTTTACCTATTCCGGTCGCAGATCGCCATTTGTCACTTGAAACGTTTTTTCGTTTTTGCGTTTTGGGGGACTGTCTTATGTAATTTTTGACGTTCGAAAAGTGCTGATTCTCAGCCTAGTTTGAATAAATGACTTTTGATTTGATTTTGATTTAAATGACTTTTGATTTGACTTGATTTGATTTTGGCATTACATAGATCAATACATTTTGAAATCATGATAATACAAAATAGAATAGGAAAATACTTCCATGGTTAATGTAACAGTTATAATAAATATATTGGATTTCATCATCGCGCGTTCTTATTTTCGAAGATAGGCCCTAATTCCCAAAGTGATTTTTTTTCTTGGAATAGAAATCTTAACTAGTATCCGAATTCATATAATAAATGCGAAAGTGAGTTTTCATTGGCGCCAAAAATGCACCATTTTGTTTATTTTTATTTTTAATATACCCCGCGCAATAAAGACAAATCTAACGACATATCATTCATAATAATCGGTTGAGCCGTTTAGTAGTTATGAGGGAACATAGAGACGGACACACATACATACAGGTCAAACACATAACCCTCCTTTTTTGGCTTCGCTGCAGTCGGGTAGAAATAAGTAGTTAATAATAGTAATGAAATGACAAATCTTCAATCCAAATCTAATCAATATATATATTTTTTTTCTTTTTCTCCTTTTAATCTTGATCTTGAATTCATGCAAGCCTAGTACTTTTTGGTAGGTTACTGTTCAGAACTTGTACACGTGCGTGTCGTGAACAGAATACCGTCTTCACGAGTTAATTGAACCAGTCTGAAGCCGGGGTGGGTCGTTAGTGTACTAGAATATTGGTTATATTGTACCAATTTTTTATCTCAAAATTCTGCTGCTTTGATTAGCTTCCATTGTAGTCACATGGACATATATCATTATGTTCAGATTGATTTGTGATAATATCTTCAACGTCTTCAACATCTTCAACCTCTTCAACGAATTGTACTTTTTGTTTTTCAGAGTCGGCATTGGACTGTCCCATTTGGGTGCTTGCAACAACATCAGTGCTCACCGTGAAAATTGCCCTGTCGACTGTTCCCAGGCTCCTCTCGATGGTCCCATTTGCGGTTCTGATGGAAACGTGTACAAAAGCACTTGTCAGATGAAGCTATTAACTTGTGGGTGAGTGTCTTTATTCTATAATGCCCTAGTACCTGATTGGGGGTAACAAAATTAGCAATAAATTAGCTATCAAAATTATATTTGCTGCAAATCGACATATTTTCATAAAATAGTCTAATTTGCAGCAACAATGCTGTTTTAAAATTTAGTAATATTATTTTATCATAATTACCGCGTAATGAATTTTGATCAACATCAACGTAAAATAGTGTAAAAAACGTAAGGAATTTTGCATTTTTGTTAAAATTGTAAATTAAATAAATACCTAAAGATCATTTAATAGATAAACATATAAGGGGTATTCGGCGAGTTTGGAAAATAAGGGGGCGGCCAATTTTCATTTATCGTAACTTATGAAAAAATGTTATCCAGCACAAGGTTTTAAAAAAAAATGTATGTTATTTGTAAAGAAAAGCAAAATATAACCAAATTATAAAAATACAATTTCAAAGCTCATTGGCCTCAGGCCAAATAAATCCGCTTTTACGATGGAAATCCTTTGACTAAACATTTTCCAAATTACCCAAATTAATCCTTTGAAATAAAATTCCAGGCAAGGTGTGGTACGGACGAATAAAAAGCATTGCCAGACTACCCGTCATTGCCGCGAATCTTGTTGGCGCGTCGCCAGACCAACGTGTGGATCCGATGGAAAGCTGTATGCCAACGCCTGCAGGATGAAGGCTAGCAATTGCGGGTATGTACTTTTGAAACTATAAAGAGAGGAGAAGAATTTTGAATGGTCGTTTTGATTTTACAGAAGAGTAATCTGTGTGGGATTGGTCCTTAATCAAGGAAGTGTATTTCTTTGAATATCGTACAAATATTATTAACGCGAACGTTTGTGAGGATGGATGTTTGTTAATGTTTGACGCAAACACTACTGAACGGATTTGGATGAAATTTGGCATGCAGATAGGTTGTAACCTGAATTAATTCATAGGATACTTTTTATCTCGATATTCCCACGGGATAGTGACTTATATGGGTGAAACCACGGGGCGCAGCTAGTTACACAATACAACTTGGCTAAGTGATTCCTAATTATTAGGTAATCACGAACAGGAGAGTGTTCTTTATAGTTTGTAATCAAATACTCGTAAACTCTGTGCAGTATCATCGGTCGAGTAAGTTCACGCTTTAACTTTCTTTTTATTGAAATAAAGTTTCATGGGGGAGGACCATCAACTAAAAAACTATGAGGCGCTCTCCTAAAAAAAAGTTTGCTTTCTATTAGGACTCGGGTTATAATTAGGGTTTCTCATTTCCCGACTTTTTTTTGTTCCCGGATACCGAGACTTCTCGAGCACCATTTCCCGGGAATTCCCGGGAAGTCGGGAATTTGATTAACCTCAATAAAAATGTATGAAAAATGTTTTAAAATAAAATACGCATTTTCGTAATCAACAATATGTTCATTTTAATCAGTCTTCGTCAATTAACAAAAAAAATGCCTTCTTAATTTCCTTTAAAATCACAGAGTTTTAACCGAGATTTTAGAAGGCTGAACCGGAAGAAGATGGAGTTGGTTCTTCTGCTCCAGCTTGTGTCTTTACCGAAATCTTGTGTACAAGCTCTAGGTGTTTTATTAGTCCGCTTGTGTTTGAGTCTTTTATAGAGAGCTGTTTCGGGCATTTCAGGCATTGTGCTGTCAACGAATCTTTATTCTTCGAAAAATACTTCCACACTTTCGAATTCTCCATACCTTTAAAAAATACATCATGTTGTTTACTATACCAGATAAAAATAGTAATAAAAATAACATGCGCGGAACGCTGATTCATTTCTAGGTAAAATACGTACCTATTGTTTGTTAAGTGGAAAGAGTCATAAAAGTGAGAGTTTGTTTAATAAAATGTTGGGCATTGGATCTAATATGAATTTGTATTAAAATATATGATTAAAATAAACTCCGCTTTAGGTATTAACATAAATTGAAAAACAAACTGCACTAGTAAACGTGAAAGTAAAAAATTTAAATAAGATATTTCTGCGAGTGCACAATTTCACAACAATGGATCCCCATTGTTGTGAAATTGTGCACTTAATTCATATTTATTTGCTACTTATTCCATAAATAAGTTATGTAATCAAGAAATATAATATTAGGTACTTACCAAACAGTGAGATCACAGGGTGGGGTGGGCGGAAGGTGGGTGCCTTAATCCACCTAGAGAGTTGGCAAATCCTGAACTTAAACCAGATACAGTGAAAATTTTAAGTTCATTTAGTACTGAACCACATAACGTGAATGTTCAATGGAACATCCCAAAAACAATCTCACACGAAGACCCCATCTGATTCAGGCTAGAAAGCCGAATGCAGATAAAAGGAGAATAAACAAAAACACATTACGACCGTTTTTTTGACTTTTTTTTCAGTTGCTACGTTGAAATTTAGCTCGGTCATATTATTAATCGTAATATAATTTACGTTTTCAGTAAACACGTCTTTGAAGTACCAATGTCATTCTGCGTATCACAAGAGAGAACATCGGGAGGGGAGTCATGTCCTAAGGACTGCCTAGGACAGAAAGAGAAGCTGGTCTGCGGCTCCGATGAAATGGTTTACAGGAACGAGTGTGAGATGAAGATGTTGAATTGTGGGTAAGTAGTAAAGAGAGAGAGAGGGAAAAAGACAAAGCATTAAGGAGTTCTAATGCTTCATAAGTATGTAGGAAACAGTAAATAAGTCAGATGCACGGATACGGTTTGATTTGTACATAGTGTATTGTGTGGTTATAATCACGACCGATAACTCTTTAGAGCTCTAGAATTATATACGGAATGACATTGACAGAGAGACGCTGTTGGTAAACATTTGTGATAATGTTTCGTGAATCGTTCATTTTGATTTTAACCACGCGCCTATAGGTTAAAATGCGTTCCTGACACGTGTCTGTTGGACTATTTCTAGTATTAATAAGGATCAAATTCGCAAAACACATATACGTTAGCATGAAAGTGACAGGTGTCAAGACCGCATTCTTTCCACGGTCGGACTGTAGTAACAAGGTACAAATTTGTATATGTGATAATCAGATAGTTTGAAGACTAGTGAACCAAATCATGAGGTCGAATATATCGGACAGTGCGTGGTCACAACTATAAAATGAATAAACAATAGTACACTTAATAGGGACGTGACTGGGAAAAATAAAACTATTAAGTCCTTCAGTCAGATAATAAAAAAAATATTAGACACGTATTTTTTGCTATATGATATTAATAAAAAATGGTCGCTACGTCACAAGTCAGTATAAAATCTACCGGGGAGTGACGTCATGCCACATTTTAACGTATTTCCTACTCAATGTATTGCCGTAATCTTTTGATTACGTAAAAAAAGAAAAAATACGTGTCCAATATTTTTTAATAATCTACCTGACGGACAAAAACAAATTTTTAGTCAACATCCCTAATAATGGCAATGGGCACATGATGGCCGATGGGGCCGAAAGGTTCTGGAGTGGCAACAGTGTACCGGAAGATTTAGCGTTGGAAGGCTGCCACAAGGTGGACCGATGACCTTCTCACAAGGTCATCAGTCCATCTTGTGGGAGGCCGCAGGAATCCGCTGGATGTGGGAAGCACAGAACCAGTGACGGTGCTTGGGGGAGGCCTATGTCCAGCAGGTGCCGTCTTTCGGCTGAAATGATATGATGATAATGACACAATACTGAGGAAAACAGTACTTACTCATTGAACCAATCAGGCAAGTTGCAACAGGGGTACAAGGGCAACCAGGCATATAACCTAAAAAGAAAACAGAATTAAGTATAAATAAGTTAAAAGCGCTTGCTCACATTGTGTTGGCGACATCTTACTATAAAAATTTAAGTACCTCAGCTGCCAGCGCCGTCTCCCGAATTAGCTGCCGTCGCCGGTTGCTAAATTGGCTGCCGGCACCGGTTGCTAAATTGGCTGACGGCACCGGTTGCTAAATTGGCTGACGGCACCGGTTGCTAAATTGGCTGACGGCACCGGTTGCTAAATTGGCTGCCAGCACCGGTTGCTGAATTGGCTGACGGCACCGGTTGCTAAATTGGCTGCCAGCACCGGTTGCTGAATTGGCTGCCGGCACCGGTTGCTGAATTGGCTGCCGGCACCGGTTGCTGAATTGGCTGCCGGCACCGGTTGCTGAATTGGCTGCCGGCACCGGTTGCTGAATTGGCTGCCGGCACCGGTTGCTGAATTGGCTGCCGGCACCGTTTGCTGAATTGGCTGCCGGCACCGGTTGCTGAATTGGCTTCCGGCGCCGGTTGCTGAATTGGCTTCCGGCGCCGGTTGCTGAATTGGCTGACGGCGCTTGTTGCTGAATTGGCTGCCGGCGCCGGTTGCTGAATTGGCTGCCGGCGCAGGTTGCTGAATTGGCTTCCGGCTCTGGTTGCTGAATTGGTTGACGGCGCCAGCGCCTGAATTGGCTGCCGGCACCGGTTGCTGAATTGGCTGCCAGCGCCGGTTGCTGAATTGGCTGCCGGCGCTGACTTTGGATAAAAAGCGGAAAATGGGGTTGACGATTTGGCTTAAGGATTAGATAGGCGGGATTAATATATTTCCATAATCAATAATTCTCATATATCAGTAATCAAGTAAGTACTACCCGGGACCGAAGCAGTTAGATAAAAAAAAAAATCTTCACAGGGGGGTTCAGAATCATGTACTGAATCCATGGTAACACGGGCCTACTCCCTAAGCGAAATCCGTAGTTTCGGCCGACGCTACGGGCACTTTCTTCTCCTTCTTGCTTACGGTAAGTCTGTAAGTGAGACGGAGAATGAAGCGCCCGTAACGACGGCCGTAACTACGGATTTCGCTTAGGGAGTAGGCCCCCAGTTTTCGCGTCCATGTCTCTGACACCCTATATAACGCAATGAATATTCTTCAACTGTCAAAATGAAACAGATTGTGATCGATCGTGTGTTACACAATTAGGGTGCAGTTCTTAGAAACTTGGTTTCTTTATTAAACTTTAATATCTTCAACAGGAGTGTAAGCAATAGAAAGATTGTAAAGAAGGTGGACATGGAGAAGTGTCGCGGCAAAATGAACAGGTGCATGAAGGTCAAGTGTCCCGCTGACCTTGACCCCGTCTGTGGAACCGACCAGAAGGTGTACAACAACCCTTGCTTCTTGAAGGTCGCTACTTGCCTGTGAGTATCTATTGAGTTTTTATGTTGTCCTAGTAGATTTTAATTTCATTTTTTTTTGTTGTTTCATTATTTAATGTTTTATAGCTTGGCTCTGAACATTCCGTTTAACATTGTGTGATTTTATTCAACCGTTTTTTTAATGAGTAGATTTTGTGTTTATTATAAAAAAAGATATACTTGGTAATAGCCATAAGCTGAAATTTCATAATTTTACAACTACAAAATATTCTAGTCTTATATTTTGGAAAACTATATTTTCCTTTTTATTAGATTAAAGAAAGAAAGAAAATGTATTTATTGAGACTGGCACAGGAAATTACAAATTAAACTAAAAAACACTAAACATAAATAAAAAATAAAAAATTAAGCAGGAAGTACGAGGCCAAAAGGCTCCTACCTCAGAATGATGCGTCGTGCAGACCGACGCCACGCGACTCTAACAAAACAATTTCTAAGAAAATTGCACGGTAGAACAATAATATCGGCGTGGTGTCGCGTGACAAGTCGCGCTAGTCTGCACGAGCCTTAATACCATTGCAACTTTACTATTAAAGTATGAACTTTCATTCGATCTTAAAGGGTTACCTATCATAAGTTCGAAAAGATTTGACCGAATTTCATTTCACCTAAAACTTTTCAACTATTATCGTTTCGTTTTTTTTTACTTCATCGAAGTCACGTCTGCCACTGTATCAGTTGACCTATTATCAATTCGATTTTTTTCATTACTCCGGTGTTTCATTTGGTCGAAAAACTTTTTACCGAAGTTACACTTAACCGAAATAACATTTGTTCGAAGTATTATATTTCCGAACATTTATTATACCACGAGGTATGGATGGGTCAAGGAAGGATGCTTGCTTCAAGCATGCAGCATGCAAGCAGGCATGCAGCATGCAATCAGGCATCCAGCATCCAAGCAAGCATGCAGCGTGCAAACAAGCATGCAACATGCACGCAGGCGTGCAACATGCAGCAAGCATTGTTTCTGTCACGGCTCCAGCGCTGCGGGGTTTGGGCGGCCCCACGCGAGCTTATCGTTGCAGGTGGTTTGAAGGCCTGCCGCCACGGCCGAGGCTGGCCGGTGAAGCCGGCCAGCAAACCGAAGCTGCGGTGGTGAGCGTCCGCCCGACCCCTCCGCGCCTACGCGGGTTTAAATTACACTCTAGGGGTAGGGCATACAAGACTACGTGGAGTCGGTTTTGCAGCGATTCGTTTCTGTCACAAAATTTTGTAGCACAACATATTGACTTTTTATGACACTATTTTAATTTAATATTGAAAAATATTGTTTCGGTGTGGTGAAAATATGGTAAATGAATCATTGGGCAAATGAAAAAAGTTCAAAAGACGCTTCGGTCAATAGCAAAAAGTTATTTTGTAAATCGGTGAAATAAAAAATGGAGAAATAATATCATCATCAACCGGTAGCCTTTTACTAACTCTTTAAAAAGACGTGTGTGATTACAGTAAAGGAATTCAACTGGCGCACTTCGGTAACTGCACACTACTGCCTCGGTTCAAGGAGGACTGCCCGGACACCTGCGAGAACGTGGTGGACCAACCCGTCTGCGGCTCCGATGGAAATGTTTATAAGTGAGTAGATTTGGTGCAAACGTCATTCATCATCGCCTTATCTCAATGTATTTGTGCTTGACGCAATGCGTCTTATTCTTCCTCGATTTTAGAATTCAATGCAATGGCAAGGTTTTATATAAGTTGGAGAACTGTGCTTATTTGGTTACCTCTTTAATATTCAGTAGTACACATAAAAACTATTAACGAACTAAAATATGAGTCGAAGAATTCCTTCGCATCTCTGTCGACTGGTAATGCACCCAAGAGACTGGCGGCAGTGCCACGTTGTATGGCAATGCTTAACCTCTTGCCAAGGTAAAAGCCAGCCACGGTCACGGGAAGTGTCAACCAGCCGTTTGGAGATTTCGTTGAACGAACCATGAGCACTCAGACCCCACCCCAAACGGCGTGAAAATATAATTACCTGATAGTTATATACCTAATGTAACTGGAGATTTACAAAACTTTATTAGGTAGAGAATCTAATTAAAATTTTACTTGGTCTGCCAAAATGAGGTCTTTATAAAGATAAATTAAAATCTTTAATTCGATCAGACATATTTCCCAAATTAATAACCTAATTTTCGATTTCATCATCCTCCTACTAAAACATAATGCTGGGGAGTTTGTTACACCACTTCTTCTTCCCAGCTAACGCACTAGGAAGTGGTGAAGGGTGGGCGTTTAGGGAGACTGTCTTATCTAATTTTGACGTTCGAAAAGTGCTGATTCTCAGCCTTGTTTGAATAAATGACTTTTCATTTTGATTTTTGAAACCAACACCCACTTTACCAACAGATCAGAATGCGAGCTCCGCCTCGCGACATGCGGCCAGCACGTGGTGCCGGTGGCGGCGCCGCACTGCCGCACGACGGCGCTGTGCCACGAGGACTGCCCCGAAACTCCCGCCTTCATCTGCGGCTCCGACAACCGGTTCTATAAGAACGAGTGTTTGATGAAGAAGGAGAATTGCGGGTGAGTACCATCGGTATTTTTTACGGATGCGAGACGTGTAGGACCGGTTGATGTGGTGATACTTGGGGGAGGCCTATGTCCGGCACGGCGCGGCATACGCTGGCAGAGTGTGCCGCTTGGGAGGAGCCACGCCGTGCCCTCATCTCAGAAGTAGGCAGTGACTTGTCGCTAGCCGTAGTGAATGCGATGGTCGGCGGCGGCGAGTCCTGGGACGCGGTGGTTTCCTACTGCGAGACAGTCGTCTCGCAGAAGGAGGCTGCGGAAAGGGCGAGGGAGATCTCGTCCACTCACCCGGCCCGCAGCAGGCGCACCGGGCGTCGGCGGAGGGCGGATAACGAACTTGAACTTGAACTTTGTGACAAATAATTTGTATTGGACTTCAAAGTAAACGATGGCAAACCATAATTGAAGGGTACTGAGGCAAAACACATCATGTCACAAAAAATCAAATATTAGTTAAGTATGGCAACAATTAGGTTTTCGCGCGTATTTTTATATAGCATAAGTAAAAAAAACAATCAAACAATATTTCAAAACCCTGTACAGGTGCAAAAGTTATAAACTTTGAAACAATAAAATGTTGATTACACAAAATCCTGATTTAGTGACATTCATTGTTTTGCTCCTGTACCCTACAATTTTATTCTCATTATATATGCTAAACGCTAAGACAGGCAGTAGCTGTCATAAAACATGCGAAAACGACGCTAAATTACGTACGGTACTGTACGGAGTTACGGAGTACGGTTACGGAGTAAGTCATGACAACTCGCTCTCGCGTTTTATGACCACAAGTAACACGAACGTTGGCTGCCTACACTATGGTAATGTTGTGGTTCTATTAGAAGACGTCATACCTTAGCATTCCACTATTCTTCGCGTATTTTTGGGTTTACATACAAAAATGAAATTTTTCAAACGACCAATATTCACGGTTGAACAATCAATCTGCCTAGCCTTTTCCCAACTTTATTGGGGTCGGCTTCCAGTATAACCGGATTCAGCTGAATACCAGTATTTTACATGGAGCCACTGCCTATCTGACCTCCACAACCCAGTAACTGGGTAATACGATACCCCTTGGTAAGACTGGTTGTCAGACTTTCGGGCTTCTGACGACCCGAAATGACTGTCAAAGATCCACGAATGACAACCGGGACCAACAGTTTAACATGCTTTCCGAGGCACGGAGGAATTTCGGTATGTAAAGATGGTCACCCATCCACAGACCAACCCCGGCAAGCGTAGCTTAACCTGATGGATCGACCCGTGCGGCAGTTATTAGTGAGCTACGAGATGGACAAAAAACTGATTAAAAATAAAATAAAAATCTTAGCACACTAGAAACCGGATACCAGGCGCACATACTAAACAAAGAGTTCTATTCTCTATTCACAGCAAGCACGTGTTCGTGGTCCCTCTGAAGCGTTGCCTGGCGCGCTTCCAGTACTCCGGCTGCGCGCGCGTGTGCCCGCCCGAGTACGACCCCGTCTGCGGTACTGACTACAAGACTTACTCCAACAAATGCTTCCTGGAGATGGAAAACTGTCGGTCTAGGTGAGTTTCTTTGAATTTATGAGATCCTGGTACTTTTATCATCAACACATCGATTTCCAAGCATTCATATGACATACATCTACTTAACGCACAGCTTAATAAACCACTAAAACCCACCCGTGTTCCTTCTATTGCTAGCCTAATAAACCACTGGGTCTGCATGAAATTTTTCACAAGAATTCCATATAGGTATAACGAAAGTGAAAAAAAGGATTTTTGAAAAATCTTTTCCAAAGTAATGTCTATTTAAATCCTTTTTTCCAATTGATGTTATTTCCACTTAAACAAACACGAACTTAATGAAAGTGTAAATAAAGTTGATTTTAGACTGACTAGTACTTTTAAAAATATTATAAAAAATATAAAGTTGTAGCGCAAACTGAACCTTATGTGCAGGCATTACAATTGTCTTTCTTAAAAGTCGTGTTTATGAGATAGGGGATGAAAGTTTTTATGGAAGTTCGCTGATGGGAAATCCCATCGGGGCACACAGCTTTTTGCTTGATAATCTACAAATGCTTATTAAATAAAGATGGAGAACTGCCGGTGAGTTCTTTGGGTTTATGGGGGCCTGGTACCTACTTTCACTTCATAATATCAATAACATTCCAAGAACAGTAAAATACATTCATTTTTTCCATGAAGAACTAGAACTAGAATTAGAAGAAGAGTTTAGATGAATTCTTTGAACATATGGGAGCCTGGTACTTTCAGCGTCGTAACCTTCTAAGCATAAATTGCTGAACTGGGCTTCTATAGTGCGACAATGAATGGAAGGTACCAAGAAATATGGATTCATGGATGTACTTTCAGTTATTTTACCTCTTGACATCAACCCAAGCAACAACCAACCAGCAACCTTATTGAAACGATAATAAATATCACTTTGCCTTTATCTGTGATGCAAAATCGTAGGCCTTAATCTAGGACTTTTAATGGTCTTCTATCAGTGGGTATTTCCAACTGTATAGTTCCTGCCAATGGCTACAACAAGATAGTAAATCAAATAGACAACAGGCAATACCCAAGACGAACGAGTATTGTGGGGATTGCCTTTTACGTCATGGCTATGGTTCTGTAATAATAACATCACGATCTGTGATCATCACTATTCCGTTTGGCAAGCATTTGCTTTTACCTGTGACTTTTAAGGGGAACCTGAAGGGTGCCAAACGGAACCATATTACTAAGCCTCCGCTGTCCGTCCGTCCGTCTGTCTCTGTCTGCGGGCTGTATCTCATGAACCGTAATTGGTAGACAGTTGAAATTGTCACAGATTGTGTGTTTGTATTACCGCTATAACAACAAATAAGGGGTCCCCCCTTTAACAACTTTATTTTGATGTTCCATCCAGAAACATGTTTTTTTTAGGTGCTGTTTGCTCGATCTTAATACGGTATAGAACCCTTCGTGTGCAGGCAGAATGTTAGTTTTTTTCGAATTTGTATAGAACGAGTCCGAACGGAGTCTTCCATACATCTCTGTGGCCGGCTACAATCGCCACAGGCGAACTACGCGTCAAAGACCTGACGTCACACAAATCCTGCATCGCGCAATTAGAGTTTACCGCGCGATGGACATATATACAATCTCCTAACTTCAACCTCTGGGCAGTAGTCACTCGGTTTTACAGTCTTAATTATCATCTTTCACACAATCCATCCATCGTCTTCCTCTACTCTTAAAACCCTCCTATGACAAGTTCCTCGTTCCTCCACATCATGACTCTCCATACGATGATGATTCCCGAACCCACGCTAAAGCTAGTACTGATTTTTTTTTTTATCACATCTATTCAAAAAGAGCTAGTTTATTCTTCGTAAACAGGGACCAAAATGGCTTTTTAATCCCTAGGGACTAAAAGTGATTTGAATTTGGAATGTGGATATTATTAGTAAAAGTTGCAATCACCAAAGAGATCAATCACGAACATTGTATGAACAAGTAACAGGCAAGAGAGAAAGTGTGAATTTGGTCAAAATTAAAATCCAAGATGGCGACTGCGAAAATTTCCAAATTTTTGTCGTAGGTGTCTTTTTCATAGTTTTCGAGGGTGCTAAAGCTGATAGTGAGGTCAAAATGTATATCCAACACGGCGGCTGCGAACATTTTGTTTTTGTTCATACATGAGAAGGAACTTCGTTTTCTGATGATGTTTTCTGTTTTCGGACCGCACACGTTTTTTTTTATTCTCATAGAGGTTGATAAAAAGTAGAGTGTTCAGTGACGTACTTTGAAACCCTCGCTGCACTCAAGATTCTATTTTAGAATCTTTCGCTCCGCTCTGGATTCAAAGAAACACTCTCGCTTTAAAAATAGTTGTTTGCTCCCTTGACAAACACTCTATTAACGAGCTGATGCAATAGCGGCTTAAAATCTATAATACGAATATGAACTACATAATATTTACTATCTTATTTTTAATTTACACATACCACCCTGCTTTGTACAAACACAAATATATAGTAACTGGTTACCTAACTTTGTTATCTTCTGAACACATAAATAAATCTTTGTTAAGAAGAACATTATTTGCCTTAGTTATCTTTCGTAATCAACGTAAGTAAAACACGTGATTACTCGGTAAATAATTTAATGATTCCATTCCCAGGATTTCTTTGTGCTATTTACTCTTTACGGTCGTTCATTGCCTTTGTTATTGACAGATTTAAATGCCAAAAATCCCAATTTTTCTGGCGTCATTTGCTCGAATTCAGATGCTTGTAGAATTCGGGCGGCAAGAGCGTCCAGCTTCGTCGTCCAATTCCAAAGACACCTGAATTGGTCAAGGCTGCCAAATTATCTTGTCAGGTCCCCTAATGCAGGTCAAGTCTTTCGGATACCCGAATGTGGGTAATATCTTTCGGGCACCCGAATGTGGGCTAGCGACCAAAAGTAATTTCCGTCTCATGACAGATTTGTCACTCAATAATTCCTAAAATACAATAAGGGCTATTTTTTTTGAATTAATATGACACTTTGACATATTAGATTTATTCCTCAAATAAAAGTTATCTGACGATTGAAAAATTGGCCCTAAGAGCGCTTATCCTAAAAGTTGGCAACGTCGCAAATAGCTCTCAAATGTTAACCTGTTTTGATTAATTTGGCAATATTAAATATGGCTAAATAGTAAACTAAAGTATTGATTGTGAAATGCAATAATTAATATCGTATCAATGAATATTTCGTTTTAGATGTTAAAAACCTCTTCCACCTAAAACGGTTACGACATCAAATTCAGTGTTATAATTGCAATTCATTATTAATATTCTAGTTCGCTAGTTAGCCACATTTCATATTTGTATAAAGTAAATTTATTGCTTAATTAATCAAAACAGCGAAGTATTTGACTTCTATTAGTGACGTTGCCCACTTTCAGAATAAACGCTCTTAACTCTGAGTTTGAACTCGATGAGGATGAATTTAAATTAATTTGTGTTATTTTCTTCCTTTTCAGGAGTCTTGTACAACTAAAACACCTGGGCACATGCACGGACCCCATCGCAGAAGAACCGAAAAACTATCTTTATCGATAAACTAATCGATTATCACAGTCATATCGATATATCGCTTTCTTTCCATAATCATACTCTCTGGGAGTGGAGTCCCACTATTAGTGCCAACTTTTTATAAGTAAAAATATACTGTAAAATAATGTAAGCGACCAATCTTCGTCTTCCAATAATCGATAAATTTAAGTATCACTTAATTTATATTCATAATTTAATCGATTAAAAATCGATAAGGGTTCCACACTAATCAATCGCAAATACTTCTTCACATTGGGTTTTTAATAGTAACGGTATTTGGATCTTTCTGCTTAGTATAAATTAGTGTGGCGATACTTATTTGTCTTATATCGAGACCAAGAATCGATTAAACTATGCAATTCAAAACGAACATTTACATTTCAAAAATAGATCAGTACAAACATTCGAACTCAAATTCACAAGATGGCGGAAAAAATGGCCGACCATACTAAAAACTCTTTAGATAATGTTTAGTGATTTTAGAATTAATATTTGACTGTTTATTTATTCTATTTATTATCTGTGTGTAGTGTAGGATCATAATTTTTTGTAAATAATTAGTGAATTTTTCATAAGAATCGATGCATTTAGAAGAAGACTTTATTATTTAACGATTATGACAATAAGAATATTACATCGAATTGGAGACATTTGTGTGCGTTTGCCGCCTATTTATGCAAAATTTAAAATAGGTTTTCAAATATTCCCATATTTTAATAACTGTTTCATATTTACGTTTGACAAAAAGTATCTCAAATAGAAAGGTGCGCATGCACATACGCGTTACATCCCACTGTGCATCCAACAATGAAATATTTCGTGCACAAATGGTGCACGAAATATTTCATTGTTGGAATAAAATCATTGAAGCGCTTTTGAAGATTATGCCACACTTAATATTATGAATAATAATTTAATTATTTTATTGAACTCACTTCAAACGCCAAACGAAGATTCTACAATTGCAAATTGTATAAATAAATCAGTTATTTTAATAACAAACCGAATGATTTAATAAAGATTTTAATCGACATACAAATAACATAGATTTACGTATTTATTTTGTAATTTTTAGCCTTATAATAATAATTGAACAAAAACTGTACTTTTTAGTCAATTGAAACTGCATTTTTTCAATTTATCTACAAATATTTAATATACTACATTTCAATAACATTTTTTATACTCTATAATCATAGTCTACCGTGTATTGCCAAGTGTAATAACAAACCAATAAAAACATTTTACAATTCTACTTATTTTATTTTATTTTTTGATAATTATGTAAAGTCTTTCCTCTCGTATGCCTGCAATCTGTGGGGGTGATTTCGTGAAAAGGGACGGAAGTGTGTAACAGGAAGCCGGGAAAGTGCGCGCTATTTGATTTGACCAATGAGCGCGCGCGGTGCTAGAGTTAGCTGTTAGATGGTACCAACCCATTTACCGAGTGATGATGATGTAGAATATTGTTTATATCATATGGGGGCAGGGACATCGACGCGAAAATTCTTACCGTGGATTCAGTACATGATTCTGAACCCCCCATGTACTGAATCTATATCCGAAAAATACAACTAAGAAATTAGAACTTAAAAAATATAGTAAGGTCTATAAAAAAATCGTTAATTTAACACAAAAGGCTCAAAATAACTACAATATTCAGACATCGGCTAATAAATCAAAAGCCACATGGCAACTAATAAATAAATATAAATATAACCGACCAGCACAACACATATCATGTATCAAAACAGATACAGCGACATATTCCTCTCCAAGCGACATAGCGGAAGCTTTTAACAATTATTTCATTGATGAGGTCGCGAAAACGAAATCTATTGACAGTATTGACAATATAAACAATGACATTAATTATGAAAAATATAGAACTAATTCTGATAGACAGTTAAAATCCATGTTCATGAGCCCGGCAATCCCAATTGACATAGTTTCAGCCATCAATCAACTAAAAAACACAAAAAGCGTTGGCCATGACGGCATTGCCACAATAGTTGTTAAGTTCGTAGCCGAAACAATATCACCCATCCTAACACATATACTAAACACGTGCATATCCAGTGGAGTTTATCCGGATGGTATGAAAATTTCTATAATAAAACCTTTACATAAAAAAGATAACAAAAACAACATGAAAAATTATAGACCTATAGCGCTAATTCCCATATTCTCAAAGGTATTTGAAAAATATATATATAATGCTATTCACAAATATTTAAATAAAAACAATATATTATGTAATGAACAAAAAGGGTTTAGAAAGGATAAGACCATTAATATGGCAATCTATGACTTAGTTAATACTGTTTTAGATAATATGGATAACAAAACACCAATATGTGCAATATATACAGATATGACAAGAGCATTTGACTACGTTGACCATGACAGACTATTAAACAAATTAAATGACTACGGAATCAGGGGTAACATACTTAACTTACTCGAATCTTATTTGAAAAACAGACAGCAACATACTGAAATATCTTGCATATGCCCGAGTACAAAAATGGAGATAAAGCACTTGTCAGAGCCTAGAGTAATAAAATACGGTGTCCCGCAAGGGAGCGTATTAGGTCCTCCATTATTTTTAACATATATAAATGATATACCAAAAGCAGTGCGCCATCCTATGATCCTTTTCGCGGACGATAGTACAGCGATAATAAAATGTAACGATATAGCTACGTACGAAGAAGACATTAATAATACACTCAATGACATAATCACATGGTTAAATGAAAATAATTTAATCATTAATCTACAGAAGACAAAATTTATGCAATTTTATCAAAAAATGACTCCTCAAAAACTAAATATCAACTATAGGTCAATCTCTATAGAAGAAGTAAACAGCACAAAATTTTTAGGCTTAATGATAGACAACAAACTCACGTGGAAAGATCATACAGATAATATTTGTAAAAAGATAAGCAAATCAGCTTATGCTCTTTTTAAATTGTCCAAAGTCGTTAACCGAGAAACCGTACTAACTGCATATCATGGTCTCGTAGCATCTGGCATACGCTACGGAATCATATTCTGGGGGAACTCAACTAAGAGACTTATGATATTTAGAGCACAAAAACGATGCATTCGAGCTATGTGCGATCTGCGAACAAGAGATAGC
This sequence comes from Agrochola macilenta, assembly GCA_916701695.1. Lineage (NCBI taxonomy): Eukaryota > Metazoa > Arthropoda > Insecta > Lepidoptera > Noctuidae > Agrochola > Agrochola macilenta. Next base: position 3,712,542 of record OU753572.1, on the reverse strand, counting down.
TGTGTACCAATGTTTAAATCTTTAAAAATATTAACTTTTCCATCATTGTATATTCTAGAAGTTGCAACATTTGTCAAAACAAATGCAATGCTATTTACTAAATGGTCTCAAATACGGAGAGGTCCTATACGTGCTCAATATCAAAATGTTTTATGTGCCAAAAAATGTAAGACAGCTTTAATGCGCAAAAGCTTGATGGGAATAGCACCCAGAATATATAATAAGTTACCTGACTCCTTGAAGCTACTTAAGATTACGAGCTTCAAGAAGAAATTATCAATTTTTCTAATCCATAAATGTTATTACACTGTAGATGAATTCCTTAATGACAATAATATTATCATAATTTGACTAAGTAATGAATGTGTGTTTTTGTTGTATATTGTGTGATTTGTGTATTGAATTTATACTAATTAATCTTAAAATACCTTACTAAATTTGTAAATACTTAATTTATTATGACTTTGAATTTAATTTTAATGTTATTTTACCTACCTACTGTAATTATAAAATTTGTACGCCAATGGCAAAACATAGAGAGCCAACTGAATTTTAACTGAAGACCAAATGTATGTACCTGTGTTTGACAAATAAATAAATAATCACATAATCACATAATCACATATAGTATCAGTTTTCGCGTCGATGTCGGTTAGAACATAGACATGCAGCAGCATAGAATTAGTAAGTACCTACTATCATGGCAGCATCGAATTAGTATTAACTTTCCTATAGTATTAAATGAACATTCTCTATTTTCACTAGAGCAGAGCTCGGTCACCCAGGTACTAATAATTATGCTTAACAGATAGACATTATTTTAACAAAATCTTTTAGTCGTCGTTTACAACACTATTGAATTTCCCCATTAGGAATTTTTCGGTAGCAGCCCGGATTCTGGATTTGTGCCCGATTAATGGGAAGAGGCTGATCCCCTTTTACATGGGATTTAAGAGCGTTTATCCTAAAGGTTGGCAACGTCGTAAATAGCTGTCAAATATTTACCTGTTTTCATTAATTTGCCAAAATACAATAGATGACGTATATTTTGTAACCTAATCCTCTTAACCGTTCTTAAGGAGTCATAAAGAACCCTGTAAGAAATCGACACGTGTTTCACTGCTCTCGACGCTTGACGTGTTCACACGTCGGGTCCGGGTTCGCAACAAGTCAATAGCCATCCTGAGGATGCCTCGTTGAGAGGTGAAACACGTGTCGATTTCTTACAGGGTTCTTTATGACTCATTAAGAACGGTTAAGCGGATTAGGTTACTAAATATACGTCATCTATTGTATTTTATAATGGATTTCCGCAAAGTCACGCCTGAATCAATTAACTATCTTTAATTTGCCAATATTACTGTGTGGAATTATGATATGTGGCTAACTACCGAACTAAAATATTGATTATGAAATGCAATAATTTAATATCGTAGCACCGAATATTTATTTTTGAACAAGTATTTGGAAACTTTCCAAATGCCTATACAGCAAAACGGTTACAACATCAAATTCATTGTAATAATTGCAATTCATTAATAATATTTTATTTAGCCACGTTTCATATTTCCATACATTAATATTGCCAAATTAATCAAAACAGCGAAATATTTGTGTATAGATAACATAGTAATTAATTAGGATTATGAATTAGATTTTTCGATTTCATAGGTAAACGTTCATTCAAAGTTATCGCGGCATGTATAATGAGAAACGTCAAATCAGGCTTCTTAGATTGTCGCAAAATTAATAGGTATGTATGTATATATCTAGAGCAGTGATAGCCTAGTGGTGTGACCGTTGGACTACCTACTCATAGATCTCGAGTTCGAACCCAAGGCACGCACTTCTGACTTTTAAGATTCATGTGCGTATTGTATAACTATCACTTGCTTCAAAAACGTTGAAGGAAAACATCGTGAGGAAAGACATTTCTTGGCGGCAAGTCAGAGGCCCAGGCTGGCTTTAAAACTCTGACACCAGGTTAGTCACTAACCACACGAAAAGAAGAAGAAGAAGCCTCATGCTATTTTTTACCGAACACCACGGTACGATCGATTACCGTTGAGTTATTTCTACAATTTTTCCATACACAACCTGGTGACCAGGTCGAAAGGGTAGTTGATCGGTTTGCAGTACATCGCTAGCTCTTCCACCAGGACCCTGAATTTTGTTGTGAATCCATCTAACGCTTCCATCTTGAAGTCGTCGTTATAGGCCACTATTGCACCTGTGGATGAAAGAGATGTTAGTGTCGCCGCTCATCTGGCGAGCCGCAGCGCAGCGCATTCGTCTCTGCCAAACAAATATTGACGCGGTAAGGGGCGCGCGTCTCAGGTTATTTATACTCAACTTTATTTTTAGGCAACAAAAAAACTTACTTGCAATCATAGCATAGGCGGCCACCCACAACCAGTATCCCATTTTAGATGATGTCAGCTAGTTCTATCTGTTGAAAAAAGTTTAGGTTATATTTCTGTGCTACAACCCAAGAAGTCAAAAACACTGAATTGTTAAGTGGGTATTTGTAGGCTCCAGTAGACTCACCATCATATTCACAAAGACATGTTCTACACGTTAAAATCTACCTATGCTTTTCCCAAGTATGTTGGGGTCGGCTTTCAGTCAAACCGGATACAGCTGAATACCAGTATTTTGCACGGAGCGACTGCCTTTCTGAACTCCACAACCCAGCTACTAACACGATACCTCTTAGTAAGACTTTCGGGCTTCTGACTACCCCACAATGAGTGTCAATAATCTACAAATGCCAGCCGGGACCACAGGAGTTTCGATATGAAAGAGAAGGACTAGGGCCTCCCCCAAAATTGGCCACAATGACCGGTCACCGTGCTTCTGAGGAAGCGCTAGTTAGGAAATCTGGCTTGATTACTTATATTAGTTTTTAAATGTCCTTGATATATCTCAGAACCCTGAGGTCCGCGGGACCTTTGAAAGGCATACGAGGGGCCGAAGCCAGCTCGCAAAGGGTCGTTAGACACTTAATGAAATAAGGCACCAGCCGACGATTATCCCTGAATGCACTAGGCAAGTGCACCCAAGAACAACCCCCGTTGGTGCATTATTATTATTATTTATTTGTTAAGTTCCACGAAATAAGCGGCGAGCCTGTTGTCATTAGCCAGGCGCAATCCAATGATCGTTAATTAGAAAGAATACTGACCAAGAAAGGTTTGCGTGAACTCGTATGTATATTTAAAAGTCTTTGGCGTGAATTATATCCGTATTTCTTCATTTTGGGGCATTATGTTGTAGGCGAATTATTAGTTTAAGCTCTACATTTTGGAAACTCTTGACAGCAGATGTCATAATAATTATTTTGACGCTTCTGACAGCGGATCAAAGGTTTTCGAAAGTGAAAAAGGTTTGAGGAACAAGGCTGCACATTAATATAAAACGATAAATAAAATATAAAATAATAATTTTAAAAACCGAAGTGGGTATGCACCGTGATGTGGTTGCAGTGGACGTCATCGCGCAGAGTGAAGCTCATCCCGCTCTCCATGGCTAAAGAGAACTGGCGCAAACTTATAGTACTTACTATAGATGACCGTAAGGAGGTATGGTAAAGCAAGGCCAAGAATGTCAGCTTGGCTGTCATTATGCCGATTGTCGTCACGGCCAATGGCCTGAAGGCCAATTCTAGTACTTAAAAAACCTTCACATTCAAGTCGCAATCTGTCAAACTTGTCAAAAATGTTGGTAAATTGGTTGTATTTTTGACAGATTGCGAATGAGATGCGAATGCGAACGTTCTTAAAAATTAGAGGAATTGCCCCTCTGATAGCTGAAAGCCTCGGTCAACTTTTCTCTCAAGGCTCTCGGTTGGATCAAGGACCTGATTCAGAAGGCAGTACTCCTCGATACGGCTCGCTTTGTGGGGAGGTTCCTGTCCCTGCCCTAACCCCCGGTATGTATTGACAAGTGCTATTACACTAGGTGGTGTCCAGAGTCTGATGATGGAGCCGGAAGGTAGTCACTGGTACTCCTCAAGTAATCCGTCGTGTTTGGTTTCATTAGATTTGTCTGGACAAGTGCTATTACACTTGCTGGTGTTCAGGGTCTGATGGACATTCCATCAGTACGTATTGACTTTTCAAGAGATGGCGTACATGTTATAAACCAATATCTGTACAATTTACAGCTAAGTACAGCTATGGCACTATTGAACTACATATATTACCCTTGATAATATCATGGGCATCGACTGTCCACAAAATGTAAAGTAACACAATCGACTATGCCATAGTGTACTTAAGGCCGAAACTCTTTGCCGCTGGGCAAGCTTATGTTTCGCTTAGTAGAGTTCGCTCATTAGACGGTCTTATGATTTAAGAGATAGATTGCTCAAAACTATCAGGGAAGACACCATGCAACAACGATGCTCTAGACGAAATGAATAGGATGATAAATGTTACCGAACATGGTGTATAGACTTAGTGAATAAATTATTAAACAGCACAAAATGTATTAAGTATAAAATATAAGAAACTTAAAATACGTTACGTAGGTACGTACGAGTATTTTAAGTTTATTCTATTTTGTTGGATATCTGGTGATAGAACAGATATTTAAACAAATCATAATGCTAAAAAGTACAAAATAAAATAAAAGTAAAAATCTTTTTAAAAACAAGCTTTTAATGAACTAAAAAGTACAAAATAAAAATTACGTAAACATAGAACTTTAATATTTTCTTAAAAGCTTGAGGCGTAAGTGTCCTTCTTACACTAAACTTGAAGATAAGCCTCAAGGTTTTAAGAAAATATTAAAGTTCTATGTTTACGTAAGATTTATTTTGTACTTTTTAGTTCATTAAAAGATTGTTATTAAAAATATTTTTACTTTTATTTTTATTTAGGAAATGATGCCCTAGCCAGGGACTGGGCTCGGGCAAGTGATGCCCTAGTCAGGAATGCTCTTTTGGGGGATGCTTGAATTTATTCCAAGAGTTGGTAGGTACAATAAACAGTTAATAAATTATGCACAGGATTGGATTAAAGTGATCGACGGATTGCTTAAATTATCTGATTTGTTTACTTTAGAATAAAAAAATAAATTACTTACTAACAAGGAGAAAACATCGTGTGAAAACTGAAATTAAAAAAGGAGATACCGAGATAAGACATCAATATTTTTATTATAATCTCTCAATATGTTTTTGTATTCTCTTTCAAATTCAAATTCAAAAGTCTGGCAGGCTGAGAATCAGCACTTTTCGAACGTCAAAATTATATAAGACAGTCCCCCAAAAACGCCCGCCCTTCACCACTTCCTAGTGCTTTAGCTGGGAAGAAGAAGTGGCGCAACAAACTCCTCAGCAGCACAGCTGTCTGTTAAGTTAGAAAAACTTGATTCTATACAATAGTATTAACTAAAGTACAATAGGTAAAAATCAGTACATAAAGAGCGTACATGTTCCTTCTTTTTACGAGAAAATGGCGACTACACTCCAGTGGAAAAGTTACGGTATGGTTACAATATAACGTGACCAGTGACAGTATAATCCTATCGAAAGTTTACAAAGACTTTACGTCACTGGTCACGTCCTATTACATTATTATACAAACATGAATGGGTTTTTTCTCTATTGACCGAGTTATTCTAACTAAAGATACAGAGGAACTCGTTACTACATTTTACCAGTTGAGTAAACAAAATAAATAATTAAACAAATATTTAATTATGTAAACATGTCTGCTTAGTTAGGCGTAAATGTCGCACACGATTACAAATAAAACCAGATAAACTATTATTACGCACTGGTTTGTTTGTACGTTGTTAGTTTTTACAATTTGCAACTAACTACTAACATTGCCACTGATTTTGTAATAGTAGCAAAATACTTCGAAATAAGGTAGTCAAATTAATGTATTATACACATAAATCTCACGGAATGACTGATCTAAAATGATCTCCCCAACCCTTGCTCGAGACAGTCCGCGCCGTGAGCCTGTAGCTTTAAATTCGGCCCGATCACGATCCGATCCAGCCTGTTCCTGCTGCCCTCCCCCAGTACCGCTCTAAGCTCGTACCCCTCAGGAGGTACCCTTAGCGTTTAGTCGCTTAGTCCATAAACTGTATGCCCTGTCTGGACCTTAAATTTATTAAGGCATCCGTAGGATAGTCCGGTTAAGCAGCCAACCACCTCCTATGTTGACCAGCGAGCGGCCATAAACATGTTTTTTTTTTCAAAAACTATGGTGTAAACTGCCATCAAAGTCCATTGTGAAGTTTTGAAGATCTAAGCGGTCACACAGACATACACTAAAAGCGGCTTTGTTTTTTAATACTATGTGTATAATTTATTATGACGTTTTGATAGTGTTTTGTTATTTGCTCAGACACGTCTGTTGCCAACAGCGTTAGATTCCTTGATAAGTAATTGATCTTTAACACAAATAAAACATCTAGATATATTATAGAGCTTCCTTGTATCTTAACTCAGTTTATTACTGACCGCGAAAGCTGAACGACGAGCAGTTTCGTCGTGCTTAATCTTAGAATTAATGTGAAAACTATTCTAATAATAGATTTCAGTGAAAATGTAAATAAACCTATTTTTTAAGGATAACCGTTTTAGGTTACCACGTTAATTTTAATGTAATTATTTATTTAGCAGTGATTATTGCACAGTGATATTATTTAGAATCAAATATTTATTTTTAACATAAGATAGTGTTGTAAGCTGACGTAAATATTAAAGAAGAATTTAGTATTGTTATTAGTTTTACGTAGTATTCAACAATGGCGAAATATTACTTTATTTTCGACGAAGGGAGCAAGATCAACCAAATATTATGTGCTGTGCTTAGTAAGTACCTTTTTAATTATTTTCATCTACATCAGCCACCTCTTGTAGATCGTTACTTCACCACAATTAAAATATTATAAATCTACATTTTAATAATATTTTTTTTTAAATATATATTTAATAATATGTTATCTGGAAAATATTGTCATTGTACTTACTCGTAGTATTAAAAATATATTTTATGTAATTGTACCTACAGCACACTTAAAATCTCCATTAGTTATTTATTGCTTTTTCCACAAATGTATGTTCAATATTTTCTGGTTAGTGTGAACACAAGTTGTATTCTTTAAATACAGCCAAATTAAAGTTCACGGTCACATTAAAATCAATGAATAGCCATTATCGTTTTGTGTTTTGCGAATATGGAACTATATGAATAAGAATATGCAAATAAATGAATATGAATATGAACGAAACACACTAAATAGAGTTCATGTTTGCTTCAGTTTTAATTGGTCAACTGCTAAGTCGAAAGCGATTTGAAACGTCTGAACGGACGTTCAATCAAATTGAATATTCATTTCAAAGCATCTTTTGTTGAACAACAAAAGTTTTTTAACTAAAATCGAATCGTGTGAGCCCGGTAGTAGGTCTAGAATTTTTCTGTAGTTGATAATGATTTGTGTTGTATGTAAATTTTGAATTTCGGAATACATTTCAAAGACAAGTTAATCCAATCTGTATTACATGCCATGGACGGCCTGAGGTAAGCTGGAGCCAGCTTTGTAGGACAGCTGACAGTTGCAGGATGAGAGTCACCGAGAATTGAGTTAAATGCCTCGCGATTTGTAAGGCCTAAGTCCAGCTAGGGACTGTTAATGGGGTGAAGACGATGACGTGGCATATCGTAAATCGCAATTTCTTTATTCTAACCTCCTCTGTGGTCTAGTAGTTAGACCACCTGTCTCAGACCCAGAGGACCCGGTTTCGATACCGAGTGGGGGCTAAATTTTCTGCTCGGTTTGATTGGTGATAGAGCTTATTCTAAGTTCTGCTGGCTTGTTACCACCATCTTATCTAAATTTGTCGCCAGAACAACAATGTTAACAGAATGGTTGTGTTTCATCAGTCGAGGTAAGATAGCCAGTTCCTCTGTGGTTAAGAATTCCGGGTGAAGCTTGCTTCCACCTGCCTGAACATCACTTACCATCAGGTGAGATGCAGGCCAAGAGGTTCACCGTTGTGATTGAAAAATGAAACACAAAAACCTATTCTTTAAAATTCCGTTTAGGTAATAATTTTCAGTTTAGAGGATACAGTATTTTCTAGAAACCGTTGGTGAAACCGTTTTTGTTTTTCTCATTAATGATAAACTATCTAAACCGTCTTTTGTTTTCTACAGTAAACCTGCCAGTATTCGCATATGGCGCCTGCATCGGATGGATGTCTCCAATGTCACTGTTACTACAGTCCAAAGACTCGCCTACAGGGACCCCACTTACAGATTTTGAGGTCAGTGCTAATAAGTATAAAAAAATCACGCATTTATAATATCTCGCTCTCGAAGAAGCTCGTGGTTAAGAAATAACAGCCCCACGGTTCGACCCATCAGGTTAAGCTACGCTTACCGGGGTTGCTCCGTGGATGGGTGGCTATCTTTACATACCGAGACTCCTCCGTGCTTCAGAAAGCACAAACTGCACCGTTGGTCCCGGCTGTCATTCGTGGATCTTTGATCAGTTACGGGTCGTCAGAAGCCCGAAAATCTGACAACCAGTCTTACAAAGGGGTATCGTATTACCCAGGTTGTGGAGGTCAGATATGCAGTCGCTCCCTGTAAAATACTGGTATTCAGCTGAATTCGGTTAGACTGGAAGCCGACCTCAACATAGTTGGGGAAAGGCTAGGCAGATTGATTGACGTATGTCTATTGTCTGTGTTACTATATAAGGTCATATTAGACTAGCTAGCGAAACTCCGCAGGTGTGATGGGTGGTGAGAAAAATGAAATCTTTTTTATTTTATCGTTTAGATATCGATCTAAACGACCCCCACGGGTGCCCTTAGCGACCGTTCGTCTAGTTTTAATTAGCATAGTTTTGCCCCTGGCTGGAGGCTTTGAGTGTAGTAGTATAAGGCAGCCACAGGAATGTCCGGTTAAGTACTCATGACCTCAGAGGTTAGCTACGAGATGGCCGAATAAAAAAATTAAAAAATAAACATGTCCTAATTTTTTTTTTTATCAGATCTCATGGATAGCAGCGGTACCTTACTTAACATGTATACCAGCTGATTATGTAATGGCAATACTAAGTGATAAGATCGGAAGAAAACTGACTTTATTCTTCATGTCTGCTGTAGCATTCGTAAGTATATAATAAATAGTTGACCACTAAAAAACTCAGTCAAGCCTCTGATACTTTCGTTCTTACCTTTTTGCAAAATAAGTACAACGATCATCGTCCCTTATAGGCAGTCTATTCTTTCCAAAAACGTAATGATGTCTGTTTGAAAAGTACATGATAAAACTGTAAACAAATCCTGTTCAGAATAAATTCCTACCCAATCACTCACTAATGGGAATAAGTAATACATTCATCTGCATTTCGAAGGTTATCTCATCACTTTTTCCAACAATTATTGTATGATTAACATTATTAAATTGTTATTGAAAAATCAACAAACATTGAGTTTATAAAATTAACCTCAATTGTCAAATGAAAAACAACTGTAGGACGATTTAAATTTAGAATTTCGGGTTTAAGTTTTCGAATAACCAAATCAAAGCTCTCAATTTGTAAGTAGCATTATAAATTGGCATCCACAGGCTGTACGTTTTCTAATCTATTTGTTTACATTTTCATCACATACTTTTGGAACAGACCATACACACCACGAGCGCTTGTTAGTAAGGCCAATTTACCCATCATGAAGTATATATTAATATGTCATTCTAACTCAAACTCCATGACGTTTTATCAAAACATTAATAACACCCGTTTTTCAGACTTGCTGGACAATCAAACTGGCATCCATGGAAGTGTGGGCGTTCATCCTGGCCAGAGCATTGTTTGGTCTCACAATGGCGGGTGCTTACGTTACATGTCCACTGTATACTAAGGAGATTAGTTCAGCCAACGTGAGAGGGATGCTTGGCACATTGGTAAGTTGCACATAAAAAAAACGAATAATGGTTTTTTTTTTTTTAATAACAAAAGTGGAAAAAAAATACATTGTCAGACTATTTGTAGCTGTACAAATATGTATTCGCTTTTTTCAAAACATTTCACTTGGACGAGACGATCGCACAAAAAAGCGCCAAGTCCTCCAAAATATGTAACTCAATTACCCCAACTATTGCAAATTACTGTCATGTTAAAAAAAAAAAAAAAATTGTGTAACAATTATGTGTCATTTCTGTGCGTATGAATTGTTATTTTTTCTTGTTTTCTATGATCTAATAATGTTTTTGCATGGTGTGTCAATCGCTTAATATTGTGCACTTGGCTTGTATGTTGGCTTGTGTTTGTAATTGATTGAACAGTGGAACAATTGTAGATCTGGTAGACCAATAACTAAATAAAATCTTACCGACAGCGCCACCCTGTCAACGTCATTCGAGCGCACAAACCTCCGTGTAACACTTTAGTTGTATATATTCTAGTCTATATCTACTTTTCCAGGTAATCCTATTCCACACAACGGGTAACTTGTTCCTCTACATCATTGGTGACATGCTAAGCTACCGTACTATCCTGTGGATTTGTCTGTCGCTGCCAACATTACACTTGATACTCTTCATAATGATGCCTGAGTCACCTTCGTACCTGATTAAGAGAGGAGAGACAGAGGTAACATCAACAATTTTTTAAAATATATCTCATTCAATTTGATCCAATTACACATGGGACCAAATTAGGTCCAATCCAATCATCCAGAGCCAGTTTTTTTGGATATTGACGCGCACACTGTAACCTTTAATTCAGCACTCCAGAAGGTAGAAAATTTTCACGGATAGTAAAAAAAAATCTCCTGTTTCATACAAAAGTGCAATACCAACTCAGTCAGTTTTTTTTTAATAGCTGACGAAATATTTATCCACTGGTAGGACTAGAATCATGTACCTACTGAATTAATGGTAACAACTTGCGCCTAAATGTCCTTTACACCCTGTATTATTTACGCATTTCAGTTGAGATCCTATTTTCCGTAGCGAAATAGCACATACGGACCCTAAAAAATGAAATTGCTAGGAAATCCTTTGATACGATGCCACTTCTAATGTATTTACCTATATCGTAATTTTCCTTCTGTTTAACAATATAGGAGTATTTCCCAAGATCCTCAAACGTACTGTTTATATTTGAACAAGAGAATCTCTTTCAATAAAATAGGCTTTGTCAAACAGATAACGTCTTATAGCAACAATGTTATCATTCTGAAACAGTAATTACACACTGCATCATCTTTATACCTGCAATACCACGAAGGGGCTAGGCCACATTTCATCAGTAGTGTTCCTATCTGTAGTAGGCGAATATTGTCACAAACTGGACACAAATTCAGACTACGGTCTGAGTCTGACAGCCCTAAAGGAAAAACTTAATTACATACTTCGACCAGGAAAAAAAAAATATCATGATTTTTAGTGACATGTTTTGAACAATACCTATTAATGCCTAGAAGTACGACATTCATTCTTAATCTGTGTATTTATATTTGGGTAAAATGTTCTGCAGGAAGCAATTAGGTCAATGGCATGGCTCAGATGCAGAAAAGAGGATGACCCTAAAGTGATAAGTGAAATAAACCAAATCAAGAAAGAACAAATGAAAGATGAAGACAGCGACCATTTCGTTCTTAAGGCTATACGTAAGTAACGTACAAATTATTTTAAAGTAGATGTAAACATGTCTCGCAAACAAGATATCGAAAGTAAGTACAAATATCCCAAGTAAAATATGCGCTTCGGGTATCATCGTCTTTCTCCGGAAGTACGAACGCATGATGATGGGAGAGATGAAACATGTGTCGATTTCTTACAGGGTTCTTTATGACTCTTTAAGAACGGTTAAGAGGATTAGGTTACTAAATATACGTCGTCTATTGTATTTTATAATGGATTTCCGCAAAGTCACGCCTGAATCAATTAACTGAGTTATTATTACACACTACTGGTAACACAGATGTGATGAGGTAGACTTTTGTCACCCACGTGACCACTGTGTCTCGAAATGCTTTACCTGGAAAAGTACATTATTCTAAGTACATTATTATTTTAAGTACACTCTTCTTCCTAAACTCGTAACGTAATTACTGTACTGTAAGCGATTAGGAAAAAGAGTGGGCGTGTCTTCGTGGATGGCACTATGTATACTAGATTATATTACACATAAGAACACCGGTATTCCCTCCAGAATATAAACAGAATTATGCATAAGTGCTGGGTATTTTCCTTGGAACAAACCGTGACTGTTATAGTAATTATTTTGATGCGTAAAAGCTAGAATGTTTGAGCTCTACGTATAATTTTTACACATAAATCTTTTGATAATGTTTCAAATTAGCGGTCTATTCAAAAAATTATATAAGTTTTTAAAGAAACAGACTTCGTTAAATATTCCAGTCATCTGTTAACATGCTGTTTTGATTCAATCAATGATATTTTAGTTCCTAACAACTCTAATAATTTTAATCAAGCTCGTTGAGAGACACCCAAGCACTCAATTGTAGCTCATTGCGCGCATACAGTTGTTTATCAGTGAGCACAGATTTTTTGGTACTATAAGATTCGATTTCATCGTATTTCATAACATGAATTCACACGTGTAACCTCCAGAGAGGTATAGTCTGGCCACAGAGAATGCATTCCTGTCACCTGTCAGTTGGACATACGATTAGGACCTCAATTAGGACCTAATAAAGTTTAAATTCGTAAAACACGTATTCTTTTGTACTCCGCGTTGCCCTTTCACAATTAGTTTTAACTCTGATTTTGAATCACAGTAATATTTATTTTCGTTGCTTTAAGGTTCCTGCCTTAAGTAAAATAACTGTGAAAAGACTATATTTAACTGACAGGTGTCAGGAGCGCATTCTCTCATCTAAAGGAGTGTAGGTAGAATGGTAGGTATAGTAGCATTTTGCCAGTTGTATTATGAGTCTCGTCTATTAGGGGGCGAGCCTATTGCGAATTTAACCAGGGAGAAATTCAGAATATGTGCTGTTACTGAGAAATTCTTAATGGAAAACTCCAATGACACTGTCCGACCCTAGGATAAAATCACACGCTCAACAGTTGCACTTTCGACGACTTAAATAACGACGTAGGCAATGGAATTCCTAACAATTTAAAAATCGATATCCAGCCAATGAATCTAAACTTGTTTTACTTGCTACTATAGAGGTATGAGGAACAGGGTGTAGAGTTTACTCATCCTCTATAGAAATGGGAGTAGCCTCCGACCAGACGGGTGTTCTGTCTGGTGGGCAACTGCCCGATGATTGATTTCGGGACATTATACTCATCGCGCGGTAAAAGTTGCTTGCGCGATGCAGGATTTTGCGTGACGTCAATGTGATGCGTAGTTCGCATGTAGCATTGTAGATGCCGCCACACTACTAACTTATTTTTCGTTCCGAATCGATAATACAACATTCATCTAGTGGCAAAATACCAGTAGCAATGGTCGCCCACTGGTAACTGCCACGACTTACGAGTTACAGGTCGTAGATTCGAACCCAGACAGGCGCTTTACTTACTGTGTAAAGTATTTCATTACCAATGGTCTACAAAACGGTGAAGGAAAACATCGTGAGAAAACTGGCATGTCCTAGAACCAAAAATTCGAAGAAATGTGGCATCTACCAACCCACACTGGGCCCGTGTGGTGGATGAGGCTGATTATTCATCTAATATTTAACTAGACTACTTTGACCCAGTAGGTAAAAAAAAAAAAAAAAAACCTACCCATTTTGCCAGACTACTAAATAAGCCAAGTAATCAAGGCCTCTTAAAAAAACAACACAGGAAGAGTTGGTTTCGGTTTTCCCCGTTACCTTTGTCTATGTCGAAATAACTTCTAAATTGTATAAATAATCATAATTTTTTATTTAATATCTTTATGGTAGCAGTCTGCCGTATTTGCGACGTCGTGTGAATTATGTTTGTTTAGCGGATTAGAATGATTTACTACTTTTCTTTGTTAATTTTTTGTACTCTTAAAGCTTTGTTGACTCTCTTACTCGTATCATCATTTACTTCAGATGACTTTCCTTATGATTTATAAGATTTGGATATTCATGCAAGAAATAACTAAGAATCAAATTTTTTCAATGCTTTGTTTTATATTTCATCAAATTCGAGTTCTATCTTTTAAATGCTAGTATTCAGCTGCTAGATTGGATGCTGACTCCAACATAGTTGGAAACCGTGGCGTGATTGCTTAACACACGTACAGTAGCAATGGCTTTCATTTTGACAGTTCAACAACATTCATTGCGTTATTTATTTACGTTCTTGAACAGATTTTTTTTTCGAACGATGCAATGGATTAACAATAACTCTTCTTTATAATTTGTGTCTTCAAAGATAGATACTACTGCACTTTGTTCATTTTACTATTTTTCTTTTACAGTACAAGACAAAATCCTGATCCGAGCCTTCATAATTGCTATGGTATTAGCTTTAGCGAGAGAAATGTGTGGTTCTATCCCGGTTCTAAACTTCGCTGGGGAGATATTCTTGAAGTCTTCGGAAGGATCAGGCATAATTCTAACTCCTAACCAACAGGCCATGGTTTTGGGAGCTGTGCAAGTGCTTGGAGCATCCTTAGCATCTTTTCCGGTAGAAAAAGCCGGGAGAAAGGTGAGATTTTTAGAGTTTTTTTTTATTATTCTTCCGAATAAGAACGCAGAATCCTTACTTTTCTGTCTTTTCTTGTCTTCCACATTACAACTTCCAGACTTCACTTGCCTTCTTTAAAGCCTTCGTTATTGATACATACAGGAAGCAACTCTAAGACGGATTGGTCTCTAAAGATGGTTCAGTGTTTCTTGGCACCTGAGTTACTTTCAAATGTTTTCCATGCGTCTATGTGTAACGACTAATGTTCATTATCTCTCTTATCCACAGCCACTCTTCATAGCCACCGCCTTCGTGTCAGGGTTGAGCATGTGTGCCCTGGCCTCCTGGTACGTTGCTCGAGACTACGACGTCTTCGCCCCATCCTGGTTGCCGGTCGTCGCTCTCTGTTTGTGTATTTTCTGTGACGCGCTTGGGTTGCAACCTGTCTCCGTTATTGTTACTGGAGAGATATTTTCTTTTAAGGTAATAATGTTTTAGAATATGTAGTAATTTTGTCTTAATTGTATGTAGAAGATAGGCAACAGCGTCTTCTAATCCACTGCTTGATTTGGTTGGTTACCAATCGTCTGTTGAACGTTTTGTTTGCGGCTATTTCAACTTTAATAATTCATTTTTATTGCTTTTGGTCAATGATAAGCGCTTGTTCAGCATTCATGAATATTAATTATTAGTAAACCAAATAATATTCTTCGTAAAAGGCAACTTAGTGAATGAATCTTCATCACCTGTCTGGTCAATAAGAACTAAGCTGAAAATCAATAGTCTACTTAAATCCTCTTCTTCATTACTGAACTTATGACTGAGTGACTTGGTTACATCGACCTGAGCAAACCATTTTCAAGTTATAATAATAATTCCTTACAATAAAAACTCATCAATTCTATCTTCTTTTCAGTATCGAGGCTCAGTAATGGCGATGACAATGTCAGCAGCGTCGGTGGCGTCCTTCGTCGAAACATTGTTCTTCAAGCCTCTAGTAAATGCAGTGGGAGCACATGTGGCATTCTACTTCTTCGGAGCAGTTTGTTTAATCACAACCATCTATGTGTTCATTTATGTGCCAGAGACCAAACAAAGAATATTGGAAGAGATTTATGAAGACTTGAAGACTAAGAAAGAGAAAAGAATTGAGAGAGAAGAGGTGTTGGCTATTGAGGCAGGGAAGATGGATGCTTAAAGAGTTGAGGCAATTTTTGGAGCATTGATTATTTAATTAAACTTTATAAAAATTCTTCTTCTTCTTTTCTTGTGTTTTCGTTTCTTGTTTCTTGACCTGGGAATCGAACCCAGGACCTCATGCTCAGCAGTAGCGCTTGCGACCACTAGACCAAAGATGCAGTCATATTAATACTACAACTACAACAGATAAATATAAATTACTACTACTACTACTATTTATTTTCTCGCAGTCAATGGTAAGAAGTAGAGAACACACCTCGTGAAAAAAAAAACTCAGTCCTCGAATTAAATTCCCTTTTTTTTCACTTGTTGTATAATCTATCTATTATTGAATCAATTACCACGGAATAGCTTTTTAATCCTAAACAAGGTGTAAATTGCACTTCCTACTCATCAAACTTCCTAAATTTTACAGCTACGAGCTAAAATTAAATTAATTTATTAACGTTGTAACTTACGAGTATGTACACGTCAGAAACTAGAGAAAAAATTCACTTCCAGTACCTATAAAATAACAATAAATACAAGGTGGGTCAAAAGTAATGTCATAATGTGAATATGCCTTAAGTTTTACATTTGGGGTCATTTGATTTGACACTTATGTTGTAAACAGATAGAAAATTAGTTGACAATGCAATGGAGCCACACACAGAGCTCAAGCAATGACAAAGATTTTGAAACGCGAATTTCTCGTTTATATATAATAATCTCCCGTTTTGGCGATTCGAACCGGCTGGCAAGATCACCAGTTATGACGGCACCAGCCTTCTTTCCTTGGGGCTTTTTAAATCTCGCGTTTATTAACATAAACCACAAACCTTGCAAGACTTGATAGCCAACGTTGAACAATAAATAAGCAAATTGGAGCCAGATTAATTAAAAAAGGCCGTAAAAAGAGCACAAATGTGCATCAACTGACAAGGTGGTAATTTGACCAATTTTATACTTTTTAACTACAAGGCAGCCAATTCACACAACAAAATATGTTGAAATCTCAAACATGTGGAACATTGACAGAAAATAGAGATTTCAACATGTTTTGTTGTGAATGTTTCGCCAGTGCAAACGCACAGTTAAAGCTAACTATGAAAAGACACTAATGTTATCATATGTGAAACGCCTATAGACACTTGAAATATGTCACAGGCAAACTTGCTATGAAGATTCCACAAGGCGATTGCTTACTATTATCTACTATCCTCTCCGTGCAATGCAAACCCATTTCTGTGGAGAAAATTTCATGTTTTGGTTGATACTTGTTGATGTTTTGGTTTCGCCAATATGTCAGAAATCATATTTATCTTCAGTCTTCTTGTGTAATACTGAAATGTGTTTAGTCGTGACCTTTTTTTTCTCAGAAAATGGTAGCGGACGTTTACCAGCAATACTAATGTAATGACGCTATGATTATCACAGTACATAAGCATAGAAGTTTAGA
This sequence comes from Agrochola macilenta, assembly GCA_916701695.1. NCBI lineage: Eukaryota > Metazoa > Arthropoda > Insecta > Lepidoptera > Noctuidae > Agrochola > Agrochola macilenta. Next base: position 3,695,280 of record OU753572.1, on the reverse strand, counting down.
GGTATGAGGAACAGGGTGTAAAGTTCACTCATCCTCCATAGAAAAGGGAGGATCCTCCGACCAGACGAGCTTCGTGTCTGGTGGACAATTACTGCCCAATGATTGATGTCGGGTATGCTACATTATATGCTGATCGCGTGGTAAACCCTGTTTGCGCGATGCATCGCACGCACGTCATTAAGTCATTCATAATAATATATTCATAGTCATTTAAGACCTGGGATCTAGCAGGGCATTAATATTGTACTGAATTTCATTAAGACCCGCTGGTCATTAATGTGATTTGAATTTGGAACATAAAGTAGAAATCACATACGAACATTTACGATAGGTAGTAGGTACATACTAATTCCATGCATTCACCATTAAGATCTGCACTAAAAAATAAATTATTCGAAAATCGAACTGGCCACCACGAGTAGAATATAAATAAAAGGAAAATAGAACACAAATTAAAAAGAGGCGCGAATACTGAAAATTGCTTTGCTTTGTTAAATGACAAATTACATAACTATAACTATACATACTTTTCACAAAAATGTCGAGTGACGATAGTGATTTGCCTCCGGATTACATAAAATCCGAAGTCATTGGCATTGCCAACAATCTACTCCCAGAAAAGTCCGACGGAAGCGTACGACGATGTTTACAATTGTCTTCCCACAACTGGTCTAATGTATCAAACGTTTTAAATAGGTCTACTAACTGTAATTGTAATTTTAATAAATACTTTGATTCTATTACTATTGCTTTTTATTGTCTCGTAGATGGTGTGAAAAGTAGAGTATTTTCCTCGGGGATAAAGGTGCCTTCGTCTTGGGCGAACTTGAATCCCACGCTGCACTCAGGATTCTTGTCTTAACTCTCCCCCGCTTTGCTCGGGATTCAATACGGCGCCCGCTACATAAGACACCATACTTTATCCCCTTAGTGCATAATCTACTATAAAACTCTCTTCAATTAAAACCACTGTTGAGCAGTTGCCGGCCTAATTTGCATGTATCAATATTCAACTGTTCTTTAGACAACACTGAGTAAAGGGCTTGCACGTATCAAACACGTACAATTTCCGTCTCTTGGTAAACTAACACAGTTGTACTGGTTGTATTGTAATCAATGAAATAACTCTTGGGCGAAGCCATAGCGCTTTGGGTCTCGGTAGCAATCGGTGAAAGTATAGGGACAAAATCAGGGAACAACCTCTACATCAAAGTATAAAAAATTAAAAATTTACAACTGTCAATCACAAAATTAACTGACATTTAATATCTAAGATGGTGGCAGTGGAAAAGTACCTTTATCAAATACTTTTCTATCGCGTTACTTATGTAACATGAAAAAATAAATGTATACCTAACGGTTATATCACTATTTGACCGAGTAATTTTACACAATCTTACAGTAGCTCAACATTTTACCAGTTCAGTAGTCAAAAAATAAATTAAACAAATATTAATTATGGAAACATGCAACTATACAACATGGAGCTAGCTTTTGCGCGCGATTTCGCCCTCGTGGAGGCTGGCAATGATTGCACGGAAACGTACTACCGGGATTAAAATCCTATGACCTAATCCAAATCATGGTCCAACCGTGTGTCAAATTTCACCCAGATCCGTTCAGCCGTGAAAAGATCACAATCAAACAGACAGACAAACAGAAAATCAAAAGGCAGGAGTTACTTTAGCATTTATAATTTGGAAGTATGAAATTAGTATGGATGGTATAGATATGGATAGTACTTCGAAGGTCATCATCATTTCAGCCCCAAGCGCCGCCACTTCGACCGGTTCTGTGCTTCTCGCTTCCAGCGGATTCCTGCGGCCTTCACAAGGTCATCGGTGTATCTTGTGGGAGGCCTTACAACGCTACGTCTTCCGATACGCGATCGCCACTCCAGAACCTTTAAGCCCCATCAAACTCAAACTCAAACTCAAAGCATTTATTTCAATTAAACCATTTACAGGCACTTTTGAATTGTCAAGGAATCGGTCAGTCAGAAATATGAAGCTAGTTGCCCATTCCAAAGCGTAGTAGGTAGGTACCTATGGAGAAGAACGGGCAAGAAACTCCACGGACACTCTTTTGAATAAATTGTTACAAAGTATTTGTTACATCATTCATGTTGAAATTAAACATGTGAGAACAATGTAGAAAGACGTGCACGTTAGAAGCGTCCGTAATAAAAATATAAAACAAAGAACAATTCAAAAATTTGAATCAGCCAAGGCAGCTAAGAGTTGACCTGTCCCAACTGACGGCGCCCGTTCACGAACATGACGCATGGATTAGCACCATTCAGCTCAACCATTTTGAAGGGAGCTAAATGATCCAACACACGCGCCACCATCAGCGAGACATCTGAGTGAGCATGACATACTCACAGCCGCCAGGGCACATTCAAGTCAATAATATACGTATTACCCGGTAAATGTTAGCTCTTCGGCCATGCTATGTCGGATGTTATTGCTACTAAAACCAAACATTAAAAATAATGCACACTGTTTTGTTTGAATGCTGTCAGCTTTCACAATTTGTAACTAATTAGATACTAACATGGTCTAATAAAACAAGGTCTGGCATTCCGAGACTAACTCATGCTTACGTCACTATCCAGTTGCCACAAAACACGATTATGGAAAGATTTTTAGAAACCATTCTGTTAAAAAATATGTACAAAAGCTTTTATATTGTCGTTTCGTGTGTCTAATCAAACGAAACAATTAAATTTAAGCATAAACCTTTATCATTAACATTTAACAATTACGTTTGTTAATTAAAACCTCATTGTTTTATTGGATTCGCACAGGTAATTAAGGTGGTTGGGGAGGTGTCATTGACTCTGGCAGGGCCACCATCAGGGATTTTAATTTTGGTTACACAAAAAATTTGTCGCTAATTAGTCGAAATTGGTCGCCAAATATCAGAATTTGTCGGTCACTGGTTCAAAAGATATAAGGGTTTATAGGTGGCCGATCTGGAGAGAGTCTCCCCAGCAGGGCCACATTTATATCTCAAAAACTAAGGCACCTAGCGAAGATCTGTTTTCTCCCATATTTTGTCGTTAATTAGTCAAAATTTGTCGCCAAATATCAGAATTTGTCGGTCACTGGTTCAAAAGATATAAGGGTTTATTTTTTCTTGGCAATTTTTCGAACTAGCTCTTGGATCTATACCTTACTCATTGAACTCATTATATCTCCTAAACTAAAACCCGATTAAATCTGTGACTCACACGTCACACTACATGTTACAAACTTCTGGTAGCACAGATGTGATGACGTAGACTTGTGTTGCCCACGTGACCACTGTGTTTCGGAATGCCATACCTGGCGAAGTATATTATTATACCATGGATACTAACATTGTCACTGATTCTGTATTAGAAAAAGACTTCTAGAGATGGTAGTTAGTAGTCTGCTTACAATATTTTGTACCATCCTCCCGCATTCTACCGAGGGTTCAGGCAGGATAGAGGCCTGGAGGCCTCGAGATTTATTACCTCAGAGATAATAAGAAAGCGTTAAGTGTCAAATAATTATTTATTAATCTCTCAGTTGCCAGTGATTTCATTCCAAGGATGCACTGTTATAGGCGGAGCGCGCGAGGGAGATGCAAACTGCACGCCTTCGCGCCCCTAGTCGCCGCAGGAGACGCCCTGGGCGTCGGGAGTCACGAGCCGACTTCCAGCCACCGTAGGCGCGGGCTTGCGGACGGTGAGCAATGGGTAGCTCGCCGTCCGATAAGGACCAGGCCCGGGTCGACGGCGCGTTGTGTTCCACGCGCGCCTCAAAGAGATGTCAGCACCAACTGACGGGGTCTGTAAGGACCAATGCCTGCTGGGGTTGCGGGTTTGTCCGAAAGGGATATCGCGGCCCCAGCACACAGGCAACGGAAGGAATACGGGTGGGTTTTAGTCAGTAAAAGTCTGACACGCCCTCTCGCTCCGCCCAGAGCGGGAGAAGTCATTTGATGATTTCCCACCACACCTTATGTGGGGCAAAGTTAAAAAAAAAAAAAAAATGTATTATGCACTAAACGATGATACTATACTATTAAATGAGCAAGCAATATATATATATTTGCAATCACGTTCTCGAAGACGGCTCTAACGATTTTGATGAAAGTTGCAATATAAGGGTTTACGGGGCGAATAATCGATAAAGCTAGGTTTTTCTGGAAAAAAATGTTTTCTCTATTTTCACCCGAACAGAGCTCGGTCGCCTTGATACTATACTATTAAATGAGTGATATTTGTTAATATATTTTTGTAATCACGTTCTCGAAAACGGCTCTAAAAATTTCGACAAAAGTTGCAATAAAGGGGTTTATGGAGGCGAAAAGTCCATCTAGGTAGGTCTCATTTCTGGGAAAAATCGTTTTCTCTATTTTCACCTGTGCAGAGCTCGGTCGATCTGGTACTATCCTTTAAACGATAGTGAAAAGAGCATCAAAATCCATTGTGTAATTAAAATCTTAGCGGTCACAGACAGAAATTAAAACCGACTTTGTTTTATACAATGTACTATTGAACCCGCCTCCGCTTCACGTGGTTTATAAAACTTGACAAAATATTGAGATTTATTTATTACCTGTAAGATTACACAAACAGACGAACACCCACTATAATGTATAAAATGTAAATATTATTTTATGTATTTTATTTTTACAAAGAAACATTGTGTTACATCAGACTCTGATTCCTTGATAAGTAATTGATCTTTAACACAAACATTACATAGCACACCCAAGAGTTTCCTTGTTTCTAAATTCAGTTCATAAGTTATCGTGAAAGCTGAACGACGAGCAGTTTTGCCGTCCTTATATTCAATACATAAGGGATAATCACAAGATCGTATTATTCGCAGATGACACTTCCCTCATTTTTAAAATCAAACGTCAGTTAGTTAACTTTGAACAAGTCAACGATGCACTCTCTAAAGTTGTGCATTGGTTTAATGTAAATAATCTTCTCTTGAACGAAAAAAAGACTAAACTCATTAAATTTTCAACGCCAAATGTCAGGCAGCTAACTACCAATGTTCAAGTTAATGGAATAGAGTTGGACCCTGTTGAGTCAACAGTTTTTCTTGGAATAACTATTGACGGTAAATTACAATGGGGCCCACACATAGAAAAATTGTCAGGAAGGCTTAGTTCGGCCGCCTATGCTGTTAAAAAAATTAGACAGATAACTGACGTAGATACAGCCAGAATTGTTTATTTTAGTTACTTTCATAGTCTTATGTCATATGGAATTCTTCTTTGGGGAACCGGTGCCGACATTAATACTATCTTTGTTCTACAGAAAAGGGCTGTTCGAGCCATTTACAACCTAGGTCCAAGAGATTCCCTTCGAGAGAAATTCAGAGAGATAAATATTCTGACTGTAGCCTCACAATATATTTTTGAAAACCTATTGTATGTACACAAAAATATATCAAATTTTAAGAAAATGTCCGATATTCATAGTTTAAATACCAGGAATAAACACAACCTTGCTGTACATCGCACACGTCTCCACAGAGTAAGCAACTCGTTCATGGGTCAATGTATACGCTTTTACAACAAACTTCCCATTGACATTCGAAACTTACCCATTAAACGATTTAAAAACTGTATTAAAACCAAACTTTGTAAAAAAGGGTACTATAAAATTTCAGATTATTTAGAAGATAAAAAAGCTTGGGATTGAGCTGCTCGCTCTGCTAAGCCTTGTGAAAACCATAAAACTTGACATTTTAATTATTCATCACAATAAACCAGTTTTATATACACATTGACATTGTTGAAAATTATGTTCAAAATGACACGATTACTTTGTAAAGTATTATATTATTTTAATTATTGTGAATGTGAGGACTATGTGGATATTTTTATTTTCCCTTTTCATTTCTTTGTTTCTTTCTCAGTTTTAATGATGGTCTGGCAGTTTGAGTAGTTGATGCGGCCTACCCAAATATCCTTTCCTTGGTATTGTTCGTCGAGTTGAGCTCCTTAAGTTCTGAGTTGAGCTCCACGATTACTGACAAATGCTTGCACTGACTGGACAGGTCCACTCAAATCTGTGTGGTTCTTTCCTCAAAAGACCATTTCAGACACTAATCTACATGGTCCTCACATGACTTGACCAAGATTATGTCTGGACTTTAAAAGAGACTGTGACCTCTGAGTTTGTTTCGGCCTTTCTTCTCAGAGTAGTCAGATAGGAAACACCGACCTCACCAAGCTTATTTTTAATATTTTTTTATATGACGTGTAAAAGTGATTCCGATATCCTATTTACAGAATAAACAATTTCATTTCATTTCATTTCATTTCATTTCATTTCATTTCATTTCATTTCATTTCATTTCATTTCAATCTGAAAACTATTTCAATAATAGTTTTCAGTGACAATGAGTAAAACGACTTTTGGTGACCGTTTATTTTGATGTAATTTTTTTGTAGTGACTAATGAAAAGTGATATTATTTAGAATTTTAAATTATATCTGTAAGATAGTGTTTTAGTTCATGTAAATATTTAAGGAGAATTTAGTATTGTTATTAGTTTTACGTAGTATTCAACAATGACGAAATATTACTTTATTTTCGGCGAGGGGAGCAAGATCAACCAAATAATATGTGCTGTGCTTAGTAAGTATCATTTTAATTATTTTCATCATGCTTTGTGTGCAAATAAATGGTTTTTTTTTAAATTACCTGCAGTAACCGAATTTCGTAACTTAAAAACAGATAACACAAACATTTTTATTTGCTATTTATTTAACGGTTTTAATCCGAATGTTTAAAAAAAATAATCTCTCCAGTATGTATACATATACACATGTTATTTGAGGTTTACATCTCTATTGAAGTTCACGGTCACATTAAATCAATGAATGGTCATTAACCTTTTGCGTCTGCAAATATGGAACACAATAACGGCGCAGGATAGCCTTTACCAAAAGTGGTCATCCACGCTTTCTGTGGCACAAAGGGGTCTCGGTACGTAATAGATGATCACCCATCCATAGACGAACCTCGGCAAGAGTTGGTTAATCTTCAAGATCGCCTCGTACGGTTGTTATTATAGAAAAATAAAACGACCGCTCGGCTTACAAAGTGATAATTATGTAGATACTGTTTTATCTAGAAACCGTTTAAGTTTCTCCCAAAAAATATGAACGTGTTCAAATCATTGTTTTGTTGTCTGCAGTAAACTTGCCAGTATTTACATACGGAGCCTGTATCGGATGGGTGTCTCCGATGTCACTGCTTCTTCAGTCCAAAGACTCACCTCGGGCCCCACTTACAGATTATGAGGTAAGGGTATAACTAATCAATGTTACAACATTATGTACCTACTCCGAGAGAGTGAATATAAAAGACTTTACGATTCGTGGCGATTTCTTAATGTAATAGTTACTTATCACTTTGTATATAAATTACTTATTAGCAAAATAGAGTATGTATGGTCCGTAGAAGGTGGCGTTCTGTAGTTTTTGCCTACCACCATGGGTGAAGGCTTGAATTTATGTATGTGTAACCTTCTTACGAACTGTGACACTTTATAGAGGGGAGAAAATGTTACAGCATAATGTACTCCGTATATATCACAAGTAAAAAGTTGCTTGGTCAACTTTTCAAGCAAGTTTTTAAGCAACAAATCGCTAGTCATCTGACTAGCGATCCGTTTTATGAATTTGAATATGACAATAATACGGTATTTATCACATTACATGCACAATGCTTTTGCAAATTCTTTCTCGTTGATTAGATCACTGAGATAGAAGTTGCATTAGCATTGTGGCTGTCGCAGGCGCCACATTAAAGCTTATGTTCTTGAGTTGAAACCACCATCAGGTATCTTGTCAGTAGAAGCCCGGAGTATCATTTTGTAGGTATCTGTAAAAGTTACGTAACATGGGACTAAAAACTGGCCAGTATATCCATCTTTGTGATAATGACGTATGAAAATGTGTTCTACTAATACTCTTAAATTCTTCTCAGATCTCATGGATAGCAGCGGCTCCATACTTAACATGCATACCAGCAAATTATTTAATGGCGATACTAAGTGATAAGTTCGGGAGAAAGCTGACACTATTCTTCATATCTGGTGTTTCATTCGTAAGTATACAATAATCCTAACTAATATTATAAATACGAAAGAGAGTTTGTTTGCTATGCTGTCACAGTAAAACGGCTAAACGGATTTTGATGAAATTTGGCACATGGGTAGAGTTTGACCTGGATGAGGATGTAGGCTATATACATATATACTTTTTATCCTGGATCGCAAACGAAATCGCGGGCAACAGCACCAGTTATAAGTCAAGCACTAACTCAAAACTTAGCCAACTCACTTTGCTTCTTAATAGGTACTACGATCATTATCATCCATCCTCTCTAAATACGTTATTGAGTGCGTAGGTACTGGTTACTGGTTAGGTCAGGGATTTAAACTACATGAAAAGAAACGCATATCGACCATCTATCAAAGCAATCAAGTTGATCCATCAGGTTAAGCTACGCTTGCCTGGGTTGGTTCGTGGATGGGACCATCTTTACATACCATGACTCCTCCGTGCCTCGGAAAGCACGTTAAGTCATTGGTCTCGGCTGTCATTCGTGGATCTTCGACAGTCGTTATGGGTCGTCAGAAGCCCGAAAGTCTGACAACCAGTCTTACCAAGGGGTATTGTATTACCCAGTTACTGGGTTGTGGAGGTCCGATAGTCTGTCGCTCCATTTAAAATACTGGTATTCAGCTGCATCTGGCTAGACTGGAAGCTGACCCCAACATAGGGCTAAGCAGATAAATTGAAAGGAAACGCATGTTCAGGGGCTCGTGGCTAAATAATAACAGCCACAACCACATAATTATTGTCAAAACATTAATGATACAAATTTTTCAGGCATGCTGGGCAATCAAACTGTCATCCATGGAAGTGTGGGCTTTCATCTTGGCCAGAGCATTGTTTGGTCTCACAATGGCGGGCTCTTACGTCACATGTCCGCTGTATACTAAGGAGATTAGTTCAGCCAACGTTAGAGGGATGCTTGGCACATTGGTAAGTTGATCTTGTGCGCCGTGAAGCGAGCATTCCTTGGAGTTTCTTTGAAGGATAAGGTCAGAAATGAAAAAAAAGTGAAAAAGAACCAGAGCTATGTCGGTCATAACTTGCAGAGCTACAAAACTAAGTGGCCATGTTTGTCGAAGAACTGACGGGTTGGAGCAGACGAATTCTCGGGTACCAAGAAGGCTAACGTAGCGTGGGAAGTCTCCTAGCTAGATCGATAGTTAATCATAGCATATACAGCCTGTAATGTTCCCACTGGTCTGGGCTCGAACCGGCTACAACTCGTAAGTCGGGGCCTTTAACACTGGGCTACCACTGCTCTGTAGATAGATCGATGAATATTAATGTAAAGGGCCGTGCAGTAGATGTGGGAGGCTAGAAACCAGATGTACTAGCGCAATCTGGGACAGGCCTTTGTCCAGTAGTGAACTGTTGAGCATGTGAAATACTTGACCTTGCTAGTCGCAATTGGTCCATGTTTAAATAATTAAATTTGCTAAATGTAAATGATTATTATTTTCTAATATGTCTACATTTATTTCATCCATATCTACTTTTCCAGGTAATCCTATTCCACACAACGGGTAACTTGTTCCTCTATGTCATTGGTGACATGTTAAGCTACCGCACCATCCTGTGGATTTGTCTGACGTTGCCGACAGTCCATCTGGTGCTCTTCATTATGATGCCTGAGTCACCATCTTACCTGATTAAAAAAGGATATACCGAGGTAAGCCATCAATATTTTATAATCTCTCAATATGTTTTTATATTCTCTTTCAATTATATGACATAATATTTTGGGAACCATCATAAAATTCTTGCTATAAATTTATTATTTATTTATTTCAAATTCTTGCACACAAATTCTCTCTTCTCGCACATAATTATAATGTATATTAGCTCTTTTATGAAGAAAGAGCATAATTAATTCGTCTATTTTCAGACAAAGTCCACTATATTACATTAAATTAAAATATAAAACACATACATACATAATAAAATAATACTCACAATACCGCGGAAATCTTACAGCATCCTGAAAGCATTGTTGTACATAAAGCATAAAAAAGCATAAGCATTAGTGTAGTTAAATTTACGTCAGTATTCCCCGAACGGATAAAGTTACTCCATACTTCCCATGTGAGAGCCTAATGCCGTTACATCCATCCGTGCATCCATGCTTCTGGATGTTACTTGGAATTTCAAAATGACAATATCCTGCGGGGATAATTGCGTAACAGTAACAATGGTAATGCCTTCAACTTCAACAATTTAACAATATTCATTGCGTCATTTACGTTGTCGATCCAACGATATTTTTTTCAAAATTTGAAGCAATTTATTAGAAATTTTCTTCAATATTGCGGTAAAGGACTAGCTATGCTTAGCTCCATCTCAGCAGAAGAGATTGTAACAATCAGGTGGAGCTTGCTGCGAAGCATTCCAAATATCTACACTACTACTGTAATAATACTACTATTGTAATTTTCCTTTCTTAAATATTTACAGGAGCAATCTCAATATTTGAAAAGTCAGATAAAACCAAATTTCACAAGGTCGTCAACCGTGCCGTTTTATTTGAATAATTATCTCTTCAATAAAATACGGTTACTTGAATAGATAACAATGCTTAGAGTTGACTGATAGCAACAATGGTATAATTCTAAAACAAATTACGCACTGCGTCATCTTCACGGCTTTAATTTACGAAAGAGGTTGGTCAGTTGCTTTATGCGACAACAAATCCAGACTACGGACTGTAACTGACCCAAAGGAAAAACTCAATTACATTTCTCGACCCTGAAAAATCCTACCCTTCATTCACCAATCTTGCTTGCGACTCGAAAGAAGTTTTGATGATCACGATGTTTGATGACATGACTTTGAACAATAGGTACTAATTATGCCTAGAAGTACAATATTTAATAAGTATCTATGTCAATCATTCAATTTAGCCTATCGCAGTCTAAACTATGTATTTATATTTGAATAAAATGTATTGCAGGAAGCAATCAGATCAATGGCATGGCTCAGATGTAGAAAAGAAGATGACCTTAATGTGATAACTGAGGTAAACCAGATCAAGAAAGAACAAATGAAAGATGAGGACAGCAGCCGTTTCGTTATCAAAGCCATTCGTAAGTTTATTCCTAACTAGCTGTTACCCGCGACTACATCTGCGATCCAGGATGAAAGGTAGCCTATGTCCTTCTCCAGGTAATGGTCTACTCATGTGCTAAATTTAATCCAAATCCGTTTAGCCGTTTTAGCGTGAAAAGATAACAAACAAACAAACTCACTTTCGCATTTATAATATTAGTTAGGATAATGTTAATTTTGATTAAGTTTGATGAAAATCTAGCAATATTTATGAATGTTATCGGAAACAATAATGTAGGGAACGGTGAAGATAAAATTTAGATTATTAAAATATAATAGAATACTCTTTACACCATGCGAATTACAGATATAAATGTAGAAATTTTACAAATGGTGACACAGTGGCAAGCGCTAAAAGCCATATTTTAAAGACAACACTTTGGATGGATTTAAAGGGAGAAGGAAAGACAATGCTGCAGGTACTCTTTGTTGAACCAGTTACATATACAATGAATACATAATTATATAAAGCATATACTTATCTATATAATAATAATAATAATAATCATGAAACAAGAGGTAATAATGATGAAGATTAAGGAGAGATTAAGTGTTTTTGCCATAATTTTAAAAATTGACAAAGATTACGCACGCTTTACCAATACGGGCACAGCATTCCATAACCGTACTCCTAGAACAGTAAAAGAATTGCCATAAAAGCTGGTGGAATGCATCGGCATCTCTAGGCTCACATACATTGTAACATCATACTTTAAGAACACGCCAGTATTTCCTAAAGATTTCTGTTTAGCCGTGAGAGGTGTATAGCCTAGGAGTACTATACATACGCATTTCAGTCCATTAAAAGCTAAGCCAAGGCTTAAGACAAGACAAGATCACTTTGCCTCAAAGTTTACATTACGGTATTTTCCTAAATTCTAACCACAAATTTTAATGCTATAATAGTAAGTTCAATGAGAGGATATTATAGATTTATTTTTAGCGCTTTAATAGAAGTGAAAATAATAACCATAAACTTTACAACTTTTACTAAAATATAATGTTGGAAATAACTACAAAAATATCAAGCCTTCACTTATCAGACTTGTTTGATACAACCAATGATATTATTTTGGTTGCTAACGACTGAAATCATTTTAATCAAGCTCATTGAACGTTGAGATATGTCCAACCGTGCTACGAGTATTCAATTGTTTCTGATTGCTTGAATACAGCTGTTTGACAATACGCATATTCAACGTTCTTACAAGAATCTTTTGGCGTGTGGTCGGCCACCTTCAGAGCTAAAGCCGCCATCATTTTTTTTTCAATACATGCTATTTACTTACAACCCTGTAAATGTGAATCAGGCCAAAACAGATTCCTGTAACAGTGTACTAGTAATATCCAATTGTATTTTATTTCATAACATCACACGTGTAGACCGTAGAGGTGTATTGCATTTTTCTCAATGCTGCGACTACATTGTCGCGATAAAGCGAACTACACTTCGCGCGCTCTCTGTTGACAGCGAAACGTCGAGCGGTGTGCGAGCGAGAGCATTTAAAGTGTGGTTTACCTTATCGCGACAATGTGGCCGCAGCATAATACCTATCGCCTAAACTTTTCTTAAATTCTGTATCTTCAAGAATTTGTAAATCAACACTGACTACATATTTTCACTGTACCGTCTTATTTTACAGTACAAGACAAAATCCTGGTCAGAGCCTTCATAATAGCTATGGTAATATCATTAGCAAGAGAAACATGCGGCTCTAGTCCAGTATTAAACTTTGCTGGGGAAATATTCTTGAAGTCTTCTGAAGGATCAGGCATGGTCTTGACACCCAATCAACAGGCAATGGCTTTGGGAGCTGTGCAAGTACTTGGAGCAGCCTTGGCGTCTTTTCCAGTAGAGAAAGCTGGAAGGAAGGTGGGATTGATAGCTTAATATTTTTTTCTTTCTTTAAGCAACAGTAGCTATTTCAAAAACTGGCCAAGCGTGTTGGACCACGCACAATGGTTGCGTAGCTGGAATTAATAATTTATCCCAAAAAACAAAATTAATATTGAAGTTGAAAAAATATCTTCTCCCATACATCGATATACGTCACGGTCAATTCTCCAACTACAAATATAAGTTTGTAATCGCAAATATATATATATTTTTATGTGATAAAACAACAAATTAACTATTTTCGAACTTTATCCAATACTTGTGCTATGAGACCTTGCTTCCTGCCAAATTGTATGATTCTAGGTCAATGGAAAGTACCCTGTTTTGATTTATTTGCGAGTATCAAAATATGTCACATAAATGGCCGTATTTTTTTATTGCGTTAACTTAGAAGCTTGAACTTTTTAGAGCTCTAAGGCACCATAGATTTGATATTACGTATTTGATATTAATTTCAACTTGAAACCTTTACGCGTTCCTGAGTAAAAGGGTCTTGACCGATTTAGAAAATAATTTTCGGAACATAGTTAATCACACTTTCAGAGAGACAAATAAAGGCTCGAATTAGAAACCCACTCTTGCTTGGGTTCTGTAAGTAACACTAAAAGGCTATTACATGCTTTTAATCTTCACTATTTGTCTTACTATCCGCAGCCCCTCTTCATAGCTACAGCCTTCGTGTCAGGGTTGAGCATGTGTGCCCTGGCCTCCTGGTACGTGGCTCGAGACTATAACGTCTTCACCCCGGCCTGGTTGCCGGTCGTCGCTCTCTGCCTGTGCATCTTCTGCGACGCGCTTGGGTTGCAGCCTGTCTCCGTCATCGTTACTGGAGAGATCTTTTCTTTTAAGGTAGGTGTCAATGATATCTATGAGTTTAACTGTCACTAACGAGACAATAGAATTTTTATTGTTATCGACTTCTAAAGGCAAATCGTCAGTTGAGCAGTTATAAGCACCAAGGTGAAAATCTATAGTCCATCTCTTCTCCTTTACTTAACTTATGACTAAGTGACTTGGTTACTTCGACCTGAGCAAACATGCATATTTCAAAATTATAATACTGACAGCTTGCAACAAAAACTCATTAATTATATCTTTTTTTCAGTATCGAGGATCAGTAATGGCGACGACAATGTCAGCAGCGTCAATTGCTGCCTTCTTACAAACGTTGTTCTTCAGGCCTCTAGTAAACGCAGTAGGAGCTCACGTGGCATTCTACTTTTACGGAGCTGTTTGTCTATGCACAACCGTTTATGTGTTTATTTATGTGCCAGAGACAAAACAAAGAATATTGGAAGAGATTTATGAAGACTTGAAGACTAGGAAAGAGAAGAGGATAGAGAGAGAAAAAGCAGTATCTATAGAGGCAGGGAAGGTGGATGCTTAAAGAGCTGTGGTGAATTTTGTAGCATTGATTATTTAATTAAACTTTAGTAAAACTAATGATTTGTATTTTTGTTTTGAACTATTATACTGAATTTACTTATAAGTACGATAAAAATGGTATTATTATACTAGTTCTGACAATAACAAGTGAAATAATATGTAGGTACATTATTATTTTTATTAGTAATTATTGCCCTTAATAATCATTGTTGCTCTTTTGAATAGCACAGTATGAAACAAAAGATTTAAGTTTCGGTTTAGGACATTGACATTACGTGTTACTTCGTTTAATAAATTATACAAACAGCCCTACTCATTAAAGCATTAATGTGTTTGTCTACAACAATATTATCTACTTTTCTATTTTTTATACCATCGCCATATGTTATGTCCGAGCATCCATTAACAAATTAATAAAAAAAAGTTGAAACATACTTTATTGTTTGCAGACTTTGTATAAATTGAGCTAGCTTTCAAGATAATTGCTTAGTTGATATTATAGGGGAAAATACCAGCGCATCGTTAGCGATGATTGACTGACAACGTTATATATACCCCACTTACTCCAACAGAATTGCTTTTTACAGTCACTTTTTTATTACGGATCGCTTTAATAACAAAAAAATGTTCTTCAACAATATGCATCAGAGAAAAATCCACATAAACAAAGAGTTTTTGAGTATTTTCTATCCGTTCCACTACATCAGTACTATCTGGTGTATGCGGAAATATAATATCAATAATAATTATGTGGGAAATGTTACGAGAAAAAATGTTGTGTACGCTGTTATCATGATTTCTGCCATGATTGGTTTTTATCACGGAATTATGGAGTACACCACGTTTAGTATAAAAACATACGGGAGTATTTACAACATTATATATTTAGAGTATTTGTTAAACTTTGCAGGAGTATGTGCAATCAATTTGTACTACAGTACAACAACTGTGCGTTTACTTGCACTTCTTTACGAGATTAGCAAATGTCTTTACAGCAGCAGTGATACAAAAAATTTCAAAACCATGTCGTGTTCCTTAACAGTTACACTCCTACTATTTTGTTTTATCCTGATAGTTTTTAAAATAACTTACGACCCTTCTTGGACATTGTTAAGAGGAATTTATGTATCTACATCGGTACTCTTGGATTTAGAGATAATTCAAATCATGCTATACACTCATATTCTGACTTGTAAAACTATTCGATGGAATTATAATATAAAAAATATTAATTTTGGAAACGGCAATGATGAAATAACTGTAGATAGAGAAAAAGTACTGGAAGAAATGCAAAATACAATGATATCAATTTATGACGCTTGGGATCTTACGTTGAAAACTTCCGGATTTAGTGTAATTTTCTTTACTGTTATATATGAGTAGACGAAAAAGTACTACTCTACTTTTCACAAAAGAATGTCCAAATGTGGATATAATATTGCCATTATCTTTATATAATGCTGATGCTTTTTAAATCATAATTTCTGTAAAAGAGTTACTTTTAAAACTCTTTTTCAGGTTTTGTTCCACTTCATAACCACATTTGTGCAGACACTGGTTTATGTGGGAGTTTTGATAGTGTGGTCAAAATCGCATTTCGTGAGTATATACAGCAATATTGTTCATAGGAAGGGTAGCGATAATATAGCAAGGATAGCAGCCGGTCTGTTCTGTAAAAATCTCACCGTGAAGACTCAGGTGAAGTGAGCTATCATTCCAATAGATTATAGGGATTGACAATATTGACAGCTCATTTCACCTAAGTTCACACGGTGAGTTTATTTTCAGAATAGCGTTACTGTTGTATCTTCAATGAGCATGAGTAGTTTTATGTATTCTTTAATATAGTATGTATATTACATAGCATATTAAATAACATCGTGCCTGTAATCTCCGAAGGGCTAAGCAGAGTACCTATACTAACACATTATGAACGAATGAACATTCAGCGTCAAAAGTCGATACACGTAACACTTCAGTTATTTCAGTATTAATTATTGACCTTTGAAACATCGGAACAGAAGAAAGAAAAAATTTAAAATAAATATCCTTTAGCTATTATGTGCATGAACCGGTGAAATACAAATTATCGAACAATTTTGTATCAGTTACGATTACGTGTAAAAGTAGCAGTGTTAACCGACTTTTGTCGCTGACCGTGCTTATCTTTCACATCCGCGGATGCCGAAAAAGGCAGCTTCGGAATTATGCCAAGTTATATGAATATCAGCGCCGTCTTGTTTTCTCTTATTGTTGTTATTACTACATTCTTGCCAAATATGATTATGATCGCAGTCTTCATCTTAATTTTCAGAGTTCCCGCGACCTTCACCAAAGGGCCTAATTACTCGCTTTCAAAGAGTTTGATATTTCTACAACGACTTTCAATGGGATTAAGGCTTTCCGTAACTTATGTCGATCCCATACATTTTTGACTTTTCTATCATCGTTATCGCTGAAGAATGTCACTTTCTTTAGGCCTTCAGGTCATCGATCCACCTTTATCCACAGGCGTCGAACCATCATTAGTAGTAAATATAATGGCAGATTCCTTGACGCTTATTTTAAAATGGTTTAGTTACAATTTCAGGAGAATTATGAAGTTATCATTAGTCATACATTTGGAGTAATTCTGTGGTTAACCAAGGTGTTCTTTGTGGAATTGGGGCTCTGTCTCGCTAACGAAGCATTTTATAAAGAACTTGGGAAAGCACGCAGTAATGTTGTGAGAAAAGTATCACAGGACTGTGAGTATAAAATAAAACGCACATCATAAAACTTTGAAAATCGAAATGAATATATTGATTTGAAATAGATAAGATTTTCGGTAAGTAGAAACGCTTCACCAAAAAGGCATTAAGCAAGTACTTTGCATGTAAGGGCGCTTTGCGAATCCTATCGATCGTTGTCGGTCCTTTGTGATCTGTTTTTAGTATAATTTTTCGTCACTTGTCCTTTCTGCATTTATAGTCATATTCCATCTATTTGCCTATCCTTTTTGCATGCAGCTGAATACTATTATTTTACATGGAGCGACTGCATTTCCGACTTTTACAACCCAGTTGCTGGGTAACACGATACCCCTTTTGGTTAAGTCTGATTTCTTGTAATAGCCGTAGGATTAATTCATTTTTTTCATTTCAGTACCATCAAAAAAAGTCTGGAAGAATATCTTCCGGGTGATACACAAAGATTTCGAGAAGATGAGCGCCTGCGGATTTTTTTCCGTGGACGCGGCGACCCTGCTAAACTTCTGCAATGTTGTTACTACTTACACAATTGTTTTACTACAATTTGCTTTTCTGTAATACTTGGGTACTGATGTATCGTTTTGAATAGAGCACTTTTCTTCTAAATAAATCTTGTTTACTATGGTTTGACACAAAACGTTTTCCTCTTCTTCTCCACGGTTAGTCCCCTTGTTAGTGCCGTCACTTTGTCAGTGTTATCAATTGTTCCCTTTTCGTTCATACCATCTCTCACTCCCACTCATCCATGTTTACTTGACTACGGCGAAGCAAAAAGTAGGGTTATGATTTTTATTACATAATATCTTCAAAATAAATATAATGTTTTATTAATTTAAGTTTCCACACTAATAAGAAAAAAAAATGCAGGTGACTATTTACACCTCTGCCTAACCTTTTATGGAATACGGGAAAGATTTTATGTAAGTCCTTCCTATCGCTTTCGATAACGGGAACCCTTTGAAATAATTATTTCTTAGCGTGTCACAAGGATTTCAATCGGTAGATTTGCCCTTTTTTTTATTATTTTTTTGAGGATGGGAAATCATCAAATGACTTCTCCCGCTCTGGGTGGAGCGAGAGGGTGTGTCAGACTTATACTGACTAAAACCCACCCGTTTTCCTTCCGTTGCCTGTGTGCGGGGCCGTGATATTCCTTTCGGCCCTTTCGTTTTTTTTTTTTTTTTAACAAGTTAGATTTGCCCTGCCGTGTTAAAAAATGGTCGCGTTTCTGTTTCGTTTTGACACCTCTGACACACAACATCGCAGATACTTGACTTGATTGTCATGGAAACGCCATTATTATTGTGCGAAGTCACTCTTCTCAGTGTGGGCACTTTTTCTTGCGACGTAGTGCGGTCAGGGCACATCTACGATTTAAATCTTTGGCGTGTGAGCATGCGTCGAGATGTGGTTGTGGTGAAGATAACTCCTGGTACTAAGTCATTTAGACTGAAGTAACGTGTAAAGGGTTTAGGGGTTGCATGATACATTAAACCATGTCTTAATAGGACAATCAAAACCAGCGTCAGACAGCATTTGTCTGGCATTAATGCTAAAATGAACCTTTTTGGCGCAGCCGTGAGGCACACACATAATGCCAAAAGATTACTTCCACTTTTAGTTTGTTTGTGTTTTGTGTTTCACGAACTGTGTCCAAATAAACGTTTTATTTCTTTATTTTTTTCTTTCTTTCAATATTATATCCCCATTAAAAGATAAATATATGTATATATATTTGTAATCACGTTCTCGAAAATGGCTCCAACGATTTCGATGAAAGTTGCAATATAGGGGTTTACAGGGGCGAGTAATCGGTCTAGCTAGGTCTCATATCTGGGAAAATTCGTTCTCTCTATTTTCACCCGGCCAGAGCTCGGTCACCCAGGTACTTATTATAAAATGTATAGTCTTTCTGAAAATCCCAATAAACAAAAAATCGTACTGTTTATTTTTTATCTGAACCAATAATAACACAAAGTTGTTGATGCTTTATCATTAATCACAAGAAAGCAAACTGCAGTAACACAACAGTATAACCAGTGATAGTTTTGATGAACTGAACCATTAAGGCAGCATCTACAGGGAATCCACCAGAAGCAGTCATCTCTTGAATATCTGTATCTAACACTCGTTGCATGTTAATCCATCTTCTTTTTGATGTTACTGAAACCAAATAGAATAACTTAGATATTAAACTATCAATAATCGACGAATTGTTTCTCTGCAGCCTTGTGTTTTGATTTGGTCATGTTGTTCATTAATGTGTGCTTTTCCAGACATAAATAATTATTATTTCCACAAAAATGCTTGCAAATTCTAACATTATGTTGACAACCTTTTTCGAGATAAATCTAAAATGCTCTACTGGAGATAAATCAAAAATGGTATACATGCGAGCAGCGGCCAGCAATGTTAGTATGCAAATCATGAAAACACTACTACATTACTATTATCAAAATTTTTTTTTTTTGAATTGGCTTGCAAATAGAGCTGTTTAAAGTAAAAAAGAAACTAAAGAAAACATTGACACGTCAAAAATGATTGTTGTCCGCGCATTATTTGAAACGAGTACTCGTATGTGTGCCTCGGTCCACATTTTCACGTTCGTCCACCATCAATGCCTCTTTTGCAGGCCGCTGCGTTAATGTACTATATCTTTTCTTTTTTTTGCTTTCTAATTGAATGCTAGGCGACATCGTGGCAAACCAAACAACAGAAGATAAAGAGACGACTCCTTCCACGTTCTTAACGAAAGTACTAGACCACACGCACTTCAATTGAATGACACACACCGAATTTGCACACGTCTCCACAGAGTAAGCAACTCGTTCATGGGTCAATGTATACGCTTTTACAACAAACTTCCCATTGACATTCGAAACTTACCCATTAAACGATTTAAAAGCTGTATTAAAACCAAACTTTGTAAAAAAGGGTACTATAAAATTTCAGATTATTTAGAAGATAAAAAGCTTGGGATTGAGCTGCTCGCTCTGCTAAGCCTTGTGAAAACCATAAAACTTGACATTTTAATTATTCATCACAATAAACCAGTTTTATATACACATTGACATTGTTGAAAATTATATTCAAAATGACACGATTACTTTGTAAAGTATTATATTATTTTAATTATTGTGAATGTGAGGACTATGTAGATATTTTTTTTTCCCTTTTCATTTCTTTTTTCTTGCTCAGTTTTAATGATGGTCTGGCAGTTTGAGTAGTTGATGCGGCCTACCCAAATATCCTTTCCTTGGTATTGTTCGTCGAGTTGAGCTCCTTAAGTTCTGAGTTGAGCTCCACGATTACTGACAAATGCTTGCACTGACTGGACAGGTCCACTCAAATCTGTGTGGTTTTTTCCTCAAAAGACCATTTCAGACACTAATCTACATGGTCCTCACATGACTTGACCAAGATTATGTCTGGACTTTAAAAGAGACTGTGACCTCTGAGTTTGTTTCGGCCTTTTTTCTCAGAGTAGTCAGATAGGAAACACCGACCTCACCTAGCTTATTTTTAATATTTTTTTATATGACGTGTAAAAGTGATTCCGATATCCTATTTACAGAATAAACAATTTCATTTCATTTCATGTCATTTCATTTCATTACAATAGCAGAGTGTGTGGAAAAGGGAGAGGGAGACCTTTATCCAGCAGTGGGAAATTCCAGGCTAGATTGATCGATACATTCTATCTTCATGTTCCTGTTAAAGCTACTGACCGGGGTCCCGGGGGCAAGACCGGCGTGAATGCCGCTGGCACTGTGTGTAGGAACCTTAAAGATCATACTCACAGTCTTGTGATGACTTCAATATAATATTACTTTTGGCTCTCGCAACTTCAGTATAAAATGCTTCGCAACTCAAGGACAGTGCCGTTTCAACCAAGATCGTCTTCGGTAACATTAGAGATATTCCAAATAAATGGCTAACTGCCAAATCGGGGTCGTACTGAAAGTTAACAAGATAAAAGTAAAGCGTTAATTTTTTTGGATTTTCCTAAACGGTATCCTAAACATAATGGTATTTATAATGCAGCCAATTGAAAAACTTAAATTGTCAGTTTAAAATATTTAAGGAAGTGATCCATTAAGACCAACAGCGAAACAATTATGCAAAAAGATGATGAAAGAAAATAAAGTACATTTAAAGTAAACGTAAAAATAAACTGTTGTTGGAAAACTTGGCAATTCTAGTGCGCAATAGCCAATGAAAGCGGCCGAATTTTGGAAATATTGTAACTGAGATAACAAATGGTTATAACCGTCAACTTATCATGTGTCACCAGTAAATACTTACGAATTTTCCCTTCAACCAATATGTCATCACAGTCACATGCACCAAACTCAGTGTAAACGTTGTAACAAAATGTAGCATGACCTGAAAATATAATATAATATTTTATTTAGTTTTGCCCAACTTTTAATTTTTATCAACAAAAAAATTAATTACTTTCAAACCAGAAGTTTCAGTCAGCAGATTCCAAGCTTCAATAAGCGAGTTCAACACATGATACATATCTTCCAAGTTCGAATCTATATCAATCGTAACATCTTCACTATCGTTCCGTAGATTTATATTTTCTATATCATCGTTCCATTTACTTGTTTTGCAAGTTATAATATAAATGAGTAGTACTATATAAACTATTTCTAAATCTAAAAATAGCATTACTAAAACTAATACGGCTCTCATCCATGACCAATGCAAGTCAAAAAAAAGTTTGAAGACAAAGAAAGTGAAGCTACAAAATACGATGGAATAAACTGACACCCGAGCAATAAGCTTGAACTTCTTCAAATCTCTGCTGCAATGAAGTCTTCGATTAATCTCAATCATTATTGATAATAAACGAACACTTTTGGTACTGTAGAACAAATTAAGTATAGAAACCACAAGGAAATAAAAAAGAAACTCGCTGTACATGACTTTGTAGGTAATCGTGGAGTGGGCCATACTAAAACGTGTGTATATCATGGTTGAAATGAACAGGTAAACCATAACACAGTTCGCGAATATAGTACTGAGAACATTTTTAAAAGAAACCTTTTGAACATCATTTTTATTGATGTTGTACTCGCGCACACATAAGATGGTTCTGATATAGTAAAACGGATAGCAAATGCTCAATATGTTTTCGTTTATCAATATTTTTTCTGTATTCATGTTGTTCATTATACAGTTTTTTTTTTATAACTACAGTTTTTTGTTAAATGTCAATAACAGTTGATGAGCTGGAAATAGTCTGGCACGTGAACGAGGAGTTGATATTGGGTTACAATTCATTTGTAAGCTCAAATAATGATAACATTATCCACAATCCAAGAAATTGAACAGGCGCACTTAATCAAATTAGTAACACACGTATATTTAAATGAAATACTTACATTCGAATAATTATTAATTACTAGCTTCTGCCCATGACTTCATTCGCGTTGAAGTCGTATGACACCACAATACGTATATACTAAACAGCTACATTTTATATAAAACTTCCCTGTATACTACGTTTGTAGTTTTGGTCTCAGCAGCCAAAATATACAGAGTCAGGACTGTTGACACGGGAGAAAGCGACGTACAGTTGTCCGTGTGAGAAGCAGCTTGTCCTCAGGGACACCTGCAGTCTCTGTAACAATTTTCCATTGCTTGCGAAGTTTTTTAGTTTTTTGTGAATGAATGAACGCCTGCGGTTCTGTATATACTAACTAATGGCAAAACACTGATACACTGACTGATGAATTTTTACAGATTATTCTTGACGGCTGAACGGCTATCACTAAAATAATATAACAGTAGATATATATATATAAATCGCGCGTTTACAACGCGATTTCTCATTAACAGTCACTAACCATAGACATTTATTTTTATTATAACCGAAGATGACCGAAGAGGCTTAAACTTGATGTTTTCTCTGTACATTCTACGAACTATCATGAATAACAGTATAATAAAATGTAAAAAGAAAGTATCACAAAAAATATAAATTGTTGGTAGTGGGACTTACAGGTTTGTAAAGCAGTCGTCGAACCGCTAAGCTATTTGCTTTGTGTCATGATTGACTGCGTAGATAAAGATATAGCGTGATGATAATCATTCAAAAGGTTTTTGTAACTTTTGTAACTATCTGCAATGTTCTCCAAACCATTTGGCTCGTATTTTGACAATTTGCAGTACTATAATAGAGGAATACAAACATAATGCAATATTGGTCATCCCCATAGCAAATAGCGTGATAATTTAAACCATACAGACCAGTTGTTACGGGTCGTCAGAAGCCCGAAAGTCTGACAACCAGTCTTACCAAAGGGTATCGTGTTACCCAGTTACTGGGTTGTGTAGGTCAGATAGTCATTACTCCATGTAAAATACGGGTATTCAGCTGCATCCAGTTAGACTGGAAGCCGACCCCAACATAGTTGGGAAAAGACTAGGCAGATGATGATGATAGACTGACCAGACTTATAGGGAATATAAATTTGAACAGAACATATATTCAGACAAACAGACAAAAATTCTAAAGCTAATTCGTAAATTTTCGGCATTCGAATCGTTCCCAGAGCTCGTAGTAATTACATATTATTTACAAAAATTATCAATGTATTTGATTTTATTTTATTGTATGTATGGATCAATTATTAGTTTTAGTTTAAATCTTGATTTCCATGAAGAATTCGGCTGATAAAGTGCATTGATTGTTGCAATAAAGTCCAGTCCTCCTTATCGATCTCGATAACGACCCTTTGAAATTATTATTTCCTAGCGTGTAATATGAAAAATTACTCGCCAGACTGAATTTAGTTGTAAATGTCTGGTCACAACTAATGCAGTATACTTGGTCGGCAGAGCTAAATGTATAGGTATAGGGTATAGGAGTGTTTAGGTTTCTCTTTACGTATTCGGCGTTTTTCGGTTAGTGTATCGAGTCGCTTTTTTCGAAAGTTTTCGACAGTAGTGCGCCAAGACGACCTATGTGAAGTGAGTCTCTTCCAACCTGTTGGACACCCCCAAGCTTGTAGCGGAGATGTTGACCACCATGCTTCCGTTTACCTTCCGCCATCTCAGAATAGAAGAACTCTTTGGCTAAACGGTGGTCCTCCAAGCGACGCCTGAGTTGACGCTGTATAAGCCTCTACGCCATACATGTCTGAACGGCTCAGGACCTCCGTATATGGAACGCGGTCCCGCCATTTCAAATTCAAAATGAATCTTTGATACCTTAGGTAAAATGTGTTAAGTTTCCTAATGGCTGGTCTGTAGAGGCAATATGTGTGGTTTCTGCGCCATAAAAAAGAATAGAAACGAATACCTATAATTCGGACACAAATATCCAAATAAAGAAGGACAGGTAAGTTTTATGCATTGTTAACAGTAAGCTTTATCTCCAGGTCATGGGAATTCCTGACACGATCATTAAGCCGTCCAAAGTTCGCAGCAGAATTTGCAATTTACGATGGTATCTCAGAAGTGAGGGTATTATCATGCCTAATGCCAAAATGCTAATGCTAATATTGTGTGCCTTAACCTGAGTCAAATAAATTTATTTTCTTTCTTTTCTTTCTTTCTTTCTAATGTTCCTCCTAAGAATAATTTAAACTGCATTACTTCCTCTAGTAGTTTCCCATCTAGATAGTTTACCTGTTGATTGTTGCAATATGTAGTCACAGAAAACCAAGGTTTTTTAAGTTATGGTAAGGGCGTCAGCTGAAATGGAGATCTTTGTTTCGATCCCCGAGTCGGGCTACGTGTTATTCATGTTTCTATTTGAAAATTCTCAGAAATTGCCCGAAGTTTGGACGGAAACGGACGGTTTGGACGGTTTGTCTGACGGAAATTGGATCGCCCCTAATTACTGGAAACTTATAAAATCTGGCAATAGGTATGTGGTTGAACTATACAATTCACATGCTTACTAAGAATTGATACTTAACAGGCGTGCAGTTTTGTTTCTGTAGCCACAAAGTGGTGTGTCAGGGGTAGGAACAAAGAACAGCCCCCACGAAGGTTCCAAATGTAGTCGACCTCGTACCTTACCCTAAGGTTAAATGTCAAGTTACAAAACGACAGTCCACTTGTATAAATGACAGTTAGATAGTTTCAACCTTATTAGAAAAACCATTGCATGTAAATGATAAAAAAAAAAATACAATACACGACGTATATTTAGTAACCTAATCCGCTTAACTGTTCTAAAGAGTTAAAAAGATTTCTGACAGGGTTCTTTATGACTCTTTAAGAACAATTAAGCGGATTAGGTTACTAAATATACGTCGTCTATTGTATTTTATACTGGATTTCCGCAAAGTTACGCCTGAGTCAATTAACTATGGGAATTGTTGTTAAAAGTACAGCAATTAGAAAGTCGAGTATTACTTTAATAAAGGACTTTGCAGGATGATAAGATCTTTGGTCCGTCCGTAGGTCCTTGTCATTTTGGAAAGCTAACTGCTATTGATTTTTCCGCCTACACCTCCTAACCTACACTAGAAAAGCAAATATAGACAAAAGATAGTTTTTCCAAGGTCTATTTTGCTAATGGATTACCAACAATAAAAATAGGTTATTTGGTTTTGTCAATATATTACTGATATTCTGTATTTTTAACCGACTATAAAAAAAGGTGGAGGTATTTTTTTTATTTTTGTTCGCCGATATTACGTCAATAGTGGACCGATTATGAAAATTATTTTTTCCATTAGTAGAAGAAGCTTGCGCGAGGTGGATCCATATAATTTTTATTAACTTTGCTTGGGCAGTTTTTGAATTAGCTTCAATGATCCACTTTGTGTATCTTGACGATGTTATAATACTTCCTGTCACTGTTGTTAACATAGCAGGTAGTATTATATGAATTGGTGTGTGGTAGATGCCTCAACTAAAAAGAGAAAAACAAAAACGTTTTTACAACAAAAAAATAAACCGTCTTCCAAAAAAAACACTAGTATATGAAAAATAACTTTAACTTCGGAAGTCGGTGGCAAGATACTAAAATACAGATCCAAAGACACCAACTTCCCAATTTATTATTCACTTTGTAGTGTTTTTTTTGGAAATCGGTTGTTTTTTTTGGAAATAAAAGATAACTTATAATAAGAATCATCATGCACCTCATGTTCTTATTTTATGTAATAATAATAAATAATAAAAAGTATTTATTTCACAAAAACATAGCACTTTGCACTGTATACATTGTTTTAAATAATATTTACAATATGATGCAATAGTAGACTCTATCTTTTAAACTAGGACTAGCCTGTATCTTAAAAGATAGGGTTCAGCCAAGTGGATTCCGTTATTATTCACAACCAGAAACAAGTGAAGACAGTGTCAATGTTTTGTACTAACAGCTGTACAGAAATAGAAATAAAAAAAAAACAACAAAAACTAATTCTACGTTACACAAGGGATGTGAATGATGGAGACATGCATGTGTATGTATGTGTAGGGGTGTGTGGGTGTGCGGAGTGTGAGTGATATGTGTGTGTGTGTGTGGGGTGTGGGTGTGTGTATGAGTGTGTGTGGGGGAAGTGATTCGTAAATTTAGTAAATATGTAATAACTGGATATAAAGTGTGAGATGTGATCTATGAGTATGTATGTGATTTTTATTAGGTTACGTAAGTAAGCAGATTCTCTGTAGCCACATAGTCTTGTTGTAATAGCCATTGGCTTATTTCTTTCCTTAACATATATCTATTTAAATCCAGTATGTTTAGCTTTTTATGCAGATTTTTGTATAAATGTTTACTTAAGACCTAAAATTGGTGTTGGGCAAAAGAGGTTTTATGTTTAACGCCTGACGGGACATTTGTGCGCTTTTTAGGGTTTGATTTAGGCATGGATCTATGTGTCCTGAGGGCTGACTGCAGAATGAATAGTTGTCGTACAGTCAGGACCTTACAGTCGTCGTAGAGTTGTCTAGTTGGATATCGATATGGTTTTTTACACATAACCTTTAGTACAGCTCTTTGAGCTCTCTCAGCTCTCAGTAAGTTGGTCTTTGATGCACCGCCCCACGCAGTAATGCAATATCCAATTATAGACTGACACAGTGCAAAATAAACCATTCTCAGTGTGCCCATGTCGGCGGGATCTCTTAGCGATTTGAAAACGTAAATGAGCCGCAATATTCTCGAAGTTATCATATCGATCTGTTTGTCCCATCTCAGGCATTCATCAATTTGCAAGCCTAAATACTTGACACTATCGCATCTGTCCAGTGTAGGGCAAGTACAAGTATTGGATGAACTCTGGCATGAGTGAGCAATTATTGTAAAGTCCTTAGGGGGCATAGTATTACGTCGGATCGCGAAAGGAATGTAACAGGTCTTATCTAAATTGAGAGTTAGTAGGCTATCGTGAAACCAATTCATGATCTGACTAAGAGCGTGTTCTGCCATTGCTCTAACTGCATCCCAAGTAGGACCATAAATGACGATTGCAGTGTCATCCGCATACGCGTATATCTTGCAGTTAGGGAGAATCATTCTGCAGAGGTCATTCATGTAAATTAGGAACATAGTGGGCCCCAATATGCTTCCCTGGGGCACGCCATAGGTCACAGTTTCCTCATCACTGACATAATCACCTATTTTAACGAACTGTGAGCGATTTTTAAGATAGTCCTTAAACATTTCTAGTGCTGTGCCTCGTACACCCAGATGCTCCATCCTTGCTATGAGTTTGGGAACAGAAACTGTGTCGAAGGCCTTTGAGAGGTCTAGAAATATGCCCAAGCATTTAGACCCACCATCAAGTTCTTTTGCCACAAATTGTGTAAGGTCCAAAACAGCATCCTCTGTCGATACCCCAGCCTTGAAACCATACTGGTTTTCCGCGATGATGCGGTGTTTGTTCAAGAATCCTTTGAGTTGCTTATTGAGGATCTTCTCGATTATTTTAGAAATCGATGGCAGGATTGAGATTGGCCGGTAGTTATTTACACAGTTTCTGTTCCCGGATTTGTATATTGGAAGAATGATGGCCTTTTTTAGTGCGTCAGGAAAAGTTCCTGTTTGAATACAGCGATTACAGATATAAGTCAAAGGAGGCACTAACAACTGGCGACATTTTCTTAACAGAGATGATGATATTCCGTCCCAACCCACTGCACAGTCGCGCATGTAAATCGCGAATTTCTCTTTTCCTTATAAAAGCAGCCGTAAGCCATATTTAAATACATTTTAGTCCGTGACCCAATTCCTTTCATTAATAATGCCAAACGCCACAGTCCTAATTAAAGATTCACGGCCAGACTAATAATATTAATGGTATTTTTCGTTACATTTAATTTCACTCTAATAAACTGTTTGTATTTTTATAAATTCAATTGTTCATTTGTGTCATAGGAACCTTAGCAAAATGAAGTCCTTCAAATTAAAAAAATATTTGAATAGAAGAAAAAGTTATCGTTTAACGGTTCCGTTAGACAACTTGGTTGACAAAGATGTGCAGTCGATGCTTCTGCCTTTAAACCTCATGCATAACATTTTGTTGTGTCCCAAGTATCGTATTAAGAATAACTCCATATTTCCGAACAGTCTTACAGTAAAGTTGGTGTCACTGTGTGGCGCAATTATATCCATTTTTCTTTTCTTAAATCGCGTCTATGAGCTGTATGTCGACAAAACTTTTCGAAAATACATTAACTTAACGTTCATCAACTCTAACGTTGATGTTGTCTTGTACAGTTTGGGATTCACAATCAATTATTGCGTCAATGTGTTGCAAACGAAAAGGAATATTTTGTTTGTCTTGAAATTTCAAGATGTTCACAGATTTTTGAATGAAAAGAAGAATTTCCAGCGCTTTATCATTCGGAATTGGATCAGTGTCGTCTTAGCCTTAGGTTTTAATATCTACATCGTCACTTACTTTTACATTAAACTGAAACTTCCTAATTTCTATTTCTTCTGTGGGTTATGTATCATGTGTTTTGATGTAAACATTATTAACGCTATCAGACTGATCAAGCTGTTAAGCGAAAAAGTAAATTTATGGAACATTGAAGCTGAAAATATGCAAAAGATAGACCATAGCGATAATGAAACTCATTGCAGTAGAATGTTTCAAGCTTACGTTAACATTTTGGAGTGTTATGCTATCTACAAGACCTCTTACCAGCAAATGGTAAGTATATTCCTTTGACAGTCATTTTACCTCTGATTTTGCATCACAGTGGTCTTTATTCTCGTTGCTTTAAGATTGCTGTCAGAGGTTAATTGTCTGTAAAAAGACTGTAGAGTCTGCGCCAGGACTGAAGTACGGCGGTAAATTATTGAACTACATTTTTTTTAATGCAATATGATGTAATGACATAGACACAAGCGCCGCGTCTATAGGACTTGATTGGTAACGCGGACTCTACCGACGGTTTCTGACAGATATATATACAACGTGTCCCAAAATTCAACGATAAGCGGGCACCAGACGGTGGACCTGCTCATCACTACCCTAGAAAAAATAATGAAAAAATATTTTTTTTTTAGGAAGTTACAAGAAATTCATTGAAATTTACACCCCTTAAGATATTTTTAACTACCATGACCACAATTTTTTTAATATTTCTGTTTTTTATTCCTATCGGCAACCTAAGTAGCACTGCTATTCACCACAACCCTTAAAAATCCCAGAATGCCTGAAGCTTTTACACAAAAATCAATCCAAATAATTTTTTTCCTTAAAATTTTCTAAGTTTTTTACTTTCAGTCCACTCAGTCGTCGCTCAGTGGTCGTGGTGTAAAAAAAAAGTATGAACACTACAATGGCAAGTTTAAAAAAAATTGACGCAACTAATCAAGATTCCAAAATGGTATAATACTCTAGGAAAAATGCCTATATCATTTTGATTGACAACCCCTTAAGATATTTTGAACTACCATGGTAGTTCAAAATATCTTGAGGGGTGTCAATTTCTGAAGGATTTCAATCTATGTTTTCAATTTCCAAAAATGTTTTTTTTTTTTCATTGTTTTTTTTTGGTGTAGTGATGACCAGAGGTCCACCGTCTGGCTCATCGTTGAATTTTGGGACACGTTGTATATATAGTTCTCCGGACCGTATTTCAGCCACGGCGGCGGCCGTTTGTGCAATTGTTTTGTGAAATGTACTGAATAAACAAAATGGCGGTTTTATTTCTGATTTTAGCCACGCGCCAAAACAGTAGTCTTCGAAATATACTGATGTGAAAATCTTTATTTTCAGATCGTGTTTCACACCATCGAGTTTTTCTATCACGCTTTAGTCAAATTGCAAATATCAATTGAAGTTTTTAAAATAGCTCCATTGATGGGCAAGTCTGTGAATGTAAGTTTATTTCAAAATTATTTATTTATTTATTTAAGGGCACTCCAACGACTTATTCACTAATACATTTTTTGGGGTACTGTAACATTTATACTTAAAATCTAGAGTGAACTTGTCACTTACAGGTGTTATAAAATTAAAATTATACTAATTGATGCTGATTCAGTAGTGTAATGTATTTCAATAAAGTTCTTTCGGCTGTTATAGTATTTTCTCATCAGGAATTTTATCTTTTTTTCAGCATGTAGCATGGTTTTCCATCATATTTTTATATATCTGGGTCGTTAAGAGTTTCATACTTGAAATTATTTTGAGCTCGTGCTGTGAAAAGTTCTACATATCGATGAATAATGTTCAAAACTCATGCGCACTCATTCTGAAATCAAATTGTACAGGTAATTGAAATTATTTTTAAGTAGTAGGTAGAGACTTGCACAGGAGCTTGTAGATTGACACAAGCAGAGAGTGGCCTATGCCCAGCCGTGGGTGAAGTCAGACAGTCGCAGTTGATGTTGTCCACAAATTATTGCTTGATAATATTTGCGTAAGTAATAAGAAGTGGGTGTACTATCGATACATCTCTGCCGAACTCTTCGGATATTACAGGTGTATTGTGATGTTATGTAACAAGAAGGGAATATAGTGATGTTGTTAAATTAGTTTGATAGATAATGATAATAAAATTGCAAACATTACAGATGCTGAGAAGAAGTTGTGCAAGATTATAATGCGCCTACATGAAGCGACATTCGACAAGATGAATGCCTGCAGAATGTTCTACGTAGATGCTTCTTTTCCGTTAAAAATGATGGTTTTACATGGTAACTATACCATTGTACTGCTACAGTTTGCGTTTTTATAATAATATATAGTTACTGTGGTGCCGTTCTCTCATCATCGTTATCATTAAGCACCTGACTGATTGCATATAGGCCTTCGTCAAAAATTGTATCAATGACAGGTTTTGTTTCGGCTACATGGTTCAAATATTTAATTCTGGAATTTTCAAATCAAATCAAATCATTTTTATTTGGATTAAAACATGGTATTACAGATGTTACATTAAAATTAGTGCTTACATGTTTTGCTATACATACATAGCATGCAAATACAATTGTTGGAGCATATTTAGTCTCTATAAATTCTTTAATAGAATAGATATTTTGTATATTTAGCCATTTATATTGTTTGTGCTTAAATGCTCTAAGAAGACATTTTTTTTAAGTTGCTTGGTATATTATTATAAACACGTAAACACATTGCTAAACAGTTCTTATTGTATTTTGTAGATCTAGGAACGTCATTTAGTACGAGTCTGAATGGATCTACGATTTCTTGGATTCACATCATTTGCAGTTCTAAATAAATCTTTGTTGTTTGCTACGAACATACATGTTTCAAAAATGTAAAGTGAGGGTAGAGGCAACAAACCAAGGTTTTTAAATATCGGTTGACATGATTCATAACAATAGGTATTCATATGAGTGACTTGCACTTTACAATAATTTTGAACAAGTACTTCGTGTTGAGTTTTGTATGTACTTCGATTAAAAAAACGCATAGAGTTGAACGTTTTTCTATTCTATCTGTTCGTAATTTATATATTATTGAGTTTATGAATTTATTCCTGAAACCATTTCACTAAAATAAATTATTTGTTCCATTGTACCTGTATTCAGTTTATTTTTATCCTGTTCGCCCTTACACTTAAAGAGTATTAAAATTAAATGATCATTTAGAGGATGATTTCCACCAAACGGCTCGCATCGCATCGGATCGGAACGGATTTTACAATCTTTAAACGATATTAAATCGTGTACACGGTATTTAAACCAAGCCGGCGCAGCAGCTTGACCGCGGGCGTCTTCAACCACACGTGATCATAGCCGAAAGTATACTGCGACGCGCGATCGGCTCTGTTCGCCTGTCGTCGTACATCATTTTTGCCATAAATCATCAATCCAAATTTTTCTATTCCTCATCTGTGTTTTATGATTGTTTTCTTCTTCTTCTAATGCAATAGCCAACAATGCTACGTCAACTAAAAGCATTTTCAAAAATTTGGATACGTCAACACGGTAGCAATGATACTACTGGACTAGGCGCAGTAACTGATACGTTCGCTAGCGATGGTACGGAGCCGATCGTATGCATCGACATCCTGCCGCATGCGATCGGTTGACGCTTCATCCGTTCGTATCTTTTCCAATCCGATCCGATGCGATGCGAGCCGTTAGGTGGAAATCATCCTTTAGTCCACCAAAATTTTCCTTCTCAAAGTATTCATCTTACATGTTACGTAGGTGAACTTATTATGGTAATTATTTTAACCAACTAGATATAGTAAACATCGCAGTATCCTGTTCATCATCATCTTCCTGTCCATGTCTCTTCTTACTTAGGATCGGTGCTACACGTTTTCCTTTCCCATTCTTCCCTCTTAACCGTCACGCTATCATTCAGGCCCATCTCTTTCATGTCATATCATTCGTCACAATCCATCCATCTTTTCATTAGCATTCCTCTCCCTCTCTATCCATCGTCATTTATATTCATCAGTATTTTAGTCATATTGCGTTTCCTCTCTCACATGCCCATACCAAGTCAGACGAGTTCATATCAACTTTTCTGTAATTACTGACGCTACTTTAAAACTTCCCCTTAAACGAGTATACTCACAGTATCCTGTATACGTATAATCGGTATGTGCAGCTGCATTTGGCCGCACCGCATCGCTTTCCAATAATAAAAAAAACCATTGCGGCCCGCGTTGAGTGTGTGATCGTTCTTATAAAATGTCAATATCAATCTGCCTAGTCTTTTCCCAACTATGTTGGGGTCGGCTTCAAGTCTAACCGGATGCAGCTGAATACCCGTATTTTACATGGAATAATGACTATCTGACCTACACAACCCAGTAACAGGGTAATACGATACCTTCTTGTAAGACTGGTTGTCATACTTTTGGGCTTCTGATGACCCTTAACGACTGTCAAAGATCCACAAATGACAGCCGGAACCAACCGCTTAACGTGCTTTCCGGAGGAGTCTCGGTACGTAAAGATGGTCACCTATCCACGGATCAACCGCGACAAGCGCAGGCCCGTGCTGCTGTTGTTACTTCGCCACCAGCTCCTCAGTTATTACTTAGTCTCGAGATTCATACAAAATGTACGAAAATCTATTTTGCGCAAGCCATAATCGTATTCAAACGTCAGACATTACGTCTATTGTTTTTTTTTAATCCGATCCGGGCTTGCTGCCTTCCCCCAGTGACATCATAAGCCGAGATCCGTACAGCATTGGAAGTGAAGTCGAGTTTATAACTTTTTTGCCCCGGCTGGATGCCTTAACCGCTCTCTCTCGTACTGTTAACGCACCCGGGCCAACCGAAACCATACCATTATTAAAGCAACCACAATTTAGCCCGTATAAGCCGCGGACAACCTCCTAGGTTAATCTGCGAGAAGATATAAAGAAGAAAAAAATGTTTGCCAAATGATATCGACTATTCTACCAGTGTCCTATAATTGTTTTATATCACCGTCTGCCCGTCACCTCGTCCTTGTACCAATGATATCGCTATGATTAAATTTTTTAAGTAATGACGCACTGAGCAATAACGTAATGTACTCATATGTTTAAACTAACATGTCCACCCTCAGCCTTGTCAGCATTTAATTTTAATTCTGTACAGTAACATTTTCTGCAGTATAATTTACGCATTATGGAGACTCTGAACATGGATATTGATAACGAAATTGGATTAAGTGATAAAACAGTTGTAAATAACCAAATCGATGAAGAAGTCCAGCGTATTTTTCTACCTCTGAATTTGATGCAAATCCTAGTGCTTAATCCCAAATATCAAATTAGGAACAATTTTATATATCCTAATAATCGTTTTAATAAATTCGTAGTTATAGTTGGAACAGCCATATTCCTGACTACGTTTATTCATCGTATCCTGGAAATGTTGCTAGATGACTATTTCATGCGGTACAGTACGATGAATGTCCTAGTGTTTGCTTCTATCTACGACGTTATTTTTCGGTGTATAGGATTCATCATGAACGCGATCATTAACTTCACTCAAACTAAGAAAAGCGTTATGTTTGTTTTGTACTTTCAAGAAGTGCACAGATATCTTAATGATAAGACAAGTCTCCAGCGGTTTATCTTAAGAAGTTGGATCAGCATTGCTGCAATCTTTGGATTTTTTGTCTTCATAAGTATCTACATCTATCTAAGGTTCCTCAAGCCACCGGTGAATGTCATATTTTATATATTGATTTTGGTGTGTTTTGACTCCAATTTAATTTATGCAATCAGGCTAATTAAGATATTGACTGATAAAGTTATACTCTGGAACATTCAGTTACTACTGGCAAAGAAAAACGGTTGCAACAAACTGCAGATTGTGAGCATGTTTCAGGCTTATGACCAAATATTAAAGTGCTACAAGATAATTACAACAATTTATCAACCATCAGTAAGTAACAAATATTTTTTTTGATTCCAGGATTTAAAAAAAAATTATAAATTAATCATTGGTACTGCTTTCTTAGGACCTTGGTATGCATACAATATGTTTAAAAAACCTGTCCGATCCGAAAGGGGGACATAGGTGCTGCATTAAAATTACCAAAAACAATAACAAATCTTATTATTATTGAAAATAAAAAGGTATTGCTATTTAAATTCTCATTTTTTGTAACAAAGTGACACCATACATAAAAAAAAAAAAAACAGACTACCACTAAACGACGGCTGTTCGCACCCTATGTAATAACCCCGGAAAATACCCCATTGAACTAAAATGTGACGAATTTTATTTTTGTTTTTTCCTGAAAATACAGACTCACAGTACGATATCTAACAACATCTTCACGAATCGGACAGGGTTTTTTTTTCATTTGTGTACTTTGGTCTTATCAACAAATATAATAAAAAAATAAAAATAAACTTCTTCAATTAATGCGCTCCGCGGTTTCACTCGCATAATTCTCGATCCCGTAAGAATATCGAGATAAAAAGTATCCTATATCCTAATCCAGGTTGTGGTCTACCCATGTGCCAAATTTCATCTAAATGCATTCAGCCTTTTTAACGTGAAAGCGTAACAAACACACTCACTTTTGCATTCATAATATTAGTTATGATTGTTGATATAGCTCAACTGCAATTTTATAATTCAATTACTGTTTTCAGGTCTTGTACCTAACGATAGAAGTCTTCTGCCAGGGTTTGATTAATATTGAAGTTGTGATACAATTTTGCAAACACAATTTTAATTATGGGAAGGTACGTTTCTTCTTAGTCTATTGGGAGGATATTTATGTGCAAAAACACTTTAGCAGATATAAAAAAACTGAAAGGTCTTTTGGCATCAATTTTCATAACAAAAATCATCTGGGTACCAGGGAAGCATGGCACAATAGGGAGGTGGTCTATCTTTGCAGTAGGTGGAGCAGGGCTGCCAATGATGATGATCTATTATTTTCATTGCATCAAACCTTTCACCCAGCAATTTTTCATGATCGAAGTTTTCTGGTTTTAGTTTATTTGCCATTACACAAAATATTGGTACAATAACTAGTGAGTCTGTATTCAACAAGACAATCATCAACATCTACATATGCAGCCTTGTTCCGCCCACTGCTGAGTACCTATTAGGCCGTTGCCCTTTAGTGCCATGCTTCCCTGGTTTGTGCGAGTGTCATCAACATCAAAATAATATTCTTAATTACTTTACTTTTCCATGAGATTTACGTCATATGCCAGTTTATCTGGTTTTATATCTTCTAGCGGGACAATCCTTTAATGTCTACGTTTCTTTTTCTCTGGACACTAAAAACCTGGGTGATAAAAATCTCACTCAGTCTGCGCCTCGAAGCATTCTATGAAGCTGTCAAGTGTGCACAAAATACTTCCGTACTCATTTTGACATCTGGCTGTACAGGTGAGTAAAAACATCAAAAGTCATTTATTCAAACTAGGCTCAGAATCAGCACTTTTCTAACGTCAAAATTACATAAGACAGTATCCCAAAAACGCCAGCCCTTCACCACTTTCTAGTGCTTAGCTGGGAAGGAGTACTAATTTTTTATCTATTGCTCACCACAAAAATTTCCTACAGATGATCAAAAGAAGTTATGCAAAAACATCCTGCGAGTGCATCGTGTGTCATTCAACAAGATGAGTGCTTGTGGCCTGTTCTACATAGATATTTGTCATCCATTACGTGTGATGTCGCTGCTTTCACACTATGCTATTGTGCTCCTGCAGTTTGCTTTCCTGCAAAATTGATTGAAATATGTATATTTTTTTGAAATACATTATCACCAATTAGTACTTATGTAACCTGTACCGCGTACCCCCTACTAATTATATATGTTTCAATTAAATGGCTCTAACTAATTTTGCAGGTTTTAACGCCACTGTATTTTTCTCGCTCAACTTGTTAGAGCAAAATAGCAATATTCATCAAAATGTTATTAAGTCTGTGAATTAAAATAAAATATATCACCATACAACAACATTATGGTAATATTTTGTATGGACCTTTTTTACATCTATCTCCTATAGGTTATCGTTTAGATTAAATGACTCATTTTATCTACACAATCTAACTAAAACGATGTCCGATCGAGGCAAACATATTTTAAGCATTAGAAAAAGATGTCGTGTACCACTCCCGTTGGACAACTTGGTTGACAAAGATATGCAGTCGCTGCTGCTCTAAACCTAATGCACACAATCTTGTTGTATCCCAGGTATCGTAGACAAATTTATCAATTCAAACAGCTTTTTATGGAATATGGTGTCATTATGTCCTGCGATAATATCCACAGTTGTACTCATGTATCGCATCTACGATCTGCATTGCAACGAAATTGTAAGAAAACGAACTAATATAGTTATCATTGGCTCTTACTTCAAATTTCTCACGTTCAGTTTTGGATCCACCATAAATTATGTCTGCTCATTTTTGGTTCATGAATACTTATACGTAATAATATACAGGTACATTAAAGCAATGCTTTCCGTTTTCAGATCGCATTTTACATTGTATGGTTTTTTGGTCTCATTTTATTCAAATTGCAAATATCACTTGACTATTTTAAGGAAGTCTCTTTATGGTGAAACAGTGAGTATTTCTTTTAAGATAGTTAAATCTGATTTCATTAATACACAAGATTTTAATAACGAATTATGATTGAATTGAGGTCTAAATTCACTATTACTTAAGGGCGGGTTTGGTCATTCGTAACTGTCTTATAATCATATAATACCATCTGCCTCAGTTTGAATTCAAGCAGACTAGCGTAAACCTTTTCTTCGAAGCTTGACACTTTTGGACACGCCACAACACTATCCGTAAAGCCACTATCGGTAACATTAAGGAGAGAATGGAGAATCGGCTAGGTGTTCACGTTTCCTAGTCCTTGATTTTGACCAAACATTTGCTGTTTCGGAAAGTATCAGCAACGCATAACCTGCGAGAGGCCACACAGTTACCTCTATTATATGTGGACCGCTACGAAGACATGTCGTAACAAACGATGAAAGAACGCTCAGCAGTGCGTAACGCACCTTCAATCATGATTCGAAAAATACTATTGCTTCATATATTTGAAAAATTTGTTTGCTAGATAGCGTAAATAACGCAATGAATATTGTTGGATTGTCAAATTGAATAAGATTCAGATTGTAATTGCCTGCTTTTTAAGTTCAGCAGCACTAAGTACTCGTTGTGGCGCTCGGTGTTGGTGACCTCTACCTTCCAACCACGACTCGATTCATTTTCAATGTGGAAAGCCTTGGATATTGACCACCATGTCGCGGAACTTGGAATGCTGCGCGGCATATTATTCACAAGATGATTCATCATTGACAAGATGTTCCTTAGCGTTTCCAAGGCTTTATCATTTTTCCTCGATTAACATGAATTCATTTATACAGAGATGGTGATGATGCCATCAAGTGAATCACCAGAAATATTAAATTGTAATAAAATTTTGTATTTTTACAGGTAACGACAAATATAATGGTCACATGTTGGTACGTTTTTATGATTGAGAGTTTGATATCGGAAATTATTTTGAGAATAATTAGTAGAATTAGTCCTACATAGCAAGACTCCATAACGTCCAACGTCCATAACCCATGCGCGCTCATTTTGACATTGAAATGCACTGGTTTTTATTATTACATTATTTTACTTAAATGCTAGCAAGACGCTTTGTTTGCATAAAATAGAAGGACCAAAATATTTTTATTTCTTTTTTTGTAATTGTCTCTTTGATGTTATTCATAAAAATAACATTACAGAAGCTGAGAAGAAGTTATGCAAGAATGTAAAACGCCTAAATCGAGCTAAGTTCGACCAAATTAATGCCTGTGCAATGTTCTACGTTGATGCTACTTTTCCGTTAAAAAAGATAGCTTTGCTTACTAACTATGTCGTCATACTGCTACAATTTGCATAGCTATAATCAGAGTATTAATTATTATTAAAGTTGTTAATCGATAGTCTTGCCCCCTTGCCCTCATTAAAAAACTTTTAGTAAAATTATTCCAAACATTAATCTCGAAAATTGTATTGTACCGCACCGCACCTTCAAAGACAAACCGTTACTAAACGAAATTTTCAAGAAACTGAGTAGCTAATGCCATCTTTCTTAAAATTACGTAAACTATACGATGAATTTGACACTTTCATCATAAAACACTTTTAGAGGTAGTTGGCGCCAATTTTGACCGTTACAAAACTAAATAATATTTGCATGCTAAATGCAATAACGTGATTATACTAGTTGTGAATTGTTCGTTGAAGAGTAATGACGGAAGTTTGACGGAAAAGTGTGATTATTTGGATAACCCCGGCGTCACGTCAAGACAAAGGTATTTTGTTTAGTCACTTTAATTGGTAAAGTGTAACATTTTGTTTAGTCACAGTTTTCCTTGTATCAAATATGCACTTCTTAATGTAATTTTATTGGTAAAATGTTACATTTAGTATAGTTACCGTTTACTGCTAAGTTTTTAGATATTTATGCAATCATATTTATCTATAAAGAGTAATCATTAGTTTAGTCACAGTATTTCTTTACTGTAAAAGTAAATAAGTAAATACATTTGAATACAATAATGGGACATTTAGGTTAGTTACAGTTT
This sequence comes from Agrochola macilenta, assembly GCA_916701695.1. Taxonomy (NCBI): domain Eukaryota; kingdom Metazoa; phylum Arthropoda; class Insecta; order Lepidoptera; family Noctuidae; genus Agrochola; species Agrochola macilenta. The sequence continues at coordinate 3,655,528 of OU753572.1, read as the reverse complement.
GCCACTTTACGTAGGGCACATTTGCATTAGAATGTTAGTGGTAAAATATTACATTTTATTTAAATACTGTTTACTCTTAATATTCACTTGATAATATAATGAAAAGTTAATGTCAGATAGTTTTATTACAATTGAGTGTCACTTTTATACTTTTAATTATGTTTTTTGCAGTGTAATTTATAGTAATAACAGTTGTTTTTACTATTCTTGGTAATAATAAAAGTTACTTTTCTTCAGACAATGTCATATTTACGGAACCCGCGCATGAAGCGAATCGTGGCCGCTATGCAAACAGTAAAATAATCGTTATCGATTGAATCCCCTAAAAATCTATCTATGGATGAGTTGAATCATGTCCCCGATGCAGATGAGACTTTTTCGCTAAATCGAACTACAGACTTATGTTCAGTATTTGAAACTGGTACTTCAAGTTTTTTTTTCTGTGGATGAATTAACTACAGAAACTAGATCTCCCCCTGTATTGCAAGCACAGACGTTACCTCAATCAGTTGGCCATGTAACAGTGGATGGGTGTAATATGCATCCAGTTAATGACAGCATGAACATTTCATGTTTGGGCAATTCAGGTTTTCCGATGTTAACTGCAGATAAAGAAATGCACCTGGCTCAAGTAAAAGGGAAAGATCTAGTTCATCTAGCTCAGAATTTTCAAGTTCTCCACTATAAAGTAAATGAAATGTGTTTTTCAGATTTTATGGATATCAAAAATCGAAACGATTTTCAAAAAATACTTTAGGTGAAACAGTCAAATTAAGTGACATTAAAATAAATAAATTTGAAAAGCATCAAGATTCAGAGCATGTTGCCGTCTATTATAAAACTTCCTATACGGATACAGTGTTTAAAGAAATACAATACTTAAAAAACAATCGTCCATCGCGCACACGTACAAATACTTCCAGTCTTCAAGATTACCGATTGATGCGATTGATGATGATTGATTGATGATTGATTGAAATTAAGTGAGAGAAAAGGCAGTGATTTAAAGAGTTTAATTGCAAGTAATATTATACCACAGAATTACGCAGTTTCTTACTATAATAACATCTTCTAGGCCTTACAAAATCCTACACACACAAAATAATTTTAGCTTAATAAGTTTATTCATAAAATCAAATTTTTAAAAGTTTTATAGTTTGTCATTGGGATTTTTTGTTTTTTTTTTACATTTTTATAAGCGACCTTACGCTTGCCTCTGTTATGTGAAACGGGTTATACAACTCTGGCTAGCTTATCCCTGCCTAGGCACCGTGATGCTGTGATTGTTACCCATGTTTTTTTAAATTTATAATGCTTTTTATTTTGATAATGTTATTATTTTCAGTTAGTCTCATAAGGGGTTATTAGTTTAACTGATTCCGAAGATAATTATAAGTTTATTGATAACTGATAACTTGCTATGTATTAAAAGTAGGTACAGAATAATTATAATGAAAAAGACTGATTATTAAGACATCCTAGCAATCTCAAAGATTTAAGTGCCATAATGTCAGAGAAATGTATGGATCTCGCTTTTTGAATTAGAATAAAACATTAATTAGAACGTGTTATTTTATTTGTCTGTCCAGTTAAAATTATATTGAATGCGAACTATATTATTTTCAATTTGATAGTATTGTAAAATCATTGATACGAGTATAATGGGTTTTTAAATATTTTTATATTAATCGAAAAAAATATAATGGAAAAGTGTACTATAAAGATAAAAAAACATAATTAACAATGTTCTATTTAAAAAAAAAAACTTTTCTTAATTTTATGTTATTGTGTAAATAAATATCCATCATTAAGACGTCAAAAGATGGCTCAAAGCACCATGATCTTAAATTCTATTGCGAAAAAGCCGTCCTTTTTTTATTTAAGCTCCTGTGTAAAATTTAATATTTTCATTTAGTAACGGTTTGTCTGTAAAGGTGGTATCCACAAACAACCATTTGTCTGGCACCCCTTTTTTTCTTTTTTTGTGTGGGAAATTATCAAATAACTTCTCTCGCTCTGGGCGGAGCGGGAGGGCGTGTCAGACTCTTACTGACTAAAGCACACCCGTGTTCCTCCAGTTGCCTGTACGTTGCCAGGGGCCACGGTATCCCTTTCGGACTTTCCTGCGACCCCGGCAGGCATCGGTCCTAGCAGACCCCGTCAGTTGTGCTGACATCTCTTTAGGGCGCGCGTCGAACGCAACGCGCCGTCGACCCGGGCCTGGTCCTTATCGGACGGCGAACCCACCTATATCTTGTGTTTGGTATTAGCATCAATGGTAGATTACCCCGTGTATTGCATGTGCTCGAAGAGAGTCTACTAACAGTCTCTGAGCTAAGCAGCGGACAAACAGACGGACATGGCGAAACTATAAGGGTCTCTTGATGACTACGGAACACTAAAACCTGAGAATGAAACTTTAAAAAAAAAACAATCTGTATCTCGTTTTAAGCTATCCCGCATAAAAGTCAGGGTTAAGACGGGTGTCAGGACACAGTTTAAAGAAAAAAAAAAATTGGTATCTTTAATTCTAATTAAACTAATTTTGTTGAGAAAGAAACGAAAAGCAACAAGAGCATTATTTTAATTTTATTTAATATTCCTAATGGCCTTTTCATATAATTAAAAATCCTCGCCTCTAATAAATTATGTTTTGGTAAAAGGCAGTTTTGATGACTCACTTATGCTAATGTGTTCACCAAACTAGATTAATTGTAGCTCATAAGAAGCAAATAGTTCAGAAGAAGAACAATTTGCTGAGTGACAGTCATGTTAGACGATATAGTTTACAAAGATGTGCAGTCGATGCTTCTGCCTCTAAACCTAATGCATACCATTTTGTTTTGCCCTATGTATCGTATTAAGGATAACTCCATATTTCCAAACAGTCTTACAATGAAGGTGATGTCATTTTGTAGACTAATAATATCCATTTTATTGTACTTTTATCGTGTTACTGCCAAAGAATTTATAATGGAAGAATATGTGCCTTCGAAAAACATCTACTCTTACTTATGCGTTGTCTGTTATAGTATCGGATTCGCAATTAATTATGTCGTCAATGTATTGCAAACGAAAAGGAATATATGTTATGTCTTGAAAATGCAAGACATTCACAGATTTCTTAACGAAAATACAAATTTTAGGGGCTTTATTATTTGGAATTGGATCAGTATCGTTCTAACGTTAGGTTTTAATACTTTCGTGCATATTTTTATCTACATAAAACTAAAATACCACTACTTCTATCTTATATGTGTAATAGCTGCGTTCTGTTTTGATGTAAACATTGTATACGCTATCAGACTGATTAAGTTTTTAAAGGATAAAGTTCACTTATGGAACATTAAAGCTCAACATTTGCAACAGATTAATCCTAGCGATAATGAAGCTAATTGCAAAATAATGTTTGAAGTATACGTACATATTTTGGAGTGCTACAACATCTACAGGACTTCCTTTCAGCAAATGGTTAGTACGATTGCTCATAAACAAAAAAGAAACCTAAGGATGAGATATAAAGCTAAGTGGGCTTTTTTTACAGATCTTTTTTCACACGGTAGAGTTCTTCGGTCTTACATTGATAAAATTGCGAATAACACTCAAACTTTTTAAATTAACGGCACTTGGCGGACATGAGTTTGTGAGTATATAGTTCATCTTAATTCTGTTTTAGTACAATAGTATTCTATGCTAGGTACACTTGCAGCGACTTTGATCGCCGGTAACTTGCTGGCGATTTTAAAATCTCACACATATCTTGACATTGCTAGCGACAAATCGGCTGCCAAAATCTGTGTTTTTTATTGAATTCAGTAGATAAAAATTCACCCACACACCTGCAAGCTAACCAGTAGTGCTATTCTATAAAAATCTCACGGTGAAGTCAGTTTGAAGTGAGCTGTCATTCCCTAGATTCCCTAGTGTCAGGTAGGATGACAGTTCACTTCAAGCTCATTTCACCTTAATTTTCACGGCGAGATTTTTTTCGGAATAGACCAGTTATTCTACAGCCGCTGTCGGCCGTCAGGGCTGACACTCGACCTTTTTCTTCTTTCAAATATTAAATAGGGTTTATCTCCACATTTTGCCAATAACTTTTAATTCAGTTGGCAAAGCCATGCAAATAAAACCCTCTTAAGTACGCAGAATTACAGCGCTTTTATTTTTTCAGGATTCAGCGGTTTTTTTAACCATAGTTTTGTTCATTTGGGCGATAAAGGGTTTAACGCTTCACACTATCTTAAGCGTGTGCTACGAAAATTTTTACACTGCGATGAATAATGTTCAAGTTACATGCACACTTATTTCAACATCACATTGCACAGGTAATTTTATCAAAATTATTTTTAAAAAGTCCTAATAATTCTTGGATAAAAGATGACATCAGACAGGTCACTGGAACAATATGGGGCAGGATGTGCCAGAGAAAGACAGGATTGTAGAATGTTCGAGAAAGCCTTTGCCAACTAAAAAACGGACATACAAATCATAAACAAAAGCCAAATACGAGACTGACGATTACACTTTATGTTTGTCCGATTAAAAGGTTAATAATGTTCATAAAGAAATCAATTAAGGAATGCACCCACTGCATTCCTTAATTAATTTTTCCTTCCTTACATCAAGGTGGTTCATTTTCATACCTACTCCAACTCTTAAAGCAAACAATAATCTGAAAGTGGAATATCGAAAAACTGGTGAAAAGGTCTCATTAAAGTCTATGCCCTTTTTCTGGGTAAAGCCCTTTGCAACAAGTCTGGCCCTAAAACGCACCTCACCTTCACTGTTATATTTCTTTTTAAACACCCACTTATTTTTAACTACAGTACCTTCTTTTGGCCTATCCACTAGATCCCATGAATCACTATCATGAAAAGATTTCAATTCCTCTTTCATTGCACACTGCCATTGATCTTTTTCTGATCCACTTGTTGCATCACTAAAGAAAATCTGTTCACCTGACATTTCCACACACGTTTGCATGGTAAAAATCTGGTTTACGTCTAACACGTTTTTCTGGTAGGTTTATGTCACACTGCCTAGAGATGAGATTCCTTGCTTCTGGCGACAAAGACAAAGTCTCACTAAATCCAAGTCACTTGATGAGTTATCAAGGACAATGTGTCTTATTACTTTGATTTCCTTCATCTGAATTTATCACTGGAACTGCATCGGCTGACCCATCAGGTTGCTTGTTCTGTTCGATCACAATAGATGTTGTTAATTGTCATCTTTATTCTCCATGACAACAACATCTCTGGCTGAAATAACAATCGGTGCCGGGGAAGCAATAAACTGGGTATCACGTCCGAACGTGTCCTCTAAGTGACAAACTACTAACGCCTGAATGCTTGCCTGCACTCACTGATGGACGAATTTAGATTTAACATTCACCCCGCGTGTTTACTTTTCCCCACACGGTGAGAGCTGCGACGAGATTCATTAGTGAGGGGTTAGTCGCCGGTGTAGCTATGTTTGGACACGGCAAGCGACAGTTGTATAAGAGACGAGTAAGGTCGACTAGAATAATAGTTTAACATGATGGTTGGTTTCGATTGATTCTCTTTTAATTCAAATAATATCTCGCGAATAGGACCATACAAGCGATAGCCCTTGACATTCTCAGAATATCCAACTAGGAACATTTTCTTCGCTTTTTTATCCCATTTTTTGCTGTAGATGAATCAAATTCAGATTTTTGCCAGTCCATATTTCGTACGGAGTAGTATTCTGGTCTAAGCCTGCTGCTGGTGATCGGTTCTTAATGTACGCAGCTGTGTTTACAGCTTCTGCCCAAAATAATTTCTCAAACTGGGCATCATAAAGGAGACCTTTTATTATTTAAAATCATAAAAGTTAATTCTAATATTACAGATGCCGAGAGAAAGCTAAGCAAAAATATTCAACGCCTACATCGAGCTAGATTCAACAAGATGAATGTCTGTGGAATGTTCTACGTTGATGCTACTTTTACGTTGAAAATGATGGCTTTATTTACTAACTTTACCATTGTATTATTGCAGTTTACGTTTTTATAGTTGTAGTAATTTAATTATGTTGTAATATACGTATATAATAAAATCTTTGTTACTATGAAACTAGGGGGTTTAAATATTTTACTGAATTTGAAGTATTTAAGAAAATTAGTGTTCGCCCTAGGTCGAAATTCAACCATAATTCATTTAAATGACGTGATTCGACTGAGAACCAAAGTTGACACATAGCCCACAGAATAAACAAGCTGAAGTGGCAATGGACCGGCCATATTAGCCGTAGAACTGATGATCGTTGAGGTGCTTGAATGGAGACCGCGAATTGGTAATCGTAAGGTAGGATGCCCTCAGGCTCACACGGTGGCTATACAGCTGGATGAGAGTTGCTAAGAATCGAGCTGAATGGCGTGTAATCGGAGAGGCCTATATCTGAACCTGATGATGATAATGAGGTAACAATCAATACTAAACCAAAATTTTATTATTGGGCCACTGTTGGCATTAGAAAAAGCAGAGATATATGTTTTATTTAATTTATATCTCGAAAAATCATTAAGCCGTTCATAATTATGTAAGAAACTATTCGAGGACAGATTTATTAGAGGAGCTCTTGGCTAAGTAACAACAGCCGCACTGGTCGATCCATCAGGTTAAGCTACGCTTGCCGGGGTTGGTCAGTGGATGGGTCACCATCTTTACATACCGAGAATCCTCCGTGCCTCGGAAAGCACGTTAAGCCGTTGGTCCCGGCTGTCATTCGTGGATCTTTGACAGTCGTTACGAGTCGTCAGAAGCCCGAAAATCTGACACCTGTCTTACCAAGGGGTATCGTATTCTCCAGTTACTGGGTTGTGGAGGTCAGATAGGCAGTCATTCCATGTAAAATACTGGTATTCAGCTGCGTCCGGTTAGACTGGAAGCCGACCCCAATATAGTTGAGAAAAGGCTAGGCAGATTGAATTATGTACGAAACTATTCGAAGATATTTAAAAGAGTCTACACCCAAGATAAATCTAAATGAATAATTAACGAAATTGGTAATTCTATCAATAAAATAAAAACTGTGTGGCAGGTAAACAACAAAGAAACGGGAAAAAAAAACAACGAGATCAGATTGAGTTCTCTCTAAAAATGTATAATGAAAGTTTTGTGGATGCGTGTTCTTAGAAGTTCTTTTCAGTATTTATTTACTCCTACTCATTAAAATGTTTTTATTTTATGAGTTGTATTGCAATTTGTGTTAAAGTAAATTATTTTAGCATAAGCACTATTATATAGAATCAAGTTTTTCCAACTGAACAGACAGCTGTGCTGCTGGGGAGTTTGTTGCGCCACTTCTTCTTCCCAGCTTAAGCACTAGGAAGTGGTGAAGGGTGGGCGTTTTTGAGGGACTGTCTTATGTAATTTTGATGTTCTAAAAGGGCTGATTCTCAGCCTTATTTGAATAAAAGACTTTTGATTTTGATTTTTAGGGGCACATCTTATCGCTAAAAGCGATCTTTTACAGACAACCTTTGGATGGATTAAAGGGAGAAGGAGAGACAAATACTGCAGGTAGTCAGTGGTGTACCATTTACATACACAATAAAGACATACATTCATAAAGCATACACTTATCTATATATATATATATACAATAATAAACATGAAACAAGATCAAGGAACTATATGTTATGATGATGTTTAAAGAGAGAGGAAGTGTTTTTTTACCAGATTTTTAAAAGTGGACAAAGATTGAGCACGCCTTATTGACACGGGTAAGGCATTCCATAACCGTACTGTTTGAACTGTAAAAGACTTGTCATAAAAGCTGGTGCAATGCATCGGTATCTCTAGTCTCAAGTTTTCCGATGACCTCAGATATCTATTATGTGTGTCATGAAGGAACTTGAAACGTTTTTTAAAATAAGAGGGGGTTGTAGGATTGAACAAAATACTGTAGAGCTGAAATAAGATATGAGTATTCCGGCGAAGACGTATGGGAAGCCACTTGAGTTTAGTACGAAATTCAGAAATGTGATCATATTTGCGCAGACCAAATATAAATATTATGCAAAAGTTTTGAAGTCGCTCAAGTTTATCTAGTTGTGCCTCAGTGAGATCGAGATAACTGACATCAGCGTAGTCAAGGATGGGAAGTAAAAGCTTCGGAAATGTTTGTAGAGACCCACACAGATGGCTTTCATGCTTTAATACGTAAAAAAACCGCGTCGCTGCTGAGCAGAGTGCGAGGTAGTCGCAACTATATCCTGAGAGCTGTGGCGGAGAGCTATACTCCAAATATTCGGCATTTTATCCGGAGGTTGCTCAGGTAGGAAACATGTTTTCTTGCCTGCTCGTCCTCTGCGTGGAGTGTGCATCATTGTATTTTATTTTATTTTATACCTACCTTTAACTACTACTAACACTAGAATATAAGTTGTTTTTGTAATACTAACATAATATGGATCCCTGTTATCTGTAATAAATGAATTTTAATTTAATTTAATTTAATTTAAAAGGGATTGTGCAAGCGCAGTTTTAGTGGCGGTTGGAAGAAAGTTCCGCAATCGTCTCAGGGACTTACAAAATGCAAAAAATTTGCGCGATTTTGCCTAGTGTTGGTTATTGCGCAATAGAAAAACCGTTCGCAGTAATTCACCCCGATTAGTCAAATCAGTGACTAACGTATTCAGATGTAAATAGAAATTGTATTTTAAGTTAAAAATGTAATGCAACTGTTATTTAATTAACTATTTTTAAGATTTCGTACCAGAATGGTAAAACAGGATCCCATCGTTTGGCGACTTTGTCTGTCTGCCTGTTTTTTCAGGAACTACTAATGCTATCGACTTCAAAGGACATGTCTGGTGGGGCAATGGACGATTGCCTAGGTAGTCAAAACCAATGTTCACTAATGATTGTTATATTATTATATTTGTCATATTTTATAGTTTATCAATTAATAGGTTTAAGGAGTCGGGAACTCCGTGGGAGTCAGAAACTGGTCAAAATAAGGTTAAGTTTTTTTTATTATTACGCCATCTTTGAGAAACCACAGGTACTAGTGAAAGATTTAATATTTTATTGGTCTGAGATCAGATTCTGCAGTTTTTTAAAATATTTCTATTTGTGTAACAAAAATGTAAAGCACCTATTTCAATATCTATTAAATAAATGCCTAACATTTTTTTTATTTAATCACAAAGTGTTCTTATTCTTTATTGTACACATAAATACACATAATGGTATTGTTATCATCTTTAATCCTGTATTTTGGTTTTTATCCTCAATACCCATAATATTATTTATATTTACATACTTGTTGGTATTGAAATTGGGATTAAAATAAATAAAACAACGTATTTATTGCCAAACAAATTCCTTTATTGTAGGTACATAATAAAATGATTTTAAAAAAACTGTTTTCGAGAGACACCAAAACATTGTCAAAAAATGACGCTGGTGCTAGCAGGTTATATTGATGCCTCGCCCAGCCAAGATACCTAGCGTCATGACATGACAGCAACAACCAGTGTTGGTTGTAGGGAAGTGGTGCCGGCGGCGTTGATGATCCATGTTCATGTGGTGATGTTTTGGCAACCTAAACACAAGTTAACCCTTAATCGGGCATCGCGAATTGGTTTGAAAGAGGGGTTGGAAAAGTGTTGTGTATTGATTATAATAATTTCAGAAATTGTTTTTTTTATTATTTTATTTATTTACTCTTGTTTTTTTATTTAAATTTATGTGGGAGCTATTCTACCATTACCCAATTAGAACAATACTAATTTTCATAAACTAAAATTAACGAAATAGAACAAACCTCTTATTTTTCATAAATAGGCTACGAGTAGTATAATCCAGGTACAGTAAATAACAGTATGTTTACAAATTTTATTGCTCACTGATTTTATGAAATTGCTCCCAACATGGGACAAAGCATAAAGGCACCTCACATAATTTGCACTCAAAATAGGTCCTGACTTCTTTTGCTCTTGTGCTACAATATTTGCACCTTCTATAACTCTCTTTTTTACCATAATGTTCACTAGGACTTGATAGGCGGATTTCGTCAGGCACTCCGAGTCCACCTTTTTTTTTTCAGAATCAATATCCAAGTTCAGATTAGTGTCATTGAAGCTGAAATTTTCTATTTCTTTTTCATCTTCTGAAGACTCCAACGATTGCAGCGCCTTTGCAATGTCGTCATCAATAAATTTTTTAGACACTTTACAGTCTGAAAAGGAAAAATAATACAAATGAGACAATTTTTTTATAGGGCTCGTAACAAAATAGCGACACATAATCGGACCGTGGGCGCATATCTCTCACATAGTTTAGAGAGCCAGTGTCATTTGAACTTACGATTCTAAATTGAATTGTATGTGCAAATACATAATTTACACTAAAAATATATAAGTATAACATATATAAAAATTGCACGACTTACCTTTTGTTTACGACGGAGAATTTAATATTTTATCACAATGTATGCCACACTCGCAAAAAAAACACCGTTGTAAAAAAACGAGCTTCAATTGCAACTAGACATTGACTGCTGTCACCGGTTTATTTTTTTAATTCGTTCGGAAATATTCCATGATCGATAATCTATGACATGATGTGGGATTATTACAGTCACGGCTTGGTTAATAAATTAAAATGTATGTAGGAGTCTTGCTGGTTTGCCGTTACCACAATGTTCTCACTTTAAGCTTAGCGTTGTTACTGAGGATGACGTTAATCTGTACTTGCTATTACTTCTTCAGCAGTCGGTAATGATAAGTTGTGTTCAAAAAGTAAAATTTCTTTGGCACAAACACTTATTCAGCCGATTATAGATTATGCCGACGCCTGCTACCTGGATGCTACTGAGGAGCTATTAAATAAGCTTGAGCGCTTGCAAAACTTGTGCATTCGCTTTGTTTTCGGTCTACGAAAGTATGACCATGTTTCTCACCTTCGCAAGGAACTCAAGTGGCTACCAATCCGCCTTCGCAGGAACACTCGGATTTTATGTCTCGTTTTCAACATCTTACACAACCCGTCTTATCCTTCCTACCTGCGTGAGCGTTTTTCTTACGCACGCCCTAGCGACGCTCCGTGTAGATCACACCTTAGATCCCTCCTTAAATCTCATCCTCATAAGACAAGCTACTATTCTTATTCCTTCTCTGTCCATGCAGTAAGTCTGTGGAACTCACTTCCGCCTAGCATTCGTGATTTAAAAACTGTTTCACAATTTAAATATCGAGTAAAAGAGCATTACCTTTCCTCTCTACTGTGAGTATTTATATACCTATATGTACGTTTATTTTATTTAAGCTTTATGTATTTATTTAAGTATATGTTAATTTATTACGATATACGTGTAGGTATATTTTATATTTTTTTAGTATAAGACTTCGCAAATTCATATTTTTCTCTTTTTGTTCTCACACACTATTGTTTACATTTCTTTCTCATTTCTCCTTTCGCAGGTCTGCTGGAAGAAATTTCTTAAGAAATAAGCAGTACCTTTGTACTCAAATTATAATTATGTCATATCTCTTTGTATTGTACTGTGTGTACATAAATAATAAAATAAAAATAAATAAAAAATAAATAGGAGGTGGTCTGTGGGCAGGTCCACTCAATGGTCTGACGGATATCTCGTCAACGAAATCATTCAAATTCAAAATAAATTTAAATTTCAAAATATGAATTTCAATTCATTCAAATATGTTAAGCAAAATTGAAAAAAAGATTGACCTGGGGTTTGACAGTTGATGACGTCTTAGTGACATGGACTTTATCTGATAGACAGCAATAAAACATTTTCATACAACGAGACCAATAATGTTAATGGAATCTAATTTTATAATAATATCTACGTATCGTCACCACTTGTCTGTTTATGTAGGCAGTATGAACTTTATAGGTTCAGTGGTTACTGGTACACCAGTGTCAGCAAAATCTAAATGAAATGAAGACCACAAGAATAAGAAAATATTTAAACAAAAGAAATAGTTATCGCATGACTGCAGTGCAGTTAGATAACTTGATTGACAAAGATGTCCAGTCAATGCTTTTACCTTTAAACATACTTCAAAACATGTTTTTATGTCCCAAGTATCGTATTAAGAATGACGTCATAAAGCCAAATAGCTTCACATCAAAATTAGTGTCATTATGTGCCCTGATAATATTATTTTTTATCTTCCTATATCGTGTCTACGATCTACACTTTAATGAAGATATAAGAAGAAAAGTTAATATGGTGTATATCGGCTCCTACTTCGACTTTGTCACATTTTCCTCCGGATTTCTTTTGAATTATGTTGTCAGTGTGTTGCAAACGAAAAGGAATTTATCGTTTGTCTTGAAAATTCAAGAAATTCACAGGTTTCTCAATGAAAAGATTTACTTCAAACATTTTGTCATTTGGAATTGGATTAGTGTCATCTCAGCTTATGTTTGTTACATTTTCATTCTCACATTTTGTTACATTTTACTTGAAGTTCCCATTTACGAATTTTTTTGCGGGTTCTTTTTGGTGTCTTTTGACTTTAACATTGTTTATGCTATCAGGCTTATTAAACTCTTAGGTCATAAAGTTGATTTATGGAACATTCATACTCAACATTTGCAACAGATGGATCATAGTGATAATAAAACTCATTGCAAAAGAATGTTTCGAGCTTACGTGAATATTTTGGAGTGTTATGACATCTACCGCACTTCTTTCGAACAAATGGTACATTCGTTTACTCTTTTTTTTCCATCATGCCAATCAATAGTAGTATAACTGAGACGGTCCCTGAGGTAGTTGTGCGTTGCGGGAGGGGTGTTGACGCCCGTCAGCGGGCAAAAACTGAGTTCTCAGGACACGCAACCACACTCCTCTCGCACCGCGCAGCTATCTCAGGCGCAGTAAGCCTGTAGTACAAATATTTTCGTTTTAGATCGTGTTTCACACCTTCGAGTTCTTTTTACAAGTATTAATAAAAACTCAAATATCAATTCAAATATTAAACATATATGGATCTAATGGCGAAAATGTAAGTTTTTTAATAAAAATAATAATTTACATAGTCTTCTCTGTACAGGTTTTAATTGACAATGAATTGTGTTTTTCAGCTCGCAGTATATATCATTTTCCTAATCTTGTACATGTGGACGTCAAAGAGTTGGTTATTTGAAGTCATTTTAGGGTTACATTGTGAAAATTTCTACATAGCGATGAGTAATGTTCAAAACTCATGCGCACTTATTTTGAAATCAAATTGTACAGGTAAATATATTTAAATATGTTTTCTTTCTGATACCTGAGTGTGAGGGTGATGACCAGGAATGCGAGTCCGCTGCATGCTGGTTGTCAGGATACCCGTTGAAGCCATGGGTGCTAGCTGGCTTTGTGACTCGCCTCACGAATGCTTGCGGGAGTGATGATGATGACGTCACGATGAAGAGGTTGCACCAGGGCTGCGCTGACGTTCATACTCGGGGTCACCAGTATAGTAGCTTATGGAACAGGGTGTAAAGTTCACTCATTCTCTATAAAAAAGGGAGAATCCTCCGACCAGACGGCTGTCATGTCTGGGCAACTGCCCAACGGTTGGTTTCGGAAAGTTATATATGTGCTGATTGCGCGGTAAACTCTGCTTGCGTGATGCAGGATTTGTGTGACAGCAGGCCTTTTGATGCGTAGTTTGCATGTGGCGTTGTAGATGCCGCCACAATGCTACTAGTGCCTGAGGGCCTAGACAAAGTGACATTCTATGAGCGATAAAGATGACGGAAACATAAAAAAAATACTGTGCAACGCGACACCCCGTGGCAAGCTTGATTGTCAGATTTTCGGACTTCTGAAGACCCGTAACGACTACCAAAGATCTACGAATGGCAGCCAGAAACGGTAACGGATGATCACCCATCCTCGGTCCGACCTCGGCGAGTGTTGCTTAACCTTGCAGACCGATCCGTGCGGCTGTTATTATTGAACCACGAGCCCAACGAGTCATAAACCCGTCTATAAATATAAATAAGTCACTCATTTAAATGTTGCAGATGCTGAGAAGATATTGTGCAAGAATACTCAACGACTACATCGAGCGACGTTTGATAAGATGAATGCCTGCGGAATGTTTTTCGTAGATGCTACTTTTCCATTAAAAATGATTGCGTTACTTTCTCACTATACTATTGTGTTACTGCAGTTTGCGTTACTTTAACTAAACTTAAATTTCAGAAATAGGCGGGGTTTTAAAAACTAATTAGAACTTTATAGTTTTATAATTAATTTAATTAAGATTATTTGAATAAAAAAAATTAACCAAAAAAATAAAAATAAATACCCAAATAAATTAAAATAATAATATAATTAAATTACCTTTATCATTATTGCAATTTCCCATCACTGTTTGAAGTTGATACAGACAAAAAAAAGACAGATTTTAACATAGTACGAGTATATTAGCGAAAATAATTTGTGAATGTAATTCCGTATCCTTTTTTTTATTTATTTAAAGCAAGGCTGTTCTATTTTCATTTATTACATAAAGTTTCAAATAATATTTATCCTTCACTCGATTTTCATATTTGTTATTTAAATATTTATGAAGACAACAAATATTGTTAATGGATTATTCAAATAATAAATTAATTACATTTTCATCATCCACTTTTGAACCTATTGTTTAGAAAAACAAATTTCTATGGTTACAATTGTTCACTCGTGCCTACATAATCTAAATAAAATGAAGTCTACACAAGCAAAACAACAGTATCACAAAACAAAGAATATCCAAGTCCCATTAGACAATTTGGTTGACAAAGATGTTCAGTCAATGCTTTTCCCTTTAAACTTCATGCAAAACATTCTGTTCTGTCCCAAGTATCGCATTAAGGATAACTTCATATATCCAAACAGCCTTATTTCAAAAATGGTGGCATTGTGTGCCATGATGTTATTTATTTTTCTGTTCTGCTACCGCATCTATAAGCTGTGTTTAGACGAAAATACAAGAAAATATGTCAATTTAATCTACATCATCTCTTACTTCGATTTTGTTACGTTTGGTATCGGATTCATTATGAATTACGTCGTCAATGTGCTTCAAACAAAAAAAAACATTTCCTTTGTCTTGAAAATTCAAGAAGTTCACAGATTTCTCAACGAGAAGGTCTACTTCAAGCACTTTATTATTTGGAATTGGATCAGTGTCATTTTAACCTCAGGTTTTTATTTGTACACTATCACCTTTTCTTACATAAAGCTTTCGCTTCCTACGTACGAATTCTTTTGTGGGTTGGTTTTATTAAGTTTTGAAATAAATTTTGTGTACGCTATCAGACTTATTAAGCTCTTAAACAGTAAAGTTGATTTATGGAATATTCAAACTCTACATTTGCAACAGATGGATCATAGTGACAATGAATCTTATTGCAAAAAAATGTTTCAAACTTATGTTAATATTTTGGAGTGTTACAAGATCTACAGGACTTATTTCCAGAATGTGGTATGTTATTTTTTTTTTTTAAGAAATTTGGTTGTTATGGTTCTGATCTAACTATTTTTTTTTTCAGATCCTCTATCACACATTTGAGTTATTTTTGCACGTTGTGATCAAATTTCAAATATCGCTTGAAATTTTTGATTTTGCAGCCCGTAGTGGCGCGTATGTGAGTATTATTTTTTAACTCAACCGATTTATTACGACTTTTTGACTCATGCCTGGAATACGCTAACCTACATAACTCTATCCTTGAATTCCACATGTCATTTCGACATAAGTGTTACAACAATCCTTTTTATCCTCGTAGCACGCGTACAGAAACTAGTTTTAAACACAAGATTGAATTCAATTCAAAATCAAGCAACAAGTAAAGGTCATAAATATGGCCTCTACTTGTAGCTCCCTAAATACAGCTACATATAAACTCCAGTCTAAAACCATAAATACAGAGCACCCTGACAGGGCATTTTTTTTTCCAAGCCTTCGTTCAGTTGTTGCAGTACGACTTTTATCTTCTTTCTTCAATTAGCCTTTGTCTCAGGTTTCACTTCAGCAATATTATTGTTCATACAGTCCATATTTTTAAACTTTTGTCAACAAAAGAAAAGAGTCAGACCAAAGCAAAATAATGGCTAGGTACTGGTATTCAGCTTCATCCGGTTAAACTAGAAGCTGACGCCAATATAGTTGGGAAAAGGTGATGATGACAAAAGAAACATAATCAAGAAATGTATAAAAAAAATGATAATAATTTTAATTTTTACAGCACACAGCATATTTAACGATTACCTGTTTGTACATGTGGACGATCAAGAGTTGGATATTTGAAATTATTTTGAGCTTGTCCTGTGAAAAATTTTACATAGCGATGGATTATGTCCAGAATTCATGCGCGCTCATTTTGAAATCAAATTGTACAGGTATTTTTATAATTCATTCAATTGTATTGAAATGAACTTGCACTTAGCATTTATTGTGAGATATGGTGTTATTTCCAAAATTACATTCCTCATATATTCCTGACTACATGAAAAAAAAAAAAAATTTGAAACGTGAAAGGGGAATTGAAAATATTTTTACAGATGCTGAGAAAAAGTTTTGCAAGAATATTAAACGCTTACATCGAGTGACATTTGACAAGATGAATATCTGTAGAATGTTCTATATCGATGCAATTTTTCCGTTAAAAATGATGGCTTTGATTTCTAACTATAGTATTGTATTGCTACAGTTTGCGTTACTTTAATCTCTGTCCCCAAAACGATTGAAAAGTTATCCAAAATTTAAAAAATAAAATAAATCATCGAGTTGTTAGAATCACGAGTTTAAATTATCATCAATTTTTTTTTATAATATTATAATTGTAATAAAGGTGAGAGTCAAAATGGCGGGTGTACCATAGCGAATTAAATTATACCAATTTCTAAACAAATGTACCTAAAACATACTATTTTGTACCAAGTCACTTACTTATGTAGTTACGTTGTGTCAAGTTACTTAGTTTGATGTACATAATGTTTGGTTGACGGCTTCGTTAAGGGTCTTGTCACAGCCTGTATAACTATATCAATATATCATGATAATTATCGTGTTTTCTTATACACAAGACATGGTTGTTTTATTTCTCAGGAACTATCCCACTGATCAAGTGTGTGTTTCTATTTACTTGAGGTACTTTTTTTTTTGTGTAATTACATTTTATGAGTAATGGTTAAATAATTAAATGTTATAGAACACCCGCCATCTTGATGTCACTATGGCGGGTGTACCTTATTTTTTTTTACATTTAACAATAATTAAATTTGATATTTTACAATTAAATGAAATAAAATTTAAAACTCATATTAAAAGTACACTTTGTAAACAAGCATATTTCAAATTAGAGGATTATATCCAAGACTAGCTTATGCCCGTGACTTCGTCCGCGTAGAAGTCGATAATGTTTCTAATAGGATTTTTTATTGGTTTTTTACGTTATTAATTTTGTTTTAGCATATAAATTATTATGTTAAAATGTTTGAATAATTATAAAATATAACAATCTTTATTATAGTGTAGGGATATAAAGGCTAAATAAACTTGAAAAAAAATAAAATATGATTTATTTTATGAACACGAAGCTCTACAAGCTACACCTACCGCAGTATTTCTTTGTAAACAATATTTTTTGTTTTTCTTTCGGGTGCTAGAATCACCAGGCTACTCTGTGCGCTTACTCTGGAGCATGCCACATACAACTGGCCGTGGGAAAAGCAGCTTGCCCTTAGGTCTACTCCCGCTACCTTAAGAGTTTGACCTTGAGCTTTGTTTATAGTCATTGCGAAGCATACGTTGATGGGAAACTGCACTCTCTTGAATTCGAAGGGGTAATTTGATGGTGTTAGGGGAATCCTAGGAATAAATACAGACCTCTGTAAAGCTTAGAAACCTTCAAATGCAGTACTAATATGTTTAGTACGGTGACTTTCGAGACATTCCAATTTTAAAGAGTATTTGCATTGCAAGCACCAAACCTTTTATGTGAGTTCAACCTTTTTTGAATAAAATCGGATTGACTTTTTAAACATGTGTCAAAATAAAATGTAATTTAAATCAAAAGCACTAAGGAGTATTGATATCAACTTCGAAGCAAATCACTCCCAAAATAACTTTCTACCCCTATTTAAACCCCGTTTGGGGATGAATTTCAATAAAATACGAAAAAGGTGTTTCATTAATTCTGTTAAAAAAAAAATATGCAAAATTTGAAGTAGATTGGACTAAGGAATCGCGTTGTCCCATACAAACATTGCCCCCTTTTTCACCCCCTTAGGGGTAGAATTTCGGAAAATCCTTTCTTATCGGATGCCTACGTCATACAAAGAACACACCCTCCAAGATTCAGGTCTCTACGATCAGCGGTTTAGGCTGTGCGTTGATCCGTCAGTCAGTCATTCAGGACAAAGCATTTTATATGTATATATAAGAATGCTTGGAAATATGCTGGTCCAGCTCTATAGGATAATCTAGAATCTAGACAAAATCAAACTATTTGCTAGTTTAAGTTGTATAAATTATTATATTTTATTATACCTATGACATTGATTTTACATTCTGTGATTACTTCCTCACACACTGACCTATGACCTAATTGTAACTTTTTTTTGGAAAATCGTCTACCTTTACAATGTTTGTAAATATGTGAGAACCATGTATCTATCACATAGGTAAAATTAATTTATCTATTGTTGCTCTCTTTTTAAAATTATTTTTACCCATTGTAGTATAGCCTATTTTTTTTTTTTTTAGATGCATCGTCTTCACATATAATTATATATCTAATGTACCTACATATACAAAATATTGTAAAACAGTTTAAAAGAGTAACGGTGGAGTTTCTTGCCCATTCTTCTCAAAACTACCTTTTGGAAGGGACGACTAGTTTTTTTTTTTTTTTTTGTAATTTTTGACGTTCAAAAGTGCCTTGCAAGGGCCTATTTGAAATAAATGATTTGACTTTGACTATATGCTTGATCCAGCCTGTCCCAACTTGCTGTCCTCCCCCCAGCGACGCCCTAAGCCGAGGTCCGTACCCCAGAGGGGGTGCCCTTAGCGAGCGTTCGCCTAGTTTTAATAAGAATAGTTTATGCCCCTGCCTAAGCGTAGACAGGAAAGTCCGGTTAAGCAGCTACGACCTCCTTAGAGGTCAACTGCGAGATGCCCTATAAAAAATAAGAGCGTCGTCTTCAGTCACTAACTTGACGCGCGGTTGGAGCAACTTACTAGTATCGGTTACGGTCCTCAGTGCGTGGCCGCGCGTCGTCGTGGTCAGATGTTGATGCTGTATGTAGGCCACTACAATAGTTTAGAGAAAATAATATGAAATAATTTTCGATATTTTTTATTCATTAAAGAAAGCAAGTTTTACTATTTTTATTTATTACATGGAGTTTCTAATAATATTTATTCTTCACTCCATTTTCATATTAGTTATTCTAAATAGTTATGAAGACAATTAATATTGTTAATGGACTATTCGTCAAATAATAAATAATTTACATTTTTATCATCCACTTTTCAACTTATTGTTTAGAAAAACAAATTTCTATGGTTACAATTATTGTTCATTCGTGACTACATAATCTAAACCAAATGAAGTCTGCACAAGGAAAACCACAGTATCACCAATCAAAGAATATCCAAGTCCCATTAGACAATTTGGTTGACAAAGATGTTCAGTCAATGCTTTTCCCTTTAAACTTCATGCAAAACACTCTGTTCTGTCCCAAGTATCGTATCATGGATAACTTCATATATCCAAACAGCCTTACTTCTAAATTGGTGGCACTGTGTGCCATGATGATATTTATTTTTCTGTTCTGCTACCGCGTCTATAAGCTGTGTTTAGACGAAAATACAAGAAAATATGTCAATTTAATCTACATCACCTCTTACTTCGATTTTGTTACGTTTGGTATTGGATTCATTATGAATTACGTCGTCAATGTGCTTCAAACAAAAAAAAACATTTCCTTTGTCTTGAAAATTCAAGAAGTTCACAGATTTCTCAACGAGAAGGTCTACTTCAAGCACTTTATTATTTGGAATTGGATCAGTGTCATCTTTACCTCAAGTTTTCATTTATACATTATCACCTTTTCAAACTAATGTTTTCGCTTCCTACGTACGAATTCTTTTGTGGAGTAGTTTTATTGAGTTTTGAAATAAACTTCATGTACTCTATCAGAATTATTAAGCTCTTAAACAGTAAATTTGATTTATAGAATATTCAAACTCTACATTTGCAACAGATGGATCACAGTGACAATGAAACTTATTGCAAAAAAAATGTTTCAAACTTATGTTAATATTTTGGAGTGTTATAAGATCTTCAGGACTTATTCCCAGTATGTGGTACGAAATTTTACTATTTTATAAGAAATTTTTGTGCGTATTTGATTCTGATCTAACTTAAGATTTTTATTTTCAGATCGTCTATAACACATTTGTGTTATTTTTTAACGTTGTGATCAAATTTCAAATATCACTTGAAATTTTTGAACTTGCAGCCCGTAGTGGCACGTATGTGAGTAGTATTTTTAACTCAACTTCAACTCAATTATGACCTTATGATTCATCCCTGGAATACGCTAACCTACATAACTCTATCCTTGAATTCCACACAATCCTTGAATTTTGACATAAGTGTTATAACAATCCATAATAACAACCAGTATTAGAATCCTTTTTATCCTCGTAGCACGCGGGCAAAGCCGCGTACAGAAACTAGTTTTAAATACAAGATTGAATACAATTCAAAATCAAGCAACAAAATAAAGGACATTAATATGGCCTCTACTTGTAGCTCCCTAAATACAGCTACATATAAACTCCAGTCTAAAATCCTAAATACAGGCCACTCTGACAGGGCATTTTTTTTCCAAGCCTCCGTTCAGATGTCGCGGTACGACTTTTATCTTCCTTCTTCTATTAGCCTTTGTCTCAGGTTTCACTTCAGCAATATTATTGTTCATATAGTTCATATTTTTAAACTTTTGTCAACAAAAGAAAAGAGTCAGACCAAAGCAAAATAATGGCTACTGGTATTCAGCTTCATCCGGTTAGACTGGAAGCTGACGCCAATATAGTTGGGAAAAGGTGATGATGACAACAGAAACATAATCAAGAAATGTATAAAAAACATTATAATCATTTTAATTTTTACAGCACTCAGCATATTTAACGATTACCTGTTTGTACATGTGGACGATCAAGAGTTGGATATTTGAAATTATTTTGAGCTTGTACTGTGAAAATTTCTACATAGCAATGGATTATGTCCAAAACTCATGTGCACTCATTTTGAAATCAAATTGTACAGGTATTTTATAACTCTTTCAATTGTATTGAAATAAACTTTCACTTAGCATTTCTTGTGAGACACGGTGTTATTTCCAAAATTACATTCCTCATAATATTCCTGACTATGAATAAAAATTAAATGTGAAACGTGTGAAAGGTGAAATGAAAATATTATTTTCAGATGCTGATAAAAAGTTTTGCAAGAATATTAAACGCTTACATCGAGTGACATTTGACAAGATGAATATCTGTAGAATGTTCTATATCGATGCAATTTTTCCGTTAAAAATGATGGCTTTGATTTCTAACTATAGTATTGTATTGCTACAGTTTGCGTTACTTTAATCTCTGTCCCCAAAACGATTGAAACGTTATCCAAAATTCAAAAATAAAATAAATCATCGAGTTGTTAGAATCACGAGTTTTAATTATCATCAATATTTTTTTTAATATTATTAAAATTGTAATAGCTTATTAAAGGTGAGAGTCAAAATGGCGGGTGTACCATAGCGAATTAAATTATACCAATTACCAAGCAAATGTACCTAAAACATACTATTTTGTACCAAGTCACTTACTTAATTACGTTGTGTCAAGTTACTTAGTTTGATGTACATAATGTTTGGTTGACGGCTTCGTTAAGGGTCTTGTCACACCATGTATTATATCAACTATATCAATATATCATGATAATTATCGTGTTTTCTTATACACAAGACGGTTGTTTTATTTCTCAGGAACTATCCCACTGATCAAGTGTGTGTTTTTATTTACTTGAGGTACTTTTTAGGTACAATTTTTTAGTGTAATTACATTTTATGAGTAATGGTTAAATAATAAAATATTATAGAACACCCGCCATCTTGATGTCATTATGGCGGGTGTAACTTAATTTCGAAATAATTTCGTTCTGAAGGAGGTACAGATTTTTTAGAGCTAGGTACAAAATAGTATGTTTTAGGTACATTTGTTTGGTAATTGGTATAATTTAATTCGCTATGGTACACCCGCCATTTTGACTCTCACTATTAAAGACAGCGAGAAACGATTTCACCGTTATTATTTATATACGTTAAAAAAGGTATACTCCCAAAGAAAGTGCTCCTCCTCAAATCAAGCTTTAGTGAATTACATAATTAGGTGAACGCCCATTACATTTTAAAGAATTATGAACAACAATAAAATTAATATTGCCAAACGACAGTGAAAGAAAACCATTGCCATTATTCGTGGCTCTGTTTTTTACAAAATTAATAGTGGAACAGCAAGAGTAATTAATTATTTCTAGTGGACTCTTTGCAGTTAAATTGCAGCCTCTAATTAATTGCATGTTTGGTAATAACCTTTTCTATAGATTCAATGGCACATTTGTGTCAGTGTAATTCACCTGAAATTATGTCGAGGGGAGGAGAAAAAATTCAAAAAAATCAATCATGACTGACAACTTGATTGACGAAGATATGCAGTCAATGCTATTGCCTTTGAACCTAATGCAAAATATTTTATTGAGTCCAAAATATCGTATTAAGGATAACTTCATATATCCAAACAGCTTTACATTGAGCTTGGTGTCACTATGTAGCACGATAATATTCAGCTTTCTCTTCTTATATCGCATCTACGAGCTGTATCACGACGAATTTAGAAGAAAATACACTGACATCATGTACATCTTTTCCTACTTCGACTTTGTTTTGTTCAGTACCGGTTCTGTCATCAATTATGTCGCCAATGTGATAAATACGAAGAAGAATATTTCGTTTGTCTTGAAAATTCAAGACGTTCACAGATTTCTTAACGAAAAGAAGAATTTCAAGCACTTCATCATTCTGAATTGGCTCAGTATCATTTCGGCGTCCGCTTTTTATATTTTAAGTATCGCTTATACTTGCATGAGAATCAAGCTTCCTATCTACGACTTCTTTTGTGGGGTAGTTTCAATAGTGTTTGTCGTGAACATGGTGTACGCTACCAGACTAATCGGGCTGTTATGCTGCAAAGTAAATTTGTGGAATATTCAAGCTCGACATTTGCAACAGATTGATCATAACGACAATAAAACTTATTGCAAAATAATGTTCCAAGCTTACGCAAATATTTTAGAGTGTTATGACATCTACAAGTCTTGTTTTCAGCAAATGGTACGCCTGAATACTTTATTTGAATAAAGTGTTAAATTAAATTAACTGGCGAAGCTACGCAGACGTGACGATAATTATCTAATGATGATGAAACAACAAAAAATGTAATTCAAAACTCATCATTTCAGGTAGCAATAAATTGATTACGAGATTAACAACCGCTGGTTGTGTATTTTCGTGAATTCAGAGAATCTTGTTGTATTTGTTTTATTATGATCAGATAAATACCCAGCACGCATGTTAAGTTCACCACCAAATTTAATTCATCTTTGAATTACATGCATGAATATAATCTATTGATGAATAAAAAGATAATAATCTAACTAAAGCAAAGTTTTTTTTAATTTTCAGTTCGTGTATCACATTGTGGGGTTCTTTTGTCACGCTTTGATGAAATTGCAAATAACTATTGAACTTTTTAAATCAGCTGCATTCAATGGCGAGTATGTGAGTATTCATTTCAGATAATTATTATCTAACTGATAGTGAATTTAATAACGTTATGTACTCGTATTTTGTTGAAATATAAAGGTGTTTGCATAAAGAAGCTGGTTTTCGGGCCAGACTCCCGGTATAGATCGCTGCAGGTTGATCTTCGGAAGGAAATGGTTAGGTACATGTTTTACCTCTTTCTGTGTGGGTGCATAAGTTAACACGGGACTATTTCACGCACACCGTTCGTTACTGACTTGACTTTTGCCGGGAGCTCGCTTCTTTATGGAAGCACCCTAAGAGTAGGCAGTGTACGCACCACATCAAACTAAAAGTTTCCAGTATAAGCCGAGTTCTCACAGTACGGAAATCCAATAAAATGTAAGGTCAACATATACTGGACACGTACAGCTTGATATGTTGTAGTGTAGATTTACTATGATTTAAGAGACGACATGAATAGGTGAATCGGCACTAATTTTAGGTGTTTTTTTTTACAGATTGTTGTATGTTTCACGTTCATTTTCATCATGAACAACTTTTACTATGGGACCAACCCTGAAAAAATTAATACGGAAAAGAAGTCAGCTGTTCCCTTCATTTATGTTCATATAACTAGGCTTAATGTAATTAAATGTTGTTCATAATGATGAGCAGAATTACCCCTTTTTCGGTTTTCAATTTTTTTCGGTTTCAATTACTCTGTAGGGGAGATACGGATAAGACGGGGACACGGGGTAAGACGGGGCCCCCCACACATAGACGAAACTAGACATCACACTAACGCATCGCAATGGCCAACGGGACGCCACTCGCGAGCGGCCATTAGTCCGACGTCGGCAGCGAGTGAGAGCGCGCGCGTTTATTCAGTGCAGGTCAAAACTTGTTTACCGATTTCATCGATCTATGATTTAGGTCCTGAATAACTTTTTATTAAACCGTAAGTATTAGTGCCTGATTATCGTAGATTTTGTGACGCATTCGTGATTGTATTAATTATCGTGTGGCTTAAGTCTAAATGCTTGAAGTTTGGTGTGTTTTTTTTACTAATATTTTTGCTGAATTATGGAGGTGAAGGCAAGACGGGGCAAATTTTGCGAGGCATGATGGGGCATTACCCCATCTTGCCTCTTGCAACGGTTTATGGTATTATGCTTGTATGGTATATTGCAACCACTTTCTGTTTTTCAGGTAACAGTGGTATATTGACACGGCAATGGTACGACATTATAAAAAAAAGACGAAGAGGGGAGAGTGGTCTAAAGAAACTATGAAAAAAGCAGTAGAAGATGTGTTGGCAAAAAAATCAGGATTTCGAAAAGCAGCTTCAACTTATGGTGTTCCGCAAACCACTTTAGAGCGTTATGTCAATAAAGTAAAACAAGGTAAGGAAGTAACGTTCAGCGAGCCATTAGGGCCTATAAAAAAAGTATTTAGCGTTGAAGAAGAGGCAGAAATAGCGGGATATTTAAAACATATGGAAGAACGGCTATTCGGTTTAACTACTCTTGATCTCAGACGGATGGCATATGAGTTGGCTGTTAGAAATAATAAAAAACATAACTTTAACAACGAAAAAAAAATGGCAGGTAACGCCTGGCTCAGAGGTTTCTTAGATCGCCAGCCAAATTTATCTATTCGTAAGCCAGAAGCTACGTCCGCAGCTCGTGCAATGGGATTCAATAGAGTTGCTGTTGGAAAGTTTTACCAGTTACTCGGCGACATCTACGACCAACATAAATTAACACCGGACAAGATATTTAACTGCGATGAAACTGGTATATCTGTTGTTTCGAAAACTAAAAGCAAAATAATAGCTGTGAAGGGAAGGAAACAAGTTGGGTCGTTGTCATCAGCAGAACGAGGTCAGACTGTCACAGTGGAAATTTGCTTTAATGCAGCTGGAAACTATATGCCACCACTCATGATATTTCCACGACAGCGCATGAAAGCTGAACTATTAGATCATGCTCCACCGGGGACAACAGCTGCCTGCAATCCACGAGGATGGATAACCACGGAAATATTTACGATCTGGTTCAAGCAATTCATTCAATTTGCAGGAGCTTCTCTTGACAATAAAGTGCTGCTACTTCTTGACGGTCATGTAAGTCATACTCAAAATTTAGAAGTTATAGACATAGCTCGTCAAAACGGAGTAATTATACTTTGCTTTCCTCCACACTGCACCCACAGACTGCAACCTGCAGATGTTACATTTATGAGGCCTTTGAGCACTTATTACGACCATGCTGCTACCAACTGGTTACGATCGCACCCAGGCCGAGTGCTGACCATGTTTCAAATAAGCGAAATATTTGGACAAGCATATCTTCAGGCAGCGACTATGAACACGGCATTGAATGGTTTCAGGAAGTGTGGTATATGGCCATACAATCAGGATAATTTTACCGATGTAGATTTTTTGCCTGCTGAAACAACCAACCGTCCAGTTAATGAAGACACTCCGGCTACATCTGATGCCATCAATTTACCATTTTCGGACCTTTCCACCGATCGACATGCTGTTATTGAGGACAGTCCATCCACAACTAATGGTACTCCTACAGAACCAGCACAGACTAATGAAAGGAATGCTCAACCTGACAGCAATTCTCGACCTATTCGTTTGCAAACACGTTCGGAGATCAGTCTATTATCTTCACAAGATTACTGCACGCCTACCAAGCCTGCAACTCCTAGTTCTTCTATTTCACCTCAAGCTCAGCCAATAACCCCACTTGCTGTTGAACCTGAAACTGAACCAGAGCCTGGACCTTCATCTTTACATGCAGCACAAACTGGATCTCCTGTTCGAGCAGTTTGCCGTGATCTCACGTCTAGTTTTAATAATGCCTCTCCTAGTGATATCATAGCCATACCAGCAGTTCAGTCTAATGAAAAAAGAAAACAATACCGAAGGGGTAAAACCGCCATCATCACTTCCACTCCGTATAAAAAAGAAGTAGAGGAAAGAAAAAGACCTGCAAAAAAAGCTGTTGATAATACAACAATTAAGAAGGCCAAAGGTAAAGGTAAAGGCAAAGGAAACAAGAGGGTAACAGGAAAAGAATCACAAGAAGATACAATTTGTTTATATTGCAATGATGAAAACAATTCTTATCTAAAATCGTCGGAAAACTGGGTAGGGTGTCAGCGGTGTGGACGATGGGCCCACACAGCTTGTGCTGGAGTCGACGACGAAGATATGGAGGATGTCTTGATATGTATTTTGTGTGAAGAAAATTAGTCCCCATCTTACCCTCTGTCCCTATCTTGCCCCTTTTTTAGTATCCCGTCTTACCTCATATGTGGGGTAAGATGGTGTATTTTCCATTTTTGATAATTATAATTTTCTAATTTTTGTATGATTAGTTACCAAGTCCAAAGCTGTGCCAAATAAAACGATAATAAGTAATTAATGTTTGATTAATAAATAACACTGATATTATTTTAAATACCCTGTTTTTTTACTACTTTACCTTAGCGTCCCCGTCTTACCCGCATTTCCCCTATGGTAATCCTGAAGAAATAATATACAACGTTTTGTTTTTGATATCCCATAACTCTAGGGTTATATTATTTAAGTAAAAAGACCACAAAATCTCCTAGAATAGGTGGTCCAAAAATGCATAGTTTCGAAGATATAATCAATCATAATTAAATTAGGGCAAAAATTGTCACCAGTATGACGAATCTTTACTTTTGCGACGTTGCCAAACTTCGCAGTAGTGTATTAAAGTAGTAATTCATTTAGTGTAGTAAAGTAATTCATTTTATTCAAACCAATCATTCATTATTTAAAGCTAAGAAAATGCGACGTTGTCATATTTCACGTAAGGTGTTTTACATTAATAATCGTGACTTTGTCGAATTATCTTGTATGAAAACAAAAAAAAAATATGATGGAAAAATAATTCGTATGCCAGTTGGTTCTTTGATATGGTCTCAATCATACCCTAGAGTTACGGGATATAAAAAAAAACACATTGTATAATTACACAAATTAAATAAGTCTTATTGACGATGATTTTAGTAGTCATTTCCTTAACCATGATCAAAAATAAGTTGCTTTTACAAATATTATAGATGCTGCGAAAAAGCTGTGCAAGAATATTAACCGCTTGCATCGTGCAACATTTGACAAAGTGAATGCCTGTGGAATCTTCTACGTCGATGCTACTTTCCCCTTAAATATGATGGCGTTAATTACCAACTATACTGTTGTGTTTTTACAGTTTGCGTTTTATGATCCTGTTTCCTTTCTTAATATTACGAATTACTAGGTTAATCGATATTATTTTGTTTCGAAGTTCGAACATTTAAGATATAATGCAAAAATGATCTGCATTTTACTGCTGATGTCTTAATCCAAATCTCTAGATTTGGATTAAGACATTGTGGAGTAAAATAAAACTTTAATGTAGCATAAGATTTTTATTTAATAATTTAGATTTTTGTTGAATATTTCTTGACATATTAACATTATAAGATTGCAACGCTTCAAATATCTGATGACAAGTACTAATGTACCTATACAAAATATTTTGGAACATTTTAAAAGAGTAACGGTGGAGTTTGTTGCCCATTCTTCTCCATACGAAAACTACCTTTTGGAAGGGGTTAATCTTTAATTTTTTTTTTTTGTTTATTTTGACTTTCAAAGGTGCAACTGAAATAAATAATTTGACTTTGGTTTTGACTTTGTAAAAAACTGGTATTTAACTATATTCGGTAAGACTAGAATCCGACCTCAAAATAGGTGGGGTAAGGTGTTGAATTGATGATGACAAAGTCAAGTAGAATTAAGATGTATAATGAAGTATCAAAACATAATTTATTAAGTTAAGTTAAACTACTTACCGATATCAAAAACAGTAAATTACATTAGCATAATAAATTCTCCTCCAGTTTATTTAGGCCTTATAATATTAAACTATTGGTGGCCATCATAGGCCTACATTCAAATTAATTGTATATATTATAACAAAACACGTCTTTGTTTAACAGATATAAAAAAAGATGAGCACAGTAGTGGAAAATTTACCGAGTTCTGAAAACAACGAAATATGTCCTAATTTGATTGAAAAAGACGCACAGTCCTTACTAAAGCCATTTCATTTGACGTCAGCTTTTTACATCTTATCTCAGTACAGAATACGGAATGGCTTCATCACTCCGAATAGTTTCCTCTACAACGTCATTTCAGGCATCTGGTCGCTTACACTAGTGGTTATATACTTCTTCTCCATTTTCAAAAACATATTAACAGCTGAATTGGAAGGCTACATTTTTGTGAAATTTTCCTCCAATGTACAGATATTCATTGTGTATCTCATGGGAAACGTGATGACATACATCACCAATGTCATACAGAGGTACAACAACGTGTTACTTGCCTTGAAAGTCCAGAATATTTGTGAAATATTCAAAGTAAACGGGAAAAGTTGGAATTGTTTTAATTTGTTGAACTGGATTTACATCATCATCCTAATTTGTTTTCAAGTTGTTTGGATTTTCTTTTTTTATTACGTCTTTTCCTCTGTTATATCGATAGATGAGCTTATAACAAATCTGTTTTACATCATTTTTGACATCAATTTGTTGTACCCTGAGAAGCTCCTAAAGCTTATGTCGGAACTTCTTAAAGTATGGGTTGACGACGCTCGAAAATCAGAAGTCGTTGCAGACTCAGAAGATGAACTTTATTGGAACAGAAAATTTAGAGTATATATAGATATATTTGAAGCTTATGAAATCATTGCGAAGATTTTTCCATCACTGGTAAGCAAGTTGATTTTGTTAAAAAAAAAAGAAAAAGCTTACCTTTGGATGGAGACCAGAGAAAATGTCAATAGAATTTATTAGGGACGATGTGAATGAAAAGTGATTGACAGGAGAAAGGAAGAGAACACACATTTCACGCAGACTCCAAGAAACGTGTTTTAAAATATAATTGAGGCAAAAATTTGTAATAAATTTTGTACTCAAAAGTATTGCGCTCTATTAAAGATAAGTGAGGAATATTTCAAGTCAAAACAAATATTACGATAATGTCGTTCAAATAGATGTCCGTCAAAAAGGTCAGGTGTGAATTACTTGGGACTGACATAACAACTAGACCAAAACAAGAGGACTAAAGGCTTGTGCAAACCAGCGCGACTTGTCGCGCGACGCGACACGAACAATACAATTTCTAAGAAAACTTCACAGTATAACAATAACCGGTGTCGCGTCGCGCGACAAGTCGCGCTGGTCTGCACAAGCTTTAAGTCAGATTCACATTAGACTTACGTGTCGTGTCGTAATGCAGCATTGGCGAACCAAGACAGATCAGGAGATCGTCGTATCTCAACGAGTTTTTGATTAGATAAGGCTTCATCATGTGACGTAACGACACGAGACAACACCTATGACCAACACATGTGACTCCGGCTTAAGGTTCTGTAGATTGCGCCTATCTAAAAAAAAATGCAATATAGTCAGGGAAATTGACATTCCTTGAATTTTGAAGCAAATCGACATCCTACATCAATTTGCCGTGTTATAGCCATTTTTTATAACTACCAAAGAATGACGGTTAAGATTTGAATATACGCTCAATTTAAGTTGCAAATGAATTTGTTTAATAATTATATTCCAGGACTTTGCCTACCTAATAAACAGAATTTCATTTCAGATTCTTTTTTATTGCATTGACACCTTCACCAATGGTGTTCTTGCTATATTATTACGCATAGAGTTAGCAAAAGTAGTTGGTGCTAGCGTGATTGAAGTAAGTGACTATAAATAAATATATATTTACGTAACGACATCTTTATAGATCAATCAATCTGCCTAGCCTTTTCCCAACTATGTTGGGGTCGGCTTCTAGTCTATCGGATGCAGCTGAATACTAGTATTTTACATGGAGCGACTGCCTATCTGAGCACCACAACCCAGTAACTGGGTAATACGATACCCCTTGGTAAGACTGATTGTCAGACTTTCGGGCTTCTGACGACCTGTAACGACTGTCAAGATCCACGAATGACAGCCGGAACTAACGGCTTAACGTGCTTTCCGAGGCACGGAGGAGTCTCGGTATATAATGATGGTCACCCATCCACGGACCAACCTCGGCAAGGTAGCTTAACCTGTTGGATCAACCCGTGCGGCTGTTATTACTTAGCCACGAGCTCTTCGACGACATATTATTATTATATTATGCAAAATGTTACTGAATAAGTGCGAGAACTGAGACACATCAATTAGAATATTGAACTATAAGCCCAAAAAACTGCCCAGCAGTGGGAAAGGTTGAAAAAAAAATATATACAAGGTACCTAGGTATATTAAATTACCGAGCGAAACTCCGCAACTGTCGTGGGTATCGACATCTAAACAAGACTAAATAAACCTTATGAGTTTCTGCACTAGTAGTGAATATGCCAGCCTCATTAATAAAAAAAAGTTTTTTGAAAACATTTTTGTTTTATTGAGTCAGTGGAAGTTGCAACTATGAGTAAACTGCAAATTAGTTTTAAGAGGGTTTATTCTAAAAGTTGGCAACGTCGCAAATAACTGTCAAATATTTACATGTTTTGATTCATATAGCAATATTACTGAATATAAATAAGAAATGTGGCCAACTAGCGAACTAGAATATTAATAATGAATTGCAATTATAACATTGAATTTGATGTTGCACCCACTTTAGGTGTAAAAAACGCATTTGGAAAGTTTCCAAATTGTTTCTTTACATCTAAAACTAAACATTCGGTGTTACGATATTAATTATTGCATTTCATAATTTCATTCAGTCGCGCGCGCGCATCCCTCAGTGCCGGGCGCTGTGAGCGAACTTCGTGTGCCGTGTTGATAAATATTTTCAAAATGTCAGAAATTGTCAAGTGTAACTCGTGTAATATAGTGATCAACGAGCTTTTATCCTATATTCAGAACAAAATCTCGATAATAGACGAGGAAACTCTGGTGCGAATATGTTCAACGTCATTTACGAGCGAAGAAATTAAAAAAGCTAAGTCGTTATTGTTTGAATCTATTCCTACGGACAAAATCAAGACAAATCGGAGGAACAAAGGAAAGGAAGGAAGAGACTTGGTCGATATAATGAGCCTCTTTAAATCAGCTGAACCCGACATTATACCTATTTTTGTGGCGCGTGAGCTGGAGAAGCTACCCCCTATTCTTTTCGATCATCTTGATTGCACGAAATTACTGAAAGACCTACTATTAGTGCAAAGTGAACTAGATGTAGTTAAAGCTAATTACGTTACGAAAGATCAGCTGAGTGAGTGCAGATCTGAGTTACTACAGTTGAGAAATGATTCATTAGTTTCATTACCAACTGTGTCTCCACAGAACGTGAATATGAGGCGCGGAGCGTGGCAGCTGTATGATAGTGGGCCAGTTGGTCTCTCGCATGATATAAACGATTCCACTATTAACTATCCCACGTTAAATGTGCCGGTAGATAACCAGAAGAAAAGTTCCGGTGAGAATAAACTAGAATACCGTGAAATGCTGAGGGTAAACGTAAAACAAAATGCACGTAAATCAGCTGTGCCAAGACAACGGTCACCGGTATTGATTAGAGGCGAGAATATAATGGCGAGCGGTGTGGAGCGGCGAGCCGAGGTGACGTCACCGCTACCTGCGGCGTCGGCCGGCAAGTGCGCCGATACCGGCAAAATAACAGCTGAGAAAAGGGTCGAGCGCCACAGCGAAATAAACACAGTAGGTGTATCTGAATCGAACGAGAATGATAATGAAGGCTGGCAGATCGTATCGAGGCACAAGAAATTTAATTATCGTTATCATGGGAAATCTGGGATTTCAAGAGATTTGGAAGGGGGCTTCAAAGCCGCTGACAAAAAAGTTCCCATATTTATAACAAAGATTCACATGGATACGACAGATATAGACATAATTAACTATGTATACAGGAAGACGAAGGAGATGATAACTTTGGAAGAAATTACAATAAAACAAGAGAAGGATCATAAAGCTTTTAAGTTTTTTGTATCGGCGCTGAAGCTATCTATATTCTTAGATAGTAATTTATGGCCAGAAGGAATCATATTTAGACGATTTATTAATTTTCGACAGAGGAGTACGAACGGTAATTACGCTGTGTCGGTTGATCAAAAAACAAAATGAATATGTCAAATAAGGATTTATGCAACTTTATAAGTTTCAACTGTAAGAACGTGAAGCGCTCAGTAGATGATGTACGGCAGTTGTGTCGAACATCCCACATAATTGCCTTACAAGAACATTGGCTACCGCCGCATGACATTCATTTCCTGAGCTGTATAGATGATGACTTCGCTTATACGGGTGTATCGCCCATGGACACGTCAAAGGGGATGATCTTAGGGCGACCGTGGGGTGGAGTTGCATTGTTATGGAATAAGAAAATCTTTAATAATGTTACTGTATTGCGATGTGATAATACACGAGTGTGCGGTATTAAAGTTGTGATAGGGCAAAAGTCATTCTTAGTGTTCAGTGTGTATATGCCAACTGATACCACGGTGAATCTAGTCGAGTTTACGGATTGTTTGGGAACGCTGAGTGCAGTTGTGGGCAATGAAGGTATTGAGTGTGTTTACATGCTCGGTGACTTCAACGCCCACCCGGGTGAGCAATTTTATTATGAACTTTCAAATTTTTGTAGCGATTTGGATTGGAAATGTGCCGATATAATTAATTTAGGTTTATTGTCTGACACATATAGTTTTATAAGTGACGCTAATGGGGCGCGAAGATGGTTAGACCACTGTGTTGTAACTTAGTCGGCTTTTCAGATTATAGTCGATATACACGTCAAGTATGACCCGGTGTGGTCTGACCACTTCCCACTTATTATTAAATGTAATGTAAATAATGTAAAACCAAAGATTTTGCAAGAAAATTTTGAATATAATAAAATAAAATGGGGGGAGAGAAACCTCGACCAAATAGATTTATATAGTAAATTATGTAATGTTAGTTTAAAAGAAATTGATTTTCCGCCTGAATTCAGTAACTGTAGTGATAAACGTTGTGACAACCTAGACCACATACGTATAATTGACAGTATGTATCTTAACATTGTGAATGCATTGTGTAAGGCCGCTTCTGAGAGTCACACGATTGTTAAACTGAGAAGAAAACAACCGGTGATCGGATGGAACAAGCATGTGCGTGACGCTCACGGAGTAGCTCGGTGTGCATTTATGGAATGGGTACTGTGGGGTAAACCGAGTGAAGGGCGTGTTTGGGAGGAGATGCGGGAGAGTCGTAGAATATTTAAGTCACGCCTTAAGTGGTGCCAAAATAATAAGGAGCAGATAAGAATGGATATCCTTGCTTCCCACCATTCGAAGCGTGACTTTCGTAACTTCTGGAAAACAACTAGTAGGCTAAATAATAAGCCGGGCTTAACCGTGAGCGTCAACGGTGTGAGTGAACCAAAATGTATTGCGGACATATTTAGGGATCACTTTATGGTGAAGTCGCCGTTGGGACCTTCACGGTCATTCAGTGTTGAAGGGTCACATGGACAGGAGATAAACACCAGATTCACGGCAAAGGGTGTTCGGGGAGTTATAAACTCAATGTCGCGTGGAAAGTCTCCTGGCCATGACAGCCTGAGCATTGAGCATTTAAAGCATGTTGGCGTCCACCTGCCCAGAGTTCTTACCATGTTATATACATTTTGTATAGGACATGCGTACTTACCAGCAGAGATGATGAGGACCGTGGTGGTACCAATTGTGAAGAGTAAAACCGGTGACCTAAGTGACACGACCAACTACAGGCCAATCTCTCTAGCCTCAGTGCTTGCTAAGGTTCTTGACGGTTTGCTTAATGCACAGCTTGACCGGTATGTGAACACTCATGACAATCAATTTGGTTTTAAGCCAGGACTGTCTACTGAGGCAGCTATCTTGTGTTTGAAGCAAACTGTCAAGTATTACTCGGATAGGAGCACACCTATTTATGCCTGTTTTCTCGACCTCTCGAGGGCATTCGACCTGGTTAACTATGACATCTTATGGCAAAAATTAAATAACATCTCAATGCCTCTCGAACTGTTAGATATTTTTAAGTACTGGTATCTTAACCAGGTCAACGTCGTTCGATGGTCGAGTGCTCTGTCGGAACCGTACAGTTTGGAATGCGGGGTGAGGCAGGGAGGGCTGACCTCGCCGAAGCTCTTCAACCTGTACGTGAACGCATTGATAGAGGAGCTCAGCAGCACCCGTGTCGGCTGCCATATTGACAGTGTTTGTGTCAACAATATTAGCTACGCGGACGACATGGTGCTGCTGAGCGTCTCGGTGTGTGGTCTGTCCAGGTTGCTGGGCATCTGCGAGCGGTACGCGCTGGATCATGGTTTGCGCTATAACGCAAAGAAGAGTGAATGCATGGTCTTTTGGGCCAGGGGTCGGAGCTGCCCGGATACTGTTCCACCTATTAGATTAAACGGTGTCAAGTTAAAAAGAGTTCAACAGTTTAAATATCTCGGGCATATCGTGACCTCTGACCTAAGGGACGATGCGGACATCGATAGGGAGCGGAGGGCGTTGTCTGTGAGGGCCAATATGATCGCCCGCAGGTTTGTTCGTTGCTCGGGGGCCGTCAAAATAACTCTTTTCAGAGCGTTTTGTACGTCCCTTTACACAGCCAGCCTGTGGGGCTCATATACCCAGAAGCAGTACAACGCTCTCCGTATTCAGTATAATAATGCGTTCAGGGTGTTGTTGGGGTTGCCACGGCACTGCAGCGCGTCGGGGATGTTCGCTGACGCCCGTGTGGACTGTTTCTACACGACGATGCGAAAGCGGTGCACATCTCTGGGGCGCAGGCTCCGGACCACCTCCAACACCATCCTGAGCGTATTTGCGAACAGGTTTGATTGTCAGTACATTAATCATTGTTATATGATTAATGTAATGACAAACAAACAAATGACTCAGAGGCAGGCGTTTTATTAATTATTTTAATTTAAATTATGACATGCTAATTTTATTTATATAATGTACTGAATTAATGAACAATTTTTTTTTTTTTTTTTATTATTTATATAACTTTATATTGATTATAATTTTGT
This sequence comes from Agrochola macilenta, assembly GCA_916701695.1. Classification (NCBI taxonomy): domain Eukaryota; kingdom Metazoa; phylum Arthropoda; class Insecta; order Lepidoptera; family Noctuidae; genus Agrochola; species Agrochola macilenta. Next base: position 3,619,536 of record OU753572.1, on the reverse strand, counting down.
CTAGCGTTATGGCCTATGGGCTGAAATAAATGATTTTTGAATTTTGAATTTGAATTTGAATAATCAATATTCTAGTTCGCTAGTTAGCCATATTTTTTATTTTCACACAGTAATATTGCTAAATTAATCAAAACTGTGAAATATTTGACATCTATTTGCGACGTTGCCCACCTTCAGAATAAACGCTCTTAAGTGGCCAATGACACAATGTTTGTTTCAGGTTACAATATCATCGCTAACTCTAATATGGTTGGTTAAGAACATAACACTAATAACCACTTTGTGCTTGGAATGTGAAACATTCTACAAACTCTTAGTAGAAGTACAGAGTACGTGTATACAACTTACAACATCAGAAAGGTGCTCAGGTGAGGTCATTTTCTTTTAGAATGCTTTTTATGTCAGGTGCATAATATGTAATTTGATACAAGCCTTGCCTATATTTAACACCATGCCTTTTGTAATAATTACTTAAAATTAAGACATCTTTTTCTTTTGCTCCTTGTTTCTTACCATTAACTTCATCAAACCGAAGCAGTGGAAGTAGTTCTCTTTTCTTTGAATTAGAATATCAGTGTTTATCTTTAAACACTGATATTCTATTTCCGTTTGAAGGAACTTCTCCTCAGAACGCCATGGCTCTGGCTAAGTCGTCGTAACTAAGGGGCAGATTTTTTATTTTAAGTATCTGATTATTCACAGAAACCCAAACAAGAGTCTGCAAGAATATCCAACGAGTACATACTACTGCCTTCAAGAAAATGACTGCATGTGGACTGTTTGTCATTGACGCGGCGCTCCCCTTACAATTGTTTAGTCTCCTTAGTACTTACATTATTGTTGTCTTACAGTTCGAGCTTCTGTAATCCTAGTACCTAGATTTGAAAATTAGTTTTTGTTTTTAATGCAATTGCCTGTTTTTTAAATTACTTAGAAGACATGAGTGCGCACTGTCTCGTTATTTAACGCTTCTACATCTGTGGAAAATCGTGTAACTACTTATTTTCATTGGCTAATAAAACAAACATCTTTTTCAAACGACTTTTTGTTTTCTTTCATAATAGTATCCTTATGTTACTACCAGGCGCTAGACAAATAAGTGGAAAAGAAGCGAGAACATGAACCTCTTTAAAAAAACTTGGAACTTTTCAATTTTACACCACCTCATTAATTGTGGGATGCAGGTTTCAGTAGCGCATCTATTGATTCCTCAAAGTTGACAGGCTACGTAGTTTCTATGTGGAATTAAGAGGGTTTATCCTAAAAGTTGGCAACGTCGCAAATAAGTGTCAAATATTTACCTGTTTTGATTCTTATAGCAATATTACTGAACATAAATAAGAAATGTGGCTAACTACGTCGGCGTCGACAGTTGAATGATATGATGTTATTATACGACATACTTAACAATAAATTTGACTGTCCACAACTCCTCAGCAGAATAAACTTTAACGTCCCACTCAGACGTACCAGACATACCACTCTGTTATCAGTACCATCGGCATCCACTAATTATCTAAAGATGTCACCATTTTTGCGTCTACCTGCATTATATAATGATAAATTCCCAACATTGGACCCCTTCAATACCACACGGAACAGACTTAAAAAAGAGATTATCCACATCCTCCTTCAAACGCCGGATACCCAGTGAACTCTGTGTCAGTTTATTCATTTGTACATAGACATACACACACCTCCACACACATTTACACCACCTCCATTACACCCTCCACAACACCACCATTTACACACTACACCGCATATATACACGCACACACTACAAATATTAATAATTATGTCACTCTCTGTTTTTCATATTTTTCTGTGTACTTCGTAATTGGCGTAATGTTTAGAATAGTTTTAATGTTATACTTACTGTCAGCTGTGAAGCTACCTTATAATAAATAAATAAACTAGCGAACTAGAATATTAATAATGAATTGTAATTATAGCATTTAATTTGATGTTGTTCCCATTTTAGGTGTAAAAAACGCATTTGGAAAGTTTCTAAATAGTATTTTTACTTATAAAACTAAATATTCGGTGTTACGATATTAATTATTGCATTTCATAATCAATATTCTAGTTCGCTAGTTAGCCACATTTTTAATTTTCACACAGTAATTTTGCCAAACTAATCAAAACAGTGAAATATTTGACATCTATTTGCGACGTTGCTCACCTTCAGAATAAACGCTCTTAAGCAACCTAAATAATGTCACTAACTACTTGCTCCTGCTTTGCACGGTTTTTACGGCTTGACAAAACATCATTTCATTATTAAACGTAAGTTTAATATACCTGTTTAAGGTAAACACGTAAACTTTCCAGAATAAATTATATAGGTGTAAACCACATCGATTTTTTTTGCCTAGTTCAGAAGAAGAAAAACGCGGTCACACAGACAGACCAAAAGCGTTTTAATTTATGAGTGTAGAGGTACCTAGTAGCTACGTAATTTTACATGCGCGATGCAGGGTTCAGTAGCGCCATCTATTGATTCATCAGTGTCGCTACTATGCTACATAGTTCCTACGCGGTATTATAGACGTCGCATTACCAGAACTTATAAAATAAAATATGTATGAAGGCTTTACTATGGACTATTAAATATGTTCAATTACATGCATTTTATTTTCAGACATTTTAGTTTTTTTTAATAATCTGATATTATTCTTAGCTTCTGAGATATTAAAGTTCACCTTTGTTGGTCACCCGGGGTAATTGCTCTCGAGTGTACCTACAGTGTTATTTTAGTTAAACTTTGTCTATTTATTACTCGTTTTATTTATTTCATTATACCCTACAGATATACATTTGTGAAGTTACATAAAATATAAAAAAAACAAATGCAAAATGTACACAATAATTATTTAATAACTACAAGAAATTACAGTAATGCAAACTGCAACAGCACAATAGTGTAGTTAGTGAGAAGCGCCATCACACTTATCGGGTGGCTTATGTCTAGGTAAAAGAGGCCACAGGCACTCATATTACCGTATGAAGCTCGGTGTAAACGCTGAATATTCTTACAAAGCCTCCTCTCCGCATCTATAATATAAATTAAAGACATTATCTAATCAATAAAGCTTATTATAATGATTATTTAAATGATATATTATTATGTAATGAAAGGTTTAAAGTTAAGTAATGATAATAAAATTATTAAAAAAAATAGTATCGTTTGGAGATTCCTCTCTCAGGAGCCCTGACCACCGGTAGCTTGGATCCTATTCCCGATACCGGTGGGCTACTATTTTTTATATGTTTTTGTTTTCTCTTTTGTTTTTATAAAAATATTTAAAAATGTAAATTATATGTATATAAATGAAATAGAGGAAATAAAATTGTTTAATTAAAACATTTCATAAATAATCTAATATTAATATTTGTATTAGTTAAATTAATGAATAATGTACGAAATATTTTTATTATACGCACCTGTTAAGGTAATGGTTTAAAGAGCTTTTGTTGTATATATATCCATATTCAAGCAAATAAATGGTTTGATTTGATTTGTAAATGTTTAAAAAATCTTTAATGGCTAGCTTCTTGAAATGGAGAACGCCCACATTATTATTATTATTATTTCTTTGACATTTCTCGGGACCCTGGGGTCCCGGACCTTTGGAAGGCGTACGAGGGGCCGAAGCCAACCCGCAGAGGCCCTTTAGGCGTTTTAATGAAATGAGGCACCAACCGACGATTATCCCTGTTTGCACTATGCAAGTGCACCCAAGGACAACCCCCGGTTGGTGTAGGACTATTGCAGGATATGGAAACAAAGATATTGGACTATGTGTTTGGGTTGCTTAAGTTGACTGGTGACCTGGAACTATGGAAGGACTATAGCCCCTGCCTGATCAATGTTTCATAATGTACACAGATAAAATGGCAGGGGGTGACTTGCACACTCAATAATGGGCCCCCGGAAACTGTCGGCTAGCACATAGTGACGTAGCGACAAGGGGGCAACATGTCCTGAGGTGCTTATTATTATTATATTTCGGAGTTATATTCGGTCCTATTTATTTTAATTGGAGCATTGCATCAAATACTACAGCAAATTCGTGTCGTTATTTGGTTTGAAGTATGTGATAATGTCACTTCAATTCATTAAGTATGTTTTTTTCTTTTTTGTATATTGGCACCTTGTTTCATATATATATATCATGTTATTTGTTATCATTTAATTGTGCTTTTGTGTGTATTTCGTGTGCACTGAATATTTTTTTAATCTATTCTAATTCTTAGTGGAAAAACTCAATTACACTTTGCCAGTCTATTAAAATCTCATGAATTCAGCAAGCTTCATTTTTCATAATAATCGTCTTTTAATTGAGATATCTCCGCTCTCTAGCTAAGCACATTTCTAGTTATTCAAAGATTATTTTCAGAAATTTTCGGGCAAAATCTTATTTCATCCGGAATTTCTCAGTAGCACCCTGAAATCTGGATATATGCCCGGTTGATGGCAATAGTCTCGCCCCTATTACATGGGAATTAAACATAACTGGCAAAATGTGGGTGTACTATAGACACACATCTGCCTAATTCTTCAGGGATTATAAGCGTGATTTTATGTTATTCTTTTGAGAAATACTTCGAATTACCCTGTTTAGAAACGAAATACATAACTAGTTTTTTTTTGTACCTGTACAACTTAATGCCAAAACAAGTATGCATAAATCTTGTGACATCTTCATAGCATCATAAAACGCATGGGTATAATAGCAGAGTACGATCTGTATCACCAAGCACTTCAACATAAATGCATATAGTAATCCCTGTACGACAATTATGCCCTGGAAAAATTAAACAAGAAGAATAGAACAACAACAAAGAAATTGTCGCAACAATCAAATTAATGACAGTGAAATCAAAAATCAAACTCACACATTCCGGATTTTTGGAATAGAAATGTAAAAAATCTATTAATACTTGAACTTTAATCAAACCAAGGAAAATAGTCTCTGCCGTGTGAAATAGTACCTGAAAATTATAATGATTAATTAAACACTCTTATTTTCAGAAACTTGTTAAACAGTCTTTTGAATAAAATTGTATAAAGACTTACGGATAGTTGAAAAACTTTTTTGTAAATATTGTAGCATTGTAGTATTTGAACATAAGCCTGGCCCATCCTGTTACAACGCAATACACGACTGCCATTGCTCAAAGAATGTATAACATTTATATTCCATTGTACGACCTTTTCCGTTAGTAACTTAATCAAGCAAATCGCATAAACTACATTACAATCGATACTCCCCAAAACAAATAAGTAACAAATTACATACCACGGAGGATGCGAATAAACTACGTATACATAAATACATGTCATGATATGGAACACGAAGAGTAAAATAACAATAAACCAATTTCTTCTAACAACGAACTTGGTACTGCCAAAATGTTGAAAGAATCTATGAACTTTTTGAAAAGTCAAAATGAATTGGACATTGTCCTTTGAATGAACGAAATGGATGACAAAGTTCAGGACGAAACCCAAAACATAGAAGAGGGAGTCGCAAACAGACGCGAAGTAGAGGAAATTGACAGTCTGGTATCGTTGCATATTTTCGTCAAACAACATTGCACTCATTCGGTACATATTCAACGACAAGAAAATAACAAGCCCACACAGTGATCTAAGATTACTTGTACGATCATTTGGACTGACAAAATTATTTTTGATTTGAAAGTTAGGATTTAACCACAGAGTTTGCATCAGATTTAAAGGCAGAAACATCGACTGCAAATCTTTGTCTAAGTAGCTACACAAAAAACCATTGACATGACGCGCTCTAGACTCCATTTTAAATTATGTTATTAAAACATGTACGGGTTGATATAATCTAGTCTCTAACACAACTAATACTGATTAAAAGCTTCACATTAATTTTACTTATTCGTACCATGTTTATCTGACTTAAGTAATCACATTTTAAATATATTATGTAGGTACAATGGAAATATTTTATGAAAACAAAATACACGCACGTCGAGGTACAAATAAAAATCAATGAAACACTTCGGAAATACTTTTACTTTTTACTTTGTACTCAAAATTATAATTATGTCGTATGTCTATGTATTTTACTGTGTGTCCCATCGAATAAGTTCATATCTAACCACCGTAAGAACTTTTTAGATGGTACCTACTTAAACTGAAGATTTTATGATTCGTAAACAGCCACTAAATATCTGTTTCTTATTGGGACCGTATGGAATAAAAATGTTTTTTTAAATCATCGTGAATGTATGGTTCAGGGTTTCACTGAGAATTTGAAAGAACGAATAAAGAAATAAACACTATGTATTACAAATTACTATAATCTGAACTAAAATTACAAAGAGGTAAATTGTTTGTTTGTTTGTATCCTGCTGGACATCCAGAGATTACGTCCTAATCTCTGGGAGTCCAGCAGGCTAATTGTGAAATATTGCCAAGGTTCGTACTCCTGTAGCACAGAGCACGAAGTCTCCTCAGCGGTCACCGTTAGAGGCGGTACTATCAACAACATAAATAACAGTTTCCATACAAAATACGCGTACGTCGAAATTGGTCGCTTAACAAAATTAGAGAACTCTGACAAATGTGCGACGAACATAAAACAGACGGTAAGCCAAAGGCTACGAACGGATATGAATATCGATCTTATATTATTCTTGATGAATTAAAACGATAAACTTGTACAACTAGATTTCAAAATGAGCGCGCATAAGGTTTAAACATCTTCCATTGCTGTGTAGAACTTTTTACAATACAAGCTCAAAATAATTTCATACATCAAATATTTTATCATTCAGACGAAGAAAAAAATTATCGAAAACCGTGCCAAGAAAAGCAAAAAAAAAAAAAAACAAATGCATCATTCAGAAATCGAAATATTCTAATACCACATATTACAAAAATATTGTAGCTAGTCCTTTCATCAAGTTTGAGATTAAAACACCATTGTAAATAAATAAATACAAACGCATTTCACCAAAATCTGCATTTGAACCTAACTTTAACAATTCATTGTACCTTCAACTTGTTTAAAGCGTTACTAAAAAATTATATATTAAGGTTCGAAATAACATTTGAAATAATATTTACATTACTAATAATATGATTGAACACAGATTTTTACGCTATCGTTTTAAAGAATAGTCAGAAATACCGTCAGCTGGTGGTGGTAGAAAGAATTCTTGTAGATCTTGTAATTTTCCAAAATATTAACGTAATCTACATACACACAGACAACACACATATTACATTACATTAACACACATTACACATTTACATTCTTTTGTAATAAGTTTCATGGTCGCTATGATCCATATGTTGCAAATTTTGAGCTTGAATATTCCTCAAATAAACTTTATTGCTTAACAACTTTATAAGTTTGGTAGCAAAAGCAATACTTAAATCAAAACATATGACAGAAAAGTCATAAAAGAAGTTGGTAATGGGTAGCCTAAATATAAAATAAGTAGAAGCGGTACCGGAAATGTGAATACCGAAAAGTATGATGACACTGATCTAATTATATACAAATGATGAAGTGCTTGAAACGAGCTTTTTCGTTAAGAAATCTGTGAACATCTTCAATTTTCAAGACCAACAATATATTTATTTTCATTAGCAACACATTAACTACATAATTTGTGATAAATCCGATGAAATACAAGAACAAGTCGAAGTAATGTATGAATAATGATGTAAATTATATTTAAATATTTTCTGATATCTTCGGTGAAATGCACAGCAGCTCGTAGATGCAATGAATGTAATAGTAATGTAAAGTATCAAGCCACATAATGACATCAACTTCGATGTAATGCCATTTGGATATATAAAGTTATCTTCTTTTTGGAAATTTAACGTTTTCTTTTGTTTGTACGAGTATGTTTTGCTTTTATGGAATTCATTTCCTTTTGGAGAAACGCAAACAACTGAGCAAGTAGATAAAGTATCATAATATGTCGTTTTATTATCAAGGAAGTAATCAATAAAAGATGGATGTTACATGTAAATATTAGTCCATTAAGAATATTATTTGTCGACCACAATTATAAAAACAAATTTACCTCAATGATCCTTTTTGAGAGCCCGGCCACACGCCAGCATTTCGACGTTATGTCGTAGACGTGGACGATGTGCGACGTCGTGAATACGGTGCAATGAGTGAAACGTTATCCTAATAGTCTAGAACATGTGAAATTTTAGTTTTTAAGGTTCTGCACCCGAAGGGTGTCAAACGGAACTCTTGTCTGTCTTACTAAGCCTCCGCTGTCCGTCTGTCTGTCAGCGAGCTGTATCGGGAACCGATCACTTTTTTTTCCGAAACTTTTTTGTTCGAATTTCATTTTACCGAAAACTATTGACGACGTCTTTTTTGCTTTATGCATTAATTTATTGACATATTTTTAGATCATCGAAGTATCATTGGTATTATTTTGCGAGCTGAGGAGTAGGTGGTGAGCGTTAAAACCATCTGCAACGATAAGCTCGCGTGGGGCCACCCAAACCCCGCAGCACCGGAGCCGTGACAGAAACAATGCTTGCTGCATGTTGCACGCCTGCGTGCATGTTGCATGCTTGTTTGCACGCTGCATGCTTGCTTGCATGCTGGATTCCTGCTGGCATGCTGCTTGCATGCTGCATGCTTGCTTGCATGCTGTATGCCTGCTTGCATGCTGCATGTTTGAAGCAAGCATCCTTCCTTCACCCATCCATACCTCGTGGTATAATAAATGTTCGGAAACATAATACTTCGAACAAATGTTATTTCGGCTAAATGTAAAGTCAAAGTCAAAGTCAAAGTCAAATCATTTATTTCAAATAGGCCCTTGCAAGGCACTTTTGAACGTCAAAAATTACAAAAAAATTGAATTGATTCTAGTCGCCCCTTCCAAAAGGTAGTTTTCGTATGGAGAAGAATAAAAATGAACTAACTAACTACCTAACTAACTTAACTTATAACTTCGGTAAAAAGTTTTTCGACCAAATGAAACGTCGGAATAACGAAAAATATCGAATTGTTAATAGGTCAACTGATACAGTGGCATACATGACTTCGATGAAGTAAAAAAAAACGAAATGATAATATTTGAAAAGTTTTAGGTGAAATGAAATTCGGTCAAATATTTTTCGAACTTATGATAGGTAACCCTCCAGTACTTATTCCATGTTAACTGGGCTCTGCGCTCAATCTTTTGGTAGTTGTTTAATCTGTCGAAGCTTATTTGCTTGCCTAGGTAGATATACTCGTATTTATCAGTGTATTGGAAAGGTTCGTTGTCAACGTATATTTGTATCTTGGTGTTGTTGATCATTACCATAGTTTTAGAGAGGTTCATCTCTAGCCCAGCGAGCTTTCTAGCTTTGTTTAATGATTCTACCATGTACTGTAGTTATTTTCCTTTCTCTGATATCAGCACAAAGTCGTCGGTAAAACGTAGGTGGTTTAAATACTTATTTTTTACATTTTATTCCGCATTCATTCCATTCAAGCTTGCTTATTATCGACTCTAATGTGGCTATGAATAGTCTATGTGAAAGCGGGTACCCCTGTCTTACGCCTCTCTTTATATGTATTTGTTGACTATAAATTTTGAAAAAAACATCTAACCCTGGCATGTGGGGTGTCATTGTCTTAGAGCTTTTAGGCCATTTCATCGTACGAACTCAACAACTAAACAAGTTAGAAATTTGAAACTTCTGTATATAATGTACCATTATACTTTAAATAATCAACAAATACTAAAAACGCCGATTCATAAGGAATTTTATTTAATTACGGGTGATTTTCTGCAAATTCAAAAAATTACTTTGTAATTGGGTATCATTATGAAATTAAAATGCATCTTTGCAATTTAAAAAAATTTAAGATGATTAATAATAATATTCTTCGTTTAGTAATTTCATTTATTTGCTTAATATTGTACGGTAGTACGGAACCCTTCATGTGCAAGTCCAACTCGAACTTAGCCGGTTTTTTGAATGTCCCTGTATCAAAATATTGTCAAGATTCCTTCCTGTGCAATGAAAGTTAGTATAAGTTAGTAATATTTATTCATAGTCGTTTTCATTCTTTAATATTAAAAAGCAAAGTAGATTTAATCAGGATTATAAAAACGCGAACTCCAATATAATGATTGTATAGTTAGTCACTAAAGCCATCATTTTTAAAGGAAAAGAAGCATCGACGTAGATCATTCTACAGACATTCATCTTGTCGAATTTCGCTCGATGTAGGCGTTTAATATTGTTGCACATTTTTTTCTCAGCATCTGCAATATTTACATAAGCGAATCAATAAGCATTCATTGGGAAACAAAATTTCCTGAAACTTTTGTCTCCCCATTCATTTGATCAAATAAACGAATTCAGTTACACTAAAGTTTTGCTAATTGGCTAATATTTTTACATACAACATAAGCTATTCTCACACGACTAAACTTCACTTATTCATCATCATTATCATCAAAAGCTTGGGACGACCCACTACAAGGTAAAGGCCTCCCTACTCTCTTTCCACTTCTCTGTTTAAAGCTGGTAAGGACCCAGTTCTTGTTGAAGGAGTCCTGCTCATCCCGCCATCTCTGTCTGGGCTTGTCACGATGTCGCTTGTCATTTAGAAGGACCAATTGGATCGTAAGTTATTATTACTTAAAATACAATAGATGGTGTATATTTAGTAACCTAATCCGCTTAACTGTTCTTAAAGAGTCATAAAGAACCCTGTAAGAAACAACACGTATTTGATGTCTCAACGAAGCATCCTCAGGATTACGATTGACTTGTTGCGAACCCGGACATGACGTGATGCACGCAGTTTGAGCCACACACTGTGTATAGTCGTCTCTGCGCCCCCGAGGGGGGCTTGAGGAATCGGTTTAGGGGCTTTTTTGGCCCCTTTCCCGAGGATTTGTCTCGGCCCTAAAAACCGGGGCCGTTCATTGGGTTTCCCTCCCTCTCCTAGGAGGGAGCTGGGAGTGCTTATTTCACACCTACTCGCCGAGAGGGGGGTTTGCCTCCCCTCAGCGCTTTGGGGTGTGTTTATGGGGTGTATCTGTAGAAGTCACACCTGCCGGGTGAGATCCCTAGTTCGCTAAGGAAGGCCCAACAACGGCCGATCTAGCAACGAGGGCGTCGGTTTTGGTTGGCGCTCCCCACTGTGGGAGTCTTCCTCGCCCCCCACAGCTTGAACCAGATGGCGCAACCAGAACAGAACCAGATCTAGCCGGTAGCTCTGGCAGCGGTACCGGCTAGATCTGGTTCTGTTCTGGTTGCGCCCTGGCGCGGAGCGTTGTAGTGTATGTCGAGCGACTAGAGTTGTGTGTGCGTTGTTCGTGTGGTACTTATTTGGGTTTTTCTCCGAGTGGGGAGTCATGTATGTGTGGGCCGCGTGCGTTACGCCTATATTAACCTGGCTCGCTTTACTGCTCGGCCCACCTCGGCTAGGAACGTTATCAGCGCGATAAGGGGCTGCGAACAGTCGCAGCAAAGACCTTGGAATACTTTGACCTTTACGGAAAGGTGAAACACGTGACGATTTCTTACACGGTTCTAATATGACTCTTTAAGAACAGTTAAGCGAATTAAGTTACTAAATATACGTCGTCTATTGTATTTTATAATGGATTTCCGCAAAGTCAAGCCTGAGTCAATTAATTATCTTATTATTACTTATAAAAATAAGATTTTCGATAAAATTACCTGTACAATCAGAATTCAGAATGAGCGCGCATGAGCTTAGGACATCATTCATAGCTATGTAGAATTTCTCACAACACGAGCTCAATTTAATTTCATATATCAAAGTCTTCATCACCCAGACGTACAACATGATGATCATAAAAACTGCAAAAACCTGCAGATAGATTCAAGAACACGTTTTATAAGGGTCTTCCATTTATATTAATATTTGGACGGATATATTTAATGAAAATTACTGGACAAAATGAAACTTTATAATTTAGAAATAAACAGATACGAGTACTTACAAATGCGCTTCTGCCTCCATTCCCATTTGCAGTTGATTTTAACATTTGAATTGATATTTGCAATTTGCTCAAGGCGTGACCAAAAAACTCAATGGTTTGATACAGGATCTGGAAATTAAACGTTTACATGCTATTAAAATAACATTGATCGTGGATTTTTTAGCTAACGTCTTAAAGAGTTATAAGCCATACCGTAAACTGGAAAGAACTCTTGTAGATCTCGTAACATTCCAAAATATTAACGTAAACTTGAAACATTATTTTGCAATGAGTTTCATTGTCGCTATGATTCGTCTGTTGTAAACTTTGAGCTTGAATGTTCCATAAATCAACTTTATTACTTAACAACTCTATAAGTCTGATAGCGTAAGCAATGTTTAAGTCAAAACATATTGTACAATACCCATACAACAAAAAATGAATGGGAAAACGAAATTCAAGCCATGTTACAATGGCACCAAAAATGAAAAAGCCGTAGATAATGATGACAATGATCCAATTGCAAATGGTGAAGCGCTTGAAACGAGTCTTTTCGTTAAGAAATCTGTGAATATCCTGAATTTTCAAGACAAACGAAATGTTTTTTTTCGTTTGTAACACATTGATGACGTAATTGACGACGAATCCGATGGAATATACAATCAAATCAAAGTAAGCGTACGCTATAATAATATTTGTATATTTTATGTATACATTTTCGCTAGTTTGCAACTCGTAGATGCGAAGAATGTATAAAAAAATAGATATTATCATAACACACAATGACATCAACTTCGATGCAATGCTGTTTGGATATATAAAGTTATCCTTAATCCGATATTTGGGACAGAACAATATGTTTTGCAAGAGGTTTAGAGGTAAAAACATTAACTGAACATCTTTGTCGACTAAATTATCCAACGGATAAGTCACACGAATACTTTGTGATTTATTTAAATGTTTTTTTCCTCTTATGGACTTCATTTTATTTTGGTTATACGGACACAAATGAGCAATTTAGTACATAGCAATTGTTACCAACAAGGAAAATTATAATGAATAAGAGGTGGATTGAATTAAATGCAAATAATAGTCCATTAAGAATATTGGTCTGTATCGACCACTATTATAAAACAAAAGTTATATCAAAGTGTATTGACAATGTTGATTTAAACATACACTCACGCCATTTCCCCATGGGGGTGGGCCCTACCTGCTACGGTGCTTATATCCTCAATTTGCTTCGTTTACGTTCATACATCTGAAGGTCAATACAATTCTACCAATTAACGTCAATCTGCCTAGCCTTTTCCCAACTATGTTGGGGTCGGCTTCCAGTCTAACCGGATGCAGCTGAATACCAGTATTTTACATAGAGCGACTGCCTATCTGACCTCCACAACCCAGTAACTAGGTAATACGATACCCCTTGGTAAGACTGGTGTCAGACTTTCGGGCTTCTGACGACTGTCAAAGATCCACGACTGACAGCCGGGACCAACGGCTTAACGTGCTTTCCGAGGCACGGAGGATTCTCGGTATGTAAAGATGGTCACCCATCCACTGACCAACCCCGGCAAGCGTAGCTTAACCTGATGGATCGACCAGTGCGGCTGTTGTTACTTAGCCACGAGCTCCTCAATTCTACCAATTAACGTGCAAAGTGAATAACAGCAGACTGGAAAGCGATGAGATCGCGAAGCGACAAAAAATGGTATTCCGCTAATCTTAAAATTCGTTTTTTTTACATTGCAGTTGCAATCTCATCGCAGTCTATTCTCATGGCTGTCAGCTTTGTGTTCGTTTACGAAAAATAAACAAAATCCACGTTGGTACAATATATGCAGACGATAATTGTGATACGAAAATATGTTTGCCTGAACGTATATTTTGCTCGTCCGTTTTAGCGATACCACGTGGCAGCTTTTTATAGTAGCGTAATAGATATGCTGAGCGCGCATGTGTTTAAAATAAGCCTGCCAATTTACAAATTTCTTGTTTAATTCGAAGTCGACGTCGAGTCGACCTGTCGATCTGAAAACGCCTTTTTCAATATATATTTTTTATTCCCTCGCACAATGCATAGTAAAACGTTGTATACACGTGCGTAAGATGATTTCAATACTTTCCGCACTTGTAGCATAAATAATTATTGCAGCAATATAAATGTAAAAAATCATGTATTGGATTAATATTGTATGATTTTTGTACGTTAAATAATTGTTATTGCAAAAATCTTCAACACAATTTATCAAACACCTTACTTTTCACCAAACCACACCGCTGCTGCTACACTTCCTATGCAATGAAAGTAAGTTTAAGCTAGTAATATTTATTCATAGTCATAACATTAAGACCAAAAAGCAAACTGGATTTAATCAGGATTATAAAAATGCAAACTGCAAAATAATGATTGTATAGTTAGTCACTAAATCCATAATTTTTAATGAAAAAGCAGCATCGACGTAGAACATTCTACAGACATTCATCTTGTCGAATTTTGCTCGATGTAGGCGTATAATATCGTTACACATTTTTTTCTCAGCATCTGCAATATTTACAACGCCACATAAGTCCCGTCCCGTATTCATGTGAAACAAAGTTTTATGAGTTGGCAACAAAAATGTATCTTAATATTCTACATGGTAAGTCATAAGTCATTTATTCATTTGTTTAACATAGGTACAATAATAATGGAATTAAGATAATAAAGAGTTCGCTATGTAATGCCAGAGGGCGTACAAATGTTTGAAATTAAGTAATTAGTAGGTACCCTAATTCCAAAAACTCCTAAAACTTTTCTCTCCTCGCTCATTTGACCAAATAAACGAATTAAGCCCCACTACAGTTTTGCTAATTGGCAAATATTTCTACCCACAATATGAATTACTATCCTTAACCTTAGATACTTAATAATAATAATAAATAATAATACCAGCCTGTTACTGTCTCACTGCAGGGCAAAGGTAACTTCTCATACAGAGAAGGCACGAGCATTGATCACCACGCTTGCGCAAGACGGGTTGACGATTTCAGACTTATATTAACTATAAGTCCAGGTTTCCTCACGATGTTTTCCTTCACCGATGTCAATAATGTCCAAGATAAACTCAGAAAGTACATATGAATTGAAAAAGTCACAATGGTACATGCCCGGATATGAACCTCGTGCATGAGAGGCGAGGCTTTAACCACTGGGTCATCACGACCATCGACAATCCTTACATAAATATACATACAATACGATAGATGACGTATATTTAGTAACCTAATCCGCTTAACTGTTCTTAAAGAGTCATAAAGAACCTTGTAAGAAATCGATACTTGTTTCACCTCTCAACGAGGCATCCATTGGCTTGTTGCTTTAAGAACAGTTAAGCGGATTAGGTTACTAAATATACGTCGTCTATTGTATTTTATACTGGTTTTCCGCAAAGTCACGCCTATGTCAATTAACTATACATATACGTACTATAAAACAAAGTCGACCGCCGCGTCTGCCTGTTAGTGTGTTCACGCTAAACTCAAAACTACTGAACGGATTTATGGTTTCACCAATGGACGGAGTAATTCATGAGGAACGTTTTTGTGTATAATTCGTTAAGGTTTTGTATAAATATGACGATTATTGTTGAAGACGTCGTATAAATCACAAGAGGAGCTTTACTGGCGTGCGCCGCGTAAACCGTAAGAGATACATAAACTGAGAAAAGATACTTAAAAAGTTCAACAAAAAGCAACCATTATTATCTTTCAGAATTTGATAAAAATGTAATTATTATTTCTGAAGCTATTTTGACCGGTATTATATTAATCATTATCCAATAAAATATGTTATTTAAATTAGGCATTTAATTAGGTTAAAATATGCCTTGACATCATATCATTTAAATTAATAGTTTGAAAGATATTACAGATTCAAAATTATGCGTAACAAAATAATTATGGTTGACGGCAATGCGGGTGCAGTGGTAGGAGTCAATGACCTTTTCTCTATTATTATTATTATTATATATAATCCCGGTAGTCAGTTTCCGTCGGATATTTTCCGACATACACGCGGGTGAAGCCGCGGGCAAAAGCTAGTTACTTATAAAAATAACCTTTTCGATAAAATTACCTGTGCAACCGGATTTTAGAATGAGCACGCATGAACTTAGGACATCATTCATCGCTATATAGAACTTTTACAACTCGAGCTCAATTTAATTTCAGATATCAAAGTCTTCATCACCCAGATGTACCAAATGATGATCGTAAAAACTGCAAGAACCTGTAAAAAGATGGATTAAAGAACACGTTCTTTAAGGGTTTTCCGTGATACACTTGTACTATGTTGAAAAGGAATCGTTTCAATTTTAAGAATGAAATACTTTATAGAAATAACTGGACAATTTGGAAACGAGTAACAGGGGTAAGCACTGCAGTGTCAGTGTTCAACGATCTGAAGAGTTCTGATAACCCCTATGTTAAAAGGGTATTTTGCTACTAGGGCGAAGGCTGCGGGTGTCGACCATAGGACAAGCTGCTTCTTACACGGACAACTGTACGTCACTTGCCCCGCATCACCAGTCCTGACTCTCTGCATATTTTCGATGCTGAGAACAAAACTGCAAACGTAGCTAACAGGGAAGTTTTATGAAAAAAAAAGCAATTACTGTTGTATATTGTGGTGTTTTACAACTGCCACGCGAACGAAGTCGCGGGCATAAGCTCGCTTAGAAATAAACAGATACTTACAAATACGCTTTCGCCTTCATTTCCATTTGCAGCTAATTTTAACATTTCAATTGATATTTTCAATTTGCTCAAGGTATCACCAAAAAACTCAATGGTTTGATACAAGATCTGGCAATGAAACGTTTACATGCTATTAAAATTACATTGATCGTGGATCTTTTAGCTATCGTCCTACAGAGTAATCAGACATACCGTATACTGGAAAGAATTCTTGTAGAGCTCGTAACATTCCAAAATATTTAAACTTGATACATTCTTTTGAAATGAGTTTCATTGTCGCTATGATCCGTCTGTTGTAAACTTTGAGTTTGAATGTTCCATAAATCAACTTTATTGCTTAACAACTCTATAAGTCTGATACCGTAAGCAATGTTTAAGTCAAAGCATATGATACAATACCCATACAACAAATGATGGATGGGAAAACGAAATTTAATCAATATAAGAGTGGCAGCAGAAATGAAACCACCGTAGATTATTATGACAATGATCCAATTGCAATTGACGAAGCGCTTGAAACGAGTCTTTTCGTTAAGAAATCTGTGAATATCCTGAATTTTCAAGACAAACGTTATGTTTTTTTTCGTTTGTAACACATTGATGATGTAATTGACAATTAATCCGATGGAATATACAAACAAATCAAAGTAAGAACTGATGTATACTATATTAAAATGCTTTTTTAAATTTTCACTGACGTGTAGCTCATAAATGCGATGAATGAATAAAACAATTGATAGTATCATAACACACAATGACACCATCTTCGATGCAAGGCTGTTTGGATATATAAAGTTATCCTTAATCCGATATTTGGGACAGAACAAAATGTTTTGCAAGAGGTTTAAAGGTAAAAACATTGACTGAACATCTTTGTCGACTAAATTATCCAACGGATAAGTCACACGATAACTTTGAGTTTCGTTTAAATGTTTATTTCCTCTTATGGGCTTCAAAAAATCAAATCAAATCAAATCAGTTTATTGCAAACATGTTGTACATAGGTTGGAATAAGAGTAAAAGTTTCAAACATGCACCCTGTAAGGGCACTGGAAAACAAAACAAAACAAAATTAATAAATTACAATACATTACAATTACACTATAATAGATTAAATTTTTCATTATGTGTCATTTTTAGAAAAGTCTTGCAGCTATCGAATTTTAATATTTATTGTGAGTAATAAAGATTATGAATATGTTAAATCAAAATAAAATTAATAAATTCAAATAAATTAAATATGTAGGGTCTGTATGGTATACAAACAATGGTCAATGGTCAGCAATTTATGTCATTAGTTTTTATTTATTTAACAGTTTTTTCATCAAAAAACTCTTGCAATGTGTAGTAGCACTTCTGGTTCAAATAAGTGAACAATTTTGTTTTAAATAAACTGTTACTTTTTATGTCTTTTAAAGACTTTGGTAATTTATTATAAGATTTGATACACATTACATACGGGCCTGAATGGAAGATGGATAGTTTTGAAACCGGTAATGCTAGATCGTTTTGGTGTCGCAAGTATCGTGATCTTTATTTAAGGGGAAGAGTGTTATATTTTTCCTGACAAATAAACATAATTCAAAGATATACAGAGATGTGAGTGTAAGGATATTGTGTTCTGTAAAATGTGGTCTACAGCTGTCCATACCTCCTATATTTGTCAAGATACGTATGCATCTTTTTTGTAACTTGAACAGCTTATCTGCGTTCGTACTGTTACCCCACAGTATTACACCGTAACGGAGCCAAGAGTGAGCGTATGCGTTATAGGCTGCTTTAGCAGATTTGAAATCTGTAGATCTTTTCAGTTCCGATAGAGCATAAGAGAATCTAGAGATTTTTTTACTTATGTGTGCTATGTGAGATTTGCAATAAGTTTGTGTCAATATTAAGGCCCAACAATTTCAAATTATCAACGCAGTCTAATTTAGTTTTGTTGTAGGTAAAATTTATTTCGAGGGGTCGTTTTTGATAAGGTCTAAATTGCATTAACTTTGTTTTAGCAAAATTTAGTTCAAGGTTATGTTCGTTTAACCAAGCAGATATGTCAGATAGCAATCGATGGATGTCTTTGTTAAAAGTCAGGTTATTTGTACTTCATTTTACTTTGGTTATGCGGACACAAATGAGCAATTTAGTACATTGATACCAACAAGGAAAATTATAATGAGTAGGAAGTGAATTGGATTAAATGCAAATAATAGTCCATTAATCGGGAAATGCAAACTGTACTTTATTACTGTGAGCGCGAAGGTGATGGTGGGAGCGCGACAAAACATTGTATTGATAATGGTGTTTTAGGTGGGAACATGTTTTATGCACGCACGGTGATGCCTGCGGATAATTATTTATATGTTATTTAATAATTTTATTCATACTGTTGGTTGTATAATAGCATTATATCATAAGTATTATATTATAAATACTATTTATTTTATTTTATATTTATGTATTATTCTTTAAACCTGACTTGGTTTCCGTACGTTTTTTTTTCGGGTGACCACTGGAAATCAGCGCTGTGCTGTGGGTCTCCATAGCACAACATCATGCTGAGTGGAAGCCTTCTTGTCACAGTCATGACGTGCCAGCAGCTGCCGACTAAGTATTTCTGTTTTGTGCTCGTTATTGTATTGTTATTATTTTGTTATCTACTCGAGTTTTATTTATATTTTTTATGCACGTGTTTCTGTGGCAAATAAACTTATTTTTCTTTCTTTTCTTTCTTTCTTCTATTAAGAATATTGGTCGGTATCGACCACTGTTATTTATCAATAGCTACATCAAAGTGTATTTTCAAGACAATGTAGATTTAAACATACATATGTAGGAACGCTGGAACATCACACACATGAACATACAAAACCTACATACATACACTCACGCCTTTTGCGCGTAGAGGTCGAGAAGCTGAAGACACCATCTGCTACTGTCCTTACATACTTCTTTTGTTTCGTTTACGTTCTTACATCTGAAGATCAATGCTACTTATTAAGAGGCTGACAACAGCTAAAGCATGGTCACTGTCGGACTGCATAAAAAAGAAAGAGAAGCGCGATGACACAACGCTGGTATTTTATTACAAAATATGAACGAATAAAAAATTAAAACACTTTTACCTATTACTTGTAGAATAATTTCACAAAAAATCAGAATGATTGCATGCATATTAGCTCTTGCAGTCCCCTTTAACGTGCAAAGCGAAAAACAGCAGACCGGAATGTGATACTCGTAAGATTGTGAAGCGCCAAAAAATATGTATTTTGCTAATCTTAAAAGTCGTGTTTTTTTACGTTTATTGTTAAATTGCGTTACATCATAGTGTATTATTTTATATTAATAATTACATTACTTTAAGTAATCACTTATTTTTTATAGACACTCCTCTTTATCTTCATCATCATTACTTAAGGCCTCTTTTTGTATGTTATTCACATCTTCAATAAGATTTGATCTTCAATCGAACCTATTTTGTGAGGTAACACGCGTGTATAGACGGTCAACAACGATGGTCCCGTTTAAGACATTAAACGGAATGACGAATCGTATTAAGCGTGATATAATGTATGAAAACTTGCCTCCAAGTGGATGGTAATGGTAGTCTTATTGCTAATACAGATTACAACCCGACAATTCATACCCATAACATAGTTACAATATAATCAGGATTATAAATACGCAAACTGCAGCAGTACGAACGCATAATGGGCAAGTAAAGCTATAATTCTTAATGGAAAAGTAGCATCGACGTAGAACATTCCACAGACATTCAACTTGTCGAATGTCGCTCGATGTAGGCGTTGAATATTTTTGCACAACTTTCTCTCTGCGTCTGTAATTATTGTTTTCATTATTCAAATCTACGTTTACATTTTTAACACGCCAATTATTTTAATAATGAAAAAAAAAAAAATTTAAATGATCATTACCGGAACAATTTGATTTCAAAATGAGTGCGCATGAGTTTTGAACATTATTCATCGCAACGTAGAAGTTTTCACAGTACAAGCTCAAAATAATTTCAAATATCAGACTCTTTATCACCCAGATGTAAAAATATAGGAATGCAAACCACATTACCCTCTGTAAAAATACATAACTTAACAGGGAAAATAGTAAAGGTAAGGCTGCAACGAAAAATATTAAAAGTCATTCATTACATCAAAAGGAATTGAAATAATTTTAAATCCAACTTAATACTCACATAAGCGGAGTCGCTAGCAGTAGTTAATTTCAATAGGTTAATTGTCATTTGTAACTTTAATAATATGCGGATAAAGAACTCAACTTTGTGATAAACAATCTGAAAATCAACATTTTGTTTCAATTTTGATTTTGGTTCTCCAATATATTAACTTGTTATATAATAATAAAAAGCGTAAATGGTTATACCATATACTGGAAAGCAGACCTGCATATGTTATAACACTCTAAAATATGAATGTAGGCTTTAAACATTCTTTTGCTATAAGTTTCTATATCACTGCGGTCCATTTGTTGCAAATGTTGTGCTTTAATATTCCATAAGTCAACTTCGTTGCATAAAAGTTTAAGAAGTCTATTGAAATAAACAATGTTAACATCAAAACACATGACAGCGAACCCACACATGCAACTAATTATGGAATTATCAATTCTTATATAAGTATAAGTGATTACAGTAATGTAATAACTAAAAATAAAGATGACACTGATCCAGTTCGAATGATGAAGCGCTTGAATTTGGTATTTTCATTAAGAAATCTGTGAACATCTTGAATTTTTAAGACAAATGATATATTTCTTTTCGTTTGTGATACACTGACGACATAATTTATGACGAATCCGATGGAGTACATGAACAAGTCGCAGTAAGAAAAGAGGTACATAAAATTGAAATATTTTCTTATAGCTTTGAAGAAATGTAGTTCGTAGACGTGACGAGAGAATATAAAAATGGATAATATCATGCCACACAATGACACCAAATTCGATGTTAGACTTTTTGGATATATGAAGTTATTCTGAATGCTATATTTCGACCACAACAAAATGTTTTGCATGAGGTTTAAAGGTAAAAGCATCGACTGAACATCTTTGTCAACTAAGGTATCCAACGGAACTGTCGCACAAGAACTTTTATTTTTGACAAAAGGATTTATTCTTATAGACTTCATTTTATTAAGACTTTGCTAACACGAATGAGCGATTGTTTCCATAGAACAACATTTAACCCGAAAAAATAAAACAAATGAGGTTGATGGATTAAATGTTAAGCCTTAATAGTCCATTATGAATATTATTATACGTATACTATATTGAGTATTGGATTATTATAAAAACAGTACTGCTACGCATACCGTCAGCTTCTTTTCACGATTCTGGCGTTTGTAGTTCTATACGGGGACTTAACTTAAATAAAAGCACCAATTGCTGAGTATTGTACAACTTTCTCTCAGCATCACAAGCCTTACTGCAAGCCTTACATTTCGAATATATAAGCCTCTCAATATGCAAAAAGCCTTAATGGAAAAGATTACTGATATACCAATCTATACACGCACACATCTTGCTTAAAAAAGAAAAAGATCATATTAAGAAAAAAATATACTCACAAAACACGTATTCGCGTTATTTCAACATTACGATTGATCTTCATAATTTGTTTAATAGCTCTTACACACTATGCCATGCCATGCCGCACAAAGCCGCACAAAAAAAATGAAGGCGAAAAAGCCTGGGGTACGTTCCGCGCGGCAAAAGTCGGCGGCCATGCCGCCGGCATAGTATGTAGGATGTATTATATATGACAAAAATCTCCACAGTTTGAAATACGATATGAAAAAAATAATTGAAATTCTTTATATTTTGTTTCAAGTTCTTCGAGCTCGTTTTATAAAATATGCAGATATACCATAAGCTAGAAAGAATTCTTGTAGATCTAGTAACACTCTAAAATATTTACGTAAGCATAAGAAACAATTTACTGTAATGGGATTCCTTGTCGCTCTAACCCAGCAGCCGTTGCAAACGCTAAACTTGAATGTTCCATAAATCAACTTTGTTGCTTATCAGCTTAATAAGCATGATAGCGTAAACAATGTTCATACCACATAACAAGTCTTTTCGTTAAGAAAAGAGAGAGTCTTGAATTTTCAATAAAAACGATACATTTCTTGTCATTTGCAATACATCGCCGATATAATTGATGACGAATCCGATATAGTACAAAAACAAGTCGCAGTAAGCGCTGATGTAGAACATTATTGTTATAATTTCTTGTACCTATGTTCGGTGCAATGCAGGTAGATGGGATGAATGTAAAACATAATTGGTAGTGCCATATTCATATTTTTATTTGTATTCCATAATGTAGGTATACAGGTGTTATACGAGTTACAATTACGGACCCTGTTAAGTGGGGCACAGCAAAAAGTATAAAATAAAATCAACAATTTTTTAATATACGGGGTGTCCGCGACATCGACGCGAAGCCGGTTACCATGGATTCAGTACATGATTCTGAACCCCCCTGCGTTGAAATTTTTCGTCGGTTATTAAAAAAAAAAACAGCTGCTCCATACATTTTGACCGCGTAGGTATTGCACTTTTCTATGAAACAGCTGTTTTATTTTTAAATAACCGACTAAAAATTTCAACGCAGTGGGGTTCAGAATCATGTACTGAATCCATGGTAGCCGGCTTCGCGTCGATGTCCCTGACACCCTGTATTCTTAACATTATTTGAGATCAGTTAAAGGTTGTGGTGCATAATAATTATTTGATAAGGTCAATTTTATTAACCATTGTTGGATACTACTACACTTTGGACGGGAGGGGCGCGGTCACTATAAAAGCACTGCGGGCGGCGAGTCCGGGTTCACTTTCTGTTTGGATAGCATTGCGTGCGGATGCGCTACTCGTCGGCCGTTCGGTGTAATCTGCTAAAAATCTGGTATCTCTGTATCTCATTATTCTCTCGTTTATTTCCTTGATTTGATTGGTGATGATTTTGTTCCTCTGATTGTAATTTTGCTAAGCTTGATAATTCTTTTTATAAAGTTTATGTGATTAGTTTTTAGGTTAATAAATAATTATTTTTTGTAATTGTGATTTCACTTCTGTCCTAACATCAGAAGTGGGATAACAATCCAACCCCAATCTGGGCCACTTGACCAGTTTGAATTTCACAACAGAGGAACTTTGTCGTTACCCACGTGCGTGTTTTTTTTTCACGTGCGAATTCAAACCACTTTGCCCCCGAAAATTAGATTACGCCACAATACTGTTTGAAACGATGAATACGACGTCTAACAAATTCACGTCGTACGCCGAGTACGCGAGACGTACCCTGCTCCGCTTGCGCATTGTCAAAGGCCTTAGTGAGGAATTAATGACGCAAATAGTGGTACGAGGCATAGACGATGCACAAGTACGGGCAGCGGCAGCAAACGCAGAGCTCTCTTCAGAAAATCTGGTGTCCTTTCTATCTATATATGCGAAACCAGATCAAATGAAGGGTGGCTCAGCTAAAACTACGGCCTACCCACTGTCACGAAAACGCGGTGCAGAACGTGCAGATTCGAATCAGCATAAGACCTGTTATAACTGTAAGGGCCAAGGTCACTTGTCTCACAACTGCCCTAAAAAAATTAAACCGTCACAGCCAGTGTCCAAAGTACGCCCCAACGTTCCAACCTGCACGTTCTGTAAAAAGATAGGGCATACGGAGGACGTTTGTTTTGCCAAAGAAAGATCGTCTGGACCACAGGGTCAGCAGAACAAACGTAACGTAAATTTTTGTCAAGATTCTGCGGAAGAAACAGCGACATAACCACCGCAGTAGTACAAGGCATGCCGGTCGATGTGTTAATAGACAGCGGCTCGCTTAATGTCTCCCTCATATCGTCCGACGTAGTAAAACATTTGGCTTGTGCAGTAAAACCTACTAAATGTGTGCTGAAGGGTATTAGTAACCACGAAATTGTGTCCACGTCTTACGCAACAATTACGGTTGAGTTTGCTAATATTGCACTAGAGGCTGATTTCGTTGTAGTACCAGCCGCGTTTATGAGTACACCCCTGATAATTGGAACTGACATTTTGAATAGGGATGGCATAACGTACATTAGAACCAAATACCGACAATATCTCACACGCGCGCCCAACAGTGAGAACACGTCTCGTGTGTTCACGGTCTCTAAAAAAACAGACATACCTGTAATTACACCACTACAGGGCGCAGAGCGGAAATCTCTTGAGAAGGTAATTGATGATTTTGCGCAGTTTTTTATAACAGGTACGGCGACAACTACTGTCACTACGGGCGAAATGCACATCAATGTAACCAGCGACGTACCTGTTACCTACCGCCCTTATAAACTTTCAATTGCTGAGAAAATTAGAGTTCGCGAAATTATCAATGACCTTCAACAGAAGTGCATTATCCGAGAGTCCGAATCCGAGTATTCTAGTCCGATAATTTTAGTGAAGAAAAAGGACGGATCGGACCGGCTTTGTGTTGATTTTCGCGCTTTGAACAGGGTGACTGTCAAAGAGCGATATCCGCTCCCGTTAATAGATGACCATATCGATCGTTTAGGTGACAAAAATACACACATCAACACGGTCTAGGGATATTTCATACTCAATTAAATAACTCGAAAAGTACTGGCCGCATTGGAATCTTTTATACACCGATTTGTTTGTAATTTATCTCAGACTAATTCCAAATTCAAATTTTTGAAAATTCTTTTGTTTCAGTGGCATAAAAATGTCTTAATGTGTAGGAGAGGGAATTTTCATTTGTGCGAAATTTAGAAAACAATACGAATTACGTTTAGTTAAAGTTTTTTTTCATTTTTAAACGAAAGATAAAGTTAAAATTGAAGTATTGTAGCCATGCAACGCCAACATTTGACGAGGGCGGAGATGTTACGAGCTGTGGGAATGCTGGAAGCTGGGTCTGTTCAGCGTAATGTTGCTGAGGCCATAGGGACCCACCAAAATGTAATTTCAAGATTGTGGACACGCTATCGTGCCACAGGTGAAGTAGCGGAGAGGCACCGGGGGCCAAGTCGCATCATTACCCCCAGACAAGACCGATTTTTGCAAATTACCGCGCGAGCTCAACCAAATGCAACGGCGACTCAATTGGTCCAAAGGCTGCGAGTGGAACACCAAGTGCTTGTGAGTGACCAAACTGTAAGAAGGCGACTGCATGAAAGCAATCTACGCTCTCGTAGACCACTCCGGGTCCCACCTTTACGGAGAGGCAATCGTGGACGACGATTAGAATGGGTTCGGAACCACTTGGACTGGGGCCGTGAGCAATGGTCCAATGTGCTGTTCACGGATGAATCCAGGTTCGGCTTCCATCCAGATTCACGAAGGACGCGTGTTTGGCGAGTTCCTGGACGATGGAGCCGTCTTCAGAACCCTCAGGAACTTCACCCATACCAAGGAGAAACAATTATGGTTTGGGCAGGAATTCGTCTTGGAGGACGGACGGATCTCGTTTGGGTGCGGGGCAATATGACGGCAAAACGATACGTCCAACAGGTGCTGGGGCCCGTAATCTTGCCCCACAGAACACAAATGGGGCAAGATTTCCTGCTCATGCAAGACAATGCCCGGGCTCACACGGCGAGAACGGTAGCAGCTTGGTTACATACACACAATGTTAGGGCCTTAGACTGGCCTGCTCAATCGCCAGATCTAAATCCCATTGAGCATGCGTGGGATATGCTGCAAAGAAGAGCTCTGAAGGAAGTTCCTGAAAATCTGGCTACAGAAGATCAACTTTTTGCGCACCTCAGAAGGACATGGGACAATATTCCGCAGCAAGACATTGACAACCTTGTTCTGAGCATGCCGAATCGTTGCCGATGTGTTATGAACATCATGGGCGCTTTCTCAGACTACTAACTTCAAGTTTATAAACACAAATTAAATGATTTTTCTATTTTTTTCAGTTTTTACTCATAAATTAAAAGTTAATTCATATACGGTTTCCGTCTATGCTTCATTTTTTTTCCATAAAATCCTGAAATTTTAATCGAAGTACCTTAACCATTATTAAAAAATGGTAGAATATTAAATAACGTATCTTTTAAATATATACATGTCATATAAATAATTAACACATTGATAGTAATTAGCTTTTTTAAAAATATCCCTAGACCGTGTTGATGTGTGTATGACGAGATACTCATCTCTTGATATGGCCTCTGGTTTCCACCAGATAAAAATTAGTGACGAGTCAGTCCATCGCACCGCATTTGTTACGCCTGAGGGGCATTATGAGTACTTAAAAATGCCATACGGTCTGACAAATTCACCCATTGTGTATCAACGCATCATCAACAAAACGCTGCGCAAATTCATTGACGCGGGGCAAGTCCTAGTTTACATAGATGATGTGCTGTTGATGAGCGCCACAGTGGACGAAGGTGTCGACCTGTTGCGACAGGTACTTACGACCTTGACCAAGGCAGGGTTTTCGATAAACGTAAACAAGTGTGTCTTTCTCACCACCGAGGTTGAATATCTTGGCCGAATAATAAGTCAAGGTCAGGTTAAGCCGAGCCCTCACAAGATCCAGGCATTAGTAGACTCGCCCGCCCCGGAAAATGTCAAACAAGTTAGGCAGTTCCTAGGACTAGCCGGTTACTTTCGGAAGTACATTGAGGGCTTTGCATCGAAAACGTTCCCAATCTCTCAATTAACCAAAAAAAGTGTTCAGTTCAAGTGGGGTCCTGTACAAGAAAAAGCGCGGCAGGAAATTATTTCAATTTTGACCAATGAGCCTGTATTAGCAATTTTTGACCCGAGTCTACCCACAGAGGTTCATACTGATGCGAGCAGCATCGGTTATGGCGCAATTCTTTTGCAAACCCATTCGAACAGCAGTAAACGAGTTGTGGCTTACTTCAGCCGGGCCACTCAAGGCGCAGAGAGTAGATACCACTCTTATGAGTTAGAGACGTTGGCGGTTGTGAAAGCATTGCAGAATTTCCGACACTATTTGATCGGAATCCAGTTTAAATTAGTTACAGACTGTAATGCTCTCAAATCCACCGAACGTAAAAAAGATCTGCTGCCGAGAGTTGCCCGCTGGTGGATGTACCTCCAAGATTTTACCTTTGAGATGGAGTATCGAAAAGGGGCGATGATGTCACACGCTGATTACTTAAGCAGAAACCCCTCACGCAAAGTGCTTTACGTCACTAAACCTCGCAATTGGGCTCAGATAGCGCAAGCTGCAGATGAAGAGACACGAGAGCTTCTCCAAAGACTTAGAGAAGGCAACCTAGATCCTAATCGCTATGTTGAGAAACATGACCTTTTGTACTATAAGTACACTCCAATTGGCGAGCAGCCGCGATTCCTTTGCTTTGTTCCCCGAGGACACAGACTTAGTCTGCTTCGAGTTTTCCATGACGAGCACAATCATATTGGCTATGACAAGACCTTGGATTTAATCCTAAAGCACTTTTGGTTCCCAGGCCTTAGGCAATTCGTTAAAAAGTACCTTGAACATTGCTTGATTTGCATCTCCAAGAAACGCGTGCCTAGGGCTCCACAACAAAACATAACTTCGTGGGAAAAACCCGATCAACCTTTTACAATTGTACACTCAGATGTACTAGGTCCACTTCCCGAGTCAAACGGCTTCAAGTTTGTTCTTCTTATTGTGGATGCGTTCACTAAGTACACGCTCCTTTACCCCATTTATAGGCAGGATGTAGAAGAACTTTTGAGAGTGTTCACAAATGCAGTTTCACTTTTTGGTGCACCAAAAATGATTGTAACCGACAGAGGCAGAATGTATCAGTCCGCTAGATTCCTAGATTTTGTTAAGGATATGGGATCGGAGATACATTTGGTTACTGCAGAAATGCACCAATCAAACGGCCAGGTCGAGAGGTACGCCCGCACCGTTCTGAACCTTCTTCGCATCGAGACCAATCACAAAGGGGCGGCCTGGTCCGAAGCGCTGTGGAGACTCCAACTGACCCTCAACATGACCAAGCAGAAGACGACTCAGGCATCGCCGTTAATTCTGCTGGTGGGCATCGACGCGGCAACCCCCGTCATCAGGTCACTGGTCCATGATGTCGCTTTGGAAGGTGTACAGCCGAATCATGAAGCACAAAGAGAGTTACGCCGAGCCCGCGCAACTGATCTACTAAAGAAAAACCAGTCTCGACAGGATGATTATGTAAATCGAGACCGACGCCCACCAAAAGTTTTTGATGTGAATGATTTGGTCTTCGTCATTAAGTTTTCGCAGGCAACCGGAAAGATGGACCACGGGATGCGAGGACCGTACAGGGTCATACGCACGCTGCCGAGTGGGCGGTATGAGCTACGCTTGTTGACCGGCTCCTATGGCAAGACGACGCAAGCTGCTGCTCAGTACATGGTGCACTGGAAAGGGGAGTGGTGTCCTGAGACTTGCGCTGCATTCTTTGAGCGTGAGTACGCTTGCGTACTATGAGGGGTCTGCATTGCCATAGAGGGCTGTGCAGATCTTGGGGTGAGACAGTAGACGGACTGCGAGACGTCTACGTCAGGTAAACTGCAAGGTACCTAACCGGTCTCACAAAGAGTGGCCTTGCCACCCACGTACAACGGATCTCTTTCCCGTATAACGTGTGTTTTGAAGTGTAGAGGACGGACTGCGAGACGTTCCTTTCGGTGATTTGGTAATCGCCCTACACGATGGGTCATGTAGAGGACGGACTGCGAGACGATCCTTTCGGCGATAAATGCCCTACATGACAACGAATGAACATGGATTCATGTGTGTTCCATGATGTATGAATGTTGATGACACGAGTTATGATGTTTTTGTGTGATGAATGGATCTCTATGGAGTACTAAGATGACATCTTAGTATCCCATAGACTACTTAGCTAGTCAGTGTATGTATCTGATGAATGAAAGAAAAAGGCCACGTAAGACGAATTGAGTGCAAGCAAAAGAATAGGCAAATGTGTTTGCTCTCCGAAAAAGTTAATCTCCCTTGTTCGTTTCACAGAAAACGACCTGACGGAAGACACCACTTCTGCTAATTATGGTGCAGAGCCAGTCGCTGGGCCTTCTCGTCTAGCTAAAGAAACCCATGGAGCAGCCATGCGTAGCCTGCCGGACCTTTCTGATGCTGTCGAGGACGAAGCATGATCAGGATGGCCGTGTTGGATACTACTACACTTTGGACGGGAGGGGCGCGGTCACTATAAAAGCACTGCGGGCGGCGAGTCCGGGTTCACTTTCTGTTTGGATAGCATTGCGTGCGGATGCGCTACTCGTCGGCCGTTCGGTGTAATCTGCTAAAAATCTGGTATCTCTGTATCTCATTATTCTCTGGTTTATTTCCTTGATTTGATTGGTGATGATTTTGTTCCTCTGATTGTAATTTTGCTAAGCTTGATAATTCTTTTTATAAAGTTTATGTGATTAGTTTTTAGGTTAATAAATAATTATTTTTTGTAATTGTGATTTCACTTCTGTCCTAACACCATATTATATCATATTATAATATTTATCTATGTGTGTATGAATTGTATCTATACGACTAACTGTGTATGGTGTCTGTTTGTTTTTTTTTTGTCATGTATGTATTCGTTTATTGTGTAGTATGCTTTTTTAATTAATATTTGTTTGATCTTATTTATAATATCGTATCATGGCACACAATGACAACAATTTCGATTCAAGTCTGTTTGTATGTCCATTAAAAATATTAGTCTGCTTGTATCGATCACTAATGTTACTCCAAAGTTTATTTTAAGGTCGGCGACTAACCTGAAATAGCAATAATA
This sequence comes from Agrochola macilenta, assembly GCA_916701695.1. Classification (NCBI taxonomy): domain Eukaryota; kingdom Metazoa; phylum Arthropoda; class Insecta; order Lepidoptera; family Noctuidae; genus Agrochola; species Agrochola macilenta. The sequence goes on along the minus strand of OU753572.1, from coordinate 3,589,003 downwards.
GGGTATCCTTTACTAATAAGCAGAGAGAGAATGAGTTGACGTCTTTTAAGATTTTTTACTCGGTGCTGATGTGCCAGTATATAAAATATTATTTACTTCAGTGACTTCCAATTATATTTGGTCTACTACGAGTAAATCACTGAAGACGGAAAATATCGTACTTATATTTACGAAACATGTATACATAGATGATATATTAAAAGTACCTGAAAATATTTATCTATGCATATCTATATCCATAGATACAGGGTGTCTCAAACGTAGTGGTCTAAAGGCAAATGGGGTAAAGCGGAGGTGGCCACCATCATTTACCCTTTCACTTGGAGTTTTCGACCCTGTCTGCCTGTGGAATTTCTGACGTAGTAAGTTCAAATCTGGCTGGAAAATGCATTGATAGTGTAGGTATAAGATTATGTTCCTATTTAAGTTCAGTGTGTTTCTGCAATGTTTCAGATTTTGTTTTTAATTGTCTTTTCTAACTTATTATTAAACTTTAGCGATACTTTCTCGGTAATACTTTTTTCTTTAAATCTAGGCTTGAAAGTTCAAAATTCAAAATATCTTTATTGTGGGCATAATTATGTCAGATTAGGTCTTAATAACAAATTAAAGTTTCAATATGTCCTGCCTAATAGGCATACAATAATTACGTATTATCATTAAATTTAATATTATTTTACATGTCAAATTTAGTTATTATAAATATCAAAATACACTGAAATAATACATGGTCAACAATTAAATCAATAAGTTAAGAAATCTTGGATCGTATAATATGCTCTATCAATTAAAAAGTTTCGTAATTTCAATACTGGAAGTTCCTTAGTGCTCAGAATGTCAATAGGTATTTTGTTGTATATTTTTGATGCAATGCCAAATAAGCTTTTGTTAAATAAAGCCGTTTTATGTGGTACATTATAATTTTTTAACATATATCTTTTTGATTTGAGTTTCTCAAATAGATTTTCGTTTGTTTTTATAAATACGGCTACTTCATAAATGTAAATTGCAGGAAAGGTCAATATTTTAAATTCTTTGAAGTATGGTTCACATGAATCAGGAACACGGATACCAGCAATCGCACGTACACATCTTTTTTGCGCTTTAAACGCTAAATCCCTATTAGTGGCATTGCCCCAATATAAGACTGCATATCTCAGTGTTGACGAGACATAATCATGGTATGCGGTCAAAAGAACTGATTGATCAACAATTTTGGATAATTTATATAAATCATATGAGTACTGATTAAGTTTATTGCATATTTTGTCAATGTGTGTTTGCCAAGTCAAATCACTATCTATCTAAAGCCCTAGAAATTTTACGCAGCTGACTTGTTCAAGTTTCGTCCCATTAAAATTAATATTAATGTTGTCCTTTTTATTTTTACGCACGGAATTGACTAATTTAGTTTTTTCTAAATTGATAATTAAGTTATTATCCGTCAGCCAATTAATTATATTGCAAAGAGTGGAATTTATGTCATTTTCTGAAGTAACTGTATTTTGACCTGTAAAGATGGCTGTGCTGTCATCAGCAAAAAGGATCATGGGATGCTGTGAAACTTTAGGCAAATCATTTATGTAGACTAAAAATAGTGGTGAACCTAACACACTACCTTGAGGCACTCCATATAGTACTTTTTTGGGCATGGATTTATGTTTTTGTTCGGTATTATTTAAGAGAGATATTATTTATTTCTACTACCTGATATCTACCATTTAGATAAGATTCTAGAAGTTTATGGACGTTACCCCTTATTCCATAACTGTACAATTTATTTAAAAATGTAAGTTTCGCAAAAGTTTTTGAATGATAGGTGGCCACCTCCGCTTTACCACATTTGCCTTTGGACTACTACGTTTGAGACGCCCGGTTTTATAAAAAAGTAACGAAATCAAAACTTTACAATTATACGTATATTTAAAAAAAAAAATTTTTTTACGAGGTATGGAAACGTTTCTAATGCGGATAATATAATTATTTTCTGTTCGTCTGTTTATGTAGATGTATGTTCCGGATGGGGCAAAAACAGGTGCATGGATTTAGATGAAATTTGGCACACGGGTAGTTTATTTATTATTTATTTATTTATTTAAGGATTACCAACGAGGTACATTACAATTATCTTTTTACAATATAAAAACCATACAACATAATAACCCTTAACCTGTAATGCACACTCAATTACAGTTAACCACAGCTTACAATAACTTAGCTTGGTTTATAACATAAGGTACTTTTAAATCCCAATATTACGTTTCCCTGGGATATTTTCTAACGTCCACGCGGGCTAAGACGCGGGCAAAAACTAAAGTAAAAAAATAAAATTGAACTGAAACTGGTACAATAAATTGCAAAGACTGAGCGTTATTGCAGTTGAAAATGAATAAAAACCCATTCAAATCGTATTCTACTCGTAATAGTGACATTGATTCCTTCAATAATCACACATTAGGCAACTTTATTTAGATATCAAAAATAGAGAGGATGGAAAAGCTTTACTACAAAAACACATATACACTTAGGCACCTGTCCCACCGTGCGCCGACGAGGAAGCGACTAGTTATCATCGTTTATCAATTTTGTCGCTCAAGAAACGTACAAATGGTTTCAAGGTTATTGCAAAAAGTCAGGTCTGTTTTACACAAAATATGACATAAATTATCCCTAATAGTTGGCTTCATAATAGGTTGCACTGGATAGGCAAAGACCATAATGAGCCTATAATGTTCCCACTGCTGAAATGTAAGTCCCGAGGTCCCAAAGTAGAAGAGTTACGTGTATTAGTAGTTGATCACTGACTGTTCACACCGCCGGCAAGTTTGTCGCAGCGCTCAACGATCCTCGCTTGGCGAGGAGAACACTCGCTGAGAGTGTTTTCCCCGCTACAACTGCATACCTGCAAGTAATCGCTCGTCGACGTCACGCACTTGCTGCTTGTAGCTCACCAATTCGTTTTTAGTTGCTAGCTCCACTCGCTTGTCGTTAATCGCCGGGAGTGGGACAGATGCTTTTATACAGAATAAACACCAAGCAACCTTTTTTCCATATTCAAATCGTTCTTTCCAATTTGATGTTATTTTCATTTAAACAAATGTCAACTTTATAAGATAAGATAAGTCTTTATTTGCTTTAAACATGGTAGGTATAAAGTTGCTACAGTTTGGTTTTGATATACATAATGTCCACATGTTTAGCTCTACAGAATATTGTATCAATTGCATGCAAAATAATTAATAGCAAGTTAAAGGTAAGCTATAGAATGTCACAAATTAATTGGAAATACAATAGTAGTCATTCAGATCATAACATCACAAACATTTTCATTAATAGATGTAGATACACATTTTATATTATCAAGTTAAAGAAATCATTAATGTCATAAAAATTATGTCCATTTATCCATTTGTATAGTTTTTTTTTTTTAAAGAAATTAAATTATTAAATAATAATAACTCATTTAGAGTTATTATTATTTAATCATTTTATTTCTTTTGGTATTTTATTGTTTATACGTACACACATCACAAGGCAGTTTTTTGCATACTTGGCTGACTTAGGATTATCCTTTAATACAAGTCTGTAGTATGTATATATAGTAGTGTAAATTAAGATTATTTGAGAATTACCAGTACTGCTGTAGAAGTCATGATTTTTTTTGAAGTTGTAGCGTAAACTGATCGTTATGTGCGGGTATTAAACTAGTTTTTCCAACAACGCGTTTGTTTACATATTTGGAAACTAAATCGCGAATGCATTATACACAAGAATACAATAATAATGTACGCAGGATTATAAAAACGCAAACTGCAGCAGTACAAAAGTATAGTTAGTAAGTAAAGCCATAAATTTCAACGGAAAAGTAGCATCAACGTAGTACATTCCACATACATTCATCTTGTCAAACATAGCTCGATGTAGGCGTTGAATATTCTTGCATAATTTCCTCTCGGCATCTGAATCATAAATGTATTCTTCATTATTACAAAATACCCGTACAGTACGCGGCCATTCAGCGAGTTTTAGGAAAAAATCGGGTTTGTAGCGCGATAGCGTAGTCATACAAGTTGGTGTGGCAGTCACACATACCTGTGTGATAATATTTTTCTAAAGCGTGTTTTATCAACGACCGGTTACTGTATCATATTTTTATTTTTCTTGTAAGTCCTAATTAGTATTATAAATGGGAAAGTGAGTTTGTTTATTTGTTTGTTACACTTTCACGCTAAAACGACTGAACGAATTTGGATGAAATCTCGCACATGGGTAGACACAAACCTGGGTTAGGACATAGTACTTTTTATCCCGATATTCTCAAGGGATCAAGACTTATGCGGGTGAAACTGCGGGGCGCAACTAGTAATCTATAACTGAAGATAGAGATTATATTTTTATAATTTAATATATTGCAATAACATTTATTTTGATTACTATTGCATAATTATAATTAAAACTGCATAAAACTGTACAGACAGATGTGTTACTTAGGAGTTCATTACGTCACTTCTTCTTTTCTATTAAAGCAATGAAAGGTGGTGACGCGTCGGGAATAGGGGGCTCTCTTTTGAAACTATTGGCGTTCAGAATATGCTGATTCTCAAACTTATACGAATAAATGGTCTATGATTACCTGTGCAATTTGATTTCAAAATGAGCACACATGAGGTTTGAACTCTCTTCATAGCTGTGTAAAGCTTTTCACAGTACAAGCTCAAAACAGATTCAAATATCACACTCTTTATCCCCCAGATGTACAAATATATCATTGAAAACCACACTGCAATCTGTAAAATTATAAAGACCTAACGTTTACTGTAATATTCAAATGGTTCATTAGAATAAGTATTAAATTATTTTAGACGCTGCAAAACATAACTTAGACTATTATTTAAAATTACATAGATAAAAAAATAAAGTTACTTCATACTCACATAAACATTATTGCTTTTACCAGTCGATTTCAGATAGTTCAGTGTTATTTGCAATTTCATTAAAATGCGAAAAAAAAACTCCACTTGGTGATAAACGATCTGAAAATTTATGTTTGGTTCTGTTAACATTTCTTTACTTGAATTTAATAACTTTTTTTTTAAAGTATGATCATACCTTATGCTGAAAAGAAGTCCTACATATGTCATAACACTCCAAAATGTGGACGTAAGCTTGAAATATTCTTTTGGAGTAAATTTCATTATGGCCGTGGTCCATGTGTTGCAAACTTTGAGCTTGAATATTCCATAAATCAATTTTATTACTTAACAGCTTCAAAAGTCTGATAGTGTAAACAATGTTTATATCAAAACACATGATAGTTAACCCACAGACGCAATTGTTGATGGAAATATTAAATCTTATGTAAACAAAACCGATGGTTGAAATATAAAAACCAAGGATTAAGATGACACTGATCCAATTCCGAATGATGAAGTGTCTGGATTCAGTCTTTTCGTTGAGAAATCTGTGAACGTCTTGAATTTTCTGGACAAATAATACATTCTTTTTCGTTTGCAACATACTGACGATATAATTTATGAAGAATCCAATGGAGTACAATAATAAGTCGCAGTAAGAGAATATTTTTCTAATTATTTCGGTGAAATGCAGCTCGTAGACGTGACGAGTGAATATTAAAATGAATATTATCATGCCACACAATGATACCAAATTGGATGTTAGGCTTTTTGGATATATGAAGTTATTCTGAATACGATACATCGGACATAACAAAATGTTTTGCATGAGGTTTAAAGGTAAAAGCATCGACTGAACATCTTTGTCAACTAAATTATCCAAAGCAACTGTCGCATGATATCTTTTATTTTTTACAAAAGGTTTTATTCTTATGGACTTCATTTCATTAGGACTATGCTAACACAAATGAGCAATTATTTCCATAGAAACAATTTTAACCCGAAAATACAATCATTTTGTGTTTGATGGATTAAATGTTAGTCCATTATGAATATTATTAAGTATTGAGTACCATTGGAATAATATAAAAAAACTAATATGCAGACTGTTGGGCTCTTTTTACGATTCTGACGTTTGTAGTTCCGTTTAGCGACTAAACTTAAATAAGTGTAGTACCTATTGCTAATTGCACTTATAAACGGAGCGAAAAAAAGACGTTATCTGACTAACTAACGTTTACTTTTTATATTATTCTCTGGAAAAAGTGACTATCGTGTACTCACACGACAGTCACTTCTTCCAGAGAAGTATAAGTATTTGTTTTTCCTAATTTATATTTTTTAATGTAGTGGTTTAACGTCATACTCTTCTCATAACCGAACCTGAGATGTTACTGTAACTTTGTTTGAAAATTACGAACGATGACTATTTATGTAAAAACAAATGCTTGTTTAGATCTATGAATAGCTTTTCACCAGGTGGAAAAAAATACAAATCATACAGACATGGAACGAATGACTAAATTAAACACATGCATGCAAATGTATATCGCTACTTATGACTTTTATTTTATATTATACATCCTTGCAAACAAATTTACCAGCCATCCTTTACTATACAAAATCTGTGTTTGTATACATAGACGATTATATGAACACTTTGAATTTATGGCACAAGAAAACTAAAATAAAATAATGATATCCTTTTAACAACAATCAATATAAATAAAAATTTATTATACAATTTATTTTACAACTAACTATTATATATATTATGTACAAGAATGTAAAGAAGAAAAATAAAATAAAGGGAAGAGCTCATTGGGCATCAAAAAATTCGTCCGCATCGCTGTCAGCGGGAAAAGTGCCCAAAAGGCTGGCAGCATTGCCACGTTGGATGGCAATGCTGATTCTTTGGCCTAAGAATTGGCCAGCCCTCTGGTCACGTGAAGAGTCGACAAACCGCTTGGCGATGTCCCGAAATATTCGATGAGCACTCGGACTCCACGGCCCTAGTGTTTCAACCCCAAACGGCTCAAAAATATAGCTACCAATAAGGTTGTTATATTTGCGCCGTTTGAGGTTTTCTGCACCTGCAGCAGCCGCCCCGGCACAGCCCGCCGTGCTAGGAAGATGGGATGGCGCAAGGGTGTCGACACAAGTTGCATCCCACACCAAAGGCCTACCCAACTTCCAAGGCATAATGGTCATTCCGTCTGGCCTCTTCCCATCGTCGCGTGCCAAGCCATTGGGTTCTAAAACAGCTGGCACCCCGGCGGTGACAAGAGCCCGACGGATGATGTCATTAATGGTTGCGTGCCGTGCCAACCAAATAGCGCTCTTGCTGCAGGAAAGGCCATGGTGTGCGAGGCGGTCGACTGCTTCACCGCATTGACAGCGATGTGAAGCCCAGTAGCGGAGTTAGGTTTCTCAGATCATAGCGGTACTATCATACACATGGCACTATCTCAACAAACTAAGCAAATTAACTGGTCTGTCCAAAAAAGGTTATATAATAACAAAAATACTCAACTATTTAAATCTAAATTAAATGAATTAAATTGGAACGAAATAATAAAAACAAACAAAAACATAAATGAAAACTATGAAGCTTTTCATAACACATTAACCAACATACTAAATCAATGTATACCCAAAATGAAAATAAAGTTAAAAACGAATTATAAAAAGTATTGGCTAACTCCAGGCATCAAACTCTCATGTAAGAATAAAAGGCTCGAAAAGATACTTACACTTAAAACTAATAATCCATTAATTAAACAGAACTATAAAAAATATGAAAAAACACTAAAAAAAACAGTTATAACAGCAAAGAAATTACAGTATATTAATAAAATTAAAAAATCAAATAACAAAGTTAAAACTATGTGGAGTATTATAAATGAAAGAACAAATAAGAAAATAAAAAGGGATAAAAATAATATTAAATTACAAATAAATAATATAAATGTCACTGAACCTAACCAAATAGCTAACTTTTTTAATAGCTTCTTTGCGTCCATCGGCGAAGGTAGCAACAAACCACCTGGCAATGAGCCGCGAGGCCCCCCAGTGCTCTGCCCCACAGAAAATACCATGTTTCTCAGCCCTGTAGACCCCGGTGAAATAAACTCATTATTAAAAAACCTAAAAAGTAAAAAAAGTCATGGAATAGACGAGTTACCACCAATGTTAATACGACAATGTGCAAACGAACTTACTTTACCTTTCTACTTGCTAGTAAATCAATCTTTCGAAGACGCCGCTTTCCCGGACTATCTAAAGAAAGCATTAATAAAACCAATCCACAAAAAAAACTCGAAAACAGATCCAAGTAATTACCGACCAATAGCTCTTTTACTAACCGCCTCAAAAGTTTTTGAGAAAGCAATGTGCAATCGAGTCTACTCCTTCTGTGAAAAATATAACATATTTAACGAATGCCAAAACGGCTTTCGCAGAAACAGATCGACTATTCTAGCAATTTATAAATACATACAGGAAGCTTTAAATATAATAAATGACAAAAAATACGCCGTAGGCTTACTATTAGATATGACTAAAGCTTACGATAAAGTGCAATATGACATACTATTAAATAAATTGGAGGGTATAGGGATCCGCGGTAAAACTCATGAATGGTTTAAATCGTATTTAACAAATAGAGAACATCAGGTCGAAATTGAATTTTATAATGAAAATACCAAAGAGGTACAAAATATTCAGTCTGATAGTAAAGCAATTAACGCCTCTATTCCCCAAGGAACTGTAATTGGATGCCTGCTTTTTCTTATTTACATAAACGACCTTCCAAAAACCATAGAAGGGCCGTGTGTGTTGTTTGCTGACGATATATCGCTTCTAACTTCATGCCGGAACAACGTAGGCTTGAGCGAGGACCTAACCACTATACTAAATAAATCAATAACTTGGATGAACGACCATAACCTCGAAATTAATTTCTCTAAATCTAAAATAATTCCCTTCCACCCCCGACAAAAAGCCCCACTAGACATAAATTTCACTTACAACGGAAAAACAATAGAAGTCGTTCATGAATTTACTTTACTTGGCCTGGATATAGACACAAACATTAATTGGAAATCACACATTAAAAAGATAAAATCCAAACTATCCAAATTTGCATACGCCCTTCGTGAAGTCAAAAAGACCACTAACCTTAAAACTGCACGTGTTACATATTATGCGTACGCACATGCATGGCTCAGCTACGGCGTAATATTGTGGGGAAACAGCACAGATGCACCGACACTTTTCACATTGCAAAAAAGATTAATAAGAATCCTTGTAAATATAGAAGACACCGACAGTTGTAAACCTCATTTCCAAGAAAATAAAATACTTACCCTCCCTTGCCTATACATTCTAGAAATATGCAAATTCGTTCGAAATTACCAGCACTTTTACACGACAAGAGAAAACATACAGTCTAAATATACATTACGCCATAAAAATAGGTTAAACTTACCAGGTTCTAAGTTAAAAATGCACTCAACAAGTACACTAGTTATGTCAATTAAAATATTTAATAAATTACCAGAATTAATAAAAAATGAACAAAAATTGAATACATTTATAAACAAATTAAAACTATTCCTGTTAACTAAATGCTATTATGATATCAATGATTATTTAAATGACAAATTTTAATTTACAAGTTTTATAAAATAATTACAATAAATAGGTACTAACTAAGTAAACAAAATTAAAAGCCCTCTTCCTCTCTCCTACTTTTGCTGTGCCCGACAGGGTCCACAATGATCATATTATTTTGTTAAACCTACCACCTAAGTTCACATGTGGAAGCAATAAATATATTGAGTATTGAGTATTGAGGAGCGCCCAGACGCAGACTTGTAGCGAGCCGAAAAGTGGTGTCACTCAGCATAGTGCCTATGGTGGGTGACGGTAGCGCCTGAAGCCAGAGGCCCGACTCCCATTCTCCCACAGCCAGCAGGCGGGCACGCTCAGCAGTATTGGTGGACGTATTAAAGGGTTATTCCGTACCAACCTGCAGAGCGGCTCATCCCACTATATCTTGGAAGACGGGTTTTCGGGCTTCTCCGTATCCGGACAAGCCACTTTCCAGGCGTTTATCGCATCAGTCAAACACGGCACTTCAGAGTCAACCTGAGAAGCGGCTAAGATCTTTCTGGTTAACTTTTCGGTGCTGTGGACCGAGGACAGGAACGCCGGTAAGCTTACACTAGAAATTTTGCGGATGCCGAGCCCACCATAGCGAATGGGTAGTGTAGCTTGCAGCCACGCGCGGTCGTCCAATGCCACATTTATAATTGATGTCAGAGTACTTCGAATAATTTGATCAATTTTGTCTAAAATGTGTGGCTTTTTCCATAGAGAGGAAGAGCGGAGAAAATACATAAAATTTGGACCGAAACAGCAGTATCTGATAAGGGTGAATGCCGAATGTAAGTTAATTTTAGAAAGTCTATTCGAAATATCGTTAAAATGTTAAATTTTTTCGTCAATGAAAGGTGAAAAACTGTCTTCTAAAATTGGGGAACCTAGGAGGTGCAGTGAACTTTTTTCTAAAATTTTGATTTCTGGGGTAATTGAATTAAATTTCTGAATGGTCAATTGTCTGTCAGTATTGTCATAAAGGTAAATTTCGCATTTTGAGAAGTTCAGGTCTAAATAAAAATGGATTGCCGTATATATGAATGAGAACTATTCGACCGATTTGGCAGTTTTTTTTTTTTGTTTGTATTATCAGGACAAGGTTTGTATGAAAGTGTTTTTTTGGAAAATCCACCTGAATCATAAAATTCACCCGGAAGACGCCGGGCATGAACAACGAGTAATAAATAAAAAAACCATTTCTTAATTCTACTTTACTAAAATAAATAAATTATAATACATTACATCAATAATTAGACAAAATAATCACACTAAGATAAATGAGAAGAATAAGCACTGAATCTCCACAGATTGTTAAAAATTATTTATCGACCATTTATTTATTTGTTTTTTAATAAAACGGCCTAGGCCAATTACATTAGTTAAAGACATAGGCAAAGCCTCAAACACATGATTAAAGTACAGTAAACAAAAGTATACAACTATACAACAGTCATACGCTCATCTCACAATACTCCAGACATACAGACAAGATCTTCTTCCATTCATCCGCGAACACATCACAGTCAGGCTTAGCGTCCAAGAGAGCGTTGAGCGCAGAGAGTGTGCGAGGGACAGGAGACTGGGCTCGAGCGACGGTTCGACTCCTAGGCACGGCAAACAATCTATGCCTCCTGCCACGGTTATAGTTTATCGGAGCAAAAAGATGTGACAGATCATCATGCAGCTCAGGCGCATCTGTTTTTCCATGAAGAATCTTACACATATTAATAATTTGGTCATTTTTTCTTCTAACCTCGAAAGAATTGTACCCTAAGCAGCCTAAAAGAAAATTCGAAGGGTACATAAACGGATAATAACCATTTAAACGTTTATAAAGGTACCTTAGATAAGCTTTTTGTACTTTTTCTAAGAGTAAAGTGTACTTCTTTTCATGCGGATTCCAGACGCATGCACTGGACTCTAGTTTACTACGAACAAGTACATTAAAAATAGATTTAATAGCGTTCATGTTGTTAAAATCTTTAGCATTACGCAGTATGAAACCTAATCGTTTAAATGAATCTTTTGCTACCAATGCCATGTGATCATGAAACGTAAGCTTGTTGTCAAATGTGACACCCAGATCCTTCATTCCAGTTGTTCTAGTAATAACGCTGCCATTAATTTTATAAGAAAAGGTGATAGGGTTTCGTGCTCGAGTAAAACTCACAACGAAGCATTTGGAACAATTAAATTCCATTTTGTTCTTAATACTCCACTCCAATATTGCCTCAATATCACGCTGGAGCGCCAGACAATCGGCTTCAGAGTGAATTTCGGAAAAGAGTTTCAAATCATCTGCATACAATAGACTTCTGGCGACCATGAAATATTATTCCAATAATATAACGATGAACTTTAAGTTATGCAAGATATTAATTCACAAGTGATGAAGTTGTTCATATTATTAATCTTCAGGAGTAAAAAGCAAATAAAACACAATAATTTAATGTAACTTCCTAGTTACATAAGTGCAAACTGTAGCAGAACGAGAGAATAGTGAGTAAGTAAAGCCATAACTTTAATCGAGAAAGTAGCATCGACATAGAACATGCCACAAACATTTACTTTGTCAAATGTCGCTCGACGTAGGCGTTGAATATTTTTGCACAACTTCCTTTCTGCATCTGTAATATTTACACAATCCACTTACTCGATTGATTGATTGATACGAAAATAAAATAATATGGGAAGGTCATGGTCAGATCATTTTTTATAGCGCTTCGTTCCTTGACAGAACCAAAAGGCGTCCCTGTAGACTATGGTGAAGATGACGGGACGAGCTTGACAAAATGAATAAACAATAGTAGATAGCCCTGGACCGAAATAGCTGGAAGTCACGCGGACGGCCTTTTCCTATCAAAAGGATGATGCAAGTGAAACAAATGAAACACATTCATTATCGTAAGATAATAATGATTACCTGAACAATTTGATTTCAGAATGACCATGCATGAGTTTTGAACATTATTCATCGCTATGTAGAACTTTTCACAGCACAAGCTTAAAATGATTTCAATTACAATACTCTTAATCACCCAGATGTCTAAAAATAGAATAAAAAACCAGACTGCAATCTGAAAAAAAAACACACGTAATCCAGATATCTGTTTTGGTGATTTATTTTACACTTGAGCAATATCTTGTAAATAATTACCCTTACGTATACGAGGAAGAAATACTTAATTTGTTTCACATACAATTGTACTTAATTTCAACACTCGGTTATACCCATGCTATTGGGAAAACTCTTACCACTCAAAAATATGTAATACTAGCTTTTGCCCGCGACTTCGTCGACAATGGTTCTAATAGGATTTTTTATTGGTTTTTTACGTTAATAATTTTGTTATATCATGTAAAAAACAATATTTTTTTGTTTTAATAACATAATATAATAATCTTCATTTATAAGAAACAGACTGTAGTACAAATAATAGTTGCCACAAAGTGGGTAGAATTTTTTCTCTGACAATCAAGTGGGTGACGTGCTGCGCTCCTTGCTAGGCTATGAAATAGCCTGTATTAAGGAGTAACAGTGTCGATCCCCTCTAATTGTATTACTACAATTTTATATTATTTTTACAGTTAATTTAATTTTTTTCCTTTTTTCCTTCTTCGTGCTAGAATCGCCAGGCTACTCTGTATCAAATACAACTGGCCGTGGTGGGAGAAGCAGCTTTCCCTCAAGTCTACTCCCGTTACCTTAAGAGTATGACCTGGAGCTTTGTTTATGACCATTGCGAAGCAGACTTTGATGGGAAACTGCACTCTCTTGACTTCGTAATTTGATGGTGTTAGGGGAATCTTAGGAATAAATACAGACCACTGTGAAGCTTACTATCCACTGGAGCGGAGATGAGCCAATATTAACCAATTGAATCTAAATTCCGGTCCAGAGTTTAGATTCTATTCGTTAATATTGGCACATCTCCGCTCCTCATCTCTCGTCTCCGCTCCAGTGGACAGGCAGTTCCTTGTTTACTACGGAACCCTAAAAAGGATAAGCGTACGTACCATATGCTGGAATGAAGTTCTGTAGATGTTATAACACTCCAAAATATTTCCATAAACTTCAAACATTCTTTTGCAATGAGCTACATTGTCACTATGAACCATCTGTTGCAAACGTTGAGCTTGAATATTCCATAAATTTAATTTATTACTTAACAATTTCAGAAGTCTGTTAGCGTAAATAATGTTAAAGTCAATACTAATGGTTGATAAACAACAGATTACACCGTTAATAGTAATATTGAATCCTACAAAAGCAGAAGTGACAACGGTAATGTAAAACCCAGATATTAAAATGACATATATCCAATTCCAAATAATAAAGCGCTTGAAACTACTTTTTTCGTTGAGAAATCTGTGAACATTTTGAATTTTTAAGACCCAGCTTATATTCCTTTTTGTTTGTGAAATATTGACAGTAAAATTTATGACGAATAAGATGCAGTTCAAGAACAAGTCGAAGTAAGAGTAGATGTAGACTTGAAAATAATTGCCTACGATTTTGGCCAAGTACTGCTCGTACACGTTATAACAGAATATAGAAATGAACACTATCATGCCGCACAATGACACCAAATTCGATGTACGGCTATTCGGATATATTATGTTATTCCTTATACGATATTTGGGACAGAACAAAATATTTTGCACGAGGTTCAAAGGCAAAAGCATCGACTGAACATCTTTGTTTACCGAGTCGTTTAGCAGAAATGTTACACGAAAACTTTTTCTTTTGTTTAAATGTTTTTTTCCTAATAAAGACTTCATTTCGTTGAGACTATGCGGACACAAAATATAAGCGATTGTATCCGTAGAAATACGTTATACCATACAAATAAGGTAGGCGAAGTTGAAAAGGTAATGAAGAGTCTATTAAGAATATTGGTGTAACTCCACCAATTTCAAATTATTATAAAATAACAAAATGCGTGATGACAAGTTGTTTTTAGGATAGTGACGTGAAGCAAACTGGAATAACAGTTTTTTGTATGTTCATCATTTTTATTTCTTAACAAAGTCTATTAGCGTAAGCAACGTATACATCTGATTTATTCTGAAGAAATTTAGTTTTTTTAATTTAAATATTATATGTATTCTTAAAAAGACATGGTCTTAAATATTTACATGACCGTAATTTGGTGATTGAGCAAAGCACTTGTCAACAGTAAAAATAAACAAAATATTCCTGTCACAATATTTTTGTGTCACATTCACATTATATCAATTTAAATGATTACTTTCTATAACATTACTGTCGTGTAATACAATTTTTTCAACATACACCTAGCCGAACAGAATATCAATAAAGCTTTCATATTTTCATATTAATTATTATTTATTTGATATTAACGTGTCGCGGGTTCGATCCCCGCACGGAACAAATATTTGTATGATCTGCAAGTAGTTGTTTCGGGTCTGGGTGTTAGTGTATGTGAGTTTCTATGTGTGTAAACGCACCCACGATACAAGAAGAAATTCTTAGTGTGGGGAAACGTTTTAAAAAAAAAAAAAAAATATTAAAAAAAAAAAAAAAAAATGTGTGTCAGCTCCGACATACGACTGCAGTTGCGCTCAGCGCCACCCGCACCTGTTGCCCCGTCCCGCTGCCAGTGTCTGCAGCCCTGGCAAACCCCTATGAAGAAATTTCGCTAGCGTTACCGCGACTGCCCCTGGCGCTGCTAGTATTAAGCCCATGCCAGAAAAAGCGCCGAATAGGCCTGATAATGATGACGGTTTCGTGACAGTGCAAAGGATGAAGCGCCGATCGCGAACGAACAAGAAACGCTGCGGCAAAGCTCCTACGGACCCCGAAGTGAGCCTGCGTGCCGCAAAGCCGAACACACCGGTGTACATCTCCCGCCTGCACTACACCACTAAAGCGGAGAATATCGTAGAGTACGTGCGCCAAAAGAAGAGGTTCACGCCGAGAGTGAAGTTACTAGAATCGCACCGAAACGTCAACTTCAAGGCATTCGTCGTGCGTGTACCGAACTGTTATCTGCCCCTCGTCATGGAAGAAGACTTTTGGCCGCAGGACGTGGTGTTCCGTCGCTTTCACGGACAAGTTCCACACGACAGCACGAAGTCAATCTAGTGCAAAGTGCACATAACATACTCTAAGCCTTATTTATTAACACAAGTTTTTGTCTATATAAAAATACCTTAACCTAAGTTAAGGTATTTTTCTATGGGCCTGTGTCGCCTGAAATAAATGTTATTATTATTATTTCGTTTATTCGTTTTGTCTTCTTATTTATTTACATTTTTAAATATTTCTTAAAAAACTATATAAAAAAAAAACATTTAAAAATATAAAAAATAGATGTCCGCCGGTGTCGGGAGCAGGGTCCAAGCTACCGGTGGTTAGGGCTGCAGAGACAGGAACCTCCTCACAATGCGAGCCGTATCGAGTAGTACTGCCTTCTGAATCAGGCCCTTGATCCAACCGCCTAACGACAGCCTCGAGAGATGTTGGTCGAGGCTTTCGGCAATCAGGCCATTGGCCGTTACGACAATCGGCACAATGATAGCCGAGGTCACATTCCACATGTCGACAACCTCGTGTGCTAAGTCGAGATATTTAATTTGTTTCTCTTTCTCAGCTTTCACGAGGTTCCCGTCATGTGGGATGGTAACATCGACTATCATTGCGCGGCGCGCTAATCGGTCTATCACCACTATATCAGGCTTATTGGCTACAATAGTCCTGTCAGTAATGATAGACCGATCCCAGTATAACGTGACATGGTCATTTTCGAGAACTGGGTCGGGCACATACTTGTAATACGGTACCTCAGAGTCAACAAGTTTATATTTCAAAGCAAGTTGCTGGTGAATAATCCTGGCCACTTGGTTATGTCTGTGTAAGTACTCGCCGTTAGCTAGACGCGAACAACCAGAGATAATATGTCTGATGGACTCACCCGGACGATGGCATGCCCGACACACGTCAACCGTCCCGTCCTTCATAATATGTCTCCGGTAGTTATTCGTCAAGATAACTTCGTCCATAATTGCACAGACAAAACCTTCAGTTTCCCCGAAAAGGTCACCGAAACGTAGCCAGGATACGGACGCTAAGAAATCTACACCAGGCTCATGAAGAGCCCGATAGTAGCGCCCGTGAAGCTCCTTGCTCTGCCATACCTCCTTGCGGTCATCTGTAGTAAGTATTACAGGTTTGCGCCAGTTCTCTTTAGCCATGGAGAGCGGGGTGAGTCCCTTGTCCACTGCGACCACATCCCGGTGCATACCCATTTCGGCTTTACAAAAATAATCCCTGAGGCTGCACACCTCGCGGTTGTGGAGGGTCTTAGCGTTTAAAAAGCCTCGACCCCCGCACTTCCGCGGGATGTACAGTCTCATCACCGATGAACGTGGGTGATGCATCCGGTTTGCGGTTAGGAGTGTACGGACCCTTCTGTCCAGGGCGTCGAGTTCGGTCTGAGTCCATTTGAGTATGCCGAAAGAGTACATCAAAACCGGCATGACCCAACCGTTGTAGGCGCGCACCTTGTTTCCGCCCGAAAGAAGGCTAATTAAAACCTTCTTCAGGCGACCAAAGAAGCGCTCCTTCAACGATTGCTTCATGTCAGCAACGTTGATGCCTAACGCTTCCGACATACCCAAATACTTATAGCTTTCGGCTGAGGAGAGGGATCTAAGGTGTATGGAGTCCGAGAGTTGAGTTCCCTCGGATTCCATAATCTCCCCTCGCTTTACATGCATGACTGCACATTTGTCTACACCAAATTCCATCCTGATGGCGCTACTGAATGTTTCAGTTACCTTCAGTAGCTCCATCAGTCGCAATTTGTTGGGGGCAAAGAGTTTCAAGTCATCCATGTAGAGGAGGTGAGATATGACCTGACCACCTCTCCTTAACCGATAGCCTAGACCTGAATCCTCTAGCAGTGTGCTTAGAGGATTCAGGGCTAAGCAGAACCAAAGTGGACTCAAACTGTCGCCCTGAAATATTCCCCGTTTAATCCATACAGGCTCATCATTCCCCTGGATCTGTTGACATCCTGGGTAGCGAAGGACCGTCCTCCATTGCCCCATACACGACATCAGGAAGGTGCGCAGAGTTGCATCTATCTTGTACAACTCCAGCACCCTCATGAGCCATGTATGTGGCACCGAGTCGTAGGCCTTCTTATAGTCTATCCAGCATGTCGACAGATCCTTGCGGGATCGACGAACCTGTTGGCTTATGGCCATGTCGATGAGGAGTAGCTCCTTAGTACCGCGGGACCCATTCCTACATCCATTTTGAGAGGCAGACATAATTGAATTACTGTCAATGTGTGTGTTAATTTTCACTCTCAAAATGGATGTTAGAAGTTTATAGACCGTCGACAAACATGTGATCGGTCTATAATTCTTGGGTTCCGCAGGACTACCTGACTTATGGAGCAGGTGGGTAACGCCTGTTGTTAGAAACTGTGGTAGCGACCCAGACTCCAGGGATGACTGGAATTGGGATGCTAGGCGAGTGTGTGAACTAATCAGCCATTTTAACCAAAAGTTATGCAGTCCGTCCGGTCCCGGTGATTTCCAGTTCGGTAATGGACGGACTGCTATGGCTACGTCTAATGGCGTGATTACTACAGCTTCCATTTCTGGAATAGTTTCACACACTCGCTCGACATCCTGCATCCAGCCAGCCTCAGCGTGACAGACAGGCACCGACCAGATGCTGCGCCAGAATGCACTCGTGGCGGCATCATCCGGGCGGCTCACGTCCGTCACATTTTGTTCAGGTCGCTCCCAAGCTCTATATACCCACCTCTCATCGTTCTGGAACATACGATTCTGCGTGTATCGATCAACCCGCCGCTTATACCGCCGAATACGGCTCGCCCATGCACAAACTTTCTGCTTCAGGAAGTCGATGCGCTCTGTGACACGGGGCATGTATTCTCGAGGGCTGATTCCAGTCCCCGAGAATGCCTGCCTCACAAAGCGCATCACTCGCGGTCTCGTATTGCCCTCCCTGAAGCAGGATAGTTTGCCGATGAGTACCCTGGCCCCATCGATACGTCGCTCGATCCTGCACTGCCAGGCTGGTACGGCTGGTTTTGGTCGAGTAGCTCCGTCACAGTTTGGGAACTTGACGTTAGCTAAACGACATGCCGCAACAGCCGCACAGTACAGGATCGAGTGTGTATCAATGAGATCCTCGCTGCTCTCGAAGAAATTCTTAAGCTGCGAGTCCAAGGCACACACCAGCGCCCTATTTTTTTTGTGCATGGGTAAGCGTGGAAGTCGGGGCCTAAGATCGGTCGGAGTGTACCTATACTCGCGAAGCGCATCCTCCAGTGCGCTCCTCAATCGGACGTTGCACTGGCTACTTACTGTGGTAACCCTATCATCCTCCTCTTCAGCATCACGATTGGACCGCGGCGGGATTACATCAATAGGTGTCGCTTGTGCTGCGGTTTGTGCCGGAGTTGAGATGATATGGTTGCTCAGTACCTCTGAGCGCAGCCTATCAAGTGCGGTGTCGTCCAACCTATGATTGCGTTGGATGACCCGCACCTGATCCGAGAGTCGTTGTGCCGAGACGTTGACGGTTGGCTCTAGCTCCTGAAATAGAGACAGCATCCTAACACGGTACGCAGTGAGGTTAGTTCCTCCCTCTGTAGACCCGTAATATGCGCGCATGACGTTCTCGTTTATAGACTGAGTCCATCTCATGCGCTGCACACAACCACCGGCAGCGGGGACCCGGCTCGGGGCCGGTTGGCCCCTAAGTCCCAAGCTCCTCGGTGGCCGGCCTCTCCCCTGCCGGCGTACAGGTGTTGGCGACGTCGGCGGGGAAAAATACTCGTCGCTCGAGCTCGACGCAACTACCGCGGCCGGGGTCGTCACAGCGCTCACGGTGGGGCTGGGTACCGGCGGCGGCGAGGCGGAGCTGAGCGACGAGTCCGAAGGTGGTGGGCGTGCTCTTGCAGCTGATCTCGTCAACATTTCGTTTTCATTTCGTTTTATGAAATCATGGTTTTATTGGAGGGGTGACATCTGTCAATTCACCTCCGCTATGGCATTTTTTCATTAAAGTTTAATTCTGTGGTTCATTTTATTCTTTTTTATGTTTTATTTTGATTTATGGGGTTAAAGGTTTGTTTTCGGCTTCTGTTATAACATAAAAACTGCGTCTAAAATAAATAAAGTTATGGAAATTGAGAAAACGATTTTTTGATGTGTTATTATTATTATTATTATTATATCAAAGGGTAAATAACCGAATCTCTTAAGAAAAAAACCCTACTCCCCCACCCTAATACGAGGGTGACACTAAAAGTTCTTAGAAAATCAAAAACTGAACAAACTAGCAAGTTATTAGTTTTATTATATCTTTTCAAAATAGTGTGCATTTACATCAATACATCGCTGCATCCGATGGAACCACTGAGAAAAGCACTTTGTCCACTCGTCCTTAGGGGTCTCTTCGACGTTGTTGTTATCTTTAGTCGTCGCCGTAGAAGGCCGACCCTCACGCATCATCGGTGAGGTTAGTGCAATCACGTCTAAACTCATTAAACCAGTTATAAACAGTAGAATGAGATGGGGCTTCATCGTAAAAGGCCAATCGAAGTCTATCATAACTTTCTTGTTGACTTAAATGACATCGAAAGTCATAAAAAATCATTGTACGAAAATTTTCTCGCGTTAAATTCATGCTGACATAACACAGACAGTTTTCATTTTGCCGCCAAATCGTAAACAAATGACAAATTAATAAAATACACATTATTATTGGCAAAAAGTTCCATTTAAAAAATTTGAACTATTTTTTTTATTATAACGTTTACAAGTGGCCAGTTCTAATATCTTTCAGTGTCGCCCTCGTAACTCAATTGAAACAATAATTAGATTATAATTTCAACTTGTCTTTGCGAATTAATTGGATGCAGTCTTCTTCTTTTCGTGTGGTTAGTGACTAACCTGCTGTCAGAGTTATAAAGCCACCCATGGGCCTCTGACTTGGCTTCACATGCAGTCGAGAAATATCTCTCAGGCATGTCGGTTTCCTCACGATGTTTTCCTTCACCGTTTTTGAAGCAAGTGATATTATAGAATACGCACATAAATCCAAAAAGTCAGAGGTATTTTATGGACTCCTCTACGTACTTGTGTACCGGTCTCATATCTTATATATCTTGATCTTCATTTTAGTGCATCATTGGAAACATTTCATCTTTTCTCTTTGTTTGAGTAACTTTTATCAATCTAGGTATGTATTGTACATATTATTATTTTTTTCAAACATTATTCATGCCAACAACAATATCTCATTAGTCTTGAAAATTCAACATGTCGATAAAGTCCTTATAGCAAATATCTCAAAGCTTACTTATTTCTAACTACATAGTTATATATTATCATATTAATTTATTTTTGAAAAGTTTAATTTCATTTCATTTATGTATATAATATTCAGTTTCATATAGCGTGGTGACTGTATCCATTTTATTACAATTATATCAGACGTTAGACCAGTTTAATACCGTACGTACTTTTTAATTTTAAAGGTAGTTTTTAGTTTTTGTACTAATTTAAAAACCGCAGAGACGGCATTAAAATGGCTTTCTTTTTCAGTTTTTGCTACATGCATTTGTATTTCAATATTGTGGGTGGTAAAAAGCATATTATTATTGTTACTACTATTGTTATGCATTGAGAGTGAGAAATTCTACTTATCCATTAGAGGACCCAACGTATCTGTACGCTGTATATAAAATAAAAAAAATGTTCAGGTAATGATTTATACTCGTAGCATTTTGATGGTATGTATCGTATCTACAGGTAGAAGTTTAGCTTAAAAGGAAAGGCAAGTATGACTTTTCATATCATCACAGTCACTGACCATCTTCACGCGGCGTTGATCAGTACGATATTTTACTGTTTAATTTAAGATCACGTGGCAGTTTCATACTGAATTTGTTTCAATTTTATAAACAAATGCCACAATGTTGACGAGTGATAACATTCAACCGTACAGGACAGCGCCATGTGAACGGCCACTTAATGAATATTGATTAAAATAATGGTTGACATAATTATTTGGAATAACATAACATCATAACATAAAATCACGCTATAGTACACATTTTGCCACTTATGTTAAGTCCCATGTAATAAGAAGCGATTGTCATCTACCGCGCACAAATCTAGACTCCAGACTGCTATTGAGAAATTCCGTATACCCAATAATACTTTTCCCGGCCCGAGGAACGAATTCAAGACCTCATGGTCATTAGCGCTTGCAACCACTAAACCAACGAGGCAGTTATCACTATCACTACATAATTTATATATTACAAATATTATTATCAACCAAAACCCCCCGCCGCCGTGTTTGTCTGTCTGAACACGATAAACTCAAAAACTACCGAACGAATTTTCATACGGTTTTCACCAATTGACGGAGTGATTCATGAGGAAGGTTAAGGAGTATAATTCAGTAACGTTTTATGTAAATTGGCTGAAATATGACAATGATTGTTGAAGATACCGGAAAAAAACATGCTGACTGAGAGTTTTACTGATGCGCCGCGTAAACCAAAAGAGGTATATGAAAACAATGTATTGCAGAATTAATACTTTGTTTACAAGGACTAACACATAGGGCACTTTTAATCCCGGTAGTACATTCCCGTGGGATATTTTCCGACATCCACGCGGGCGAAGCCGCGAACAAAAGCTAATTTAGAATAGTGAAGAATTATTCCGTAGTTTAAATCATTGCTTGTCAGTACCTCAAGATTGTCAATTTATTCGGATATAATTATTTTCAGAGGCACAAAAAAGGGTCTGCAAGAATGCATCTTTCAAGAAGATAACTAGCACAATTGCAATTTGTGGTACCGTTGAATTATTAAATATTTTGTACAAAACTATGTAGTCGTTAACGAATTGTTTTAATAGACTTCCTCTCTCTCTTTCACACTCTGCAAAATGTAATAAAAATTACAAAATATCTCATATAGGGGCATTGTACTCATCATTATGAACATCTTATAAGAAGGGATCAACTGGAATCGCGAATAAAATCAGCTGGTCCTTACAATCTGTCGTATTATGCGTCCTTAAATATATGGAGAAGCAGTTTTTTTATTCAAGATTTCATGGTTGGTCAATTACACCTAATTATTAAAGAACACGCCTCGTACAGTCTAGACAAACCGCGACATTCAAACAAAGGTCGAGACAGGCTAATGATCATAATGAACTATTTATCACATTGAATCTACCTATAAAAATAACGTTTGGTTAAACGATTTTCTATTGATTCAGTTGTTCATTCGAGTCCGTTAAGTCTACATGAAATGAAGTCAACAGGAAAAAAACACTTAGATGAAAGAAACTGTTATCGAGTGACATTCCCGTTACACGACTTGGTTGACAAAGATGTTCAGTCAATGCTTTTGCCTTTAAATCTCATGCAAAACATTCTGTTCTGTCCCAAGTATTGTATTAAGGATAACTTCATATATCCAAACAGCCCAACATCGATTGTGGTGACATTTTGTGGCGCGATAATATCCATTTTATTACTCTGTTATCGAATCTACGAGCTTTATACTAACAAATTTATTAGGAAGCATTTTTTTATAGCATACATCGGCTCTTACTTCGACTTGTTCTTCTACTGCATTGGATTCATCGTAAACTGCGTCGTCAATGTGTGGCAAACGAAAAGAAACATATTGTTTATCTTAAAAATTCAAGACGTGCACAGATGTCTTAATGAAGAGATTTATTTCAAGCGCTTCATCGTTTGGAATTGGATCAGTGTCATCATTATCTTCGTGTTTTATATTACCGTTGCTGCTAATGTTTGTATTGCATTTAATATGACTGTTTTCAATTTCATTTGTTGGTTAGTTATTATGTGTTTTGACGTAAACATGGCTTACGCTATCAGATTTCTAAAGCTCTTAAGCAATAAAGTTGATTTATGGAACATTCAAGCTCAACATTTGCAACAGATGGATCATAGTGACAAGGAATCTTATTGCAAAATAATGTTTCATGCTTATGTTAATATTTTGGAGTGTTATAAGATCTACAAAACTTCCTTTCAGCATATGGTACGTACGCTTTTTCCTGTAAGAAAATACATAACCAATGACTGTAAATAATTGTATTAATAATTATTCGTTCGACAAAATTATCAATAAAGGTATGCAAAATATCTTCCTTATCTGCTCAGAAAGAAGAGATCGAACCAGTATTTCGAAAATAAACTCACTTGTTATGAAATTCTAGAAACCAGATGTAAGAATTTTTTTATGAAAACGAATTCTTAATCAAACATTATGAATTTCAGATCGTGTATCACACGCTGGAATTTCTTGTTCTTGCTTTAGTCAAAGTTCAAATGGCTATTGACATTTTAAAATTAACTACGCTCGGTGGCAAATTTATATATGTGAGTAATTCCCCATTTTAGATCATTACATTTAATTTGATTTTTTTTCTATATTTTCTATAAGAATCCATTCGTTATTATAGTTACAAAGGTACAGTCACGCTGCACGTCAGTGTTAACACTTTGACATTGGGCTGGCTTAGCATAGTACGAAGTTTCAGTAGAATAAGTTACCTAAAACTCGCCGACCCTCCTTCTCTTGTGTCTTGAGATATACAGGGTGTTAGCGTGAATTTCAATGCTAAGGTGAATTTTTATCAAAATTTCTATAATTTTTTTTGATTACTGCGACGTTTATCTTTCAACGACAATAGTGAAAAAAGATAAAAATTCGATAATAGAAACATTTATTTACATAATTAAAAAAGTTCATCATCCATATGCTTATTTTAAGAACTCTTTTTACCTGTGAGTACAATGAATAAATGAATATGAATTATCAGGCCAACGATGGGTTCGTGGAAATTGTCCCGACCCGTCATATATATATAGAAATAAGGAGGTCTCCGATCCTTCTCTCCTACATGAGAGGACGATACGTGCAAGTACCGGCAGCTTAAAAGACGTCTCTAAGTCCTTGAAAACGACCTTCACCACTTTAATATTTAACGAATTAAGAACGCGATACAATGCAACATGGGCTCCAAGGTCATTGCAAGAGATCTGTCTATTGGGCAGAGCCATGTTTACGAAACTGAAGAGCGATGATGGTAGAATTGTATCCTCCAAACCTAAACTTTTGAGGGAGAACGACAGGTTCTATGGACAGTTGTACAAGTCAAACAGTAACCCGCTGCGAATATGAAACGACTCAAGTGCAAGATTAATCCGACACTATACCGAAGACAACCCGGACATCAGCCTGAACGAGATTAGGATGGCTCTTGTGACTGTTTCAAAATTACCTAAAGCTGATAAAATTTTCTTTTTTCCTATTTAAGCTAATATTTGTGTTTAGGCTGTTTTAGGTCGGTCTGTAGAGTTCGTATCCAGACAAGACAATCTCCCACCAGAGATTAAATGAATTCCAAATATGAAGAAGTCCAATGCCTTATCTTATTAGTAGAGCAAAGAAAGGATGAAAACCAATGATAAATAAGACTAAGGAATAAAAGCAAGGTGGACCGATGAAATGTGGCTGAATGTGTCTGAAATGGTCTTTTGAAGAAAGAACGACATAGTTATGAGTGGACCTGTCCAGTCAGTGCAAGCGTTTGTTAGTAATCGTGGAGCTCAACTCATGACCTTGTGATGACCTTGTGAAGGCTGCAGGAATCCATTGGATGCGAGAAGCACAAGATCGGTCGATATGACCACGCTTGGGGGGGGGCCTTTATCCAGCAGTTGACTTCTTCCGGCTGAAATTATAAACATTCGATACTAACGATATCGCAACGCAAGCAAGCATGAAAAACCCAGATCACACGTAGTCACACTGGGTTCGGTATATGCACTATATTCTGTATGTGTAAGGAAATTCTTAGTTATCTGTTACTGGTTATCAAACATTCGATATCTTATACCTAAAAATCCTGACCTTCTGGTTTTGTTACCACTGACGTGCAGCCTACCTTACCTAAAGCAGATTATTTTTTTAATTTTTCAGCAGTATTTCAATCTAGTCCATGAATCAAGTGTTTACATGAATCGATATTGGATCAGTGTACAATTTCAAGCCAGTGCAGCATCCAGTAATTAAGCTAGCAAGTAATTTTTTTGAACCGGTGTTGCTAGGTTGAAACACGGGATAAAAGTGAATCAGCCTGTACTGTTTAAAGGTACAAGTTTGAGCCGACTGCAGTCAGCAGCAGCAGGTGACTGACGTGTCACCGTGAAGTGTCACGGCGACCAGTCGTGAGTGGTTTCTAAGTATTTCGATGACATACCTTCGGTAGTTAGCGACACGGTATTTCATAGAAAAACTAGACACCAGTAGGGTCGGGACGACACGTCTGAACATGGCTGCTGCCTGCAGTCGACTACGGACTTGTACCTAAATGTGAAAGCGCAAAAGAAGCTCACAAAATAAAAATAAATCTTACGTTGTTGCAATTTGCTGGTCAGTATCAGTTTGCCTGTTGATTCAAATGATGATTTGAATACAACTTCTTAAGTTAGAATTGGCCTCAAATGTCATGAAACAGTCATTCAGTAGGCTAATTTGAACTAAGAGAGTTGTATTGATGGTTCGCGAATCATATTTACCTACATACAACCTGACACTGACCTGCAAAACAATGTAAGAAAATTTGAATTTCACATAGATGAGTAAAACTGTATTATATTTTTTTTTTTTTACTTTTTGCAGTTCGCTGTATTATTTTCCATTCTAATCTTGTACGCCTTTTTTTTTTTTTTTTTTTTTGGGTGGGAAATCATCAAATGACTCCTCCCGCTCTGGGCAGAGCGAGAGGGAGTGTCAGACTTTTACTGACTAAAACCCACCCGTGTTCCTTCCGTTGCCTATGTGCTGGGGCCGCGATATCCCTCTCAGACAAACCCGCAACCCCAGCAGGCATTGGTCCTTCCGGACCCCGTCAGTTGTTGCTGACATCCCTTTGAGGCGCGCGTGGAACACGACGCGCCGTCGACCCGGGCCTGGTCCTTATCGGACGGCGAGCTGCCCATCGCTCACCGTCCGCAGGCCCGCGCCTACGGTGGCCGGAAGTCAGCTTGTGACTCCCGACGCCCGGGGCGTCTCCTGCGGCGACTAGGGGCGCGAGGGCGTGCAGCTTCAATCTCCCTCGCGCGCTCCGCCTCCTCCTTCGCGAGCATAACTGCTTCGCAGAAGGAGGTGACGGCCTCCCATGCACTCTCGCTCCGGACCATGGCCTGAACCAGGGCCGGACGCGAGAGATCGCCGCCGCCGATCGCCTCCGTGAGGACACGGCGGTGCTCCGCCCAAGCCGGGCAGACCTCCACCGTATGCTCCACCGTGTCCTCCGGGCGATCCACACAATGGTGACACCCGGGCGTTTCCTCCCGCTTGATCCTGAACAGGAACCTCCCGAAGCAGCCGTGTCCGGTGAGGACCTGCGTCAGGCGGAAGGTGAGGACGCCGTGGCGCCTCTCCAGCCACTCCTCAAAGAGGGGCCTTACCGCCGCAATTGTGGCGTGCCCAAATCTTGTACGCCTGGGTAATAAAAAGTTTGGTGATTGAAATTATTTTGAGCTTGTACTGTGAAACGTTCTACATGGCGATGAATAGTGCTCAAAACACGTGCGCAGTCATTTTAAGATCAACTTGCACAGGTATTTTATAGTCAAATTATTAAAAACTACACGTATTGTTTTTTTAAAGAGATAAAAACCCTGACACCAGGTTACTCACTAACCACACGAAAAAATGGAAGGAGAAAATAATATTACTTAATTCTATGAAAATGTGATGTTAGTATACAGGGTATAAACAGACCGATCACAAAGCCTCACATTCAGTTTCATCAAATTAAGTATTGCAATAAAATAATTCCTGGGAAATTACTTCTAATTAACATAGAATGACTTTTAGTTTTGGTGTGAAAAATTGCTGCTTACGGTAACGCACCGACGACACATGAAAATTATTGTGCTCATATGTGATGCACGCAACGGAACAGGGGTTGTGATCGTCGAAGACGCCTATGGGCGACGGCATGTACACGCGACTTTAATCTCTATTTTTACTATTATAAAGGGCTAATCTGGTCTGTGGGTTGTTTCTCTATGGGGCCTGACGGAAGTTAAATTATAGCATTTCAAACTTATTTTCGTAAAAAAAACAAAACTGTGACCCTCAATATATCCGTAACCAATAGGTTACCAAGTATGGCCCGATAACAATTAAAAAATACGGGCAGAACAAGAAGCGACGTCCGCCTTTTACACTCGTTATAGACATAGACAATAATATATTGTTGTCTATCAGGATGAAATAGTCGCTTATGTTATAATTTGAATATTGCAGATGCTGAGAGAAAGTTGTGCAAGAACATTCAACGTCTACATCGAGCGAGATTCGATAAGATGAATGTCTGTGGAATGTTCTACGTTAATGCTTCCTTTCCGATAAAAATGTTGGCTTTACTTACTAACTATACTTTTGTATTGCTTCAGTTTGCCTTTCTATAATCATTACATCACGGACAATTTTCGTTTTGATAAGGACGGATGTCACGGAGGCAGGATATGAACGTAAATCTACTTAATAAAAATTTCGAATTCATTTATTCATTCACTGACAGACATTGGGTCTAGAAGGATGAAATTTTGCACAAGAGTTCCTAACAATAACGTATTATATTAGCCCTTATTGTCCCACTGCAGGGCAAAGACCTACCTTTTATTTTTTCACTCAACTCGATCCTAAGCAATCCTTCGTATAAGCGTCAAGCTCGTCCCGCCATCTACGCCTGGGTCTTCCACGATGCCGTTGGACGTTTTCAGGAACCCATGTCCCGGTGTAAATAAAAAAAATAAAAAATAAAAAAATACTTAAACCTAATTATTAATTACTTTCACGACAGAATAGCGTACTTTAAGAATCTTTGACACGGAGAAACTTGGTAATGACACGCGTTGCTTCTCTCTGGCGCGAGCCAACAAAACTGAATTTAAATAAGGAACATGAAAACGAAGACTTTGGTGTCATTTGCCTTGTTCACAAACAAAACTGTTACAAGGATCTTGGGGCGCTTGAATGACGTTGACAGGGAGGTGCGGTTGTTAATCATTAGTGCAATTGATTTGTGAAATTAATTGAAAAAAAAAAATTGCGGCGTTAGTTCATCATGCTGACATCTTCTACTGACACTCCACATTTGTTAGGCTTGGTATAACCTTTTATAACAAGCTACCCTCTTCTTTGCTAGATTTGCCTTTTAATGCGTTTAAAACGAAAGTAAAATCCAAGCTTTGTTCAAAGGCATACTATTCTATCAACGACTACTTAAATGATAAGAAGAGTTGGTCGCTGTGATTAACTCAAGACAATGTTTATGTTCTTTCTCCATATAGCTACTGACAAGTTATAAAAGTGCTGATTCTCAGCCTAGTTTGAATAAATGACTTTTGATTTTTTAGAATTTTGACAGATAGCTTGAAAAGAAAGGTGACATAATGATAAAAAATAAGTTAATGCCAAGGCATTAACTTATTTTTAGTCTATGCGTTCTGCAATCAATTGTCGAGCAAATGAACACTGACGTCAATTTGCCCAGTGAAAACCATTTCATACAACTAGCATAGAATTATGATTTGGATATACTGACAGTTTTAGTAAGTAGCCACTTTGTTACCTGACTTTACATCTACGGAAGTTAAAAGTCTAACTTAAATTGACATTGACAGAGAGATAAAGATGGAAATAGCCTAAATTAAGTTGTTCTCAATTGTACAATAAGATATTTGAAAACCAACACCAAGTGGGACCCAAAAAGCAGTACATGACCTCGCGGAAGGCCAAGAAGACATGGCCGTATAAACTAGACTTAATTAAGTTTAGCGTGCATTCTGAAACTTGGCAACGTCGCAAAAAGCTATAAAAGTTATGAAATATTCGCTCTGTAGAGAACTGCTAACGATTACAATTAAGTATATTGTTCATTATCGAGTCATCATTCTAGCGTTAGTGACAGAAACATAATATTATTATATAAATTCGATATCCGTATTTCACATACTTTACCAACCACTCAGAAACTATTAGTATTTTACATCATAACGCCTTCGATGGAACGTCATAAATAAATACTTTAAAAAATGATTGCCCTCAAAAAATATTTGGAAAAGGCAAAAAGAAAATTGATAGATGATTTTATGAGCATTTTTTTTCCCTTATACTTTATCGGAATAATCTTGTGCGAGCCAGAATTTAATATCAGTGATAAGATAAAAGATAAAGTTTGTAAAATGAAAATCATGTATGCTGTGATCGGTAACGGTGTATATTTTTGTTTGTTATGGGCAACTATCATATACAATCCATTTCGTTCCTTTATGTTCAAAATGTTCTTCTTATTTATTTTCTTCTTATTTAGTTTTAACTTAGCAGCTTTGTGTTATACCAACTTATACAGGAGCTATTCAATTGTGCGCATAATAGCATCACTCCAAGGAATCAATAATTGCCTTTACAGCACCAGCGACTTGAGAAATTAAAAAAAAAAAAATTGGGCTTATTTTTGTTTAATAATTTTTCTTTGGCTAACTAATGTGACTGGAAAATTGATTTTCGACTCACACTGGACGTGGGTCAGGGCCTTTTATGGTTCTACATCCATAATTTTTGATTTAGGGATTGCTCATACACTAATGGTAATTTATATTTTGACTCGCAAACTTGAAAAATGGAACAGTATCGTAGAAAACATGAATTTTGGCAATGAAGACGAAGAAACAACCATAGACAAAGAAACAAAAGTGAAGAATAAGCATGAAGTTATAAAGCTAACCTGCTAAGCTTGGAAACTGTCAAACGAAATATCTGGATTCCAAGTAAGTAACACTTTTATTAATATAGTTAAATGATGATCAAAAAGAGATGTCAAAAGACAACAACATAAGTATATTTTTTATTTTTTTATTTGATAGGTACACCAACGACCTATTCACTAGAACATTTTCATAATAAAAAATAACATAAGCATTGATTTATGGTGAATTAGTCACTTCATAAAAAATAGTTTTTATATACACGTTTTAAAAATATTTTATACGGATAGAAAAATTGAATTGAAACAATGAATAAAATGAATAAAACATTAAGTTAAAAACAAAATCATAATCGTAATTAGAATAAAAAAAATATATCAAGAATTAAAATCAAAATTATCAATAGAACAAACTTAAAACATTGCAATAAAAAATAAAAATGTATACAGCAAAATTGTTATTCAAAATGGTAGAACGCGATAACGAGTGCATTATAAGAAAATTCCAATATTATTGAAGAATTCTACCATTTACCCTACCACTGAATTCCCCGGTCCCCTGCCACATGTGCTTGCCGCACATGTGACAAAAAACCAAAAAACTCAATAGCAAAAATTAAATACTAAAAATTAAAAAAGTAAAAAATTAAAAGTAAATAGTAAAAGTAGATTATGTATGACATATGATTCGTCGTTAATAGTAATAAGTTTTTTGCGAA
Organism: Agrochola macilenta; assembly: GCA_916701695.1. NCBI lineage: Eukaryota > Metazoa > Arthropoda > Insecta > Lepidoptera > Noctuidae > Agrochola > Agrochola macilenta. The sequence goes on along the minus strand of OU753572.1, from coordinate 3,557,844 downwards.
ATTGGGAAAAGGAGTCTGTAAATATAATCAATATTGTTGCAAATATCTATTTTATTATAATTAGCCATTAATCGATTCAAGGGGGCATTGAGACCAAGGTTGGTTCTTGTATATCTTCTTTAAATTGTATAAAACAAAAAACTCCGATATTTTGACACCATGTTGTCACATTAGGAGGAACATAGTATCCGTGTGAAGCAGTGGCTGGTCGCTAGTACCGCATACTCACTTGAACGTCGCCTATCTTCGTTCGTAGACGTGATAAGTCAATTTATTTGATTTCAGCTTCTGCTCCATTTCGTCTCTACATTTATCATGTTTGTCATGTACATTATGATGATATTAATATTTTCGTGTAAAAATAAGGTTAGTATTCAGCAAGGTTCGAGGTGGTTAGTTTTGTTGGTTTTTGCAGCTGCCGACTATTTCTGTTTTGTGCTCTTTATTGTATTGTTATTATTTTGTTATCTACTCAAGTTTTATATATATTTTTTATGCACGTGTTTCTGTGGCAAATAAACTTATTTTTCTTTCTTTCTTTTTTTTGTTTAATTCATTTTATTTACTGATGATATTATCTACAACCGCACATTTTGCTACTCACCTTATTATCAGCCTTTACGTAGCAATCTACTGCTGGATTAAGAGCTCTCCATTCACAGGTTCATCCAGATGCTACCAGCAGGCAAAATATGACAAATTATTGTGTTTTTTAAATTTTTATTCCTCGCCAATTTTCCGAGTGTAATGACAAACTTTGCATGCTTGCATCACAATGTACTATTTTAGATGGATAGAAATATCATCATCAGCCACACATTCGGAGTAACCATGTGCCTGTGCAAGTTGATCATAGTGGAGGGGACAATTTGTTATGCCTGTGAAGAATTTTATAGAGGAACAGCAAGAGCCAGATGTAATGCTATTTTGAAATCATCACGAGACAGTTAGTTTTTGCACAGTAGTTAAACGTTTTTTTTTGTTCACTTTTTCTTTGGTGTAGTGGTCGCAATCATGACTGCTAGATAAAGTCCTTTCTAAGTGCAAGATTCACAGATCGTACTTTGCTCAGTACTCTGCTCTCGACGCTTGACGTGTCCACACGTCGGGTCCGGGTTCGCAACAAGTCAATCGCCATTCTGAGGATGCCTCGTTGAGAGGTGAAACACGTGTCGATTTCTTACAGGGTTTTTTATGAGTCTTTAAGAACAGTTAAGCGGATTAGGTTACTATACAGGGTGGATTTTTGAGATGGGGCAGTAAAGACAGCTACCTTAACCGTTGTAGCTACAGGAAAACAGCCTTAAGGCAGTATAACGAAGCATCGAAGCGTGATGAATTGGACATTACATGCAAAATGTCAAAGTTTAAAAAAGGTTTAAAAGCCATAAATATCCAAGCCATCATTCAATAATTTTGTCTGTTGTCTTTTATGATTATTATTTTATTATTATTATTTTATTTTTATTCTTAATGTTTTTATTATTAATTTGTTTTGTATCTCATTTTAATTCGATCTCTGATATCATGTTGTATGTTGTGATTTATTCATTGTTATATTTTCGCTTTGTCAAACTAAATGTTTTACCTAGATTATAAGAGAATGATGTGGTCTCCTATAATTGGAAGCGCACACTGTATTTGTCCCTATTCCTAATTTGTAAACTTGCATGTAATTGTGTAGCCTCTGTTGGAGATCCAATAAATAAATAAATAAATAAATTAAGAGACTGTTCACTTTTTGAAAGATTTCGATCTGCATTCACAGATTAAAAAAAAAATATTAAAAAAGTTACAGTCAGCAAGAAAATGGGCAGTTTACACAAAAATCTTTTTTGATGCCAATCGATCCTGTTTCTTATAAGGATCAAAAAACTCTACTAGACCAACTGAGGTTTGAGTACTAGAAAAGTCAGAAATCGCAAAAAACTTTTTCCATATTTTCGTACGAAATGTGACTCCAACTTACTATATTACGATGATACAGTGGCCGGAACTAAACTAAAACCAATTGAACTTGAAATTTTGAACGAATAGTTATTAGTAGTAGTATAACCTATGTTGCTTTTGGAAAAAGTTTTTGCATAGGTAGTTCTTTTTGTTGCAATTTCTGTCTTTTGTAGAGGATAGTCTTGTATAACGTTTTCTAAACAAGTCTGAAAGTTCTTAATAATTTGAGGTCATTTTTAGAGTTCTGTACCTCAAATGGAAAAAACGGAACGCTTTTAGGATCACTTCGTTGTCCGTCCGTCAGTCTGTCACGACCCTTTTTCACAGGAACGCGTGTAGGTATCAAGTTGAAATAACATCAAATACGTAGTAGGTCTGTGGTCCCTTGAAGCTCTAAAAAATCAAGCTTCAAGTGAACGCAATAAAAAATACGGCCATTTATACGCATAATTATTTTGCTACTCGCAAATAAATCAAAACCTACAGGGTAGTTCCCGTTAACCTAGAATTATGAAATTAGGCAAGAAGCAAGGTCTCATAACACAAGTAAAGGGAAAAGTCCGAAAAATCTGAAAATCGGTAATTTGTAGTTTTGCACACAAAAAATTAACGTTTACAAACTTACACTTGCAGAAAATTGACCGTGACGTATATCGATGTATTGGAACATGTTTTTCAACTACAATGTTATAAGTTTGTCTTTGCGATAAATTTGCTTCTTTGTGCTTGTTCGACACGCACTTGGACGGTTTTTTTCTCAGAACATCACTAGCAACAAACTGTATTGTTCTTATAGTAAATAAAATTATAACGCGTATTCACTCGAAGTTCAAATTTTTTGTTTCTGTTTGGCTGGTCTGTCTATCATTATATAGTTTGTTGGAGTTTCTTTCTCACCAAAATGTATGGGAAAAGTTTTTGCAATTTCTGACTTTTCTAGTACTCAAACATCAGTTGGTCTAGTAGAGTTTTTTGATCCATATAAGAAACAGCATCGATTGGCATCAAAAAAAGTTTTTGTGAAAACTGCCCATTTTCTTGCTGACTGTACGATTTTTTCAAAATCTGTGAATGCAGATCAAAATGTCTCAAAAAGTTAAGGGCAGTCTCCTAAGATCGTTTTCTTCTAGCGACAATGGTTAAGGTAGCTGTCCTTGCTGCCCCATCTCAAAAATCCATCCTGTATATATACGTCGTCTATTGTATTTAATAATGGATTTCCGCAAAGTCACGCCTGAATCAATTAACTTGGTCAGTAAAGTAAGCTTTGCATACGAATATAAACATTTTACGTGTAAGCGCGTGTGTGTGTATAAGCTTCAAATCGTATGAACACTAGGCACAGACAATTGGCTACAAAGGGACTGGGATCTTATGTCTGCGTCAGCGAATGGAGTTCATCTGACTGAATTTTTGGCTAAAGATAAATATTTGAATTTTCACAACTTTTATAATTGCCATCGATACGCTAAGGAAGAATAAAACCGCGCTGTTGGATTTTCAACTTTTGGCGCTGAGCAGAGCCTTGAAAATTAAACAGTGCCCTTTCTTAGAGCTTTCTCTATGACCTTACTGGCTAGAAGAAAAAACACCCTATAAAATCTGTTACATTTTATTATTATATTTTTATTACATTATCTGTTACAGTGACATCGAAAAGACTCTGGAAGAACATGAAACGAATGATGGATGTAAATATAGTAAAAATGAATGCGTCCGGACTATTTACTATTGACGCAGTGACAATGATACATTTTTGTTCTATTATCACAAGCCACATTATTATATTACTGCAGTTTGCTTTTCTGTAACAGCGCGATCACACATGGATGAATCGCCTTTTTTATGGCATGACCGCAAATAAGTCTCATTTTGCTTTCTTCTAATATTATTGAATACTCTAATGAAATTCCTATTTTGGGGTCTTAAATAGCCAAGTAACTGCGCCCAACTTCGATGTAATTCTAAACTGAGATAAAATTCTAACCAAACCGAACTAAGCTCGGACAGCCCGATTAAATGCTAACCCATTTGGGGTTAGCATTTAATCGGGGTGCCCGAGCTTAGTTACTGTGACCAATTCGGCTCGCGCGTGGTTGTTCCCGGCTCTTACCTAACCTAACCCGTATGGTCGGAGTACCCTAGCTTAGTTACTGTGACTAACTGTGACAAAAGGCCCGAGAGAAAAAAGGCTCATTTATTTTAAAATAATGTGCATCATTAGTAACCCAATTTTTCTTAAGAAGTTCTTTAATTTAAAAAAGCGTAGGTAGGTACATCATTAGAAGGTCAATAAGTTTTTAGAGGATCTGTTAAATATTTCCATTTTTTTATGAGCGTTAATAGGATGTATTGTATGGCCCTAAAACTTCTACGACTACGCCAGTTTTCAAAAAAATATTTACTACTATCTTTTTATGAATAAATACAATTCTTAAGCGATGTAAAATAAATTTTCGCTGTTCTAAGTTATGGATTTACATGGCTTTTTTTTTCATGATATAATTATTTTGTATGGTCAAAAATAATTTATTTTTTTATCTTATTATTCATGCATTATACATTTATTTATTCAATTAGCTAAATTCAAATCAATGTCAAATTTTGGTTACGATGTGATAAAAACTAATTAAAATACCTAAATTATTATAGTGTGAGCAGAGTGAACAAGTTGGAATTTAAAAAGAAAGATAACGACCACAAAATAAATGTTATAATTCTATAACCATAAAATTAACAAAATAGATCTTAATTTAAACACAAGTTCCTAAATACGCCTAGCTAAAACCCGTCCTAACACTCCAAGCGCCAAAATGAAATGACCGAGGAAATGAGCTCGCCGCTTCAGCTGTCCGTCTGCACCTCTCTTGCGCCTCGTGTCGTCATTCAGCCGCCACGCCTACAATCGCAGGATTCTCCGCTAATACGGCCTCTCCTGACAGCGGCGCGTCCTCGCCCGCTTGATTTACTGGTGGAGTAGCTTCACTGGACCCTGGTGGTCCTGAAGGAACATTTTCACGACCATTTTCATTAGTGCCTGAAACAGTTACATTGTTTGCATTAGTTCTACGTTCGTTTTCAGTCGTATAACTGAAGGAAACAGAGGCCTCAGCGTGCTTCAGTACAGTAATACTCCACTAAGCTCTTGGATAGAAGAGCTATATCGTAATAATTAGCCATTTATCAGAAACAGAGCCCTCGGGTTGTTACTGACTCACATCGAGTCCCAAGTACTGATTACTGAGAACATTAAGACAGAGCCCTCGGGATGTCCAAGTACTAAGCGTCACGAAATCCTTGATCTGATGACACTCATCTGAACTTGTCATCATTAAGGCAGAGCCCTCAGGATGCCAAAGCCCTTTTGAAACTCACATGACAGAGGCCTCGGCATGTCCCAACTCAATTACCAAATTCATTTCATGTATGAAACAGAGGTCGACATGTCTCAAACAAGAAATAAATAGGTAAAACTACTTACTCTCAAAAAATGCATTGCACATATCAGACGTCCACTCTCCACGCCACAAAGTTATGTACCTACTCTGCGGCCGCTTGCGAGAATTTACCATACGAATCCGCTATAAGTTTCAGTTCATAACGTCCATGGGGCAATACCTTAATAATTTGATATGGGCCACGCATACATGCGTCTAACTTGCCCTTGGACTGGCTGCTTTTGTACACAAACACGACGTCATGAACAGTGAAACTACGCGGCGGCTTTCGCTTTTCATTAACGCGGGCGTCTTGTCAAACTCTGTTCTCGTCCAGAAGTTCGGTGGCGCGTTGTCTGGACAGCTCACGCACGGACTCCCGGTTGGGACTCGTTCCTTCCAGGGCCACATCGCGCACAATAGAGCGTAGGACGGGTGTCGTAGCTTGGCTGCCGGATAATAAATTCATAGGTGAATATTGAGTAGATTTATGCTTTGTAATGTTCAGAGTGAGCTGTAATTAGTCTAATACATCTGACCACTTTAAACTTTATGCCGGAAATACTGTCGGAAATTTTGTAGTGGTTTGACCACTGCCAACGTTTCCAACTCGTAAGAGTAGTAACGTGGCTCTGCCCCCTGAGTTACTTTACTGAAATACCCGACCGGTCTTTTGCGTTTATTAATATCGGTCTGTAATAGCACCGCACCATATCCCACTGCAGAGGCGTCTGTGTGCACCTCCGTCGGGAAAGACGGATCAAATATTGCTAGAGCAGGGTCATTTGTTAAACACTTTATTATGTCTTGACGAACGCCTTTGCGAAGGAGATGTGTAATGCAAGCAGTCCCGACTGAATAATTAGGTACCTAAATATCGTCTAAAATATCCAGCCAGCCCTAAGAATTGCCTCACTTGCAGTTACCTAGGATTGGGGCATTGGTTAATGAATCAACCTTGTGAGTGGGACGGCTCGGTCTAACCTGACCGTTACTAATTAATCTACCTAGAAATTCAATCTCCTCAGCGAGAAAAATACACTTTTTCAGGTTTATGGAAAACCCTGCTTGAGTTAATGTTTGTAAGACTTCTTGTAAATTTCGTAACCCTTCATCTACTGTCAATGACGGTAATAACACATCGTCGGCGTACACTAAAATCTTGCCCGATTTAATAAACGTTCGCAGAGTATGGTAATACGAGTACGTTGATAGACAACTGGCACGTTGACCAAACCATAAGGCATCTTTAAATACTCAAAGTGGCCTTCAGGTGTAACGTCATCTTAATTTGAAGAAAGCCTGTAGCCATATCAATACTGGTGAAGAATTTACTTTTACCTAAGCAGTCTACATAATCATCGATCACAGGCAATGGATAACGATCCTTTACAGTTATTGCAATTAGTGCGCGGTAGTCCACGCACATTCTATCACTGCCATCCTTTTTCTTTACTAGCAATATCGGACTGGAATATTCAGATTCAGATTCCCTTATAATATTTTTGTCAAGTAGTTCCCGGATAATATCGCGCACACGCAACTTTTCATCATGAGATAGTTTATACGGTCTGTAAACTATAGGTGCACTACTATTAAGCTTAATATGCATAGAACCAGTATTTATAGTAGTTGTGGCTGTACCAGTAATAAGGAATTCTGAGAAGTCCGCGATAATTGATAACAAATGTTCCTTTTCAATACCTAACAACGGTGTTTGAATAAGAGGGTACATGTTCGATTTTATGGGTAATACGAGTACCCGAACTATTCGCATAACACACTGCTGGCCTTTCGATCTTATGTACGTAATTCCGTCTCTGTTTAGGACATCGGTACCAATAATAACAGGAGTACTCATATAAATATTTATCGGCGGCGATTACATAAAATTCAATTTCTATGGTTAATTCAAGAAACTCGACGATCAACACTGTGTAATGACTTGATTGTATTTTCTTTTCGCCTAACCCACAAAACATACGAAATGACGGTATTTGTTTGCATTGGAAATGTTTGATAAGGCTACCTATCTGAAATAAGGGATCGTCGTGCATAATCTGCATACGTAGTGTAGTGGTCCGAATTGGTACTCATGACTTGAAATTAAATGTTTGCTACGTCTACCCTACGCGGACACAAAGGCTTAAACTCTCATTTAAAGTTTGAACAACTCCGATCATTTGTGAATCACTAATTTTGCCACTGTTTCGCGTCTACTTTTAAACAATTTCCTATCCTAGCTAAGCATTCTCGATCATCCCAACAATTTAAACTACGCACATGATCGACTTCGTTACACCAAACGTCAATATCATTAATAGCAGGGTCAAAATTAGAAATATAAAAATGGTTCGATCTTACCGTACTTAGCTTGCCAATCGCACTTACAATCCGATCGGTCATTTTACCCATCGTATTGTAACGACAAATCGGTAGTCGAGACACCGAGCAGCGATGGCGCGGGCGCTGCCGCTGTGACGGGCGTTGGCGGTCACGCGCCGGCGCGGCGCTTGGCGACAACGTGGCGCCACCGCCATCGCACGACCCCCGCGCTCGATGCCGTTACTACTTAGGTTGCTACCCAAATTTTGCTAATGAATTAATACGGGTCAACATAACTTGAAGAGTTTGTCGTAAATCTAAATCTGGTGTGCGGTCCCGCGTCCTGCGGCTGATTTTACTTTTACTCCGTTTGGGCATTTTGCTAGTACAATATTCGAACTGCAGAACGTACCCGTGGAGGTCACTACTATAAAGAATTACCTAACTAAAATGCAATAACTCGTCAGAATGCCAAATCTCAGTGTAGATAGCTATGAGAGCTATCCCACTTCTGATGTGAGCAGAGTGAACAAGTTGGAATTTAAAAAGAAAGATAACGACCACAAAATAAATGTTATAATTCTATAACCATAAAATTAACAAAATAGATCTTAATTTAAACACAAGTTCCTAAATACGCCTAGCTAAAACCCGTCCTAACACTCCAAGCGCCAAAATGAAATGACCGAGGAAATGAGCTCGCCGCTTCAGCTGTCCGTCTGCCCCTCTCTTGCGCCTCGTGTCGTCATTCAGCCGCCACGCCTACAATCGCAGGATTCTCCGCTAATAATAGATATAATTTTACCTGATACTAACAAAAATGGTAAAATGCTCAAGGTCAAATTATAAATATGAAATGTAATTTTAACAAATAAAACAACGATACAAAATTATATTTAAATATTTAATATTTAAATATTTAATATTCAATATTTTGTGATTTTAATTGCTTCTAATATCTTTATTGACCTATAATATATTTTATTCAAAAAATAATTATAGTGGTTGGTAGGCCACGTCAGTGGTAGTAAAACCAGTCCAAATCAACTCAAGGTCAAAGTGTTCCCAATGACGTGCGGCCTTCTATACTTGGGTTTGTTCTGTAAGTGCTCATAACATATATTGTAAGAACAGTAAAGGTTACTTCGAACCTAACTCCAGTTACTTTTAAGTCCTGCTGGGGTTGCGGGTTTGTCCGAAAGGGATATCGCAGCCCTGGCACACAGGCAACGGAAGGAACACGGGTGGGTTTTAGTCAGTAAAAGTCTGACACTCCCTCTCGCTCCGCCCAGAGCGGGAGGAGTCATTTGATGATTTCCCACCCAAAAAAAAAAAAATTACTTTTAAGTACTAGGATTACAGAAATGCAAACTGCAACAGCACAACAGTATAGTTGGTGAGAAGTGCCATCAAACGTAGTGTAAAACAAATGTCTATGTAAAACATTCTAAAGGTGCTCATCTTGCTAAATGACGCTCGGTGTAAACGAAGAACGTTTTTGCAATACTTCTTTTCCTCGTCTGTAAATAAAATAATTATCATTATCAGTATGTTTATTGTTGTCAAGCTTTATTAATTGCAACGTTGCACTGATAGGGTTAAATAGATGATGAAAGTTTATTTGAAAGTTCATATTTTTTTAGTTAGAAACAGGGAACTTAGATTTATGTTTATATGTAACAGGCTTCGATGGGAAATCCCAACGGGTACATTTGTGTAGAAGAAAACTGTAATTATGTTCTTCCCTGGGCGACCTCTTTTACCATGAACTGTACTACTACTTCAATTTTAAGATTTTACACTATTGCAATGATCACTGTTAGATTAATAAATAAATATAGTTAAGGTACCTGTACAATTTGATGCCAACACAATCGCGCATGAATCCTTTGCATTCTCTACTGTAAGATAGAACTCTTCGAGTTGCAAACTGAGTGTAATTTGCAATATCAAGTTTTTTATTATCCAAGCGTAAAGCAATCCTTGTACATGACGCTGTAAAAACGAAAATTAAAATGAAGTTACGTTTGTAATTATTTCCATTCCTCCTTGTTGGACTATCCCATGTATCTCCCATACACAGTATGAATCCTCATAATGTACACCATTGATGCTGTAATTAACGTGGCTTAATCTACTAGGCCCAACTTATCTAAAAAGTAGGTACCATCGACTCGAAAAGAAAAAGAACCATTTTTTTTTGTAGCTTTCTCCATGATATCCATTTCTTCATTCAGTCTTTAGAGAATCCATCTTATTCGTATCTCCCTCCCCTTCGTGATCAAGTTTTTTATGTATCTTTTTAGTGACTGGTTGCTTTAGTTCATATCGTAGGTATTTTTTTAATGTTTTCTTAACAAAAAAGATTTTAAAATAAAATGTGGTAAATTTGTACTCACTGGCTCGTTTCTATTAAAAACAAACGTGGAAAAATCTATCAAGATCTGACAGATGACCAATTCATGGAAGAAAGATTCTGCCGTCTTAAAAAGTATCTGAAAAACGTCAATAATTTAATTAAAAGAATCGCATACCTGAAGATAAAATTGGAAAGCGGTAATCTAGGAGTTTTGTGGAAATCGCTTGTCAATGTTTGGGGATGTTAGATGGAGGAACTAGTGACATGTCGCGAGAAAAGTTGAAAGTATTCATTGAAATGACAAGAAAATGTAGGTATGGTATGAAAGCAGGAAATTATGGATTTAGTGAAAGATGATAATAAACAGTTTGGCAAAAAAGAATATGATGCGGTGACAAATGAAACTAAATATTTTACTCAATGCACACCCGACAAGTTGCAGGTTTTGAGTCACCCACTAGCAGTGTTTACTGTTGCACATTTCTTTTAACAATTTGTTTAATTTCTTTTACTCATTTCCCATTCGAAGTGACCTGAGTGCGATAGTGGCGTCCTCATTTTTTACAACCTTTTTTTTGGCCAGCTGTAGTTAGAATGACAAGTACTGAAATAACACTTGATAGATGTATAGAGGAGGAAAATTTTAGTCCAACAGTTTATCAGATTAGATTAAATATGACAAAAGTAACAAAATTTAAAACAAATAATGGTTATTCGTTCTTACTCATCGTTATCTCAATTTATTTTGGATTGCTGCAGCGCGTCTACTTAATCCATACATCTCTATTAGCCGTCATATTAGTAGTCATAACAGCTTTCAATCATTCTATTCATCGTTTCTTTAGTTTTCTTCAGCTCTTTTAACCTACGATCAAACTCCAAACTTTCCTTACGACGATCCATACCATGACATCGGATTCACGCATATGTCTACTCACCGTTGGTTGAAAATGTTTTTGAACGATCTTGTAGCATTTAAATATTTGGGCATATGACTGATACATTCTTTTACAATACACTTTATTTTGACCACCTTCACGTAAATATATTGCTTGTCTGTTCCACAGGACAAGTTCTTCTGTTAATAGCCGAATTAATTGAATTGCATAAACTGTATCAGTATCGAGAGTTAACAGATTAATCACGTGAAAGAGCGTATACCATGGAGGATTTAGATACTTTATGTTGGTATAAATAGCAGAAACGATATAAAACCCGATGATTAAAGTGACACTGAACCAACAACAATGAGTCTTACTACTGTGCTTTTTGTTAAGAAACCTGTGCACTTCTTGAAAGGTCAGAACGAATGTAACATTCTTCTTGGTTTGAATAAAATATGTGATATAGTTCATGATGAAACCCGCACTTGCGAACATCACATCGAAGGAGGACGCGAAATATAGAAAATGTATCGTTTGGTATCGTATCATGTTGTCGTCTTGCAGTACAATAATAAAATTATAATAATGAGTTGACAAACAACATAATGTTGCACATAAGGAAATGAAATTATTTATACGATTATTTGGAGTTATAAAATCGTTTTTGATTTGATACTTTGGATGAAAAACTAGAATTTTCATTAGATTCAGAGGGAAAAGTAATGCTTGTACATCTTTGTCGACTTTGTTTTTAGGATCTTCTTTGATGCTGATGCTCGATGACGATAACATTTTATATTCTCTTCTTTTTTGTATGAAATTAGACGGTCGATGTGGTGTGGACATAAATAGAAAACCAATGAATTCGACTGATAGTCCACACATACTCCATCATATTGAAGGCTTTCATTATTTAGTAAAGTTCCGTTGTTTACGTTCAATTATGTTATTGAGTAAAAGGTGTGGACGATGACAGTTACATATGTAGGTATTTGTTTATCCTATGTATAAACATTAATGATCACTATTTATCTATGATGGAAACTTATTTTTTTCATGGAAATAACTACTGCTTAGCGGCCTGTTTCAGTTGGAAAGAAACCAAAAGAGGTGCGGTATGCATATTAGTAAGGACCGGTCAACAGTGGAGAAAGCTGCCAAAAATATCAACAAGTGATGTCTTTGAATGTTGCGACATAGAACTATTGACCCACAAAATCGTATGTGTTAGCATTTATACGTAGAGTACCAAATGCCAATAATTTCAATGAATGTGAAAAAATTAGAACGGTTATTACATATTTTGCAGAAAAATGATTGTAAAAATATTGTGTTGGTAATCAATAGAATTCGAAAATATGTTATTAAGATTTAACTTGAAACTGGAAATTTATCAACCGACTCGTCTTCAGAGCAAAACATGCATTGACAATTTTGCGTATAACTTTATCAGATTCTGTAAGGCTTCAGTATTAGAGTTAGCGTTGTCGGATCAAACAGCCCAGTTACTGAAATGCCCAATTAGCACAGTATGTGCTTTTAATCTGTGGAGTAGCAGAAGACATGACTATCATAACGATAACATCAATATATTTAAGGCCTATCTGCAGAGTCTGACGTTTTCAGAAGTGTATGCAACACATGTCCCGAATGTAGCATTTAACTCGTTTCCGTTTGTTTTGATATTTTTTCTTTACTTTACAGACAGTACTTCCCCAAAACTATCATTACAGTAAAAATGCTAATAAAATACGAAAATCACGTGGTATCAAAAAATGCAGCGAGAAAAAATGGCGATTACTGTAGCAATCTCGATTAAAACCTACTCATCAGAATAAAACGCGATTTAAAAATTTCACAAAACTCTTTTAAAAGATTATTCATTTAACTCAGCGAGCACAAAAAAATAAAAGACAAGAAATAAATCCGAAATAACATGGCAAAATAATAAATAAAACAAAGTTAAATATTCCAAAGAATGTTATTAATAAACTTAGAATGAATTATAATGAAATTATCTTGGATCCAAAATGTATTTCTAATGTATTTAATAATTATTTTATTGATACAATTCAGCCTATTATTAATTCGGGAGACAGAGTCATCTAAAATATTTTAAATAGGAAGAATTCTATGTTCATGGCTCCAAGTTTGCCAATTGATGTATAAAACATTACTTTAGCACATTAATTTATGCCCTAATGAGGTCTAAACAGTTCATATTTATATTATCCTTCATATAATCCAACTAGATTTAAGATAATAGTCTACAGTCAATCAAAGCATTTGTTTAAGATTGAATAAAAATAAATATTGTTTGTAGTTCCGGTTACATTTTCTGTTTCATGACGACGAAGTGAAAGATTACAGACCATTCCGTTCATTCGGTGAATGTGATCAGATGGGTGGTAGGAAAATAACTTATTTTTGAGGTACAGGAGGACTATAGAGGCCTCCATATTATTTATTTGTTTATTGATATGATATTTCAACGACTAACTCACAAAAACATTCAGAAACAAAGGTAGGTACATAGTTCTCGTAAAAATAGGTAAGTAAAGGTAGGTACATAGTTCTCACCACAGTCTTGGTACATTTTAAGCTGGTTCCAGCCGCTGCCAGACTTAGTGCCGAGTTGTGCCACAACATTTAGTTATTTGTGTTGCCAAATCTTCTCAACCACTACTAGGTTACACCAATTGTTATTTAAATCCAATTCGATAGGTACTGAACTAATTGTGTAGAAAAACGCCTGACAGAAAATTATATGCAATTTTTTGAAGTCTTATCAATTAACTGTTTGGCAGATAAAGTATTTTTCTTTGTTATGAAATATACAACAAAATGCGCGTTAAATTAAAATAGAGGATTTTTTTCAAAATCTAGGTCTAATATGCACCATGTTATATTATAAATTAAGCGAAGGTATTTTCCAGATCCCCTTGAAAAATCTGTGTCAAAGCCATTGTTAAAAAAATTAGAGAGTTAATGGAATACTTTCAAGCCGATTTCATTGATACAAATGTTCTGTAAAATTATTGAAAGCTATATTTATAAAGAACTCAATTTAGGAGCGAATAATATTCTTTGCAACGAATAAAAAGGATTTAGGAAAAACAAGACAATATACATGGTTATTTATGACTTTTTACACACTGTTATGACAAATATGTATAAAAACACTCCAGCGTGCGCCATATTCATATATTATATATATTTTTACAAAAAAAAACTTGATGCTTACGGTGTAAAAGGAAATGTCCTTGAGCTCTTAAAATCGTACTTTCACGATAGAAAACAAATGACGGAAATAAGCAGAATTAATATAAACGCCAGAAGAGAATCGGAGGAACGTAACGTTATCTACTATAACACGATACCCCTTGGTATGACTGGTTGTCAGACTTTTGGCTAACATTATAACATCATGCCAGTATTCCCTGAAGGGTTAGGCACCTATAGTACACCCAAATTTCGCCAGTTTTTTGGTGTTTAAGTCCCATGTAACAGGGGGCGAGCCTTGCCATCAACCTGGCACAAATCTAGCTGAGTCTAGGTTTGGCTGCTACTGAGCAATTCCAGATGGACAAACCCAATAACACTTCGCCCGACCCGGGAATCGAAGCCAGGACCTCATGCTCAGCAGTAGCGCTTGTAACTACTAGACTAATGAGGCAGTTTGGCTAAAATTCTGTTACAATAATCCTCTCTGTCTATATGTTCCATGCTTTGATATTGAAGAGCTTGAATATTCCATAGATCAACCTTGTCTTTAAGCACTTGAATGAGTATAGCACCACTGCTTGCACCACAAAATATGCTGAAAACGGTTATTTCAAGCGTCGTGCAATAATAATTACGACACTGATAAATGACGCTACGATCAAGATAACAGCAAGACAGTTAATGATAGGGAAGTTTTTGAAACTGGCCTTATCATTGAAACAACTGTGAATATGTTGTAATTTTAAAACGAAAAAAACGTTATCATTTGTATCGGAAAGACTAAGCTTCAAATTAATAACGAATCCCACACTGAATAAAACAGAAATGTTAAAACGTTCGTGATACGTCACAATATTATCGAAAGGAAATCAGGGAGAGATAGTTGACAAGGCAGTTTCGTATAATAACATAAACATATCTTTGACAACGAAGTTGTTTAATAAGATTTTATTGTTGACTTTTAAGATTAAATTAGATTTTTATTTTTATAGACTGCATTTTATTTAGGGCTTATTGAACACGAATGATTCATAGTACCTGTTGGATATAAAAACTTTATGTTTATATGACAAGCTGATGAAGTAATTTTTGAATTTAAAATTAATTATGTTCTGATTTAATTTTGTCAAGTTAATTAATCATGCTCGATCAATAATTAGCCTCGTATCCATTTGGCGTGGGACATGTTGCACAACATGTAGAAAGTTAGTGCGGAACTTTTGTTTAGCAACGTTGTCTATCTACGCATGATCAGTCGTCGACAATATGTCGCCACAGGAACTACGGTTGATAAAATAAAAAAAATGCATCAAAAACAAAAAAAAACACGTTGATGGATTAGAAATTACTTACAAAATAAAGAAAATGTATTCAGTGATCACCGTTTGGTTGATGGCTCTTTTTAAGAATTTTACCCGAATAAACAAAACAACTCATGTTGCACGGAAACAAACAACAAGCCGCGCGTCATATTTACTGGCGTCGTGCGCTGTTGTGCAACGTTGCCGAACATGTTGAGCAATTGTTGCCTAGTGGATACGAGGCTATTACACTTGACAAAAGTACATCAGAACACATTCACCACACAGTCTGTCACTCAATAAATTTTCTCCGAATATATTTTTGCTACGATCTATTTATCCCAGTCGTTTAAAAGAAACGACTGGGAGAAATAGATCTTACAGTACCGTACCTAATAAAACTAATTCAATAATTTTTGATGATTCTTAAGATAAAGCAATCAATTTCGTATTACATGCCACCTTCTAATTTAATTTCAAATTACCCTTGTAATTGACATTTAGTTTTTTTATTAATGACACAATGTCCAGAAAAACTCTCAATATATATTTTATCACAGTATTTTAGTGGAAAAATATATTTTTCTATTTGATCTGATAATTTTTAGGAAAAGCCATTAGACAAAAGGTACCATAGAAATAAATAAAAAAACCCTTTACTAAATATCGTTTTTTAGTAGCAGAATTATTTATTACAAAAACGCAAACTGCAGCAACACAAAAGTATAGTTAGCAAGTAACGCTATCAATTTGAACGGCAAAGTAGCATCAACGTAGAATATCTGACAGGCATCCAGCTTATTGAATCTCGCTCGATGTAGGCGTTTAACATTCTTGCAGAGCCTCTTTTCAGCATCTGTAAATGAGGTAGAGGTTGGTTGAAGTTTATAAAGACATATAAAAACCAAAGCAGAACATGAAACTCATTTTTAGGAAAACTCACAACTCATTCGATGAAAAGACGAAGCGAAATACAATCAACAAAAACTTAGACCAGCACATGACATGACATCACGCCGGTCTTCCCTAAGCGGTTATTCAGAAGTCTCAACCCAAATTTCGCCAAATATGTTTAAGTCCCATGTAATAGGGACGGGTGCTGCTGAGAAGTGGACGCTACGTGATATCGAGAAGAAGAAGATAGACGTTCCGGAAATATGGTGCTGGAGCAAAATGGTTGATGTATCGTGAATGGAGTTTCGCACCAACATCTCTATACGCGGTGTAGGTATTAGTCCACCAAATAATAGTCTTTACCTACACAAGAACGTATATTCACAATATCAAGAATAGGACGGTTACAGAGAGAGAGAAACACGTTAACACTACAGAAGGAAGATAGAAAGACGAAAGAACATTTAACAAGATATAAGGAAGCTAAGCAATAGAATTAGGAAGAAAACAGAATACTTTTAGCTTTACGGGCACGCGGCGTTAAACAGTTTTAGGGCAAGCGAGCGCGTGAGTGCCTTGCGCAGCGGCGAACAATAGACTGGCGCGTGAGCATGCAACAAACCGAACGAAGCGCGCGGCGCGGCGGAGACGGCGGAATATGCACGATTGTTACTCGGGTCGCTTCGTAGTGTGGTGGCGATGCCGCTACAGCGGCATCAAAAAGAGTCTTTCTGTTCTATTCCAAACGTGCATCCTCAAATACGTCGGACACGTCTCGAAGCGTGAGAGTGACTCTATAGAGCGCCTTGTCGTGCAGGGTAGAGTGGAGGGTACTAGACCAAGCGGGCGCTCACCCATGAGATGGATTGACCAAATTAAATTCGCTGTGGGCGAACTCGTGTATGAGCGCACTAAAAGAAGAGAAATCGTGAGGCGAATCACATCAGCCCCTGAACAAGAAACTACATGAAGACCACGATCGCTCTGTCAAGAGTGCTACGAAGAAGAATAGGACCAATCCCATGAACCTAGTGCCATCAAACGGGCATAAATCCATACCGCAGGCTGCTACTGAGAAATTCCGTAAGGAAAACCTAATAACACTTTACCCGACCCGGGAATCGAACCCAGGCCGTGAATACTAGACCAAGGAAGCCACTTAATAAAATAAAAACAAAAAAATAAAACAAACAAGAACTTAGAGATACCTGTACAGTTTGAATTTAAAATAAGTGCACATGAATCTTGAACATTCGCCATAGCTATGTAGAACTTCTCGCAGTGTAGGTTCAATGCGATGTATAATGACATAGATTTTATTATCCAAGTGACTATTAACGTCATTATAAATGATATAAACTGTAAAAAAAGAAACAGATTAAAGAATAATATCTTAAATTTTACATAATTGCGTGTTTTAATTGAGCACATCATAAAAAAGTTAGCGTTAACAGCTTCTGAGGAAAACACCACATTTTGTTTATATTTGGATCAATTTCACATTGAAAGTTTGCGCAAATTGAAAGTCAATTTTCTTAAATAGTTTTTATCTATACAAATACTATCTATATATATGCAATGCTAGGTATATAAAACGTGTTCACTGCTTCACCATTATTTCGCTAGTATTTTTTTTACATTGAATAAGTACCCTTTATTGTTATATTCATAATATTTATTATTTAGACTTTCTAGATGAGTAATTTTAAACGACATTAGTTTTTTTTGTACAAACTTTTTTATTCATGCGGAGTTTACCCATAAGTGATTGGTGTGTTGCATATATATTGTTCTATGTTGCCTTTGGCATAAAACAAATACAAACAATTGTTGGTGAACCAATAAAATAAAATAATCAATAGTAATTCGAAATTTTATGTTAGATGATACAAGAAATTATTACATGGAATGTATGTTTCTGTAAACTACTTACATAAAAGCGACCACTCGATGCAAACAATTTAAGAAAAATTATAAATGTCTGAATTTTAACGAGGTACTCATAAAATATCTGCGTAGTTTGAAAAACGATCTGAAAAACAATAGATTTAAGATTGAATATATTTTTTAACAATTTCCTCATGTAAAAAAAGCTTCTTAATCGAACTAACCATTAATTGGAAAGAAACCTTGTAGATGTCAAAGCAGTCCAATATATTAACGTAAGCCTGAAACATTATTTTACAATAATCCACTCTGTCCCTTTCCTCCATGTTTTGGTATTGAAGAGCTTGAATATTCCATAGATCAACTTTATATTTTAACAGTTGAATGAGTCTTATAGCATAAATAATATTAGTGTCAAAACTTAGTAAAATTGCACCACTAAATATGTTGAAAATGGATATTTCCAGCATTGTGCAAGAAATAATAGTGGTACTGATATACAATCCTAAAAACAAGATAACAGCAGTCCAGTTAACAAAAGTGAAGCGCTTAAAACTGGCCCTATCATTGAAACATCTATGAATATCTTGTAATTTTAAAACGAATAAAACGTTATAATTTGTATATGAAACACTTTGCTTTAAATTAATTAAGAACCCCAAACTGAGCAGAACACATCTTAAGATGTTCGTGATATAATGCGTTATACTATCGAAAATAACCGGGGGTTGAATAGTTGCTAAGGCAGTTTCGTATAATAACATCGATATACATAATATCGTGACACACAATGACACAAAATTTGATAGTCGGCTGTTCGAAGTAATAAAATTATCTTCGATGCAATATTTTGGATTTAACTGAATAGTTTGCAACAAATTCAAAGGTCGAAGCATCGACTGCACATCTTTGTCAACGATGTTGTTTAATAAAATTTCAACACGAAGACTTTTAAGATTAAATTTATTTTTTATTTTTATTGACTGCATTTTATTTCAGGCTTGTTGAACACGAATGATTCATATTCCTGTACTGTACTTAATGAAGCTAATTCAATTATTTATTGATGATCCTTAAGATCAAGGAAGTAATCCATTTTGTATTACATGCCACCTTCTAATATAATAACATACTGCCCTTGGAATTGACAATTGTTATTAATGACCACGGCTGAAAGCCATAGCACGCTCGCTCGCTGAAGTACATAGTACGTACCATAGGGTCATAGTTAATGATTGTTTACTATTTTTATATTTATTATAGCATTTCAGTCGAGAAGACATAATTATTTTACCATTGATCGCATCATTTCTAGGTAAAACAACACCCTTACATACTCGTATAACAGTCAATATGTAGGTAGTAAAACCTAAATATCGACTGTTATACGTAAGGCCGTTTTTAGAAATCCCGAATCACTTTAAAAAAATTAATGAACGCTATCCAGAATAGCTAGAGTTCGAAAATGAGAAATGAGTTAAAGGAAAATCTATAAAAAATTTAATCTAGTGATGATTTATCACCGGGATTATCTTTATGTGGGATTATCATCGTATACGATTAGCAATATGGTTTCACCAAAGGACGTTGTACGACTGCCGCCTGTCACCTTATTAAAACACATATTTTAAGTGTGAGAGGAGGCTCAAGATGCCATAGGAATCTTTTGTCACCTCTCCAAGCATTTGACTGCGTAAATCATGAAACCTTACTCTTGAAACTTGAGCATTACGGACTAGGTAAACGCTCAGTTGCGCTCATCGTCATGCGCTCAGTTTAGTAAAATTTTATTAAAATGATAACAAACATCAAGTTCAAATTAATGGTGTCAATTCACTCGGTTTAAAAGTAAAAATGGATGTTCCACAAGGGTCGATATTGGGTCTTTTCTTATTTTTATTACATTTAATGATCTACCCATTTATTATGTAACCAAATTTTTTAGATAAATAGACGTGCTTCAAATCTTGACGACGTAAATAACGCCCTGCAGGTCTTAAATCGGTTCAATGCTAATAATTTAGTATTAAATGGGAAAAAAAACTAAATAAGATTTGCTTTACCGAATGTTAAAAGTAGTAATCGTGTTATAGTATTGAATAAAGAAAAACTAGAATTCGTATATAAAACGGTTTTCCTGGGGATCACACTCAACTCAAGGCTGAAATGGGGTCCTCATACATATCTTGCAGGACGGCTAAGTTCAGCAGCAGAATCCTGCACAAATCCGTCAATTTACTGATGTAGATACCGCGAGGCTAGTCGATTTCAGTTACTTTCATAGTATCATGTCTTACGGTATTTTATTATGGGGACGAGCTGCGGATTTTTATTCTGCAGAAAAGACCCATTAGAGCAATTTATGGCCTCCGTGGGCGCGATTCTCTTAGGGAACTGATTAAAAATATTAACATCATGACGGTACCTTGTCAATATATCTATGAAAACATTATGTAGACTCATCCTTCATGGGGTACTGTTAAAAATGTTACAGTCAAATACCGTCACACATAATCCAACTAAATGAAACGAAAAATCTTGTATAAAAAGCACACTATGCTGCCAAGCATATAAGTTAGGGGATTACATCGCTGACAAAAATGCTTGGCTCGACGGTGGTCCAGCTCCACAAGGGCGCATAAACTATTTGATTACCATTCGAAAATATTTTTGGAGTTGCTGAAGATTGCAAAAACTATCTTTACATTGTATAAATTCAATCCCTACCGTATAATAATAGTACAGTCACGAGCACCAATATGTATCCACTTAGCAAAATTCAAAAGCGATTTTCGCATGGAATAACGACTGCAACTTTGAGATAAGACCTATTTCATATTAGTGTGGGTTCCAAAATACTATGTTCGTAACAACATAAAATTACGATCACCACAGTAGGAGAAAATCAGTTTTTAAAGTTGCTAAGTGTATACATATTGGTGCTCATGACTGTACATGTGTGAGCACTGTGACCATGTCCCTTCTACAAAACTACCATTTACTGGGTACAACTTTCATTGACTTGAATGTACCCAGGCGATTATGCTACTACTTTGTTAATAAATGAAATTGAACAAAAAGCGTCTTAGTTGTTTACTCATGAAATATTTTGATGAAACAAACACTACGATATGAAGCTGTTTTACCGCCGCTTTTGATTAACCAAAACAATTAAAAATGATTTTTTCATAGTGTTTTGGGTACCTCTTAATCTCTATGAACAGGCTTTACATACATACGTTATTAATAAATTCCACATTAATCATTAATCTTCTGTCAGATCCAAAGACGCATTAATAAATTTCAACAATAATGATAACTTTGTCTCTATGCTAAACACACAAACAATAATAAACAATAATTTTATTGGGTCAGAAACTTCTAGGTTAAACTAAAAACTCGGGTAGCTTCATACTCTAAATAAGAACTTAGATAATGAAAGTGTACATTTATAAGTTTGAAGTTATCGTGGATCAAGGAACAATATATTTCTTTAAATTTTAACCATATAACATGTTGTATGAACTTAGGAATGCTTATAACAAGTAATTTAAATCCTAGACTATTATAGCTATCATGGTGGTGACAGTCATTGACTTGAGAACAGTGTGAGCGATTGTTTATTTCCGGTTTCGAAGCCGTGTTATGTGTTTGTAAAAATGTTTGGGTAGATGCGATACAATTATCAAATTATTGTTCAATCAAATCGCGAGTAAATATCTCATTGGGCAGATTAGTCTCTCATTGTGCTTCTATTAGGATTTGCAGCTCACAAAATTCAATGAATAATTTTTCCATTCAAGATAACTTCATAGCAAGCTTATTGACGGCACGGTTGGCGCACTGGCTGAGCGATCGACTGCTGCGCAACGTGTCGCGGGTTCAATCCCCGCACGGAACAAATATTTGTATGATCTGCAAGTAGTTGTTTCGGGTCTGGGTGTTAGTGTATGTGAGTTTCTATGTTTGTAAACGCACCCACGATACAAGAAAAAAAACTTAATGTGAGGCAAAACTTAAAAAAAAAAAAAAACTGGTGAAAATTCTAAAGCAGCTAGGGAATCTAAATAGGTTTTAATCTTCCTAACGTGACCCCTGATGGAGCCACGTTTAATATTAAAAGCTTTAAGCGTTGCTTCAGAAGTCATTGCTATGTTGCTCTTGTCATTTGATTTTATAGGTACTGAAACAAATAAAAATAATTGGTTGGTAACAGTTTGACCTTGAGCTGGTCTAGCGTAGTACGGAATTTCAATAGAATAAGAGATTCGATTTTGTTTCTTAAACTGGTTTTGATACCAATGAAGTGAAGCCTACCAACCCCCATAATTATTTTTTTGATGATTTTATAGGTGCTGAAACAAATGAAAATCACAAAATAAAATTTTGTATCGTTGTTTTAATTTTCTTAATTGTACAATATTTTGACCGTGAGCATTTTACTTGGTATCAGGTAACATATAAATTATAATTCAGGAGTTTTTTATTAGTTCACATCACATCGTGACCTAAATCTGACGTTGATTTGCGCTTAGACTAAGAACAATTATTTCTGGTCATACAAAATGTGTCAGGAAGAAAAAAGCCATGTAAATGCACAATTTAGAATACCGAAAATTTGTTTTTACATTGAATAAAAACTGTACTTATTCATAAACTATTTGATAAAGTTAAAGCAAAACAACGGATTTATGCAGACAAAACGACTTTTATTATTCAACCATTTCAAAGCTCCATTAACAATTAAGTAGTACAATACTTTTTATCAATATTATGGCCTTACAGTGTTGCTATCCAAAAAGTACTACTAAAAGTACTACTACATTAAGTAGATATTATTTTATACTAGCTTCTGCCCGCGACTTCGTCCGCGTGAAATTTCGGTTCCTCATAGTAACCACGCGCAAGCCGAATTGGAAATAGTAGGGCACCCGGATCAAATGGGTTAGGTTAGGTTAGAACTATGACCGGTTGGTCACAGTTACATCTTAGTTGGACGCAGTTACCTGGTTATTTAGGACAAGATAGGAATTAATTATATTAAAGTTTTCAATAATATTTAAAGGAAAGCAAAATAGGATTTAATTGAGGTTACCTTTATGCCATAAAAAGGCGATTCATTGATGAAGGAATGCGCTGTTACAGAAAAGCAAATTGCAGTAATACAATAATATGACTTGTGATAATAGAACACAAATTTATCATTGTCACTGCATCGATAGTGAATAGTCCGGACGCATTCATTTTTACTATATTTACATCCATCATTCGTTTCATGTTCTTCCAGAGTCTTTTCGATGTCACTGAAACAGATAATTATTAAGATGTAGTAGAGGGTGTTTTTTTTTCTAGCCAGTTAAGGTTATATATATAGAAAAACGCTAAGAAAGAGCACTGTTAAATTTTGAAGTCTCTGCTCAGCGCTAAAAGTTGAAAATTCAACAGCGCGGTATTATCGGGTACTTTTACTTTTATAAGTGATGTGCACGGGACTAGCAGCTGGCTGGACCACTGTTTAACAACTCACTCGGCAAAGCAGGCTGTTATTAACGTAGATGTTAATTATGACACTCTTTGGTCTGATAATTTTCCACTTGTGTTTTTGTGTAATTTAAAATTACTGTCCCCTAAGGTCACATCTTCAGTTACAAATGTAAATAAAGATGTAGTGTGGGGTATAAAAAGTGAGGAACAAGTTTCTATGTTTGCCAAAGAGTGTCATAGGCGACTTAAAATAATTGATTTCCCTCCCGAGTGTGTTAGCTGTGCTGATTGTTTTTGTAGTGACCGTGGCCACAGGCTTGTTCTAGATACGCTTTACTCCGACATTGTGACTGCCCTCCGTGATGCGGCAGTGGCGAGTCGGGGAAGCACGGGGAAGGGCGGGGGTGGCCCGCGCATAGCCGGGTGGAACAAACATGTCAGCGAGGCTCACAGGGTGGCCAAATCTAAGTTCCTCGATTGGGTATTGTGTGGTAGGCCTAAGTCAGGAGTTTTATATAAAGAAATGTGCGACAGCAGAAGAGTGTTCAAGTCTCGATTAAAATGGTGCCAAAATCATCAGGACCAAATAAGAATGGACGCTCTAGCTGTGAAATATTACAAGGGGGATTTCCGCGGTTTCTGGAAGGGCACCAATAAAGAAAATTTACGCCCGCCATTCCTGTGAGCATCGATCGTATTAATGACCCGAAGGAGATTGCGAATCTTTTTAAGAACCAATTTTCGGTGAAGTCTCCGTTGGGTACAGCGACGGAGGTGCTCAATGCTGGCGTAAACAGTCGGGATGCGGGGGCTGCCTTCCTGGTTAGGGACGTAGCTAAAGCTATAAGGCTTATCTTGAGAGGTAAGTCCCTTGGTCATGATGGGCTCAGCATTGAGCACCTACAACACGCGGGACCACACATTTCTAGAGTATTGGCTATGTTTTACTCGCTGTGCGTCAGTCATTCCTACTTGCCAGCGGACTTTATGAAAACGGTGGTAGTGCCTGTAGTGAAGAATAAAACTGGTGACGTTACTGATAAGAGTAACTATAGGCCTATTTCTCTTGCCACTGTAACTGCTAAAGTGTTTGACGGTTTGCTTAACGCACAGTTAAATTGATCGGTAACACTGCACGATAATCAGTTCGGGTTTCGTTCCCGGCTGGCCACTGAAAGTGCTATACTGTGTCTTAAGCATACCGTCAAATACTACACAGACCGTAAAACACCCGTGTATGCGTGCTTCCTTGATCTGTCAAAGGCTTTCGACCTTGTAGTGTATGATCTGTTGTGGAAGCTGTGTTGTCAAGCTGAGGCGCATAGATTTGCCACCGGAACTCATCAGCATGTTCCAGTACTGGTATGCGCACCAGTCTAATAGTGTTAGATGGGCGGGGGCAATGTCGGATGCGTATCAGCTCGAGTGCGGAGTCAGGCAGGGTGGCTTAACATCGCCTACCCTGTTGAATTTGTATGTTAACGGGCTGAACGTGGCGCTCAGCAGTCAGCATGTCGGCTGTCACATTGACGGTACATGTGTCAATAATTTAAGTTATGCTGACGACATTGTGCTGATGAGCGCTTCGGTCTGCGGCTTGAGAAAACTGTTAAATATATGCGAGGAATATGCTTGTGGTCACGGTTTGTTGTATAATGTAAAGAAGAGCCAGTGTATGATCTTTGAGACCGCCAGTGCAAAATGTCCGGGAACCATACCCCCGGTCAGACTCAATGGGGTTTCTTTGAAAAGGTGTGGTATTCCATTATCTGGAACCACATCTTTTAGTTTTTTTACGTAAAAACACGTTACTCTTTCTTTATGTTATTATATTAAACAAACCACCTTTTGATTTATTTACCTATTGATATTCTATGACACATATATTTAACTCACTTGTATATTCTGTAGCACTGTTTACCCCTGTAAAGCATACTCTTAATTATCTCTTGTATTAGCATCCAAATCGATTTTATACTATTATCTTTCCCTTTTGTAAAAAACTTTAGAATATTTATATTCTGACGTTTTCATCTTAAACTGTCATCTGTCGTAATTTACTTTTCTAAAACATAGACAGAACACACCATAGATAAGTACACTCTACCTTCTCTCATAAAGTGGGTGTACACACTGAACCTTCGCAATAAGCTCTGTAAGCCGTTTTTATTAGTGCTGGTCATATCTAAATTAAGAATTAACTTGAATATGTTTTTAAAACGTTTAAAATATGACACAGAACGATAAAAACGGTCTTCATATTTTGGAGACTAGTCTTGTCTGAGCCCTCGGAGAGTCGTATTTTTAACTTGAGACGGAGTCACTGTTTTTATGCCCTTAAGTCTTATTTGTTGAACAGTTAGCTACTCGAATATTAGTCTCTTAAAACTAGCATAACTAGCGTGCGCGAGTGTCCTAATTTTATTGTGTAATTTAAACTATCGATACTGAGTGGATTATGTCAATAAACATTCTAGTACTGTGTAATACTGTGTTTAATTCGCTCGGCCCTCCTGCCTAGCCCTGTAGGAGGTGCTCACTTCTAACGAACTCTTAACCACGCGGCGTAAAACGCCGCGAGCACACGCACACGAAGGCCTCCGACACTAGACGTCGTTACTCTCCGAGAGAGACCTCCGCCGTCACCTGTGACGCTAGCGCGGTCCTCCCGCTAGGTGAGGCGCCTCAAAGCGCCTCCATCTACAAAGTCTCACAACCTCTACTCCGTTCCACAGGCTGGAGTGTACCTCCAGGGGGGATAATCCTCAGCCCAGCCTCCTGCACGCTGCATGCGGCCTGCCTGCCTGCCCACCTGTTCCACTCCCTGCCTGCCTGTTCCTGCCTAACCTGAGCCTGTCTTGTGCCTGTTCCTGCCTAACCCGAGCCTGTCCTGTGTCCTAAACTTAACTTTACTTTTACTAATTTTAACTTTTAATTTTAATACCTTTTTATTTTAATTTAATTTGTGACTTACGTTTCCCTCCACGGAGGAAAACGTTACGTTACAGTTTGGCGCCCAATTCCTAGAACCTTACACCCTTTAACTTTGGCACAAACGTTACAGTTTGGCGCCCAATTCCTAGAACCTTACACCCTTTAACTTTGGCGCAAACGTTACAGTTTGGCGCCCTCACACCCTCTTATACACTAAACACCCTTCTAAACACATCGCAAGAATCTTACACTCTTTAACTTAGGCACAACGTTACAGTTTGACACGCAATACCTAGAACCACACACTCCCCTTAAACACACTCTAACACTCTTTCACATAGGCGTAAAAACGTTGCAGCTTAACACCTAACTTTAGAACTTAACATCCTATTATACTCTCTTATACACTCGTACTTTATATTTTCTTACTTTTACCGCACTATATTTTTAACGTGGGCTCGATTTTCAAAATTCAAAAAAAAATACTTTATCTAGTATAAATTTTTCGGATCTCCTTTGGCAATTATTTTTTCCTTACTTACTTCTTAATCCCTATAATCTCTTATCTATTTTCTAAAATGAAACTTCAATGGAGTACCTATATCTTAAAGGAACCCCTAGAGGATAATTTTTCTTTAATTTAAAACAACATATAAACATATTTAATTTAAATAACTTAAACGGACTACTTCAGTCATATACAATTTCTTCACTGTCCGCAGTAGACTTTCAAATTATTTTTTCATAGCTTCTTTACAATTATTATTATTATTATACCTTTTACTCTTTGTATCATATACACCAACACTCACTACTTAACCCTTTAGGCATATTTTGTATCCCACCTTTTTTTTTAATTTTAACCTCGGCTTTTCAGCCATCTTATTCCACTTAAACTCTTTGATGAGCGGTCCCTACACAACTCATTAAATAAGCCCATGTGTATACCTTCTTCCCTCTCAAAGGAAACTCTCCTATCTTAAAGAGTAAATCCCCTCTCTTATAGGGTAAACTCTTCTTAACTTTTAAACTCTACGAGCGGTTCCTACACAACTCGATAAACAAGCCTATGTGTATACCTTTAAACTTAATTCTCTTAAACTTAGGTTTCCCTTAAACCTAGATTCTTCTTAATTAATTCTCTTAAACTTAGGTTTCCCTTAAACCTAGATGCTTCTTAAACTTGGGTTTTCTTAAATCCTTTAATTGGGTTTCTTAAACTCCCAACTCTTGAGCGGTTTGGCAACTCATTTAAAAAAGCCTCCAATGCCTTGTAAATAGCTTCATAACGGGTCTTCAAACAGGTGCGGGTTACGACACCTAATTAAAAAAAATAAGCCTTCGTAATTTTATCAAAATAATTCCTTGAGGAGTATGCGTCATAGAACGTGAACCATATCCCCTATGTGTGTTTGAATGAGAGTGTTTGACGAAAGTATGAAAGATGTTGTGTGTTAGACCAAGGATTTATTTAAACATTCAAAATTTTCAACGTATTGAAAATTTTTCTTGGGTCGTCGGGGAAATGTGGTATTCCATTATCTGGAACCACATCTTTTAGTTTTTTTACGTAAAAACACGTTACTCTTTCTTTATGTTATTATATTAAACAAACCACCTTTTGATTTATTTACCTATTGATATTCTATGACACATATATTTAACTCACTTGTATATTCTGTAGCACTGTTTACCCCTGTAAAGCATACTCTTAATTATCTCTTGTATTAGCATCCAAATCGATTTTATACTATTATCTTTCCCTTTTGTAAAAAACTTTAGAATATTTATATTCTGACGTTTTCATCTTAAACTGTCATCTGTCGTAATTTACTTTTCTAAAACATAGACAGAACACACCATAGATAAGTACACTCTACCTTCTCTCATAAAGTGGGTGTACACACTGAACCTTCGCAATAAGCTCTGTAAGCCGTTTTTATTAGTGCTGGTCATATCTAAATTAAGAATTAACTTGAATATGTTTTTAAAACGTTTAAAATATGACACAGAACGATAAAAACGGTCTTCATATTTTGGAGACTAGTCTTGTCTGAGCCCTCGGAGAGTCGTATTTTTAACTTGAGACGGAGTCACTGTTTTTATGCCCTTAAGTCTTATTTGTTGAACAGTTAGCTACTCGAATATTAGTCTCTTAAAACTAGCATAACTAGCGTGCGCGAGTGTCCTAATTTTATTGTGTAATTTAAACTATCGATACTGAGTGGATTATGTCAATAAACATTCTAGTACTGTGTAATACTGTGTTTAATTCGCTCGGCCCTCCTGCCTAGCCCTGTAGGAGGTGCTCACTTCTAACGAACTCTTAACCACGCGGCGTAAAACGCCGCGAGCACACGCACACGAAGGCCTCCGACACTAGACGTCGTTACTCTCCGAGAGAGACCTCCGCCGTCACCTGTGACGCTAGCGCGGTCCTCCCGCTAGGTGAGGCGCCTCAAAGCGCCTCCATCTACAAAGTCTCACAACCTCTACTCCGTTCCACAGGCTGGAGTGTACCTCCAGGGGGGATAATCCTCAGCCCAGCCTCCTGCACGCTGCATGCGGCCTGCCTGCCTGCCCACCTGTTCCACTCCCTGCCTGCCTGTTCCTGCCTAACCTGAGCCTGTCTTGTGCCTGTTCCTGCCTAACCCGAGCCTGTCCTGTGTCCTAAACTTAACTTTACTTTTACTAATTTTAACTTTTAATTTTAATACCTTTTTATTTTAATTTAATTTGTGACTTACGTTTCCCTCCACGGAGGAAAACGTTACGTTACAAAGGGTTAGCCAGTTTACATACATGGGCATGTTTTTGACTGTCGACCTTAAAGATCACGCAGACATGGAACGGGAGCGGAGGGCGTTATCTGTTAGAGCTAACATGATCGCCCGCAGATTTGCGCGGTGCTCTTATGAGGTTAAGGCTACGCTCTTTAGAGCGTACTGTACATCGCTGTACTCATGCAGTCTGTGGGCTCACTACTCTAATAGAAGTAACAGCGCCATCCGCGTCCAGTACAATAACGCCTTCAGGGCGGTGATGGGGCTACACCGATACTGCAGCGCCTCGGGTATGTTTGCAGAGGCGCGCACCGATTGCTTTCACGCGACCATGCGCAAGCGCGCCGCGTCCTTGGTGCGCAGGGTACGGGTTAGCCCCAACATCGTACTGGAGATGATTGCGGGAAGGCTGGACTGCCCCTTCGTTCGGCATTGTTCCAGCAGACATGTTGCTGTACCAATGTCGGAGAGAGGGTATTAATTTTATTGTTTTTGATTATTTATTTATTTTTTAATTTAATTTTGATTTAATTTTATTTGGATTTAATTTAATTTTGATTTAATTTTATTTGATTTATATATTGGTCTCGATTTAACGTAATTTATTTTAATTTTATTTGATGTTTGATTTTATTGTATTTTAATTTATTTTATTAATTTATGTTTGGCTATGGCTGTTATTTACCTGGAAATAAATGTTTTTTTTTTCTTTTTTTTTTTCTTCTTCATAGCGTATCGATGGCAAATAAGAAAGTTGTGAAAACTAAAATTATTACGTTTGGCCCAAAATTCAGCCACGCAAACTCCGTTCATTGATGCAGTCATAAGATCCTTGTCCCTGTCCCTGTGTAGCCAATTATTTGTGCTTAGTGATCATACGAATTTGAAACTTATTCTTACATGTAAAATGTTCATAATTCGTATGCGACACTTACTTTAGTGACCAAAGTGCAATATGTGAATCGTGTTCTTAAGAAGGATTTTATCTAGCAGTCGTAATTGCGACCACTAAAACAATGCGGTAGTGAACGACAAAGAACGTTTAATAATTATTTTGGAAAACTTACTGTCTCGTGATGATTTCAAAATAGCATTACATCTGGCTCTTGCTGCTCCTCTATAAAATTCTTCACAAGCGTAACACATTGTCCCCTCCACTATGATCAACTTGCACAGGCACATGGTTACTCCGAATGTGTGGCTGATGATGATATTTCTATCCATCTAAAATAGTACATTATGATGGAAGCGTGCAAAGGTTGTCATTGCACTCGGAGGATTGGCAATTTTTTTTTTTAAATACAGTGAATATAATTAAGCTCGTCGACATGTATATCCTGCCTATCCTAACCTATGGCGCTCAGACTTGGTCTTTGACTAAGGCTCAGAAGTCCAAACTTAAGGTTTGCCAAATAGCGATGGAGCGTAGCATTTTGAATATAAAACTAATGGATCAGATTCGCAACACAGCAATACGCTCGAAGACAGGCCTCGCCGATGTTGGCGATAAGACCGTGAGGCTGAAATGGGACTGGAACTGGCGAGCCACACGTACAGGATGCATCAGGACAGATGAGGGTCGCCACGCAGTGGGTGCCTGAAGACGGGAGTCGTCACCGCGGCAGGCCTAAGAATCGCTGGCGCGGTGACCTAGACTCTTTCTTGACTTTGGAAAAGGCAGCAGGCAAAGATGAATGGCGAAGTATGGGGGAGGGAGACCTTTGCCCAGCATTTGGACAGTACAGGTTACGTACGTTTTGGAATGGGCAACTAGCTTCAACTTTCTGACTAACTGACCGACTATTTGACAATTCAAAAGTTTCTGAAAATGGTTTAATTGAAAAAAAAGCGTTGAGTAAAAAAAAATGTCTGCTGGTGCCAGCTAGATGAACCTGCGAATGGTTAGCCCTTAATCCAGCAGTAGATTAATACAGGCTTATAATAAGATGAGTAGCAAAATGTACGATTGTAGATAATATAATCAGTAAATAAAATGAATACTAACCTTATTTGTACACGAAAATATTAATATCATCATAATGTACATGACAAACATGATAAACGTAGAGATGAAATGGAGCAGAATCTGAAATCAAATAAATTAACTAATCATGTCTACGAACGAAGATAGGCGACGTTCAAGTGAGTATGCGGTACTAGCGACCCGCCACTGCTTTGCACGGATAGTATATTCCACCTAATGTGGCAACATGGTGTCAAAACATCGAAGTTTTTTTAGTTTTATACTATTTTTAGAAGATGTATTCATGTTGTAGTCTTTTGGGATCTCTTTTTGGTCATCATTTAACTATGAAAATGTTATTTACTTTGAATCCAGATATTTCGTTCGACAGTTTCCACGCTTTGCAGATTAGCTTTATAACTTGATGCTGATTCTTCACTTTTGCTTCTCTGTCTATTGTTATTTCTTCGTCTTCATTGCCAAAATTAGTATTTTCTACGATATAGTTCCATTTTTCAAGTTTGCGAGTCAAAATATAAATGACCATAAGTGTATGAGCCATTCCTAAATCAATAATTATGGATATAGAACCATAAAAGACCCTGACCCACGTCCAGTATAAGTCGAAAACCATTTTACCAGTCACATTAGTTAGCCACAGAAAAATTATTAAATAAAAATAAGCCCAAAAAAATATCTTGATTTTTTTCAAATCGCTGGTGCTGTACAGGCATTTATTTAATTCTTGGAGTGACGATGTTATGCGCAAAATTGAATAGCTCCTGTCTATGTTGGTATAACACAAAGCTGCTAAGTTACAACTAAATAAGATGTAAAGAAATAAGTAAAACATTTTGAACAAGAAGGAACGAAAAGGATTGTATATGATAGTTGCCCATAACAAACAAAAATATACACCGTTACCGATCACAGCATACATGTTTTTTTTTTTACAAACTTTTTCGTTAATCTTATCACTGATATTAAATTCTGGCTTGCACACGATTATTCCGATAAAGTATATGGGAAAGAAAATGCTCATAAAATCATTATCGATCAATTTTCTTTTTGCCTTTTCCAAACATTTTTTGAGGGCAATCATTTTTTGATGTATGTGTTTATGACGTTCTACCGAAGGCGTTATGATGTAAAAGACTAATAGTTTCCGAGTGGTTGATACAGTTTGTGAAATACGGATATCGAATTTGAATATCCTTAAAATGTTTCTGTCACTAACGCTAGAATGATGACTCGATAATGAACAATATACTTTATTGTAATCGTTAATAGTCCACTACAAAGCGAATATTTTATAACTTTAGTCAGTAATATTGATAAAATAATCCAAACAGGAAAATATTTCATAGCTATTTTACTCTTAGAATGCACCCTTAACATAATTAAGAGTCTAGTTCATACTGCCACGTCCGTCTTGGCCTACTGATGGGTCTGGTGGGTAATGTGGAACTTCAACACAAACTTTCATCCCCTATTGAATAATCCGTTATAATAATAAATGAAACTCTTGAGCAAAATTTCATTTTTCTAGACCCAGTGGTTTAAGGTGTGCGTTGTCTGTCAGTAAATTAATAGAGAGTTTTACATAAAATAAAACTTACCTATTATTTTTTCATCAATATCCGGAATCCATCTTGAGTCAAGCACCTGTTTTTCAGCCTGTTGTCAGCATTTCCTTTGCCTCTCCGCTGGTGGCGCCCTCTATACTTACCGTTGGTACTAGTATTTTAAGCACGCATCGGGTGATGGCCCGATTTACTGTCATTATGGAACTCATGATGCACCAGGTAGACCTTACCTGGATTCCGGATATTGATGAAAAAATAATAGGTAAGTTTTATTTTATGTAAAACTCTCTATTATTTGTTTTGTATCAATATCCGGAATCCATCTTGAGTGATGTGTTTGTTATCACCTGGTGCGTTTAACCCAAAGACGCTATAATGTGTACAAGGAAGTAAGAAGAAATTGGGTTAATAAAAATAACAATGCATTATTATGTAAATGTATTACAATAATTAATCAAGCACATACTTGCTTGCATACATGCTTGCAGCCGCATTATATAACAAAATAAATAAATAAAGAAAAATTATGGTAATCTTTCAATGAACAGGATCAAAATAATTAGATAAAGATACAGAATGTTTGGGAATATTCGAATCATTTTGCAATTCCCTTTGATAATAATTTTGGAAGGTATGAATCATTTTCCAGTTACCAGTTGCAAGAATTTGATCAATCGGAAAATTTTCTACAAAATTGAGAGAAGCTACTGCAGATCTTACTGATCCTGGAGTTGCATCAATACCACTAGCTTTTAAGAGAGACCTCACCCATCCGCCAATAACGGTTCTAGATGCAGGTTTTATATTGCTTTTAACTGTAATAAACAAATGTTTTATATTTCCTCGACGGTTCAGAGTAATAAGTAATAATTGTCTTATCCAATAAATCAAATTAAATTTTTTATCAGGATGTTCCCTAAGCCTCCATCCAGACTGCCTATGGTTATGGTTGTCTGTTTTAGAGCCAAATGCTGGCTACAATACAATAGAGGTATCTTCATCAACTAAACTAGTGCTATCAATTCGTAACAATGTAAGATCATGAACCCGGCGGCCTGATGCTAGCAGTAAGAGAGTAGCAACATGTCTCGATACATGAAATATATTATTTTCATCAAAACTGTAAGTACTCATGTATTGCAATAAAACTTTAGGGTTCCAAATAGGTGGTTTAGCAGATTTCTCTCGTGCGACAGCAATACCTTTTAATATATGTTTTATAAAAAAATTAGACGACAAATCAATATTTGATGTTAAGTGTGTGAAAGTTGAAATAACAGATTTGTGTACCAAAATAGTTCTATAAGCAAGACCAATGTCACAGTGTAAATGTGCTAAATATCGAGCTACTTGATCCGCATTAGGGTATTTGTAATTAATTGTATGTGACTCACACCATCGCTTCCATCTGCGCCACGCTGGTCTGTAGGTATTGATTGTGGAGCCTCTCCAGCTTGACATAAGAAGTTTTTGTTCTTGATCTGTCCAGTCCGTCAAAATATCTGGCCACCCGAAATCAGCCATGCCTCCAAGTTTAGGTCTTGCACTTGCGGCGGGTGCATCCCTGTTCTGGTGTCTATCAGATTGCGGGCTAGATCTGGAATCAGAAAAGGGGGATGTCGCGCTCGCCGTTGAACATCTGCCTGCCAAAATACCTTGTTCCACTTCGGGGCAATCAATATGTAGTCTCCGCTGGCTTGGTTTAAGTGTCTGAGAACCCTGGGAATCAGATTTGGTGGCGGAAACAACCAAGCTAGGTCGTAGTGCCACTGATGACAAAATGCGTTGTGGTGTTGTGCTTCCTGATCGTTCACGTCCAATGATGCGTACCTTGGTACTATATGAGCTGTTCTCGATGCGAAGAGGTCTATCTCCGGCGAGCCCCACATTTGAAAGATTTGTGTCGTTGCTTGCCTCGTCAAGTGCCACTCTGGGCAAGCCTTCCGCCGAGAAAGAGCATCTACCTCCGCATTGAATCTGCCCGGAAAATAATGTGCTGTCAGATGAATGTTCTGTTTGTCTAGAACAGCAAGAAGTTGTTGGGTTTGTTGGAGAAGTTTCTTGGATTTTGTGCCACCCTCCTTGTTTATATACGACACTACTGTCCGATTGTCGGTTTGCAGCAGTATCTGTGCATTTTGGAGTTGCTGTTGGTTCTGAAGTATAGCTGCGTAAACAGCGAACATCTCTTTTTTGTTGGCATGCCATATCCTTTGTGAATTTGTCCAGGTTCCCACAATATTTGTATCGCTGAGTTGTGCCCCCCATCCGATGTCTGATGCGTCTGTAGTCAATAGGTGTGTCACCGAACTCAAGTGGATCGGCATCGACTTTCCTATAGCTTGACTCCACCACTCCATCTCTGACCGAGCTGGTTGTGGGATAGGTATCAGCCGGTACGGGTGTTTCACCGACAGCTGTCGGCTGTAGTATTGCAGAGTGCGACAGTGAAGCCGACCTCTCGGAGTCACGAACGTTGCAAAGTTGAGTCTCCCCATTAGAGTTTGGTACTGTTTGAGGGACCACTTGCTTGTCTGGAGCTGTTGGTGAAGTGCATTGCGTAGCGATAGGCACTTCGGCTCCGACAGGGACTTTGCGTTGCGTTTTGTGTCCCATGTTATGCCGAGAAACTCGAGGCACTGCGTCGGAGCCAGTACAGACTTTTCGAAGTTGATTGTCCAGCCCAGTAAATGCAGAATCTTCATCGTGAATGCGATGTCGTCTTCCAACTGCGATTTTGACTGGTTTGCTAGAAGGAAATCGTCCAAGTATACGACGCACCTGATGTTGTGACTCCTCAGGAATTCCGCCACCCAATTGGTTATTGAGGCAAACGTTCTGGGTGCCGATGAAAGGCCGAACGGCAAACAAGTCATTTGAAGTAGCTGATGCTGATGTAAATCTTGATGATAATTTAATCTCAGGAACCTGCGATGCTGCTGTGCGATGGCCACGTGAAAATATGCTTGGCTCAAATCTAGTTTGGCCATCCAATCTTGTTGTTGCAAACAATTTGGAACACGGAAGTGACTGAATAGTTGAAATGGTTTGGCTACTACGAACTGGTTCAGTTGCTTCAGATTGAAGATAGGACGGAAGGTCTGATCCGACTTCGGTACAAGAAAGAACGTGGAAAGGTAGCTGGGCGTCCGTTCTGCAGGTTCTAGTACACCTGACTCTAACAAGGTTTGAATCTGTATGGTCATATTGGGAGATGTTTTGGTTCTGTAACATTTGAGAACCGTGGGACTCGGAAATATTAGCGGCGGTTTCAGTATGAAGGGTATGCGTGCACCGTTTAACAGCCGGCATATTTTGTCTGGCGCACCTAGATTGCTCCAAGCATACTGAAATTGCTTTAGACAATAGCCTTGAAATGTCCGACAGTCATTCGCGACGCTTGTGTTTAGTAAATGCCTGCGATTGCGATTTCTTTCCTCTAGGTTTGGCTCGATGGTTACTTGCTCGGTTTTTGTTTTTCTGTTGTGGAGCGTGTGAGCCATGTTTTTGTCTTTTATTGAAGTTGTCTCGACGAAAAAATCTATCATCAGCTTGCTTACTAGTCGATGGTTTTTGATTTTGATAAAAAAAAATAAAAATTCTTTAGAATAAGTTTGAGGTACTGATTTTGTTGATACAGTTAATTTATCCACCCCCCCAATTTTTTGAAGGTAGATTTAAACTGCCTCGTCATTAAAAAGTGATTCTGTACTAGGAGGAATTTTATGTAATACATCGCGATGAAAACCTTCGGAAATCTGGCGCAACATAGCCTCACGACGTATATTTATTAAATCGGCTCTACGACCGCACACTATTTGTAACAAGTCGTCAGTAACTGTACTATAAGCGGATTCTTTCGAAAATAATAACTCCACTTTTTCGAATAACGTGTTGGGTGTCAACGTTTCTCTAGACTCATTTGACCAATCCACCAATGATTGTAATGTTTTATGCAATTCGTCTTTTTGAGTAAGTAACGCATTCGTTAATCCAGCAAAAGATCGTTCTAATAAATATGAACGTGTATCTTCTTTTAACATATCCGATTCAAAACGCTTTAATTCGTCGTTAACATTTAACTCGATAAAACCGGGGGTAGCTAAATATTTCTTTTGTGCGTCCGAAAACCGAACGGCATACCAATCGTCACATTTAAAACGCTGTAATTCCGTTAATTTTTTGAGAAATTCTTCATTCGCCTTAGGGTAAATCGGATCTTTTACCGTTGTACTGACTTCCGACAAAATCTGAAGTTTGTTATTTTCAGGTCGTCGTAAGTTTAATACATTTGTGGAAACGGACGTATTGTTTTTAGCATTAGAATTCGTATTTTCAAAGTCGGAATTTTTCGTTATAAGATTTGTTAAATAGGTCACTTGTTGTGATAAGAACTCAAATTGTGCATAACTCACGGTTTGAGTATCTCTTCTCGCTCTGCGTTTCTCAGGGCTGGGACCACTACTCGTAGAAGAATCACTATCACTATCTTTTGTACTTGGTGTCGCAGAACGAACTCGTTTACGCGGTAATGACCCGTCATTAACACTTTCTGACTCTAAATTATTATTAGAATTTTCCATAATACCAACGGAGAGTTAAAAAATTTCACGAATCTAAAACTGAAATGGTTTTTACCAAACTTTTAAATTAATAAAATAGGTAGAATTATTTCGCGAAGTTTTAAATAACGCTAACAACTAAACGGCGCGAAAAACGACGCTATAATAACGGTAAATCGGGCCATCACCCGATGCGTGCTTAAAATACTAGTACCAACGGTAAGTATAGAGGGCGCCACCAGCGGAGAGGCAAAGGAAATGCTGACAACAGGCTGAAAAACAGGTGCTTGACTCAAGATGGATTCCGGATATTGATACAAAACAAATAATAAATTAATTTATGTTTTATTAGGTAGATTTACGTTCATATCCTGCCTATAATCAAGGTAATATCACTTGTAACCTAGGTTATAGAAAGGCAAACTGTAGCAGTACAAAAGTATAGTTAGTAAGTAAAGCCATCATATTTAACGGAAAAGTAGCATTAACGTAGAATATTCTACAGACATTCATCTTGTCGAACGTGGCTCGATGTAGACGTTGAATGTCATTATAACATAAGCGACTGTCATCGTCATAGACAACAATAATATCATCTATGTCTTTAACAGGTGTAAAAAAGACGCTTATGAGCGGTAACGTCTAGCGCGGGAAGTCAAATTTAGGTAAATTCTTTGCAAAAATCACTCACACAGAAGCACGTGTGAGGTTACTCATATTTATCGGAGAATATCTAATTGTATTGATCACTATAATTGATTGTTTACAACAATAAATCACAGTATGAACGTCAGCTGTCAGAATGATAGATGACATTGACGTATGGAAACGTTCCATCTCAACAATATTTTAATAAACGTAAATTAATGTTTAGTGAATAATATATAGGTAGTAATATTTGATTTGCATTTCTATAATTGATATTTCCTAAACAGATGTATTATATAAATAGTTTTAATGTGACTCAAAAGTCACTGCTCAAAAGGCTGTTTCATAAACAACGATTATAGACTTTTCGAACAAGTCATGATTTGTGGTTTTATGAAGATCAATATAAATGTTTATTAACATATCAGTACAATAAATAATTAATATTGAATAAGTAATAATTAATATGATACTAATAATATTTATCACGATTTTATAATGCAGTTTTGAAGTAACATGGTGTTTCAAACGATTTTCAGAACATCCAGTTGATGTTATTATTTTATGACATTTTATATAAAGATTACAAATAAATATATAGTATATTGCTAAATAATGTTATTAAGTTTTAAGATAGTTCCACTACATAAGATTTGTTAATTATTACTTTGGTTAGAAGATATTTAACATTTATGTATGACCATCTATGATTCGCCTAAAATGGCGGGAGAATGGGCGGCAATATTTGAGGGACTTGTAAGGTTTATAGGCTGGTAAGATGGTGTGACCGCCAATCTTGAAAAGGAACTTGAGTAAAACGGTTGGACGTTATAGGACCTCCGACTTTTACAGGACAGACCCTGAGTGGTGTCCATGTCCGTAATATATAAAGTTGCTAAAAGCCAATGTAAGAATAAATCATGTAGCATAGCGGAAGCTCTGCCATTATTGTAAAAAGGATTGATGATCAGATCACTTCTTGTGAAAGATCGACAGACTACCTACAATGTTCATGTAAGTTAATTGATAATTATTATATCTTGATTATTGCTGATAACTATGTTGTTCTGTATGTGTTTTAATATGCCTAATATTGCTAGCTTGGAGAAATGGTCCAAGAGATTAATGTGATATTATAATGATCTAAGCTGATGTAACAATGTGTTGATCCAATAATATAAACGAAGCTGCCACGGAGTTTCTTGTCCTTCTTCTCCGTGATGACCTAGATTAGGAACGGACAAATAGTTTTCTCATTAACGATACAAGACCTATGTATTGACAAGCCTAATTGTAAATAAATGCCTAGTCTTGTCTTTCTGTGCTTTTTTTCATAAAATCCTTTCCCTACACCATATTTATAGAAAGTACCTACATACAAAGTAAATAACTAGTAGGTACTTAACCATCCTGACACTCAAATCTTGATAATTAAGTGGATACCTATACCTATAAATGTAGCTTTAATCCACTTTCTTACACACGCGTAGAGTTGGCGCGTTCGCTCTGCTTATAGTCAGACTAACCCACTTTGATCCGTTCAATTTTGATCAATAATTTATAGTAAATATTTAATTGGAATTTAAATCCTATAATTCCTCTCAATAATAATATTTAAATTAAACAGTTTATTTATTTTACGCTTCTTCTCGTGTTAATTTTCATTAGGCATAACAATTTGATGAATCATATTTATTTCTTAACGTTCATCTTTTCTTATTATTACTCCGAGCAAAAACAAGCGCAACGTCATTCTCATAACTACATTATATGTACTGTTAACATTATCATGTCGGTGACGCGAGTCCATAAGATTTTCCTCTACGAAAAATCGCTCAACGCGCGTAAAGAACTTTTCACTCAAATTCAAACAAAATTTTCGCAATCGCCGTCTTGGATTTACATTTTGACATCAGTAAAGGCTTTAGCCGCCTTTTTTTATTTATTTTTTTGAGGACGGGACGTCATCAAATGACTTCTCCCGCTCTGGGCGGAGCGGGAAGGTGTGTCAGATTTTTACTGACTAAAACCCACCCGTGTTTCATCCGTTGCCTGTGTGCCGGGGCCGCGATATCCCTTTCGGACAAACTCGCAACCCTGGCAGGCATTGGCCCTTACAGACCCCGTCAGTTGGTGCTGACATCTCTTTGAGGCGCGCGGGGAGGAACACAACGCGCCGTCGACCCGGGCCTGGTCCTTATCGGATGGCGAGCTGCCCATTGCTCACCGTCCGCAAGCCCGCGCCTAGGGTGGCCGGAAGTCGGCTCACGACTCCCGACGCCCGGGGCGTCTCGTGCGGCGACTAGGGGTGCGAGGGCGCGAATCTTGCCTCTCCCTCACGCGCTCCGCCTCCTCCTTCGCGAGCATTACTGCTTCGCAGAAGGAAGTGACGGCCTCCCATGCACTCTCGCTCCGGACCATGGCCTGATGCGAGAGATCGCCGCCGCCGATCGCCTCCGTGAGGACACGGCGGTGCTCCGCCCAAGCAGGGCAGACCTCCACCGTATGCTCCACCGTGTCCTCCTGGCGATCCACACCAGCCGTGACACCCGGACGTTTCCTCCCGCCTTATTCGGAACAGGAACCTCCCGAAACAGCCGTGTCCGGTGAGGACCTGCGTCAGGCGGAAGGTGAGAACGCCGTGGCGCCTCTCTAGCCACTCCTCAAAGAGGGGACTTATTGCCACAATTGTGGCGTGCCCAGC
Organism: Agrochola macilenta; assembly: GCA_916701695.1. Taxonomy (NCBI): domain Eukaryota; kingdom Metazoa; phylum Arthropoda; class Insecta; order Lepidoptera; family Noctuidae; genus Agrochola; species Agrochola macilenta. The sequence goes on along the minus strand of OU753572.1, from coordinate 3,516,918 downwards.
GATGGGTTGCGACAATCGCACTCTCCATGCCGTCATGAGATCCCGCCGGAGCTCTGTCCGCTGTGCCGTGATTTCTCGCGGCAGCGGAGTTGTTTAGTATAATAACATAAAGATAGACTAAATGATGTGGTTCTGCACGGCAGAATACCACACGGTCCGAGCGTTATGTTGTAGAGTCTGTCGAGCGCTGCTAGGCGGTGCAGGCACTCCGATTAGTCAATTCATTGTTGTATTTCCGACATTTATATGTATGATGCGTATGTCTTGAGCGAGAAAATTGTTAATAGCCAGTTGCTTCCTCATTGGTGGTGGGACAGCGGGGCTAAGCGATGAGACTGACATGATTGTAATTAAACATCACTTAGTTATATTAAAAGGTTTCTGTCTGTTTTGTACCCGATTATAAAGCTTATCGTCTCTATTTCTGATATCTAAACAATTTTGCCTTATCTGTGATTATTGAAAGGAACTATGTTTACCTAAATTACGATATGTATAAGATTTGAATGGGTTTTTATAAATTTTCAACTACAATAATGCTTATTCTTTGCACTTTATTTTACCATAATATACTCAGGTACTTATTTAATATAACATCATCTACCTGTGTATACGATTTTTTCTGTTTTCATTTATTTACTCCCAGTTGATCCGATATAGTTAGAAGTCACTGAAGTAAATATATGATACGGATAATGATTGCTTTTACAGGTTAGTCACCAACCTTGAAATAAACTTTGATGTATCATTATTTATGGTCGATACAGGCAGACTAATATATATATTAACTATTTCTAACATTACATCAATCATTTATTCGTAACTAGCTGCGCCCCGGGGTTTCACCCGCATAAGTCTTGATCCCATGTGAATATCAGGATAAAATTTATCCCTTGTCCTACTCCAGGTCATGGTCTACCCATGTGCCAAAGTTAATCCAAATCTGTTCAGCCGTTTCAGCGTGAAAGCGTAACAAACAAACAAACTCACTTTCGCATTTATAATATTAGTTAAGATTAGATAACTATACATTTTACTTTATTGTTGATTTTAATATGTTTTACAGTGTTTAACACAATTAACTATTTACACTAGGTGCTAAATACAATGACTAACTAACTAGATTGATGGACTCACGTATCATCAATGACCCTGTTGCAGGCCGCGACAGTAATGTACTATTTAACTATCTTTTGTTTCTTGGGTACATGGGACGATTAATAAATATTCCTATCTTTTATTTACCTTCATTGCAGAGGAAGGATGTTGATGTTGCGGTATTTGACACAGAAATCATTAATTTCATCACGCGCTACTACTGCTTGTGTTTTGGCGATTGTTTTTTCAATAGTGGTCAATACGTGTATAGACTAATACTGTTAATGGATTATTAGTTACATTTAATTGAATCCACCCATTTATTTATTCATGGTTTCCTAGGCGATGACAGTTTATATGTATTGAATAGCTCATTTGTGCCCGTATAACCAAAAGGAAATGAAGTCAATAAAAGTAAAACCTTTTGTCAATAATGAAAGATATCATGCGACAGTTTCGTTGGATAACTTAGTTGACAAAGATGTTCAGTCGATGCTTTTACCTTTAAATCTCATGCAAAACATTTTTTTGTGGCCGAAGTATCGAATTCAGAATAACTTCAAATATCCAAAAAGCCTTACATCAAATTTTGTGTTATTGTGTGGCATGATAATATCCATTTATGTATTCTCTCATCTTGTTTATGAGCTGCATTTCTCCAAATATATAAGAAAATATTTCAATTTAATGTACATCTTTTCTTAGTGCGATTTGTTCTTGTACTCGATCGGATTTGTCATTAATTGTGTCGTTAGTGTGTCACAAACGAAAAGAAATATATTATTTGTCTTGAGGATTCAAGACGTTCACAGATTTCTTAACGAAAATATCAAATTCAAGCGCTTCATCATTCGGAATTGGATCAGTGTCATCTTTATCTATAGTTATTATATAACAGTAATCACTTATACTTCCATAAGATTTAATTTTTCGTTCATTAATTGCGTTTGTGCGTTAACTGTCATGAGTTTCGATGTTAACATCGTTTACTTCAACAGACTTCTTAAGTTGTTATGTAATAAAGTAGACTTATGGAATATTAAAGCTCAAAATTTGCAACAAATGAACCGCAGAGATAAAGAAACTTGTAGCAAAAGAATGTTTGTAGCTTACGTTCATATTTTGGAGTGTTATGATATATCCAGGACTTCTTATCAGTATATGGTGCGAATGCTTAATCTTTTAGTTCATACTAATACTAATATAATCATAATAATTTATAATATAATATAATATAAATATATTATATAATTATTATAATAAAAAAAAAGGAAGGTAACTCTGTCTGTCTGTCTGTATGTTACCTTTTCACGCCTAAACCACTGTACGGATTTCGTTAAAATTTAGCACGGAGATTGGCATTCTGAGAAAGGACATAGGCTACTTTTTGTTTGAAAAATAATTGTAAAAAGGGTGATATAGGAGATGGAAGTTTGTATGGGAAACCAAGGATTTCTTAAGTTAGGGATATGAAAATTCAAATAAATGCTTCTTCCTTAAACATATTATAAAATAAAGTTCCCCCGCCGCGTTTGTCTGTCTGTCTGAACGTGATAAACTCAAAAACTACTGAACGGATTTTCAAACGGGTTGCATCAATGAACGGAGTGATTAGGTATAAAATGAAGTTTAGTTTAGTTTCAATTTACACTTAATCTTATTCATTAAGATTAAGTGTAAATTGACTGAAATAAATGACGATTATTGTTGAAGATGTCAGAAAAAAATCATGCGAACTGGGAGCTTTACTGGCGCCGTGTAAACTGTAAGAGATACATAAAATTAATGTTCAGGATTGTATATAAAAAGTCCGCGATGAAATATATGTCAATCTTTTAAGGATGACCCACAGTAACCATTTTTATCGTACAGAATTTGATAAAAATGTCTTTGTTATTCCCAAAGCTATTTTGACCGTTATTATATTATTTCTTATCCTATAAAATATGTTATTAATATTAGGCGTTTCATTTAGATTAAAGTATGCCTGCCTGCCATTGACATCATAATTATCATTTCATGAATAAGTACTAAGATATCATAGATTCAAAATTACGCTTAACAAAATAATTATCGTTGACGGTGGCGCGGTTAATAGGTATACGATCATCATTTCACTTCCTTTTAATCCCAGGAGATATTTTCCGACATCTAAATGGGCGAAGCCGCTGATAGAGCTAGTAATAATATTTAAAAAAATATATATATCTAGGAACAAAAATCCAAATTGAAACAAACATTTTAATTTTCAGATCGTCTATCACAAAGTGGAGTTCTTTCTTCGCGTATTAATGAAATTAAAAATGTCACTACACGTTTTGAAAGTAACTGCTAGTACCGACTTTGAGTATGTCAGTAATAAGTTCGTTTTATATTTCTGTAATAAATCTGGGATGCAAATTATTATTTTATATTTTTATAATGTATTTTTCCAGATGGCAGTGTGGTTTTTAATCCTATATTTATGCGTTTGGGTGATAAAGAGTTTGATATTTGAAATTACTTTGAGCTTGTACTGTGAAAAGTTCTACATTGCGATGAATAATGTTCAAAACTCATGCGCGGTCATTTTGAAATCAAATTGTACAGGTAATTATGACAAAAATAAAAGTTAAAAAAAAAAAAATAACTATTAGAAAAATAATACCAGCCTTTTAGTATCCTAAAAGTGCAGTGCAAAGGCCTCTTTTCGGACCCATAAGGCACGAACATTGATCGCCACGTTTATTCAAGACGGATTGGGTCCCCTATGTGGATCCATACAGGATCCCCTAAGGTATAATGACGTAAAGGTTACATAGTGCTTGTGATGTTACTGTTACAATTTTGGAATATATAGATGGACAATATTAAAGTTTAAAGATATTAAAAGTAAAAATAAAATAATTTTAAGGTAAATAAATGTATGTGTGTTTGTGATTGTGCGTGTGCGTGTGTGTGTGTGTGTGTGTGTGTGTGTGTGTGTGTGTGTGTGTGTGCCTGTGTGTGCGTGTGTGTGTTTGCTTTTCCATATTGTTTATGTTAAGATTTTTTCTGTTTCGTCATATGACTTATTTTGGAGGTAAAATTGCACACTCTTTTTGCATTTGTAATACGGTAGTCCGTAGATTTGACACTCTTCGTTTATTTTATTATATAGGAACGGACCAAGAAAATGATAAAATCTTTTTACAAAAATTGAGCGTACTCGCGGTAGGATGCATATCCTATCTTTTCGACGTTTACTACGTTTTATATTTTCTATAGTTCGGTATGGGGTTTTGCGGTGTTGCAGAATGACTGTCTGTAGTATGAAGTGTTGCCGAACATTTAGAACTTTGCAGTGATTGTATAGTTGGTCGGTTGGAAAAAGAATAGGACGAAAAGTGGCCACTTTTAAAATGGCCCTATGTGCTACTTCCAGCGGTTTAAGAGTGGTTTTTGCTGCGCCGCCCCAACAGGAAATACAATAAGTTACGATGGATAGGCAAAGTGGGAAATAGACATTGCGTATTATAATGGGATTGGCAATACACCGAAGAGTTTTAAAGATGTATATCAGTTTGCGAACTCGTCCAGATAGCAGACCGATATGAGATTTAAAATTGAGATTCCTGTCTAAGACTACTCCCAGGAATCTGATGGTTTCAACAGAGGTTAAGAGAGGACATTGACAATTTGAACCCTGTATTTGTGGGTGACAAGTGTGAGCTTTGATTAAAATTGGAGTCTGTGGTTGAGAGACCGAACTTTTAGAATAGGTCAGAAATTTAGTTTTGGACGTATTTAGGGTGAGAGTGTGGGAGTTAAGCCAATTAAACGCAACGTCAAAGCCAAGTTGAGCTAGATGCTCGAGTTGTGACCAGGAATCCACGGTGAAGGTTATTGCGGTGTCATCTGCAAATGATATTATCCTTGCATTATTGATATTGAGATCACACAGGTCATTAATAAAGATTAAGAAAAGAGTGGGGCACAAAATATTTCCTTGTGGTACCCCATAGTGAATGGAAAGCTCCTCGCTGTTATGGCCGTCGATCCTGACTTTTTGCGAACGATTTGAGAGGTAACTTTGGAAAAGATCCCGTTGTTTCCCCCTGACGCCTATTTTCTCAAGTTTAATTAAGAGTGTGGAAACGGAAACAGTGTTGAATGCCTTAGCGAGATCAAGAAATATTGTAAGGACTTTTTTATTTTTATTTATATGATCTATGACAAAACTGGTTAGATCATGAACTGCGTCGGAGGTTGACTTATTTTTGCGAAAGCCATATTGTTGCTGTGAGATTATCTTACAATGCTCCAGGTAACCTACCAATCTTTTGTTTATCAAGCGTTCAAGAACCTTGGATAAAGTTCGGCAGAGTTCCGTCACCCCCCTTGAAGATTGGATAAATTATTGCCTTTTTAAAAGAAGTTGGAAAAACAGCTGTTTCAAAACAAATATTGAATATATGGCATAAAATAGGCGCCAGAGTGGTGGAAAATTTCTTTAATATTGTAGGTGAGATACCATCCCAACCGGTAGCAGCGTTTGGTCGTAGTGAATTTATAGTGGATATAATTTCTTCTGGGTCAGTTTTCTCCAAGACAAAGGATGAGGTTGATAAAGAACTGTTTTGTGAGACAGGTGGTTGTTGTGAGGGCCTTATTTTTATAACATTATCTGCAAGTGTCTTGCCTATATTGACGAAAAAGGAATTTACATTGTCACATGACTGTATGGGTGTGGGTGATGAGGATAGCAATTGCGTGGATGAGTGTGTAGTTTTTGTGGTGTTTGTTATTCGTTTTATGGCATCCCAGAGTGATTTTGGATTATTGCTTGCTTTGCTGAGCTCTTCCGCATCGAAGAGCCGCTTCGCCTTTTTAAGTATTTTTGTACAGAAGTTTCTGTATCGTTTGTAGGTTACATTTAATGTTTCGTTATCTGGAGACTTCTTGAGGTTTCTGTGCATGGCATCTCTGTTTCTCATGCACCGTAACAAGCCGGGAGTTATCCAGGGTTTCAGAATCTTCCGTTTTGCAACCACTTTTTTAATTACAGTGTGTTCCGCTATGGCTGAAGTCAGTGTCTCAATTAATTTGTCGGTAGCAGTATTTGCGTCTGTTGTAGTGAGAATAGGGTCAAAGTCTATGTTAGAGATTGATGCACCAAGTGCCTCATAATAAATTTTTGTAATGATGGACGTAGTGGTGACAGGGATACGTTTGCTATTCAGACAAAGTAGTGAAGAACCATGGTCGGTAACCGTAGATTCATAGACAAATGTGAGTGCTGGCGTCCTTGTTCTCAGAATAATATGGTCCAGGCAATTTTTGCCCCTGGTTGGGAGGGTATGCGCTGGGAGAAAACCATAAAAAGCAAGACAATTCAAATACTCGTGAAACTGTATATCAAGAGAAGAAGGTTTGATGTCGAGATTTAGGTCACCCGCTATCACAACCGTTCCGAGGATCTGGAGCGATGGAAGTATGTAATTGAGAGCTGAGAGGAAGTTTTGTATGTTGTCTGTTGACGGTGAGCGATAAATACAGAGTAAGGCCACGTCAGGGTTAATTTTTATGATTAATCCCGAGGCAGATTGGCACAGGTCTGGTTCCTCACATACCGCTAGAATTTCTGACTTAATATAGACCACGACGCCATCACTTTGGTTTATATGTTCGGTTGTTTTAAATACTGTATAATTTGGTAGAATTGGAAGAATTGAGTTACTGGAGCATGGCAGCCAACATTCGGTCAGGACTGTTACGTCGCAGTCAAGTGAGATACGATGCATCAGAGTTTGTAGGTTTATGAAGTTACAATTTATTGATCGAATGTTTTGTGAGAAGACTTTTACATAGGTATTTATTTGGGTTTATCAAAAACGATTGAGTTTGTTCCGGGGTGCAAGTATGCGTCACTGATACAGAGAGTTCATCGATGTTATTGATTTGATGAATTGCGTTATTAGTATTAGTAAGGGATTTTATAGTTCGGAAAGCGCCCACGAAAGTTTGCAAGCTGTCGGTATAAGTAGATATGGTGTTTATATATATATTGAAATGATGTGAATGTGTGTGTAGAATGTGTGGTTTTGAGACTGATTGTGATATTAGATTGTAATTTGTTAGGTTCCCTGGGGTTAAATACAAAATATATGTAGACAAAGTCGCAAGCAACAACTAATACGTACTAGTTGTTGCCACTTTGTCTTATTTCCAGACCAATCTATTAAAGTAGAGTAGTAGTATACTTATCATCATAATTTGTTTTAAAAGTGAGTAATACATTTATCATCGTTTGTTGCATCACTTGTGTGCGAAAGAGCTGTTGTTAAAGATGTATTTAAAAATTTAAAAAAATCTTCATATCAGACAAAACTATCCTGTGAATTTTGTAATAAACAATACGGTGGACAAAGATGTGCAGAATATACTCATGCCTTTAAATCTAATGCGATATATCATGTTTTGTCCTAAATATCGCATCAAGAACAATGTTATAACTTCGAATAGTCTCATTTCTAATTTTGTTTCTATTACTGGAACACTAGTATATATATTTGCATTCTTGTACCGCGAATATTTGCTGTTCCTTAACGATCTTCGTAATAATACGTTCATGTATATCACCTCTTATTTTGACTTCATCTTCTACGGTTTTGGATTTGCTATAAATTCCTGGAACGGCATAATTCACACCAACCAATCTATCAAGTTTGTCTTGATTTTTCAAACGCTCCACAGATTTATAAATAATGAAAACAGTACTAGACGCATCATCATTTGGAATTGGATTACTGTAATCATGTCTCTTTGTAGTTATTTTATTGTTTTTACTTCGTTCCTCGTTCAAATAAAAGCACCATTTCTTTACATATGTTTTGTATTAATTTTCGTCTTTTTCGATTTTAATGTAGTTTATGTGGTTCGAATCTATAAATTGTTGGAAAATAAAGTCGATTTATGGAATCTTCAAGCAGTGAATATGTTAGAAATGGAAGATACATACAGACAAAATTATAGCAAAGCAATGTTCCAGGCTTATGTTGACATACTGGAGTGTTATGACATTCACAAAGTTTGTTCCCAGGACTTAGTAAGTACCGTACGTTAACGATTACAGTGACTGAAAATGAACTGACATGAAATATTTTTATTAAATCTAGAGAAATAACATAATTTTATGACTAAACCTCAAAAAACTAGTACTTTAAATCTGTGTTGTCGTTTTTCAGATACTTTTCTACATAATGGAAGCAATTATGCACTCTTTGATTTACGTTCAAGTCACATTTGAAGTGATGAAAGCAGAAGTGATAATGCACAACGTAGTAAGTCTTTAATAATTACTTTTACTTTTGGAAATACTTTCTTAAATTATAATGATGATGATGCTTCCATACCGACTTCGGCTACAGCTACAGCGACTGCTTTCGATAACTTTTAAGGTTTTCTAGGGTGGTTGAGAGGTAAGATGTGTTGCTCTAATTACTCGTATAATGGTAGCCCAGTGGTAATAGCGCTAACTTATAAGTTATAGGTCGTGACTTCACACTCTGGCATGTACTTTCCTTTGTGTAAATATTTTCATCACCACCGACCACTATTAAAAAGAAGAATCAAAAGTATTTTTTTACAATTATGATGCAACCAATACGTACTGACCCACCATTGAAATACTAGTGCTGTGACTACTCATTGGTGTTTTGAGTTTGTAACTGGTTACTTTTGTGCAGCATCGTGGACGACAGGCCTTAGTGGTGCAATTCTCATTTTTACATTGAACTCCTATTTCGTTTCAGAATGTAGCAGTCACAGGTACGCTGGTCATGTTCTGTTGGATAATAAAGGATTTGATTTGGCTGACAATATTAAGCTGGCAATGTGAGAAATTTTATATAACTTTACAAAGTATTCAAGATTCTTGCGCACTAATATTGAAGTCAAATTGCTCAGGTACTGTTATTCTTTATGCTTCTTTTGTCATTGCTTTAGTCCAACATTAATTGACCGAAAGGATTGGGCCACAATGGCAGGGACAGAAATTTGGTAAAGGGAAAGGTGACCTTTGCCCAACAGTGGGACATTACGGACTAAATAGATGGATAGATTAAGGCCCAAGTTATATGTAATGCTTGAGTTTTGAATGAGTTTCTGTAATACGAGCCTTAGTCCAATATAAAAACCAAAATTTATCCGAGCTAATAGATATTTTTTCAAGTAGCTCCAGACACAGAGTATGTAATCGCCGCGCCGGCTAGAGACCCCATTCCTAATAATATTCATGCCCATGCAATTAACTCTGAGCGCAAATTCAGCTGTCAAAAGTATGTTAGTTTCTATGAGCAAACGGTGACGCACACTGACACGCTTGGTTTGTATGGAAAGTTGAAAATACCGTCTCACTGCCCACCGAGGCGACTCCATGGTTTGTGCTTCCAAGCCCCTAGTCGCGTCGGGAGTCGCTAGCCGACTTCCGGCCACCATAGGCGCGGGCTTGCGGACGGTGAGCAATGGGTAGCTCGCCGTCCGATAAGGACCAGGCCCGGGTCGATGGCACGTTGTGTTCCACGCGCGCCTTAAAGAGATGTCAGCACCAACTGACGAGGTCCGTAAGGACCAACGACTGCCGGGGTTGCGGGTTTGTCCGAAAGGGATATCGCGGCCCCGGCACACAGGCAACGGAAGGAACACGGGTGGGTTTTAGTCAGTATAAGTCAGACACACCCTCCCGCTCCGCAAAGAGCGGGAGAAGTTATTTGATAATTTCCCAAACTCAAAAAAAAAAAACCTGTAGCATTGATGGTACCAACAAAACGTGGCAAGTTATTCGTTAATGGATCACTACAGTGGTCCTTAATTAGCTGTGGATTGTTTGTTTAAATAATAGTACATTCTGTATGTCTACTATAAAAATAACACAATACCTTCATAATATTATCTACTCGTATCTTCTATTTATCTTTGTATCTGTATATATAAAAATCAATTGCCGTGCGTAGTCTCGCAAAAACTCGAAAATGGCTCAACCGATTGTGATGAAAGTGTGCACCGGAAAGGTTCCTAACAAAAAAAAATAGAGGAATTGCAACGTATGCAAGTATTCAATTAATAGTATAAAGTGTTGGTTGTAGTAACCGGTAATAACAGACTTAAACCAGTGGCATACATTCAAACTCAAACTCAAAGCATTTATTTCATATAAACCAATTACAGGTACTTTTGAATTGTCAAGAGATCGGTCAGTCAGAAATATGAAGCTAGTTGCCCATTCCAACACGTAGTAAGTTCCTATGGAGAAGAACGGGCAAGAAACTCCACGGACGCTCTTTTAAATCAGAATATTTTTACAAAAAATTGGTTACATCATTCATGTTGTAATTATACATGTGAGAACAATGTAGAAAGACGTGCACATTAAAAGCGTCCGTAATAAAAAACAAAAACAATTCAAAAAATGAAATAAGCCGTAGCAGCTAAGAGATGACCAGTCCTCACTGACGGCGTCCGTTCACGAACATAACACATGGATCAGCACCATTTAGCTCAACCATTTTGAAGGGAACTTAATGTTCCAACACACACGCCACCACCAGCGAGACATTTGAGTGAGCATGACATACTCTCAGCCGCCAGGGCACATTCAAGTCAATCAAAGACGTACCCAGTAAATAGTAGCTGTAAAGTAGGTACATAGTGCTCACACATGTGCTATGCAATTATATAATGCTAAAATAGGTACTGAATTTATACAATCTAATGATAGTTTTACAATCTTCAGCAGCTCCAACAATATTTTTGAATGCTAATCAATTAGTTTATGCGCCCTTGTGGAGCTGGACCAGCGTTGAGTCAAGCATTTTTGTCATCGATGTAATCCCTCAACTTATAATATGCTTGGCTGCATAGTGTGCGCTTTATCCAAAATTTAAATTTTGTTTCATTCAGTTGGAGTATGTGGGGAGGTATTTTATTGTAACATTTCAAACAGTACCCCATGAAGGATGAGTCTACTTTAGCCAGTCATTAAAATTGAAGCACCAAATGACTTGTATCGTCATAACATTGTTTAGACACTGCAGACTTTATTGTTGCTTCAACTTATGGTAAATCAGGCAATTAATTTGCACCGTGTAAATGAGGCTTTAGGAAGGTTTCGTTAGGGGTAGTTGTTTTTGGGTTTTTATATTTCTGGATAAAATGTATTTTTTTTTATATTGGCAGATGATGAGAAAAAATCGTGGAAGAATATACTGCGCTATCATCGAGCATCATTCAGTAAGATACGCGTGTGTGGCCTGTTCTACTTAGACGCTGGGTTACAATTATTTCTTTTGAATTTTTTCAGCACCTACTGTATTTTGTTAATGACGTTCGAATTTTTGTAATTTTGGTGTTATTATATCTATTTTGTTGATGTTCTTTATTATTGCTATTCTTTTCATAGCTTCTTCAATACAGAAAATGATGTGTTGTCTCAGTTCTCTTATTAATCAACGGCTGGCTAAGCCAAACTAATATATGCATAAATAAAACAATAAGTTCAAGTTATGAATGTTGTATTCTTAACTAATTGTGGCGGCATCTACAACGCCACATGCGAAAAACGCATCAAAAACCTGACGTCACACAAAACCTGCTTCGCGCAAGCGGAGTTACTGCGCGATCAACAAATATTTATAACTGCCCGACGATTGATGTCGGGAAGTTTGGGCGATTGATGTTGGGAACAACTGACTTGTTGCGAACCCGGACACGACGTGTTGCCACGTCAAACGCCGAACGCAGTGTTTTTGTTTTATTTTTATAAATGGCATCTCGCAGTTGACCACTGAGGAGGTCGTAGCTGTTTAACCGGACTTTCCTCTGGCTGCCTTAAGGTGAATGCCTAGACAGGCCTCCCCATACATTTTTCAGTTGTTCTAATCTCCGTAAATAAACGGTTTCTGCAGAATAAAAGCAAGTATAATGAGACTTTATAATGTATTATTTTCGCCTAACGCCAAATGTTATAAAAAAAAACAGTATTTCTAGGAGAATTAGACCCAATAAAAATCGAAAAATCTTTACATGTGTGAGTGACCTGAATCGCGCCATCTAACAGAAATTTAAAGAACCACCGAGAAAGAGTTATTTGCTGTTGTGTTACGAGTTTACGTTCGGTAAACATTTATAATAGATGGCGCTGTTCGAACTCGACGTGTATGTCCCTTGGCGTGACCTTGGCGCTTGCCAAAGTTACAAGTCGAGTGACGCGGCGATGCGACGATGCCATTCAGGACGCACAAATGGCAACAACGCGGGGTGTAGCGGGGCTAGTCCATGCGTGATTGTCTTGACAAAGTTTGCGAATCGTTTCCAAAATTGTGTTTCTAGAAAGTTAGCGCCGGCGCGCGGGTTTGCCCGCGGATTTTACATTTTATGATTGATAAAATGTTTTTTATTAGGGAATGAGAAAGAATGCTAGAAAGTGAAAAAAAATACCTGCGATTTGCATTTGGTTCACACAGATACAATACTAATGTAATTATTGTAATATCTACTTTAAATATAAAGAGCCTAAAGATTTAAAAATCTTTCTACTGTATGTAAGTAGGTACTGATAATACATTTTCTGACACGGTTAGGTACTAATTCATTGGTTTGGGTTGAATAAAATCAGAGAATAGAAGTTCATGTAAACTTAGGGTATACCTAAATCAGGCGATCAGCGTAGGCAAATTTACCTATTTTTTTTCTAATTACCTACCTACGCAATGGTGACACGTAGGTACTACTTACATCTATTGATTGAATCATATTTAATTTATGTGAAACCATCAAGATAAGTGAATACACAGACAAACCACATTGATTTTTCATAACAATTGCACATTTTAGTATTATTAGCACACGTCAAAGTGCGTCGAGATAAATTGGTCTTGCCATCTAAGAAGTTTACCAAGAAAAAGGGGAAATAAAACATAGGGCAGTATTTTAGTAGTAAGTTGTAGGATGTTCTGATATTTAAAACGATGAATGATCATCATTCATTTATGGTTTCGGGGTTTTTAACTGTCAGCGAAATGACGTTCTCAAAATGGTAGCTGTAGTTCCAATTTCGCTCGTCTGAACAGCTAAGTAAGTAGTAAGCACCATTCAGGTTTAGAATTGGTGACTGGGGCTACTACTGAGAACCAATCATACGAGTGCCATCCGTGAAAGAGTTTTTATTTAAAAGTGAAGTGTTTTTGTGTTTTATTTACGGTAAGTGTTATTTTTATGTACAAAGGATGCTTTTCTGCTTGAAGGTGATACAGAGTTATATTATAATAGTAATTACCCTTAAAACTTAAAAAAGTGTAAGATTTAGAAGAGGAAATACAAAATCAAACGTTAGCAACACTCGTTGATTGACATCACATCACATACCTACCTACTCTAAATTTCAAATATTTCCCCCAAAACTAGGGACGTCAATTCTCTCTAAAAAATGGCTGTATGGTCTCAGCTCACTTTGCCTGTCCCAGAGGGACGAAAGGAACCAAAAAAAAACTCTCTGAAAAAGATCCGTTACTGAATTGATTCGAAAGGAAATATGAAAAATCGATTCACAAATAAAGAAATAATTTTCCAAAAATCAATCATTTGTTTTCGATGAAATTCGCAATGTAGGGGTTTACGGGGTATACGCTACCCTAGCAAGAAAGTGTCTCCTATAGTTATATGAGTGGAACGTATAGTTGGTGCCTAATCTGCTGTAAATGTGCCCCTACATAAAAAATTGGTGCACCTTGTCGTTTTGAAAAAAAAACCGAAAAAACGATTCCTGCTAGGGTAACGTTTTTCCAGCAGGAAAATTCTAAACCAATGATCTGAGAGAGAAACATTGTGCAAGGCCAGAGAGCTTATAGTATTAGTGCCAAAGTGTGCACCTAAAAAGAAAATGTGTGGTCCTTCAGGTTGTCCAGATATCGCGTTTCCTGCTGGAGTTCCGATGTTATAACATATTGACTTTTTAGGACAATATTTTAATTTTGTGGGGCACCAATTTTTTATGTAGGGGCACATTTACAGCAGATTGGGCACCAACTATACGTTCCACTCATATAACTCTAGGAGACACTTTCTTGCTAGGGTAACGTACACGTTTACGAGGGCGAAAAAACGATCGATGAGCGAAAAGAATTTAACTAGTCTCATATCTGGAAAAAATCCGTATTTTTACGCAAAAGGATTTGCACTGGATATGCTTCGAAATTTTCCCGCCACCACAATTCTTAACAATTCAAACAAACAAAAAACTGATGTTCTAGGGTGAAATATCGATTCCCTGTATCGAATTGAGAAAACGTTTTTATTTGTTCCAAAAAATCGATTCTTTGCTCAATAGATCTCAGATTGACATCTCTATTTGGTCTGTTCTCATGCAGTGATGCCAGAACGTCCCAAAAGGGACGATTTTTGTCCGTTTAGACATCTTTACGTCCCTTCGATGTCCGTTCATATATTCAGTCCCTTTTCCGTCCCTTTTCAAATATCCAACTACAATAATGCGTTTATAATGCAAATAACAAAACACAGTTTAAAAAATTACAAAAAATCGTAAAAATTAAACGCGCGGCGTGTGAATGCAATTAATTTCAGACCACTGGCGAATATCGCCAGCCATCCTTTTTCCACGCGCAGTGATCCCGTATCGCTTGCCTTCCACGCACACACACAACCACAGTCATTCGTATAATCAGCTGAATTCATTACTAAGGGGGTACACTATCAAATCTTTGATCAAAGTTATAATGAAATTGTAAAATAGACATATTATGAGTTTATCCCCCTCAGGGTGATATTACACTATCATTATTATATCATATAACTATCTACAAAGCTCAATAATTACCCATAATATTATGTCTATTTTAACCCACCTTAGTATCCTTGATGGCAACAAGTTCAAGAATCAAGGATTTCGTGAAGTTAGAGCCGACCAAAGACATGCAAAAAAACAAAACCTAGCTGGCGGGCCCCGAATGCCCCCGGGTTGGGGGGCTACGGGAATGGCCGGGACCAATATTGAACATCTTAATTTTTTTTTTCGCTTATTTGTTTGCCCTAAAAATATAACAGTATTCATGCCATTTTAGGTATACTTTTTTCTCATTCAATCGTAACAAATTAATATTTCTCCAGCCTTCCTTTTTGTCCAAAAATCGTCCCATTTCAGCAAATGAATCGTCCGAAAGTCGACGCAGGTACTGGCAACACTGTTCTCATGTTCTGTCAGTTGTTTTGCAAATTTTCACACACAGCTTGACAGCTTGATTGATGGTGACAAATGGTGGTGTTATTTCTGACTAATACAAATTTCTTGAAGCGTTTCATAATTACGAGACTTTTGCTGTTGTGTTTAATTATTCTTTTTGATTACAGATTGAATTGCAACTCTGCCTACGATGAATCCGACTAATAAACTTGCCTATATACGACATATTATGTATTCAGGGCCATCCCAAAATCACGGAAAAAAGTGCAAGCAACATCATGGAAATTCTTCTAATGATTTTTAGTGAGTAAATCAGATTCCCATAAGATTTCGAATCAGATTTACGTGAATGTACCTATGAGTGTATTTGATACTCGTTGGCCTGTGATGTAATGTCTTCGTTTGCGGTTTGCCGCCATATCTTCTGTAGACCCTTGTCTGTTACGATACCTCCAGGAGATTTATGACAATTGTTTATCTATTGTGTCTCGTCGATAACAGTAGGAAAAAAAGAAACGGCTAGCTCGATAAGGTTAGTTTCAAGTAGTGTATTGAGCAAGTTTTATCAAATTGCAGCCGGCTGGAAGCATGGCGTAACAAGAAAAAAAAAGTTGTGGAAGAAACCGCGGACTGCCCTGTTGTGTTTAGGTAGGTACAGACATATCAATATTTTTCTGTCTCTCAACATTGTTTTTAATAACTGTACCTATTTCATTTATTTATTTTTTATTTCAGTCCAAATACAACTCAAGATCATGATCAGCTATCCAACCCTTCCACAGCTCAAGATACGCCCAAAACGTATTCACGTGGTATACCACAAATTCGTTACGAAGCCATAGCCTGCAGCTCTAGCTCTAATAGAGTTGAATCTGTTACAGAGCAAGTAGAGACTATTGATTTTGATTGGCCGCAACCCGATCCACAGACTGAAGCTTGTCAACTAACTGTGGAAAGAACATCAAGTGACAACTTATCAGGTTTGGTAGGGTACCGTATTGTTGACTTGAAACATGTGATCCAATGGGCATTTCAAATGGAAAAACATCGTCAGTCTTGTGAGTCATCTCAAATTGAGTATATTAGTGAACACCGGAAAGGATTTCACAGTTTGTTAACATTTAAATGTAGCATGTGTAATAAAATATGGCAGCAAAGCACAGAGAAGAAGCAGAAAATTAACACTGCATTTGTATGGGCAACTGTGACTGCTGGAAGTTACTACACGCAAGCAGCACACATCACTAGTCTAATGGATATACCAACAATGACCGGACAAACGTTCCGTTCAATTGAAAAACAATTGGGCAATGTATGGCATGAACATTTGACCGAAGAAATAAAGAAAGCTGGTGAGCAAGAAAGGTCTATTGCTATTGATAAAGGAAATGTTTCTACAGATGGTATTCCATACATTACTGTATATGTAGATGGCGGATGGTTGAAAAGGTCATATGGTCACAACTTTGTTTGTTCATCTGGAATGGTAAGTCCCAACTTGATACCATATTTTTGTGTTCATTTCATTAGTACTCTTTTGCTTGTCAACATATTTTACACAATGTTCAATGTTTTGATTTATGATTTCTTACAATATTTGAACTCAGAACTTTTATTTTAGGCCTGCATTATTGGAAAGGAAACCAAGAAATGTCTTTTTCTTGGTGTCAGGAACAAATATTGTTATACATGCCAGTATTATGAGCGAACAGGTTCAGACACTAAAAGTCATGGTTGCTGCAAAAACTTTACAGGGCCATCTACTGCGATGGAATCTGATATAATTGTTGAAGGATTTCAACAGAGTGAGAATATGCATAATCTTCGGTACCTAAGTTTTGTAGGAGATGGGGATTCTTCAGTGTTTGCTAATTTGAAAGAAAAGGTGTCTTATGGAAACCAAATAAAGAAAATTGAATGCAAGAATCATGTTATAAAAAACTACACTAAAACTAACTAACTGCACTTTACAAGGTAACCACTTCTTAGTGTTATAATAATTATTTTACACTAGCTTTTACTTGCGGCTCTGCCCACGTTAAAATGTTTACCTGGATAAAAAGTATAGTAAGTCCTATGTCGCGGTTATAAAATACCTGTGTGCCTAATTTCATCCATCTCCGTTCAGTAATTTTTCAGTGTTTGGTATACATATAAAAAAAAAAAAAAAAACACATAATGTAGGATTTAGCTACTATAAAATAAATGTTCCTCTCTTTTTCAACCGACTTCCAAAAAGACAGATTTCTCAGCCAATTGTCGACCGATTTTCAAAATTCTTTGTCAAAGTTTTTTGTCACAAATGAGGACCTGATAATGGGATCCCAGGGAAATTGAGGGTAAACCTCAAATTTTATTGGCATTTTCAATGTTTTTTGTTGTTTTTAGAAGTCGGTTGTATTTTTTTCAAAAAAGATTTTTTTCTCTTCCTATGTTTTAATATTTATATTTTATTTAAGATTTTAGGTAATAAGAAACTCCCTCTGTATGGATGAAATATTTTGAGGCCTAAATTGATGAAATTGACACTAGTAGCGCGAAAGATTATTGTTCACAATAGCAGTCAGCCAGGTTCAATGGCTGATGATTTAAGGAATAGTCCACTTCATGTATTTGGACAGCATGAAAAATGTAAGGAATATTACTGTTCAGTGAAGCAATTACCACCTGACGAGAATAAACAGCAAGACAACCAAGTAGAAATCCTAATAAATACAGCACCAGAGGTCTGGGCTCTTATTTATGCTGCAAATGAAAGAATTGCTTTGAAAGCTGGACGGTTGTCTAACGAGACAACAAACGTTGCAGAGAATTTTATGAGTGTCATTAATAAATTTAACTGTGGAAAACGACTCAGTCTTGGAAAAGGAGGCTCTTATCAGCGGCGTGTTCATGTAGCAGGTAAATAAGTTTTTTTATAGATATTTTAAAACAATATATGACATCTCTAGCAACCCCCATGATCTATGACTTCTTCTCTTCATAATATAAGAGGTTTTTCTCAACTTATAGAACTTTCAATGGTCATCAATGAAAGCTTAGGTTGCAAACAGACATGTATGTGACTATGATTTGGTTTTTCAGGATTGTCTCATTCTGTAGGACATAAATGGCATCAAACTGCATGGAAAAAGAAGACAACACAGAGCCCTGGACAATATTTTAAAAAATATGTCCATCAAAAAGAGAGAAGTAGATTGCGCCAACAGAAAATGACTCGAAAACGGCTTTTTACTGAAAATACTAAAACTCAACCTGATAAGGACTATGGCCCAGAAGCAAGTGACCCTGTCGACATTAATGAGGTAGAATTAAAACGGCTCTGTGAATTGAGATTGCTTAAATTCCAAGAAGATACACAAAAAATAGTACTAATTGAAAACCAGACTGTGGGTCAACATGATAATGAAAAGTATCTCTCATACAGATCTGACCGTCTCACAGCAAGTCAGTTTGGAATGGTAAGATATCAGCCATCCTCTTATTGTTTCTTACTTTCTAAGAAGCCACAGCTCAAGCCAGTACAAGAATTATGATTGTCACTTTGTTCATTTTAGGTTTGCAAACGTCGTAATGCCACACCATGTCACAATCATGTGAAATGCATTCTCTACAAAAATAATATTTGTACTAAAGATATGATGTATGGACAACAAAACGAACATGTTGCAAAGAGCATGTTTATGCAACAATATGGCAAAATTGTCAGGCCATCAGGTCTATTTATTGACGAAGACTTTGGATTCTTAGCAGCTAGCCCTGATGGTAAGATTATTCAATAATAAAAATATACAAATAACTAGCTTTTGCCTGTGGTTCCGCCCCCATGGATCTTGTGTGTCGCGTGGATTTTTTAATTTGGTTCAGTGGCGTAGGCCTAAAAACTGTTCTTTTTTACAGGTATTATAGAAGCAGAAAATACTATTGTAGAAATAAAATGTTTTCCCTCCTTGAAAAGGAAATATCAAAATATTAGAGAAGCATCAGAAAATAGAAATTTTCCTATTCATTTGGAAAATGATGTTTTAGTTATGAACAAAAAGCATAATTATTATTATCAAGTAAGTAACAAAGATCATTATTTCTTGGTTCATGTATGTATAAATATAATGTATTTCTTGGATTGTTTCTCAGCTATTATTATTTTGATTCTAGGTCCAGGGTCAATTGCGAATTACCAAAATGAGTAAATGTTACTTCATTTGCTTTATATCTGTCACCCAACCATTGACTGTCATAGAAGTTAACCGGGATGAGGAATTTATCAACGCTATGACGCATAAGTTGGTAACATTTTTCAAAACATGTGTACTGCCGGAAATTATTTTGAGACGAGTTGAGAAAAATGCTAAATGTCTAGACATCAAGGAATTAAAAGGTATGAAAAATATAAGTCTTACTCATTTCCTAACTTATTCCTCAGGTTTCTGAGGTGTGGGTTCAGTAAGAATAGTCTAACAAAACTGTGTAAATTCATTTGTTGCAGCGAAAACTGTGTCTCCCAGCAATTGATTCAGATCGCACGGAAATTATATAAATGGAAGCAGAAGATTGATACTGCGCGGCGTCGGAGGCGCAGCAAAAAGTAGCGTGTAGAAGAGAAGATATTTTATTATAGTATTTTTTATGTATCTTTGTATGGTGATACGAGTCGATGGTTCGAATCCAAGCCGACACTTTGCTTTGTGTAAATTATTTCATCACCACTGTTCAGAGGAGGCCTGAGTCTCGGCAGTGGGAACATTATAGACTAATTATTATGCTATTTTTGTACGTAGCGATGTATAGTTTATGTTATTTGTTAGTTTATAAGATTTTTCTGTGTACATATGTTTCACTCATGTATTTAGGTACCAGCCAAACAATTCAATTGTAAAAGAATATTTATTGTTCAAAGTTGTATAATAAGTGGGTATTCTTGAAACATAAATGTTATGGTTAGCTAGCAACCACTTGTGTGTTGTTGTGTAAGATACTTACACTTACGTGTGATGTTACATAAATTGTAATCTACGTACATAATTCTTTCTAATACTAAATTCAGAATCATAATTGTAAATATCAAAATATCTATAATACGAGTCGATGGTTCGAATCCAACCAGAAAATATTTAGGTAAATGCAGTGAGAGTAAATAAAACGATATTTGTATGAAAATATTAACCATAGATAAATATTGTTAATTTATAGTAAGATACAATAAAACGCTTTACAATTGAATACTTATTTTTTTATTTATTTAGTACAGGTCACAATTTATTTACACGTTAGGTACTATTTAGGTTCAGTCACATTACAACAACCTATATAGGTACAATATACCTTTATTACCCAAAATAATTTATCTGAATAATTTGTTATGGTAAAAAGGTATCTGATAAAGAGCCTAGAAACAAAAGTATGCATATCCCAATAATTATATTATTAAGAAATAGATTGGAACATAACAATCCTCTAGTAATTTAAAGTATGCTTAATTAGTAAATTAATATTTGTTTTCAGTTTTTGCTTTATTGTAAGGATATTAATCTTATAAATAATTTGGTCCTCTTTCTTTAAATTAACGCCATCTGGACATTTTAATTTCCAACCATGTTTGAATAAAACGACATCTAGTGTAGTCGGAAGTTACTACTATTTACTTTGCATGTGTGTGTAAAGAGTAAATTCATGCGGCTAAATCATTATTATGTTCTAATCTTTGTATGATACCAGTTAACAAGGACAGTGATGATCTAAAAAAATCAAGTTAATGCCCTAGGTTTCGCTAAGAATAAAGTTGTTTATTAAAAATTTCTATGTTTGGTGTAATAATTGAAAATGTTCAAAATTGTGGATGTGTCGCCATCTAGCGACAAAATGTCAGTGAGATCATCTAGGCATTCACCTTAAGCTACTAACTTAAAGCCAGCGCGTAAATATTACTTATGAACTGCTGGCTAAGGGCACCCCCTGTGGGGTACGAACCTCGGTTTAGGGCGTCGCTGGGGGACAGGCTGGATTAAACATATATTATTATTATTAATCGGGGAATTTAAAACTACAGGCTCAGCTTCGACACGGGCTGGCGCATCGTCGAGCAAGGGTCGGGGGGGAGTATCATTTACTCGGGAGGGTCGCGGTCGCGGACCTCGGTGGCGAGGTCGGAATGCGTGTCGATGTGAGTGTTTTTACACTGTGCTGGTGGCCCTATTGCTCTCCTGGAGGCGGGTTATGGGGTCATCTGGGTCGGTGATTGAGCCACATTGCCCAAAAACCCCACTTATATAGGAAAACATACAGGTTGGACTTAATACCATAGGCATTTTCTACCAATCAACCTTTAGTACGAGTACTATTCATTCTGTGCCTTTGGGTGATCCAGAGACAGATAATGCAATAACGATAATTGAGGAATACTTATTTTTTTAAATTTAAGTTGGATCCGCAGTAGCCTGCGAAATTAAAATTTTCTTAAATTTTTTGCAATTTGCAGGTCAGTGTCAGGTTGTATCTTAATCAAAATATGATTCGCGACCATAAAAAATATGTATTTACAGAATTATAATCATCCGAATCATTAATACATGTCTCTAAGTTAGATTTGTTCCATAAGAACAAATTTCTTATGGAAACGTTCTCTAGGTAGTCTCAAGCACCTCAGGACATGTTGCCCCCTTGTCGCTACGTCACTATGTGCTAGCGACAGACATTATTGAGTGTGCAAGTCATCCCCTGCTATTTTATCCGTGTATATTCAACAACATTGGTCAGGCAGGGGACATAGTTTTCCATAGTTCAATGTTACCAATCCACTATTATAGCCACCCCTAGTCATCAACTTGACGGTTGGAGTTAATAATAAGTAGCAGGTGGTGGGCAGGTTGATGTTTCAAATTAATCGTGACCATAATATTGATACTATCAGCAGGTAAATGTTTAAGTAAGTAGACTGTCATTGCTTCGTCAGTGTCTTATTATAACATAATAAAACTACTTTATGGGTAGGAACCACATCAAAAAAGTAAAAAAAAAACTCGTGTGTGTGGTTTTGTATTTTCGCTTTTTGCCACCGACTTCCGAAATTATAGTGTTTTTTTTCTTCGGTTTTGATAAAATTAGTCGAATATTTAAATGCATCATTTTGTTTGCGGTTGCGCTCTTTACACACTGTGCCTACTAATTTCTTATTAAGATAAATATGCTCATTTTAGAATCCCATTCCGTGTTCATTCGTTATGATAAATACTGAATTGTTTATTTACCATTTTTTATAAAATAAATGTCTATCGATTATAGATTAACTAGTCTGAACGAGCCTTTCTCTTCTTTTCTTCTTTCAAAAACATATTACAGTCGAAAAGAAACCCGGCTACAATCAAGAATATGTCTACCA
This sequence comes from Agrochola macilenta, assembly GCA_916701695.1. NCBI lineage: Eukaryota > Metazoa > Arthropoda > Insecta > Lepidoptera > Noctuidae > Agrochola > Agrochola macilenta. Next base: position 3,494,233 of record OU753572.1, on the reverse strand, counting down.
CTCTGCGAAATGAAGCAGTACTAAACAATATAATTGAACAGGATCTATAATCAGTATTAGACCATAAAATTTAATGCAAGCTCCTTTTTCCTGCTCAAAGTATACAATCCGCGATAACCGTATCTTTGCTAATAGTTGTTTCTACAACTTGTTAGGAGTAGTTTGCATGTTAATACTGCGAGTAGTCAATGTGTCTATATTGTTAATAAGATCGTTTTCCATTGACTGGACGAGTGTATCCTATTTCCTTTATTTGATCAATGTTTGTGATATTCTCTTCCACTCAGTTAGCTACCTACTGAACAGCTGTTTTACTATCATCGAGAGTAAAAACAATATTTTGTTGGTCTTAAAGATCCAGAGCGCACATAGAGTCCTCAAGATTAATCGCGTAAACCTCAGACGTTTGATCATATATAACTGGATCTCAGTCATATATTCCTTGTATATTTTATTTATATGTTTCATCATTTATATCTTTATTGACTACGATACCATTAATACTTTTGGTGTAATATCAACATTCGCTACCATATCTTTTGATATGAATACTGTTTACGCTTTGCAACTCATGAAATTACTTCACCAAACGCTGAGAATGTGGATTCTAGAAGTTCAAGAATCAAGAAACGTAGAAACATATCCGGGCAGTGAATCTTACTCGAATATAATGTTTGATATATACCAGAATATATTGGAGGCTTATAAGGTTACAGAGAAGGTATTCAACTTAATTTTAAGCAGGTTTAATAGTAAGAAAAACGCATAATAGATAGGATTTAACTGAGGCATATCATTATAATATTCTTATAAATAAAACATTAAAAAAATAATTTTAATATTAAACTGCAAAAATTACATGGAAGTAAAAATAAGAAATTAAAATAGAACACAAAATGGGCAGAGGAACAATGAAGATAGGTCTATGACCGATGGCAAAATGGACGAGTCCACGCAGGGTTCTTCCTTTTAAACGCGTGGCCGCGCTGGAGGGGAGTGTCCAGTGTTGTCATCTAACACGGCCTCTCCTGACACGGCAGCGTCCTCGCAGCCTTCGTCAGCTCTCGATGATGGACCAGCACCATCGCTCTCATGGTCGAATACTTGGTCTTCATCGGAACCTGTAACCACAATGCACATACGTTAAGTTCACATAATTTAAGTTATTACACAAGATAGCAAAAGAGTTGTAATTCAAATAGCAGTGACTTTATGTATCGAACAACACAATACACTTTGCACAAAAACACAGTCGTACTCAACGACTTTTCATATCGCAAGTAGGATTTACTCAGGTCATATTCCCACACCAAATACCATGCGCGCATCAGGATTTACATCGGTTACAGCAGGTCAACCACGAGACCTACTTCAGGATTTACACTCAGTCTATAGTCAGCATGGGCCCCACCGACATCAACCTCGATACCTTCACCATGAGCTGCACTCTCAATAGTACAGTCCACAGTCTGTGCCACCCAAAACCATGTGCACTAAGGATTTACATGAGCCTCGGCACCCAACAACAAAACAAATGCAACCAGTGATTGTTTGGTACATACAGTCTACAAAGTGTAAGCAAAAGCTGGGTGCATGCAACAAAAATAAAACCAATGAAAGTTCTCAACTAACTTTCAAAGAAACCAGCGCATGTGTCGGGAGTCCACTCACCACGCCACAACACCATGAACCCAGCAGCTGCTTGACTGGTTTTACCATACGAACCAGCTATCAATTTTAGTTCATACCTATCGTTAGGTAGAACACTCATAACCCTATAAGGGCCTCGCATGCCACAATCTAACTTGCCAGTACTTTGTGACCTCTTAATGACAAAAACTCGGTCATTAACATTGAACTTCTTAGGAGGGCTCCTATTTTTATTGACATACGCGTCTTGTTTAGATTTGTTTTTGTTTATTAATTCATCTGCGCGTTGCCTACGTAGTTCGCGGATCGCTTCGCGGTTGGGATTTGAGCCTTCAAATGTAACATCCCTTATTAAAGAGTTAATTACTGGCGTAGTGGATTCCGTGCCGACTAATAGATTTAACGCGGAATATTGTGTAGTCTTATGTTTGGTAATGTTTAATACGAGCTGTAACTTCCACAAAACGTTCGACCATTCGTTTTCGTTATTATTAACTTCTATCCTGACCATATTCAGCACGGTACGGCAATATCGTTCAACTTGTCCGTTCTCCTGATGCATCTCAGGCGTAATAAAATGTACTTTAGTACCAGAGTCAGTTAACCAGTGTACGAAATTGTGGTTATCAAACATCCGACTGCGGTCGCACACAAAGCGTTTAAAAGTACCAAACAAAGATATAGTTTGAGTTATCACTCGCTTTAGCTCGTCACAATCCTGTCTGTACAGACTATACAACAAACAATATTTTGTATACGCATCAACTATTATCAGTACGTACTTAAATCCGTTACATTCTCTAAATGGACCGAGTACATCAGCATGTACTGTATCAAACGGTATTGGGTTCTTTTGCCAAGAGGATATCGGCTGTAAGGGGGCACGGGGTACTTGTTTGTGCGATATGCACACGACGCAATGCGTTATGTACTTAGTAACAAATCGTCTCAAACCCGGGAACCAAAAGTGTTTGAGAATCAAATCAATAGTTTTCTCTATACCCAAGTGTTCATGTTCGTCGTGGAATACACGTAACAAGCTTAAACGAAACGGTTTAGGAACATAACATAAGTAACGCTCTTGCTCGCCCTCAACACAGTACTTATAATATAAAAGATCGTTTCGTTTTACATAGCGATTTGAATCTAACACACCGTTATTTAACTTATCTAATAGAGACAAAGTTTCTTCGTCACCCGCCTGTGCTACCTGTGCCCAATTAAGAGGTTTCTGAACGGCATTGATGACATTAACCGGATTTCGACTCAAGTAATCAACGTGAGACATTAAACAACCCTTACGGTATTCTAAGGTAAAATCAAAGTCCTGCATATAGATCCACCAACGTGCTACTCTCGGCTGAAGATCTTTCTTGCGTTTGGTCATTTTTAACGCGTTACAGTCGGTTATTATCGTAAAATGTTGACCAACAAGGTATTGACGAAAATGCTGCAATGATTTTACAACGGCTAGTGTCTCGAGCTCATAACTATGGTACTTCGATTCCGCACCTACTGTTAGCTTACCAAAATAAGCGACGACGCGCTTATGACTGTCTTTGTCTATTTGCAGCAAAATACCACCGTAACCTATCGCGCTCGCGTCAGTATGTAACTGCAGTATATACAGAATATCGCTAACAGAGGCTCACTAGTTAAATACGAAATAATTTCTTGTCTAGCTTTTTCTTGTACATCACTCCAATTGAAAACAACACCCTTTCTAGTTAAAGCAGCCATGCAGGCAGTCTTAATTGCGTAATTAGGAATATACCGCCGAAAATAGCCAGCCAGGCCCAGGAATTGGCGAACTTGCTTAACGTTACTCGGTCTTGGTGACCTAATCAAGGCTTCAACTTTATGTGTGCTCGGTCTAACCTGACCCTGACTGATTATTCTACCTAAGTACTCTATTTCGCTAGTTAGGAAACTACACTTCTTTAAGTTTATTGAAAAACCTGCTTCGGTTAAAGTTTCCAAGACTGCGTCTAGCAAAATAAGGTTCTCACTGATTGTATCAGAGAGTAACAACACATCGTCGACATACACTAGTACTTTACCCGATTCAATAAAAGATTTCAAGGTTTTACTGATGGTTTTTTGGTAAATAACGGGAGCATTGGCAAGACCATAAGGCATTTTACAGTATTCGTAATGGCCTTCAGGTGTGATAAAGGCCGTCTTGTTTGTGGAATCCTCACTGACTCTCAATTGGTGAAAGCCTGAAACCATATCAAGTGCACTGAACCATTTAGCTTTGCCTAGCATATCTACATGATCACTAATCAACGGAAGCGGGTGTCTAATTTTAACTGTAATTTGATTTAGGGCTCTATAATCAACTACCATCCTATCTGAACCGTCTTTCTTTTTCACGAGCAAGATCGGGCTAGCATATTCCGACTCTGATTCCCGGATTATACCTTTCTCTAATAAATCTGCAACAATAGCACGAACGCGTATTTTCTCGTCATAAGACAATTTGTATGGTCGGTAATAAATCGGAATACCACTAGTCAACTTAATCTGCATTTCACTATCCTTAACTGTGGTGGTAGCTGTACCAGTTAAAAAGTAACCAGAATATTTGTTCAACACGTTTAACAACTGTTCCCTATCTGGGCCAGTAACATGCGTCGATATATTTTCGAAGACCAATGATGGATCTATCTGCGTAATATTATTCACGAAAACACTACTATGAACGATATATTGCGAATCACCGGTACGAATGTATGCAACACCTTTCCTATTTAAAACATCGGTACCAATAATTACGGGCACGTTTAAATGGCTTTTATCCACAATATAAAAATCAACTTCTAACGTGATATTATTTAATTGTATCGGTAATGTAATCATAGACTTTGCTATAACTTCCATTCCACCTAAAACTCGTAATAATTGGTGAGCCGGTTTTATTCGACATGAAAAGTGCTTAACTAAGTCTGAAATTATTAAAGAAACGCCTGAACCGCTGTCAATAAGTACATCGACGGGTATATTCGATATAACGGCCGCGATGACATCGGAATTTTTACGTTCACCCTCATTTTCGCGACAAAAATTTACGGAATTATTATTTCTGACTCGTTCCTTAGCAAAACACCGACTTTCCATATGACCTATTTTTTTGCAAAAACCGCATTTGTCTGGACTGGGTTTTGTTGAAGAGCTATTCGTGTTAATTTCAGAATTATGGCTTTGTGAATCTGATTTAGGTCGTTTGGGACAACATTCGCGTTTATGACCTACTTCGTTACACTGAAAACAACGTACCTTAGAAATATCGAAATGTTTACGTTTGAACTGGCTATTACCGTTACGATTGGAAGCACTAGGAGCGCTGGGTTTCTTATAAGAATTAGGCTCACTACATTTTACAAAGCTCGACAAGTAATCCACTATGCTTTCGGGAGTTAATTTAGCATTCCTCGCGAATGCACGAACCTGTGGGTCGGTAATACCGCGTATAATAATTGCCGTTAGTAATTCACTGCTTAACCCTTTAACGATACGCAATTTCAATAAAGATTTACGCGCATACTCAGCATAGGTAGAATACTTGTCCGACTCAGTACACATAACATTGTACAGAATGTTCGCGATATCGACAGACCGTGGGCACAACGATTTTAACTCTAATTTGAAATTAGACCATGTACGCATGGTGCTAGTCCACTCACTAAGCCAGTTACGGGCTTCCCCCTTAAGGCAACGACCTATGCGAGCAAGACATTCACTATCCTCCCAACGATTAAGCGATCGAGCTTTATCAACTTCATCGCACCACGTGTCGACATCATGAACACTCGGATCAAAATCAGAGACAAAATATTGGTTTGATCTCACCGGGAATGTCATCATGGCTTCCAGAAAGCGTTCAGCCATGGTTTTGGCATCGGTCTCCGTCGGCAACGGTGTGGCAGGAAACTCTTGCGTCGGGGCGGTAGACGCTGGGGTTGCGCAGGCAGGTGTTGTGGCGGGCTCCACGTCTGGCAGCGGCGTGCTCGGCATGGCCAGAGCGTGGCAGGACCCCGAGCTCGCCAACGAAGGTCGCGACTCGTTCCCACGCGTCCGCTCCTCCAGATCCTGAAGTCTCTTCAAAATCTCGTCTAAATTTTTAGGAGGCGAGGGAGTACGTACACGACGTCTCCCTTTCCTCTTGTTATCAGAAGGCATTGTGTCTCTGCCCAACTTAACCTCAAAATTACTGCTATGGAAAACGTTAAACAAAACTACTTCAAATTTATAGAATCAGAGATGGTTTTCAAGCGGATAAGGCCTTCATATCCCACTTCTGATCTTATAAATAAAACATTAAAACATTAAAAAAATAATTTTAATATTAAACTGCAAAAATTACATGGAAGTAAAAATAAGAAATTAAAATAGAACACAAAATGGGCAGAGGAACAATGAAGATAGGTCTATGACCGATGGCAAAATGGACGAGTCCACGCAGGGTTCTTCCTTTTAAACGCGTGGCCGCGCTGGAGGGGAGTGTCCAGTGTTGTCATCTAACAATATATGTACAATAATTTATGATCAGTGAAGGCTTTCATATTCCCATAGCTAGTTAAACCCAAAATTCTACCTTTTTTGTTTTATTCATCGTCATCTTTCTTTACCATTCCATGAAAGTCTCTTTATAAAGTTACAGGCCATGTTTTTCATCTTCCTGCCTTGGTAGTTGAAGTCGACGTAACGTTGTTTTCTGTCTTTCTCCCCTCTCGACCATCACGCTACCATTCACCACTTTTTCTTTCATATCATCCCGCACACAATCCATCCATTTTTCTTTGGTCTTCCTCTCCTGCAGATTATTGAACACCTGAATGCAGAACATTCATCATTTATATTCATCACTCTTTTAGTCACACCGTTGCACGTAACAGCTTACATTTAAAAAGCTGTTTTTGGCTGCTGGCGTCATTTTGATTTACGGAAAACCATGAAACAAAGTTGTGAATATTAATTTAGCTTGTTATTTTAAGATTGCATTTTATGTGAGCATCACAGCTTTTCACAGTTTATTAACGCTAAAGGCCCACCGCGCAGCGCGCGCTATATCCGTTAAGTACCGAACGACCCCCCGCGGTGACAGATTTACGACCGCACATAAATAAACAAAACACTCGGGTTTTTTTGCTTCGCCTCCGGTGTTATCGCTAGTTGATTTGGGTTCGTGTATAAACAAATGATTCTTTGTAATACTTAGAAATGTCGAGTGGAACCCCTTGAATTGACAAATACATAATTTTATCGGCGGCTGCGCCATTTAGTGATAAAACGATTTGTGATAAAACTACTGTTCCAATTTACACGAAATTTTGCAGGGTACATTATGAATAAATAAGTTATATAAAGAGAGCATTTTTTACAGATAAATAGTAAATAAAAACACGAAAAATTACGACTTTTGAATAGGTACTAACCGTCTGTTTACGTAAAATTATTTTCGTGTTTTTAAATTTGCGATGTTTATATTTTAGTTCTCTTATCGTTTATAACGATATTTGAACTATTTATATGAAAGAAAATAAGCACTTACCAGCGATTACACACACAAATCACTCACAAAACCCAAAACAACACCACAATCACTTTTTCCACAGACACTTTTGCTCACATGTTTTTGGTTACCCAAAATAGGTATAATACGATATTATTTAGTGTAAATATTATTCACCACGATGTAAAAACTACTTAGTAATGCAATTAATATCACTTCCCGTCGATTTACACAAGAAAACCATTTAAAATAACGAAATACATGCGGACCGAGCACTCATTACCAGCGTAGTTTGACTCGCGTTTGACGTGCGTGAACTGTCAATTTCAATTTTTTTTTGCAATGTTGTCCATGAATATTTTTGTCTGCCAATGATTTAGTCGACGAGAATATCCGTCAGGCCCCATAGAAAAAACAACCCACAGACCAGATTAGCCCTATATAATAATAGAAATAGAGATTACAGCCACGTGTACATGTTAGAGTACATGTTAGAGTTAGAGTCCCGCCGACTCTAAGGGGGGTGTTTGCATCGCCGATCATTAATGACGGTAGCCAAGCGGCAATATTATCAATCAAGAATTATTTAGCTAACTGTGGTACTAGAGTAAGTGTAATGAGTAGATAAGTTTTATTTACAAAAACATCTGAAATGTTATCATGATAATGTATGAATCTTAATACCAGTTCATACATGCGGTTGCCGTGTTGTCGGTTCTCTTTTTAAATGAGCTACATGATCTTCATATTCATTCAGTCAGTCGCGTGGTTGCCGCTGCGTCTGAACGGGCACTTAATGCTGGTTTACTGATTTTCTTAATTGTTCCCACTTTCAAATTAACTTTAGTACGAACAGCTTTTGATCTACGATCTGCTAAATTTGAAGCGAGGTGAGGCAGGTAAATAACTCCTGCTACACAAAAGATCGCAAAGGAAATGGAGGCGCAAAAGCTGAGCCATAATACATGAATACCATTTATTTTTTACTCAAAGGAATCATTCGATGTTTCCCCCCCGAAACCCGCTTCAACCACCCTGTATAATAAACGGACCATTCATGCTCTTTGTAACCGTAATTTTATACTAAACGTATTCTATTTCAGTGTATCGTGCGGTCAGTAATGTCTCAATTGTGGATACTAAAGAACATATTCTTACTTATCTGTTTGAGCGTGCAATGTGAACTATTTTATACAGCACTAAGAGATGTTCACGATACTTGCATACTGCAGCAGAAGTCAGAAAACTTTGTAGGTACTGAATTAATTTTGCTATCTTTGTTACTTTTATCTCAATTTATTTATTGTGGTCGATGGAATGTTCGCTTCGTTCTTTTTCTTTAGTCATCACATCATCTTTGTTGTAAGAAATATTCATGAGGGAAGTTAAGTTGAGTAATATAAAGCTATAGACTTCATAATAATGGCTGGCAATATTAGACGATACTCTAGTTTATAGCAAGAGTTGAATGAATCGTTTGTTTATTTGATGCTCATCATCATTCAGAAGATATTTTACTCTTAACTAGCTAGTACCCACGCTTTCGTCTAACAAGCTTAAGAGCTTCACCAAGTTTCGGGCTACCAATCTGTCTAATTTCAGAACGATTGGTTCAGTGGGTTAGACGTAAAAAGATATAATAATATTATAAATTCGAAAGTGAGTTTGTTAGGCTGTCACGCTAAATCGACCAACCGATTTAGATGAAATTTGGCACATGGGTAGACCATGACCTGGATTGGAACATATGCTACTTTTTATCCCGATATTCCCACGGGATCGATACTTATGTGGGTGGAACCGCGGGGCGCAGCTAGTTAAGAGGGGGTAGTAACCAAAATTGCCTATCTTCAATTAGATTTATCAGGAAGTTGATAAGACTTAGGTATAAAATAAAAATAACACATGATATTTCCAAACTTTTTGTGTAACAGAAACACAAAATATTAAAATTTTCTCGATAAAAAAACATCAGGAAGTTACCTCTAATTTTCCCGTATTTTCGATTTGTACTTAATATGGTAATGATTAATTGGATAAAAATTACATGATTATTTGTATTATTAAAAGGCGAAAAAATTTGTGTAGGCTTTTTTTTTTATTCCTTTTATTTTTGGTTTTATTACGAGTACAAGCTTTTAGCAGTTACGACGTTCTTAGTTCGTGGAAGTAGTCATCTTCCGTCGCACGTTGCGGGAACTTCAAGCATAGGTATTTTTGTTTCACAAATCAGTCGCCGTCGCTCTGTTGAGACGAGAGGACTGCGCTCAAATTTTTGGCTTCGCTGTGATATTATTTATTTGCGTAAATAATATTTTCGTAATTTATCACATTCTAGAAAAGAAACTGTGAAATAGAAAACATGAAAAAAACACTAAAACCACTTACGAAACGATTATTAAAAGCTTTAAGAATTGATAATTCTTAAAGCTTTTAATAATCGTTTCGTATTATATATGTATTAAACGATTATTAAAAGCTTTAAGAATTGATAATCTAAATAAATACCGAGGCTAAATAAAAATATAAAATTCAATGTTGATAATTGAAAACTCAAGATGACATACATTTTATTTGACAGATTTATGACTCTTAAAGTACAACTAGCGCCATTGTCCTGTATTTTGGTCAATTTTCTTGCGGAGAAAATTTACAACATAGCCAACTAGGCAATTCCACGTTTATTTGAAAGTTTGCGCTGGAAATTTTAAATCTTATTACGATTATCGCAAGATCCAAATTCGTTTACCCCACTTTTTTGACAAACTTCTTATAAGGTAACGCTTAGACGACCCATTTCGAGCGACTTTTGACCATCCCCTAAATGAGGTTGAAACCCGAAAAGCATAATAGGTTATTGGTATATTATTATATCCTTTATTTCATCTACATATCATTTACATTTTTAAATATTTTTATAAAAACATAAAAATAATAGCCCACCAGGTATCGGGAGCAGGGTCCAACCTACCGGTGGTCAGGGCTCGTGTATTATCTATGCTCCTGAGAGAGGAACCTCCTAACGATACACGTTGTGTCCAGAAGTCATTGAAGCCCTTTCTGGATCAAGCCCTTGATCCAACAGCCTAACGAGAGCCTCCTGAGGTGTTGGTCAAGGCTCTTAGCAATTATGTCATTGACCGTCACGACAATCGGATTATTTTTCAAAAACACAAACAGCTTAAAAAATCTAAACAAAAATTTGACAGAAAAAGAGATAAGCTTGACATTATGTCTACAGTAAAAGTAGCATTTTCTCAAACATGGAAATTCGAACATTCATTCAAGCGCCGGCAATATCTGGCGTGTTTAGTGGCTAAATAAATTACTATGAAAAGTCATATCTCGACACCAGCAATGAATACAACGCTAACTTGAAAAAGTCGATTTTACACCAGAGGCATTTCAAAGAAAAAATGTGATAAGTAACTTTTTTATTAATAAAGATAATTAATTGTTTTTTTTTGTGTTGTCAGTTCTCTTGACAATACAAAGAATGTCGATAATTTCTTTATTAATTGTTAGTTTTGAAATTAACCCGAGTTAGTAGTAGTAATACACAAAAAAAACGATAAATGAATATGCAATAAATTACACCAACTCATAGTTAGCGTAGCGTACATTTAAATGGAATGTCAAAAGGTGAGAATGCTAAAATATTACATTAAATTATATGAATTGTCAAACTACACCTAAAATAAAAAACATAAATTCTTTACAACATTATTAATTACAAAAAATTAATACTAATAGCTTAAACCGCCGTGTAATAGTACAGGTAAGAGTGTGCTAACTCTCAGCTAAGTCTTGCCTTTTTTGTTACGAACATTCACGAACGGAATACACTAGGCTAACTAGAAATAGCGTAATGTATGTCGCGCGATTGCAAAAATTACATTCACTAAGCGTTATGGAAAATTTGTAAGAAAGTAAAGAAGAAATAAATGAACATAATTGGCGCGAGTAAAATTATCGTTGTTCGTCATTGATTCTGGAATTTATAATTAATTCACTTAGTTTTAATTACCGCGCATTGTTTGAGAAAAGTACTATACTGATGGACTCACGTATGTGTGCCTCGGTTTCGCCTCGGCCCACATTTTCATTTAGAATCGCCACGTTAGTAATTTAATTCTTCGTATTTTGTACCCATTTCATGAACGTAGTTTTATTACTTCTATCATATACACACGCAGATACTTACACAATTTCACTGGAAATGGTGTCCTTACTGAAGCGATCGATAAAAACTCGCAAATCTATCGATTGGGGTAACAAAATAAAGGGTTTTATTACGCCAGTGTCACCGGGAATATTATTTAAATAAAAATCGAATTGGCTGTTTTTTTGGGCCAAAAGGTATGTTTAAAAATAATAATTTGAGACCTATCAAAATGATGGGGTTTATTGACACTGGGTATACTCGTATTAAAAAAAAAAAATGGCGGATATTTGGCGAAAAAATCTCCCAAACCTATCAAGTGGTTTTAAAAGGTGATTACAAAAAATTATACAAATTATTTGTTAAAATGTAATTTGGAATGAGAAATCCTAACTAAAGAGCGTAAAATAAAAAAAGTTCATTTTTTTAAGACAGAAATAGGTCATCTTAATTCCACTTTAAGTTCACTTTGTACGTAGTCGGGTTTTTGTTCTTTTTTTTTTTTTGTTCACAAAGGTTTTCGGTGGGCATTGTTTCTACTCGCGCTTCGCGCAGGAAAGGTTTTCATGACACATGCTGTGTCTTTGCACAATACGGTGCAAAATCCACTATACCAATATTTTTTTTAACTTGGGTAACACTGTTGCTAAGTGCAAAATCCACGATATAGCATTATATTTTTTTACTTGGGTATCACAGTTTTTCACGAAGACGTGAGGTACAAATTGTACAAGGTCCTAAATAAAATTTGGTTACATTTGAATTTGAACCTTGTCACGTCAATATAGAGTTTCTAGTTCCAAAACTTGCATTTGATCTAAGATTCTGAATTCAAGCTTAGCGTATAGCATATGCAAAATAAACAGAAGTTTTTAGTTTTACCTATTGAAGAATTGCATTGAAAATAAAGGGAGTGGGCAATGATCATATTTCGTTAAATATTGTAATTGAAAAACCATTTCGACGAATAGGGTTGCTGATCACTGCGGTCCAACAAATATTCTAAGTTTATTGATATTTTTGTTCAATCATGTTCGTCCTTAATAATTATGACCCTTATGATGTTATCATTCTAAAAAGGCTTGTTTTCCTCAAAGTAAAAAAGGGAAGGTAAGTGATACGATTAGTTAGATAGTATTTGCTTCCATATCGTCAAAAAAGCAAGTTTATTGAGTTTATTTTCATCATGACTGATAATGTAGTACGTAGTATAATACTTTGATGATGATCCGCTCGCATTTGCGCGGTTTTCTAATCAATGCCTATAACTGACTAATAAACATCGGATATATAATTATAAGATAACAATTATGTTCAGAGGTAGGCTGGCTTTATGCGCCCTCTTAAGAGGGCGCATAAAGCCAGCTAAAAATCAAATTTCACCCGCGCAACCCTTACCTACCCCTCTCATCAAACACGACGAAAACAAAACACAATCCATTCCAGCCGGCAGAAACTTTTCGCCCGGCGTTTATCTAGCTAGGTATTTGAATTTTCTGTAGTAAGTATACGCAAAATAATCAGATGAAACGGCTCTATATAATTTACCTAAGTATGATCGTCGTATACAAGTAGGTATATTATTCCATTTATATTACATTATTGTATGTCCGTGAATCTGTTACCGATGCTGGTGGGCTACTATTTTAAACGTTTTTATTTGCTTCTGAACATAATTGTTATCATATACGAGTATTTATCCGATGTTTATTAGTCAGTTATATGTAGACATTGATTAGAAAACCGCACAAATGCGAGCGGATCGTCATCAAAGTATTATACTTTATACTACATTATCAGTCATGTTGAAAAAAAATCAATAAACTTGCTTTTTGACGATATGGAAGCAAATAGTATCTAACTAATCGTATCACTTACCTTCCCTTTTTTACTTTGAGGAAAACAAGCCTTTTTAGAATTATAACATCATAAAGGTCATAATTATTAAGGACGAACATGATTGAACAAATACATCAATAAACTTAGAATATTTGTTGGACCGCAATGATCAGCAACCCTATTCATCGAAATGGTTTTTCAATTACAATATTTAAACGAAATATGATCATTACCCATTCCGTTTATTTTCAACGCAATTCTTCAACAGGTAAAAACTAAAAACATCTGTTTATTTTGCATATACTATACGCTAAGCTTGAATTCAGAATCATAGATCAAATGCAAGTTTTGGAACTAGAAACTCTATGTTGACGTGATAAGGTTCAAATTAAAATGTAACCAAATTTAATTTAGGATCTTGTACAATTTGTACCTCACGACGTCTTCGTGGAAAACTGTGATACCCAAGTAAAAAAATAATAATATTGGTATAGTGGATTTTGCATTGTACTGTGCGAAGACACATAGCATGTGTCACGAAAATCTTTATATGAGTTTTCATAGTAATTTACTTAGCCGCTAAACACGCCAGATATCGCCAGCGCTCGAATGAATGTTCGAATTTCCAAGCATGTTTGAGAAAATGCTATTTGTTACTATAGACATATTGTCAACCTTATCTGTTTTTCTGTCAAATTTTTGTTTAGAGTTTATAAGCTGTTTAGTGTTTGTGTTTTTGAAAAATAATCCGATAGTCGTGACGGCCAATGGCATAATTGCTAAGAGCCTCGACGAACACCTGAGGAGGCTCTCGTTAGGCTGTTAGATCAAGGGCTTGATCCAGAAAGAGCTTCAAGGGCTTCTGGACACGACGCGTATCGTTAGGAGGTTCCTCTCTCAGGAGCATAGATAATAGACGAGCCCTGACCACCGGGTGCTTGGACCCTGCTCCCGTAAAGGATATAATAATATACAAATAACCTATTATGCTTTTCGAGTTTCAACCTGATTTAGGGGATGGTCAAAAGTCGCTCGAAATGGTTCGTCTAAGCGTTACCTTATAAGAAGTTTGTCAACAAAAGTGGGGTAAACGAATTTGGATCTTGAGTTAATCGCAATAAGATTTAAAATTTCCAGCGCAAATTTTCAAATAAACGTGGAATTGCCTAGTTGGCTATGTTGTAAATTTTTTCCGCAAGAAAATTGACCGAAATACAGGACAATGGCGCTAGTTGTACTTTAACAGTCATAAATCTGTCAAATAAAATGTATGTCATCTTGAGTTTTCAAATATCAACATTGAATTTTATATTTTTATTTAGCCTCTGTATTTATTTAGTATATCAATTCTTAAAGCTTTTAATAATCGTTTTGGAAGTGGTTTAAGTGTTCTTTTCTTGTTTTCTATTTCACGGTTTCTTTTCTAGAATGTGATAAATTACGAAAATTTATTTATTTATTTATTTATTTATTTATATATACTTTATTGTACACCAGATTATACATTACATAAAAAAAAGTAATACAATACAAAATATACAATGGGCGGCCTTATCGCTTACTGCGATCTCTTCCAGGAAAATATTATTTACGCAAATAAATTATATCACAGCGCGGCCAAAAATTTGAGCGCAGTCCTCTCGTCTCAACAGAGCGACGGCGACTGATTTGTGAAACAAAAATATGCTTGAAGTTCCCGCAACGTGCGACGGAAGATGACTTCTTCCACGAACTAAGAACGTCGTCAGTGCGAAAAGCTTGTAGTCGTAATAAAACCAAAACTAAAAGGAATAAAAAAAAAAGCCTACACAATTATTTTCGCCTTTTATTATTACAAATAATCATCTAATTTTTATCCAATTAATCATTACCATATTAAGTACAAATCGAAAATACGGGAAAATTAGACGTAACTTCGTGATGTCTTTTTATCGAGAAAATTTTAATAGTTTGTGTTTCTGTTACACAAAAAGTTTGGAAATATCATGTAGTTACTCGTATTATTTTTATTTTATACCTAAGTCTTATTTACTTTCAGAAAAATCAAATTGAAGATAGGCAATTTTGCTTACTACCCCCTCTTAATAATAAAATAATAGTGTGGATGGTTTACTAATTTTACTTTTCACAGGTGCTCGAAGAAGGGTCTGTAAGAAAATCCTGTGTTTACAAAAAACATCGTTCAAGGAGATGACTAGTTGTGGCTTATTCCTCATAGATGCGAAGCTTCCTCTTCAATTGTCTGAGTTTATAATTACTTACACCATTGTTTTACTGCAGTTCGCGTTTTTGTGATAGGTCTGTTTGTATTTAATTTACATACAAATATAAACTTGCATTTTTTTCCCATGAGTTAAGCGTAAATTTTATTTACACTTGTATTAATCCGAAGATCTTTTCTGTTATTAAAAGTTTTAATTATCTTACCAAGACTGTGTTATTCTTGTATAAGTTTTTTTATGTCATTTCCTAATGAGAATGAAAACTGCCACTTGCTTGCTTCAGATGTCGCTAGTATCACCAGTCCAAGAATTTGACAGCTAGCTGTCACTATCCATACATTTTTTACGGATAATTAATGAAATGCATTTGCTCAGCCGACTGCAAAAATACCGGGGACCCATGTATTTCCCAATGCTGTTAAAACTATGTGCTTTTTTATTTTAAACCATGTCTGTAATCAGGCACTTTTGGTGTAAGTAAATTATATTAAGATCTAGTCATTACATACATATCATTAAAATAAAATTATATATAAACTAAAATAAGATAAGTTTAACACACACAATGTTAAACTTATCATATTAGATCAGCTGAAGTTACCCAGTGCAAGAATGTCAGGACGCTCATCCTCGAGTTGGTCTTCAACTCCGATGAGATTATTTCTGTCGTAAGTCTCCAGTCTTAACAAAACAAAAATTTATAGTTAAATATAACAAAAGTTTATATTGTATTTACCATTCCAGTAAATCTGCTTTTGTACCAGTGGTAAACGCTTCTCTTTTCTTTAGCTCGTCTTTTAATTGTGCTACACTCCAAATTGCATTCATTTTGGTCCAGTTTCGTTTAATTTGTGATCGACACAAACAGTAAACACATACACAACCATGGTGGTTTCTGGACTAACAACAGTGCTGCCACATAGGACCAGATTCCAGTTATTAAACCCATTTAATCAATATTAGAAATTCCTTTCATGGTTGTTGTTGTTAGAGAAACAAAACAATGCCTTATTTCCTAAGATTAGTCTCCTGAAAGCATAATAATATCAGATGAGATAGTGGTCACTGATGCGCCAATTAAAAACAAAAAAAATATATTTATGCTTAAAAAACTTTAACATTACTTGTGTCTAAAAAAAAATTCGAATATTAAATGCGTGTTTGCATTATCCTTCGTTTTGATATGACAGTTTTATTTATAATTATGTTAACACAATTTTTTTGTCCGACATCATCAATATTTGTCATAACGTTCATTATTCGTCACCAGGATTTCCTTAATCTACTTGTCTAGATAATTCCTTAACAATATTATTATTCGAATGACTATTACAAAATTGACATCCAATCCGATATTAAATAAAGCTATTTTATTTGCAACTTATTCATGAAAGCTTGTATTATTCATATGTTGCTTTAGGCAATAAAGTTTATATAGTTTTCCCTGCTTTTACGAATACCTGGTGTCGGCAATCCCTAAATAAGAACTTTGTGTAAATACTTTTAGTCTTTAGTGGAAAAGTGTCATTAAATTGCTTTTTAATTAATATTAAAATCACCACATATATTTATTGATTTACTAATGCAACTAAGTTTCTTTAGCACCTCTTCCATTACAGAATCACACAGATAGATTCCAGTAATTTGGAGGTCTGTATACATATACTATAACATCCTTATCAAGCTCAACACAGGACAATTCAATGGTGTGTTCAAAAGACAACACATACTCGTCACTAATACTACAATTTGTTAAGCTATAACCTCATTAATATTATGTACTATCAATATAGCAATCATAATATTATCGATACTGGAAATATGAAATAGCGTAAGGGACATTTTGTCGAAAATGAGTTATATATATCGTTGGATTCGGAATTTTTCGCGCTATCGATATATATCGAAAAAAAAAATGGTCTAGGCTTACGGAAAATATGTGATGTAAAGGATTTTCCGTAAGCCTAGACCATTTTTTTTTTAGAAACTGGCTGTATATGACATTTAAATTAATATTTTTATAAAAACTAAAGTAAGGCTCTTTACTCACAGTATTTGGTATTTACATTAAATCAAAATCGAGTACGTTTTACAACTGCAGGCCTAGCCAAGTTACAAACGTTTCGTATCGAATCTCTTTCTACAATCGTTAACGCCTTAGTGTAACCCTTTATAAGGCTCTGGCCATATATTGGACATCATACATTTGACGAAATATCTTAAAAAATTCTTTGGCAACACAGTTTGTCGTTAGCAGTGATTTATTCTTGAATGTTTTGAGAAACGGAACGTAGCAAAAAAAAAATTTGGCGCCATGGTAGTTCAAACAGATGTTTGATGTCATCTTTCAAAATTGTGTCGATTTTAATAGTGCTACGTAAATCTACAAAAATCTTCGAAAAAAATGAGTGGACAGGTAAGATTTGAATTAAAATTTGTTAGTTATATTCTAAATTTGATGTAATACAGTATATTTTTGCTGATACGAATCTTTTTGATACTAATTTGGAGTTTTGTTATGACGTCCATATATTGCCCAGAGCCCGTCTGAGTCAAACATTTTTTGGTTACAGAGAAAAGTGATTCCTTTAGACAAAATTGAGGAAACTTTAGAGAGTCTTTTTGCGTTATCGGATGGCGAGGAATCTGAAGATGGTCACGAAAGTGATGAAAGGGAAAGTGAGGCCATATTCTTGCCACCAAATTCATCGGACCTTGAGGATATACATATTAGCTTCTCCGTCATCTTCAAATAACGGGAATGCCGCCAATTTTGAACCAGAGGATTCCGTAGTCCCTTCAGTAAGCGGAATTTCTATAGGACGAAATCAATCGGAAACAGCTGATGGTCCAAACATCAATGTGCTGATAAACAATAGTCCTGTGTCGTTATCCATTTCTGATTCTGAAGATGGTTCTTCTGAAGATGAAGATTGGAAGAAAGTACTTTTCCCTCACGATGTACCAAGAAACAAGTTTGATGATATTCCTCTAAAGTCTCACCAAAATATTCCCAACAAAAGTGGACCTCATATTTATTTTCGTTTTTTTTTCACTGACGAAGTTTTATCTCTAATTGCAGAGCAGACAAATTTATATGCTGCCCAAAATAAACAAAAAAACTGGGTAGATGTCTCAAATGAGGAAATACAATCTTTTTTAGGAATGTTAGTTTTGATGGGGGTGCACCCTCTACCCAATATTGACTTGTATTGGTCAACAGATCCATTTTTTTGTGTGAGAGAAATAGCAGATGTAATGACTGCAAAAAAATTTAAAATGATAATGAGAAATCTACATCTAAACGACAACACGAAAATGCCTCAAAGAGGAGAGCCTGAATATGATAAACTATATAAGATTCGACCACTAATAACCTCAATGAACACTGCTTTTCAAAAGGGAGCTAGGAATTCGTCATCCCAAAGTATTGACGAATGTATGGTAAAATTCAAAGGGCGCACTACATTGAAGCAATATTTACCAAACAAGCCGATAAAAAGAGGCTTCAAGATATGGGCGAGATGTGACAGTAGCACGGGTTATTTATTTGAATTTGAGGTGTATACGGGAAAAAAAGACAACGATACTGAATTCGGTTTAGGAGCAGCTGTGGTAAATAGTCTTTGCAAAGTACTTATTGAAGAAAAGATAGAAAACGCACATGTAACATTTGATAATTTCTTTGCTTCGACCCAACTAATGCAAAGCTTGTATGATAATAATATATATTCTACAGCAACCGTTAGATCCAATAGAACTAACTTACCCCGGACACTAAAACATCTGATGGCCAAGAAAGGTAAACCTAAACTTTCTAGGGGTCAATATAAGTGGCGGGTTAACCGAAATGTAGCATGCTTTACATGGATGGACACAAAATTAGTCAGCATTCTTAGTACCGCCTTTCATCCTAAGGAAAAAGTAACATGCATGAGAACGCAAAAAGACGGAAGGAAACAAGAAGTGCCTTGCCCTCTGGGTGTTGTGGAGTATACCAAAAGGATGGGGGGTGTCGATCGCTTTGATCAAAAGCGAGGCACCTATCCTGTAGCTAGGAGGAGCAGGAGGTGGTGGATGAGACTATTTTATTTTATGGTGGATGCAGCAATTACGAATGCATACATTTTGTATGCGAAAAAAGTGCGTTACCCAATGTCTACTTTACAGTTTCGTACACTTCTCGGAAGAAACTTGATTGGCACTTTTACGAGCAGAAGGAAGAGGGTATCGAACTTGCCATCTTTTGTATGCAAAAGACCAAAAGTTGATAGCCGGCAGAAGGCAAAGTATGGCCTTCCAGATGATCTACGGCTTTCAGACGTTGGATCCCACCTCCCCGGTCCACTAGACTCTTACAGACGATGCAGGGCTTGCAGCAGCAATGCTAACAGCAAAAAATCGAAGATACAATGCATACGATGCGAGGTAGCCCTATGTATTGTTCCATGTTTTGCCAACTTCCACAAGCCGTAGTACGGCTCTGTCCAAATAATGGACACCATGTATATATATATATATATATACTTTTTTTTCCGAAATTTCAATAAAGTGCTCATATATGATGTATACCACTAAGTTTCATTTCTGTACCTTCAGCCGTTTGTTCTGCCTTATAAAGGGGTAAGCGTTTGTAGAAAACGATAAGTTGGTAGCCAAGTTGACACGACTGAGTCGATCGCTCGTTCTACAACGTCTTTAGAAAAAACCTATACTTTAGTCTATGGTGAGCGTTCCTACAAACGTCAAATTCACAGTTGTTTACTTTGTGCGCGGGCAGATATTTGTTTCAAAGTGTTAAAAAAGTAAGCGAAATAAGGTAAAGTTCTTCTTATAATTGGTGTAATATAATATCACAGTGCGGAATGTTATTTTAACTGTGTCTCGAAATGTTATGATTATGATCCTGCATAATATGAATGAAAGATACCTTAAATGAAGTGATAACTTTTATAGGATGGAATCTAGATCTCGAGCAAGCCCAGAACAGTTCGCAGCTTTATTGGAATTCATGGAAAGGTACGTAAATTATTAGTTATTTCGTAAATCTTTCGTATTTCGTCTTCCTTTGTTGTCTGAAAATCTATCATACTCGGGCACTTGAAAGATTGAAACATAAACAATGACGTGATACGCGACGAACTAATACGTAATCAATAGTCCCTTTGTTTCTCTGAAATCGTTTTAACTTATGTTCTAGCCATGGCGATATAACGAGGCCCCAGCAAGGTCCTCAAGGCCGAATAAAAGCTGACCGACTGTGGCAGGAACTGGGAGAGTTACTTAACTCCCTTGGTGGAGGAGTAATAAAGCCATTGGACAAATGGAAAAAAGTAAGATTTTCACAAAAACCACTGTAATTTTTTAATTTTATGGTTTATTAACATTTAATAATCTACAAGTTGAAGTACATTTACATACATAAAGCAATCAGCTTATTTCATAGACTGGAAAATTATTGATGAAAACATGCATGACAAAAATTAACAGACAAATATGTTCAGGTGTGAGCAGACTGGAAAACAAAAACAAAGAAAAAAACCTTGACAATACGTTGTGAGGCTTCTGATACTGGTGGTGGTCCAAGCAGCAGACAAACTCTCACTGCTTCAGAAGAGAGAGTGTTGAGCATAATGGGTTTGACTGCTGTCATTGGTCAAGCTGGAATTGAGGAGAGAGGCTTTGATGTTAGTTTTTTTTTCTGCGCTTATTACCTACTATATTTTCTTTAATAAAAAACTGGAATTTTTCTAATTTAAATTCTTCATATTTTTCAGGAACTACCATCAGAGAGAAACTGTCTACCACCACCAACCAGAGATTCTGTGCACACTGTCTGTCCATCCCAAATTTCTGCCGCAGATGAAATTATGTTTGATTTTATTTCTTCTGATTCCATACAAGGTACCTTTTTTTAAAAGATGCAATGTTTTGGCTAAATAATTCATTTGGGCACATTTTAATATATGATTGTAATTATTTATTCTCAGCAACAACAGCATCTACCGCCCGTCCTTCACTACCACCTCCCTCTGGTGAACTTCCACGCCATCCTCCACCGCCAGTGCTAACTCCGCCGCCCGGCACTGCGTCTACGCCGATGCCGCCAGCGACGTCACCTACCACGTCCACGTCACGGGGGGTTCCGCAGCGGCGGCGGAATCGGGCAAGCCCGTCGCCCGCGGCATCGCCCACCACATCGACGCCGCGGCGCCGCGGGCTGTTTCGAGCGCGCACACGTCGGATACAAACACCCTTCGAACGAGCCACGAGCGAGTTCGTGGGTGTCGAGCATCGCCGGCTACAATTTGAGGCAGACCGGGAAAAAAAATATCACGAGAGGGAGATGGAAAGGTTGAGATTGGAATCGAAAAGAATTGAAATGGAAGAAAACCAAAATCTAATTTTAAGTCGTTTGGCTGGTACTGTAGACAATTTGATAGAAATTTTACCACAGTTGAGACCATCATCACTACCTTCGACAGATATTATCCCTTAAAATTTCCAATGTAGTGATAGTGGTCTCAGCTGATAGCTATGAACATTTCAAATTGCCTACAATATCAGATTATCAATTAATTTTTATTTCAATTGTTTAATATTATAATCCAGTTTACTTTTCCCTTCTCTAAATTGTATATGTACAAATTGTACCTATGTATAATTTTTATTTCTTTTATTTAATAGTGTAATTGATCTTTTTACAGTATTAAACAAAATATTTTTTAATTTAGACTTGAAATGTAAGAATGAAACCAATATTTATGTACAGTAACTGTAGGTAATTGATTTTTATGTAAAGTATTTGATAACAATACGAGAAATAGGTACCTATAATGTAGGTGTTGAGTCAATTGTAAATACAAAGTATTGGATAACTGAAAAATCCTTCCTTCTTACCTATCATACAAGCCACCACCAAATTATTATGAATGTCAGTGTTTCAACAAAGACAAATAATAAACTTATTTGTAATAATAAAGTTGTTTTAATAATAATTTAATATCTAAGTACATTAGGAACATTGAATATAAAATTAACTAGACAACTTCAAAATACTATCAATAACTTATTATTCATATTTATATGATACATTAAATAAAGAGGACTTATAAAGTTTAATTTATAATAAGGAAATGTAAATAAAATGTTATTACTTAAAGCTTAAAATAATCTTACTATAACCTATTCAATAAACATCTCAGCATGGCTCTTCCTTGGATTAATCCACTTTGGGTACCCACAGTTGCAGCAGGTGTGGGATCTTGCATGGTTATATCATCCCCATCGTCATGTGCAGCAAGAAGTGGTTGTGGTGGTGGTAAGCCAGCTTTCAAAGCTATGTTGTGTAACACACAACATGTCATTGTAATATTGCTAGCTACATGAGGATGATAGTGAAGAACCCTGTCTCTAAGCAAACATCTCCACCGTGCTTTGAGTAATCCAAAGCAGCGCTCAATGCAGTTACGGGCTTGCACATGCTTTTGAGTGTATCGTTCTTCAATAGAACCTTGAACTGCATTGAGGGTAGGTATCATAAGCCAAGGGCATCGTGGCTATCCAGAGTCACCTGAAAAATTTGTTTCTTTAGACAAAACACAGGAAAACTATAGATTAGATCTTTTTACTATTATAAATACCTACCTAATAGCCATACTTGTTCATTATTTTGATGAAGTTCACGCATATATGATTCAACTCTACTAGAAGACCATATATGTGAATCATCTGTAGCTCCACCAAACTTTGCATTCACATTTAAAATTTGAAGATTACTATCACAAATCTGAAACAAAACTATTATTAAGAAGTGATTTATTTAGCTTTAACATGCCATACAGTATAAATAAATATAATATCTACCATTTGAACATTTAATGAATGATACCCTTTTCTATTATAAAAAATATGCTCTTCATCATTGGGCTTTACCAAAGCTATGTGGGTACAATCTATGCACCCAATTACACCAGGCAGGCCAAATCTTCTTTGGAACCTGAAACAATAATTGTTAATTTAAATTACATTACATGCACTTATTAATTTAACATTGTTTAATCGTTTGTTAAGTACTCACTCTTGTTTTAAAAATGCTCTGTCTTGTCGTGTTTTTGGAAACACAATCCATTTTGCCAAAAAAG
Source organism: Agrochola macilenta (assembly GCA_916701695.1). Classification (NCBI taxonomy): domain Eukaryota; kingdom Metazoa; phylum Arthropoda; class Insecta; order Lepidoptera; family Noctuidae; genus Agrochola; species Agrochola macilenta. The sequence continues at coordinate 3,470,701 of OU753572.1, read as the reverse complement.
TTCAAAACATCAACAACTTGTCTGATGCACCTACTAGCTGTGCGTTGGGCAAGATGCTGAGTGACCCCAACAATTCGCTGATAGGATCCTGTGGCTAGGAAACTAAGAGCGCACAACACCTACAAAAACACAAACATTGAGGAAGTTAAATGATAGCTAAGTATTAAAAAAATTGCTATTAAGTAATATTATGTCAGTCAACTTAAACACTTACCTTAACTTTTAGAGGAATCTCGTTGGTTCCTCTTAGAGAAGTTTTTGTCGGAGTTCTTGACAAAGGGCTTGGAAAGTCCTTTTGTTTAGCCGAAATTGCTGCACAAATAAAGTTTCCGGCATTTCGCGTATTGTCTCCATGCACTGACGATTTATGTCTCTTTTTCGGCGCCTGAGCAACACTTCTTCATTATGAGCGCACCACAACATATTTAAAGTATGCATTTTAAATGCTAAATCGACAATATAGTCTAAAAATATGGTAAATAAACAAAACACTTCTCGGTCTAAACACAGCTGTATCATAAAGACGCCATTTTTTTATCGTTTACTCTTGGGTCTCGGCGATCGCTTAGCTATCGTTCAAAAACTTCGACATCGTTTCGTTAGCGCTTGTCAAAACTGTAACTTGGCTACCATTTCTATGGGTGTAGCGATCTACGTTGTAGAAACGATTAAATTTCATTCTAACATTTTGAACGATTGTAAACTTGGCTACGAATTTTCTATTCGTTTGTTCTGACCACGTGACTTAGCGTAGTGATGATGTCATTCCTATACATTTGATTAGTTTTCTACTAGCGTTGTCGATTGTAGATTGTCAACTTGGCTAAGCCTGCTGGTCACATAAGTTATTCCATAATTTGAGATGTTTTTATTATTGTCTTTTACATTAGTGTTCCCTGAGAAGGTACAAATACCATGTCCCTTACATTAAATTGTTACTCAAATTATCATAATTATATTGACCCTTACGTTAATTTGTCAGCATCGAAAATAAATTGATCTGTCCTTTACATCACACTGGACTGCGTGATCCGTACAATTCCTCAAAATTTATCTTAATGAATATTATTATGCGTCTCTGTCATACACGCAAAACGGTGCAATTTGTCTGAGCTAGATAGCAATAGGGATTTTGTGTGTGATTTTGTTTGCTCAGTCGTGACACTTACTTCGTATTTCGCCGGCAATCGTGCGCCACGTGCGTCGATAACATTGTTTACGTGCGTCTAAAAGTAACAATAACATGGTTTGTTACACTACAAATCTTCATTTAAGTAATAAATCATCGTTTTCATTACTCTAACTGCAAATAGTGAAAGTTTAATCTGGATTCCAAACATGAGTGATGAAAAGTTATCTTCACTTCACTTTCTTCAGTTATATTTTTGCGCTTGACACCCTATTTACCAAAAGAACTTCAATAACCAAACTCATAAGCTAAAGCTGCAAAAACCCCTACCAGGTCGTTGAAGCTGAAAGGTGAAATTGTTAGATAAGACCCGTGCATAGGCCATGTGGGGGGGACTAAATTAAGGTATTGCATTCTTGATGGTGGCATTGAAGTATTGGTGTAAAGGCGTAAAATACATAAAGATTCATGAAAAACTACTATCTGAGTGACTAATGCTCGGTTACTATAAACAAAAACGAATCCTCATGCTCACCAATGGTAGCATTTTTTATGCCACAATGACTGTCCGCAAATTGCAGGAATCGGCCATACACAATATTACTCTAAAGAGCTTATTAAATGCGCTTATCGTAAACTCACGCATTAAGTTCCACACTGCATCTCAAATAAGTGAATGTTTACGGATATATACAACTGGTACCTATTCTCTGTTACGGAAGCCTTCAAAATGATTCATTCCAACAAATATCTGAATACAAATAGGTACAAAATAAACTTAAAGAAACCCTACAAAGTTGACTGCCGATTTGGCCCTAATGTTGACTCTATGAACTAATAAAACAAATACCGAGACTGTTTTAAAGCTACCCTAAAGCTTAGACGTATAATAAAAGTGAGAGTGATTTAATTCTTCCTTTCACAGGACAACACATACAGCAGCTCAACTTAGAGCTGGCATCAATTGAGACAGACACAATATGGGGTTACTTTTATGCTAATTAACGATAGCTTATTATTCCTTAATAACCAATGCTAACGAAGGAAGATAAAGTACCTATTCAATACCAGAACATTTATAATCAAATAACTTATTAACTAACTGAATTATTGCAGACAACTCTAAACATCTACTTTGTAAATAATTATATTTCAGATCGCCGTGAAGCAATAATGGGAATCAAACGGGCTTACCTGTTAAGCGAAGTCTTGATTCTAATTTTATGAACGGCGATCTGAAATATATTTACCCACCCGCCACTAGCTAACAGCCCCAAAACTGCAATAATTAGTGTATCTAGTGTACTCGTATTTATTCGCCACCATCAAGAATGCAATGCCTTAATCTAGTCCCCCCCACATGGCCTATGCACGGGTAATTATCTAACTATTTCACCTTTCAGCTTCAACGACCTGGTAGGGGATTTTGCAGCTTTAGCTTATGAGTTTGGTTATTGAGGTTCTTTTGGTAAATAGGGTGTCAAGCGCAAAAATAAGAAAGTGAAGTGAAGATAACTTTTCATCACTCATGTTTGGAATCCAGATTAAACTTTCACTATTTGCAGTTAGAGTAATTAAAACGATGATTTATTACTTAAATGAAGATTTGTAGTGTCACAAACCATGTTATTGTTACTTTTAGACGCACGTAAACAATGTTATCGACTTTTATTTATTTATTTATTGGATCTCCAACAGAGGCTACACAATTACATGCAAGTTTACAATTTAGGAATAGGGACAAATACAGTGTGCGCTTCCAATTATAGGAGACCACATCATTCTCTTATAATCTAGGTAAAACATTAAGTTTGACAAAGCGAAAATATAACAATGAATAAATCACAACATACAACATGATATCAGAGATCGAATTAAAATGAGATACAAAACAAATTAATAATAAAAACATTAAGAATAAAAATAATAATAATAAAATAATAATCATAAAAGACAACAGACAAAATTATTGAATTATGGCTTGGATATTTATGGCTTTTAAGCCTCTTTTAAACTTTGACATTTTGCATGTAATGTCCAATTCATCACGCTTCGATGCTTCGTTATACTGCCTACAGAGCCTCGGCAAAACGGCGAAGTGTCCGAGGTTTGTTTTGGAACCCGGCACATACAAAAGGTTATAATTACATGTACGCGGCAAGCGAGATGGAGCACTTATCTGCAGCTTTCCAAGAAGCTCGATACAGTCAACAACCCCATTAAACAGTTTGTGAAGAAATGTGAGATCTAGAAACTTTCTTCTATCCAACAACGAGGACATTTTATAATGTTGTAGTCTCAAGTCGTAGCTCCTGATTTTTTTTGCGAGACGGTCTTTATAGCAGAGATGGTATAGAAAGCGTCTTTGTACACTTTCCAGGCGTTTAATGTAAATGTCATAGTGAGGATTCCATATGGTGCTATTGTATTCAAGGAGTGGGCGAACCAATGTATTATATAGAAGAATTCTAGTTGAGGCTTTAGAAAACTCGTTGACTAAAAAACTTTAAATAGGGTGTCAAGTGCAAACACTATACTTAACATAATTTATGAGAGCACCTAATTTGCTTTTATAAAAGAGGATTAGTGAGCACAAATAAAAGATTTTATTTATTTTATTCGTTTATTTTTTATCCCTATGACTCAGCAAGTAGTTTTAATCTGTATGGCATTGGCATAGTAGGTCACGAATGTATAAAATTCTATTTTTTATGTTTGTTAACAGCATTAACATTAAAGAGTGTATTTATTATGAGACCTTTACTTTGAAAAACTCTAAATGTTTATTTTTTAAGTGTCCCATACATCAATGCCGTTTATTTACATCTAAAATTTTCTAAACGTATATCAGTCGTATTCATTATTATTTAACGTAAGGGACATGCTATCTTTGAAACTGTAGTCTTTATTGATATCTTACTATTTTAGCTGCAAAAACACTTTTTACATAAAACATATAGTTAAAAAATTATAGCCAGTTTTGTAAGAAAAATGTCTTATTTTTGCTCTCCTGAAAACCTTAGTTATGTCCCTTACGTTATTTCATATTTCCAGTATCGAATTATTCTTGTTTGTGAGAGATTTGTTTTATTTTCCTTTACACTGTTAGATCGCTTTATTTGTTTTTGGAATTCACCCCTAAGTTATAAGCATCACTATTACTTAACGTACGCCCACTTGCTTAGCGATCGATCCAATCGGATCGTTTGATTTTGATAGCATAGTTTGGTTTAATTCTGCTCGAAAAGGGTTAAATGAAATGAAGTACCTAAACATAGTTTCGTAGCTTAGCTTCTCCGCTTAGCGACCACATGGAAAGACTACCTAATTCTCAGGTTTGAAATATGTAGGTAGTTATATAGTTCTCACCAGTCTTGGTACATTTTAAGCTGGTTCCATCCGCTGCCGGACCTAGTGGCGAGTTGTGCCACACCGTTTAGTTATTTATGTTGCTAAATCTAGTCAACCACTACTAGGTGTAACCTATTGTTATTTAAAACTAAATTCGATACTGAACTAATTGTGTATTGTGTGTGTAACGCATGACAGAAAATGATTAGCAATCAATCGTTTTTTGAAGTCTAACGAATGAGCTGTTTGGTAGGAAAAGTATTTTTTTTGTTATGAAATATACAACAAATTGCGCGTTAAATCAAAATAGAGGAATTCTTTCAAAATCTAAGTCTAATATGCTTTTTAATGCACCATGTGATGCTTTTGTAAATTATTGTTTTGGTTAGGGTATGCATGTATAAGGCTTTGGTCATGGTTCTTTATTATACTCATTTCGACCTATAGACACCAAGCTTGATCCATGAGATACAAACTCGTACAAAAGTCTAAAGTCAAGGATGACTAACGTACTTTGGAGCACAGCATTCTAGGCTTCAAATAAACATAGAGACAACTCCCGTATATTTAAGAACCTTCGCATTTAAATCTCAGTCTCAATCCGTCAAAAATTCCTACCTCTAAATTGTTCTGTTGTTAATTGATAAGTTTTTAACTTTGATTGTCACTGAGATTGATTGAAACCAGATTTTGAGCGTTTTTAGGGTTCCTTACCTCAAAAGAAAAAACGGAACCCTTATATGATCACTCGTGTGACGCGTGTCTATCTGGCTAGCTGGCTGGCTTTCCGTCTGTCACAGCCAATTTGCTCTGAATCTACTATACCAATTTTTTGGTACCCAAACACGGACGTGGAACGTAAATAAATGAATTTTGATTACGGGGGTCACTTTTCTGGCGAAAATTGGAAAAATTAAAAATTTAGTTTTGCAAACTGTACCGTGCTTGTAATAGCTTATTGAGAGGATATCTGTCGGGGTACGTAGCAAGGTGTCGGTGTTAGGAGAAACAAATGTTTATGTTGAACTCTATTTATTAACTCACTCTCAAACTGTTCTTAATGTTAAAATGTTAATGAAATGTTGATGAATACACCCGGCATACGCGGTAGACAAAGGTGCACTAAATACATTATAAAATAATAAGTAATAAGTCATATAAAATTAGGTCAACGCGTCACGCCGATATTGCTAACTAAGGTGTTCGGTGAAAACACCGAACATATTCCGGGCCACGAAAGATAGGGATGCTGAGATGAAACAATGTTATGTTAGTAAAATAATGTTATGATCATGATAATAATGTGTACAAGGTGAAAACAATTCAACTTAAGATTAAAATGTTAGTACAACAAAAGGAAAATGATTTGAATTAAAATTAAGATCTTATTGTTCCTAAATGATTTCTAGGCACGCGAGGACACGCCCTATTCACCATTGTATTGTTAAATTCACCATAAATATGTGTTGCACTAGATTGACGTTCACTCATGTTTTGGCGCGCACTAACAGTACCACTATTGACGTTTACATCACTAACACTTCTGGTGGGTTGAAGCTCCATGTCCGACGTGATGTGGGCGCGGCGCGCTCGCCGCCGCAGCCATCTGTACAGCAGCGCTCCCGCCGCCAGCGCCAGCGCGCCGACCAGGATGTAGCTTACTGCATACTGATGGATGTCATGAGTGGATAATGTTTCTTCTACTTCCACGTGACTGTTTTTCATATCCTCGATGCGTTTGTGTAGATTTTTAAGGCGTCCGTCATCTCGCCCGAGTCTGTTACGTCTTGTAAGTTTTTGAAAGGCATAGTGCTGTTAATGATGAAGTTTAACGGATCCATCTCAGGTATAAAAATATCCGGGCTCATGTCAATTCTGTTTTTCTTTTGACTCTGAATGTTTAGGGTAAAATCCTGACCCTTCAGCAGGCAACCTGGTTCTAAGTAAATGACACCAGCTTTGCTTAGTTGTAACTTGTTTATCTGTTCGCCGCAGATTACTTTGACGGCATAAATGTTGCAGCAATGGTACAAGAATAGTGACGGGTTTGTTAGTGATGTCCATTTGTTTTCACATCTAGATCTTCGTACCTTGCACTTATCTGTGTCTCGGTCAAGATCACAAAAATTGTTCTCGTTGTTAAGATGGTATATCGGCTTTTTCCAATCGCAGATAAAATGATCATCTTCTTGTTTACATAGTGAAAGTTCTCCCGACGTAATTGTTAAGTACGAGTCTCTTTTTAGATCCGTAGCTACGTATTCTGAAGATGGGATGAACTCTATCATAGTGTTGTTCGTCTGGTGTGGTATGGAATGTATTTTGTATAACTTATATCGGTCTCTACTGATAAGTGGAAATGTTATTTGGAAGAGGAAGTATTCTTCAGTTATTCGTGCTTTAATGCTTATCAGAGAATATAGCTTCCGAATATCGTGCGGTTCAATAGGCAATGTTAAGTCGTCGGATAAATGCCCCGAGATAATGTTTAGTTCCTTTTGGAGCTGTTCAGGGGTAAGCAGATGAATGTTAAACTGTCCATGGTGGACATTGGTTAGGATGTCAAGTAAAATATCTTGAGTTCTTTTTAAGTTATGCAGTAAATTACTGGCTGTTAGGGCTGTCATGGTAAATTCTTGAAGTAAGGATATGTTGTTTATCTCTCGTTGTAGTTTGTTTGAGATATTATCCAGCGTAATTAGATGTTTATTAATTATGTTATGTTGTTTTGACATGATTTCTTCTGTTCTTTTCAACAAATTGTACTCTGATTCGACTATCGACGTCTGATTCTTCCATAAACCGGCTAAATGTTTTTCATTTTGTTGTATCATATTAATATCTCGGCTGTATTTTTCCGCGAATTGTTCGTCTAATACGCCGAATAGAGAATTTGCAATGTTTCCAACTGCATTGATAAGTCCCCGCCGCCGTCTGGAGTGTCCCCTTACGTGTTGCGTCATCAGAAGTTCATTATAGTATTTCAGTTCATTACTCTCATGGATCAGCTGAGGGACTATCATGTTACACTGTTCGCTGCCTGTTGTTTTGCATGTTTTGTCTAGATATGTTGTTACTTTTTCAAACGCCTGCATACCTTCCCAATATGGAGACATGTTATAGAAAACAACTAGGATCCAACTGTCTTTTACGAGACTGATTTTGGAGATTGGGTCAAAGTAGAAAGATTGGTTATTATTTAATGACGTTGTGTTGTAGCTGCAGTTTGTAATACTGCAGATTGACATAAAAAAGGTTAATGCCAAGGCGACATACGATAACGTGCCTAGTGTCGTCTTTCTTGTTCGTTTTCTGTTGTTTCGGGTCCCAGAACCCTGTTCAGCTGAGCTGTTTGTTTCAGTTGACTTGTTTTGTTTGTTGTTTGCTTCGATTTCTACTGGTAATAAAGAAAGTTTGACGACTGGTCGCTTTATGATGCCATTTTTCGTTTTCAATGACACCACTCTGACATAGCCATCATTACCGGGATGCGTATCTATCACTCGGCCCATAATCCAACGTCCAGCTGGAATGTTATCCTCATGTATTACCACCATGTTGCCTATTTTTTAGTTTTCCTGAGGTTTAGACCACTTTTCTCTCGCTGTTAATTGGCTCAAATATTCATTCTTCCATTTTTGCCAAATCTGTTTAAATATGTTAGTAGTTAAATGCCATCTTGTTCTCGCATCCTCCTTTGTCTCAATCACTGTTAAGTCCGATCTTCCTGTTAAAAAATGTGCCGGTGATAAATAATCCAAATCCTCAATGTTTTCTGTAAGTGAACATAACGGTCTCGAGTTCAGACACGCTTCCAGCTGTGTCAGTACAGTGGTGAACTCTTCAAACGTTAGTCTTTGTTCACCAACCACTCTTTTCAGGTGGAACTTCAGGCTGCGGACGGCTCTCTCCCACAGCCCGCCAGCACTCGGCCAAGATGGAGCGTTGAAATGCCATTGTATGTTCATTTCAGCGATTTCTGCCTGGCAACTATCCCCGAAAACTTGTTGTAATTGGTTGTACTCCTCCTGCAGCAACCTATTTGCTCCAATAAAATTGGTTCCTTGGTCACTATACAAGTTATGTGGTGTTCCTCTCCGAGCTGCCATTCTCTTAAGTGCGGCTAAGAATGCTGAACTGGTAAGGTCAGACACCAATTCCAAATGAACTGCTTTTGTGACCATGCATATAAATACAGCCACGTAGCCTTTCAGTGTTCTCACCCCTCTCCCCTTGTTTGCCTTAATGTTCACAAAACCTGTGTAGTCCACCCCAGTGTGGTAGAATGGTAGAGCGGGGTTGGTTCTAGCTGCGGGAAGGTCACCCATCAATTGATATTGCTTCTTTGCTTCATACTTCCGGGGTTACACAATTTCTTAACTGTTTTTTGGTTGTACTGTATCCACTTGTTATCCAGTATTGTTGTCTGAGAGCAGCTAAGGTTAGTCGAGGACCTCCATGGAATGTTAATTGATGAGCTTCTTCTATGAGTAACTCCGCCAATCGACTTTTGTTAGGGATTATTTTAGGATGTTTCATTTCGTCGCTCATATTCGCGTTTCTTAAACGTCCTCCCACTCGGAGAAAGCCGCTTTTATCGACGAAAGGTTTTAAATTCAATAATTTGCTGTTTGTTGCCACATTACCTTTTTTGTTTAACATTTCAATTTCCGTCGAAAATGTTGTACTTTGTACTCGTTTTATAATTGCTGATTTGACTTTTCGCAGTTCTTGTAATGTTAGGTACTTCGGGAAATGTTTTCGTTGCGACTTTGGCGTCAATGCCCTCATTACCCATGCTAAGACACGAGTTATTTTTATAAATGAATTATGTTGTAATAATAAATTATCTATTATACTATTACTTTTAATGTCTTGAACAATGTTAACTAATTTTATCCTTTTCATCTCTTCCTCTGTTTGGTAGATAGCCTGTTTTTGTTCCTTTTGTAAGTCAAAGGACGCTAACCATGCCGGTCCCTTCCACCATAAAGGGTGGTTTAATAGTTGAGGCGCTGTTAAACCTCGGCTGGCGCAGTCGGCCGGGTTTTCTCCCGATTTCACATATCGCCAGCAGTTTGCCGGCATTATCTGTTTTATAGCGTTGACTCTATTAGCCACGAAAGGTTTCCAACGTGCTGAATCGCCTTGTAGCCACCCAATGACCACCATAGAATCACACCATCCATATATTTCTATTTGACAACTTATACTCTGTTTTATTTTGGTTATGAGCTTAGATAGTAGATAAGCACCACAAAGCTCCATTCGTGGCAATGTTACACTCTTCTTACTTGGTATAAGTTTCGATTTCGCTGCCACGATTACTGTTTCTTGTTGGTATTTTGTTCGTGCGTATACCACGCACGCATATGCTTCGATGGACGCGTCGCAATAGCCGTGCAGTTCGATGACGTCATTCCCGTTGCATAATATCCATCGAGGAATCTTACAGTGTTTGATGTTGTCCATTTCCGTAATCAACTTGACCCATTCATTATGTATGTCATCTGACACTTTATCATCCCAATGTAGATCATGTTTCCATAACTTTTGAAATAATAATTTTAGTTTTGTGGATAGAGGTGTCAGCCAACCAAGAGGGTCATATAATTTTGATATTTCTGATAGTAAGCTCCTTTTAGTCGGTTTTGAGGTTGTTTGGGAAAAGTCACAACGGAATGTAAATTGATCTCCTTTTGGGTTCCAGCACAAACCTAAGGTTTTCAACATGTCATCATTTTTGAAGCTGTAAACGAATTCCTCTTGACTTGTTGATAATATGTTCTCCAATAATTCCTGACTGTTGGATGACCACTTTCGAAGATTAAAGCCTCCTGATTTTAAGAGTTGAATTAAATCATTTATCGATTTTTTACCCTGTTCTATGTTATAACAGCCGTGTAACAGGTCATCCATATAAAAACTGTTTTCCAGGATAGCAGCCGCTTCTGGAAACTTGCATCGCTCATCCGCCGCCAACTGTTTTAAGGTCATAATTGCTAAAAACGGTGCGGCCTTTGTTCCGTATGTTACCGTACTCAATTGATACACTTGTATAGGTTGTGTAGATGACTCACGCCAAACGATTTTTTGTAGATGTTGATCAATGGGGTTAACTAAGATTTGGCGGTACATCTTTTCGATGTCCGCAGTGAAGGCAAAGGGATATTGTCTCCATTGAAGTAGTAACGCCTGTAAATCTTTTTGTAAATTGGGCCCTTTCAGCATGACGTCATTCAAGCTGTATTTGGTGGATGTTTTGGCGGATGCGTTGAATACCACACGAAGCTTTGTTGTTGACGATTCTTCTCGCTGCACGCCGTGGTGAGGCAAGAAGCATTCGAGTGTTATGTTATTGTTTTTCTGTTCCGGTTTCATGTGGTTCAACGCAGCATATTCCTTCATGAAATCCTTGTATTTTTCGGATAGAGTTGTTTGTTTTTCTAAGCGGCGGCGTTCCAAATTCTTTAGCTGAGCAATAGCCATAGGTTTGGAAGTCCCCAATAGCTGTTTTAATTCCTCTTTCAGTGGTACTCTCACTTCATAGCGACCCTGACTGTTTCTTCTTGTTGTTTCTGTATAGAAGTCCATACATTCCTGATCTTCTACCGACAGGTTTGAGGGTTCGAAAATTTCCTCAACTTCCCAAAATTTCTGTATCTCCTGGATGTTATTTAAAACCACATTACATTGGTATGTTGTTACGTTACCGCATAGTAACCATCCCAGCTGTGTTTGTTGAGCCATAGGCTGTTGGGCATGTTCTCCTTTTATAATCCCGCCTAGCATAATGTTAGCATAAATGTCCGCCCCGAAAAGCAAGTCAACTGGTCGACTTTTGTAGAATTCCGGGTCAGCTAAATTAATGTTTTTTATGTAAGTCCAATTTGGTTTAGCGAATGTTTGGTTTGGCAGACTTTTGATAAGTTCGTTCATGATGAGCACATCAGATTCGAATTCAAAATTGTTGTACGTAGAAGTACATTCGATGCTTATCATCCCCTTACAACTGTTTTCCTTTTGCCCCACTCCAAAGATGACGCCTTTGCAACGTCGTCTTTTGATACCTAACATCTGAGCCGCTTCCTCAGTTATTAAGGATATCTGGGACCCTTGATCGATCAAGGCGCGCATGGTTTGGTAAGTTCCATCCACACTTTTGACCTTCACCAGAGCCGTCGCCAGCAATATCTCCGCCTTTTCATCTTGAGAAGCATTCACCGTGCCCGTCACGGGTTCATTGCGCTTTGTGTTTTGTTTCTCAACCTTGTTGCCGCTTGACGACTGTGTTGATGCATTTGCTAAGTTCGCAAATGCGTCATGTAAAATGGTGTTATGTTGAGCTTGGCATTTTCGGCATGTTAAATTGGACGTGCATTGATTTCCGAAATGACTAAATAAACAATTCGTGCAAAGTTTCAATTTGTTTGCAGTTTTTAGTCTTTGGTCGTCACTCATTTTTAAATATGTTTTGCAATTATAAATGCCATGTTGGTTATTGCAGAGAGGGCATTTTATGTTCGACACGTGCATCGATTTCGCAACTGTTCTATTTCCGTTGCTTTTGTTGTTCGAATTATTATAATAATTTTTCTTATTGTTAGATGTTTGATTTTGATAATTGCGGCGAACTGTTTCCAGGGATGTAAATTTTGTTTCCAAAAATTCTAAGAACTCTGCAAGAACCGGTAGTTCTTTTGAATTCTTCAGCGACTCTATGTAGTCTGTATATGTTTCTGTGTCTAACTTTTGACCTAAAACGTGTACGATCATTGGGTCCCATGATGTCGTGTCAACTCCTAAGTTTTTGATGGCATTAAGACATTCCAGTGTGGTATCATGCATTCGCTTAATCTGTTGTAACGATTGCTGTTGTATGTTTGGCAGGCCTAGCAAAATGTTCATATGGGACGAGAATATTAGTTTTTTGTTGTCATACCGATGGGTGAGAATATTCCAGCACACCGAATAGTTATCAGTGCTTATTGACAAATGTTGTATAAGTTTCTCAGCTTCTCCTCGAACCTTACCCTTTAAATACTGCATCTTTTGGCCGCTTGATAATGAGGGGTTGTTATGTACTACTTCCGTAAATAGGTCTCTAAACGATACCCATTGGTTGTAGTTCCCGTTGAAGTTCGGTATCTCCAGTTGAGGTGTTGATTTTTCCCTGTGTGCGACTGACCACATTTTCGTGTTAATAGCCCTTTTCAGGTTGTTGAATATTTTTTCATACTTATCGTACATGTTGTTGTATTGTTCGTTCTCTCCCTCCAGTTCGATCTCGATGTCCCAATGTAGTCTGTCGATAGCTGACCATCTAGCCTGTAGTGACCTCAATACGTCCTCAAATTCCCACTTATCAGAGATAGAGTCCACATCTATGTTTGCGGTTGTACGCACAAAGGCTTTAAAATTCGCGTACTGTTTTTTCAACAAATCGTCAAGTTTGCTGTTTGGCTCCATGTTCAACTGCTGACCTGGTCGGTCACTCAGCTGCCTTAAACAACTTGGGCCCACCTCCTCACCTGTTTTCTCATCTGCACGCATACTCGATGCCGAGGGTGGTCTGTCTCGAGCTGTTGTTTGCTCACCTGTTGAAAGGCTTCCTGTCTTCATGAACCGCAGCTGATACTGTTGGTTGATCAACGCCTTGGTTGACTCATACACCGATTTTGTTTTCTCGTACTCTCGGTCGGTAAAATAAGGGTCAGTTTTACTTACCTCTCCCTCAATGCACTCATGATTAACTTGATAATCGTTCCAATAACTCTCCAAAGTGTTAAGCTTCCGCTTAAAGTAATCTACTGTTTTCCTATCAGCACTATCCTTCTTCAAGTTAATGCCAAGTTTTATGATGCTATCATAGATCATTGATTGCGTTTCAATGAGATCCGACATTGTTATAGGATGTTAAACTGCAGTCCTTACTGACTAAAATTATGGAAATTTATTACTTGTATTCTCCGCTGTTAATACTCAGCCTTTGCTGCTACTTCACTGTTCTGCTCCAATGTTCGCTCCGACCGCCCCACGACGTACTGTAGCGTTGTGAGGGAACTTAGGTGCAAGTAGTCGAGTGATAAAATATCTAAATTAGTAAGTTCTTAGTCACATCACTAAAAACGGGGAACAACACTATCCTTCCGGAGACGCTCGGTCATTTCGTTTCCGCTGGCAAGGACGACAACAGTTGTTCCCTGACCCTCAGAATCCTATGTGCCCCGACCTAGGGTGAGTTCCACATTAGCTTGGTAATTATACCAGATCCTCTGCGCTGGATAATCTTTATTGATTTTATAACCTATAAAGTATTTAATTTCGTGTGTCAATGTCCGACACGCAGCTACGATTCATCCAGCGCACAGGAGATTGTAATATGTATGTATTGTTACTGCATCAAGGTGGTGTAGTGCCTCACTGTGTTATTCTTAGTGATTAGTGAACCATTTTACTTTGGGTTATGCTCGCGTGTTCACATACTTAGCCTAAGTTTGCATCCGCCATTGTGGCACGCTATATTGCAAACTCTCTTGCCTGTAAACCGCTGCGATGTGCTGAGCTTTCACCTACGATGCATCCCACACCGTTCCTTGGCTTAAAATGAGAAGGATGCTGGCATATCGCATGCGGCTTGCTGCTATTTGCATCGCATCTAACATGCGCTCCCTAACGCGCCTTCCAGGGTTCTTCGTACGGGCTGAGGGCAGGTGCCTAATGGTATTCACACTACTGATGGTAGCGGTGCTGCACATTGCTTGCGCACGCTGCCAAGGTCTCGATGGCTTAACAACTTGCGGCCTACCGCCGCAGCTACCTGCGCGAGGCTGTGCCTACCGCACACTGCTTGCGCACGCTGCCCAGGTCTCGAAGGCCTGACAACCCGCGGCCTACTCCGCGAGCCTGTGCTGACAGGCCTCCACGCGCTACCGATACCTGTCGGTCTCACGAGGGCCGTCCGGCCTGCCGCCGGGCCTGCGCTGAGCAGGTTCCCCCACGTCTGCCACGTGTTGCCAAGGACGGTACCCTTCTTGAACTTATTGTGATAGTGTGCGAGTGCTCAAAACTCAGTGTTAGGACCTTACCCACGACCTAGCCGTGTACTACTACTATAATTACCTCAATATATATATGTTTACCTATCTAGTTGTTTAATTCTACTCTAATTTACCTATCTATCCGTTAACGGCCTGCGCAGCCTACCCTGCGCAGCCCTAGCCGTTACAGTACACACACTGTTGTTTGTTACGATAGTTCAGACCTCGCACACAAAAATTCCGAATTTCCGAAATTACGCGACGCGTGATCCGATCCGGCTCGAAGGACCAAAAATATGTCGGGGTACGTAGCAAGGTGTCGGTGTTAGGAGAAACAAATGTTTATGTTGAACTCTATTTATTAACTCACTCTCAAACTGTTCTTAATGTTAAAATGTTAATGAAATGTTGATGAATACACCCGGCATACGCGGTAGACAAAGGTGCACTAAATACATTATAAAATAATAAGTAATAAGTCATATAAAATTAGATCAACGCGTCACGCCGATATTGCTAACTAAGGTGTTCGGTGAAAACACCGAACAATATCAAATGTATTATTTTTTATAATTTTAAAATAAATGCTTTTAAAGATATTTAAGAAAATATATGAATATTGACCATTCCTTAATTTATCTATTACTATTATATTCCTTAATTATCTTCGAAATTACAGAGCCTATTTTTTTTAAGAAATACATAGAATAGTATAGTTTACAGGAAAACCTATAAGAAGTCTATCATCTTAAAATATCATGGCAAATCTTTCAAAATTAATTAAAAAAAAAAAATATACATATATATATATCTCCCATAAAAATTCTGTGTAACTCTTAAGTTACACAGAATTTATGGGAGAGCATGTTTATCAACTACATCGTTAAGTTTGTTCTTGGGATAAATTCATCCCAACTACGAAACCCTTCATTTTGCGTGATGCGACACGCACTTGGCTGGTTTTTATTAACACCACACTACGCTCTAAAACACAAATAGCCGACGTAGCCGCCGTAGGCTTCAGTAACATGCGACTTTCACACATACATACTTAGATGATTTATTGATCCTGATTTATAAATAACATCTATTACGAGAATTATAAAAACGCAAACTGCAGTAATACAATAGTATAGTTAGTAAGTAAAGCCATCATTTTCAACGGAAAAGTAGCATCAACGTAGAACATTCCACAGACATTCATCTTGTTGAATCTAGCTCGATGTAGGCGTTGAATATTCTTGCTCAGCTTTCTCTCGGCATCTGGAATATTAGAATAAGCGACAATGAATTTGACAAATGAAATCTTAGTTGATATGAATAATTACGACACGCACTGTTTCTATTATATTGCCAAAGATATTATCTATATAATAATTCTTGGACGCTTTCCAAGAATGATTACAGTATTAGTTATGTTTTAGTGTTAGTATTAGAGTATGTTTTAATCGGGCACACATGAAGTGGAATCGTCAGTCTTGGCGTTTGTTTATGTTTTGTAAGTACTTTTTTTCAGTCGGTAAAGGCCTCCTCAATCCTTCTCCAGTCCTGTCTCTCTCAGGCCACGCTGTGCCATTATGTTTCAGCGACCTGTCTGATGTCATTTCCCCGCCTTTTATCCAAAATTATTAGAACTTCTTAAAAATAATTTCGATTTAATTACCAGTGCAATTTGATGTTGAAATAACCGCGCATAAACCTTGAAGATTATTCATCGCAGTGTAAAATGTTTCGCAGCACACGCTTAAAATAGTGTGAAGTGTTAAACTCTTTATCGCCCAAATGTACAAACTTATGGTGTAACAAACCGCTGAATCCTGAAAAAAAGTATAGCTCTGTAATGCTAGGAACTGCAGAGGTTTTATCTACACGGTTTTGCCAACTGAGTTAAAAGTTATTTGCATAATATGGAGATAAACACTAGGTATAACATATTTGTAAGAAAAAAAAGGTCGAGTATCAGCCCCGACGGCCGACAGCGGTTGTGGAATAGCTGGAAAATCTGACCGTGAAAATGAATGTGAAGTGTGCTGGAAGTGAACTATCATCCTATCTGAAGCTAGGGAATCTAGGGAATGACAGCTCACTTCAAACGGACTTCTTTAGGATAGCTTGCAGGTGTATGAGTGAATTTTAATCAACTGAATTCACACAGATTTTGACAGTCGTCGCTATTTGTCGCTAGCAATGTCAAAATATGTGTGTGGACGTGAGATTTTGAAATCGCCTCCAAGTCACCGGCGATCAAAGTCGCCGCAAGTATACCTAGCATATAAAGATACAATTGTACTAAAACAGAATTAAAATGAAGAAAGAGATACTCACAAACTCATGGCCGCCAAGTGCAGATAACTTAAAAATTTCGAGTGTCTGTTGCAATTTGATCAAAGTAAGACAGAAGAAGTCTACTGCATGAAACACGATCTGAAAATCATATTTATTCATCAATTCAAATTACAGGAAAACCTATAAGAAGTCTATGGTCTTAAAATAACATGGTAAAACTCTCAATATTATGCGTACACACTTACATTTGCAGTTGGAATGTATGGGAGAACATGTTTTTCAACTACAACGTTAAGTTTGTTCTTGAGATAAATTCATCCCAATTACGGAACCCTCCATTGTGCGTGGTCCGACACGCACTTGGCCGGTTTATCCGGTCTAACTCTCATTCGCTAAGTGTACTAAAGCGAAAAGAACTTCATTCCAACCGGGTGCTGTGATACCACTTTCGACTGTTACTATGTTATTCGTAGTTTTGTTTTGTAAATGAGTAATCGTACTTACCATATGCTGATAGGAAGTCCTGTGGATGTTATAACACTCCAAAATATTTACGTATACTTCAAACATTCTTTTACAATTAGCTTCATTATCACTAGGATTCATCTGTTGCAAATGTTGAGCTTTAATGTTCCATATGCGAACTTTATCATTTAAAAACTTAATCAGTCTGATAACGTATATAATGTTAACATCAAAACGCAACCCAGGGTACACACATATGAGATATAATATGTTTAGGTTTAGTTCTATGTAGACATAAATATGCATGCAAATATTAAATCCTATGGTTAGAATGATACTGATCCAATTCCAAATAATGAATCCCCTAAAACTGGTCTTTTTGTTAAGAAATCTGTGAATTTCTAACATTTTCAAGACAAAAGATATATGTCTTTTCGTCTGCAACACATTGAAGACATAATTCATTGCGAATCCGATACTATAACAGAGAAAGCATAAGTACATGCAGATGTACGTTGAAGGCACATATCTTTGCCTCGTCAATTCGTTAAAAATAACGCAATATAAGTAAAATAAAGAGTATATAATCAGTACACAAAATGACACCACTTTCAATGTAAGACTGTTTGGAAATATGGAGTTATCCTTAATACGATACTTAGGACAAAACATAATGGTATGTATTAGGTTTAGAGGCAGAAGCATCGACTGCACATCTTTGTCAACCATGTTGTCTAGCGTGGCTGTCACACGGCAAGTTTTTCTTGTTCTAAACTGTTTGCTTCTTATGAGCTTCATTTTACCTAGTTTGGTGAACACACTAGCACCATTGAGTCATCAAAACTTCCTTTTACCAAAACATTATTTATTAGAGGTGAGGATTTTTAATGATATGAAAAGGCCATTAGGAGTATTTAATTTAAACAAAAATAATGCATATAGTAGTTATTATTTATAATAGTTATTCAAAATAATAATTGATCACTATTTGACAGCTGTCGTTACTTTTTGTTTCTGTCGAAACAATTTTAGTTTAATTATAATTCAAGACATCTACAATTTTAATACAGTTTTACCAGAGTCTTGACACCCGTCAAAAACCTGATTGATAAGCGGGATAGCTTATAACGAGATATAGGTATATGTATATTACGGAGACGGGTATGTGTCTCTCTCGTTTTTATCAGGCATATTTTAACTACTGTGGGCGTACTGTGGGTAGTGTTGGTTATTGCGCAATATAAAAACCGTTTTCACGATCACATTAATCACTCTAATACCACACACTGTAGGTACACGACACAATTATTCAAAACGCGGGAGAGTTTATAAACGTCTTCACTTGGCTTGACCGCCATCTATGAACTCTGCTTAGTTTCGGCTGGTCCGAGCGTTATGTCACAGACTCTGTCGAGCGCCGCTAGGCAGCGCTAGCGTCTCAATTAGTTAACTCGATAACGGATTTCCGCCATATTCAAATACGATGTTTTTTATAAGAGTCAACACAGCCTTTTAACAGCTAGCTGTGAACGATTTTATATACACCACTATTTTTTAATTAGTACAAAAAAAAATGGGGCTCTGTCTGTACCCGTTACGGATCATATTTGTGTAGTCAAAAGTAAAAAAAACAAAATCCCAAAATTGTCCACGAAATTTTCTTATAATTGGTACATTCATAATTGAATCAATCATTCATAACCATTGCTACTACAAAATACTACGCGCAGTACTTTTCCTTTTCTATCGCCATTCATAGGTCCCGGCAAACTCGCTTTGAAGCTCAAGCCCCGCCCCTTTCTTAGGCTGCGCAGTGATCCCTAATTTATTAGCGGAAGTGCGCGCGCGCTTTTTTAACAAATTTTTTGTTTACGTTTTTACGGTCGCGATGGCTTACCAGTTCTCATCTCGGGAGTATTCGGCTATGATACGTGCGTACTTTTTGTCAGGTGAGAACGCGAGTGCCGCTGTACGTATGTACAGAGAAGAGTACCCAAACGCTCGCCAGTCGAACGTTCGGACTATGGTCAATGTTTACCAGCGTCTACTCGACCATGGATCATTCCGGACACCGGCTCATAGCCAAGGACGTGGAAGACCGGGGTATTCGCAAAACCTGTACGACGATGTAGTGGACTACTTTGAAGAAGATCCCCGGCGAAGTACGAATGACGCAGCTCGTAATTTTAATATTAGCCAGTACTGTGCATGGACGATCATTAGTTCGTCTGGATTTCACCCATACCACTGGAAGGAAGGGAACATACCACAAGGAAGGGTCAAGAATTGACCACTGTGGATAATGAACCAAGGATGGCGTTCTGCAGGTGGATACTGAACAACACTGAAGCTAATGTGCTATACTCGGATGAGTGCATGTTTACTCGTATCGGATTGTTCAATCAACGGAATGAACACTGGTGGTCAATACGCAATCCAATGTTAACAAAGGAGAACTCTTTCCAACACAGGTTTTCTGTTAATGCCTGGGCAGGAATCCTGAACGACAATATCGTTGGCCCTTATTTCATTGAAGGGCGTCTTACAGGAGAAAGTTATTTAACTTTGCTTCGGACTATGGTGTCTTCAATGCTAGATGACATTCCATTGGCCAATTTAAGAGGCCTCTGGTTTCAGCAAGACGGCGCGCCGCCTCACTACCATAGCGCAGTGCGTGAATACCTGACGGAGGAGTTCGGGAGTCAGTGGATCGGTAGAGGCGGCCCTGTGGCATGGCCTCCACGATCTCCTGATCTCACGCCATTGGACTTTTTTTTGTGGAGTGAAGTTAAGCGACGAGTGTACGTTAGTGAGCCAACAAGTGTAGAACAATTAAAACAGCGCATATTGGACGCATTTGACGAAGTGAGAAGTGAGCGAAGCATACTTTTATCGTTAAAAAACAATTTGATTAAACGTGCCCGTCTTTGTATTGATAATGGTGGTGGACATTTTGAAGGACAGTTAAAATACCTGTAAGTTTTTTTAAATTTTGTAAACACGTAAATTGTTGTAAATATCAGCTGATTCAAACTTTTGATGCGTTTTAGTTAACTACAATTACGATAACAGCTGCTGGGGGCGGGGCAAGTTCGAGCGAGAACACGCGAGCACGAGAGCGAGAGAATATGATTAATGAATACTACATTGAATAGCCTGTACAATATTTCCATAAATTGAGTGACATTTTGGTATACGAACAAACGCTAATAACTTTGCTGTTTATGAATATTATTTATTGAGACTTTACATAAATAATAACAAGACCTTCTACAATGAGCCCTTTAAGTATTTGTACTAATTAAAAGTTAGTGGTGTATATGTATTGGGGTTTAAACATAGTAATCTTATAGTTAATTGACACAGGCGTGATTTTGCGGAAATCCATTGTAAAATACAATACACGACGTATATTTAGTAACCTAATCCGCTTAACTGTTCTTAAAGAGTCATAAATAACCCTGTAAGAAATCGAACGTTACTCTCGACGTTTGACGTGTCATCACGTTGGGTCCGGGTTCGCAATAACTCAATCGTCATCCTGAGGATGCCTCTTTGAGAGGTGAAACTGTTGGAATGACACAGGCTCCGCACTATGCAACCGGAAGTGTTCCGTCACTATGCCGTGTGAACTCTGTTCCCTGAATGACTGACATCCGTCGGCCATTGCTAATCAACATGACAGACTGTATCAAGTGCGTGAATAGTGATTGTCTAAAACATTCCTCATTATATCTAATATTAATAAATAAAACAAACTGATGTGTAAAGAAAGTATTTTACTCCATAGTATACCTACTATTCAGAGATCCAACAATTGGTAGCAGAGCGTGGTTTCTGTGTCTACTATGGCGTCTTCACAATACCATCACATTGAATTGCTCAGCCGCAACAACTATCATACTTGGGTAATACAAGCTCAAGCGGTCCCCGTGAAAAATAAATTATGGACTACGATAAGCGACGAAAAACCCGATGATGGAAAAGATTTGCTCGCGCGTTCAGAACTTTTTCTCATGATATCACCATCGGAATTACGACCAGTAAAAAGCTGTACATCTGCGTCTGAAATATGGAAGAAATTAAAATCAATCTATCAAAGTGAAGGGCCGGCAAGGAAGGCAACATTGCTCAAGAAATTGATTCTAAAGAAAATGTCTGATAAAGATGATATACTTGACCACATGTCAGCCATTTTCGACTGTGTCGATAGGCTCCAAAATATGGATGTGAAAGTAAACGACGATTTACTAAGTATTATCATTCTCTACAGCCTGCCAGCTTCATTTGAAAATTTCAGGATAGCCATAGAGACGCGGGATAAATTGCCTCCGCCTGAGGAATTAAAAATAAAGATTATTGAGGAAACCCAAGCAAGAGCAAGAAATAGCAATCACAATGCACAGGCCGATAGCGCCTATTATTCCAATAAAAAGAAGCTAAAATGCACAGTGTGAGACAAAATTGGACACCAAGCGTCCAAATGCTGGTCTCGCAACAAGAACCAAAGTTCAAATTCATCAAATGATAAAAAGGAGAAAAACTCTAGAAACTTTTTCATTACAGAGCACACAGCAAATATAGTCCACAATGCTGCAGACGATGTGTGGTGTCTAGACAGTGGGTGCACGTCCCACATGATAGGAAAAAATGAAAAATTCCAACATATCGAGGCCGAACAAGGAAAATTAAAATTAGCATCGAATCACAGTACTGAAATCAAAGGTATGGGAACAGTCTCAGTTACTCACAATAATACCGAAATAAATCTGCATAATACTCTTTATGTACCAGAGTTGTCAACAAACTTGCTGTCGGTTGCTCAGATAACAGAGCGAGACCATACAGTTTTATTCACAAAGAATAAAGCCTATATCAAATATTATGATGGAAAAACTGTATTAACAGTAGATAAAAAGGATGGCCTTTATCTGACCCACCTTCAAAGCATGCAAACAAAGAAGCAAGCGAATAATGTTTCAGAAAATGATCTCATAAAATGGCATAAAAAATTAGCTCATTTGAATGAAAAAGATCTCAAGAAGTTATCATCAAACAATTTAGTGTCAGGCTTGGACTTAAATGAAAAATTAGACAATTGTGAAAGCTGTGTTCAAGGAAAAATGTCACAATTTCCTTTTCCTAAAAATGAAGGAATAAAAACAAAACATGTCTTGGAGGTTATTCACACTGATTTATGTGGGCCCATGCCGCAGGCAACCATTGGAGGTTCAAGGTACATCTTAACCTTTATTGATGATTTCAGTCGATATTGCCATGTATACTTCTTGCAGAAAAAATCTGAAACATTAGAGAAATTCAAAGAATATAAAGAAGAGGTGGAAAAACTTACTGAAAATAAAATAAAGTATTTACAGTCATCTGATAATGGTACTGAATATTGCAATGAGGCATTTGACAAATACTTAAAAGAAAATGGAATCCAGAGGCGATTAGCAGTCATATACACACCACAGCAAAATGGACTGGCTGAAAGGAAAAACAGAACCTTAGTTGAAAAAGCCAGGTGTATGATGATTGAATCAAACGTTCCAGAAACTTTATGGGCAAAAGCAATAGCCACAGCAAATTACATTGTGAACAGATGTCCTGCAAAGGCTTTAAATAGAGAGACACCGTACATGAAATAGGTCGGCCGTACACCATCTGTTAAACATCTACACATATTTGGATCAAAAGTGTTTACACTCAACAAGCAGAAAAAACACAACAAATTCTCGCCAAAAGCAAGCGAGGGTGTGTTTGTTGGATATCCAAAGTACAGTAAATCTTACAGAATATATGTACCAAAGGAAAATACTGTCATTGTGCGTCGTGATGTAAAAGTGCTAGATGGAAAAATGTACTACAGGAATAACGGTGTCCAAGGCGGCTTAATCCTGCCTGAACTGGAACAATCTGAAACAGAAAAACTAAATGTAAATGAGCAAAATGGCACAGCGCAAGAAAAGAAAATAACCACTAATGACTTATCTTTTCAGCCCTCTATTTTTCAGCAAAGTGAAGAAAATGATGATGATAGTGAAACCATGCACTCGTTCAGCGAATATGAAGATGACAGTAAAGTCACCACAACTGAAACAGAAAGTCCACAAGACATATTCTCACATCATGACATAGAGCAGAGTCAGAGTACAAGTGAGCAAACGGAGGCAAGCCAAAGTTGCCGTCCTAAAAGAAGGACACAACCTCCGATATGGTCAAAAGATTATGATATCGAAGGACCAGATGAATGCACTTATCTGTGTGAAAAAATAGCGGAAAATGATGTTCACAACGGTGAATGGCAGGAAGCCATAAAAGCTGAAATAAAAGCTCACATAAAAAATGGTACATGGGAAATTCAGCGAAAGGAGGAGAATTCTAAAAATATTGTTGACTGATGAAATTGAAAAATTCTTTTTTTCAATTCTCTTCTTTTTTTTCTTTCAAAATCATTTTGATTTTGAAAGAAAAAATTGGCCCAGATGAAAAGGTAACCAAAAAGGCACGATTGGTGGCTCGAGGTTTTACCCAAAGACCAGGTATCGATTATAATGAAACATATGCCCCTGTAGTAAAACCAAGTTCAATCAGAACATTATTGGCCCATGCAGTTGAACAGGACTTAAAACTACATCAGGTGGATGTGACAACTGCATACTTAAACGGAGACCTAAATGAAAAAATTATAATGAAGAAACCTGAATACTTATCTTAGATTATCGATGTTATCGCTAATGAGACCGCGGGAAGTGTCCAGTGTGTTATCAGTATTATGTCTTTTATCCTTTGTCGTTTTATTGTTAATAATTTTCCAAACTGTCTTTATTTTATTGTCTGCGGATTTAATCTTGTTGCTAATGAAAGAAGCTTCAGCTGCTTTACAGATATTTTTGAAATGTTTAGAGTAAGTAGCAACATACTTATTAAAAGTTTCCATGTTAATATACGGCTTAAGGCCATACAGATGAAATAATCTTTCCCTACTTTTCCTGATCCCTTTAGTTGCCCAGTCACTGAATAAAAATTTAGGGCAATAGTTTTTTACATTAAAAAAAAAAAAATTAAACAAAATATTGCCATTTGACTAATTTAGGCCCTGAGCACTTAATTAAAGTGTTATTAAACTACATACATACATAAGGTTCAACAGCAGTGGCGGGAGATATCAAGCAGCTTAAAATGGCGGAGATAAGACCCTGGTTCGAGTCTGTACCGTCGGACAGTTGGCACAGAAGATCCTTGGATTATTTGGCCAGAGCTTCCGCGTTACAGCGTACTTGCTCACTGTTGCTTACCAGCCAGAGTTTCCACTTTGTAGTGTACTATCTCCCTGTGGCAGGGGATCTCTATATGCATAACGTCCGTTCGAAAACTAGTCTTTCCAGTCACAATATTTTTATTGCGACTTATAAGACTTGACTTTACTATTAACATACATTAATTATTTGTCTGTGAAAATATTAATTCAGGAAGTGATAATTACATGTATTTTAATTTAGAACTCTTGTTACACTAAATATGACTTTACAGTGATAATAGAATGAATAAATAATGTTGAAATGGAAAGTGGTTACATGGCAGGTGTAGGCGTGGTAAGTGGCAGGTGGCAGTGACAATGCCACCCATCGTTATGACCGCTGACATTGTCTCTGTTATTTACTATAATTCAGTGTTTTTACGACTTTACGTTTTTTTGTTTTTACGCATGAGTTATGGACGTCATTCATTGTTATGTAGAACTTTTTATAGTACAAACTCAAAATAATTTCTAATATCAGACTCTTACTCGTCCAAACGACAAACAACATGTGACCATTATATTTATTACTACTCATTACCTGTAAAAATACAAAATTCTATTACCATTTTATATTCCCGTGAGTTATTTGATGGCATCAGAATCCTTTGCAGTATTGTCCGCCAAGAAGATATAATGCAATATTAAATAAAAATAATAATAAACCCTTGCATCAAACGTTTTTATTGGTTGTAAAATCTAGAATGATTCCGCCAATTAAGTTGTTTCACAGAAATGCAAATTGCAACAGTATAATCTCGTAGCTAGTGACAAGTTCTATCAAATAAATAGGTAGCGTAGCGTCTATATCGAACAGGCCACACGCGGTCATCTTACTGAACGTTCGATTTGTCTGCAGCACTTTCTTGCAAATACGTGCTTGATCATCTGTAAAGAAAATCATAGTGAATAAAATTCAGCCACATTTGTAATCAAACTCAAGCTCAAAGCATTTATGTCAATTAAACCATTTACAGGCACTTTTGAACTTTCAAGGAGTCGGTCAGTCAGAAATATAAAGCGTAGTAGATACCTATGGAGAAGAATGGGCAAGAAATTCAAAATACAATTGGTAGCGACATCCTAAATTAAATCTTTGATACTTACTTGGACAGGTTTTATTCTTCATAAGCTGTATTCAGGCCGACTCGGCTTTCTCAGCAGTTATATAAAACCTCGCATTGCAAACTGTGTATAAACACTTGTAATATGTCTTTATTTATACATAGAATCGTCAGCAATGCCATTAACGACATCGGTAAATTACGAGTATCGATATGCTGAAAATATTTAATTCTTTTTTTACAACATGTCTGCTATGAAATAGTGAGACTCTAGTAAAACTGAAAAGTGATTAAAGAAAGACGCCGCTACCAGAAATTCAGATCATAATAAACCTTTGTTTGCTATTCAATGTCATGTTTGTGATTCGTCAGACAAAACAACCACGCTTAAAATCAAGCGCGCTTTACTTGTGGTCACCAAGTGTACAAACACGTTGTGAATGTATGCGTGGACATGAGTAACGTCAGCACATAACACACACATTTTGGACTTCGCCACTGTTTCGGATGGTACCGAGAGCTACTGCGCTTACACACACATTCACAGCGTGTTTGTACACTTGGTAACCACAAATAAAGCGCGCGTCACTTCGTGAAATAAAAATAATGTAACAGATATGGACAGACTTACAAGAACCCGGAATTGTATAAGTGTAAATGTTACCTGTCTTTGAGATTCTGTTCGATTTTCGATAATTTTCAATATTGTTTCCAACAGAAGTAAATTGCTAGTAAATACATTGATCGTGGTATACATTATCTGCAAAAGAGTAGGATGCAAGGCTTATGTTTTTCATAAATAAAATAAGACAGTATATATACATATATATTATGAGTGCTCTGCAAGTACCTACCAATACTTGAAAAATGATTTTGTACACACTGTACGCTATCAGAATATTCTGATAAATTTTAAATAATTTGATACAACAGGTATTATTTTCTTGTTGTTCATTGTTCAGCTTCAAAATTGTTTTGATCCCTTCATTGAGATACTTTGTTAATAAAATCAAAACACGAGTTGCATAAACACATATTTAGACCCTCCATAATATTAAAGATAAATAAAGATGTTAACACCAAAAACAATAAATACTGAGACCCGATTCCAAATTATGTAACTTCTGGTATAATTTTTAAAATCGATTCTTTTATGTATAATCTGAATCGTCACAACGAGTAAAATGTTGTTTTGACTATTAACAATATTGAGAACAAAAGCCATTATCATATCGATAACAAAGTAAATGTATGAAATAAAAACTGTTAACAAAATTGTAGTGTCACTGTGAGAAATTATGTAGTCAACGTTGAGTTCATTGAAATACATGCTATAAACACAGATCCCGATAACACAACACAAACTCAAGAACGACAACCTAGTACATATCTTCCCGTTAGGTGTAATATAATTATCTTGTATAGTATATTTTGAAGACAACAACAGAAAAAGTGGAGTGTAAAGGATAAAACATTTGTTGAACTTCTTTTTCTAGTCGATTATTCAGTAATACTTCTGGTGGATACAATGACAAGTTTGGTTTTGGTTTTTTCTTTCGGAACACGTTCATAAGCTTAGTCCACATTATTAACAACGTTTCCAGACCGTTTAGACTTATATACATCTAAAATTCAATAGAAAAGTACTTAGTAATAGTGCGTTCTTAAACATTGTTTTATTAATGACCGTATAGTTTTGTTAGGTGACACTAAACTTGATATTCCAATTTTCATAAAAGCACTTGATCGTACTTTAGTAGTATTATACATATAATTAGGTCTATGCCTATGAAATTGCACACTCTACGCTCGACACCGCTCACGGACGGACGTGCTGCGCAGTGTGTACGAGATTCCTGTTTCCGGCTCAGTGGTTCCTGCTGCGGTTCCTGCAGTGGTTCCCGAGCCGTCTATCGTCGCGCCCTGCGACGAGTTCTTCTATAGTCTGTGGACTATCATCGACCTATTAATTGTTTGTCTTTTTCAAGACACAATTAATAAATATTTCTAAATCAGAGTTGTTTCAAAACGTAATCGTCGCGTTTTTGGCCCCTTCTGGGTAAAATCCACAGTTTCGTGGTTCTCGGTGGAAACCTATACGGTGCCAACGAAACCGAGAGGGTGTTGCCCCAATTACACCCGCCGAACCCCTTCAGGGCTAGGCAATCAGTTGGCCGGGTCCCAGTGTTCGGCCTTGGGGGATCTCCTAGTCGACATTGGTGACAGTTTTCCCTTCACAGCGACTCACCTAGTGTCGATCGGGTGTGTCTACACCCGGCACACTAGACTGGTTAGGATCCCGTTGCTCAATAAGATAGGCAACGGGCAAAAGCAAGCTTAGGGCTCACCATTAAGTACACAACCTCCCTGTCTATACCCGACATAGGGTTTACACATCCCCGGCCAATCCGCCCGGGGAGTTAGTGTTAGAAATTGTTAGGAGAAATAGGAACCATTCCTCTTATTAATTAAATTAATTAAAGCCATTATAATGGAGGCATTATTGAAGTCTCTTCAAGACGACATTAAGTCGCTTAAAAGCGACAATGCAGCCCTCACTAGCATCCTTAAAAGGATAATTACCGTCTCGCCCTCCCTGAAAGATGAGTTTGGCCCGGAAATCATTGCACTACGACGGCCTACTCAGAAAATTCCCTCCGATCCTATCATCGCTGAAAGCAGCATTGACAGCCCATGCTCTCCCCAGCTAGATAGCCCTCTTAGCCCGCTGATGTCTATGGACACAGACGAACCAGTCGTTTCAACGAAACGCGTCACGACCCCTTACCCGTACAGCTCGGAACCTGAGGCTATATTTTCTTCTTCCTCCGCTTCATCCCACTCTGATGACGATGGGTTCACCCCAGTCAACGGAAAAGGGAAAAAGCGGAAGAATAAGAAACAATCTTCCACCCAGGCCAGCAAAGTAGTAGCGTTTGAGGATCGTGACTCATTCTCACTTTCCCCGCTATCTCCAGCCCCACCCGCTACTTGCACTACCGTAGCTTCCCCCTCCCCCGCCCCCCGCCCGACCACGTCATCCTCTTCGCAGGATACCCCCTCCCCCGACCCCCGCCCGATCGCGTCATCCTCTTCGCAGGATACTCCCATCCCACCTAATTCTGGCCCTAAGAAGGTCCCTCCGCCACCACCCGTGTTCATACAGGACAAGGGCAAGTGGACGGACGTCTCTAGATGGTGTTGCGACCAAAAAATCGCATACACCAACGCTAGGAACACCCAACAGGGTATTAAAGTAAATGTCCCTACGTCCCGCGATTATAGGGACCTCACTAGTCTTCTGAGACAGAGAAAGGTAGCATTCCACACTTTCTCTCTCCCAGAGGAAAAACAGACCCGCGTTGTCATCAAAAGGATGCCACGCGAAATATTAGCCGCAGATATTTTAGCCGACCTTCAGTCGCTGAAGCAAAATATCCCAGTCGATGAAGTCCATCGTATGCACCGCGCTAGAGGCGGAGAGCAATACGACATGGTACTAGTTATCTGTCCCCCAGTACAGGGTTATCACCCTATATTTAAAGTTAAATCTATCTGCCACCTCACGGGTCTCGAGATCGAGAAACCCAGGAAAAATGGCATAGTAGGGCAATGTCACAATTGCCAACTCTACGGTCACTCTCAAAAGTTTTGCCACGCGACTCCCAGGTGCGTAAAGTGCCTGGGCGCGCATGGCACTTCTGAGTGCTCCCGACCAAAAGACCGTTCCCAATGCCTCACGCCACCTAGCTGCGTGCTATGCGGGCAAGAGGGCTACCCTGCCAACTACCGTGGCTGTCCCAAAGCTCCCAAGTCGTCATCCCCTAAACTGACCAAGCGCGCAGGCGCCCATCTACAGAGGGAAACTCCCTCAAATTATAGAATCCCATCCTCTCAACTTCCTGAGAGATTAAGCCCTCAGAGGCCCACTCCGTGGAATTACCTCCACCACCAGCAGGCCTTTCCAGCCATGGCTACCTTCCAACCCCCTCCCTCCACCATCCCCCCCCTTATGGGCCCCCGTTATCACCCCCCCGCGCCCCTTAATAAGCCCGCACCTGCTCCTATAGCACCGCGTCCGCATCCCGCGAACACTCCCGTAGCCTCTTCTAGCATGCCTCAAAATGTCCTTTCCTCCGCGATGACATTCCTCTCTCCTCGCGCTTTCCAAATGGCCAGTCAACTTGAGGCCGCCCAAGACGCCTGTGATCTCATAAAGATCCAAGCTATTTACAACGCGTATCCAGACATTACGCGTGCTCTGACATCCCGCGCCTCTCATAGAACCCACAATGTCTAACACCATCTTAGCTAGGTTCAAACCCCGATCCCTCATGTTAGGCATCTTCAATGCAAACGGCATTAATGGCCAACACGACGAGATCGCGAAATTCCTCCGCGATCACCACATAGACGTCTTCCTCTTACAGGAATCCTTCCTCAAACCTAATAAACGAGATCCGTCAATCGCTAACTATCGTGTAGTTCGCAACGATAAGACTCGTTGTCACAAGGGCGGCACCCTTATCTATTATAAAAAAGACCTCTATTGCATCCCCATGGATCCTCCCCCGCTCTCAGTATTAGAAGTCTCCATCTGCCACCTAGGCATGTCAGGCCATCAGCCGATCACCCTTATATCGGTC
Organism: Agrochola macilenta; assembly: GCA_916701695.1. Taxonomy (NCBI): domain Eukaryota; kingdom Metazoa; phylum Arthropoda; class Insecta; order Lepidoptera; family Noctuidae; genus Agrochola; species Agrochola macilenta. The sequence continues at coordinate 3,440,417 of OU753572.1, read as the reverse complement.
TACCTTCCTCCCCAACCCACTTCAGAGGACCCCCGACTCTTTGCAAACGATCTCTCTATCTTATTTGGCCTGAGTGACTCCGTTATCATGGCGGGCGATCTCAACGCCGAGCATCCCTCCTGGAATAGTACCAGAACCTCCACCAGAGGACAACACCTGTTTGACCTCTCTGCCTCTATGATTTTTGATGTCATCGCTCCGATGACCCCAACCCACTATCCTCATAACCCTAACCATACACCCGATGTCCTAGACTTGGCGCTCCTTAAGAACGTCAATCTACGTTTAGACTCAATAGAGACGGTACACGAGCTTAACTCTGATCACCGTCCCATAGTCATAAGACTGGCCCCGCGCATAGGTCTCTCCGACCCCAATCAACCTCCCGTCACTAAAAAGGTAACGGACTGGAAGAAAGTAAGCACCCAGCTGAAATCCAACACGTCCCCCCAATTAGATAACATCCCCGATCAGTTTGACTCTATCTCGGACACGATGGCCGCGATCGACTCATTCACGGATCACATACAATCTGTCGTGAACGAATGTTCAAGGGAAGTCACAGTGACGGATGCCCGTCGCTGGAAGCTACCTGACGATGTACGTAATCTGTTGACTGAGAAGAACGCGTCTATCCGTGCGTACAGTAGCTTTCCCTGCGACGCGAACAAAGCCCATATGCGCTACTTACAGAGAACTGTAAGGAAACGCGTAGCGGAGCTGCGTAACGCGGGCTGGGATAAGATGCTAAGCGAGTTAGAGCCTACCCACCTAGCCTTCTGGGAACTTCAGAGGAAACTCAAGTCCCCGCAAGTCACTTCCATGCCCCCATTAGTACGTCCTGATAAGACCATTGCATTCGACGACGTCGACAAGGCCGAGTGCCTAGCCGACAGTCTAGAAGCTCAGTGCTCACCCAGCTCCCTACCAGTAGACCAAGCTCACCTCGCAGAGGTAGACGCGGAAGTCGAACGTAGAGCCTCTCTCCCTCCCGTAGAAGACCCTGAGAATCCTCTGCCTCCCGTCACTCCAGACGAAGTGCACGGTATCATCAAGGGTCTTAAAGCTCGTAAAGCCCCCGGTTCAGACGGACTCACCAACAGAGTGGTCCAGCTTTTCCCTGCCCACTTGATAATGTTATTGGCCACCATCTTCAATGGTGGGCACCATTGAAGATGATAAGCAACAATATCTTCCCACAAACGTGGAAAGAAGCCAACGTCATCGGCATCCCGAAGCCAGGCAAACCCAAGTCTGAGCCTTCTAGTTACCGTCCCATTAGTCTGCTCAAGGTTCTCGGCAAAATCTATGAGAGGCTTATTTATAAGCGTCTCAGAGAATACGCCGAGACCAAGGGCCTTATTCCCAACGAACAGTTCGGCTTTCGAACTCAGCACTCTAGCGTGCATCAGGTCCACCGCATCATCGAGGACATAAGCGCTGGTTTCCAGCGTGGCTTGATGACGGGTGCTATCTTCTTCGACATAGCGAAAGCTTTTGACAAAGTCTGGCACAACGGCTTATTATATAAGCTCTACAAACTCGGTGTGCCAGATCGTCTCGTGCTCATCTTACGAGACTTTTTATCGAATCGCACCTTCCGCTATCGCATCGAAGGAGCGCTCTCCTCCCCCCGACCCTTACGCGCGGGTGTCCCTCAGGGCTCCGTGCTATCTCCTCTCATTTTCACGCTGTTCACCAGCGATATCCCTAAAAGTAAGAAGGCGCAGTTGGCTCTGTTCGCAGACGACACGGCCATTTACTATTCAGGCAGAAGCCCCGACGCGATAGCTCTCACTCTCCAAACCGCAGTCGACAAGCTCGGCAAGTGGTTCAGAAAGTGGAGAATCGAGGTCAATCCCGATAAGAGTCAAGCGGTTCTCTTCAAGAAACCGAGACTCAAAAAACTTATTAACACGCTCCCCCGACCAATCACCATGTTTGACAAGCCGATCCCCTGGGAGAAGCGAGCCAAATATCTAGGTGTGGTCCTCGATTTTAAACTCACATTCTCCGAGCATATAAAGCAGGCACGCTCGCGAGCCGCTTTCGCTCTCGGTAGGCTCCACTCCGTTCTCAATGCACGAAGCAAATTGTCACTCAGGTGCAAATTGCGTACCTACACGGCGTGCATTAGACCCATTATGACCTATGCGTGTGCTGCCTGGGCACAAGCCAAACCCTACCATCTCCATAAGATGCAGACCCTCCAAAACCGTTTCCTTCGAATGGCGACGGCTTCCCCCTGGTATGTTAGGAACGAGATCCTCCATCTCGACCTTAAAATCCCCACAATAGCCCAATTTCTAAAACGCAATGCAACGCGTTATTTTGATAAAGCCGCAATACATCGCAACCCTCTGGTTGTGAAGGCCGCCAGTTATATTCCCTCTGGAATAAGTAAAATCCGCCGTCCAAGGCATGTTCTCAACGACCCAGATGACCCCATAACCCTCCTCCAGGAGAGCAATAGGGCCACCAGTACAGTAAAGAAACACACACACCGACACACGTTCCGACCTCGCCGCAGAGGTCCGTGACCGCGTCCCTCCCGAGTAAATGATACTCCCCCCCGACCCTTGCTCGACGATGCGCCAGCCCGCGTCGAAGCTGAGCCCGTAGTCTTAAATTCCCCGAATAATAATAATCTATGTTTGATCCAGCCTGTCCCATCTTGCTGTCCTCCCCCCAGCGACGCCCTAAGCCGAGGTCCGTACCCCACAGGGGGTGCCCTTAGCGAGCGTTCGCCTAGTTTTAATTAGAATAGTTTATGCCCCTGGCTGGAGGCTTTAAGTGTAGAAGCTTAAGGCAGCCACAGGAAAGTCCGGTTAAGCAGCTACGACCTCCTCAGAGGTTAACTGCGAGATGCCCTATATAAAAAAAAAAAAAAAAAAACTATGAAATTGCCGTTTTACATAGAAAAAAGCAAACATATTTTTTTTTATATATGATTTTAATCGAGGTATTCGCCATTAGTGTCGATTCACTTTTGCCATTTGAATGGAAGTTCGTTGATGGCTCTGCTATAAAAATCCTGGAGAAGGGAATCGATAAACTCTTTAAAGGCGTTTTTCACCACCTCGTTGGATTTGAAATTTTTCGCCTTTAAAAAGAATCCCCTCATTTGTGTGCCTTCCAACAAGTAAAGACAATGGTCGAGGCGATTTTATTGTTTTTGTTCAGCGAGTTCATACAGTACCAATTTTCAAGCTTTTGATGTTTCCAATTTGACGTAAATAAATCAGTATCGATTTAACCCTTAAGTTGAAGGCTGCTGCAAGTTCCGACGTGCTTCTACTATGACTTTCAATTCATCGTTATCGTCTTTCGTCTCCGGTCCGCCACGGGAAATTGGAAATTGGATTTGGAAATTTTGATCTAACAATTATTTATAACTTGTTGATCTAACGAAAATTTAATCTAAATGATAAACGCACCGTGCGTTTACTTGCGGTACCTCGTCCATACACGTCGTTATTATTGCATGCTTTCTGTGCTGCGTTCGTACCACGACGGAGATCGAATTCGAAAATAGTACGCTATTTCGACTTTTTCATGAAATTACATTATAGAAACGACAATAGTTATTAATTATGCTATAAGTGCGGAAGGTAGGTGATTTCCGATGAGCGGCATTTTATTCACGAGCGAGCGTAGCGAGCGAGTGTATAAGTCGACACGAGTCGGAAATCATCTTACGCACGTGTATCATACAACGTTTTACTATGCATTGTGAGAGGAAAAAAAAAAAAATCGAGTGAGCCTTACGATGATGTGTAACATCTAACATAATGACGACGTATATAAATGATAAAACAACATTCATGACTTTAACTTTCGACTTCGACTTCGACTTCGACTTCGACTTCGACTTCGACTTCGACTTTGACTTTGACTTTGACTCCGCCATTGCCATCGACATCGCCTTAGCCATCGTCATCGTTATCATCATCATCTGATTTGTAAAACTTTTCTCAAATAATAAAAACTCTTTGCAACGCACAGTGTTTTATGAACCCCGATTTTCGGACATCCCATTTTTATTGAAAAACCAGACAGACAAGATCATTTAAATGCAAGATTTTGTATCCACATTTAGCTACTAAGTCTAGTTTCTGCGTGAGAATTTTTTGAAAATCGACCAAATTTTATTTCGATTTTCAGAAAAAATAAAATACATAGCGTCATAGAAATAACGATGTTAGGTAAGCAAAAGCAAATTTGTTCAATTTTATTCCATTCCAATATAACTTAGACATTATCATTATTTGTTCTGTCGGCGCTAACATCTTTACTAACATTTAATCTTCATTAAAATTATAGTAAAAGCACTTGAAAAGATGGTAATAATAATATGCGATGTTATTCGGTAGTAGATATGTTTTCATCCACACCCAACCTTAATTATTATAATTAAATTATAATTTCTGACCGGTACTGCCCACCGAGTCGAGTTCAGAATCGGTGATAGTGATTTTGTCATCCATATCCATACTAATATTATAATGAATTATAATAAAATTTATAATTTTTGAGCAGTACTGCCCACCGAGTCGGGTTCAGAATCATTAAAACTAACGATTTTATGTGACATGGTTTTGGTCACGAGCTCTTGTAATATAATTGTAACTGTATGTCTGTTACCTTTTAACGGCTAAACGTATTTAATGAATTTTGGCACACAAGTAGACCACAACTTGGGTTAGGACATAGGATATTTTATATCCCGGTAGGTGAAAATTATCCCGTGGGATAATTTTCGACCATCACACGAGCGAAGCCGCGAGCAACAGATAGTATGAAATAAAATCTTATCAGAGGAGAAACAATACAATAAATGTTCCAAAAAAAAAAACATTTATTTCGAAAGAAGTTAGCTGTAGGAAAACATAATTTTACGAATAATGTCGGAGTTTTCTGAAATTTATCAAAGTTATTAAGTAACTACAGCCAAAAATTTCCTTAAAATCATGTTTGGTATTTTTAACAAGTAGTTATGTTCACAGAAAAGCGAATTGCAACAGTATTATAACGTAGCTAGTGAGAAGTCCAGTCAAAGACATTGGTAACGTAGCGTCAACATAGAACAGGCCACACGCAGTCATCTTACTGAACGAACGATTTGTCCGTAGCACTTGCTTGCAGAGACGTACTTCATCTGTAAGATAAACAATAAAAAACGTTTCCGCAGTGTTTTTTGGAAGTCGGTTTTGTTTTTGTTAAAACGTTTTTATTTTTCACTTTTTAGTTGTGGTTAGGAACCACAAATCAATCTGCCTAGCCTTTTCCCAACTATGTTGGGGTCGGCTTACAGTCTAACCGGATGCAGCTGAATACTGAATTTTACATGGAGCGACTGCCTATCTGACCTCTCAACCCAGTAACTGGGTAATACGATACCCCTTGGTAGGACTGGTTGTCAGACTTTCGGGCTTCTGACGACCCGTAACGACTGTCAAAGATCCACGAATGACAGCCGGGACCAACGGCTTAACGTGCTTTCCGGGGCACGGAGAAATCTCGGTTTGTTAAGATGGTCACCTATCCACAGAGCAACCCCGGCAAGCGTAGCTTAACCTGCTGGATCGAACCATGCGGCTGTTATTACCAAGCCATGAGCTCCTCTAGGAACCACAAAATAAAAGTGAAAAATAAAAACGCCGACAAAAATTTGTATGTATTCATACCACAACTTGCAATGTAAAGAACAATGACAGGAAGTTATTATACCATCATCAACATATACTAAGTGGAAAAAATACGTATTATTGAAGCTAACTCAAAAACCACTCGTCAGAATTTGACCAAATTTATATTACACATATCCAAATAAAAAATAAAAAATACAAATCTGTTTAAATGACGTAGTTCTGAGGTAACTAACATTACAAAATAAAAAACCGAAAAGAGAACCCCCTGCTTTTATAAAATCGGTTATTTCTTTTTTTACAGAGAACGCTCACTGCCTAGTAATGAAATTTTCATACGTACTTGGACGGTTTTTGTTCTTTATAAGCTGTATACACGTCGTTTCTGCTTCTCTAATCGCTTTATAGAACTTCTCGCATTCCAGACTATGAATAATTACTAGTATCAAATCTTTCATCACCCATAGAATTGTCACACATCCGATCACAGGCGACCGGAAAAATTGCTGAAAAAATTCATATCGTAATCAAAAAAAAAGAGCGAGGTTATCTCACTAGATAGAATTCTAGTTTCTGAAAGCCAGTTTGCGTCTCCGATCAGTAAATTTGTTGTCAGTTATTGTTGTTGGTGGAATATAATAACAAAAACCAGGAATCATAGGGCTCGTTTCACATGTTGGTAACTTGGTATCACAGGCTGACGATAGCAGTGTAGAACAGAGTGAAAAAGTATAGATTAGATCGCTTTAGATTTCATCGGTTACCATTTTCCAGTTATTCGCTGTCGGGCATGCGATGCCCACAGGCCAGCAGTCTAAATGTGTGAAATCCGTTAAGATTTTAATATTACCTCGACATGTGATGCTGCTGGATCTTTCAACATTTGTAGTCGTATCTCCAAATAACCTATGTTGCGAGTAAAAACGCCTACCGTTGTATATAATAACTGTAAAAAACAAGCAATAAAGCAACCAGTAAGAGGTCATGAATCGACGAATATTGTCTATTACATAATGTTTGGACAAAATTCATGCTTGCGCGGTGCTACAGTTTCGTGATTAGCCATTTCGTTTTCTGAATGTTTGTTGTGTATTCTATTCGATCGTTTTTTTATCAAAATCTAAAATCACACTTCATTAAAGTCAAAAATCTTACCAACACTTGGAATATATTCTTGAATAGCTTGTAAGCTTCCACAATATTTTGATAAATATTAAATAGTTCGATACAATATGTATCATTTGCTTGTTCTTTACGCAGTTCTAAGACTTCTTTAATCCATTCATTGAGATATTTTGTTAACAACATTATAACACTAATAGCGTATAGACAATTAATATCAAATGCAGCATATATAAAATTACAAATAAACATTGTCAAATGTAAGAAATTGTAATGAAACACTGCCATATGTGTAGAATAAATGAAGACGTTAGTTCCGAAGACAATAAAAATTGAGATCCAATTCCAAATGATGAAACTTCTAACTCTCTTACTAAAATCAATACTTTTATGTAAAGTCTGAACGGTAATAATGAGCAAAATGTTATTTTGACCGTGAACGATATCAAGAATGAAAAAGATTATAACGCCGAAACCAAGGTACATAAATGTGAATGTTGTAATGAGCGAAACGATCATATTCTTATGGATATTTTTGTAACTATCGTTGACTTCATCAAAATACATGTAATAAATACAGGTCACAATAATAAAACATACACTCCAGAATGATAAAATGATACGCTTCTTGTCATTGGGAGTAATATAATCATCTCGAATGGTATATTTTGAAGCGAACAATAAAACAAGTAGACAGTTTAACGGATAAAACATCCTTTGAACTTCTTTATCTAGACGATTATTTAGTAATACTTCTGGTGGGTGCACTGAAAAGTTTTTTTTCATTTTGTTTTTTGGGATTATTGTACTGATCTTATGCATTTTACAACACTACCTGCCTGTTGTTAAATGATAAATAAATGAGACCTTTTCAAATTCAATAAAAGCTATAATATGATTAAGTTCTAAATATAATTATGTATGTATTGATCTGGCTTTAGTTATTAATTACGAAATTACAGTAAAATCAATTAACTAATAACAATATCCGATGGTATTATCATGGCTTCCATTAAAAGCCTAACGCCTAACATCTTTTTATCGATATTGCTGTCTTAATGCCATCATGAGTTTTGCTAGCCTCTTATTACATACATCATCATTATCTTAGTACATATGAATGTAAATGGCGGAGATCCTGGTGTCCTGAAATACAGACCTCGAGCCTAGTTTGGGCACCAGTCCCACAATATTTAATAACAAAAATGTATTTATACTGTGATTATTCTGTTTTTTTTTTGTTATACTGTGGCGAGAGAATAAACGATTTTTATTATTATTTAGGTATAGAAATTTTGTTTCTTAGCTCTTTGGCTAGTTTAAGCTACATTAACGGGCCAAGCCAAGTCAATGTAGCGTGTGTGTGTGTGGTGATGATGAAGTTTTATGTGGAATTAATGTTATGAGGAGTGATTTCATTTTCCTCAATTTGCATGAACTTTCTGACTATTCTGCAGGTGTTTAAAATTGCGGCTTTTTGGAGTGTTATGTAAATTGAGTCTTTCAGGTCTATTAATTTAAGGCTGTGGTGGAGATGATTGGGTATAACACCCGTTGTTGAGACAACAATGGGTACTACGTAGACTTTTTCTTGTCTCCAAATTCTGGTCACTTCCTCTTTCAGTTCAGCATATTTACTAATTTTCTCACCTATTGTTTTTTGTAAATTATGTGTATTAGGGACTGCAATATCGATAAGGTATGTGACTTTATAAATTTTATCTTGAAGGGTTATATCTGGTCTATTATAGTGAACGGTCCGGTCGGTTAGAATGGCGCGATCGTAATAAAGTTTGTGTGTGGTATTTTCTAGGATTATTTGTGGTATGTACTTGTAATAAGGAGTGTTTGTATCTTGTATGAGTTTATATTTAAGTGCTAGTTTCTGATGGATGACGTTTGCTACCTGATTGTGTCTGTGTGTATAGTCTGTTTGTGTGAGTGTTGTGCATGCCCCTGTTATGTGTTGTATGGTCTCTGGTTGGCTGTGACATTTGCGGCATTTATCGTTTGTTATTGTGGGGTCTTTAATAATGAATTTTCTGTAGTTTTTAGTATTTATGATCTGATCCTGTATTGCAATAATAAATCCCTCGGTTTCCGGAAATAAGTTACCGATTTTAAGCCATTTATTTGACGCTATTGTATCTATATGAGATTGTTCTAGATCATGGGGGTGCCGTCCATGCAACACTTTTTTTTTCCAGTCTTCTAACTTTTGTTTATGTGGGTCGTTATTGCTAGTGTCTTGTGTATCTATCTGTTCGTGTAGGTTAAGTGGGGTATATCTAATATCGTTCATAATTACGGCTTTATGAATGTTGCTTGTGTGTGATTTAGAATGAAAGAATGTTCTTAGTTTGGCTATCTGTTTCTGCCAGAGGTTATGGACGTCTATAAGGCCTCTCCCTCCGTATTGCCGTTTGATGGTCAGTCTTTCTATTGCAGATTTAGGGTGCAGGTTATTGTGTTTAGTGAGTGTGGTGCGTGTTGATCTCTCTATCTGCTGGATGTCAGTCTTTGACCACTTAATCACTCCAAACGAGTATGTTAATATAGGGATCGCATAGGTGTTCAATGCCTTTATTAAATGTTTTCCGGAGAGTTGAGTTTTACATACTGCGGTCACTCTTCTTTTGTATTCGGTGTTTAAGGTGTGTTTTATTGCTGTGTGGTCTATTCCTTTGAGTTGATTGTACCCTAGATATTTATATAAATCCGTTTGTTCCATAGCTGTGATTGTGTCTGTATTATTAACAGGATAGTCACCCGGTTTTATTTTGCCTTTTATTATATGAACTGTTTTACATTTATCTAATCCGAATTGCATGTTTATGTCTTTACTGAATTCTGTCGTGATATCTATTAATTTTTTCATCTCTTTTTCAGACTTTGCGTATAGTTTTATGTCGTCCATATAAATAAGATGTGAGATTACTGTTTCTTCTCTGGTATTTTTAAAGGAATATCCGGCTTCGCAGCGATGTAGTAGGTGGGACAGAGGATTCAGAGCGAGACAAAACCATAAGGGACTTAGTGAATCTCTATTGTGCTATTAATCATTAAAATATTACAGGTACATAGTAATACAAGAGACGAGTTGAAATATCTCATGTGCCAGTAATTTGATACGCTCACATTCACTTCCAACTAAAACTCTGCAATGCTGCTTGAGGCAGAAATATTTTTCTCTGTTTCTTTTGAAAGACAATGAATAAAATTTAAACACAGTGGGTCTGTAAATTTTCGGTATATCCAGCAAAGGCACGTACTACATTTTATTTGAAAAAGCAATTACTTTATAAGTAAAACAATTGATGTCCAAGAAAACACTGAATATTTAATAACATTATAGATAGACAAACTAGAACAAAACAGTAGTTTATGAAGCGACGAAGCTTGCAAAGTGTAGAGTTAGCTGAGCGTCTATGATAAAAAAGTTGCACGCCATAATTTTCTTGAATGATATCTTCTGCACACGTTGGATGTTCCTACAAACCCTTTCTATCTGTATCCACCTGGACCAATTCCAAATTAGAGTTCTTAAGAATGGTAGAATGACAAACTTAAACAGTGCCATATTAAAAGAGAGGGACTATTTTTTTTGACAGCCTAAAGAATTAAAATAATTAAATAAAAGACTTTTGACTTTGAATAATGTATTTAATTATCCCCAACAAAAAGTATACACAGGCCATGTTATAGGCAACAATATTTAATTCAATAACAGATTTAATATTTTATATTTACAGCAAAGCAAACTGTAATAAGACTACGGCGTAATTAGTAAGCAGTCCCATTAAACAGATCGGTAGCGTAGCGTCTACATAGAAAAGGCTACACGCGGTCATCTTACTGAACGATCTGTTTTCCTTTAGAACGTTCTTACAAAGTCGTTCTTGAGTTTCTGTAAAAAAAGTTTTTCTATTTATACATAATAGGGGAGTTTTCGAGGAGCTCGTGGCTAAGTAACAACAGCCGCACTGGTCGATTCATCAGGTTAAGCTACGCTTGCCGGGGTTGGTCAATGGATGGGTGACCATCTTTACATACCGAGAATCCTCCGTGCCTCGGAAAGCACGTTAAGCCGTTGGTCCCGGCTGTCATTCGTGGATCTTTGACAGTCGTTACCAGGTCAGAAGCCCGAAAGTCTGACACCAGTCTTACCAAGGGGTATCGTATTACCCAGTTACTGGGTTGTGGAGGTCAGATAGGCAGTCGCTCCATGTAAAATACTGGTATTCAGATGCATCCGGTTTGACTGGAGGCCGACCCCAACATAGTTGAGAAAAGGCTAGGCAGATTGATTTTGACGGGAGTTTTAAAATCTCCAGAAGGCCTTCAGCAGATTTAATTGATTCTATAGACGTTTCTACTATTTTTGCTTATGAAAAATCTTAAATTCACTGACAGATAACGCACAGCCTAAACGGCTAGGAACACGAAATTTTGTATAAGAGCTCCTTGGAATGTTCCTACGGAATGGAAGTTTGTATAGAAGTTTGTTTATTTTGTTGAGATGACGATGTTTTCGTTTTTTTGACATAATCTACTCATTAAATGTTTTTATTTTATGAGTTATATTGCAATTTGTGGTAATGTAAATTATTTTATCAACTCTCATATCGTAATATTCGAATTATAAATTAAAAAACGAGTTTATATTTGAACAATTCTTGGGTTGGGAACACTCTGGATACGGGAATAAATAATACACGTAGCAACGTACAGGCACAAGTATAATGACTGGCAGAAATCTTAGAACAACTACCTTCAATACTTATAATGAACAATATCAATTTACCCACAATAACTTATTACTACATAGGTACATTACACCTCCCTTCTTATTCTTAGAATATTAACTAAGCTACATAATATTTTTACACAGAAGTATATGCCATATACATATATATTTATGCATACTAGACTGAACAGTTACATATACAAATTAATCAATTTCAAATCGGACGACCGGTCTGCGTATTCGTTTGGAGCGCGTCACTGGTGGCGTCACCGTCGGGTCAGCATCACAACTAGGTGGGTCAATTGGCGGAGGTATAGGAGGCACAATATTAACTTGTGGATCGCCCTTGCCTACCATACCCTTCTCTTTTGTAATACCTAGCTGATCTTTATTCAAATGTCTCGACTCCGATGCCTCCACCAATCCATCAGCTTGTGACGGCACAACAGTCTCACTTCGGTCAGCTGGTTCTTTGTTATCCTCATTTCCTTGGCAAGGAACATCTGACAGCCGAGAACGGCTCCTGATTTGATCAATGTGTCTTTTGAGAAGTCGACCATCACCGCTATCTACCACATACCTACGAGTACCTTCTACCTCTCTCACAGTTCCTTTCACCCACTTGTCTGACGCACCGTACTGTCTCGCCCAAACCGTATCACCTTCGCACAGAGTTCGTGGCTTCAGTCCCTCGCACTCTGCCTGACGACCCTGTACCTCCCGCACCCTATTTTCTAATGACCGTTGCCCCCGTAACAAATCGAGCCGAGAACGAAGTGAGCGCCTCTGTAGCATTGACGCGGGTGTCTCGCCTGTAGTGCTGTGCACTGAATTACGGTAAGCTAACAGGAATGTTTGTAAAGCTGTATCCACATCAACATTGTCCCTATATGCCTTTTTAATGGCCCGCTTACAAAGTTTGACCGCATTTTCTGCCGCACCATTCGAAGCCGGATGATAAGCAGGTGAGAAGCTTTGGCGTATACCATTTTTCTTGAGAAATGAACCAAACTCTTCACTTGTGAACGGAGGGCCTTGATCTGAAACTATCTCCTCGGGTAGACCGAATCTAGCAAATGTAGCTCTTAAAACCTTAATGACGCTTGAAGCATTTGTGTGTTTCATTTCAAAAATTTCTATCCACTTTGAACTTGAATCAACCAACACCAAAAATTTTGTACCCTGATATGGCCCTAGGAAATCTATATGCAACCTAGTCCACGGCTGCGCGGTATAGGGCCACGGCTGCGACGGCGCCCGCGGTGGCGCGTCGGCCTCTGCGGCGCACGTCTCACACTGCTTACACATTGCTTCTATATCCGCATCTACATTGGGCCACCAGACATAACTCCGGGCTAGCCCTTTCATCTTCACAATACCCATATGACCACTGTGTAGCTGTCTTAAAACAAGATTTCTTAATTTCGAGGGTATTATCATTCTATACCCCCACATAAGGCACCCGAATTCCGAATATAATTCGCGACGTCTATAGAAATATGGTTGTATTTCGGCCATAACTGAACACTCGTTTGGCCAGCCAGACTGTACGTATGACATTATTCTGCATAACTCCATATCTTTTTGCGTAGCCTCCTTAACATCATTATGCGTGATGGGTAAAAATTCTTCTACAAATTGTACATACGTACTGTCTTTCCTATCTGAATGGAAGTTTGTCTTATTAGGCAGACGTGACAATGCGTCTGCGCAATTTTTTTTAGATCCGACATATTCTATGTTATAGTTATATGCGGACAACAGTACTGCCCATCTCTGTAACCGAGATGCGGCCATAATTGGTATTCCTACTTTATTCCCTAAAATGTAAGTCAATGGTTTGTGGTCGGTTCTTAGCACAAACTTTCGACCGTACAAATACTGATGATACTTCCTGACTCCGAAAACTATCGCCAGTGCTTCTCGATCAATCTGAGAATATGATCGCTCAGCTACACTAAGTGACCGCGAGGCATAAGCTATCGGACGCTCGCCGCTCGGCGTGATATGGGACAGCACGGCGCCGACCCCCACGCTGCTCGCATCTGTAGTCAGTACGAGTGGCAACTCGACCGAGTAGTGTGTTAGTACCCCACTACTCGCTAACAACGCTTTAATTTTACCAAACGCCTTCTTACAGTCCTCACTCCAATCATATTTTACTCCTATCCTCAATAAATTGTACATTGGGGCTAAAATTGTACTGACATTCTTTATGAACTTAGCATAATACATAACCATGCCTATAAACGCCCTCAGCTCTGATATGTTCGACGGTGCCAGCGTGTTTATAATCGCCTTGACCTTATCCGAACAAGTATGTACACCATCTTTACTGATAACATGCCCCAAGTAAACAACAGATTTAGCAAAGAATGAACATTTGTCCGTCCTCACTCGCAAACCATACTGTTCTAATCGGTCAAAAACTTTGCATAAATTAGTCATGTGTTCGGACACTGTGCGCCCCGTTATGATGACGTCATCAAGGAATACGCCTACCTGCGGTAAATCTGCAAACATTTGTTCTAAACGTCTTTGGAATATGGCTGGGCTAGACGCAAGACCATACACTAATCTATTATATCGGAACAATCCCTTGTGCGTGTTAATAACCGTGTACTTCCGTGAATCATTTAGTTCAAATTGAGCATAAGCTTGGGAAAGGTCCAGCTTACTGTAACGCTCACCGCCGTTTATCCGCACTAGTAAATCTTCAACCCTAGGCAGTGGATAGCGATCGACTTCTATTACCTTATTCAAAGTGATCTTATAATCGGCGCATATCCTTATGCTTCCGTCCTTCTTTACGACGGGCACTATGGGTGTCGCCCAGTCGGAACGCTCGACCGGAGTGAGAATGCCGTCCCGCACTAGCTGGTCCAGCGTGCGCTCCACCGGCTCGCGCAGCGCATACGCAAGCGGACGCGCGCGCATAAACACAGGCCGTGCGCCCGGCCGTAAGTGAATGCCAACTTTACCACCAGTGAATCGCCCCAAACCGTCCGCGAACACTTTAGAGTATCTGGAACTAAATATGTTTATATCAAAATTTGATTCATCACAAATATTATGGTTATTTACATAAGTATCATAATCCAATACCGGCAATTGTATGGCTAACGATGCCATCCATTGCCTCCCGAGTAACATTGTTTTACCATTTTTGATCACGTACAAGTCTAACTGCATACGTTTGTCTTTATAGTTGACCAGAGGTTTAATAACTCCCAGTGGTTTAGTGGTTTCTCCCGTATAATACCTCAAAACAATACTGCTTTTTAGAATTGTTAAGTTACTAAATAACTCATTATATGTATGTTCATTTATACATGAAACGGCACTACCTGTATCGCACTCAAACTTCATTATTTTCCCCTGAACCTCTAATGATACAAAAATAGGTTTACACTGCGTTACTGTCAATTCATTTAGTTCAATTGTTATTACCTCGTCACTGTCATCGCTGTTCACTGCGTCCTCCTCGCACTCGGCCTCGACGGTATAATGATGCGCCAGTCGCGGACACATACGCCGCAAATGGCCCGGCTGGTTGCACACCCGGCATACATAGCGCCCGAACTTGCAAGCGGCCACCTCATGCGGCCCGCCACACGCTCGACACTCTCGCTGTTGCCGCTCCCGCTCCATCGACACGGACGCAGGCGCCGGCGCCGCCGGTGCCGGCCGGCCTCCCTGCGGCCGCCTGCGTTGCATGTACTCGCCTACCGGCAAGCGGCCAGCCGCGCGGCTACTTCCCGATCCGCCGGCGCCGCCCCGCCGCGTATTCATCATCATCAGCTGACAATCCACCGACCTCTTCGCCTCACTTGTTGCATTAACAGACCCTTCCACTACCGCTGCTGCATCTTTCTCTGCCGCCTCCATGCTTACGGCCAGATTATAAGCCTTCATGAAATCTAATTTGGTCTCTGCAAACAATCTTTGTCTGATGGTCTCGCTTTTAATCCCGCAAACCAGTTGGTCTCTTAAGCTTTCTTCGAGCCACGTTCCGAACTCACAAGTTTTTGTCATTTTCTTTAAAATTGCTACATAGTCTGATATGTTTTCACTGGTGAGTTGTTTGCGATTACGAAATTTGAAACGTTCTGCCAACTCACTCGGTTTCGGTTGAAGGTGTTTTTCCATAATAAACGTAATCTGCTCAAACGTTTTTGTCTTCGGTTTCGCTGGAGTACATAAATTCACCAACAACTCGTAGCTAGCTGCACCCATAACAGTAATTAACGTCGGCACTTGTAACTCATTTGATATTTTATTTACTAAAAAGTACTGCTCAAGACGTTCAACGTATAACCTCCAATCGTCCTTATGTATGTCGAACTCTGCAATCCTACCGAGTGACATTTTTTTTGATTTTTTTATTTGCACTAACACGCCTTAGTAGTAAAGTTAGATTATCCTCGTCGCCACTGAACAATTCTTGGGTTGGGAACACTCTGGATACGGGAATAAATAATACACGTAGCAACGTACAGGCACAAGTATAATGACTGGCAGAAATCTTAGAACAACTACCTTCAATACTTATAATGAACAATATCAATTTACCCACAATAACTTATTACTACATAGGTACATTACAATATTGACATACTTTATAAAAAAAAAACAGAAATTTAAAAATATAATCACATTATAACACTTTTTCTCTAACAAAATAATATTATAAAACATTTTTTTTTCTATTACGATACAATGCAAATCCAAGAAGTTAATATCACCAAAGAGTTTCCATAAACTTTTGCAATGGAACGTTAGCGGGGGACATCAGTACCGGTGTAGCGCATGCGCGGTGATGTGCTGGGTGCAGGCGCCATTCATACGTGAAGTTGTACTGAATTTCGTGGGATTTTTTAAATCTTGATCTTTAACTTTGATCTTTTATTTAGTAGGTCCAATCCCAATGTATGAGAGTAGATAAAGTAGTGTATGAAACTGCAAATAACTAGGTATTAAAATACTCGTGTGATACTATTAAAAACACACTCTCGTATTTTAATACCCCTCTTTATGCAACAGTTTCATGAACTACTATTATCTACTCTCATAGCGTAATATTCCAATTATAAACTTTAAAACGAGTTTATATTGACAAACTTTATAAACATAATACCGAAATTTAAAAATAGAATCATATTATAACACTTTTTCTGTAACAAAATAATGTTATAATAGTTATTTATGCTACAAGTGCGGAAGGTAGGTGATTTCTGACGAGTGTATAGGTCGACACGAGTCGGAAATCATCTTACGCACGTGTATCATACAACGTTTTACTATGCATTGTGCGTAGTCGCCTATGATGTGTAGCATCTAACTTATGACGACATATTTAAATGATAAAAACAAAATTCATGACCTTGACTTTTGACTTTGATTTTTACTTTGTCTTCGATTTAGATTTTTACTTTGTCTTCGACTTCGACTTCGATTTCGACTTCGACTTGACTTTGACTTTTTGATTTTGACCATCGTCATAATCATCGCCATTGCCATCGCAATCGTCATCGCCATCGTCATCGTTATCATTATCATCTGATTTGTAAAACTTTTCTCAAATAATAAAATCTCTGCGACTGATGGGCTGCTCTGACACTTTCCGCACGAATTGACTGCTTGGAAAACGCTCTTTTCGAGCAAATGCATTGTAAAACATATTTTTTTTCTATTACGATACAAGGCAAATCCAAGAAGTTAACATCACCAAGGAGTTTCCATCTACTTTTGCAATGGAACGTTAGCGGGGGACAGCAGTACCGGTCTAGCGCATGCGCGGTGATGTGCTGGGTGCAGGCGCCATTCATACGTGAAGTTGTACAAAATTTCGTGGGTCTTTTTTAAAATGTTGATCTTTAACTATGATCTTTTATTTAGTAGGTTCAAACCCAATGTATAAGAGTAGATAAAGTAGTGCATGAAACTGCACATAACTAGGTATTAAAATACTCGTGTAATACTATTACATAATACTAAACTAAACACAAACTCGTATTTTAATACCCCTCTTTATGCAACAGTTTCATAAACTACTATTAGCATAAGCACTATTACACTCCTTTGTAAAAAAAACGGGCACCTTACAGTCATTGGCTTTTCTATGGATAATATTAATATTTTTAGTATGTCGTTAGCATAAATGACTAGTAATTTCTTATACTCAATGAGAATATAGTTTTTAACACTTGAATCCTGGAATCGATGTCTTAGTCAATGTAAACAGAGTGCCGTGTTAAAATGGATATTTTTATCGGTATAATGAAATGAAGACTACGAGTATTTCTATGGTATTTTAATAAAAAAAGACATTAAAAAATCAAAATTAATAACGAGTATGACCTCCCCTTGCAGCAATTACGGCATTTAATCGTCTTTGCATGCTTTCTACCAGGCTTCTGATGGTGTCCTGTAGAATGTGTTCCCACTCAGTCGAGATCACACATTTAAGCTCCCTGATGTTCTGTGGAAGTGGTTGGACAGATCGTACTCGCCTTTTAAGGAGGTCCCAGACATGCTCAATGGGGTTAAGGTCGGGGCTCCGCGCTGGCCAATCCAAACGACGAATACCGACCTCTTGCATATAAGCATCTACGTCGCCAGAATGTTGGGCCCGAGCATTATCGTCCATGTAAATGGCATCTTCACCAATTACAGTCAGTGCGGGTTGTGCATGTTGACAAAGGATTTCTGTTATCTACCTTTGCGCATTTAGTGAGCTATTTTCAATGAATACTATCTCGGTGCGATAGCTGGAAGTTACGCCCGCCCAAAACATAACGGACCCTCCACCATAAGGGGTCATTTCTTCAAAACACACGTCGGCATAGCGTTCCCCTGGTCTTCGTAACACTCGCAGACGTCGGTCCTCACCATTCAGACAAATTTGAGCCTCATCGGAGAAGAGTACGCTACTCCAGTTCTCCCTAGTGTCCAAGATAGGCAATTTCTAGCGAACCTCAATCGAGCTATCCGGTGCTCACGGAGTAACTTGGGGGCCCGCGCTGGTCGTCGACTGCGTATATCAGCCGCTAAAAGCCTCCTCGTCACTGTCCATAGGCTAACTTGTGCTCCTCGTACCTCTTCAAGGTTTCTTTTGAGGTCTATGTAACTGCATTTGCGGTTTCTCAGCGCCTGAGTCACTAAAAAGCGGTCGTCTCGTGGTTGTGTGCAACGTTTTCTCCCAGAACCTTGCTTTCTCTGAACGGAACCTGTCTCTTGGTATCGAGTCCAGGTTCTTTGGACGGTTGAACCACTCACGTTTAACCGCTGTGAAACGTAACGTTGGCTACACCCCTCTTCCAGCAGCGCTATAATTTTACTAGCTCGTATTGCTTTTTCTGCCATTACAATCGACACAAAGATATCTGTTTTAAGTCACAATAAGGCTGGATTATGAGACAAACATAAATTATTCTACTAAAAATAACGAGAAGTTAGTTTTAGTTGCTTGATAACCTTCTAACCGCAAACCCGCGAAAAGTTAGTAAAAAGTCACAAACTGAAAAGGGGATTATTATTTTTTAAACAAAAGTTTCGAATTTGAAATTAACTTTTTTTCATACCCAGACTCTTTATTAAGTGCCAGTAATATTACTGCATGTATTAGCCAAACTATATAGTTTGGCTATTAAAACCTCTTACGAACTAAATGATTACCATTAATGTAGAAAAATCAAAACCGCCCGTTTTTATTGCAAAGGAGTGTACCTATATAGAGTCAAGTTTTTTTAACCGAACAGACAGCTGTGCTGCTGGGGAGTTTGTTGCGCCACTTCTTCTTCCCAGCGTAAGCACTAGGAAGTGGTGAAGGGTGGGGCGTTTTTAGGGGACTGTCTTATGTAATTTTGACGTTCGAAAAGTGCTGATTCTCAGCCTAGTTTGAATAAATGACTTTTGAATTTGAATTTTATGAGAACGACGAATGCTTAAATTCACAGACATACGCATACACTAGAAGTATAAGATAGTGCACAAGAGTGGGCACTAACAAAGGATTTTTGTATATTTTTCCGATAGGTAATCCCATCGAGCGGGTGAATGGCTTGTTGATAAATAAATAATATAATATAAGAGTAGTCTTCCATGCTTACTTGTATAGTTTCTAGTTGCCATACCCTTAACACATGCCGTCTCACCTTCCTCGATGGATATGTAGAACTTCTCACAGTACACGCATTGAATTGTTACAAACAGTACATCCTTTGCTATCCATAAAGTTACCAAACTGCCGGTAACGAAAATCGTGAAGGAAAGCTGAAAAATTTAAAAGTTAAGTTAATATGGACCAAAATTGAATGAACATAATTAAATGTGAGAGATTTCTTACATCTTCATGATCACGACTTTGTAGTTCTACCATTTTTATAAAAAACTCAAAAATACATAAATTGCGAACGAAAGCGTTGATCGTGCGATACATTAGCTGTAAAAAATAAGATAAGTTAGGTAGCATTTTTTTAATCAAAAGATTCAAGAATATTATGCAGAAGCGCAGGTCGCATAGCACGGCACGCCAGCATCAACGATATTATTTGTCGAGCCCTTTTCACCGCCGGCGTACCAGCGGTATTAGAACCAAACGGCTTGGTACACGGCTTTTTTTTTTTTGCCATCTCATGTTTCAAGCACGGTGGGATGTGCTGGCGCTGCTGCTGCGGCTGCTCAATCCCTCAAGTGGCGCAAATACTGTAACCTTACGGGTAACTACAGTTTTGAGCTGGTAACTTGAGCTTTCGTCTCCTTTTTGAGGAAATTTCTCGCGGACTGGTTGACACTTCGCGTGACGCTGGCTCGTTTTTTGGCCAAATAATTAATAATAATAAAATAATAATAAAAACGTTTATTGTAATTAGCATTGCCATTCAAAGTATAGCACTTTGCTGCCTCTCTTCTGGGCACGTTACCGAATGACAGCGATATGGAGAAGTTCCTCGACGCCTAACGACGGCCCTATTGTTTTTATATTTATTTGTAGAAAATTATTAAATGTTCGTGATCTTCATGTCAGAATAATGTATTACATAGTTTGTTCAAAAGCTTACCAATACTTGGAAAACGGTCTTGTATATATCGAAAGCCTCCAAAATATTTTGATATGTTTCAAACAACTTCATACCATGTATTTCATCATTTTCCTGTCCATCATTTAACATCTGAACATTTTTAATCCATCCTTCGAGATATTTTCTTAACAATATAAGAATTCGAAGAGCATAAACAAAATCCACATCGATACACGAGAATAATAATTCAGTAAGAAAGTTTGCAACATTCACATTATCAAACGTTATACTAAAAGTAATATAGAAGAATAGGTTGATTCCAAATATAGTTGAAACTGAGATCCAATTCCATGCCATAAAGCTGCGGATGCTCTTACTAAAATCTAAGTTTTTATGTATAATCTGGATCAACACAATGAGCAAGACGTTTTTATGGCTGTACACTATATTAAGAACAAAGCTGATTACAAAACTAATACAACGAGAGATAGGTAAAAAATATGAAATAATTAATGAAATAGTAGTAGCATCTTGTTGCAAAAAACGGTCCATCTCAATTTCGTAAAATCGATAAAAAGTCAACGCTATCGAGAAGCAAACACCCAAGACCTGTGGTATATTATTGTATAACTTTTTTTCGCTTGGAGTAATATAATTATCTTGTATACGGTATTTTGAAGATAACAACAAAGTCAGTGTAAAGTTGAAAGGATAAAATATTCTTTGGACTTCTTTGTCTAGCCGATTATTGAGTAATACTTCTACTGGGTAAGTTGTTAACATTGGTATGACTCTATTATTCTCGAACATTGTTAAAAACTTTTACGACAGAACAATTTTACCGGCTTATTCAGTCCCAGGTTGGTAAATGTCTTATGGTTGGTAACGTTTTAAAAATGTTTAATAAAACCACTAGGTATTTAATATAATCGTGTTATAATAATGTGTGTAGGTATGTACTGACCGTAAACTAAACAAAAGTCTAATTTTGTTAAAAGGCAACATAATAAATGTGAGCCCAAATGATCAATCGTCTTGAGTATACTGGATTATTAGAAATCGGCTGCATTCACACATATAACACATTTTGGACCAAACATGATCCAAAATGGGTTGTTTTGGAGATATCGAACTTTTAAAGTTTTTTTGGAAACTACCCAACTCTCGGCCATATACTGCTTATTGTGAAAAAATTTCAACGCTTTAGACGTTAAACTAATAGTTTTCTGATAGCTCGTGAATGAATGAATCCTTCCGAATGAACCAATTTATCAAAAAGTCCTCGTGCCTTTAGAAATTAAGCATAGTTTCTATAATTTTATGACAATATGAACTCATTCATATCTTGACATTTTTTTGGAGTTTCTCTGGTGTGCCGTGGCAGTTTACTCAAAAAAAATATAACGCACTTGACGTACAAATAAGGTTTATTAAATAGTATAACAGTGCCCAATCTTACCACGTGTTTGAATAAAACATTGAAGTTGTTCCTGACAGGGTAGTATTTCGGTAGTACACATTTTTCGATGCACACCTTGCTTGTTGTGGATTTTATTGTTATCGGTATGTGATGTTGGCATTTAGTTAGTTTGTTAAATTAGTATGTGAAGGATTTCTTTTTGATGTGAAACATCTATAGCCGCACGTAAAACCGATTTCTGGCGTGGCGACGCATGCCGTGGCGACGCTTCGCCACGCTATATGATGGTATATATATACAGTCTATATGCAGTAGTGTGTACGGAGTGGCGACGCGTCGCCATGCGGAATCGACTGTGCGATTAGTTAATTATTATCGTTATTAACGATTATATACATATATTATATTATATTAATTATTATTAACGATTTTTTTTATGACATATTTAGTTCCTATCACAATAATTATGTTCTTTTCTGCATATTACTTTTACAAAATAATGTCGATGTTTCACATCTGCCAGGCGTCCCGTGACGGCTCACATTTATATTTATTATTGTTTTTTTAGTCATTCATGAGCTATCAGAAAAGTATCAGTTTAATGTCCAAAGCGCAGCAGATTTCTCACTATATTAATAGTTTATGGTCAAGGTTTATGGGAAATTTCCAAAAAAACTTAAAAACTCGAAATCTCCAAATCATTTTAGCACCATCGGGGTCAACATGTTGCAAATTAGTTCTAGTATCACCAGTTTCTTGGAATGCAACCAATTACTAATCACCCTGCGCATGATCATAAAAAAAGGCTTACTTTCGTTTATTCTAGTATATTATGGTTGTGGTTTAATTTTGTTGTTGTAAAATAATAGATAGCAACCCACTACGGGTCTTTGATTTAAGAAGCTTCTATAATTTAAGCTACAAGGAGAATTTCGTGGCAAAGTTTCGTGGTATAGGTTTTCCTATAATTTATAAGCATAGAACTATTCCCTGCATTTTTTTCAAAATTTTAGGCTCAGTAGTTTCAGAGATAATGGGGGGGAATAGTAAATTTTTATCTACTTTCTCAAATATCTTTAAAAGTATTTATTTTCAAAATATTAAAGAAATGTATTTGAGATCCTCGCAATAAGTCGTTTCATTTGATATGTCACACGGTACAGAACGCTAAACTTTCGTTTTAAATTTTCTTATTTGACCCCCAAAAGTGACTCCCATATTCAAAATTCTTTTATTTACGTTAGCCGTTTTATTTGGGTCATAGAAATACATAAGTGTACCAAATTTCAACTAAATTGGTCCATTAGATTAGGAGCAAATTGGCTGTGACAGACGGACAGCCAGACAGACAGACACACAAGTGATCCTATAAGGGTTCCGTTTTTTCCTATTGAGGTACGGAACCCAAAAACGGCCAAATGCATGTCGGACTAGGCACAATGAGATGGGTTCCGTAGATGAGATATAGACGATAGAATTACAAGGAGGATCCTTCATAATTATGAAGGGCTTAAGTTAGAAGAAGTTTATTGGTAACTAGCTGCTCGCCCCGGCTTCGCACGGTACTTATCTACGGCGCACCTACCTACCTACCTACCCTACCAACTAGGTAGGGTAGGTACCCTACCTACCTACTTACCCTACCTACCTACCTACCTACCTACCTACCTACCAATTTTCAGCCAAATCGGTCCACTTTCTTTTATATAAATAGATATAGATTTTCAAAATAAACGACACCAAAAACTTCAAAAATAATACCCATATTAATTATTCACATTTATTACCCCCATCACATCCATTTTTCAACCCTCTTTAAAACAGATGTCATTATCGAAATCAACGACCCAAAATTCCTCGAAAATTATACCCATATCGATTCTTCATCCCCCGGAGGGTATTTTTTTAGAAAGCAGAAAACATCTACACACCTATTCATTTATTTAGTTTTTTGAGAACTTAGACCATGTATGGGAAAAGCCATGAAAACGACATCAATGTTGATTTTTAGACATTTCGACCCCTTTCCACCCCATTAAGGGATGATAATATTTCGCTTCTAACATTTCGGATTTAAAAATAGATATCATTTTTAAAATAAACGACCCAAAAACCTCGGAAATGATACCAATATCGATACGTAATTTTTTATCTCTATCCCACCCCTTTTCATCCCCCTATTTATAAAAAGTATCCTATCCTTTATCTTAGTATCTCACCTATCTATTTGAAAATTTTCATCCAAATCCAGTCATCAGTTTTTAATTTCCCATACAAACTCTTACCGGGGGGTAAGAGTTTGTATGGGAAATTAAAACCCTTCCCTTTTCACC
Source organism: Agrochola macilenta (assembly GCA_916701695.1). Taxonomy (NCBI): domain Eukaryota; kingdom Metazoa; phylum Arthropoda; class Insecta; order Lepidoptera; family Noctuidae; genus Agrochola; species Agrochola macilenta. Next base: position 3,416,124 of record OU753572.1, on the reverse strand, counting down.
CCTTTAGAGGGTGGTTTTTGGGATAAAAATATAAGAAGATATCCTATGTTAGACTCCTGGTTTTAAGCTACCTCTCCACCAATTTTCATCTAAATCGGTTCAGCCTTTCTTTAGTTATAAATAGTGTAACTAACACGACTTTCTTTTATATATATAGATTAGGTACTCAAATTTAGATACTTACTCCGAAGCCACTAGCTATAGCTAATAGTAGCCATGTTATTCAAAATGTGAAAAGCAGTGTATGTTGTATTAAATATAATCTGAAAATGATTACAAACTTCACAACAATCCCGATCAAAGAACAGTTTGTTGTGAAAAATATTTATACCATTTGAAGTTGCTATCAACTTAACCAACTTTCATTACAAATATTAAATTGAGTATGAAATAAGTCTGTTACAAAATTAAAGACGAAAACTTTCATAAATGTGGTCGAATAGCTTTATCGGCAATCTGAAAATTAATGTCGCTTGAATATAACATACTTCGAACATCATCTTGAAATGCCTTTCGTCAGAGTGTTTGTCATTTGAGTTTTCTCCATTATCATCAAGGTTAATAAAGCATACAAAACATTTCAATCGAAATATAAGGTAACCGCATCGGACACAAGTTTATAAATCTTGAGAAACTGAATGAAGAAATTCTTAGTAAAGAAGTTGGTAGTAAAGAAACTATTTAAAGTCAAGACGCTAATCCAGTTATAGAAATGTAAGATTTTGAGATCTTTGCCCTTAATGTACGTTTCAGATTTTTAACACCTGCAATATGATAATGTAGTTCTGAACAATGTTTGTATAGTAGTTTATCACAAGTCCGGCCGCAAAGCAGACAACATTGAAAATTTACCATAAGAATTTCAGAAGAAGTTGCACACTATAGGGATGAACTATAAAGATGCAGAGCGACATATGAACAATTAGGTAAGTACTCTACCTATATGAGTGTGCAACAGATTCCTGTCACGTTGTACATCTGTTGAAAGTGATAAAGTTGTCGCGTATCGTATAATTTGTACAGATGAATAAGGCTCGCATCAAATTGAAAGGCCTAAAAACTGATTTTAAATGTTTTCCAATTTCTTTGTTAAATGAAATTTCCTTATACGCACCTGTTGAAGAACTATTAATAAAAATAACGTTTCATCCTGGTTTAGCTTTCTTTTTATTTTAAAATACGAATAAAATCGCCGTCCCCGGCGTATAAAACGGTAATGTGCTATTACGATAGTTTTAACTTTATTGCATATTCGATATTCAGAGGTCCGATTACACTTAGTCAATTTTTTTCAGATATTTCCTATGGTTATTTAAGAAGTTACGAAATTTTCATGTGTATTATAATGAACTTAACAATATTATTTGTATGCATGCTCATTAGACTATTTGCAACGAATAAAATTGTTATAGACTATTACAATACTTTCAATACGTTACATTTCCAGTAAGATGCTCTTACCATTTTAGTCGCGGGAAAATATTCAACACAATTTGCGTAAAGCTTATTACAATTTTAACCCGGTGACAAACAATTTTATTTTAAAATCGTTAAGGTTTTTACCATACATTTCATTACAAATCAAAGAAGCTAATATTGATTAGTCGACTGCCTCCGATGCAAGAATGCCTCAACGTCACTCTCTAACCAGTGTTACAAGACCTCTAGTAATACTCTACCACTTCTGTTTATTTTTATCTTCTGCATGCATTCAGTTTGGGGATACTGGTTAGAGGAAACTTATACTTTAAGTTTACGGTACGGCAGAATAGGGATGATGCCTTTGTAAAAAAATGGAATTCTAATTAGTCCGTCAGACAGATAATAAAAAAACATTAGACACGAATTTTTTCCATTATCATATTAATAAAAAATGACTTGGATAAAACGCATTTTAAAGGCTTGTTCAGACCAGCGCGACTTGTCGCGCGACGCGACACGAACAATACAATTTCTAAGAAAACTTCACAGTATAACAATAACCGGTGTCGCGTCGCGCGACAAATCGCGCTGGTCTGCACAAGCCTTTAGTTGGGGCGTGTGGGTCGCTATGTCACTACTACTACAACGAGTAAGTATAAAATCTACATACTCGAGACGTCATGGCACATTTTACCTCAATGTATCGCCGTACTTAATCTTTAGATTACGTAAAAAAATAAAAAATACAATTTTAGTCATCATCCCTATTATTAGAAGACAAAAACGATAGGTTTTCTTTAAAACTGGCTGTTACAGATTACCTTCAAGTATCTTAGCTGGAATATTTACACTAAGTAAACTGTGAAGGATCATTTTTTAAACATTTTAATTAATAGCCATGGCCATCAGAGGAGCTAAGTCTAGCGGTTTTCATTAACAGTGATAGTCTACCTGATGTACCTTGACCTACATTTTGTGTGGATTTCAATGATGGTCAATTGCGATTCCAGGCCTAGCTATTTTTTCACAGTGCCTACCTAAGCCAGAAAGGTAACAAAATGCGATGCAATGTCATTGGTAATATCTAAAGTGATGTTGAACCCCAGACCTAGTACCTGCTAAAGAATCGAGTGCCACAACGCTATCATTAAATATTTCAAATTGATATTTTAAGTTAATAAGTTATTAGCATAAGTGTGAAGCGCTAAAACGAAGTCTGAATAGGTCATAGAACCAGAATTCAAAGAACAATAATTAATAACCCCACAGCCGTATCTTTACGTTGATGACGTGGTGATACGCAGGTATCACCACGTCATCAACGTAAAGAAACGGCACAGACCTAGAGTTCAGGAGAGTGCAGATTCTCCTGAACTCTAGGTCTGTGCCGATAGAGTTTACTATGCCGAGACAGGTTTAGGATGAGGAGCCAGACCAATAGAGATACATAAACCCGCAGGGCAGCATGTGGCGAGATGTTGGGCAACAGTGACCCCACGGACTCTACCTCACGCGAGTGGTTTTCCTCACCTATGGCTTTCCTTTATTGGTAGGCTGGAGTGAACACTGACGAGGAACACAACTCCCACCACTTTCTTGCCTTTATTGGCCTGCTTGAGATGAGATTCGCAAGAGCAAACGTGCTCGGAGGAAGGAAGTATTCCAGTAAGATGCTGGCAGCAATCTTGACCATCTTTGTGCAATCGAGTGTGCAAGTCACCTCCTGCCATTTTATCCGTGTATGTTATTCAACGTAGGTCAGGCAGGGGACATAGTTCTTCCATTGTTCAAGGTTAACAAACCACTATAGCCATCCAAACCCATAGCGCAATAATTATGTTTTGGTTCTATGTTTGGCAACACTCGGGCTTGCACCAACCAGGGGTTGTCCTTGGATGCACTTGGATAATACAAAAGTGATCGGAAATAAATATAAGGTCCATAAGATGAAGCTGCGTGACTTTTACAACGTAGAAAGCCATAGTTATTTCTGGAAAACCATGACTAAAAGACAATCAAAGAAAGAAAAAAAAATGGGTATTTGAAACAAGCTTATGATCTTAGCAAATACCTATAAGTAAAGTGCTACATGTCGATTTATTAAAAGTTCGTGTACTAGTGATGCAATCCCACAGTACTACCAAGCGTTTTATGACACCCTCACGAGCTGCGAGGCTAACCCGAGCGAACATTGAGACTCCGAACTCTTTGAACATGTAGACGACGAGGTTTAGAGCTACCCAGAGTAACTGCTTCTTAAAAAATAAGAATTAAATACTAAATTAAAGTAGATATTTCCTAATTTGTTGATTTCAATAAACAGTTGTTAATAATTATAAATAAATAAATAATAATTACACAGATTTATTTTATTTCTTCGCACATTACCTTGCATACGTACAAAATATTGATTCGGTATTTGATACTTGCCTCCAGTTAGTATAATAAAATTTCCATGGAATACACACGTAAGTTGAGTGTTGTGCTCTTGAGCTTATAAATTAATAGTCTTTAAAAAATACTAGCAGTGTAGGCATTGATGGAATCGCTACAAATATACTGAAGTCAGTGTCAGAAGAGATATGCAATCATTTAAGTCACTTAATTAACCTTAGTATTTGTACGGATATATATCCAGAAGCTTTAAAAACATCAATAATTAAGCTTTTATTTAAGAAAGATGATAAGGAGTTGATGGAATATTATCGACCCATTTCACTCATACCGGTTATTTCAAAGATATTTGAGAAATACATCTACAAAGAATTGTATAACTACATTGAAAAAAATTATATACTTTGTGAAGAACAAAAAGGATTTAGACAGCACAGAAACATTAATATGGCAATTTATGACTTTTTGTATACCATTATTAAAAATGTGGATAAACGATCCCCATATGTGCCATATTTTGTGATATGACTCAGGCGTTTGATTATGTCCATTATAATACATTGCTAAATAAATTAGAAGTCTACGGCTTTAGAGGTGTCGTGCTCGAACTTATAAAATCGTACTTAGAAAACAGGACACAAGTAACCGAAATTAGTCGCATTAATCTAGTTAGTAAACATAAAGAGATATCAAGATCCCGAGAACGTAAAATCGCATTCGGTGTACCACAGGGAACGGTTCTAGGCCCTTTTTTATTTATATTATATGTTAATGACATGCCTTTGTCCATTGAACAACCTTTAACTATGTTTACTGATTATAGCACCATAACAATCCCTTGTAAAAATTCAATTACATATGAAAAAGACATAAATAATTCTCTTGACTGTATAATTAAATGGCTAGACAAAAATAATTTGAATAAATTTAAGTAAGAAAAAGATAATGCACATTAGATAACGTACGCCCCGCGTAAATAATTTTGACACACATTACAAAAATAACAATATTGACGAAGCAAGTGATACTAAATTTTTAGGATTACAGATAGATTACAACTTAAATTGGAAAGGACATATAGATAAATTGTGTAAAAAATTAAGTTTATCTGCTTATGCTTTATATAGATTATCCTCCATAGTAGATACCAAAACACTTGTTACAGCTTACTACGGTATAGTTGAATCGCAACTGCGTTACGGTGTCATTTTCTGGGCGAACTCAACAGATAAAGACAGCTTTTAAGGCCCAAAAAAGATGTATCCGGCCAATGTTTAAACTTAAAACTACAGACAGTTGCAAACCTTATTTTAAGCAGTATAATATATTGACACTTCCTTGTATCTATATTTTGGAAGTAGCTATGTTTTTCAAGCAAAATCCAAGTTTTGATCGTTTTGAACGTCTAGCTGATGTATTCCCAAGAAGTAGGCGGAACAATAGTAAATTGTGTCAATTACCGTGTCAAACTACTTTGGTTTGCAGAAGTGTCTACTGTATGGCCCTAATAATTAACAATAAATTACCAAGTGGTTGGAAAGACTTGACAACAGTGCTGTTTAAGAGTAAACTACGTAATTTTTTAAAGGATATGACGTACTACAGTGTGACTGAGTTTTTATCAGAGAATTTTTTTTAGCTGAAATGTTGCTCCCTTATTTATTATTGTTTTATTTTTTTAAATTTAATTGAATTATTGTATACGAGATTGTGACTGAATACCTATTTGTCTGTGTGCCGTGTTAATTTATTGACATTTTATTATTATTGTTAAGTAGTAGTGCTCGGCATGAAATTACTAATTTTATATTTTATTTTCATTTTGTTAATGTGATATTTTGTAACAATTTTGTATGCATTCTAGCGGGACATAGTATGGACCGACATTTATCTGTTTTTTTTTTTTACCCTATGTTCACATAATTAATAAATGAATTGAATTGAATTGAAGTTGCTATTACAGTAATCTGTAATTGATTGTTTGTCAGCGAATAAAATGATAATAGTAGATTACGATATGGGATCCTATCACAATTTATCAACTAATAACACAGTAATGCATTATTACAGTCACGTATTACATGAGATTTTAAGCGAATACTATCGTAATGTTGCTTTACCGTTTAAGTTTATGCCTTTAATTCTTGGTAAAATTAATTTCTTTAATAACTACATTTCTAAAAAAGTTATATTATTTAATACACTATACAATTTTTTTTTTTTAAATCACCTTTCTTTTGGTATTTGAATAATCCCGCTATGTGTATTAGTTATTGATGTTTGATACAGCAGACAGTTTGTAATTGATTGTTATAGTAGTGCTTACAGGGAAATCAATCAAGTAATTTGATTATATTTTTGATGTGTAACATATTTCCAGTCGCTTTCTGTGGGAGTGATTTCATGAAACGCAACGGATGTATGTAACAGGAACCTGCGAAAACGCGCGCTATTTGTTTTAACCAATGAGCGCGCGCAGTGCTAGAGTTTGCCGTCAGAAACGACCTTGCCGCCCCTTTAATGTTGCTTATTTATCTTAATGTTGCTTATTACCAAGGTGAGATGTCAGATGTTACACATCATATGCGACTACTCGCTCGTTTTTTGTAATTCTCGGCACCCGGTGGAACTTCGTGGAGCATTTCCGACGTTTGGCTCCCAGACTGGAGCGAGCTGGGGCTGCCTTGAAGTGGATCCTGAAACGCCAAAAAAACCGCTGCCGCGAGAAATCACGGCACAGCGGACAGAGCTCCGGCGGGATCTCATGACGACATGGAGAGTGCGATTGTCGCAACCCACCCCCCCCTGGGCACGCCACAATTGCGGCGATAAGTGGCGCCATGGCGTCCTCACCTTCCGCCTGACGCAGGTCCTCACTGGACACGGTTGCTTCGGGAGGTTCCTGTTTCGGATAAGGTGGCAGGAAACGCCCGGGTGTCCTGTTGATTTCACGCCCTCACGCCCCTAGTCGCCGCAGCAGACACACTGGGCGTTGGGAATTCCAGGCCGATTCCCGGTGACCGTAGTAAGGGGCTTGCGGATGGTGAGCAATGGGTAGCTCGCCGTCCGATAAGGACCAGCCCCGGGTCGACGGCGCTTTGTGTACCACGCGCGCTTCAATAATATGCCAACACAACTGACGGGGTCCGCTAAGGCTGATGCCTGCCAGGGTCGCGGGAAAGTCCGAAAGGGATAACGTGACCCTTGGCAACACACAGGCAACTGAAGGAACACAGGTGAATTTAGTCAGTAAGAGACTGACACGCCCTTCAGCTGCACCCAGAGCGGGACAAGTTATTCGATAATTTTCAATAAAAAAAATAAAAAAACTATAAATTATATCATTTTAATTCAATAATAACGATTTATCTACAATTATAGCATTCAAATACACACATGAAATAAATGAAGACATAAGTTGAATACTATCTATTAAATTATTTGAGTAAATGTCAACTGGAAGTAAGTGTCTCAGTGACAATAACCCTATGGGTACCTAATATTCGTGTTCATTAAATAACAATTTGCGAATCAATATACAATATATTTTACACACTAAATTCTCATCATTTTTATACAACGAATTGACATGTCAGTTTGACATACTTTTTGTGGTAGTCATCATAGACTCTCACCAGCCAGTGTTCCGCCTGTTGTGCAGGTCGGATATACGCTCGCTGAATGCGTTGTCCCACAGTATCCCCCTTCAAAAAAACCGTACGTTTCTTGTAGGTTTAACTGTCCTTCCGGAGCGAGTAATGTATGGGACATCTTCCATCTTTTCATCTGTGGCTACTTGTAATACGTGAGCAGGCTTCAATCGATCCAATGACACCACTGCTTCTCGGTTGGGTAATCGTATCTTGAAATACTTGTCGTATTTCTCTATAATTTCATACGGGCCTTCGTACGGCGGTGTAAGAGACTTCCGCACGCGATCTACACGCATAAAGACATGCGTGCATGTAGATAGCTGTTTCGGTACGTAGGTGTTGGTCATGCGGTGTCGCATTGATGCATCTGCAGTGACATGCTCATTAAGCGATTCCATTGATTCCATTAAATGACGTAAGAATAACGGGTCTTCAGTGTTTGACTTTATCGGTGCGAAAATATCTGCCGGTAATCGTAATGAGGTGCCGTATATCATTGTAGCGGGACTGTAGTTTGTTTCTCTATGAATGGCTGTGCGTAATCCCATTAATACTGTTGGTAATTCTTGTACCCATTGTTGACTATTTCCTCTTGCTGTTATTGCTGTCTTCAGAGTACGATGCAATCTTTCTACAAGTCCATTCGCTTGAGGGTGGTAGGCAGTCGTGCGAATTCTCGATATACCCAGTTTGTTCATTAATTTTTGAAATAATGTAGACTCGAACTGCCGCCCTTGGTCTGTAGTAATACGCAGTGGACAACCGAAGCGAGTAATCCATGTGTCGTATATGACTCGGGCAATTGTTTCCGCATTTATGTCGCTAACTGGTACTGCTTCGGGCCATCTGGAAAATCGGTCGATGATTGTGACTAGATATCGGTATCCTTCTGATGGAGTGAGAGGTCCGACGATGTCCATATGTATGTGTTCGAACCTTCTCGACTCGGGAAACTGTACTAGTGGTGTAACAGTATGACGGTGAATTTTAGCACGTTGACATGAAGTGCAGCATCGTGTCCACGATGAAACGTCCTTGTTCATTCCAGGCCAGAAGTACTTTTCACTGACCATCTTCCTTGTCGTGCGGATACCAGGATGACTCAATTCGTGTAATGCTTTGAAGGCAATCTCACGAAATGGTTGCGGTAAGTACGGACGTGGAAATTTGGTTGAGTTTTCACAGTAGATTTCTTTTAGTGATCCAGGTAACGATATTTTGACGAAGTGAAGGTTGTCTTGCTTTAACAGGCGGTTTAGTTCTTCGTTTATCTTTTGCTTCTCAGCCACGTCATTAAAATTGATAACCGAGGGGCAATCAATGGTACTAATACGCGATAATGCATCAGCAACTACATTATCTCTTCCATGGATGTACTCGATCTTGCTACAAAATTGAGATATGAAATGAAGTTGTCTCTCTCGCTTAGGTGTATCGCTTGAGCTTCCAGACATAGTCATGGCGTAGGTGAGGGGCTTATGATCCGTATACACCACAACATCGCTCCCTTCTATTAGTCTTCTAAAATGATTGACAGCCATATAGATCGCTAAGAGCTCGAGATCGTATACGCTGTATCTCGCCTGTGTGTAGCTGAGCTTCTTCGAGAAAAATGAAAGCGGTTTCCAGATGTTGTTTACTTTCTGTTGTAGGACTGCGCCTACACTAAGACACGAAGCGTCGGTCATAATGCATAGTGGGGCTCCTTGCACTGGATGTGTCAACTGAGCAGCCTCCGATATGCTTTGGCGGCATTTATAGAAAGCGTCTTCAGTTGCCTGGTTCCAGATGATAGGCGTCTTGTCATTCTTCTTCTTATTATGTAGGAGGTTATTCAATGCTATTTGGATTTCAGCTTGCTTAGGTAAGCAATCATGGTAAAAATTAACCATACCCAGGAAGCGTCGAAGGTCTTGCACGGTTGTTGGTTTTGGGTAATTAAGTATTGTTTCTATCTTCTCTGCTGTGGGATTGATACCGTCTTTTGTGACTTCGTAGCCTAAGAAATTGAGTGTTTTCTCACCAAAAATGCACTTCTCTATATTAATCCCGATTCCGTAGTCAGACAAACGTTTCAGAACAAGACGTAAGTGATCGATATGCTTTCCTTCTGTGTCAGAGTATATCAAAATATCGTCGACAAAACAGTAACAGCAGTAGTCCAGGCCTCTCAAGACTTCATGCATAAATCGTTGAAATGTCTGTGGTGCATTTCGAAGACCAAATGGCATGCAACGAAATTCGAATAAACCAAAAGGTGTTGTAATTGCTGTTTTTTCTATATCTTGTTCTGCGACTGGAATCCAGAAGTATGCTTTTTTCAGGTCTATTTTAGAGAAGATCGTCATACCACTCAATTGGTAAGTAAAATCTTGAATTCTGGGTATTGGGTAACGATCAGGAAGCGTTACTGAGTTTAGACGGCGATAATCCCCACAGGCGCGCAGACCACCATCCTTCTTGCCCACGACATGTAACGGGCTGGCCCATGGACTCTTTGATGGTTGACAAATTCCATTGGCTATCATTTCTTCAAATTCTGCCTTTGCTGCTTTGTATTTTTGCGGTGGTAGCGGTCGAGGTCTTGCGAAGAGAGGAGGTCCAACAGTTTCAATATGATGTCTCACATTATGCTTGATTTCCTTCGTAAGTGTCAGAGGCTTGAGTACATCAGCAAACTCGTGCAATAGTGTGTGGTACCGATGGTTTGGTTCAACTACGTAAAGCGTTGTGTCTTGAGCAGTTCGTATTGCCATAGCGTTTACTGAGAGTTCAGTCACGCTGTCTATGAGTTTCTTGCTATGTAGATCCACAAGCAGTCTGTGATATTTGAGAAAATCAGCACCGATGATCGACATCTTCACATCGGCCATAATGAATGTCCACTTGTAATTGCGGCGAAGTCCCAGGTTCAATTGTAGTGTTTTTTCTCCATAAGTGTTGATCGGTGTGTTATTTGCGGCGAATAGTTTGAACGACGTTGATATCGGTGTTCGCTTACTTCGTGTAGCTAGCACTGATATATCTGCTCCCGTGTCAACTAGGAATCGTTCTCTCGTGGTTCTGTCAGTTATGCATAGGCGGTTATTTGTATTCGCAACACCGACGTCCGCCACAGTCGATGTGGTCTTCAGTTTTCCGCCGGCTTCCGTGAACAAGGAGATTCACATTTCTTGGCTTTGTCTCCGAATCGGTAATGATAATAACATTCCCAGTTTCGATCTCCCGGCTTCTTCCCAAGCCCAGTTCTTGAACGAGAACGAGATCTTGAGCGAAAATTGTTTGGACGGTTAGGAGGTCGGCGATAATTATTGTAATTGTGCTTCTGTAGTTCAGCAATTTCGAGTGTAAGCTTCTCTATTTGTTTCGATAGTAGTTGATAATGCAGGTTATGACCACTACCGCTGCTTGTAGAAGGTGTGTTTTGGCTGAGTTCCGCAATCGTATTGTCTGTATGCTCCATCATCTTGTCTGCCATCATTGCTAGAGTGTCGAGCGTTGATTCTGTGTTAACAGATAACACAGCGCGAACTTGAGCAGGTAAATGGTCGGTAATAATCACGTCGGGGTCACCAAATATGGGTACCTAATATTCGTGTTCATTAAATAACAATTTGCGAATCAATATACAATATATTTTACACACTAAATTCTCATCATTTTTATACAACGAATTGACATGTCAGTTTGACATACTTTTTGTGGTAGTCATCATAGACTCTCACCAGCCAGTGTTCCGCCTGTTGTGCAGGTCGGATATACGCTCGCTGAATGCGTTGTCCCACAACCCTATTACAGATAAACAAATTCTAATAAAACAATAGTATACGAAGTAATAAAACTTGTCAACTGTAGAGGTAGCTCGGCGTCTATGATGAACAAGCCGTACGCGTTCATTTTCTTGAATGATGCCTTCTGTACACGTTGGATGTTCCTGAAAACCCTTCTTTCTGAATCTAAAACGTTAAAAGAACTTATGTTAACAGTTGGTGAGGTTTCCGTTCCGGTAAAAAATAAAACGATTCCGTACTGAAGGACAAACTTAACATTGTTTTTGAAAAACATTTTATCCGATTTATTTCAACTACGAATGTAAGCACGCGAAATATTGAGAGATTTACAATGTTATTTTAAAACCATATATTTCTTAAAGGTGTTTACGTAATCTAAAAATTTTAGACACGGTCGTTTCGGAGGGAACGGTAAATTTTCATATTATTTTCTTGAATTATTTTTAAATTATTTAAAAAAATACATGAGACCCTCACAACAAGCCCTTTCATTCGATATGTCACACGGCACAGATTGCAAAACTTTTTTTTTAATAATCTGGTTTGCCCTTAAAAGTGACCCCCATAATCTAAATTCTTATATTTACGTTACAAGTCCGTGTTTGGGTCACAGAAATTCATACGTATGTAAAGAATATCACTACATACTCGTTGCTTTTCTTTATGGATTTATTATCTACAGATTCAGTGTCATGTCAGTGACACCGACTGTAGGTTATGTCATTTTAGAAAAACGTGAAACATTAAATAGTTTCCTGTATGAATAATAGTATATAAACTAAACTAGAATTAAAGGCTTTAAATGTTGTTTTTTGTTATTTCAGGTAAGTTTGTTAGAATGTGTAAATTGTGTTAAAACTTTGTATTTAATTGGGATAAGAATAAAAGTATTTTGTTATTTCAGAAAACGCAATTTCGTCTTTATTTCACGAAAGCATATTACTATTATAAAACAACATTTTTGCAAATTGTTCAAGAAATATGGAGAAGTTAAGATTTGATTTTTGTGTAAAAACAGCATCCGATGGAAAAACAAATATTATTTGCATAACCTCAATAGGAACACCTGATGGTCAAACTTTTGGCATACCGGCCGAATATCAACCTGCAAGTTTACATCAATTAATAACAAATACATCTAACTATGCCAAGATAAGAAAAACATTGAATAAAAGACATCAGACAAGGAAAATATGGATAACTTTAACTGATGAGATATCAAAGACATATTTAAATGAAGAACAAAATATACAGTTTAATGATTTTTACATTGAAGAGATTATGGAAAACATAAATGATCAAAAATCTTTAACTAGAAGCTCAAATGAAACATTAGAGAAACTACTAGAGAAATTACTCGAAGAAAAGCAAAAAAAATCTGAAAATCAAAATTTGGGGAAAATTTCAAAAGATTTTGTGATTGAAAAATTCACTGGTAGAAATGCAAATGCTCACCAATGGATTAAGGATTTCAACAATGAATGTGAACGTTTCCATATTGATGAAGACAGGAAAAAAAATTGAAATTTTGAAACATTTTTTGAATATTCTAGTGTGAATTGGTACAGTTGTATGTTAATGAAATTTACAGTAGAATCAGAGTGGATTAAATGGGAAAAAAACTTCTGTGAAACATTTGGAAACAAGGGTTGGTCACCAACCAGATATGCTCTTGGATTTAAATATCAAATGGGTTCATTGCTTGAGTATGCATTGAAAAAAGAAAAATTGTTATTAGAGGTTAGAAAGACGATTGATACTGGTACTCTTATAGACCTTATAGCCGTAGGCCTGCCTAATTACGTAAGTGATAAAATTTACCGAGAGACATTACAAGAAACCGAAGATCTCTACAATGAGATAGGCAAATTAGAACATCTTGTTGGGAGGAACAAATATGAAAAAAAGAACTACACATACTCTGACATAAAAACAAAAAAAAATTAAGAAAAGAAACCATGCCAAATTTGTGTCACTGAGAATAAAGGAAAAACGTTTTCATTCTGAAGAAACCTGCTGGTTTAATGGGAAAAATCAAAAATCTGTTGTGAAAAGTGTGAATAACTTTGAATTAGAAGTTGAACTAAATAAGGAGAATCCAAAAAACTAGAAGTATCACCATTAATAAAAGTAAAGTTATTATTAAATGACACTTTAAAAGTTACCGCAATTTATGATTCTGGTTCAAATGTGTCGCTAATTAATGCAAAATTATTGAAAATACATGAAAAAGAAGAAGACACACTTAATAAACAAACAGCAAACTTGAAAACTATTAATGGTGATAAGAAAACAAAAGGTATGGTAACATTGAAAATAAAAATATATAACATTGAAAGAAAAATGAATATTTTTGTGATAGATAATGAAAATTTTCACTATGATTTTCTCATTGGTTTGGATTGTATCAAAAAATTTAAATTAATCCAGAATGAAGAATTAAATATCATACAATGTAATAATCCACAAAAAGAGAATAAACCCCAAAATGAAGAGGATTACAAAAATAAAGACTCCGAAAAGAATATTTTCAATTTAATGAATGTCAAAATTCCTGATGTACTAGGTGACAAAAATGAACAAGAAACGAACCATATAAACAGATGTGAAGTAAATTTCAATGAACATATTAACTTCAATGAATTTGAAATTTCAGTAAACCACCTAGATTTATATAAACAAACTGAAATTGATAAATTAATAAAAAAATACAAACCAGTCTTTGCTAAGGACAAATACGACGTTGGTACGGTACGAGATTATGAAGCTCACATCGACTTGATAGTAGATAAGTATTGCTACAAGCGCCCATACAGATGCACAGTCGATGATAGAAAAGAAATTGAAAATCAAATTACAAAACTATTGAAGAACAACTTAATTGAGGAATCATATAGCCCTTTTGCTGCTCAAGACTGTGTATAGATTTCCGGGAATTGAATAAAATTGTTGTCCCTCAATCACAGCCATTCCCCTTGATTGAAGACTTGATGGTAAAGACTGTAAACTGTGAGTATTATTCCACTTTTGACATAAATTCGGCATTTTGGTCCATTCCGTTGAAAATTCAAGATAGATATAAGACGGCATTCGTCACGCAAGAAGGCCATTTCCAATGGACATGCCTCCCATTTGGTTTGAAGACAGCTCCGGCTATTTTTCAAACAATATTGAGAAACATAATAAGAAAATATAAACTCTCAGACTTTGCAGTAAATTTCATCGACGATATCCTAGTTTTTTCTAAAAGTTTCGAGGAACACATAATACATATATCAAAACTACTTGAGGCAATACAAACAGAAGGATTTAGACTGAAATTCTCGAAATGCAATTTTGCCAACAATCATGCCAAGTATTTGGGACACATAATAGAAAATAATTCAGTTAGACCTCTCAAAGATTATTTAACAGCTGTCAGAAACTTCCCCATTCCAGAAACAAGGAAAAATATACGCCAGTTCCTTGGGAAAGTAAACTTTTATCATAAATTTGTACCACACAATGCAATTATCCTGGATCCATTACACAATTTGTTACGGAAAGATGTAAAATTTATATAGACCAAAGAATGCCAGAAATCATTTGATGAAATAAAGGAATTATTATGCTCGAAACCAATTCTAAAAATATTTGACCCAGAACAACGAATAGAAATTTACACTGATGCCAGTATTAAAGGAGTGGGAGCTGTGTTAAAACAGGAAGATGAAAACGGAGTAAATAAACCTGTGGCTTACTTTTCAAAAAAATTGACAGATACTCAAAAGAAAAAGAAGGCGATATATTTAGAATGCCTGGCAATAAAGGAAGCTGTAAAATATTGGCAACACTGGCTTATGAATAAAGAATTTATAGTATATTCAGATCATAAACCATTGGAAAATATGAACATCAAGTCTAGAACTGATGAGGAACTGGGTGATTTGACATATTATTTATCCCAATACAATTTTAAGATAAAATATAACCCGGGACAGTCAAATCAAGAAGCAGATTGCTTAAGCAGAAATCCAGTCTTAGAACCTCATGACAATACTGAAGATTTTTTAAAAGTGGTAAACTTAATAAACATGGAAGATATAAAAAAGGACCAAGACACAAATCTAAATCTACAAGATGGAAAATCAAAGTTTATACTGGAGAATAACATTTATTACAAAAAGAATAAAAGAAGAAAAAAAAATATACTATCAAAAGCATTTAGCAAAACACTAATTAGAGATGTCCACAATACTTACTGCCACATTGGGAGAACCCAGATGATAAATAAAATAACCCCTTTTATACAGCAAAGAATATCATCACAAATATTAAGAAAATTTGTGATGAATGTGACATTTGTATAAAAAACAAATCAAGAAGGAATTCAAAATTTGGTTTGATGTCCCATTTGGGCCCAGCAACACGCCCATTTGAAATTATATCAATTGATACAATTGGAGGTTTCGGAGGATCACGGTCTACAAAAAAATACTTACATCTCCTGGTTGATCATTTTACACGATATGCTTATATTTTGACATGTTAGGTTACCTATGTCATTTTAGAAAAACGTGAAACATTAAATAGTTTCCTGTATGAATAATAGTATATAAACTAAACTAGAATTAAAGGCTTTAAATGTTGTTTTTTGTTATTTCAGGTAAGTTTGTTAGAATGTGTAAATTGTGTTAAAACTTTGTATTTAATTGGGATAAGAATAAAAGTATTTTGTTATTTCAGAAAACGCAATTTCGTCTTTATTTCACGAAAGCATATTACTATTATACGTATACAAATCTCAACTTAATCGGTTAAGTAGATTCGGAGAAAATTGGCTGTGACAGACGGACAGACAGACATACGAGTAATCCTATAAGGGGTTCGTTTTTTTATTCGGACGTACGGAACCCAATAAATACTGGTATACAATGCAAGCCTATGGTAAAAGGATTGAAATACAAATACTACTTACCAGAACAATTCCTTGACTTCATGAGCATTACACAGGTACTCTGAACATCTCTCATTGCTGCGTAAAATTTCTCACATTCCACACTCAGGCATATAAGTATGATGATATTTTTCATGTTCCACGTTTGAGTGATGAATACTAGGATGATAAACTGAAAAGGTTACAAAAAAAACCTTTTTCTATGTCAAAGTCAAACAATTTATTTCAATTAGGCACATAAAAGGCACTTATGAACGTCAAATTTACAAACAAATAGAATTGATTCTAGTCGCCCCTTCCAAAAGGTAGTTTTAGTATGGAGAAGAATGGGCAAGAAATGAAAGAATGAAGAAAGAAATTCTAATCGAGCTAAGTCCTGAAGCAATCAAATTGGGTATTTTAACCAACTCCAAAGAATTTCAATTTTATGTCTCATCAGCTGTTGATTTGGCAACGAGGTTCATTTACAAATTATTATTTTAGTATAATATTAAACTATCTTAAAGATAAAGTCCGGTAACAAATATGTCAGAAACCAAGCATTAGGTAATTATTTATATTTCTATTTTTATCTGATTCATCATCATCAAATTAATTTATTTGTGGCCAGTGCAGCATTTCTTCTTCCACACATTTTTAATAGCTGTCATCTCAGTATTCACATTCTTTGTAAGCATTTCATCTAATCCATTAAAGTTTCTTACAATTGACTTTTTTATCCTGATGACCAATTATTTCATTCGATACTTACTTTGGAGACTCCGTTTGTTAATAAATATCTAAAAGTTATCACCAAGGCGAGATTCCGCAAACTTAGGTAAGCTGCAAAAATTATATAAAATATAATCTGAAAAAATAAAAATGTAATGATACATGTGAATAAATGCGCGAATCGTAGTATATTACGCATTATATAGCTGACCATTTGTCTAAAAGTCCTCTCTATAATCATGTAAGTCTCCTGTATATTCAGATATATATCAAACATTATATTCCAGTATTCTTTTTCCAAATTTTCAGTGTTTCTTGTCTTTTGTACTTTTTCAATCCAAACACGGAGCATTTTTTCCAATAACTTCAATACTAACAAAGGATACACAACGTTCAAATCAAAAGTAATGCTGTTGTATAGCGATATAGCATCGAAAATACTTAAGTCAAACACAAAAGAATAACAAATGACGACGGTAATGCTGAATATATTGAGCATGATGACATAGGTCCAGTTGCAGACAATGAAACTTCTGAGTTCATGCCTATTTATTCGTAGGAGTCTGAGCACGTGTTGTATTTTCGAGACAAACAAGATATTGTAGAAGCTCTGCATACTGTTTGAGATGCAGTTTATTAAATCCCCGATCAAGTAGAAGATGAAGTCAAATAAAATGCTTGAACAATGAAATAAACTGTAATTCCCCCATTTTTTACGAAGAGTTGTAATTATAGTAATTAAATGATATAAACAAGCACACCGAAATATTAATACGCAAAACAATTGTATAAAGTTGTAAAGATAAGTATTAGCTGTGATAATATTGTCACAAACAGAATACTTCGCGCAGAGAAAAAATCTATGCATCAGATTCAACGGCCTTAGTACTGATTGTAAATCTCCTTCAATCACATTATAAAGTAATGTTTTGGTAGAGGACACTGTTGGTACATTCTTGATTAAAACGGCGTTTCTGTTTGTAGATTTGAAATAGTTTTTGAAATACGAAAACATGTCTGTTACACTACGAAGTTTGATGTTGATTAAAGTAGGAAACGAAAATCAATGGATAGGCGAGTAATTAACAAATATTTTAAATTAATGGTGTTTACTATTAAATGTTATGTTTGCTAATCAGATTAATATCTACATTGTATTATTTGTTCCTTTTCGTACAATTAGTTACTACAAGCTGGTGAAACACTGCGGTTGTAAAACCATCATTGACATATTACAGATTACAAATTAGTTATAGTTATAAAGGTGCCGATTGCCTTACCAAGACCCTATAACCTATACAAGTTATCCATAATTCCTAACAGAAATAATATGGCCTTATCCCTACCTCACCTTTTATAGCAATTCATGGATTATATTCTATGTACATAGAGACAGAATGTCCGAAGCTTAACTCATGGTACCTCTGCGAAGAGAAAGTCGGTTTCAAGATTATAGACAAGCCGGACTGCGTGCAGCAGCTCATCACCTAACAGCATCTCAACTCCTGTACATTAACGCCAGTCACTCTACACAAGCAAGCTCTGGAACAACTTGATGAAAAACATTACACACTAAGCTTCCCGATACCTGCAAAAGTACAGATGTTATGTGGACAGGAACAATTCAGAGGAAGTTATTTAGCTACAATACCGCAAGATTGCCTGATAAGAACCACCGAATTCACTATCGCTAACATTGACAACCGAATTAAGGGACATGTAGTTAGAATACGAACACTATGGGACCACAACACTAAATCAAGAACCGAAGAATTATTGGTACAGTTTAATTCAATCAACCTCGAGAACCTCCACGAAAGTTACAAGAAAGTTTCAGTACAGCCTCCAGTAAGACTTAACAAGATATCAGATGGAAGCCTCTACCATACTACCATACCTGTATACCTATTACTATTCAGTGCAGGTGTACTTGCCATTGCTCTTGCATTGGATGGTAAATAAAGACAAGAAGATCGACACTACATCTGTAGAAATAAACGCAGATCAAGACATTTATGCTGAAGTGGAACCGAGAAGGAATATTTATTTATTTATTTATTTATATATACTTTACTGTACACCAGAAAATACATAGTAAATCATAAATTTAACACTACAAAACATACAATGGGCGGCCTTATCGCTTTCTGCGATCTCTTCCAGGCAACCTTGGAATGGACAGTGATTGCGTGGACATAAAAAAGGGGTAGACATTGGTGCAAAATAATAATTTAAATATAGATACAATATATTATAATAGATACACAGATAGATATATATATATGCTATATAATAGATACATAATAAATATATAAGAATATTTATATAAGCAACGAAAATAAATGACGACTACAGATTATTACAGCTACAAGAACAAGATCAGAACAACAAGTAATGTTCCTTCACGAGTCTCTTAAATACTGGTAACGATTGCGCGTGTGAGGTTATTCATATTTATCGGAGAATATCTAATTGTATTGATCACTTTAATTGATTGTTTACAACAATAAATCACAGTATGAACGTCAGCTGTCAGAATGATAGATGACATTGACGTATGGAAACGTTCCATTTCAACAATATTTTATTATACATAAATTAATGTTTAGTAAATAATATAAGGTAGTAATATTTGATTTGCATTTCTATAGTTGATATTTCATAAACAGATGTATTATATAAATAGTTTTAATGTGACTCAAAAGTCACTGCTCAAAAGGCTGTTTCATAAACAACGATTATAGACTTTTCGAACAAGTCATGATTTGTGGTTTTATGAAGATCAATATAAATGTTTATTAACATATCAGTACAATAAATAATTAATATTGAATAAGTAATAATTAATATGATACTAATAATATTTATCACGATTTTATAATGCAGTTTTAAAGTAACATGGTGTTTCAAACGATTTTCGGAACATCCAGTTGATGTTATTATTTTATGACATTTTATATATAGATTACAAATAAATACATAGTATATTGCTAAATAATGTTATTAAGTTTTAAGATAGTTCCACTACATAAGATTTGTTAATTATTACTTTGGTTAGAAGATATTTAACATTTATGTATGACCATCTATGATTCGTCTAAAATGGCGGGAGAATGGGCGGCAATATTTGAGGGACCTGTAAGGTTGATAGGCTGGTAAGATGGTGTGACCGCAAATCTTGAAAAGGAACTTGAGTTATACGGTTGGACGTTATAGGACCTCCGACTTTTACAGGACAGACCCTGAGTGGTGTCCATGTCCGTAATATAAAGTTGCTAAAAGCCAATGTAAGAATAAATCATGTAGCATAGCGGAAGCTCTGCCATTATTGTAAAAAGGATTGATGATCAGATCACTTCTTGTGAAAGATCGACAGACTACCTACAATGTTCATGTAAGTTAATTGATAATTATTATATCTTGATTATTGCTGATAACTATGTTGTTCTGTATGTGTTTTAATATTACTAGCTTGGAGAAATGGTCCAAGAGATTAATTTGATATTTTATGGATTTATCCTAATGTAACAATGTGTTGATCCAATAATATAAAAGAAGCTGCCACGGAGTTTCTTGTCCTTCTTCTCCGTGATGACCTAGATTAGGAACGGACAAATAGTTTTCTCATTAACGATACAAGACCTATGTATTGACAAGCCTAAATGTAAATAAATGCCTAGTCTTGTCTTTCTGTGCTTTTCTTCATAAAATCCTTTCCCTACACCATATTCATAGAAAGTACCTACATATAAAGTAAATAACTAGTAGGTACTTAACCATCCTGACACTCAAATCTTGATAATTAAGTGGATACCTATACCTATAAATGTAGTTATAATCCACTTTCTAACACGCGCGTTAAGTATTCATTCAGCTGGAATCAAGATGGACCCTAGTCATGTTACAGCAGCATTTTGCAACAGCTGTTCTACGGGGGGAGATGTTACGCAACGGTGTAACATAAGGATCGCTGATATTACGATTCAGTATAACACACGGACTGTGGACATCGTGACACCAATATTGCGCATCGCAACGACTTACACGTGCTGCCTACGCAGCATTTCGTAACCATGGGACCGGACACCGACAATGCCTTCCACGATTCCACGTTTTCACTCATTCTTGGTACATACATCGACCAATTGTCTACATAATTTTAAAGTTAAAAATTGTAATTTCTTGATTTAAATAGTAAATTAGTCTATAGTAAATTGTCTTTTTTTTGCATCCTCCGGCTCCAGCAAACATATTTGGCGAGTACCAATTAACAAATATTTTAAATAAATGGTGTTTACTATTAAATTTTATGTTTGTTATTCAGATTAATATCTACAATGTATTATTTGTTCATTTTCGTACAATTTGTTACTACAAGCTGGTAAAACACTGCGGTTATAAAACCATCATTCAAAAATTACAGATACACAAACTGTAGTACAATAATAATGTTAGTAGTAATAAAGCTTGACAACTGTAGAGGTAGCTCGGCGTCGATAATGAACATGCCACACGCGCTCATTTTCATAAATG
The DNA here is from genome assembly GCA_916701695.1 of Agrochola macilenta. NCBI lineage: Eukaryota > Metazoa > Arthropoda > Insecta > Lepidoptera > Noctuidae > Agrochola > Agrochola macilenta. The sequence goes on along the minus strand of OU753572.1, from coordinate 3,394,684 downwards.
ATGCCTTCTGTACGCGTTGGATGTTCTTGTAAACTCTTCTTTCAGGATCTAAAATGAAAAATAACTGTAAGGGCATAGAACTAAAGTGGCATCATAGCCATTTTGATTTTTCGTCTAAGTTTTCAGCGATAGGCCATTTTCATAAATTAAGATCACTACACGTTTGAAAAAAGGCTGCGTTGTTAGTGATTCTTCCGAAGTCCGTTAAACCAAACAGTTTTAGCAAAAAAGTGTTTAAAGCCTTTTATTACATCATGATTGGGAGAAGTCGTTTTATCTCGGCAAAAATACCTACACAGTTTGACTAAAGCATGTCGGTAGCTTATGTCAATCTAATATGGTCGGCTCTCACTTTGTCTAGGTCCTGACATATAAGTGTTAGAAGTACAAATTGGTATAAAAAAATACAAACCAGAACAATGCCTTGACTTCATGAGCATTACACACGTACTCTGAACATCTCTCATTGCTGCATAGAATCTCTCACATTCTACGCATAACCATATGATTAAAATAATAAACTTCATGTTCCATAAATAAGTTGAAATTAGTCGACTAAGAAACTGAAATAGTAAAATGCTAATATTGGATTAATCCATAATAATCAATTCATTCGAATTGGAGATCATCCATTTTGTTTGGCAATTCGGGATTTAGAAAAAAAAATACGGCCACGATTGAATTACATTTTATTTGAATTTTGGCAGTAGTAGAAAAAAATATTTATATGGTGACATCGAATTTGCGAACAAAGATATATAACGATCTTTAAATGTAATAAATTATGTCCTCGCGCCATTTCGTGTAAGAACCCGTATGATTATTATTCCGCTATTTTGAGCTGGGTTATATCACCTGACACATACAACACTGTGAACTAGCGCATTTGTAGAGTCGAGAGTTTATCTGCCAGCAGGACACGTACAGTAATATTTTTTTAAATCGTGTAGAATTATTAATATCAGGCAAGTTCAAGTACATTCGGATCAATATGAACTTCGATTATGTCCACGCCGTCTCTGAGGTGCTCACCACAGTACGTTTACCGTCGCCGACGACGTTCTAATTCTTACTTGATATATATCTCCGAACCCAAATTGTTCTCGACTTTGATGCCTTAGTAAATAATAATGCGTTCTATGTCTACTTTCAAAATATGTCATTATGACATAGAAAAAAAGAAAATAATAGAATATAAAAAAACGCACCCACGATACAGGAAGAAATTCTTAGCGTGGAACAAGGTCCAAAAAAAAAAATGGCTAAAGGAGATCACCCAATCTCCTTTAGCCATTTTTTTTTTTGGACCTTGTTCCACGCTAAGAATTTCTTCCTGTATCGTGGGTGCGTTTACACGATATCCTTTCGGACAAACTCGCAACCCTGGCAGGAGTTGGAGGATTTTTTGAATGACGGAACTTTTAAGTGGATTTTGCTGTTTGCGGGTAATTTGAAATTAATTTGTTAATATTAAAGGTGAAAATTTGTCAGTAAAAAAAAAAAAATTAAAAACATATTATATATATCTATTGTTGCGTTATGTGTTAGATTATTTTATGTGTGAATTAACTAAACCCACTGTATTTTTACGAAAAAACCAATTGGAAAAGTGTGTCTACTGTTTGAAAATTTTGCATGCTGTAAGGTAAAATGTATCGGGGCCATTTATAAAAAATACATCTATATACCTATATTATAAGCAATTATATTATTTTACTTGATTTGATTACTTACTTTAGTGTACTGGCTTAAAGATAACACCATAGAGAGATCCCGCACATTATGGTATGCTGCAAATATCGTATAAAACGCAACCTGAAAACAATATTTTTTTTCAATTTGGCCAGGACTCTATTTAATGTAACTGACAATGCAACATACTTGGCAAAAAGTGACAAACTAGACCATTTTTTCTCTAACGGCAACTCGTTTAATAAAGTAATAAAGCAGGAAATGTATGATACTCAACGCACCCGAGAAGAATCCTAGATTGGACTTATTTCTGAGAAATAGAGTGATAGGATGAACACGGTAGGCGCCCAGGTTTACCTATAGGTAAACCAAACACCCATGTCACTCAAACCCCAGTGAGTCCTATAGGTAAACGGTGGTACACGCGGATAACTCTCTATTTTTACTATAAAAATAAGGGCTAATATGGTCTGTGGGAAGTTTTACTCTATGGATTGATGGATATTCTCGTCAAATAGACATAAAATAATAATCAAGAAATTACAGGTAGCACCAAAAAATTCTGAAAAATGTCGAAAGTGACGTAAAGCGCACGTCAATGTCAAACCGCGGGGCTTGAGTAAACCCTTAGAGCATTTCCTTCGGCTACTACCGGTATTAAGCATTCATGGCGAATTTGCTTTACGAAATCTATACTAATACATATATTTAAGCTGAAGAGTTTGTTTGTTTGAACATGCTAAATACGCCAATAATAACATATAATCATGCCTTGTTTCCCCGAAGGGTTAGGCAGAGGTGTACTCATACTAGGTACACCCACATTTTCCCAGTTATGTATAAGGCCCATGTATTATGGAGCGAGCCTATTGCCATCAACCGGGTAGAAATCTAGACTCCGGGCTGGTACTGGGGAAATTCCTAATGAAAAAACCCAATATCACTTTGCTCGACCTGGGAATTGAACCCAGGACCTCATGCTCAGCAGCAACGCTTGCGACCACTAAACCAACAAGGCAGTTATATCAATAATATTATATTATATTTGGTATATTATATATACTAGATTTTACATCTCCTTATTTTTTACTCCAATATGTGTCTCATGTATGGCCGAAGCTAATTAAATATTTTAGGATATTTGATTATTTGTTTGCTTATGGCAACACTAATAAATGAAAGAAACTTGTCAAATTGTCGCCAGTTGGTTTTATTAAATAGGCTCCTGGCAGCATTTAGGTCAAAAGCCGTCAGTACAGTTGAATCTTGTTTTTATCCAATCTCTATTAAAAAATACACTTACCATTCCTCGAAATGTCACCTCTAAAATCTTGTATGACTCATGTACAGTCAAGTATGTATCAAACATTGTATTCCAGAACTCTCCTACATCTGAATCCTCAGTGTTCCTTGAATTATGGACTCTTTCAATCCACACACGAAGCATTTTTTGTAATAATTTTAAGACTATTATAGCATAAACAACGTTAATATCGAGAAGGAGACTAGTGCAAAGCGACGCATAATCAAAAATACTCATAATGAAAATAAAATTGAAGAAAAGGATTAAACTAATACAATAAATATTGAGGATGCCAACAGAAGTCCAGCTGCACACAATGAAACCTCTGAGTTTATTGCCATTTACTTGTAGGACTCTGAGAGCGTGTTGGATTTTCAAGATCAACAAGATATTGTAGTAACTGTGCACGATATTTGAGAAGCTGCTTACTAAATCCCCGACCAAGTAGATCATGACGTCACTGCACATGCACACATAAAATAAAAAACTGTGAACCTTCCAGTTATGATTATTCTGCACAATGGAAACGATCAATTTAACAAAGCAGGCACAGCGGTATAAGAGCACGCAAACCGCTTGAATGAAGTTGTAACGATAAGTATTAGCGGTGATAATATTGTCACGAATAGAATACTTCGACCGCAAGAATAAACTTTGCATCAGATTCAATGGTCTTAACACTGATAGTATATCTTCTCCAATCTCATTATTATTACGAAGTGTATGTGTAATGATGGAAACAACATTTCGGTTTGCTTTGAAATATGAGAACATGTTTGTTTAACATAACAGTGAAATGCCAACTGATCTAAAACCTAAAGTATTCGATAGGCAAGTATTTTCCTCATATTATATAGACTTTTATGTCGAGTATTTTGTTTCTTATCATTTAGATCCACTTTCGTCATTTATCAAATATTATCCGTAACTGCTGTTGTGATCAAAATAGATATTTTGAATGACTTAAAATAATTAATTTCTAATAATAATTTAATACGAGTAATGACCGAAGATGAAACAAATGACTGAATTCTATTGAACCAACAAATAAATTTTGAAAATGGACGATTCGAACTGGCATCCCCAAAACGGAAACTTAGACTTGCGACATATCTCATTTAAAAGGTCTTGGCTTACTGTTCATTCTTTCTTGTTCTGTTCTCTTCTATGGCGATGGATGACCATCAAAAATATGGGTTTTCTGGGAAAACAATAAAATGTGGTCGTATTCTGTAGTAGACAATAAGTTTGATTATTAAAATTTAAAAATGAAAAGTACAAACAAGTATAGTATAGCTTAGAAGTGTAACTTTGCCTACCCCCTACCCCCCCCCCCCCCCCCCCCCGTTTGCGTATTTCACGTCTATGCGGGGAACCATTAAATACCTAACTTCCGAAAAGTTTGGGTGTCTTATACATCTCAGCATGACATACTCTCAGCCGCCAGGGCACATTCAAGTCAATCAAAGACGTACCCAGTAAATGGTAGCTGTAAAGTATGTACATAGTGCTCACACATGTGCTATGCAATTATATAATACTAAAAGACTGAATTTATACAATCTAATGATAGTTTTACAATCTTCAGCAGCTCCAACAATATTTTTGAATGGTAATCAATTAGTTTATGCGCCCTTGTGGAGCTGGACCAGCGTTGAGCCAAGCATTTTTGTCATCGATGTAATCCCCCAACTTGTAATATGCTTGGCTGCATAGTGTGCGTTTTATACAAGATTTAAATTTTGTTTCATTCAGTTGGAGTATGTGGGGAGGTATTTTATTGTAACATTTCAAACAGTACCCCATGAAGGATGAGTCTACTTTAGCCAGTCTGAAACCCGGTTGAATTAATTGGTCCCTATTTCTAGTCCTATAATTATGTCTATCACCTCTTTTACTGAAAAGACTTAGATTTTTCCTAACGTACATGATGTTTTCATAGACATATTGACAAGGTACCGTCATGATGTTAATATCTTTAAACAGTTCCCTTAGAGAATCGCGTCTGCGGAGGCCATATATTGCTCTGATGGCTCTTTTCTGCAGAATAAAAATAGACTCGATATCTGCAGCCCGTCCCCATAGTAAAATACCGTAAGACATGATACTATGAAAGTAACTGAAATAGACTAGCCTCGCGGCACCTACATCAGTAAATTGACGGATTTTTCTCACAGCATATGCTGCTGAACTTAGCCTGCAAGAGATGTTAAATGAGGACCCCATTGCAGCCTTGAGTCGAGCGTGATCCCCAAGAAAACAGTTTTATCGACGAATTCTAATTTCTCCCTGTTCAATACTATGTCACAATCACTACTTTTAACATTAGGTAAAGCAAATCTAATGCATTTAGTTTTATTCCCATTTAATACTAAATTATTAGCAGTGAACCAATTTTGGACCTGCAGTAGGGCGTTATTTACGTCGTCAAGATTTGATGCACGTCTATTTATCTTAAAAATTAGAGAAGTATCGTCAGCAAATAACACCATTTGTGGTTGGGTTTTTAATAAATGGGGTAGATCATTTACATATACTAAAAAGAGGAAAGGACCCAATATCGAGCCTTGTGGGACACCCATTTTTACTTTTAGACCGAGTGAATTGACCCCATTACTTTGAACTTGCTGTTGTCTATCATTTAAAAACGATTTTACCAAAAAGTTTACCTAGTCCGTAATGCTCAAGTTTCAAGAGTAAGGTCTCATGATTTACGCAGTCAAATGCTTTTGAGAGGTCACAAAAAATTCCTATGGCATCTTGGGCCTCCTCCCACGCTGTAAATATGTGTTTTAATAAGGTGACACCGGCGTCAGTCGTACAACGTCCTTTGGTGAACCCATATTGCTGATCGTGTAAAATTTGGTTAGTGTTAAAATGATTAAGCATTTGATTGAGCATTACCTTTTCGAACACCTTGCTGAATACCGGCAGCACGGATACAATTAATTAAAACAAATAGTGGTCATTTCTGCAAACAAAATGTGGAGTCATTTTTAAGGTATTTTTTATGTTTATAAAACTATAAGTATTAAAGTGAACAGTCGATAAGGTATTTTTACTATTGGTAGTTGTCTATGACGGTCATTATTCGATATAATACCAAGCAATTGATGAATATTTTAAATCATACAAGTGACGAGGTTCTCTATTTGTGAGAAAAAAACGCAAATTTCATAGGTGGGAACCCAATATTAAACTTCATGTTCGTTATTCAGATATCTACAATGTATTATTTGTTCCTTTTCGTACAATTAGCTACTACAAGCTGGTAAAACACTGCGGTTGTAAAACCATCATTCACATATTACAGATACACAAACTGTAGTACAATAATAATGTAATTAGTAATAAAGCTTGACAGCTGTAGAGGTAGCTCGGCGTCTATGATGAACAAGCCGCACGCGCTTATTTTCTTGAATGATGCCTTCTGTACACGTTGGATATTCTTGTAAACTCTTCTTTCTGGATCTAAAATGAAAGAAAAAACCGTAATGGCATAGAACCAAAGTGGCAGAATAATAATAATAATAGTACAGGGATAATCGTCGGTTGGTGCCTCATTTAATTAAAACGCCTAACGGGCCTCTCCGAGTTGGCTTCGGCCCCTCGTTCGCCTTCCAAAGGTCCGGGACTGGGGTCCCGAGAAACGTAAATGAAAAAAGAATAATAATATACCCATTTTGTTTTTTCGACTAAGTTTTCAGCGAAATGCCATTTTCATGAATTAAGATCGCTACACGTTTGAAAAAACCCCTCCTATCCTCTTCCTCTATCTACCTATTTAAAAATTTGCTGTGCCGACAGGGTCCATAATTGTTTCTATTATATTTTTATTTACCACCTACACCACTATTATGTAATTGTACATTATGGTTTGCAATAAACGTTTTGATTTGATTTGATTTGAAAAAGGCTGCGTTGTTAGAGTTATTCTTCTGAACTCCGTTCCAAACAGTTTTAGCAAAAAAGTGTTTAAAGCCTTTTACTACATACATGATTGGGAGAAGTAGTTTTGTCTCGGAAAAAATACCTACACAGTTTGACTTAAGCATGTCGGTAGCATACGTCAATCTAATATGGTCGGCTCTCACTTTATCTAGGTCCTGACATATCAGTGTTAGAAGTACAAATTAGTATAAAAAAATACAAACCAGAACAATGCCTTGACTTCATGAGCATTACACACGTACTCTGAACATCTCTCATTGCTGCATAGAATCTCTCACATTCCACGCATAACCATATGATTAAAATTATAAACTTCATGTTCCAGAAATAAATTGAAATTAGTCGACTAAGAAACTGAAATGGTAAAATGCTAATATTGGCTTAATCCATAATAAATTCATTCGAATCAGAGATCACCCATTTTGTTTGGCGATTTGGGATTTTAAAAAAAGTTGACGGCTAGAACTAAAATAAAGGTATCAAAATATTTAGTATTCTTATTACAGGTCTACATAGTATGATCGTCATCTTGTACTATGACGTAATCTAAAAAACCTACCGGTGTTTGTAAGGGCTCGCCTAGGTGCCTAGCCAAATCGAGAAATTAGTTGACTGTCATTGTGTGTGCACAGTAGCCAAGACTTTTTCTGCCAGCAAGACACGTGCAATAATATTTTTTCATTGCACTCCTGCCACTTTCTAAATAATCAGCCATAGTATAAAAGTAAAAGACGATAGAAAACTATTCTAAATTAAAGCTAGGCTAGGCTCGCTAAGGGCACCCCCTGTGAAGTACGAACCTCGGCTTAGGGCGTCGCTGAGGGGAGGACAGCAAGATGGGACAAGCTGGATCAATGATATATTATTATTAATAGGGGAGTTTAAAGTTACTGGCTCAGCATCGACGCGGGCTGGCGCATCGTCGAGCAAGGGTCGAGGGGGAGTTGTCGACGTTCTCATTTTTCTCATGTTGATCCATGTAACTGGAGAAACCTCGACTCCTGTCATACAGGATGTCCTAGTTCAGAGGTTGAGACCTCATTGATGTAATGTGTACAGAAGTTTGGAAATAAATTACTATTACGACGAGTATTACTATCTGATACATATCTCCGAACCCAAATTGTTCTCGAATTTGACGCCTAAGTAAAAAAAAAAACCATTCATGTGTACTTTTAAAATATAAATTACAATTAAAGGCCTCCAAAACAAAAAAACCAGGTACCAAAACATAATAGGTGATCGCTTTTGGTTCAGTAAGTTTTAATATTATATACTGGGTAGTTCTTTAGCCTGGAAAAAAAAATATCCTAGCATGAACTGATTACGAAACCAGGTGGGGCACTACAGTTATGCCTTTTGCGGATAGAGATATGCTGATGAGACACATCCCGGGCTGTGAAATCATACCTTAGACATTGAATGGTCACTACGACCGACCTTTACGAGGCCACTGATAATGTAGTCGATGGGCAAGCTGTACAAAGCTATTATAAAAAAACTATCGACCCGCCCCTCCTTTGCATAGATGCATTATACTGATGTGGCGATAAGTTGTCAAAAAATGAAGATTCCTGTGCCATAGATATCTAAGTTTAAATATTAATGTATTATACTGCCCTGCTAAGCCGAAAGGCGCTATCTTTGAGATAAGGTCTTTTAGTTTTTTTATACCATTCAATAGCTATAAAAATTTCGCATCTAATGGTATAAGCCAAATAGCGCTATCTAACTTAAAACATAAAAAATACCACTAAGAAGTTATTTTTTATCCTTAGGTTTCCTTAAATTACAATTTGTAAAAAGTAAATTTTCTCAAAACTTACTCCGATTGAGATAGCGCCTTTCGGCTTAGGGTAGTATACACATCATAAAAGTTATAAACATATGTGGTGAAAACCACATCAAAATCAGTTCAAAAGAAATAAGAACCGAATAAATAAGAAATTAGCACAGATACGAAAACCTTCTTAGTTTTATGCTATTAATATAATATAACTGGTAGTTCTTGGTAGTCAAATAGTTTATTAGTATTTATTTATTTATTACTACTTACTTTAGTGTAGCGGCTTACAGATAACACCGTAGAGAGATTCCGCACATTAAGGTATGCTGCAAATATCGCATAAAATACAATCTGAAAACAAAAACATTATTTTTCTATATGACCATACTTAATGTAATTTATGACAATGGCAATATATTTGGCAAAAAGTGACAGACTGGATTTTTTTTCTCTATAGGTGCCGTTTAATAAAGCAGAAAATGTATGATGCTCATTGAGCATCATACATTTTGAGCATTGCTCAACGCACTCGTGAAGAGCCCTAGATTGGACTTACTTCTGACAGATGGAGTGATAAGATTAACTTAATTAAGTATTAATGGCGTATTTGCTTTACTAAATCTATACTAATATAATATGAAAGCTGAAGGACACTTTCACATTAGGACATCAGCAGCGCGATAGTAGCTTGACAGAAGCAGATGCCTTCACATTATAAAAACAGCCGCGCGACAGCAGCGCGGCGGCCGCACAGCAGTCATCAGGAGTCCGTATGGATTGAGGAGCTATGTCTCATATTTGAACCGAAAGTAATAAATTATTATGGGGAAAGAACTACAAGATATCTAGTCCCAAGAGTATTTAATAAAATAGATCTGTTAAGACAAAACCCTAAAGTAAGTGAAGGTATGTTAAAGTCAAAATTAAGGAGTGTGTTTCTCGATAACGAAATTTAATTTAATTAATTACATTGTTTGTGTATAACGAATAGCAAGCGCTTCTCGCCATCAAACTGGATAGTTTGGCGAGTAAAACTGTAAAAGCAACAAATAATGTACCGATGATTGAGAATAATAAAAAAAAATCGTTTACACCCAATATACAAGTAGAAAAAAAAAACCCGAAAAAAAAAAGAAAAAAAAAAAAATAATACTGCCAATATTTAGTAGTAAATTAGCCGATTTTGTAGGCCTGATCCTGGAATTTGTAGTAAAACCCTTAAAAAGTTACAGGACGTTTAAAATAAATAAATATTATTATTTTTATTGTTTATTACAAATAAATATTTAAAGATATTTGATTATTTCTTTGCTTATGTCAATACTAATAAATGAAAGAAACTTGTGAAATTGTCGCCAGTTGGTTTTAAATATGCCCCTGGCAGCACTTAAGTCAAATGCCATCAGTACAGTTGAGTCTTGTTTTTACATATTTTCTATTTAAAAATACACTTACCATTTGTCGAAATGTCACCTCTAAAATCTTGTATGACTCATGTACATTCAAGTATGCATTAAACATTATTTTCCAGAACTCTTCTCTTTCTGAATCTTTGGTATTTCTTGAATCCTGGACTGTTTCAATCCACACACGAAGCATTTTTTCTAATAATTTTAATACTACTAAAGCATAAACAACGTTAATATCGAAGAGGAGACTAGTGTAAAGCCTCGAATAATCAAAAAAATTCAAAGTGAAAACAAAACCGAAGAAAGCGATTAAACTAATAGAAAAAATATTGAGGATGCCAACAGAAATCCAGCTGCACACAATGAAACATCTGAGTTTGTTGCCATTTACTTGTAGGACTCTGAGAACGAGTTGGATTTTCAAGATCAACAAGATGTTGTAGTAACTGTGCATGATATTTGAGAAGCTGTTTACTAAATCCCCGACAAAGTAGATCATGACGTCACTACACATTATCACATAAAATAACAAACTGTGAACCCCCCCATTACGAATTTTCTCCATAATAGAAACGATCAATTCAACAAAGCAGGCACAGCGGTATAAGAGCATGCAAACCACTTGAATGAAGTTGTAACGATAAGTATTAGCGGTGATAATATTGTCACGAATAGAATACTTCGACCGCAAGAATAAACTTTGCATCAGATTCAATGGTCTTAGCACTGATAGTACATCTTCCCCAATCTCATTATTATTACGTAGTGTGTCTGTAATAATGGAAACAACGTTTGTTTTTGCTTTGAAATACGAGAACATGTTTGTTTAACTTAACGATTCAATGTCAATTGAACTAAAACCTAAAAAATTCGATAGGCAATAGGCAATTTTTCTCATAATAGAGTTTTATATCGAGTATTTTGTTTCTTGTTATTCAAATTCACTTTCGTCATTTATCAAATGTTATCAGTAGCTGCTGTTGTGATCAACAGAGATATTTGAATGACTTACAATAATTAGTTGCTAATCATGTAGTACGAGTAATGACCGAAGTTGAAACAAATGATTGAATTCTATTGAATCAACTAATGATTTTAAAAAAATAATTTGTAGTTAACCATAACATAACGTCACGCCTGTTTTCCTCTGCAGGGCTAGGCAGTGGTGTCCCTACAGACATAGTACACAACCATATCACTGTGTCATCCACCTTATGAATTCAAGCTACGCTTGCCGATGAAGTTAATTTATAATTCAGTTTTATAAATGATAGCCATTAATTGCCTTAATATTTATCAGTATATTTTATTTTATTTGATGGTGTTTATTTTATCTTGTGGTGGAAATAAACACGAATTAAATGGAAAAGAAAAAAACAATTGTATAAAGAAGTAATAAAGCTTGACAACTACAATCAATGACTTACTATTCTATTTAAAGGGTATCTGTGAAGTTGTTCTGTTTGCAGATGATACCTCTCTGATTTTGACAATGTAAACAGTGCACTCTCAATGGTTACGGATTGGTTTACCACAAATAACCTAGTTGTCAATGCCAAGAAAACGAAATGTGTAAAGTTCGCCCTACCAAATGTTAGGAATGAAATCTAGGACCCAACATCATCTTAGATAAAGAGGTGCTTGAATATGTACACTCGGCAGTTTTTCTGGGCATAACAGTAGATGCCAAACTTCAGTGGGGCCCACATTATCGAGCCTAGCGGGAAGGCTCAGTTCGGCCGTCTGACTGAGTGAGTGAGCTCGGTTAGTCTATTTTAGTTATTTTCATAGAGTTATATCCTACGGTCTTCTGCTGTGGGGCAAAGCTGCTGATATTCAAAATATATTTTGTCCTTCAGAAACGAGCTGTTTGAGCTATTTACCAGCTAGGTGCCAGAGTTTCTCTGAGAGATTTTTTCAAAGATATTGGTATCCTCACGGTGGCATCTCAATTCATCTTCGCCAACATCTTATATATTAGGCAAAACTATACACTTATTCACTAAAAACAGTGATTTTCACAATGTTAACACTAGAAATAAGGACAAACTACGAGCTCCCTTTCACCGGCTTCATAAGGTTCATAACTCTTTTGTTGGGCTTGGTATAACCTTTTAAATAAGCTACCCTTTTCTTTGCTAGATTTGCCTTTTAATGCGTTTAGAACGAAGCTAATATCCAAGCTTTGGTGAAAGGCAACTATTCTATCAACGACTACTTAAATGATAAGAATAGTTGGTCGCTGTGATTAACTCAAATAAATGTTTATGTTCTTTCTCCAGGTTACCTACTGATGAGTTTATATAATTGTTTATTTTATTTGACTTTATATATATAAGTCAAGTTATTTTAATTTTATTTTTATTTATTGTTGACATAATCTACTCATTACATTGTTTTTTTTTATGAGTTGTATTGCAATATGTGGTTAGCTAGTGACCTCGACAATTGATCATATTATTTATTGTTATTAATAATTAACTGTTTGTTTATTTATTTTACCTCGATGGTCCTAGTTTATCATTAATAACTTCCAGTTACAACTATACGTAAGCGGGCACGCCCTTTATGCCTGGAGGCTTTTATTTAGATATTAAGTTCTGTTTACATTTAGTTTTTATTTCTGCCTGCACGCGTAGCATGAGCACAGTTTTGTCGACGGAAGAGTAGACAAAAATGACGTTCCGTGTAGACAGTACGACGGTAGTAAAGTAGAAAGAGTCAACTGCACTTTTTACGAAATTCACTCTGACATAATTCGACTCAGAATTCTTTGTTTTGTCATAGGACTTTTTTTCTGTTTGATTCCCTATTTTTACTAATAAGTCACGTATATAAAGACAACTACAACAACATTATTCTTAAAATGACGAGTATCGTGTTTTGGAACAAAAAATATTACAGTAATATTGGCCCCTTTCCTTGGTAATGCCCTATTAACTAAATGATGTAAAATAGGAGAAGATAGCTTGATAGATTAGACTAGATAGATTGTTCTCCTATTAATTATTATCACAGCTTTGCGTTCTTCTGTATAATCATGATTTTGTAGTTATCCGCTTATACTTTGTGGCCGTCAAGTAGAAAGTTTTCTACTGTCTTTAGCATGGCAATTACAAAATCAAATTGTCTTCACTACTGTCAGTTGTCAGTGTGATTTTGACAGTTTGGGATAGAAAACTTTCTTCTGCATTATTCTACATATAAAAGGACCTAGACAAAGATTGTTAGAAACGTAAGACAAAATGACAGATTGTAGAAAGATTTCTACGGTGCGATGTCAAAAATGGAGAAACGAAATGTCACTTTGTATAGAAAGAGCTGTGTCTATTCTTCGTAGAAATAGATAGCGTCATGCTACGCGTGCTGAGTATAGTTCTCGATGATTTTGGCGTGTGCTAGCTAACATATGGCTAATAATTTAAATTATGTTCCGTGTTGTGTTGTTGCGTAATGTAAATTATTTGAATACTATTATAAATAATCTTTTTATTTTTCTTCTAACTGAACAGACAGCTGTGCTGCTGGGGAGTTTGTTGCACCACTTCTTCTTCCCAGCTAAATAAACTGACAACTGAGGGAAACTGACGCGGCGTCTGGCGTGGCGTGATACGCGGACTCGTGGTGAAGGGAGGGCGTTTTGGGGGTCTGTCTTATGTAATTTTGACGTTCGAAAAGTGCTGATTCTCAGCCTAGTTTGAATAAATGACGTTTGAATTTGTTTTTTTTTTTAATTTGATGCCTATGTCCAGAAGTGGACGTCTTTTCGCTGAAATGATGACGATGATGATATTTTTCCTTTTCCTTAGGTTCATCTAATATAAGTACATCCATAATGTCGTAAAACCTTTACTCCATTTATTAAAACAATAAACAAATAACGTAATACGACTTGATATTAAACAGTCAATGAAAAAATCGTGAGAAAAACGTAGGGTGCAAACATTGCAATCAATCCCTTAGCTAAATAAAAATCATTGCAGCTAGGTAACAGTGAGATAACAGTATTAAACATTAGAACTACAAATACTTAAACTGTAACAACACAACAGTGTGAGTGGTGATAACGTTTAACAGTCGTAAAGGTAGCTTGGCGTCTATGATGAATAAGCCACACGCGCTCATCTTCCTAAACGATCCTCTTTGTTCCCGTTGCATGTTCTTACAAAATCTTCTTTGTGTAACTAAAAAATATAAATGGTCAATATTTATTTATTTTATTTTACAGATAGCTTACATACTAATAACACAATAAAAATCATTCATAGGTAGGAAAATTTGCTAATTACAAGCTTCCACATGTATACTTCTAGTAACAAATACTTTGCGTTGACTAAATGTTCGTTAACAGCGAATTGCAAACCAATAAAAATAAATAAAACATTTATAGTTTGATAAAAACGTAGACATAAATAAAAAAATAGTTAGTCAAGTCGTGCAATATCAAAACAGTTAAGTCATATATTAGCACCTACATAACATTACATCAGATATCACAAACCGAAACATTTAGTAGTTATTCATGACTATCCCCAAAATATTCCTTGTTTAGGATCTTTTTAATATTGTGTGCGCTGGTGCAAAATAGATCGATCTCCAGTTGCGATGGTAAACTATTGAAGGCTTTAACACTACGCATGGAGAAGGCGTTGCGCCTGTAATAATTAATGGATAAAATATAATGGATTACTCTGGCAAGTTTAAGTTTTCCAGTATCGAAAAGTATATTATCATACATTTATCTGCAGCCTAATGATCTAAGGTGGTCGTAGTGCTTGCGTACTCATAATCTGTCTAGCCTGTTCCGTCGTCTTCCGGTTTAACCAGATACAGCTGAATGGTGAATGCTAATATTTTACATGAACCAACTGCCTATTTGACCTCGACAACACGATAATGGAAGAAGACGACTGAACGGACGGACGAATTGTCTGTTTGCAAGTGCAACTTATATAGGTATATAGATCATATTAGGAACCTGAACAATCTCGTGACGTCATAAACATCAAACAGGCACAGTGTACATCTTTCATTGCTGTATAAAACTTCTCAATTGCCGCACTTAACATAATTTGCAACAAAATGTTTTTGACAAGCCATGAGTGATACGATATTGCAATTATGACGATCTGTAATGTAAAAAATTATAAAAACAGATTGTTTCTCCAAAATGAGTACAACGAATTCAGTAGTTTGACGCTCTACGACTAATGGCACAATACCAGAAAGAAAATATTACGTACTAGATTGAACAAAAAAGTACTTACTCACATTTTCACGTTTTATCAAATCTTGTAAGGGTAAGAAAACTGCCAAGTTACTCAAAAAATGGAATGCTGTGTATGATGTATAAAAGATTATCTATAAAATAAAAAATAAAAATTATTAATACGTTGCTCGTTACGTTTAGGCCACAGAATAAAAATGTAATTAATAACTTTCATATGGACGCAACAGATTTAAAAAAACTTACATATGTTCGAAACGCTTTCTCTGCAATCTCATATGCCTTTTGAATATTAAGATACACATTGAACATCATTTCCCAATACTTTTCTTCTGCATCTTCACATTTAGATCTTTGAAACTCTGCAATCCACCCTCGAAGTGCTTTCTCCAATAACTTCATAATCAATATCACATACAAAATATTCACGTCAAAAGCTATAACGACTTCCGCTGATATAACATCGAAAATAGTATCGTTTTCACAATAAAAATACATGTGGAGATTTTTACCAATAAAGTAAATGTTCAAAATAATGATGGTACCCCAACTAAACATGATTAATCTTTTGAAATCTTTGCCATCAATTTTGAGAGTTGTATACACAAGTTGGATTGTTAATACCAACTGTATATTAATAAAGCTCTGCATGAAATTTGTGTAGTTTAGACAACTACACAAATTTCATGCAGATAAGAGGCCGGTTGAGTAGAAAGCCAGGTCAAGAATGCGGCTCACATAAATTAACGATCAGGATAACTTTGTCAAGTCCACGTTAGATGTGATGATAAAGGAAGAAACATGGACAGTAAGGTATATGAGCTTGCAACAGATCCCTATCAAGTTGAACAAATAACTGTTGAAAGTGATAAAGTTGTCGCAGATCGTATACTTTTTACAGATGAATAAGGTTTGCATCAGATGGAATGGCCAGAGTAATGTAAGTAGATTTTTTCCAATTAAATTGTTGAATGGTACTTCTTTGTATCGAATTGTTGAAACACTTTTGACGAAAATAAAATTCTGTTTTGATTTAACATCGTTTTTAAAACACGTACACATGTTTGTTACTCTATACAGTTTGTTGTTTATTGATGTAGCAGGACATGGCAATCAATCTAGTAATTCGATTACGCGTTAGTAATGCTTAAATAAAGTAATTCAATTATTTTTCTATTCGATTAAAAAGTAATCACTTTGGGCTCTAGTGGTTGGTAATATACAGAATGTGAAGGAACATTTTTTATAATTTTGACAGTGATTTGATTGCATCCCTAATCTACGTACAAACAACAACAAATCAAGCAACGCTTAAAACTTTTTCCACACAATTCAAGCATGTCACCGTTAAGAGGAGGCTCCCTAAATTGTATGTTAATTTGCATTAATATTCTAGAACAGCCACTCACGCACACAATCAAAATGGAACTTTATTATACACACGGTGGAGCATACGGTGGAGGCCTGCCCGGCTTGGGCGGGGCACCACCGTGTCCTTGTGGAGGCGATCGGCGGCAGTGATCTCTCGCGTCCGGCCCTGGTCCACGTCATCGTACGGAGCAAGAGGGCGTGGGATGTCGTCACCTCCTTCTGTGAAGCAGTAATGCTCGCGAAGGAGGAGGCGGAACGCGTGAGGGAGAGGCGAATTTCGCGCCCTCACCCCTTAGGCGCCGCAGGAGACGCCCTGAGCGTCGGGAATCGCAGGCCGATTCCCGGCCACCGCAGGCGCGGGCTTGCGGACGGTGAGCAATGGGTAGCTCGCCGTCTGATAAGGACCAGGCCCAGGTCGACAGCGCGTTGTGTTCCACGTGTGCCTCAAAGAGATGTCAGCGATAACAGAAGGGGTCTGCTAGGACCAAAGCCTGCCGAGGTCGCGGGAAAGTCCGAAAAGGATACCGTGGCCCCTGGCAACGTACAGGCAACTAACAGAACACGGGTGGGTTTTACGAGCAGTCAGCAAGAGACATGCCCTCTCGCTCCGGCCAGAGCGGGAGAAGCTATTTGATAATTTACCAACCTAAAAAAAAAAAGGTGGTCCGTGACCGAAGTTTTGCTTTTAACTCACTTGCGCCGAAGGTGCCACGATTTAAAAAAAAAGTCGTCTTTAGACGCTGTCGGCGATTCCGTGCTCTGTGGGTCCATCTTTAATTTTACAATTAGTTGGCCACCTACGTAGTTAGCAACGAATATATGACTCATATTACGTATGATCGTTATGAACTTATCAATAAATACGAGTATAATATAGATCTGTATCTGATAAAAGAATATTAAACACCATTGACTGAAGTCTATAATAGTAAATTACTTGCTTATCGATTGACTTTAGTTTTCTAGATCATAACAATTCTAACAGCCTTAATAGTCAACTGCCTGATATTAGGCATGTTTTCGTATTTCAAGAACTTTTCAAAGTCAAACAGAAACGCTGCTATAATCGAGAATGTATCAACAGCATCTTCTAACGATATGCTATGCAACAATGTGATTGAAAAAGATTTACAATCGGTCCTAAGGCCGTTGAATCTGATGCAAAGGCTTTTCTTCTGCGCGAAGTATTCTATTCGTGACAACATTATCATAATTATTTTTATAATTTAATTAGAATATTTTGCACGTTTATATTTCGATTTGCCTATTTGTATAATTTGATAATTAATATTAATAAAAATAAAAGGCAAAACATTTTCTTATATTCTTTGAGCCGTTCCCTTGACTTTTTCGTATTTTTGATCGGAGATTTGATGAACAACGTCTCAAACATCAAGCATTTCTACTACAATATCTTGTTAGTCTTGAATATCCAACACGTTCTCAGAGTTCTTCAGATAAATGAAAAATAATTCAGAGGTTTTATCATTTGCAACTGGACTTGGGTTATCTTCCTCAATATTTTTTGTGTTGGTTTTATCCTTTGTTTTTGTTTTTTATTCGACTTAGATGTTTTCGATTATATAACGATTTACGGCTGCATTGCTTACGATATGAATGTTGTTTATGCTATATCACTATTAAAATTAATAGAGAAACTGCTTCGTGTGTGGATTGAAAATGTTCAAGACTCAAGAACTAGCGAAGAGTCCGAAAGAGAAGAATATTGGAATTTAATGTTTGATGTCTACTTGATTATGCAGGAGACTTACGTGATTATAGAGACGACTTTTCGACACATGGTAAGTAGTTACCAAAAACCGATTGAAAAATAAAAAACAACGGCAAAGTAGAAATTGAGAACGGCAAAAGAAGATAATAGCAAACATAGGTAATTTAAGGAATTAAAGTCCCTGTGGACCGTTTCAACAAAATGTCGTTGGAAAGATCCACAAGTAGTTTCATTATCAGCAATGACTGATACAGAAGCGTTAAGGTTAAGGTGGTGGATTTGCTCGTTTTTTGACCATCAAAACATATGATCAAACAAACTAGAGAAACTTAATGTGTAAGCAAGAAATGATCGACATTGTATTTTGTCGATCGCCACTGTAGCTCGTTTTTGCCGATTAATTAATCAACAAGTGATGCTCGATTTTAACATTGATATTAATATTTATCGATTGTTATTTATTAATATATACTTTATTGTACACCAGATTATACATTACATAAAGAAAAAGTAATACACTACAAAATATACAATGCAACAACAACAACAACAGCAACTTCATAAAATCGAGTAAATCTTTAAGAAGCTGACAGATTTTTTTTATTAATTAATGTTTGTGCACAATGAAGGTACAAAGGCGGACTTAATGCTTTAGGCATTCTCTGCCAGTCAACCAAGGTCAGACGAGAGATAGTAAGGTGCATTGTTAGAGAGAAAAAAAATAAAATAAAAATGTTATTGATTGTCAAAGTACAGCATATCGAGTGGCAATAATGATCGCGAAAATCTTTAAGCACTTGACCATGCCAAAAAACACGTGCGAAGCGAACTTTTCCAAATCTGGCATTGACGCATAATTTATTAAAATAGCTTGTAAAAATAAGTCATAGGTCTCCTGTTCGAACCCAAGGCACGCACCTCTGACTTTTCAGATTCATGTGCGTATTGTATAATTATCACTTGCTTCAAAAACGGTGAAGGAAAACATCGTGAGGAAACCGGCATGCCTGAGAGATATTTCTCGACGGCATATGAAGCCAAGTCAGAGGCCCGTGGGCGGCTTTTAAACTCTGACACCAGGTTAGTCATGAACCACATGAAAAGAAGAAGAAGAATTAAAAATAAAAACTATTTGTTTTCATACGAGTATATCGTACAATATATTATGAGCATGTTTAATGTAAATACGAGTATTATTATATAGTTATGTAAATTTTTAATTTTCAGATCGTATATTATACGATATTATCCTTTTACCTTAGTTTGCATAACCAAGTAATGGTATTGACTTTACGAGGTGAAACTTCAATGAAAGTAAGTATTCGGATAACTCTTCTGCAGTATACTTGGGTTCAGCATAAAATGTTGTTTCTATTATTTTTAACTTATACTAGCTTTCGCCCACGGATTTGCCCGCGTGGAGGTCGAAAATTATCCCACGGGATATTATAATATATTATATTATAAGGATAGCTTTAGTATGTTCCCAGGTTATAAGCTTTTCTTACCGGTCAGCCGTCAAATTTCTACCACAATCCATCCATCTTTCCTTTTGCTTCTCCCTTCATCATAAACATTCATCACTATCTTAGCCACAATGTGCGTTTAATTCGTCACATTGCCCATACTAAGAAAAACGGATCGCTTTCAAGTTACTTCTTCGTTTTTTCTTTTTCGTCACTCTTCACATCCATCTCAGAATCTTCTTGTAGTATCAGTTTACTAATCAATATGCGTGCTTTGTAAAAAATTGCTGATTCTCAGCCTGATTTGAATAAAAGAGTTTTGAACTTATACATTGCTTTGAAACAAACCGATGTTTTATAAGGTAAAATATGCCCGTTACTATTGCAGCATACTATTCGACTATTTCTTACTCAATCATGGAACATGAAATTCATCATCGTACTAATAAGCATGTGCGTGGAATGTGAGAGATTCTATGCAGCCATTAGAGATGTACAGACTACCTGTGTAATACTTATGAATTCAACAAATTGTTCTGGTAGGTGTTCTTTTCATGATAACATCATAAAAGATGAGCACCAAAGATTATAATTGATACCTTCTGGCATTTCATTAGTATCAACCTATTTAGACAAAGCAGCGCAATGCATCGTCTGTGAAAATTGATGATGAAATTGTTTTGGTTTTGTTATTTTTCTAAACAAAACCAGTTGGTAGTCCCGTGCTTTGCAAAGCCTTAAACAAACTATTTTTTGCAGAAATTGGATTAATAACCCCGCTTTTGTTATTATTAAACTATCTTATAACATTTCAGATCCAGAAAGAAAGGTTTACAAGAACATCCAACGTGTACAGACGGTATCATTCAAGAAGATGAGTGCGTGCGGCTTGTTCATCATAGACGCCAAGCTACCTCTACAGTTGACAAGCTTGATTACCTCTTATATTATTGTTTTATTACAGTTCGTGTATTTGTAAATATGTTTGTCTGATATGTAGTAAACGTCAATAATTCTCTTTATTTATTTCGTGATCGTTTAAAATGTCTTCATTTATTTTACGTAAATTTTCCACTGTGATCATCAACGAATAATAATATTTTGTGATAAACTTACATGTAATGCATACAATGAATGATCATACCTAAATAGACCATAAGTAGATTTTATTGTGTTCTTACGTTAAGTGTAAATGTCTTACCTATTGGTTATTGTTGTCGTGTCAACCTTTGTTTTAATTTTGTTTTTGAATTGAGTATTTTCGATGTTATAACTATTCACGGTTGTTTGGCTTTCGATTTTATATTATATAAGCTTTGTCACAATTGAAAGTAATAGAAAAAATGCTTCTTGTGTGGACTGAAAAGGTTTTTAACTTGAGAAATACTGTAAGATGTACTTGGATATTATGTTCGATGCATACCGGAATATACAGGAGACTTATATAAAGAAAAAAGTAAAGTAGGTAGTTGGTTTTCATACATTCAAAGTGAATCAGAGAATCGTTTTTCTGATTCTGACTTCTTGCATATAGTTTTTCGAAAAAGTGTTCATACGTGGGTGTTATTCACAAAAATTGTACATTTGCTTCCCTCTCCGCGTCCAGCTCGATTATTTTTTATTTGCAATATCATTATTAGCTCAATTTTATTCACCCTAATTCTAAAAGTATCTATAATTACAATTTATAATACTCAGTAAGTAAGCGAAAGCAAGATATTCTAATATTTCAGATTTGGGAACTGTGTTCACAGAAATTTCATAGAGAAAACCATGTAACCAAGTACTTTTCAGGTTTTATATTATTATGAGAAAAGAATCGTAGTTGCAGAAGTGAAATTGGTAGAAGGAATTTGTTAAAACTAATTGATGACGGCTATACAAAATATGTTGTAGGTTAGACATGTGCTAAATGTTCATATGTGATATTTCTCCGTTACATTTTTCTATTACGTAACAGATATGAAAATATGAAGCTGCGTATAAAAGGTGTTATAAAATGAACTCGAAGTCGAAGTCGAAGTCACATCATACGCGACTACCGTAAGGCTCGCTCGTGTTTTTTTTTGTCGCACAATGCATAGTAAAACGTTGTATATACAGGTGTGTAAAATGATTTCCGTCTTCAAAAAAATCACCTACCTGCCGCACTTGTAGCATAAATAACAATTTTATCATTACACGATAGCAAGAAAAAACTGAAGCACGATACAAAATCTAAATCATATAAATCTAGAATCTATACTATAGATAGTATATAGGGTGGATTTTTGAGATGGGGCAGTACACACACACTCTACGCTCGACACCGCTCGCGGACGGACGTGCTGCGCAGTGTGTACGAGATTCCTGTTTCCGGCTCAGTGGTTCCTGCTGCGGTTCCTGCAGTGGTTCCCGAGCCGTCTATCGTCGCGCCCTGCGACGAGTTCTTCTATAGTCTGTGGACTATCATCGACCTATTAATTGTTTGTCTTTTTCAAGACACAATTAATAAATATTTCTAAATCAGAGTTGTTTCAAAACGTAATCGTCGCGTTTTTGGCCCCTTCTGGGTAAAATCCACAGTTTCGTGGTTCTCGGTGGAAACCTATACGGTGCCAACGAAACCGAGAGGGTGTTGCCCCAATTACACCCGCCGAACCCCTTCAGGGCTAGGCAATCAGTTGGACGGGTCCCAGTGTTCGGCCTTGGGGGATCTCCTAGTCGACATTGGTGACAGTTTTCCCTTCACAGCGACTCACCTAGTGTCGATCGGGTGTGTCTACACCCGGCACACTAGACTGGTTAGGACCCCGTTGCACAATAAGATAGGCAACGGGCAAAAGCAAGCTTAGGGCTCACCATTAAGTACACAACCTCCCTGTCTATACCCGACAGGGAGGGTTTACACATCCCCGGCCAATCCGCCCGGGGAGTTAGTGTTAGAAATTGTTAGGAGAAATAGGAACCATTCCTCTTATTAATTAAATTAATTAAAGCCATTATAATGGAGGCATTATTGAAGTCTCTTCAAGACGACATTAAGTCGCTTAAAAGCGACAATGCAGCCCTCACTAGCATCCTTAAAAGGATAATTACCGTCTCGCCCTCCCTGAAAGATGAGTTTGGCCCGGAAATCATTGCACTACGACGGCCTACTCAGAAAATTCCCTCCGATCCTATCATCGCTGAAAGCAGCATTGACAGCCCATGCTCTCCCCAGCTAGATAGCCCTCTTAGCCCGCTGATGTCTATGGACACAGACGAACCAGTCGTTTCAACGAAACGCGTCACGACCCCTTACCCGTACAGCTCGGAACCTGAGGCTAGATTTTCTTCTTCCTCCGCTTCATCCCACTCTGATGACGATGGGTTCACCCCAGTCAACGGAAAAGGGAAAAAGCGGAAGAATAAGAAACAATCTTCCACCCAGGCCAGCAAAGTAGTAGCGTTTGAGGATCGTGACTCATTCTCACTTTCCCCGCTATCCCCAACCCCACCCGCTACTTGCACTACCGTAGCTTCCCCCTCCCCCGCCCCCCGCCCGACCGCGTCATCCTCTTCGCAGGATACCCCCTCCCCCGACCCCCGCCCGATCGCGTCATCCTCTTCGCAGGATACTCCCAGCCCACCTAATTCTGGCCCTAAGAAGGTCCCTCCGCCACCACCCGTGTTCATACAGGACAAGGGCAAGTGGACGGACGTCTCTAGATGGTGTTGCGACCAAAAAATCGCATACACCAACGCTAGGAACACCCAACAGGGTATTAAAGTAAATGTCCCTACGTCCCGCGATTATAGGGACCTCACTAGTCTTCTGAGACAGAGAAAGGTAGCATTCCACACTTTCTCTCTCCCAGAGGAAAAACAGACCCGCGTTGTCATCAAAAGGATGCCACGCGAAATATTAGCCGCAGATATTTTAGCCGACCTTCAGTCGCAAAATATTCCAGTCGATGAAGTCCATCGTATGCACCGCGCTAGAGGCGGAGAGCAATACGACATGGTACTAGTTATCTGTCCCCCAGTACAGGGTTATCACCCTATATTTAAAGTTAAATCTATCTGCCACCTCACGGGTCTCGAGATCGAGAAACCCAGGAAAAATGGCATAGTAGGGCAATGTCACAATTGCCAACTCTACGGTCACTCTCAAAAGTTTTGCCACGCGACTCCCAGGTGCGTAAAGTGCCTGGGCGCGCATGGCACTTCTGAGTGCTCCCGACCAAAAGACCGTTCCCAATGCCTCACGCCACCTAGCTGCGTGCTATGCGGGCAAGAGGGCCACCCTGCCAACTACCGTGGCTGTCCCAAAGCTCCCAAGTCGTCATCCCCTAAACTGACCAAGCGCGCAGGCGCCCATCTACAGAGGGAAACTCCCTCAAATTATAGAATCCCATCCTCTCAACTTCCTGAGAGATTAAGCCCTCAGAGGCCCACTCCGTGGAATTACCTCCACCACCAGCAGGCCTTTCCAGCCATGGCTACCTTCCAACCCCCACCCCCCACCATCCCCCCCCTTATGGGCCCCCGTTATCACCCCCCCGCGCCCCTTAATAAGCCCGCACCTGCTCCTATAGCACCGCGTCCGCAACCCGCGAACACTCCCGTAGCCTCTTCTAGCATGCCTCAAAATGTCCTTTCCTCCGCGATGACATTCCTCTCTCCTCGCGCTTTCCAAATGGCCAGTCAACTTGAGGCCGCCCAAGACGCCTGTGATCTCATAAAGATCCAAGCTATTTACAACGCGTATCCAGACATTACGCGTGCTCTGACATCCCGCGCCTCCCATAGAACCCACAATGTCTAACACCATCTTAGCTAGGTTCAAACCCCGATCCCTCATGTTAGGCATCTTCAATGCAAACGGCATTAATGGCCAACGCGACGAGATCGCGAAATTCCTCCGCGATCACCACATAGACGTCTTCCTCTTACAGGAATCCTTCCTCAAACCTAATAAACGAGATCCGTCAATCGCTAACTATCGTGTAGTTCGCAACGATAGGACTCGTTGTCACAAGGGCGGCACCCTTATCTATTATAAAAAAGACCTCTATTGCATCCCCATGGATCCTCCCCCGCTCTCAGTATTAGAAGTCTCCATCTGCCACCTAGGCATGTCAGGCCATCAGCCGATCACCCTTATATCGGTCTACCTTCCTCCCCAACCCACTTCAGAGGACCCCCGACTCTTTGCAAACGATCTCTCTATCTTATTTGGCCTGAGTGACTCCGTTATCATGGCGGGCGATCTCAACGCCAAGCATCCCTCCTGGAATAGTACCAGAACCTCCACCAGAGGACAACACCTGTTTGACCTCTCTGCCTCTATGATTTTTGATGTCATCGCTCCGATGACCCCAACCCACTACCCTCATAACCCTAACCATACACCCGATGTCCTAGACTTGGCGCTCCTTAAGAACGTCAATCTACGTTTAGACTCAATAGAGACGGTACACGAGCTTAACTCTGATCACCGTCCCATAGTCATAAGACTGGCCCCGCGCATAGGTCTCTCCGACCCCAATCAACCTCCCGTCACTAAAAAGGTAACGGACTGGAAGAAAGTAAGCACCCAGCTGAAATCCAACACGTCCACCCAATTAGATAACATCCCCGATCAGTTTGACTCTATCTCGGACACGATGGCCGCGATCGACTCATTCACGGATCACATACAATCTGTCGTGAACGAATGTTCAAGGGAAGTCACAGTGACGGATGACCGTCGCTGGAAGCTACCTGACGATGTACGTAATCTGTTGACTGAGAAGAACGCGTCTATCCGTGCGTACAGTAGCTTTCCCTGCGACGCGAACAAAGCCCATATGCGCTACTTACAGAGAACTGTAAGGAAACGCGTAGCGGAGCTGCGTAACGCGGGCTGGGATAAGATGCTAAGCGAGTTAGAGCCTACCCACCTAGCCTTCTGGGAACTTCAGAGGAAACTCAAGTCCCCGCAAGTCACTTCCATGCCCCCATTAGTACGCCCCGATAAGACCATTGCATTCGACGACGTCGACAAGGCCGAGTGCCTAGCCGACAGTCTAGAAGCTCAGTGCTCACCCAGCTCCCTACCAGTAGACCAAGCTCACCTCGCAGAGGTAGACGCGGAAGTCGAACGTAGAGCCTCTCTCCCTCCCGTAGAAGACCCTGAGAATCCTCTGCCTCCCGTCACTCCAGACGAAGTGCACGATATCATCAAGGGTCTTAAAGCTCGTAAAGCCCCCGGTTCAGACGGACTCACCAACAGAGTGGTCCAGCTTTTCCCTGCCCACTTGATAATGTTATTGGCCACCATCTTCAATGGTGCCCTAAGCAACAATATCTTCCCACAAACGTGGAAAGAAGCCAACGTCATCGGCATCCCGAAGCCAGGCAAACCCAAGTCTGAGCCTTCTAGTTACCGTCCCATTAGTCTGCTCAAGGTTCTCGGCAAAATCTATGAGAGGCTTATTTATAAGCGTCTCAGAGAATACGCCGAGACCAAGGGCCTTATTCCCAACGAACAGTTCGGCTTTCGAACTCAGCACTCTAGCGTGCATCAGGTCCACCGCATCATCGAGGACATAAGCGCTGGTTTCCAGCGCGGCTTGATGACGGGTGCTATCTTCTTCGACATAGCGAAAGCTTTTGACAAAGTCTGGCACAACGGCTTATTATATAAGCTCTACAAACTCGGTGTGCCAGATCGTCTCGTGCTCATCTTACGAGACTTTTTGTCGAATCGCACCTTCCGCTATCGCATCGAAGGAGCTCGCTCTCCTCCCCCCGACCCTTACGCGCGGGTGTCCCTCAGGGCTCCGTGCTATCTCCTCTCATTTTCACGCTGTTCACCAGCGATATCCCTAAAAGTAACAAGGCGCAGTTGGCTCTGTTCGCAGACGTCACGGCCATTTACTATTCAGGCAGAAGCCCCGACGCGATAGCTCTCACTCTCCAAACCGCAGTCGACAAGCTCGGCAAGTGGTTCAGAAAGTGGAGAATCGAGGTCAATCCCGATAAGAGTCAAGCGGTTCTCTTCAAGAAACCGAGACTCAAAAAACTTATTAACACGCTCCCCCGACCAATCACCATGTTTGACAAGCCGATCCCCTGGGAGAAGCGAGCCAAATATCTAGGTGTGGTCCTCGATTTTAAACTCACATTCTCCGAGCACATAAAGCAGGCACGCTCGCGAGCCGCTTTCGCTCTCGGTAGGCTCCACTCCGTTCTCAATGCACGAAGCAAATTGTCACTCAGGTGCAAATTGCGTACCTACACGGCATGCATTAGACCCATTATGACCTATGCGTGTGCCGCCTGGGCACAAGCCAAACCCTACCATCTCCATAAGATGCAGACCCTCCAAAACCGTTTCCTTCGAATGGCGACGGCTTCCCCCTGGTATGTTAGGAACGAGATCCTCCATCTCGACCTTAAAATCCCCACAATAGCCCAATTTCTAAAACGCAATGCAACGCGTTATTTTGATAAAGCCGCAATACATCGCAACCCTCTAGTTGTGAAGGCCGCCAGTTATATTCCCTCTGGAATAAGTAAAATCCGCCGTCCAAGGCATGTTCTCAACGACCCAGATGACCCCATAACCCTCCTCCAGGAGAGCAATAGGGCCACCAGTACAGTAAAGAAACACACACACCGACACACGTTCCGACCTCGCCGCAGAGGTCCGCGACCGCGTCCCTCCCGAGTAAATGATACTCCCCCCCGACCCTTGCTCGACGATGCGCCAGCCCGCGTCGAAGCTGAGCCCGTAGTCTTAAATTCCCCGAATAATAATAATCTATGTTTGATCCAGCCTGTCCCATCTTGCTGTCCTCCCCCCAGCGACGCCCTAAGCCGAGGTCCGTACCCCACAGGGGGTGCCCTTAGCGAGCGTTCGCCTAGTTTTAATTAGAATAGTTTATGCCCCTGGCTGGAGGCTTTAAGTGTAGAAGCTTAAGGCAGCCACAGGAAAGTCCGGTTAAGCAGCTACGACCTCCTCAGAGGTTAACTGCGAGATGCCCTATATAAAAAAAAAAAAAAAAAAAAAAAAAATGGGGCAGTAAGGACAGCTACCTTAACCGTTGTTGCTAGAAGAAAACGGTCTTAGGAGACTGTCCTTAACTTTTTGAGAAATTATGATCTGCATTCACAGATTTTGAAAAAATTGTACAGTCAGCAAGAAAATGGGCAGTTTTCACAAAAACTTTTTTTTGATGCCAATCGATCCTGTTTCTTATAAGGATCAAAAAACTCTACTAGACCAACTGAAGCTCAAACCTCAGTTGGTCTAGTAGAGTTTTTTACTAGAAAAGGCAGAAATCACAAAAAACTTTTCACTTTTTCACCGGACGGTGAACATTGGGTAGCTCGCCGTCCGATAAGGACCAGGCCCGGACCGTTCCACGCGCGCCTCAAAGAGATGTTAGCACAACTGACGGGGTCCGCTAGGACCGATGCCTACCGCGGTCGCGGGAAAGTCTGAAAGGGATACCGTGGCTCCTGGCAATGTACAGGCAACTGAAGGAACACGGGTGGGTTTTAGTAAATAAGAGTCTAACACGCCCTCCCGCTCCGCCCAGAGCGGGATAAGTTACTTGATAATACCCAAACCAAAAAAAAAAAACAAAAAAAGCCCTGCATGCAGTAACATTCAATAAATGAAAAATAATACTCACAAAAGCAAACACAAGGACGAATACATAGTACTACACATAGTTTTCTAGAATATTCAACATAAAACTACTTAGCGTGACAAATATGTTTTTTTTATTTCAAGAACTATGTTAGAATCATGATTATGGAAATGTTTTTGTTCATAAACTATTCCAAACATATCGTTTGCTCTTAACCTCTATCGTACTAGTCATCCAAAAGGCGCCGGTATCCGCGAATTGCCGTCAAGTCCCGCCGACTCCTTTAGGAGTCGGCTCGCGGCGCCACAGTTAAAATATTATTTTTGCATCAACTCTGCAATTAAATCGATTAGTCGATTTTTCTTACACTGGCAATAATATTTGTAAGCCATAGAAAACAAATAATGCCAAAAATCAGGAGTTCAAAACTGTCAAAAAAATATTGAAAGACGTAATGTTTGAAGTTGTCAAATAATGGCGGCTAGTCGTGACTCTGTGTTTGTGTTTATTTATTGTGAGGTGATTGTGATGGATTTTTCGAGTAAAACTTAGGTAAGTACATGAAAAATCACGTAGTAGTGTATTGTGCAACTTTTTAGGTAATCGTTTGCATGAAACAATATAATAAAAATGATTTTCGAGCCAATACACTTACGTAAATTCGATGTAAACAAAACACCATATAAAATCTGATTTTTGACTGTTTTTCAATGAATTTGTGTCTTTATACGGTGATTATCTATGCAAAAACTAATTCTAATTAATTATTTCATGCATTCGAGGCGTATTCATTTATTTTTATCAATTTTTCAAAGATTTTTGACTAGAACTACGCGGTACGAAACTATAGCCGCGCACTATGAAGTTTGAGTTGGTATATTATGGGAATATTGTACGTAATTCTTATAAGAAAAAAAATCTTATTCGATTATATGTGTATTCATGATATTATTACCAAAATTTTACGTAAATTGATTCATTACTTTTGCCAGACATCAACATAATACAGCAACAAGTCGTATGTCAAGTCGTTTAATATTTAAATGAGATTGTTTATAATTCTAACATGCCGTTATGAGTGTTATTTTTATCATCATAAGTGGCACTACTGTTCAAGCACCGGCATCTGTTTACAGAATGTAAATAGACGCAATAGGATCCGAGTGCCAGCGTTTTTTGTGAGCGGGGTCAGCCCGGGTCAAATTACATCGCGATAAGCCGCGCGCCGCGGTACTTAACGGAAGTGGCGCGTATTTTTTTCCAGTACGAAGGAGGAGAAAATTATGAAAATTACATTGATCACATTGTATTAAACATCGAACATTTACTATCTGTCAAGCATTGGCATAAGCTAGAGAAATTATGGCGTCGTACTAAATTTAAAAATCACCAAGTCATGGCCTCATCTTACTCAGCAGGAATATTACTTAATAATCGTCTATGAAAAGAAGTCCAAAGAATGTTTTATCCGTTCAACTTTCTCTTGACTCTATTTTTCTCTTCAAAGTACCGCATACGGAATAACTATACTACTCCAAGTGAAAAGAAGTCCTTCTTATCACGATTCTTTTGTCTTTGTTTTATAGTTGTCGCGACTATTTATCGACTACATCGCCAAGATATCCATCGTTTTATCCATGACGGCAATGTTCTTGTCATGTTATTTCTTTCATTTTTCTTACCCACCTGTCGTGGTCTTGGTTTTGTAATAACCTTTGTTCTTAATATCATTTATAGCCACAATAACGTCATGATCATTATGCTGATCCAGATTATACATAATAACATCGATTTTACTAAGAGTGTTCGTAGTTTTATTTTGTGGAATTGGATCTTGGTATCAACAATTTTTTGCATGTATAAGTTTGCATTTATTATTATTGCTGCAACGTCTCATTACTTTGACGTATTGAACTGTCTTGTTGATGTAATATTTATCAGTTTTGAGATTGATTACATTTATCCTGTTCTAGTTCTATTATTGTTGATAAAGTATCTCGATGGATAGATTAAAATTGTCGACATGATGAATGGTGCACAGGAAAATGATGAAATATATTGTATGAAGTTATTTGAAACGTATCAAAATATATTAAAAACTTTTGATGAGTACAAGAAGTTATCCCAAGTATTGGTATGTTGATCAAAAAACTGTATCAAAATTATCGCATTATTAAGTGGTTCAATATTTTTGAATGCGGGTCATTTTAATAAAGAGCTCTTATTGAAAATATATTTTACAGAATATTAACTCGCGTAAATTTGTTTTCAGGTACTACTTCGCACGTTCAATGCATTCTGTCGCAATTTATGTTTTTTTGAGGGTTCTCTATTGTGTTCCCTAACTTTTTTATCCATAATCTAAAGTGCCATAATTTTTTTTCTCCTAATCATCATTTCTCCGAATGATAACTTGCCCGAACTTAATCAACTTAATCACATAATATCACATGCCATAAAATTTAAATCCCTAAATACAATATGCCCTAAATTTGTTCGTCATAAATATTACAATCAATAATATACAAAAGACATAAAACGGTTTATAATAAAAGTTTAAAGTTCTAAATTCAAATTATTTAATGTTTATATATCCTAATAATATTTTTTAAACTTTGTAGTACATTAAACAATATTAACATTAATATTTTTTATTTCCCTGTAAACATGCACACAAGCGTGCAGCAAGCATGCAGCATGCAACGAGCAAGCAAACAAGCATGCAGCATGCAAGCGAGCATGCAACATGCAGCAGTCATGGTTTCTGTCTCGGCTTCGGCGCTGCAGGGCTCCGGCGCGCGGCGGTCCCACGCGAGCTTATCGTCGCAGATGGTTTAACGCTCACCTGCTCCTCAACTCGCGGGCCACCTAGCCCCTCCGCGCCTACGCGATTTTAAATTACACTCTAGGGGTAGGGCAGACAAGACTGCGTGGAGTCGGATTTACAGCGATTCGTTTCTGTCACTAAACCTATTTTTTTTTTAGGACTAACAATTTTATTATAAATGAATATTCGGATACATATTATACACATCACATTATATAATACAATACTTAGGACATATGACTTTAGTTCATGCAAAATTAGGAGATTCAATTATTATAGTACTCGATATTTCGTTTATTACAGGACCCATAACCGATACATCAGACTAGTTTTTAAGAGGAGAGAGTGGATTGACAAGCGTAGCCTGTTATGCTCCCCAGCTGGGAGAGACCTATTCTTCTCCTTAGTGTGTTGTCAATCTAAATAGAGTCTGCCAGAATTTTGTTTACCAATAAGTAACGTAATAAGTTTAGCAATGAGAATTATGTCAATGTCAGGGATAATAAAGTAACATTACATTGTGTTTATTGCGAAAAAATCTATATTGTCGTCGAAAAAGCTGGGATGGCTTGTATACAGCGTATGAAGAATACGAACTATACAAGTAAGCATATAAGTGCATAAAACTGCTCTCCCCTTCAATATAATATGTTAAACATTTTTAACCGACTTCCAAAAAGGAGGAGGTTATATGTTCGACGCGTATGAGTTTATTTTTTATGTATGTCCGTCGATTGCTCCGTCAATTGTGGACTGATTTTGAAAATTATTTTTTTGTTTGAAAGGGTATGCTCCCGGATTGGTCCCATATAAATTGTATTAACTTTGCTGGGATAGTTTTTGAGTAAGGTTCAATACTACGTATTTTTCCCACTTAGTTTATGTGGATGATATGATGATAACTTCCTGTGACTGTTATTTACTTAGCTGGTACTGGTATTCGAATTTGTGTGGGGTAGGTACCACAACTAAAAAGTGCAAAATAAAAACTTTTTACAAAAAAAAACAACCGACCGAAAGTTTTTATCTCTTAATGGGGTTTTTTTTTTGTCTAAAAATTGAATAATATACCTATCGATAGTAGAAGAAGCTCATAGCAGTGTCTTAAACAAGAAAAAACTATTTACTAAGTTTTTAAGAATATAAATATTCCTAACACTTCTCGGTCACATTTCAAATCCTTTGATATAAGAACTTTCCTTACAGAATATGAAGAAAGACTTTGGAAGAACGTTTTAAGAGAAAATCGAAGGTTCACAAAGATGACCACGTGCGGCTTGTTCTATGTAGACGCTGTGCTACCAATGTGTTTGATGGGACTTCTTACTAATTACGCCGTAATACTATTACAGTTTGCTTTTCTATAAAATATATTATGTATTTAGCAGAAATACTGGCTGACTTGTAAAATATTCACAGCTGATTGTAGTCCTTGATTTCGTGTGTAATAGGTAATACGGGCTGGTATCCGCAACTCTATGTCTAAGCGCGTATTTTGCGTACGGGTGGGAAAATCGGTTATTCGATCCACCCCAGCTCCTCAAAGAAGGCCAACAACGCCTTGGTGTCACTGACAAACTCAAGTAGGGTACCTGGGTTACCGAAGTACTTTGCCCTGTATGCGGCGACCGCCGGGCTGTATAACAGCACATGAGCTGCTGTCTCGTCGTCCTCCATGCAGGCTCTGCACAGCGGACTGTCTGTGACTCCTATTACAAAGAGGTGTTTGTTAAATGACCCATGGCCAATTACAGCTGCTGTGACTGTAGATTTCGTGTGTAACGCATCATTAGAATTATTAAATAATGTTGGATAAAAGCATAGGGCGAAGATGATGTCAATACTTACTTCTATATCAGTAAACTAAACTGAATATCAGTAACTAAAGCAAATATTATTGAATTGGATGGTTACAGGATAAAAGCTAAAATCGAGGAGTGGATAACTGATCAAGAGTATGAGGCTGTTGAAGATTTACTTACCTGGATCTATTGATTCTATTACATTCGTTTTCCATCTTTCTTACGGCACCACGCCCCTCAAATCTCCACGCACATAAATACACTCAACACTTCCCACATAATTATGCACATAACACGCCACGACACCCCACACACACAACATACATACATACATCACCAACCACCAAAATACACTAACATACACATCTGTACTTACCATACACGTTTTATTTTTCTTTTCACTAGTACATAACCTTCCTTATCTTTGACAATATCTCATTCTAAATTTAATTGTATGCTCACAATAATCGCTCGACCTTTTATGTAATGCAAGACACTGCCGCCCAAGATACAACATTTTTCTAGTTTGGGAGGCAGAGTAGACCCCTACTCTTATTGGACTTTTGACCTCATTACCTACCTTTTGTACAACACCATTCTGTATAACTACTTATTGTCAAAGTTTTTTTTTTGTGAATATAAATGTATTTATTAACTAATTTCTTATAGCGGTTCTATGTGTTTGTAGTAACTCTGTGGCTAAATACAATATACGAACAAAAATGTAAGACTATTCATACGTACATTATACATTCATTCTCCCCATGGAGGTAGGCATAAACTACAGAGCGCCATCTGCTACGACAAAAAAAATCAGTTTGTTATTCTATTAATAGTAGCTCAAATCTGGACCCTTAAGAATATCATCATACTTATATTCTTTTGCGTGGAATGTGAGAGATTTTATGTAGCAACGAGAGGTGTACAGAGTACCTGTGTAATGCTTATGAAGTCAAGAAATTGTTCTGGTATATAGAAAATTAATGCTGCAGGAGCAAATGGAGATACTCTGTCTAGGCTAGCACTTCAGTAATGTGTGCTGCGCCGTGTTATCGAGGCAGTTGCCATCATCATAGGGCCAATCTTGACTAACGAGCATTATGTCAACTGAAAGGTATGGGCGCCATGCCGAATCTCTTGCTACTCTTTCAACACAAGCCTTACCACTGCTATTGTGAAATTA
Organism: Agrochola macilenta; assembly: GCA_916701695.1. NCBI lineage: Eukaryota > Metazoa > Arthropoda > Insecta > Lepidoptera > Noctuidae > Agrochola > Agrochola macilenta. The sequence goes on along the minus strand of OU753572.1, from coordinate 3,360,329 downwards.
GAATCAAAACTTCAAACGTCAAACTACATACGCCCGCCACGAAAACGCCCACTTTTTACCACTTCCTGGTGTTATAGCTGGGAGAAGCACTATAAACTCTTCCAGCAATCGGTTTCTTCATTTAAAAGAACAAGTACGTATTATACTCGTAAAGAGATCTACCGTAGATAAATAAAAAACTATATGACATTCCTACCCCTAGCTTGACAAAATAAAGTTAAGTTAAAATCTTTAGTAAAAACGCTTGAGTTCGTGGTCGGTTTCCATCAACTGTTTTTGGGGTGAAGTGATTTTCAAGAACAGTGAGAATGTCTTCGAAGGGCACCTGCGATATTCCTTTTGGCAAAGCCAAATCGGCCGGAAGTTTCGCCGTCGGCGAGTGCGTTCAATGGCCCGTCCCTTCACACCCATTGGGTCCTATAGGTTGTCGATATAGTTCTTAATAAACCATTGAAATCCGCTGCTTAGAGTTTTACTATTACTGGTTATTATGGATGAAACTCAACAAAATAAGCCGAAGTGAGTAATTTTTTATTTAATCTTGGATATTTGGCATCACTGATACGTATACGGAGTCTACGGTAGGCGAAAGTTTATGACTTATGAAGTAGAAATAAAGTTAGGGGTAACTGGTAGCACACTAACGTTTATTTGACTAGTACCTATATTTATTATGAAGATAGCTGCTACCGTAGCTGCGTAGGTAAATAATGAACTATAAACATAGACTTTTAATTGTGAGGGCTACGTACAACTTAGCTTACAATTAAGTTATACGAAGCCCTTACAATTAAAAATACTACTACCTCTGTTGTATGTATGTACGGTCTTTAAATTTTTTAGGTTCAAAAAGGATATTCAAAAAACGTATATAAACGGTATCATCCAAGAAGATGAGCTCTTACGGCTTGTTCATATTCGGCTGTTTCCCAAATGATTGTTTTTTTACAGTTTACGTATCTGTTACATAAGTACTTTTTGCTATGTTTAACCGACTTCCAAAAATGTGGAGGTTTCGTTTTCATCATCATTACACCTGAAATTGAGGAGATGAAAAACGGAGATTTTTACAATTTCGGAGGTTCCTGCGATCTTATTCCCGAAACTCATGCCTGAATGGCCTTGCCGGTCTACTAATGGCTCGCGGTACGTCACGGTCACGGTAATGGAAATGGTAAAATAGAACATAAGTATACATGAGTATTTATATACCTATATGTACGTTTATTTTATTTAAGCTTTATGTATTTATTTAAGTATATCTTAATTTATTACGATATACGTGTAGGTATATTTTATATTTTTTTTAGTATAAGACTTCGCAAATTCATATTTTTCACTTTTTGTTCTCACACACTATTGTCTACATTTCTTTCTCATTTCTCCTTTCGCAGGTCTGCTGGAAGAAATTTCTTAAGAAATAAGCAGTACCTTTGTACTCAAATTATAATTATGTCATATCTCTTTGTATTTTACTGTGTGTACATAAATAATAAACTAAATAAATAAATAAGTAACGCACTGAATCGACCCTCAAGCTAACGGGTAAAGTTTATAAACAATCTGTTTTAAAACTTTTCATTCTTTCTAGATAGGAATGCTGGAGTCATAAAAATTAAAGATGATAAAGATGTAGCGAAGATCATTATACTGAGTTGAACGTGTGTTGTGACGAGAGGGGATAAAGTAAAATATTTGTTTAATAAAGGGAGTTTGATAATGACGCCAGTGACAGAAAAGTTGATAGGGATTGCTCTATTGGTTTGTTTTGATATGGGTATGTGACATGAAAAATGAAACGCATGTGACTAAATTAATCATGATGAATAGAGACTATGTCGAACAAAACGGGACTATAATATTTGTTAATAACTCGACCATCGATTGACATAAAGATATTGCGGCTTTAAATTCTAATGACAACAAACAGCATACGGCCCGGACTCCACCAAAGTGGAGACGAGACGATAGGAGAAGAAATGTGTTTTAAACAACCACTAGAATTTCTTTATTCACACATCTCGTCCCCACTCAGTTTATGTGGAAATCACTGAGTGGAGATGTATCATGTTTGTATGGTGCGATCGAAGCGGAGATGTGAGCTGTGTCTCACCGAGATTGAGCTGGACGGCGGTACAAAGCGGAGACGAGAAGAGATGTGAGCGGCATGCAGTGGGCGATCAACATTCAACGCTCGCCACACGTAGCTCAGTTCCGCTCTAGCCAGCTCACAGCTCCACTCTAGTCAGCACATAATATCTCCGCTCCAGACTAGCCAGTACGCATCTCCGCACAGCTTCGGTGGGTACACCCTAGCTGAAAAACATCTCTTCTCGTCTCCGCTTCGGACATCTCCGCACATCTCCGCTTTGTTGGAGTCCGGGCCTACTACAGATAATTACTAAAGTATTAGTAAATTACTTGCCAGTCGATTGTTTATCGTTTCTACTTCAATCAAAAAGGAGCTGTCTAGTGTGGCAAACATGTTTTCGTATTACGGAAAATATTTCAAATCAAACAGAAACGCCGTTATTATCGAGAATGTACCAACATTGTCATCTACAAAAATATTACTTAATAACGTGATCGAAGAAGATTTACAATCAGTACTAAGGCCGTTGAATCTGATGCAGAGTTTTTTCTTGTCCGCGAAGTATTCTGTTCGTGACAACATTATCACTCCTCATACTTATCTGTACTATTCTATGAGAGTGTTGTGCATGCTCATATATCAATGTAGCTGTTTGCATAACTTGAAAATATTGCTCGTGGAATGCAATAACTGGGATTACAATTTGTTTTATTGTTCGACCAGTGTATTCGACTACTTAATCTATTTTATGGGGGATTTAATCAACACCTTCACACACATTAAGCACAGGAACTTGAATGTCTTGCTGGTCATGAAAATCCAACACGTACTTAAAATCCTTAAAATTAACAGTAGCGAACTCCAAGGACTCATTTCATACAACTGGATTTCTGTTCTAATCTTAAGCATATTTTGTATTATTTTTGTCATTATGTATCGCTTTATTTTCCCAAGCATAAAAATAATTCAGCTTCTTACGATTTTTGCTAGTATCTCTTTCAATATGAACATTGTTTATGCTTTGTCAGTATTGAAATTAATAGAGAAAATACTTCGTGTGTGGATTGAAAAAGTTAGGAACACCGATGATTCAGAAACAAAAGAGTACTGGAATACAATGTTTGATGTATACTTGAATATACAGGAGACTTTCGTGATTATGGAGACAACTTTCGGACAAATGGTGAGTTTATTTAAATAAGGTGCTAAGATTTAAAATAAGTTCAAGCTTATATAAAATTTGCGTCTATTGTTCTCTGTAATATTTCAAGAACTGCAACTTGTATTATAGGAATTTCCGAAATAATTTTAACCGTTAAAGAATGTGCCGTAACCACAATACATGTTTTAATTTGTTTTTTTTTGTTACAGATTATATATTATACAGTATTCACGGTTTACATCAGTTTAAGGAATTTGAGTTTGATCTTAGCTTTAAAAAACTTTATAGCAATAGATATAATTAACGTAAGTAGTCACTATCGCTAAATCAGTTAAAGGTTCAGCTAAATCAGGAAAGGAAATAAATAAAAACAGTCAGTTAAAAGATAATCTAGATGGTTCAAGTTATCTTAATATTTCAGTTTTGCGTTCTAATATTCGTATCTCAAACCTGGAATATGAAGAATATTATCATATTTATATGCTTGGGTGTGCAATGTGAGAGATTCTATGCAGCAATGAGAGATGTTCAGAGTACCTGTGTGATGCTCATGAAGTCAAGTAGATGTTCTAGTAAGTGTTGTTTTAATGGTTTATGTGTAACAGAGATTGCTTCTAATGAGATGCTCGTGTTCTCTATCTGTCTCCCTTAAGATAATGCAGACAAAACTTTGGTATAGGTCTTACTATTTGCGTTATTATTTCTTTGTTTAGATCAAAGAAGGTTTTGCAAGAACATCCTTCGCGTACAGAAAGCATCATTCAAGAAGATGAGCGCGTGCCGTTTGGTCATCATAGACGCCGAGCTACCTGTACAGTTGTCAAGCTTTATTACATCTTATACTATTGTTTTTCTTCAGTTTGCGTATTTGTAATATAAGTCCAGTTTGATCGTTTTTTTAAATAAACCTTTTTAAATAGCAGCGCGTCAATCCTGATATATTGTATTTTGTAATCATGTTAAAAAAACAAAAAAAAAATGTATATAAAACAAACTTTAGGGGTATGAGGAACAGGGTGTAAAGTTCACTCATCCCCCATAGAAAAGGGAGGATCCTCCAACCAGACGGGTGTCGTGTCTGGCGGGCAACTGCCCAGAGGTTTGAAGTTGGGAGATTCAATATATGTTTTTTCGCGCGGTAAACTCTAATTGCGCGATGCAGGGTTCGTGTGACGTCAGGATGTTATGTGACGTCAGGTCTTTGATGCGTAGTTCGCATGTAGCGATGTAGATGCCGCTACAAAACCAAACACCACATTAAAATATTAAAAACCATTTGTAACGTAAGTAATATCTTTTTACTCACAGATCGATTTTCATTTCTTTCAGTTCGTCCTAAACAGCGTTGTAACAAACATGTTTTCGTATTTAGAAAAATACTTCAAATCCAACAGAAACGCTGTTATAATCGAGAACATACCAACAGTCTCATCTAATGAAATATGTCTTAGGTCCGTAATTGAAGATGATTTACAATCAGTACTGAGACCCTTGAATTTCATGCAGATAATTTTCTTTTGCGCCAAATATTCTATTCGTGACAACGTTATCGCTGCTAACACACTTCTTTATAATTTCATTAGATTGTTTTGTTTGTTTATATTTCAATGTATATTTTTTCATAATTTGATCACATTATTAATAGAATACAGTAATAGATGGGACGTTAACGGTTTGTTCCATTGTTCGTGCGGTGCTTTTAATTTCACAATCTACTTGATCGAAAATTTTATGTACAGTTTCTTAGAGCTACTCAACAATAATATTTTGATGGTTTCGAAAATCCAACAAGTGCTCAGAGTCCTACAAATAAATGGCAACGAACTCAAAGCTTTAATAGTCTATAACTGGACTTGTGTTATCACATTAATTAACTATTGTATTTATTAGTATATTCATTTGAATCTTATTAATTTTCAAAATCTTTAATATTTTTATAAACATAGTGGCTTTTTATGGAACTGCTTTCGACAGTTACGTTGTTTATGCTATTTTCATATTGAAATTATTAATTACGAAAATCCTTCGTAAATGGATTGAAAAAAATCGATTCTCCAGTAACAACGAAGATTTAAAAAGAGAAGATTACTGGAATAAAATGTTTGGTGTATAGGTGCATATACAGAAGATTTACATAAATATAGAGGCAACATTGCCACAAATGTTAGGTTTATTATTTGTTTATTGAATTAATAAGAACTTTATTTTACAGTAAATTTTCACAAATAGTAATGTTTTTATTTAGTAAGATATTGATTTTATATTTATATACTTGCAGATTTTACTACACATAATATATACAGGCTGTATGTACATACCAATGTTTGCGAAACTTGGTTCTGGTATCATCTTTAAGGGATTTGATAGAACGAGGTGAAACTAGGGTTAGTAACATGTCAGTAAATTAACACCCCGTACCAAAAGTTATCAATGTCCATGAGTACTTTCATCCGTAGAAAAATAATACAAAGCCAGCCTGTATATATAAATAAAGTATACAACAATTTTTTAGGGTTCCGTACTAAAGTAGGAACCCTTATAGTTTCACCATGTCCGTCTGTCCGCGGCTTAGCTCAAAGACTTTTTGTACTAGAAATTGGTAATCTGGCATGGGTATACATATTAATCACGCCGACAAAATGGTAAAATAAAATTACGTCTTATTTTTTTTAGGGTACCTCCCCCTACTCGTAAAGTGGTGGTGTTTCTTTTTTCTCATCTATCCCATGATGTGGGGTGTCGTTGGAAAGGTCGTTCAAAAATATTGGAGTTTGTTAAAACCATTTTTGGATTTAGGGATCCCTTCGAGAAATATTAATCTTTAAATTGCTATGAATTATCTGTGAAATATATCTTATTTTTAAATTTAAAAAAATTATGTGTTGACTGTGGGAGGGGTTAATTTTTATAGTAATGCAGCTAAAGAAACATTGTCTACAATTTAATAATTATTCCACTTTTTCATCGTTTTTTAAGTCATAAAGTCTACACTAAAAAATGGAACTTAATAAATTACCTTTATGGTGGAGACTTTCAAGTACAAGTTTTCATAAATGAACTTAAAATCGTCGAGCAAGTTTGAGAACTCTCTAGCGTAATAGCCATTAGTGTAAATAATTTGTAGTAAAAAAGTTCTATCAAAAACTGATAAGTCACGATCAAACGATCAGTCCATAAATATGATTAAAGTCAATAATGTTTTTCGTCGTCACTTTGTCTCATCATTATAATATTATGGACTCATTAGTCATTACTCCTCCAACAATGGACAAGTTCATATTGAAAGTAAAAAAAATATCCAAAAAACAAAAACAAACATATCCAGAAATCTCATGCAAAATGTTACTTAACTGTCGATTGGAAAAAGATGTTGAGCGTATTGTGAATTCTTTTAACTTTTTTCTTAGTTTGCTTTTTAATTCAAAATATAATGTACGAAATAGTTATATTTATCCAAATGGAAAAATAAGTCGTGTACTTTCGTTTTGCTGTGTGTTATTGATAAATGCGTCTTTGATCTATCGAATAGTCATCATTGATGTCAAGGATATAAATAAAAATATGTCAAGTGTAGAAAAAGACTTCCTGTCACTGTTTTCTGTTCTCTATTTCATTTCTTTTTTTGTCGGGTTTTCGATTATGTTTATTCTGGATATATTGCATAAAGACAAAAACATCTTACTTATTTTGAAGATCCAAACTATACACAGCAGTGTCGATTTCAGTAAAAGCGTCCTGAGTTTTATCGTCTGGAATTGGATCTCAATACTTACTATTATCTTTATTAATATTTGTATACAAACTATGTATTTTTTAACGTGTTACTACCCTGACGTCATCGACATGATTCTTGACATTATTTGTGGCATACTTTTCATCGCTTTGGAAATCAATATAGTTATAGCCACCCGAATTATTATATTGTTAAGAAAATACCTCGATGAATGGATTAAACATGTCCTAATGATGAATGATGAACTTGAAAATGATGAACATTGTCTGAAATTACTCGGGATATATCAGCGTATCTTAAAAGCTTATAATTTGTATAAAAGAATTTTCCAAGTATTGGTAAGTCCGTGAATATTATGCTCAATGAGATTAACAGTAGCTGAAAATAATAAGCTCACTAAAACTAGTATTTCTTTAGGCTGCGGTAAACGCCACATATCGTCCGCAATTGACTGTCGAATGACGCCACTGAAATGTTATGTATGAAAGTAAAGTAGTGTGTTTCCCTAGAGAGCGTTTTTGGCACCGTGAAGTCAAACCCCGAAGCCATCAATTTCATGACAGCCATCACTGGGGCTGTTATTTGGCGGCCATCACTGTCGTAGGAAACCAAAGCTGAAGTACGCTTGAAGTTTCTTTATTTAGACAAACCATTCTTTGTCCAGCACTGGGCTGTAATAGGTTGAAATGATGAAGCTGTTGTTCATCGTTAGAAACAATTTAGTGACCTAATAAAAGGCTATTTGATTTTTCATCTTTTCGCTTAAAGAAATTAGATTTTAGACTAGTGAATCTGCCGCGCCAATTCGGACTATTGGGGCAGATTCCACAGTTTTTTTTTAGATATTTTACTTTCTCCCCACCAGTTTGGCGGCTTGGTGGGGAAAATTGGAATGATTCGAAATTGTCCACATTACCACAGAATAAATAAGTAGTAGTATTATATCTCGGCAGTGACCTTGAAATAATTACCTTCCTCGTCGGTGCGTAACTACCGTGCACTCGATACTATTGCGTTCTACACCGAGATTTCGAAGCGTGTCGTTTCGGCCGTTTTCCATGAAGATAGAATATTGACTTATTTATACTGTGACATTGTCAAATCAATGACCAGACTTTGTTTTTTCTAGGTGTTATATAACACGTTTGGCACATTCTACCGAAACCTTATGTATTTCCACTTAATATTCTCTACGTTAAAAACGTCTGCAGTTTTGAAAAACAAAGTGAGTATAATTTTTTTAACATCACCTTTTTTTATTTTTTTTATCACCATTAATCAGTGTAATATTTCGTTTTTAAGAACTGAACAGTTAACACCCAAAAGTCATAATCATCATTCTTTTGTTTTTATCTTAAGTTATAGGGGTCAGCGTAGCACGTTTGCATTACGTCGCTACATCACTATTAACCGCCACTCATCACTATTTGCCTGGAAGAGATCGCAGTAAGCGATAAGGCCGCCCATTGTATATTATGTAGTGTATTACTTTTTCTTTATGTAATGTATAATCTGGTGTACAATAAAGTATATATAAATAAATAATAATAAACCGCTGATCTCCGTCTAGTTAACATCTTCGTGAGCTGTTTCTAAATTCACGCAATCCATATCTCTATTCTTATCTACAAACATTCATACTACCTTTATAGGGTTCCGTACCCAAAGGGTGCCAAACGGAACCCTATTACTAAGACTCAGTTGTCCGTCCGTCCGTCTGTCTGTCAGCGGGCTGTATCTCATGAACCGTAATAGGTAGACTGTTGAAATTTTTACAGATTGTGTATTTCTATTGCCACCATAACAAAAAATAATATAATTTTTATAAAATTATAAATTAAAGTGGGTTCCCGTAAACTTTAGATTTTGAAAAAAATATATTTTTGCCCTAGCATGTGGGATGTCATTATCTAGAACTAATCGAGCAGATTTTTTAAAATATTTTGTCTTCAAAAATAAAGAAATAGGGGGTCGTAACAGTTGACAGTTTTAGAACATTTTTGTACAAGCTCTATCGCGTTCAGACAGACAGACACACAGACGTGGCCCCCGGACTTTGTTTTATAATATGTTAGGAAGGTTATAAGGGAAGGTTATAAGGATGGGCGATTTTCTGCAACTGCAAAAAATAAATTAGTAATTCACAGTATCATTATGAAATACAAATCCTTGCAATTTTTTAAATTTAATATAGTTTTTGTGTTAAATCTTATACGATATGGTGCATGCTCCTTAGAATCAGATGACCTCTATAAATGTCAATTCAGTATTTAAAAGTACGAAATCACTTAATAGTTAATTGGTTTTTATTTTTGGCGTTGCAATACCTTTTTTTTTGTTAGAAACCTTCTGCGGCGCGCACACAGCAACTTATCAAAATTTCATCACATCGCATCACATGCATCGATCGAGCCATTTTCGAGTTTTTGCGAGACAATTTTTTTAAATTAGCTAGCAAAACTCCGCAGACGTGAGGGATATCGATACCTAACCATGATAAAACAAAAAAATAACTGACGAGGTTTTTTTTGGGGTCATCAACCGCCGCACACGCGCAATTGTAAAATAAGATGCATTTTATTTTTAAGTTTGATTGTTTTTTCTCAACATAAAAAATCTACTATACCCGACGAATTTAATTAGTGTTGTACAAGATCGTAGTTATATACTATGAACAACATTAACTAAATTCGTCATACCTCGCTCCGTATCCGACACCACTGGATTTCATCATCACTAGTTTAACCGCAAAATAAATAAAAAGTCTAAAATGTATACAAAATATACTACAATGCATTCATTCAGCAATATTGCTATTGACTACTACAGAGACGTTCTATTCTATTCTATTTATATTAAATGGCAAGCAAAGCCGATGTCGACTATTCTGCCAATGTCTAAAATGCATTGGAAAAACAAGTGTGCAAGAAGATAAAAAAAAAAAAAAAAATACTGAAGACAAGTAATTTTTTTCGATTGATACAGTTGAACACAATACGGAGACGTTATTTGCTAACTTAAATCACCCTCACATTCATCGAAATGTCATTAATAGATGTGGGAATACCTCAACTACAAAAATTTGATAACTATACCCATTTAAAATATTCAGTTTTGGGTATCGCCTTCATAGTGCCGGTCCCAGTATGCGCCAATAGATATACACTTGAAATAAATGTAAAAAATATGAGTATTTTTCTGTGTAAACTTCACCGACGTGATATACCGACATATAAACACGACAAAAAAAAAAAACAAATCATATTAATGTTTTTATTTTGTAGTGTTTAGATAACGATACTTATTAAGATAGGTAATAGGTAATTTAATTTGTCCCTGCTTATAGATTTTTTGTTAGTGTATGCGACTGTTGCTAGCAGTTGTTGCTGTTGCTTTGTGTTAAAAATTAATTGGTAACCTTTAAATGAATAATAACTTTTTAATTTACAGACTGTGCTTCACATTTTTGCGATATTTTTATGGCTAATAAAGAACACAGTGTTAGTATTTATGCATAGTATTCATTGTGACAAGTTCTATGCCACTGTTGAAGAAGCTGAGACGTCGTGTATACAGCTTATGATGAAAAGACACTGTCCTGGTAAAAATATTATGTTCAAAGTTAATATACTCAAAAGACGTTTCGCAAACACACTTAGTACCCCCTTCACACACAATATAACACAATGTTCCAGACACTGTGTATCCAAAAGTATATACATCTTCCTGCTTGGTAAAAGCGCTGTGTATCTTTTAAGCACACATTCTCTATACATTTATTCTGCAGAAATTAAAGCCCGGGCCTGTCTGTCACTTGTCAATAATTTAAAGAACGTCTGACGGTGTTAAATCTTAATTTATTTCTTTACAGAAAGTCAAAAACAACTTTGCAAATACATTTTGCTGACAAATCAAACGTTTAGTAAGATGACCGCGTGTGGCCTGTTCTATATAGACGCTACACTGCCAATATTTTTTACACAAATGTGCACTCATTATGTTATTGTTCTGATACAAGGCAATTTTCTGTAAATTAAACTATTTTTGTATAAACTTGACTTTCAATGACTTTTTATTTATTTATTTATTTATTAAAACTTCATGCACAAGTAAAAAAATACTGTACAAAGGCGGACTTAATGCCTGAGGCATTTTCTACCAGTCAACCTTAGGGTGGTGCAGAGACAAAACATGGCAGGTGCAACATAAGGGATAGATAACTTGAAAATTAATACATACTAATACATAGATACATACATACATACATATAAACCGAATAAACTTTGTCAAGAGAAATAACGATAGGTAGAGGAGAGAAACAAATCCAACAAATCAGCGCTGCAATGATTCTGCCAACTTTTTACGAATATGTTCACGTGCCTTCACTTTGAAAGAAAACCGACTGGTTGCCATGACTTTTTGTGTCCTGGTGTTTGTTTTCCTCAGTGGCCTTATATCTGTCGTTGTAAAGATAATACTCGTTTCACTCTGCGCTCGGCATCGAACGCGGACGGACGTGCTGCTGCTAGTGTGTGCGCATGTGTTCCAGATCTCCTGAGTTCCGGCTCAGTGGCTCCTCCTGCTGTGGTTCCTGCTACGTGTATAGTCTGGGACTATCTTCAGTTATTAATTGTTGTCTTTTTCAAGACACAATTAATAAGTTTCTTATCAGAGTTGTACTCTAAAACGTAATCGTCGCGATTAAATCCCCTTCAGGGTAAATCCACAGTTTCGTGGTCCTCGGTGGAAACCTATACGGTGCCAACGAAACCGAGTGGGGTGTTGACCCAACACACCCGCCGAGCCCCTTCAGGGTGAGGCAGTCAATTGGACGGGTCCCAGTGCTCGGCCTTGGGGGATCTCCTAGTCGGCATTGGTGACAGTCTTGCCTCAACAGCCACACACCTAGTGTCGGTCGGGTGTGTCTACACCCGGCGCACTAGACTGGATAGGACCCCGTTGCACATTAAGATAGGCAACGGGCAAAAAGCAAGCTTAGGGCTCACCCTAAGTACTCAACCTCCCTGTCTAACCCGACAGGGAGGGTTTTACACATCCCCGGTATTCCCCCGGGGAGATAGGTGTAGGGAAAAAAGTTAGGACAATAGGTTCCCAAATTAAATACTAGTAGTCAGTTTTAAACTCCATTATGGAGTCGGACCTCGTCATTTCCGAGGCTAAATTAGATGCGACTAGACGCATAAACACATCGCTTATCGATGTGATTAGGCAGATGGTCGCCCTAGAACCAGCTCTATGGCGGCAGTTCGCTGTAGAGCTGCAATTCCTAGCGCAGAACCAGGAGTGCTTCGAGTGCCCTCCTGGTAGCCTAGAACCCCCCCCCCCCCAGTCCCCTATCAATTCCTCTGAGGAAATCACAACGTTTAGTGATGCCTTAGATAAAACTCAGACAGCAGCCAGCCCAGTCGTGTCAATGGACACTGACAGCCAGGCTATTCCCCAAAACCGCCCCTCCACCCCCTTCCCCTATATCACTATCTCAGACTCAGAGGACCAAGTCGCCTCTACTTCCCAGTCCGACGACAACGACAATTTTGTCCGATTCGAAGGGAAAGGAAATAAGAGGAAGATGCGGAAGCAACTCTCTTCGCAGGCCACTAAGGTCGTAGCGTTCGAGGAGCCCTGCCTCACCCCAGTCAATACCTCCGACACCCCAGCTACTTGCCCCCCCGTAGCTTCCCCCTCCACCACCCCCCGTCCGATTACGTCATCATCCTCTTCGCAGGATGCTCCCACCGCCCCTATTATTTCTGGCCAGAAAAAGGTCGCGCCTCCACCTCCTGTGTTCATTCAGGACAAGGAGAACTGGACGGCCATCTCCAAGTGGTGTGTCGATCTCAAGATCGGCTACACCAATGCCTGCTCTACCCAACAGGGTATTAAAGTTATAGTCCCGACTTCGACCGACTACAGATCCCTAACCCGGCTTCTGAGAGACAGGAACGTGTCCTTCCACACGTACTCTCTCCCAGAGGAAAAACAGACCAGAGTGGTTATTAAAAAGATCCCCAAGGAAATCTCCCCAGCTGAAATTCTAGCCGACCTTAAGTCGCAGAATATTCCGGTAGACGAAGTGCACCGTATGCACCGATCGCGCGGTAGGGAGGCATACGACATGGTACTCGTCGTGTGCTCCCCTATCGAAGGGCATAACCCGATTTTCAACGTAAAATCGATCTGCAATCTCATGGGCTTCTCAATAGAGAAGCCATGGAAAAATCACTCAATAGGGCAATGTCATCGTTGCCAATTATATGGGCATTCGCAAAAGTTTTGTCATGCGAAACCCAGGTGCGTCAAGTGCCTGGGTGACCACGGCACTGCTGAATGCACCCGTCCATAGGACCGTAGCCAATGTGACAGCCCACCTAGCTGTGTGCTATGCGGGCAAGAGGGTCACACAGCCAACTACCGTGGCTGCTCTAAAGCCCCTAAAAATACTTCGCCCAAGCTGACGAAACGTCTAGACGATCGTCAGCAAAAGCAAAGGGAATTCCCTATCCCGTCATCTCAAATCCCCGATCGGCTTAGCCCTCAGAGACCCAGCCCCTGGAATCAACTCCAGCACCGTCAGGCCTTCCCAGCCTTAGCGATCGCGACCCCCCCCCTTAACTCAACCTCAATCTCAACCTCCTCCTAATAAAATTCCCTCCCTCATGGATCAGCGTATCCTCCTCCCCGCGTTCGCAGGCCCTCCCGCGGCCCACTACAAACCCGCTCCCGCTCCCGCTCCCGCTCCCGCTCATAAAGCACCGCGCCCCACCACCGCCGCTCCCGCGGCCGCTCAGTTGTCCACTTCGGACGTATATAATATAATATCAGACACCTATATGGCGTTCTGCTCCCCTCGCGCCGTACAGATGGCTCACGAAATACTCGTGGCCAGACAGTCAGATAACATCCCTATGTTGCAAAGAGTATTGTATGAATACTCTGACGTCATGCAAACTCTCCACTCTAATAAACCTCATAATGTCTAACACCAGTACAGCGAGGCATAAACCCCGATCCCTTAAAATAGGCATCTTCAATGCAAACGGCATCCGCGGTCAACGCGATGAGATCTCGGAATTCCTCCGCGACCATCAAATTGACCTACTCCTCGTTCAGGAAACGTTCCTCAAACCCAGTCACCGAAACCCCTCTATAGCTAACTACCGTCTCATCCGTAATGATAGGACGCGTTGTCACAAGGGCGGCACCCTTATTTATTACAAACGGGATCTGTATTGCATACCTATGGACCCTCCTCCCCTAAGTAAATTAGAAGTCACTATCTGCCGACTATCCATGACTGGCCATCAGCCGATCATGCTAGTATCGGTCTACCTCCCTCCCGCTACGCCGGCTGAGAATTTCCAACATATCTCAGACGATTTCACAATCCTATTAGGCATGAGCGACTCCGTTATCATAGCGGGCGACCTCAATGCAAAGCATCCCTCCTGGAATAGTACCAGAATCAACCCCAGGGGTCGACACTTGTTCGACCTCTCCACCTTCCTGAACTTTGACGTCATCGCTCCGATGACTCCCACTCATTTTCCTCACGACCCCAGATTCACTCCTGATGTCCTTGACGTGGCACTCCTTAAGAGTGTCAACTTGAGACTAGACTCGATAGAAACGGTGCACGAGCTTAACTCTGACCACCGTCCAATACTACTAAGACTCGACTCCCGCATAGGTCATCGTCATCATGACCCCGACCAGCCCTCTGCTACAAAAAAGATAACAGACTGGAGGCGAGTAAGCGAACAGCTGAAACCCACCACATCCCCTCAGTTAGACTCAATCCCCAACAATTTCGTACAATCACGTACACGTACAATCTGTCCTGAACGACTGTTCAAGGGAGGTCCCAGCGACGGATAATCGTCGCTGGAAGTTCCCTGACGATGTACGTGCTCTAATGACGGAGAAGAACGCGGCCACCCGTGCCTACAGCAGCTTCCCCTGTGCCGCAAACAAAGCCCATATGCGCTACTTACAGCGAACTGTAAGTACACGCGTAGCGGAGCTGCGTGAAGCGGGCTGGGACAAGATGCTTAGCGAGCTAGAGCCCACTCACAAGGCCTTCTGGGATCTTCAGAGGAAACTCAAATCCCAGGAGATCGCCACCATGCCCCCCCTGATACGCCCCGATAAGTCAATAGCATTCGACGACATCGAAAAGGCCGAGTGCCTAGCAGATAGTCTCGAGCTCCAATGCTCTCCCAGCTCCCAGCCAGTAGACCAAGCTCACCTCGCAGAGGTCGACGCCGAAGTCGAAAGCAGAGCCTCTCTCCCTCCCGTCGAAGACCCTGATAGTCCTCTGCCTCCAGTCGCTCCGGACGAAGTGCACGACTTAATCAAAGGTCTAAAAATTAGAAAAGCCCCCGGTTCAGGCGGACTCACCAATAGGGTGATCCAACTCTTCCCCGCTCATCTCATTATGCTACTGACCACCATCTTCAATGGTGCTCTAAGCAATAATATCTTTCCCCAAACATGGAAAGAGGCCACTGTCATAGGTATTCCAAAACCTGGCAAGCCCAAATCAGATCCCACCAGTTACCGTCCCATCAGTCTGCTCAAAGTACTCGGCAAACTCTATGAGAAGCTTATTTATAAGCGACTCAGAGACTACGCCGAGACTAAGGGCTTAATCCCCAACGAACAGTTCGGCTTTCGAACCCAGCACTCTAGCGTGCATCAGGCCCACCGTATCATAGAACATATAAGCAGCGCCATCAACCGCGGCTTAATGACAGGCGCTATCTTCTTTGATATAGCGAAAGCGTTCGACAAAGTCTGGCACAACGGCTTATTGTATAAGCTCTACAAACTCGGTGTGCCAGATCGTCTCGTGCTCATCTTACGAGACTACTTGTCGAATCGCACCTTTCGCTATCGCATAGACGGAGCCCTATCCACCCCTCGTCAGATCCGAGCAGGAGTCCCTCAGGGCTCTGTACTCGCTCCCCTATTGTTCACGCTATTCACCAGCGATATCCCTAGAAATAAAAAGACTCAGTTGGCTCTGTTCGCAGACGACACTGCCATCTATTGTAAAGGTTTAGGTTCCGCTTCGATGCTTCAAAACCTCCAACAGGCGGTCAATAACCTTGGCGCCTGGTTTAGGAAGTGGAGAATCGAGGTCAATCCCGATAAAAGCCAAGCGGTCCTCTTCTCGAAACCGTGGCTAAATCCCTCTTTCCCCCGATCAGTCACCATGTTTGGCAAGCCGATCCCTTGGGCTAAGCGAGCCAAATATCTAGGTGTGATCTTAGACAGGCATCTCACGTTTTCAGAGCACATAAAGGCGGTTCACTCGCGAGCCTCTTTCGCTCTCAGTAGACTCCATTTCGTATTAAATGCACGTAGCAAAATGTCACTCAGGTGCAAATTGCGAACTTACACCACGTGCATCCGCCCAATCATGACCTATGCGGGTATCGTTTTTGCCCATACCAAACCCCGATTCATCCATAGGTTGCAAACCCTACAGAACCGATTCCTCCGTAGAATCACGGGATCCCCCATGTATGTTAGAAATGAGATCCTCCATCTCGATCTTAAAATACCTACCATCCACCAGTTTCTCAAACGCATGTCAAAGCGTTACTTCGATTCAGCCGTCAAACATCGCAACCCTCTGGTTGTCGAGGCAGCTCTAGAAACAGTCACTTTCGCCGCCCAAGGCATATCCTCTCCGACCCAGATGACCCCATCACACTCCTACAGGAGAGCAATAGGGCCACGAGTACAGTGCACAAACACAACCGACACCCGCGATACAGACCTCGCCGTAGAGGTCCCCCGCGATCGCGACCCTCCCGAGTAAACGATACTCCCCCCCGACCCTTGCTCGTCGACGAAGCGCCAGCACGCGTTGCCGCTGAGCCTGTAGCTTTAAATTCCCCGATCAATAATCATGAAACCACCATTTTGATCCAGCCTGTCCCTCTTGCTGTCCTCCCCTCAGCGAATGCCCTAAGCCGAGGTTCGCACCCCACAGGGGGTGGCCCTTAGCGAGCATTCGCCTAGTTTTAATTAGAATAGTATATTGCCCTGGCTGGAGGCTTTGAGTGTAGAAGCTTAAGGCAGCCACAGGAAAGCCCGGTTAAGCAGTCACTACCTTAGTGGTAATCTGCGAGATGCCCTAGTTAGGAAAAAAAAAAAAAAAAAAAAAAAAAAAAATACTCGTTTTGCAGTTGTATGTACTTTTCGCTGATAATTTAAATAAGATGCTTGTGTTTTGTTGTAACGATGTTATCAAAGTTCTTACAAAAGTTTGAATAATACCGCCAATAATAATATATATATGCTATACAGCTTCTTCTGCGACTTGTATAGATAATGTTTTTTGTAATTGTGATTACTTACATAAACAAATTGTAAATAAGTTGCCATCTGATCACAGTGGACAAACAATAACATTTTGCTCCTACATGCCTTTACAAAAAATTCAAATAAGGTTTAGGCCAATTACATGTAAAAATTTAAACAAATTAAATAATTCTTTGGCAAGTAAATTATGTGTTCAGAATTTTAATAATATATGTGACCCAAATGAGTTCTACGCCCAGTTCTTTTCACTATTAAATGAGCAATTTATTGACACTTTTCCCCTACAGACTAAAACTATTTACACAAACTTCTTATTTAGTGATTGGGCGACTCCAGGTATTCGTAAAAGCAGGGAAAAACTATTTGAACTGTATGGCCTAAAGCAACATATGAATAATACAAGCTTTCATCAGCATGTTGCAAAATATTCAAAAACTTTTAAAAGTGCAAAATGGCTAAAGCTCTTTACATTAGCAATAAAATAAAATCAGCTGATGATAAAATAAAAACTACCTGGCAAATAATAAATAATGAAACCGGTAGGAAAAAGCAGCGTAATACTGAATTTAACTTAGAGACTGCACATGGCCTTATCAACTCAGATGTAGAAATAGCTCAGGAATTTGAAAACTTTTTTGCTAATATTCCCCTTAAAACTACGGAAACTTTAAATTCCTCACCCGCGCTTTCTGCTGCCTTACTTAGAAAAAATGTAAAATCATGCCCTTTGGAGTTGAGCTTTCAGCATACAAACCCCGCTGTTGCACCAGGCTGTTATAAAAGCTTTTAAAGATCTTAAAATTAAATCAACAGAAGATCTATGGGGAATGTCTGTAAAAGTCTGTAGATGTATCATCGAGGTTAAAACTGTGACTTCCTACGCACGAGCCGAGCGAGCGAAGCGAGCGGTGCCGCGGTAGCAGCCGGCGAGTGCCAGAAACGACTAGATTATATAGAAAATCTAAACCTGCCCTAATAATACAATAATAATATATTATTTATGAATGCCCATTTTCTATTTTATTTTCGCCATTAAGTTTCCGCTTAGATATTAATTCTGTTCCCAAAAGAAAAACTTGATGCTAGTTTAAATTAAAACGGTGCTTATTACTGATATATTAATATGCTACCTATTACTTATTACGATACTCCTTATTAGCTGCCAACCCATTATATATGGTACCCACTCTATTTTTTTTTAAAACCTATATTCATTTTACTTAGTTGCCGCATTAAATACATGCCGATTTAAATTACCTAATGTTAGAAGTAGCGAATGTGACATCATATTGAATGGAGAAAAACTAGAATTTATTAATTACACGGTTTTCCTAGGAATCACGCTAGACGAGAAATTACAATGGGGACCTCATATAAAATCTCTTGCGGGGTACGCTTGGCCGCTTATGCTGTTAGAAAGATAAGACAGTTAACAGATGTAGAAACCGCGCGTTTGGTCTATTTTAGCTACTTCCACAGTATTATGTCGTATGGCATTTTACTGTGGGGTCGGGCTGCTGACATTGAATCCATATTTATTTTACAAAAGAGAGCTGTCAGAGCCATTTATAATCTACATCGTCACGAATCTCTCAGGGAACTATTTAAAAGGATTAATATTATGACGGTACCTTGCCAATTCATATATGAAAATATTATGTATGTAAGAAAAAATCTTCATATTTTTAATAAAATATGTGATAGACATAATTTTAATACTAGAAAGAAAGATAAAATAGATCAACCATTTTTCAGATTATCTAAAGTATGTACATACATCTTTTATGGGGTACTGTGTTAAATGTTACAATAAAATACCTTGTGATATATTACAATTAAATGAAAGAAAATTTAAAACTCATATTAAAAGTACACTCTGTAAACAAACATATTACAAATTAGAGGATTATATCCAAGATAAGAATGCTGCTCCATAGGACAATTTAGAGTCTAGACAAAATCAAACTGGTTGCTTATTTAATTATATGTGTGTGATTCTGTGATTTCTTGAACTCACACACTGACTTATTAGTATTACTTGTCAAAATGTTAGGAATATCGTATAATTTTGCAATGTTTGTAAATATGTGAGCACCATTTATCTATCATAATTAATTTATCTGCAATTGCTTTATTTTTTTCTTTATTTTGTTTCATTATTTTTTTACCTATCGTGGTATAGTAATCTTATTCTAGATGCATCGTCTTCACATATAATTATATAATTAATGTATACAAAATATTGTAAAAACATTTTAAAAGAGTAACGGTGGAGTTTCTTGCCCATTCTTCTCCATACGAAAACTACCTTTTGGAAGGGGCGACTAGAATCAGTTCTATTTTTTTGTAAATTTGACGTTCATAAGTGCCTTTTATGTGCCTAATTGAAATAAATTGTTTGACTTTGACTTTGGCTTTGACTATGCTGCTATAGAGCACGCTATTTTCGCGGGCCACGAAACGAGATCCAATCAACATTTTTACAAGCCTCTCTATAAGGGCTTCCCGAAACACCCCTAAGTATATACATCGATTATTTATAGTGTTGGAGCTAGCAGTTTGTGCGAATTTCTCACATGACATCAGACTTTTTTTTTTGTCGCATTTTCTTTTTTTTATTGTTAAAAATCCTTGAATTATGGTTTACGATCTATAAAAAATTCTATCTCTCTAAACACAATCCAAAAGTGACTAAAACTTAGCTCGTTGGAAAATTTCTGGTCGACAAGGTTCATTATTGATTTTCAGTCTTTAAAAACCGGCCAAGTGCGTGTCGGACCACGCACAATGAAGGGTTCCGTAGTTGGGATGAATAAAATTTAACCTAAGAATAAACTTAACATTGTAGTTGAAAAACATGTTCGCTTAGACATTCCAACTGCAAATGTAAGTTTGTACGCACAATATTGAGTGATTTACCATGTTATATTAAGACCATAGACTTATAGGTTTTCCTGTAATCTATAAACATAGAACTATTCTTTGTATTTTTTTTTAAGTTTTAGGATGAGTAGTTTCGGAGATAAGGGGGGGGGGGAATGATCAATTTTCTTTAATATCTTTAAAAGTATTCATTTTAAAAAATGTATTTGAGATCCTCGCAATAACTTTCATTTGATATGTCACACGGTACAGATCGAAACTTTTATTTTTATTATATATTTTTAAGACACCCCCATATTCAAAATTCATTTATTTATGTTACACGTCCGTGTTTGGGTCACAGAAATACATATGTGGACCAAATTTCAACTTAATCGGTCAATTAGATTCGGAGCAAATTAGCTGTGACAGACGGACAGACAGACAGACAGACACACGAGTGATCCTATAAGGGTTCCGTTTCTTCCTTTTGAGGTACGGAACCCTAAAAATGAATCAAAGAAGGTGACAATGGCCCCGAAGTAGTTTTAATTAATTCCACAGACCCTCAGCTTTCCGAATCCATACAAAGTAGTTATACTAGTAAGTACTTTTAGAGACTTGTGCTGCAAAACTGCATAAAAACTCCGTCACCGACGCCGACACCGGAGTTTTATGCCCGAACAGTCGTGTTCAAAAACGCCTCCCACTGCACGACCGACTTGCACCTCTAATATTTGCTCACGAACTTGTCCATTTGACCTATGTTGTTTTTTTTTACCTATGTCTCAGTGTATTGTACAATGGACTAAAGATGAGTTGAACTACGAGCACCAGATGGTCATAATAGACCATAAATGACAAGGAGAACGTTTCTCTTATCATATTCCGACAACTCGTTACTTACAAGCAATACCTAATAACCTTCGTAAAGAGCTGTCATATCACTAATGTAGGTAACTAGGTGGCATCGATAATAATGATACTGTGGCGGCATCTACAACGCCACATGCAAACTACGCATCAAAGACCATTTTTTTTTTTTTGGTTGGGAAATCATCAAATGACTCCTCCCGCTCTGGGCGGAGCGAGAGGGAGTGTCAGACTTTTACTGACTAAAACTGTTCCTTCCGTTGCCTGTGTGCCGGGCCCGCGATATCCCTTTCGGACAAACCCGCAACCCCAGCAGGCATTGGCCCTTACGGACCCCGTCAGTTGGTGCTGACATCTCTTTGAGGCGCGCGTGGAACACAACGCACCGTCGACCCGGGCCTGGTCCTAATCGGACGGCGAGCTACCCATTGCCCACCGTCCGCAAGCCCACGCCTACGGTGGCCGGAAGTCGGCTCGCGACTCACGACGCCCGGGGCGTCTCCTGCGGCGACTAGGGGCGCGAGGGCGCGCATCGACGCATCAAAGACCTGACGTCACACAAATCCTGTATCGCGCAACCAGAGTTTACATCGTTATAAATCGTCGGGCAGTTGCCCACCAGATACGACCCCGTCTGGTCGGAGGATCCTCCCTTTTCTATAGACTTAGAATCAGTTAATTATTAACATTACAAGAAGTATTGCATCGTTGTGTTGTTTTATTAAAGCAATATTAAAGAGTCTTAGGACATAAAACATCGGACCCGTTAGAGCTAAACAAAGCTTTACCTCTTTCCAAGTGCTACTCAATAAATAGACTGGAAAATATGTAAAAAACATAGCGTATTCTTTTAACTTTGCACTCTTGCTTTTTGCTCTAACACATTTGTTTTTAGCTTCAAAATATAATTTACGAAACAGTCATATTTATCCAAATGGGAAAACAATTCGTATATGTTCGTTCTGCTGTATGTTATTCATGAATGCGTTGTGCATTTATCGAATGTTCAACGTAACCGTCAATGATGTAAATGGAAACATGACAATATTACAAAATGCGTTGTTGTCACTCTCCTATATTATCTATTTCGTCACTTATACTCTCAGGTTCACGATCGGTGGGACGGGTACGGTGGCCGGGAATCGCAGGCCGATTCCCGGATACTGTAGGCGCGGGCTTGCGGACGGTGAGCAATAGGTAGCTCGCCGTCCGATTAGGACAGGTTAGTCACTAACCACAAGAAAAGAAGAAGACAAAATATAGAATTGCAGCAGAATAACATAATTAGTTATAAATATTTCATGAAAAACACTGGTAATGCCTACGGACGGGATGGCAGAGGATTTTAAATTTATCAATTTAATTTCATACTTATCCAATCGAAATAAGGTGTATTTTCAATGCTCGGTGATCGACTTTGGAGCATCGCAGCGCAGTTTTCTCTGGAGCATCAAAGAGCATGCTGGAGGATACCGCGGCGGTATGCGCCGTTATGTGCCTTTGGTATGCGCTGGAGTCTGCCAGGCCGTGCTGCGCGCCGCTGCGCCGGGCCGCGAACGTGGGGGTATCGCGGGAGGGTGGTTTCGACTACGTAGGCGCTTAGTGGAATTATACAATCTCGGCGCTGGTATCAGAGTTATAAAGCCGCCCATGGGCCTTTGACTTGGCTTCACATGCCGTCAAGAAATATCTCTCAGGCATGCGGTTTCCTCACGATGTTCTGATTTTCAGTGATGTACATAGTAGGTTTTTGATTGCTTTTTATATTCAACAATTAAAACAATGTTCTTCTTACTTGTCCCTATGTACTTCCTATTGCTGACATGAAAGTTTGTTCTCTAATTTTATGCAGTTTTGACGTATCCAAACTCAATATTTCAATATAGGTACCTTATGTGTCGAGACAATATTGATACTAAATACTACTTTTAAAATGTAATATAATTTTTTTTTCATCATTACAAACCGAACCAGACACTATTAATGTGACAGACATTAATATTGACATTACATTCAAGTAATGTCGTTACTACTGACTGTGCGATGGTTGGAATGATGATGTGATCTAAATATTTTAATAGTTTTACGTCAATATTGGAAGGAATGACAGTAATATTGATGTTATTATTACTGGTCCGCTTAAGACGGGTTTTCGTCATAACACAGCCGTATGTAATACAAAATTTAATACTCGTAAAAATAGTTGATCAAGATTCACAAATTATCAGCTGGAAACAGTGGTTCAAAGAACAATGTATTCTCTTATATTTGCTTTAAACAAGTTTTTGGCTTCAAAGTGCAATGCCCGAATTAATAATATTTACCCAAAAGGAAAAATATATCAAATATTTGCATTCTGCTGTATGATGTTCGTAAATACGTCGTGTATCTATCAAATGTTAACTCAGGACCTCACTGCCAGGCACTCACTGCTACTGCCAGGGTTGCGAGTTGGTCCGAAAGGGATATCGCGGCCCCGGCACACAGGCAACGGAAGGAACACGGGTGGGTTTTAGTCAGTAAAAGTCTGACACTCCCTCTCGCTCCGCCCAGAGCGGGAGGAGTCATTTGATGATTTCCCACCCAAAAAAAAAAAAAAAAAAAAAAAAAAAAAAGGACCTCACTGCTGTAAATATTACACAGTTCAAAAGTTACTTCTTGTTTGTATTTGCTTTTATGTATTACGTCTCTTTGTTGGTCGAGTTCACGATGATGTTCATTTTGGACCTTGTGCAAAAGAAAAACACCGTTTCATTTCTTTTGAAAATCCAAACTATACGTGGAAAAATTGACTTTACTGAGAGTATCCAGAGTTTTATCATTTGGAATTGGATTTCACTAGTAACCATTGTCTTGATAAATGTTTTTTCTAGATGTTATATATTATACATCAAACAGTTACCAAAACGACGTCGATATTATTTTGAATATCATTTATGACATATTTCTCATCGCATCAAATATCAATGTTGTTATGGCAACGCAAATTATAATATTGCTAAGGAAATATCTCTGTGAGTGGACAAAAGACATCCTGATGATGAATGGTGAACATGAAGAAAATGAGGAACATTGCTCCAAATTGTTTCGGATATACCAAAATATTTTTGAAGCGTACGATCTGTTTATGAAAATATTTCAAGTAATGGCAAGTTCAGGAACCTATTACTTGTTAGTACGGGAGGTATCTACAATGTGTTAAATATTTCATGTTCATAGATGACATTTCAATACCATGTGTGACTCATCCTTGAATATTACCTCGTTCTGTTTGCCTGATGACGTATTTGCCTTGCCTGGAAGGAGAATTTAACAAGTATCAAGTGGGTGTTTTTTTTCCACAGATTTTATATTACTCAATTACCGAATTTTACCGTAAGCTTTGTTGTGTAGAGGTTATACTCAGTACACTGAGAATATATGCTGGGTTGGAAAAAGAAGTAAGTGCAAAAGGTGTCTTGATATAATATTATAATATATATGTTTTCAATAACGATTAAACTTCTTTTTTTTCTAGGCTTTAATTTTCATGCTTTCAATACTTTTATGGGTTATAAAGAACTTAATACTAATAATTATCTTAAGTATATACTGCGAAAAGTTCTATATCACTGTTGAGGAAGCTAAAATGGCGTGTATACAGCTTATGAAGAAAAAAACTTGTCCAAGTAAGACTATTTTAATCGTAAAAATACACGAATTAAATGTCCTGGGATTGAAAGGAGACCATCTTGGTAATTCTATTTAGTGTCAGAGCGATACCATTTCCTTTTATAATCTGTTAGAAGTTCTGTTTTATCATAAAATAATGTTTGCGAGTCTTCATTTTTCTTTTCAGAGAGTCAAGAACATCTTTTCTGGAACGTGCTGCAGGCAAATCGATCGTTCAGTAAGATGACCGCGTGTGGCTTGTTCTGTGTGGACGCTACGCTATCAATATGTTTGATGGGAGTTATCACTCATTACGTTATTGTACTGCTGCAAATAAATTTTCTGTAAAGTTGTTTTGAGAAATAGACAAAATTTTGTATATAAACCAATATGGCCACTATCATTGTTACCTCATTAAATTAAACTACTATTTTATTTCTCATTGGCATGCATATCATATTTGTAACTTTTAAATATATATATTATATATATACTCGTATAGGTAACTTTTTTGTTATTTTATAATGAATTTTCATTGTAGGAAAGGTCGTATTATCAAATAGTACAAATCAATTAGCTAAAAGTTATTAACAATTTAATTAAAATAATTATGTTCTTTATGAAAAAGTTTGCATATAACACTAATATTTGTGACTGTAAAAACAGTATACCAATAAATACATTTTAGTGTTTTAATTTTTCATAAAGATCTGACTTATTGCTAGTAATGGAAATAAATAATTACATTAATTGAGACTTTACCAACGATCAATACGGATATGGAATTGCATTCGTTTTTCGTCGTCAAATTATCTCATAAAAATATGACAATTACATTTTTATTGAAGACTAATGGGGCATTGGTCTTCTGTTATAAAAACAAATTTATTATTAACATTAGCTGTGTCGGGAACTCTGATACGACATTGAAAGACAGTTTGTTTCAAAGTCAAAGTCAAATCATTTATTTCAAATAGGCCCTAGTAAGGCACTTTTGGACGTGAAAATTTACAAAAAAAAAAAAAAGAATTGATTCTAGTCGCCCTTTCCAAAAGGTAGTTTTGTTTTGTTTGTGTTGAAGTGTAGACGTGAATACCTACTAAAGACAATGTTCCTAATTCAAAGTTCTTTAAAAGCGTTAGTCAAAAATGCGCTAGATAAAAGTCTAGCTTCAAAATATTCTGTACGAAATTATCATCATCAATGGGAAGAATCTACCAAATATTTGCGTTCTGCTGTGTTTTAGTCATAAATTCACTGTGTATCTATCGGATGTACGAGTATAGCGTAGGTATCACGGATATATAAACTCTTGAAACTCTTTGCTGTATAAATTCTACTTCGTCACCTATTCGATCGAGTTCATGAAGATGTTCATTCTGGACTTAATGATTGTATCAAACTCAAACTCAAAGCATTTATTTAATACCAATTACAGGCACTTTTAAATTGTCAAAGGGGTCGGTCAGTCATCAAGCTGAAGCTAGATTCCCATGAATACAAACGACTACGTCTTACTTATTTTGATGATCCAAAGTATATACAGGAGCATTGATTTTAGCAAAAGTATCCAATCCCCAACTGGAAAACAACTGCACCAGTTATCTTTATAAATATTTTTATAAGTGCTAATTATCCTATTACGATTATATCATCTCAAAAAAAAACACATATATGTAGTCGAATTGAGAACCTCCTCCTTTTTGGAGTAGGTTAAAAAGGGAGTAGTGTGCAGGAATTCGCTGAATGCCAGAAGCACAGAACAGGCCGAATTTGCGATGCTTGGGAGAGGCCTATGACCAGCAGTGTACGTACTTTCGGTTGAAATGATGATGATGACGATGATTCATAAGCTATTTTATTTTTTTAAATGTAGCTAGGCTGCCATGTCATGTGAGTACTTTTAAATATGCTCTAACGATAATTATCAATCACCATCATACATATTGGTTAGCATAACACCCAGTATTGATATAATTGCTTTTTAATTTCTCACTAGTCTGAAGGAGGACGTTTGAAAAAATTCTATAAGTATTTTTTGATAATGATCAATATGAAATATACGAGTAAAGTATTGTTAGATGACGATTTTCTGAGTGTCTTCTACCCTTTTTACTACATAAATACTATCCTATGTGCGCGGAAATATAACATCTACAAAAATTGGGTGGAAATTGTTACAAGAAAAAACGTTATGTGTGCTATATTCATAAACTGTATGATGCTTTGTTTTTTCTGCTTAGTTATAAAATTCTCCCGTTTTGGTGTGACACTCCAATTAGCCTACTATTTTATTTACTTCGAATATGCATTCAATATTGGAGCTGTGTGTGTCCTCAATTTATACTTCAGTCGCAAAAGTGTGCGTTTGCTATCAGTTCTTTATGAGATCAACAAAAGACTTTATAGCAACAAAGATATGAGGAAACTGAAGATTTTCGCATGGGTGTCAATCATGATAATTTTATCCAATTGTGTTGTCGTATTATTATTCAAAATGGCATACGACGTAGAGTGGTCCTTCTTGCGAAGTATTTTTCTATCAATATCTGCGCTTTTAGATGTCGAATTAGTACAAATCATGATATTTGTTAATATGTTGAGTTACCAAACTATAATCTGGAACAAAATTATAGAAAATACACATTTTGAAAAAGTTAATGATGACGAAATAACAGTGGACATTGAAACGGCGTTGGAAGAAATGGATAATGCATTAAAGTCTCTTAGTGAAGCTTGGGATCTAATAAGAAATTCTTCTGGATGTATAGTAAATAATACCTTTATATTTCACTGTCTGTTTTATAATGTTGATGTTTCACCTACCTACCTACAGCCATCTATTCAGGAAGAGACAAAATATTAATGTATTAATTAATGATGTTCTGTTCTAGATGGTTTTTCATTATGTTACAACATTCATACACTCTATGTTTTACGCTGAAGTTGTAATAACATGGTCAAAAACGCATTTTGTAAGTATTATCAACTTTTATTTAAGTAATATTATCAGTATACAATAGGCGACGTATATTTAATAACCTATTCCGCGTAACTAAATGCGCGGGTGCGCTATTTATCGTCTATTTTATTTTATAATGCATTTCCGCAAAGTCACGCCTGAATCAATTAATATCTTATAAGTATATTTTTTATTTTCATTAATATTGGCGTATTTTTCTTTCATACATTTCTGTCAGCCATCATCTCACTAGTAAATTCTTTTCTGCCCATATCATTTTTAAATTATGAGTCGTTTCTCTGGTCTTCCCCTCCTATAGCTTTAAAGCCACCCACATTCGCACCCAAAACTTTCCTCATGAAAATATATCCTTCAACAGTCATAATCTCTATAATTTAATTTAAATATTTCTAGGGAGAAGAATACATGACTATAACAAATACCGTTAGTTTAGTGCTGTTGTTATCCAAGGAATTCTTCGTGGAAACGCAATTGTGCATTTCTTGTGAAAGATTTTATAGTGAAATCACAAGAGCTCATATAAACGTGATTTTGAAATTATCTCAAGACTGTAAGTAGGTTCATATTCTAGAAGGTACAAATGCTACTATAAAATTAAATATAATAATTAAAAAAAAACCTAGAACATTTATAGGAAAAGTTAACCATTTCAAAATGTAAGTGGTTACTTATCAATTAGGTACATAATATGTACCTTTTTTTTTTTTTTTTTTTTTGGGTGGGAAATCATCAAATGACTCCTCCCGCTCTGGGCGGAGCGAGAGGGAGTGTCAGACTTTTACTGACTAAAACCCACCCGTGTTCCTTCCGTTGCCTATGTGCTGGGGCCGCGATATCCCTCTCAGACAAACCCGCAACCCCAGCAGGCATTGGTCCTTCCGGACCCCGTCAGTTGACATAATATGTACCTAACTACCACTTACATTTTTCACATTGAAGTCAATTTTTTTTTTTTTTTTGTATGGAAGTGGAAAGAAGCCAATTTAAAAAAAATCTCCGATAATTCCTAAAAGCGAAATATACTTCGACTAAAAATTATATATGATTCTACATAATTCTGTTAACCAGATTAAACTTAAAACATATCATAAAAATTTAAAATAAGCCTGTTTTTTTTTTACATATCTGAGAAGGACAAACTTGTCCCCAAATGTACAATTTTTGGCGGCCATACTGTGACTGTGCTTTGACGTTACTATAACTGTAGCGAGTAGAGTCCAAACTCATGACCCTAGGGCTGTTGCCTCTTACATTATACTGTTTCGATGAAAACACAAGATCTGTCAACCAGGCAGCCATCACTTCTACTGGTACTTAAATAAAACACAAGAAATCGTTAGCTACTGATTTAGCCGTCGCTACAGAGGTTTCTCAAGATTCGACACTTATAAATTTAGTAATAGCTAAGGAGACCTACTTTTTGAAAGGCTTAATTGAAAGGAATATAATGTAAAAGATGTAGAATCAGGTTTCCATGCCCTTGTTGGTAGTTGTGTCATCCAACCCATCTCTTTCTTAACGGATCATAGATCAACATACATTTTCTTGGTTACAGTGCCATCAAAAAAGGTGTGGAAAAACATGCATCGTATAATACAAGGAGATTTTGAGAAGCTCAGTGCGTGTGGAGTATTTGTCGTAGACGCGGCAACACTGCTACACTTCTGCAACCTTGTCACCACTTACATTATAGTATTGCTGCAGTTTGCGTTTTTGTAATATTTAAAGACTTTGCAGCCGATGTTGATTTTGAAGCTTTTTGTTGAGTAATTGAATATAATGTTTGAATTATAATGTAATTTATTGTGTCTGCATAGCTATTGTACCTATATTATGATTCTGCCTAATGGCGTTATGGCTGAGCGATTGGCTATTAATTCCCTAACACGAAACAAATAGTAATTGTATGATCAAAGTTTGTTCTGGGTTTACTGTGTGCCACTCAAATCTAGAATCATAATTATTGAGATTTGTATTCTAGAATGATGTACAAGTATGAATCTCGAGTTAAATTCTGAATGACAGAGACAGTTGTCATCATTGTCTTCACGCAAAAACAACCTATAATTTAAATCAAGTTTCATGTGTGAGCAACATTATCCTAACTAATATTATAAATGCGAAGGTGAGTTTGTTGCGCTTTCACGCTAAAACGACTGAACGGATTTGGATGAAATTTGGCACATGAGTAGACCATGACCTGGAAAAAGACATACGATTTTTTTTTCATCCCGGCAGTTCCCGTGGGATAATTTCTGGTAAAAGCTAGTATCTAAGATAAGCTTAGAAAGTACATATTATGAATTGGAAAAGTCACATTGGTACTTGCTCGGATTTAAACCCACAGCATGAGGGGCGAAGCCTTAACCACTGGGCCATCACATTTTTTATTATGGACTTGGTGACCGAATCATAAGTTCAGTCATTTTTTATGCTTTTGATCGATAGACAAGGGTAGACATACCTATTACTTAATGTACCTTTCAATTATTTTAACACAAACGAGTTTTTAGTAAATAAAGTACAATAAGTTGTTATATTATTATCAGTTCAAGTTTACGAAAGCAACTGAAGACAATGTTACAAATGTACGATAGGGTAAATCGAGTATTTTTTTTTACGAATAACATGGTTGACAAAGATGTACAGTCAATACTATTGCCTTTGAATATGATGCAAAACATTATGTTCTGCCCAAAATATCGCATCAAAAACAATTTTATAGATCCAATTGGCCTCATCCATTATTTTGTGTCTTTGATCGGAACTGGCATATTCATTTTTGCATTTTTTCATCGCCTTTACATTCTGTATTTTCTTATAGCTTGGAAAGATTATAATGTTTTTGTACAGTATGTGATCTCTTTGTTTGATTGCGGCTACTACAGTCTCGGACTTGCCATGAACTTTATCAATGGCGTTCTGGAAACGAAAAGATACATTTCATTCGTCTTAGTTTTTCAAAACATTCACAGGGTCCTTAAGGATAGAAAAAGATCCAAGCGCTTCACTTTTTGGAACTGGTTCAGTATTGTTATGACTGCTAGTTTCTTCACTGTACTTTTCATTAGTTGCAGTTTAAAACTAGGTTTGCCTTACTTCTACATTTTGAGTTGTTATTCTTTGGTTAGTTTTGATTTCAATTACGTTTACGCTATTCGGCTCCTGAAACTTTTGGAAGATAAAGTCACTTTATGGAATACTCGTGCATTGAATTCGCAAGGAATTAAAGGTGTGGTTGAAATCAAACAAATGTTTGATGCTTACGTTGATATATTGGAATGTTATGAAATCTACAAAGTGTGTTTTCGAAAAATAGTAAGTAAAGCAATAATTGATAGTATGCGTACTAACTAGTACGCAACACAACTGTGTTGCGTTATTTAGGCTGGTTTCTCAGCTGTCCAGGAGACCCGTACGGATAGCGCCCGCAGTGCTCTGTAACGAGGGAGAAGTACGATACGTTGTACGGGCTCTACCCGAAGCGGGTCGCGTACGGACCAGGCGCTAGAACATTGTTTCACAGCGACGTGGATCATCGCTGCGAAACAATGTTCTAGCGCCTCACGTGTGTCTCCGTTCCGGGAGACCCGGTTCCAAGTTGTTTCGTCCTCTACCTGCGACGAACGCATGTTGGTTACCCGCTGACCGAAGCCTTCCGACATCTGTCCGGCGTTTATGCGTTTCATTGTATCACACAGGCTTTTTCGAATTAAACGAAAAATTCAAATGAATGAAAATTGTGCTTATTACTATGAAAATTATTAACGATAATTTAATTTGTAAAATAATTTTTTTTTTCTTTGATTTGATCTGATTTTGCTAAAGAAATAATTTGATAACATAAAAAATGATGTTAGCCATTACTGCCGAAGTAAACAAAACGGCAACTGTGGTGATGAAAATGAATGACAACACAACACTGTGCCTGTCATTTGTAACCAATCTTTCCCAAAGAATAAATACTATCCTAAATCTTTCTAATTATTCCATAACATAGAAAACACTAAAACGAAACTAAATTTAAAAAAATTGTCAACTATCCTTTGGTAATTCCTACGATTAATACCACGTTCTTCATCGGAATCTGAGCTATTCCAGTCGGATAACGTGTCTAGATCACTCAATTCACTATCTGAATGAGAAATACCCTTCAATATGCAACAGTTTCATAAACTACTATTATTTAATGGATAATTTAGAGTTTAGAGGCTCAATTTAAATCATATCCGTTCCCATGGAACAGTAAACTTAGGAGTACAAATTGTTTTCATAAATTAATAATAAAATGCAAAAAAGTCATCTCTTGTAAACTCGTTTTTTTTTTTCTAATATGCAAATATTAAGTTAGTGCTTTATCAATTTCAGATACTTTACTACACCGTAGAAGTGTTCATTCACTTTTTAGTTAATTTTCAAGTAGTACTTGAAATTATAAAATTAGCCATGAAAGAAAATGATTTTGTAAGTATTTAAAGTGGTTTTCTGAAAAAAAAAAACCACTTCTTCTTTTGAGCCGGCACGAGTTACAAAGTGGTTGGTACCCATGCAGATTTTTTTACACGACTGTCCAAAAAGGGCTTATTATGTTTTCAGGGTTCATAGTACGTGCGTGTGTGTATTTGAAGTGTTATTTTTTTGTAGTTCTGTATTTTGTGCGAGTACTAAGAAAAACGTTAAACTTTTCGAAGTCGTTTTTTTTTTTTTTTTTTGTACAAAAAAATATTTTTAATTTTTTTGTTGTGGTACCTACCCCACTCTACAACTACCTGCTATGTAAATAACAGTGACAGGAAGTTATCATCATATCATCCACATATAAAAAAATACGTATTATTGAAGCTTAGCAAAGTTAATAAAATTTATATCGAACCAACTTGGGAGCATACCCTTTCACACAAAAAAAATAATTTTCTAAATCGGTCCACAATTGATGGAGAAATCGCCGGACATACATAAAAAATAAAAATAAACATATATACGCGACAAACATAATTATAACCTCCTCCTTTTTGGAAGTCGGTTAAAAATACTTTTTCATTCTTCTTTTTTTACCCCTGATGTAAAAAGAGGGTGTGTTTTAATAAATTTGTATTAGAAATTACATACTACAATGAGTTCGAGTATTAAAGATCATAAATATAAATACTATGTTTTACTACAGAAAAAATAAAGTCATCATTATCATCAAGTTAAATGCGTATGGTATCACTGGTAGCTTTCTTAAATGGGCAATTTCGGATTTGGCAGATAGATCTTTCTTTGTTGTGGTAAACGGTTACCAATCTAATGTATATAAAATCTCCTCTGGAGTCCCGCAAGGTTTGCATCTATGGCCTATATTGTTTATCTACTTTATTAATGACATTCCCCGCTGTTTGCGGCATTCCAAGATTTTTATGCATGCGGATGACCTAAAGTTTCTTAGAATAATTAAGTCTGATAGAGACTCCTCGCTTTTACAGATGGACCTTAATAGTCTCATCCGATGATGCAAAAATAATGAACTGCATTTGTACTCAAAGAAATATTACCATGTTAAGTATACAAGAAAAATAATCTTATAGAGACAGTATATTACATTAATGAGGACAGGGTGACCTTGGAGTTTTGTTTGACCAAAATTAACCTTTGTGCCACACTTAGATCATGTTGTTAAAAAAGCGTCAAAAATGTTGGGGTTTGCTATAAGACAGTGTAAAGGTTTTCGACAAGGTAAAACAATTTTTTTACTTTATTATAGTTTGGTACGTAGCATATTAGAAGACTGTAGTGTGGTGTGGCGGCCGCACTATGCTACTCACAACTTGCGTCTAGGACGCGTCCAAAAATGCTTTGCTTTTGACTTTTTCTGTCGGTATAGCTAAAAAAACGCCTTCTTACAAAGATGTAGATTAGATTTAGATAGATTTAGGTAGTTGAAGATTTTTAATCTATTACGAGTATCTTTAGAAGAGCGAAGGCGTTTAAACGACGCAATGTTTGCCAGTAAAATCTTTAAAGGAAATATCGACTCACCGCCGCTACTCGCACTTATAAACTTTCGTGCTCCTTCAAGAATTCCACGTAAACCCATAACTCCACTTCGTCCTCCACAGAGAAGAACGGTGTTGGGATCTAACTCTCCATGCGCTAGGTTCTGTAGGGTTTTGAATAGTTTCGACTCCCACTTTGATTCTCTGATTAAGCAGAAATCTAAAATCTTGAGTTGTTTATCAGGGGTGTTGTGAAGCATTCATTATTTTGTTACATAATTTTTGCAAACTCATTCTAAACTAAGTCTTTATTTAGGCTACATATTTTTTCTTTAGTTTTAAGTTGGCTTGTAGACTGTACATGTACCTAGTGCTTACAAATTAGCATAATTTTAGTTCATGTGGTGTTTACCTTTAAGTAATTGTTACACTGTTCAAAGTTTTTAAGTCGTTATTTTTATAAAGATGTTAGTGTAAATAATTGTTGGTGAACCAAATAAATAAATAAATCACCACCACCTGCACTGGACTCGCGTGGTGAACTACGGCCCACGGCCACTCACAGAGTGGAGGCCTGTGTCCCAAAAGAGGGAACGTTATAGGCTATTTACTGAAAATAAAAAAATATTTATTTTTTTAACAAGTGAATACCATAACAACTAGTGATTGGGGTCTCCTTCTAAGTAAATAAGCCTGTGTTAGGAGGCTTCGCTCTTCGATAATTCCTTAAATAAAGTACTATTTACTTGTTTTATTTTTCATGTGTAACATTTTTCCTCGCGCATTACTGAAATCAAAATAAAATCTTAATCTAAAAAATCTAAATAATCAAATCTGTGGGAGTCATTTCGAGAAAAGGGACGGAAGTGTGTCACGTATGATTTGACCATTGAGCTACACACCGTGCTAGAGTTGGCTGTTAGAAACGACCTTGACGAAGCCCGGCCCCTTAAATATTGGTTATTACCAAGGTGATATGTCAGATGTTACATATCTTAAGCGACTACTGTAAATGTCGCTCGTTTTTAATTTAACAAAATATTTACTAAACTGATATAATAAAAAAGTAATAATATAATTAATAGAGTGATTGAGAGTGAGGGTACTTGCATATACTTATGCAATGTTTATGGTATTGTAATGACACGTGGTTTCATAGAACTGTCGAGTTCTTTGAATTCGCGGGCTGTGTGTGATGCGGCTGGTTTTATATGGGTTATTGTATTGTGGGTGTATCTAACAAGTTTATAAATTTGATTATAGGAAATTGCAGTTATCACATCGTTATCCGTATGTTTTTGGTGGATGAAGAATATGACGATGCAAGTAATATTATGTCAGTGTTGTGAGAAATTCTACAGGGCTGTGGAAGGGGTCCAAGATTGTTGCGCTATTATTTTGAACTCAAATTGTACAGGTAATTTTATTTAACTGGCTTTTGTCAGCAGCTTCGTCAGCCCGTGTGGGGGAACGAAAACGATCGCACGAGAACGTACTACCGGGAGAAACACTACAAGGTCTGTGTGCAAAATTTAATTGAAATCTGATAAGCCGTTGGGTCGTGAAAAGGTAACAGATGGACAGCCACCTGCCTCTAAAGATGAGACTTGACACACCACGTGGTTTGACTTGCGCAGTTAAGTAGATTATTTATAGGTCTGTTTAGCGGTATGATGTCTACGGATGGGTGGCGGAAAGAGCGTGGGAGGCGTGGTCAAGTCTCATTTTTCGTCGCGCGTATCGTAAGTATGAATGGATTTACATTGAGAGGACAATACCAATTGCTAATACCTGCTCGAGCCGTTTTTAATTGAAAATAAACTCAATCAATACAAGAATATAGTTCAAAATGGTGTGCTGATGATTCCATGTGGCGAGTGCTTGCGTATATTTTTAATCAAGTCTTGTTAGCAAAGAACACAATTATGCTCGAGCACTAATGGTATAGTTAAATGAGTTTTATCTCTCTTTCTATATTTATAAAGATTGATACAGGTTATGAAAATAATGATACATGAATTATGCAATTTTTTCAGGTGAAGAGAAGAGGTTGTTCAGAAATGTACAGCGATTACATCGAGCATTATTCAGCAAAATACGTGCGTGTGGCCTGTTCTACGTAGACGCTGCCTTGCTGTTACACCTGATGGGCCTTCTCACTAATTATATCGTTGTGCTACTCTCGTATGCGTTTTTGTAATCATCCTCATAACTTTGTACCATTAAATATTTTTGGAAAAAAATAATTTTATTTTGTTTAAAAAACCTTAAATGAGACTATTATAATGATAGTCCAATTAAATTTTCTAGACCGTTACTTAAGGAAAACGATGAGAGATCTTCAGATAGGAATTGCGATTGATTGTCAAATCCCTGCGCAAATTCTATTTTCAACATTCCCGTAATTATTTTATAGGAATGAATTAAATTACCATACGGTATACCATTGTGTGTTAATTATGTATTTGAATCACTCCTGTCTTTTCAAGTGGGATTCGTCCACAAAAAGTTATCAAAAAATTAAGGATCGTCGCATATTCTTTGCAACATTGTTTGGCAAAAGTTTATTCTATTCATAAACAGACGGCTGAAGGGCTTGGATGCGGAGGATATGGTAGTCTACTTCTTAACACGTTGGACAGAAGTCCTTGGAATAATAGTATTTCAATAGGATCAATAGTATTTTTTTATTGCGTTGACTTGGACGTTGGATTTTCTTTACAGCTTCAAAGGACCGTAGATATAAGTTTTTGATATCTATTTCAACACGATACCACCACGCGTTCCTGGGAAAAGGGGTCTTGACAGACAACAAAGTCATTCTTTAGGGGTTCCAATATTTAATTTTCAGGTTTTATGTGGCTTTTCATGCCTTAACGGCCGAACTGATTTAGATGAAAGGCATAAAGATAGGCCATGACCTGGGTTAGGATATAGGATACTCCAAATCTCGGTAGTACGTTTCTGTGAGATATTTTCCGACCGTTACGCGGGCGAAGCCGCGGGCAAAAACTAGTTTATACCTATATAAAAATCATAATTTTTTTTTTTTTAGGGTGTCTCCCCTACACATGAAGTGGGTTTTTTTTTCTCTCGTCTATCTTATGGTGCGGGGTGTCGTTGGAAAGGTCATTTCAAAATATTGTGGGTGAGTGAAAACCATTTTTCAACTTTTGAACTCTCTGATTTTTTCTGCAAATTTTTGTTAAAGTAAAGTGTGTCCCCCCACTGCCAGCTAAATGGTTGTACTTGGATTTAAGAAAAAAATCACAGCTGTAGTATATTAACGAAATTACTAGAAAACTATCACAACTAGACTAGGCTTTACAAGTTAACGAGTAATAATCAACCAACATAAATTTGCAGTTTGAAAAACATGTTCTCCCATAAATTCCGTATAGCTAGCGACCGCTAGAATTTGACCAGGGTTTTGAGATGTTTCCCTATGACACCACACCCGTAGCTCGTATTAATAAGCCAGGCCGTACACGTATTAACCCATATCATGAAAACGACTGAACAGATTTTGATGAAACTTGCATTGTACCCTAAGTTGTACACAATGAATTGTGCGTGGTCCGACACGTATTTGTTTTTATTTTTTTATACTTTTTGTCCCGTGGCATTATTTCCGACATGTAAGTACAAGGGCGAAGCCGTTGTCAAAAGCTGGTATTCTAATAAATTTATCGATTGATCTCTCTCTGCGACCTCTCTTTTTTTTAAACACATTACTAAAATGGTTTGAAGGGTTCGAAAAAAATCACTTAGATTAATAAACACATTAATATTGGAACTACAGGTAGGTATGTAATTGACCAACTATTGTGTTTCATAGAAATTACAAAGCTATCGACCATTAAACGCAGACTTTAATCATGTTGGAATTGCCTTCTGTCACTGACATCTCTTTAACTTACAAAGATAAAAATAAATTAAAGGAAAATGTGATCGTTTTTGAAACAGTTCATGAAACTAGTTCATTACTTGCTAACAATTTTCTTGAAAAAGACTTGCAGTCAGCGCTAACGCCAATACATATCATGCTAGTTTTGTTTTTCTGTGCTAAGTACAAGATTTGGAATCACAAAATAATTCCCAACGGTGTTCTCTACAACATCTTTTCAGTCTTCGCCACGTTAACAATATTATGCGTGTGTTTTTATTTTATGCTTGGATTCTCATTCGCAGATCATTTAAGAGGTTTCAAATATTTTCAGCATTTGAATAAAATCTATGTATATCTTTTACTTTTCATCGGTAGCTTTTTAAACATCTACATTAATGTTATTCATAAGCACAATAACGTGGTTCTTGTCTTAAAAATCCAGAATATCTTTAGAATTCTCAATATCAACGAAATTTTCAAACGTTTTATCTTTCCCAACTGGATTTGCGTCATTACCTTGATTTTTTTTCAAACTGCTTGGGTTTTTTATTCTAATTACAACTATGAACTTAATGTTATTGGAATTGGAATTAGTATTATGTCGTATTGTTTCGTTTCCTTTGACATGACTTTATTGCACGCTGCGAGAATTACGAAGCTCGTGACGAAGTCTCTCATAAGTTGGGTCAAAAATGTTCAGATGTCATGCGTTGACAATTCAGAAAACGAGGTTTATTGGAATAGAATGTTCAAAGTTTATATGGAAATATTGGAAGCTTATCAAATGATCGAAAACACGTTTCATCAAATGGTAATTTTTATTATATTTTTCTTTTGAAGCTTACATTATTAATTTAACCTGTTTAATACTTACAAGATAATGTTATCTTTGTTTCAGATTTTATTTTATACTATACATACAACTAGCAAATCTTTATTTGCTATAGTGATACGTATCGAAATGAAAAAAGTAACTACTGGAAGTGAAGCTATAGTAAGATAATGAAACTTCTTTTGAAGTCAAAGTTATAGTCAAATCGTTCGGTCAAATAAATATATTTGACTATTAAAAGCACTTTTGAACGTCAAACATTACAAGAATGAAGAATAATTGATTCTAATTTTCCCCTTCCAAAAAGTAGACAAGAAATTTCATAATTAGTTTTAATTAGTGATTTGTTCTAATTATGGTCTGAGAGTCTATGTAGATGCGAAAGGCGTAAAACAGAGTGTTGTAGCGCATCTCGGGAGAGGCCTACATCTGACAGTGGACCGCCAAAGGCTGAGTTGATAAACTGACAATTCAAAAGGCAAAACATTGTTTTTGTTTTTTTTCTAGATTTTAGATTCTTGAAATTTATAATGCGTAGCTTTTTTTCTTAGATTTTTTTTAAATAAATTATTATTTTTTTCCTTTTGTAACGAATTTTTTTGTATTTATTCCAGTTTGCTCTGCTATCATTCATATCTTTGACATGGATTATTAAGAACATGCTGCTACTGACATTTTTGAGCGTGGAGAACGAGAGATTCTACTCTGCTATAAGAGAAGTTCAGAGTACTTGTCTACAACTTGCAAACTCAAGCGGATGCTCGGGTAAGTAAAATAAAAATCCTGCAAAAATAATTTAAAGAATATGATATGTCTATGGACAGACAAAAAAAAGGTTTTTTGAAAGGGAAACACAAAGTAGCAGCTACGCAAATAAAATTATGGAATAATTTGTTACAGATACTCAAAAAAGAGTCTGCAAGAATATCCTTCGAGTTGCAAGTACCTCGTTCAAGAAGAAGCACGCGTGTGGCCTGTTCATCATAGACGCTGAACTTCCCTTGAGCTTGTGTGCTCTCATCACTACTTACACTTTCGTTATACTACAGTTTGAATTTCTGTAAATGTGCACTTTGATCAATTTATATTTACATATTGTATTTGTCTGTGACTGAATTTGAATCGTCTGATTTGTTTGGAAGTTAATAAAGCAATAATAAACTTAACATAAAAATATGAATTAACTTCATTATGATAAGCGTTTCACTTTTATTTTAAACTAGCTTCCGCCAGCGGCTTCGCCCGCGTTATATCTTTATAAATTATAACCTGTTACTTAGTGATAATATAGCATTCTACTGGCACCAAACTGTGGATACTACAACTGATTAGTAACCTACATCAAAAAGTTATGGACTACACTATATTACTACACGGTAAGTAAAATTAAAATCTTGCAAAAGTAATTTAAAGGATAAGATGTGGCCAGATCCAAAAAAAGGAAAGGGAAAGACAAACGGCAGCTGCGCAAATAAAATTGTTTTTTTTTTTACAGATACTCAAAAAGGAGTCTGCAAGAATATCCTTCGAGTTGAAACTACCTCGTTCAAGAAGATGCACGCGTGTGGCCTGTTCATCATAGACGCTGAACTTCCCTTGAGCTTGTGTGCTCTCATCACTACTTACGCTATCGTTATACTACAGTTTGAATTTCTGTAAATGTGCAACTAGATCTATTTAGATTCATGTTTTTGTCTTTGACTGAGTTTGACTCATCTGATTTGTTTAGAAATTTAACCGCTCTCGTACTGTTAACGTAGCCGGGCCGACCAAAACCTTAATAAATAATAATAATAATAATACCAGCCTGTTACTGTCCCACTGCAGGGCAAAGGCCTCTGCAATAAGATAAAAAAAACTACTCCATGATAAGCGTTTTTATTTTAAGTGCGGATTTCACCAATGAAATTGACACTGACAGCTCTTGAACGTCTTTAGATGTGATGAACGCGTTCAAGAGCTGTCAGTGTCAAAATTGTTATGGAATATTGTGCAATGACAGCTCTTGAATGCGCGATTGGTGAAATCGTCTGTTTTGTTGAACGTTCATCAAGTTGTTGAGCTCCTTGAATTTTCCTCCTTGTGCGGAGCTACACGATTACTGACAAATGCGTGCATTGACTGGACAGGTCCACTCAAATCTTTTAAGGTTATTTCCTCAAAAGACCATTTCAGACACAAATCTATATGGTCTGACCAAGATTATGTATGGACTCAAGAAACTCTGAAGAGACTCGAACCCCTAAGCTTTTTTCGGTCTTTCTTCTCAAAGAAGTCAGATAGGAAACACTAAACTCATCTAGTTTTAAAACATAATTTAATTTTGATGTGATAAGTGTTTGTACACACTTAAAGAAATTAAATAATTGATTATCATTTACAACAAATTCCATTGCACGTAGGTACTTATGTAGCTAAATATTTCAACCAAATGAAAAATTTATCGATTGACAAGGTGCACTCCAATTAGGATTCAATTGCGCTCCGAAGCAGACATGTCTTCAAATTCTACTTGCGTGTCTCCAACTGACGGAGACGGGCGAGAATTAAAAGAAAATGACTTTATTCTTGAAACAGAACCGACCGTAACCAATGGAAATAATAGATCACTGACTAACAATTTACTTGGAAAAGACTTGCAATCAGTATTAATGCCAATAAATATGATGCAAGCTATGTTCTTTTGTGCTAAGTACAAAATCCGGAACAATATAATATCGACAAATGGTGCTTTCTACGACATAATTTCAGTCGTCGTTGCGGTTACATTATTCTGTGGTGTCTTTTATTTAACACTTGGAACATTATCGATTAATATCCAAGGTTTCCAATATTTTTTACATTTGAGTATAATGTATAGCAATATTTTGTTTATTATAGGTAGTTTGTTGAATTGCTTCACAAATATAATTAAAAAACACAACAACGTGCTGTTTGTAATGAGAATCCAAGATGTCTACAGAGTTCTCGAAATAAACAAAAGTTTCAAACGTTTTATCGTGTCCATTTGGGTTTGTGTAGTTACATTGAACTGTTTTCATGTTGTTTGGATGTTTTATAACTATTACGTATTTGAACCAATCGGTTTTGCATATATTTTTACGTCGTATTGTTTTATATGCGTTGCCATGTATATTTTGTATGCTACGAGGCTAATGAAGCTCATAACGAAGCCTCTCAATAATTGGATTCAAAATGTTCATATGTCAGGATCCGTTGAAAATTCACTAAATATACTTTGAATTATCTTTCTTCTCTTCCGACTCCCAGTTATTCTCCATTTATTTCTGGTCAATTCACCGCATGTGATGTTAAGAAGAGCATACTATCGATTACTTCCAACGCAGTAGGAAGTGACTGTATCAGCCGTAATATGTTAGTCCCTGTGCTGGATGTAATCCTGCCCGTCATTTGTGATATCCTAAATTTTTCCGTGTCTAGTGGTGTCTTTCCATGTTCATGGAAAGATGCGAAAATTATTCCATTACCTAAAAAGACCAATCCCGCATCCTTTTCTGAATATCGTCCAATATCCGTCCTACCATTCCTATCAAAAGTCCTCGAACGGTTAATCCACAATCAATTAAGCACTTTCCTCTCCAAAAATAATCTCCTCAACCCCTTCCAGTCCGGCTTCCGCCCTGGTTATAGCACCACCACAGCGCTTTTGAATATTACGGACGATATAAGGTTAGCCATGGAAAATGGTAATCTAACGGTTTTAACTTTACTAGATTTTAGTAATGCTTTTAATACTGTTGATTTTGATGTTTTGCTCGGCATTCTATGCTCTCTTAATATATCTCCATCGGTAATTGACTGGTTTCGAAGTTACCTGTTCGGTCGC
This sequence comes from Agrochola macilenta, assembly GCA_916701695.1. Taxonomy (NCBI): domain Eukaryota; kingdom Metazoa; phylum Arthropoda; class Insecta; order Lepidoptera; family Noctuidae; genus Agrochola; species Agrochola macilenta. The sequence continues at coordinate 3,318,077 of OU753572.1, read as the reverse complement.
CGGCAACGTATTTGCATCGGTGAGACCTTGTCTACCTGGAGTAATACTTCTGCCGGTGTACCACAGGGTGGCGTGCTATCACCTTTACTTTTCGCAGTTTTTATTAACTCAATCTCCGATGAACTAATTTCTTCCTACCATCTTTATGCAGATGATTTACAACTTTACTCACGAGCTCGTCTTGGAAATCTTTCAGAGGCTATCTTAACGATCAATCGCGATCTGGCCCGTATATGCGACTGGAGCAAGAGGTATGGACCGTAAAGACGCAGGTTGTTGTGGTGGGCAGTAGTAGGATGGTCTCAAGGATTGACTGGACGACTCTTCCCCAAGTTTCTTTTGACAAATCAGTTATCCCCTTCAGCGAGAAAGTTAAAAACTTGGGGATTTTCATTGATAAGAACTTCTCTTGGACTGCCCAGCTACAGCAAGTAAGCCGCAAGCTGTTTGCTTCCGCTGCATCTTTGAAAAGAATACGTAATTTTCTACCGACTGCCACCAAGATTGCGCTTGCACAATCTCTTCTTCTACCCATCCTTGATTATGCTGATGCCAGCTATCTTGACCTTACTCAAGACCAACTCGATAAACTTGAGCGGCTTCAAAATTTTTGTATAAGGTTTATATACGGTTTACGCAAATATGACCATGTTTCCGAATTTCGCGTGAAGCTCAAGTGGTTACCAATTCGCCTTCGCCGGAATGCTCATATTCTTTCCCTTTTGTATAATGTGCTCTTTTCCCCTTCCACCCCTCTTTATCTCAAGAAACGTTTCCAGTTTCTTTGTGACTCTCACACGAAATTATTAAGGTCATCAGATAACTTGAAGCTTAAAATGCCAATGCATTCCACAACTTTCCTTGACAAATCCTTTACTGTCCAGGCAGCTCGTTTGTGGAATGCATTACCAGTTCCAATAAAGCGCGCGCAATCGTTGCCAGTGTTTAAAAGACTCGTGAAAGAACATTACTTGTCGTTATGATTCTGTTTTTATCGTTAGCTGTAATAATATTCGTCATTTATTTTCGTTGCTTATATAGTTAGTATGTATGTATCCATGTATCTATTATATAGCATTTATCTGTGTATCTATTATAGTATATTGTACTTATATACCATTTATTTGCACCTAAGACAACCCCATTTTATGTCCAGAAAATCACTGTCCATTCCAAGGTTGCCTGGAAGAGATCGCAGTAAGCGATAAGGCTGCCCATTGTATATTTTGTATTGTATTACTTTTTCTTTATGTAATGTATAATCTGGTGTACAATAAAGTATATATAAATAAATAAATGATTGTTATTGGAATACAATGTTCAAAGCTTATTTGAAAATATTAGAAGTTTAAAAAATATTTGAGAAAACTACTTATCAATTGGTACCTACGTAATAAATAAATAAAATAATATGTAATGAATAGTTTACAATAGGTGGATAAATTTTATCCACAGAAATTATCCAATACAGTCACAGAGAAGATTTTTATTGATTTAGCTTCCTGTTTCAGATTTTATTCTATGCTATAGGTACATACAACCTCTAAGTCTTTGATTGGTATAACGATACGTATCGAGTTGAAAAAAGCAAATTCCTGGAGTGATACTAATATACTGGTAAGATCATAAAATATGTGCCAAGTGTTTACTATTAATTGGTTTATTAAAATTATTATATTTAAATTCCCTTCCATTATGCTCTACATGCATTTCTATCTCTATCGTGGATTATCAAGAACATGCTCCTCGTCATATTTTTGAGCGTGGAGAGCGAGAAATTATACTTGGCTATGAGCGTAGTCCGAAATACCGGTATACAACTAACAAACTCGAGTGATTGCTCAGGTAAAAAAAAACTAGCAAAAATGAAATTAATGAGGTGTATTAATTGTAAAACTATGAAACGTAATGATTATAATTATTTTAATGGATGGAAAGGGGGAGGAAAATCAAAGAAAATATTATAGTCTAAGATCCGACCTAGAAACGACCTTCACCCATCTGTTTAATTAATGGATGTCAATCAATCTGCCTAGCCTTTTCCCAACTATGTTGGGGTCGGCTTCCTGTCTAACCGGATGCAGCTGAATACCAGTATTTTACATGGAACGACTGCTTATCTGACCTCCACAACCCAGTAACTGGGTAATACGATACCCCTTGGTAAGACTGGTGTCAGACTTTCGGGCTTCTGACGACTCGTAACGACTGTCAAATATCCGAAGAAAGTATTTTATATCAAACTTTGTGGCAAATTAAAATCCTGGCCAGACTAATAATAAAAAATTAAAAATAATAGTTTTTATAAACATTGCACTCATTCGTTTAACGAATAAATGTAATACCAATCGAAAGTATGAAAGCCTATACAGAGTGGATTTTTGAGACAAGGCAGTAAGGGTAGGTACCTCAATCGTTGTAGTTACAGAAACACGGTTTTAGGAGACTATCCTTATTATTTTGAGAAATTTTCATCCAAGTTCACAAATTTTGAAAAAAAAGTACAGTCAGAAAGAAAATGGGCCATTTTCACAAAAAACTTTTTTTATACCAATCGATCCTGTTTCTTATAAGGATCAAAAAACTCTTGGACCAACTGAGACTGAGACCGCTATTTCATGGCGTGTGTGCATGTGTGAGCACTATGTACATACTTTACAGCTACCATTTACTGGGTACGTCTTTGACTGACTTGAATGTGCCCTGGCGGCTGAGAGTATGTCATGCTCACTCAAATGTCTCGCTGGTGGTGGCGTGTGTGTTGGATCATTAAGTTCCCTTCAAAATGGTTGAGCTAAATGGTGCTGATCCATGCGTCATGTTCGTGAACGGGCGCCGTCAGTGGCGACTGGTCATCTCTTAGCTGCTATGGCTTATTTAAATTTTTGAATTGTTTTTTATTACGGACGCTTTTAATGTGCACGTCTTTCTACATTGTTCTCACATGTATAATTACAACATGAATGATGTAACCAATTTTTTGTAAAAATATTCTGATTTAAAAGAGTGTCCGTGGAGTTTCTTGCCCGTTCTTCTCCATAAGAACCTACTACGCGTTGGAATGGGCAACTAGCTTCATATTTCTGACTGACCGACCTCTTGACAATTCAAAAGTACCTGTAATTGGTTTATTTGAAATAAATGCTTTGAGTTTGAGTTTGAGTTTGGCGAACATGATGATATAAGGTTGTCTGCGAAAAATCTGGTTTGAATTACGGTTGGCTTTGAAAAGGTTTTAGGTCTAATTTGTTGAGGTCCTGAAATTTTATATGGAATAGCGAACTTTTTTTGACATCGACCGTTTGGAATCTTTAAAAATAAAATAAAATCCGTCATTTGACTGATGTAGAAACAGCTCGATTAGTATACTTTAGTTATTTCCATAGTGTAATGTCGTATGGCATTTTGTTGTGGGGAAATGCAGCCGACTTTCAGGCTATATTTGTGCTGAAGAAACGTGCCATTCGAGCAATTTATAACCTAAGTTGTAGGCATTCACTGAGGGATAAATTTAAGGAAATAAACATAATGACAGTCGCGTCTCAATATGTTTATGAGAACCTGATTTATGTGAAAAAGAATATAAATCTATATTCTAAACACAGCGACATTCATAGCTTAAATACTAGAATTTGAATTTGAATTTGAATTTGAATTTTGAATTTGAATTTGAAACAAAGATTTATTTATTGTGCCGAGGACTAGGCTCCAAAAAATTAGTAATTCATTTAAGTGCCAAAGTATACGTTTTTACAACAAACTCCCAAGCCATGTCAAAGAACTGAGCCTCAATAAATTTAAATCATTTATTAAACAGAAACTATGTCAAAAAGGTTTCTATAAAGTTAAAGATTACTTAGACGACAAAAAGGCTTGGGACTAATTAAGCTACTCCAATGTACCCCAAGGAACAAACAATTATTTTAGACTATTTTAGACTACACGATACTATATGAGCATATAATTGTTGGATTATTTTATATGACTGTAAGTCAATTTATTTTAATTTTGTTTTCATTTATTGTTGACATAATCTACTCTTTAAAATGTTTTTATTTTATGAGTTGTATTGCAATTTGTGGTGATGTAAATTATTTTAGCATAATAATATGCACTATTATATAGAATCAAGTTTTTTCAACTGAACAGACAGCTGTGCTGCTGGGGAGTTTGTTGCGCCACGTCTTCTTCCCAGCTTATGCACTAGGAAGTGGTGAATGAAAAATAGCGGTCGGATAATAAATAGGTTTCTGTAGTATTTGTTGAACAAATTTTTATGAGTTTAATTAAACTCTGTAGCTTTATCAAATGTTTGTGGCATGGAGCATCCGATTAGGTGCAAGTGATAAAAACCATATATTACTTTTACATTAATATGTGTGAGCTCAACCATTTCACCTAAATTTGATATAAAATATTTTACATCCGTTAAACTGACGGGTGAAGATCGTTTCTAGGTCGGATCCTTTACTATAGTAGAAGTAGTAGTAGAATATTGTTTTCCAGACACTCAAAAACGAGTTTGCAAGAATATCGTTCGAATTCAAGTTGCCTCCTTCAAGAAGATGTCGTGTGGTCTGTTCGTCTTAGACGCTGCGCTGCCCTTGCGTTTGTGTGCTCTCATCACTACTTACACTATCGTTATACTACAGTTCGAGTTTCTGTAAATCTGCAACTATGGCCTTCGTTTTATCTGAGATATTATTACAATGACGCAAACTAATATGCTATATTAGTTTGCGTCTTATTATTTGGTCTAATTATTAAGAAACCACTAGAATAAAAGTTAAATATAGAAATTGTAGTTTCATTCTGGCATCATTATGCTCCTGCCCTTATCCCAATTTATTTGGGGTTGGGGGACAACATGTAATTTTCTTAAATACTTCTCTATTGGTCGTCATATTGGTAGTCACTCCCTTTCAAACCATATCACCTATTAACTGTCCATCCATCTTTTCTTTGGTCTTCCCCTACTCTTATAGCCACATTCATACTCAAGTTTCAGTTTGGTTGCGTTTAAATTATTTTAACTGAAGTTATTTCTGTTATATCTACCAAATAACGAATATTACCCTAACAACCAGGAGCTGTAGGGAAAATATCAAGCTCTTGATTTCAATACTTAGCAACAATGATCATCCATCACACATGTCGTCAACCTCGTGTACTAAATCAAAATAGTTCATTATCGTACTCAGTTCGTAGCCAAATTGCAAAAACGCAACCCCATAATTTCGTCACATCCATCCGTCTGTCCGGATGACACACAGCCATTTTACTTGGAGACTATTGGCGAGCTTGGAGAGCAGCCGTGGCCCAGTGGTAACTGCCCCAATTTACAAGTTGCAGGTCGTGGGCCGAACCCAGGCAGGAGTTTTATTTTGTGTAAATAATTTCATCACCATTGCTCTCCAAATGGTGAAGGAAAACATCGTGAACCAAAAATTCGAAAACATGTGACATCTACCAACCCGCACTGGGCCCGCGTGGTGGATTACGGACCACTCTCTCTCACAGAGAGGAGGCCAGTGTCACAGCAGGGAGAACATTATCGACTTATTTTGTTATGTATGTTACTATTGGCACTATAATATAATAATAATAATAATAATAACAGCATATACGCAAAGGGCTGTCAATGCTCTGCGGGTCCAATATAATAACGCATTCAGGATGCTGCTGAGGCTCCCGCCGTTTTGCAGCGCGTCCGCCATGTTCATGGAGGCACGCACTGATGGTTTCGCGGCAATCTTACGCAAGAAAGCGGCGTCCCTGCTGCAGGGTGCGTGTGAGTAGCAACAGCATCCTGAGTGTGATAGCGGACAGGTATGACTGTCCGTTCTTTAAACATTGTATGCGTTTATGTGTGAACTAACATAGTTTTAAGCATTATTTTTTACTAACAAAATGGATCATGTTGTCTGAAATATAAATAAATAATAATTTACAGATCATCAATTATTTCTTACCTGAGGAACTACTTGAGTTTGCTAGTTTTATACAAGCACTCTGAACTTCTCTCATAGCTGAGACGAATCTCTCACACTGCACGCTCAAAAATATGAGCAGCAGCATGTTCTTAATAATCCATGTTAGAGATATAAATGATAACAGAGCAAACCAGAACAGAATAAGGAAATTATTATAAATCTTGTATAAAACGCACACTATGCTGCGAAGCATATTATAAGTTGGGGGATTACATCGTTGACAAAAATGTTTGGCTCAACGCTGGTCCAGCTCCACAAGGCCGCATAAACTAATTGATTAGCATTCGAAAATATTGTTGGAGCTGCTGAACATTGTAAAACTATCTTTAGATTGTATAAATTCAATCTCTTAGTATTATATAATTGCATAGCACGTGTGAGCACTATGTACCTACTTTAAAGCTACCATTTATTGGGTACGTCTTTCATTGACTTAAATGTGCCCTTGCGGCTGAGAGAATGTCATGCTCACTCAAATGTCTCGCTGGTGGTGGCGTGTGTATTGGATCATTAAGTTCCCTTCAAAATGCTTGAGCTAAATGGTACTGATCCATGCGTCGTATTCTTGAACGGGCGCCGTTACTGGTCATCTTTTAGCTGCCACGGCTTATATTAATTTATTTTAATTTTGAATTGCTTTTGTTTTATTGTTTTATTACGGACGCTTTTAACGTGCACGTCTCTCTACATTGTTCTCACATGTATAATTACAACATGAATGATGTAACCAAAATATTTTTTGTGAGTTTCCGTGGAATTTCTTGCCCGTTCTTCTCCATAGGAACCTACTACGCGTTGGAATGGGCAATTAGCTTCATATTTTCTGACTGACCGACCCCTTGACAATTTAAAAGTGCCTGTAATTGGTTTATTTGAAATAAATGCTTTGAGTTTGAGCTTGAGTTTGAAAATTAGACTCGTAATAATAAAAAATAAAAATAAACTTTTTACAAAAAAAAACAACCAACTTTTTGTATTGTTTTTTTTTCGGAAGTCAGTTGTTTTTTTTTTGTAAAATGTTTATATTTTTCACTTTTTAGTTGTGGTACCTACCCCACACAAATTCGAATACCAGTACCTGCTATGTAAATAACAGCCACAGGAAGTTATTATCATATCATCCACATAATTATACTAAGTGTGAAAAATTTAAAAGAGGTCCTTGGAGTTTCTTGCCCGTTCTTCTCAATAATTCAAGCTACAATAATTGCAGAGTTGCCGTGCTCTAGTTTATTCATGTATAGGTAGGGTCATACGTACATTATTTACATGTACATACATATTCTGAAGGAGACGCGAGTGAACGAGAGACTTAATATGAGCGACCGAATGTATGTTATGAAATAGTAATGTTGTTCTAGAAAGAAAGAACAACGATACTATTTGTATTTCCTTCGGAAAGACTAAAGCAAGAACGATGAACTTTAAGAAAATTTAAACACAGAATTAAAACACAACTTAATAGCTAATATTAAGTTGTTATCAAACACAATGTTTGGTATATTAAATATATTATTTTTACTATATATATTTAATATTTAGAATTAATTCATATTCATTATGGTAATATATATTCTAAAGACTTTTTCTTATCGCGTTTTCGTTTTGTTCGACTGCTTATTTTTATACTTCAACTATGTATGTCCTGTCAGACTAATTTGTTTATTAACAGTTTCATCAAAGTAGTTGACTATTGATACCATCTCCATACTACCTTAAAAGTTAGATGTGTATGGTTTAAATATTTACCATCGATTACTGTACCACTTGTTGGCAAGTTAACTACTGTTAATGATCTGTTTAAAAATAAAGACATTAGGTACTAAATATTGATCGAAGTTATTCTGTGATTTTTTTAAACAATATAGTAACGATGATCTCATTCATTGCGCAATGCCTTTAAATGTGATGCAGCATAATATGGTTTGTCCCAAATATCGCATGAAAATTAATGATCTCATAATTCCAAATAGTTTCATTTCCTATTTTGTTTTAATGCTCGCCACACTACTTTTTATTCCTGTATCGCAACTTTATGCTGTTCTTTTTTAAAGATTTTATCTTAGCGTTGTGGCTGGCAGAATCGACTGCCAAATATTGTGGTATTGTATACAGTTACATGTCTCAATGAACAGGAACTGACAAAATTACATTGTTTTTTTATGAATATATTTTGTTGTTTCATGAATTAAATTAATTTAGAGATTGATTTACCTTGATTTAGAAAAAATATTGATGATTTTAAACGTTTTAATAATTTTGAGACTATTGTGATTTTGTTTATGTGAGTACTGTAGTCTGATATTAAATTTTAGTTATAATAGTATGATTGTGGTATGCATTTGAATATTCGGTTACTTATATAATTCTTAAGTATACTAACAATAGAGCAGTGGTGGCCAAATGTTATCGGCCGCTACTTACGAGTTGTAATGTCGTAAGTTCGAACCCAGACAGGCGCTTTACTTTGTGTAAATTATTTCATCACCACGGCTCACAAAACGGTGAAGGAAAATATCGTGAGGAAAAGTCCTAGAACCAAAAAATTCGAAGACGTGTGACTTCTACCAACCCGCACTGGGCTTGGGTGGTGGATTAAGGCCCACTCCCTCTCACAGAGAGGAGGCCGCAGTCCCAGCAGTGGGAACATTAATAGGCTGAATATGTATACTAACAATAACAAAAATATGGATCACTGTGTCACTAAATTAAAAATTAATTATATTTATATTGAAAACAAGTTCACGTTATAAATATTGTACGAGTATATCACCTAAATTAAAAATCTATTGATTATCGAACGCATACTCTAATCGAGTTTCAACTACCTTCCATAGCAGACATGTCTTCGTCTCCTGCCATAATGTGTTCAACGAATACAGATGTACGGGAATTAAAAGGAAACGACTACATTCTTGAAACTGAACTCACCGCGACTCTTGAAAATAATGGATCACCAACAAAAAAATTACTTGGGAAAGAATTGCAATCAGCATTAAGGCCAATAAATATGATGCAAGCTGTTTTCTTTTGTGCTAAGTACAAGATTCGGGACAATGTGATCATGATAAATAGTGTTTTCTACAATATCGTTTCTGTTTTCGCCATGTTATTAGTAACTTGGTGCTGCTATTATTTTACGTTTGAATCTACAACATTCGATGAGAAAGGATTCAAATATTATCAATATTTGGTTAAAATCTATTTCTTTCTTTTACTTTTTGTGGGTACCCTTTTGAACTGCTGCACCAGTATTATTCAGAGGCACAACAATGTGCTGTTTGTCATGAGAATTCAGGCTGTCGATACAAACCTCAAAATTGATGAAATTTTGAAACGTATCGTCTTTCCCAACTGGGTTTGTGTTATGGCATTGAACTTTTATCATATTGCTTGGGTCGTTTTTTCCCACCTCATCATTGATTTTGTGGGTTTAAAGTTGGTTGCCTTTAGTTTTACCACTTACGTATGGCTTAGCATTGACATGAATATTTTGTACGCTACGAGGATCATGAAGCTCTTGACGGAGCCCCTCAAAACTTGGGTGAAAAATGTTAAAATGTCAGAACGCATTGAACATTCTGAAAAAGAAGGTTATTGGAAAACAATGTTGGAAGTTTATATGGAAATATTAGAAGCCTATAAAACATTTGGGAAGACCTTTCATCACTTGGTATATGTTTATTAATATCTAATGTTTTGTCGTTTTACAATGTTGATTTTGATGTAGCTCCGTGTTCCAGATTCTGTTCTATATCATAATGACAACCTCCAAATCTTTGGTTTGCATAGCGATGCGAATAGAGATGAAAAAAGTAACTACTGGGAGTGACAGTTATGTAGGAGTTATTCTACTTCACTACGTACCTAATCTATATTTAAAAAAAGCACTAAACTAGTTCATCCTATAAATGATCAATCAAAATTATGATGAATAAGTAATTATCATTAAAATTACCATGTACAGTCACGAGCACCAATATAATATACTTGGCAAGTTTTAAAAGTGATTTGCTCCTACTGTGTTGATTGTTTTTTTATGTTATTACAAATATAGTATTTTGGAACCCATATTAATATGAAAAGGCCTTATCTCAAAGTTGCAGTCAATATTCCACGAGAAAATCGCTTTTAAAGTTTGCTAAGTGGATACATATTACATACACATTACTACTACGAGCACCAATATAATATACTTGGCAAGTTTTAAAAGTGATTTGCTCCTACTGTGTTGATTGTTTTTTTATGTTATTACAAATATAGTATTTTGGAACCCATATTAATATGAAAAGGCCTTATCTCAAAGTTGCAGTCAATATTCCACGAGAAAATCGCTTTTAAAGTTTGCTAAGTGGATACATATTACATACACATTACTACTACTACACACTTACTTACATAGCGCTCGTGACTGTACGGGTTGTAGTAACTAACTCCGTACACCAATTTGTCGTATAGGTTTGTAAGCTCAGTTAGTATAGACAAACACGTTCCACTAAGTTGCACTAAGTAGTTAGGTTGATTTAAGTTAAGAGTAAGTAACAATTAGAGTGGAAGGTGATTATTTCTCTTAGTTTTTGATAACGACACAGCTATAAGTTCAATATAATTAAATGCGTTACTCATGTTATTTTATTATGCAAAATTATGATCCGCATCGGCTTGCAGAGCAAGCAGAAAAATGTACGGCGATGAGACCGTACATACCAAAATAACTCTCAAAATTATAGACCGTGATATTTTAGTCGTGTTACAAAAGCAGTTCACTTCAAGTATCCAATGACTACTAAACATTAATTAAAAAATAATTGATATACACTGGACATTTTAATCGTCTTACAAAGGGTCACTTTTTTTTTTTATATAGGGCATCTCGCAGTTAACCTCTGAGGAGGTCGTAGCTGCTTAACCGGACTTTCCTGTGGCTGCCTTAAGCTTCTACACTTAAAGCCTCCAGCCAGGGGCATAAACTATTCTAATTAAAACTAGGCGAACGCTCGCTAAGGTCACCCCCTGTGGGGTACGGACCTCGGCTTAGGGCGTCGCTGGAGGGAGGACAGCAAGATGGGACAGGCTGGATCAAACATAGATTATTATTATTCGGGGAATTTAAGACTACGGGCTCAGCTTCGACGCGGGCTGGCGCATCGTCGAGCAAGGGTCGGGGGGGAGTATCATTTACTCGGGAGGAACGCGGTCGCGGACCTCTGCGGCGGTCACAAAATGTACTCGATATAAAAACCTCTAGGAGCAATAAAAAAATTGTAACAAAATATCATTTCTATTTAATGAATGTTTAGTAGACATTGGATACATGAATTGGGCTGCTTTTATAAGACAACTAAAAAACCACGGTGTATTTTGAAGGAAATTGTCATGTTTTCACGAAACATTATTGTGTGTGGCATATTCAATTTTGGTCCACGTAAAACAGTGCTACAAGTTTCGCGGGCTACGTTGACTATTCTCTAAATAATCTTATTTGTTATTATTCTTACTTTAATCTGTTGTTTCTCTTTGAATATAATTGTTTCTTTTGAATCAGTAAATTATTTTAGACAAAAAAATATATTATGAGTCTAATAATTTCCTTATTCTGTTCTAGTTTGCTCTGTTATCATTTATATCTCTAACGTGGATTATTAAGAACATGCTGTTGCTCATATTTTTGAGCGTGGAGTGTGAGAGATTCGTCTCAGCTATGAGAGAAGTTCAGAGTGCTTGTATAAAGAGGTGGCAACACTGACTTAGTAAACATCTCCTGCGTATTTAAATCCTAAAAATAATTAAATAAGTGATAAAACAGTGTTTATAGTAATTGAATGTAGAGTAAATAGTGAGCCATTCCTGTGACATTGTTTGTGGCTACAGACACTACGTAAAAACAACAAGTATAATGTGTAAAAAAATAGTGACTGGTTTCTAAAAAAAACTCAAAAAATAAACAATACGTGCCGTATGTGGACAATAAACAAACAGTTTTAACTTAAAAAACCTCCCCGAATGTCTGTGGTGTTAAAATAGTTATTTACTAGTCAAAACAAACTAAAAACAGTTCATTGTCGTCGTTAAGAAAAAGTGTTTATTTGAAAATTGATAAATAAAGACAACTAGCGCCCGAAGTGGTGAATAGTTAAACTAAAAGTGACATTTAGGTTACGAGTTGCCACTGTATAAAAATCCTAAAACTGCAAAAGGCGCCATCTAGTATCGAGTAGCTTACGTTTCACTGATACTGGGTGACATTAGTAACAGGGTTGCTGCTGGAAAAATTAAACCGTAGTGTTACCATAGTAATATAATTATTCTAAATTGGTAGAAAATTGAAACTTTGCGGCCGACATGAATTTTTTGGAAAACATTACTTTTCGCCGAACTCGAACGAAATCAGACTCAATTTTGAACGTCAGCGATACCACACAAACACCGAATGAAACGGTCAATAGTGCTCCGGAACTGTCAGATGACGAAGATGATGGAATTGTAAAAAAATTGCGCGAACAAATTATGAATCTGACATTAGAATTGCAAAGTGCTCATTCTGAAATTGAAGTCCTGTCTTTAGAAAACAGTAACTTGAAGAGCGAGAACGATAGTCTTATGAAAAAAAATGATATTTACAAGAAAGTTGCCAGTACTCCAGTTAAACTCAAGTCAACATCAACACCAAGTAAGAACTTAAGCAATAGTAAAAAACATAATAAACAGACTCAAACAGAAAAGCGGGAAACCAAAAATATGATAGAAACAAATGGAAAGCCAACAACTCAAAATAAGACCAAGCTACAAGAAAACTATAATGTGGAAGGCAATAAAATTTGCATTTTAAGTACTGATAATAAGAATAACATTCTATACATTGCAAAAAACGCTTTAGCTGAGTCCGATATTTGCCATTACATCACACCACACGGTAATATGCAAGCTCAACTAAACGGAATAAAACAGAAACTCTCAAACTACACATTAAACGATTACTGTATTATATTGCTGGGAGTAGAGGACTTCACACTTACTAACAGATACTTAGACTGTGTCGTCCAAATTAGACAAGTGTTACAAGACATAACGAACACAAACGTTATTATCTGCACCCCAACGTACAAGTTTTTTAATAATAACTACCTTTACAATTCAAGAGTGGAAACTTTCAACAACTTACTATACCTTGACATACTCACTCACGAACACGCATATTTCTTGGACAGCAATAGAAATTTAAGTTACGACGACACAATGTTTGATAGACGTTCCGGAAGGATAAATAAATTTGGACTTCAATCAATATTTAATGACATACAAAATATGATTAGGTTCATAGCAGCAAATTCTGAAAAATATATTGAAGAGTGTAAAGTAAATTCCACTTCTTGCATAAATGAACGTATGGAAAAGGATCAAGTAAGCAAGCTAGCAAACAACTTGGAGCTTTTTCTTTGATAACTACATGCACATCATGCACCAGAACATTGCTGGCCTTCTAAATAAATCTGATCAACTAACAGTACATATTCAGGAATTATTGCAAAATCAAATCAACATAGAAATAATATGCTTAACAGAACATTTTGTCATTTCTGGCCAAGAAACACTGATTAAAATATCTAACTTTAAACTGGCGTCATGCTACTCTAGAAGGGAGCAAAGACGAGGAGGTTCATGTATTTTGGTAAAGACTTATCTCGAATGCAAGGAATTAAGCGATTTAATGAGCTTTTCTATCACCGGTGTTTTTGAATGTTGTGCGATAGAACTGCCAAAACATAAATTAATAGTAGTGTGTATTTATAGGCCTCCCTACATGTCTAACATTAATCGTTTTTTCGAAACTTTAGATACCTTATTAAAAAAGTTGTGCAATAAGACTAATGTAAAGGTGGTATTATGCGGAGACTTCAACATAGACATTTTAAAACGTAACAGATGCACTTTGGACTTTGAATATTTGCTCCTAAATTACAACCTTAAATTGAAAATAAGGCAGGCCACAAGACCAAGCAGTCTTACTTGTCTAGATAATTTTGCTGTTGATGCGAACCTAAAATGCACTAGTGATATTATTGATTTTGCGATATCGGATCACTCAGCTCAAATCCTCAAAATTCGAGTTAATAGAATTTGCAAATTAAAGTATTGGCGCACTCAAAAAAGGGATTATTCTAAAGACAATTTGGTTAAGTTTAAAAAAAAATTGCAGAGTTTGTCGTTTTCAAATGTATACGGTGAGAGTAACCCTAATGACGCATATAACAAATTTATAGAAATCTTTAAACTCCTTTATGATCTGTGTTTTCCAATTAAGTGGATTAGAATTCAAGCAGAACACAAAAATAAATGGGTTTCTAAGGGCATTAAACTTTGTAGCAAGAAGCAAAGAAGCCTATTATGGAAATGCAGGTTGAATCCATCAAGCGAAAATAAAAATAAATTTAAGTCATACTCACAAAGGTTTAAAAAAGTCATCAGACTCACTCAAAGGGCACAAAATAACAACTTTATAAATACTGCTCATAATAAATCAAAGGCTTCATGGCAAATAATTAACAATAATAACTATATAAAAGAACCTGTATCAAAGATTACTAACCAAAATAGGACAATTGACGATCCTAAAGAGATAGCAACATCATTTAACGACTTTTTTATTGACCAAGTACAAAGTGTAAGTAACAAAACAAACGTTAGAACTATTGACCTGAATTACAACTCGAATTCAATGTTTATGGCCCCAACTGTCTCAAACGACTTAGTAAGGATGATCAAAAGCCTGAAAAATACACAAAGTCATGGTTATGACGGTATAACTACCAAGGTTGTGAAGTTTGTCAGTGATATTGTAGCTGCGCCTTTAAGTCACATAGTGAACACTTGTATTACTTCTGGTATTTTCCCTAATAGCCTGAAAACAGTTGTAATTAAACCAATACATAAAAAAAATAGCAAAGAAGATATGTCCAACTATAGACCAGTAGCATTGATCCCTATATTCTCCAAGATACTTGAAAAGATTATTTATGAAGCACTTGACAATTATTTGACTAAATATAATATATTGTGCAAAGAACAAATGGGATTTAGAAAAAACAAAAATATTAATATGGCAATCTTTAATCTTCTATTTCCCGTTATGAATAATGTTGACAAGAAAGTACCGGTATGTGCCATATTAACTGATATGACTAAGGCGTTCGATTACGTTAGCCATGACGTCCTTTTATATAAACTACACCGCTATGGCATTAGGGGTAATGTCCTGGACCTTATAACCTCTTACCTCAGTGGTCGATATCAGGTAACAGAAATATCTAGAACATCTCTTGAAACGAAACGTGAGCTTAAATATGCATCAGACGGTAGAGTAGTCAAATATGGTGTTCCACAGGGTAGCGTTCTTGGGCCAGCTCTATTTCTGCTCTATATCAATGATTTGCCACGTCAAATCCAACATCCTATGGTGCTATTTGCGGATGATAGTACTGTGATAGTAAAATGTAATGACATTAAAGATTATGAAGATGATATCAATACAGCATTGGAAAACATTATTGACTGGCTTGACATAAATAACTTAGTCATCAATCTTAAAAAAACAAAAATTATGCATTTTTACCAAAGGACTTGCCCTCTTAATGTTAACGTTGGTCATAATGGACAATATGTTGAAACAACAAATATTGCTAAATTCCTAGGTATCTTAATTGACAGCAATCTTACTTGGAAACCTCATGCTGAAGACGTTTGTTGTAAACTTAGCAAGTCAGCCTATGTGCTGCATAATCTATCGCATAAAGTAAGCAATAATATACTCGTAGTAGCTTACCACGGTCTAGTGGCGCCAATTTTAAGATTCGGAGTAATATTCTGGGGCAATTGCAGTGAGAGGGAACAGATTTTTAAAGCCCAAAAACGTTGCATAAGATCTATGTTAAATCTGAAAACTACAGACAGCTGTGTACCTGTGTTTAAGTCGCTGAAAGTACTGACCTTCCCATCACTGTACATTTTAGAGGTCGCAATTTTTGTTAAAACTAATTTAGATTTATTTCCATCACTAGCCGATATTAGAATGCGGTCAGGTCCAAGGAGACTACAATATAAAAACCTATTACATACAGGCAATTACAGAACAGCACTACTAAGGAAAAATATTATGTCGATGGGACCTATCATATACAATAAAATTCCGCACAGTTTCAAAGAACACCCTATTCGAACATTTAAATCTAAGCTCACTGCATTATTATTGGATAAATGTTATTATTGTATCAATGACTTTTTAAATGATAAAGAAATTTGACAATAAAATTTGTAAATGACATTATGTTTGTAAAATAATATTTCACTTAATTATAATTCCAAGTAATGAAATTCATTTTATTGACAAGATTTATTTATGTGCAATTGACTATTTGATGATTATTATTATTTTATTATTATTTCCTTTTTTATGTTTGTTAGTGTTAATTAGAATGACATGTTAGTTGTTAATTTATAATAATATTGTATGTAATCTATTAGTTTCTATGAATTTGCATGCCGTAAGGTAGAATGTAGCGGTAACCTTCAGCTATTGTATCATCTTAAACTTGTACCTACATTGATGGCAAATAAATAAATCTGAATAAAACTAGCAAACTCAAGTAGTTGCTCAGGTAAGAAATAATTGATGATTTGTAAAGCACTTCATCATATTTCCTCATGCTCCATTGAAAGGGAGAATATTCGGAGAATTCTCTCTTTTCAATGGAGCATGAGGAAATATAATGAAGTGGCATTAAAATTGCTGATACACTTAAACGTGCCTGGTTTCAATTAGGATATACATATTTTATCTCCTGACCGGGCAAAGTTTTAATTGATTTTCCTCGTAAAAATTTCGCAGGAACAGCCAAGAGTCCGGGTTTGTGCCCGGTATAAGGCCATTGGCTCTACTCTACATAACATGGGACTTAAACATAACTGGTGAACTAATTATGTTTTTACAGATACGCAAAAAAGAGTCTGCAAGAATATTCAACGCGTGCAAAACACCTCGTTTAAAAAGATGCACGTGTGTGGCCTGTTCATCATAGACGCCGCGCTATCGTTGCACTTGTGTGCTCTCATTACGACTTACACTATCGTTATACTACAATTTGAGTTTCTGTAATACATTAAAGAATATATTTTTTTCGTCTCTCGAATGTAACGTTTTTTTTATTTGTGCATGAGTCTTCTAATATTGATTAAAACCATAATTATAATCACAAGTTTATTCCTTTAAATTACTCACTGGGCAAACGCTTGTGGCACGCCAAGTACATAGTACCTAAAGGATAGGAAGCGGTTTACATCACAGCCAGTACTATTATCCATTCTTTGACACGGCGGCGGTTTAATATACAAGACGTCTCGAAAGGCAATTGGCTTGGGTTGGGCATGCCACAATTGTTGCGATAAGTCCCCTCTTTGAGGAGTCGCTAGAGAGGCACTACGGCGTCCTCACCTCCCGCCTGACGCAGGTCCTCACCGGACACGGCTGTTTCGGGAGGTACCTGTTCCGTATAAGGCGGGAGGAAACGCCCGGGTGTCACCAATGTGTGGATCGCCCGGAGGACATGGTGGAGGTCTGCCCGGCTTGGGCGGGGCACCGCCGTGTCCTCACAGAGGCGATCTCTCGCGTCCGGCCCTGGTTCAGGCCATGGTCCGGAGCGAGAGTGCAAGGGAGGCCGTCACTTCCTTCTGCGAAGCAGTAATGCTCGCGAAGGAGGAGGCGGAGCGCGCGAGGGAGAGGCAAGATTCGCGCCCTCGCACCCCTAGTCGCCGCAGGACACGCCCCGGGCGTCGGGAGTCGCGAGCCGACTTCCGGCCGCGGTAGGCGCGGGCTTGCGGACCAGGCCCGGGTCGACGGCGCGTTGTGTTTCACGCGCGCCTCAAAGCGATGTCAGCACTAACTGACGGGGTCCGTAAGGGCCAATGCCTGCTAGGGTTACGAGTTTGTCCGAAAGGGATATCACGGCCCTGGCACTCAGGCAACGGAAGGAACACGGGTGGGTTTTAGTCAGTAAAAGTCTGACACACCCTCCCCTCCTCGCTCCACCGCGATAGCGGGAAAAGTTATTTGATAATTTCACAGCCTCAAAAAAAAAAAAGAAAAGAAAAGGCAATTGGCTTGGGTACAGATAATACGCGTATTATGATGATTGTCGTGTAGTGTCGGCTTTAGTTACAAAAAAAAAAAACTAACTATGAACTGTGTGAAAGTACTGGTGACAAATTCACAGTTTTTGTTAGGTATTGGACGGGGTTTTCGCGGTTCCCGGCTACGAAAATTATATATTTTGATCCAGTTTAAGTTTTAAATGAAAATCGGCTCCGTGACTCCTTTGAGTATCTTTTCCTATTTCTTATAGTTTCCGATTTGGCTGTCCATGTACACTGTATCAATTTACTATGTATTGTATATATGTATGTATACAATTTGTAAAATAGTTATATTACACATAATCTAAATATTAAAATTAATTGTTGATTCTATCCCCATTATCATAATGAAATGACGTGCGCAGGAATAAACCGTACATTTGTGTATCACTTGTGAACTAAGAAAGTAACTTACAACTAACTCAGTAACTCATAAATAATGAAAACAATTCGAAATATCGGACAAAAATATCCTGTGAAAAATATTTTTAACAAAACAGTGGACAAAGATGTGCAATCGATGCTTTTACCTTTGAATCTGATGCAATATATTATTTTCTGTCCTAAATATCGCATTAAAAATAATGTTATAACTCCGAATGGTTTTATCTCCAATTTAGTTTCAATGATTGCAACCCTAGTATTCATTTTTTCATTTGTCTACCGCAGTTTTACGACGTCGCGTCAAAAAGAGTTGATCAGATATCGTTTTTTCACGTATGTCACTTCATATGATGCTGTGTACTATGGTTTGGGATTTACTATTAATTTCGTGATCGGGATAATTCGCACCGAAGAATCTATTAAGTTTGTCCTTACTTTTCAAAAAGTGCATAGATTTCTCAACAATAAATCCAGTTTTAATAACTTCACCATTTGGAATTGGATTACTGCAATCGTGACTGTGTTTGGTTTTGTCTCTGTATTTGCTTGTTTTTGCGTACAGAAGGATTTACCTCACATGGCAATTTATTTTAGCTGCCTAACTATTTGTTTTGATTGCAATGTTCTTTACGCTACCCGACTAATACAATTGTTGGAAAATAAAATTAATCTTTGGCGGATTCAGTTTTAAATTTTCACGAAATAGAAAACACGTACGGAGTTACAGGTTATAAGAAAGTGTTTCAGGCTTACGTTGATATACTAGAGTGTTATGACATTCATAAATATTGTTTGCAGCAATTCGTAAGTGTTATAAAATCCAATCCAATCAATTAATTTGTTTAAGACAGTTTTTTAACAAAGTTTGCATTTTGTCTTATTGAACACTGATACATTTCAGATACTTTATTACATTTTAGAAATATTCACTCACACTTTGATGTACATCCAAGTGACAATTGAAGCACTAAAATTAGGCGAAGTGATTAATAACGAAGTAAGTATCATTCGAATTACTTTCGTCGTCATTGTTTTAAAACTAAATGTAGGTATTACAGATATTGACTGCATTATTTATAATGAATCTAACGGTACATAAAAATGTAACAAGACGTGCATGAATAAAGTAGCTCAAGTTAAAAAAAAACAATTATTATAATAATATAAAAAAACAGCCGACTTCCAAAAAAAAACACTACAAAGTGAAAAATAACTTTAATTTTGGAAGTCGATGTTTTTGGTTTTGAATTTTCGTTTTTTGCCACTGACTTCTGAAATTAAAGTTTTTATTTTTCACTTTTTAGTTGTGGTACCTACCCCAGACAAATTCGAATACCACTACCTGCTATGTAAATAACAGTGACAGGAAATTATCATCATATCATCCACATATACTAAGTGTGAAAAGTACGTATTATTGAAGCTTACTCAAAACAATCTAAGCAAAGTTAATAAAAAAAATATGGGGCCAATTTGGAGCATACCCTTTGATACAAAAAAAGAATTTTCAAAATCGGTCCACAATTGACGGAGAAATCGGTGGACATACATAGAAAATTAAAAAAAAAACATACATACGCGACGAACAAACCTCCTCCTTTTTGGAAGTCGGTTAAAAATAAGCCAGCTAAGCGATGACCAGTACCACCTGACGGCGCCCGTTCACAGAGACAGATGAAGGCATAGGCGCGGTCGGCGTGAAGGTCAACAGCACGAGATGATTAGACTTTTTCTGGCTGAATGATGATATTTGCAAAAAATTTCACTTGTGTTCACACTCTTTTTGTTACAGAATTTATTGACTTTTGTTTCGATGTCCTTAATGTTTTGGTTGGTTAAGGATTTAACTTATCACACAATATGGAGCAAGCAATGTGAGAAGCTCTACTTAGCTATTCAAAGTGTGCAAGATTCATGTACACTTATTTTAATGACTAATAATTCAGGTAATTTCCTCTCCAAGCGTTTTTTCATTTAATGTTCCCGGTTATTAGCGACTAACTTCTCAGTCCTTCAAGTTTACAAATACTGTTTTGTTTTATTTTCGAAGAAGGTAAAGGTTAGCTAGACCATGATTCTCCTTTACATATTTAATTTTAAAATGTTTGGCAGCTGACCAGAAAAAGCTATGCAAGAACGTTCTGCGCTTACATCGAGCATCATTCAGCAAGATACGCGCATGTGGCCTGTTCTACGTCGACGCTGCGCTACAATTAAGTCTGATGAGTCTTCTTACTAACTACACTGTTGTGTTGCTACAGTTTGCTTATTTGTAATTCAGGATCATTAAAATAGTATTTTTTTAATGAAAACAGCTAAGTTCACTTTTCTATTGAGTTTGTTCGGTACTTTTGAGATGACATCCACTTCCTTGTCTTCAACGAAGTTTAAGTAAGTTTTTTACAAGGGAGTTTGGCAATAATTCCTTCTGCACATGTGGCTTCCCTGGTACATCATTAACGGCATACTCGTATTATGTAAGAGTCTATTAATTGCTCCCAAATTACCATGTTTATTTTTTTTACATTCTTCCTTGACATAGACATCCTAATATTTGACATTATATACCTACAATTTAATTTCAACTCTTTATGGCTTTTCTGTACATGATAATTATTCAAATTTGTTAAATTTGTAATAGCAATCATGTCATTTCATTTAAAATAGTTTTTTATTTTTATTAATTTATTCACATTTTATATAGATTCGTTCCTATTTTGTGAATGTGAGAACCCTGTAGGCTTAGTGGACTGTAGATTTATTAACTACTGACGTTAAGTACCTGGTACTTATTGAAAGACCTACACTGGGAGGACCATACCTATTAATACTGTTATTTTAAAATATTATTAGGGCAAATTTTTTTTTTAAAAGTAAACCGTGGAGTTTATTGCCGGCTCTTCTCCATAGGAAACGACCAATTGGAACCATGCACCTAGCTTCTGACGTTTAATAAGTGCCCATGTGAAATAAATTATTTGTAGTATTGTTTTTTTTTTTCATTTTAGAAAGATTGTTTTTTACACATTTTATACTCAAAAACTGAATGCTTATATGTATTTTAATTAACAATGTTGTTTTTTAAGTATTTATATAACTGAAAGTTATTCAGAAAACGTATGTACTCGTATGTAGTAAAATAATCAAAAAATCGATGGTAGTTTTGTAAGTGTTATGTAGAAAGAATTGTGTAGTTGTGTAATTATCCTAATTTGAGTACTCACTAAGTACTTTAAAGCTAGAATTATATAAAAAAATTGATGAAAAGAAAAGAAAAATGTTTCGACAAATAAATCTAGTATTTATACAAGAAATCACTTTATTGAAAATTACTATATATAATAAAACATATTAATTACTAGTTTCAAATAATCAGATAAATAAAGTATATAATAATATAGAAAAAACTTAGGAAAGTACGTAGGTACTGCCAATTTCTGCCGTCATGCGAATTTGCTGTGCTCTGGTTTAAAGGGTCTAGATGAGATGATGGTGCAGTACAAGAGACATGGTGCAGTATCTGAAATGGCAAAGTACCAGCAATGTCTCTTGTAATGCAGATATTCATAGACAACGTTGACTAATCACCAGGTGATCTTCATATTTGTGTAGATGGCATTACAATATTGCTGTTGGCCCAAAAATTCGCCACATTAATGGCATCGTTAGTCGCAACGCAGATATCACTTTGACGCCATGTTTTGGGTTGAGAGGTCAAGATAGTAGGTCGTTATTTCTCCTGCGTTTATCTTAATTTATTTGGCGCAGTATGTCTTCTACTTCCATACTTCTACTATTAGCCGTCATCTCCGTAGTCACCTTTCTAGCCTGCATATGTTTCACATAGTCCATCCATGTTTCTTTGGTCTTCCCCACTCATACTCAATACTTATAGTCATTCGCATTCATAGGATTGTTAGACAACCAATCTGACAAAGGGTAACTGTGGCTTGAGTACAAATAATACGATTATTTTGAAAGAAAGAAAAAGAAAGAAAATACATTTATTTAGCACAGACTAAAAGTTAAAAGTTTTGAGTATATATTTTTAAGGAATCGCGTGTGAACGAGAGATCGAATGTGAGCGATAGAATGTATGTTATTAAATTGCAATGTTATTCTACAAAGGACCACGATACTGTTTGATTAAAATATAAAACAGCAAGATGAACTTTAAGAAAATTTCTACGTTTCTAAGTTGCTTTTTAATTCAGTTTATATGAAACATAATTCATATTAATTAATTTCGCAATTTTGTAATATAGGTTGCAATAAAAAGAGTTCGAAGACTTTGGATTTCGAAACTCGACTTTCAAAATTTTAAAATTATACTGTACATTATTTATATATATTTTTTTTTTTTAAGTTTGAAATATGTGACCAGTGTTTACCATAAATGCTAAAGTAACTCTGTCTGTCCGTTACCTTTTAACGCCTAAGCCACAGAACCGAACGTTAAAGACAGACAAGTAGCCTGGGACTTGGAGAAGAACATAGGCTACTTTTCATCCAGGGTATTTGTATTAAAACATAATGAAATACAAAATACATGCAGAAAAAGTCGCAAGCAACAACTAGTACGTTTATTTCCAGTCCAATCTATTAAAGTATAGTAGTATTATAATATCATAATTTGTTTGAAAAATGAGTAATACATTCACCATCGTTTGTTGCATCACTTGTGTGCGAAGGAGCAATTTTATTGCTATTGATGTATTTAAAAATGAAGAAATTCCTTCATATCGGGCAAAACTATCCTGTGAATTTTGTAATAAGTAATACAGTGGACAAAGATGTGCAGTCTATGCTCATGCCTTTAAATCTAATGCAATATATCATGTTTTGTCCTAAATATCGCATCAAGAACAATTTTATAACTCCGAATAGTCTCACTTATAATTTTATTTCAATTACTGGAACACTAATATATATATTTGTATTCATGTACCCCGAATATATGCTGTTCCTCCACGATTTTGAAAATAGTACGTTCATGTACATCGCCCCTTATTTTGACTTCTTATTCTACTGTTTTGGATTTGCTATAAATTGCTGGTACGGCATAATTCATACCAAAAAATCTATCAAGTTTGTGTTGATGCTTCAAACGCTCCACAGATTTATAAATAATGAAACCAGTACTAGAGGCATCATCATTTGGAATTGGATTACTGTAATCATGTCTATATGTAGTTATTTTATTGTTTTTACTACCTTCCTCGTACAAATAAAAGCAACATTTCTTCACGTATGTTTTGTATACATTTTCGTCTTTTTCGATTTTAATGTAGTTTATGTTGTTCGAATCTATAAGCTGTTGGAAAATAAAGTCGATTTATGGAATCTTCAAGCAGTGAATATGTTAGAAATGGAAGATACATACAGAAAAAAAATTTGCAAAGCAATGTTCCAGGCTTATGTTGAAATATTGGAGTGCTATGACATTCACAAAGTTTGTTCGCAGAACTTAGTAAGTACCGTACATTAATGATTACAGTGACAAAAGATGGCAATGATGAAAATAAACTGACATTAAATATTTCTATTAAATCTAGAGACATAGTTTTATGACTAATCCTCAACAACTAGTACTGTAAATCTTTGTCGTAATTTTTCAGATACTTTTCTACATCATGGAAGCAACCGTGCAATCTCTGATTTACGTTCAAGTCATATTCGAAGTGATGAAAGCAGGAGTGATAATGCATAACGTGGTGAGTATTATAATCCTATATTATTATCCTTTTACTTTTGGAAATACTTTCCTAAATAATAATGGTGATGATGCGTCCATACCGACTTCGGCAGCAGCTACAGCGACTGCTTTCGGTAACTTTTTAGGGTCGTTGAGAGCTAAGATGTGCTGCTCTAATTATAATGGTTGCCTAATGGGAATCACGCTAACTTAAAATTCCAAAATTGAAAAAACAAAAAAAACAAAAGTCATTTATTCAAACTAGGCTGAGAATCAGCACTTTTCCAACGTCAAAATTACATAAGACAGTCCCCCAAAACGCCCACCCTTCACCACTTACTACTGCATTAGCTGGGAAGAGGAAGTGGCGCAACAAACTCCCCAGCTGTCTGTTCAGTTAGAAGAACAAAAAAAAAAGTATTTAAAATAATTTACATTACGCAACACAAAACATAATTTAAATTATTAGCCATATGTTAGCTAGCACACGCCAATATACCAAACAAAATCATCGAGAACTATATCTAAAAAAAAAAAAAAAAAAAAAGAATTTGGTCATGACATCAGACTCCAGCTGGCATGCAGTTTCCTTTGTGTAAATGTTTTCATCACCACCGACCACTATTCAAAAGAAAACCGGCCAATTATAGTTAAAATAACATGATCCCCATACATTACAACTGTTTCAAATTCAAAATATTTTATATCACTTAATCCTATAAGGGCATTTATGAAACGTCAGAACCTAGCTTCTGACGTTTCATAAATGCCCTTATGTGGCAACGTGGTTCCAATTGGTCGTATCCTATGGAGAAGAGCCAGCAACAAACTCCACGGTTACTCTTTTAAAAGTAAATGGTTTTTACAATGTTTTTAAATTACAGTGTTAAAAGGTATGAGAGGATTGTGTAGGCCTATCAACAAGTACCAGGTACTTAGCAAAGTATAAAACGGTCCACAGATCTAGTCTGTTAAGCCTTCAACGTTCTCATATTCACATAATCCAAAAGAAAATAATATAAAATATTATGTCAAGGAAGTACGTAAAAAAAAGGTAAAATAAAAATTAAATCGTATCGCAATTTGGGAGCGTATCGTAATTTACATAGTTAAGCCGTTAATTTAATGAGGTACCAGGGAAGCCAAATGTGCAGAAGGCATTATTGCCAAACTTCATTGTCTTCAACGTAGTCTTTAATCTTATACCTAAGGACACGTTTGATGTGGGTTTTGAACTTTCCATCGCTAAGTTCTGTAACCGACTTTGGCAACTTGTTATAAACGCGAACACTGTTTTTATGAAATGATTTACTAGTTTTAGTTAATCTAAATTTGGGTTTCACAATTTCATGTTTACTACGTGTATTTATATTATGGAAATTGCTTCTTATTTTGATAAGTCCTAAGTTTTTGCGAACATACAAAAAACTTTATAAAATATTAAGAGAATGCTAAGTTAGTATATCAATTTCTTCTACTTTTTTTGTATGGGTCTCACGAGGACCCATTTTATAGATTGCGCAAATTGAAAATGACAAAAGAGGGCTCTTTTGTCAAATGAAAATTGAATCTACGTCAGCTGCCGATTCCCACAACAGAACGCCATAAGACATAATACTGTGGAAAAAGCAAAGTATATTAACCTAGCTGTGGCTACATAAGTCAACTGCCTTATTTGTCTTACTGCACATGCAGCTGAACTTAATCTACCTGAAAGAGCAAGGTTCAAGGTTGCCTGGAACAGATCGCAGAAAGCGATTAGGCCGCCCATTGTATGTTTTGTAGTGTTAAATTTATTAAATAATAAATTTAACACTACTACACTACACTACATGTATTTTCTGTGTACAATAAAGTATATATAAATAAATAAATAAGAGCTCTAATATGGGCGCCCCATTGCAATCTCGAATCTTAAGTAATTCCTAGAAATATAGTTTCCGTAATAGAATCTAGTTTCTTGCCATCGAGTTTTAAATTTAAACCTACTTGAGGTACATTTGGTAGAGGTTTAGTTTTGTTCGGACTATGTAAAAGATTAACTGCAAATGTAAGATTGTACGCACAATATTGAGTGATTTACCATATTTTTTTAAGACCATAGACTTTTTATAATCTATAAGCATAGAACTATTCTCTGCATTTTTTCAAAATTTTAGGCTCAGTAGTTTCGGAGATAAGGGGGGGGGGAATGGTCAATATTCATCAACTTTCTTAAATATCTTTAAAAGTATTTATTTGTTTTTGTTTTTGTTGTATATTTTTGAGATCCTCGCAATAAGCCGTTTCATTTGATATGTCACACGGTACTAACACGGCAAAACTTTCGTTTTAAATTTTCTTATTTGCGTACGTTTAACGTAAATGAATGAATTTTGAATATGGGGGCATATTCAAAATTCATTCATTTACGTTAAACGTTCGTGTTTGGGTAGTAGAGATACATAAGGGTATCAAATTTCAACTAAATTGGTCCATTAGATTCGGAGCAAATTGGCTGTGACAGACGGACAGCCAGATAGACAGACACACGAGTGATCCTATAAGGGTTCCGTTTTTTCCTTTTGAGGTACTGAACCCTAAAAAATGAGTCAGACACGATGCAACCAATACGTACAGACCACCATTGAAATACTAATGCTGTGGGATTCTGACTACTCATTGGTGTTTTGAGTTTATCACTGGTAAAAGTAACCAGTGATAAACTCAAAACACAGCATGCGGTGCCGCATCGTGGACGGGCATAAGTGGTGCAATACTCATTTTTATGACTACTCTTATTTCTTTTCAGAATAAAGCAGCCATAAGGTCGCTGGCCATGATAAGTTGGATAGTAAAGGATTTAATTTGGCTGACAATATTAAGCCGGCAGTGTGAGAAATTCTACATAGCTTTAGAAAATATTCAAGATTCTTGCGCGCTAATATTGAAGTCAAATTGCTCAGGTACTGTTAATCTTTACTCTTCTTTATTAATAAAATTGCTTTAGTCCAATATTATTTTTTCAAAAGGATTGGGCTGTTATGGCGGAGACAGACGTGTGTGATAAAAGGGAACGGGGTAATTTGCCCAATAGTGGGACATTACGGACTAAATAGATAGATAGATTTAGTCCATTATAAAATTCATATCCGAATAATAATAAATAAATCAAGTAACTCCAGACACAGAGCCCGGAATCGACACGCCGGCAGTGACTAGAGAAGCCATACATAATAATATTCGTGCCCATGCAATTAGCTCTGAGTGAAAATTAGCTGTCATACGTATTGTTGCGGGCCGTCGGTTTCTATGAATAAAAGGTGACACTCATTCACACGCTTGGTTTGTATGGAAAGTTGATAATATCGTCTCTAGCAGCGCCCTCCAAGGCGCCTCCATGGTCCTTGCTTCTAAACCTGCAGCATTGATGGTACCAACAAAGCTTGGCAAAGTTATTCGTTAGTGACCACTGAAGGGATCCTTAATTAGCTGTGGACGCTTTGTTTAAATAATAGGATATTCCGTACTGTGTACCATAACAATTTGTAGTACTTAACAGACTTAAGCCTAAATTACACGATGCAAGTTTCTTGCCTGTGGCATACAATAAATTGAAACACCAAATGACTTGCATCGCCTGAACACTGTTTAGACTGTATTTTTTTATTGTTGCTTCAACGTATGGTATGCCACAGGTAATTAATTTGGACCGTGTATATCAGGCTTTTGGAAGGGTTTCCTTTGGGTTTGTTTTTGATTTTTATATTTCTGGATAAAATATTTATTTTGTATTATGGCAATTGGCAGATGATGAGAAAAAAGTATGGAAGAATGTACTGCGCTTTCATCGAGCATCATTCAGCAAGATACGCGTGTGTGGCCTGTTCTACTTAGACGCTGCGTTACAATTATTTCTTTTGAATTTTTTCAGCAACTACTGTATTCTGTTAATATCGTTCGAATTTTTGTAATTTTGGTCTTATTATATCTATTTTGTGGATGTTCTTTATTATTGTTATTCTTAACATAGCCTCTTAAATACACAAAATGATGTGTCGTCTCAGTTCTCCTATCATTGTACTTCTTAATCAACGACTGGCTAAGCCAAGTTATTATATGCATAAATAAAACAATGAGTTCTTGTTATGAATGCTGTATTCTTAACTAATTATGGCGGCATCTACAACGCCACATGCGAACTACGTATCAAAGACCTGACGTCACACAAAACCTGCATCGCGCAAGGAGAGCTTATCGCGCGATATACATTGTATAACTTGCCGACATCATTCGTCGGGCAGTTGTATATGTTTGGTGGCAGGTATTTGATGCGTAGTTCACATGTGGCGTTGTAGATGCTGCCACATACTATTATAAAGACTTACAATTATTTTTAAGAGGTAATCTACAGAAGTACTGATCTGATTACAAAATAACGCACTGATAGAAAGCTACCCTTTTGCTGAGTACCACATGATAACATACGCGAACCAAGTCTCGGGCAGAAGTAGTAATCAATAAGTAACTCTCAAATTACTCAAGATTCTTAATCTATCGGACGGCATTACAGGAAGGCAAACGGTAATATGACAATAAGGTACTCCAACACCAAACTACCAAACCCCTGAGGTAGACGTCAATCGATCGTGAACACTCGACAAGCAGTCATCTTGTGGAAGGCTGCACGGTTCAGCCGCTGCACGTTCTTACAAATCCTCTTGGCTTCCACTGGAACAAACATGAAGTTGCAATTTATTTTCAAAACACTTTACAACAAGCAAGACTATTTTACAGCTTGATTTGAGCCAGACAATAAAACCCTCTCAGGGTTTTTTCTATATGCTGGCGAGCCATTCATTTAATTCTTAAAACAATGATGAATTATAATATTATTTAAATATTTATAATAATTTTCGACCACCACGTGGCGAAAGGCGCGGGAAAAAGCTAGTTTATTTATTTAAAGTTGTCGCACTGAAAAAAGGTACAAAGGCGGACTTAATGCCTTGGGCATTCTCTACCAGTCAACCAAGGGTGATGTAAAGATGTCTGAGAGAAACAAGAAAAAAAAAAAGATGAAGAGCTTCCAAGTCATCTGAGTGGTCTGCAACAACCGACTGCAGACAGCGTCTTCTTCACAGATAGTCATATAGAACTTCTCACAATTAATACTGAATATAGTAATTAACATCACTTTCTTGAAAACCCACATGGTAGTGATTATTTGGAATGGTATGATATGGAACTGCAAATTAAGGAAAACTGTTAATTGCGTACTGAAAAATGTTTCTTAAGCCGTGAAGTGAGTAAGTTAAGTGACTATACTGCGTTACGTGGTTTTTCCCGTTGTGATGTCTGAATGTCATTGTTGTTTGATATATAATTCCAAAGATTCTTGGAAAACACAAAAAAAATGTAAGTACCTACGTTGATTTTAAAAAGCGGCCAAGAGGGATTCCGTACCATCGCACGATATTTAACAATAATTTTTTTTTTAAACGGCTGGAAATATACCTTTCTTGTATGACTCCCTTAAATTTTTAAGGACACTAAATATCCTACGCCTGTGGGAGGCGTTATAACCATAAAACTTCTGTTCTGTTTCGTTCAGTGTCCTTGAAAGCGTTTTTTTTTTGTAGCTGCCTTAGTTGTACACACTGTGAAAATTCCAAGTGTCTACCTATTACGGTTCAAAAGATACAGCCTTGTGACAGACGATGGATGGCTGGACGGACTTCGAAGCCTTAGTAATAGGATCCCGTTGGTACGTGACCCTAAAATCTAAAACTCAGTAACCTATGGTGGTTTCGTTTCTCCGCATGAACACATTTGGTTTGAGAATGCGTGAACTTCAAAAGTACAACTAAAAAATGCTCACCGTAGATTTTAGCACGAAATATTTTTCCATCTCTATTGTTATTTGAAAAAATTGTAAAATATGGAGAAATAAGTCTACTATTTCAAATAAAGTCTGCAATCAAAAGAATATGAAAGTATAAAACAATAAATATATTATACAAAATTTATAACAGTTTTTTTGATAACATCGAGCATCACTAGATCAACGCGATGCATAACGTTGAATAAGAAAATGTAAAAGTTGATTTGTATTGACAATTCAACTTTTACCGTTTTTTGATAACAAGAGTGTTATAAAATAAGAGTGATTACTGATCTTTTAAACAATCAAATTAAAGCAAGAATAAAAGTTCCACCGTTCAAACAGTGTTTAGACGATGCAACTTATTGCATGTAACTGGCAAGAACATTGCACCGGGCAATGGAGCTTAAGGTGACAGTTTTGATTGCCTGAACACAATTGGATTGGGTACAATAAGAAACACTTGATGTGGGATTTAACAACCGATCAAATTGATTTACCTCAATTATATTAATGCCACAGGCATTTTGTACCAGTCAACCAGAGCAGTGACAAACATTGGTAGGTGCAATAACGAAAATTGAGAAATAAATATTTTTAAATAAAAATATATGCATAAATCTATTAGAAATATAAATTATATTTATAAATATAAATAAATAATTTAAGCAGAAAGCGACAAGGCCGCCCATTGTATGTTTTGTAGTGTTAAATTTATGATTAACTATGTATTTTCTGGTGTACAATAAAGTATATATAAATAAATAAATAAATAAATAAGTAAATATTTGTATTATTTATTATTTTTTATTATTCTGAACAAAAACAAAAAAACAGACATTTGGTTAAACACACCACACAAACCATCGCGGGTTTAACAGTGGTGTGGCCAGACACGGCAACTCGGTGCCACTACTTATTATTTTTTTTTTACAAATTGGTAGGTATATGGATTTTTTTTTTCTAGATCGCACTGCTATCTAGAAAGTATCTTTTTAATATTTTTGAGCAGTTCTTCGCATTTAATACATTGCCGATTTCCTTAGGTAAATCATTCATATATGATGGTAGCATGCATTCCCACGTCCGCGCTCCATAAGCATTATTAGATTTAGGTTCGATAAATGTGGGTAAGTAGGTCAAACAACGCAACGACTTTAGTCTTACGTATTTACGAATATTACATAAATTATGGTAATTCTCACTTATAACGCGTAAACGCACCTTGTCAAAGACATTTACAATTTGGCAGTGCTTAAATAAACCCGTGTCATTATCTTGGAATTCATGTTTTATTCTTGTGGGTACAATTGTTTTCAAAATGCGTAACTGTAACTTATAGATGTCCTCGACGTAAGTCTTGTATGTACGCCCGTAGCTACTAAGGCCGTAATCAATTACGGAGTCGGCCAGTGCCAAATACAATGTTCTTAGTGTTCTAAAGGGTAGTGTAACGTAACGTTTTCCTCCGTGGAGGGAAACGTAGGTCACAAATTAAATTATAATAAAAAAGGTATTAAAAATTAAAAGTTAAATTAGCAAAAGTAAAGGTAAGTTTAGGACACAGGACAGGCTCGGGTTAGGCAGGAACAGGCACAAGACAGGCTCAGGTTAGGCAGGAACAGGCAGGCAGGCAGTGGAACAGGTGGGCAGGCAGGCAGGCCGCAGGCAGCGTGCAGGAGGCTGGGCTGAGGATTATCCCCCCTGGAGGTACATTCCAGCCTGTGGAACGGAGTAGAGGTTGTGAGACTTTGTAGATATCGGAGGCGCTTTGAGGCGCCTCACCTAGCGGGAGGACCGCGCTAGCGTCACAGGTGACGGCGGAGGTCTCTCGGAGAGTAACGTCGTCTAGCGTCGGAGGCCTTTGTGTGCGTGTTCTCGCAGCGTTTCACGCCGCGTGGTTAGAGTTCGTTAGAAGTGAGCACCTCCTACAGAGCTAGGCAGGAGGGCCGAGCGAGTTAAACACAGTATTACACAGTATTAGAATGTTTATTATTATAATACATTCAGGGTCGATAGTTCAAGTTACACAGTATGATTAGAACACCCGCGCACGCTAGTTATGCTAGTTACATGAGATTAATATTCGAGTAGCTAACTGTTAAACAAATAAGACTTAAGGGCAGAAAAACAGTGAATCCGTCTCAAGTTAAAAATACTACTCTCCGAAGCTAAAGACAAGACTAGACTCCAAAAATATGAAGACCGTTTTTATCGTTCTGTGTCATATTTTAAACGTTTTAAAAACATATTCAAGTTAATTCTTAATTTAGATATGACCAGCACTAATAAAAACGGCTTACAGAGGAGAAATCTTAGATCTACGCTTATTGCGAAGGTTCAGTGTGTACACCCACTTTATGAGAGAAGATAGAGTGTACTTATCTATGATGTGTTCTGTCTATGTTTTAGAAAAGTAAATTACGACAGATGACAGTTTAAGATGAAAACGTCAGAATATAAATATTCTAAAGTTTTTTACAAAAGGGAAAGATAAATACTATAAAATCGATTTGGATGCTAATACAAGAGATAATTAAAAGTATACTTTACAGAGATAAACAGTGCTACATAATATAAAAGTGACTTAAGTACATGTGTCATAGAATATCAATAGGTAAATAAATCAAAAGATAGTTTGTTTAATATAATAATATAAAGAAAGATTAACGTAAACAAACTAAAAGATGTGGTTCCAAATAATGGAATACCACAGTTGCTTATACTTGAGTATCGATAACTTTGCTAATATTGACCTAAGCTTGTTACATACATGATCAATGTGCGCCCGCCAGTGGAAATTACTATCTATTACCACACCAAGATACATATGTTGGGTCACCAAATCTAAATTCTGGCAACTACACGCTGTGACCGGTCGGTGCAGACACCGATGCTCATGGGCAACGACAAAAGGTACACAAGACGTCATCAGGTAAGGCGAGTGTATATGCAGTAATTTGTTTTTTTTTGCATTAATTACAAGACCAACGTCGTGAGCCCACTTACATAAGAGTTCGAAGTTATTCTGCAACACTCTCTGTGCCTCCCGTATGTCTCTGTGTGCAGAAACCAAACATGTATCGTCAGCAAACTGGTACACAGAGCCTTCCGTGAAAATGTTACACATGTCGTTCACGTACAGTAAGTACGGCCC
This sequence comes from Agrochola macilenta, assembly GCA_916701695.1. Classification (NCBI taxonomy): domain Eukaryota; kingdom Metazoa; phylum Arthropoda; class Insecta; order Lepidoptera; family Noctuidae; genus Agrochola; species Agrochola macilenta. The sequence goes on along the minus strand of OU753572.1, from coordinate 3,284,802 downwards.
AAGAATCGAACCTTGTGCCGTGCCCTTATCGGTTGGAATCATGCTACTTAATGAACCTGAGACATTCACCGACGTGAAGCGATTTCTGTGGTAGTTTTTAAACCATTCCAAGAACGGACCCCGTATACCATTTTGTTGTAGTTTATCAAATAGTGTCTTATAAACTAAACAATCAAAAGCTTTGCTAAAGTCAATGAGGACAACAAGTACATGTTCATGATTGTTCAGATATCCGTTGACCTCATTAGTAAACTCTGATAATAGTTGTGAGGTGTTTTTATTTTTTTGAAAGCCGTACTGTTTCTCATTAATAACATCATTTGATTTCAGAAATTTGTTAATTTCAAGTCCGAGATACCTCTCAATTATCTTATCAATACATAATAAAATAGTTATAGGTCTGTAGTTGTTAACATCTGTGTACGAGCCATTCTTATGGATAGGTCTTACTATTCCAACCTTGAGTTGATCAACACGGACGCGGCAATGCATGTGTTAATTAGATGCGTTATAACGGGGGTAATTTCCTTATATATATATTTTAAGTCTTTGACTCGAATACCGTCGAAACCAGGGCATTTCTTCTCATTTAAGTTTTTTATTATAGAGGATACAGTATCCTCATTGGCCTTCTGTAATCTCATAGATACTTTACAATTATTGATATAGGACTTAGGATCTAGAATAGGTGTGTTACATTGGATTTTACATGTATTGTTCACATTATCTCTGAACTCAGAAGCAAACTTATTAGATACAATGTTTGGCAATAGTTTAAAATGTTTTATAATTGTGTCATCTATAGATTTAATGATTTTCCCACATAAATTGTTGATGGTTTCCCAAACTTTTTTTGTATTATGAAAATTGGATTTTACCTCCTTAACAAAATAATTATTCTTTACATTATTAATATGCTTATTTGTTTTATTTCTGTATTTATTGTATAATAGCCTATTTGCCAGATTACTGTGATCTTTAAGCCAGATATCTAGTAGTTGATCTCTTTTTACACACATTTTATCTATTCTGCTACTTTTCCATTTACACATTGGTCTTTTACCAAGTTTAACCTTTACATTGTACTTACAGTTTTCATATACACAAGAAAAATTATGCAATATAAAATCCAAAATGTCATGAGGGTTGTCGCAATTCATGGCCAAACTCCAATCAATATTACTCAAATCACTATGCAACTTATTAGTATCTAATTTAATTATGTTTTTACATTGACTAGCTTTGTTTACATATGTATTGTCGACTAGCGCGCAACCGGTTATGAAATGGTCGGCTAACGCATTCTTTATAACAGCTGTTTGTACGGCGCGGCAGTCGACACTACGTATAAATATATGGTCTATACATGATTTTGTTATGCACTCACCTCGTTTATCAATCCGAGTAAACTGGTTTATTCCGGACTCAAGGCCCATTTCACAGAGGGTGTTTAAATAAAGTTTTGTTACCGAAGTTTTTTTATTTAAATCGATATTCATATCGCCCAGCAGAACGACATTGTTTATTGGCGAAATTTTAGTAATTAGACTACGCAACTCCTCGATGAACAGGGTCTTATTCGTATCAGGTGGTCTATACACGGCACATAAACCAATCCTTGAACCATAGTCCGTTTTTAGCTCGCCGGTTATACACTCGAAGTGATGTGTACGCGAAGGTAGTCTGCAAATGCTCTTGTGCACATATACGATGACTCCGCCTCCCTTCTTGGAAACACGCAACTGAGTATTCATGTCGTAATCCACAAGCTTAAACAATGATTTACTCCTGTCAGAGATATTTGCCTCGGTGATGATGACCAGGTGAATAGTTTGAGGGCATTTCATGATGATGTATTCGAGTTGAGCGAAATTCTTCAGCATTGATCTGATATTAACGTGAAGCATTGTTATTGAGTTGTATATATCTGGTAATTCATCTGTGTATTCATTCCAAAGTTTGTATGTATTTTCAATTATGTTATCATATGTGTCATCCATTTTTGGTGTTAATTAGATTGGTAAGGGGGGTAGCTAATTAATGTTAAAGTGAAGGGGCTTCATATTTCCTGATTATTTTTAAATTCAGAGATGAGCTTCTGTATATCCTTCTCGGATCGAACCTTTTCGTACCTTTTTACCAATATTTGTCCGTTCTTACACCACACAAATCTACATAAATTGGTTACTTTCAGAGCAGTCTTCGTTGCCCAAAGTAGGTAGGCCGTTGTGGGTGATAAACTTTCTCTGAGGTATATTTTGTTATCCTCACCACAACCTAGGTCTTTTCCAATAATATTCTGAGTCTTGGCGACTTGCAGCCATGGATCCCGACAGCCCTCCTTAAGGGTCACAATGATTACGGGGGGACTTTTTCTGTTTTGGCTTCAGGTCGGTTACTTTTTTTTCTGTGTGTTTTGACGACGTCTTCGGATTTTAGGTTTAGTTTAGTACATAGATTTTTCATGACACTATCTACGTCTTCTGTTTCGGCTACCCCACAAATATCAATGTTGTTGGCTAATTGGCTTTGTTCAATTGCGTTAAGTTTTTGTTCCACTACTTCAGTTTTAAGTTCGAGGTTTTTATATTTGTTTTTCAGTTCAATGTTCTGATTTTCAAATACTTTTATTTTATTTTCATACCCATTTATCTTTTGTTCATACTCATCGATTTTGTCTGAGTAGAATTGTAGGGTACTTTGCAACTCTTCTTTTATTATATCGCGTACCTCTCGCCGGATATCACTGAGAATGCGTTAGGTTACGTTGGTGTCCAAAAGGTTCTCCATATCTGTGATGTCTTCATCCTCAACGTCGGGTAATATACATGATAGACGTTTTGGTTTGGCATTACCTACACATGAACGACATCTCCAATCAACGGCGTCCGTTGAGTACAATACGTTTAATTGATCTGCTGTTATTGAAGCACATGATGCATGAATCCATTTACTGCACTTGGAACACTGTATACCCGGACATTTTTTCGTCACCAGTTTCCCGCACTTAGCACATTTCACCATGTTGATGATTAGGTCGGTGCGTAGGTGGAAGGTATTTCGTAAATAAAGTTCAAGTTCACGCGCGCGCAGGTAATTAGGCGATATACGTCTTATTGGTTTCGCACCGATAAATACAATAATAACAACCAATAATATACAGGGTGTTCGCCAGAAAGTTGAACATACGAAAATGGCGGAGCCGTCTACTACGTGTTTAGGTCCAATAACAAGACCCAGGCCACAAGGATTTTTTTTAATGTTTTCGGAATTTGTCTTTGCTGAAACTTCAAACTTCAATAATTTCATTTAAAAACAACAAAACTGTCAACATTTTATTTTTATTTTCATCTAAAGTAACTGTAGAATCTTCGTATTTGACGCAGATGATTGCTAGAAAAGTAAATACGAGCCCTTAAGCTACAAACAAATAAAAAATAAATACCGAAAGCCCGACTTTGAACTGCGTTCAAAAAAAAAACTATCAGTGATAGAGCAGTTCTAATTTTAGGAAAACATCTTTGGTTCATGCCCACTCTAACGGTATGCAATATGCACAATTTATTTTAAAAAAACTGGAACAATTCGCCAATTTTAACTGCCTGGGACTTTTTTCACCGAAAGGATTGCGAAGGAAATTTGCGAAAAGTGAAATTATTAATTTACGAACCAAATTTTTTTTACGAGTCTCGTAAGATGTACGCAGAATTGTTGCCTAGACAACGTGTGCTAAATCGTGAAACGATGTTGGCGGCTACACAAAGGATCAATCAGTACACTGATTGATCCTTTGTGTAGCCGCCAACATCGTTTCGGTATTCGGTAATTTTTAATTGTACATAAAATCCGCCCCTAAGACGACCCACTGACCAAAATCGTGATTAACTTTTTAAATACGCCAAAAATACCTGTCCAATGGTTTGGTTTCTTTTTCTTCAATTTCTTTTTTGTCGAATCAAATTTACATTTGGACTCGTCATATCGTCAAGTCATGCAAGAGGTATGAGGCGTCAAGGTAGATATTTTTGCCTGTCCTAAGACAGGAAAAGTATGAAGGGAAAGTTGCATCACAGGTTTTGTGTATTGTGTATTTACACGTGTTGTGCAGGTAGGACGGGCGGCGACCAGCGATCGTTACAATAATTACCTACTTCAATCGGGCGCATATCCATGAATTTGCGGACGGTATCGGATAAAAATCTTTTTAAATATTTTTATGAAAATAACGTAGCAATTTTTTTTTTTACTCATTAATTTATTTTTATGTTAAGTAAACTAACTATGGTTTGAGTGACAACGGTGTTTACCCTTACATCCTGTATTAAAATAATATAATCTATACATAATAAAATTCTTTGTCCTGAATGACTGACTGACGGATCAACGCACAGCCTAAACCGCTGATCGTAGAGACCTGAAACTTGGAGGGTGTGTTCTTCGTATGACGTAGGCATCCGATAAGAAAGGATTTTTCGAAATTCTACCCCTAAGAGGGTGAAAAAGGCCAGCAAAGTTTGTATGGGACAACGTGATTCCTTGGTCCAATCTACTTTAAATTTTGCATAAACATTCTTTAACAGAATTAATGGAAGACCTGTTTCGTATTTTATTGAAATTCATCCCCTAACGGGTTAAATAGGGGTAGAAAGTTATTTTGGGAGTGATTTGCTTCGAAGTTGATATCAATACTCCTTAGTGCTTTTGATTTAAATAACATTTTATTTTGACACATGTTTGAAAAGTCAATCCGATTTTATTCAAAAAAGGTTGAACTCACGTAAAGACTTGGTGCTTGCAATGCAAATACTCTTTAAAATTGGAATGTCTCGAAAGTCACCGTACTATAATACATATTAGTACCACATTTGAAGGTTTCTAAGCTTTACAGAGGTCTGTATTTATTCCTAGGATTCCCCTAACACCATCAAATTACCCCTTCGAATTCAAGAGAGTGCAGTTTCCCATAGTATGCTTCGCAATGACTATAAACAAAGCTCAACGTCAAACTCTTAAGGTAGCGGGAGTAGACTTGAGGGAAAGCTGCTTCTCCCACGGCCAGTTGTATGTGGCATGCTCCAGAGTAAGCGCACAGAGTAGCCTGGTGATTCTAGCACCCGAAAGAAAAACAAAAAATATTGTTTACAAAGAAATACTGCGGTAGGTGTAGTATTTCGATTTCGTTGTAAAAAGATAATACACCCGTGTAACTTTCGCCAGACTTTTTTTCAGGTTTATTTATCCTTTATATCCCTACACTATAATAAAGATTGTTATATTATATAATTATTCAAACATTTTAACATAATAATTTATATGTTATAACAAAATTAATAACGTAAAAAACCAATAAAAAATCCTATTAGAACCATTTTCGACTTCTACGCGGACGAAGTCGCGGGCAAAAGCTAGTATAATATAAATAAATAATATATATTATTTATTTATTTATATTTATAAATATAAGCAGCAATAAATACACATAAATACATGAATATATTAAAATAAATAAGACCACCAAACCTTCACATGGGGATAGGCAGAAACTACAGAAAGCCGCCTGCTACGATCCTTACATAATCATTTTGCTCCGTTTACATTCTACATCTGGTCACACACGCACGCCTCCGGTGGCGAGTACTAAGCACTTGATCTTTCCGAAGAACATCACAAATTAAGGCCACTATATTATTTTCTTCTAGGGCGTTTCCACTCTCATCTACCTTTTGTTCGTCGCCATTGTTGTTATTATTATTATAATATTAATACGTAAAGCAAAAACTTTGTACCCCTTTTTACGAAAATTGCCCGGACGGAGGAGTATGACATTTGGCACAGTTAACGTTTATATGGGGAAGGGGTGCTTAAAGCTAATATTTTTATACATTAAAAAAAAAAAAAAAAAAATACACACACTACCATGCGTTTGACAGAACATGGCTTAGAATCATGAGATTTAAATTAATTATGGTCGAATTTCGACTTCTGGGCGACCACTAGTTAAAAAAGAACCACAAAATTAAAGAAATGTAACTCTTACCGAATGTTGAAATAATCTCTTAAATATATCAAATGCTTCCATTAAATCAATGTATGCTTGAAATAGTTTTTTCAAACAGTCATTATATTTTTCATCTCCTAACTCCAAGAAGAGTTTACTGTAGTAACCCACCTCAAAGACCCATTTTGATATTCCTTCTCTTTTCAAAGAGATTATACTAATACCATACGTTGTATGCAAGTCAAAATAAATCACAGTGTATAAGTAAAGTACAATACGCAAGTCGCATATTATTAACGCAGAGATAAAAAAAAAATGCCGCAAAACGCTAAACCAGTTCCAAATAATAAATATCTTAAAGTTTTTGAAATTGATTACTTTAAAAGCTTTTTGAATATTCAAAATCAAATTAATACTGTCTTTTCTTTGGAGAATGTTGAATATGTAGAAGACGTAAAAGGAGAACATCAAAATTATACCATTGAACCTAGCGAAGACTGTTAAAAACAAACTGCAATTGTATTTTGTACGATATTCTTGATTTAGCAATACCACAGCATAGAATATTATAAATCCCAGAGTATATGTAAGTGACACGACATAGTAAAGCATACTGTGGGGCCTAATACAATTGTTCTTAATGGGGTAACTTGATTTGAACAGCATATGTTGCATACACCGAAAAGGCAAGAACATGTCTTGGAACCTGCTATCCAAGAAATTGTCAGGTATAGATATTTTTCGGGTTTTAAAGACATTATCAATTCACTTTCCAAATCCATCGTATAGAACGATTTGATGAGTTAGGCGATCTTAGTTTGAATACAGAATTTAGTTTCAATTCTCAAGTCAATTCTAATTAATAATCTAGATGTTGATGTTTAACAAGTGGAAGGGTATTTCATTTATTATAACTATACTTACTACATTACTACAAATAAATAAAATTGAAGTGTCTGTTTGTAATTTCAAAATTACAGCTTTTTACTCAACGCATATGGAAGTACATACAACGCATATACACGGTACCTACATACTCGTAAAACAACAAAACAATTTTTTAAAATTTTGTCTTTCGGTCTGTCTGTTTTTTGCGGCTAATCTCCGAAATGGCTGGACAGATTTCAACAGAACTTTCACTGGCAGATAGCTGATGTTATAGGAGTAACTTAGGCTTTTATGACTTATTTTTTAGAAACAAAAATAGACATCCTCACAAAAAAAAACGTTTCCGTGGAATATTTTCCGACAAGAACGTGGATGAAGCCGCGGGCAATACCTAGTTGTAAAATATGTACATTTGTTTCCGGACGTTATTGATTTCAGATTAATGTTTTGTGTAAAAATGGTGTTGGACCAGGAAGGAGATTCTCGGTATACACGCGTTCGTAGCATGTCTCATGCATCTATAATATATTTTTATTTCCGATCGCGGTCTCGCTGTTATCGTACACACTACTTACATGTTAGCCAAGTTATTTTAGGACTTTAAATTGTAACAACTTTTGACCAAGTGGGCTGATTTTAAATTAAATTGAAACCAAATATTACCTCAAGATACAGACTATGAGTATATTTCCAACACTCTCTTAGAAAGAGGTAAACAAAATTCAAAATGTTGAATTCCCTTAAGGAATTATATGTAATTAAAATTTATAAATATAATTAAAATATTTTTTAATGATTTTTATTAAAATATTTTAAAGTGTACTTAATAAGTTTGATATGAAAAGAAATAAACGAAATAAAAATTGCCCCTTGAATGTAAATAGGAGAGTGGATAAATACTTGTGTAATGTAATGAACCTGAAAAGTGTAAAAACACTATAAAATATGAATGTAGGTTAAGGACATATTTATCTTATGTAACAACGAGGTTGATTCAATTTAAAATAATTATTTTAAAAAGATAAAAGCTTTTCAGTTCTAAACACGGTATTTTTTGTGTCGAAACGATGATATTTTTCATAACAAGGAAAACTGTGTAGAACAAGTACACATAGTTGAACACAGAATTTCTGGATTTCATAACATTCTAAATGTCAACGTAAGCTTGAAACATAACATTTGAATATTCTACAGAATGACTACTTTAAATTCCAGCAAATTAAAAACTTGAATGACACAAATTACATTTAAATTGAAAAATACCAAAATATAAGCATACAAATGTGTATTCGAAAGACAGCAGTATGCTAAAAAATTTGAAAACAAAGACGTAGCCACAAAAGGTCGGATATTACAAAGGTCAAATTTAATATGACGAAGCGTCTAAAATTGATTTCATGATGAAACCAATTTCTGCACAGAATTCTAAATGATAAAACTTTCATAATTAAGAACTCTGTGCACTTTTTGAAAAATCAAGACGATATTTAAATCATTTGGTGTAAATTAACCCAATCACGAAATTAATAACGAATCCCAAACTGTAATAGTTGCAGTCAAAATAAGAGATGACATGAAAATAGTAAATCCGATATAGTCTTAGAAAGTAATACACTATAGGTGTGATGTACATTGTAGATAGGAATATTATTAGTGTTCCGACTGTGGAAATAATGGTGGAGAAGAGGCTGTTTGGAATTTTACAATTATTTTTTATGCGATACTTAGGACAGAACATAATATATTGCATCAGATTCAAAGGCAAAAGCAGTGCTACTCATCTTCGTCGACGGTGTTGTTTGAAATATGCCACAGTATATTTTTTTTTATTAATAATACGAAATTTCTTCATAATTAAAATATCGTTGATTCCGAAGCACACGAGCGTCACCATAATCGATCGTAAACGTATTAACCAAACACAATAAACGAATACATACATGACACAAAAAAATGATTTGATACAAACAGACAATACAATTATTCATACATACATAGATAAATATTATATTATCATATATGTTTAATAAAATGTACCTTGACAAATAATTATTATGCACCACACTTACACTTAAATCTGATCTCAAATAATGTTAGGAATATATTTAAAAATTGTTGATTGTTACTAAAAAAAAAAAATCTTTTAATTTAATTTCTGTCAATATTTTTATTTTTTATTAAGAATTTATTTTATACTTTTTGCTGTGCCCGCCAGGGTCCGTAATTGCACCTTAGCTCTAAGCCATTATAACACCTGTATACCTGCATTATGGAAAGCAAATAAAGATATGAATATGAATAACCGCACACAACAAATTCATTTTCATAACATAAATGGAATCAATTTGACTATAGTAATAATAAATAAGGTACAGGACTGTATCCTTATCAGTGATGTTCTTCAAAAAGGTCAGATGCGTAGTACTCGCAACCAGCGTGAGTGTATGACTAAATGTATGAACGGACTCGTAAACGAAGCAAATAGAGTAATTAGGCGTTCTTTACTTTCTGCCTATCCCCATGGGAAGAAGGTGTGAGTTTATGTATGTGTGAGTAATAAGGGACTCGTGAGGAGCTTGTGGCTAAGTGACAACAGCCGCACTGGTCGATCCATCAGGTTAAGCTACGCTTGCCGGGGTTGGTCAGTGGATGGGTGACCATCTTTACATAACGAGAAACCTCCGTTCCTCGGAGAGCATGTTAAGCCGTTGGTCCCGGCTGTCATTCGTGGATCTTTGACAGTCGTTACGGGTCGTCAGAAGCCCGAAAGTTTGACACCAACGTCTTACCAAGGGGTATCGTATTACCCAGTTACTGGGTTGTGGAGGTCAGATAGGCAGTCGCTCCATGTAAAATACTGGTATTCAGCTGCATCCGGATAGACTGGAAGCTGACCCCAACATAGTTGGGAAAAGGCTAGGCAGATTGATGTGTAATAAGGTACTTTAACAAAAATTTACCAAACATTCCTAATATGAACAACTGGTTGGGTTTAGTATAATTACAAATTTGTTCTTAAGTGAATAAGTTTCTTTTAACTTGACAATAGCTAAATGAGCGTTATAAATTCAACATTAAACATACTTGTTTGTACATAATTATGTTCGTAAAACTCAAAAACTGATTAATGGGCCGAACTGATTCATTATTTGGTCTTTGCGTGTTTATAATATTACTGTACTTATTAAAAAAATGCTGTGCTCGACAGGGTCCATACTTGTTTCTATTTATCAATACTTACCACCTGTATGTCTAAATTATGCATTGCAATAAAGATTAATTGAAATGAACTCAATAGTAACTTCTACCATTAGTCTTCAACTTGATGTTTGAAGTTAATAGTAAGTAGCAGGTGGTAGGACAGGTCGATGTTTCAAATTAATCGTGTCCATAATATTGATCTATCAGCAGTTAAATGTTAATGTAAGTAGACTGTCATAGCCTCGTGAAAGTGTCTTATTTTAACATAGTATTACTACTTTATAAAGTCATTCTTATAACAGAGGCAGCAGTCGATAAAAGTCACCAAAAAAAATATTAAAATGGTTTCAGAGCCCTCATTTCACGTGTTACTAAATAATCGCTTGGAAAAAGATGTGCAAAGAATAGTGTCTTCTTTTAACTTTGTTCTCAATCTGTTTTTGATTTCAAAATATAGCGTACGAAAAAAGCATATTTATCCAAGCGGAAAAATATATCACATATTTGCGTTTTGCCGTATCTTGGTCATGTGTTTGCTTTTTATATTTCGAATGATTTGTGTAGACTTCACAGATGCAAATACAAAACAGATTGAAAGTGCTGTCTTGAAATTCTTTTATGCTATCAATTATGTCGGCTTTTTGATCGGGATCATAATGATGTTTATACTGGACATAATAGATAAGGACAACAACGTCTTACTTATTTTGAAGATCCAAACTATACATAATAATATGGACATCGACTTCAGAAAGAGTATTCAGAGTTTCATTAATTGGAACTGGATCTCCATAGCTACTCTAGTCTTAACTGATATTTATATAATTATTTTATATTCTGTAACAATGAATGGCCCTAACAACATCGTTTTTATTATTGACCATTTTGATGACATATTGTGTATCGCATTGGATATCAATTTCGTTGTAGCCATCCGAATTATAATATTGCTAAAAAAATATCTCGAAGAGTGGATTAAAGATGTCTTGTTGATGAAAGGAGAACAAGAGAATGATGAACATTGTATGAAATTGCTTGGAATATACCAAAATATAATGGAAGCTTACTGTTTGATGAAGAAAATTTTCCAAGTAGCGGTATGTTTGAAATTATTTTTACTAGAAATTTTATTATGTAACAATAATACGTTTTCGTTTAGAAAGATAACAGTACGTTTTTTTGGATGTGCCCTGAACACAATTGCGATGTGTCACTACATATTATAAAACAAAGTCCGCGTCTGTCTGTCTGAATGCAATAAACTCAAAAACTATCAAACGGATATTCATAGGGTTACACCAATGGGCGGAGTGATTCATGAGGAAAGTTTAAGTGTCATTACCGAACACCACGCGGGCGAAACCGCGGTCTAAAGCTAGTCAAATTCAAATTCAAAATTCAAATTCAAAAGTCATTTATTCAAACTAGGCTGAGAATCAGCACTTTTCGAACGTCAAAATTACATAAGACAGTCCCCCAAAACGCCCACCCTTCACCACTTCCTAGTGCATTAGCTGGGAAGAAGAAATGGCGCAACAAACTCCCCAGCAGCACAGCTGTCTGTTCAGTTAGAAGAACAAAAAAAAAAAGATTCTATATAATAGTATTCAAAATAATTTACATTACGCAACACAAAACATAATTCAAATTGTTAGCCATTTGTTAGCTAGCACACGCCAATATACCAAACAAAATCATCGAGAACTCAACCAATCAATCATCGATACTCAGGCCGAAATAAAAAAACTAAACGTAAACAGAATTTAATATCTAAATAAAAAAGCCTCCAGGCATAAAGGGCGTGCCCGCTTACATATGGTTGTAACTGGAAGTTATAAATGATAAACTAGGACCATCGATGTAAAATAAATAAACAAAGAGTTAATTACTAATAACAGTAAATAATATGATCAATTGTCGAGGTCACTAGCTAACCACATATTGCAATACAACTCATTAAAAAAAACAGAGTGATGAGTAGATTTTGTCAAAAATAAATTAAAGTTAAATTAAAATAACTTGACTTAAAAAGTCAAATAAAATAAACAATTATATAAACTCATATAACTTGTCAGTACGTAAGCTGGAGAAAGAACATAAACATTGTCTTGAGTTAATCACAGCGACCAACTATTCTTATCATTTAAGTAGTCGTTGATAGAATAGTATGCCTTTGAACAAAGATTGGATTTTACTTTCGTTTTAAACGCATTAAAAGGCAAATCTAGCAAAGAAGAGGGTAGCTTGTTATAAAAGGTTATACCAAGCCCAACAAATGAGTTATGAACCTTATGAAGCCGGTGAAAGGGAGCTCGTAGTTTGTCCTTATTTCTAGTGTTAACATTGTGAAAATCACTGTTTTTAGTGTATATGTGTATATTTTGCCTAATATATAAGATATTGGCGAAGATGAATTGAGATGCCACCGTGAGGATACCAATATCTTTGAAAAAATCTCACAGAGAAACTCTGGCACCAAGCTGGTAAATAGCGCGAACAGCTCGTTTTTGAAGGACAAATATATTTTGAATATCAGCAGCTTTGCCCCACAGCAGAAGACCGTAGGATTATAACTCTATGAAACTAACTAAAATAGACTAACCGAGCTCACTCACTCAGTGTATTGTCTTACTTTCCTGACGGCGTAGGCGGCTGAACTGAGCCTTCCCGCTAGGCTCGATATATGTGGGCCCCACTGAAGTTTGGCATCTACTGTTATGCCCAGAAAAACCGCCGAGTTTACAGATTCAAGCACCTCTTTATCTAAAACGATGTTGGGACCTAGATTTCTAACATTTGGTAGGGCAAACTTTACACATTTCGTTTTCTTAGTATTTAGGACTAGGTTATTTGTCGTAAACCAATCCGTAACTATTGAGAGTGCACTGTTTACATCGTCAAAATCTTGTCTATTCCTGTCTACTTTAAAAATAAGAGAGGTATCATCTGCGAACAGTACAACTTCACAGATACCCTTTAGTCAGAGATTAAAGAAGATTTCGTTAGTGTATAATCATAATTGCTACAATACGAAAACATGAATTATCATAATTTCAGTTCTCTCTCAGCTGTAGACCTAAACAAAGTGACATTCTATCATCGGTAACGATGATAGAATAGTCAAAAAATGTATGGGACTGATAAAAGCTTATGTAAATCCTGTTGAACACTCCGGTATCACCGGATGCCGACCTACCTCTGTCGAGTGGTCGAGGCCTATCTGACGGTCAGGGCCGTAATCTACCCCGATCACCACGGTGACCATGGAACCGGCGAGAGATGTCGTGCGGTGTCCCGCTGAGATCGGTCCTAGGGCCGCATCTGTGGGAAATCTGCTACGACTGGGTGCTGCGCGCCGACTTCCCTAGCGGCGTCAGCGTAGTCTGCTACGCTGACGACACGCTGGTCCTGGTACAGGGGAGGTTGCATGAGGCGGCAGCCGAACTGGCGACACGTTGGGTTGCGACAATCGTCGATAGGATCCGGCAACTGGGACTCAAGGTGGCCTTGCACAAGTCCGAGGCCATGTGTGTGTTCCCAGATAACGGCGGGAACTCATAGCGGCATGGAGAGTGCGATTGTCGCAACCCAGCGCTGGACACGCCACAACTATGGCGATAAGTCCCCTCTTTGAGTAGTGGCTAGAAAGGCGCCACGGCGTCCTCACCTTCCGCCTAAAGCAGCTCCTCACCGGACACGGCTGTTTCGGGAGGTTCCTGTTCCGTATAAGGCGGGAGGAAACGCCCGGGTGTCACCTGTGCGTGGATCACCCGGAGGATACGGTGGAGCATACGGTGGAGGTCTGCCCTGCTTGGGCGGAGCACCGCCATGTCCTCACGGTGGCGATCTCTTGCGTCAGGCTCTGGTTCAGGCCATGGTCCGGAGCGAGAGTGCTTGGGGGGCCGTCACTTCCTTCTGCGAAGCAGTAATGCTCGTGAAAGAGAAGACGGAGCGCGCGAGGAATAGGCAAGATTCGCGCCCACGCGCCCCTAGTCGCCGCAGGGGACGCCTTGGGCGTCGGGAGTCGCGAGCCGACTTCCGGCCATCGTAGTCGCGGGCTTGCGGACGGTGAGCAATGGGTAGCTCGCCGTCCAATAAGGACCAGGCCCGGGTCAACGGTGCGTTGTGTTCCACGCGCGCCTCAAAGAGATGTCAGCACCAACTGACGATGTCCGTAAGGGCCAATGCCTGCCAAGGTTGCGAGTTTGTCCGAAAGGGATATCGCGGCCCCGGCACTCAGGCAACGGAAGGAACACGGGTGGGTTTTAGTCAGTAAAAGTCTTACACGCCCTCCCGCTCCACCCAGAGTGGGAGAAGTTATTTGATAATTTTTACCCTCAAAAAAAAAACCTGTTGAAACGTGCTGTAGAAATATGAAAAGCTTTGAAAGAGATTGCCACGTGTCTGAACCCTCTGGTGTTTCATCAGGCCAGCGCCCTTTCGTATATTTCGGATTTCTTTGTCTTGACCTTGGCTTTTTTATCCAAATCTTTATTATAAGCATTAAACATAAAATACAATAGACGACGTATATTTAGTAACCTAATCCGCTTAAATGTTCTTAGGGAGTCATAAAGAACCCTGTAAGAAATCGACACGTGTTTCACCTCTCAACGAGGCATCCTCAGGATGGATATTGACTTGTTTCGATCCCGGACCCGACGTGTGAACACGTCAAGCGTCGAGAGCAGTGTGAGTCAATTCTCCCGCCAACCCCACTTATATAGGATTACTGCCCCGCCCACCTCGGCTAGGATCGTTATCAGCGCGATAAGGGGCTGCAAATCCTAATAATAGTAATCCTATATAAGTGGGGTTGGCGGGAGAATTGACTCACACTGCTCTCGACGCTTGACGTGTTCACACGTCGGGTCCGGGTTCGCAACAAGTCAATAGCCATCCTGAGAATGCCTCGTTGAGAGGTGGAACACGTGTCGATTTCTTACAGGGTTCTTTATGACTCCTTAAGAACGGTTAAGCGGATTAGGTTACTAAATATACGTCGTCTATTGTATTTTATAATGGATTTCCGCAAAGTCACGCCTGAATCAATTAACTATCTAGCATTAAACATTTTAATGTTTGCTCCCCACCCTACAGCTCTGCTTGAGACTTTGATAATTATCATCATAATCATTGCCACATGGTAGAGTTAATCATGATCTTTGTTTCACCCACTGCTGAGTAATTTGAAAATTATGCTTATGAATTTTTCAGAATTTATTTTTTTGCAGGTTTTATATCAGGCGTTTAACACGTTTTTCGGAAATCTAGTCTTTTTTGACATAACGCTCAATGAGATAAGAAGAGGTATAGGAATGGAGATCGAAGTAAGTGGCAGATTTAATAGCACCTGCACACTATGCCAGCGACATGGCCGCCGGCTCTGCCGCCGGGCAAGCTGCGGTGCGCCCGGCCTTGCCGCACAAAGCCGCACAAGAGAAATGAAGGCGCAAAAGCCGGGGTTACGTGTCGCGCGGCAAAAGCCGGCCATGCCGCCAGCATAGTGTGTATGAAGTATAACTATAATATATGTATAACATATAATGACATTTTAGAGTCATGACCAGTGTCAAAGAGAGATAAATGATAAATGATAAATGATTTTATTTCTGAAAGTGGGTTTGGACAAAACACTTTTACACGTCAATCATATTTTTTAAACTTGATGAGGTCGGCTTATTTCCTATCTGACTACTCCGAGAAAAAAGGCCGAAACAAACTCAGAGGTCACAGTCTCTTTTAAAGTCCAGACATAATCTTGGTCAGATCATGTGAAGATCATGTAGATTGGTGTCTGAGATGGTCTTTTGAGGAAAGAACCACACAGATTGAGAGGACCTGTTCAGTCAGTGCATGCATTTGTCAGTTACTGTGCAGCTCAACTCAGGGTTTAAGGAGCTCAACGATTCGACGAACAATACCAAAGAAAGGACGTTTGGGTAGGCCGCATAAATTACTCAAGCTGCCAGACCGTGATAAAAACTAAATAATAAAATAAAAAGGAATGACCCACATAGTTTTCACATTCACAATGATTAAAACAATATAATACTTGAAAAAGTAAATATTCATGTCATTGTTTATATAAAATTCATTAATGTCAATGTGTATATAAAACCCAGAAATAGTCTTGGTCAGATCATTTAACGCATTCAAGGACACTGAACGAGACACAATAGAAGTTTTATTGTTATAACGCCTATGGGCCTTTACTGTCCCTCAAAGTGTTAAGGACCATGTAGATTTGTGTTTCGAATGGTCTGTTGAGGAAAGAATTATACAGAGTTGAGCCGTGCAGTGCGGATATCACCATCTCTTTTACACAACGGAACAATAAGTAGGTTCTTGGATTTTTTTTTAATGTATTTATTTAAATTTTAGGTGCAACCCGTAATTTACATGTTTTCGAAAGTTACATGGGTATCAAAATGTTTAGTACTAGTAATAATACTCGGTATTTACTGTGAGAAGTTCTATGTAACTGTTGAGGAAGCTAAGACGGCGTGTATACAGCTGATGAAGAACAGGAACTGTCCAAGTAAGGTTTTATTTGTAAATGCGCTAAATTTTTGGTTCTGAATTTAATTTCTGATGATGGTATATTTTTTCACAGCGAGTCAACAACATCTTTGCAGGAATGTGATACAGTCGAGTCGATCGTTCAGTAAGATGACAGCATGTGGCATATACTATGTAGACGCTACGCTACCCTCTAGTTTGGTGGGAATTTTTACTCACTACATTATAATACTGTTACAATTAAATTTTCTGTAAAATAAATACTTATGAGAGCTAATATACCTGAGTTGTACATCATTGCCTTCGTCCAGATAAAAACGTTTATGGTAGCTAAGTTTCCCATGGCAACGAGAACAGAGCTTACGGTAAACGAATTACATTTCATTTATTTATTCATAAAACAATTCACACTATGTTTGAATATTACATAAATTATTATTATTATTGTATGCGAATTTAAATTAGATGTTCATTTCAAAAATATTTTATTATCAATAAAATAATATAAATATACTCTATCAATAAAATTCTAATTATAATCAATCTGCCTAGCCTTTTCCCAACTATGTTGGGGTCGGCTTCCAGTCTAACCGGATGCAGCTGAATACCAGTATTATAACAGGTAGGTTAAATAACAGGTAGATAAAATTCTAATTATAACAGGTAGGTAATAGGTAGGTAATAGGTAATACGGGCTGGTATTCGCAACTCCACGACTAAGCGCGTATTTTGCGTACTTATAACAGGTATTTAAATTAAATTAAATGATAGTATAAAATTCATGATTGTAGAATCATGAATTTTATACTATCATTTAATTTAATTTTACAATATTACGAGTAGCATTAATGTAAGTTTGATGAACGTACTATTTGAAATCACTTGACTTTATACCTGTTATAATTAGAATTTTATTGATAGAGTATAATTATAAATGTCTCCAACTTTTTTGTTTTATTTTTTGCAAAATGTGATATCTTTTTAATATTGTGTTGTGACAACGCCGGGAGGGGATGCCCTAGAAGGACTAATAGTGAACTTATCGGTGATATACTTCAAGAAGGTCAGTGCGTAGTAAACCTCAGTACTTTTTCAGTAAAACTGACTACACAGCACAGCTGTCTGATCAGTTTTTTTTAACTAAACAGACAGTTGTCAGTGCTGCTGCGGAGTTTGTTGCGCCACTACTTCTTCTCAGCGAAAGCACTAGGAAGTGGTGAAGGGTCCGTTTCTGGGGACTGTCATAAGTAATTTTGACGTTCGAAAAGTGCTGATTCTTAGCCTAGTATAAATAAATGACATTTTCATTTGAATTTGTGAATGTTTTGAAAAACTAAGGTGAATTAAATGTATCGTTTCGTTTTGTGTTATTAAGTTCGTGTTCGTGTTGTTAAGTTCGTGGCGAGTCCGAGGCTGTAGTACCGCTATCAAACAAACAGCACATACTCTACGAAAAGATAATCTTCCGCATTATAAATTATACAGAATTTAAAGACGATGAATAAATGCATAAATAAATATTCTACTTCCGATCAACGACAAATAATTATGTATGAGGCCAATTGGACCAATAAATACGTTTTTGATACAATATTTAGGGCCAATATTTTACCTAGCCCTCACCCATATTAACAACATTTTACTGTATGACGAATCTTCAGATGTCTTCGCGAGTACTGAACTGAAATTCCTGAACACTGCTACTCGATACCTGGAATCCATTGCCACTCCCAGTACAATCTCCTTGGAGTGAACAAATTAATTTATTGTTTCATGATATTAATAATTCCATTTTTATCTAATTATACCTATATTTATAAAAAAATAAATGTAATCATATCTAATTTTGTATACTTTTATCAAATTTTGTCTGATATAATAATAATACCAGCCTGTTACTGTCCCACTGCAGGGCAAAGGCCTCTTCTCATTCAGAGAAGGCACGAGCATTGATCACCACGCTTGCTCAAAACGCGTTGGCGATTGCAGACTTATATTAACTAAAAGTCCAGGTTACCTCACGGTGTTTTTCCTTCACCGATGTCAGTATGTCCAAGATAAACTCAGAAATTACTTTTACTAAATTTTGTCTACTTTTATGTAATTCAATCTTATTTTAATTTTATGATTGTATGTGTAATTAACTAATGACTAATAGATATTGACCTATAACTTGTATGTCTGGTGCAAACTGTTAATACAAGTTGTTTTTATTTAATAAATAAATAAATAATGAATAAATGTTTAGCATCACATTCAAATGCAGTAGCATCGAGTGCACGTCTTTGTCAACTAGGTTATTCGAAAGAACATTTTTGGTCGATTTTGCCTGACTTCGCTTTTGTTCGGCATTTCTATGATATTTCAGTAGCTTTTCAAAACTAGAACTGATAATAAAACAATCGATGGTACTCTAATCAATTAATCACTTAAAACTCGTTTGTATTTAAATAAACAAAAACTAATCTAAGTAATACGTATGACAAATATGTCTAACTTTTGTTCACGATGAAAGGCATCACGACTGAAAACTAATTATTCGGTCACTAATTCAAATTATTTTATTTCACATAAACCTACAAGGGCACTTATGAAACGTTAGAAGCTAGGTGCACGGTTCCAATTGGTCGTTTCCTATGGAGAAGAGCCGGCAAGAAACTCCACGCACTCTCTTTTAAAAGTAAATAGTTTTTACAATGTTTTCAAATTACAGTGTTAAAAGGTAAGAGAGAACAGTGTGTGGCGGTAGGTAGGCTGAGTGCCAAAAATACCGCCCCAGGACCCGACGGCTTACCTGGAAAAGCCTGGGTCCTGGCCTTAGAGGCTCTCGGGCCTCGACTTAGGGGGCTCCTAAGCGCATGTTTGGAGAGGGGCCAGTTCCCACTTCGCTGGAAGACGGGGAAACTGGTCCTCATTAAGAAGCCGGGGCGCCCAGCGGACTCTCCGTCCGCTTACCGGCCCATCGTGCTGCTCGACGAGGTGGGCAAGCTCTTCGAAAGAGTTATTGCGGACCGCCTTGTCGGGCGGCTGGTGCGAGTGGGGCCGGATTTGGCGGACAGCCAGTTTGGTTTCCGCAAGGGGCGCTCCACGGTGGATGCCATCATGCGCGTTCGAGCCCTCACGACGGGGGATGCTGTTGCCCGGGGTGGGGTAGTCTTGGCGGTGTCTCTTGACATCGCCAACGCGTTCAACACCCTGCCCTGGAGTTGCATTAGGGAGGCACTCCGGTATCACCGGATGCCGACCTACCTCTGTCGAGTGGTCGAGGCCTATCTGACGGACAGGGCCGTCATCTACCCTGGTCACCACGGAGAGTGGAACCGGCGAGAGATGTCGTGCGGTGTCCCACAGGGATCGGTTCTGGGGCCGCATCTGTGGGACATCGGCTACGACTGGGTGCTGCGCGCCGACCTCCCTAGCGGCGTCAGCGTAGTCTGCTACGCTGACGACACGCTGGTCCTGGTGCAGGGGAGGTCGCATGAGGCGGCGGCCGAACTGGCGATACGTTGGGTTGCGACAATCGTCGATAGGATCCGGCAACTGGGACTCGAGGTGGCCTTGCACAAGTCCGAGGCCATGTGTTTCTATGGTCCTCGGAACGCGCCACTGTCGGGTTCCCAGATAACGGCAGGAGGGGTTCACATCGGTGTCGAGTCGACGATGAAGTACCTGGGACTCGTCCTCGACACCCGGTGGAACTTCGTGGAGCACTTCCGACGTTTGGCTCCCAAACTGGATAGGGCTGGGGCTGCTTTGAAGCGGCTTCTGCCCAACCTAGGGGGTCCAAACGCCTCCTGCCGGAGGCTCTACGCGGGGATCGTGCGGTCCATGGCCCTTTACGGGGCACCGGTGTGGGCGCGTTCACTGAGGCTGCGACCGGCCCAGCGGTTGAACGCGTCCCAAAGGGTCATGGCCATCAGGCTGGTCCGGGGATACCGCACGGTCTCCCGCGAGGCGGCGAGCCTCCTTGCCGGACTACCGCCATGGGATCTGGAGGCGAAGGTCCTCGCGCACATGTGGGAGTTGCGCGAGGAGGCGAAACGCCGGGGTATAACTCCGCTGCCGCAACAAATCGCGGCACAGCGGACAGAGCTCCGGCGGGATCTCATGGCGGCATGGAGTGTGCGATTGTCGCAACCCAGCGCTGGGCACGCCACAATTGCGGCGGTAAGTCCCCTCTTTGAGGAGTGGCTGGAGAGGCGCCACGGCGTCCTCACCTTCCGCCTGACGCAGGTCCTCACCGGACACGGTTGCTTCGGGAGGTTCCTGTTCAGGATCAAGCGGGAGGAAACGCCCGGGTGTCACCATTGTGTGGAACGCCCGGAGGACACGGTGGAGCATACGGTGGAGGTCTGCCCGGCTTGGGCGGAGCACCGCCGTGTCCTCACGGAGGCGATCGGCGGCGGCGATCTCTCGCGTCCGGCCCTGGTTCAGGCCATGGTCCGGAGCGAGAGTGCATGGGAAGCCGTCACTTCCTTCTGCGAAGCAGTAATGCTCGCGAAGGAGGACGCGGAGCGCGCGAGGGAAATGCAAGATGCGCGCCCTCGCGCCCCTAGTCGCCGCAGGAGACGCCCCGGGCGTCGGGAGTCGCGAGCCGACTTCCGGCCACCGTAGGCGCGGGCTTGCGGACGGTGGGCAATGGGTAGCTCGCCGTCCGATTAGGACCAGGCCCGGGTCGACGGCGCGTTGTGTTCCACGCGCGCCTCAAAGAGATGTCAGCACCAACTGACGGGGTCGATAAGGGCCAATGCCTGCCAGGGTTGCGAGTTTGTCCGAAAGGGATATCGCGGCCCCGGCACACAGGCAACGGAAGGAACATGGGTGGGTTTTAGTCAGTAAAAGTCTGACACTCCCTCTCGCTCCGCCCAGAGCGGGAGGAGTCATTTGATGATTTCCCACCCAAAAAAAAAAAAAAAAAAAAAAAAAAAAAGAGAGAACAGTGTAGGCCTATCAACAAGTACCCGGTACTTAGCAAAATATAATGGTCCACATATCTACAGTCTGTACCTACAACGTTCTCACATACACAAAATTTTAAAGAAAATAATCTATAAACAAGATAAATAAAATAATAAAAATAAAGACCTATTTAAACCCAGTGACATGACTGCCACTACAGGTGTAACAAATCAAATTTAATAAAAATACAGAAAATTTTAGGTATATAATTTCAAATAGTGAAAAGATTATGTCAAGGAAGTATATAAAATAAAATAATTATCGTAATTTGGGTGCCAGGGAAGCCACATGTGCAGAAAAAATGATTGCCAAAATGTATATACCAAGTTCACATTCTAATTTAATCAACAACAATTAAGATGCTCAAACATGAACATTGGTTTCAATTGTATATTTGCGTTTGGATCAGTAGCTGTGTCTACCTGATTCATACTTTTACATTGTTCTAGGATACAAGTCTAAATTATTATGATTTAAAACTGGGTTTAACATCATACAACTATTTGTTTCGTTTGGAAATTGAAAACCAATTGTACAACCAATCAATTTCAAAATGTTCAACTGTTGAGACACAATAAATAACAAAATAATTCGAACATTATAGAAAGAAGCAAAGTCAAATTAGGCCGCAGAACATCAAAATATTACAGAAACGCAAACTGTAGCAGTACTATAATGTAAGTGGTGACAAGGTTGCAGAAATGTAACAGTGTTGCCGCGTCAACGACAAATACTCCACACGCACTGAGCTTCTCAAAATCTCCTTGTATTATACGATACATATTTTTCCAGACCCTTTTTGATGGCACTGAAATTAAGAAAATGATCGTTGTATTATGGTCCGTTTAAGAAATTATTAGTGATATGACATAATATACCAAATAATAGACCTCCCTTCGAAATCTTTGTTTAAGAGGCTACAGCCCTACGGGTCCTGAGTTTTAACCTGACCCGTTACAGTAGTAACGTCAAAGCACTCATTATGTTCCAGAGATACATAGATGTCACTGTCCTGGAGTGCAAATAAAGTGGTGCTGTTCCTCAAACGATGTGACACTTAATATCGTGTCCTGCGAGTCCTTTGTTGCCGTTGCCTGCATGTTACAGGAACTGACGGACTGATGGCGCCAAACTATAAGCGAAATTCTCGGCACACGACAATAAGACACTGTCATATATATATATTATTTATTTATAAAATAAATTTTACTTATAGAATTGGTACTCACAGTCTTGGGATAATTTCAAAATCACATTAGTATGAGCCCTTGTGATTTCTCTGTAAAATCCTTCGCAAGCAATACACAATTGCGTTTCTACGAAGAATGCCTTGCATAACAGCAGCACCATACCAACGGCATGGCTTAGAATCATATTTACTTCCCCCTAGAAATGTTTTAGCAAAATTATTGACATAATAATTAATACAGACGAAGAAGGATTTAATTATGAATTTTGGATAGCTTTAAAGCTATAGTGAGGGAAGACCAGAGAAACAATGGATGTTTTAAAGATAATATTATGGCCAGAAAAGAGTTTATTACTGAGGTGACGGCTTATAGAAATGTTTCAAAGATACTACTAATAGAAGACTCTACTAATAATGAAGTTAAAAAGAATAATAACTATGACGATCTGATAAAAAGTTCATAATGCTAAAAAAATACTTACAAAATGCGTTTTCGACCATTCAATTAGAATTTCAGCGTAAAACATAGATTGTATAAACGTTGTAACATAATGAAAAACAATCTGTAACAGAATATAATCTTCTAATATTGTCTTGAAAAAGGCCTTTTGGAAATAGAAAAACCTAATGAAACGTCATTAACCGGTGCAATAAAAAGGTTTAATTTACTGTAAATCCAGAAGAATATCTTATTAGATTCCAAGCTTCACTAGCAGACATTAATACGTTATTCATTTCTTCCAATGCTGTTTCACTGTCCACTGTTATTTCGTCGTCATTAACTTTGCCATAATGTGTATTTACTATAATCGTGTTCCAGATTCCTACTTGGTAACTCAACATATTAACAGTAATCATGATTTGTACTATTTCCATGTCTAAGAGTGCAGATATTGATACAAAAATACCTCTCATGAAAGACCAGTGTTCGTCGTATGCGACTTTGAAAAGTACTAGGGCAATACAATTTGATAGTATTAAGATAATTGATACCCATGTGAAAATCTTCAGTTTCCACATATCTTTGTTGCTATGAAGGTTTTTGTTAATCTCGTACAAAATTAATAGCAAACGCACACTTTTGTCACTATAATATAAATTGATGACAAGCACAGCCGCAAAATTGAATGTATATTCGAAATAAACAAAATAGTAGGCCAATTTGAATACCAGACCAAAATTGGTGTATGTCATGACTAAGCAGTAAAAACAAAGCATCAGACAATTAATGAATATAGCACACATAATGTTTTTTCTTGTTACAATTTCTACCCAAGTATCATGGATATTATATTTCCGCACACACAAGATAGTATTTATGTAGTAAAAAGGATAGAAGACACTTAGAAAGTCGACATTTAGTAATACTTTATTTGCAGATTTCATATTTTTATTTAAAAAAATACAGAAGTTTCAGACGTCCTTCTTCAGACTAGAGAGAAATTATATAGCAACTATGTAAATAGTGGCTGTTATGCAAACCAATAATGTGTGATGTTGATAGATTAATATCGTTAGAGCAATTTCAGAAGTACTTACAAGATAGTTCGACTACGTTTTAGTGTTCCGTATGGCCGAATGAAAAAACGGAACCTTTTTATGATCACTCGTGTGTCTGTCTGTCCGCGAAAGATCATTGGGCAAAATCTGACCCAGTTAACGATAGTTTTCCTACAAAAACCTAATGTTAAAAATGTAATGTTAAAGATGAATAAAAAATAAGTATATTTATTTATTCAAGATATATTTATTCAAGAAATACATAAACACATTTTGTAACGAAAACTGTTTTTGTTTGACTTTACTGAGTTACAATATTTAAACTACATAAACTTTTCCTGGCCTATACCCATGTATAATGGGTATAGGCCAGGAATAGTAGAATAGTTTATGGCATAGTCATTTACATCGAATTCATGCAATAAAATTTTATATCGATTATTTAAACATACTTGGACAGTTCCTGTTTTTCACACGGTGACTCAGCTTCCTCAACAGTTATATAAAACTTCTCACAGTATATACTGTACAGAATTATTAGAACTAAATTTTTATTAGCCATGAAACCAAAATTACTGTAAAAACCCAAATCTAAAAAATAAAAATATTTTAATATGAAATCATAAAATTTAAAATCTAGTTGTAGACAGGAAAAGCCACTCATAGAATGAAACAAAACTATTCTTATAATTCCTTATATTTATTATTTCAAATTCTCCTAATAAAAAAGGTCTGATGTTAATACTCCTGGATTAATATAGTCCAGTCGCAATTATTATAATAATATTGTTAGGATTAAAATCAAAATGAAATGAAGTCGTAATTTTAGGATTGAAAGTGGCACCAGTGACAGCGTGCAAGTGAGTGATCAGGAAGTTGTTTGACATGATATAGGCATGTTATGAAGAGGGATAACGCATGTGACAAAAAGAAGCCCGTCTTCCGACCGTCGTCCATATTTGAAGGATAAAATCAGGGATTAAATTATCCGGAAAAGAACCGGACATAGCTTGCAGAGTAAGCAAATTGAAGTGACAGCGAACTGGCCATGTTTGTAAAAGGACCGATGGCCGGTGGAGTAGACGAGTCCTGGAGTTGAGACCGCATATCGGTCCATCTGGACCGACGACCTTAAAAAGGTGTCTGGGTCAGACTGGATGCCGAAGGAGGAGGACAAAGTGTTGTCGCACAGCCTGGTAGAGGCCTATATCCAGTGAACTGCGATAGGCTGAGTTAGTTGACAAAGAGAATGATGAATATCAATATTGATGGATGGAGGGGAATACTAACGAAAGATAAATCGAATAAGTGAGGGATAATACGATAAAATGGAAGAGAATGATAAGGTAATACGAGTAGTTGATAGCAGAGATTAGAATAAAGAAACAAGTAAAAAAGAGTCAATGAGTTTGAAAAATTATTAATCGAAAAATATTCTAAACTTACATCTACATCTCCAAAAACTCGCAGCGTTGATAACATTAACTCGACACACCATATGGTACGATAGAATGCGCACGTGTGATATACAGCCTATGAAAAATCAAAACAAATGAACTTGTTATTGTAGAGTATAACTTGGTATATTTAAAGTTGCACAAGGATCTTTTGGCGTGTGACCAAAATCGGAACCAACGCCGCTAACTTTTTTCAATACAATTTCACAAAAGATTTTTTTACCAACAGCGTCCTCTGCCAATATCATTCAAGTGCCAAAAGATCATTATAGCACTGTTAACAATAAGAGAAGATGACATATCAAATAACCAATAAATTATTGAAGAACTGGAACTGGAGTTTAAATGTTCCATGTGACATTTCTAGTAAAAAAAGTAAATATGACCTTTACTACCAGTCCTATGACTAGTATTATAAGGCCATATTGATCTAACAATGCTAGAACTGTATAGAGTAAACTTTTAATTTCATTCGATTTAACACGCCAGGTACTCAATGAGCAACGTATTAAATGCCCCAACTACTAGTGACCTATCTATTTATGAATTATTTCATTAGTGAGGGTTAAAAAAAACGAACTTACCAACACCTGGAAAATAGTCTTATACAGATCGTAAGCTTTTAAAATATCTTGGTATATTCCAAACAATTTGAAACAATTTTCGTCATTATCGTCTTCATCGTCCATCATTAGGACCTCTTTAATCCACTCATCGAGATATTTCCTTAACAATATTATAATCCGGATGGCTATAACTACATTAATATCCAATGCGTAAAACAGATAGTCACAAATATTGTCAAGAATAAGATCGTAGACTTTCTCAAAATAACATGTTATATAATAGGAATAATGTAAATATATGTTAACACAGATAGTAGATGTTATTGAGACCCAGTTCCAAATAACAAAACTCCGGATACTCTTACTGAAATCAATTCTCCTATGTATAGTTTGGATCTTCAAAATAAGCAAGACGTTGTTATCCTTATGCACTTTATCCAAAATGAACATCATCGTAAACCCGATCGCATTGGTAACAAAATAGATACCAGTAATAAAATTCAGGAGGTTATTTTCTAAATTATTCTTTCTTGTATCCGTGACGTCTACGGTGAATATTTGATATATACAAATTGCATTATTGAATAACATACAGCAGAACGCAAACATTTCATATGTTTTCCTTGATGGATAAATATGATTATTTCATAGATTATATTTTGAAACCAAAAACAGATAGAGAGCAAAGTTAAAAGGATACACTATTCTTTGTATATCTTTCTCCAGTCGATTATCAAGTAACCTTCGGAATGAGATTTCCTGAGCAATGTTTGGTCCTTGAGGCATTGTTTTTATAATCAACGTCAACTGCCAGTCTTTGTTAGTAATAATACTATATAATCAATCATATATATACGAGTATATTATAAAGTCCTCTTCACCGTATCCGGCGACAGCGACCGTTAGACCGTTCGTGAGATTATTAATATTACACAAGGACGATACAACTAAATATAATTGCGTTTAAATATATATAAACTGATCTTATCGTTGCTAAAGACGCAACCACATAGTTAAGAGCTTCCATAACGTCTTTTTACATTATATAAAAAGACGATATATAAATTAATGATTTATAAATAAACCCAATGCGTTTTACAATGCAATTTACAAACTAAAATGTATCAGAAATGTAATATGCATACTGCAGGATTCCGCTGCCAAATAGGCATCTTTACACGCGAAAAAGGCTAAACAGGTTTTATTTGTAAAATTATTTTTGAATACAGTCGTGTCGAAGAAAAAAAAAATCGCGTTCGTTTGAAGTCAGTTGTCAGCTACCCAGGTTTACTTGAACTTTTTTGACTCTGTACAAAATTTTCCTTCTGTGTTTTCTTTCGTGAACAGGCACGTCCCAGTATTGCAGTAAATGTTAAGGTTCCTTCCCAGGGATCGGGATATTCTTCCCAAATAAGGTATTCTCCGTACCTTCATGTGAGTATTCCAGTTGTCTGACTATCACTCAGCCTCCCTACATAATTTCGCCTTTCTTTCGTGTCTAAAATGGTGTTTATGACGGATCCAAACAGAAAAGGCCGGTTTCGGCCCCATCTTCCGTCTACGGCCCCACTGCCAGGCCTGTGCATTGCCAGGCGCTGCACCATGGCCGTCCGGGCGGGACTGACTACCGTATCCTGGCGCTTCTGAGCCGAAGTGGGTGGTTCTGCAGAGGACCCCGAGGAGATTCGATATTCCGTATGTGCTCCTTAATGGCCCAAATTTAATTCCCATGTGATTATTATAATTTACAGGTGTTGGGATTTACACAAAGCCTTAGCCCTAGATTTTTTGTCTTGTTGTTGTTCATGTATTCCGAGTCAATGAATAACTCTATAACCATAACAAATAACTCTTTTATTTCCTTCCCACAAATATATGTACGCTGGCGATATTCCAAGCGAATGGAGAAAGTGTGAGTTTGGTCAAAATGAAAATTCTATAGGCTGTGAAAATTTTAAATTTTTCATCATGGTTGTCTTGTCTTGTTCAAGGTTTTCGAGGATGTTAAAGCTGATAGTGACGTTAAAATGTAAATCCATGATGGTGGCTGCGACAATTTCTTTTAGCGAGGGTAGATGCCGTGCAGAACGAGCCGAATAAAAGCTGAACATGTGTAGTAATTACGTCGGCTTTGTTGTACAACCAATAATGTCGAATCGAATGTGTCGATCCAAACACGTGTGTAGCACCCCATAGAGAAGCTAGCACTCTCTTTCTTCTAATCCAATAAGCTATATCAAATTCAACTACAACCAATAAGCTTTTGGTCTATAAATGGTAAAAAAATTGTGATTCACTTTTCGACACTTTTCCACTAGGTAGTAAATACTAAATACAGTAATAAAAACAAATTATTTTCCAGAATACATTGTAATCATCAATGGCACAAAATATAATTTTAATCAAGTTTTACGTCTCATAAATACCTACTTATTTTACAAAAAATTGTATTGCAGCAGAAAAATGTTATAATTAGTGAAGACTCCCATCAAACGTACTGGGAGCGTAGCGTCTACATAGAACAGGCCACACGCGGTCATCTTACTGAACGTTCGATTTGCCTGTATCACTTTTTTGAAAAGTTGTTCTTGACTCCTCTGTAAGGAAATTACCACAATTTGATTTGAAATTGTATTTTTGTAAAGAAAAGGTAATCTGCCTTTTGCACACTTTCGTTTTTAGATGAAGCTTGATTTTTACAAATTAGTCAACAAAACGTTCCGTTGTAATCTTGTAACAAATGGCCTAAGCTCAGTATTTTATAACTTTATGTATGATGTTAGCTGATAACGATATTATTATTATATTCTTGGAATCGTTTAAACATTGGAATACCAAGCACACTTCTTTGAGGTACGCCGTAAATTTGTTCATCATTGCCTCGTTATATAGATTTTTTGTTTGTTTTCTATTTGCTGATCTAGTAGGGCTGTTTTCTCCAAGATAAGCACTACTAAAGCCGCCGCAACGTCCAATTTCCATGGATAAGACTATAACTGGCGTTTTTTATATTTTTAAGATTATTGGCTAGGTACTTCAATTTTTTTTTTTTTTTTGAAATATTTTTATTTAAACAAAATGCTTCTTAAACAATGATTTGTGTTTGTAGCCTCCTTTTAGGCAAACAATGCCTGTGTTAGGAGACTCCGCTCCTCCATATCTTAGTTATAAAAATGTTACATACATATTTATATTACATTATGGCAATTAGTTATTTCTTATTCTAACATCTTGAGTATGTATCACGTGAATCGTGCTGTGCTTTAGTTAGGCGTGGCGTGTGTGTTCGATGTAGTGCTGTTAGACGTGATGTGTGGTGTGGTGTGTAGTGCGGTGTGGTGTGGTGTGGTGTAGTGTGGTGTAGTGTGGTATGGTGTAGTATAGTGTGGTGTGGTGTGGTGTAGTGTGATGTAGTGTAGTGTAGTGTGGTGTAGTGTGGTATGGTGTAGTGTGATGTGGTGTAGTGTGGTTTGCTGTAGTGTGGTGTGCTGTAGCGTGGTGTAGTGTGGTGTGGTGTGGCGTGGTGTGGTGTAGCGTGGCGTGGTGTAGTGTTGGTGTGGCGAGGTGTAGAGTAGTCTAGTACTCGTATATGGAGAACAGTAAGGTTTGTATATTTTATGGTGTGTGATTATGTTACTCATGATAAACCAGAAGAGCTTCTATATCCTCATAACTAAGAGACTTTGTCCAGTTTGTTATAACTTTTTTACAGTCGTGATTGTTTTTATTGTGTATATATATGTTTTTATTAATCCTGTTGTATATTTGAGCTGAGAGATGGTGAAATTGTCTGCTACTAAATTTGGTTTTACATGGGGGAACTACTGCAATGATATCTTTTCTCCTTTTGTGTTTCTTATTCATATGAAAAGGTAGGGTTTTATGTTTTTTTAGAACCGTTTGAGTTATATACAGCTTCCTAACTGAGAGTAAATTACTGATTTCGTATAGGTTTTTAGTAGAGTGTCTTTTAGTTTTAAAATACATAATCTTTATAAGTGCTCGTTGTGCACGTTCCACGTCCAAAAATCTAGTTTTAGCTGCGGCACCCCAAATGGGGATACAATATAGAAGGACGGATTGTGCTCGAGCAAAATAGATTTCATTAAGGAGATTTCTAGGTCGCTTATCACTCCTAAACATTTTAGTCGGAGCCACGTGTCTTAATGTTTTGAAGATCCAGGTAAGCTTTCTGACCCTCACAATCACCTGCTCAAGGTGAGGATACCAAGACAGAAACTGGTCAACCATCACGCCCAAGTATTTCGTCTTAGAGACTCTATTTACATATGAACAATTACAGCTTATCCTGTTTATATCTCCCCATGTGTGTACCCTCAAAGTGAGGTCATCATTGGGCTGTGTCCGGTTACTAACACTAAAACATACGTAGTTAGTCTTGGTGTTGTTCAATGTTAGTAAATTGTTTTTCAGCCATTCAGCTACGTGGGCAATCCCTACCTCTGCACTCAGTGTAACATCTTGCCAAGAATCACCAGCAAAAACAATAGCAGTATCATCGGCGTATGCAAATACCCTGGCGTTTGTTAATTCAATATTACACAGATCATTGATGTATATTAAAAACAGGATAGGACCCAAAACACTACCCTGTGGTACGCCGTATGTTACCTCTGCATTGTCGCTAGTGTATTGTCCTATTTTAACGTTTTGCTTTCTGTTAGAGAGATAATCTCTGAGCAGGCTGAGTGCAGTACCTCTTATTCCGGCTTTTTGCAATTTGTTCACTAGGATAGGGACACAGACGGTGTCAAAAGCGTTTTTGAGGTCTAGGAAAATGGATAGGCACTTTTTTCCCTTGTCAAGATGCCCAGTTATATGACAAGTTAATGAAGTTACAGCATCTTCGGTACTTACAGCCTGTCTGAAGCCAAATTGTGAAGGAAATAGTAAGTTGTATTTGTTAAAGAATTTAGTTAATCTAGAATTAATAACCTTTTCCAGAACTTTTGATATGGCTGGTAAAATCGAGATAGGTTTGTAATTATTGACATCGTCTCTGTCTCCCCCCCTTGTGTACTGGGGTTATTATAGATTGTTTTAGGGGAGCCGGAAAGACGCCTTGCTGGAGACACAGATTTACAAAGTGGGTTATTATAGGAACGACTTCTATTCTTACAAACTTTAAGAATTTAGTTGAAATGTTGTCCCAGCCCGGGGCACTGTCAGATTTCAAATTCATTAATATAGCGTTTACTTCAGATTCATCAGAGTCAATATATAGCATATATAATATTTAGCATCTTACTTGGGCAGTTCCTCTTCTTCATCAACTTTATGCACGCCGACTCAGCTTCTTCAACAGATATATAGAACTTCTCACAGTATATACTGTATATTATTATTAGTGTAATATTCTTTGTAAGCGATGTAATAGTCGCAACACATCGAAATAAAGGCTGGAATGTTTTTTTTTTTGTAGTTATTACAGTTATAAATAGATTAATAAAAAAATACACTTACTTTGGATCCAGCAGGTACTTTGAGCGTATAAAGCATTAAGTGGTACATAACAAGATTCCGGTAAATTGTGCCAAAAGTATGATATAAAACCTGTGAATAATAAAATATTGAACTTATATAAATACAAGGTACAATAAAAATAGAAAGGGAAACGTTCAAGTCTTGGTATGGGCATGTGACGAGGAGGGATAAAATGCATGTAACTAAAAGAGTGATAGAAAAAGGAGTGAATGCTAAAGTGACGACTGAAAGAGGGAGAATTGAAGAAGAAACATGTTACACCGATCCAAAGCAATATGGGACAGTACAGGAAGATGAAGAGATGAGATAAATAGAAGTTCCCTAAGCCATTAGCAACATTTATAATAAAATTACAGAACAAACGACAATGCTTGGTGGCAGAAATGAGTACGGGTATCATGCTCATACCATACCATTAATGATATACGAGTTAAGGGTTGTCAGGTGGCAAAAATTGGCAACCGCAAGGACAAATCTATGCCCAGCAATAAATTAAGTTTGCCTGAGAATGACGATGATCATCGCAACGTATTTTACTCGTACTTCTAAATTTTCGCAAAGAAAAGAAAAAGGGGGATCTAGTTAAATTCTTACGAACTCACCAGGACATGGAAAATTCTCTTGTAAAGATTGTAAGCTTTTATAATATTCTTGTATTTCTCAAACAAAGTTCGACAATGCTCGTCGTTCTCGTATTCATCATTCATCAACAGGATTTCTTTAACCCACTCATCGAGATAGTTCCTTAACAATATAATTATTCGGGTGGCCATAACTAAGTTGAAATCCAAATTTGTGTACATAATATCACAAATATTGTCAAAAACAATATCGATGACATAATCGTAATAGACTGAAGAATAATACATAGCACTTATAAAAATATTTATAAATGTAATTAGTGTAATTGTAATCCAGTTCCAAATAATAAAACTGTGGATACCCTTGCTAAAATTGATGCTCCTGTGTATAGTTTGGATCATCAATATAAGTGAGACGTAGTTGTTTCTATGCACTAAGTCCACAATGAACATCGTCGTGAACCCGATCGAATAGGTGACGAAGTAGAATACAGCAAAGAGTTTCAAGAGGTCGCTCTCCAAATGCTTCATGTTTATTTCCGTGATGTTTACTGAACATTCGATAGATACACAGCGAATTTATTAATAAAACACAGCAAAGAGCAAATATTTGATATTTTTTCCCTCTTGGAGAAATATGACTATTTGATATATTATATTTAGAAGCCAAAAGCAGATTATGTATAGAGTTAAAAGAATAAGCCAATCTTTGAACTTCAGAAATTTCCAGTCGATTTTTGACTATCACTTGGAAAGAGATGTCTGGAAACATTTTACATATTAGTGGCATAGTTTTTAGTGTATCACTTCAACTGTTCGTTGTTGGATGACGAATGCCTGACGCTGAAACAATATTTTACAGTGACAAGTTTATAAAGAAATGAATTTGTTTTGTTTAACAGCCGTAATAAATTCCAATAAATAAATAGTAATGTATTCGACTAACACCTGACCCTGACATGATTATTACGAGACAATTTGACGAAGAAAACTAATATGTTAACATGCCCGTATTGATCGCATATATCGTAAAGACGCAGATAATGTAATTAGAAAAAAATAAAAATAGGTTAAATTGTCACAGCAGCACGTACATACAAAAATATAATTACATGTTATTCAAAATATACCTACTCCAATGTAGTTTTATATTAACTTAGGCATATAATGCTTTGCATAAGCAAAGAATTTATAAGACAGAGAATCTTTATGGGTTTTTTTAAAGTGATTCTGGCAAAATCTAATCTAGCCCTGGTTTGATGACTAGATGTATCCAGTCTAAATATTTGACCAGATTACACAAAAATTGAGAAAAAAAGACGTATTTGTTATTAGCATTTTACAGACCATTAAATTGCAGCAGTTCAAGAACGAAATTAATGTATTTTTTTTTTTTTGTTTTCTTTATTTAGGCAACCAACAGCGATACAATAAGTATATTACAGAGTATATGTGTTTCAGTATTGTATGGCTAAGAATTGGTTTCCCTCAATAACTAGGATAAGTATAAAACATGCGAACGGACTACTTACCAATATATAAATTCAAAAAGTGCAATTTTAGATTTATTACTTATTGATAAATTTAAAGAAAAAAAAAGTTTGAAAATTAAGAGATTAATAGTTGGTAATTTTGCCTTGTGATAATAATAATAATAATAAAGTTCCCTGAATTTTCATAGTTTTATTCACGACGCAGTATTTTTTTTGTTATATCAGAACCCGAAAACAAGCTTAAAACCTTTAAATCAAAATAAAACATAAAAAATAACAAAATGCACCACATAAATAGACCTAATGAAAAAATATCATAACGGAGGTGAAGTGACAGATGTCACCTCCAATAAAAGCTATGAAAACTACTACTAAATGTTGACGAGATCTGCTGCACGAGCACGCCCACCACCTCCGGACTCGTCGCTCAGCTCCGCCTCGCCGCCGCCGCCGGTATCCAGCCCCATCGTGAGCGCTGTGACGACAACGGCCGCGGTAGTTGTGTCGAGCTCGAGTGACGAGTATTTTTCCCCGCCGACGTCGCCAACACCTGTACGTCGGCAGGGGAGAGGCCGGCCACCGAGAAGCTTGGGACTTAGGGGCCAACCGGCCTCGAGCCGGGTCCCCGCTGCCGGTGGTTGTGTGCAGCGCATGAGATGGACTCAGTCTATGAACGAGAACGTCATGCGCGCATATTACGGGTCTACAGAGGGAGGAACTAACCTCACTGCGTACCGTGTTAGGATGCTGTCTCTATTTCAGGAACTAGAGCCAACCGTCAACGTCTCGGCCCAACGACTGTCGGATCAGGTGCGTGTCATCCAACGCAATCATAGGTTGGACGATGCCGCACTTGATAGGCTGCGCTCAGAGGTACTGAGCAACCATATCGTATCAACTCCAGCACAAACCGCGGCACAAACGTCAAATACTGATGCAATCCCGCCGCGGTTCAATCATGGTGTTGCAGAAGAGGATGATAGGGTTGACACAGTAAGTAGCCAGTGCAACGTCCGACTGAGGAGCGCACTGGAGGATGCGTTGCGCGAGTATAGGCACACCCCGACCGAACTTAGACCCCGACTTCCACGCTTACCCATGCACAAAAAAAATAGGGCGCTGGTGTGTGCCTTGGACTCGCAGCTTAAGAATTTCTTCGAGAGCAGCGAGGATCTCATTGATACACACTCGATCCTGTATTGTGCGGCTGTTGCGGCATGTCGTTTAGCTAACGTCAAGTTCCCAAACTGTGACGGAGCTACTCGACCAAAACCAGCCGTACCAGCCTGGCAGTGCAGGATCGAGCGACGTATTGATGGGACCAGGGTCCTCATTGGCAAACTATACTGCTTCAGGGAGGGCAATACACGACCACGAGTGATGCGCTTTGTAAGGCAGGCATTCTCGGGGACTGGAATCAGTCCTCAAGAATACATGTCCCGTGTTACAGAGCGCATCGACTTCCTGAAGCAGAAAGTTTGTGCATGGGCGAGCCGAATTCGACGGTATAAGCGGCGGGTTGACCGATACACGCAGAATCGCATGTTCCAGAGCGATGAGAGGTGGGTATATAGAGCTTGGGAGCGGCCTGAACAAAATGTGACAGACGTGTGCCGCCCAGATGATGCCGCCACGAGTGCATTCTGGCGCAGCATATGGTCGGTACCCGTCTGTCACGCTGAGGCTGGCTGGATGCAGGATGTCGAGCGAGTGTGTGAAACTATACCAGAAATGGATAAGGTGCAAATCACGCCATTAGATATAGCCAGTGCAGCCCGTCCGTTACCGAACTGGAAATCACCGGGACCGGACGGACTGCACAACTTTTGGCTAAAATGGCTAATTAGTTCACACACTTGCCTGGCATCTCAATTCCAGTCATCCTTAGAGACTGGGTCGCTACCACAGTTCCTTACAACAGGCGTTACCCACCTGCTCCATAAGTCAGGTAGTCCCGCGGAACCCAAGAATTATAGACCGATCACATGTTTGTCGACAGTTTATAAACTTCTTACATCCATTCTGAGAGCGAAAATTAACACACACATTGACAATAACTCGGTTATGTCTGCCTCTCAAAATGGATGTAGGAATGGGTCCCGCGGAACTAAGGAGCTACTCCTCATCGACATGGCCATAAGCCAACAGGTTCGTCGATCCTGCAAGGATCTGTCGATATGCTGGATAGACTATAAGAAGGCCTACGACTCGGTGCCACATACATGGCTCATGAGGGTGCTGGAGTTGTACAAGATAAATGCAACTCTGCGCACCTTCCTGATGTCGTGTATGGGGCAATGGAGGACGGTCCTTCGCTACCCAGGATGTCGACAGATCCAGGGGAATGATGAGCCTGTATGGATTAAACGGGGAATATTTCAGGGCGACAGTTTGAGTCCACTTTGGTTCTGCTTAGCCCTGAATCCTCTAAGCACACTGCTAGAGGATTCAGGTCTAGGCTATCGGTTAAGGAGAGGTGGTCAGGTCATATCTCACCTCCTCTACATGGATGACTTGAAACTCTTTGCCCCCAACAAATTGCGACTGATGGAGCTACTGAAGGTAACTGAAACATTCAGTAGCGCCATCAGGATGGAATTTGGTGTGGACAAATGTGCAGTCATGCATGTAAAGCGAGGGGAGATTATGGAATCCGAGGGAACTCAACTCTCGGACTCCATACACCTTAGATCCCTCTCCTCAGCCGAAAGCTATAAATATTTGGGTATGTCGGAAGCGTTAGGCATCAACGTTGCTGACATGAAGCAATCGTTGAAGGAGCGCTTCTTTGGTCGCCTGAAGAAGGTTTTAATTAGCCTTCTTTCGGGCGGAAACAAGGTGCGCGCCTACAACGGTTGGGTCATGCCGGTTTTGATGTACTCTTTCGGCATACTCAAATGGACTCAGACCGAACTCGACGCCCTGGACAGAAGGGTCCGTACACTCCTGACCGCAAACCGGATGCATCACCCACGTTCATCGGTGATGAGACTGTACATCCCGCGGAAGTGCGGGGGTCGAGGCTTTTTAAACGCTAAGACCCTCCACAACCGCGAGGTATGCAGCCTCAGGGATTATTTTTTTAAAGCCGAAGTGGGTATGCACCGGGATGTGGTCGCAGTGGACAAGGGACTCACCCCGCTCTCCATGGCTAAAGAGAACTGGCGCAAACCTGTAATACTTACTACAGATGACCGCAAGGAGGTATGGCAGAGCAAGG
Organism: Agrochola macilenta; assembly: GCA_916701695.1. Lineage (NCBI taxonomy): Eukaryota > Metazoa > Arthropoda > Insecta > Lepidoptera > Noctuidae > Agrochola > Agrochola macilenta. The sequence goes on along the minus strand of OU753572.1, from coordinate 3,247,723 downwards.
AGCTTCACGGGCGCTACTATCGGGCTCTTCATGAGCCTGGTGTAGATTTCTTAGCGTCCGTATCCTGGCTACGTTTCGGTGACCTTTTCGGGGAAACTGAAGGTTTTGTCTGTGCAATTATGGACGAAGTTATCTTGACGAATAACTATCGGAGACATATTATGAAGGACGGGACGGTTGACGTGTGTCGGGCATGCCATCGTCCGGGTGAGTCCATCAGACATATTATCTCTGGTTGTTCGCGTCTAGCTAACGGCGAGTACTTACACAGGCATAACCAAGTGGCCAGGATTATTCACCAGCAACTTGCTTTGAAATATAAACTTGTTGACTCTGAGGTACCGTATTACAAGTATGTGCCCGACCCAGTTCTCGAAAATGACCATGTCACGTTGTACTGGGATCGGTCTATCATTACTGACAGGACTATTGTAGCCAATAAGCCTGATATAGTGGTGATAGACCGATTAGCGCGCCGCGCAATGATAGTCGATGTTACCATCCCGCATGACGGGAACCTCGTGAAAGCTGAGAAAGAGAAACAAATTAAATATCTCGACTTAGCACACGAGGTTGTCGACATGTGGGATGTGACCTCGGCTATCATTGTGCCGATTGTCGTAACGGCCAATGGCCTGATTGCGGAAAGCCTCGACCAACATCTTTCGAGGCTGTCGTTAGGCGGTTGGATCAAGGGCCTGATTCAGAAGGCAGTACTACTCGATACGGCTCGCATTGTGAGGAGGTTCCTGTCTCTGCAGCCCTAACCACCGGTAGCTTGGACCCTGCTCCCGACACCGGCGGACATCTATTTTTTATATTTTTAAATGTTTTTTTTATATCGTTTTTTAAGAAATATTTAAAAATGTAAATAAATAAGAAGACAAAACAAATAAACGAAATAATAATAATAATAATAATAAAAAAAAAAAAAAAAAAAATCTGAAAAATCTGTGGCCCGACTGTCAAGGCGACTGTCATGAATTTTTTTTTCTCCGTCATATATTTTTAGTATTTTTACCGATTTCTTTGATTTTTAAACATTAAATATGACACAATGTTGTGCTTCGAGTATGTGTTCCTACCATCTCATTCCTAAAGAAACCAAAATTGGCAGCAAAACCGAAACACATACCAAGATGTAAGAATAAAAACTATAGACGGAGAACAGTGCAATGCTGACGCGAAGTCGGGCACGGCAACTACTACAAGACACACACCCAACATCTTCGGGTTCGTCGCTCAGCTCCGCCTCACAGTTGCCGGATCCTGCTCCAGACGAGAGTCCAGTGATACCGGCCGCTGCAGTTGCGTCGAGCTCGAGCGACGAATACTTCTCGCCGCCGACGACACCACCACCAGCACGTCGCGGAAGAGGCCGACCACCGGCCAGCTTAGGACTCCGAGGCCCACCGGCCTCTGATAGCCGCTCCCGGTGGAAGTGTGCGGCGCATGAGATGGACACAAACTGTCAATGAAAATGTCATGCGCGCATACTTTGGGGCTACAGAGGGAGGAAGTAACTTGACTGCGTACCGTGGTCGGATGCTCTCTCTGTTTCAGGTGCTTGAGCCAGCTGTCAACGTGACGGCCCAACGACTGTCGGATCAGGTGCGGGTCATCCAGCGTAACCATATGCTGGACGACGCCGTACTTGATCGACTACGCCTCGAATCACGGAATAACCGTGTAACGCCTGATTCGCCACTGGTCGCGGTGCAACTACAAAATTTACCCAGTGCCACACCGCGACCCGACCACGTTGGTGAAGAGGATGATGACGGGGTTATATCTGTGAGTTCCCAATGCAATGCACGATTGAGGAGCGCTTTGGAGGATGCTTTCCGGGAGTACCGCTCCACTCCACCTGAACTTAGACCACGTTTACCTCGTTTGCCCATGCACAAGAAAAATAAGGCACTAGTGTGTACTCTAGACTCGCTGCTGTCAAATTGTTTTGACGGCAGCAAAGACCTTGCCGATACCCACTCGATCTTGTACTGTGCAGCTGTAGCGGCATGTCGTGTAGCTCATGTTAAATTTCCCAACAGTGACAGAGCTCCACGACCAAAACCAGCTGTTCCAGCTTGGCAGTGCAGGATTGAACGCCGTATCGGTGAGGCTAGGGTACTCATCGGCAAGCTAATCTGCTTCAGGGAGGGCAATACTCGCCCTAGAGTGATGCGCTTTGTGAGGCGGGCGTTCTCGGGGACTGATACTAGCTCTCGAGATTATTTGACCCGCGTCACAGAGCGTATCGACTTCCTGAAGCAGAAGATCTGTGCATGGGCAAACCGTATTCGACGGTACAGACGGAGAGTTGAGCGGTATACTCAGAATCGCACATTCCAGAGCGATGAAAGGTGGGTTTACAGGGCTTGGGAGCGACTGGATCAAGGTGTGATTGACACGCGCCTGCCAGATGATGACGCCATGTGTTCGTTCTGGCGAAGCATCTGGTCGGCGCCTGTCAATCACACCGAAGGAGATTGGACTAGGAAGATCGAGCGGGCGTGCGAGGGAATACCAGAAATGGGGGCACTGAACATCAGCCCTCAAGATGTGGCTTGTGCAGTCCGCCCGTTGCCTAACTGGAAATCTCCAGGGCCGGACGGGCTGCACAACTTTTGGATAAAGTGGTTCCAAAGGTCGCACGCCCGATTGGCATCCCAGTTCCAGTTAGCCTTAGAATCAGGGTCGCTGCCCCAGTTCCTAACGACAGGTATAACCCACCTGCTCCATAAATCAGGTAGTGCTGCGGAACCCAAAAATTATAGGCCGATCACTTGTTTACCGACGGTCTATAAAGTTTTTACATCCATTTTGAGAGCTAAAATTAACAAACATATAGACAACAACTGCATCATGTCTGCCTCTCAAAATGGATGTAGGAACGGGTCCCGCGGTACTAAGGAGCTGCTCCTCATTGATATGGCCATTAGCCAACAGGTTCGTCGTTCCCGAAAGGATCTGTCGACATGTTGGATAGATTATAAAAAGGCCTATGACTCGGTGCCCCATACATGGCTCATGAGGGTGCTGGAGTTGTATAAAGTAGATGCAACTCTACGCACCTTCCTGATGTCATGTATGGGGCAATGGAGGACGGTTCTTCGCTATCCAGGATGTCGACATATCCAGAGGAATAGCGAGCCGATACGGATCGAGCGAGGTATATTTCAGGGCGACAGTTTGAGGCCACTTTGGTTCTGCCTAGCCTTGAATCCTCTTAGCACACTGCTGGAGGACTCAGGACTAGGCTATCGATTAAGGAGAGGTGGTCAGGTTATATCTCACCTCCTTTACATGGATGACTTGAAACTCTTTGCCCCCAACGATTTGCAACTGATGGAGCTACTAAAGGTAACCGAAACTTTCAGTAGCGCCATCAGGATGGAATTTGGTGTGGACAAATGTGCAGTCATGCATGTAAAGCGAGGAGGGATTGTGGAATCCGGGGGAACCCAACTCTCGGACTCCATACACCTAAGATCCCTCTCCTCAATCGAAACCTATAAGTATTTGGGTATGTCGGAAGCGTTAGGTATCAACGCTGCTGACATGAAGCAATCGCTGAAGGAGCGCTTCTTTTGCCGCCTGAATAAAGTATTAAATAGTCTTTTATCAGGCGGAAACAAGGTGCGCGCCTTCAACGGTTGGGTCATGCCGGTTTTGATGTACTCTTTCGGCATACTCAAATGGACCCAGACGGAACTTGACGCCCTGGATAGGAGGATCCGCACACTGCTGACCATAAATCGGATGCATCACCCACGTTCATCGGTGATGAGACTGTATATCCCGCGGAAGTGTGGAGGTCGAGGCTTCTTAAATGCTAAGACCCTGCACAACCGTGAGGTATGCAGTCTCAGGGAATACTTCCTAGAAGCCGACGTGGGGATGCACCGAGATGTGGCCTCAGTGGACAAGGGCCTTACCCCGCTATCCTTGGCTAACGAGAACTGGCGCAAACCTATAGTATTAGATACTAATGACCGCAGGGAAGTATGGCAGAACAAAGAGCTTCACGGGCGCTTTTACCGGGCCTTACATGGGCCCGATGTAGACCTACTAGCGTCTGTATCCTGGCTGCGATTCGGTGATCTCTTTGGGGAAACCGAAGGTTTTGTCTTTGCGATTATGGATGAAGTTATGATGACGAACAACTACCGAAAATATATTGTGAAGGACGGCACGGTTGACATCTGTCGGGCATGCCACCGTCCGGGGGAATCAATCCGACACATTATTTCTGGCTGTTCTCGTCTGGCTAACGGAGACTACTTGCATAGGCACAACCTTGTGGCCAGGATTATCCACCAGCAACTTGCTCTGAAATACAGTCTTGTGGAATCGGAAGTACCATACTATAGGTATGTGCCCGACCCAGTTCTCGAAAATGACAATATCACGTTGTATTGGGATCGATCTATCATCACTGACAGGACTATTGTTGCCAATAAGCCAGACATAGTGGTGATAGATCGATTAGAGCGTCGCACAATGATTATTGATATAGCGGTCCCGCATGACGAGAACCTCGTGAAAGCCGAAAAAGATAAACAGATCAAGTATCTCGACCTGGCTCGCGAGGTTGTCGACATGTGGGAAGTGGATACAGCAGTCATTGTGCCGATAGTCGTGACGGCCAATGGCATAATAGCCAAGAGCCTCGACCAACACCTAAGGAGGCTCTCGTTAGGCAACTGGATCAAGGGCTTGATCCAGAAAGCGGTACTTCTAGACACGGCGCGTATCGTTAGGAGATTCCTCTCTCAGGAGCCCTGACCACCGGTAGCTTGGACCCTGTTCCCGATACCGGTGGGCTACTATTTTTTATATTTTTAAATGTTTTTGTTTTGCCTTTTGTTTTTTATAAAAATATTTAAAAATGTAAATTATATGTATTTAAATGAAATAAAGGAGATAATAATAATAATAACAGTCATGCAGTTGGAGGAAGAAAACACACCCTCATCTTAAATACACACCACACGCTGCATTTACTTGGCTTTGGCCCGTAAATGTAGCTAAAACCAGCCTAACAGCTGAGAAAAAAAAACACTCCCCAAAATAATAATAATAAGCCCCCTAAACAACCACACGTCCTGATTGACCATCTAATCACGTGGGGGGCGGACACACGAATGAGAAATTACTGGCGTGGCTAACGTGGCTCTGGAAACCCACTCAAAATGGAGACTCGTTCAAAAAGAAAACGTATAGGACCGCTGCCCGGGGGCAATCGCCGGGGCGCACCTGGAGCTGACGCTGGGTGTCTCAGCATGCGAACCGTCAGCGGTGAGGAGTTGAACAGGCGGGCTCCCACCGACAAAGATGCTACAGCCGAAGCCGACGATGGTGATAGACTGACAAACAGGACAGACACCCCTGTAGAGCCTTATAGTCCAAGTACAGTATCGTACGCACCTTCAAGAACATCATCACCATCAATACCATCTTCACCCATACCATCGTCACCTCCCATAACTAGTTTTAATACAGTTTCACCCACTCCGACCTTGAGTGTTGCGCGGGAGGTATCTACCTTCTTACCCGCGTCCACCAAGGCTGGAAAAGCAAGAGTTCGCATGAAATGGAGCAAAGAAGTTAACCTATTCATCATGCGAACTTATCTACACATCACTAAATTAGAGACCGACATGACCACGTACAGACAACAACTGCATGAACGATTTTCAAGTCAATATCCTGAGATTTCCGTTTCAGAACAACGAATTTCAGATCAACGAAGAACTATAGTTAGGAATAAACTCTTATCACAAGTTGAATTAGATCAGTTAAAAGAAGAAGTACACACACAATTGCGACAAGAATCAGAAAACTATGCAGACACTAACACTATCACACTAACACAAAACACAAACGAAAATATTTTGCAAGAACAACCACAATCGCTCACTCAATTACATCCTAATAGTCAGCCTCTAACATATAACCAATCGCAAGGTTACACACAAACAGCACACACATCCACACAAACCGAATCCTTAACCCTAACGCTTGAAAATGATATTGAGACCTTAGTTGTCGCAGATCAAAACCAAACCACAGATACTTATATCCAAGAAATACATAACAAATTTAGATCAACAATTACACAATACTTTGGGCTGGATCCAGCAGTCCGACCAAAACTACCTAAACTTAAATACACCCCTAACCTATTTCGTTTAGTTAATTTATTTAATGAAAATATACTCATCCAATTTATATCTGATGACACACAACTAATAGACATAAATTTACTTGTATATTGCACAGCTGTAGTAATATCTGAAGAACTCAACTATAAAATCACTAACCACACAGGAACCACAAAAACTAGTCGTATTGTTAAACCAGCTTGGCAACAGAGATTAGAAAAAGATATTGAAAAATTAAGAGCGGACTGTGGTAGGCTCACACATTATATCAACGGCATTAGATCAAATAAAGTAGTTAAGCGAGTTGAAACAATATTTAAAAATTATTCCAATCACACTAGACACGAAAGTAATAATAGAAAACCAGAGGAGTTTCTGGATACATTAAAACAGAAACTAGCTCTTAAAGTTCATAGGCTTAGGAGATATATGAAGGCACAACAGCGCAAAAATGATAATGCAACATTTGCAATGAATGAAAAAGTATTTTACAGAAACATACAGAAAACACACAACGACACAACAATAGAAAACAACACAGACACACCATCAAAAGAACACCTAGAAACATTCTGGTCTAGCATATGGGAAGAACAAGTGCAACACAATGATAAAGCAACCTGGATTACAGAAGAAGAAACAAAATGGAGATTAATAGATGAAATGGAATTTAAAGAGATAACAGAGCCTGATATTACAAATATAACAGCTAAATTACATAACTGGAAGTCACCGGGTATAGATAAAATACAAAATTTTTGGTACAAAAAACTAACGACACTACACAAGTCTATAGCAAAAAACTTTACAGCTATTATATTAGGACAACAGAACATACCCGAATTCATTGCAACGGGAATAACATACATGCTACCTAAAACTACATACACAACACAACCTTCCCAATATAGACCAATCACATGCCTCCCTACTATTTACAAAATATTAACATCAGCAATCACAACAAAAATCAACTCACACATCGAACATCACAATATTATAGCTGAGGAACAGAAGGGTTGCAGACGGGGCCACATGGGATGTAAAGAACAGTTAATTATAGATTCCACCATTCATAAACATGCCACCACAAAAAATAGAAACCTTCATTGTACCTATATAGATTACCAAAAAGCGTTCGATAGTATACCACACTCCTGGCTCATAAAAATTTTAGAGATTTACAAAATTAATTCAAAAATAATAGATTTTTTGCGTATCATAATGCCACATTGGAAAACAACACTACAGCTTAATAATCGCCACACTTCTCTTATAACACGCCAGATATCTATTAGGAAGGGTATCTATCAGGGAGATTCCCTGAGCCCTTTGTGGTTTTGCCTCGCCCTTAACCCCTTGTCTCACTTGTTGCGCCACTGTCAGGCCGGGTACAACTTTAAACATAATACTGAAGACACAGTTATCTCACACCTCATCTATATGGATGACATTAAGTTATATGCAAAAACCGAAAAAGAAATGAAAAAACTTATAGAAGTCACAACAGAATTTAGCCAAGATATAAACATGAAATTTGGGTTGGATAAGTGCAAGACATTACATATCATAAGAGGTAAAATCAAACCTGGCAGCTATACAATTAACGACACCGACACAATTGCAGCAATGGAACCAACAGATTTATACAAATATTTAGGATACAAACAACTTAAGGGACTCGATCACACAGCAATTAAACAGACACTAAATACAGAATATCGAAGGAGAACTAACGCAGTTTGCAAAACACAATTATCAGGAAAGCATCTTATTAAAGCCTTGAATACTTTTGCCATACCAATATTGACCCACTCATTCGGAGTAATAAAGTGGTCAAAAACTGACATCGAACAGTTAGAGAGAACCACGCGCACAATACTCTCAAAACACCACAATCTGCACCCTAAATCTGCGATTGAACGACTCACCATCAAAAGACAGAATGGAGGGAGAGGCCTAATCGACATCCATCACCTCTGGCAAAAACAAATCACTAGGCTAAAAACATTCTTCTATTCAAAATCTCGCACTAGTGACATACACAAAGCTATTTCTCTAAATGATCTTAACTACACCCCACTTAACTTAAATGAACAAAATATTCAAGACACAAATAACTCTGACCCACAGAAACAAAAAATTGAAAACTGGAAGAAGAAAGTCCTGCACGGTAGACACCCTCATGATTTAGAACAATCCCATATTAACATAGTGGCGTCTAATAAGTGGCTTAAAATAGGAAACCTCTTCCCTGAAACAGAAGGGTTCATGATAGCCATACAAGATCAAATAATCAACACCAAAAACTATAGGAAATTTATCATTAAAGACCCTACCACAACAAATGATAAATGCCGTAGATGCCACATTCAATCAGAAACCATACAACACATAACTGGAGCATGCACAACCCTCACACAGACAGACTACACTCACAGACACAACCAGGTTGCAAACATTATTCATCAAAAACTAGCACTCAAACACAGTCTCATACAAAACTCTAACACTCCTTACTACAAATACACACCACAAACTATACTAGAAAATGAAACACACAAAATATACTACGATCGCGCCATACTTACAGATAGAACTATCCACTACAATAGACCAGACATAACCCTACAGGATAAAATAAGAAAAATCACTTACCTTATAGATATTGCAGTTCCGAATACCCATAACCTACAAAAAACGATAACTGAAAAAATTAGTAAATATGCTGACCTTAAAGAAGAAGTCTCAAGAATCTGGAGACAAGAAAAAGTATACGTTATCCCTATAGTTCTCTCAACGACGGGCGTTATCCCGAACCACCTTCTCCGTAGCCTGAAATTAATAGATTTAGAAGAATCCGTTTATATCAACCTACAGAAAGCTGCCATCCTAAACACCTGCAGAATAGTTAGGAAATTCATGCAGTTGGAGGAAGAAAACACACCCTCATCTTAAATACACACCACACGCTGCATTTACTTGGCTTTGGCCCGTAAATGTAGCTAAAACCAGCCTAACAGCTGAGAAAAAAAAACACTCCCCAAAATAATAATAATATTTATTGACATAAAAGTATGTTACATTTATATATGGAAACCCTGACTCCTGCGCTAGGTTGTGACCTGTGTTACAGGAATCAGTGTCTTCTCCCAGTAGTTTTACTTATATAATATGCAATAAAATTTAAACAATTTTAGATTATACAATATCTGCTTGAGGCGTGTGTGTGAGGGTGGGTGTGTATACATGTGTGTGTATGTGTGAGCGTATGTGAGTGAGTGTGTGTGTGTATGTGGGGGTTTATGTTATTAATTTTTCAGTCTGTATGTAGTCTAATGCTTGTAGCCAGGTGTTTATTTTCTTTTTAATTTCATTTTTAGAGAATGGGTTAATCAGTAAGGCCTTGTTTATCTTATTATAGATATGCGTAGCAAGAAATAGATGTTGCCGTCTAGCTGAGGCAGTCCTACATTTGACGTATTTACAAACATTAGTGATTGTGCGTTTACTTTTGTAACTGTTGTTTATGGGTGTTATTAGGTGCTGTTTCAATGTGATATTGAGAAGATATAGCTGTCTCACTGTGAGCAGTTTACAGTTTTGGTACAGAGTTATGGTCGGGAACCGATAAGGTTTGAAGGTCAGGACTTTGAGCAATGATCTTTGAGCTCTTTCGAACTGGATCATAATTGTTTTACAGGCTCCTCCCCACACCGTGATACAGTAACCAATTATCGACTGGGCTAGAGAAAAATATATTGTGCGAAGAAGATTAACATCAGCTACATGTCGAAGTTTCTTAAAAATCCAAATAAGTTTCCTAACTCTAGAGGCAGTTAGTTCGACTTGGGCCCGCCAACTTAGTTTTTCATCCAATAATACACCTAAGTATTTTATATTTGTTTTTTGGGATATTGTAAGACATGAGCACTGGAGCCTATTTTCAGGGAAATTGCAAGAGTGTACCTTAAGGGTTACTGCTATAGGTTTGGTTTTGGCGAACCTGAACTGCAAGTATGAAGTTTTTGCAATGTTAAGGGTAAGTAAATTTTCTTCCAGCCAGTTACTGACTTTACAAAGTCCCAGCTCAGCCATATGCTGCGCCTCTTCCCAAGTCTCTCCATGAAATATAAGCGCGGTGTCATCAGCGTAGCTAAATATTCTACCCTTAATATGTTGTTGCTGACACAAATCATTTACATATATCAGGAAGAGGCTCGGGGATAGGGCACTACCTTGCGGCACACCACAGGTGACGTTGGCTTCGCTACTGATGATTCCACCTATCTTTACCCTTTGTGTCCGATCACTCAAAAAATCACTAAATATACTGAGAGCTTCTCCCCGAATTCCTATGTGGTCTAGTTTCGTCACAAGAGTGGAAATAGAGACGGTGTCAAATGCCTTCGCGAGGTCGAGAAACACTCCTATACATTTCTGTTTAGCATCAACCTTCTCAGCAACGTGATCAACGAGTTGACCAACTGCCTCTTCTGTGCTTTTCCCAGACCGAAAACCGAATTGACATTCAGATAGGATTTTGTTTTTTTCTAAATAACTAATGAGTCTAGTATTCAAAAGCTTTTCTAGTATTTTTGACAGTGCCGGTAAAACTGATATTGGTCTGTAGTTTTTAACTTCATCCCGATTCCCGCTCTTGTGAACTGGCGTGATAAGAGATTTTTTAAAGACTCGGGGAAAAACTCCCTGATCAAAACAAATCCCAATGAGTTTTGTGATCGGGGGAATAAAAATTGCCTTGCCAGTTTTAAGTAGTTTTGCCGAGATAGTGTCCCATCCTGTGGCGCAGTCTGTTTTTAGATTGTTAACTACAGCTTCGACTTCTGTCTCATCAGGGGATAGTAGAACAATAGAATTTAGTGCTGGCGGTGAGTTAAAATTATATGATCCAGGTTGGGATCTTCGGTTTTGTCTAATAGTATCTGCAAGTTGTTTGCCTATATCAGCAAAATACTCATTTATGGTCTCAATTTCTTTCGATGCACCCTTTGTAGCAGGTAATAGCTCCATCGCGACTGTTTTTTTTTCGACTTGGTTAGTAATGGATTTCACTATGCTCCATGTTTCTTTGCTGTTTTGTGAGGATTTTAGAGCAGATTTTTCATGATTTATTCTTAACTTTCTAAGTAGTAAATTGCAGTAGTTGCGGTATCTTTTATAAGAAATCTCCATAATGGTATTTTTTGGGTTTTTTAAAACGTCTTTATGAAGATTATCCCTGTGTCTAATGCACCGTAATAGGCCTGGAGTTAGCCACGGTTTTATAATTAACTTACGGTTGGTCACAGTGATAACTTTTGTGTTTAGTGAGATTGCATTCATCAAACAATCTACAAAGAGTGTAGCCGCCTCATTTGCATCGGAGTCGTTTGTTATAAATGAGAAATCAGCATTTTTTAAGTGTTCAATAGTGGCTTCAATATTTACCTTTGTAGTACATCTATTCTTATTGGTTTTACTAGGTTCATTATTTAAACATAATAATACAGAGGCGTGGTCACTTACAGTGGAATCCATTACTACAATTGTCGAACCAGTTGAGGCATTTATCATGAGGTGATCAAGGCAGTTGTGCAGTCTTGTTGGGTATGTGTGACCTGGTAGGAGACCCAGTTCAGCGGTAAGGTTGAGGTAGGATGCACTATTTCTGTCTGAGTTGTTCGGTTTTATGTCTATATTTATGTCTCCTGTAAGAATAATGGTTTTAATTTTTAAACCACCAATTATGTTTTCGAGGGAGTTAAGGAAGCTATCAGTACGGTACATCGAAGGGGACCTATAGGCTGCTAGTATACCTATATTGGTGCCTACTTTTAATAAAAGAAAATTAGCACCCTCTGTATCTGGCTCTTCAACCGTACATTGAATGTGGTCCTTTGTGTATATTACAATACCATAATTTTGATTGAGACATTTTTTTGTAGAGTGAGTGACGTAATTTTCTATGGTGGGAATTGGTTTGTCATTACTAAGCCAACACTCCGTCAGAATTATAATATCTATTTCGAATGCTAGCCTAGCTAGTTGGGCCTGAAAGCCATCTAAGTTTTTATAGATGCTCCGAATATTCTGTGTTATTATTTTAAGGGACGCATTAGGATTTTTAATAACTGTGTTACAGGTGTCTGTATCACAATGATGAGATGTTGCCATTGTGATGTTATCTATATGTGTTAAGATATTGCTATTTGTATTAGCCATTGGTAGTTATTTCAATTTTACTGCTGCCACTAAATTTCTCTACTTTTAATCCATATCCCTTTAGATACTCGGGTAAAACTTTAGGTTTGAACAAAACCAGGCAGAACCCAAATGTATGGGGGCGAATGTAGGTTTTCGCTTGTACGATCAAGTGTAGTTGTAGTGTGTATTTGTATTCTGAGTTGTTTTGAGTGTAATGTGCTAACTGGTGTTTTATGCGTTTAATTGTGTTTTGTGTATACATTTTTAGAACAGAGAGTAACTGCAAATATAGAAATAATAAAATTAACAAAAAGCTATAAGAATAATATTCAGCTTTGCCTAGTCATTGTGCTAGGTTTATCTTAAGGTCGGCTTCACTTTTTACAAGTATGTGTTTCTTCCCTTCAATTTGACGCAGGAAAACTTTCCCATATGAAGTCCAGCAGAACTTAAAGCCGTTGTCGGTAGCAAATTTGCGGGCCAGGTAAAATAAACGCTGTGCATTCAAAGTCAGGCATTCAGATAGATATACTGGTTTTTTCTCACCTTTCAGTTTGATATGAGCGGTGTTCAACTTGTGTTGGTTATTGTTGCGATTGTACTGGCGAACTTTATCCAGCATATTTTCTTTTGTAGTGACTGAGGCGAAGTCAACGATAATAGACGGAGTTCCAACCTTTTTATGCACGCGGAAAATATCTTTAATATCCTGGCGCTCGAGTGAAACTTGGAGAACACTTGCTGTGTCCGCAATAATCTGACGAAGATCTTCTTTATTTTCTCCTTCCTTCTTTGGTACGTTTCTTACCTCCATTTTCGTTAGACAAAGCGTTCGCTCTAGGTTTTCTACTTTGTCTTCAAGCTGGTTTATATAACTTCTTTCGGCTTTACGTTTTATTTCAAGGTCATCCATTTTAACCTTTAACTCATCGTATTGCTGAGTGACGAAATTTAAAGAATTTTTTATTTCGGTGTTCTGTGCTATTATTTCTTTCATTGAGTTTTGTAGTGCCAGATACTTAGTTTCAGATTGAGCAGTAGACGACTGTAATAAATCTCTCATTTCTTGCATAAAGGAGGACAAGTCGTCCTCGCGTTTACGTTTACGCGTATTGACGTTTTCTGTCTCAACACGGCGATAGCTTTGATTATTCGTATTGCAAGCGTGTCTTCTACATAGAACAGGCCACAGGCGGTTATCTTACTGAACGTTCGATTTGCTTGTAGCACGTACATAAAAAGATGTTCTTGACACTCAGTAAAAAAAAAAAAAATAGTAAAGAAGAAATACTATCTGCTTTTCGAGTATTTAGTTAAAACTGACATTTTACAAACTTATTACAAGTTCTGTTGTAAACATTTACGAACTTTGATTTCAATAATTAGCTTTGTTTGAACTACTCCTATATCCAAATCACAACGAACATAACCTTCTTCATTGTATTTTATTTTTCCATATTTGCAAAATAAGAATAGATAGTTCAATTTAACTTAGACAGATCCTGTTTTTAATAAGCCACATTCATGCCGAGTCGGCTCAGGTTTCTTAACAGATATATAGAACTTCTTACAGACATATACTATGACTATGTATATTAATACTATTTTCTCGTGAAGAGTAGTAGTCTGAAAGTAAAAAAAAAATATTTGTATTGGAAAGTTATGAATTAGCTGTCGTTACTTACGAAAAGTAAATAGCAACAGACGTACACACAGTTCAATGTAAGATAGAATCTATGGCCTACGTCGGTCGGTGTGTATTCTGTATGTCGTTATTTTTAACACAAATATGATATAATATCCATAATTTGTAACAGTATCATCACAGGCACTATGTAGCCTTTACGTCATTATACCTTAGGGGGCCGGACTGCATCTCACACAGATTTTGATAACCTAGCTAGGAGAGCAGAGCTCACCCACACGTTTGTAGATATAGTACTTATTTTGTAAAACTGTATTTTTTTTCACGTGTTCTGCAATGCCTTGTTTTTGAGTAAATAAACTTTTTTTTTTATATAATATCCATAATGATGATAGGCTACTGCCTATACCCATAACCAGGTCCCAAGCTACCTATCTGTCCAATTTTATAATGATCAGTTTAGTGATAGGGGTGAAAAGGTAGGCTCAATTTACAGCAGATATTATGAGCGCAGCAAACGTGACGTGAAAATAAACTAGATTACAAAATCCACGAAAGTGTTGAATAAATAACCTGGAATAATTAAAGTGGAAAGAAAATGTTATACGTTGTGACTACTTAGGGACTATTTTATTAGCTTTAGTACTTCGGAATCGGTTTGCTGCAATGTTCAAATAACTTTCCGCGCACATCTAGTGCAGTACCTATCTATATGTTTGCTACTTCATGAATCATACCAACGATCGTATTAAGCTAATTGAATTAAATTTATTTCTAATTATTGTTTTAATAAACACGTACTCTAATAAAATATTCAGGTACTTACCAATACTTTTTAAATTGTCATAAAAAGATTGTACCATTTTAAAATGTTTCATCATTTTCCTGTTTATCCTTCAACATCAGAGGGACAATTCCCGTAATTTTTAAGAACGAACGCATTTCTCATTCGCAATCTGTCAAAAATACAAAAATTTTGACAAGTTTAACAAATTGCGACTTGAATATGACCGTTTTTTAAGTACCGTACAGTAGATATTTCGTTAACAATTACATTATTCGGATGGCTAGAACTAAATTAATATTCAAAATTCAAAAAAAGTCAAAATGTTTTTATTTATGCCTTAGTTTACAATTTCGTGTTTGGAGCCTCCTTTTAAGCAAACAATGCCTGTGTTAGGAGACTCCGCTTTTCCATAGTACAGCATAATTACTTAATCTATTTACACAAATCCGTAGGTACTTAAAATATCAAATAAAAACAAGTATGTTAGTGAGAGTATAATTCGAGTGTGAATACCTGTAGTGTGTCTGTATGTGAGAGTGTCTGTTAGGTATGCGAGAGTATGAGAGAGTGTGTATGTGAGAGTGTAAGTGAGAGTGTATGTGTGAGTGTATCTGCTACTTTTTGTGCTCCAGAACTATGCAAATGATGCCAGAAATATTAGTAAGAATTAGGTCGATCAGATAGTGTAATGGCAAGAAATAAAATACATAACATTTCGAATAATAATATATTCTTTATTTCGAACTACACATACAATTCAACACATAATCCATATAGTATTAGTAACAATGACTTAAAAACTATGTTAGTAAACTTCTACAAACTAAAACAATTAATAACGTCATGGCCCAAAATTCCAAATGATGAAACTCTCGATACTTTTACCGAAATCGATACTTCTATGTATAGTTTGGATGTTCAAAATTAGTACTCTTAAGGCGTAGTTGTTACACAAAGTCTAGAATTAATATCATCTTTGAAATATAAGAGGATTTTAATTTAATTCTTGGTAACATGTCTAGACTCTACGTTGTCCAGCTTTTTTTTTTTTTTTGAGTGTGGGTAATCACAGTGACTTCTCCCGCTCTGGGCGGAGCGAAAGACTTTTACTGACTAAAACCCACCCGTGTTCCTTCCGTTGCCTGAGTGCCGGGGCCGCGATATCCCTTTCGGACAAACTCGCAACCCTTGAGACCCCGTCAGTTGGTGCTGACATCTCTTTGAGGCGCGCGTGGAACACAACGCGCCGTCGACCCTGGCCTGGTCCTAATCGGACGGCGAGCTACCCATTGCTCACCGTCCGCAAACCCGCGCCTACGGTGGCTGGAAGTCGGCTCGCGACTCCCGACGCCCGGGGCGTCTCCTGCGGCGACTAGGGGCGCAAAGGCGCGAATCTTGCCTCTTCCTCGCGCTCTCCGCCTCTTCCTTCGCGAGCATTACTGCTTCGCAGAAGGAAGTGATGGCTTCCCATGCACTCTCGCTCCGGACCATGACCTGAACTAGGGCCGGACGCGAGAGATCGCCGCCGCCGATCGCCTCCGTGAGGACACGGCGGTACTCCGCCCAAGCAGGGCAGACCTCCACCGTATGCTCCACCGCGTCTTCCGGGCGATCCACACAGTGGTGACACCCGGGCGTTTCCTCCCGCCTTATTCGGAACAGGTACCTCTCGAAACAGGCGTGTCCGGTGAGGACCTGCGTCAGGCGGAAGTTGAGGACGCCGTGGCGCCTCTCTAGCCACTCCTCAAAGAGGGGACTTATCGCCACAATTGTGGCGTGCCCATACGTTGTCCTGCTTCATAGGACAATGTAGAGTTTAGACAAAATCTAATTAGTTGCTAACGTAATCTTATAATATATTATTTTTGTGACATTAATTTTACATTCCGTGATTAATTTAACTCACATACGGACTCATTATTTGTTAAAATTTAGGAAAATCATTTACTTTAACTATATTTGTAAACATGTGAGCATCATGTATGTATCACATAATTAATTAACCGGTAGTAGCCGAACAAAAACAAAGGTTAATAAGGTGTTTGATTTACCTTATGGATACGCTCGGCGCCTACTGGTTCTGTCATTGCTTCATTTTTAATTGTTTTTATTTGTAATGTTGTGGTATAGTAATTTTCTTCTATTTACTTCGTCTTTATATTTAATTATATAATTAATGTATACAAAATATTGTAACACATTTAAAATAGTAAGTGTGAAGTTTCTTGCCCGTTCCTCCCCTTATGAAAAAACCTTTTGGAAGGGGCGACTAGAATAAATTCTACTTTCTTGTAAATTTGTACGGGATTCTCTATCTTCTAGTTGTGGATAAGTAATAACAGCCACACGGGTCGATCGATCAGGTTAAGCTACGCTTGCCGCGGTTGGTCCATGGATGGGTGACCATCCTTACATACAAAACCCCTCCATGGCTCGGACAGCACGTTAAATCATTGGTCCCAGCTGTCATTTGTAGATCTTTGGCAGTCGTTATGGGTAGTTAGAAGCCCAAAAGTCTGACAACCAGTCTTACCAAGAGGTATCGATAGAGGTATCTGATCTCTACAAACCAGTTACTGGGTAGCAAGTAACTGGTTTGTGGAGGTCAGATAGACAGTCGCTCCATGAAAAATACTGGTATTCAGCTGCATTCGGTTAGTCTGGAAACTGACCTCAACATAGTTGGGAAAAGGCTAGGCAGATATATTTGCGGCGACGGTAGTTAAAAGAAGCTTCCTTCTGATGCTTGGGCCCAGAAGGTTGCCACGTTAACCGTGGTACGTCATGGTACATCAGTAGCGTTCTCCAATCGTTAAAAGTGCAGGAGCGGTCGGAGGCATGGCAAAGAACACCAAAAAGTCTTGACATTTCTCATAATTACTATTTTACTGAAAATTACATTGTAGCAGTACAATCACATAATTAGTGGTTACTTTCGTGAAAGACATTGGAAACGTTGCGTCTATGTAGAACAAGCCACACGTAGTCAACCTACAAAACGTTTGATTTGTCCGTATAACGTTCTTGCAAAGATTTTTTTGACTTTCTGAAAAAAAAAAATACAAAATCGCATTTAAAATTGTGAAGGAAGAGTAAGTGCTTAGCGCGTTTTATGAACTTTTTTTTGGATAATGATAAACTATGAAGATGTGGCGACATCTATTATACCGCTATATATGAACTACGCAAGCTTTCTGACGTCACACAAGACTTCATCGCGTGTACTGCGAAATCTGCTCCGACATCACCCATCCGGCCACCGGATACAACACTCGTCAGAAGGTCTACTCTCTAAACACGAAGTTTCGGCCAAAATTACGGGCTTTAAGTACTCAGTGTTACTTACGGACATAAGATTACTTCGGGGACCAAACTAAAAATTAATGACAACACTATTTGACAGTTGCCCCTTAACCCGATGTGTTTTATTTAGCCCGTCAGAAAAATTGAAGTTGGCAATTATTTTGTCGGGGCAACTACTTTCAGACGGGCCCGTATCTTCGTTGCTGGAGTTAGAGAGTAGTAACATATTCTTACTTGGACAGTATCTGTTCTTCATAAGCTGTAAACACGCCGTCTCTGCATCGTCTACAGTGATATAGAACTTGTCACAGTGCACACTGTGCGTAAATATTAGAAGCATGCTCTTTGTTAGCCATAACAATATCACAGAAATATGAAACACTATCTGAAAATTAAAAAAATATGATTTTGATTTAACAAAATTGAAAATAGGTAGCGACAGCCGCATACACTAAAAAGACACGGTATGAAAAACGATATGTATTAATGAGTGATTTCCAGCTTTTAACATTAAAATTGAATTCAGTACCGTTTTGATTCTTGTGATGGTTATGGAGTATAACGACAATAAAAATGTAAGAATCAATGATGGCTATAATACGAGATAGATGGATAGTGTGAAAGATTATGGCTCAGAAGCTAAATGTGCACCGCTGACCCCAAATAAAGTCAAACACACAAATCATCATTTCAAGGTACTTTGGAAAGTGCAGGCCCCTCCTAAAAGATAGTTTCCTATGGAACATTGGATGATGACAAAGACATAATGATTGATAGTGATACAATTTTGAATTTAGAACTGCATGTGACATCTAAAGTATTTTATAGGTATACTTACTCGGTATTTAAATTCTGTAGAATTTTTCAGCACAGAGCATATTAAGTTGACATAAAAGAGATTACGGTAAAATATGCCAAATGTGTGACATAATGCCTATGAAAAAGATAATATTGGTGATTAACTGGGTGACGATAAAGATATACCATGCGTTCTTAGAGAGCTAAAAAGGCCAGTTACTGAATATTTATTTATTGCCTTTATAATAATTATGTAAGTAGTTAGAGCAGTATGTGGAGCAGTGGAGACCCAATGGTAACGGCCCCGACTTACGAGTTTTAGGTCAAGGGTTTGAACCCAGCCAGGCGCTTAACTTTGTGTAAATAATTTCATCACCACTGCTCTCAAAACGGTGAATGAATACATCGTGAGAAAACTGACATGTCCTAGAACCAAAATTTCGAAGACATTTGACATCTATCAACCTGTACTGGACCCACGTGGTAGACTACAGTCCACTTCGTCTCGAAAGGGGAGGCCTGTGAGTATCCCAGCAGTGGGAAAATTATAGACTAATTCTATTATGCTTATTTAAGTACGGGTTTAAGTAAATTATTCACAAACATACCAATACTTGAAAAATTCTCTTATACAAATTGTATGCTGTCATAATACTTTCGTATATCTCAAGTAATTTCAGACAGTGTTCATCGTTTTCGTGTTCATCATTCATCATTAGAACTTCTTTAATCCACTCGTCTAGGTATTTTCTTAGCAGTATTATAATTCGGGTGGCTATAATTAAATTAATTTCCAAGGCAAAAAAAAGTATGCTACAAATATTGTCAAGAATTAAGTCAAAGACATGCGGGTAGTAACACGTTAAAAAGTACATAGTGTTTATACAAATATGAATAAAGATAAAAGTAAGTACTGAAATCCAATTCCAGACGATAAAACTCAGGACACTTTTACTAAAATCAATGCTCCTGTGTATAGTTTGGATCTTTAAAATAAGTAAGACGTTGTTGTCTTTATGCACTATGTCCAAAATGAACATAATTGTAAACCAGACCAAATACACGATAAAGTAGATAGCGGTGAATAGTGACAATAAGTCGTTTTCTAAACTTGACATATTCTTATTTATAACCCTGACATCCATGAGGACCATTCGATAGATACACGACGTATTCAAAAATAGCACACAGCAGAACGCAAGTATACGGCTTATTTTACTATTTGGATGTATATAACTACATTGTACATTATATTTTGGATTTAATAACAGACTGAGTGCGAAGTTAAAAGAATAAACAATTCGTTGAATATCTTTTTCTAGTCGATTGTTGAGTAACACTTTAAAAGAGTTCTCTGGATAGATGATCTGTTTTTCGAACATTTTTTTAAATTTGATCTTGACTCCGTCCATTGTTGGATGGCTAATGATGATAAAGAGACAACATGGTACCGAAATAAAATTTCGTTTAAATATTTATGGATTGATCGTATCAATAGTCTAGACTCAGTTGAAGTTATTAATTGCTGTAATACATTAGTTAAATTATACTTTTGTAAAAAAATCAGGCTAGCATCTACGAGCAGGTTTGCTCAACGATTTTAAGTTCTTTTGACAAAATTGTACCCTCGTACAAGTGTGTCAAATGCACTTAAAGTCGTGACAAAAACAAACTCAAACGAAAGCTTCTTCTTTAAGTCTTCACCATCAGGTTTCCAACATTAATGTCACAACTAGATAGTTAAGTGGGACTTTAGAACTACCAATTAAAATCGACGAGTAGAATGAGAATTAAATTGTAAACAATGTTTCTTTAGCTGCGTGCAACATCAATCCCCCCTACAGCTAAAACTACTTTGTAAACATCATATTTCACAGAAAATTAAATTGCAGCAGTACAAGAACATAATTAGTGATAGCTTCGATCAAACTTATTGGTAGTGTTGCGTCTACATAGAAGAGACCACACACGGTCATCTTACTGAACGATCGATTGGCCTGCATCACATTCATACAAAGTTGTTCTTGACTCTCTGTAAGCAAAGATACCACAATCATGCATATTAACTTTCTGTCGTTTTAAAGAAGGAATATGTACCACCAGCGTTTTGCCATTATATTTATTCAGGAAAAACATAAACACATTTTGTAACGAAAACTATTTTTGTTTGACTTTACTGAATTTCAATATTTAAACTACATAAACTATTACTGGCCTATACTCATAGTCATTTGCATCGAACTCATGCAATAAAATTTTATATCGATTATTCAAACATACTTTGACAGTTCCTGTTCTTCATAAGCTGTAAACACGCTGACTCAGCTTCCTCAAAAGATATATAGAACTTCTCACGGTATATACTGTACATAATTATTAGAACTAAATTCTTTATTAGCCATGAAACCAAAATTACTGTAAGAACCCAAATCTAAAAATAAAAATATTTTAATATGAAATCATAAAATTTAAAATCTAGTTGTAGACAGGAAAAGCCACTCATAGAATGAAACAAAACTATTCTTATAATTCCTTATATTTATTATTTCAAATTCTCCTAATAAAAATGTCTAATGTTAATACTCCTGGATTAATATAGTCCAGTCGCAATTATTATAATAATATTGTTAGGATTAAAATCAAAATGAAATGAAGTCGTCATTTTAGGATTGAAAGTGGCACCAGTGACAGCGTGCAAGTGAGTGATAAGGAAGTTGTTTGGCATGATATAGGCATGTTATGAAGAGGGATAACGCATGTGACAAAAAGAAGCCCGTCTTCCGACCGTCGTCCATATTTGAAGGATAAAATCAGTGATTAAATTATCCGGAAAAGAACCGGACATAGCTTGCAGAGTAAGCAAGCTGAAGTGACAGCGAACTGGCCATGTTTATAAAAGGACCGATGGCCGGTGGAGTAGACGAGTCCTGGAGTTGAGACCGCATATCGGTCCATATGGACCTACGACCTTAAAAAGGTGTCTGGGTCAGACTGGATGCCGAAGGAGGAGGACAAAGTTTTGTGGCACAGCCTGGTAGAGGCCTATGTCCAGTGAACTGCGATAGCCTGAGTTAGTTGACAAAGAGAATGATGAATATCAATATTGATGGATGGAGGGAAATACTAACGAAAGATAAATCGAATAAGTGAGGGATAATACGATAAAATGGAAGAGAATGATAAGGTAATAGTTGATAGCAGAGATTAGAATAAAGAAACAAGTAAAAAAGAGTCAATGAGTTTGAAAAAATATTAATCGAAAAATATTCTAAACTTACATCTACATCTCCAAAAACTCGCAGCGTTGATAACATTAACTCGACACACCATATGGTACGATAGAATGTGCACAATGTGTGATATACAGCCTATGAAAAATCAAAACAAATAAACTTGTTATTGTAGAGTATAACTTGGTATATTTAAAGTTGTACAAGGATCTTTTGGCGTGTGACCAAAATCGGAACCAACGACGCTAACTTTTTTCAATACAATTTCACAAAAGATTTTTTTACCAACAGCGCCCTCTGCCAATATCATTCAAGTGCCAAAAGATCATTATAGCACTGTTAACAATAAGAGAAGATGACATATCAAATAACCAATAAATTATTGAAGAACTGGAACTGGAGTTTAAATGTTCCATGTGACATTTCTAGTAAAAAAAGTAATTATGATCTTTACTACCAGTCCTATGACTAATATTATAAGGCCATATTGATCTAACAATGCTAGAACTGTATAGAGTAAACTTTTAATTTCATTCGATTTAACACACCAGGTACTCAATGATCAAGGTATTAAATGCCCCAACTACTAGTGTCTATCATAATCTATTTATGAATTATTTCATTAGTGAGGGTTAAAAAAAACGAACTTACCAACACCTGGAAAATAGTCTTATACAGATCGTAAGCTTTTAAAATATCTTGGTATATTCCAAACAATTTTCGTCAGTATCGTCTTCATCGTCTATCATTAGGACCTCTTTAATCCACTCATCGAGATATTTCCTTAACAATATTATAATCCGGATGGCTATAACTACATTATCCAATGCGTAAAACAGATAGTCACAAATATTGTCAAGAATAAGATCGTAGACTTTCTCAAAATAACATGTTATATAATAGGTATAATGTAAATATATGTTAACACAGATAGTAGATGTTATTGAGACCCAGTTCCAAATAACAAAACTCCGGATACTCTTACTGAAATCAATGCTCCTATGTATAGTTTGGATCTTCAAAATAAGCAAGACGTTGTTATCCTTATGCACTTTATCCAAAATGAACATCATTGTAAACCCGATGGCATTGGTAACAAAATAGATACCAGTAATAAAATTCAGGAGGTTATTTTCTAAATTATTCTTTCTTGTATCCGTGACGTCTACGGTGAATATTTGATATATACAAATTGCATTATTGAATAACATACAGCAGAACGCAAACATTTCATATGTTTTCCTTGATGGATAAATATGATTATTTCGTAGATTATATTTTGAAATCAAAAACAGATAGAGAGCAAAGTTAAAAGCATACACTATTCTTTGTATATCTTTCTCCAGTCGATTATCAAGTAACCTTCGGAATGAGATTTCCTGAGCAATGTTTGGTCCTTGAGGCATTGTTTTTATAATCAACGTCAACTGCCAGTCTTTGTTAGTAATAATACTATATAATCAATCATGTACATACGAGTATATTATAAAGTCCTCTTCACCGTATCCGGCGACAGCGACCCAGACTAAATTTTGTTTCCTTTCGTGAGATTATTAATATTACACAAGGACGAAACAACTAAACATAATTGCGTTTAAATATGTATAAACTGATCTTATCGTTGCTAAAGACGCAACCACATAGTTAAGAGCTTCCATAACGTCTTTTTACATTATATAACAAGCCGACATATAAATTAATGATTTTTAAATAAACCCAGTGAGTTGTACAATGCAATTTACAAACAAAAATGTATCAGAAATGTAACATGCATACTGCAGCATTCCGCTGCCAAATAGGCATCTTTACACGCGAAAAAGGCCAAACAGGTTTTATTTGGAAAATTATTTTTGAATACAGTCGTGTCCAAGAAAAAAAAAATTCGCGTTCGTTTGAAGTCAGTTGTCAGCTACCCAGGTTTACTTGAACTTTTTGACTCTGTACAAAATTTTCCTTGTGTGTTTTCTTTCGTGAACAGGCACGTCCCAGTATTGCAGTAAATGTTAAGGTCCTTCCCAGGGATCGGGATATTCTTCCCATATAAGGTATTCTCCGTACCTTCATGTGAGTATTCCAATTGTCTGACTATCACTCAGCCTCCCTACATAATTTCGCCTTTCTTTCGTGTCTAAAATGGTGTTTATGACGGATCCAAACAGAAAAGGCCGGTTTCGGCCCCACCTTCCGTCTACGGCCCCACTGCCAGGCCTGTGCATTGCCAGGCGCTGCACCATGGCCGTCCGGGCGGGACTGACTACCGTATCCTGGCGCTTCTGAGGCGAAGTGGGTGGTTCTGCAGAGGACTCCGAGGCAGCGACAGCAGCGAGCGCCTCCTAGCGTCTACCAGCGGCGCGTCGCCTTGCCTCCTAGAGCAGGCAACCTACAACGCCTACCAGCAGCGCAACGCCACACTCTGATGCGGGCAACTCACAGCGGTTCTACGGCATACATTGCTTTTTCTTGAATCTTTGAATAATTTTAATTTAGTTTTCTTTAATCTCGTATTACCTCATGTACTCGTATAACCGCCGACTAAATTGTTTTTTGTCATAGTTTTCACCCAAATGCAGGTTACTTTGCCTTGTAGAAGCGTGGGTTCATCGCTTTACGAGCGTTGGCCATCGTACGTTCACTCGCGTCACGCACAAAATTCTTGTGATAAGTAACGTATCCCGGTGGGCCTGTCGTTATTTGCCGACAAAAAAAAACACTAATTATATTCATCTAACACTTCGATAATAACCATCTAATCATACGCTGCCGGCAATTTTTTTAATCCTTTGCAATTTTTTTACTTGTGTTTTTATACAATTACTACAATATACTTTGTGTTCTTCACCTGGATACTGTGTTTCATTATATGACCTATATCGTGCCGGGTTCGACTCCCGGGCGACGTTTTACCCAAATGTAGCAGAAATAAAAAAACATTGCTACAATTTGCTGCGCGGACTCAAGTTAGTACATTTAAAAGACTTATTAATTACTAATATATATATTTTTTCGATATTCCGTATGTGCTCCTTAATGGCCCAAATTTAATTCCCATGTGATTATTATAATTTACAGGTGTTGGGATTTACACAAAGCCTTAGCCCTAGATTTTTTGTCTTGTTGTTGTTCATGTATTCCGAGTCAACAAATAACTCTATAACCATAACAAATAACTCTTTTATTTCCTTCCCACAAATATATGTACGCTGGCGATATTCCAAGCGAATGGAGAAAGTGTGAGTTTGGTCAAAATGAAAATTCTATAGGCAGGGAAAATTTTAAATTTTTCATCATGGTTGTCTTGTTCAAGGTTTTCGAGAGTGTTAAAGCTGATAGTGACGTTAAAATGTAAATCCATGATGGTGGCTGCGAACATTTATTTTAGCGAGGGTAGATGCCGATCAGAACGAGCCCAATAAAAGCTGAACATGTGTAGTAATTACGTCGGCTTTGTTGTACAACCAATAATGTCGAATCGAATGTGTCGATCCAAACACGTGTGTAGCACCCCATACAGAAGCTAGCACTCTCTTTCTTCTAATCCAATAAGCTATATCAAATTCAACTACAACCAATAAGCTTTTGGTCTATAAAATAATGGTAAAAAAATTGTGATTCACTTTTCGACACTTTTCCACTAGGTAGTAGATACTAAATACAGTAATAAAAACAAATTATTTTCCAGAATACATTGTAATCATCAATGGCACAAAATATAATTTTAGTCAAGTTTTACGTCTCATAAATACCTAAATATTTTACAAAAATTTGTACTGCAGCAGAAAAATGTTATAATTAGTGAAGACTCCCATCAAACGTACTGGGAGCGTAGCGTCTACATAGAACAGGCCACACGCGGTCATCTTACTGAACGTTCGATTTGCCTGTATCACTTTTTTGAAAAGTTGTTCTTGACTCTCTGTAAGAAAATTACCACAATTTGATTTGAAATTGTATTTTTGTAAAGAAAAGGTAATCTGCCTTTTGCACACTTTCGTTTTTAGATGAAGCTTGATTTTTACAAATTAGTCAACAAAACGTTCCGTTGTAATCTTGTAACAAATGGCCTAAGCCCAGTATTTTATAACTTTATGTATGATGTTAGCTGATAACGATATTATTATTATATTCTTGGAATCGTTTAAACATTGGAATACCAAGCACACTTCTTCGAGGTACGCCGTAAATTTGTTCATCATTGCCTCGTTATATAGATTTTTTGTTTGTTTTCTATTTGCTGATCTAGTAGGGCTGTTTTCTCCAAGATAAGCACTACTAAAGCCGCCGCAACGTCCAATTTCCATGGATAAGACTATAACTGGCGTTTTTTATATTTTTTAGATTATTGGCTACTTTAATATTTAGCATCTTACTTGGGCAGTTCCTCTTCTTCATCAACTTTATGCACGCTGACTCAGCTTCTTCAACAGATATATAGAACTTCTCACAGTATATACTGTATATTATTATTAGTGTAATATTCTTTGTAAGCGATGTAATAGTCGCAACACATCGAAATAAAGGCTGGAATGTAATTTTTTTTGTAGTTATGACAGTTATAAATAGATTAATAAAAAAATACACTTACTTTGGATCCAGCAGGTACTTTGAGCGTATAAAGCATTAAGTGGTACATAACAAGATTCCGGTAAATTGTGCCAAAAGTATGATATACATAAAACCTGTGAATAATAAAATATTGAACTTATACAAATACAAGGTACAATAAAAATAGAAAGGGAAACGTTCAAGTCTTAGTATGGGCATGTGACGAGAGGGGATAAAATGCATGTAACTAAAAGAGTGATAGAAAAAGGAGTGAATGATAAAGTGACGACTGAAAGAGGGAGAATTGAAGAAGAAACATGTTACACCGATCCAAAGCAATATGGGACAGTACAGGAAGATGAAGAGATGAGATAAATAGAAGTTCCCTAAGCCATTAGCAACATTTATAATAAAATTACAGAACAAACGACAATGCTTGGTGGCAGAAATGAGTACGGGTATCATGCTCATACCATACCATTAATGATATACGAGTTAAGGGTTGTCAGGTGGCAAAAATTGGCAACCGCAAGGAAAAATCTATGCCCAGCAATAAATTAAGTTTGCCTGTGAATGACGATGATCATCGCAACGTATTTTACTCGTACTTCTAAATTTTCGCAAAGAAAAGAAAAAGGGGGATCTAGTTAAATTCTTACGAACTCACCAGGACATGGAAAATTCTCTTGTAAAGATTGTAAGCTTTTATAATATTCTTGTATTTCTCAAACAAAGTTCGACAATGCTCGTCGTTCTCGTGTTCATCATTCATCAACAGGATTTCTTTAACCCACTCATCGAGATAGTTCCTTAACAATATAATTATTCGGGTGGCCACAACTAAGTTGAAATCCAAATTTGTGTACATATCACAAATATTGTCAAAAACAATATCGATGACATAATCGTAATAGACTGAAGAATAATACATAGCACTTCTAAAAATATTTATAAATGCAATTAGTGTAATAGTAATCCAGTTCCAAATAATAAAACTGTGGATACCCTTGCTAAAATCGATGCTCCTGTGTATAGTTTGGATCATCAATATAAGTAAGACGTAGTTGTTTGTATGCACTAAGTCCACAATGAACATCGTCGTGAACCCGATCGAATAGGTGACGAAGTAGAATACAGCAAAGAGTTTCAAGAGGTCGCTCTCCAAATGCTGCATGTTTATTTCCGTGATGTTTACGCTGAACATTCGATAGATACACAGCGAATTTATTAATAAAACACAGCAAGGAGCAAATATTTGATATTTTTTTCCTCTTGGATAAATATGACTATTTGATATATTATATTTAGAAGCCAAAAGCAGATTATGTATAAAGTTAAAAGAATAAGCCAATCTTTGAACTTCAGAAATTTCCAGTCGATTTTTGACTATCACTTGGAAAGAGATGTCTGGAAACATTTTACTTATTAGTGGCATAGTTTTTAGTGTATCACTTCAACTGTTCGTTGTTGGATGACGAATGCCTGACGCTGAAACAATATTTTACAGTGACAAGTTTACAAACAAATGAATTTGTTTTGTTTAGCAGCAGTAATAAATTCTAATAAATAAATAGTAATGTATTCGACTAACACTTGACCCTGACATGATTATTACGAGACAATTTGACGAAGAAAACTAATATGTTAACATGGCCGTATTGATCGCATATATCGTAAAGACGCAGATAATGTAATTAAAAAATAATAAAAATAGGTTAAATTGTCACAGCAGCACGTACATACAAAAATATAATTACATGTTATTCAAAATATACCTACTCCAATGTAGTTTTATATTAACTTAGGCATATAATGCTTTGCATAAGCAAAGAATTTGTAAGAGAGAGAATCTTTATGGTTTTTTTTTAAAGTGATTCTGGCAAAATCTAATCTAGCCCTGGTTTGATGACTAGATGTATCCAGTCTAAATATTTGACCAGATTACAGAAAAGTTGAGAAAAAAAGACGTATTTGTCGTAAGCATTTTACAGACCATTAAATTGCAGCAGATCAAGAACGTAATTAGTGAATTTATTTTATTTTCTTTATTTAGGCAACCAACAGCGATACATATAAAAGTATATTACAGAGTATATGTGTTTCAGTATTGTATGGCTAAGGATTGGTTTCCCTGGTTATCTAGGATAAGTATAAAACATGCGAACGGACCACTTAGAAATATATAAATTCAATTATTACTTTTAGATAAGTTTAAAATTTAAAGTAATAAAAAAAAGCTTGGTGATTTTAAAAACAGTTTGAAAATTAAGAGGTTAATAGTTTGTCATTTGCCTTGTGATAGATTTGATTATTCGTATTGCTAGCGTGTCTTCTACATAGAGCCCACACATAGAGGCCACAGGCGGTCATCTTACTGAACGTTCGATTTGCTTGTAGCACGTACATAAAAAGATGTTCTTGACACTCAGTAAAAAAAAAAAAAAAAATTAGTTAAGAAGAAATACTATCTGCTTTTCGAGTATTTAGTTAAAACTGATATTTTACAAACTTATTACAAGTTCTGTTGTAAACATTTACGAACTTCGATTTCAATAATTAGCTTTGTTTGAACTACTCGTATATCCAAATCACAACGAACATAACCTTCTTCATTGTATTTTATTTTTCCATATTTGCAAAATAAGAATAGATAGTTCAATTTAACTTAGACAGATCCTGTTTTTAATAAGCCACATTCATGCCGAGTCGGCTCAGGTTTCTTAACAGATATATAGAACTTCTTACAGACATATACTATGACTATGTATATTAATACAATTTTCTCGTGAAGAGTAGTAGTCTGAAAGTAAAAAAAAAATATTTGTATTGGAAAGTTATGAATTAGCTGTCGTTACTTACGAAAAGTAAATAGCAACAGACGTACACACAGTTCAATGTAAGATAGAATCTATGGCCTACGTCGGTCGGTGTGTATTCTGTATTTCGTTATTTTTAACACAAATATGATATAATATCCATAATTTGTAACAGTATCATCACAAGCACTATGTAGCCTTTAAGTCATTATACCTTAGGGGGCCGGACTGCTTCTCCTTAACACAGGTTTTCATAACCTAACTAGGAGAGCAGCGCTCACCCACACGTTTGTAGATATAGTACTTATTTTGTAAAACTTTTTTTTTTTACGTGTACTGCAATGCCTTGTTTTTGAGTAAATAAACATATTATTTTTATATAATATCCATAATGATGATAAGCTACTGCCTATACCCATAACCAGGTCCCAAGCTACCTATCTGTCCAATTTTATAATGATCAGTTAAGTAGTAGGGGTGTAAAGATAGGCTTAATTTACAGCAGATATTATGAGCGCAGCAAAAGTGACGTGAAAATAAACTAGATTACAATAAAATCCACGAAAGTGTTGAATAAAGAACCTGGAATAATTAAAGTGGAAAGAAAATGTTATACGTTGTGACTACTTTGGGAATATTTGATTAGCTTTAGTACTTCGGAATCGGTTTGCTGCAATGTTCAAATAACTTTCCGCGCACATCTAGTGCAGTACCTATCTATATGTTTGCTACTTCATGAATCATACCAACGATCGTATTAAGCTAATTGAATTAAATTTCTATCTTATTATTGTTTTAATAAACACGTACTCTAATAAAAGATTCAGGTACTTACCAATACTTTTTAAATTGTCATAAACAGATTGTACCATTTTAAAATATTTCATAATTTTTCTGTTTATCTTTCGACATCAGAGGGACAATTCCCGTAATTTTTAAGAACGAACGCATTTCTCATTCGCTATCTGTCAAAAATACAAAAATTTTGACAAGTTTAACAAATTGCGACTTGAATGTGACCGTTTTTTAAGTACCGTACAGTAGATATTTCGTTAACAATTATATTATTCGGATGGCTAGAACTAAATTAATATCCAGAACTATGCAAATGATGCCAGAAATATTACTAAGAATTAGGTCGATCAGATTAGTGTAATGGCAAGAAATAAAATACATAACATTTCGAATAATAATATATTCTTTATTCCGAACTACACATACAATTTAACACATAATCCATGTAGTATTAGTAACAATGACTTAAACACTATGTTAGTAAACTTCTACAAACTAAAACAATTAATAACGTCATGGCCCAAAATTCCAAATGATGAAACTCTCGATACTTTTACCAAAATCGATACTTCTATGTATAGTTTGGATGTTTAAAGTTAGTTCTCTTAAGGCGTATTTGTTACACAAAGTCTAGAATTAACATCATCTTTGACAAATAAGAGGATTTTAATTTAATTCTTGGTAACATGTCTAGACTCTACGTTGTCCTGCTTTTTTTTTTTTTGAGTTTGGGAAATCACAAATGACTTCTCCCGCTCTGGGCGGAGCGAGAGGGCGTGTCAGACTTTTACTGACTAAAACCCACCCGTGTTCCTTCCGTTGCCTGAGTGCCGGGGCCGCGATATCCCTTTCGGACAAACTCGCAACCCTGGCAGGCATTGGCCCTTACGGACCCCGTCAGTTGGTGCTGACATCTCTTTGAGGCGCGCGTGGAACACAACGCGCCGTCGACCCGGGCCTGGTCCTAATCGGACGGCGAGCTACCCATTGCTCACCGTCCGCAAACCCGCGCCTACGGTGGCTGGAAGTCGGCTCGCGACTCCCGACGCCCGGGGCGTCTCCTGCGGCGACTAGGGGCGCAAAGGCGCGAATCTTGCCTCTTCCTCGCGCTCTCCGCCTCTTCCTTCGCGAGCATTACTGCTTCGCAGAAGGAAGTGATGGCTTCCCATGCACTCTCGCTCCGGACCATGACCTGAACTAGGGCCGGACGCGAGAGATCGCCGCCGCCGATCGCCTCCGTGAGGACACGGCGGTACTCCGCCCAAGCAGGGCAGACCTCCACCGTATGCTCCACCGCGTCCTCCGGGCGATCCACACAGTGGTGACACCCGGGCGTTTCCTCCCGCCTTATTCGGAACAGGAACCTCTCGAAACACGCGTCTCCGGTGAGGACCTGCGTCAGGCGGAAGTTGAGGACGCCGTGGCGCCTCTCTAGCCACTCCTCAAAGAGGGGACTTATCGCCGCAATTGTGGCGTGCCCATACGTTGTCCTGCTTCATAGGACAATGTAGAGTTTAGACAAAATCTAATTAGTTGCTAACGTAATCTTATAATTTATTGTTTTTGTGACATAAATTTTACATTCCGTGATAAATTTAACTCACGTACGGACTTATTATTTGTTAAAATTTAGGAAAATCATCTACTTTAACTATATTTGTAAACATGTGAGCATCATGTATGTATCACATAATTAATTAACCGGTAGTAGCCGAACAAAAACAAAGGTTAATAAGGTGTTTGATTTACCTTATGGATACGCTCGGCGCCTACTGGTTCTGTCATTGCTTCATTTTTAATTGTTTTTATTTGTAATGTTGTGGTATAGTAATTTTCTTCTATTTACTTCGTCTTTATATTTAATTATATAATTAATGTATACAAAATATTGTAACACATTTAAAATAGTAAGTGTGAAGTTTCTTGCCTGTTCCTCTCCTTATGAAACAACCTTTTTGAAGGGGCGACTAGAATAAATTCTACTTTCTTGTAAATTTGTACAGGATTCTCTATCTTCTAGTTGTGGATAAGTAATAACAGCCGCACGGGTCGATCGATCAGGTTAAGCTACGCTTGCCGCGGTTAGTCCATGGATTACATACAAAGACCCCTCCATGGCCCGGACAGCACGTTAAGTCGTTGGTCCCAGCTGTCATTTGTAGATCTTTGGCAGTCGTTATGGGTAGTTAGAAGCCCAAAAGTCTGACAACCAGTCTTACCATGAGGTATCGATAGAGGTATCTGACCTCTACAAACCAGTTACTGGGTAGCAAGTAACTGGTTTGTGGAAGTCAGATAGACAGTCGCTCCATGTAAAATACTGGTATTCAGCTGCATCCGGTTAGTCTGGAAACCGACCTCAACATAGTTGGGAAAAGGCTAGGCAGATATATTTGCGGCGACGGTAGTTAAAAGAAGCTTCCTTCTGATGCTTGGGCCCTGAAGGTTGCCACGTTAACCGTGGTACGTCATGGTACATCAGTAGCGTTCTCCAATCGTCAAAAGTGCAGGTGCGGTCGGAGGCATGGGAAAGAACACCAAAAAGTCTTGACATTTCTCATAATTACTATTTTACTGAAAATTACATTGTAGCAGTACAATCACATAATTAGTGGTTACTTTCGTGAAAGACATTGGAAACGTTGCGTCTATGTAGAACAAGCCACACGTAGTCATCCTACGAAACGTTTGATTTGTCCGTATAACGTTCTTGCAAAGATTTTTTTGACTTTCTGAAAAAAAATATACAAAATCGCATTTAAAATAAGAAGGAAGAGTAAGTGCTTAGCGCGTTTTATGAACTTCTTTTTGGATAATGATAAACTATGAAGTATGCTTTAAGTACTCAGTGTTACTTACGGACATAAGATTACTTCGGGGACCAAACTAAGAATTAATGACAACACTATTTGACAGTTGCCCCTTAACCCGATGTGTTTTATTTAGCCCGTCAGAAAAATTGAAGTTGGCAATTATTTTGTCGGGGCAACTACTTTCAGACGTGCCCGTATCTTCGTTGCTGGAGTTAGAGAGTAGTAACATATTCTTACTTGGACAGTATCTGTTCTTCATAAGCTGTAAACACGCCGTCTCTGCATCGTCTACAGTGATATAGAACTTGTCACAGTGCACACTGTGCGTAAATATTAGAACCATGCTCTTTGTTAGCCATAACAATATCACAGAAATGTGAAACACTATCTGAAAATTAAAAAAAAAATTTTTGATTTAACAAAATTGAAAATAGGCAGCGACAGCCGCATACACTAAAAAGACAGGGTATAAAAAACTATATGTATTAATGAGTGATTTCCAGCTTTTAACATTAAAATTGAATTCAGTACCGTTTTGATTCTTGTGATGGTTATGGAGTATTACGACAATAAAAATGTAAGAATCAATGATGGCTATAATACGAGATAGATGGATAGTGTGAAAGATTATGGCTCAGAAGCTAAATGTGCACCGCTGACCCCAAATAAAGTCAAAGTCACAAATCATC
This sequence comes from Agrochola macilenta, assembly GCA_916701695.1. Lineage (NCBI taxonomy): Eukaryota > Metazoa > Arthropoda > Insecta > Lepidoptera > Noctuidae > Agrochola > Agrochola macilenta. The sequence continues at coordinate 3,213,931 of OU753572.1, read as the reverse complement.
TGAATTCAATAAGTCCATTTCAAGGTACTTTGGAAAGTGCAGGCCCCTCCTAAAAGATAGTTTCCTATGGAACATTGGATGATGACAAATACATAATGATTGATAGCGATACAATTTTGAAATTTGAATTTAGAACTGCATATGACATCTAAAGTATTTTATAGGTATACTTACTCGGTATTTAAATTCTGTAGAATTTTTCAGCACAGAGCATATTAAGTTGACATAAAAGAGATTACGGTAAAATATGCCAAATGTGTGACATAATGCCTATGAAAAAGATAATATTGGTGATTAACTGGGTGACGATAAAGATATACCATGCGTTCTTAGAGAGCTAAAAAGGCCAGTTACTGAATATTTATTTATTGCCTTTATAATAATTATGTAAGTAGTTAGAGCAGTATGTGGAGCAGTGGAGACCCAATGGTAACGGCCCCGACTTACGAATTTTAGGTCAAGGGTTTGAACCCCGGCAGGCGCTTAACTTTGTGTAAATAATTTCATCACCACTGCTCTCAAAACGGTGAATGAATACATCGTGAGAAAACTGACATGTCCTAGAACCAAAATTTCGAAGACATTTGACATCTATCAACCTGTACTGGACCCACGTGGTAGACTACAGTCCACTTCGTCTCGAAAGGGGAGGCCTGTGAGTATCCCAGCTGTGGGAAAATTATAGACTAATTCTATTATGCTTATTTAAGTACGGGTTTAAGTAAATTATTCACAAACATACCAATACTTGAAAAATTCTCTTATACAAATTGTATGCTGTCATAATACTTTCATATATCTCAAGTAATTTCAGACAGTGTTCATCGTTTTCGTGTTCATCATTCATCATTAGAACTTCTTTAATCCACTCGTCTAGGTATTTTCTTAGCAGTATTATAATTCGGGTGGCTATAATTAAATTAATTTCCAAGGCAAAAAAAAGTATGCTACAAATATTGTCAAGAATTAAGTCAAAGACATGCGGGTAGTAACACGTTAAAAAGTACATAGTGTTTATACAAATATGAATAAAGATAAAAGTAAGTACTGAAATCCAATTCCAGACGATAAAACTCAGGACACTTTTACTAAAATCAATGCTCCTGTGTATAGTTTGGATCTTTAAAATAAGTAAGACGTTGTTGTCTTTATGCACTATGTCCAAAATGAACATAATTGTAAACCAGACCAAATACACGATAAAGTAGATAGCGGTGAATAGTGACAATAAGTCGTTTTCTAAACTTGACATATTCTTATTTATAACCCTGACATCCATGAAGACCATTCGATAGATACACGACGTATTCAAAAATAGCACACAGCAGAACGCAAGTATACGGCTTATTTTACTATTTGGATGTATATAACTACATTGTACATTATATTTTGGATTTAATAACAGACTGAGTGCGAAGTTAAAAGAATAAACAATTCGTTGAATATCTTTTTCTAGTCGATTGTTGAGTAACACTTTAAAAGAGTTCTCTGGATAGATGATCTGTTTTTCGAACATTTTTTTAAATTTGATCTTGACTCCGTCCATTGTTGGATGGCTAATGATGATAAAGAGACAACATGGTATCGAAATAAAATTTCGTTTAAATATTTATGGATTGATCGTATCAATAGTCTAGACTCAGTTGAAGTTATTAATTGCTGTAATACATTAGTTAAATTATACTTTTGTAAAAAAATCAGGCTAGCATCTACGAGCAGGTTTGCTCAACGATTTTAAGTTCTTTTGACAAAATTGTACCCTCGTACAAGTGTGTCAAATGCACTTAAAGTCGTGACAAAAACAAACTCAAACGAAAGCTTCTTCTTTAAGTCTTCACCATCAGGTTTCCAACATTAATGTCACAACTAGATAGTTAAGTGGGACTTTAGAACTACCAATTAAAAACGACGAGTAGAATGAGAATTAAATTGTAAACAATGTTTCTTTAGCTGCGTGCAACATCAATCCCCCCTACAGCTAAAACTACTTTGTAAACATCATATTTCACAGAAAATTAAATTGCAGCAGTACAAGAACATAATTAGTGATAGCTTCGATCAAACTTATTGGTAGTGTTGCGTCTACATAGAAGAGACCACACACGGTCATCTTACTGAACGATCGATTGGCCTGCATCACATTCATACAAAGTTGTTCTTGACTCTCTGTAAGCAAAGATACCACAATCATGCATATTAACTTTCTGTCGTTTTAAAGCAGGAATATGTACCATCAGCGTTTTGCCGTTCTATTTATTCAGGAAAAACATAAACACATTTTGTAACGAAAACTGTTTTTGTTTGACTTTACTGAATTTCAATATTTAAACTACATAAACTATTACTGGCCTATACTCATAGTCATTTGCATCGAACTCATGCAATTAATTTTTATATCGATTATTCAAACATACTTGGACAGTTCCTGTTCTTCACAAGCTGTAAACACGCTGACTCAGCTTCTTCAAAAGATATATAGAACTTCTCACAGTATATACTGTACATAATTATTAGAACTAAATTCTTTATTAGCCATGAAACCAAAATTACTGTATGAACCCAAATCTAAAAAAAGAAAGTAGATATTTTAATTACAATATGAAATCATACAATTGAAAGTCTAATTGCAAACAGGAAAAGCCACATCAAACAAAGATTTACTTATTTCAAATCCTATTAATAAAAAATGTCTGATATTAATACTCCTGGGTCAATGTTTATAGTCCAGTAGCAATTATTATTATTGACTTAGCGAGCGAAGCTTCTCTGCTTCAAGTCAGACAAAATTTTCTTTTCGTTATTAGTTTGTTGGTACTCCTCTACGGATCGTATTTTACAACCGATCTCGACGAAACTTGGTATGCAAGTTTAACATCTGTATAGATTTTTTTGTCGTCGGGGATTTTTGATTGGAGGGGTATTTCCTCCAAAAAAGGGTAAAATTGAGGCTACTGGATATCTCCTGTTTATACGGTCCGATTTCGGTGGTCTTTGCAGATCTGATGAGGATCTTTGGCGTGATGAGCAGAATAGCTCCTCAAAATGCAGTAAATTGCTCACTTTTATATTTCTATCAGTAGCACTTTAACTACTAGAAGTTAAAGTGCTCCATCAAGTACCTAGGTACTTGATGGAGCACCTCGAACACCTTCTCATCACAAAACATCTCATCGATTCGTCTCATCAACAACCGTAAACGTTTTACAATAAGATCACTAGAGATCGCGGTGTCGTTGTCGCCAAATGGTTAGGTTCCGTCAAACATTTTATGTGACTGAGCTTTGTTAGGTGCAAAGTAGCTTCAAAAGTAAAGTCTCGTGGTTACCAGATAGTAGTTAGTTAGTTTATTTCTGTTAAATTATCGTCTTGCCCTCAAAAATATGCTTTTTAGTAACTTCAGCCGTAATAGTTTTTTTATTAAGTTGAATAAGTATATTGAATATAGGATTTTACACTAACATGGTTATCTTCACTAATAAAGTTATTTAAAATGGGATATTTGCCATGATTTTTAAAACAAAAAACATGGTGAACTTCCCGTTTTCCCGTGGCCTCAATTTTTATAATTTTAAAATAAATAGCTTTAAAGTTATTTAAGAAAAACACAACTGACTTCAAAAAATTAAACACAATAAAATGAAAAATAACAAAAAAAATCGGAAGTCACTACTTCCAATTTTTTTTGTTGAGAATTATAACTATTGAGGCCCTCGCAGTAAGCTCCTTCATTTGGTATGTCACACAATACAGTTTGCAAAATCTTCTTTTATATAATTTTTGTTATTTGCCGCCAAAAAGTGGCGCTACATTCAAAATTAATTAATTTAACGTTACACACAGAAATTCAGTATGTGTACCAAATTTTAATTTAATCGGTCCAGTGGATTCGAAGCAAATTGGCTGTGACAAACGGACAGATAGACAGACAGGCACACGAGTGATCCTATAAGGATTCCGGTTTTTCTTTCGGACGTACGGAACCCAAAAATGAGAATGAGTTCGAAAATATATTAATCGAAAAAAAAACAAAACTTACATCAAAGTCTTCAAAATCTTCAATAATTCTCAGCCTTGATAACATTAACTCGATACACCATATGGTACGATAGAATGTGCCAAATGTGTGATATAAAGCCTAAGAAAAACAAAACAATAAACTTGCAGAGTATATTAACATAGTATATGTAAAGTTGTACAAGGATCTTCAGGCGCGTGGGCAAAATTCCGATTTCGCCCTCGCGCCTGCCCTGCCAGCTTGTATTTTCAATACAACTTCACAAAAACAAAAACAACTGAGCCCCCTGCTATTGTCATTCAAGCGCCATAAGATAATTATAGCACTGTTCACTATTAGAGAAGATGACATATCAACTAGCCAATATATTATTGAAAAACAACAGCCTCAAATTCTAGTGGTGACATTTCTTGCACGCATACATAATTTTGGCCTTATTATTCTACAATCTTATGACTGTAGTATATTTTGGCCATATTTATTTCGTCATTGATCTTACACTGCTAGAACTAAATAGAGTAAACTTTTAAGTACGAGTATAATCGAGTTTACACGCTACGTACTTAATGAGTCATTGCAACATTTTAAGTGCCCCAACTGCCAGTGACCTATATATTTATGAATTATTTGATTAGTAAGTAATAATGAAGAAAAACGAACTTACCAACACCTGGAAAATAGTCTTATACAGATTGTAAGCTTTTAAAATATCGTGGTATATTCCAAACAATTTGAAACAATTTTCGTCATTATTGGCTTCATCGTACATCATTAGGACATCTTTAATCCACTCATCGAGATATTTCCTTAACAATATTATAATCCGGATGGCTATAACTACATTGATATCCAATGCGTAAAACAGATAGTCACAAATATTGTCAAGAATAAGATCGTATATTCTCTCATAATTAGATGTTATATAATAGATATACTGTATATATATGTTAAAACAAATAGTAGATAATATTGAGATCCAGTTCCAAATAATAAAACTCCGGATACTCTTACTGAGATCAATGCTCCTGTGTATAGTTTGGATTTTCAAAATAAGTAAGACGTTGTTATCCTTATGCACTTTATACAATATGAACATCATCGTGAACCCGATCGCATTTGTGATAAAATAGATACTAGTAAAGAAAGTCACAAGGTTATTTTCAAAATTATTTTTTCTTATATCTGTGACGTCTGCGGTGAAAATTTGATAGATAGAAATCCCATTCATGAATAACATACTGCAAAATGAAAATATTTCATAAGTTCTTCTTGTTGGATAAATATGACTATTTCGTACATTATATTTGGCAGCCATAATCAGATAGAGGGCAAAGTTAAAAGAATACACTATTCTTTGTATATCTTTCTCCAGTCGATTATCGATTAAACTTTGGAATGGAATCTCCTGAACAATGTTTGGTCTTTGAGACATTGTTTTTATTATCAACGTCAACTGTCAGTCTTTGCAAGTAATAATATTATCCTCTTCGCCGTATCCGGCGACAGCCACCCAGGCGAATTTTCTTTCCTTTCGTGGGCTCACTAATATAACAGAGGCAAGGACGATACAACTAAATATAATTGCGTTTAAATATGTATGAACTGATCTTATCATTATTAAAGACCCAACTATATAGTTAAGAGCTTCCATAACTTCTTGTTACTTAATTAATTATTTTTAAAGAAACCCAATGCGTTGTACAATACAGTTTACAAACTAAAATGTAAAATGCATATATAAGTAGGTTATGTTAATTTATTACGTAGGTGAAAAATAGAATAAATATGTAGGTATATAAACACTTATGAAGGTAGGGTTAAGGTGCAGCAAATTGTAGAAGACTAAAGTAAGGTAAAAAAAACTGTTTTAGAACGGATTATTATCTTTTTATAACGAATATCTGGTACAAATAAATATTATATTAGGTATAGAAAATTATTTATTTATATTTATACTCGTACATACTTTATTGTATTGTGGAACGCCAACGTCTCCTGTCTGGCAGGTAGGCGCTGATATCTGCATTAGAGTCCTGATAATGTTTTACTCAATCCTAAGACAGGGTACTGCGAAGCTTGGGCACGCCACGACGCCGCGGCGATAAGTCCCCTCTTTGAGGAGTGGCTAGAGAGGCGCCACGGCGTCCTCACCTTCCGCCTGACGCAGGTCCTCACCGGACACGGTTGTTTCGGGAGGTTACTGTTCAGGATAAAGCGGGAGGAAACGCCCGGGTGTTACCATTGTGTGGATCGCCCGGAGGACACGGTGGAGCATATGGTGGAGGTCTGCCCGGCTTGAGCGGGGCACCGCCGTGTCCTCACGGAGGCGATCGGCAGCGGCGATCTCTCGCGTCCGGCCCTGGTTCAGGCCATGGTCCGGAGCGAGAGTGCATGGGAAGCCGTCACTTCCTTCTGCGAAGCAGTAATGCTCGCGAAGGAGTAGGCGGAGCGCGCGATGGAAATGCAAGATGCGCGCCCTCGCGCCCTTAGTCGCCGCAGGAGACGCCCCGGGCGTCGGGAGTCGCGAGCCGACTTCCGGCCACCGTAGGCGCGGGCTTGCGGACGGTGGGCAATGGATAGCTCGCCGTCCGATTAGGACCAGGCCCGGGTCGACGGCGCGTTTTGTTCCACGCGCGCCTCAAAGAGATGTCAGCACCAACTCCGTCCGTAAGGGCCAATGCCTGCCAGGGTTGCGAGTTTGTCCGAAAGGGATATCGCGGCCCCGGCACACAGGCAACGGAAGGAACACGGGTGAGTTTTAGTCAGTAAAAGTCTGACACTCCCTCTCGCTCCGCCCAGAGCGGGAGGAGTCATTTGAAGAATTCCCAACCAAAAAAAAAAAAAAAAAGTGTACTGCGAAGCTCAACTGCTATTGAGAAAGATAAGTATTGAGTTGTTCTAAACGCGTACTAATATGAAAGTCCGAACGGACGGGGTAGTTTTAACGAGACACGGTCCCTAGCGTTCTTAGAACGACTACCAATTCAGTTTGGGGTAACAAGCCTCACGTAAAGTTTTCTATGGCGAGACCTTTTCGGATGCAGAAATTATCAGTAACCTTTAGTTGAGTTAAGCGTATTTGCAGAAGGAAATATAGTGATAAGAACAAAAGTGACTTTAGGAAAAAGCTGATAGAGACTGACTGGAGCACAGGTATAAACACTTTTATAGGACAATTCAAAGAAATGCATTCTTCATTTTTTAAGAAGAGTAAATTAAAAGTTACAGTTAAAAGGAATAGGGGGTCTAAATGGGTAACAAATGGAATAAGGACAGCCAGCAAAGTAAAACGTTTCCTTAACACCGTAGAGAAAACACAATGTGACACATTAGTTCTAGAATATCGAAACAAGTATAACAGAATTTATAGAAAAGTAGTAGGTTGTGCAAAAAGAAATGATGTTCGAAAACAAATAGAAATGGCATCTGATTCCAGTAGGATGATATGGAAAATAGTAAACCAACAGCGCAATGTTACTAAAAACCTTGACAATTAACAAATTATACTTAAGATTGACAACACTGTTACTAATAATGGTTTAGATGTGGCTAATATATTTTTTTAAAGGTTCGACAACATTATCCACCTAAAATCTTGTGACCAATAATTTGCAATGACATAATTATCTAACTGAAAGTGTTGGCAGAGTAGATTCTAACATGAGTTTTGACGCAGTTTCACCCTTAGAAATTTTTAATATGGTTAAAAATATGCCCAATAAATCCACTGCTGGTTATGACGAAATCCCCCTGACTATTATTAAAGATAATATTGACCTATTGGCAACTCCATTAGCATCATTTTTTAATGAGTGTATCGAGTCAGGCCTATTCCCGGATCAGTTTAAAATCGCTCGTGTGCTTCCAATTTTTAAGAAAGGTTCAAAAACAGATCCTGCTAACTACAGACCGATTTCCATATTGCCTGTATTATCAAAGATCTTCGAAAAAATTATGAAGAATAGGCTCATGATCTATTTAAATTAACATAACATTACTTTAAGTATTAGTGATATTGATATGTTTTAAATGCGTAATGAATTTTAAATATGGATGTTATGGTTATGTTTATGCTTTTTATTTTATTATTTTACTAATCATACTGTAATATTTTCAACACAATGTATTTTGTTATGAAATAAATGACTTATGACTTATGAGTTGTATTGCAATTACAGATTAGTTAAAGCCTAGTTTACTCGTAGTTTTAATGTACTGTGAGTATTTACGGTTCTGCCTTCCATAAATGATGCGTCAGTTGTATTTTTAAATATCGATAAAAACAAAATATTGTATATTTTGAAAATTATTATAAATAATACCTCAAATAACTTTTTACAGATTTGATGTTAGTTTTTAAAAGGGAATGAAAAAAAAGTACTGGGAATACAAAAATTTAAACTGTAGTAATAATTAAAAAGATAAGTATTTATGAAAACGAATGGACATGAAAAGGTCAAAATAAGTAGGTAACGTCGTTTATTAAGAGTTTTTTAATACCTATTTATTTATACTTAGGGACGGTAAAGCAAACCATTTTACAGAAAATTGAACTGCAGCAATATAATATAGTACTGAGAAATAACTCCCAACAAATTTATTGGTAGCTTAGCGTCTACGCAGAACAGGCCACACGCGGTCATCTTAGTGAACGATCGATTTGAGTGTATCACATTCCAGCAAAGATGTTGTTGACTCGCTGTAACAAAGGATACCATTAACAGATATACATAATATAACCTAAAACCACGCCTGTAACCCCCAAAGTTAAGATAAATGTCTACTTATAGTACACCCACATTTCGCCAGTTATCTTTACCTCAGACTCCGGGCTGATACTGGGAAATTTCTGACGGAAAAACCCAATAATACTTTGCCCGACATAGCAACCAAATCCAGGACCTCGTGCTCAGCAGTAGCGCTTGCGAACACTACACCAACAAGGCAGACAAAATAAATAAAACAAATGATAACCATAATAAAAACTTTTTACAAAAACAAAAACAACCGACTTCCAAAAAAAAACACTACAAAGTGAAAAATAACTTTCATTTCGGAAGTCGGTGTCTTTGGTTTTGAATTTTTGTTTTTTGCCACCGACTTCCGAAATTAAAGTAATTTTTCACGTTGTAGTGTTTTAATTTAAAAAAAAAATACAAATTCTTACAAGTACAAGTACTGCTATTTACGGAGTCAACGGCCGCTCATAGTGTAGTCATTTGTAATTATTCGTGAAAAAAAACCTAGCCTAGAAATAATAATAGATTGTTATTCAAGGAGCTAAAATAACCCATTATAACGAGGTAGTGTTACTCCCGAACTTTAGCGAGGGAGTAAATAGAAACCGAGTTATAATGGATTTTTGGCGCCATGTGTTACACTCTACTTTTCACTATGATTGCGAGAAAATAAAATAATCCAATACAATATTAAATAGTTTATTTTATTAAAAAAATAAATATTTAAAATATGTACAATTCTAGATATTTAACGACATGTTTTTTCTCTGTGAAAATTTATGTTGATTGTCTGTGGGGTAAACGTGGGAGTTACATGTAGTTCCAGGTTTGAGGGTCCCTCGTTCAAATGTTCTGAATATAGAAACAGCTGAGTTGACATACCTTGATGTCAATGGTCGTGGGCTAGTTGGGAGAATATTGATACGCTGGGTGATATCAAATTTGTTTTCAATGGAGTTCTTATAGCCTTCCGCAACTTGATCGGATCTCCATCTACCGTGGCATTTTAGCGTTGTTATATTTGCATCAGAATCCGCCAAGAGAGTGGCGGATGTTCTTCAGAAACAATGGCCAGTATACTATTCCAGATTAGGCAAATTTAGGTAGATAGCGATCTCTTTTGGCATGTTGCTGAATTTATTTTTGCTTATAACTTGTCTTGTGCATTTTCCGTTTTGATAGTTGAGAAAAAATCTCGGCGTGCCTACTTCACTTGGCAGTATATCTTGGTAAGTTTTGACAATTTCTAGAAATTCTCTACTTACAAACAATTTCCTGTCCTTATTTGTCTTTGAATTGGGAAAATTTGTGGCTTTAAGATGGGTATCAGTTTCGACATCTTCCACTGTTATGTTAGCCAGTTCTATATGTTCTGCAGGCACCGCTTATCCCAAAATTTAAAGCAACCTATAAAACAAAAAATAAGTGTGTTAAAACTGTATTTTGGTTGGTGCTACCAATTTAGTTTCATGAAAATAACAGAAAAACGTGTACAAATGTAAGAAGGTAACTTACCTTTGGTGCCAAGTATTTTTCAATATTGATGCCTTATTTACGAAATTCACGATATCTTTCTTCGTGAAAACTTTGGATTTCTGGGCATTGTAGCCGGTGGATAATTTCTTGAGAAAAGCCGTCAAATTTACATATTTCTTTTGACATTATGTCTTGTCTGTATAGTTGTTCGTAACATTGAATATGTGCTCCAAAGCTTTGATATTTTTTTGGAAAGTTCATCAAAACATGTAAGAAAAACTCCTTTCGTAAACGAACCCACTCCTTTTACGGTCCTCCACTTCATAAATTCGTAAGTATTTTTTTTATTTGTAGGATCGTTGGGAAAAAGAAAAAAAAACTTTTTCCCCTAGAGGAAGATATGCTATTTTATCCCCGCTCTGGTACGCTACAATGACGAACTTTTTGAGTAAGAGGAGAAAAATAGTAGATCAATAAATAATATCAACAAGTGAAAAAAAGGCAATTTAATTCGAGGGACTTAGTTGGATCCCGAGAGCAGCGAAGGATTCTAGAGTAGAATCCTGAGCGTAGCGGGGATTCTAGATTAGAATCCTGAGCAGAGCGAGGGATACAAGGAATGAAATGAATTTTTTTTTTTACGAGTTATCTACTTTTTATCATCGACTGCGAGAAAATAAATACCTCGTAATATAGTATTTAAATTTATCTGGCAACTAATTATCTACTATAATCGTTGCTTTAGAACCAAATGATTCCGGAGTTTGTGTCTCATTTTCGTCACTGGAACCTCATTTGATTATAATTAAGTTAATAGATTTTCCAATGACATAAAACAACTACAATAAATAACAGATACAAAACAAACTAACTAAAATTGGCGAGATATTTTATTTTATTTTTTTGTTTTGCTTTATGGAATAGGTCCATTTAGACAGCCAGTAGGTAATATTTAGGTATAACAGTAGGTGATAATTCGTATAATTCGTGCTTGTTCCAAATTCAAAATGTTTTTATTCAGTCAGTGACTAAAAGAGAGTTTTATTCATTATCGATTAATCAAATGCTCTTTTTCGAGTGGCAACATTGGTAAAAAACTAGATTATTTTCTTAGGCAGCAAACAACTATTTTTACGGCGAGAGTTTTTTTCTTTGTATCCTAAGCGCAGCTCGCTGCGCTTAGGATACAAAGAAAAAAACTCTCTCGAGCTTAAAATAGTGTTGCTCCCAAGGTGGACTCTCTCATTTTTAGCACCCTCTATGAGAAAATAAGTAAGTGCAACTTATGAATAAGAATAGTACCTACGTTTATTTATTTCATTCTCACTACTTGAGGAAGACAAATCATTTTTAGGGTTCCGTACCCTAAGGATGCCAAATGGAACCCTGCCTCCGCGGTCCGTCTGACTGTAAGTGAGCTGTATCTCATGAACCGTCATAGGTAGACAATTGATAATATCACATACTATGTACTTCTATTGCCGCTATAGCAACAAATACTAAAAAATTAAGGGGGTTCTCCATACAACAATTATGACTATGAAAAAAAAAAATCGAACCCCTGCATGTGAAGTGTCGTTGCCTAGAGCTCATTGGGTAGAGTTTTTGATGTGAAACATCTATAGCCGCACGTAAAACCGATTTCTGGCGTGGCGACGCATGCCGTGGCGACGCGTCGCCACGCTATATGATGGTATCTATATACAGTCTATATGTAGTAGTGTGTACGGTGTGGCGACGCGTCGCCATGCGCAATCGACTGTGCGATTAGTTAATTATTAGCGTTATTAACGATTATATATATATATTATATTATATTAATTATTATTAACGATTTTTTTTATGACATATTTAGTTCCTATCACAATATGTTCTTTTCTGCATATTACTTTTACAAAATAATGTTGTATGTTTGTTGTGTTTATAATAAAAAAATACTAAAAACGCCAATTCTTCGTATTTTAATGCAACTGCAAAAAAAAGCTTTGTAATTCATATTATTATTTCCTTTATTTCATTATAAATACTTATAAATTATATTTTTAAATATTAGAATATAAAAAATTAAAACATTTAAAAATATAAAAAAATAGTAGCCCACCGGTATCGGGAACAGGGTCCAAGCTACCGGCGGTCAGGGCTCCAGAGAGAGGAACCTTCTGACAATGCGAGCCGTGTCCAGAAGTACCGCTTTCTGAATCAAGCCCTTGATCCAGCTGCCCAACGAGAGCCTCCTTAGGTGTTGGTCGAGGCTCTTGGCAACTAATCCATTGGCTGATACGACTTTCGGCACAATAGTATATTATATAATATAATTCATATTATCATTATGAACCACAAATTTTTCTTTGCGATTTAAAAAATGTAAGATATCAAATAATAATATTGTTCCTTTAGTATTTTCAAAATGGTAGTGAAAACCTACAATGTATTAAAGCATACTTACTTGGACAGTTTTTGTTCTTCATAAGCTGTATACACGCCGTTGCAGCTTCCACAACAGTTAAATAGAACTTTTCACAGTTTATACTGTGTACTATTACTAGTCCAACATTTTTTGTTGCCCATAAAGTTGTTGCAAGACTGTAAATTAAAGGCTGCACCTAAAGTAAAAAAAATAAACAAAAATACAATAATATATGTCAATAATAATAAAAACAGTAATATATGAAAATATTACTGTTACAAACAAAAAACAACAAGTTGAAAATAGTATGTTCAGATGGAAGTGTGCAATGACAAATGCTCACACATATTAAATGACGTTTTTGAACACACTTGCGAGGAAACAATAAATGAAATTCCATAAACATCCCATTTTGTGACAAAAATTTATCAAAAATGACTCGTGGTTTGTTTTTGATCTGCCTTAGCATTTTGAAGAAGAGGACCAAACTCGAAACTGCCAGAGAGCCTATTATACAAAATATAAAAACGGAATATTTATACAAAGAAAGAAAAAAAAAGAAAGAAAATACATTTATTTAGCACAGACTAAAGCACACAATATAATACAAAGCAGATAAAAATATTAAAAAAATAAAAAACAAAAATTGTAAAGTGCGATGGCAGACACTACTACACACTATAAACAATAATTAATATTCATTTGTTATCAAAAATTAATAATTTGATGAAATATAATGTTTATTTATCATATTTTATTTATTTACACAGTTGTTATAAGTATTCACCAAGTTTTTAGGCATAAAAAAGTAGGCAACTTCAACACAAAATTTTGTCCCAAATTTTTTAAACACTTACTTCGTAACCCATTTCCGTTGAATTTTTCAGCTCATTGAGCATTAGGTTGAAATATACTAGATTCCCGTAAAATGCGGTAAATGTGTGATTGACAGCCTACGAAAAAATATTAATTAATAATTTACAAATCAACGGTAAAAGTCAAAATCTACAGCAAAAAGAAATACACAAGATCAAATTTATTAAAATATACACATATACAAATCTAAGAGGTGTCAAGCAAGGAAACCCACTGTCCCCTAAGCTGCCACCCTTGAAGAGGTTTTTAAAAGCCTAATTGACACCTGGGCAGATATAGGCTTAGTCGTCGGAGAAAAAAGGTTGACTAACCTGTGTTACGACGACGATATCGTGCTATTTCATATTTGGCAGCTGAATTTGACTAAATGCTAAGTGACCTAAGTAAAGCGAGCCTTGATATTGGAGTTCCAAACTCATAATCAACAGAATCCAACGTAAACTGTATGTAGAAGGTGGGGGGGGGGTGGAGGTTGCATATGTTCCAAACATGTACATCTATCTCGGCCAAGTAGTCTCATTCGAGATGAGACAAGAAAAAGAAGTTGCTCGACGCACTGAAAACGCTTAGAAAAGCTGTTGATAATGAAAACCTCATGAAAAAACACCTACCATAAACGCAAATTAATGGACATGTGCATAATCCCACACACGGTGCTCAAACCTGGTCTTTGACAGTTCAGCAGAGGTTCACGCTTGAAGTTAGCAATGGAGCGCCGACGTCACCCAAAAAACAGACAAGCTGAAGTGGGACTGGGCCGGACAGATACCGCATGTCGAATGAGTCATGGGCCAAATCTACCACAGTGTGGGTCCCAGAAAATATCGTCCGGCGACATCGAGGCAGACCCAGGAGAACATGGCGAGACGAGCTTGACGCATACAGACAGGATGGTCCACACTAGCTGAAGACAGAGAGGAGTGGAAAGGAGAAAGAGAGGCCTTTGCAGTTGGACAACATTGGCTATAAATTAGAAAAATAAAGTCTACATAAAATATCTGCTTGCAAGTCAATTTGGACTTCTGTTGAGGATATCTTTAACCGTAATTATGGGGAATAAAAAAGAGTCAACCTGCTTCCATTGACACTGCCTGCGCGATACTCAGCTCAGGTTTGCTAACCTCGGACCACGTGTAACCTATCTACCTCTTTTTACTTAGAAAATCATTGAATACATTACATCATTGTGTTTTTGACAAATAAGGTTGAACCATTTTGAAATTGACACGTTTAAAAGCTTGGTTACCATTTTATGTATCTATCATTTTATGTACGGGTTTTCGTGACAGCGTGTAGTTCCCAAAAAAAGTCTTATAAGCATAAACGACACTGCTTGGTGGCAGAAAAATATTATGGTTTCGTATTGTGACGGCTATTTGATAATAAACTGGCCAAGGGAGTGTCGAACCACGTACAGTGAAGCGTTTCGTAGTTGGGATGAATATTTACGCATGCACAGTATTGATATATTCGACCGCAAAAATAAGTTTGAATTTCATAGTATTTCTCGAAAATACGGTGAAAAGCTAATTTATTACTGCGATTGATCCTAATTTCTCTACACCATTAATGCAGTATTTGGTCACCATCATTACTTTGCTTACTCATTTCTTAAAAACATGTTATTATTTCCTTGATATAAGTTAGTTCAAGTAAAATCATTTCGAACTTACCGCTACTTGGAAAATTTTCTTAAACAAATTGTAAGCATTCATTATATTTTGGTATATTTCAAGCAACTCCATACAACGTTCATCATTTTCGTCTTCTTTTTCCATCTTCAGGACATCTTCAATCCACTCTTTGAGATATTTCCTTAGCAATATTATAATTCGAATAGCTACAACTAAATTGATATCCAATGCGATACACATTATGTCAGTTATATTCTCAGAAATAAAACCAATGTCATAAGAGCGATTTGATGTTATATAAAACGTAATGTACATAAAAATATCTGTAAAGAAAATAGTTGCTATGGAGATCCAGGTCAAAGTAATAAAACTCCGGATACTCTTACTGAAATCAATGCTTCTATAAATAGTTTGGATTTTCAAAATAAGTAAGACGTTGTTATCCCTATGTATTATATTTAGCATGAACATCATTATGATCCCGATCAAAAAGCCGATATAGTTGATAGCAAGAAAGAATTTCAAGACGGCACTGTTTACATCTGTGAAGTCTCTAGATATAATTTGATAAATACAAAGCACGCTAATCAAAAAGCCGATATAGTTGATAGCAAGAAAGAATTTCAAGACGGCACTGTTTACATCTGTGAAGTCTCTAGATATAATTTGATAAATACAAAGCACGCTAATCAAAAAGCCGATATAGTTGATAGCAAGAAAGAATTTCAAGATGGCACTGTTTACATCTGTGAAGTCTCTAGATATAATTTGATAAATACAAAGCACGCTAATTAAAAAGATACGACAAAACGCAAGTATGTGATCTTTTTTTCCGCTTGGATAAATATGATTTTTTCGTACACTATATTTTGAAGTCAAAAACAGATTGAGTACAAAGTTAAAAGAACACACTATTCCTTGCATATCTTTTTCTAGACGGTTATTTTGTAACACGTGATATGAAGCCTCTAGAACCATTTTAATTTCATGTCAAATTTCTGGCCTGCCTTTTATTATAATGACTATATGAAGTAGTAATAAACTGAATAGATAATTATTAAAATAACTATATTCACATGAAAATGTACCAACTGAAAATATCAATATTATGGACGCGATTAATTTGAAACAACGACCTGTCCTACAACCATTAAATATTTTCATTAACAACTTTATCTGTCAAATATGTAATAACAAATGGCCGTCGCTGTAATATAATTTTGTTCAACAAAGTCATACAAGTGTTAACATGATTATAATTGTACCCTGTGACAGGTAAAAAATCATTATACTTATTTGCTTTACACAAAGTGACGAATTTCTTAACTACAAGCCCGAGTTTCAATATGTATACCTACTGTAAATATAGTTATGATGAGCTCAAACAGTAAATATTAGCAATCCAATTGCTATATCCCTAAACAACCAAATCTGTAATAGGTAATGTTGTGGGATTTGAGGGTCAGGCGTCTTCAATGAACTGTCTTTTATTTGTAAGGGTTTTTTCACGAGTTTATTGTATAATTTACATAGGTTGCGTTATGAGTTTTTATTTTATTTTATGGTGGACCGACTACCATCTTTTCTTGTGTATCGGACTGCTGAACCGTGGAACGAAGGAATCGAACTTTCTGGAGAGTTCTCCGGCAACGACCAATCAGTGCTCTCCATGCGCCGCTCTCGCTCCCTCACTCACTCGTTCTTCTGCCGAGCCTCCGTCTACTTGACGCTAGAGGGTGACACGTGTTGTCGGCTTTGTGCCAATACATGGCGATAACCAACCAACGAAACGGCGTTGTCATTTTTCCATGGATAATGGGTTATTATTGTGGATTCGTCTTCTTCTTCTCTTCTTGTGGTACATATTACACAAAGGACATATTTTTGAGAATGCCCTTCGCACCATCCAGGTCGCCGTTTTGATGTCAGCGACTCGTGACAGGCCATCTTACCCAGAAAAAGTATGAAGGATTCTTCCCAAGCGTCACTTGAGAGGTGGAAGATTATCCTCCTTGATGAGTACAAGAGTATTAGGTAACAATTCTTCCTTACTTCTCTTCCACTTCGTTCTGGTCTGAAGCTCCGCTATGTACTCCTTTGACCATCTCTGCCAAAACTGCTGGCGCATCTGTTCCACGCGGTCATAACGGAACAGGCGATGTGAAGCTGTTGTCGTCAGGTCTGGGCTGGTGTGTGCGATGAACAGTCGGCCAACCAGAAACAGAGAAGGGAAGAAGGTCAGTTGGGTCTGTGAGCGGTGGGTACATGGGTCGAGAGTTTAGGACGGCCTTGATTTGAGTTAGTATCGTGCTAAACTCGTCTTACGTTAAGTTCGTTTTGCCAATAACACGACGGATGTGATATTTGCAAGACTTTACTCCTACCTCCCACAATCCCCCAAAAAGTATATGGTGGTATGAAATTAAATTTCCCATTGTCTGAAAATATTTCAGCAGGCTTGCCGCGTCGGTCTCGACGGGGCAAGCCTGCTGAAATATTTTCAAACCGTTTTGGAGCTAATATGTAAGCATCTGCTGTTCTACATAATATGTTCTATGTTATAGGGTTGGTTTCTGCACTTAGTCCATCAATGAATTTGATGTACTCACAGTGTGGTAGTTAATTTAAACTATTGTCAGTAGATTTTAATTTATTATTTGAGTAATATACAATCTTAAATATAATATACATCTAATACTAAAATATATAAATTATGTATTATGTACAAGTATACAGAGGAAAAAAAAATAAAGGTAGAGCTCATTGGGCATCAAAAAATTGTCAGTTGACTGACTTGTGAGATTGAATGTGATCTTTGGTTTATAGATTATTCATTCGTACATACTTCACCATCCTACACACAAATTATTAATTCTAAAATTAGTCAAAACCTATGTGTGTCACGAGTCATCCACAGTGGATGGCAAGACACTCAAGCCAAATTTTACAATCATCCAGGATGGACGACGCGACTTCCCAGAAGCTGGCAACTCGTTAAAATTAACATTATGACAACTGTGAAATGTGCGCAGCGCGTCCAGCGTGACTCGCGTGACACCAAGTCAGCTGGGTTGGATTTACTACCTACATGTAACCATGGTAAAATACCAGTGAGTTCATTAATTTGAGCCACCCTGTTTTGTACAAAATGTTTTAAGAGTGTTTGGTGACATTCGTAGCCATCCCAGCACAATTGTGGAATCAGACCAGAAATAAACATTAGTGAAATTCGAACGAAGTGAATTTATAATTTTTGTGTACCACTTTGCACCTAATGATGCCCCACATAATTCTAAACGTGGTATAGATAACTACAAAAATTAATAACTTAACCGATAACGGTTTGACAGGCGCAACCTTCGACTTAGGGCATAACAAGGCTACGGATACATTCGTATTGTTATCCGAGTACATGCGCACTTAAGCACAAGCGCCGTAAGCATTTTGAGAGGCATCAGTAAATACGTGCAATTCTATATATTGCGTTTTGCTATAAATAACTTGACGTAGTATATGTAATTTACCCAAATATTCAAGAGTGTCAACGAATTTTTGCTAATTCTTTAAAATATCATGAGGCACTGGATCGTCCCATCCGATTTTATACGTCCATAATTTCTATAATAATATTTTTGCAAGTATTATAATAGGCGCTAAGAAACCTAAAAGATCGTAAACTTGTGAGATTACCGATAACATAATACGCTTAGTCACGTGACTCCCTGTTAATTTTAGCTTAGTCGTATAATGTAACTCAGTCTGCATTTGCGAACCAACCTAAACCTAAAGTTTTACTTTGACAAGATTCGCCTAGAGATAAATTCTTTGACTCATTTAAACTTGACAAATCGAAATTGAACAACCATTTTCGTAAAAAGAAACAACCCGATTGTAATACCGTAGAAACTTTATTACAAATGTCTCAAAATTCCGTTTTATCAAATCGTCTACGTAAAAATATCGAAACACAAATCGTAGAATAGTTTAAATAAGTCATGAAATGAATTAAAAGTTAGTTCTGGGTCGGTACATATAAGTATAAAAACTATACTATATTATATACTATAAGTATACCTCAACAAAACTTAGATTACTAATGGCTTCAATAAACTTAGACTTGTTCTCAGAGCTATAATCTCGACTTAGTACGTATCAGTTATCACTCAAACAGGACTTTTGTACAGGACACCTAAAGAATTGAGCTGTGTGGTCAGTTAAGGCCAATTCTAAAACTTTACCATTATCCATAATGCGATATTCGTGTAGGTTGTATTATGGTTTCAGATTGTAATTTAGTAGCAGATGTAGAATAGTAGATTATACAACAAGTGAAAAAAAAGGGAATTTAATTCGAGGGATACAAGGACCGAGATAAATTATTTTTTTCACGAGTTGTGTACTCTACTTTTTACAATTGACTGCGAGAAAATAAATAGTAGTATAGTATTTATATTTATCTGTCCTAGTTGTAGTATTTTTACACAATTTTTGCCTCGTTGGTCTAGTGGTCGCAAGCGATACTGCTGAGCAAGAGGTCCTGGGTTCGATTCCCAGGTCGGGCAAAGTATTAATGGGTTTTTCCAACAGGAATTTCTCAATAGCAACCTGGAGTCTAGAATTGTGTCCGATTGATGACAATAAGCTCAACCCCTATTACATGGGACTTAAAAACATAACTGGCGAAATGTGGGTGAACTAAAGGTACACCTCTGCCCAACCCTTTGGGGAAACAAGGCGTGATGTTATGTTATTTATATGTATCACATTTTTGGCGGTAACAAATTTTCTACCATAATTGCTGCTGCAGAACGAAATCATTTCGAAGTCAGTGGTATTCAGTGTCTCATTTTCCAATAAGTCTTTATTACAGACCACAAGATCCATAAAAAACACGATGATTTTATATAAAATTAAAACAACCACGATAACAGATTGAAAAGAACCTAACTAAAGTTAGCGGGATATTAAAAAAAAAAAAAAATTGTATACCTTCTAAGGAATAGCTCCATCTAGCCAGCCAGTACGTACTTTCAGTACGCTTCATTTATTTTAGTACATAGTTTGTATAGTTCGTGCTTGTTCCAAATTCAAAATGTTTTTATTCTCTTGTGAGTAAAAGACAGTTTTATTCACTGTTATCGATGAATAAAATGCCCTTTTTCGAGTGACAATGGTAAAAAAACAATTGATACTCTGGTACTTTTTAAGACATCAATATTGAAATCACCACACAGCAATACTTTTCTTCCTAAATTTCAACCACTACGGTTTAATATAAGTTACATGTTTTCGAAAAAAATCGATACAGCACCTCTATTAGATTTTGGGAGTTTATAAATGCAAATTATGATAATCAATTTGTGAGTTACCAATTCAATGGCACAACACTCCATAATTCCGGGAACGCAAAATTCTTTGATATCTATAACCCTAAACAATAGTAACAAAACCACGGATCACATTTAATGACACAATAAGTCGTTATTACAGAATTGCAAACTGTAGCAGTACAATACAATAGTTAGTTAGACGACCCATGAGGTGCAGTATAAACGCAGCGTCTACGTAGAACAGGCCGCACGCACTTATCTTGCTGAATGATGCTCGATGTAAACGCTGAACTTTCTTGCACAACCGCTTGTTTTCATCTGTCAAATAAAAGATTAGTTGTTTAAATGTTAGTGACGGAAGCCCGAAAGTCTTGCCAAGGGATATCGTGTTACCCAATAACCCTGGGTTGTGGAGGTCAGATAAGCAGCCGCTCCATATAAAATATTTGCGTTTACCTGCATCCGGTTAGACTGGAAGCCGACCCCAACATAGTTGGGAAAACGCCTGGCAGATGAAGTCAAATGAAACATTTCAGGCCTAACGCTTATGATACAAGGTTCTTTTGGCCCGTGGCAAAAATTTGAACTAACGCCGTCATCTTGTTTTCAATACATTTCTAAAACAATTGTACCAATGCTTACCCACAGCGCCCTCCTATCAACGTCATTCGAGCGTCAAAAGAACCATGTAGCAATGTAACGTGTCGACACCTGTCAGCGAGTGAATGACTGAACTCTCGCGACACGTCACCACACCCCTCCTGCACTGCGCATCTACTTTAGGTACCGTCTCAATTAAACAATAGACCTGTAGTTTTGTTGCTGATGGACTTTTTATCAGACATCCACCGATGGCAGATTAAATATTGATCTATTATTTGAATCCAGCGTTTGATCTAACACTATATCAGACATCGGCCAATTAGATGCTCGATTTAAATCCAGTGCTGGGTACTGAATGAATCCTGGCCAGACTACACCAATTTAAACCGATTGCAAGATATGCACCAATTATACTCCTTGAAAAGAGCTTTTCAAGGAGAACCTTTACTGCTAACTCGACTTTTGCCAGTTGTAAGCAATTCGGAGTTAATGACCTAAATAGGTGACTACTTGGCCACCTAATTTTGGGAATATCCTTGGCACCTAATAGCCTTATGTGATATATGCCATATGGATACTGGTAATTTTAAGAGAAACATTTGTTATTAAAACGAATGAGTGCAATTTAAGTTTATATTGATTATTGTCTGGCCAGGAATTTTAAAACATACTAATTTTGATACCATCCATTAAACAGATGGGTGAAGGTCGTCTCTAGGTCAGATGTTAGACCACTAGCATCGAGTGGAATGACAAGTCTAAGTTTACACAGTAAGTTTTTAACAGAATTGACCGGCAATTACCTGAACAATTCGACATCAAGATAATAGCGCAAGAATCTTGTACATTTTCAATAGCTACATAGAATTTCTCGCATTGCTTGCAGAATAATATTTGCCATATCAAATCCTTCAATATCCATAAGTATACGGCGAGCGATAAGATAGATGCTTCTTTCTATAAAAAATTGTAATTCAGTACCTATTGACCAGTTTGGAAGATATAAGCGATCACACAAACAGACACGAAAAGTGATTTTATTTTATACTATGTAGATAATAAATAAAAATTGCTGAAATACTTACAACATCGTTTTTAATTAAGTCAAGTGTTACGTTATAGTAAGCCAAACCATGAGAAGACAATTCTATTACGTAAAATAGTACCTAAAAAAAAAAATTAGCTTTGCTGAATTTTGAGTAGACCAAAATGCCATCCACCACCATAATGGAATAGAAGGGCTATCACAATCACCGAAAACTGGACCTGGCAACATACAACATGCGTACACTCCGGACCGACGAGAAGATCATCAAACTCGAGGAAGAATTGAGGAGGTCAATACGATAGCGTATAGTAGGATTATCTGAAGTCCGAAGACAGGGGGAGGACTCGATAATCCACAAATCCGGGAATCTGCTCTATTTCCGGGAAGGCGACCAGCAGTTCCAAAGTGGTGTCGGTTTTATAGTCCATAAATCCCTTGTGAACAACGTAGCAATCGAGAGTGTGTTGACAAGGGTGGCGTGCCTTATACTCAAAATATCCACAAGATATTACCTCGTCACACCGTGTTGTGCCATGCATGGTACTGGAAATATCCTCATACTGTGGGGACCATGTATGAGGATATTTCGAGAACCATGCATGGCTCTAAAACTCACTTTACCGGATGCTGCTCAATCGGATTCAATATGATGTGTCTACAAGTTGTTTTCAAGAGTCATCACGAACCGTCTTGGGTGCAGGATTCACGACTTCCAGTCTATCGAGCAAGCCGGATTCCGTAAAGGCTTTAGTACCGTAGACCACATACATACGCTGCGGCAGATTATACAGAAAACCGAAAAATATAACCTGCCTGTCTGCTTAGCGTCTGTGGATTACGAAAAAGCTATCGATCCGATCGAAACATGGGCTCTACTGCAGTCTCTTCAACAGTGCCAGATCGACTACCGATAGATCGACGTGCTGAAGTGTTTGTACGAAAACGCCACTATGTCAGTCCAATTCCAGGACCAGTTCTCGAAACCTATCCTTCTGCAGCGAAGTGTGAGCGACAAGGAGACGTTATCTCTCCGAAACTGTTCACCGCTGGACTGGAGGATGTCTTCAAGGTTCTAGACTGGAATGGGCTAGGCATCAACATCAATGGCGAGTACATCCCTCACCTTCGGTTTTCTGACGGCAAAGTTGTCATAGTTAAGACTATGGAGTACCCCAATATAATGCTTGATGACCTCAGTAGAGCTTCCGAAAGAGTGGGTCTTAAAATGAACGTGGACAAGACAAAGGTCATGTCAAATGCCTATGTAACATCCACTCTCATGAAGATCGGAGACGCTATACTCGAAGTTGTGGACGAGTAGGTTTACCTAAGACAAACTGTCCATGTCCAGTTAGGTAGCTCCAACTTCAATAAAGAGGTCAATCGTCGAATCAGAGCCGGCTGGGCTGCGTTTGGGAAGCTACGCAATGTTTTCTTGTCCCACATACCAGTCTCGCAAGACGAAATTCTTGGACCAGTACGTGTTGCCAGTTAATCTATGGTACTGAAACGCGGTCGCTCACAATGGGTCTTATTAGAAGACTAAAAGTCAGCAAATGGAAATAGAGAGGCCTATGCTTGGAGTTGTTCTACGTGATCTAATCAGAAATGAAGAGTTCCGCAGGACCTGCGGGTCTCTTCTTCAGGCTAAGTTGGTTACCTTGGTAACCGACATAGCTCAAAGAATTGCCAAACTTAAGTGGCAATGGGCAGGGTACATTGCTCGCAGAACAGATGGCCGATCGGGCCGAAAAGTTTGGAGTGGCAACCGCGTAGCGGAAGACGTCGCGTTGGAAGGCCTCCCACAAGGTGGACCGATGAACCGATAGAAATGGCTGTGGCCTAAAATGCCCAGCAGCACGTCTGTCGGCTGAAATGATAATGTATTCCAAAAAACTTATTACTAATGAAAAGAAAACAGATTTAAACGGAACGGCAGCCATGTGCAAGGAATGCTTATTGATCGTACTTACAAATTGCTGAAAACACATTTTGAAGAGGCCATAACACTCCAATATATCAACGTAAGCTTGAAACATTTTCTTGCTATTCAGTTCATCATACACATATTCAACTTCTTGAGAACTTACAGCTTGAAGATTCCAGAGAATTACTTTATTTTCCAACAGTTTAAGGAGTTGGATTGCATAAATTATATTAAAATCAAAAATAAACAAAATGTAAAAAGTGATATTAACAAAAATCGGTAAGTAGTACATCTGAAAGACAAAATAAGAGAAAACTGATATATAACTGAGCAAAGAAATGATTATAATGAACCAAGTCAAAAGGACGAAACGTTTGGAATAGTTCTTATTATTGAGAAACCTGTGTATCCTTTGGAATGTCAAGAGAAATACAATATTATTTTTGGTTTGGACAAAATTAACAATGAAGTTCATAGAAAACCCGACCGAGTAAAAAATACAGTCATAATAATAGTGGATAAACATTTTATGGTTAAAAAAGATTAACATAATATAGGTGCGGTATACGAATGCATAACAAAAAATTATAGTGCCCAGTAATGAAACAAAACTACGAAAAAAGCTGTTTGGAGTCACAAAACCATCTTTGATGCAATACTTGGAACATAAGATTATATTTTGAATTAAATTTAAAGGAAAAAGCATCGACTGCACATCTTTGTCGATCACATTGTTGAAAGAAACGTTCACTCGATTTATTTTGCCCCTGATATGGCAACCTTTTACATTTACAAACATTATATACAGAAGGTTGCTAACAAATAGTGATGCTCAGTCCATCCACATTAAAGTAACGCCTTTATTATAACAGTGTATTATTTTTATTTTATTATTTTATAAAATATTAAGTTGTTATTTTTACTAATCGCACTACAGAAGTCATTACTCTAATGGCTGAAATGAATAAAACAGTAATTACTCATTGTGTATTGTCTTTGGTCTTGGTGTAGACCATTTAATTGTGACCGGCCCTGACATCAAGGAAAATCAACAACATTGTCAAACTTATAACTTTTAAGGATTTGAATACGAGGCTTTTGTCTACTTTGTATTAATGTGTGTATTTTGATATGTTTTTGTAATGTGCGTCTTACCAACTAGCAAAAACTAGTCTTATAAAAGTCACCAATGCACTTCTGCCAAGAGTTATTGCATTGGTAAATGAGTCTTGTAATGGTCTTGTAGTGTCTAACAAGACTTAAGTTCTATTTCTATGCTTCTATGTGAGTTATTGCATTGACTTGTGTGGTATGCTTGCCATACTTAGAAACCATTCTATAAATTGGGGTTCCCTTGAAAGTATAAGAAAACTTTTTAAATATTGAAAACTTAACATTGGTACGGGAGGGCAATGTAAGACATTGTTACAAAATAAGGGGGCTGTTGCTGGGATCGGATGATGTATTCTGCCAGAATAGGTATTCATGTATGGATACCTATTCTGCATTATAAAGGCAGAAATTGCAAAAAACTTTTCCCATACATTTCCTAAGAAAAAAACTCCAACATACTTTATTATGATAGACAGACTAGCCAAACAGAAACAAAAATTTTTAGCTTCGAACGAATACGCGTTATAATTTTATTTACTATAAGAACAAGATAGTTTGTTGCTTGTGATGTCCGACGTTTTGAAAAAAAAACCAGTCAAGTGCGTGTCGGACCACGCACAATGAAGGGTTCCATAGTTGGGATGAATTTATCTCAAAAACAAACTTATAACATTGTAGTTGAAAAACACGTTCTCCCATACATCGATATACTTTACGGTCAATTCTCTGCAAGTGTAAGTTTGTAAACGATTTCTTTTTTGTGTGGTAAAACTACAAATTATCGATTTTGGACTTTTCCCTTTACTTGTTTTATGAGAACTTGCGTCTTGCCTAATTTCATCATTCTAGGTTAACGGGAAGTTTTGGTAATTATATGTACTTTAAAGTTTAAGTTAAGGTTTTAAAGTTTTTTCAAAATCAACAAAGGTTCTAAATTTTTTTCTCTATTCGTTCGCAATTTGAAGTTCAATTTGTTTTAGTTTAGTTTCGGCCAGTCTATCATCGTAAAATAGTAAGTTGGACTCACATTTCCTACAAAATGTATGGGAAAAGTTTTTTGCGATTTCTGACTTTTCTAGTACTCAAACCTCAATTGGTTTAGAAGAGTTTTTTCGAAGAAGAAACAGGATCGATTGGCATCAAAAAAAGTTTTTGTGAAAACTGCCCATTTTCTTGCTGACTGTATATTTTTTTCAAAATCTGTGAATGCAACTCGAAATCTTTCAAAAAGTTAAGGACAGTCTTTTAAGACCCTTTTCCTGTAGCTACAACGGTTAAGGTAGCTGTCCTTACTGCCCCATCTCAAAAATCCACCCTGTATAGTAATCGACACACAACATTTTGAATCTTCCCTTCAGATAATCAAAGTTTTTAAGTTTTGCTGGTTCCACCACAACCGCATACTAGTTACAAAGACATAGCTTGTAGCTCGAAGACAACTAGGTGTAATACTCTGTCTATTCTGTAAAAACCTCATTGTCCAAAATTAACAGTACTGGATAAAACAATGGATTGCAGAATTCATAGAAATTACCTGAACGATTCGACTTCAAAATTAGTGCGCAAGTATCTTGAATATTTTGAATATCTAAGTAGAATCTCTCGCATTGCAGGGTCAACATTGCTTGCCACGATACATTTTTTATCATCCAACAGTATATGGAAAGTGACGCCATTGATGCTGCGTTCTGTAATATTACGAATTGATGCTGCGCAATGATAATAAAAGTGAAAAGAGGTTTATATGAGTTTTGTATGTCTGGGCTGGGTGCCTCTTTTTAATATTTCAATCGTCACTTGGATGTAAATCAGATCGTGAACGAAAGCTTCTATGATGTAATAAAGTATCTGAAAAGTAAAGACTGTGTAAAACGTTAATATATTTAAAATATTTTAAAGGTTTCACAGGATTGGTCGTTGCCTGGTATTTTGTCTAGAAAAGAGCTCTCGGAATTTGACAATTTCTTATCATGAAAAGGAATTCGTTTTCTCACTTTCACGCGAATATTAATATTGACAAGGTACTTACGAATTGCTGAGAACAAATTTGCTGGATATCATAACACTCTAATATATCAATGTAAGACTGAAACATTTTTAGATAATTTTCTCTATGCATGTGTTCTGTTTGATTATTTAAAGCTTGATTCCACAAAATAACTTTACGTTCCAACAATTTCAAGATTCGAATGGCATAAATTATATTAAAATCGAAAGAAATGAAAAAGTATGTAACTAAAACATGATACAAAGGTGTGTTTACTTATAAGTAAACAAAAAAAAGTAAAAACAGCTATATAACCACACATGATCGTGACTAGAAAGATCCAATTCCAATTGATGGAGCTCCTAGTACTGGTTTCATTGTTTAAGAATCTGTGCACTTTTTGAAAAGTTAAAACGAATTTAATACATTCTTTGGTTCGAACAACCCCGATCACGAAATTCATAAGGAATCCAAAACTATAGAAAATGCAGTCAAAATAAGAGATGAAATACGTAAAAGTAGTGAATCCCATAAAATCTTTAAAAAAGTTTAACATATAGTTGCGATACAAGAATAAAAATGTATATAGTAGTGTGGCGAGCAATGAAACAAAGTAGGAGATGAAACTATTTGGAGTTACACAATCGTTTTTGATGCGATATTTAGGACAAAACATCATGTATTGCATCAGGTTTAACGGCAATAGCATGGATTGCACGTCTTTGTCCACCATATTGTCTAAAACAAAATTCACAAGACAGTTTCTTTCGATATTTAGTAATTTCTTCATATTTAAACAGATAATTTACAATAACTCCCGTACCAACATGTGTCACAGTTATCTATGATAAAAGTATTATCTCCACATCTAACTTACAAATACAGCATGGAGAAAATCAATAGTGAATTACTTTAATGAAAGTTAGTTATAATCAACTTTATGCTTACGGTCGAATCCTTGTTTCCAAATGATATTATTTCCACTTAAAAAGATATCAACTTTATTGTAGTGTAAAGTAAGAAGATTTTAGAATGAATTGTACTTTTGGAAAAAAATATTCAAGTTGTAGCGATAAGATCATCTATATGTGGAAAGACAGCGACACCGTTCGTCGTGGCGTTGATAATCCCACAACAGTTTATAATAAATGTGTAGCATTATCAGATAATACTCAATTTGTCGCAAGAGAAATGGAAAGGTTTAATGAATCATTAGTTTCCACTACGGGTATATTATCGGAATTTATTCTTTTTACCCGACTGCCCCAGGATGAGGGCAATGTTTTTTGAGAGTATGTGTATCATACACAATGAATGTACGTATGTAAGAGTACGTATATGTATGTCTAGTTCTTTGCCACGCCGTGTAGCCAAACGCGCTGTTTTAATAGCAGTTTTTCTCTTTTTAGTTATTTCTCTTAATTTTTTAAAATAAAATGTACGACTCCTGGGGCGGCTAGGGGCGTGAGAGCGCGAACTTTGCCTCTCCCTCACGTGTTCTGCCTCCTCCTTCGCGAGCATTACTGTTTTGCAGAAAGAAGTGACGGCTTCCCATGCCCTCTCGTTCCGTACCATGCCTGGACCAGGGTCGGACGTGAGAGATCATTGCCGCCGATCGCCTCCACGAGGACACGGCTGTGCTCCGCCCAAGTCGGGCACACCTCCACCGCATGCTCCACCGTATCTTCCGGGCGATCCACACAATAGCGATACCCGGGCGTTTCCTCCCGCCTTCCGGAACAGGAACTTCCCGAAACAACCCCGTGTCCGGAGAGGAGCGTCAGGCAGAAGGTGAGAACTCCACGCTTACGCCCCAGCGTTTCGCTCCTCGCGCCACTCCCAAATGTGCGCGAGATGTTTTACCTCCAGACTCATGGCGGCAATTCGGCAAGAAGGTTCGCCGTCTCACCGGACATCGTGCAGTATTCTCAGACCAGCTGGATGGCCATGACCCTTTGGAACGCGTTCAACCGGAGGGCTATCCGCCGCCTCAAAGAACGCGCCCACACCGGTGCCCCGTAAAGGGCCATGGACCGCACGACCCCCACGCAGAGCCTCCGGTAGGAGGCGTTTGGACCCCCTAGATTAGGCAGGAGCCGCTTCAAGGCAGCCCCGGCGCCCCGCTTCAGTCTGGGAGCCAAGCGTTGGAAATGTTCCACACCTTTCACCCCTTTAGGTGTTGATTTTCGTTTTTTTTTGTCAAAAGCATTAATACCGAGTTTCGAGTTAATCGGACCGCTCGATGATATCCATACATACTTTAACACAACACCCCGTTTGTGGGGTAGTTTTAAAAAACCAATAATGTAAATCTTAATTTTTTTCTTATCGTGTATTCGGGGCAAGTTTTAAGTTTATTAACCCAAAGAATAAGATTTTTCACAAAAATAACATCCACCCTTTTCCTATATAGGTTGAATTTCCAAAAACCCCTTCTTAGTGTTCGCCTATATTATACCAGAGCGCTGATAAGTATGCGTCAGCGCTGCTGCACTGATATGTCAATCAGTCAGTGACTTTCTACTTTTATAGATACTAGCTTTTGCCCGCAACTTCGTCCGCGCAGAAGTTGAAAATGGTTCTAATCGGATTTTTTATTGGTTTTTTACGTTATTAATTTTGTTATAACATATAAAAAACAATATTTCTTGTTTTTCCTTCGGGTGCTAGTATCACCAGGCTACTCTGTGCGTTTACTCTGGAGCATGCCACATACAACTTGCCGTGGGAGAAGCAGCTTTCCCTCAAGTCTACTCCCGCTACCTTAAGAGTATGACCTTGAGCTTTGTAGCTCGTCTCTAGCACTCTCTTGAAATGGAAGGGGTGATTTGATGGTGTTAGGGGAATCCTAGAAATAAATACAGACCTCTGTGAGGCTGACTGTCCACTGGAGCGGAGAAGAGAGGAGAGGAGCGGAGATGCGCCAATATTAACCAATTGAATCTAAACTCCGGT
The DNA here is from genome assembly GCA_916701695.1 of Agrochola macilenta. NCBI lineage: Eukaryota > Metazoa > Arthropoda > Insecta > Lepidoptera > Noctuidae > Agrochola > Agrochola macilenta. The sequence continues at coordinate 3,183,821 of OU753572.1, read as the reverse complement.
CCAGAGCTTAGATTCTATTCGTTAATATTGGCACATCTCCGCTCCTCTCCTCCCGTTTCCACTCCAGTGGCCAGGCAGTCTTAAGCTAAAATAGTACGGTGACTTTCGAGACATTCCAATTTTAAAGAGTATTTGCATTGCACAAAGCTAATATGTGAGTTCAACCTTTTTTGAATAATATCGGATTGAGTTATCAAACATGTGTCAAAATAAAATGTAACTTAAATCAAAAGCACTAAGGAGTATTGATATCAACTTCGAAGCAAATCACTACCAAAATAACTTTCTACCCCTATTTAACCCTTTAGGGGATGAATTTCAATAAAATACGAAATACGTCTTCCATCAATTCTGTTAAAGAATGTTTATGCAAAATTTGAAGTAGATTGGACCAAGGAATCACGTTGTCCCATACAAACTTTGCCCCCCTTTTTCACCCCCTTAGGGATAGAATTTCGGAAAATCCTTTCTTATCGGATGCCTACGTCATACAAAGAACACACCCTTCAAGTTTCAAGTCTCTACGATCAGCCGTTTAGGCTGTGCGTTGATCCGTCAGTCAGTCATTCAGGACAAAGCATTTTATATGTATAGATTATGACGTCGATGGTAACCACCCACATCGGTCAACAACCGTACCAACTGTAAATTTACGATGCATCATATGATAATTAGATATTATCATGTGATGCGATGATAAAAACAAGAACAAATAAATCTAGTATATTTCCTATTAGCATTTAATTTATAGAAAATAGAATTGCAACTCTATGATAGCGTAATGAACGATAACTCCCAACAAACATATTGGTAGCGTACCGTCTACATAGAACAAGCCACACGCGGTCATCTTACTGAACGTTCGATTTGTCTGTAGCACGTTCTTGTACAGAAGTTCTTGGCACTCTGCAAAAAAAACAAAAAGAGGTTTCGGTTATACTGAATGAAAAGAAAAGGGAACTAACTTTGTTTAATGTAAAACCAAATTAGCAGACATAATAAATGTAGGGCAAGTAAAACTTATTTCAACAATAAAAACAGCTGCCAGCTTGATACTGAATGACTGACTATCCCTCAGACCTACTGAACTACTAGAATTGTGATTGTTCAACTTCTTACTTGGATAGTCCCTGTTCTTCATTAGCTGTATACACACCGACATAGCATCTTCGACAGTTATATAGAACTTTTCACAGTAAATACAATGAAATATTACTAGTACTATATCCTTTGTCAGAAATAAAATAAGACCAACACTTCGAAGGCAAGCCTGGAAAATAAAATTGATTGAGTCTTTGGCTAAAACCAAAGTCAGCGCTCGGGGACATCGTTAAAATTCAACTTATCTATACAAATACAAATCCTGTTTTATCACTAAACATTTCACACTTACTTCGTTTCCCAACTCAACAGAGTTTTTCATCACGTAAATCATATAGGTGACATAGCATAAGCCGCGTTGGAATACGCAGAATGTGTGATATAACACCTAAAAATAAAAATAGTGATAGTCTACTCAGTTTTCATCTAAGTGGTACTAGATGATAACTCAGTAGAAAAGTTAAACAGCACAAGAGACAGTGCCTGGTTGCAAAATTGAGTATAGTTCAACTTATGCCTGCTGCCAAATGTCATGGCCTGTCTTTGGGAACAAGTTTCTGGGAACTCTCTGTTAATTAATTATAGTCCAGTTCTTTCGATTTTGCGTACTGTGTTCAACAGCTTAAATAGTTATCTAATAATATGTTATGTTTGCCTGATGCCAAACTCATCTATGCATCATCGTACAAAGGTCGTCCACAATCGTCAAGTCGTTGATTTAATTTAAGTGTTGGTTCGTATAATAAATTAATTCTCGAACTTACCAATACCTGGAAAATGGCTTTGTACAGATTGTAAGTTTTCAATATATTTTCATATATCCGAAACAGTTTGAGACACTCATTATCATTGTCGTTTTCATCATTCATCATCATGACGTAATTAATCCACGTATCTAGATATTTCTTTAACAATAATATGATTCTAATGGCTATTACAAAATTCAGATCCAATGGGATACACATTAAGTCGCAAATTTCGGAAATAATAAAACCGGTTTCAACAGAAATTAAAGGATTAAAATACATGACATTCATTAAAATATGAATAATTATAGTTGTTGTAGTTGCGCTCCAGTTCCATATAATAAAACTCCGGATACTCTTACTAAAATCAATGCTCCTTTGTATAGTTTGGATCTTCAAAACAAGTAAGACATTGTTTTTGTTGTGCACAATATCCAGAATAAATATCATAGTGAACCCGATTGAGCTGGAGACGAAACTGATAACATTAGAAAGTGAGAAGATATCGTATTTGAATTGTGTCGTATTCACTTCTATGTCTTCTACGGTAAAAATTCTAACGACACACAACGTATTTAAAAAGAACATTAAACAAAACGCAAATCCGTGATATTTTTGTCCATTTATATAAATAAAACTTTTTTGGAGATAATATTTTGAAGTCAAGAAAAGATTAAGAGGAAGATTGAAAGAATATGCTATTCTTTGTAAATCCTTGTCTAGTCGATTATTGAGTAACTCTTTTAGTGTTTGTGACATGGTGTTTACTATCTACTGCAACTGTTCGTAGCTTTATGAGTACCTGACCAACACGACTGTGTAAAAAAACATTTCAACGGAGTAATTATAAAAAGTTTTTAAACTGATCGGATTGATACGATGACAAGACAAGGACGCGGAAATGAGATTAATGTTCGGAATGGTTTTTGTTAAAAATATTAAATATTTTGAGCAGTCATAATCAATAAAAATCATATCGTCATCTTCACAACACTTCATAGTTTTTAGGGCTACGGCCACTGGAGTCACTTTAGATATTGCGTTTTGACTAACTATTACTATAGTTAAAGGAACAGAATTTGAATTGGATATTGAACTACCACCGTCCATAAAACATAAAAATGATTAAAATCTAAAAACAATGTAGATTTTAGATGAATGATGATCTTTTCCGAGGTGGTGATAAAATATTAATACGACGGTGGCAAGACACCGTCCTACACTGGCATGGCCGACATATTATGTACGCTCGCATCTCTCTTTGGCGCGAAATTCATACGTGTGTATGGTCCCTCAGCCACAGCTGGCGCTGTTTGTGACGGTTTTATTTTTAAAATGGCTACGTTTATAGTCACGAGTTCTTAATAAACCCAGTGTAAATCCCATATTGGGAATTGTTGAATAATGTCGCTTGTATATTTTGAGTTTATTGTATGGAAATAACAAGTATGGCTAACTAGTGAACTAGAAAATTAATAATTAATTGCAATTATAACACTGAATTTGATTTTGTAACCGTTTTAGATTTGCAAATGCATTTTTTACATCTAAAACCAAATATTCGGTGTTACGAAATTAATTATATTGCATTTTATAATCAATATTTTAGTTCAGTAGTTCGGAGGAGCTCGTGGCTAAGTAACAACAGCCGCACTGGTCGATCCATCAGGTTAAGCTACGCTTGCCGGGGTTGATCAGTGGATGGGTGACCATCTCTACATACCGAGACTCCTCCGTGCCTCGGAAAGCACGTTAAGCCATTGGTCCCGGCTGTCATTCGTAGATCTTTGACAGTCGTTACGAGTCGTCAGAAGCCCGAAAGTCTGACACCAGTCTTACCAAGGGGTATCGTATTACCCAGTTACTGGGTTGTGGAGGTCAAATAGGCAGTCGCTCCATGTAAAATACTGGTATTCAGCTGCATCCGGTTAGACTGGAAGCCGACCCCAACATAGTTGGGAAAAGGCTAGGCAGATTGATTGATTTTAGTTCAGTAGTTCATATTTCTTATTTACATAGAGTAATATTGCCAAATTAATCTTATCGGCGAAATATTTTACAGCTATTCTCAAAAAAAAATATATATATATATATATGTCGGAGGAAGCTATGAGTCCAGTTGAATAACGCGCAATATTACTTTTTTTTACATTGTAATTACTTTTAGAATTCTTAATTTAATTTAATTTGATTTGTTAAATGTTTCTATAATTTAAAAACCTTATTAATCTAATATAAGTTATGAATATTGTAATTTTCGTAACGACCAATCAGAGCAGAGCACGTGCCTCGAGCGGGGTCGAGGCGCCATCTTTTATTTTCAGGAAGGTGAACAGTTTTTTGGATGCATTCTTGTTTTGGGTGATAGCGACAGGGTCGAGTTGGATCGTTGAGTTGGGAGTAAATAAATATAAACTTAAAGTAAGATCGGTGCCCTGAACCCGCTGCTCAGTATAACTGTTAATTATTGTCTCGACGTTATTGTGAAGTGACGAAATATTGTTTATATCTTAATTAAAATTGTATGAAGCAGAGATAATTGTGTTTTGTGCTCGCATTTTACCCTGATGACGCCCACTAAGCCCGCAACCACTGATGACGATGTCAACGAGAACTATGTTTCTCCGACATCAGAAGTGGGATCGGTGCAGGCACAAAACGAGAGCGAACGGACAATGGCAAATGACGGATGGCGCGCGTTGTTTGAAGCACAACAAACCAGCATAAGGCTACTCGTGGAGGCGCTAACCAACCCGCCGAATATCGAGGATAAGAGCATCACGCTGCCTAAATTTCAACCGGAAGATGCAGATACTGACGCCCGGGCCTGGCTGGCAACGGCGGACATCTGCTTATCGGATCGTGGTATACAGGGAAGTAAATTAATTCTCATACTTAGTAAGGCTATGAAAGGCTCAGCCGCAACGTGGTTATCTCAGATAGCTTTTCCTAATATGAAATGGGTAGAATTTAAGGAAATTTTTCTTTCTCGTTTCGATACATTAGAAACATGCACATGTTTCTAATGTATCGAAACGAGAAAGAAAAATTTCCTAAAATTTTTTATTAAATTTCCAGCGACGATATTAAAGATGCTTACTGGCAAACCACAAGAAGGCGAATGTCTTGCTGCATATGCAAGCCGTTTATTTACTTTACTCATTTCACGATAGAACAATATAGGCAAGGAAGAAATGGTGGTATCCTTAATACTTGCACACATGGGGCAAATCGAGCCAAGGTTACAGCGCAATATTTTTTCTGAAGAAATAACTACCCGCTGTAAAATGCAACGTGAATTAATGGCTTTTTCTTATCGGAAGCGGAGTTACCAAGAGATAACGAAGACCGTTGCAAGCACTACGCAAGATAATAAACGTCCTAGGTTGAGTTCTGTTTCAGCAAAATGTTATGCTTGTGGTAAGCTTGGTCATAAGTCTTTTGAATGTTTCAGTCGATCGCATGACAAGCATCAAACAACCCTGACCTATGAGCGACCCAACACGGCCGTTGCGACGCGGGCCCCTGTGACTTGCTACAAGTGTGGTGTTGAGGGTCATGTGGCATCGCGGTGCTCAAAAACAGGGCCAGTTGTGAGCAGCAACACACAGCCCGCCGCCGCACCCAGCGTTGTGAAACGAGTGGATTTGTGCGGTATGAAACCTGTCACCGGGATACTTACGCAATTTGGTGAGCAGTTCTCATTTTGTTTTGATTCTGGTGCTGATTGTTCCTTAATTAAAGAGAGCGTCTCTCGTAAGCTTGTTGGTACATTGCAGCGTGCAATTGTTACTTTAACTGGTGTTGGAAAATCTAGTGTATTATGCGACTCACAAATTTTATCTAGGGTCGCTCTTAGTGGTCATGACGTACAAATTTTATTTCACATTATGCCTGATGACTACCTGAATAACGATATTTTGATTGGACGCGATTTGTTGGCTTTAGGGTTGTCAGTACACATATCAAGTGATAAACTTACTATAGTTGAGAGGCACTCTCTAGTTAATATTTGCAACGTAGGTAACGCAGTGGCTGACTTTCATGACGTGGATACCGATATACCTGATGACCTTAAACCACAACTAATAGAACTTCTAAGTTGCTTTAAGAACTCATTTATTGAAGGCACGCCTACTAGTAGAGTAAAGACAGGTGAATTAGAAATTAATTTATTAGATCCTAGCAAAATCGTGCAACGGCGGCCTTATCACTTTAGCCCTGAAGTGCGAGTGATAGTACGTAATAAGTGTAGTGAGCTATTATCTGCTGGAGTTATTAGACCAAGCAAATCGCCCTTCTCTAGCCCAATAATCTTAGTAAAGAAGCGCGATGGCACAGACCGAATGTGCGTAGATTACCGAGAGTTAAACTCTAATACAGTTCCCGACCGATACCCCTTACCTCTAATCGGTGATCAAGTTCAAAGGTTATCAGGCGCGCAATTTTATACGTGTCTTGACATGGCTAGTGGATTTTATCAAGTTGCTGTAAATGTAGAGTCTAATTCGATAGAGAAAACTGCATTTATTACCCCGGATGCTCATTATGAGTTTACTGTCATGCCGTTTGGCCTACGAAATGCTCCTTCTGTGTATCAGAGAGCTATTAATACGGCTCTAGGCGACCTAGCGCACTCTTACGCAATCGTGTACATGGATGACCTAATTGTACCCGCAAAAAATATAGAGCAAGGGCTGGAAAGGTTACGCGTAGTACTAAAAACTCTTAGTGATGCTGGATTTTCGTTCAATATGAAAAAATGTGCCTTTCTAAAGAGACGGGTTCAGTTTTTGGGGTATGAAATATCAGAGGGTGAAATCAGGCCTAACCCCCGTAAAATAACCGCATTGACTAGTTCCTTACCACCACAGACCATCACTCAGCTCAGACAATTTTTGGGTTTAGCGTCATACTTTAGGCAGTTTGTCAATAACTTTTCGCTTAAAATGGCACCGCTCTACCGTCTATTAGCTAACAATAATTCTAAAATAATTTGGACCACAGAGTGCGAAACAATTAGACAAGACATAATATCGGTATTGACTTCATCCCCGGTTCTGGTGCTTTTCGACCCAGAATTACCTACAGAGTTACATACGGACGCCAGTAGCGAAGGTTACGGCGCGATCCTCTTCCAAAAAGCTGGTACAAAATTACATCCGGTAGAGTACTACAGTAAACGCACTACGCACGTGGAGTCTCGATACCACTCTTATGAGTTAGAGACACTAGCAGTTGTAAACTCGGTTAAGCATTTCCGCCATTATTTGTATGGCAGGACTTTCACAGTCGTTACTGACTGCAATTCTCTGAAGGCCTCGAGAACTAAAGTAGACTTAACCCCTAGAGCGCACCGGTGGTGGGCTTTCCTCCAGGCTTTCGATTTTGACGTACAGTACAGGGAGGGTAAGAGAATGGCCCACGTTGACTTTTTCTCGAGAAATCACTTACCGGAGGCGAACAGCTCCACCGTTAGCGATACTCATAGTTTAGGTAGAGAAAATTATGTAGGAGAAAAACGCTTCAACATCGCTGAGTTATCTTCGAATTGGTTACAAGTGGAACAACGACGAGATCCCGAATACAATGAAATTATTAATAAACTTGAAAGCGATGATTTGAACTTGGAGAGTTGCGGAATCTATGAATTGCGATCTAAAGTGCTCTACAGAAAAATTCAAAGGAACAATCGCAACATTTGGCTACCAGTTGTACCTAGAACTTTTCCTTGGTCGATAATAAATCATATTCATGAGTCAATTCTCCATTTGGGATGGGATAAAACCTTAGAAAAGGCATATCAACATTATTGGTTTCCCAATATGTCAAAATACGTCCGAAAGTTCGTTGAAAATTGCATAACATGTAGAGTAGCTAAATCGCGAAGTGGTAAACAACAGATAGAGTTACACCCCATACCGAAAGCTAATATTCCTTGGCATACAATTCACATTGACGCCACAGGTAAGCTCAGTGGCAAAAATGATCAAAAGGAATACGTTTTTGTTCTTGTAGACGCTTTTACTAAATATGTGTTACTCAGGCACTCTACAAGAATTAATACTGATAGTGCGATCAGCGCTCTCAAAGCATCCATTTCTATTTTTGGGACCCCTGCACACGTTATCGCAGATCAGGGTAGATGTTTTGCGAACAAAGATTTTAAAGATTTTTGTGCCAGTCACAATATTCAACTACATTTGATAGCAACCGGCTCTTGTCGTGCTAATGGTCAAGTAGAGCGTATGAGTACACTCAAAAACATGTTAACTGTCGTAGAAACAAGCCCAAGTAGGTCCTGGCAGGATGCATTAGATGATGTCCAACTTTCCATAAATAGCACAATTCATAGAGTAACCAAAGCAAGCCCCCTAGAATTGTTGATAGGTAGAGTAGCTAGACCTTTAAATTTATTAACCATAGACGATCACGAGGTTGAGGTAGATGTTGAAGAGATTAGAGAACAAGCTAATAGGTTAATGAAAAATAGCGCATGTCTTGATAAAGCACGGTTCGACAAAAGTAAGGCAAAAGTCACTTCGTTTTCTGTAGGGGATTACGTTTTAATTGAAAATCACGAACGGAATCAAACAAAATTAGATCCTAAATATAAAGGACCTTACGAGGTCATTGAAATACTAGACGGTGACAGGTATCATCTCAAGAGTTTAAATTGTAATCGTGCATACAAGTATGCGAGAGACCGCTTACGTGCACTCCCCCAATCCTATGTCCCAACTGAGCTGGATCCGTGTCTGTCGGATGACAATGATGGTAAGATCTTCATACTAAATTTATTTTGTTTATTATGATTAGTTATCAGAGTGTGAGTGTGTGTTTGTGCGTGTGGCAAATAAAGTATCTTTATATGATATCCTAGCTGCATAGTAGTTGTTAAGGTTTAGTCAAGCTTTGTGAGAGGCGAGGTGGCCATTGAAAAGTGCAATCAGCAGAATAAGAGGCGAGGTGGCCATTGAAAAGTGCAATCAGTAAAATAAGAGGCGAGGTGGCCATTGAAAAGTGAAATCGGTAGAATAAGGGGCGAGGTGGCCATTAAGATATTGTTAATAATCCAAAATGTGTAACGTGATAAACGGCGAGGTGGCCGTTTCGATAGTACTGACATAATTAAGTATGCAGCATGGAGTCTTTTAGGATACAGATTCGATAACGAAAGGCTTATTATTATTTTATAGGGCACCTATTTTATGAAAATATCTTAAATAAAGTTTTTGCGCAGAAGATAAAATGTACACGACCTCCTTGGTCAGGAGTGGCCGAACAATAATACATCAATATCTCTTTCTTTTCTGCAGATAACGATGATGCACGGCCTTCAACATCACACGAGGGCGTGTAATACGTCAGGACGGCCGTGTCGGAGGAAGCTATGAGTCCAGTTGATTATTGTTTTCATGTATAACGCACAATATTACTTTTTTTTACATTGTAATTACTTTTAGAATTCTTAATTTAATTTGTTAAATGTTTCTATAATTTAAAAACCTTATTAATCTAATATAAGTTATGAATATTGTAATTTTCGTAACGACCAATCAGAGCAGAGCACGTGCCTCGAGCGGGGTCGAGGCGCCATCTTTTATTTTCAGGAAGGTGAACAGTTTTTTGGATGCATTCTTGTTTTGGGTGATAGCGACAGGGTCGAGTTGGATCGTTGAGTTGGGAGTAAATAAATATAAACTTAAAGTAAGATCGGTGCCCTGAACCCGCTGCTCAGTATAACTGTCAATTATTGTCTCGACGTTATTGTGAAGTGACGAAATATTGTTTATATCTTAATTAAAATTGTATGAAGCAGAGATAATTGTGTTTTGTGCTCGCATTTTACCCTGATGACGCCCACTAAGCCCGCAACCACTGATGACGATGTCAACGAGAACTATGTTTCTCCGACATATATATGTAAATAAATATTTGCGACGTTGTCCACTTTCTGTATGAACGCTCTTTATCTGCGATCGGTAATTCATAGGCCATATCTTGACGTAACATTTACTCTTCATTTAATTAAAATCGGTCCTCTCCACTCTATTTAAAGTTCTTTTTCAACCAAAACTTAAGATTGTACTTCAATCCGGAATTGGAAATGCGGAAAGCTGAACGTGCGCAGGTTTGAGGTGGAACACTCAGGGCGCGAGTCCAAATCCACTTCCCTGTTTTTTTTTAATAAGTAAAACAGGTCTTTATGATACTAAATGTCTTACTTAAAATAATAATTATTCATTCATCAAATAACAAAGGTGACAAAAAACGAAAATACAGAACCAAAGACAACGACTTCCGAAATTAAAGTAAGTTTTCACTATTTTGTGTTTTCTTTTTTTGGAAGTCGGATTTTAAATAATACATTTAGTATCATAAACACGTTTTTTTTTTTTAAAGAGTATTATTTTTTTACTTTTAAGTTGTGGTACTTACTCCACACTAATTCGTTTATCACTACTTGCTATGTAAACAACTTACAGTGACAGGAAGATTCATAACATCATCAACATACACGAAGTGGATTAACACACACTCACTACGTTTAGGTAGTAACACGGTTAGGTCGTGGGTAAGGTCCTAAACATCAGTGTTTAGGACCTTACCCACGACCTAACCGTGTTCAAGACTCAGGTCTTGAACACTCACACACATAGGTAAGAAGGGTACCGTCCTTGGTAGCACGTTGTAGACATGGGGGCCTGCTCAGCACAGGCTCAGCAGTAGGCGGGACGGCCCTCCTAAGACCACAGGTGTAGGCGTAGATAGCACGTGTAGGCCTATCAGCACAGGCTCGCGCAGGTAGCTTGCGGCGGTAGGCTGCAAGTAGGGGTGGCCTTCTTTAGACAATGGCAGCATGTGCAGTTAGCGTGCAGCACAGCTACGCATCAGCTGTAGGAAGCGTGCAGGACCGGTTAAGGGGTCCTGCCCTCAGCCTGTACGGAGAACCCCACACACATAGGGCACATAGTGTGTATTAGAGGATTGTCTCCTAGTATAACCGGTTGCAGATGAAAAATTACATAGTAATGGCAGAGCAGGAAAAGAATAGCAGGATAGAAAAGCAGTGTTGTACCACGTTTTTAGTGATGTGGTCAGGAACATACTAATTGTGATATTTTAGCATCACTCAACTTATTGCAGCTGAGAACGCTCACAACGCTACACATTCTTTGTATATCTTTATCCAGTTGATTATTGAGTAACTCTTGTCATCTTTTGTACATTTTGTTAAGTACTCGTATTAATATTAGTTCAACAGTTCGTCGCATTTTGATTACTTAACCTGCCTGACTGTGTATAATGATAATTTATTGAAGTGATTAAATTGCGTTAATATACTGATCAGATCAATACAACGACAAGGCAAGGACGTACTTAAATAATGGTTTTGATAAAAATAAAAATAAAGTTTATTAGCCATATCATAGTCATATCGCCCACCATCAAAAAACTTAATGGAATTTAGTGCCACTGCTACTAGAATTTAGAGTCAATTTAGATGTCATATGCTTTGACCAAATATTACTTTAGAAACAGAATTTAAATTAAACATTGAACTGCCGCCGCCGCCCATTATGATTCGTTAAGCCAATAGACACACATATAATATACGCATTTATAAAATCTGACAATGATGCACATCAATCAATCTTGATTCAGCTACATTTTTTGAAGATTTTGGCAAGGTGGTGATAAAATTAAACTTATTATTATATATTCACACATTTATTTATTAATCCTTAAAATAGAATTTCAGGTTTACGACCGTAATGACCAATAAGTTCTACCAAACACATTGGTAGCGTAACGTCTACATAGAACAAAAGCTCTTGACTTGTATCCCAAGCAATTTGAGACCACTTTCATTATTCATCACCATGATAACCTTAATCCACTTATTAGATTCTTCCTGAATTTTATTCGGATGACTCTACAACTGCAACTTGTACAATAAATTCAATAACAACGAAGTCAAAACTGTACATTGCTTTTTTTATATTATAGACTTTGCCTAGACGGCGATAGAAATAATAAATAATTCAGATCTATTTCTCAGTAGATAATTATATTATTTCACAAAAAAGAATTGCAGCTGCATGATGACGTAGTGACTGATAACTCCGACCAAACACATTGGTAGCGTAGCGTCTACAAAGAACAAGCCACACGCGGACATCTTGTAGAAAGTTCGATTGCTCTGTATAAAACTCTTGTACAGTTGTCTCTGACTCTCTGTAAAGAAATAATATATATATAAAGAAATACTCAGATAGTAGTATTCATTGGACAATTTAACAGTATACGTTTCTAAATACATAGTTAAAATAATATTAATGACTAAAGTTGACGGAGTGAAAATGTGTAATAGAAACATGCAAGCATGACACTCACATGCCCATTTTCACTAAAACTAGGCGACAATTAAATGAATGCTAGCTGTTGGATTCTCAACGCTGAACCGAGCCTTGATTTAATAGCGCGCTTTTATTTAGGCAATTATTTAAAGTGTTAGTTAATTTGCTCGTTTGGGTAATAGTTATTTTCATCGACCCTCAAAGGAACTATACCAACAATGTGATGTAGTTCTTACTCGGACAGTTCCTATTCTTCATCAGCTGTATACACGCCGTCTCAGCTTCCTCAACAGTTATATAGAATCTCTCGCAGTATATACCATGTATTATAACTAGTATGATATCCTTTATTATCCATAAAATAAACGCGAAGGTCTGAAGCAAAGTCTGGAAAATGTAATAAATATTATTATTTAGAAAGAACAAGAAAAATGTATGCAAAATCAAATAAAGATTAATTCAAGGGACTAACTATATCAGAATATATAGAACCTGAGAGCTTAGCTTAGCTTATGTATACCTACGAAGGTCACAGGAAGCCGCTTATTGCGGGAAGCGTAGTACCAGTAATTATGGAAAGCGAACTTTTTGCTAAATGATGATGACGGGGAAAATATCTAGGAGTTTAACAGTCTAGTAAACTCATCATCTTCCTGCCAAGGGTCCCATATTATTATTTGGAAAGAACAAGAAAAAATCATGCAAAAACAAAGATCAATTCAAGGGACTTACTATATCAGAATATATAATGCTTGAGGGCTTAGCTTACATAGCTTAGGTATGTATATCTACGCCCTGAAGAAGGTCACTGGAAGCCGCTTATTGCGGGAAGCGTAGTATCAGTCTTTATGGAAAGCTAATTTTCTGCTAAATTATTACGAGAAAAATATCAAGGAGTTTAACGGTCTGGTAAACTCATAATCTTCCTGCCCTTGTTCCATATCACTTGGAGTCGGTGCATTCAATTTCTTCCATTCTCCCCTGTTAGCCGTCACTCTATCATTCACTCCTCTTTCTTACATATCATCCCTCACATCTTTTCTTTAGTCTTCCTCTTTCTTCATCCCTCAACATTTATATTCATAACTCTTTTTTTTACATGCGTTTATTCAGTAAACTGCAACCTCGACATGGTGGTGGTCATCGGTTTCCAAAATAAATCTTTAAAAAACGTTTTACACTTACTTCTTTTTCCAATTCTCCAGTTACTTTTATTAAATAAAATACATAGTTAACGTGACATATAGTGCGGCAAAATGCGCCAATTAAACGACATAAAGTCTGCAAAAAAACAGAGTTTTATAATAATTATGATGTCTCAATGCGATAAGGAAGAATATATTATGTACGGCGATAAATCATGGTATGAATTTCCATTATAAGCTGACCTTACATTATATAAGCTTTCCGTACAATTAGAAGTTAGCTTATACGAGAAACCTATACCTCAACAACATTATTTATCGGCACGGTACACTTTAATCACAAGACATAGCAACACAAAAATATATTAGGTGATATAATAAGTGAGGTGTCGAAAAAAGACATTGACCAGACCTGGTATCGCTATTAGTTCTGTGGTGACTTAAGTTTATAATGTTGATAAATCTTGTTTTTAAATATAATAATTTTATCTAGTAATGCGAATCCTTAAATTCTCCGCATAAAAAACACCATAAAAGTATTAGTTTTTATTTCGATTACTTATTTTAGCTGTACTAACATTTTTTTTTTCACCCAAGTCACCCAAGTTTCACATGTTATTGGCTTCAAAGAGTATGTAAACAATAAAACCTTCTTGACTTACGCAAAATAATTAATTTACGCATCCAATTATTGAAGCTATAGTTGAATAATTAGTAACAACAGATGTTAATAACAACTAATTATTATTATTATTATTATTATATTGTTATAATAATCTGTTAAGATGTTAAAAGTTTTGGTTATGCGAAAGGCAGGCGTGCGGTTTTAGAGACTTTGCCTGTTTCATTCATCAATAGAAATTCTTTGAAAACAAAACAAACATGCGCTAAGATTTTATGCGCGCGCACCTTGAGCAGAATATGCTGGCGACAGAACGGCGGGTTTTCTCTTTCTAGCATATATGCACGTCCCATTCGTTTAGTTTTAAGTACAGTCTCGTCCGGTAGGTATTTAATTTTAATAATAGTTTATTATTGTATAATTAATTGAATGATTTAATTTATATGTCTTGTTTTAATCTCTACTACTAGGCCATTATTATTTTGCAATTTAGATTTAATTTAATTAGCTATGTTTATAAGTTTATATGTCACATAGATTACTGAAAAATGTTCAGCACTTTGATCGAATGGTTGTAACCATGGTGTAACGTATAGGTACCATTAACGTGAACGTTTTATGATTATATAAACATTGTCGGAATTGACGAGCATTGAAAATTCTCAAACGTCATTTTGACTAATTCGTATTTTGAATTTAACAGCACACATTGTAACAAAAAATCGAGAGATTCGATTCTAAACCTAGATTTTGAGACCTAATTACCGTGTAATGCCGAGAATTATGGTAAAATGGTAAATTACATTTGAAAGCCCTAAAATTATCCTTTTAATTAAACCATAAATCTTTGAGTCACTGCATGTTTCATACCGATACTAGGTTCCTTAGTCACTTGGTCATTGTCCTTTAGTAAGGATGAGCTTACCGACACCTGGATAATTTTCTTGTACAGATTATAAGCCTTCAAAATATTCTGGTATATCCCAAACAGTTTGAGACAGTGCTCATCATTGTCGTATTCATCATTCATTATGAGGACATTTTTAATCCACTTCTCTAGATATATATTTAACAAAACTATAATTCGGATGACTATAACAAAATTTATATCCAGTGCGACCCACATTATGTCACTAATAAGGTCGAGTATGGTACCGATGTCATACGTTTTAAAAGTTTCATAATATACAGCATTGATAGTTATGTTAGCACAGATAATTGTTAAGGTTGAGATCCAGTTCAAAATAATGTAACACCGGATATTTTTACTAAAATCGATGCTTCTATGAATAGTTTGGAGCTTCAAAATAAGTAAGACGTTGTTGTCTTTATGCGCAAACTCCAGGATGAACATCATCGTAAACCCGAAAGAAACGGTGGTACCGTAGAGTACAGAGAAGCATGAAAATAGATCTCTTTCTGAATATGTAATATTTTGATCTATGACTTCTACGATGAATATTCGATAGATATTCAACGCATTTATGAATAACATACAGCACAACGCAAATATGTGATACTTCGTTCCGGTTGGATAAATATAATTATTTCGCACATTATATTTAGATAATAAAAAAAAGTTTAGTGCTAAGTTATAAGAATGCACCATTCTTTGTATATCTTTCTCCAGTCTATTATTGAGTAACACTTTTAATGAGATTTGCTTACGGGACATTATGTTTTTTATTATCGACTTCATTATTTGTTTGTCGCGTGGTGACTTACTAACTCGGAAATTGAAGTTGACAATATTTATGAAGATATGACATGTTAATTATCTTTTTATAACTTATGTACCGATCCCATCAACTTTATGAGGTGCAGTTAATATTCCTAATTGCATTGACACATTAATGATAACATTACATACATAACATTGCGCCTGTATTTCCGGTTAATTTTAAGTATACCATTACCTATCATAATTATTATGACGAATATTTTAATTTTATAAATGGTTTTAAAATACAGCTAAGTGGAATAAATATTGAATTTAAAAAGTTAACTTTATTAACTGCTTCTACATTTGGAGCATATAGGTGGTAGAGGATTCCGCGTGAAACTTGCTTCCATCTTCGGCCTGATCATAACTTACCATCAGGTGAGACGCAGGCAAAGAGGTGCCCCATAGAGGTGAAAATAAATGAATATATGAGCTTGGATGGGTTAATATGTTGTATTGTGGCACTGTAAATACGTAAATGTAAACTGTAAATGAATTTTTCGATACAATTAGATATTGTGGCGGACAGTTAACTATTCAATGCAACAATTAAGAAATAGGATTTTTAGATAGATTAGATAAAAAAATATTTCATCTCAAGCAACAAAAATATTTATTTAGTCATGATGTAAATATGTGTGTGAATGCCCTCGTTGATCTAGTAGTTGCAAGCGCTACTAAACAAGCGGTCCAGGGTTCGATTCCCAGGTCGGGCATATTTGTTGTTGGGGGTTCCCATCAGGAAATTCTCAGTAGCAGCCCAGAGTATTTGTCCCCAGTTGATGGCATGTGCTCGTCCTCGTCCAACTCATAAATAACTGGTAAAATGCGGGTCATCTGCCTATCCCATCGGGAAATACAGGCGTGTAAATGTTTTGTAATGTAAAACTCAAACTCAAACTCAAACTCAAAGCATTTATTTCAATTAAACCATTTACAGGCACTTTTGAATTGTCAAGGAATCGGTCAGTCAGAAATATGAAGCTAGTTGCCCATTCCAAAGCGTAGTAGGTAGGTACCTATGGAGAAGAACGGGCAAGAAACTCCACGGACACTCTTTTAAATAAATTGTTACAAAGTATTTGTTACATCATTCATGTTGAAATTAAACATGTGAGAACAATGTAGAAATACGTCCACGTTAGAAGCGTCCGTAATAAAAATATAAAACAAGAACAATGCAAAAATTTAAATCAGCCAAGGCAGCTAAGAGTTGACCTGTCCCAACTGACGGCGCCGTTCACGAACATGACGCATGGATTAGCACCATTCAGCTCAACCATTTTGAAGGGAGCTAAATGTGTCACTTAGATAAAACTTAGGTAGCTATAGGATACAATATTATCATTTTCAAAGTTGATCATTTTTTTCCTGAACACTATCTCGATGTCGTTAACATGAATACTTTAGGAGGTAGCGTAATTAACTATGCGCAATACTGTTATTGTGGCAGACTAGAAGCAGCCTTCTCAAGTTCTCATTGTAGTTTGGTTCGGAATGTAGGAACCCTACTTGTATGAGTCAATGTTAAAATGAGGCTTTCAGGAAATGACTGTTTATTAGCTTTTGCCCGCGGTTTTGCCCGCGTGGACGTTAGAAAATATCTCACAGGAATGTGCTACCGGGACCAGCTTATAAACTATGTAAAAATTCTAAAAACTATATTTTCGGCATCAGACTCGTTCCTGCACCTAGCAGCAATTACTTTCGTTACTATTTTATTATATGATTGTATACAGATACATGTAGATGGAACAGATACTATCTAATTGCTCGGCATTATAGGCACTACGTTTTGTTTTTGCATCGTTTTGTTTACAGGTACACTATTGAATGGTTGGACTTTGACCTCAATTATCATTAATTATTTTAATCACGAGTTTTTTATAACGAAATAGACAGAAACTAGTTAAAGCTTTTAAGCTTATTAATTTACAATATTCTAAGGAAACAGTCTACTCTTAGAATATTCAAATTAACTGAATGATACAAAATAACGGAAAGGTCAGGCCAACATATTATAACATTTGATGACTCTTAAAGTTTTTGAACATAAGTTTACCAAATCTAACAAACTAGAGATATCTGCAGACTTCCCAGAGGAATTCAAAAGCAAGCCATGATTTTTAGAAAAATAAAAGATAGAGCCATACTTATTGCTGCTAACGGTAGATGTGTAAGCACCATCATTCCTTTGATGTTGTTCATACTAAATTATTCCCTAGTGTCAGATGGGGACCTAATACTATTCTCAATCAATGAATCAACTCAGCGTAATTATAAAACTGTCCACTGCTGGACATAGGCCTTTCCCATATTGTCACAATACCCGGTTCTCCACCTTCCGGATCCTGTCTACCCAGCTATCTTTTTGAGTTCATTCGTCGATCTAGCTAGAGAGTGTTCTTTAACATTATGGGAATATTTAGTAACGATATAGGCTTAGGTAAGTATATTGGAATGAGGTTTTTTAACTCGGCTTGCGGTAGGAGTTAACTAGAAGAAATCGTCATATGAAAAAGCTTCCAAGGGACTTTCTTCTTTTGAATTCATACTTTTTGAGAGAGAAAGTGTGAATTCACATTCTCTCTCTGAAGAAGAGAATTTGGTCAAAATGAAAATGTAAGACGGCGGCTGCGAAAATTTTTAAAAAAATCCTCATGTATGTCGTTTTCATGGTTTTCGAGGGTGTTAAGGCCGACAGTGGCGTCAAAATGTAAATCCAAGATAGCAGCTGCGAAAATCTTGTTTTTATTAAATCATATGTGAGAAGGAACTTCGTGCCTGACGGGGCCCCCTCCTACCGCACAGTCCACACACGTTTATTTTTTTAAATATATTCTAACTAGGCAGTGTGGGAGGGGTGTTGACGCCCATCAGCGGGCCCAAGACTGAGCTCTCGCGATACATCGCCACACCCCTCACGTACCGCGCAGCTACGGCAATCAGTTTAGCGGTCGGCCTGGACTCTTTCTGTTTCTGTTTTAATACCTAAGAAGAAAAAGAACATTTTTGTCCAACGTAACGTTAGAAATATTTTATATAAGACTTTGTCTCATAATTTTTCAAAATATCTTCATTTTTAGTTCTGAAGCTGTTTGTTTTACAAGTGGTACAACAATAAATGCGAACATCAAACTCAATAAGACAACATAAGTGGAAACCACATATTTTACTTACATAATTATGTTTCTAGTATTGTTTGCATATTGACATTGTTTTTTTTTTTTTTTTTCTTTTTGTGTTGCTTTAATTTTTTTTTTTTTTTTGTATTATTTGAATTTTGCCATTATAATTTAAATTCTATTTTATTGTATTGTCTGCTTAGTGCGACTAATTTTGTACGCCACACATGGCAAAACATGTAGCTACCTAACTTACATAATTATAAGACCTAAATATTGTACTCATGTTTTACAAAATAAATATATCTTTATCTTTATCTTTATCTTTATAATAATAATATTTACGTAAATAATACCACTACCACCACCACACCACCATACTACCACTTAGTACTTTTGCAATACTTTTAATTGTGTCGAGTCTCCAGACAAGTGGCAAGAGCTTTCAAAGCGTTTCGTATTTCTACAACGACTTTCAACAGTATTGACAATTAGCATTTCGATCAATAAAATATTGTATTGACATCCAGACTTTTCCACTATCGTTATCGCTCATAGAATGTCACTTTGTCTATAGTTGCGGCCAGATAATAGATTATGTGAGATTTTCTTGGTCTAGCTACGGAATTATGATAGATATATGATTTCTTTTTCTTTTCATGTGGTTAGTGACTAACCTGGCATCAAAGTTTTATAGCCCTCCATGGGCCTGTCTCTCTCTCAGGCATGTTTCCTCCCTGCCAGGGTTGCGAGTTTGTCCGAAATATCGTGGCCCCGGCACACAGGTAACAGAAGGAACACGGGTGGGTTTTAGTCAGTAAAAAACCTGACACGCCGTCCCGTTCCGCCCAGAGCGGGAGAAGTTATTTATAATTTCCCACCCAAAAAAAAAAAGGCATGTTTCTTCACGATGTTTTTATTCACTGTTTTTGAAGCAAGTGATAATTTTACAATACGCACATGAATTCGAAAAGTCAAAGGTGCGTGCCTTGGATTGGAACTCGATACCTATGACTTGGCTGTCTGATAGTCACACCACTAGGCTATCACTGCTCTCGATATATAATTTAAAAATACAATTGGATTGCCATTTCTCAAGTCACTATGTCGTTTGTTTTTACTAAATCTTATAATAAGGGCGTGCCACAGGGTCCTTTACTTGGTCCCACTATTTGACCGATAATATGATTATGTGTGTTTAGAAGCCGGCAGGTGCTAAGTAATAAACATTACTTAGCACGTGCTTCAGCTGAGTATTATTCTTGTCACTATCACACAACTCTCAAATCACAACACATCTTACGTTCAAACTATCTATCACCAGTAATAGCGATCTGTGTTTTACTGAAAATAGGGTATTGGGTTCGGCCGTTAGCCATTGCACGCGCTAAATATTGTCTATCAATCTTGGTCACAGTGTTGTCTTTTCTCAATATTAGGAAAAAAATAAAGAATTAGCACAAATTCAATTGTATTTAAGCTTTATTACAAAAATGCAAACTGTAACAACACAACTGTATAGTTAGTAAGTAGACTAAGCAAACTTAATTGTAACGCAGCGTCTACGTAGAACAAACCACATGCACGTATCTTGTTGAATGATACTCGATGCAAGCGCAGTACATTCTTGCATAGTGTTTTCGAATAATCTGTAAAACAGAATTATTACAAATAAATATAAAAACTAACATGTTTATTTTTCTGACATTATTCAAATCAAAATTTGAATAAGTAGGTAGGGATGGTAGGTAGATTGTCATTACCAGTATATAATATAGGCGGTATCATGTTGACGATGACGAGCCACGTATACGGGTCATTCTAACCATGTTGACAGGCAGCAAACAACAAGTTTCAGATTACAAACACCACTAACTGCTGCACGATTACTGACAAATGCTTGCACTGACTGAACAGGTCCACTCAAATCTGTGTGGTTCTTTTCTCAAAAAAGACCATTTCAGACACTAATCTACATGGTCCTGATATGGCTTGACCAAGATTATGTCTGGACTTTAAAAGAGACTGTGACCTCTGAGTTTGTTTCGGCCTTTCTTCTCAGAGTAGTCGGATAGGAAACGCCGAACTCATCTAGCAAAATTTTAATTATATTTTTTTTTTTATATGACGTGTAAAAGTGATTCCTATATCCTATTTACAGAATAAACAATTTCATTTCATTTCATTTCATTTCATAACGTCACTGAATACTAGATTACATAAGTAAAATGTACCGCCGTGATCAGTACATGACGACATAACATGCTAGACATTTCTAGTATAAGCTGACTTCTCAATTTAAGGAAAGCCTATAACAATGCGAGGTCTGCTTAAACTGGAAATGTAAATACTGGTGGGTACAGAATCGTGTACTGAACTCAATCGCATCGCGTCGCGTCGCGTCAATGTCCCGGTTACCTATCATAAGTTCGAAAAATATTTGATCGAATTTTATTTCGTCTAAAACTTTTCAACTATTATCGTTTCGTTTTTTTTACTTCATCGAAGTCACATCATGCCACTGTATCAGTTGATTTATTATCAATTCGATTTTTTTCGTTACGTTACGTTTCATTTAGTCGAAAACCTTTTTACCGAAGTAGCCGAAAAAACATTTGTTCGAAGTATTATGTTTCTGAACATTAATTATACAAGCAAGCATGCAAACAAGGATGCTTGCTTCAAGCATGTAGCATGCAAGCAGGCATGCAGCGTGCAAGCAGGCATGCAGCAGGCAAGCAAGCATGCAACATGCAAGCAAGCATGTAGCGTGCAAACAAGCATGCAACATGCAAGCAGGCATTGTTTCTCTCACGGCTCCGGCGCTGCGGGGTTTGGGCGGCCCCACGAGAGCTTAAATTACACTCTAGGGGTAGGGCAGACTGGGCACGCCACAATTGCGGCGGTAAGGCCCCTCTTTGAGGAGTGGCTAGAGAGGCGCCACGGCGTCCTCACCTTCCGCCTGACGCAGGTCCTTACCGGACACGGTTGTTTCGGGAGGTTCCTGTTCAGTATAAAGCGGGAGGAAACGCCCGGGTGTTACCATTGTGTGGATCGCCCGGAGGACACGGTGGAGCATACGGTGGAGGTCTGCCCGGCTTGGGCGGGGCACCGCCGTGTCCTCACGGAGGCGATCGGCAGCGGCGATCTCTCGCGTCCGGCCCTGGTTCAGGCCATGGTCCGGAGCGAGAGTGCATGGTAAGCCGTCACTTCTTTCTGCGAAGCAGTAATGCTCGCGAAGGAGGAGGCGGAGCGCGCGAGGGAAATGCAAGATGCGCGCCCTCGCGCCCCTAGTCGCCGCAGGAGACGCCCCGGGCGTTGGGAGTCGCGAGCCGACTTCCGGCCACCGTAGGCGCGGGCTTGCGGACGGTGGGCAATGGGTAGCTCGCCGTCCGATTAGGACCAGGCCCGGGTCGACAGCGCGTTGTGTTCCACGCGCGCCTCAAAGAGATGTCAGCACCAACTGACGGGGTCCGTAAGGGCCAATGCCTGCCAGGGTTGCGAGTTTGTCCGAAAGGGATATCGCGGCCCCGGCACATAGGCAACGGAAGGAACACGGGTGGGTTTTAGTCAGTAAAAGTCTGACACTCCCTCTCGCTCCACCCAGAGCGGGAGGAGTCATATGATGATTTCACACACAAAAAAAAAAAAAAAGGGGTAGGGCAGACAAGACTACGTGGATTCGGTTTTGCAGCGATTCGTTTCTGTCACAAAATTTTGTAGCACTACATTTAATGACACTATTTAAATTTAATATTAAAAATGCTACTAAGGATCCGGCTATACAACCTTAGTTTTTATTTACCCTAATCCTTTTAAGGGGTCATTGTACTCATCATTATGAACAACTTTCACTATGGGACCAACGCCGAAACCGCGAAAAAAATATCTGTTGTTCCCTACATTTCGACGACTTATGCGAACATAAATGTAGGGAACACCTGATTTGAAAAAAGTTCAAAAGAGGCTTCGGCCAATAGCAAAAAGTTATTTTGTAAATCGGCGAAATGTAGTTCGGTAAAATAATACATAATTATGACACAAGATACTTCGATGATCTAAAAATAATTATGTCAAATAATGCATATAGCAAAAAAGACGTCGGTCAATAGTTTACGGTAAAATGAAATTTGAACAAAATAAAAATCTGAAAAGTGATCGGTTCCCCCAAAAACAACAACCATGTGGTCGGAAGATCTACCTTATTCAATGATTATAAAAAAAACACCTTCCTCCTCCTCCAAGTAATACATCAAAAAGCATTTTGAAATAAATTACCTGAGCAACTTGACTTCAAAATGTGTGCGCAGGAATCTTGAATATCTTCAATTGCTAAGTAGAATTTCTCATATTGCTGGCTTAGTATTATTTGCCAAACCAAAGATTTTATCACCCAACAGAACAAGGGGACCGCATTCTGCGTTGCTTCATCCTATAACAAAGTCAATTTGAAGTGTCATGACGTCATTCGAATGAATTCGATTTCTCAGAATGAATATCCAATCCACAAGAGTGTGATAATTGGCACAGGAGCGTGTGTGGAGGACAGTGTGTGAAGTCGAACTCTAGATGATAATTTAAAGATGTGCACAGTACAATTATCATCTTTTACTGCTAAAATATATTAATATATGGTAAAATTACTTACTAATTTATCATATACATAGCCTCTTTTCAATGTGACAATTGCCACTTGAAGATAAAGCAAAGAGTGGATGAATGCTTCTAAAATGTGATAAAGTTCCTGAAAAAATACTAGTTGAGATATTTTGTTCAAACTTAACTAGTACTGCGCCTGTGCTCGTCGGCATAGATTTCGTATATTTCCTTAAAAAATTATCACCTGCCACCCTCTTTTAATACTCTTTCATCAACATATTATTATACAACTATCATGTTTACCAAATTCTATTTTATTCTATGAATTGACTATTAAAAAGGTACTTACAAAGTGCTGATAACAAATTTTGTGGATCTCATAACACTCTAGTATATCAACGTATGCCTGAAACATTTTTTTGCTATCTCCGTACATATCTCCCGTTTCTTGAGCTTTCACACTCCATAGGTAAACTTTATTTTCCAATATCTTAATGATTCGCGCGGCATAAATGACATTAAAATCAATAACAACTAAAAGGTTGATACATAAGGTTATATAGAATGGTTCTCCAAGCCTAATGCAGAAAGTTGTAAAAACAAATACGTAACAACAGAAAAATACAATTATAATCATCCAATTCTGAATGATGAAGTGGTTAAATCTGGTTTCATTATTGAGATATCTGTGAACTTTTTGAAATTTAAGGACAAACTTGATTGATTTTTTGGTTTGAAATATCCCGGTTGCGAAATTCATAATAAATCCTAAAGAATAGATGATGCAGTCGAAATAAACGTTGATAAAGATGGAAAAAGTAAATCTTTGACCGGCGTCGGTAAAGCAGAGCATATAGGTGCGATACACATATGAAAATATGAATATTAGGGTTCCAATAATTGAAATAACATTCAAGATGAAACTATTTGCTGTTATAACATTGTCCTTGATACGAAATTTAGGACATAACATAATATATTGCATCACATTAAAAGGCAAAAACATTGACTGCACATCTTTGTCCACCGTTTCGTTTAAAACTTCTACTTTATTACGGAAAATTTTCATTTTTAATAGATCAATAACAATAGCTTTCTAGCACACTAGAATGACGTTTAATTTATGAACACCGCA
Organism: Agrochola macilenta; assembly: GCA_916701695.1. Taxonomy (NCBI): domain Eukaryota; kingdom Metazoa; phylum Arthropoda; class Insecta; order Lepidoptera; family Noctuidae; genus Agrochola; species Agrochola macilenta. The sequence continues at coordinate 3,159,261 of OU753572.1, read as the reverse complement.
CATCAAATACATATTATTGAGTTTATAAAATATTATATTTATAGATGGAATCAGTAATTTCCTTTAGTGTATTTGACGACACATTTAATGTAGAAAGTACTAAACAAACCGGCTAGAAAATAATTGTAATTATACCTTTTCTACCATGAATGTTCAATATCTGCGAATGGTTTCGACGAAAGAAGTAAACTCAAACTCAAAGCATTTATTTTATGTAGACCATTTACAAGTACTTTTGAATTGTCAAGGGGTCGGTCAGTCAGAAATATGAAGCTAGTTGCCCATACCCAAAGCGTAGTAGGTACTTATGGAGAAGAACGGGCAAGAAACTCCAAGAACACTCTTTTAGATAAATAAAATTGTTACAAAATATTGGTTACATCGTTCATGTTGAAATTATACATGTGAGAACAATGTAGAAAGACGTGCAAGTTAGAAGCGTTCGTAATAAAAAAGATAAAACAAAGAACAATTCAAAAATAAAAATCACGGTCTCCGGTGAGGCGGCAAGCCTCCTTGCCGGATTGCCGCCATGGGATCTGGAGGCAACATTTGGAAGTGGCGCGAGGAGGCGAAACGCCGGGGCGTAACTCCACTGCCGCGAGAAATCACGGCACAGCGGACAGAGCTCCGGTGGGATCTCATGGCGTCATGGAGAGTGCGATTGTCGCAACCCCGTGCTGGGCACGCCACATTTGCGGCGATAAGTCCCCTCTTTGAGGAGTGGCTAGAGAGACGCCACGGCGTCCTCGCCTTCCGCCTGACGCAGGTCCTCACCGGACACGGTTGTTTCGGGAGGTTCCTGTTCCGCACAAGGTGGGAGGAAACGCTCGAGTGTCACCACTGTGTGGATCGCCCGGAGGACACGGTGGAGGTCTGCCCGGCTTGGGCGGGGCACCGCCACGCCGTGTCCTTGTGGAGGCGATCGGCGGTAGTGATCTCTCGCGTCCGGCCCTGGTCCAGGCCATGGTACGGAGCGAGGGAATGGCGAGCCGTCACCTCTTTCTGTGTAGCAGTAATGCTCGCGAAGGAGGAGACGGAGCGCGTGAGGGAGAGGCAAATGTCGCGCCCTCACGCCCCTAGCCGCCGCAGGAGACGCCCTGGGCGTCGGAAATCGCAGGCTGATTCCCGGCCACCGTAGGCGCGGGCTTGCGGACGGTGAGCAATGGGTAGCTCGCCGTCCGATGAGGACCAGGCCCGGGTCGACGGCGCGTTGTGTTCCACGCGCGCCTCAAAGACATGTCAGCACAACAGAAGGGGTCCGCCAGGACCGATGCCTGCCGGGGTCGCGGGAAAGTCCGAAAGGGATACCGTGGCCCCTGGCAATATACAGGCAACTGAAGGAACACGGGTGGGTTTTATTCAGTAAGAGTCTGACACGCCCTCCTGCGTCGCCCAGAGCGGGAGAAGTTGTTTGATAATTTACCACACTCAAAAAAACAAATAAAAAAGGGCACATTCAAGTCAATAAAAGACATACTTACATAATGGTAGCTCTTTAGTACATAGTACTCACACCTGTGCTATGCAATTATATACTCGTAATACAAAGGAGATTCATTTTATACAATGCAAAGATGGTTTTAAAATCTTCAGCAGCTCCAACAGTATTTTCAAGTTGTGGTTGTGGAGTAGGACCAGCATTGAGCCAAGCATTTTTATCAGCGATGTAATCCCGAACTTATAATATGCCAGCCTGAATGCCTGCCAGGGTTGCGAGTTTGTCCGAAAGGGATATCGCGGCCCCGGCACACAGGCAACGGAACGAACACGGGTGGGTTTTAGTCAGTAAAAGTCTGACACTCCCTCTCGCTCCGCCCAGAGCGGGAGGAGTCATTTGATGATTTCCCACCCAAAAAAAAAGCCTGCATAGTATGCGTTTTATACATAATATACCATATTGAAGCCTAGATTACAAAATTGCAAACTGTAGTAATACAACAGTGTAGTTGGTAAGGAGACTCATCAGACTCAATTGTAACGCAGCATCTACGTAGAACAGGCCACACACACGTATTTTGCTGAATGATGCTCGATGTAAGCGCAGTACGTTCTTGCACAACTTTTTCTCTTCATCTGTCAATAAAAAATTATAATTTTGAAAAACTAATATGGAATCAGTTGACAGTTGAATCTGAATAGAGTGAGATGGCTCTGTGGGTGATGATAACGATGGTGATGATAAATCTGAATACGTAGAATCACTTTTATAATTCACAAGTAAATATGATCTTCTAACTATACTTACATAATTATGTATACATACAAATAAATAAAATTGATGTGGCTGTTTGTAATTTCAAAATAATAGCTTTGTACTAAATGCTTAATAATGTACGTTTTTATTTTGTCTGTTTATCTGTCTGTTTCCTCGGGCTAATCTCCGAAACGGCTGGACCAATTTGATGGGACTTTCACTGACAGCTATACAAATAAATAAAATTGAAGTATAATATAATTAATTGTACGCGGACAAAGTCGTGGGTAACAGCTATAAACAGTTATAAATAAAATACCTGAACAGTTTGACTTCAAAATGATCGCGCTTCATGCGCGATCATTTTGAAAAACTAATATGGAATCAGTTGACAGTTGAATCTGAATAGAGTGAGATGGCTCTGTGGGTGATGATAACGATGGTGATGATAAATCTGAATACGTAGAATCACTTTTATAATTCACAAGTAAATATGATCTTCTAACTATACTTACATAATTATGTATACATACAAATAAATAAAATTGATGTGGCTGTTTGTAATTTCAAAATAATAGCTTTGTACTAAATGCTTAATAATGTACGTTTTTATTTTGTCTGTTTATCTGTCTGTTTCCTCGGGCTAATCTCCGAAACGGCTGGACCAATTTGATGGGACTTTCACTGACAGCTATACAAATAAATAAAATTGAAGTATAATATAATTAATTGTACGCGGACAAAGTCGTGGGTAACAGCTATAAACAGTTATAAATAAAATACCTGAACAGTTTGACTTCAAAATGATCGCGCATGAATCTTGAACACTTTGAACAGCTAAGTAGAATTTCTCGCATTGCTGGTTCAGTACCGTCTGCCACATCAAGTCTTTTAACACCCATATTAATAAAGGAAGCCACGAAACAGTTGCGCCATCCTAAAAAAAACTCAGCTTTTGATGTTTGCTACAAAAAAAGCAATACGTACTTGAAAATACGGCTGTTTTTAGAGAGCAATGTGAATGTCCTCAGGCCAGAGTAGTGAATTTTCCAAGACGAAGGTGAAGAATTAATTTCATGACAGTGACACTGCGATCAAGCCAATTATAAAATAATAAAAAGAAAGTTAACACAAAATCATTGGCTTTGTGAGGCGGCTTGATCTAGGGCTTGATGCAGTAGACACTTCTCGATACGGGTCGCATTGTGAATTTGTGAGGAGGTTCCCTTCTCTGGAACCCTAACCACCGGTAGCTTAGGGCACCCTGCTCCCGTCACCGACGAACCATTATTTTTTTATTTCATTTTTTTAAATTCCCAGTTAACGCACTAGGAAGTGGTGAAGGGTGGGCGTTTTGGGGGACTGTCTTATGTAATTTTGACGTTTGAAAAGTGCTGATTCTCAGCCTAGTTTGAATTAATGACTTTTGATTTTGATTTGAATTTGAAATACAAATATTAAAAAATCCTAAAATATTAAACGAGCAATATTTGTATTATATGTATATATATCTATATATTTTTAATCAAGTTCTGGAAAACGGCTCTAAATATTTCAATGATAGTTGCACTATAGCGGTTTACGGGGGCGATAAATCGATCGAGCTAGGTCTCATGACTTGAAAAAATCGTTTTCTCAGTATTTTCACACGAGCAGAGGTCGGTCGCCCAAACTTTAGAACAAGATATCTCAAGAATGTCATTACATGGCAGCGTGGAATCAGTAAGTACCTACTATCATCATTCTTCGCCAGCTACTTGAAAGATCGACAGCAGTACGTTGACTACAACGGGTTCGAATCTGAGCCATACTACACCAGATCAGGCGTGAGCCAGGGCAGCAATTTGGGTCCTCTCGAATTTATTTTAATGATAAATGACTTACCTGACGTAGTCAAACATAGTTTATGTTCATTGTTTGCAGATGACCTCAAATTGCTGCTCGAGGTCAAGGGTGAGTCGGACTGTGAGAGATTGCAGGAAGACATAGATAGAGTGGTAGGGTGGAGCCATAAAAATAAACTCTATTTCAACACAGCGAAATGCTCAGTGATGACATTTACGCGCGCGAAAACTGCCTTAGCCTACGAATACAAAGTAGAGGGAGCGCCGATGCAGCGAGTGTCTCAGGTACGAGATCTAGGAGTACTGTTTACCCCGGATCTAACTTTCCGGGATCATATAGTTAAGATTTGCAAGAAGGCGTACAGGAACTTGGGTTTCGTACTGAGACAGTCGCAGGGATTCACAAACGTTACCACTCTCAGGGTGCTGTATGACGCTTTGGTAAGGAGTCACTTGGAACACAGTGCGGTGATTTGGGCTCCTCATGAAGCGAAATACAATGTCATGCTGGAGCGAGTACAGAACAAATTTACTAGACACTTGTATTTTAAACTTTATGGGGTTTACCCATTTTACCCGCTGATGTATCCTACATTGTTTGTACTGGGTATGGTGGGGCACAACGAACTCAGGGTGCGCCGGGAATTTACTCTTGCGGCGTATGCGCTAAAGCTCCTGCGTGGAGTAGCTCATAACCCGGGTGTGCTGCGTCACCTGAAGCTTTGCGTGCCAGACCGTTACGTGTGGAGGCGGCGACGACCGCCACTTCTGGCCGTGCCTGCTGCCAAAACCAACCTGCTGTCAAAAGCATCCCTCACCCGCACAATATGTATACTAAATGAGGTGCATGGGAGAATTGACATATTTTCGTGCAATCTGAGTGAATTCGCAAGAGTTTTGTTGAATTTTGTTAGTTATATGTAAATATTAATATTCTGTGTTAAGTCTGATTTTGTATTTTAGGTTAAGATTTTATAGTATGTTGATAATTATTATATAGGTAGGTACATAATTATAATTCTGTAGTCTGCTGTCTGACTTCAGATTGTGTTTTTAACTCGTAGTTTAGTAATGCTTTGTATTTTTTTTAAGTTTAGATTTTTAAGTATTAGCCGTAAGTCGAATTTTTTTTTTTTTTTTTGGGTGTGTTTACAAACCACTATTGTATTGGGGTCATCCTGTAAGGATAGTGTGTGAAGTGTAATAATAATAAATAAATAAATAAATAAATCATGGCAGCATGGAATTAGTATGAACTATATACTGTACTATTAAATGATCATTCTCTATTTTCACCCGAGCAGAGCTGGGTCGCCCAGGTACTGTAATGTAACATAACATCACGTCTTGTTTTCCCCGAATGTATTTGTAGGTATAAACAATAAATAAAGTTGACACAAAATCATATTTCTTACCAGCTTATCAAATGAAACTTCATTTTTCCAAGTTTCAATTGCCATGTTTATGTAAACTAGAGAGTGGATTAACACTGCCATAATGTGGTAAAGTATCTGAAAGAGACAAAAATAATTAAATTATTTCAATAATTAAAATTTTCTTATTTCAAGCTCATGACAGAAGTAGGTATCATACTGCAAAAAACGGCAAAGGTAGGGCCCTCATTAATGCGATGCAACGTCGTATTATAATATCAGTACCCTAATTGCGTAATAAACGATCAATCACAATCTAAATAGTTTTGAAAAAGATTGCTACACCATAGGTTCATAAGTTGGAAAAAAAATATCTGCTCAACAACGTAAATAACGCAATGAATGTTGTTGAAATGTCAAAATGAAACAGATTAGTGTTAATCGTTTACGAAAATGTGTTACGTAATTAGATAGCCGGTTACGTTACCCGCAGCTTTACTTATACAACCGAGTTTTTTTGTGTATTAGCACTTATTTAGAGCGAGAATTTGATTTCTATACGAAAACGCCACTATCGATCGAAACTCATATAATGTAAAGGCTCCTTTTCATTGGTCGATAGGATCCTCATGTGGGGTTCTGAAGACTTCTGTTAAGCATGCCATAAGGCCCATATTCGGGGAACCGTTTACATTAGTCGATAGAGAACGATTGCGGTATACGGAAAACCTACACTGCACATTTGGCAGTTGCTTTGAAAGCTCATTTTCATTGGTTGTGAGTTTTGACCGACTGATGAATTTCATTGGTCGCTACGCACGCTACGGGTATTCCCCGCAGACGGAGTACGGACCGCATTATCGACTTAAATCTCATTAGTCACTACCCCGCATGCGAGGTGTCTCTGCATGCTATACAGCATGTAACAAAAACCCTGACGATCATGTTACAAAAAAGTAAAATAAAAAAACGTTTTTTGGTATTAAATTACCCCAATTTTATTATAAATTTGCAAATTTTCTACAAAGATCATAAGTTATGACCCGCTTATCGACGGCTGCCCGCCCGCCATGTAACGACCAGGTAAAATTCCCCATAAAAAAATGCGGTGATTTTTTTTCCTTTTTTCCAGAAAATTACCACATAAATAGACTCGCAGAATAAATTCTTAACAACACCCTTACGGATCGGACAGAGATTTTGTTACACACGCTGTATATCGAACGAGTTATCGCGCAGCGGTGTTAAGGATTTAAATGGTACTTACAAGTTGCTGGAAACAATCTTTATGGATATTATAGCACTCTAATATATAAACGTAAGCTTGAAACATTTTCTCACAATAACTTTGTATGTGCGTTTCCTCAAAATTTTTAGAATTTATAGCTTGAATATTCCACAGAGCGACTTTGTCTACCAATATGTTAATAACTCGCGTGGCATAAATTACATTCAAATTGATAAAAACCAAAAGAAACACACAATATAATAGATATATAGGTAAACGTAACCTTAAGAAGAAGTAAGTGTTAAAAAATATATAACCAAATAGAAATGATATTATTATAATCCAATTCCAAATGATAAAGCGTTTAGAGGAACTTTCAGTGTTGAGAAATGTATGTACTTGTTGAAAAGTAAGGAAAAACTTGATATTTTTTTTAGAATGGATTATCCCAAACACTAAGTTAGAAGTGAAACCGGCACAGTAAAAGAAACAGTCAAAATAACCCGTAATATTTATGAAAGACGACCATCCTGGACAACCAGGGTATGAATATAATATAATATAGTATACGAACAAAACTATGAATAGTAGAGTTCCAATTATTGAAACAAAATTAGAAATTAAAGTATTTGGAGTTATTAAATTATTTTTAATGCGATATTTAGGACAAAGCATAAAATGTTGCATCAGATTCAAAGGCAGAAACATTGACTGGACTTCTTCGTCCACTAAATTGTTTAAAACAAAATTTATAGGATAGTATTTTCCAATATTAAGGAGTTTCTTCATTTTTTTAAACATCTTTATGTAGCTCCCAATACACAAGTGATACAATTTTTTTTGTGTAAAAGAACTCATAAATCCATTACTATAATTCGGAAGAGGTCAATAAATATTAATTACTTAAATGTGTTTGACTAAGCATACATACCTAATGTAGAAAGGTGTGATGCATCTTCAATAAACCTTTTGTATGTAGGTCAAATATTATTATAGTGAAATAAATAATAGGTTCGAAGGGGATGGCGGGAAAGACCACGTTATCACCTTCGTGGTTTTTTTTTTACCATTTAGGAATAGGAGCCCCGCCTGCGGGGCTCCTTCGACTACACCGTCGCTATTATTGATTGGAAACAAATTAAGACCAGCCACGTTGTACGGTGATACCGCATATTCTACAATTCAGCAGTTTACGCAACACATTCATTTCAACTCGTAATAATTAGTTTAGTTCGCGTTGGGCTATCAATGCAGCCAGGCGTTCTTGTTACAGCCAACAAGAGCCGCATCACTCTCTTCATTTCTACACCATCAGTCCATTAAGCTCATTTTACTTTAAGTACCTTTGGGACAATACAGTAGTGTTTTGATACTATTTACCTTCTTTCATGCCATTCATCCCTCATCTAAAAGCAATGTATGGTCTAGCAAGGGATCCAACCTTAATACGCAACCCGCAATGGCTTTTAAAGTGTTTTGAGGTTATAAAACGCAGTGGTTCCGGACAAACCAATAAACACTATTTCCGGTTGTAAGTTGGCACTCATGGCACTGTCGTAATAATTATGTTACCGCTAAGTTAATAGCACTGTCGTACCGTAATATGTTACCACTTGCGGCTTTTTAAAATGATGTGCTAGTATGCCACAAACTGACGGCATTATAATAACCGATAGTGATAGAATTCCGCTTGCGGCACTCTATACACTCTATACGACACGGTTGGCGCACTGGCTGAGCGATCGACTGCTGCGCAACGTGTCGCGGGTTCGATCCCCGCACGGAACAAATATTTGTATGTATCTGCAAGTAGTTGTTTCGGGTCTGGGTGTTAGTGTATGTGAGTTTCTATGTGTGTAAACGCACCCACGATACAAGAAGAAATTCTTAGTGTGGGGCAAAGTTTAAAAAAAAAAAAACCGCTTAAAATTGTAGAGAAAACAACGAAAAGCAACGAGAACTATCAAAGAATGAGCAAATATATTATTAATAACCATCGCTGTCTGTTTCTTGCTCATCAGAAACAAATAGCATTATTTTATTTAAATGAATATTCGTAATGGCTAATGGCCCTTTTACTTATCATTAAAAATCCTCACCTCTAATAAATTATTTTTGGTAAAAAGAAGTTTGAAGTGTTTTTATTTTTAATGACTCACTGGTGCTAGTGTGTTCATCAACCTAGGTAAAATGAAGCTCAAACAGTTTAGAAGAACAAAAGTTTGCCGTGTGACAGCCACGCTAGACAACATTGTTGACAAAGATGTGCAGTCCATGCTTCTACCTCTTAACCTAATGCATACCATTTTGTTGTGTCCCAAATATCGTATTAAGGACAACTCCATATTTCCAAACAGTCTTACAATGAAGGTGGTGTCATTTTGTGAATTGGTAATATCTATTTTATTGTACTTATATCGCGTTACTAGCAACGAATTTGTAATGGAAAAATATGTACCTTCGATGAACATCTACGCTTACTTATGCGTTGTCTGTTATAGCATTGGATTCGCAACTAATTATGTCGTCAATGTGTTGCAAACGAAAAGAGGTATATTTTTTGTCTTGAAAACGCAAGAAATTCACAGATTTCTTAACGAAAATACCAGTTTTAGGGGCTCCATTATTTGGAATTGGATTAGTGTCGTTCTTACCTTAGGTTTTAATATTTGCATGCATATTTATATCTACATAGAACTAAACCAAAACGTATTCTATCTCATATGTGTGTTACCTGCGTTGTGTTTTGATGTAAACATTGTGTACGCTATCAGACTGATTAAGTTTTTAAAGGATAAAGTTCACTTATGGAACATTAAAGCTCAACATTTGCAACAGATGAATCCTAGCGATAATAAGGTTAATTGCAAAATAATGTTTGAAGTATACGTAAATATTTTGAAATGTTATAACATCTACAGGACTTCTTATCAGCAAATGGTTAGTACGATTACTAATTTACAAAAAGAAAGCTAAGAATAACATAATAAAGCTAAGTGGGTTTTTCTTCTACAGATCGTTTTTCACACGGTAGAGTTCTTTTGTCTTACATTGATAAAATTGCTCATGACACTCAAAATGTTTAAATTAACTGAACTTGGCGGACAAGAGTTTGTGAGTATGTCTTTCATTAGCTTGATTCTGTTTTAGTACAATAGTATCTTATTCTAAGTACACTCGCAGCGACTTTGATCGCTGGTGACTCGCTGGCGATTTCAAAATCGCACATCACACAAAGATTTTGATATCGCTAGCGACAAATCGGCTGTCAAAATCTGAGTTTAACTTTTTCCCGGTAAATTTTTTACTGAATAAACCAGCTATTCTATCAAACTCAACTCAAACTCAAAGCATTTATTTCAATTAAACCATTTACAGGCACTTTTGAATTGTCAAATAGTCGGTCAGTTAGTCAGAAAGTTGAAGCTAGTTGCCCATTCCAAAACGTAGATCTTTATGGAGAAGAACGGGCAAGAAACTCCAAGGACAATAACCGCTGTCAACCGTCGGGGCTGACTCTCAATACTTTTGTTTTCAAATATGGAATAGTGTTTATTTCTACATAATGACAAAACCTAAAATTTACATTTGATTTAATGAAACTACAGTTTACATAGGCACAGCCATGTACATAAAGCCTCTACGGAACCTAATATTACAGGTCTTTTTATTTTTCAGGTTTCAGCGGTTTTCTCCACCATAGTCTTGTACATTTGGGCGATAAAGGGTTTAACGCTTCACGCTATTTTAAGCATGAGCTGCGAGCAATTTTACACTGCGATGAATAATGTCCAAAGTTCTTGCATGCTTATTTCAACAACGAACCGCACAGGTAATTTTATCGTTTTTTTTTTTTTTTTAATTCTAATAATTCTTGGAGAAAAGGTGGGATTACGACATCAGCCACGTCACTGAAATAACACAGGGCAGAATGGTCAGAGAAAGACAGCAATGCCAGGTTCAAAAAGGCCTTTGCCGACAGGCAAACGGACATGCAAAACATAAACAAACGCCAAATATGAGACTGACGATTTCACTTCATGTTTGTGTCGGACAAACTCGTTCGACTAAAAAGCTAATAATGCTATAATTGTTGGAAAGCGTCGAAAAATGATTATATCAATAATAACTTTGGCAATATAACAGAACTAGCTTTACCCGCCCCGACTTCGCACGGGTAGCACTAAACCCTACCTACCCTACCTACCCTACCTCCCTACCTACCTACCCTACCTACCCTACCTACCCTACCTACCCTACCTACCTTACCTACCCTACCTACCCACCTTACCTACCCTAATTTTCTCACCGTTTAAACCTTCCCTGGACTATGACAAACATTTCAAAACCAAAATCAGCTAAATCGATCGGCATAGCCGTTCTTGAGTTATAAAATTACAACGAAAAGTGGCATTGATTTTTATAGATATAGATAATAGAAAGAGTGTGTGTTATAATTATTCATAAATCAACTAAGATTTCATTCGTCAAATTCATGACGTTTATTTTATTACAGATGCCGAGAGAAAGTTAAGTAAGAATATTCAACGCCTACATCGAGCTAGATTCGACAAGATGAATGTCTGTGGAATGTTTTACGTTGATGCTACTTTTCCATTAAAAGTGATGGCTTTACTTACCAACTATACCATAGTATTACTGCAGTTTGCGTATTTATAATATTATTCTAGTAACAGTTTAATAATACAATCATTTTTATTATGTAATTAGGGTGATATAAAATTGTATTGAATAATATTTCATTGTGTTTGCAAACTTATTTAATTAAAAAGCATTCATTCTAAAACTAAAACTTACTATGTTTGAAAATGTTTATAACAACCAACATGTTTTTTTTTTTCATACCTTTTAGATAGGAATCTGGATCAATAAACCATCTAAGTATCTATGTGTCGCGTGTTATTGAAACATAAAAATCATATTATTATTAGAACTTTACATATAATTTGACATAATTTCGTGAGTAATGTATGTATGAGGTGATCTAATAGAGAACTAAAGTTGACGACATAGCCCACAGAATAAACAAGCTGAAGTGGCTGGCCATATAAAAATTCGATAGCTATAGCATGACTTTTGTAAAAATGACACATACTGAAAAATGTAATGTATTGTAATGTAATGTAATGAAATGTAATTTATTAATTTTGTTTTGTTTTGTTTTGTTTTCCAGTGCCCTTACAGGGTGCATGTTTGAAACTTTTACTCTTATTCCAACCTATGTACAACATGTTTGCAATAAACTGATTTAATTTGATTTGATATTAGACGTAGAACCGATAATCATTGAGGTAGACGTGTGCATGGGTGGAAGCCGCGAATCGGCAAACGTAAGGTAGGACGCCTTCAGGCTCATAGAGTGGCTGGTAGCTGCTGGATGAGACTTTCCGAGAATAGAGCTGAATGGCGTGGAATTGAAGCTTAATCTATTCTAAAATCTTTCTTACTTCTATTATTATGTCTACATAGTTATTGGTATTTTGGAAGTTTTCCTCTCCAACTAAAATTACACAATGATTATTCATTGTGTAGTCCATAACTTTTGATGTAGGTTACTAATCAGTTGTAATAATCCACAGTTTGGTGCCCGTAGAATGCTATATTATCACTAAGTAACAGGTTATAATTTATAAAGATATAACGCGGGCGAAGCCGCTGGCGGAAGCTAGTTTAAAATAAAAGTGAAACGCTTATCATACTGAAGTTAATTCATATTTTTTTTATGTTAAGTTTATTATTGCTTTATTAACTTCCAAACAAATCAGATGATTCAAACTCAGTCACAGACAAATACAATATGTAAATATAAATTGATGAAAGTGCACATTTACAGAAATTCAAACTGTAGTATAACGAAAGTGTAAGTGGTGATGAGAGCACACAAGCTCAAGGGAAGTTCAGCGTCTATGATGAACAGGCCACACGCGTGCATCTTCTTGAACGAGGTACTTGCAACTCGAAGGATATTCTTGCAGACTCTTTTTTGAGTATCTGTAACAAATTATTCCATAATTTTATTTGCGTAGCTGCTACTTTGTGTTTCCCTTTCAAAAAACTTTTTTTTTTTGTCTGTCCATAGACATATCATATTCTTTAAATTATTTTTGCAGGATTTTTATTTTACTTACCCGAGCATCCGCTTGAGTTTGCAAGTTGTAGACAAGTACTCTGAACTTCTCTCATAGCAGAGTAGAATCTTTCACTCTCCACGCTCAAAAATGTCAGTAGCAGCATGTTTTTAATAATCCATGTTAATGATATGAATGATAGCAGAGCAAACTGGAATAAGTACAAAATTGTTTCGTTACAAGGGACAAAAACAAATCTTTAGAGTTACGAAAACCTTGTAAAACCAGACAAAATAAAAAAACTGCGCTACAGCACTCAGTTTTTCGCCTTTCGCATCCAGACGTCAGTTACGAGTATAATCCGAACAAAAAAAATATTAAATCTAAGATAGTTAATTGATTCAGGTGAACCTTGCGGAAATCCATTATTAGCCATCCATTATTAACTAAATATATCTACGTCTATTGTACTCAATTAAAACTAATTATGAAGTTTCTTGTCCAGTCTTCTCTATTCGGAACTAATTTTTGAAAGGGGAAACTAGAATCAATTATTCTTCATTCTTGTAATTTTTTATGTTCAAAAGTGCTTTTAATGGTCAAATAAAAAATGATTTGACTATAACTTTGACTTCAAAAGCAGTTGGATTATCTTACTATAGCTGCACTTCCAGTTGTTACTTTTTTCATTTCGATACGTATCACTATAGCAAACAAAGATTTGGTAGTTGTATGTACAGTATAAAATAAAATCTGAAACAGATAAAATTATCAAAAGTATTATGCAGGTTTCATTAATAAAGTAAGCTAATTCAAAAAACGAAAATAAAAAAGTACCATTTGACGAAACGTGTTTTCAATCATTTGATAAGCTTCCAATATATCCATATAAACTTCGAACATTCTATTCCAATAAAGCTCGTTTTCTGAATTTTCAACACACGACATCTGAACATTTTTGACCCAACATTTGAGAGGCTTCGTCACGAGATTCATAATTCTCGCAGCATACAATAAAGCCAAGTCAAAGGAACAGAAAGAGTACGAAATAAAACTAATTCCAAAAGCAAGAACATTGAAATCATAGTTGTAATAGGAATAAAACACCCAAATAAGGTGAAAACAATTCAATGTTACGACACAAATCCAGTTAGGAAAGATGAAACGTTTGAAAATTTCATTGATCTTGAGAATTCTAAAGGCATTCTGGATTTTTAAGACAAGGAAAACGTTATTATGCTTTTGAATAATATTAATGCAGAAGTTTAAAAAGCTACCGATGAAAAGTAAAAGATATACATAGATCTTATTCAAAAACAGAAAATATTTGAAACCTCTTAAATGATCTATGGATGAAAATGCAAGCATGAAAAAAAAACAGAAGCACAACATTGTTAGCGTGGCGAAAACTGAAAAGATATTGTAGAGAACACCATTAGGTGTTATTTTGCAATTCCAAATCTTGTACTTAGCGCAGAAAAACAAAACTAGCATGATATGTATTGGTGTTAACGCTGACTGCAAGTCTTTTTCAAGAAAATTGCTAGCAAGTAGTGATGTAGTTTCATGGGTCGTTTCAAAAACGATTATATTTTCCTTTAATTTTCTTTTATCTTTGTGAGTCAAAGGCATGTTAGCTACAGATGGCACGTTCAACATGATTACAGTCTGTGTTTAATGATCGATTGCTTTGTCATTTGAAAAATGTTAATCAAATATTAATGACAGTGTTTAGTATTTACGTAAGTGATGTACTCAATAACTCAGCAGAATATTTATACACTTAACGAAAGAGAACATAATAAAAAGCTAGGTACCTAAGCTATAGTGACCACCGCCAAAACCGCCGCGGTGTCAAAACCGCCGCCAATAGAACTCCGTCCTGTATGTCATTGAAGATGTCAATGATGAGATTTTAAATTAGATTTGAATTGCACACAGTAAACCCAGAACAAACTTTGATCATACAAGTACAATAAAAATACCATTTCTCAGACACAATAAATTACAGTATAATTCAAATATTATATTCAATTACACAACAAAAAGCTTCAACATTAACATCGGCTGCAGTCTTTAAATATAACTTAGCTACAGAAATGCAAACTGCAGCAGTATTTATTATTTATTTATTATTTATTTTAATTTTAAATGTAGCTACGAGTATTATGCCACAGATATTGGGTATTTATTTATTTTAGTTTCTCATTCACAACACACCACACACATTAAATGTATGTCACAACACTTTATTTTATTTGATTTTGTGAGTTTTTCATGTTATCCTATCTTTTACTACTTACCTTAATTTATTCTGTTAATTTATTAAAACGGACACACACTTCCCTGTCTTTATTATTCTAGCGTATGGCACTCGTGGGTTGCAGCTGAAAATCAGCGTCAGGTGGTACACTGTGTGTTGCCATCTGACATCTATGCTGAGCTGAGGCCCTATTGGCATTATAATCATTGTTTTCTGTTTTTTTTTTAGTTATAAGGTGTATTTTTCTGCTAATGTAATGCCAATAAACGCATTTTCTTTCTTTCTTTCTTTTACTATTTAATGTAAGTGGTGACAAGGTTGTAGAAGTGTAGTCGTATTGCCATGTCTACGACAAATACTCCACACGCAATGAGCTTCTCAAAATCTCCTTGTATTATACGATGTATGTTTTCCACACCGTTTTTGATGGCACTGTAATCAAGTAAATGAATGTTGATCTATGATCCGTTCAAGAAGGGATGGGTTGCATGAAGCAACTACCACCACGACCAAGGGCTGGGAAATCGCATGCTACATTTTTTGCGTTCTATTCTTTTCAGATCAAACCTGTTTCAAAAAAATTGGTCTCCTTACCTATTTCCAAATTCATAAGTCGCGAATCTTGAGAAACCTTTGTAGCGACGCGACGGCTAAATCAATAGCTAATAATTACTTGTGTTTTATTTAAGTACCACCAGAAATAATCGTTGCCTGGTTGACAGATCTTGTGTTTTCATCGAAATAGGATCATAAGAGGCAACAGCCCTTGGGTCGTGAGTTCGGACCCTAACCGCTAAATAACAGTAGTAATGTTATCAATTCATTTTCTGGATCGCAATGTTGAATCGATGTGAAAATCGATCAAATCCCGTTGTACTGACCCACCTGAGTATCGAACATCCCTAACATCAAGTGAAATGACATCAGATCTG
The DNA here is from genome assembly GCA_916701695.1 of Agrochola macilenta. Taxonomy (NCBI): domain Eukaryota; kingdom Metazoa; phylum Arthropoda; class Insecta; order Lepidoptera; family Noctuidae; genus Agrochola; species Agrochola macilenta. Next base: position 3,143,335 of record OU753572.1, on the reverse strand, counting down.
CAGACAACAATGAAAAAACTATTTGCTATACTTTCTTTTATGACTCTGAATAAAGTCAAAATAACAAATAAAAACTAAAACTAAATCTTTTTTTTCTATTATTTGTATTTTTTTTCTGAATGGCCATTAGTTTTACCATGACCCATTTTAAGGTTATCCATTAATTATCGGACACTAAGGTATATCGGACATAAGGTCCCATTAAAATAGGTGGACAAAATTTTACAAATCATTCAGACCACCAAAATAAGGACAATGATAAAAAAAAAATAAGCTAAAATGTTGGTTACGCAATGGCATTTATTATTTTAGGTCAAAATAAAATCACTTTAATCAGTATTTTTTTTGCTTGGATAGACGTACTGAACGCTAGTCCATCTATTATAATGGGATCTTGTATATGACACGACGGGGTATCTACTCTGTGCCGTGTCTGACCAGTCTCCGGTGTAATTCTCCGTTGATGGTAGTTATAGGCAGTTGGTAGTATCAAGGAGTCATTGAGTTTAAGTTAGTTGGTGAAGCTAGTCGCCCATTCCAAATCGAAGTAGGTATTGATAGAGATGAACGGGCAAGAAACTCCATAGACACTCTTTTAACAAAACATTATGTTACAGAAGTTACTTGTTCAACTATTCCAATTTCAGTCCTTTCTAACACAACTTTTCTTTTCATCTCCTGTACTCACACACGCCATTGTGTGCGCCTCCTTTCTCAAAAGTCAGCGGCCATACCAAGTATTCCAATACAAAATCTTATTACCTACTTAGTTTAATAAAACTTATAAATAATGCTAAAATGCTTATCAGTTAATTATTTTATAATTAAACAATGCTAATATTCATAAATACAAAGGTTATTCAGAATTAAAGTTAAATTAGAACCTTCATTACTTTTTACACCGTCATTATTAATTTGTCAACACTTCCTGTGATTCAAAGAATTAATCAAACAACAGGTATTCATTAGTAAATTGCAGTGTAAAATAATCTTATTACTTTATGGTTGGTTTTCTATTATTGAAACTTATTTAGTTCTCGTATTAAATTATTACATTCAGTTATTGATCATAATATTCGAAAGCGCGCCATCTTCGTGACATTAGGTAGCGCTTTGTCAAAATATACAAATTTACTGTCAAATGACCACTTAACAGTATAACTAAAAACTCAAAAATCATTAAATAAATGTTCCCTTTTAATTCCAACTATAGTTCTAGCTCCAATATCGAAATTAGTTTAATTATTTCTCTTCCAGTCGAACCCACAGTCTATCGACTGAGTTCACAAGCTGGGCAATAGATGGCGTTTGATCTCAAAGGAACAGATTCACTGATGTACATGAATGGTTGTAACAGTATAGCACTTTATGGTGAATAACAATTATAATAAATAGTTACGCATAAGATTATGTTATAATCTTTACAGGTTGACGCCTTCGCGGCGACATATGTTTAGTAGGAACTAGGATAGTAGGATACTTTTAGTAAAATTGTATCATGCAATGCAAGCAATAGTAGCAACATAAATGTTTTTATTTTAAAATCTGATTAAGGGTAGAAAGTTGAAGCGTGCTCTGGCAGAAGTACCCTAAATATTGATATAACCTTAGAACTACTATAAGAAAGAGAAGAGGAATTAAAATAATAGTGGTGAAATGGCAAAGATTGTCATTTTAAGACTGCATCAACTAAGGCATTTTCAAACAAACAAAGACAAAATACTTTGCCAATATTTTTTTTCGTGTTTATTATTGTGTTCGTTTTTGTGAGTGTACCTTTATTACAGATACACAAACTGTAATATAACAATTGTATAAGAAGTAATAAAGCTTGACAGCTGTAGAGGTAGCTCGGCGTCTATGATGAACAAGCCGCACGCGCTCATCTTCTTGAATGATGCCTTCTGTACACGTCGAACGTTCTTGCAAAACCGTTTTTCTTGACCTTAAAATGTTAAATGAATGTAGATAATAAGAAGGCGAGGTTTCTACACCTCCAAAATACATATTATTTACTACCCGTATATACAGTTTTACTTTAAGGAATGGGCTCGTGCCTTAGCAATTCAGTGTTAATTTTCTCAGCAATAAGGCATTCATAACTAAACACGTAACATAATCATATTATCTCTAATGACTAAAGTTAAGAATACTCACAGTTTTTGCCTCTTACCTTTATGAAGACGGAAAAAAATGCAAGTAACATTTTTAATGCACAAAAAGCATGAAAATGAAAATTGCTTACCAGAACAATGTCCTGACTTCATTTGCATTTGCATGACACAGGTGCTCTGAACATCTCTCATTCCTGCATAGAATCTCTCACATTGCACGCTCAAACCTATCAGTATGATGATATTCTTCATGTTCCAGATTTGAGTTACTATTAATAAAATGACGAACTGAAATATTAACAAACTCTTATTAATAAACCAGTTTAATGAGTACTCCGATTGAGATCTTGCTTCTCACCTTAATCTCCCCTTTTCCTACCAAGTCTCTTAAAGTTAATATCAAAACCAAGTTCCGCAAACTTAGGTAAGCTGTAAATATTGTATAGAATAAAATCTGGAAATGAAAAACACATAAGATTATAAATTTATATTTTTTTATATATGTTATTTTTTTAATATATTACAACAAATATTTCTGTTCTAAAAAAATTACAATAGTTTTACCATTTGCCGAAACGTCATCTCTATAATGATGTATGCCTCTTGTATATTCCGGTATACATCAAACATAACATTATATAATTCTTTTCTTTCTGAATCATTGGTATTACTTGACTTTTGAAATTTCTCATTCCATACACGAAGAATTTTCTCAAGTAATTTCAATACTAACAAGGCATATACAGCATTAACATCATATGCGATGCTGGTAAAAGCTATAATAGTTTCGACAATACCTAATGTTTCGAAGATAAAAGAGAAACAAACTACGAAAGAGATACTTATAATATTAAGAATGATAACACAAGTCCAGTTGCAGATAATGAAATCTTTGAGTTCGTTGCCATTTATTTGTAAGATTCTAATCACGTGTTGGATTTTCAAGACGATCAAGATATTGTAGTAGCTGTGCAAAATGTGTGAGAAGCTGTTTATGCAATCACCTATCAAGTAGATGGTGAAATCGATAACACTGCTCGACCAAACGAAAAGCTTATAAAACTCATTATGATCACTAAATGAGATGATCAAAATAATCAAATTATGCAAACAGACACATCGAAATGTAAGCATACAAAACACTCCGATGAAGTAGTAAAAATAAGTATTAGCAGAAATAATATTGTCACGAATAGAATACTTCGCGCAAAAGAAAAGACTTTGCATCACATTCAACGGTCTTAGTACTGAATGCAAATCTTCTTCAATCACGTTATTAAGTACGATTTCGTTAGATGAGACTGCTGGTACATTCTCTAACATTGCAACTTTTTTGTTGGAATTAGTACAGTTTTTGAAATACGAAAACATGTTTATAACACTAAGCAGTTTCATGTTAATTGCTGAAGAACGTAGGTAAGTCGATCGATAGGAATGTAATATCCTAATAGGTACTTTAGTAAACATAATTTAATATTAGGTCTCCTGTTAGTAGATGATTAGATTTACAATACAACACAATGTCAGACAGACAACATTTTCTCAATTTCAGCAAAAAAAAAGAACAATAATGTAATGCTTACATATCGGGTTATACAAAAATAGGTTTATAAGAAAAATGGCTGACTTAAGAAAAGATGAATGAACGAAAAATGATTTAGCTAGAAAGGTGATAATGGTGATGGAAGTGATGGAGGTGATGGAGGTGATGAAAATGATCTTAAAATACACTTATTCGAATACGAGGATGAGTAGAATTAAATAATGTTTATTAATTAAGAGCAAATAGGCTATTTAACTTTGATTATAGAAACACGATCTGTGTTAAAACAATAGTATAAGAAACGATGAAGTTTGCGAACTGTAGAGGTAGTTCTTGATATACAAGCCACACGCGCTCATCTACTTGATGACGACCTTTCAACATGTTGTATGTTCATGCAAACTCTCCTTTCTGGATGTTAAAAGAAAATATAGTTAATTATAAACAGCTTTTACGAAGACTTAGACGTAGAAGACGTAGTGAACTTAAGCATGATAATTATCAAGTAGGTTCCTACAGTTCATACCAGGATAATATCTTCAATTCATGAACATTACACAGGTACTCTGAACATCTCTCCTTGCTGCATAGAATCTCTCAAACTCCACGCTCAAGCAAATAAAAATGATGATACTTTTCATATTCCAAATTTGAGTTCCTGATAGTAGCATGGCATACCGAAAAAGTAACATGCATAATTATTTTATATTATTTTAGCTTTACCCATTAACACGTTAGCTGTCCATTGTACCGAATACAGTACACACCGCGTAGGTCCATCACGTCCTTGTACCGTAAACAGTACACTCTTTCTATAAGCTCTAACTTCATGAACTTGTTATGTGTCTTGACTTATTAACAGGACACCAATGAATAGAAAAAACGTAACGTAACGTATTTTTTTTTTTGAGACTAAAATTTACAATAATTTGATTTGGACATTTGGACTCATCGAAAAATTATTTATGGAGACAGTTAACGTGGATCCTGGTTCAGCCAAGTATTTTTATTTTGTCTATACAAGGGGAGTATTGCATGCTGCCATAGTAATTCCTGTTCATAAGCCAAGTTGTTCATCAATGAAATATTTGACAATTTAATTTGACGTTCAAAAGTGCCTTTTGACGTTCAAAAGTGCCTTGCAAGGGCCTATTTGAAATAAATGATTTGACTTTGACTTTGACTTTGAAAGACCATGTCAGTCTATTGTCGAGACGTGCTTTGGCTTAGCAATAATTCCTGTCACCGTACTGCAAGAGATGGCATTTATCTAAGCCAAAATGACACATGCCACGTGTCTGCGGTCTGTCAGTATGTAACGAAACGAATGCTCTAAGCCTACAATTTAAAAAAAATATACTCAGTTTTGCATCTCCACAACTTCAAGGGTGATGAATACGACAAAAAATAACTCAAAGTACACAACTATTTATATTACAGATACGTAAACTGTAAAAAGACAATAATTTGAGACGCAATACAGCTTAAAAATCTTAGAGGTAGCTCGGCGTCTATGATGAACAAGCCGCACGCGCTCATCTTCTTGAATGATGCCGTCTGTTCACGTTGGATGTTCTTGTAAACCCTTCTTTCAGGATCTGTAAAATTAAACAATATTCTGATTTAAAAGAGTGTCCGTGGAGTTTCTTGCCCGTTCTTCTCCATAGGAACCTACTACGCGTTGGAATGGGCAACTAGCTTCATATTTCTGACTGACCGACCCCTTGACAATTCAAAAGTGCCTGTAATTGGTTTATTTGAAATAAATGCTTTGAGTTTGAGTTTTTTGAGTTTAAAAGACCATAAATACAACAGAGGTGTTAGTAGTTCTAATTATGATGGCTTCGTAGAACTTAATAGTAAGTTAAGTTGAACGAAGCCCTTACAATTAAAAGTCTATGCGAAAGTAGGTTGAAGCTTTTTTCCTACGAAATGTATGGAAAATATTTTTACGTTTTACTCAAACCTCAGTTGGTCCTGTAGAATTTTTTGATCCTCTTATAAGAAACAGGATCGACCGCATCAAAAAAGTTTTTGTGCGAAAACTGCGCATTTTGTTGCCGACTGTAATTATTTTCTAAATCTGCGATTGCAGATCAAAATGTCTCGAAAAGTTAAGGACAGTCTTCTAATATCGTTTTTCTGTAGCTACAACGGATACGGTGCCTGCCCTTACTGGGCAGTAAGGGCAGGCACCGTATCCGTTAAAAAATCTCAAAAATCCAACCTGTATAGTTAATTATTTATCTACGTTAGCTTTCTTCTACTTAATAATGTACTAGTCAAATAAACTACAGTGTGCTACCAGCTATCCGCCACTTTATTTCTCCTTCATATACAATGCCGCCCATGGGTATGTGACTGCCTGTATTTTTCTGAAAACTCATGTTTTTTTTTTTCGAAAATTAGCTATAAAAAGGGGTCTATCTTTAATATTTTTCAAAAAGCTTGTGATTTAAGCTTTTATAAATGATAAACAGAATCCAAATCGAGCTAATAATATCGGAGATATGGCAAAAAAATGTAAAGCAAGGTCACAAACTAAACGCAACTAAAAAAAAAAAAAAATATAGACCCCCACTGTTAAAGTAAATTTTCGATAAAATTTATCATGAATATTCAGAAAAAAACGGGCGGTCACATGCCTATGGGCGGCATTGTATGTCAGCTTTCCGAGCTTTCCGTAGACTCCGAATACGTAGTCCGTCGTACGTCAGTGGCAACGATCCTCGTCGCCACTGATACGTATCGCCAAGACAAAAAAAAAAATACTCACTTCGGTATTTTGTCGAGTTTTAACCATAACTTTACCGGTATAATAGGAAAACTATAAGCAGCGGATTTAGCAATGGTTCATTACGAACGATGTCGACACTGTGAAGGACCAAATGGGTGTGAAATGACGGGCAATATTGCTGAGCACACTCGCGGACGGCGAAGCTTACGGCGAATTTGGCTTTGTCAAAAGGAATATCGCAGGTGCCTTTCGAAGACATCCTCACTCTTCTTGACAGTTACATCTCGCCAGTTGATGGGAAAAAACTGCGATCTGTGCCTAGAGTTAATTATAAGCGTTTTTTCTTAATTTTTTAAGTGAAATTGTGGGCGTTTGGGGAACTGTCTAAGTAATAATAGCCGCACGGGTCGTTTAATCAGGTTAAGCTACACTTGCCGGGGTTGGTCCGTGGATGCGTGACCATGTTTACATACTGAGACTCCTCCGTGCCTCGAAAAGCACGTTAACTCGTTGATCCCGGCTGTCATTCATGGATCTTTGACAGTCCTTACAGGTGGTCGGAAGCCCGAAAGTCTGAGAACCAGTCTTACCAAGGGGTATCATATTACCCAGTTACTGGGTTGTGGAGGTCAGATAGGCACTCGCTCCATGTAACATACTGGTATTCAGCTGCATACGGTTAGACTGGAAGCCAACCACAACATAGTTGTGAAAAGGCTAGGCTGCTTGGATTGGCGTTCAATAAGTTCCAATCTTCAGCCTAATTTGAATAAACAATTTTTGATAAGGCAGTGTGACTTGCACAATAGCGGAGGTAAATCTTGTGTTGAAAGATGGCAAGACTCGTCGGTCTTGCTATCTTTAGTTATTATCTTAAGTTATGGGCGCTATGCCGTCGCATAGCGCCCATAACTTTCGGTTGACACATTGCTTCTTGCTCAAGGGTGTTTTGATTGGCACTACGATGGCAACTACCTCGATGACGCGGAGCACCACACATTACTGGAGTACTTAGCCTAGACCGAGTATCTTCGTTAGCTCCGTTAGGCAATAATTTGGTACTTACCAGAACAATTTCTTGACTTCATAAGCATTACACATGTACTCTGCACTTCTCTCATTGCTGCATAAAATCTCTCACATTCCACGCAAAAGAATATAAGTATGATTATATTCTTAAGGGTCAAGGTTTGAGCTACTATTACTAGAACGACAAACTGAAAAAGTTAGTAATTTTCATTGTTATAATCATCCACAGACGCAATTGACCTATAGTTGGACATAGGTTGTGGGTGTGTCAGTTTTCACGCACCAGAATTTTATTTTTGCGCTGTTCACATAATTATGCAGTTTTTTTTTTTTTTTTTTTTTTTTTACTAGCCTACTCTGTCCCACTCCTGGGCAAAGGCCTCCCTCCACTCCTTCCATCGTTCGCGAGCCCGCGCGTCTTCCTTCCAGTTTTGACGGAACCTATCCAGCTCGTCCCGCCATCTACTACGCGGTCTGCCGCGACCCCGCCTCACTGTCTCAGGGCACCAGTTTTGTGCTATTTGGGCCCACAGTTTGTCCGGCATGCGACAGACATGTCCTGCCCAGTCCCATTTAAGTTGGGCAGCCTTTTGAGCCACGTCAGTTATTTTAGTTTTGGAGCGCAGTATTGTGTTTCTAACACGATCCGTTAATTTAACTCCTAGTATACTGCGCTCCATTGCTCGTTGGCAGACCTTGAGTTTGGACTTCTGGATGTTAGTCAAAGACCAAGTTTGTGCACCATAGGATAAGACGGGAAGAATACACATGTCCATGAGCCTGCGTTTCAGTGCCATTGGCAACTCACCCTTGAATAGTTCCTTCATGGACCAGTAGGTCTTCCAGGCGTTTTCTGTTCGTCTTGTGATTTCTTTATCTTGCCTCGTCTGGAAGGAGACTACTTGGCCCAAGTAAAGGTATTCCTGGACATGTTGTATTGTCTCCCCGTCTACATTTATGCTTCGAGGTGTTTCATTGCACATAACTTTGGTCTTCGACATATTCATCTTCAGTCCAACCTCAAGGCTTACATTATTAAGTTCTTGGAGCATCTGTTCAAGTTCAGTGGCTGAGGAAGAAAAGAGGACAATGTCGTCGGCGAAACGTAGATTTGTCAGTCTCGCTTCGCCAAGGACAATGCCTCTTTCCCTCCATTCGGCTGCCAACTTCCTGAAGATTTCTTCGAGAGTACTGGTGAACAGTTTGGGAGATAGCGGGTCGCCCTGTTTGACTCCTTTCTCTATTTTAAATTTTGGACCTGTGTTTTCAAGTTTTATTGCGGCTGTACTATTTTTGTAAATGTTGCGTAATAGATTTATATAGGTGGGATCAATATTTTGGTTGCTTAAGGCGTCAAAAATAGATGTGTGTGAAATGCTGTCGAAAGCTTTGGAGTAATCAACAAAAGCGAGGTATAGCGGGATTTTATATTCTTGATGTTTCTCTATTAGTTGGTTAACTGCATGCAGATGATCTGTCGTAGAAAGGCCAGGCCGGAAGCCTGCTTGCTCAGGAGGTTGATGTTTATCTAGTTCAGCAGATATGCGATTTTCTATTATTTTGATGAATGTTTTGTAAATGTGTGATATTAAACTAATGGGTCTGTAATTATTAATATCTGATTTATCACCTTTTTTATGGAGAAGAATAATATTGGAGTGACAGAAATCTCGAGGAAAGCTACCTGAATGCATAATGCTGTTAAAGAGCCGGGTCATGTATGGAAGGAGAATAGGTTCGCCTATTTTCAGTGATTCTGTGCTAATACCATCTTCGCCACATGATCTATTGTTTTTCATTTTAGTGAGGGCTACATGAACCTCGTATCCGGTTATAGATGGAATACTGTCAGAACAGAAATAATTGGGTGTTGAGGGTAGTTGAGTGTCGTCGGAGTAGAGGGATTTATAAAATATTGTACATATATCTAATACTTTTGTTCTATTCATTTGTTTCTTACCGTTGCCATCTTTTAAATATGTGATCCATGACTTGTGTTTAGAAATACCTTGTTTAGCTTTTTTCAGGGAGCAGTTATTATCTAGTGCATCCTGAACTAGTCTATTGTTGTAATTTCTAATATCTTTTCTAATACTACGTTTAACCTCTTTATCTTTAAGTCTATATTGTAAATCTCTGTTTTTATACAAATTCTGCCTCTGATCTATTAATTTTACAGTTTCGTCTGTTAGTTTATTGCTTTTATTTTTTATTTGTGTTACTATTTTTGTGGCTTTAGTTAAACTTTGTATTATTTCGTCGTATTGTTGCTGGACATCTTTTTCTTCAATCTCTGAATCTAGTATATTAAAACTATTTCTTAGCTCTTGTTTAAACTGTTTACTTCCTAGTATGAGTGATTGTTTATTTAATTTTCTTATTTGATTCTTCATATATTTTTGCCGATTAATTTTGGCGTCTAGTTTTACTATTGCGCGTACAGGTCTGTGATCAGAACTAAATTTAATTTGATTTATGATTTGAATGTTTTTAATTATTTGTTTATTTGAGGTAAGAATGTAGTCTATTTCATTTCTAGTTTGATTATTAGGAGATACCCATGTCCATCGCCTGTGAGGTTTTTTGTAGAAGAGGCTGTTGCTTATACATAAGTTCTGGCCAAATGTAAATTGGAGAAGGCGTGATCCACGTTCATTACGGGTTCCGAGGCCGTGTGGACCTAAGATATTGGTGTTGTCTTAATCTCGCCTTTGCCCAATTTTGGCGTTAAAATCACCTAAAACAATGTTCCAAGTGCTTCGATGTTCGTCGCAGGCTTTGTTTAATAGATCGTAGAATTCTTCTATTTCGTCGTCTGGGTGGTTTGTCGTAGGAGCGTACACTTGGACGATGGATAATGTTTGTGTACTTGAAACTTGAAATTTTAAGACTGCAATCCTGTCAGAGTAAGATATGAATTCCGAAATATTGTTTTTCCATTTTTTGGCAACTAAAAATCCTACCCCGTAGAGTCCTCCACTCTGTCCATTATAATAGAATATGGTGTTTTCTCTCTCTACTGTGTCTTCACCGCTTCTTCTCACTTCTGATAAGCCAACAATATCCCAGTTGATCTCAGTCAGTGCGTTTTCAAGCTCAAGCAGACGATCTTCAGATTTCAGAGTACGAACGTTGTAGGTAATAACGTTAAGTACTTTATCGGTATCCGGTTTATTCTTTGCCTTGGTCGTTGAACGGGGGATCGATCTCACCCGGAGATTCTTAGCACCCCTGGCTCCAGGGCGAGGCTGCCCACCGTCATCAGCAGCAACGCCACTGGACCCGCCGGGCATTTGGGGCCTCTTGTTCTTCTTCTTCATCATGTTTGTGGAGGGGATTAGACATTTAACCCATCACGCTTGTCTAATGCGGGTTGATGGGTGAACAGTGAACCTGCTCACTCGATTCGTGGGAGCCGCGGTTAACATTAATCATAATATTCACCGTCACCACCCTAAATTGACGTCCTGTTCTTACGCCAATTGTCCAACTTAGGCCATTTGCAAACTGTGGCAGTTCACATGCCCTAAGTTGGTTTTTGTTTACTAGAAGATGTAAGTAAACTTTTCCCTTAGTCGACTTTTACGACCTGCGCGGGATGATAAGCAGCTGATACATTCTATGTTTTTCTATTGCTCCCAGATCAGCATGGAAGTAATTATGCAGTGCCCTCCAAAAATTAGTTGACCTCAATTCATCAATCAAATCTTCGCCTCCTACGGACCGACCGACGATCACAAATATTTTTTCTGGCGGCGCGGCGGCGGCGTGATCTCGTAAATTATTAGTATCGTGCTGGTGTCGCCTGATGGTTGTTTAAGAAATTGAAGTTCCCGGTTCTTGTTAGAGTTCTCTACAACGATCTTGGGATTGATTTTGTACTAGTGCACTATTCGTCCAAAATCAAGAAAAATCGTAACTACCGACGCCTAGGCTGAGGTCCTGTCTGCGTAAAATAATAAAAAGGAGGTTGTAATAGAGCTCTAAACTCTTTTTTAAGGCTGATTTGAAACAATTTTTTTAAGTTTTTCTTACTTAACCTTTGTTCTTTTTTCTATGGTTCATTTTAACTTCAAAGGCATTCTTTTTCAAAATAAAGACAAAGCACTGGTAATGACTAAAACTAATTTGAAAAATACAGATATTTTAAAGAAAAGAAAGACAGAAAATACATTTATTTAGCACAGACTAAAACACATACAATCTAATTAAACAGCAGATAAAAAAAAAACAAATAAAAAAGTGAAAAGTTTTACTAAAAATTTTACATTCAAATAATATTATAACCTTGTAAATATTGTAAAACCACATAAATTATAAAATTCAACTAACCTTTGGCGGCTGTAATTCAAGTATTTGACAGCTAAAAGTCGGTTTACAGCTGAAGTAGAAAAATGTCGAATAACTTTTGGAGGGCACTGCCTGGGATCGAAATATTTAACCCACTAACGGGCTGAATTTGTATCCATTACAAAAAGTTTGGAGGGTACAAAATGTACCCATGAATATGAATAATACACTACTTACAACACTAAAAGTTGCCCTATTCACTTACCCTAGTTTCACCTCTTGCTAGAAAATTCTTTAAAGTTAATATTAGAATCAAGTTGCGCAAATACTGGTAAGCTGCGTACATTGTATAAAACAGAATCTGGAAGCAAATGATATGAAATCAAATTAATAATAATAAAAAATAAAAAAAGATAAAAAATCTACAAAATATCGTATCGTATACGAAAAATATGAAGAAAAATATATAATGAGTTCTCTACAATAAAATTTACTTATCATAAACTTAACATTTTGTCGAATCGTAGTCTGTATATTCATGTATGTCTCGTGTATATTCAGGTATGCATTAAACATTTTATTCCAGTATTCTTCTCTTCCTAATTCTTCGTTGTTTCCAGAGATTCGATTTTTTTCAATCCACACTCGAAGAATTGTAGCTATAAAAAACCAGTATGCTAGCATAAGGATTAAAAGTCTCGAAATCAAATGTAAAACAAATGAGTATACTAATAAATAATATATTTAGGATAAAAGCAAAAGTCCAGTTGTAGACAATTAAACCTCTGAATTCGTTGCCCTTTATTTGTAGAACTCTGAGCACGTGTTGGATTTTTAATAAAGAGAAGATATTAGAGTGAGTTTGCGACATGTTTGGGAAGCAGTTCAATAAAACTCCGATGATTAAGATCACAAAATCGAAACTGTTGGTCAAACAATGGAATAAACTGAAAATCTCCCATTTATTACTGAATACTATGATCACTTTTACCAAACTACGTAAACAGATACATTGAAATATAAAGAAGCAACACATTGTCATGAAATTATAAAAAAACGTATTAGAAGTGATAATGTTATTACGAATAGAATACTTTGCACTGAAGAAAATATTTGAAATTATTAGAAAAGGCCTTAGTACTGATTGTAAATCTTTTTCAATTACATTATTTAGTAATATTTCGCAAGATGAAACTGTTGGTACATTTTCGATTATAGCAGCGTTTCTGTTTGATTTGAAATAGTTTTTTAGATTCGAAAACATGTCCGTAACCCTAGGCAATGACATATTCAATGATGTACAAACAAAAGTCAATCGAAAGGCTAAACTACATATGTTTTTGTTTATAGGTAATAATAACTCATTGTCGTAATGTGTTTTAAGTATACCAATGGGCGTATAGGTATTAAACTAATTGATAATCCCATTATGAATGTATGGCTCTGAATCAAACTAAAATGTTCTTACTGCTGGGGCCTACAGCAGATTTCTGTGAGTGTCTGCAGGCCGTTATCGTAATGATTATGAATAGCCTTGTGTTCAGTACTTGATTCTTCTTTTTTTTTTGTTTAACCTTCCATCTTTCAACATTCATATTATTATTATTATTTACCCTCTTATTCATAATGTGTTATTTTCATTCCTTTTCATCGCATACCCATACCAAGACAAACGATTTCCTTCCATGTAGATTCTTTTTCTTTGACTACCTATAACTTTTTCGCACTTAACTATTAGGCCCCCCTATTAGACCAACTATTAGTTCACGGCACGGTTTATACTCATTATATGTAATCCATTCTTGTAACTCCATAAATTTATTCGAATATTTTCTTTGTCCAATCTTATTTCATTCTTCTTCCCGGATGAACATACTAATCCATAGAAGGTCCATAGAAGGTCAAGGTCAAGGTCATTTATTTATTATTTTGATTGATTCACCTACAATTGTTTACACTGATTTTATGCTAAAGGTAACATGCAAAAGTATTTATACTTACAACAGTGCAACATTCACTTATAGGAAAACTACGCATGCATATAGAATATATACAAAAAAAAGTTATTATGATTCTAGTTTAAAATTGTTTATCTAAAAGTCTATATAATTAATATAACATTATGAGGATAATGAGATAATGAAAGGTTGATCTATTTCGAAAGATAAATAAATCAGCTTCTAGAGATGGAGGTCTTATCACAGATGTTTTGGCCCTGCTTGACCTGTCGCCATTTCATCAGACTTATGTTGATTGAATGCTTACAATATCACAGTCTACTTCACTATCCCCTTGAACAAGATATCGTATGTCAGAGGATAATCACTGTTTTCGCATTTTGTTATCAAGATGTATGACCAGATTTCCTGAAAGACCGCCGATTTATGGCCTTAGTACCGATTGTAAATCTTCTTCAATCACATTATTACATAATATTTTGTCGTTAACGACAAGGATTCGGTCTGAATTTGGAAAGTTTTTGAAATACGAATACATCGTAGTCGTGTTATAATCAAGTATAACACGATAAATGAAAGTCAACCGATAAGGTACTTGGTAACGAATACTTCCGTAAATAGCGATTAAAACTATTGTCGTTTGATTGACGTTTTTAATTAAGTAATTTACTTCACACTTGCTGCATTACACTACACTCACAAAGGGAATGTGACCAAACTCGCACGCACCGCGATGCCTGTGTCTGCGCTACCTTTACTCTTCGCACGGTGCGTCGTGCGGGCTACTGCGCGTGCGTCCGTAATATCGCGAACCGTTGGAGGCCAGCTTAACATTTCGCCGCATCATTCCAAAAATAGCTTCTATATCGTAGCCCCACCTTCTGACTGACTCGCACACCAAGACCTTTTTATTTGATTTGCAAGAAACCAATATGATTAAGTATATTCTGTCCACATTCCCAAATATCATAATACTTCTTACTTCAATTAAAAACATTGATTCTATGAAAATGAACTTAGACTTGTTATTCTATACTTTTACGCAGACCTAGATAATAATTTAATAATATTGAAGTTATTGCTGTTAGTAGTAATAAATTAGTTAGTATACAGACTGACTGGTTAAACGAGGAGCATATTGAAGAAGTATTCGATTCTTTTTCCAAGGTCAAGGTTAAGAGCAAACCCATACTGCATTTAAAAAATAAAAAAAAATAGCAATTTTTTATTGTTACACGACTTGTGTGTTATGGGTACTTATTCTACGGTTTTTTTGACGGGGGATACTATGGGACAACGCATTCAGCGAACACATATCCAACCTGCACAACAGGCGGAACACTGGCTGGAGTGAGAGTCTATTGTTGTCCCACAGTGTTATGTTTGTTAATCTAAGCAGCATTTAGCTTTATTTTATTTCGGCTTGGGCCTGCTCTTGACTTTGATCGTGTCTGATGTAAAACGAATCATGAGGACACAGGGATACACTTCGCTTGTTGTACAGTCACGAGCATAAACATGTTATTATTACTATGGACAGTTTGGCAAAAAGATCTGATTTCATGATGCATGCATTGATATCTGTTATCAAGAAGACAGCGGACATCATTCATTTCGTACCCAAAAATGAAAGTGCCGGCCGGAAAAAAAATGCTGTGTTCTTATGGGAAATAACATCTTGAATTTTTTTATATTACAACGAAAGTCTACAATTAACTGTATACTCTCATTGTAATAGTAAAAAATGTTGAGGGTGTTATTTCCCATAAGAAAACCGAATTCTTTTTTTCTGGCCGGCACTTTAGTTTTTGGGTACAAAATGTTCGACCCTTGAATGATGTACTTTATGTGATCATCTGTGGAAGGAAAAATACAACTAGCGAAAATTATGTGTGGTAACAAAGAAACATCAAATCTTTCCGACGAGACACGCAACGTCAAAATATAGGATACCACATCGGCTTCAAAAAGATGGGTCACCTCTCAGAATGCATAAATCAGACGGTTATAATTGCCTAACCGTCCATATGATAAAGTTACCAACAATTAAATTATTAAAGATACGCAAACTGTAAAAAAACAATACTATACGTTGATAAAAAGCTTGATAATTGTAGAGGTAGCTCAGCGTCTATGGTGAACAAGCCGCATGCGCTCATCTTCTTGAATGATGCCCTCTGTACACGTTGAATGTTCCTGCAAGCCCTTTTTGCTGAATCTACGAACAAGAAAAATAAAGTGATATTTATTTTGCATTCATATTTAGATTTTATGCAGTGATAGCCTAGTGGTGTGACCGTCGCACTGCTAAGTCATAGGTCTCAAGTTCAAACCCAAGGCACGTACTTTTGACTTTTCGGATTCATTTGCGTATTATTATAATTATCACTTGCTTCAAAAACGGTGAAGGAAAACATCGTGAGGAAACCGGCATGCCTTTTTTTTTTTTTTTTTTTTGGATGGGAATTCATCAAATGACTCCTCCCGCTCTGGGCGGAGCGAGAGGGAGTGTCAGACTTTTACTGACTAAAACCCACCCGTGTTCCTTCCGTTGCCTGTGTGCCGGGGCCGCGATATCCCTTTCGGACAAACTCGCAACCCTGGCAGGCATTGGCCCTTACGGACCCCGTCAGTTGGTGCTGACATCTCTTTGAGGCGCGCGTGGAACACAACGCGCCGTCGACCCGGGCCTAGTCCTACTCGGACGGCGAGCTACCCATTGCCCACCGTCCGCAAGCCCGCGCCTACGGTGGCCGGAAGTCGCCTCGCGACTCCCGACGCCCGGGGCGTCTCCTGCGGCGACTAGGGGCGCGAGGGCGCGCATCTTGCATTTCCCTCGCGCGCTCCGCCTCCTCCTTCGCGAGCATTACTGCTTCGCAGAAGGAAGTGACGGCTTCCCATGCACTCTCGCTCCGGACCATGGCCTGAACCAGGGCCGGACGCGAAAGATCGCCGCTGCCGATCGCCTCCGTGAGGACACGGCGGTGCCCCGCCCAAGCCGGGCAGATCTCCACCGTATGCTCCACCGTGTCCTCCGGGCGATCCACACAATGGTAACACCCGGGCGATAACGGACGCGAACGCTTTCCTCCCGCTTTATCCTGAACAGGAACCTCCCGAAACAACCGTGTCCGGTGAGGACCTGCGTCAGGCGGAAGGTGAGGACGCCGTGGCGCCTCTCTAGCCACTCCTCAAAGAGGGGCCTTACCGCCGCAATTGTGGCGTGCCCAGCGCTGGGTTGCGACAATCGCACTCTCCATGCCGCCATGAGATCCCGCCGGAGCTCTGTCCGCTGTGCCGTGATTTCAAGCGGCAGCGGAGTTACACCCCGGCGTTTCGCCTCCTCGCGCAACTCCCACATGTGCGCGAGGACTTTTGCCTCCAGATCCCATGGCGGTAGTCCGGCAAGGAGGCTCGCCGCCTCACAGGAGACCGTGCAGTATCCTCTGACCAGCCTAATGGCCATGACCCTTTGAACATGAACGCGCCCACACCGGTGCCCCGTAAAGGGCCATGGACCGCACGATCCCGGCGTAGAGCCTCCGGCAGGAGGCGTTTGGACCCCCTAGATTGGGCAGAAGCCGCTTTAAAGCAGCCCCAGCCCTCTGCAGTTTGGGAGCCAAACGTCGGAAGTGCTCCACGAAGTTCCACCGGCTGTCGAGGACGAGTCCCAGGTACTTCATCGTCGACTCGACACCGATGTGAACCCCTCCCGCCGTTATCTGGGAACCCGACAGTGGCGCGTTCCGAGGACCATAGAAACACATGGCTTCGGACTTGTGCAAGGCCACCTCGAGTCCCAGTTGCCGGATCCTATCGACGATTGTCGCAACCCAACGTGTCGCTAGTTCGGCCGCCACCTCATGCGACCTCCCCTGCACCAGGACCAGCGTGTCGTCAGCGTAGCAGACTACGCTGACGCCGCTAGGGAGGTCGGCGCGCAGCACCCAGTCGTAGCCGATGTCCCACAGATGCGGCCCCAGGACCGATCCCTGCGGGACACCGCACGACATCTCTCGCCGGTTCCACTCTCCGTGGTGACCGGGGTAGATGACGGCTCTGTCCGTCAAATAGGCCTCGACCACTCGACAGAGGTAGGTCGGCATCCGGTGATACCGGAGTGCCTCCCTAATGCAACTCCAGGGCAAACCGGCATGCCTGAGAGATATTTCTCGACAGCATGTGAAGCTAAGTCAGAGGCCCATGGGCGGCTTTAAAACTCTGATACCAGGTTAGTCACTAACCACACGAAAAGAAGATTAAGTTTTAGTATTGCAATAAGTATTAAAGCGACGGAGGTACCGTACCAGAACTATTTCTTGACTGCAAGACCTTTACACAGGTACTCTGAACATCCCTCATGGCTGTATAGAACCCCTCACATTCGACGCTCAAGCCAGTGAGAACGATGATATTTTTGAAGTTCCAGATATAAGATACTATAGACAGAATCAGCGACTGAAAGTTATAATTCTGTTTAATATATGTAGCTTTAAACGACTGGATTTGGTGACAATTGAAGCAATCAACCATTGAATTGGGTTTTATTTATCGTCAATCTGGATCTAATACGTCTAACACAATTGATATTGTAAAATTGAAAAAATTTAAACGATTGTCATTAGAAGTGTAATATGGAATAATTTTGGTACTTACACGATTATGACCAGTCATTTTTAATAAGGTTTTTAATATTAACATTACAGCTACGTTACGCAAACTAAGGTAGGCGCTGAATATCGTATAAAATAAAATCTGCAAATGAAAGAAAAAAAAATATAAAAATATTTTTTACTACCACAGCAATGAGTATATCAGTTGTTTAGCATAAAGAACCGTCCACTATATTATCCGTCCACTGTATTTACGTATGGAGTTTGTCGTAAGTTTGACACTAGACGTTGAACAAGAGTGTCTGTTTCTGCGGTAACACTCACTATGTCTTTATTGAAGTCGCGTCTGCATGAAAAGTGTTATTTTAGGAATGTTAAAAATAATAGCACGAAGAAGTATTAAACATGTTTGCATTATTTGTCCTCATATCGTCATTAAAAAAGGAAGAAAATACATTTTATTTAGCACAGAATAAAAATCACACAATTATACTACAAGTAAAAAAAAGGAAACAAATAAAAAGTGTAAGGTAAGAAATTAACAGGGTACTGTGCCTCGCGAGTGTCATTCAAAAATTAACTTACCATTTGTCGAAACGTTTTGTCAATGATCATATAAATGTCCAATATATTAAGGTATACATCTAACATTATATTCCAGTATTCCTCTGTTTCTGATTCTTCGGTATTTCTTGAGTTTAGAACTTTTTCAATCCACACACGAACCATCTTCTTTAATAACTTTAATAGTACCAAAGCATACACTACGTTAATATCGTAAGCGATGCTGGCATAAGCCGTAATCATTTCAGAAACATTTTTTCTAGCCATAGTAAAACAGTAACAAATAACAAAACTGATACCAAGGATATTAAGGATGAGAACGTTAGTCCAGTTACAGACAATGAAACCTCCAAGTTCTTTGCTTTTCATTTGTAGGACGCTGAGCACGTGTTGGATTTTCAAGACCATCAAGATGTTGTTGTGACTCTGTATGATGTTTGAAAAGCAGTTAATTAAATCCCCTATCAAGTACAACATGAAGTCAAAGAAGAGGCTGCAGCAGAAGAATAAACCGTAAGGTCCCCACCAATCGTCATACAAAAAATTGATCACAGCGATACAATTATGCAAACTGACACACCGAAATATGACCGTGCAAAATACTCTTAAAAAATTGTAAATATCAGTATTGGCAGTGATAATGTTGTCATGAATAGAATACTTCGCGCAGATGAAAATACTTTGCATTAGATTCAACGGCCTTAGTACTGATTGTAATTTTTTTTCAACCACGTTATTAAGAAATTTATTGTTATCAGACGCCATACTTTGCATTCTCCACTATAAAAACAGGATTTATGGTTGATTTTCAACAAAGTTTCAAATAGGAAAACATGTCACTCGGAAGGTTGACATTACGATGTCGAAAATTAAAGTTAATCGCCTAATCGACTATCGGATTAGTTAACTAATACTCTATATTTTAGTCTAGTTCTATATTTTAGTATCCTGTTCCATGTCATTCAAATTGTTGTTTGTAATAATATTTAATGGGCCTCTAAGTGGAACTGAAAATATTTTATAATTTATTAAAGTGCCTAACATGAATGTTTGCCATGACAGATTAACTGTCTAACATCTATCTTTCGTTACAATCATCATTATTCACTGATACTTCAACCATTTATCAACCTGTACCCTAATTGCCTAATACACGATCAATTCATAGCTTCACAAATTCGAAAAAACTTCGACAACGTAAATAACGCAATGAATGTTCTTGAACTGTCAAAATGAAACTGATTAGTCGTAATCGTTTACGAAAATAGGTATGTTACGTAATTAGATAGCTGATTTATCATTGCAGCAGCAGGTACGATTTAGTCAGGTATGGTATGGGGGGCATTTCAATGATCCAAGATGTGATTATGGGGCTTTAGCTTAAACGATGCCTCACGATCTTAAACTATATCTTGATAATTCTTTAGACCTGACTTGGTTTCCGTTCGTCTTTTTCGGGTGACCACTGAAAATAAGCGCTGTGCTGTGATAAATGATAAATGATTTTATTTCTGTAAGTGGGTTTGGACAAAACACTTTTACACGTCAATCATATTTTTTAAACTAGATGAGGTCGGCGTTTCCTATCTGACTGCTCCGAGAAGAAAGGCCGAAACAAACTCAGAGGTCACAGTCTCTTTTAAAGTCCAGACATAATCTTGGTCAGATCATGTGAAGATCATGTAGATTGGTGTCTGAGATGGTCTTTTGAGGAAAGAACCACACAGATTGAGAGGACCTGTCCAGTCAGTGCACGCATTTGTCAGTGACCATGCAGCTCAACTCAGGGTTTAAGGAGCTCAACGATTCGACGAACAATACCAAAGAAAGGACGTTTGGGTAGGCCGCATAAATTACTCAAGCTGCCATGTGGGTCTCCATAGCACAGCATCATGGTGAGTGGAAGCCTTCTTGTCACAGTCATTACGTGCCAGCAGCTGCCGACTATTTCTGTTTTGTACTTGTTATTGTATTCTTATCGTTTTGGTATTGTTATGTTGTCGTTATCTACTCGAGTTTATTATCTTTTTTTTATGCACGTGTGTTCTGTGACAAATAAACTTATTTTTCTTTCTTTCTTTCTTTCTATAAACCTATAGAAAATGTATGGAGACCAGGTGACGCGGCAGAAATGCCGCGTGCGGTGTTGTTCGGAACCATACCTTAAGGTGGAACTAGTTGATATTTTTCTTTACTTATTTCGGGTGGGTTTTACGCCACGGTTTGACATTGTACATCCAAAATTTTGTCTGTGTGGAAACAGAATAGTAAAATAATAAGCCATTAAAAAGTTAGGAGCAAACAAAGATTCGTTTTTGTTGCTAATTTTAACGCAACTTTGGGGGTAAATAAGTAATAAAAGAATAGTAAAATCACCAAAACATAGACAGCACCGACAAAGCACAATTATCGAAAACTTCAATAAACTTTATTTGTAATTGATTTATGCAGTAGTTTTTTCATAAAACTCCAAAGGACTTTTTCTAAAATATGTAGTTCGAAACGGTGTCTGTGTGTGTGCAAACTAGACGTTGTGCATGTAGACCAGCTTCTAATTGCTCATCAGTGATACTATCTCTATTGGACACGATCCCAGATGAGACAGCGTGCTTTTTGGCCATACCCACCAGTGACTTTGAGCCCGTGACTAGGGTAACCATAACGCGTGAGCGTATAACATCTATTACAATACTCTATGGGGCAAACATCACACACACAACACACATTTATCCCCCAACTTATTCCATCCTTTGGCAAATGACATTATGTTTGTCAATCGTGTGTAGGTAATGTATGGATCGCAAAAGAAAGTAAACAATCTATTAAAGTTAAAAGGTTAGCAATATACATTTTTTATGATAGTCCATACATTTGTAAGTGGTAGGTGGCTAAGCAGATACGCGAACTTTTTAGGGTGACAGACAGGTGAAAAAGTCAGCGAGCCATGTACGCGTACTTGTTTGCTCGTGTGTCCAACTGCCAGTTTGCATATCGATTGAAATGATGTTTATTTCTATAGCTAGATTTTTTAAGACACTTTTACAGTTTAATATTTTAAAACTAGATGGCGCCGGCATTTCTTTGCCGACTGGTCCCTGACAAGAAATGCCGAAATAAATTCAGATTTGACGTCTCTCGACTTGCTAACTCTGTGACGAATACCTTATGATCTGAATTATGAATAGTCTAAATGAATAGGATCGTAGAAGGTGGCAGGCAGTCTGTTAGTTACATTTTTGTCCGTATATTGTACTTTTGCCAGCGGCTTCGCCCGCGTCCATGTCGGAAATTATCCCACGGGATAAAAAGTATCCTATGTCCTATTTTAGGTCATGGATTACCGTGAAAGCGTATCATACAAACAAACAAACTCATCTTCGCATTTATAATATTAGTTAGAATTAGGATTTAGCCACAGAGTTATTACAAACATAGAAAAGCTATAAGAAATTAGTTTACCGATGTACAAGTAAGTAGGTAGTCAAACCATCTTCAACCTATGCTTTTATCCAACATTATCTAATCATTGTAATGATGCGTTACACATAAAATCAAGAACTACAATCAGCTGTGAATAATTTACAACTCAGCCAGTATTTGTGCTAAATATTTATATTTCATAGAAAAGCAAACTGTAATAGTATTACGGCGTAATGAGTAAGAAGTCCCATCAAACACATTGGTAGCGCAGCGTCTACATAGAACAGGCCACACGCGGTCATCTTTGTCAACCTGCGATTTTCTCTTAAAACGTTCTTGCAAAGTCTTTCTTCATGTTCTGTAAGGAAAGTTCTTCTATCAAAGGATTTGAAATGTGACCGAGAAGTTGAAACTTTATTTTAGGAAAATATTCTATACTCTGTTTGTAAAAAGTAAGTAAATAGTTTTTATCTTGTTTTAGACACAAACTCTTATGAATTTCTTCAACTGTCGATAGATATATTATTTCTTCATTTGGTTTTGGACTAAACCCGCATATATGCGAGAATGTATTTATTATATTGAAGGGGAGAGCAGTTTTATGCACTTATATGCTTACTTGTATAGTTCGTTTTCTTCAAACGCTGTATGCAAGCCATCCCAGCTTTTTCAACAGCGATATTGAATTTCTCGCAATAAAAACAATGTAGTGTAACTTGTAGAAGGTCCTTTACAATACCTATCATTGACACAATGCTCAATGCTAAACTCGAGGTGGAAACCTAAAAAAAGTGACATATTGGTAAACCATAATTCTGGGCAGACTCAATTTAGATTGCCACCGACACGCTAAGGAGGAGAATATTGGTAAACCAGCCTATATTGCAGTCCACTAAATATAGACCTCTCTCAGCTAGGGAGCATAGCAGGCGACGCCTGTCTATCCGCCCTCTACTCTCAGAAACTAAGATATTTAATTGACTCAGGCGTGACTTAGCGGAAATCCATTATAAAATACAATAGATGACGTATATTTAGTAACCTAATCCGCTTAACTGTTCTTGAAGAGTCATAAAAAACCCTGTGAAAAATCGACACGTGTTTCACCTCTCAACGAGGAAATGGGGATCCTGCCGTTTTACCGAAAAGATTTTGCCCAAATTTCACTACCTAAACAAATTTTAGCAACCTTTTTTTATACCAATGTTTGGAATGATTTTAGTACGCACATTTTCATTTGGTCAAATTTTTACTTGGCAGAATATTATCAAGGATAATGTCATTTAGCCATTTGGTCTTTAATCAAATGATTTATTACAGCAAACAATCTTTAGACAATAAACGTTTGGTCAGTTAGTTATGGAACTAGTTAGAGTAGGTTAATAATAAAAAAAAAATGGTTAGGTTAGGTTAAAACTGTAACCTCCTACGCACGAGCCGAGCGAGCGTAGCGAGAGGTGCCGCGGTAGCGGCCGGCGAGTGGCAGAAACGACTAGTTTTTTTTTTTTAATTATGAAAAAAAAACAGGCTACTCGAAACTGAACTAGTTAGACGAGATTAATTATAAAAAAAAATGCTACTAAATAAAAATAAAAAAAATCTCATTTAAAATAAATTAATATTATTATTACCTGTTTAGAATTTGTCCCAAGTGGAAAAGACACCCTTGTAATAAAACGTCTTTATTTTGCGTAAAATTCGTTATTCCAACTGAAATATTTGATTAAATAAAAATTGGTAAAACTACTAGTTGGTAAACAAGTTATTGTTTAAACGTTCACTTGCAAAACATTAGGTTTGCGTTACAATTATTTGGGAAGAGATTTTTTGCTAAGTAATAATTTGGCAAATGAAATTATGCGGAAAATTGTTTGGGAAGTGATAATTTGGCAATTTCTTTTCGATGAAACAAGGGAGACCCGAGGAAATGAAATTGTTTATTCTGTAAATATGATAACGGAATCACTTTTACACGTCATATAAAAAATATTTAAAAATAAGCTAGATGAGATCGGTGATTCCTATCTGACTACTCTGAGAAGAAAGGCCGAAACAAACTCAGAGGTCACAGTCTCTTTTAAAGTCCAGACATGATCTTGGTCAAGCCGTATGAGGACCATGTAGATTAGTGTCTGAAGTGGTCTTTTGAGCAAAGAACCACACAGATTTGAGTGGACATGTCCAGTCAGTGCAAGCATTTGTCAGTAATCGTTGAGCTCAACTCAGAACTTAAGGAGCTCAACTCAACGAACAATCCCAAAGAAAGGGTATTTCGCATCCACAGGATGACGATTGACTTATTGCAAACCCGGACCCGACCTTCTTTTTTGTCAAAAACTAGTTTCTTGTTTCGAGTATCGGTCCTGTAATAAACGTGTAGTAATTCTTACTTCGCCGTGTGATCGAACTTGCATTTTTATCATTTGTAGCAGAAGCTCAAAAAAACATAAATTGCGACAGAATGCATTGAACGTGCGAAGTAGAACCTGAAAAAAAAAGTAGTTTTCTGTAGTATTCTGTATTATAGATTTTCAATATGAGCTCTTTAATAAAATGCCCCTTCCTCAGAAATATTGAACCACTTAATAATGCGATTATTTTCACACACTTTTTTTTCAACATACCAGCACTTGGGATACAGTCTTGTACTCATCAAAAGTTTTTAAGATATTTTGATACGTTTCAAACAACTTCATACAATATATTTCATCATTTTCCTGTGCATTATTCATAATGTAGACATTTTTAATCCATACTTCGAGATACTTTATCAACAATATAAGAACTCGAACAGCATAAATATAATCAATCTCAAAACCAATAAATACCACTTCAAGAAGAAATTTCATTAATGTAAAGAAATGATACGTTACACCAAAAATAATAAAAGTCATACAAATGCAAAAAACAGTTGATACCAAGATCCAATTCCACAAAATAAAACTTCGAACACTCTTACTAAAATCGATGTTATTATGTATCATCTGGATCAGCACAATGATCATGACGTTGTTATGGCTATAAACGATATTAAGAACAAATGTTAATACAAAACCAAGACCACGAGAGGTGGGTAAGAAAAATGAAAGAAATAACATGACAAGAACATTGCCGTCATGGATAAAACTATGGATATCTTGGAGATATACTCGATAAATAGTCGCTGCAACTATAAAACAAACACAAAGGAATCGTAGAAAGAAGAATTTCTTTTCACTTGGAGAAATATAGTTATCCCGTATGCGGTATTTTGAAGAGAAAAATAGAGTCAAGAGAAAGTTAAACGGATAAAACATTCTTTGGACTTCTTTTCCTAGACGATTATTGACTAATATTTCTGCTAGGTAAGATAGGGCCATGACTTAATGTTTTTTAAACAATAACGCAACAACACCTCCAGCTTATGCCAACGCTTGGTAGATATTAAATGTTCAATGTTGATTCATGATATAGTAAATGTTCGATGTTGATTCATGATTATAATAAAACTAAATTACTATTAATGTGCTCAATGTACCTACTGTAAACTTACTGTAATTTTCTTAAGAGGCAAGCAAACAATATGGAACTGGATTAGTTTAGTTTATGAACGAAAATACTTCCTTACTCATGATTCTGACATACAACGGTAACACTGAAAGTTTTTAGAACTGGCTGGTTAGAAAAAATCCAATGAAAAAATAATTTTTATTTCGAATTTAGAACTCTTTGGAAACCTGATGATGTTTATTAAATCCTATAAATTGGTGACAATTTGAAAAGGGCATGTAGTGGGTCAAAATCAATTTAACGCGAGAAATTTTCGTCTATTATATTTTGTAACGACTTTCGTTGTAGTCAACAACAAAGTTATGATAGACTTCGATTAGCCTTTTATGGTGAAGCCCCATCACGTGCCACTGTTTATAACTCGTTCAATGAGTTTAAGCGTGGTCGTCGGAATCTTACTGATGACCTACCTGCAACGGCGACAACTGATAACATCATTACTGTGCGGCGTAGGATAGCAGCTGATAAGAGAGTGACCTAACAACAGATTTGGGCAAGCTTAGGCATTGGTATGAGTTAGGTGCAAAAAGCTATCATGAGCATTTAACCGTCAGGAAGCTATGTACTAGATGAATACACCATAATTTGACCCAAGACCAAAAACGACGTGAAATGGCGTGAATGTTTGGTCCGTAACTCAATGGTTCTATCGAAAACGACGTTGCTTAGAAAGGAATGGAGAATATTTGGAAAAACAGTAAAGCAACTTAATGCTTCATTCAGTTTTGTATTATCTAAGGAGTGTGTCCCACGTTCTTGCAGTACTTGAAATAATTAAACATATTTGTCACGCTAAGTAGTTTTATGTTGAATATTCTAGAAAACGATGTTAAGTACTAATGTATTCATTCGTCCTTGTCTTTTCTTTTTGACTATTCGTATCTTTCATTTTTTAAATGTTGCTGTTAGTCTCTAATTTGAAAAGTACTTACTTACTTCCTTAGACCATAATGATCACAATCTGTGGTCGGTACCGTGAACTGCAGGCCTAGCCAAGTTACAAACGTTTCGTATCGAATCTCTTTGTACGAGCTCAATCGTTAACGCCTTAGCGTAAGCGATTTTAGAAACAGATAAGTTGATAGCCAAGTTGACACGACTGATTCGATCGCTTGTTCTACAACGTCTTTAGAAAAACCTATACTTTAGTCTATGGTGAGCGTTACTACAAACGTCAAATTCATAGCTGTGTACTTTGTGCGCGGGCAGATAATTGTTCAAAATGATAAAAACGTAAATGAAATAAGGTAAAGTTCTTCTTATAATTGGTGTAATATAATATCACAGTGCGGAATGTTATTTTAAACGTAACTGTGTCTCGAAATGTTATGATTATGATCATAACATTTCGAGAAAGACCATTTCAGACACTGATCTAAATGGTCCTCTTATAGCCTGACCAAGATTATATCTGGACTTTAAAAGAGACTGCGACCTCTGAGTTTGTTTCGGCATTTCTTCACAGACACTAGTCAGACAGGAAACGCCGAACTCATCTAACTTATGATAAAAAAAAAATTATATGACGTGTAAAAGTGATTCCGGTATCGTATTTACAGAATAAAAACATTCATTTTCTTTCATTTCGCCAAAAAAAAAAACGGGTTTTGTCGAACTGTATAATTTTTCTGCCGCTACTAATACTACTACTAGTATAGAAAAAAAATTGCAGTGGCTAGGCTTTGCGGCTTTCCACGCATTGCGCATTTTTGAATGTAGAAGAATCACGACCGGTTTCTTATGGGTATGCGGCCAAGACCGGAGAAAGACAAGCTTTTTACGCGTGATCTTCAGAAACCACACTGGCTACAGCAGTGGAATTGGCAGAGAGCGTATACAGCGCACGCAAGGTAGCAGCAGCATCGTCGGCGGCAGCAGAACATATGACACCGTCGAGTGAGCCGTTGTTCATAATCGAAACAAACTCAAAAGAATCAAGCGCTAACACTGAAAAGTGTTCACTTTACGGCTACAAAAACCACAAAACGTCTAAGTGTCGGTTTGCAACTTACATAAGAAATGTAACGTAAAACGCCACCTACGCAGAATGTGCAAAAATAATAATTTCATAGGAACTGGCGGGTCGGGCGCGTGACGATGACGGTAAGACAAAAAATATGTTCATTCAGAGGTGAACTGACTTTAGCCGTCTTATTACAAAAAACTGAATAAGTAATGGTTTAAACCAAGACTAAAAGGTCTTGGATTGTTACGGTAACAAAGCTAGTACCAGCCTCAAAATGTGTCCCGATTACAAAACGAAGACCAATCGAGGATCAGTTAGTACCAAAGAAGGTTCATAGTTCAAATAATATCCACAGATAAGAAACAATAATGGCATTCTTTCATTCGTTCACGCAGGCTTTATTTGAAGCAACGTTCTGTTTCTCTAAATGCTGATATTGTAATAACACTTGAAATGCTTAAATAATTATTTATCAATACCAAAATATGTCCTAAATTGTTCTTTGTTTAGGTTACAATATATTGAACAAGCAAAAATTGTACTTTTGATGCGCTTTTTATAATATAAAGTTGTCATTCTTTTTTAACACATCTGTTGAGGATTTTTTGTGAACGAAACGTTAGTTGGCAAAAAGCTGTCAAGTTGACTGAATAAACGTGAGTGACGTTTTTCTTGGGAAAAACGACTCGAAAGGACCTATTTTATTAATAATAATTCCTGAATATTATCAATTCCACTAATAGAACCTGAAATATCCATTAACAAATATCCAGAGATTCGGCAACGGACGCTGGGCGCTCGTGAGCTTGCTAGACAACATCTAGCGTGAAGTGCAGCGACTTACATACGGCGGCGGCGCGTGTAATTTTAAACGCATGTTTATGTTACGTCCTTTACATATTAATAAATAAATGCACTTCTTATTTGTATTCATTGTTCTTAATATACCTAACTGTAAAGCTCAATACACACACAAGGCGGGTGCGTATCGTGCGCGGGCCGGTACGGTACGGTGAGACGCTACGGCGTCGGACGGTGGTACGCCACCGTAACGTACCGAACGGGCGTTCAAACTACCGTTCTTGGATCGCGACGCTGCACGCTGTTACGACCAGAGGTACGGTACAGACAAAAAACAAATTTCTTATATAGTTTGTATAGCATTTAATGAAGAAAATCCATTTCTATTCATTTACAATTGACCCCCATCAGCATTTACTTTCTTTACTCTTACATTCATTGTAGGTATTGGTCCAATTACTGTTGGAAAATTAGCAATACTGGGAAACTTCCTAATGCTTTCCTCATGTTTATTTAGAGTAATATGAATTTTTATAAATCTTCAGAACATCTGCTACCTGTTTACATGTTTTGTTGACAACTGGTTGAGACACACCATGTAAATCAGCTGTATCGTCTTGAATCTACGAATAAATCAATAATATTAGTATATTATTTGGATTTTGTCTAAAATGTTAGGTTAGCATTGACCAAGGCTAGGTACTTACATACTTAATGGCGAGCCCAGTTGCGTAATGTGCAAACCACTTGCACTTCAGGATTCAATGGGCATCCTCGAGGGTTGTGGGATAAATCCTCACGTAAAACATCCACAATTTTTTCTCCAAAATGTTTTGTGAACCTATTCATTCTAAAATCTTCGTCACTCAATTCAAAAGGATTTACACGATGACGATGTCTGTAAGACCTCCGAGACGTTTCCAGCATATCCAAATCTTCCAAATCCATCAAGTCAATCATATTAATAGAATTTTTAACGATTTTTATATAAATTGACAAACAATGATAATCAACGCAAACGTCAAATAAATTAGTACCAAAGATAAACTAGGGGACTTGGCGGACTAACTTTAGTACCATAAATAGTTCTGAAACTAGTGATAAACTTCATTTTATAATAACGTTTTATTTAGTTATGGTACTAAAGCTAGTACTAATCCCAGTACCAAATTTAGACCATGTTTTGGAATAAGACGGTAAGAGTTTCGATTCAAAGTATTAAGGTGAAATTCAAAGAAGATACCGGATCGGCTTAACTCAGATTTGAGGACTCTCTACTGTCTGACTCTGTAACGAATGCCTTATAATCTGAATTATGAATAGTCTAAATTAATAGGATCGTAATAGGTGGCGTTACGTTTGTTTATGTATGTACATAATATGTATATGAATAGTCTTAAATTTTTGTCCGTATATTGTACCAGCTTTTGACAACGGCTTCGCCCGCGTCCTTGTCAGAAATTTTCCCACGGGAACGTACTAACGAGATAAAAGTATCTTATGTCTTATTCCAGGTTATGGTCTACTCGTGTTAAATTTCATCCAAATCCGTTCAGCTGTTTTAGGGTGAAAGCGTAACATACAAACTCTCCTTCGCATTTAATTAGTGAGGATTAGGATTTAGCCACAGAGTTATTACAAACACATAGAAAAGCTATAAGAAACTAGTTTACTGATGTAAAAGTAAGTATTGACATCATTTTCGCCCTATGCTTTTATGCAACATTATCTATTAATTGTAATGAAACGTTACACATAAAATCAAGGACTACAATCAGCTGTGAATATTTTAAAAGTCAGCCAGTATTATGCTAAATACATATTTCATAGAAAAGCAAACTGTAATAGTATTACGGCATAATTAGTAAGAAGTCCCATCAAACACATTGGTAGCGCAGCGTCTACATAGAAAAGGCCACACGCGGTCATCTTTGTGAACCTTCGATTTTCTCTTAAAACGTTCTTGCAAAGTCTTTCTTCATGTTCTGTAAGGAAAGTTCTTCTATCAAAGGATTTGAAATGTGACCGAGAAGTTGAAACTTAGTAGAAACTTTATTTTAGGAAAATATTCTATATTCTGTTTGTAAAAAGTAAGTAAATCGTTTTTATCTTGTTTTAGACACAAACTCTTATGAGTTTCTTCAACTGTCGATAAATATATTATTTCTTCATTTGGTTTTGGACTAAACCCGCATAATGCGAGAATGTATTATATTGAAGGGGAGAGCAGTTTTATGCACTTATATGCTTACTTGAATAGTTCGTTTTCTTCAAACGCTGTATGCAAGCCATCCCAGCTTTTTCAACAGCGATATTGAATTTCTCGCAATAAAAACAATGTAGTGTTACTTGTAGAAGGTCCTTTACAATACCTATCATTGACACAATGCTCAATGCTATACTCGAGGCGGAAACCTAAAAAAAAGTGACATATTGGTAAACCATAATTTCTGGGCAGACTCAATTTAGATTGCCACCGACACGCTAAGGAGGAGAATATTGGTAAACCAGCGTATATTGCAGTTCACTAAATATAGACCTCTCTCAGCTAGGGAGCATAGCAGGATACGCCTGTCAATCCGCCCTCTACTCTCAAAAACTAAGATAGTTAATTGATTCAGGCGTGACTTTGCGGAAATTCATTATAAAATACAATAAATGACGTATATTTAGTAACCTAATCCGCTTAACTGTTCTTAAAGAGTCGTAAAGAACCCTGTGAGAAAAATACGTGTTTTACCTCTCAACGAGAAAATGAAATAAAATGAAATGAAATTGTTTATTCTGTAAATAGGATATCGGAATCACTTTTACACGTCATATAAAAAATATGCTAGTTGAGGTCGGTGTTTCCTATCTGACTACTCTGAGAAGAAATGAACTCAGAGGTCGCAGTCTCTTTTAAAGTCCAGACATAATCTTGGTCAAGCCATATGAGGACCATGTAGATTAGTGTCTGAAATGGCCTTTTGCGGAAAGAACCACACAGATTTGAGTGGACCTGTCCAGTCAGTGCAAGTATTTGTCAGTAATCGTGGAGCTGAACTCAGAACTTAAGGAGCTCAACTCGACGAACAATACCAAAGAAAGGGTATTTGGCATCCACAGGATGACGATTGACGTATTGCAAACCCGGACCCGACCTCCTTTTTTCTCAAAAACTAGTTTGTTGTTTCGAGTATCGGCCCTGTAATAAACGTATAGTAATTCTTACTTCGCCGTGTGATCGAACTTGCATTTTTATCATTTGTAGCAGAAGCTCAAAAAAACATAAATTGCGACAGAATACATTAAACGTGCGAAGTAGAACCTGAAAAAAAACTAGTTTTAGTTAGTATTCTGTATTATATATTTTCAATATGAGCTCTTTAATAAAATGCCCCTTCCTCAGAAATATTGAACCACTGCGATAATGCGATAATTTTCACACACTTTTTTTTTCAACATACCAGCACTTGGGATACAGTCTTGTACTCATCAAAAGTTTTTAAGATATTTTGATACGTTTCAAACAACTTCATACAATATATTTCATCATTTTCCTGTGCACTATTCATAATGTGGACATTTTGAATCCATCCTTCGAGATACTTTATCAACAATATAAGAACTCGAACAGCATAAATATAATCAATCTCAAAACTAATAAATACCACTTCAAGAAGAAATTTCATTAATGGGAAGAAATAAGACGTTTCACCAAAGATAATAAAAGACATACAAATGCAAAAAACAGTTGATACCAAGATCCAATTCCACAAAATAAAACTTCGAACACTCTTACTAAAATCGATGTTATTATGTATAATTTGGATCAGCACAATGATCATGACGTTGTTTTGGCTATAAACGATATTAAGAACAAAGGTTATTACAAAACCAAGACCACGAGAGGTGGGTAAGAAAAATGAAAGAAATAACACCACACGAACATTGCCGTCATGGATAAAACGATGGATATCTTGAGAATATACTCGATAAATAGTCGCTGCAACTATAAAACAAACACAAAGGAATCGTAGAAAGAAGAACTTCTTTTCACTTGGAGTAATATAGTTATCCTTTATGCGGTATTTTGAAGAGAAAAATAGAGTCAGGAGAAAGTTGAACGGATAAAACATTCTTTGGACTTCTTTTCCTAGACGATTATTGACTAATATTTCTGCTGGGTCAGATGGGGCCATGACTTAATTTTTTTAAAACAACGACGCAACAACATCTCCAGCTTATGCCAACGCTTGGTAGATAGTAAATGTTCGACGTGGATTCATGATTATAATAAAACGAAATTACTATTAATGTGCTTAATGTACCTACTGTAAACTTACTGTAATTTTCTTTTAAGAGGCAGGCAAACAATATGGAATTGGAATAGTTTAGTTTATGAACAAAAATACTTCCTTACTCATGATTCTGACATACAACAGTAGCACTGAAAGCTTTTCGAACTGGCTGGTTAGAAAAAATCCAATGAAAAAATAATTTTTATTTCGAATTTAGAACTCTTTGGTAACCCGATGATGTTTATTAAATCCTATAAATTGGCGACAATTTGAAAAGGGCGTGTAGTGCGTCAAAATGAATTTAACGCGAGAAATGTTTCTATTATATTTTGTAACGACTTTCGTTGTAGTCAACAACAAAGTTATGATAGACTTCGATTAGCCTTTTATGATGAAGCCCCATCACGTGCCACTGTTAATAACTCGTTCAATGAGTTTAAGCGTGGTCGTAGGAATCTTACTGATGACCTACTTGAGGAACATCCTGCAATGGCGACAACTGACGACAACATCATTACAGTTCGGCGCAGGATAGAAGCTGATAAGAGAGTGACCTAGTAACAGATTTGGGCAAGCTTAGGCATTGGTTAGGTGCAAAAAACTATCATGAGCATTTAACCGTCAGGAAGCTATGTACTAGATGAATACCCCATCATTTGACCAAAGACCAAAAACGCCGTGAAACGGCGTGAACCTTTGGTCCGTAACTCATTGGTTCCATCGAAAACGACGTTGCTTAGAAAGGAATGGAGAATATTTCGAAAAACAGTAAAGCAACTTAATGCTTCATTCAGTTTATTATCTATGGAGTTTCAGTGTGTCCCACGTACTTGCAGTACTTGAAATAATTAAACATATTTGTCACGCTAAGTAGTTTTATGTTGAATATTTTAGAAAACGATGTTTAGTACTAATGTATTCATTCGTCCTTTTCTTTTTGACTATTCGTTATCTTTCATTTTTTTTATGTTGCTGTTAGTCTCTAATTAGAAAAGTACTTACTTACTTCCTTAGACCATAATGATCACAATCTGTGGTCGGTACCGTGAACTGCAGGCCTAACCAAGTTACAAACGTTTCGTATCGAATCTCTTTGTACGAGCTCAATCGTTAACGCCTTAGCGTAAGCGATTTTAGAAACAGATAAGTTGGTATCCAAGTTGACCCGACTAATTCGATCGCTCGTTCTACAACGTCTTTAGAAAAAACCTATACTTTAGTCTATGGTGAGCGTTACTATAAACGTCAAATTCATATTTGTGTACTTTGTGCGCGGGCAGATAATTGTTTCAAAATAATAAAAACGTAAGCGAAATAAAGTTCTTCTTATAATTGGTGTAATATAATATCACAGTGCGGAATGTTATTTTAAACGTAACTGTGTCTCGAAATGTTATGATTATGATCATAACATTTCGAGAAAGACCATTTCAGACACTGATCTAAATGGTCCTCTTATAGCCTGACCAAGATATATCTGGACTTTAAAAGAGACTGCGACCTCTGAGTTTGTTTCGGCATTTCTTCACAGACACTAGTCAGATAGGAAACGCCGAACTCATCTAGCTTATGTTTAATATTTTTTTATATGACGTGTAAAAGTGATTCCGGTATCGTATTTACAGAATAAAAACATTCATTTTCTTTCATTTCGCCAAAAAAAAAACGGGTTTTGTCGAACTGTATAATTTTTCTGCCGCTACGAATACTACTAATACTACTACTAGTATAGAAAAAAAATTGCAGTGGGCTTCTAGGCTTTGCGGCTGACCACGCATTGCGCATTTTTGAATGTAGAAGAAGCGCGACCGGTTTCTTATGGGTATGCGGCCAAGACCGGAGAAAGACAAGCTTTTTACGCGTGATCTTCAGAAACCACACTGGCTACAGCAGTGGAATTGGCAGAGAGCGTATACAGCGCACGCAAGGTAGCAGCAGCATCGTCGTCGGCAGCAGAACATAAATGACACCGTCGAGTGAGCCGTTGTTCATAATCGAAACAAACTCAAAAGAATCAAGCGCTAACACCGAAAAGTGTTCACTTTACGGCTACAAAAACCACAAAACGTCTAAGTGTCGGTTTGCAACTTATATAAGAAATGTAACGTAAAACGCCACCTACGCAGAATGTGCAAAAATAATAATTTCATAGGAACTGGCGGGTCGGGCGCGTGACGATGACGGTAAGACAAAAAAATATGTTCATTCAGAGGTGAACTGACTTTAGGAGTTTCGATTCAAAGTATTAAGGTGAAATTCAAAGAAGATACCGGATCGGCTAAACTCAGATTTGAGGACTCACTACTGTCTGACTCTGTAACGAATGCCTTTTTTTTTTTTTTTTTTTTGGGTGGGAAATCATCAAATGACTCCTCCCGCTCTGGGCAGAGCGAGAGGGAGTGTCAGACTTTTACTGACTAAAACCCACCCGTGTTCCTTCCGTTGCCTATGTGCTGGGGCCGCGATATCCCTTTCAGACAAACCCGCGACCCCAGCAGGCATTGGTCCATCCGGACCCCGTCAGTTGTTGCTGACATCCCTTTGAGGCGCGCGTGGAACACAACGCGCCGTCGACCCGGGCCTGGTCCATATCGGACGGCGAGCTGCGCATCGCTCACCGTCCACAGGCCCGCGCCTACGGTAGCCGGAAGTCAGCTTGTGACTCCCGACGCCCGGGGCGTCTCCTGCGGCGACTAGGGGCGCGAGGGCGTGCAGCTTGAATCTCCCTCGCGCGCTCCGCCTCCTCCTTCGCGAGCATAACTGCTTCGCAGAAGGAGGTGACGGCCTCCCATGCACTCTCGCTCCGGACCATGGCCTGAACCAGGGCCGGACGCGAGAGATCGCCGCCGCCGATCGCCTCCGTGAGGACACGGCGGTGCTCCGCCCAAGCAGGGCAGACCTCCACCGTATGCTCCACCGTGTCCTCCGGGCGATCCACACCCGGGCGTTTCCTCCCGCCTCATCCTGAACAGGAACCTCCCGAAACAACCGTGTCCGGTGAGGACCTGCATCAGGCGGAAGGTGAGGACGCCGTGGCGCCTCCCTAGCCACTCCTCAAAGCGGAGTCTTACCGCCGCAATTGTGGCGTGCCCAGCGCTGGGTTGCGACAGTCGCATACTGCATGCCGCCATGAGATCCCGCCGGAGCTCTGTCCGCTGTGCCGCGATTTGTTGCGGCAGCGGAGTTATACCCCGACGTTTCGCCTCCTCGCGCAACTCCCACATGCGCACGAGGACCTTCGCCTCCAGATCCCATGGCGGTAGTCCGGCAAGGATGCTCGCTGCCTCGCGGGAGACCGTGCGGTATCCCCGGACCAGCCTAATAGCCATGACCCTTTGGGACGCGTTCAACCGCTGGGCCGGTCGCAGCCTCAATGAACGCGCCCACACCGGTGCCCCGTAAAGGGCCATGGACCGCACGACCCCCGCGTAGAGCCTCCGGCAGGAGGCGTTTGGACCCCCTAGGTTGGGCAGAAGCCGCTTCAAATCACCCCCAGCCCTATCCAGTTTGGGAGCCAAACGTTGGAAGTGCTCCACAAAGTTCCACCGGGTGTCGAGGACGAGTCCCAGGTACTTCATCGTCGACTCGACACCGATGTGAACCCCTCCTGCCGTAATCTGGGAACCCGACAGTGGCGCGTTCCGAGGACCATAAAAACACATGGCCTCGGACTTGTGCAAGGCCACCTCGAGTCCCAGTTGCCGGATCCTATCGAAAATTGTTGCAACCCAACGTGTCGCCAGTTCGGCCGCCGCCTCATGCGACCTCCCCTGCACCAGGACCAGCGTGTCGTCAGCGTAGCAGACTACGCTGACGCCGCTAGGGAGGTCGGCGCGCAGCACCCAGTCGTAGCCGATGTCCCACAGATGCGGCCCCAGGACCGATCCCTGCGGGACACCGCAAGACATCTCTCGCCGGTTCCACTCTCCGTGGTGACCGGGGTAGGTGACGGCCCTGTCCGTCAGATAGGCCTCGACCACTCGACAGAGGTAGGTCGGCATCCGGTGATACCGGAGTGCCTCCCTAATGCAACTCCAGGGCAGGGTATTGAACGCATTGGCGATGTCAAGAGACACCGCCAAGACTACCCCACCCCGGGCAACAGCATCCCCCGTCGTGAGGGCTCGAACGCGCATGATGGCATCCACCGTGGAGCGCCCCTTGCGGAAACCAAACTGGCTGTCCGCCAAATCCGGCCCTACTCGCACCAGCCGCCCGACAAGGCGGTCCGCAATAACTCTTTCGAAGAGCTTGCCCACCTCGTCGAGCACTACGATGGGCCGGTAAGCGGACGGAGAGTCCGCTGGGCGCCCCGGCTTCTTAATGAGGACCAGTTTCCCCGTCTTCCAACGAAGTGGGAACTGGCCCCTCTCCAAGCATGCGCTTAGGAGCCCCCTAAGTCGAGGCCCGAGAGCCTCTAAGGCCAGGACCCAGGCTTTTCCAGGTAAGCCGTCGGGTCCTGGGGCGGTATTTTTGGCACTCAGCCTACGTACCGCCACTCTCAAATCTACCTCGGTCACCTCCGTAGATTCGTCGTCGTCGTCACTGGTGTTGACCGCATCGGGCACCGCAGGAGGCGGAGCCATGGGCGGGGGAGTATGTTCCCCTCGCGAAGGGAACAGAGCGCTCACCACGTCCTCCACGAGCTGGGACCGGAGACTCTGCGTCAGCGGGGGAGCCCATGGGCGGAGTTGATCTCTCACCCGTTTGTATGGGCGTCCCCACGGGTCTCTGTTCAGAGTCTCCAGCGACTCCTTGCGGGCCACTCCTCTGGCCCGCTCGATCTCCGCTCGGAGGGCGGTCTTCGCCGCTCTGTACCCTTCGCACAGCTCCGCCTTAATGGCTTCCGTATCCGGAGGGCGGATACGGAACCTGCGGTGCCTGGAGTACCGGTGGCGCGCATCGACGCACGTCGCGCGTAAAGCGCTAAGCTCACGCGACCACCAGTACACCTGGCGCCGAGCACGTCCGGGCTGGACCCGGGGCATAGCCACGTCACAAATTTCGGACATGGCCTTCCGGAACCACTCCGTCTCGTCATTGATGTCGGCAGGCCTGTTCGGTGATGACACCCAGGCCTGCACGATCGAGGCTTCCAGGAGAAGCTCCCGGTCCAGCTGCTTCAGCGCCCACCGCGGACCACTCGGGGTCTGTCTGACCGGCGTGCCCGAGGTCTGGGCGGAGACGTCAAACCGGATATACCGGTGATCGGAAAAGGTCTCCACCCCCTCCATGACGCGCCAGTCGATGACACGTGGCGACAGAGCGGGGCTGGCGAACGAGATGTCCACCACTGATTCACCCCGCATCCGCACACACGTGGGGACAGAACCCCGGTTTAGGACGACCAGGCCCGTCTCAAGAGCCCAGTCCTCCACCATCCTGCCCCGTGTGTCCGTACACCGGGAACCCCAAGCCACGTTCTTGGCATTGAAGTCCCCGAGGACGATCACGGGGAGGGGATGGTACCCGACGACGACGACTCTCAACTCCCCAAGGGAGTTGTGGAACTCGGCGAGAGTTCGGCTCGGGGTGAAGTACGCTCCTACTACGACAATCTCCCCGAACCGTGCTGCCACGCAACCCGGTCCCCTCTTGACGGCCGCGAGGGACGGGGTACCGGTGGCGGCCGACGAAATTATGGTCACTGAGCCGCTCAGGTCCTCCACCTAGTGATCCCTGGGCGGGACAAAGTACGGCTCAGCGACCACGGCGTTGTTAATCGGCCACTGCGCCATGCTCTGGAGCAACAGATCCTGAGCGGCGGTGCAGTGGTTGATGTTCGCCTGGAGGAGGCGTAATGGGGCCATCAATGGCAGTCCATTTGAGCTTCCTCCTGGGCCCCCTTTGATAGTCCTGCCGCGGTGTTAGCGGTGACGACGCCGGTAGAGGCGGCAACGGCGGTGGCAATGGTGGCGGCTGCGGCGGTGACGGCGGTGGCAGAAGGCTTGCCCTTGCCCCTGGATTTGGCAGGTGGAGCGCAGGCCTTGCTCCCAGCCCGGTCATCGGCCGGCTTGCCAGCCGCCGCACATGCATAACAGTGCGGCGTGGTATTGCACGAGCCGGCCTTGTGACCGGGCCGACCACAGCGGAAGCACTCCTCGCTGCGGTCCACCTCCGAGGTGCATTGTGCTCCCACGTGGTGCCACCCGGCAGTGGAAGCACCTCAGTGGTCTGGGCTCCAGCAGCTTCACCTGCGCGGACACCCAGCCCACCCGGAGCCTTTGGCCCTCCCCGGCAATTTTTTGGACCGCCGACACGGGGCAGCTCACCGTCACGGTTTGCATGCCCGTTGTGTCAGGACGGATGGTGCCCGCCCTCACCTGCTCGGCAGAGCACCCTCCAGTCCTAGCCACGGCGGCCACTACGTCCTCCGCCGTCACGCAGTCGTCCAGGCCCAGGATGCGCATGTCAGCGCACTTGGTGGGCTTGGAGACTCGGGCCTCCTCCGCATTAAAGGACGCCCTGAGCCTTTCGGCCAGGGCGTCAGCGGTCGGGCCGCTAGCCGCACCGGGGATCTCCAGCATCCGAGCCCCCGTCGCAGTGACCTTCATGCGGAAGCCATCGGTGACGCCGATCTCTTCCAGGTTCACTGCCGCCCACGCCTTGGCGAGCACCTGACGGTAGGTCACGCCCTTCTTCTCCGCTTCCGGCTGTAGTGTGATCGCTACAGCTGCGGACTTCGGGGCGCGGAGCCTAGCCGCGGCGCTACGCTGCTTGCGCTGTTGCCGCCTCTCCTTTTTATTGGCCGCCCTTTTGGCCTTACCCGCCTCCCTTTTCTCCCCGGCTACTTGCCATTCAGCATCGGCCAGAGAGGAATTAGGAGGTGGGGGTGGGGGCGACCGTTCTGCTGCCATGGCCTTCTGTGCAGCTGCTGGCGCAGCCGTCCCGCCCTTTTTGGGCTTGGACGGCGCCGCTTTCGCCGGAGGTGCCGGTTTCGCCGAAAGTGCCGCTTTCGCTGGAGCCGCCGCTTTCGCTGGAGGCGTTGGCTTGGCCGCTGGCTTGGCCGCAGACTTGGCCGCGGACTGAGCCGCAAGCTTGGTCGCGGGCGCGGTCGAAGCAGCCACAGTGGCGGCAAAAGTTGCCGGCCTGCTCGCCGCTAGCGGAGGGCGCAGCACAATTCCCTCCAGTACGGAGAACCGGCTGCTAAAAGCAGCCAGCTCCTTCCGCACCAGGGTCAAAATCCTGTCCTCCGCCGGCAAGGGTGGACCCTGCCCTTGCACCGCTCCGCGCTGCAACACAACGCGGGGGCCGGCTCCACTGAGCCTGGCCAGGTCTGCTCGGAGCTCCACGTTCTCCTTTCGGAGAAGCTCCATAGCGGCCGTCAAACGGCCGACCTCCGCCCGCATCTCGGACAGTACGTCCGACGGAGGCCCGACCTGAAGGGCCCTCGCTGCCACCATAATGGAGGCCGTGGCCGCGGGTATGGCCTTGTCCTTTGAGGACTGCAGCTTCTTCAAGGCCACACTCCTGATGGCGGCTGCTACGACCTCCGCAAACCTGGCCGCTCGCTCCGAATCGGAGCACCCCGCGGCAACTTTGGCGGCCTCGTCGGTCGCCACTCCTCCCCCGGCCCGGTTCGCAACGTCACCAGCCTGCGCCTTCGCGCCCCTTTGACGAACGGTGACCCCCTCCGGCTCTTCACTAGAGGCCCCGGATGAGACCTCGGAGTCGCTCTCCCCGCCGATTCCAGGGGGGGTATCGGGCCGCTTGATGCGACCTCGATTGCCACGCCCTGGTTTCGAGGTCACCGCCACGCGACCTCGGCCTCTCCTTACCGTCGGCACCTTAGCGACCGGCAGGCATTCCTCGCCCGAGGATTGTCCCGCCGATCCTGCGCGGTCCGATCTGTAACGAATGCCTTATAATCTGAATTATGAATAGTCTAAATTAATAGGATCGTAATAGGTGGCGTTACGTTTGTTTATGTATGTACATAATATGTATATGAATAGTCTTAAATTTTTGTCCGTATATTGTACCAGCTTTTGACAACGGCTTCGCCCGCGTCCTTGTCAGAAATTTTCCCACGGGAACGTACTAACGAGATAAAAGTATCTTATGTCTTATTCCAGGTTATGGTCTACTCGTGTTAAATTTCATCCAAATCCGTTCAGCTGTTTTAGGGTGAAAGCGTAACATACAAACATACAAACTCTCCTTCGCATTTAATTAGTGAGGATTAGGATTTAGCCACAGAGTTATTACAAACACATAGAAAAGCTATAAAAAACTAGTTTACTGATGTAAAAGTAAGTATTGACATAATTTTCGCCCTATGCTTTTATGCAACATTATCTATTAATTGTAATGAAACGTTACACATAAAATCAAGGACTACAGTCAGC
The DNA here is from genome assembly GCA_916701695.1 of Agrochola macilenta. Classification (NCBI taxonomy): domain Eukaryota; kingdom Metazoa; phylum Arthropoda; class Insecta; order Lepidoptera; family Noctuidae; genus Agrochola; species Agrochola macilenta. The sequence continues at coordinate 3,102,120 of OU753572.1, read as the reverse complement.
TGTGAATATTTTAAAAGTCAGCCAGTATTATGCTAAATACATATTTCATAGAAAAGCAAACTGTAATAGTATTACGGCATAATTAGTAAGAAGTCCCATCAAACACATTGGTAGCGCAGCGTTTACATAGAAAAGGCCACACGCAGTCATCTTTGTGAACCTTCGATTTTCTCTTAAAACGTTCTTGCAAAGTCTTTCTTCATGTTCTGTAAGGAAAGTTATTCTATCAAAGGATTTGAAATGTGACCGAGAAGTTGAAACTTAGTAGAAACTTTATTTTAGGAAAATATTCTATATTCTGTTTGTAAAAAGTAAGTAAATAGTTTTATCTTGTTTTAGACACAAACTCTTATGAGTTTCTTCAACTGTCGATAGATATATTATTTCTTCATTTGGTTTTGGACTAAACCCGCATATATGCGAGAATGTATTATATTGAAGGGGAGAGCAGTTTTATGCACTTATATGCTTACTTGTATAGTTCGTTTTCTTCAAACGCTGTATGCAAGCCATACCAGCTTTTTCAACAGCGATATTGAATTTCTCGCAATAAAAACAATGTAGTGTTACTTGTAGAAGGTCCTTTACAATACCTATCATTGACACAATGCTCAATGCTAAACTCGAGGTGGAAACCTAAAAAAAGTGACATATTGGTAAACCATAATTCTGGCAGAGTCAATTTAGATTGCCACCGACACGCTAAGGAGGAGAATATTGGTAAACCAGCCTATATTGCAGTCCACTAAATATAGACCTCTCTCAGCTAGGGAGCATAGCAGGCGACGCCTGTCAATCCGCCCTCTACTCTCAAAAACTAAGATAGTTAATTGACTCAGGCGTGACTTAGCGGAAATCCATTATAAAATACAATAGATGACGTATATTTAGTAACCTAATCCGCTTAACTGTTCTTGAAGAGTCATAAAAAACCCTGTGAGAAATCGACACGTGTTTCACCTCTCAACGAGGAAATGGGGATCGTGCCGTTTTACCGAAAAGATTTTGCCCAAATTTCACTACCTAAACAAATTTTAGCAACCTTTTTTTATACCAATGCAATGTTTGGAATGATTTTAGTACGCACATTTTCATTTGGTCAAATTTTTACTTGGCAGAATATTATCAAGGATAATGTCATTTAGCCATTTGGTCTTTAATCAAATGATTTATTACAGCAAACAATCTTTAGACAATAAACGTTTGGTCAGTTAGTTATGGAACTAGTTAGAGTAGGTTAATAATAAAAAAAATGGTTAGGTTAGGTTAAAACTGTAACCTCCTACGCACGAGCCGAGCGAGCGTAGCGAGCGGTGCCGCGGCAGCGGCCAGCGAGTGGCAGAAACGACTAGATTTTATTTTTTTTAAATATGAAAAAAAAACAGGCTACTCGAAACTGAACTAGTTAGACGAGATTAATTATAAAAAAAAATGCTACTAAATAAAAATAAAAAAATCTAATTTAAAATAAATTAATATTATTATTACCTGTTTAGAATTTGTCCCAAGTGGAAAAGACACCCTTGTAATAAAACGTCTTTATTTTGCGTAAAATTCGTTATTCCAACTGAAATATTTGATTAAATAAAAATTGGTAAAACTACTAGTTGGTAAACAAGTTATTGTTTAAACGTTCACTTGCAAAACATTAGGTTTGCGTTACAATTATTTGGGAAGAGATTTTTTGCTAAGTAATAATTTGGCAAATGAAATTATGCGGAAAATTGTTTGGGAAGTGATAATTTGGCAATTTCTTTTCGATGAAACAAGGGAGACCCGAGGAAATGAAATTGTTTATTCTGTAAATAGGATAACGGAATCACTTTCACACGTCATATAAAAAATATTAAAAATAAGCTAGATGAGGTCGGTGTTTCCTATCTGACTACTCTGAGAAGAAAGGCCGAAACAAACTCAGAGGTCACAGTCTCTTTTAAAGTCCAGACATGATCTTGGTCAAGCCGTATGAGGACCATGTAGATTAGTGTCTGAAGTGGTCTTTTGAGCAAAGAACCACACAAACTCAAACTCAAACTCAAAGCATTTATTTCAATTAAACCATTTACAGGCACTTTTGAATTGTCAAATAGTCGCGTCAGTTAGTCAGATAGTTGAAGCTAGTTGCCCATTCCAAAACGTAGATCTTTATGGAGAAGAACGGGCAAGAAACTCCAAGGACACTCTTTTAAATATAGAAAATTACAAAATCCTGGGTACATTATTCTTGTTGCTTCTATATGTGAGAACAATGTACAAAAAATAATCAAAACAATTCAAAATATAAGATTAAATATAAGCCATGGCAGATAAGAGATGACCAGTCACAACTGATGGCGCCCGTTCACGAACATGACGCATGGATCAGCACCATCCAGCTCAACCATTTTGTAGGGAACCGAATGATCTAACACACTCGCCACCATCAGCGAGACATTTAAGTGAGCATGACATACTCTCAACTGCCATGCTCTTTCAAGTCAACATACATCTTAATAACATTAAAACGGCTCCATGGTACTCACATTTACAAAAATTGAAAAAATGCTTCTAAATTATACAAAACAAATTTGCAATGTATTTGAGAGATTAATAGAATGTTACTACCAAAAAGAAAGAAAATCATTATCCATTGGAGTATTCAACAATTAAAACTTGTTTTAAATAAAAAATAAACATTAAGTTTGTAATGTCAGAGAAATAAAAAGGGGAAGCAACTCTTCCAAAAATATTTTTTTTTTTTTTTAACTAGTGAGCCCAAGTGGCTGTGGAGCAGGACCAGCATTAAGCCAAGCATTTTTATCTATGATATAATCATCCAACTTATAATATGCTTGTCTACATAGTGTGCGTTTAATGCATGTTTTAAATTTCTTCTCATTGAAGTTGTCAGTTGAAGAATATCGAGTGGTATTTTATTATAACATTTTACGCAGTACCCCATAAAAGTAGTGTGCACTTTAGACAATCTGAAACGTGGTTGATCTAATTTGTTCCTATTTCTAGTGTTAAAATTATGCCTGTCACTTATCTTAATAAAAAGATGTAGATTTTTCCGAACATACATAATGTTTTCATATATATACTGACAAGGTACCGTCATGATGTTAATTTTCTTAAACAGTTCCCTTAGAGATTCGCGTCTGCGGAGGTTATATATGGCTCTGACAGCCCTCTTTTGCAGAATAAAGATAGAATTAATATCTGCAGCCCGTCCCCACAGCAAAATACCGTAAGACATGATGCTATGAAAGTAACTAAAATAGACCAGTCTCGCGGTATCCACGTCTGTTAGTTGGCGGATTTTCCAAACAGCGTAAGCGGCTGAACTTAGCCGCCCTGCAAGTGATGTTAAGTGAGGACCCCACTGTAGTTTTGAGTCAAGCGTGATCCCCAGGAAAACCGTTTTATCGACGAATTCTAGTGTCTCCCTATTCAGTACAACATGACATTCACTACTTCTAACATTTGGTAACGTGAACAACACACAGATTTGAGTGGACCTGTCCAGTCAGTGCAAGCATTTGTCAGTAATCGTTGAGCTCAACTCAGAACTTAAGGAGCTCAACTCAACGAACAATCCCAAAGAAAGGGTATTTGGCATCCACAGGATGACGATTGACTTATTGCAAACCCGGACCCGACCTTCTTTTTTGTCAAAAACTAGTTTGTTGTTTCGAGTATCGGTCCTGTAATAAACGTGTAGTAATTCTTACTTCGCCGTGTGATCGAACTTGCATTTTTATCATTTGTAGCAGAAGCTCAAAAAAACATAAATTGCGACAGAATGCATTGAACGTGCGAAGTAGAACCTGAAAAAAAAAGTAGTTTTCTGTAGTATTCTGTATTATAGATTTTCAATATGAGCTCTTTAATAAAATGCCCCTTCCTCAGAAATATTGAACCACTTAATAATGCGATAATTTTCACACACTTTTTTTTCAACATACCAGCACTTGGGATACAGTCTTGTACTCATCAAAAGTTTTTAAGATATTTTGATACGTTTCAAACAACTTCATACAATATATTTCATCATTTTCCTGTGCATTATTCATAATGTAGACATTTTTAATCCATACTTCGAGATACTTTATCAACAATATAAGAACTCGAACAGCATAAATATAATCAATCTCAAAACCAATAAATACCACTTCAAGAAGAAATTTCATTAATGTAAAGAAATTATACGTTACACCAAAAATAATAAAAGTCATACAAATGCAAAAAACAGTTGATACCAAGATCCAATTCCACAAAATAAAACTTCGAACACTCTTACTAAAATCGATGTTATTATGTATCATCTGGATCAGCACAATGATCATGACGTTGTTATGGCTATAAACGATATTAAGAACAAATGTTAATACAAAACCAAGACCACGAGAGGTGGGTAAGAAAAATGAAAGAAATAACATGACAAGAACATTGCCGTCATGGATAAAACGATGGATATCTTGGAGATATACTCGATAAATAGTCGCTGCAACTATAAAACAAACACAAAGGAATCGTAGAAAGAAGAATTTCTTTTCACTTGGAGAAATATAGTTATCCCGTATGCGGTATTTTGAAGAGAAAAATAGAGTCAAGAGAAAGTTGAACGGATAAAACATTCTTTGGACTTCTTTTCCTAGACGATTATTGACTAATATTTCTGCTGGGTAAGATAGGGCCATGACTTAATGTTTTTTAAACAACAACGCAACAACACCTCCAGCTTATGCCAATGCTTGGTAGATATTAAATGTTCAATGTTGATTCATGAGATAGTAAATGTTCGATTTTGATTCATGATTATAATAAAACTAAATTACTATTAATGTGCTCAATGTACCTACTGTAAACTTACTGTAATTTTCTTAAGAGGCAAGCAAACAATATGGAACTGGATTAGTTTAGTTTATGAACGAAAATACTTCTTTACTCATGATTCTGACATACAACGGTAACACTGAAAGTTTTTAGAACTGGCTGGTTAGAAAAAATCCAATGAAAAAATAATTTTTATTTCGAATTTAGAACTCTTTGGAAACCTGATGATGTTTATTAAATCCTATAAATTGGTGACAATTTGAAAAGGGCATGTAGTGGGTCAAAATCAATTTAACGCGAGAAATTTTCGTCTATTATATTTTGTAACGACTTTCGTTGTAGTCAACAACAAAGTTATGATAGACTTCGATTAGCCTTTTATGGTGAAGCCCCATCACGTGCCACTGTTTATAACTCGTTCAATGAGTTTAAGCGTGGTCGTCGGAATCTTACTGATGACCTACCTGCAACGGCGACAACTGATAACATCATTACTGTGCGGCGCAGGATAGCAGCTGATAAGAGAGTGACCTAACAACAGATTTGGGCAAGCTTAGGCATTGGTATGAGTTAGGTGCAAAAAGCTATCATGAGCATTTAACCGTCAGGAAGCTATGTACTAGATGAATACCCCATAATTTGACCCAAGACCAAAAACGACGTGAAATGGCGTGAATGTTTGGTCCGTAACTCAATGGTTCCATCGAAAACGACGTTGCTTAGAAAGGAATGGAGAATATTTGGAAAAACAGTAAAGCAACTTAATGCTTCATTCAGTTTTTTATTATCTAAGGAGTGTGTCCCACGTTCTTGCAGTACTTGAAATAATTAAACATATTTGTCACGCTAAGTAGTTTTATGTTGAATATTCTAGAAAACGATGGTTAGTACTAATGTATTCATTCGTCCTTGTCTTTTCTTTTTGACTATTCGTATCTTTCATTTTTTAAATGTTGCTGTTAGTCTCTAATTAGAAAAGTACTTACTTACTTCCTTAGACCATAATGATCACAATCTGTGGTCGGTACCGTGAACTGCAGGCCTAGCCAAGTTACAAACGTTTCGTATCGAATCTCTTTGTACGAGCTCAATCGTTAACGCCTTAGCGTAAGCGATTTTAGAAACAGATAAGTTGGTATCCAAGTTGACCCGACTAATTCGATCGCTCGTTCTACAACGTCTTTAGAAAAAACCTATACTTTAGTCTATGGTGAGCGTTACTACAAACGTCAAATTCATAGTTGTGTACTTTGTGCGCGGGCAGATAATTGTTTCAAAATGATAAAAACGTAAATGAAATAAGGTAAAGTTCTTCTTATAATTGGTGATATATAATATCAAAGTGCGGAATGTTATTTTAAACGTAACGTAAAGACCATTTCAGACACTGATCTAAATGGTCCTCTTATAGCCTGACCAAGATTATATCTGGACTTTAAAAGAGACTGCGACCTCTGAGTTTGTTTCGGCATTTCTTCACAGACACTAGTCAGATAGGAAACGCCGAACTCATCTAGCTTATGATAAATATCTTTTTATATGACGTGTAAAAGTGATTCCGATATCCTATACGTACATAATAAAAAAAATCATTTCCTTTCATTTTGATAAAGAAAAACTGGTTTTGTCGAACGGTATAATTTTTATGCCGCTACTCAAAGTATAGAAACATTTTTGCAGGGGGCTGCTAGGCTTTGCAGCTGACCACGCATTGCGGATTTTTGAATGTAGAAGAAGCGAGACCGGAGAAAGACGAGCTTTTCACGCGTGATCGTCAAGAAACCACACTGGCTACAGCAGTGGAATTGGCGGAGAGCGTATACAGCGCACGCAAGGTAGCAGCAGCATCGTCGTCGGCAGCAGCACATATGACACCGTCGAGTGAGCCGTTGTTCATAATCGAAACAAACTCAAAAGAATCAAGCGCTAACACCGAAAAGTGTTCACTTTGCGGCTACAAAAACCACAAAACGTCTAAGTGTCGGTTTGCAACTTATATAAGAAATGTAACGTAAAACGCCACCTACGCAGAATGTGCAAAAATAATAATTTCATAGGAACTGGCGGGTCGGGCGCGTGACGATGACGGTAAGACAAAAAATATGTTCATTCAGAGGTGAACTGACTTTAGGAGTTTCGATTCAAAGTATTAAGGTGAAATTCAAAGAAGATACCGGATCGGCTAAACTCAGATTTGAGGACTCTCTACTGTCTGACTCTGTAACGAATGCCTTATAATCTGAATTATGAATAGTCTAAATTAATAGGATCGTAATAGGTGGCGTTACGTTTGTTTATGTATGTACATAATATGTATATGAATAGTCTTAAATTTTTGTCCGTATATTGTACCAGCTTTTGACAACGGCTTCGCCCGCGTCCTTGTCAGAAATTTTCCCACGGGAACGTACTAACGAGATAAAAGTATCTTATGTCTTATTCCAGGTTATGGTCTACTCGTGTTAAATTTCATCCAAATCCGTTCAGCTGTTTTAGGGTGAAAGCGTAACATACAAACATACAAACTCTCCTTCGCATTTAATTAGTGAGGATTAGGATTTAGCCACAGAGTTATTACAAACACATAGAAAAGCTATAAGAAACTAGTTTACTGATGTAAAAGTAAGTATTGACATCATCTCCGCCCTATGCTTTTATGCAACATTATCTATTAATTGTAATAAAACGTTACAAATAAAATCAAGGACTACAATCAGCTGTGAATATTTTAAAAGTCAGCCAGTATTATGCTAAATACATATTTCATAGAAAAGCAAACTGTAATAGTATTACGGCATAATTAGTAAGAAGTCCCATCAAACACATTGGTAGCGCAGCGTCTACATAGAACAGGCCACACGCGGTCATCTTTGTGAACCTTCGATTTTCTCTTAAAACGTTCTTGCAAAGCCTTTCTTCATGTTCTGTAAGGAAAGTTCTTATATCAAAGGAGTTGAAATGTGACCGAGAAGTTGATTAACAAAGTTCGTTTTAGGAATATTTACTCCATATTCTGTTTGTAAAAAGTTAGTAAATCGGTTTTTCTTGTTTTGACACTCTTAAGATTTTATCTGTTATCGATGGATATACGAGTACATTATTCTACTTTAAGACTAAAAAACCGCATATAGGCGTTTTTTTCAAAACATATATTGAAGGGGAGAGCAGTTGGGAGGCCGTCACTTCCTTCTGCGAAGCAGTAATGCTCGCGAAGGAGGAGGCGCAGGAGACGCCCCGGGCGTCGGGAGTAGCGAGCCGACTTCCGGCCACCGTAGGCGCGGGCTTGCGGACGGTGAGCAATAGGTAGCTCGCCGTCCGATAAAGGACCAGGCCCGGGTCTACGGCGCGTTGTGTTCCACGCGCGCCTCAAAGAGATTATTATTATTATGATTTCCCACCCTCAAAAAAAAAAAAGAAGGGGAGAGCAGTTATATGCACTTTTATGCTTACTTGTATAGTTCGTATTCTTCAAACGCTGTATGCAAGCCATCCCAGCTTTTTCGACAGCGATATAGAATTTCTCGTAATAAACACAATGTAATGTTACTTGCAGAAGGTCTTTTAAAATCCCTAACATTGACACAATGCTCCATGCTAAACTCGAGGCGGAAACCTAAAAAAATAACTTAACGGTAAATCATAATTCTGGGCATACGCAATTTAGAATTCCATCGACACGCTAAGAAGAAGAACATTGGTAAACCAGCTACCCAGTCTTCTAATCATAGGCATAACCCATCATGCTACGCTTGACAATCTGCCCTCTCCTCTCATAAATTAGTTTGCTGTATCGGCTATCGGTACTGTAATACACATATAGTAATTCTTACTTCGCCATGTGATCGAACTTGCATTTTGATCGTCTGCAGCAGAAGCTCAAAAACACATAAATTGCGACAGAATACATTGAAACTGCGAAGTAAAACCTGAAAAAAAATTAAACGAATTAGTATTTTGTATTAAAGGATTTCAATAAGAGCTCTTTATTAAAATGCCCCGTCTTCAGGAATATTAAACCACTTAATAATGCGATCATTTTGACACACTTTTTGATAAACGTACCAATACTTGGGATACCGTCTTGTACTCATCAAAAGCTTTCAGTATATTTTGATACATTCTAAACATATTCATACAATATATTTCACTATTTTCCTGTCCACCATTGATTATGTGAACATTTTTAATCCATCCATCGAGATACTTTATCAACAATATTAGAACTCGAACAGCATAAATGTAATCAATCTCAAAACTAATAAATACAATTTCAACAAGACAGTTCAGTACGTCAAAATAATGAGACGTTACACCGAAAATAATAAAATATATACAAATGCAACAAACAGTTGATACTAAGATCCAATTCCACAAAATAAAACTTCGTACACTCTTACTAAAATCGATGTTATTATGTATCATCTGGATCAGCACGATGATCATGACGTTGTTATGGCTATAAACGATATTAAGAACAAATGTTAATACAAAACCAAGACCACGAGAGGTTGGTAAGAAAAATGAAAGAAATAGCACCACACGAACATTGCCGTCATGGATAAAACGATGAATATCTTGGCGATATACTCGATAAATAGTCACTGCAACTGTAAAACAAACACAAAGGAATCGCAGTAAGTAGAACTTCCTTTCACTTGGAGTAATATAGTTATCCTTTATGCGGTATTTTGAAGAGAAAAATAGAGTCAAGAGAAAGTTGAACGGATAAAATATTCTTTGGACTTCTTTCCCTAGACGATTATTGAGTAATGTTTCTGCTGGGTCAGATGGTGCCATGACTTGATGATTTTTAAACGATGACGCAACAATATTTCCAGCTTATGCCAACGTTTGGTGGATAGTAAATATTCGATGTGGATTCATGATTATAATAAAACCAAATTACTATGTATACAAATGTACTCAATGTACCTACTGTAATTTTCTTAAGAGGCAAGCAAATAATATGGAATTGGAATAGTTTAATTAATGAACGAAAATACAAGGTTAGCACTAAAAGTTTTTAGAACTGGCTGGTTAGAAACAGCTCCAATGAAATAATAGATTGTTTGCCTAAGTAGCAAACAACTATTTTAAAGGCGAGTGTTTATTTGAATCTTGAGCAAAAAGAGGGATTCAAAGTACGTCATAAGGAGCTTAAAATAGTGTTGCTCCCGAGGTGGACACTCTTTTTATGACCCTCTATGAGAAAAACAAAACGTTTGTGGTCCGACCCCCGTCATTATGATTATGATTCTCATGTATGATTTAAATCAAAAACAAAATGTTCGCAGCTGCCATCTTGGATTTACATTTTGACCTCAATATCGGCTTTAGTACCCTCGAAAACTATAAAAACGACACCCATGACTAAAATTGGAAAATTTCGCAGCCGCTATCTTGGATTTACATTTTGACCAAATTCACACTTTCTCTCTCTCTTGCCAGCCTGTTACTTTTTCATTCAATGTTCGTGATTGACCTCTTTGGTGATTGCAATTTTTACTAACAATATCCACATTCCAAATTCAAGTCACTTTTAGTCCCTAGGGATTAAAAAGCAATTTTGGAGGATTTCGTACATCCGAATGAAAAAAATGGAACCCTTAGATCTCTCGTGGGTCTGTCTGTATGTTACAGCCAGTTTGCTCCGAATCTGTTGGACCGATTAAGTTGGATGATGAAATGAATGAATTTTGAATATGGGGATCACTTTTGGGGGACAGATAAGAAAATTTAAAAAAATAGTTTCGCATACTGTACCGTGTGACATATCAAATGAACGGACTCACTGTGAGGGTCTCAGACATATTTTTTTAATAATTTTAAAATAAATCGTTATAAAGTTATTTAAGTTTTTAACTTGTCCATTCCCTTATTTTCGAAAGTAATGAAGCTAAAATTTTGAAAAAAATAGACAAAATTGTTCTATACTTATAGATTACAGAAAAACCTATAAGAAGTCTATGGTTTCAAAATAACATGGCAAATCTCTCAAAATTGTGCTTACAAACTGATATTTGCAGTTGGAATGTTATCCCATACATCTACTACTTTATTCAAAAGTCATTCAAAATCACTTCGGGACATTCGAGTACAATACAACTATTTTCTTAATGTCCCTCGGCAAACTTCGTGTTTCACAGTCGTCCGATTTCTATCAGTTGTCCTTTGCACTTGTTAATAATGGTTGACGGCAACGCGGGCGCAGTGGTAGGAGTCAATACGTACAAGCACCAAGTGCAAAGGGCAACTGATAGATATCTGACGACTGACGAAACACGAAACTTCAGAAGTTTCAGAACAGTAACATCTACTTAGCGTGACAAATATGTTTAATTATTTCAAGTACTGCAAGTACGTGGGACACACTGAAACTGCTTAGAAATGAAAAAACTGAATGAAGCATTAAGTTCCTTTACTGTTTTTAAAAATATTCTCCATTTCTTTCTAAACAACGGCGTATTCGATGGAACCACTGAGTTACGGACCAAACATTCACGCCATTTCACGGCGTTTTTGGTCTTCGATCAAATTATGGGGTATTCGTCTAGTACATAGCTTTCCGATGCTTAAATGCTCATATTAGATTTTTTATCACATCTATTCAAAAAGAGCTAATTTATTTTTCGTAAAAAGACGACAACTATGAGTAAATATTGCATTGCTGAGTCTACATCTTAATGACTGCAATTCTCAGTATATTTATGAAAATCTTTTGTATGCGCATAAAATATTAATCTGTTTAAAGTGATATTCATAAATAAAGGAAACAAATACAACATTTGTTGTTCCTACAACTAGGCTTAATCTTTTTTTTTTTTTTGAGGGTGGGATATTATCAATAATAAATATCAAATAACTTCTCCCGCTCTGGGTGGAGCGGGAGGTGTGTCAAACTTTTACTGATTAAAACCCACCCGTGTTCCTTCCGTTGCCTGAGTGCCGGGGCCGCGATGTCACTTTCGGACAAACTCGCAACCCTGGCAGGCATTGGCCCTTACGGACCCCGTCAGTTGATGCTGACAGCTCTTTGAGGCGCGCGTGGAGGAACACAACGCGCCGTCGCCGTCGACCCGGGCCTTGTCCTTATCGGACGGCGAGCTACCCATTGCTCACCGTCCCCAAGCCCGCGGCTACGGTGGCCGGAAGTCAGCTCGCGACTCCAGACGCCCGGAGCGTCTCCTGCGGCGAGTAGGGGCGCGAGGTCGCGAATCTTGCCTCTCCCTCACCTCCGCCTCCTCGTTCGCCAGCATTACTGCTTCGCAGAAGTAATTAGGTAACAATTTCTGACAAAGTTGTTGGATAGATGCCACTTAAATGGCGTAAAAGCGTTTCTGCTTGATTTGGAGTGGTTATTGAAGTAGGAAAACATTTCTGTTGCAATTGACTGTTTAGGCAGTTAGAAGTTAATTGCTATAGACAATGAAAATCAATCAATAGGTAAGTCATTTAGTAATAGTTTACGTAAGAAGTCATAAAAACTACTTATATGGTCTATTTAGGTATGATGATTACTTGAATGAATCAAATATAAGTTTATCACAAAATTTCGTTATTCGTTGATGATCACACTGGAAAATTAACGGAAAATAAATGAAGACATTTCGAACAACCACGAAATAAATAAACGGAATTATTGACGTTTACTACAGATTAGACAAACATATTTACAAATACACGAACTGTAATAAAACAATACTATAACAAGTAATAAAGCTTGTCAACAGTAGAGGTAGCTCGGCGTCTATGATGAACAAGCCGCACGCGCTCATCTTCTTGAATGATGCCTTCTGTACACGTTGGATGTTCTTGTAAACCTTTCTTTCTGGATCTGAAACGTTGTTAGTATTTTATAATAAAAAGCCAAGTTTTATCCAATTTCTCCAAAAACTAGTTAGTTTAAGGCCTTGCAAAGCACGGGACTACCAACCGATTTTTGTTAAGAATAATGCATCAAAGCCTAAGCGATTCATCGTCAATTTTCACAGAAGGTGCATTGCGCTGCTTTGGCTAAACAAGTTGATACTAAGACAATGTCAGCAAGGTGTCAATTATACAATGTCGCCCATGGGCATATGCACATACCCGTATTTTTCTGAATATTCATGAAAAATCATTGAAAAATCTTTGGTGCAAAAAAACACTTACCAGAACAATTTCTTGACTTCATAAGCATTACACAGGTACTCTGTACATCTCTAATGGCTGCATAGAATCTCTCACATTCCACACACAAGCATATTAGTACAATTATAAACTTAATGTTCCATAATTGAGTAAGAAATAGTTGAAAACCATGCTGAAATAGTAACAGGCATATTAATTAGCTTATAAATGTCGCAGGCAATTTTTGTGATTCCGCTTTTCCAAACGGCGCCGTCCGTTTACAAACGCTCGCAGTTTTGAAATATGCCGAAGACAAAATTTAAATTGCCTTGTCACTTTTTGTTATGCCACAACATTCGATGGACAATTCAAACATCGTTTACAAAATGCCGCGGCAAATTTAAGTATTTGGTTATCCGGCACGTAAAAAACGTAAGGTCCCGGCCAAATGCACTTTTAAACTTCCTGTAATACTACTTATATTTATTTCTTTGTACTTTCTCGTCGCGCCACGCATATCCATCTTAAAATTCTCATTTCCGCTAAGTGCAATCATCTTATAGTAGGTATCAGTTTACCAATCATTGTGCATGCTTGCTCAAAAAGGTGTGCGAAAGAGTGGTTCTTAGCCTGATTTGAATAGAAGAGTTTTTTTTTTTTGTAAGCCTTTTCTGTTTTTTTTTATTAATGTAGAATGGCCTAAGTATACAACCTGTAACAAAAATCTCTTCACTTCCAAATAGCTCGCTGCTAGGCAAGTTATTTAGTATTAGCGCAAGGTGCGCTTCGTCGTTCGGTATAACTTCTGTTAGATTATAAACTGTCCAAAAACAATGCATATTATATTTATTGTAAATTGTTTATTCAACATTTTTTGACAGTTTTGTACCAATAATATTCCACAGGGGTCCTCCGAGACTCCTCCAGGAATCCACCAGATTCCATGGACACCTTACGTTTTTTATGCGCCGTATAACTAAATACTTCAATTTGACGCGGCATTTTGTAAACGGCGTTTGAATTGAGCATCTAATGTGGCATATTTATAAAGTGACGAGGCAATTTACATTTTGCTTAAGGCATTTTGCGAAACCACCAGCTTTTGTAAACGGACGGTGCCGTTTGTAAAATGACGAATCATACAATCTGCCTGCACAACATAAATCTTCCCGAATAAATTCTCTAAACGATGACCTCATCAAAATCTGTTGTGTGGTTTAGAAGAACATCGCGGTCATACAGACAATCACGAAAAGCGACTTTAATTTATATAAGTAAAGATTGACAATTTGTGCGTCTTTTTGTGAGCTTCAAGAAATTTTCATTTTGGTGTCCCAAAAATACTAAATAGCCAAGCTCGCCGGCTGGTGCGGTGCCGTGGCACAGCTCACTTCGCCCGCTCGGCTCGCCCACCGTTGGTCACAGTTCTAACCTAATCCATCTAACCCTGGTCGGGGTGCCCTAGCTAAGTTACTGCGACCATTTTTGAGAAAAGTCCAGTTCAAAAGAAAAAGTGTACACCAATAAGGTCAATAATTATGTTTCTAGAGAATCAATGAAATATTTCTCGTTTGAAAGTGATGACCGCGATAGAGAAGTTGAAAGGGAACCGTTTGTCTTGGTAGGTTTGTCAAGGGCATGTGATGAATAAGGAGACATGCACATAATGATGAATTGAGTCTTTTACTAAAGCGATAAGTCTTTGGCCGTTTTATGTTAAATAAATACAGACAAATGGCCCCGAGATCGCACAACTCAGGGCGGGTTGCACGGAAAAAGGGAGGCCTTTTTCCAGTAATAGGAAACGATGTTTGCTAGCAAAAAAATAATTAAAGGGGACCAAAGAAAAGACAGATGGATTGTGCTAGAGATGAAATGAATGGATGGATGGATATAAAACAAATAACAATTTGACAATTATTGTCAAATTACCTCAAGAAACTTAGGATACGCGCATACAGCAAAAGAGCTATCCGAATACTTACTATATTTTCCCTTCGTGCAGTTAATAATATTGCTTGGTTATGCAAACTAAGGTAAGCGGACAATATCGTATAATATACGATCTGAAAAAAAAGAATTAAGTTAACGAAAATGTACAAAACTATGGATGAATGTTAGTTTAAGAAACGTTGGCTGCACATTATGAGTAATCTATCTGACATGTAACGCTTCTGTATCAGCAATGTCGGTGAAATGGTTTACGCAAGGACACATTATATTTCTAAATTGCTAGTGCAACTATTCTCTATTTCTACTTTTGTGTTGTTTTGTTTTTCAATATTTATTTGATAAACTAGCAGTGCCCGCGACTTCGTCCGCGTGGAATAGTGACTTTGGGGGGTATAGTGACTTTCAGGATTTATTTATTTATTTTAAAACTTCTGTACAATAATAAAATGTACAAAGGCTTTTTGCCTTAGGCATTCTCTGCCATTCTTTGTGTGATGCTGAGATACTCGTAATATGGTAGATGCACAGTTTTAGGTTATTCTCAAAAAACTCATAACCAATGATATATTAAAGTACTTCTGCGTAAACTATATTTTTAGTTTTGTCTTCCGGCAGAAGTCGAAATTGATTTTCACCCGAACCAGATCTCGACAGAGCAACATATAGTTGCCCGTGCGAAAAACACTCTTGGCGTAAATCTATTCCTGCGTACTTAAATGTTTATTGGGCCTTATTAATTGTTACCGCAAACGATATCTTCACCGGAAATTGAATTCGCTTATAGTGAAAAGGCAAATCCGTTGGTATCATAGGTATGCGAGGTTTCAGCACTGTTTGCCCTACTGCTGGATCAGTCAATACTGTAGCACCAATCACGTTATCGCGAAGGAATTTTACTTGGAGTCTGGTTCCGTTGCATAAATTTCAAAAAATAAAATAAAGATAATTAAATACTACAAATTCTAATTAAAGTATTATACGATGATGGGATATCGCCTAATACTCCAAAATCAAACCCTAAAGATAATTAAATACTACAAAATCTAATTAGATACTGAAATTGACAAAAGTAACCAAACAAAAAAAAAATCGTATATGAAGTATTAAAAAAAAATTGTTCGCTGAGCACAACCGTTCTGTAAGGAGCCGGAACCTACCGCCACCTCGCCCCTCATGACCGCCCACCACATGATACATGCGCGCGCAATACTTAATACTTATTTGGCTACAACAAATATCGCGATATCTTTTGTCTTATCCTATTTTTTTTGAAAATATAATATAGCCTATACCTCAACCTACCAGCCTTCCTCGATAAATGCACTATCCGACACTGAAATATTTTTTTTTAATCGCACCGGCAGTTCTTGAGATTAGCGCGTTCAAACAAACAAACAAACAAACAAACTCTTCAGCTTTATAATATTAGTATAGATTACTTACCATGTGTTGAAACGTCATTTCTATAATCACATAAGTCTCCTGTATTAACAGGTAGACATCAAACATTAAATTCCAATATATTTCACTTTTGGAATCTTCGCTGTTTCTTGAGTATTGAACATTTGCAATCCACACACGAAGCAGTTTCTCTAATAATGTTAATAGTGTCAAAGCATAAACAACATTCATATCGTAAGCAATGCAGCCATAAATCGTTATATAATCGAAAACATCTTAGTCAAATAAAACAGAATAAAAAAGGATAAACCCAATACAAAACAAATTGAGGATGATAACCCAAGTCCAGTTGCAAATGACCAAATTACTGAATTCTTTGCCATTTATTTGTAAGACTCTGAGTACGTGTTGGATTTTCAAGACTAACAATATATTATAGTTGCTGTATTTGATGTTTAAGATGCTGTTCATCAAATCCCCGATCAAAAATACGAAAAAGTCAAGGGAAAAGCACAAAGAATAGAAGAAACTGTAATGCAATATTTCATTTCTAATTATTTTTATATGAATGATCAGATTATACAAAACGACAGATCTATATACTAGCACGCAGAATACTCTAACAAAATTATAAAAGTAAGTATTAGCAGTGATAACGTTGTCACGAATAGAATACTTCGCGCAGAAAAAAATGCTTTGCATCAAATTCAAAGGTCTTAGTAATGATTTTAAATTTTCTTCAATCACATTGTTGTGTAATTTTTCGTTAGATACGATTGTTGGTACATTCTCGATTGTAATAATGTTTCTTTTTGATATGGAACAGTTTTTGCAATATGAAAACATGACTGTTACAAGGCAGTTAAGCGTCCGTCAATTTTTCTTCACTTTATTTATTTATTTTATTATTTATGTACACACAGTAAAATTGATACAAATACGACATAAACATAATTATGAGTACAAAGGTACTGCTTATGCACTTTCTACATTTATATCTGTAATTTATAAGGTGTTAATAATAAAGAGTATTCTATCTTTGATGATAAATGAGTAAAACGACACTCAATCGATAAGCAAGTAATTTACTACTTTTAATACTTCAGTAAATACTGTTTAATATTAAATATCTGATGATGAGGGTCGTTTTTTTTTAATCATTGCGATGAACAATTACTCCGTCGATGTCATGGCATTTAATTAAACGTGGGTGCGGGAGGATATTATTTTCAGTTTATAAGTTAGAGAATTTTGTTAACAAGGAGGTCGTATTTTTACCAATTTTCTAAGTTTAAAATTTTCGTTTTTTTTCAGTTTAACTAACGATTTTCAGTCTTTAGGGACTGACACTAATGCCTAGGCATTAGGCGGGCGTCATTTTATTTGCCCTAGCTAGGAATAAAAATGAATGGTTCAATTCTTGGCCCTTTCTTATTTCTTGTTTATATAAATGATCTTCCTTACATGATGGCTAACTTATCGGATATAATTCTATTTGCTGACGACACTTCTCTTATTTTTTAAATAGATAGAAAAGATACAGATGTCTTTCATGTCAACGACAGTCTGGCTGTTCTTTCAAAAGTTTTATTGTTAACTAGCTGTTGCCCGCGGCTTTGCCCACGTGGACCCTCATTCTTGTTCTATCTAAAACAAAAATAAAGCCTAAGTAGTAATTTAGGAGTACCTTATAACATCAGCTATCTGCCAGCGAAAGTCCTGTCAAAATCGGTCCAGCCGTTTCGAAGATTAGCCAGAACAAACAGACATTCAGACAAAAAAAAAGTTTTTTTTTGTTATAAGTACCGTTACTTTCATAATATGCATTTAGTTAAAAGCAGTTATTTTGACATTACAAACTTTGTACAGATTATTTGTAATCATTTTATTGTTAAAATAAATTAATTTTGTGATAAATATTGATTTGCTTTTAAATAATAACGAATGAAACCCCTTAGCCCTACGTAAACCTTGTAAAAAGCAGGTTTCCATAAATACTACTTCAATCTGGCCACCCTCGTGCCAAAAAGTACTACCAAGTGTGAAAATATTGTGGTTTTTACCTTACCATCCATGTTCGAAGTCTAATCAGACTTCGTTTTATGACGACTTCGAATTATGTACCTTTTGGTACATTATTGAATGCATTCAATAATGTACCAAAAGGTACATAATTGGATTTGTTTTAGAAAGCTGAGGCACCGTGGAAGTTTTCAAAAATGTAAGCTTCTTTTTAAGGTTCCGTACCACAAAAGGAAAAAACGGAACCCTTATAGGATCACTCGATTGTCTGTCTGCCTGTCTGTCTGTCCGTCTGTCAAAGCCAATTTGCTTCGAATCTAATGGACCGATTAAATTGAAAATTGTTACACATACATTTCATAAACATTTCTCCCCTTATCTCCGAAACTAAAATTTGAAAAAATAAAACAAAAAAATGTTGTACTATGCTTACAGATTACAGGCAATCCTATAAGTCTATGGTCTTAAACTAACATGGTTAATCACTTAATATTGTGCTTTTTTTATATGTAGGGCATCTCGTAGCTGACCACTAAGGTCAATCCTGTGGCTGCCTTAAGCTTCTACACTGAAAGCCTCCAGGCAGGGGCAAAAACTATGCTAATTAAAACTAGGCGAACGCTCGCTAAGGGCACCCCCTGTGGGGTACGAACCTCGACTTAGGGCGTTCGCTGGGGGGAGGACAGCAAGAGGGACAGGCTGGATAGAAGGTATATCATTATTATTAATCGGGGAATTTAAAGCTACAGGCTCAGCATCAACGACGCGGGCTGGCGCATCGTCGAGCAAGGGTCGGGGGGGAGTATCATTTACTCGGAAGGGTCGCGATCGCGGACCTCTGCGGCGAGGTCGGAAAGTGTGTCGGTGTGTGTGTTTTCTCACTGTACTGGTTTCCCTATTGCTCTCTTGGAGGAGGGTTATGGGGTCGTCTGGGTCGTAAAGGATTTCCTTCGGGCGGCGGACTGTGCTGATTCGACTCGCGGCCTCGACAACCAGAGGGTTGCGATGGGTGGCGGCGGAATCAAAGAAACGCTTGGAATTGCGTTTGAGAAACTGGTGGATTGTGGGGAGTCTAAAGTCGAGGTGGAGGGTCTCGTTCCTACAGAACCAAGGGGCTCCCGTGGCCTTACGAAGGAATCTGTTTTGTATTACCTGCAATCTATGGATTTGACGGGGTTTAGCTTGGGCGAAGACGGCGCCCGCATAGGTCAGGATGGGGCGAATGCACGTTGTGTAGATTCGCAATTTGCACCTAAGTGACATTTTGCTACGTGCATTTAGCATGGAGTGGAGTCTTCCGAGAGCCGATGTGGTCTGCGAAAGTGAGGTGTTGGTCGGGGACCACACCTAGATACTTGGCTCGCTTCTCCCAAGTGATCGGCTTGCCGAGCATGGTGATGGGTGGGGCAAAGGGGGTCTGTATCGAGCCAGCATTTTTGAAAATAAGACCGCTTGGCTTTTGTCGGGGTTGACTTCGATCCTCCATTTCCTAAACCAGGCGCCAAGGTTATTGACTGCGGTTTGGAGAATGCGGGCTATCGAGTCGGGTCCAGCGCCCTTGTAGTAAATGGCCGTATCGTCTGCGAACAGAGCCAACTGTGCCTTTTTACTCTTCGGGATATCGCTGGTGAATAGAGTGAATATGAGGGGGGCAAGCACAGAGCCCTGAGGGACGCCTGCGCGGATGGGACGGGGCGAGGATATTGCGCCTTCGATGCGATAGCGGAATGTGCGGTTCAACAAAAAGTCTCATAAGATGAGCACGAGACGATCTGGCACACCGAGTTGGTACAGCTTATATATTAAGCCGTTGTGCCAGACTTTGTCAAACGCTTTCGCTATATTGAAGAATACTGCACCGGTATACAAACCACGCCGGAAGCCAGCGCTTATGTGTTCGATTATCCGGTGAGCCTGATGCACGCTAGAGTGCTAGGTGCGGAACCCAAACTATTCGTTGGGGATGAGGCCCTTCGTCTCAGCGTAGTCTCTGAGACGCTTATAAATAAGCCTCTCGTAGACCTTGCCGAGGACATTGAGCAAACTGATGGGGCGGTAACTCGAAGGCTCGGTTTTGGGTTTGCCGGGCTTCGGGATATCGATGACGGTGGCTTTCCACACTTGTGGGAAGAAATTGTTGCTTAAGGCACCATTGAAGATGGTAGTTAGTAGCATTATCAGGTAGGCAGGGAATAGCTGAATCACCCTACGAGTATTAGTGATTCCATCAGAGCCGGGGGCTTTACGGATTTTCAGACCCTTGATAATGTCGTGCACTTCGTCTGGTGTGACGGGGGGCAGAGGACTTTCAGGGTCTTCAACGGGAGGGAGAGAGGCTCCACGTTCGACTTCAGCGTCTACCTCTAAGAGGTGAGCTTGGTCTACTGGTAGAGTGCTGGGTAAGCATTGTGCTTCTAGACTATCGGCTAGGAATTCAGCCTTGTCGATGTCGTCGAAGGCTACGGTCTTGTCGGGGCGGATTAGGGGTGGTGTGGAAGCGACTTGCTGGGACTTGAGTTTCCTCTGAAGTTCCCAGAAGGCTAGGTGGTTCGGCTCTAGGTCGCTCAACATCTTGTCCCAGCCCGCGTCACGCAGCTCCTGTATGCGTGTCTTTACAGATCTCTGTAAATAGCGCATATGGACTTTGTTAGCGTGGCAGGGAAAGTTGCTGTATGCACGAATGGCTGCGTTCTTCTCAGTCAATAAGTCACGCACATCGTCAGGTAGTTTCCAGCGGGGGTCTTCCCCCACTGGGACTTCCTTTGAGCAGTCGCTCACGACGGATTGTACGTGATCAGTGAGTGAGTCCCTGTCATTGCATGCCAGGGTCACGGTTACAGGGTTTGAGAAAAGTTTCCTGAACGAGAAGGATGTCAATTTGATGGGTGCGGAGGAAGTCCGCGATCTCATCGCGTTGACCATGAATGCCATCGGCATTGAAAAAACCTAACTTGAGGGATCGGGGTTTGAACCTAGCTATAACGGTGTTAGACATTATGGGTCCTTTGGGTGGCGGAGGACATCAGGGCGTGCGTAATGCCGGGATACGCATTCCATATAGCCTGGATCCTGGGGAGGTCGTAGGCGTTTTGAGCGGCTGTAAGCTCGTTAGCCATTTGGTAAGCGCGAGGGGACAGGAATGTCATGTACGCGGATTTGATCACGTTATAAGGCGTGTTGGGGGTGGCTACGGGAGTGTTTGTGGGTTGGGGTTGGGGACGCGGTGCTAAAGGAGCAGGTGCGGGTTTGTTTTGGGGCGCGGGGGCGTGCATAAGGGACATTAGGGGCACGGGGGCGCGAGTACGGGGGTCCATTTGACGGGGGGTGGTGGTGGGTGGGGGAGGGGGTGGGGGTTGGAAGTAACCCAGGGCAGGAAAAGCCTGCTGGTGATGGAGGTAGTTCCAAGGACTAGGCCTCTGGGGGCTTAGTCTCTGGGGCATCTGGGACGAGGGGATCTTGTAAGAGATCGGGGCTTCCCTCTGCTGGCGGGCGTCGATGCGCTTGACCAGTTTGGGAGAGGAGGACTTTGGGGCTTTCGGGCAGCCGCGGTAGTTAGCCGGGTGTCCTACTTGCCTGCATAGTACGCAACTAGGTAGGTCGGGGCATAGACTACGGTCCTTGGGACGGGTGCAGTCGGAAGTGCCATGCTCACCCAGGCACTTGACGCACCTGGGCTTCGCGTGACAGTTCCTCTGCGAGTGACCGTATAACTGGCAATTGTGGCATTGCCCTACGGCGCCAGTTTTCCATGGCTTTAGCTACGGGGGTGCAAGAAGCGGGTGGGGCTGGGGATGGCGGGGAAAGTGCGAAGGTGTCCTTGTCCTCAAAGGCTATGACCTTATTGGCCTGGGTGGAGGACTGCTTCCTGTTCTTCCGTTTTTTCCCTTTTCCGTTGACGGGGACGACAGGGATGCAGCCATCGTCTTCGGAGTGGGACGAAACGGAAGGACCGGAGAGGATTTCCTCTAAGTCGGACGAGGTGTAGGGGGATTGGGGGCGCTTTGAAGAAGCGGCTGTCGGGGCGCTAGTGTCCATGTACTCAGGTGGACTGAGCGGACTTTCTAGCTCTATTGCTGGGAGCGAGCTCTCCAGCGCGTCACTGAATTCAGAGACGCTGGGACAGAAGGTCCCAGAAGGGTTTGTCGTAGAGCGATAAACCGGGGTTGCCATTTGGCTCTACGGGCGGGGACGACATCATTAATGATGTCCTGGAAAAAATTGAGGAGCGTCGTGAGGCGAGCGTCCTCCATTGTCGGGGGGAGATTTAAAGCGCGTGAGAGGGAGTTTTCCCTATTTCTCCTAACAATCCTAACTCTAACTCCCCGGGCGGATTTGTCGGGGATGTGTAAAACCCTCCCTGTCGGGTATAGACAGGGAGGTTGAGTACCTAGGGTGAGCCCTAAGCTTGCTTTTGCCCGTTGCCTATCTTAATGTGCAACGGGGTCCTAACCAGTCTAGTGTGCCGGGTGTAGACACACCCGATCGACACTAGGTGTGTCGCTGTGAAGGGAAAACTGTCACCAATGTCGACTAGGAGATCCCCCAAGGCCGAACACTGGGACCCGTCCAACTGACCCGATCCACCGAGAACCACGAAACTGTGGATTTTCCCAGAAGGGGTCAAAATCGCGACGATTACGTTTCGAAACAACTCTGATTTAGAAATATTTATTAATTGTGTCTTGAAAAAGCCAGCAATTAATAGGTCGGTGGTAATCGAGTGACTACGGAGCTCGTCGCAGGGGGCGACGAATGTTGGCAGGTAGGCTGGTTCCACGAACACACACAGTAGCGCACGACCGTCCGCAACCGATGCCGAGCGTAGAATGTCAATATTATGCACACAAACTAACATTTTATCTCAAGTGCGTGGTCCGACACGCACTTGACCGGTTTTTTATGTGATATTGAAAATCAGGAACGAGTATTGTCGAGAAAAAGTTTTATCTTTGAACTAAGTAGACAGTGTAACTGTCAAAATGAAATATAGTCGTAATCTTTTACGAAATTATGTTACGTAATTCGATAGCTGGTTGGTTCATCGCACTGCGAAAGCATTACACTAACAGCGCAGCCTTTTTTCATACGTGTAGCAATCTAAAGTTGCTCAATTTCAAATTTAAACTGAAAGAATTTTTATTGAACCATCAAAAGGATGCTGAAAATGTTCAAGCCGACATATCTGCCATTTAATTTATTTTTTAATTTAATAAATCATCTAATAATTCATTTTTATAATTCAATTGTTTATCTTTTTTATTTTTTATTATTTGACTATTTCATTTTATGTTGCACCGGTCGACGAGTTTTTATTCTAAGGGTCGACGTCATGGTGTTCTTGGCGGTTGTTGTCATGATTTTAAGAACCCCATCAAAATCCGTATCGTTATTTCTCCTGACAAAGTTTATTTGGTTTATATGTATGTATGTATGTATCTATTTATTAGTATGTATTAATTTTCAAGTTATCTATCCCTTATTTTGCACCTGCCATGTTTTGTCTCTGCATCACCCTAAGGTTGACTGGTAGAAAATGCCTCAGACATTAAGTCCGCCTTTGTATAGTATTTTTTACTTGTGCATGAAGTTTTAATAAAAATAATAAAATAAATAAAAATCCGTTCCGTTTCGTAGTTTAGAAGAACAACGAAGTCACACGATTTTTTGCATTGAAGGCACCACTTTCTATTTATAGAGGATAGATTTTTTATTTATTTATTATTTTTATTTTAATGTAGCTACTAAGACACAGATATTGGGTATTTATTTATTTTAGTTTCTCTTTCACAACACACCACACACACTGATCTAAGTCACAACATTTATTTGATTTTGTGAGCTTTTTACTACTTACCTTTAATTTTTTCTGTTAATTTAATTTATTACAACGGACACACACTTCCCTGTCTTTATTATTCTAGCGTATGGCACTCGTGGGTTGCAGCTGAAAATCAGCGTCAGGTGGTACACTTTGTGTTGCTATCTGACATTTATGCTGAGCTGAGGCCCTATTGGCATTATAATCATTGTTTTTTGTATTTTTTAGTTATAAGGTGTATTTTTCTGGTGTTTGCCAATAAACGCATTTTTCTTTCTTTCTTTCTTTCTTTCTAAATGCATGAAAATAATCTTTCGCTGACAACTAGTGTCAAAGGGGTTTGAGCTTTTTTTATGGATTGCCACTCCATTCCATCGTCATATTTATTTTTTTGGAAAGTTCCGGCGCGCAATGACGCTGGTTTATACATACCTACACACAGATAGGGGACACTTAAACAATCAAACAAATTCCTGGGACATGGTGCTCTAAATCTAAAGTGTCACTATGCTGTGATATTTAAACGAAAAGATTTCATTTAGCGATGTTAAGAAAAATAGTCCATGCAGCGCACGATAAAACTGGTATTTGTTCCCAAGAAGATACTTGAAAATTACCAAGGCTATCATAGTTATGGTAAACTTAAGTGTCCCGTCGGAGAGGAGCTCGTGGCTAAGTAATAACAGCCGCACGATTCAATCCATTCAACTCTTTAACGTATTTCCGATATATGTATACAACCTGTCCCAAAATTCAACGATAAGCTGGCACAAGACGGTGGACCTGGTCATCACTACCCAAGAAAAATAAATAAAAAAAAAAACAATAATTTTTTGGAAATTACAAAACATAGATTGAAATCCTTCGGAAATTGACTCATTTTTCTTTGATTGATTTATCTTAAGGGGTGTCAATCATAATGATATATGCATTTTTTCCTAGAGTATTATACCATTTTGGAATCTTGATTAGTTGCGTAATTTTTTTTTTAAACTTGCCGTTGTAGTGTTAATACTTTTTTTTTACACCACGACGACTGTGAGTAAAAAACTTGGAAAATTTTAAGGAAAAAAATCATTTGGATTGATTTTTGTGTAAAACCTTCAGGAATTCTGGGATTTTTAAGGGTTGTGGCGGATAGCAGTGCTACTTAGGTACAGAAATATTAGAAGAATTGTGGTCATGGTAGTTAAAATATCTTAAGGGGTGTAAATTTCAATGTATTTCTTGTAACTTCCAAAATTTTTTATTAAATATTAAATAAAATATTTTTTTTTCAGTATTTTTTCTAGGTTAATGATGAGCAGGTCCACCGTCTGGTACCCGCTTATCGTTGAATTTTGGGACACGTTGTATATATTTGTAATCACGTTCTCGAAAACGGCTCTAATGATTTCGATGAAAGTTGCCACAGGGATTTACGGGGGCGAAAATCGATCTAGCCAGATCTCTTATCTAGGAAAATTCGTTTTCTCTATTTTCAGCCAAGCAGAGCTCGGTCGCCCAGGTAGTTATTTTTATGTGATTTATGTTGCCGTGCGATGGCCAACTCATTCTTATGTCTATTATTAATACGGTAACTATAAAATATTTTTAGTTTACTAATAATTAGGTAACAATTTCTGACAAAGTTGTTAGATAGATGCCACTTAAACGGCGTAAAAGCGTTTCTGCTTGATTTGGAGTGGTTATTGAAATAGGAAAACATTTCTGTTGCAATTGACTGTTTAGGCAGTTAGAAGTTAATTGCTATAGAGAATGAAAATCAATCAATAGTTAAGTCATTAAGTAATAGTTTACGTAAGAAGTCATAAAAACTACTTATATGGTCTATTTAGGTATGATGATTACTTGAATGAATCAAATATAAGTTTATCACAAAACTTCGTTATTTGTTGATGATCACAGTGGAAAATTAACGGAAAATAAAGACATTCGAACAACCACGAAATAAATAAAGAGAATTATTGACGTTTACTACAAATTAGACAAACATATTTACAAATACACGAACTGTAATAAAACAATAGTATAAGAAGTAATAAAGCTTGTCAACTGTAGAGGTAGCTTGGCGTCTATGATGAACAAGCCGCACGCACTCATCTTCTTGAATGATGCCTTCTGTACACGTTGGATGTTCTTGTAAACCTTTCTTTCTGGATCTAAAATGTTATTAGTATTTTATAATAAAAAGCCAAGTTTTATCCAATTTCTCCTAAAACTAGTTAGCTTAAGGCCTTGCAAAGCACGGGACTACCAACCGATTTTGTTAAGAATAATGCATCAAAGCCTAAACGATTCATCGTCAATTTTCACAGAAGGTGCATTGCGCTGCTTCGGCTAAACAAGTTGATACTAAGACAATGTCAGCAAGGTGTCAATTATACAATGTCGCCCATGGGCATATGCACATACCCGTATTTTTCTGAATATTCATGAAAAATCATTGAAAAATCTTTGGTGCAAAAAAACACTTACCAGAACAATTTCTTGACTTCATAAGCATTACACAGGTACTCTGTACATCTCTAATGGCTGCATAGAATCTCTCACATTCCACGCACAAGCATATTAATACAATTATAAACTTAATGTTCCATAATTGAGTAAGAAATAGTTGAAAACCATGCTGAAATAGTAACAAGCATATTAATTAGCTTATAAATGTCGCAGGCAATTTTTGTGATTCCGCTTTTCCAAACGGCGCCGTCCGTTTACAAACGCTCGCAGTTTTGAAATATGCCGAAGACAAAATTTAAATTGCCTTGTCACTTTTTATTAACATTGTCAACATTCGATGGACAATTCAAACATCGTTTACAAAATGCCGCGGCAAATTGAAGTATTTTGTTATCCGGCACGTAAAAACCGTAAGGTCCCGGCCACATGCACTTTTAAACTTCCTGTAATACTACTTATTTATTCCTTTGTACTTTCTCGTCGCCCCCCCCCGCCGAAATTTTCATTTTGGTGTCCCAAAAATACTAAATAGCCAAGCTCGTCGGCCGGTGCGGTGCCGTGGGACACAGCTCTAACCTAATCCATCTAACCCTGGTCGGGGTGCCCTAGAATAAAAATGGTCGCAGTAACTTAGACTGCGACCATTTTTGAGAAAAGTCCAGTTCAAAAGAAAAAGTGTACACCAATAAGGTCAATAATTATGTTTCTAGAGAATCAATTAAATATTTCTCGTTTGAAAGTGATGACCGTGACAGAGAAGTTGAAAGAGAACCGTTTGTCTTGGTAGGTTTGTCAAGGGCATGTGATGAATAGGAGACATGCACATAATGATGAATTAAGTCTTTTACTATAGTGATAATTGGCTTTGGCCGTTTTATGGTAAATAAATACAGACAAATGGCCCCGAGATCGCACAACTCAGGGCGGTTTGGACGGAAAAAGGGAGGCCTTTTCCCAATAATAGGAAACGATGTTGGCTAGCAAAAAAATAATTAAAGGGGACCAAAGAAAAGACAGATGGATTGTGTTAGAGATTGGATTGGATTGAATGGATGGATGGTTATAAAACAAATAACAATTTGACAATTACTGTCAAATTACCCCAAGAAACTTAGAATACGCGCATACAGCAAAAGTGCTATCCGAATACTTACTATATTTTCGCTTCGTACAGTTAATAATATTGCTTGGTTATGCAAACTAAGGTAAGCGGACAATATCGTATAATATACGATCTGAAAAAAAAGAATTAAGTTAACGAAAATGTACAAAACTATCGATGAATGTTAGTTTAAGAAACGTTGGCTGCACATTATGTGTAATCTATCTGACATGTAACGCTTCTGCATCAGCAATGTCGTTGGAATGGTTTACGCAAGGACACATTATATTTCTATTGCTAGTGCAGCTATTCTCTATTTCTACTTTTGTGTTGTTTTGTTTTTCAATATTTATTTGATAAATTACTTACCATGTGTCGAAACGTCGTCTCTATAATCACATAAGTCTCCTGTATTAACAGGTAGACATCAAACATTAAATTCCAATATATTTCACTTTTGGAATCTTCGCTGTTTCTTGAGTATTGAACATTTTCAATCCACACACGAAGCAGTTTCTCTAATAATGTTAATAGTGTCAAAGCATAAACAACATTCATATCGTAAGCAATGCAGCCATAAATCGTTATATAATCGAAAACATCTAAGTCAAATAAAACAGAATAAAAAAGGATAAACCCAATACAAAACAAATTGAGGATGATAACCCAAGTCCAGTTGCAAATGATGAAACTACTGAATTCTTTGCCATTTATTTGTAAGACTCTGAGTACGTGTTGGATTTTCAAGACCAACAATATATTACAGTTGCTATACTTGATGTTTAAGATGCTGTTCATCAAATCCCCGATCAAAAATACAAAAAAGTCAAGGGAAAAGCACAAAGAATAGAAGAAACTGTAATCCAATATTTCATTTCTAATTATTTTTATATGATATACTAGCACGCAGAATACTCTAACAAAATTATAAAAGTAAGTATTAGCAGTGATAACGTTGTCACGAATAGAATACTTTGCGTAGAAAAAAATGCTTTGCATCAAATTCAAAGGTCTTAGTAATGATTTTAAATTTTCTTCAATCACATTGTTGTGTAATTTTTCGTTAGAAACGATTGTTGGTACATTCTCGATTCTAATAATGTTTCTTTTTGATATGGAACAGTTTTTGCAATATAAAAACATGACTGTTACAAGGCACTTAAGCGTCCGTGAATTTTTCTTCACTTTCTACATTTATATGTGGAATTTTTATGGTGTAACATAATAAAGAGTATTCTATCTTTGATGATAAATGAGTAAAACGACAGTAAATCGATAAGCAAGTAATTGACTACTTTTATTACTTCAGTAAATACTGTTTAATATTAAATATCTGACGATGAGGGTCGTTTTTTTTTAGGGTTCTGTAGCCAGATATAAAAAAAGGAACGCTTACAATACACGTACAGTCGAATGATCTACTGATTTAGGTCAGAACTATTCGGATAACTGTCTCGAACGTTCATCTGCATACACTGCTGCCGTTCACGGACGATGCTGGTTCTGACTTTGTAGTTCGACTGTGAAGCGTTAAAATGGAAGATTTCTAAGAAAACTTTTTATTTAATTATTTATTGCTCGCATATTTCATTACAAAACGTATAGTCTCGCTCAACCCTAGTTTTGAATGTTTCTATCCATATTTCATGCACAAATGCCGCGCAATAAACATATTAAATTTGAGTTCTGAACGCAGGCTCATTACCAACAAATCATGATGAGTTTATCATTGCTATGAACAATCACTTCATCGATGTCATGTCAATTAATGAAACATGGCTGCGGGAGGGGGAGGAGGGCCGGGCGCCAGTGGTACCTGGATATAATTTTTTTTGCAGGTATGATCTCTGGGATATTATTTTCAGTTTAAAAGTTAGAGAATTTTATTAACAGGGAGTTTGTATTTTTATCAATTTTCTAAGTTTAAAATTTTCGTTTGTTTCAGTTTAACTAACGATTTTCAGTCCCTAGTGACTGACACCAATGCCTAGGCATTAGTTGCCTACATTTTTTTTTTTGCGGGTGGGAAATCATCAAATAAAAGACTTCTCACGCTCTGGGCAGAGCGAGAGGGCGTGTCAGACTTTTACTGACTAAAACCCACCCGTGTTCCTTCCGTTGCCTGTGTGCCGGGGCCGCGATATCCCTTTCGGACAAACCCGCAACCCCAGCAGGCATTGGTCCTTACGGACCCCGTCAGTTGGTGCTGACATCTCTTTGAGGCGCGCGTGGAACACAACGCGCCGTCGACCCGGGCCTGGTCCTTATCGGATGGCGAGCTGCCCATTGCTCACCGTCCGCAAGCCCGCGCCTACGGTGGCCGGAAGTCGGCTCGTGACTCCCGACGCCCGGGGCGTCTCCTGCGGTGACTAGGGGCGCGAGGGCGTGCAGCTTGCATCTCCCTCGCGCGCTCCGCCTCCTCCTTCGCGAGCATAACTGCTTCGCAGAAGGAGGTGACGGCCTCCCATGCACTCTCGCTCCGGACCATTGCCTGAACCAGGGCCGGACGCGAGAGATCGCCGCCGCCGATCGCCTCCGTGAGGACACGGCAGGACACGGCGGTGCCCCGGCCAAGCCGGGCAGACCTCCACCGTATGCTCCACCGTGTCCTCCGGGCGATCCACACAATGGTGACACCCGGGCGT
Organism: Agrochola macilenta; assembly: GCA_916701695.1. Classification (NCBI taxonomy): domain Eukaryota; kingdom Metazoa; phylum Arthropoda; class Insecta; order Lepidoptera; family Noctuidae; genus Agrochola; species Agrochola macilenta. The sequence goes on along the minus strand of OU753572.1, from coordinate 3,071,792 downwards.
TTCCTCCCGCTTTATCCTGAACAGGAACCTCCCGAAACAACCGTGTCCGGTGAGGACCTGCGGTGAGCACCAGGCGGAAGGTGAGGACGCCGTGACGCCTCTCTATCCACTCGTCAAAGAGGGGACTTATCGCCACAATTGTGGCGTGCCCAATTAGTTGCCTACCTGAAGACAACTGTTTTATGGTTTAGGTTTAAAAAAATCGGTAAACTTTTTCGCTATATCAGGAATTCAGGAGTCATGTTAGTTGCCCTAGCTAGGAATGTGCAGGGAGAGGAAAACAAAACTACTTGTTTGAACGGGTCGTATATGTATAGTAAAAAAATTGTTATTATGTTGTAACAAACGAAAATGTATCTTTTAAAGTCCAGACATAATCTCATAATCAAAAGTTTTATTGTTAACTAGCTGCTGCCCGCGGCTTCGCCCACGTGAACCCTAATTCTTTTACTATATAAAACAAAATTAAACCCTGAATAGTAAATTAGGAGTACCTTATAATATCAGCTATCTGCCAGTGAAAGTCCGGTCAACATCGGTCTAGCCGTTTCGGAGATTAGCCGGAACAAACAGACATAAATACATTTTTTTTATTTTTTTTATTTATAAGTACCATTACTTTCTATGCATTTAGTTAAAAGCTGTTATTTTGACATTACAAACATATTCCTCAATTTTATTTATTTGTATTAATTTTTTTAATCATTTTATCGTTAAAATAAATTCATTTTGCTATAAATATTGATTTTCTTTTGAATAATAACGAATTAAAACCCTCAAGACTACGTACACCTTGTAAAAAGCAGGTTTCCTTAAATAATACTTCAATCTGGACACCCTCGCGTCGAAAATACTACCAAGTGTGAAAATATGTTTTGTGTCTTTCGCCTTCCCATCCATGTTCGAACCCTGATTGCATACAATAATTTCCCAAAAGGTACTTATTTGTATTGTTTTGGAAAACTGGGGCCCCGTGGAAGTTTTCAAAAATGTAAGCTTGTTTTTAGGGTTCCGTACCTCAAAAGGAAAAACCGGCCAAGTCTGTGTCGGACCACGCACAATGAAGGGTTCCGTAGATGGGATGAATTTATGCCAAGAACAAACTTAACATTGTAGTTGAAAAACATGTTCTCCGATACGGAATGTATGGGAGATCATGGTTTTCAAACCGCAAATTTAAGTTGGTTGATTATTACTCGTTAACCTGTACAGCCTACTTAGCTCTGATAGTTTTCCTTTTAATTTCGTTATATATGTATGCTACTGCTGTGAATTTTTTCACAAATCCAAGTACAACCATTAAGCTGGCAGGGAGATTAAAAAAAAAAAACATACATACGCGACGAACATATAACCTCCTCCTTTTTGGAAGTCGGTTAAAAAGAAAGGGTTATTGCGAGGACCTCAATTTTTTTTTTCATTGTATATTAAATGCTTTTAAAGATATTTAAGAAAATAGATGAAAATTTACATTTATCTCCGAAACTAATGAACCTAAAATTTTGAATAAAATCAAAAAGAAATTGTACTTTGCTGTAGCGTTGTGAGCGTTCTCAGCTGCAAGTAGTCGAGTGATGCTAAAATATCACAATTAGTAAGTTTCTAACCACATCACAAAAAAAAAAACGGGGAACAACAGACTTTCCGGAGACGCGGTTTCATTTCGTTTCCTCTTGCAGAGCTGATGATAGCTATCCCATGACCCTCAGAATTCTGTGTGACCCGACCTAGGGTGAGTTCCACATTAGTTTAGTAATTATACTAGACCCTCTGCGCTGGATAATCTATATTGATTTTATCACCTATGTAGTATCTGATTTCGGAGGAGTTTGTGCCTAAGTAATAACAGCTGCATGGGTCGATCTGTCAGGTTAAGGTCTACGCTCGCTTGTTGGGTCGGTCCGTGGATGGGTGACCATATTTACAAATCGGGACTCCTCCGTGCCCGAAAGTCTGACACCAGTCTTAAAGGTAAAAAGTCTCAAAGGGTATCGTATTATCCAGTTACTGGGTTGTGAAGGTCAGATAGGCAGTCGCTCCATGTAAAATGACCAGTATTTTACATGGAGCGACTGCCTATCTGACCTCCACAAAAAACGAAAATTCAAAACCGAAAATTCAGTCGGTGGGAAAAAACGAAAATTCAAAACCAAAGACACCGACTTCCGAAATTAAAGTTATTTTTTTTTTTTGTAAAAAGTTTTGAATGCTCGCGTATTCACATATTTAACCTAAGTTTAGCATCTGCGATGTGCTGAGATTTCACCTACTCTACTTCCCATACCGTTCCGTCCATCGCTAAATGGGGGAAGAAGCTAGCACATCGCATGCGGCCTGCCACTACTTGCACCACATCTAACATGCGCTTTCTAACGCGCCTTCCAGGGGCGTACTCCGTACGGGCTGAGGGCAGGATCCTTTACCTGGTCCTGCACGCTACCTACAGCTGATGCGTAGCTGTGCTGCACACTGTCTGCGCACGCTACACGAGATCGAAAGAAGGCCTGCCCTACCTGCGGCCTACCGCCGCAAGCTACCAGTGCGAGCCTGTGCTGACAGGCCACCACATGCAACCGACGCTCACTACCTGTCGGCCTTACGAAGGCCGTCCGGCCTACTGCTAAGCCTGTGCTGAGCAGGCCCCCACGTCTGCCACGTGCTACTAAGGACGATACCTTCCTATTCTATGTGTGCGAGTGCTCAAGACTCAAGTGTTTAGGACCTTACCCACGACCTAGCCGTGTTACTACTATTTCTACCTAAATATATATATCACCTATCCTAGTGTTTTTATCTTCTACCTATGTACCTACCTATCAGTCAGGCTTACGCAGCCTACCTAGCCCTAGCCGTTACAATGCTTTTAGATTTCAGGCAAACCTATAAGAAGTCTATGGTCTTAAAATAACATGGTAAATCACTCAATATTGTGCGTACAAACTAACATTAGGGATCCTGCCGTTTTACCGAAAAGGTTTTGCCCAAATTTCACTACCCAAACAAATTTTAGCAACCCCCTTTTTTATACCAATGCAATGTTTGAAATGATTTTAGTACGCACATTTTCATTTGGTCAAATTTTACTTGGCAGAATATTATCAAGGATAATGTCATTTAGCCATTTGGTCTTTAGTGAAATGATTTATTACAGCAAACAATCTTTACAAAATAAACGTTTGGTCAGTTAGTTATGGAACTAGTTAGAGTAGGTTAATTATTTAAAAAAAATGGTTAGGTTAGGTTAAAACTGTGACCTCCTACGAAGCGAGCGGTGCCGCGGCAGCGGCCGGCGAGTGCCAGAAATGACTAGATTATATATTTTTTTAAATGGAAAAAAACAGGCTACTCGAAACTGAACTAGTTAGACGAGATTAATTATTTAAAAAAATGCAAGTACCTCACAAAAAAAAAAAAAAACCTGTTTAGAATTTGTCCCAAGTGGAAAAAACACCCTTGTAATAAAACGTCTTTATTTTGCGTAAAATTAGTATAAATGAGTATTGTATATGATTATACAACTGAAATATTTGACTAAATAAAAATTGGTAAAAGTACTAGTTGGTAAACAAGTTATTGTTTAAGCGTTAATTACGTAATCTGCAGACGGTGGATCGAAAAAAAACCCAAAGTGATTTTAAAACTAATTTAATTAAAAGGAATTATTACAATTTAATTTGGTGAAACATATTCGATGTTAGAATATAGAATGAATATAAAATACTTAAAAATAACTAATTGCTACTGATGAATTTTGCTACGTCGGCTGCTCGTGGCTTGACGGATGTCATCGTTTGCAGTTTCTATGCGGTTGGCGTAAATACGTAGGAATGTGCGGCGTGGACGCTATCCATTAGGGATCCGTATTTAACACCTCCATCCGAAGAACAGCAACTATTTGCTCATATTGAGAGAAAATGTTGCTGGGAGTTCATCTCGTTTTCTGGTCACATCTTCTTACGTATGGATCTTAAGTGTTTGTTGCTTCCCTTTGTCGCTTGCTTTAAGGTTCCAGCATTTGTATCTGCGGCTTATTACCAAAATGATAAGTATAGTTGCGCATAGTATAATGATGTAAAATGGTATGGTTGTGTGGTATAGGGCAACCTGTTGAATCTTGTCGATCTGAATAGGGCTTTCCATCAATACTTTGTTCTGGATGCTGTGAAGTTCTTCTAAGTTGACTGAATTGAAGCTGATGATGTAAGTGAATTCAGTTGTTTGGTCCATTTCGTTCTATGGGATCTTTGATAACTTTAGTGGCTGTCCTGCTTTATCTCGTTGTTGTCGTTGATGATTGTGAATTCTGTTGTTTCCAGATAGCAGTCCATGGGTATGGTGACGAAATAACTTCCTTGTAGGATATTAAAGTCTTTTCTGCCACAGGCTAATTGTACTTTAGTCGGTTGGGGAAATGATAAGACGTAGTGTTGATCGTCCAGTTTTTCTATTGCAAGTTTGGAGAGTGAAATTTTGGTAAATTGGCAGGTGTCTCCTAGACCTTGGTTGGTGATGAGCTCTTGGATACAATCAGGCTTCGTCCGGATCTGATGACTTGTCTTCCTTTCACAGAGATGGATGCTACTGTACTTCGGGCATTCAGCCTCTATGTACACGAATTATTTCTCGTTTGTTGCTATATAGGGAGAGGAAGGAATATGGGCAAATTGTTTCGTATTAGTTGGCACAATGAATAGTTTATATAAGTCGTAAAGATCTTTAGAGACTATAGGGAAACTGTATACAATTACTATTCTCTTCTCAATAAAGTAGGAACCTGGTTTTATAAGATTATAATATTCTCGTAATTCTAAATTTAAGACTTGTTCTTGAGTGTATATTGATTTTAGCCTATCTATCATTGATCTTAATACTTCTATATCTATCATAGAATGATGAGTGCTGGACGCACGTATAAAAGCCATTATATTTTCTAACCTAATTATCTCTAACATTAAATCTTCTACATTATTAGTTATGATTCCTAAAATTTGGGCAAACTTTGCAAATTTGATTAAGCTGTAATCTGTTTATGCACCTTTCTCTAGAAATAGTTCTAAAGTTGCGTTAACCTTTTCCTGATTTTTTGTTATTTGGTTTAAGATGGTACCATGTTGGGACATCCATTCTTTACTTAGGCTAATATGGTTGTTGAATTCTGATACTATTTTATTTTCATTATTTTGCAAAGTTTTAATAGCCTCGTCATATTTTAGGGCATCTAGATAATCTAAGTCACCAGTAACACTTTTTATTACTGAGCCAAGGCTATCTACAAGACCTCTTTCGACTCTGACAGGTTCCAAAGATTTTACTTGTTGTAGTACCTTGCTAAGTTTGTTAGTAAGATAGTCAATCTGATATTCGTAAAGCATGTAAGTCTCATTGGTGAGTTTAGTTCTAAGTCTTTAGTTGCGTCTGTACGGAATTAATTTTATCTTCTATGTCGGTTAATTGTATGTACTGTATGAAAGAGTGGTAATGTGTAGTTAGTCTTGTCGGTCCTAATCTGTATGGTAACAGTCCCGGTCCATCGGCTAAAGTCTCAAGTATTATCTCTTGAGGATGAGTTGCATGGATTGTCAGTAGAAGCAGGATTCTGTAACAATTGGCTTGTTTTAGGAACACGTTTCAGTCGTGCTTTGGCTATAGGGCCACGTTTTTTTGAAGTATATATGTGTATAGGCAGATCAGCGAGTACTGTATCCTGCGTATAACGTGGTGCAGCTTTCTGGCGACTGGCAAAGGGATTTTTAATAAAAACCTGTTTCTGAGGGGCATATTCTACCTCGGGCTCGCGAGTTTTGTTCCTGTTGTTAATTAGGGCTGTACGATTTGCAAGAGATGAGTCGTTAATGATTTTATAAACTTGCTTCATTTGTGGTCTATGATCCTGCGCATATTGTTGTAAGATGTGCTCAGTCAGGTCTATGTCGACTGGGTTTCTGGGGTCAAAATGTCCGGTTAATAGATCAAACGGTCTGCACTTCGTAAAACTATGGATAGAACTATTATATGCTATGATGGCGTATGGCATAAGATTAACTATCGGTTCATCTTTATTTTGCAGTTTTAGAATTCTAATGTGTTCTAATAAGGTTGAGTGAAAACGTTCGATGTGTCCATTGTCATTTGGACTATGCAGTAGAATTTTATGGTGAATTATCTTATGAAGACGTATAAATTCGGAGAAAAGTTGGTTGGTAAACTCAGTGCCATTATCGGTGATAATAGTCATGGGTAGTCCATGATGGGAACAGAACCGTAATAGTGCTTGTATTATGCTAATAGCGGTTCCGTTTCGCAGACGATACGATTGGGCATATTTCGTGAATACGTCAATGAAAGTTACGTACTTTTCATTATGGACTGTTAAGAGGTCCATGTGAATAATTTCTAGTAGTTTGGTAGCTGGGGGCACTATGTTAAATTGAGGTTTTATTGGATTTCTGTCATATTTAACTTGTCCACAGATGGTACACTCATTGATGAACTTAGTGATTTGTTCTTTCATCTTTGGCCAGTAGTATTTTCGTGAGAAGGCTAGATGACATTCATTTATACCACGGTGATTTGTCTTACCATCATGGTAGTGTTGGATAATGTCTTGTTGTCGGAGGTATTCTTTGACATTCTCGAGTTCTATCTTAGATACTACTAAGTTAAGTGAGGAACTTCTACATTTTTCTTGTAAAATGGGTATTATTGAGAACATGGCTAAAGGTGGATTAATCAAGATAGCTGTTTTGACTTTAGGATTCACATATTCTTTGGTAGCATTAATAATGTCACTCTCTAGGCTGGATTCTGAAATTTGGACTGCGATTCGGGTATGATTTTTGAATGGTTTAGTTACTGTCGGTCGGCGTTTTATGTCACCTACTGTGGTAAAGTAAATCTGTCGATGGAATTTATTGAGAGGTTCGTCTGTAATGGGGATTTCTAATATTGGATTTTCATTATTGCTGTGCACGGTGTCAGTCAAGGAGTTTGTTGGTGGAGGTGGTACCTCCGATGAGTTGTTGATCATTGATACTTACATCATTAGTAATTTCGATCAATGAGTCGGTATCATTCGGGGAGTTTACTGGTGGGGGTAGTGCCTCCGATGGGTTGTTAATAATTGATCTGAGATTCTTAATATTATCGATCAATGAGTTGATCTCATCTGTTTCTTCGTTATGGATTTTCTACACGGGATAGGGCATCAGCATTAGTATTAAATTTTCCTTTTTTGTACACTACAGTAAAGTCATATTCGCTTAGTCTGAGTCGCCATCTGGTCAGTCGTGAATTGGGTTCTCTCAAGTTCATCATCCATTGCAAAAGTTTGTGGTCAGTCAGTACTTTAAATTTTCTACCGAAGAGATAAGGTCTAAAGTATTTTGTGGGCCAGACTATGGCAAGCAGCTCAATCTCAATGGTGCTATAATTTAGCTCGCTTTCGTTAAGAGTGCGAGAAGCATAACAGACGGGTTTGTCGGAACCTATTGATCCTTGAGATAACACTGCTCCAATAGCGACATTTGAAGCGTCTGTTGTGACATTGAATTCCTTTTTGAAGTCTGGGTATTGTAGAATAGGGTCATTAGAATAGAATAGAATAGAATAATTTTATTTTTGCAAATATGGGTAGATGATACATCAATAGGTGTTAGTAAAATACAAAGATCAGCCATATTTTGCCATTAAGCATGCAAATATTTACGTCAAATTATTATAATTTTATAGTATCATACAAATCAAATTATTATCATAATTATATTATTTACTATCTATCATTCGATCAATTATTATTAAATTATATGGCATTAAATTAATCAATACTTATTTAATTAAATTAGAGTTCCTTATAAGTAACGAATACTAGAAAAGTCAACAAATATTTTCCTCAGATAGGAACTCAGTCACACTGTAGTACGTTTTACCCACCAAAAATTTACGTAGTCTATTCTTAAACAACAAAGCATTTAAATCTCTCCAATCTCTTGGTAATTTATTATAAATAATTGGACCCATGCAATAAACACTCTTGCGCATCAATGCGGTTTGACACCTCAATTGACATAGCCTACTGTGGTCACGCCTATTTCTTGGAGCTACATCAGCCATACGTTTGAAACGACTTGGATTGTGCTTTACAAACATAGCTACTTCCAAAATATAAATACAAGGGAGTGTCAGAATATTGTACTGCTTAAAATATGGCTCACAGCTGTCAGTGGTTTTGAGTTTAAACATTGCTCTTATACATCTTTTTTGAGCTTTAAATGCTGTGTCTTTGTCAGTTGAGTTCGCCCAAAAAATTACACCGTACCGCAAGTGAGACTCAACTATACCGTGATATGCCGTAAGGAGTGTGCATGTGTCCACTATGGATGATAATTTATATAAAACATAAGAAGATGAACTTAATTTTTTACACAGTAAATCTATATGCGCTTTCCAATTTAAGCTGTAATCTATTTGTAGTCCTAAAAATTTGGTATCTCCTACTTCGTCAATATCATCATTTTTATAATGTATGTGGAGGTTCGGCACACCGGGTGTTCGTTGTCTAAAATGCATTACCTTTGTTTTACTCAAATTGATTATCAAATTATTTTTATCTAGCCATTTAATTATAGAGTCAATAGAATTATTTATGTCATTGGTTAGTAAAGTCTTACAGGTTTCAAAGGCGTTGACATATTCAGGGCTAAGAGTAATTTTACTACCTTTCTTTAGGCATAGGGTAAGAGGTTTGGTGATGCGGGCAAAGTCAGGGATAAATTTTCGGTAGTAACCTAAAAGTCCTAAAAACTGTTTGATCTCCTTAGGAGTCTTTGGTATTGGATACTTTTGGATTGCAGAGATCTTGTCAGGGTTCGGCTTGATGCCCTCACTACTAATGATATGTCCCAGATAAGCAGTTTCGAGTTTCAGAAATTCTGACTTATCCATCTGAATTTTGAAGTTGGACTCTCTAAGCCTTTGGAAGACCTTTTCCAAATTGTCCATGTGCTCTTGTACACGAGGCAGATGTTATTTTGAAGGCCTCTTAGAACATTGTCCATAACTCGTTGGAAGGTGGACGGTGAATTTTTAAGCCCCATGGGCATTCGAAGGAATTCAAAATGCCCGTGTTCCACATTAAAAGCTGTTTTTGGTATATCCTGGGGGTCCACTACATTTGGCAAGTGGATTTTACCAGGTAGACTGGTAAAATCCACTTGCCAAATCTAGTGTCGTAAAGTATTGGCACTTGACTAGTTTATCGAGGACGTCACTGATATTTGGTATGGGGTACTTGTCGTCTATTGTTTTTTCGTTTAATTTACAAAAATCAACTACGAGACGCCATTTTTTTTGGCACAACCCAAATGCAAATGGGTGAGCTCCATGCGGAATCGGAAGGGCTTATTATATCTTGTTCCAGCATTTTGGAAATTTGATCCCTAACTTCTTCCCGATGAACGAAAGGGTACCGATAGCTTTTAGTATATGCGGGAATTTCATCTGTCGTTTTTATACGATGTTTAATTTTGTTGGTGAATGTCAATGGTTCTCCATCAATGTAAAATACATCTGCGTAGCGAGATCTGCACGAGTTGGTTGGTCTTACGAAAATATAACGTCATTAGGTGTTGGATTTTCTAACTCCACATATCCGCGACTATTGGTAACAGTGGTAAGGCACTCGTGGATAATACAGTTACAAAAAATTTGTTCCTTTACTAAAACATCGCCATCCGGGGCATTTATGGGTATTTTAACTAATTTAGAACTTTTAGCAGGGATAATGTCCTCATACAGGTTAACATTGCGTGAATTGTATACTTTAATCTGATTCGTAGCAGTACGCGTTACTAATTGGAAATCTTTTAAATCTATTTTGGCTTCCCATTTAGATAGTAAGTCTAGTCCTATTAGGCCATCAAAGTAGTTGTGAAAACGGTAAACGAATAATTTTATATTATCAGCCTCGTTGAATTAATTAAAACACGGTAGCGTTATGTAATAATCTTTTCTGCTAACGCCGTGTACATTTATAACTTCTAAAGGGTCATAGTTGAGAGGATAGTCATAGAAAAACTTTTGTACGGCTTCAGGACTTATAAATGACTGGTTAGCGCCAGTGTCAATTAACAATTTTAAAGGAGGGCAAGAAATTTATATGTAGGGTAACTGGCTTTGGGTCTGTAAATTAAGGTCTATGTTTGCTCGTTGGATCTCCGGTCCGAGTGAAAATGTTGGTTCTGATTCTGGTTTGCACCGCTAGGGCCTGCTTATGGCTCTGCCTCATCTGTCACCTGATTATCGGAAGTTGTAGTCATATTGGTGTTGTAGTCGAAGTCAGAAACAATGTAACAGTCATTATCGTCCGTATAGTAGTCATATATTGGCTCATAGTAATAGTCAGCAGAATAATAAGAACTATCAGGCAAAGCAAGTTTGCTGAGGTTTAACTCACGCGTCTTAAAATAATTATTTGATGGTTGATTTCCATTTCGTTGCCAATCATGCCCTGGCCTCATTGGTAATGGTTTCGGAACAAAATGTTGAACACCGCTCATGGGTTTCGGACCCGAATTTTGTGGTTGATTATGTTGCAATCTGAAAAGGTTACTTTGAGGATTGTAGTTTGGCAATGGTGCACGGAACATTTGTTGGGTTCGAGTAGGCATGCGATTTTGATTCTGGTTGGGCAAACTGAATTTAAAAGCCTGAGGCTGGGGTTGGTAGCCACGTTGTCCTACTGGTGCAGGCCAGTTAGGTACTGGTGGTCGCGGAACATTAAACGGCACACCAGGCATCATAGGAGGTTTATATAAAATTTTGGGTGCATTATGAGCAGTTTGAGCCTTTGGGGCATCATTACGCTGCTGCAGGTATATAATATTTAATTCTTCCTGCATGAATTCCAGAGCTTTTTCTATGGTTTCTGAACGCATACAACGTATACGTGAGCCTAAAGTTTCCTTTAGTCCACGTTCGAAAGCCTGCATTGTCACTTTCTTATAGAGTGCCTGTTTCGCTTCAATAGTCGTTTTCAAGGTCTCATGTAACGTCATGTAACGTCACGTAAGTCATAATTGTGCTAAACAAGGTTTGACATTGGTCATAAAATTTCTACGGGGTCTTATTACCTTGCGTAGCCAACGAGAGGTCATTGTATAAAGCCGTTTCGTCCCTCTGATCCAAAAAGTTATTAATTAGAGCTGATCTAATACCTGCCCAAGTTTCAGGAATGCCATTTGAGTTGATGGTGGATGCAGCAGGGCCTGTTATCTTGTTTAAGATGTCATTTAAAAGACACAGATTTCCTAGTTCATTGCCTGGCTCAGGACTTGCATACTGAGTTACTATCCGAACACAGATGTTAATAAACCTCGTTAGTATATTGGGGTTTCCGTCAAAATCGGGCACACGGCGTAAGGTCTTGAAAATTACGTCGGGATCGTAAGGCATTTTAGGTTCAAATAAACTATTTAAATTAAAATCTAATTCACTATCTAAATTTCTACTAATATCTACTATTTGTCGGCGCGCCTGTCGCGATACAGGTTCCTGACGATTAGATCTTTCGTGATGAAAAATCTTGGACATAAAAGAAACTAGGAATAGAGAGGAAGCAACACGAGAATGATTCTAGTGTACTCACATATATTTCATCTCTGGTTCTTCTTCGTGAATCGATATCTGGATTCTCCACGCGGCTCCGCAGCTTTACCGTAGATTCTGGATACTCGTGACGTGACTGGATAGCCACCCGGGTGACTCGCGATCGTGGTGATCGATATGAGATAACTCTAACACGATACCGACTGCGCCAATTACGTCATCTGCAGACGGTGGATTGAAAAAAAACCCAAAGTGATTTTAAAACTAATTTAATTATAAGGAATTATTACAATTTAATTTGGTGAAACCTATTCGATGTTAGAATATAGAATGAATATAAAATACTTAAAAATAACTAATTGCTACTGATGAATTTTGCTGCGTCGGCTGCTCGTGGCTTGACGGATGTCATCGTTTGCAGTTTCTATGCGGTTGGCGTACATACGTAGGAATGTGCGGCGTGGACGATATCCATTAGGGATCCGTATTTAACACGTTCACTTGCAAAACATTAGGTTTGCGTTACAATTATTTGGGAAGAGATTTTTTGCTAAGTATTAATTTGCCAAATGAAATTATGCGGAAAATTGTTTGGGAAGTGATAATTTGGCAATTTATTTTCGATGAAACAAGGGAGATCCCTAACATTATATCTCCGAAAAAAACCGGCCAAGTGCGTGTCGGACCACGCACTTGGCCGGTTTTTTTATGAGAAACTGAAAATCCGGAACGAGTATTGTCGAGAAAAAGTTTCCTCTTTGAACTAAGTAGACACTGTGTTGTTCTCGATCGTAAACCATAACTTAAGGATATATGGTAAAAAAATATATTTTTTGATCAAACCATATAAGCATACTTCGTAAAAAAATTGTCACCACATATTTTAAACCGTAACGTTGTCATTACAATATTGTATTTTATATAACCAGACTTTCTAATAATAATAATGTTATGAAGTCTATCTCTTTTGATCAGAAAATCTACCGATAATGTTTTATTAATGACGAAAGTGGACTCTATGTATAAAATTACTGGCCTATCAATTGACTTTAATTTTAGTTTTCATTTGACATCAACGTTCTAGCGTAACAAACATGTTTTCGTATTTCAAGAACTATTTCCAATCAAACAGAAACGCTGTTACAATCGAAAACATACCAACAGTCTCTAATAACGAAATTTTACGTAATAACGTGATCGAAAATGATTTACTACCAGTACTAAAACCGTTGAATCTCATTCAGAGTCTCTTCTTCTGCGCAAAGTATTCTATTAGTGACAACATTATTACTGCTAATACTTATTTTTACAACTTTATAAGAGTATTTTGCATACTAATATTTCGGTGTGTTCTTTTGCATGAATGGCTTATTTTTGTCATCGAATATTCTCATCATATTTGGGGTGATTACAATTTATTTTTATCTTCGACCTTAGTCATTGACTTCATAGTCTTGTTAATCGGGGATTTGATGAACACTGTAAACATCATGCAGAGCTACTACAATATCTTGTTGGTCTTGAAGATTCAACATTTTCTCAGAGTTCTACAAATAAATAGCAACGAACTAAGAGGATTAATTATCTGCAACTGGTTTTGGGTTTTTATTTTAAATGTTTTTTATATAGGATTTATCATGTGTTTCCATTTTGTTTTGGACTTTGATATTTTCGATATGATATCGATTTACTTCGGTATCGTTATTGATATTAACATTGTATATGTTTTACCATTTTTGAAAATAATTATCAAAATGCTTCGTGATTGGATTCAAAAAGTTCAAAACTCACGAAACACCGAAAACTCACAAAGAGAAGAATATTGGAAAATAATATTTGATGTGTACCTGAATATACAGGAGACCTACATTATTATAGAGATGACGTTTCGACATATGGTACGTTTATTATTTAAATATAGAATATAGATTGAAGACATCATCCATAATTTAAAACGGACATCTTAATCTGCTTAGTAAAAATCTTAAATTCACTCACAGACAGACAAAGCACAGCCTAAACATGAAGCATGAACAGCATGAACATTTCATCTAGAAGGATGAAATATTGCACTAGAGTTCCTTATATAACGAAAGTGGACACTAAGAAATGTAAAAAAAAATCATACCTTATAAAAGCTTTGGCCGCTAATAGGGGATGAGACTTTGTCTAGAAGTTCGCCACTTTTTCCGATGGGAAATCCCATAAGGCGCACCCAAGTGGTGCGGTATTTTAATAATTTTCTTCTATTTCCAGCTTATATTTTATATAATATCAACAAGTTACTTTAGTTTGAAGAACCTATCGATGGCATTACTTTTGTTAAAGAATTTTATTGCAAGACGTGAAATGAAGGTAAGATTTGAATACTAAACATGTTATCAGAAATCAAACAGGATATAACGAACTATCATCACCACTGACGGCATTGTTCCACCCACAATTGTCTATGCCCGCATCCCTTTCGTGTCATGCTTCCCGGATCTGTGCGAGTCTCATCCAGTTCATGGTCTAATAAAACAAGGTCTGGCATTCCGGGACGAACACATGCTTACGTCACTATCCAGTTGCCACTCTATTTCAACAAAACACGATTAAGGAAAGATTTTTAGAAACCAAAGCTTTTAAATTGTCGTTTCATGTATCTAATCAAACGAAACAATTCAATTTAAACATAAACCAACGTAATTGTTAATTTAAATCTCATTGTTTTATCGGATTCGCACAGGTAATAAAGGTGGTTGGGGAATTATTATTACAAACTTCTGGTAACACAGATGTGATGACGTAGACTTGTGTTGCTCACGTGACCACTGTGTTTCGGAATGCCATACCTGGCGAAGTATATTATTATACCATGATCCAGGTTATTCTCGCGGGTCTTTGTACGTCATCCATCGCATACCTACATTTCAGCTTCCGTCTATCACTTACCATTCAGTTATGGGTCTGCTTCACCTGTCATCATTATGTCTTGTCATGTTTCCCTCCTACCTAGATTTCAAAACCAATCATAATATCTAGACAGTTAGTAGTGGTGTACCGAAATATTGAAATTTTTCAGTACGGATCCCCAATCTGCCTGTAATAATGACTGTGCCTGTTATCATTGCAGCAAATGTTTCTACTTGCGTCAACTCAAATTTATAACATCAAAAATATAGTCATAATAATATGTTTGAGCGTGGAATGTGAGAAATTCTATGCAGCAATGAGAGATGTTCAGAGTACCTGTGTAATGCTCATGAAGTCAAGAAATTGTTCTGGTTAGTGGTATATTCTATGCTACATTATAGTGTGTTGTAAATTAATTGCTTGCGGGCTCAACCCGTAATCTTCATAATATGTTACCATATTATAAAGATTACGGGTCTTTATAATATGGTAAAGATGAGACAAAACTTGATAGATGCACAAATATTAATTACTAGCAGTGCCCCGTGGTTTCACCCGCATAAGTCTCGATCCCGTGGGAATATCGGGATTAAAAGTATCATAAGTGCTAATCCAGGTTATAAACTATCTGTTTACCAAATTGCATCCAAATCCAAGAAAGAGTAACAAACATCCATACTTACATCCATCCATACTCACAAACTTTCGCGTTTATAATATTACATAATAGGATTGTAATAACTTTGTTCTAGCCGATTTCAGACGCTACATGGCACACAACTCTAGTGAATGGTTTACTCGATTGAAGGTTAATTTTAGTTCCATTCCATCTTTTTACGACACAGGCAAAATTATACAGGAATTAATGTTCATACTAATTATGAATTATGTTCCTTTCAAAACTTTTTTTTGATTATTCCGTAGGCGAGTGAAAGTTGACCAGTGAAATATGGCGTATGCCGAAATCCAACAGCGTTGGATCGGTCCACTAATGAATGCATTTTTCACTTTTTTCACATTTTTTTAATTTCACTTTTGATTAATTCTGTTTTCAAACGTTTCACTTCGAGTGAAAGTTGCAAATGAAAGGCAAAAATTTAAGAAAACTGAAGCATCTAAAACCATCTTTAGTAAGAACCGATTAATATCCCGTTGTAAGAAAAATAAAAGTTATAAAAACTACGACAAAAAGATCGAGTAAAAAAGGCATAAATCGAACAGATTACGTGTAACTCTGGATCGATTCGTCTGTCTTTCATGTCTTATTTATACCTTTTTTTTTTTGTTTTTGTCGTAGTTGAGTTTTAATTTTTATTCCTTTTATTTTTATTTAAATTATTTTGGCGTTATAATAAAGGTATATATTTTTGGAATGTGCCCTTTCATTTGATACCCAAAACGGCTTCGTATTTTGTTGTTGTGTTTTGTTCATGACTTTATATTCTCTAGAGGGCGCGATATTCTTATTTTTTGTGACGTCACATAGCCTATAACCAGCGAACAATCAAGACGCTTCCAAGAATACCTCAATTTTCAAATAATGATGAGGAGTTTAGAAGTTATGAGGGAACAGATGAACATACATACCTACTTACCGGTCAAAATCATAACCCTCCTTTTTGCTTCGCCGTAGGGTAAAAAGAAAAGCTCGCATGGAACAACTTTCTTTTAATTTTTGTTTCAGATAAAGATCGGAGGTTTTGCAAGAATATCCAACGTTTACAAAAGACATCATTCAAGAAAATGAACGCGTGCGGCTTGTTAATCATAGACGCCGAGCTACCTCTACAGTTGTTAACCTTTATTACTTCTTATACTATAGTTTTATTACAGTTTGTGTTTTTGTAAGAATAGTAACTTTTCATGGCGACTTAACACGTTCACTGTGCAGCTATGATGAGAGAGACTACCCCATACGTGGAAACGAAAATTTTAGATAATGTGTTGCCACACGTGTGAACCGATAAAAGTGGCTAAACTCACACGTGTTTGAGGTTATGAGCCTTTAAATTTGCGAACAACTCATGCCCCACCCATGGGTCATGCACGTACGATGAGCAACTCTATATGCCCCATCGGTGGGACATGCACAGTGAACGTGTTATTTCCATTTACGTTAACATTAATAACGATTGTGTTAATTTCCTTGTAATGTATGAGTACACCACAAAATAAAGTACCGTGACGTATATCGATGTATGGGAGAACATATTTTTAAACTAAACAGTTAAGTTTGTTTTTGGGATAAATTCATCCCAATTACGGAACCCTTCTTTGTGCGTGGTCCGACACGCACTTGGCCGGTTTTTTATTTTAAAGATTCAAACACGAGCTAAAAGTGGGCACTGTTATATTATTTTAATAAGCTAACATTTCAAGGAAGTTTCTTAAATTAGTACGTCAAGTACGTCAACTGCTATGACACACGACAGTAAGCGTCGTTAACTTCATGGTCATGTTTTTTTGGAACTCACAGAAGTTCAAAAAATTAAGCTTAATTTCTAAAGGTATTGGGAACTTTTTGATAAATTGATTCATTTAGAAGTATTCATTCGTTCATGAGCTATCAGAAAAGTATCAGTTTAACGTCTAAAATGGAGAAACGAAAATAGGGTCAAGCCTCAGAGTAATAACTAAAGCATAGAGGGAGCGTGAAATTTCAGTATAGTTATACTGTTTATACTTATGAAAAATTCAGTGTGAAAAACAAGGACAGATATATAGTTATAAGGGTTGCTTATGGCAAGGCTGTCCACTTTTTTTGTCTAGGTAGTGATGTGCCGTATTTTGCAGAGGTCGATATTAATTTATTTTAGACAGGTTTACTTATTGAATTGAATGTACGTTAGTGTCATGTCATACATTCCTTTCATTTTCATCCTTTCCATACATTCATTGGATGATAAAATCAAAGAATACACTATTTGTTTAAAAACGCTCTGGTTCCAACAGGCTTTTACATGTTCTAATCCTATTCTTCATCTTGTCGTGTGAACTGCAAGATCTATCAACCAGACACTGATGTCAGTTTTTGTACCGCTTTCCAAGCTCCAATGTTAGTAACGACCATTAGTTCGCAGCTTATCGTTCCTTCCGAAGCATGAAACCATCTTACTTTTATTTTTACCGATTTCTAAAAAAAGGTTATCAATTCGATATGTATGTATCTAATATTGTTGGAATTGCACAATATTCATATTACTCTATGTATGTGGGCTTCAAAACACGTGTGCCAAATTTCATAAGTGTATCTATGTATGTTTGTCCACGAATTTCTCAGAAACTCGTAATCGGATCGTGGTCATTCTTTTTTATTGGATTTTTATCTTTCAACTTAGGAAACAGTACAAGTTTCATCAAAATCGGTTCAGCAGTTGTCAAGATATGGAACATATAACCGAACTCCTTAACGACAGTACGAATGTGTAAATTGTGTTCGTATAGGTATTTTGTCAATCCTTTAGATACCTTATATAGAACTTCCTAATTTTTTAGTGATGGTGTACCAAAACTAAAAAGAGAAATATAATAAATTTTGCACAAAAAATAAACCGACTTTCACACTAAAAAGCAAAAATAACTTTCGTTTCGGAATTCCGTGTCACAAAACGGCAAAAAATAAGAGGTAAAAATAACGACTTTCGAAACGAAAGCTATTTTTGCTTTTAGTGTTTTGCTTTGGAAGTCGGTTAATTTATTGTGGAAAAGTTTTTTTACCTAAAATTTATGTAATGGGTAATGGAATAGAAACAATCGGATCAAAACGGATTTTTATTTAATATTTGGGGATAAACAATAAAATAAAGAGAGGAGAAGAAAGCAGTTTAAATTATTCGATTTTCAATCGAATAATTAAACTGCTTTCTTCTCAACTCAAACTCAAAGCATTTATTTCAATTAAACCATTTACGGGCACTTTTGAATTGTCAAGGGAATCGTTCAGTCAGAAATATGAAACTAATTGTCCATTCCAAAGCGTAATAGGTACCTATGGAGAAGAACGGGCAAGAAACTCCACGGACACTCTTTTATATAAAATAAATTGTTACAAAATATTCGTTACATCATTCATGTTGAAATTATACATGTGAGAACAATGTAGAAAGATGTGCTCGTTAAAAGCGTCCGTAATAAAAAGATAAATAAAGGAGATAAATAAAAAAAAAGAACAATTCAAAAATTTAAATCAGCCATGGCAGCTAAGAGTTGGCCAGTCCCAACTGACGGCGCCCGTTCACGAACATGACGCATGTATCAGCACCATTCAGCTCAACCATACAATTATATTGAAAAATTTCTGAAAACAACAAATAAAACTAACTTGGTATGTTGTGTTTTATCTACTATACGTACTTTATTTATAGCCAAAAATACATATCAATATACATTAGGTAAAGTATATAGTAAAGTAAAACAATTGGTAAAGGATAACACGTTCACAGTCCCCATACAAACCATTTAGTAGACACCTTTTTTTTTTGGTGGGAAATTGGCAAATAACTTATCCCGGTCTGGGTATAGCGGGAGGGAGTGTCAGACTCTTACTGACTAAAACCCACCCGTGTTCCTTCAGTTGCCTGTACGTTGCCAGGGGCAACAGTATCCCTTTCGGACTTTCCCGCGATTTTAGTTGACCCCTCAAACTGGCAAGAAAAACAACTGAAGATACAAGAAAAAAAAAAAAAAAACGGAACTTTGGGGCACAGAACTGTGAACGTTTTGTGATAGGTAAAACATAACGCGAACTGATCACTAAGTGAGCGCACGCGAAGATGGCTTTACTTACCAATAATAGGGATGGTATGGCGCCAGGTTTAAACCTTCTCCATTTATCGCTACTTACAAAGCAGTCATTCGTAAAATGTTTAGAACATACTCGGCTATGCTTAGTCCAATAATTTCTGGCTCTTGGAATCACTTTACTTGGTGTAAAGTGATTCCAAGAGCCAGAAATTATTCTTCTTTCTCATTTGAAGGTATACTAAAAAAGAAAACGATAACTTTTCCAATTTATCGGCATAAAATTATCATGTCGATAAAAAGTATCTCATCACTTGCATAACATAACCTCACAATTTAACGATTTATTTTTTTGAAAATAAATTCGCGATCAAAATAATTTAATAAAGATTAGAAGATTAGATAAAATTTGTAATAAAGATAGTTTGAAGAGATCATTATCATTCTAATATGTATGTTATTAGTGATGACGTCCAAATATTTCGCGTGATTTTATATGAAAACTGTAAAAAAACACTTACCGATAAAAGCTTACAAATTAATTGTTTTCTTTCCGTTACGAATGTGATTTACACGATAATACAAAACAAGCCATGTTAACAGCCTATTGATCTGTCCTTTGCACCTATTTTTTTTAGAAAATTGTGCATAAATCTATAATTTTGAATAAAATAATGACCAACACCTCAACCAGCGCACGTACTAAAATTCACGACGTAATATACGACTAAATAAGTAACTATTGTGCTTTTTTAAATTATTGGTCGTGTAATAAGAGACCAAGTATGACCGTTTGACAATTTCGGAACGTCCATTTAGTTTTAGCATAGACGAATCCATATGCATTTGTCTCTTTTAAGTGTACAATCTGCGCCATAAGAGAGAAGAGCTTAGATATATCGTAATTTGTTTCTAATTTGTATGCATCTATGTTAGTTATTACTCTGAGGGTCAAGCTCAAAATCCAAAATGTCAACTAGCGCTGATAGAAAGACAAACACGATTTCGATTGCATTGAAATAAAACCATAGTAACTATTGCTACAGTCCTTTTCCAAACGTACGTAATTATATAATACCAAGTATGTACGATCAATAGCTTTTAATAAAATTGGAATATCAAGTTTAGTGTCTTCATAAACAACTATACGGTCATAGATACAACAACATTATTATAAGAACTTAGTATATTTTCATAATTATAAGTCTCATTCATTAATCATTTTAAAACGGGCTGGAAACGTTGTTAATAATGTGGACTAATTTTCTGAACATATTCCGAAAGAAAAAAACGAAACCAAACTTGTCATTGTATCCACCAGAAGTATTACTAAATAATCGACTAGAAAAAGAAGTTCAACAAATGTTTTATCCTTTAAACTGTCCACTTCTCCTATTGTTCTCTTCAAAATATACTATACAAGGCAATTATATTACACCTAACGGGAAGATACGTACACTGTTGTCGTTCTTGAGTCTGTGTTATGTTATCGGGATCTGTGTTTATTGCATGTATTTCAATGAATTCAACGTAGATTACATAATTAATCATACTGACACTACAATCTTGTTAACGGTTTTTATTTCCTACATTTACTTTGCTATTGGTATGATAATGACTTTTGTTCTCAATGTTGTGCACAGTCAAAATAACATTTTACTCGTTGTGACGATCCAGACTATACATAAAAATATCGATTTTAGGAAGAATACCCGAGGTTACATTATTTGGAATCGGGTCTCTGTATTTATTGTTTTTGGTGTTAACATCTTCATTTATCTCGTATATTATTCGGGGTCTAAAAATAATTTATATGATTGGCCAGTGCTAATTCGTAACTACATGCTTATCAAACTTGACATTGATTGTGTTTATGCAACTCGTATTTTGATATTATTAACAAAGTATCTCAATGAATGGATCAAAACAATTTTGAAGCTGAACAATGAACAACAAGAAATTGATACCGGTATCAAATTATTTAAAATTTATCAGAATATTCTGATAGCGTACAATGTGTACAAAACCATTTTTCAAGTATTGGTAGGTACACTCATAAATAACATTACACATAACATCACGCCGGTAATCCCCGAAGGGTTATGCAGAGCACTTTAATAATATACTATCTATCACTTTAATAATATATTATTTTATTTATGAAACACATAAGCCTAGCATCCTACTCTTTTGCAGATAATGTATGTCACGATCAATGTATTTACTAGCAATTTACTTTTGTTGGAAACGATATTGAAAATGATAGAAAATCGTACAGAATCACAAAGACAGGTAACATTTACAGTTATACAATTCCGGGTTCCTGTAAGTCTGTCCATATGTGTTACAGTATTTTTATCTCACGAACCGACACGCATTTTACTTCTGGTTAACAAGTGTACAAACATGCTGTGAAGTGAGTGTGAGTGTGTGTAAGCGCGGGAGCTCTCGCTACCGTCCGAGACAAAGGCGAAGTCGAAAGTGTGTGAGTGCGTGTGCGTGTGTGTGTGTTCAGTGCTGACGCTACTCATCTTCACGCAGACATTCACATCGTGTTTGTACACGTGGTATGTAAAGCGTGTGTCGCTTCTTGATAAAAATACTATGTGAAATCATATTAATTCAACTTAATAACTTTATTTTATGATTGGATGTTCTTTTGTCTAATGAATCACAAATAGCTGACCTGACATAACATTATTTAATAGCAGACAAAGGTACTCGTATATGTCTGCTATTTTTTTATAATCTCTTTTCGGTTTTATTCGAGTCTCACTATTTCATAGCAGATGTGTTAGTGAAAAAGAATTAAATTTTCAGCATATCGAGAGATTACAGACTCCGTTGATGGTATTGGCGACGATTGTATGGATAACCAAGGACATATTACGAGTGTTTATACACAGTTTCCAATGCGAGAAGTTTTATATAACTGTTGAGAAAGCTGAGTCGGCCTGTATACAGCTTATGAAGAATAAAAACTGTCCAAGTAAGTATCAAAGATTTAATATTGATGGTTTTAAAGCAGATAAGCAATAATTTTCATTCCAAACACAGGCTGTTTGACTACGATAAGAAAATATACTTATGCAAAAAATACAATCATTCAAAGAGATCTTATATCAGGGTAAGCCCCCAACCATGCAGTTAATATCGTGCTTGCGAGATGCACTATTGGTGGCGACATCTACTGTATTTTAAATACATTATTATTGTCACTACCAAACATCGTAATTTAATGATATAGATGTCGCTACTTATTGTATTACAAATGTGGCTGAATTTTATTCACAATATTTTTCTTTACAGATGATCAAGCACGTCTTTGCAAGAAAGTGCTGCAGACAAATCGAACGTTCAGTAAGATGAACGCGTGTGGCCTGTTCGATGTAGACGTTACGCTACCAATTTATTTGATGGGACTTCTCACTAGCTACGTGATTATACTGTTGCAATTCACATTTCTGTGAAACAACGCATAATGTCGGCAATAAAAATGTTTGATGCAATAAATGTTTGAGTTTTATTATTATTCTAAAATAATACATTCTACCTTTTTTTTTTGAGGTTGGGAAGTTACCAAATAACTTCTCCCGCTCTGGGCAGAGCGGAGCGGGAGGGTGTGTCAGACTTTTACGGACTAAAACCCACCCGTGTTCCTTCCGTTGCCTGTGTGCCGGGGCCGCGATGTCACTTTCAGACAAACTCGCAACCCTGGCAGGCATTGGCCCTTATGGACCCCGTCAGTTGGTGGTGACATCTCTTTGAGGCGCTTGTGGAACACAACGCGCCGTCGACCCGGGTCTGATCCTTATCGGACGGCGAGCTACCCATCGCTCATCGTCCGCAAGCCCGCGCCTACGGTGGCCGGAAGTCGGCTTGCGACTCTCGACGCCCGGGGCGTCTCCTGCGGCGACTAGGGGCGCGAGGGCGCGCATCTTGCCTCTTCCCTCACGCGTTCTGCCTCCTCCTTTGCAAGCATTACTGCTTCGCAGAAGGAAGTGACGTTCTTCCATGCACTCTCACTCCGGACCATGGCCTGAACCAGGGCCGGACGCGAGAGATCACCTCCGTGAGGACACGGCGGTTCTCCGCCCGAGCAGGGCAGACCTCCACCGTATGCTCCACCGTGTCCTCCGGGCGATCCACAAAGTGGTGACAACCGGGCGTTTCCTCCCGCCTTATTCGGAACAGGAACCTCCCGAAACAGCCGTGTCCGGTGAGGACCTGCGTCAGGCGGAAGGTGAGGACGCCGTGGTGCCTCTCTAGCCACTCCTCAAAGAGGGGACTTATCGCCACAATTGTGGCGTGCCCAGCGCTGGGTTGCGACAATCGCACTCTCCATGCCGCCATGAAATCCCACTGGAGCTCTGTCCGCTGATTTCTCGCGGCAGCGGAGTTATGCCCCGGCGATTCGCCTCCTCGCGACACTCCCACATGTGCGCGAGGACTTTTGCCTCCAGATCCCATGGCGGTAGTCCGGCAAGAAGGCTCGCCGCCTCACGGGAGACCGTGCGGTATCCTCTGATCAGCCTTACGGCCATGACCCTTTGGGACGCATTCAATCGCTGGGCCGGTCGCAGCCTTCTTGGCGGACAATAGTGTGAAGGATTCCGATTTTGACTTTTGTTCGCTCAGTGTAGGCCTTGTCACATTCCCTTTGACCCTGACCATTCCTAATTAACCCTACCCCAAGTCCCCGAGCTTGATTCCCTTGGCCTTTAAATAACTTGTCGGTTTAACAGAAAGCGTCCGGGGCTCTAGATATAGCTATAACCAGATGAAACTGAACACAGTACTTTTCATGCAGCAACGGTCTATCTGACCTCAACAGCCTAGTTACTCTTTAACACGATACCCCTTAGAAAGACTGGATGTTAGACCTTCGGGCTTCTGACTACCTGT
Organism: Agrochola macilenta; assembly: GCA_916701695.1. NCBI lineage: Eukaryota > Metazoa > Arthropoda > Insecta > Lepidoptera > Noctuidae > Agrochola > Agrochola macilenta. The sequence continues at coordinate 3,047,651 of OU753572.1, read as the reverse complement.
AACGACTGTCAAAAATCTTTCTGTTGTGCTCCAGACTGTTATTCTTGTAATTTCCAAATGAAACTATCCGCGACTGCGGAGCATGGGATTAGCAGTCCCGACTATGTGATAGTCACAATCATGGCAGGCAGTAGAGAAATAAAATTGATGCATCCTAAATAAAGAATGTAAAGAGACTCTAAACGAAGTCGAGAATTACATGTCCTTCCCGTTTTTTTTTAGGAATCTTTTGGTTAAGGAGATATTGAAGGTCAAAGTTCCAACTTTTACTGAAGTAAAATAAGTTTTAAACGTTATAACTTAGCTTTAAATACCCCCACGTATCCTATACCGTTGCATGCATCCATAAGCACAATCTTTTGCGTGCGATAAATTTAACGCTACCTACGATAATCAGCGATGAATCACACCAAAAATAAAAGTCATTTCTCAGCAATAATTTTTGTGCAATGTTACTTAGTTTGATGTACAGAAAGCGTGGTTAACGGCTATGTGATGAGTCTTGTTTTACTTTGTATAGATTACTATTGTAATTTTCCTTCCGTTTACCTATATTGACGGGAGCAACTTCAATATTTGAGCAGTTAGATTAAATCAGATTGCACAAGGTCCTCAAACGTGCTGTTTATGTTTGAATAAATTATCTTCTCAATAAATAAACGTTGTGAAATAGATAACGTGCTTATATTTGACTGATAGCCACAATGTTACTCTGATACAGAATATAATACACGTGTTTCACAAAGTAAAAGCCCAGACACGTGCTGCTAAACACATGCCAAACGAAACGTTGTTCTTAAGGCTTCTAGTAAATGCAGTAGGAGCTCACGTGGCATTCTACTTCTACGGACCTGGTTATCTATGCACAACCGTCTATGTGTTTATTTGTGTTAAGAGAAGAGGATAGAGATGCTATAGAGGCAGGAAAGGTGGAAGCTCAAAGAGTTATGGTGATTTTTGTAGCATTTTTATTGAATTAAACTTTTGTGAAACTCATCATCATACATTCAGTCGAAAGACGTCCACTGCTGAACATGGGCCTCCCCCAGCACCGCCACTTCGACGGAGTCTGTGCTTCCCGCATCCAGCGGAGTCATCGGTCCATCTTGTGGGAGACTTTCCAACGTCTTCCGGTACGCGGTCACCACTCCAGAACTTTTCGGCCCCATCGGCCATCTATTCTGCGAGCAATGCGCCCTGCCCATTGCCACTTAAGTTTGAAAATTCTTCGGGCTGTGTCGATTACCTTGGTTCTACTACAGATCGCTTCATTTACGACGCCGACACAGTCATCACTTCGTGTACAATAATGATTTGGTGTAATTATAATAAAAATATATGTATGTTTAGGTTAAGGTATTTATTTATGGGCCTGCGTCGCCTGAATTAAATGGATTATTATTATTTAGAATGAAAGAAAGATTATAATACGTTTATTTGTGGAAAACATGACGCAAAAGAAAACGCAAAATAAAAAAATAAACAATTTGAGAGAAAAATATGCGTCACATCCATGCAAAACATAATTATAGGCTTTTTTATTTTTATGTCTTTCTAAGATGCCACTGAAGCTATAACATTACCAAATCATTCATTTTTAAGAAATTGTGTTTGCATCTCTTTCTGATGACCACTAACATAACACGACAGTTTTTGGAGGCAAACCCAACATTCTTCAGAGTAATCCCAATTTTGTAATACGTAGATAAAAACAAATTCTCGATGTCAACGATTTAAATGTTTTTTTTTTTGAGGGTGGGAATTTATCAAATAAGTTCTCCCGCTCTGGGTGGAGCGGGAGGGCGTGTCAGACTTTTACTGACTAAAACCCACCCGTGTTCCTTCCGTTGCCTGAGTGCCGAGGCCGCGATATCCCTTTCGGACAAATTCGCAACCCTGGCAGGCATTGGCCCTTACGGACCCCGTCAGTTGGTGCTGACATCTTTTTGAAGCGCGCGGGGAACACAACGCGCCGTCGAACGTTTTAACTTGTCGAGGGCAATCTGTGAATGGGTGACCATCCGATACATACCGAGACCCCTCTGTGTCTCGGAAAGCACGTTAAGCCGTCGGACCCGGCCGTCATTAGCAGATCTTTGAGTCGTTAGGTATGGCAGTTACGAGCTCGAAAGTCTGATAACCAGTCTAACCAATACCAAGGGCTATCGTGTTACCCAGTTACTGGTTTGTGGAGGTCAGATAGGCAGTCGCTCGATGTAAAATACTGGTATTCAGCTGCATCCGGTTAGACTGGAATCCGACCCCAACATAGTTTATTTATTTATTGGTAAGGCACCTCAACGACTTACTCACTAAAACATACACATACAAAAATCACATACAGTTTTAGGTATTGTGAATTCGTCACTTACAGAAGTGCACAGCACTAGCACAGAACTTAATGATTATAGGACGTTTTAGTTATCGTTAGTTGTTTATTTTTATATTTATTTAGTTGCGAAAAAGGCTAGGCAGAGATGGATCAATGATAACTAGAAACTATGTGTGATACGGATGTTGTCAAATTATAATTTGATAACATACTCGTAGTTGCCTTTTGTCGATAGCCGTTGTAATATATGTAGCATTTATGTCTGTTATTAACGTATATATTAAAAAACAAAGTTCCCCGCCGCGTCTGTCTGCCTGTGTGTATGTCTGAACGCGATAAACTGAAAAACTACCAAACGGATTTTCATACGGTTTTCATCAATGGACGGAATGATTCATGCGGAGGGGATTTACACAAAACGGTTAAAATTGGTTGAAATATTTTATTTTATTTTGTATATGTACTCCAATGACTTATTCAGTACTAACATACTACATGAAAGAACTTTTATATCTATTGGAATGGTGAATTTGTCACTTAAAGAAGTACACAGCTTATACATAGATAAAAAGTACATACCAATTAAGAAGATTAATTTAAATTGTTTAAAATGGACTTACTTATTTTTTGTTATAATGAAGATAAATAAGAGCTACTTTACCATAGTAAGACAATACAAAATTATACATCAAATACTTAATTAATTAATAGTAATATATTAAAAATTATTATTAAACGCAAGGCGACTACAATAAACGTGATCAAATGTTATGAATAGTTGGGGTTGGGGGAAACTTTTCTTTTTTGGCAAAGATGTCAATGTGATGATGATGCTAATGTGGACTATAAATTATAATTAGTCATAAATCGGTTCATAAGGGCACTGCGGCCAAGGTTTGTTCTTGATGAGGACATAGAAAGTATATCTATACTGCGTACAGATCTAGTTATAGTGTTATAGTACAGAGATATTAAGAAGTTTTGGAAGTATGGCCTTTGAATATAGAAATTAGTGAATGGATTTGGTTTCGTCGCCCAACCACATCAACCAATCTCCAACCGCAAGGTCAGTAGAAGCTTCACCATTTTGTATCAAAATATTAGAGGTTTGAGAACAAAATCGTCGAAATTTTTATCATTATTGGAATCATCGGGTTCGGATTTATTTGCAATTACGGAAACCGGCTGCAACGAGTCAATTCATAACGCAGAAATAATATTACCTGGTTACTCGATACTGCGATGTGATCGAGCGGATGGACGTAAGCAAGGCGGCGTACTTTTAGTGGCCACACCGCGCTTCGAGTTGCGGCAAGTAACGATTCCCGATGGCGTAAATATTGACATTCATAAATTTGAGTTGATTTGTGCTACAGTTCATTTGCAAAACCGATTTTTATTTACCTGCTGTGTATTATATATTCCACCACAGACTGATGAAAATGAGTATTCGGTAATGTTTAAAATTTTAGAAAAAATATGTATTAAATATAAAAATAAGGTAGTGTTATTAGGAGATTTTAATTTGTTTTCGTGTAATAATTATGTACGTGACTATTTTGAATATTTTGTGGCCTTCTGTGAAGTCGTTCAGTACAATGAAGTCCCTAATTGCAATGGCAGACAGCTGGATCTCGTGTTGAGCGGGCGCAGCAGCGTTTCGGTGTGCGCAGGGGAGGAGGGGCTGCAACCCGTGGACGCGTACCACCCGCCGCTCGCGGTCACGGTGGACAACGTCACGCCCCCCCTGCCGCTACCCGCTATGGTAGACGCACAGTCAGAATCTTATAACCAGTCTAGGCAATGGAACTTCAGTAAAGCAAACTTTATAAATTATATTATCTTTTATCATTATTAGACTGGAGTGATATTTACAGTTTAAACGATCCGGATTTAGCTTTAAGTTTTTTTTATAGCAAAATCTTTCAAGTTTTCAATGCCTGTGTACCTCTCAAAAACGAAAAACCTAAGAATTATAGATATACATATCCAGTGTGGTATACTTCAGCTATTATCAGGGATATTCAATTAAAATACGGCCTTCATAAAAAGTACAAGTTAAGTAAATCCCCTAATGATTATGAGGCGTTTGCCCGATGCCGGGCGAGAGTTAAGGCTGAGACTGCACTTGCTCACGACCGGTATCGGGATCGCGTACAGAGCCATCTTGCGACAGACCCGAAATCTTTCTGGAGTTACGTCAGATCAAAAAAAGGTAATTCGAACAATTATAAATTAAATAAGGATGGACAAATTATGTCGGACCAAGAATGCGCACAGGATTTTGCACGTTTTTTTCACTCTGTATATAACCCCGAGCCGGCTACGTTGAACGCAGAGACCGCGAACACAACAGCGGTACAAAGTGGCGCGTGGGCTCACCTCGGTCGTCTTGAAGCGTCGGTGGTGCGCCGCGCGCTCGCTCGCTTGCCCGCTAAACGCTCAGTCGGACCAGATGGCATACCACCCTTTATCCTTAGGGATAGCCGCATGGTGTTAGTTGAACCCTTACTACACTTGTTCAATGTCTGCATTGCTACAGCAACATTTCCTGATCGTTGGAAGCTTAGCCGAGTGGTACCGGTGCCGAAAGGTCGCGGAGGTACGGAAGCAAGTGACTACAGGCCTGTGGCGGTTTTATGCGCTCCTGCTAAAGTGTTCGAGGCAGCCATTCACAGCTGTTTATACTCACAGGTGAACGCACACTTGTCTGATGCGCAGCACGGGTTTCGTCCTGGGCGGGGTACAACCGGAAATTTACCTAACCTAATGACGCAACTAGTGCCAGCTGTTGATGCTGGACTGCAAGTAGATGTAGCCTACCTAGATTTTCGAAAGGCGTTCGACACAGTCGATAATGATGTGTTGCTGTTGAAATTGGCCAACATGGGTTTCACACCGCACACAATTCAATTCTTCGCGGATTACCTGCGCGGCAGACGTCAATACGTTGACTGTGGCGGTCGCTTTTCAGAGATATATTACACGAGATCGGGCGTCAGCCAAGGAAGTAATCTTGGGCCGTTCCTTTTTATTCTCATGGTGGACGACTTACTGAAAGTAGTCAATGAGTCAACTTGCTTACTCTTTGCTGATGACCTAAAGCTGATTCATGTAGTAAAGCAGAGCGCCGATCATGGCATACTGCAGCAGAATTTAGATCGAGTCACTAAGTGGAGCCAGGAAAATAAACTATATTTCAACGTGGGGAAATGCTCTGTGCTTTCGTTCACCCGCGCCCGCGCCCCGCTTCACCATGAGTACCTCATAGAAGGTAAACCGCTGTAGCGTGTCGTGGAGGTCAAAGATCTGGGCGTTCGATTCAACGCTGATTTGCACTTTCGGAAACATATCGTAGAGGTTTGCAAAAAGGCATACCGTAATCTAGGTTTTGTTTTGCGACAGGCAAATGAATTTTCAAATATGAGTGCTCTTAGACGTAGAGACGTAGCTTTGTATAAAACGCACACTATGCAGGCAGGCATATTATAAGTTGGGGGATTACATCGCTGATAAAAATGCTTGGCTCAATGCTGGTCCTGCTCCACAACCACAAACAACTATTTGATTAACATTTGAAAACACTGTTGGAGCTGCTGAAGAGTTTAAGACCATCTTTGCTTTGTATAAAATCAATTTCCTTTGTATTATATAATTTCAGAGCACAGGTGTGAGTACTATGTACTAAAGAGCTAACATTTACCGGGTAATACGTATTTTATTGACTTGAATGTGCCCTGGCGGCTGTGAGTATGTCATGCTCACTCACATGTCTCGCTGATGGTGGCGCGTGTGTTGGATCATTTAGCTCCTTTCAACATGGTTGAGCTGAATGGTGCTAATCCATGCGTCATGTTCGTGAACGGGCGCCGTCAGTTGGGACTGGTCAACTCTTAGCTGCCTTGGCTGATTTAAATTTTTGAATTGTTCTTTGTTTTATATTTTTATTACGGACGCTTCTAACGTGCACGTCTTTCTACATTGTTCTCACATGTTTAATTTCAACATGAATGATGTAACAAATACTTTGTAACAATTTATTTAAAAGAGTGTCCGTGGAGTTTCTTGCCCGTTCTTCTCCATAGGTTCCTACCTACTACGCTTTGGAATGGGCAACTAGCTTCATATTTCGGACTGACCGATTCTTTGACAATTCAAAAGTGCCTGTAAATGGTTTAATTGAAATAAATGCTTTGAGTTTTGAGTTTTTGAGTTTAGAGCCTTGTACGAGGCATTGGTAAAGAGCCACTTGGAGTACAACGCGGTTATTTCGAGTCCTAGTGAAGCCAAATACAGTACGATGTTAGAACGGATACAAAATAAGTATGTAAGGTTCATGTATTTGAGATTACATGGAGGATATCCGGGATACCCATTGTTATATCCAACCTTATACATTTTGGGAATGGTTGGTTACTATAAATTAGAAACTAAGCGAGAACTAGCACTAGCCACGTACCTGTTCCATGTATTAAGAGGTAAACTTTCTCATTTTGCTATACTACAGTCAATTAAACTGTGCGTCCCAGACGAGTATGTGAGCAGGCGGCGGCGGCCGCGGCTGCTGGTGGTGCCCACCGCGCACACCAATCTGCTTCAGCGCGCGCCGCTGACGCGCGCACTGTGCACACTCAACGCGGTAGCCGAAGGAATAGACCTGTTTTCTTGTACACTGAACGACTTTACTCGGGCGACCGCTAGGGTTTTATGTTACAATTAAGTAAATTTTATGTGTTATGTTTGTTTTATTGGAAATTTATTGTATAATTGTATTTTTTTGGTGTACTTATCTATCGCATTAGGGCAACCTGTAAAGATAGATTTAAGGGTTATGTGTGTGTAAGTAAGTTCAGATAACTCTCTGCTCTGGAACATCGTCCCGATTACGGATAATCTTGTAAATAAATATGCGATCAGAGAGACTTCTATGTTGTTCCAGAGATATCATATTGAAATGGTTGAGTCTTTGAGGATAACTGGTGTCTCGATCGCAACTAGAACATCTGAACCGTAGATACCTGGTGAAGGCCTTCTGTATACGTTCTATCCTATTGACATGGACGCGATATGTAGGATTCCATGCCGGAGATGCGTAATCCAGTATACTTCTAACAAGCGTGCTGAAAATAAGTTTTAGGGTTGATATGGACTGAAACTCCGAGCAAGTTCTCTTCACGAATCCTGCCATTTTTGTCGCTTTGGATACGATTAGGTCGATGTGGTTATGAACGAAAGTATACTGTCGAGCTGGACTCCTAAGTCACGGATGGTGTCAACTTTTTGCAGTGAAACTCCATTCAATCTGTAAGACGAAGGTACTATATTTTTGTTCCGCGTAAACGACATATGATAGCACTTACTTATGTTAAGGGTCATCATGTTTAACCGACACCATTCATGTATCGCATCCAGATCCTTCTGAAGAAGTGATACGTCCAGGTCCGTTTTAATTTCTTTGTAGAGTTTCAAATCATCTGCAAACATGGAACATTTACTGTGTCTTACTCTGGAAACAATGTCGTTTACAAATATAAGGAATAAGATCGGCCCCAAGGGCGATCCTTGTGGTACACCGGATGTGGAAGAGAATAGAAATATGATGATTATTGTTGAAGATGTCTGAAAAAATCATGCCGACTGGGAGCTTTACTGGCTGGCGTGCGCCGCGTAAACCGTAAAAGATACATAAAAATTATGTTTAAGAATGGTACATCTTAACAAAAAAAAAACAACCGACTACCGAAAAAAAACACTACAAAGTGAAAAATTACTTTAATTTTGGAAGTCGGTGTCTTGGGTTTTGAATTTTCGTTTTTTGCCACCGACTTCCGAAATTAAAGTTATTTTTCACTTTGTAGTGTTTTTTTTTCGGAAGTCGGTTGTTTTTTTTTGTAAAAAGTTTTTATTTTTCACTTTTTAGTTGTGGTACCTACCCCACACAAATTGGAATAACAGTACCTGCTATGTAAATAACAGTCACAGGAAGTTATCATCATATCATCCACATATACTAAGTGTGAAAAATACGTATTATTGAAGCTTACTCAAAAACTATCTCAGCAAAGTTAATGAAATTGATATGGGACCAATCCGGGAGCATACCCTTTTAAACAAAAAAATAATTTTCAAAATCGGTCCATAATTGACGGAGAAATCGACGAACATACGAAAAAAAAAAAAAACATACATACGCGTCGAACATATAACCTCCTCCTTTTTGGAAGTCGGTTTAAAAGTTCAGCAAAAGGGTCCGCGATGGCATATGTTTATCTTCTAAGGATGACCCACAGTAATCATTATTATGTTTCAGAATTTTAGAAAAAAATCATTGTAAGCTATTTTGACCGGCATTATATTAATCCTTATCCAATAAAATATGTTATTTAAATTGGACATTTAATTTAGATTGAAATATGCCTAGACATCATATCATTTAAATGAATAGTTTAAAAGATATCACAGATTCAAAATTCCGCGTAACAAAATAATAATGGTTGACGGCTACGCGGGCGCAGCGGTAGGAGTCAATGACCTTTTCCTCTATAATTTTTTCCGCTATTAGGTATGTCATCCCGGTACGTTCCCGTAGTATATTTTACGTCATCCACGCGGGTGAAGCCTGGGGCAAAAGCTATTCACAATATAAATCAAATCAAATCAAAATCGTTTATTTGCATAAAATGTGATGGGTACAAAAGATGTTACATAAAAATTTTGTGCAATGACACATTCTGCCATGCAGTGACAGAAATATTTAATGGATGTTAGTCAGTTAAACAGTAACATTTAAGGACAAATTTATAACAATTTATAGGTATTAAATTCGAGTATTAGTGTTAACAATTTTATTCTACTAACGAAAATAACAATTTATTCAAGTCAATACCAATTTGAATTAAAATTTTAAACACACTTTCCATTATTAAATAGTAAGGTAAGTAGCTAGCTACAAGTTATCTAGCTTACCAAAGTAACTTAAATAACTAAAAGTGACTACAATGCATTCCCGAAGTGTTGGGAAATCATGATTTTTGCCAGAGACATTCGCCGATTTAATAAAAACTATACGATATCAACAATTTTTTTCAATGGTAGGCTAGGCCGAGAGAGTTGGGTAGACGAGTAGGTGTTTTGTATCTTGGCACCGAGTCAGTCACACAATCACAAAAATCCCGGGATCACGGAGTGTGCCCAGTGGCGAGTACACACCGAGTGCATGTTTATAGCACTCGGTCTAGTAAATAGAACAGGGTCCGAGTGACCGCCTCGCCCTTTAACTCGGCCGAGCACTCGGTGATTTGTTTACACAGCACAGCAGTGTTTAAACAGCTTGCATTTTATACCTTCCTAATCACTTCAGACTTTTAATAAACTTAAAACTATGAAGTGATCTGTGAGGAATAAAATATGTATTATATTTTTGTGAGTGAGTTTTGAGTATAAGTTTAACTTTAATTTGTTTAACAGTACGAGACCGCTCTCGTACTGTTAACGTACCCGGGCCGACCGAAACCATACCGTTTAAGTTGAATTTTAGATTGTTTTATACTAAGCATAAGAATTAGGGAATGTTTAGGTGTAAAACTAGAATTAAAATTAACAAAGAAAAAAAAACGTGTGCTGGTGAGTGTGTACATACGTGGGTGTGTTAGTAGCTTTTATATCTGGCAATGCCACTACGCAGCGGCCGTAGCTGCGTAGCGGTCGTAGCTGCCGTAGCTGCAGTAGCTGCCGTAGCTCCAGTAACTGCCGTAGCAGCCGTAGGTGCCGTAGCAGCCGTAGGTGCCGTAGCAGCCGTAGGTGCCGTAGCAGCCGTAGGCGCCGTAGCAGCCGTAGGTGCCGTAGCTGCCGTAGGTGCCGTACCTGCAGTAGGTGCCGTAGGTGCCGTACCTGCCGTAGGTGCCGTTCCTGCCGTAGGTGCCGTACCTGCCGTAGGTGCCGTACCTGCAGTAGGTGCCGTACCTGCAGTAGGTGCCGTAGGTGCCGTACCTGCCGTGCCTGCAGTAGGTGCCGTAGGTGCCGTACCTGCCGTGCCTGCAGTAGGTGCCGTAGGTGCCGTACCTGCCGTGCCTGCAGTAGGTGCCGTAGGTGCCGTACCTGCCGTGCCTGCAGTAGGTGCCGTAGGTGCCGTACCTGCAGTAGGTGCGGTAGGCGCCGTACCTGCCGTGCCTGCAGTAGGTGCCGTACCTGCAGTAGGTGCGGTAGGTGCCGTACCTGCCGTGCCTGCAGTAGGTGCCGTAGGTGCCGTACCTGCCGTGCCTGCAGTAGGTGCCGTACCTGCCGTGCCTGCAGTAGGTGCCGTAGGTGCCGTACCTGCAGTAGGTGCTGTAGGTGCCGTACCTGCAGTAGGTGCGGTAGGTGCCGTACCTGCCGTGCCTGCAGTAGGTGCCGTACCTGCCGTACCTGCAGTAGGTGCCGTAGGTGCCGTACCTGCAGTAGGTGCGGTAGGTGCCGTACCTGCCGTGCCTGCAGTAGGTGCCGTACCCGCAGTAGGTGCCGTACCTGCTGTAGGTGCCGTACCTGCAGTAGGTGCCGTACCTGCAGTAGGTGCCGTACCTGCAGTAGGTGCCGTACCTGCAGTAGGTGCCGTACCTGCCGTAGGTGCCGTAGCAGCCGTAGGTGCCGTAGGTGCTGTAGCAGCCGTAGGTGCCGTAGCAGCCGTAGGTGCCGTAGCAGCCGTAGGTGCCGTAGGTGCTGTAGCAGCCGTAGGTGCCGTAGCAGCCGTAGGTGCCGTAGCAGCCGTAGGTGCCGTAGCAGCCGTAGGTGCCGTAGCAGCCGTAGGTGCCGTAGCAGCCGTAGGTGCCGTAGCAGCCGTAGGTGCCGTAGCAGCCGTAGGTGCCGTAGCTGCCGTAGGTGCCGTAGCAGCCGTAGGTGCTGTTGGTGCCGTAGCTGCCGTAGGTGCCGTAACAGCCGTAGCTGACGTTACTGGCGTTGCTGGCGTTGCTGACGTTGCTGGCGTTGCTGGCGTTCTTTGTGTGGCTCTGCCTATTGAATCTAGAAAGGTTTTTCTAAGTATCATCTCAGGAATGTAATGTATCTACATTGAGAGTCGTCTCACAATATAAATAATAAATCACGAGTAATAATTACTTCGATCAGTAGATACTGATCGACGTAATTATTACTCGTGATTTATTTATTTAGCATAGGTTTACTACTTCAACATCAAGTCAGGGTCATGTTCAAATCCCTACAATATTGTGAGACGACTCTCGATAAACAAACTGGTTATAAGAAGGAAAGTTTTTCACTCATGTTTGTACGTTTTTACATTATTTTTTTCAGCCATTATTTCCCAGTTAGGTATAAAGGAAGAAGACCATTAATTTAGAATGTTTTTATCATCGAAGCGATGTTTTACGTTGTTAATCAATAAAACGATTAGATCTATTATCAAGTTACTAACTAAACTTTAATACCTACAGTTGTTTATTTGCAAAAAAGTTGTCAAAAATGTCTTATGTAATAATAATGGGTCAATGTATAAGCTTTTACAACAAACTTCCCATTGACATTCGAAACTTACCCATTAAACGATTTAAAAATTGTATTAAAACCAAACTTTGTAAAAAAAGGGTACTATAAAATTTCTGATTATTGAGCTGCTCGCTCTGCTAAACCTTGTGATAAAACCATAAAACTTGACATTAGAATTATTTAGTAAAATCATCAAAATACACCAGTTTTATTTAAACATTCATATAATATATTGAATATTACATTAAAAATGACATGATTACTTTGTAAAGTATTCAATCTGCCTAGCCTTTTCCCAACTATGTTGGCTTCCAGTCTAACCGGATGCAGCTGAATACCAGTATTTTACATGGAACAACTGCTTATCTGACCTCCACAACCCAGTAACTGGGTAATACGATACCCCTTGGTAAGACTGGTGTCAGACTTTCGGGCTTCTGACGACTCGTAACGACTGTCAAAGATCCACGAATGACAGCCGGGACCAACGGCTTAACGTGCTTTCCGAGGCACGGAGGATTCTCGGTATGTAAATATGGTCACCCATCCACTGACCAACCCCGGCAAGCGTAGCTTAACCTGATGGATCGACCAGTGCGTCTGTTGTTACTTAGCCACGAGTTCTTCATTACTTTGTAAAGTATTATATTTTTTAATTACCTATTGTGAATGTGAGGAATATGTGGATATTTTAATTTTTAATGTTTTTTTTTTTGTTTTCTCTACTCAGTTTTTTTATTTCCTTTCTCAGATAGTTTTAATAATGGTCTGACGGTTTGAGTAGTTTATGCGGCCTACCCAAATGTCCTTTCTTTGGTATGTTCGTCGAGTTGAGCTCCTTATGTTCTGAGTTGAGCTCCACGATTACTGACAAATGCTTGCACTGACTGGACAGGTCCACTCAAATCTGTGTGGTTCTTTTCTCAAAAGACCATTTCAGACACTAATCTACATGGTCCTCATATAGCTTGACCAAGATTATGTCTGGACTTTAAAAAAGACTGTGACCTCTGAGTTTGTTTCGGCCTTTCTTCTCAGAGTAGTCGGATAGGAAACGCCGAACTCATCTAGCAAATTTTAATTATATTTTTTTTAATATGACGTGTAAAAGTGATTCCTATATCCTATTTACAGAATTAACAATTTCATTTTATTTCATATCATTTCTTATCGCTTTAGCAGGAAATATTCGTTATTAAATTATTAAATTTGTTCATGGCTATGTTAATTAAATACATAGTTAATATCCAAATTGATACAAAACATTATCACTCTTTTAATAACTCCCGGCCCACCTGTTGCAAATTACGCGACGGAAATTCTGTTCAATATAGGAAAAATAATTGATAGTGGTGGTACAAATATTTATTACGATATTAATTATTGCATTTCATAATCAATATTTTATTATTTCACTTGTAAGTCTTATTTCATATTTCCATACAGTAGTATTGCCAAATTGATCAAAACAGCGAAATATTTGGCATAATTTTATCGACGTTGCCCATTTTCAGAATGCACGTTCTTAAAAGGTGATCTGCAAATCACGTATGTAAATGCACTTTGTAATTATTAAAACAAACATTTTTATTTTTATAAAGATTACCTCCTACATCCAAAATAAAACTTTACCTCTGTTTGTTATTATTAGTGTAGATTCAGTCTATAGTAAGTATAACCCGATTTTTCTAACAAAAACATGAATTCGTGATTATCTCGTAATTCTCAAATTTTCTCAAAAAATGGATTCGAGATTTGAATAGAACAAATTATAATCTAATCTGGTACTGCGATATGTGCGATATTGGAGATATTCTTTAGTAAACCGTTTAAAAGCTTACTGTGAGGGTGTCATTTATTTTTTTATTTTTTAATATTTATTCATGAAAATAGATGAAATACGAGTATAACCATCTTTTTAAAAATTTTACGTTGTCCCCAAAACTACTGAGCTTAAACGAGTATATGTATTTTATTTATTCAAAAAGTAGTTCTATTCTTATAGATAACAGGAAACCCTTTATGAAGTCTATGGTTTTAAAACACCATGGCAAATCTCTCAAAACTGTGCGTACAAACTTAGATTTCCAGTTGGAATGTAGTTAGTTTAGTTGGAGTGTAGTTTGTTCTGGGGATAAATCATCCCAAATACGGAACCGTTCATTGTGTGTGCGACACTCACTAGGCCGGTTATTTTTTTATCAGTGGTTTCCCCAGGAGGCTTAATCCTTAATCCACTACAGCAAACGTTCTCCGTCCTGTGACGAAGAGTCCGATTCGGACTCATTATGTAATAATGGGTCTGTATTTAAAAAAAACTTAGTTCTCCTGATCGTTATCGTCAACTAATGTCTCCGTAATGATCAGCAAAGCTCTTGCCTCTTCTGAGAGGGGTTTGTTGCTCTCATCACATCTTGGGACAATACTGGATGCATAAACATTGAGTGAGAATTGCTAACTAATTTAGTAGTTTCAGGTAAGATTTTAGTATTTTTTTTTATTTGATCAATGAAGTAGTTATTGAAAGCATTAGCAATTTATCTTGGGTCATTAATTATGTTGTCGTGCTTATTGATCCGAGATATTGGTTCAGCAGAACGAGTTTTATTATTAACTAGCTTTTGCCCGCGACTTCGTCCGCGTAGAAGTCGAAAATGGTTCTAATTAATAGGATTTTTTATTGGTTTTTTACGTTATTAATTTTGTTATACGAGTAACATATACATTGTTATGTTAAAATGTTTGAATAATTACAAAATATAACAATCTTTATTATACTCGTAGTGTAGGGATATAAAGTTTAAATAAACTTGAAAAAAAATAAAAAAAATGATATATTTTATGAACCCGAAGCTCGGCCTTTGATCTGGCGAAAGTTACACTGGTGTATTATCTTTTTACAACGAAATCGAAATACTACACCTACACACACAATATTTTTTCAGTACTCAGTATTTGTAGTTCAGTATTTGTAGTTTTCTACAGTATTTCTTGGTAAACAATATTTTTTGTTTTTCTGTCGGGTGCTAGAATCACCAGACTACTCTGTGCGCTTACTCTGGAGCATGCCACATACGGCCGTGGGAGAAACAACTTTCCCTTAAGTCTACTCCCGCTAGCTTAAGAGTTTGACCTAGAGCTTTGTTTATAGTTATTGTGAAGCATACTTTGATGGGAAACTGCACTCTCTTGAATTCGAAGGGGTAATTTGATGATGTTAGGGGAATCCTAGGAATAAATACAGACCTCTGTAAAGCTTAGAAACCTTCAAATGCGGTACTAATGTATAGTACGGTGACTTTCGAGACATTCCAATTTTAAAGAGTATTTGCATTGCAAGCACCAAGCCTTTATGTGAGTTCAACCTTTTTTGAATAAAATTGGATTGACTTTTCAAACATGTGTCAAAATAAAATGTAATGTAAATAAAAAGCACTAAGGAGAATTGATATCAATTTCGAAGCAAATCACTCCCAAAATAACTTTCTACCCCTATTTAACCCCGTTAGGGGGTGAATTTCAATAAAATACAAAACAGGTCTTCCATTAATTCTGTTAAAGAATGTTTATGCAAAATTTGAAGTAGATTGGACCAAGGAATCACGTTGTCCGATACAAACTTTACTCTCCTTTTTCACCTCCTTAAGGGTAGAATTTCGAAAAATCCGGTCTTGTCGGATGCCTACGTCATACAAAGAACACACCCACCAAGTTTCAGGTCTCTAAGATCAGCGGTTTAGGCTGTGCGTTGATCCGTCAGTCAGTCATTCAGGACAAAGCATTTTATATGTATAGATAATCTGCCAAGATGCCTTAGATTTTGTTTTTCTTAGGTGTTAATGTAGTAATAGTTTTGTGCTTTTTGGGTCAACTTAATAATTTTCCGAAATCTTTTTGAGTAACTTTTAAAGTTATTCTTATTTGCATGCGATGGACTATGCCTATATTTCCATAATAAATGTCGCTGTTTTCTACTGAATACACGTATACCACGTGAAACCCATTTAATATTTTTATTTTCCTTTATAGTTACTAGTTTGTAGGGGAAGCATAGGTCATTATAATAAACGAAAGTTTTCAAGAAAGTGGTCATACGCATCGTTTGCATCTTCGGTATTGTATATGTCGGAAAAGGATAGACATTGAAGATAGTTTTTGAACCTTACTAAGTTATCCACTGATATATCTCGTTTTTTAATGCGCCAAGATCCTATTTGACAAGTTCTATTTACCTTGACTTCTAATATCTGTGCGGTGTGATCGGACAGCGCAAAGTCAATCACTTCACATTTACATTTATTATTTATTATCTAAACAACTATTAATACATAACCGGGTTGGTTGGCGTAATTCTAGTTTGAGATTGTAGCCTAAGAGAAAGTATTCGAAGTCAAGAGTCATATTGTTTCTTTTTAACGTGTCTATGTTGAAGTCCCCGCATACAATTATTTTCATATTGGGCTTACAACATAATATCTTTAAAATAATGTCTAAATTTTCATTGAATAAATTGAGATTGTTTGAATTTGGAGGCCTATATATACATAGAATAATTAACTGCTGATTAACCAATTCTATATCACAACATTCGATAGCATTTGATCTAATGGATTGGAATAGCGTGAAATGTTCAATTATTCTTTGTGTTCAAGATCGTTTTTAATCAGAATGCACGCACCTCCACGTTTATTTGCTCTTCTCGCATAACAGGCGGCTAACTTGTAGTTTGGTATGTTCAAAAGTTTTTCATGACCAAACATCATAAAGAGTTCCGTGATATAGACTACGTCAATGCCTCTGTGTGTCTTGGATAACTCTTGGAGATGAATAGTTAGCAAGTCCGACCTATTTAAAAGGCCAGCAATCTTTTGATGAACAATACTCGTATTAATGTTACTATAGACGAAATAAATCTGAATTTTCTAACGAGTTTGTTCCGTGAGTATCATCATGTCGAACGTTAGTAGTCATCATAATTTGTTTGGTACAATCATAGAAATATTCATCCACTAACCATTTTAAGTTTTGGTATACGAGTATATTTCTAATTCCATTGTTATTCAGACGACCAGTGTGCTTAGAGAACATACTACAATCATAGAATAAATCCAAATTTGAGTCAAGAAGTTCTGCATAATTATGTGTTTGAGTATCCAGATACAACATATTATTGAAGGTTTCAATCCTCCAATTAAATATCACTGCGTCGTTCTTGTAAGTAGGAAGACATAATACTATGGTTCGTATGTTGTATTTTACTTAAAGCTTCTTTTATTTGGACAGCAGTAGTAATTGTTTGTTTTACGAAAATCTTCTTCGCCGATCAAAATAAAGCAGAAATCTTCTCGTGTGTAGTTTACTAGTTTTGTGTCTATATCTTCAATTAATTTCCCTGTTCGGCAATTTGGTACAAGATAATGACATATTTGGTAGTTGTCAAAAAAGTCTTCTGCTATTGGTAGCATCTTATTGGCTTTCTTACTACTTATGATGCATATTTTATTCCTTTTTGGTATTATTTTTGTTAGTGGTTTTAATACCGATGTGTTTTCAACCTTATTAAGATCCTTCGGTGCTACAGCAGTACAAGATATGTTTTTTGAAGGGTTTTTTTCCGATTTATTTGTATATGTCCTTAATGGTGCAGTTTTAGATTTATTTTTAGGAGTGTTAATTATCTCGGCTGTTTACTAGTAGCTTTTTTTACCGTCATATTTTTAGCGTTAATATCTTCGAGATTTTGTTTTAACTCAATATTAATTCATGATACATTATTAATTTATTCGTGAGCTGCGCTTAGTTGTTGTTTAAGTTCCTATATTTAATTTTTTAGTTCTAGCATGCACCTAACCTAACATATCCGGCGACGAATGCGATGCAGATGTCTACATCGCATTCGTCGCCGGATATGTTAGGTAAACTGCTAGTAGAACGAAACACAAAACTAGACCTTAATGCATAAACGAATTAGATTGGTAGTCAATTAATAATTACCTTTAACAACAGCGCCAAGTATGAACAACACGACACAAAATAGCATATTCATGTTTATTTTGTCACTTTATTCAATTTATTTCGACAGATGACACGTCCGTTCGCGGTAGAAACAGTAGAAAGTAAAACACTACTGAATGTCAGTATAAAATATACAGTCTTGACGATAATGTAAAGGCTAACGCGCACAATCTGCGGTGCGGTGGAATGCGGTGCGTTATTTCTGTCGTAGGGCGCTTGTAAACGTCCGAGTTTTTTCGATGTTATTTAATGTTGACAATGATTTTTTTTAAATAATGTTAATTGCATTCCTAATGATGCAAGCTTTCATCGATTGTGATATTTTTCAGTTTTGATTAGATTTACGACTGATACGAGACGACCTCTTAAATTAATCTTCGATTTAATTATTATTCTAAACTATTTCAGTATTTATAGATGAATAATCAACTACGAATGAAACCTGTGATCTGTGAGTCGGTCTTAATAAATACAAAAACTTATTTACTTTTACCTAAAATATAATAATAACAGAATTATAAATTGTACTTAAAATATTTCCTTTATTTTATATGCTATTTCGATGTATAAGTTGTTCTATATCAATAATTTTTATTGTGACTTAAAGACTACTATCACGAACAACGATTCTAGACGAAAAGTAGGTCATTAAACATAAGATAGGATTTGTGGTTTTTGAATAACCAAAATAAATGTTTATTAGATTAGCATTTTAATAAATGATTAAGTAATAATTAATATGATACTTATCATGGTAATTACGATTTTATATTGTATTTTTCAAGTAATAAGTAGTTTCAAACCAATTTTGGAACTATAAGTTGATGTCAATAAGTTATCCTATTTTTACTTTTCAATTACAAATAGACACATTTTAAATTGCTAAATAACCTTATTAAGTTTTAAAATGGTTCCACTACTTAAGATTTGTTAACTATTACATAAATTAGGAATTATTAAACAATAATCTATGACCATCTGCGATTGGTCTAAAATGGCGGCAATGTTAGATGTACTTGGGTAACAGTGCGAGGCAAGACAATTTGTGTGCCCGCCAATTCAAGGACTTTTTGATGAAACTATGATCAAAGATGACTACCTATATTGTTTACGTAAGTTAATTGATCATATTTCTATATTATTGCTGATATCTGTTTTCTGTATGTGTTATAATAATTATGTATTACGTGTTAAATCAAATTAAGGGATTTTCATGTTCTGTTCTTTAAGTTGATAAGTTGCTAAAACTTTGAGAGACCATTTCTAAAATGTCCAAGATATTCATGCGATTGCAATAATTTATGCTAATGTAAAAATGTGTTGATACAATACAAAAACAAAGCAAGCTGCCATGGAGTTTCTTATCCTTCTTCTACCTAGGTTCGGAACGGATAACTAGCTTTCTTATTAACGTTCTTAACCGACAATCCTAATTGAAATAAAAATGAATAAATGCCTAGTCTTGTCTTTCTGTGCTTTACTTCATAAAATCCTTTCCCTACATACCATATTTATAGATACCTTAATACACAGTACATAGTATTTAAACATTCTGACACTCAAAACTTTCTAAGAAAGGGAATATCATTACCTATAGTTCAAATTCAAATTCAAAAGTCATTTATTCAAAATAGGCTGAGAATCAGCACTTTTCAAACGTCAAAATTACATAAGACAGTCCCCCAAAAACGCCCACCCTTCAATATGTACATATAGTTAGGTACATATAGTAATAGGTACATATAGTCTCTATTCCACTTTCTGACACGCGCATGCGCCTTCTCTCGCGATATGACATCATTGGCAAATTACATCACTGCCTTAAAATTATAATAAATATGAACTATCTTTTACGTGCTCAACCATTACTCTAGCATTCAAAGTCTTGTAGTTATTAGCGATTGAAATGTTACATGTTTTTGACGGTCAGAAATATTGAACTACTCCGAGCGAAAAGACGTTTTCACGTCAAAAAGAAACAGAACAATCTCAAAGACAAGTCCGGGTACATCCTTTAATATTGGAAAGGGAAAAATATTATGGTGCATTTTACATACTTTTTGAGAAGTTGGAAGGAGATGAAAAAAACACAGATAGAAAGTATTACATTCAAAATTCATAATTCTAAAGTCATTTATTCAAACTAGGCTGAGAATCAGCACTTTTCGAACGTCAAAATTATATAAGACAGTCCTCCAAAAATGCTCTCCCTTCACCGTCGCGGCCTGCAACATGGCATTTAGAAAAAACAAACCGGTAATTTAGTTATGTAATGACGCCAGTTGCGTCGTGTACGTATGTGTGGTAATATTCCATTGCCTCTAGATCGTTTGAATGATAAAGTGATTGGTTTAGGGTTTATGCAGCTATGTTTGTATAGACGGTTAGTTCGTGTAGAGTAAAGATTGTGTAGAAACGTCACGATGAGCGTACTGTGCGTGTGATTTTCTGTATTTGTTGTAACTTGAATGCAGTGAAGTTGTGTGTATGCTTTGAGTGTAAAAACAAACGTTTAAATGAAAATAATAAAAAACTGAAATACAATAGTCACAAATAAAGCAATAGAACATAATAAAAGTACTTGCAAAGCATGAAAGCTTAGCATTGATGTTTATGGTTAGTTTTTGCAGCATTTTATGTTAATTTCAGGGTAAAAAGCTTTACCTTGTTTTAATTGTAATCATCGGTGATTTTTTATCGTAAATTTCTACAATAAAAATTAATTAAAAAAGGAAATGCGGTTTTACTCGGATGATTATTTAAAAAAAAGTTTACATTACAATAAGTTACTCGTTTATTTATGTAGTTTTTGCAAATAATTGAATTTTATCATAGGTTTTCACTTTCTACGTCGCATCACAAAACGGGTTTTACCAGTGCTTGAAATTTGTCATTGTCTGCTCATCGAGTAGAGAAGAAATATAAATTATATTATTTTTGTCTTCAAAAATAAAAACCGTAAAAGTTGTCAGTTTTAGACCATTTTTGTACGAGCTCTATCTCAACAAATAAACAAGTTAGGAATTTGAAACTTCTGTTTAACATATACCACTATATACGTACATACTATGTATACTATCTATATCTATAAAAATCAATGCCACTTTTGAGAAAATTAGGGTAGGTAAGGTGGTGGTGGTGGTGTGGTGGTGGATAGGTAGGTTAGGTAGGGTAGGTAGGGTAGGTAGGGTAGGTAGGACAGGTAGGGTAGGTAGGGTAGGTATGGTAGGTAGGGTAGGTAGGGTAGGTAGGGTAGGTAGGGTAGGTAGGGTGGGTAGGGTAGATAGGATAGGTAGGTAGGGTAGGTAAGGTAGGGTAGGTAGGATAGGTAGGGTAGGTAGGGTAGGTAGGTAGGGTTTAGTGCTACCCGTGCGAAGTCGGGCCGGGTAAAGCTAGTGTATAATAAAAAAAATGATACCTAGTCATTGTAATTTTTATTACACACAGTATATTTAACGATTCCATGTTTGTACATGTGGAAGATCAAGAGTTGGATAATTAAATGATTCCTAATGGACTTGAATTCAATTTTCTTTCAAATTAAATTGCAACCTCTAATTAATTGCATGTTTGATAATAACCTTTTCTATGGATTCATCGGTACATTTGAGACGGTGTAACTCAACTGAAATTATGTCGATAAGAGGAGAAAATTCAATGAAACGAAAAAGTTGTCGTGTGACGGTCATGGCTGACAACTTGATAGATAAAGATGTGCAGTCAATGCTATTGCCTTTGAACCTCATGCAAAATATTTTAATGAGTCCAAAGTATCATATTAAGGGTAACTTCATTTATCCAAACAGCTTTACAGTAAGCTTGGTGTCACTATGTAGCACGATAATATTCAGCTTTCTTTTCTTCTATCGCATCTACGAGCTGTATCACGACGAATTTAGAAGAAAATACACTAACATCATGTACATCCTTTCCTACTTCGACTTTATTTTGTTCAGTATCGGATCCGCCATCAACTATGTCGTCAATGTGATAAATACGAAGAGGAATATTTCGTTTGTCTTGAAAATCCAAGACGTTCACAGATTTCTTAACGAAAAGAAGAATTTCAAGGACTTCATCATTCTGAATTGGCTCAGTATAATTTCGGCGACCGGTTTTTATATTTTAAGTTTCGCCTATACTTGCATAAGAATCAAGCTTCCTATCTACGATTTCTTTTGTGGGGTAGCTTCAATATTGTTTGTCGTGAACATTGTATACGCTACCAGATTAATCGGGCTGTTACGTTGCAAAGTTAATTTGTGGAATATTCAAGCTCGACATTTGAAAAAGCCTGATCATAGCGACAATGAAACTTATTGCAAAAGAATGTTTCAAGCTTACGCAAATATTTTGGAGTGTTATGATATCTACAAGTCTTGTTTTCAGCAAATGGTACGCCTGAATACTTTATTTGAATATAAATGTAGTGTCAAATTAAATTAACTGGCGAAACTACGCTGACGTGACGATATCTAATGACGATAAAACAACAAAAAAACAAGTTTTTAAGTATTCACTACAGTGAGGCTTTGACAAACACATTTTTAATTTTTTAAAGATATTTTTGTTATAGAACTATTTATATCGACTGGAAGGTTATTAAAAATTGCTGGAACTAAAAAAAACTACATCTTCGACCATAATAGTTATTACAAATGGGCACTAATCTTTTCACATTATTGTCTGCGTATAATATTGTTTTTAAAACTTAACTATAATTGATTATAAGATCAACTGCCGCAATCGCTACTGTATTTTCATGAACGTGTTTATTATTATTTTAATTAGATACCCAGCACGCCTGTGAAGTGTTCGCCACCTAATTTTATTCAACCTTGTAGATGAATGAGCGATCAATGAATATAAAGATAATCTAACTAAAGCAAAGATGTTTTTATTAATTTCTAGTTCGTGTATGACACTGTGGGGTTCTTTTTTCACGTTTTGATCAAATTGCAAATAATTATTGAAATTTGTAAAACAGCAGCATTTAATGGCGAGTATGTGAGTATTTATTTCAGAAATTGTCTAACTGACAGTGAATTTAATAATGTAATGTTTTTTATTTGAAGTATAAGCGTGCTTGCAATAAGAAGCAGGTTTTCGGGCCAGACTCCCGGTTCAGGAAGTCTACTCTCTAAGTCCGTCAACGAAGATACTGGCCGGTCCGAAAGTAGTTGATCCGTCAAATAAAGTGCAAAATTAAATTTTTCGGGAGTCACACCGTTAGTAGGGACAACAGAATTGTCTCGTGTTCGTGTCATTCATTCGTAGTTCGGGCCCCCGAATTAATTTTATGTCCGAGAGTAAGAAACGCCCGTAACATCAGCCGAAACTACGGTCTTCGTGCTCCCCTTTTTCTTTTTTACTTTTGGGAAAACAGGCGTAATGATTTATTATTATGTGTTGTATTTTGTATTTTTACAGGTTGTAGTAAGTTTCAAGATCTTATCTTTGTACTTCTGGCTTATTAAGAGTTTGATACTAGAAATTGTTTTGAGCTCGTACTGTGAAAAGTTCTACAAAGCCATGAATAATGTTACCGACTCATGTGCTCTCATTTTAAATACAAACTGTTCAGGTACTTAATTGTGTTGAAATCAATTTTTTTTGTAAAGGCTTCTAAGATACTATAAACAAGGTGTAATTAAAATAACTGACGAACTGAAAGGGGTTCATTGTGCTCATCATTATTAACAACTTTTACCATAACACCAACGATGAAATTTAATTTGAATCATGAAAAAAAAACAGCTTTTCTTTACACATTATCGAGCGGACATAAACGTATAGAGTAGCTGATTTTTTAACGCGATTTCAGAGTTGATCTCGTAGTAACTTGTTCGTAATATACATTATAACACATTTTCAAGTTTTCAGCTATTGCAATTAAAACTTGTATAAATATGCTGAGGAAATAAAATATAATTACTAATAATTATTTTGATGGTCATTTGCATGTCTATGATCATAATTACCATGATAAAAAATAAGTCGCTTTTATAAATATTACAGATGCTGAGAAAAAATTGTGCAAGAATATTAACCGCTTGCATCGTGCAACATTCGACAAGGTGAATGCCTGTGGAATCTTCTACGTCAATGCTACTTTCCCCTTAAAGATGATGGCGTTAATTACCAACTATACTGTTGTCTTAATACAGTTTGCGATTTAAGACCCTGTTTCCTTTCTAAATATTTTAATTTATTAAGTTGATCGTTTGTATTGTCTTGGGGTAAAACAAAATTATCATTGTAGCAAAAGGTTATTATTTAAATAGGTACTTAAAATACATTTTAATGAAGAAGAAGGACGAAAGAGCTGTTGCTAAAAGAGGAAAGTTAATAAAAATAATAACAATCAATTTGAAAGGTGTTAATTCTGAATACGTACCCTACACCAGACACTTACAATAGTAGCTTCTACCTTTAATCGAATACTCAAAATTTCTAGGCTATCATAACATCATAAAGAAATATTTCGACTATATTTTGGAGATGAGTAACAAACAGTAAAGGAAAACAAAAAAATTGTTAGTCATACACCCTCTTCAAATTCTGTTAAGTCTTTGGTCAAGTGTATTTGTGCTCCAAAATTCACTTCACATAGTTCGTTTCCTTTGAAACTTTAAATCAAAATTAATTCTTAAGATCTTAAAGTAGATCGACGACCCAGAAGAAATATTCGTGATGAATCAGTTTTCAGAAACATCTAAACTACGAGTATATACACACGAAAGGCCGCGAGAGTCTAGGCTGGTTAAGTTAGGGAAGTTGGTTGCAGACCACGGTGTATATGCATATACGAGTATAATATTGTAAAGACAAAATATTTGATTTTTTGTATGTTTGTTTGTAATGAATAAAAAACTACTGGACCGATTTAAAAAATTCTGTCACCAGTAGAATTCTATATTATCACTGAGTAACATAGGCTATAATTTATAAAGATATCACAAAGGCGAAGCGCTGGCGGAAACCAGTGATCGATAAAGATGTGCAGTCGATCCTCAATAGTCCAACACAAATATCTTATCTCCTTACATACGCTTGACACTCCTCAAACACACACACACACTCACAACATACATTCGAGCTCATTTCATGATTTTTATTTTTGTAGGTTCTTTAAAAAGAAGTGACTTTTGTTTCTTTTTCATTCACTACATTTTGTTTAATAACCAACGACATACGTAACGACTTTTATAATGGAGGAAGACTGAATCCCAAGTCACAGGTATTAACCTAGCTTGGGAGCCAGGGGACCTATGTTTAAGGCCCTTCTTCTGTATGGTGTAATGTAATGTCTCTAACAATGTTTTCAATATAGTTTTTTTTTTTTTTTTCAACCGTCAATCTCTAAACTTGATGGAAACACTACTACTGAATCCTAAGTAATACATCAAGAATAATTTCATTAATTCGAATAATCGTCTCAACAAGGTGTGCTGTTAGTCGAAAATTTAAAACGTTAAAGTTTGATTTAATTTTCTGTGCTTTTCTATCTACTTCTTTGTCGGTTTCGTCATGAACTCCATCATAAATACTGTTGAAACGAAGAAGAATGTCACATTCGTTTTGACATTTCAAGAAGTGCCCCACACTACTGCCTAGCCTTTTTCCAACTATATTGGGGTCAGCTTCCAGTCTAACCGGATGCAGCTGAATACCAGTTTTTTACATGGAGCGACTGCTATCTGACCTCCACAACCCAGTAACTCGGTAATACGATACCCCTTGGTAAGACTGGCTGTTAGACTTTCGGGCTTCTGACGACCCGTAACGACTGTCAAAGATCCAACCGGAACCAACGGCTTAACGTGCTTTCCGAGGCACGAAGGAGTCTCGGTATGTAAAGATCATATCCCATCCCATCCCATCCCATCCACAGACCAACCCCGGCAAGCGTAGTTTAACGTGATGAATCGACTAGTACGGCAGTTATTACTTAACCACGAGCTCCGTCCTCATTTCAAGAAGTGCATAGGTATCTTAATGGTGAATGAGACCATTTTGAAGCGGACTGTCATCAGAAGCTGGATTCATCCCGTTATTATTTTCGCATTTGCTCGTAATTTTGTGCTACGTTCTTTCATGTTTTCATTTCACATCAAGCCACAGTTCATTTGTATTTTTAATATAAATTTTTAAGTTAGAAAATGAAGAGGAAATTAAACTATCAAGTAATAAATAGTACTTCATTCGAAAATTCTGGCAAAAAAAGATAAACAAAAAAACCGGCCAAGTGCGTGTGGGACCACGCACAATGAAGGGTTCCGTAGTTGGGATGAATAAAATTTATCCCAAGGACAAACTTAACATTGCAGTTGAAAAACAATTTCCCCCATACATTCCAAATTCTTTTCATTCTATATATATAATTATATAATTCAAACTGCAAATGTAAGTTTGTACGCACAATATTGAGTGATTTACCATGTTATTTTAAGACCTTAGACTTCTTATAGGTTTCCTGTAATTTATAAGCATAGATCTATTCTCTGTATATTTTTCAAAATTTTAGGATCAGTAGTTTCGGAGATATGGGGGGGAACGGTAAATTTTCATCTATTTTCTTAAATATCTTTAAAAAGTATTTATGTTAAAATGATTTAAAAAATGTATTTGAGATTCTCGCAATACTTTTAATACGATTTCATTTGTCATATGTCACACGGTCCATTTTGAAAAACTTTTATTTTTTATTTTCTTTTTTGTCCCCCAAAAGTCGCCCCATATTCAAAATTCATTTATTTATGTTACACGTCCGTGTTTGGGTCATAGAAATACATACGTGTACCAAATTTCAACTTAATCGGTCAATTAGATTTGGAGCAAATTGGCTGTGACAGATGGACAGACAGACACACGAGTGATCCTATAAGGGTTCCGTTTTTTCCTTTTGAGGTACGGAACCCTAAAAAAACCGCTTTGTGCTTGGAATGTGAAACATTCTACACAGTCTTGGTAGAAGTAGTATAGAGTACATGTGATACAACATCAGAAAGATGCTCAGGTGAAGTAATTTTCTTTTAGAATGTTGTTGAGTGTTTGTACAAATCTACTTACAGAAATAAAATCATTTATCATTTTATGTCAGGTTTGATGCAATTTGATAGAAGCCTAGCCTAAATTTGACACCACGTCTTTTGTATTTTTTAGTTAAATTAAGTTTTTTATTAATCTTAATAAGCATTCTCTATTTTTATTTCATCAAGCTCCTGTTTTTTAGTGTTAGTAATTGTTAATCAGGCACTGACATCAGTAATCTGATGGACCTTTGAGTATCTCCCATTGAATTTATAAGTTTAGATTTTATGGTTTTCCTTTTATTTAATTTATCAGAGATTTGATCCAAATTGACCCTATCCATTGATGCTATAAAAGTACAGGTGTTATTTTTTCGGATTTTAGTCTGTTCGATTCCCGAGTGTGGCAAGCGTATTTTCAAAAACCTTTGAATGCAGATTTGTTTTAAAAAAATGTATTATTTGAATAAAACTTGCTATCTCCAGTATTTAGAGTATTTTCCCTCCAGATGAAGTCCAAAATTCCATCCTGTATATCATATTGTCTAAGTAAATACTCGTAAATATGTTTAAATTGTTAAAAACGAGCAAAAGCAAGACTGTACGGCGCGGCTATAAAATCAATACCTATTATACAATAAAAAGCCTGATCAAGATATTTATTACTGACATATTGTATCACTCTGATTTACGTTGTCGCAACGTTTACCAAGCGTTAAAACGGAAAAGTATAGAATAAAAAATTAAGTTTAAAAAGGTACCAATGTCTTGATTTCTGTTTGAAATATATTCTTATTTCGTACTTTTTAAATCACTTTTATTTTTCCGTAATCTGATTATTCACAGAAATATCCAACGAGTACATACTACTGCCTTCAAGAAAATGACTGCATGTGGACTGTTTCTCATTGACGCGGCGTTCCCCTTACAATTGTTTAGTCTTCTTAGTAAATACTTCGATTATTCTCCTTAGTACTTCGTTCTAGTTTATGAGTACCTATAGAGGTACCTAGTTGCTACGTAATTTCACATGCGAGATGCAGGATTCGGTAGCGCCATCTATTGATTTCTCAGCGTTGCTGCTATGCTACAAAGTTCCTACGTGGACAAACTGTCCAGCTAAGTAGGTCCAACTTCGAGAAAGAGGTCAATCGTGAAATCCCCCTCGGCTGGGTAGTGTTCGGGAAGCTACTGCAATTTCTTCTCGTCCCACATACCGCAGTGTCTCAAGACGAAAGACTGACCAGTGCGCTGAAACATGGTCGCTCACAATGGGCCTTATCAGAATGCTAAAAGTCACCTAAAGTGACCTTTATAGAGAGGGCTATGCTTGAAGTTTCCTTACGTGATCGAATCAGAAATGAAGAGATCCGCAGGAGAACTAAGGTAACCGGCATAGCCCGAAAAATTTCCAAACTTAACTGGCAATGGGCAGGGCACATTGCTCGCAGAACAGATGGCCGATGGGGCCGAAAGGTTCTGGAGTGGCGACCGCGTACCGGAAGACGTAGCGTTGGAAGGCCTCCCACAAGATGGACCGATGACCTTGTGAAGGCCGCAGGAAACCGCTGGATGCGGGAAGCACAGAATCGGTCGAAGTGGCGGTGCTTGGGGGAGGCTTATGTCCAGCAGTGGACGTCTTTCGGCTGAAATGATAATGATGATCATGACCTTTTGTAGAGAAACACCCTTTTATATGTCTTCAATGACTGAAATATGAAAGTACGAGTAATAAGACATTTTAGTTTTTTTGAATAAGGCAATATTATTCTTAAAGTTTATGTATGTATGTGTGGATGTTTGTTACTCTTTCACGCAAAAACTGCTGAACGGATTTGGATGAAATTTGGCACACAGATAGTTTATAACCTGGATTAACACATAGGATACTTTTTATTCCGATATTCCCACGGAATTGAGACTTATGCGGGTGAAACCGTGGGGCGCAGCTAGTATATAATAATTATATTGGTTACCCGAAGTCATTGCTCACGAGTGTACCTACTGTGTTATTTTATACTTGTTCTATTGCTATAGTATTATTTTATCATACTATAAACTTGTAGATATCTATTGATGAGGTTAAAAAAAAAGCAAATGCAAAATGAACACAATAATGATTTAATTATTAAAAGAAATTACAGTAATGCAAACTGGAGCAGCACAATAATGTAGTTAGTGAGAAGCGCCACCACACTTAGTGGGTGACTTATGTCTACGTAGAAAAGGCCACAGGCACTCATAATGCCGTATGAAGCTCGGTGTAAACGCAGAATATTCTTACAAAGCCTCCTTTCCTCATCTGTAAATGTATTTAAAAATCTTTCATGACTAGCATCATGAAATGGAGAGCGTCCACATTATATTTCGGAGTTATATTCGGGTCTCATTTATTTCAATGGGAGCATTGCACCAAAGACTACGGCTAAATCCTAGTGGAAAAACTCAGTTACACTTTGCCAGTCTATTAAAATCTTAAGAAATGTGCAAGATTTTTTATTGAAGATACGTCCTTTACTGAGATAACTCCACTTCCTTGCTTAGCACATCATTATATTCAAATAGTCGTTTGAGGGAAGATCGGGAAAAATGTTATTGGGTTTTTTCATCAGGAATTCTCAGTAGCAGTCCGAAGTCTGGATTCGTTCCGGGTTGATGGCAATAGGCTCGTTCCTTATTACATGGGACTTAAACATAACTGGCGAAATGTGGGTGAATACCTCTTGCCTAATCCTTCAGGATAGGCGTGATGTTATGTAATTCTTTTGAGAAATAAATCTAATAACCCCTGTTGAAAAATAAAATAACTAAAAGTTGTATTATTACCTGAACAACTTGATGCCAAAACCAGTATGCATGAATCTTGTGAGATTTTCATAGCATTGTGACAGAACCTGAAATACCCTAGGCTGATAAAATTTTCGTTTTTCCTAATGGTGTTAATATTAGTGTTTGGATCGGTTCCCCGTAGAGGGAAGAACTGTGCCCCTCCTTTCCGCACAGTTCTGTAGGGCTCGTCCCGGACTGGTCACCCTCCCACCGATATAAGAAAGAGAAGCATTCCCAGAAACTAAACTACCATGTTCCGCCTCGGAAGGTTAGGGAACATGATTGGACCAGGAAGTTAATATTGGGAATGCACAGTTAGTAAACACAAGTATTATAATATGAAGCTAAGAAGACAAGAGGGTATGCAAAAGTATATAATATAATATTATGTTTTAGTATTATAAATGTTGGAACGCCAACGTCTCCTCCTCTCGCAGTTGAGCACCAATATCTGCAATACAGATTTGGTAAGGTAGAAGGGGTAAAGGGATCGTTACGCTTGTACTTTAAATACGATTACGTACTACTACGTTAATTTGTCTGTTTACAATATACCCACTTCACTGAGGCCGGGAACCGTATAATAACGTTTGCCTCATTGTACGTGTTCCGCTAGACCTAACGCATAGAACCTCTGAGGAACTAATACGATTCTAACGGAACACGCTCCCTAAGCACTAAATAAATGTTTTACTCAATCCTAAGACAGAGTACTGCGAAGTCCATCTGTCATTGAGGAAAACAAGTTCAATATTGAATAGTTCTAATCGCGCACTAATATGAAAGACCCTTACGACAGCCTAGCCCATTTTTACAAAGTTAACACAAAACTAGCGCAAGCGCACCGTAGACTCAGTCTCTAGCAGAATACACTACGATCGTACCTGGTGAACACCGAAGTGGTAGCTCGTCACTTCATATTTCCTTAATCTGCCCCATTAAGAGGATGCGGTGCGGCTATTAGCGGCATTGCGTCCCAATAGCGTGTCTCAATAAATTGTGTCGATTCAGTAATAGGCCTACAAACAGCCGGGTGGGGGTTTTAATGAGACACGGTCCCTAGCGTTCTTAGAACGTCTACCAATTCAGTTTAGGGTACTTAGTGAAGCCTACCCCAAACTCCCTGGAAATATGTGTCAACACGCCTCACGCAAGGTATTCTGTGGCAAAACCTTTTCGGAAACAGAAATCGTCACTAACGTTTGGTTGTTTTTGTAATGCAATTACAGATTGGCTTTGTAGCCTAGATCAATTCCAAATGACCTGAGAGTATTTATGGCTCTGCCTTCCAAGTTGGTGCGTCATCTCAAAGTCAACAGTCGGAGCATTACTGCCCAGTCAAGTATGGTGGAAGGCCTTCGCCATTTCCCTATAGCCAACTGCTAGTGACAATAATCTGCCAAGGTACGGATTAGGACAAGGACACGTAATACACGAGAATGTAACATTAGTTATAAAACACGATACTAAATAAGTGTTGAGTTACAAGAA
Source organism: Agrochola macilenta (assembly GCA_916701695.1). NCBI lineage: Eukaryota > Metazoa > Arthropoda > Insecta > Lepidoptera > Noctuidae > Agrochola > Agrochola macilenta. The sequence continues at coordinate 3,016,475 of OU753572.1, read as the reverse complement.
CTTATGATACCTGAATTATATTACCAGCCTAGGATAATTATTATAATGAAATACTCACTCAGTCACACCAACAAACACACACTCACCCAATCGCACGAACACACACACACGTATACTCGTACTTCGTTAAATACTACATTAGTCTAATCTGGGCTTCAACCCAACTATATTTAACTTAATAAATAATACTCGCTATCTTGCGACAGCCCACTTGGACAATCATCGCCTCTGGTATTCAACAAGTCTGCTAATATATGTCACTAGCCTAATATTACGTCCACACTCTACCGTGGTAAAAAACCAACTTCCCTTTCTTCCCCCGCTTCGACTCCCGCGTCCGTCGTCTTTCGTGATCTCGAACCAACCCCCGGACTTCATTCCTCAGTCCCCTAAATTCCTAAAAAATACCACGTTGACCGTTGGGCCAAGTTTCTCAGAATAGTTTTATTACTCTTTTTGTGCACAACTTCTTAATTGTTTTAAAAGGGTCTTTTGAATAGTTCGACTTAATCCTTAGCAGATGTTCGTACAGTCTCAGGGATGGTCCATCTTTTGAGACCGACGACGAGTTATTATTTATATACATTTTATTATAAACCATACAAATATTTTAGCACAGAACATATATTAAGTTTCGGTCGGCCCGGGTACGTTAACAGTACGAGAGCGGTTAAAGCATTCTAGCTAGGTGCTAGCTAGAATAATAAAATAATTAATTCAATAATATAACTGCAGTTATTGGATAATTGATAGTGACATCGATGGAAGCATCGGCTTTGCATGACTTTTGAAAGTTTGGTTAGATCCATCTTCATAACTTGTTGTTTAAAGTTTCAAGCATGAAAATCGAGAGCTGTGAGTTTACATTGAAAGAACCGCATGCTGACACCCCTGCTTTCTCAGAATATTTGTAGGAAGTGGCTACGGGTCGCAGCCCATAAAATATAAATGGAATGGGTTTGTAAGAGGTTCAATATTGTTTTAACATTTTAAAGAAATAGGATATTTTGTTATTAATTAGGGTAACGTGTCGAGCTGTCAACCCATAAAATTGGGATTTAATGTGTTCTTAAGAACCTCGAATCGGCCCTTAAGTGACGGTTTTAAAATAAATATAATAATATATTGTTATTAAATTAGAGTAAATGGCACACAGTCACAGCATCATAAAAAGCATGGGTGTAATAGCAGAGTACAATATCTATCACCAAGCACTTGAACATATATGCATAGAGTAATCCCTGTACGACGATAACGCCCTGGAAAAGTTTAACAACAAGAATAGAACAACAAAGAAAAAGAAAAGAAAGAAAGAAAGAATAATGTTTATTTGGACACAGTTCGTGAAACACAAAATACAAAATCGAAAAAGTGACAATAATATTTTAACAATAATACGAGTAGTGTGTGCCCCACGTCTGCGCCAAAAAGGTTCATTTCAGCATTAATGCCAACAACGAAATTGTCGCAACAATTAAAATTTAATGACAATGAAAACATCAAAAATTAAACTCACACAATCCGGATTTTTGGAATAGAAATGTAAAAAATCTATCAATACTTGAACTTTAATCAAACCAAGGAAAAAAGTCTCTGCCGTGTGAAATACTACCTGAAAATTATAATTATTAATTTATAAACAGTATGAGGAACAGGGTTAAAGTCCACTTATTCTCCATAGAAAAGGGAGGATCCTCCAACCAGACGGGTGTTGTGTCTGGTGGGCTACTACCCGATGATTGATGTCGGAACATTGTATATATGCTAGTCGCGCGGTAAACTCTGCCTACGCCAAGCAGGATTTTGCGTGACATCAGTGTGATGCGTGAGATGCAAATGTGGCGACGTAGAGGCCACCACAAATTAAACAATTCTATTTTCAGAATAATAATTAAACAGTCTTTTGAACAAAATTGTATAAGCTCTCGTCTACTTACGGATAGTTGAAAAACTTTTTTGTAAATATTGTAGCATTCCAGTATTTGAACATAAGCCTGAGCCATTCTGTTACAGCGCAATACACGACTGCCATTGCTCAAAGAAAGAATCACTTTTGTATTCCATTGTACAATCTTCTCCGTTAGTAACTTAATCAAGCAAATCGCGTAAACTACATTACAATCGATACTCCCCATAACAAATAAGCAAAAAATGTTATACCACGGAGGATGCGAATAAACTACGTATACATAAATACATGTCATGGTATGGAACACGAAGAGCAAAATAACATTAAACCAATTTCTTCTAACAACAAACTTGGCAAAAGTTTGAATAAATCTATGAACTTTTTGAAAAGTCAAAATGAATTTAACATTGTCTTTTGAATGAATAAAATGGATGACAAAGTTCAAGAGGAAACCCGAAACATAGAAGAAGGAGTCAAAAACAGTCGCGAAGTAGAGGAAATTGACAGTCTGGTATCGTTGCATATTTTCGTCAAACAACATCGCACAGACTCGATACAAATTTAAAGACATGAAAATTACAAGCCCACACAATGATATAAGATTACTTGTACGATCATTTGGATACACGTAATTATTTTGGATTCGATACTTGGGATTTAGTGACAGAGTTTGCATCAAGTTTAAAGGCAAAAACATCGACTGCACATCTTTGTCTAAGTAGCTACACGAAAACACACTGACCGGACGTGCTCTAGACTCCATTTTAAATTATGTTATTCAAAAATACGTTCAATAGTTAAATTCAAAAGTACGGGTTGATACTCGTATTATCTAGTCTCTAATATAACTAATACTGATTAAAAGCTCCACATCTATTTTATTTTTTCTTGCTATGTTTATCTGACTTAACGTAATTACATTTTAAATATGTAGGTACCTACAATGGAAATATATTATGAAAACAAATTACACGCACGTCGAGGTACAAATAAAAATCAATAAAACACTTTCACTTTTGACTTTGTACTAAAAATTATAATTTATATCGTATCTCTATGTATTTTACCGAGTATACATAAATAATGAAATAAATACATAATATGTCTGACCAGACTAGTGCGAAGGGCGTGTCACCCATACACACCCTGGATTGGGTGTGTAGTATGGGTTAAACACACACCTATGGGTTAAAACATGTTAAAGGAAATTGAAACGTATATGAAGTAGTTAAATGTCCTATTGGCATGGAAGTTTCACAGCTTGGAACCCGGGTGGATCCGTATAAACGCCGTGGTAGCCAGTCGGCTCCGTTCAGCTAATTGCGCTCGGGTATTGAATCGTTCTAATTGTTTTTTTTATTAGAAGTCGGGCTGACGCATTCAGCTGCAACCGAGTGCGAGCGCATCCGCTACGCTTAAATATAAAGGCGGATGTAACACAGACACCCATAGTCTGTGCCCCGTTATCTTGCAAATAGCTTAAAGGAGTAATAGTCTGTCCGAACCTAGCTCCAACACAACGGTTTGTAATGCAGCCGCATTTGTTTGTTGAACGCAGACAGCCATAGTGTATTATTTCCGTTAGAACTGTTAAACTGTCGAAAATTGTGAACTGGGTGAAATGGGTTAGGTTAGAACTGTGACAAACCGCGCACGAGCAGAGCGAGCGAAGCGAGCGGTGCCACCGGCAGCGGCCGGCGAGCTCTACTTCCAAGTTGCTCTCAGCTAGGCAGGCTATGTAGTATTAGCGCAAGGTGCATTACGTCGCAAGCAAGTTGGATATTGAGTATGTAGACAGAACGAGTACTTATAGGCTGTCTTGCAGCTATATCGTTTTGTGTTAAAACAATGTCTTTCGAAGCCGATCACAGACAGTTTCCAAATGTCTGTGGTGTCACAGCTATTGTCTGTGTTGCATTCGCCTTTGTATTTACGTGGCCTGCATAATGGTAGTCGTACTTTATAGGTTTAGTTCGATAGAGATCGAACTGAACCACTAAAGTACGATTTGAAATATCAGTAGACATAACTTTTTTGAGTGTTTCTGTATCAAACATCGTCAAGATTTCTTCCTGTGCAATAAAAGCTGGTATAAGTTAGGAATATATATTTATTTTTATAATATTTATTTTAAAGGTAGTATAAGTTGGTAATATACGAGTATACTCGTAATCATTTTTATTAGATTGAGACCAAAAAGCAAAGAAGATTCAATCAGGATTATAGAAACGCGCAAAATAACGATTGTATCGTTAGTCACCAGCAACCTTAGAGTATATATCACTGGAGAAGCCATAAGCACAATATTCCGAACAAAACAGTCTGTCACTTTTTGCGGGGGACGCGGTAGCGGAAAGAGAAGTCCGTATCATTAATTTTTATTTTATCGATATCGATATTCATTCGGAATTTTGCTTGAATCCATGAAATAAAACAGCTGTTGCATAAAATAGTTACATTTTAATAAGAAGATAAAATAACTTCAATTAAATAAAAGTAACTAAATTTGTAATAAGTAAAATCTCAATAAAAAATTAGGTCAAGTTCATCTTTTTTTTTTATATACAACTTCACTGGACCACCACTTCAACGGACATAAACAAATTATAAAACATTGAACATTAAAAAAACATATTAACAAAAATAATTACTAAGTAATTTTTACTAGGAAATTATCGACATGTCAATTTTGGTTTCAAACATGACCTCAACACTACGGTAGTCTCGTTAACATTTTTACTAGAGGACATAATCGCATGTCAAGTGCGTGTAAGTTTTGCTGATTTGACGTATATTTTCGTAATGCAAAAGAAAAGTATTTTGATCTTTACGAACATAAAAACGAGATGTAGCGAGACTCGGTGACGTCACAGTAGCAACGTGAGGAAAATACTCGATTCATGCTACGTTTTATATTGAATCATGGTTGAATCGAATGAAAAATCGAATTGTATTATGAGGTTAGGATTTTAAATTACAATAAAAACATGACAAAATCTTAGAAAAAAAAATTGCTTATGGAAATTTATTCAGTTCTTTATGTAAATTTGACGTATTTGAACGCTTTTTACACCATTTAACAGCACAAATAGGCATTTTCACGGAGCTCCGCGCCCCTTTAAAACGATTTACGAAGTGCGTTAGAATCGATTTGAAAGTAGTTTTTATGAACGTACTAGAACATTTGATCTTGTACTTTTACAGAGGGGAAGTGTTCGTAAGGCTTCTCCAGTGTTATATACTCTAAGCCAGCAACATTGTTACAATGTAACCAGGATTATAAATACGCAAACTGCAGCAGTACGAACGTATAATGGGCAAGTAAAGCCATAATTCTTAATGGAAAAGTAGCATCGACGTAGAACATTCCACAGACATTCAACTTGTCGAATGTCGCTTTATGTAGGCGTTGAATATTTTTACACCACCGTCTTTCAGCATCTGTAATTATAATTGTAATTATTAAAACTTGTATTTTAAGCTCAACATTTATTTTCTAAATAAAATTGATGTATTTTATTCAAAATTACCTGTACAATTTGATTTCAAAATGACTGCGCATGAGTTTTGAACATTATTCATCGCAATGTAGAACTTTTCACAGTACAAGCTCAAAATAATTTCAAATATCAAACTCTTTATAACCCAGATGTACAAATATAGGAATGAAAACCACACTGCCACCTGTAAAAATACATGCCTAAATAAAGCTAATATATCCGGTATTATTAAAAGTGAATGTCATGCTGCACGAAAATTTGTAAAAAGACTGTTATTTTAAATTACATCGAAAAGGAATGAAAGAATTGTAAAACAAACTTTTTACTCACATACTCAAAGTCGCTACTGGCAGTTAATTTCAAAACGTCGATTGTCATTTGTAATTTCATTAATACGCGAAAAAAGAACTCCACTTTGTGATATACGATCTGAAAATCAAAAGGTTTGTTTAAATTTAGATTTTTGTTTTTCACTGTTTGTCGGTATTAGTTTTTAACTTTTTGTATTATAACTAAAAGTATTCGCACCATATACTGAAAAGAAGTCCTGGATATATCATAACACTCCAAAATATAGACGTAAGCTTTAAACATTCTTTCATTCATTCTCTCACTGCGGTCCATTTGTTGAAACTTTTGAGCTTTAATATTCCATAAGTCTACTTTATTGCATAACAGCTTAAGAAGTCTGCTGACGTAAATAATGTTAGCATCGAAACACATGACTGTTAACCCACAAACGCAAAAAATTAAGGAAAAAGTAATTCTTATGTAAGTATAAGTGATTACAGTAATGTGATAACTGAATATAAAGATGACACTGATCCAATTTCGAATGATGAAGCGCTTGACTTTAGTGTTTTCGTTAAGAAATCTGTGAACGTCTTGAAGTCTCAAAACAAGTAATATATTTCTTTTCGTTTGTGACACACTGACAACAAAATTAATGACGAATCCGATGGAGTACATGACCAAGTCACAGTAAGAAAAGATGTACATTAAATTGAAATATTTTCTTATATGTTCGGTGAAATGCAGCTCATAGACATGACGAGAGAATACAAAAATGGATATTATCATGCTACAAAATGACACTACATTTGATGTCAGACTATTTGGATATATAAAATTATTCTGAATACGATACTTCGGCCAAAACAAAATGTTTTGCATGAGGTTTAAAGGTAAAAGCATCGACTGAACATCTTTGTCAACTAAATTATCCAACGGAAATGACGCAAGTTTTTTTTTTTTTTTTTCACCATGTTTAACTCTTATGGACTTCATTTTATTTTGGTTATGCGGGCACAAATGAGAAATTTAGAACAATATAAATTGTTATCGCCAAGGAAATAATAAATAAGAAATGGATTCAATTAAATGTAAATAAAATAGTCCATTAAAGGTATTAATCTGTATCGACTATTGTAGAAACAAACGCTAAAAACAAGCAGTAGTAGCGCATGTTGTAATTAATGGTTTCTGTGTCAAATATCGTAACATCAAGGTTCTTTCCTGTGAAATGAAAGTAGATCTTTAGAGTACCGTACCCTGGGCACGTCACAATTGTGGCGATAAGTCCCCTCTTTGAGGAGTGGCTAGAGAGGTGCCACGGCGTCCTCACGTTCCGCCTGACGCAGGTCCTCACCGGACACGGCTGTTTCGGGAGGTTCCTGTTCCGTATAAGGCGGGAGGGAACGCCCGGGTGTCACCACTGTGTGGATCGCCCGGAGGACACGGTGGAGCATACGGTGGAGGTCTGCCCGGCTTGGGCGGAGCACCGCCGTATCCTCACGGAGGCGATCGGCGGCGGCGATCTCTCGCGTCCGGCCCTGGTTCAGGCCATGGTTCGGAGCGAGAGTGCATAGGAGGCCGTCACCTCCTTATGCTCGCGAAGGAGGAGGCGGAGCGCGAGATCAGATGCAAGCTGCACGTCTTCGCGCCCCTAGTCGCCGCAGGAGATGAAATCCAGGCAACACTTTCGGTTTAAAGACATTTATTTCTCAAAAAAAAAGAACATTACAGCTCACTTAACTTATTGAGAAAAGTAAGATAAAAAATAAAAGTAAGTGCGATTCTCTGTGTTCACACTATGAGAATTAATAGATAAAGGTGACAATCGGTATTGTTAGTGTTGTTTTCTAACGTGTTCTTCTAGGGTTTTTTTAAATGTATACATGGTGTCACTATTGGTTACATCATCAGGTAGTTGATTATACAGTTTTGCTCCCTCGTACAGTATATTTTTTCTTCCATAGTTAGTCCTGGGTTGCCTTAATTCTAGTTTGTCTCGTCGTCTAGCGTTGTATGTGTAAGTTTTCTTTTTAAAGTTTAATTGTGAATGCGTACCTTGTGTTATGATTTTAGGTATTAGAGTGCATGTTTTAAGTATGTATAATTGCCTAATTTTAAGTATTTTTGTATCATTGTAAATTTTGGTGGTTGGTGTTAAGTAGTCATAGTTAAAAAGTGTTTTTATTGCTTTATTTTGCAGAACTTGTATTTCTTGGACGTTTGATTTTGCTGCAGTTCCCCATATCTCAATGAGATATTCTATATGGGGTTTAACAAGAGAAATGTAGATCATTGCGCGAACTTTTTTAGGAATGCAAATAGATATTCGGCGTATCGCTCCTATCAAAGGAGATATTTTACACTTAATATGATCAATATGGGGTCTCCAAGTTAACTTTGTATCTAAAATGAGACCTAAGTATCTTTCACTGTTTGATTTTGTAATTTTTTCGTTTTTTATTGTTAATTGGATTTGATTGAGAATTTCTTTGTTTTTTGCAGCAAAGACCATGTATGCGGTTTTCTTTGTATTGATAGTTAATAAATTTGACAGGAACCATTTATTTAAAATATTCAAATCATTTTGAGCTTCTTTCACAATATCAGTTAAGTTGTCACCAAAGTAAAATAGACAAGTATAATCTGCATAAAGTGTGATACTGCCCGATGTTTTAACACTGTTTATGTTGTTAATATAAATCAAAAATAACAACGGTCCTAGAATAGATCCCTGTGGAATTCCGTATGTTAATTTGGCAGGTAAACTTTGGTAACTTTCAATTTTTACTATTTGTTTCCGATTTTCTAGGTACGAATTAAGAATTTTATGAGCGGGCCCTGATATCCCTACGTTAGTTAGCTTACTTAAAAGCAAATTATGGCTAATCGTGTCAAATGCCTTTTTAGGTCTATAAAGACACCTAGGGCATATTGTCTTTGGTCTATAGCATTTTTTATTTTAGTGGTTAAATCCATGGTTGCTGATAAGGTATTTGATTTTGGCCGAAATCCATACTGTTGCTCAAAAAAGAAGTCTATGTCTGTCAGGTAGGTGTAAAGGCGAGTGTAAATTATTCTTTCAAATATTTTGGAGAGCACCGACAGTACGGATATCGGACGATAATTGCCCGGATCAGTCTTGCGTCCAGATTTTAAAACCGGGGTTACCCTAGCAACCTTCAAGCTGTCGGGAAATATCCCTTGTTGGAGGGATTTATTTATACAGTCAGTTAAATTGTCTAGTATTAGGTTTTTAATGCATTTTATTTCTTTAACAGTGATTCCATCAATTCCGCTACTTGTATTAATATCTAAGTTATCGATGATTGTATTTATTTCTTTTTTTGTGCATGGTTCTAATGTTTGCAGTGTATGGGTTTGTGATTGTGTTTTATTCAATGTGGTATGAGCTTGTGTATGTGTTATTTTACTAGCTAAGATAGAACCAACTGTGGAAAAGAAATCGTTGAAATGTTGGCAGATTTGTTGCCCATCTGTTACTTCGTCAGTTTCCGTTTTTAGCTTTGAAGGAGCATAACTATTTTTGTGTTTGTTATTTGCTAACGTATTAATCAAGTTCCAAATTTTCTTCGGCTGTTTCTGACACTTCTTAAAACTGTCGAGGTAATACTTTCTTTTTGTGTTTCTTATTGCTTTATTGGCTTCATCTCTTATATCTTTGAATTTTAATTCGATTTCATTGTTGTCAATGTCTTCCTTGTGAGCGCCCCACGCCTCGTTGCATTTGTGTAAAACATTTAGCACATGTTTATTGATCCAATCATCTCGAGGTTTGTTTAGAATTTTAACTTTTTTTATTTTGTTTATTTTGATTTGTTTTGTGATGAAATCTTCCAGTCTTCGATAGTCATTCACTTCATTATAAAATTCGGCATTTTCAATTGATTTGTACAGCATGATGTAATCTGTTGCTAAGTATTCATGTTTTAACTTTTTTGTGACTTTAGGTTTTCTTAGTTCTAAATACATTTGCTTATGATCCGATAGTGGTGTATCAAGTAATAATGCAGAATAATTACATTTATCTTTTGACGTTGATTTTTAACTATATGTGAATTATCCTGTTATCTTTTTTTTTGTAATAGCTCTACCTCATAAAAGCAAGACTGATGTTGAATAAATAGATACTCGTAGATATTATAGGTATAGATTTTTGGAGTGAAATAGTTTTTTATTCATACATACCTTAATAAAATCTTCCAACGTTGTGTAAATAGCTTGCAAAACATCAACCAAAAAGTAACTTATGGTACACTTAGGTACTCTAAATATTTCTGATAACGTTTGAAAGGAATCTCCTGTAGCCAGAAACTTTAAAGTTATTTCCAATTTTGTACGAGCAGGTATAGCTTGACGCATATTTGTATCTTTTTTTTGTATAGACGAAAATTGGGCTTTTGTAACTCGAAACATATTTTTGAATGTCTCTTCATCTTCCAATTGTAATTCAAGACACAAGGTATTAGATGCTCCAAAAGTCTTTCTTCTCGCTATCCATTTTGTAACCCAACATCTTTTTTTCCGTTTTCGTTTTATTAATTCTTGTCTTAAAAGAGCAGATATAATTAAAACACCCTCGCGCACTGCACTCATAGTAGCGACTGGCACAAAAACTCGAAATACAATTCTCGCTTTGTAGTTCTGTTTACACGGAGACACATATATTCTATTGCGAGGCAATTGTCGCCCAAAGGGCAGGGCGACAATCGTGAATGTTTACACGAAGAGACTTTTTTTAATGTTCTTTCAATAATCGTATCTTCGAGTCGAGAAACTCTCTCCATCTAAATGGCCCTTAACGCAGTAGCTTTCTTAATATTCTCGGATGCAATTTCACGAATTTCGTTGAAATCTAACCGAGACTCAGACTGAATTTGAAGCTATGCGTGCTAGACCTAAAGTACGCGCCCGAATGGCAAACATATGTTCTATGGGTATCTAGCCAGTTACCCTAGATCGTGTACTATTCAACGCTATTAGCACTCCGAGAAGCTCGTCACGCCAGGTCTCGCCCGGGTCACTTTCCATTATAACAAGTAACCACCCCGATGTCCGCATGACTCTCTCTACCCGAAAACCTGCCCAGCCAGAACGTGTCCTTCACCCCACAATCCTCACTTTTGAAAAGTTCATGAAAATCAATTTTGAAAACGCCAAAAAATAGTCAAGAAATAATCACCAAGGTTAAAAAAATAGTCGCATTATGGTTCCGAAGATACAGCTATAAGTTAGTGAGGATTGTGGGGTGAACGTCTCCACACAATCCTCACCTCAGTGCAAGCAAACGGCTGGGAGTACCGACTTGGTTTCAATTCCAAAAAATAGTCAATAAATAGTCATAACGCTATGCCAAATCTCGAAAATAGTCATTAGGGATTACAGAGATATAAAGGGGTCTTGGTGAGGATTACGTGGAGAGCCTTTCTCGCCACAATCCTCACCTGATTACCGCAGAACGCCTAGGTTTTTGAATTTGAATTTGGTGTCAAAAAATAGTCAATAAATAGTCGTCTCGAACCATGATCATTTCGACTTGGTTTACTATGTAGAAGTATGTTAAACTTCCACGTCAACTTCTACATACATTTTGTTTTGGTACAGTCGCGAACAGTAAAATTGAAAATCTACTATTTTTTGGAATTGAAACCAAGTCGGTACTCCCTGCCGTTTGCTTGCACTGAGGTGAGGATTGTGTTGAGACGTTCACCCCACAATCCTCACTAACTTATAGCTGTATCTTCGGAACCATAATGCGACTATTTTTTTAACCTTGGTGACTATTTATGACTATTTCTTGAATATTTTTTGGCGTTTTCAAAATTGATTTTCATGAACTTTTCAAAAGTGAGGATTGTGGGGTGAAGGACACGCCAGAACCGGTAGCAATAAGGTACAACTCTACACCATGGTCACTACAAAATGGCTCTGTCTGCGCCAATACAACACCCGCCCCGATCCGCAATGATCCGCGAAGGCGCGCTGAAAAGACAGACAGCCTCTTTTAGTGCTACAACTGCACGAGCTAAGTCGCAGGATATAGACGATAAACGTAAAAATCACTGTCGTAACGCGACGCGTAGGTATACCCTCAATAAAGAATTCACTATACTTTTGCAATATCTGAACTAATGCAAGTTTATCTTCACCATGTAGGTGAGTGTAGATGCTGCGCCTATCCACTCACAGCATATAGTACCCGAGAACTTTTTGGCAAAGCTAAAAGTTACAAGCAAACAAACAGATCCACTATCAAATAGAACAGAAACGAGCTCACCAGATGACGTGTTCTGGTTACTCCTTGTTGATTCGAGTTCGCAGGTGTTGACCTCCTAAAGCACAGCCGCCGCTACCCCACTGCCTCCTTTATGGTCTGGGCACGACGATGCAACATGGCCTTCTATGTCAGCATCGGCCTCATCAGGATTAAACCGTAACAATCGTGTAGTTGCGTTGAAATTTGACGTTTGCGGTTGAGCGGTTGCCAGCAGTCGTTATAACAAAATCTGCATATTTTGCAATAGGTTAGACTTTGGCGGGGTCACTACACTGTCGTCGTTATTTTCTTAAGGTCATTGCCCTTCGAATCCCACTTCTGATGAAGGGACTAGGCCCTCATCAGCGATATTAGTTGGATCCATGATCATAATTCTTAAGTTGCACTTTACAAGTAGGCGTGAATTGTCGGGCGAAGAAAAACTAGAAGCACTAGTTATAGCACAATCACTTTATTTTAATCCTAATTTCCTTTTAAAATAATCACCACTAAATAACCGTACAAAATAGGTAACACAATTCAGACACTCCACCGAGCGCGTAGCACGCCTTTGCGATTCCGACCAAGTCTCAAATCATACTGCCAGTAAATCGTCGCCTCACTGCACACTAGCGCTCGGTGTTGTGTCAGAGTGTCATGTCATCGGATGTGACGTAGCAAATACAGATAGGTAATTCATTTACACGACACTCTAAGCTAACAGCGACATCTATGAAATCCAGCTAACACTAATTTAAATATTTAAGCGCCGTCATATCCTTTATTTAGTAATGTTTGTCGAGTTGAGCTCCTTAAGTTTATTTATTTATTTATTAAAACTTCATGCACAAGTAAAAATATACCGTACAAAGGCGGACTTAATGTCTGAGGCATTTTCTACCAGTCAACCTTCGGGTTAACCCTAAGTTCTGAGGTGAGCTCCACGATTACTGACAAATGCTTTTGCTCTGTGTGGTTCTGTCCACAAAAAACCATTTCAGACACAGATCTACATAGTTCTCATATGGCTTGACCAAGACTAAGTCTTTTTTTTTTTGAGGGTGGAAAATTATCAAATAACTTCTCCCGCTCTGGGCTGAGCGGGAGGGTGTGTCAGACTTTTACTGACTAAAACCCACCCGTGGTCCTTCCGTTGCCTAAGTGCCGAGGCCGCGATATCCCTTTCGGACAAACTCGCAACCCTGGCAGGCATTGGCCCTTAGGGACCCCGTCAGTTGTTGCTGACATCTCTTTGAGGCGCGCGTGGAACACAACGCGCTATCAACCCGGGCCTGGTCCTAATCGGACTGCGAGCTACCCATTGCTCACCGTCCGCAAGCACCAAGATTATGTCTGGACTATAAAAGAGACTGTAACCTCTGAGTTTATTTCGGCCTTTCTTCTCAGAGTAGTCAGATCGGACACGCCGACCGCATCTAGCTTATTTTTAATATTTTTTTATATGACGTGTAAAAGTGATTCCGTTATCCTATTTCCAGAATAAACAATTTCATTTCATTTCATTCCATTATTTATTTTATTGTATATTACATACAATGTATAATAGATGTTGTATATTAACTTTTTTGTCGAACAATCCTGTGTCTTGTACACAGGATTGTTCAAAAAACATGGTCTTAATACTTTGAGAGACACTAAACGCCCATAGGCGTCATAACAATTACACTCCTATCTGCTATATACATAATTATATTTGAGACCAAAATTTTGGTGATAGTACACCCGCATTTCGCCAGTTATGTTTAAGTCCCATGTAATAGGGAACGAGCTTAGTACCATCAACCAGGCACAAACCAAACTCCAGGCTGCTTCACACTACTGGGTGTATACTATAGGTACTCCTCTGCCCAATCCTTCTGGGAAAGAAGGCGTGATGTTATTTGTATGTTATGTAATTTCGGTGGTTGAGGCGACCACTTGTCAACAGTAAAAATAAACAAATAATAGTAGTAACAATATTTTTGTGAAACATTCACATTTCATCAATTTGAATAATTGCTCTTAATAATAACATAACTATCGTGTGCCGTTTCAATATTATTTCAACATACACCAAGCCGTACAGAGTATTAATCATGCTTTCATATTTAAAAAGAAAAACTTGGAAAATAGCCAGTGTAATGATTAAGAATGTCCCAAGGTTTCCATTTGGAAAAGAAAGTGAAGAGATTTTTATAAATAACGCAATTGAAAAAGATTTACAATCAGTGCTAAGACCGTTAAATCTGATGCAAAGCCTTTTTATCTGTGCGAAGTATTCTATTCGTGAGAACATTATCACTTCAAACAGCTCTAGTTACAACTTTCTTGGACTCATATGCGCACTTGTGTACCGGTCTCTTATGTTATATATCTTGATGTTCACCGTAGTGTATTATTGGGAAAATTTCATCTTTTCTCTTTGTTTAAGTAACTGTTATCAATCTATCTCTTGTACTATAGGGTACATATTAAACTTTTGTTCAAACATTATTCATTGCAACAACAATATCTTATTAGTCTTAAAAATTCAACATGTCGTTAAAATCCTTAAAATTAATAGCAAACACCTCAAAAGCTTATTTATTTCTAACTGGTTATATGTCATCATATTAAATTGTTTGTTTATATTTGAAAAGTTTAATTTTATATATAAGAATTTTTCTATATTTGATGTCATGGATTTCCTGTCAAACTATGCTAGCATCTCTTTCGAGATAAATATTGTATACGCAGCATTTTTTATGAATTTACTGAGAAAAACGCTAAATATATGGATACATGAGATTCAAATATCGAGGAGTGAAGAGATTCTACAAAGACCGTTTTACTGGAAAGAAATGTTTGAAGTTTACTTGAATATACTGGAAGCTTATAAGTTGTTTGAGAAAGCTTTCCGACTAATGGTGAGTAATTACAGATATTTATTAAGCAAGTTTTAAACTGAACACTCTTTGTCATTATATTCTACAATTGCTGCTATGAATCATGCCCTGGCTTGCATCAGCGTTTGGGCTAAGTCATTTGGTTTGCAAATTAATCCAACTAAACCAGGCCATGATCATAGGCAGCAGATTTGTTCGCAATGCGGTTAATATTGCATGTCTAATGCCTTTATTTCTCGATGGTGTTCACATTGACTATTCCGAAACCGCTAAAGATCTGGGCGTCATTATTGACTCCAATTTTTCGTGTCGTGCTCAGGTCAATGAGGTCAGTCGAAAGGTATATTTTTCTTTTCATTCGTTGAAAAGCCTTTAAAGTCCTGCCCTTGAAGACTAAAATTTATTTCCCACAATCACTTATTCAGCCGATTATATATTATGCCGACGCCAACAACCTCGATGCTACTGAGGAGCTATTAAACAAGCTTGATCGCTTGCAAAACTTGTGCATTCGCTTTGTTTTCTGTCTTCGAAAGTATGACCATGTTTCTCTTCTCATCTTCGCAAGGAACTCAAGTGGCTCCCAAACCGCCTTCGCAGGACACTCGGATTTTTAACTCTTTCAATATCGAACACAACCCATCTTATCCTTACTACCTGCGTGAGCGTTTTTCTTACGCTCGTCCTAGCGATGCACCCTTTAGATCACACCTTAGATCCCTCCTTAAATCTCGTCCTCATAAAACGAGCTACTATTCCTATTCCTTCTCTGTCTATGCAGTAAGATTGTTGAACTCACTTCCGCCTAGCATTCGTGATTAAAAAACAATCAATGTTTCTTAATTTAAATATCGTGTAAGAGAGCATTACCTTTCCTCTCAACTGTGAGTGTTTATATACCCATAGTATGTATGTTTATATATTTAAGCTTTATATATTTATTTAAGTATATTTCTTGTCCTCACACATTATTGTCTTTATTTCTTTCTCATTTCTCCTTTCGCAGGTCTGCTGGAAGAAATTTCTTAAGAAATAAGAAGTACCCTTGTCTCATAATTATGATTATGTCATATCTGTGTCTAATTTATTTTACTGTGTTTACATAAATAATAAAATAAATAAATTGTACTCATTATTAAGAACAACTTTTACATTAATTGTTTAAATTTTTTTCTAGGTTTTATTTTATATAATATACACAGTTTCCTATAGTCTGGTGACTGTATTCATTTTATTACAATTACATCAGATGTTAGACGACTTTGACACCGCTGTAAGTACTTTTTAATTTAAAAATTTATAATTTTGGTAGCGTAAAATACGCAGAGATGGCTTTTCTTAATTTAATTATTCGTCCGTTTCAGTTTTTGCTATATTCAATAGTATTTCAATTGAGGGTGGTTAAAAGCATATCGTTACTACTATTGTTATGCATTGAGAGTGAGAAATTCTACGCATCCATGAGAGAAACCTGTACGCTGTTTATGAAATTTAAAGATTGTTCAGGTAATTATAAAGCATTTTGATGGTATTCTATCTTATCTACTAGTAGAAAATTTTCCTTAAAAAAATGGTAAGTATAATATCACAGTCTGACCACCAGACGGCGTTAATCAGGGGGCCACCACCTCTAAAGTAGTATTATTTTAATCTTACTTCAGTCGGGGAAAGGGATGAAGCTATACGTCCTGTAGAGCTTCATTTAATCCGCCTATCTCCATTCCTTTTTCCTCTTCTAAGTACAGGCAAAACTCATACATGGTGCGAGCGAGTGAGGACTTTAATATTCTTTCTAAAGAGTTCTCATTTGACCCATTTACCATCAATACCCATTCTGCACGCGCTCGGCTGAACGCTGACTTCTTTTAAAGTGTATAGTGCTTATTGTACCATATACATATATACTTTATGTTTTTTATCGTGCTTATTAGTGATCCTAAGATTTCTACTACTTACTCTGTTTTTACCTGTGAGAATCTGTAATTGGCTGTATGTTTCATATACAACTGTTATCCATTTGTTATAGCTGTTGGTTCTCCTATCAATAAATAAATAAATAAATTTATTTCCCACACTAAAGTAATATTAAAATAATACTGCTCTAGAGGTGGTGGTAGGCCCCCAGTACGATATTTTTATGTGTTATTTTAGATCCCATGGCAATTTCATACTGCATTTATACGTATTTGTTTTAACCTTATGAACATTGAGATTTTGACGAGTGATCCCATCTTTTGACCGTATAATATCGTACAGAACAGCACCGGTGTGAACAGACACTTAATGTGTGTTGGTTAAATTAATGGTCGATATACAAGTTTGTCCTGTTAAACGAGGTACAAAGCAAACTAAAAAAAAACATACATTTTAGTAATAAAGAATTGTATGTGTTTCTTGGAGTAATCTATCTTTCATGTACTTTCCTGCATTCGATTAAGCTAATTTTGTTTTTCGCCTTACCATGTTCGAACTCCAATTTCTCCAAATAATGCCCTGAAAGTCCTTATTATTTGTATTGTTTTGGGAAACTGAGGGCCCATGGAAGTTTTTAAAATTAATTGGGGGTAATTGCCAACCTTCTTTGTTTCTTTTTTCTAAGACTGGAAATATAGAACGAATGTTGTCGAGGAGGTTTTTTCCCTCTGAGCTAAAGGACAATGCCGATTTTAGTATGGAAGGCGGCGTCTTTTTTTTTCTCGCGGCCCTCAACCAAATATTGTTTTTCTACTACAGAATAGTGTAACAAACGAAACTAATTTGACATGCATATCTCTAAACTCAGTCCGAAATGAGATATAGTAAGATAAGATAAGAGTTGGAAGTTTTTATGTATTTATTAGCAAGGTTAGTGTTAAGTTACCACAAAATATATAGCCGCTAAATGTTTTTGAATATTTGAATATTCGATACACCCCCTTACCGTACGTTACGCACTCCTCACCAATTACACATTGACTGGTCATCCCTGGAAGCAGTTGCTTCAGTTGACGAAAAAGTTAGTTTCGTCAACAATGGTGTGGTCAAGCTATGTGACAACCCATGCTCATAATATTAGGAAAATCAAGTTGAACCGTCCGTTGTGCCTTAGATAAACAGAGGAATTTGGATGGCAATGCTACGGAGAGACTAACCGTTCAAGGACTTTGGATAGGAATTGTAAGACGGATATTGGGCGAAATTCAAAAAAGGATGAGGGATTACACTTTTTAAGTAATGGAATTATTTGGGCATCTTTCCATGAACATGGAAAGATACCACTTGATGCAGAAAAATTGAGGATATGACAAATGACAGAAAGGATTACATCCAGGACCAACATGTTACGGCTGATACAGTCACTTCCTACTGCATTGGAAGTAATCGATAGTATGCTTTTCTTATCATCACATGCGGAAAATATAACTGGGAGTCGGAAGTGAAGAAACATAATTCAGTGTGTTAAATTTTATTGTCCTATCAAAATTGGACGAAGCAGTAAAATGATTATTCATTGCATCAATATCTAAATCTTATGGGATTGTCTCTTGTTGGGTTTTACCGACCCCCAGTGACCTAAGAAATTTCCAAACTTTAGCAACTTTTTTTCCACTTAGCGAATTTTGTATGAAAGATAGATCAGGTCATGGTATGAAAAGGCATCGGCTGTGCATTGGCCATGCTTAGCGACGCGATCAGGAGAGGAAACAAAAATCAAGTCAAGAAGTGAAGGAATAGAGTTAGGTTAAAGAGATGGTCACCGGCATTTTGATGGCGGTGGCTGCGCTGACACATTGACAACAGAAAAGGGAATATGTGCGTGGAGATATATGGTAACACCACTTCCACCGCCAACCGACCGGTCATTTCTTATAAGCTGGAATCCAGGAAGAGAGTAACTAGTTGAAGGGAGACAAGGTTTAAGCCATAACTCGGAAATAAGAATAGCATGTATGTTTTTACAGTGAAAGCTTGCCAACAAATCATGGAAATGAGCCGGAATGCTCTGAGCGTTAATATGTAAAACGTTAAAAAATTTGGGAACATCAGAAAACAGCGCTGTAAGACTGTCTGCAAGAGAAGTAACAGTCACAAAACTGTCGTCGTTACTTGTTAAAAATAAAAAACTATTACTATCGCTGTTTTCAGCGATAGACATAAGATATTAAAAATATAATAAATATACAAAAATCCTAAATAACAAATAAATATAAATAAATAAAGGTTAACCAAATAACGAGTCCACCTGTCGGTTGCGTTATTAAATTAAAATAAAAGAATTTAAAACCTAATGAATCCGAGTAACAAAAAGAGAAAGACAAAAAAAATACAAAACAAAATGTAAAATATTTCAGAAGGGAACAACAAGAAAAAAAATAAAAACAAAACATTTCACATAAAAAGAAAAAATAGTAACTTTCGCCAGTGTCAGTTTGTAATTGCACCGTTACATAAAACTGAACGCACCGACGGGGAACTGACATGAGTGTTGGCTGATACTGACAGTGATAAAAATTGTGACATTAGTTTGTTGCCAAGTCAGGATTCGGAACAAATAGTTGAATTACATTAAAAATAAACTGAAGGTATAAACAAAATACGATATTACCCGAACTTTGAAGAAAACATTCACAAAGAGATCACTTCTTTAATGCAATAGAACGCTTCAACCTAGCGGTCTTCGCAGCAGTAGCGACCGGGACAGAGGCTGGCACAGCTGATACAGGTGCAACCGATTCTGGTTCACTCTGCTCTGGCTCACTGGGATTCGACGCAATCTTGTCCAATTCAGCGAGGGACTCAACCCGATGCCGTGTGTCATTGAAGCCAAGGAAATACACGCAACCTGCCTTAATCCAGCTCTCGCTGACACCGCAGTGAATGCCAACAATAAACTTAGGTTATATGTACTCGAATGGCTCGTTTCTGCAGCCCAAATATAGCCTTAATGTCGGCTGCATTTCCCCACAGAAAAAGGCAGTACGACATTACACTATGGAAATAACTAAAATATACTAATCGAGCTGTTTCTACATCAGTCAAATGATGGATTTTATACCGCGTAGGCTGCAGAGCTTTGCCGCTTCAACAATTTGGTTAAGAAAGGTGAATGGCTTAACTGTGTCATCTGTAATCTTTGATGACTCTGTCATTCCGTTTGGCTCCGATGTTAAGGATCTTGGTCTGCAAATCGACACTTGTTTTGACTGGCGAAAGCAGCTCACAAGTGTCAGTAAAAAAGTTACCGGAACGTTGCGGTGGTTTTATCGATTGAAAAATGTTCTCCCATCACACATAAAGTCAATGCTAGTATAGTCCCTAATCTTTCCCATAATAAAATTGACTATGATGATGTGTGTTACTATGACCTGAATGCAGATCTCCTCAATAAACTGGACCGACTTCGTAAGTATGACCATGTATCCGCGCACCGATTCCTTGTTAGTGGTTACCCGTTCGTCAGCGCAGAGAGGTGAGGGTTTTGTTTATGTTGTTCTCTATTCTCGATAACCCCACTTCTCCGTCTTACCTGACTTCCTATATTCAATACTTATGCTGTGCTCATAGTACAAATTTTCGTTCCACCAACAATCGTCTTCTACCCGCCTCCTTCCTTCTCACCGCTCTTGTTTCAATCACTCTTCGTTCTTTGTCCAAGCGGTCTTTCTTTGGAATGCGCTACCTCTGAATATTAGGACGGTAACCGGTTGGTTGTCTTTTAAAGTGTAGGCACGTGAGCATATATGTACGTAAGAAGTTGGCAGAAATATCCCAGCGCTGATTTGCTGAATTCATTTTCTCCTCTACTGATCGTTATTTCTCCTGACAAAGTTTATACTGTTTATATGTATGTATAATATACACATATATCTATGCATTTATAGTAGTTTTTCTTGTATTTTATAGTTATTTTCGTGTTATCAATCCCCTATGTTGCACCTGCCATGTTTTGTCTCTGCATCACCCTAAGGTGGATTGGTAGAAAATGCCTCGGGAATTACGTCCGCTTTTGTAGGGCATTTTTTTCACTTGTCCATATTTTTTAATAAATAAAATAAGATATTTACGAGTAAGAGCGTTTACTCTGAAGGTGGGCAACGTCGCAAATAGATGTCAAATATTTCACTGTTTTGATTAATTTAGCAATATTACTGTGTGGAAATAAAAAATGTGGCTAACTAGCGAACTAGAATATTGATTATAGTTTGGTTAGGTTTTGTTTGGTTTCTATTTTTGTTGTCTTGCTTTTTAATTTAATTTATTAACTATTGACATAATTATTCATTATTATTATAATCTTACACAAACTTATTATATTTAAGTATACATATACACATTGCAGTATAAAACTGATTTACATCCGTCACCTCACACTTCAGGTCTAGTTGAAAATCAGCGTCAGGCACTAGTTGTCTGGCATTTTTGCTGAACTAGGCCTATTTGGCGCAGCCGCAAGGCACACTTTCCTGCTAATATCTTAGAACGCACTTTACACTTTTTATTTGTTTTCTTTCTTTTTTAATTTGGTTTTTATTTGTAGTACAATAATTGTGTTGTGTTGTGTGCCTCTTAGTCTGTGCTAAATAAATGTATTTTCTTTCTTTCTTTCTTTATTTCTATTCAGTAATATTGCTATAAGAATCAAAACAGGTAAATATTTGGCAGTTATTTGCGACGTTGCCAACTTTTAGGATAAACCCTCTTAAGCATTCTGAACAGCAGCAGGGTCAATAAGTGTTAGGGTTTCAAAAATATTGTTTGGAAATGGAATTACGGTAGCTTTTAAAACAAATAATTTATTAAGACAGATTTGTAACGGAAAAGATAGATTAGAAAACCTTAAAAAATCAGGTGTTTACATTTACATTGCGATGATTGTAATGGTATAAAACTGGTGTCAAACTGGTCATAATTTTCAAACAAGATATAAATAACATATTGCAGCGTACAAGAATAGTTATCCAGAAAGATCCTATTTTGCTCAACACATAATAGATTCAGATCATTCGTATTATATAATAATAACACTTTCAAGCTTGTACACACATGTGTCAATTTAATCGAACATAATTATTTGCAGAGGCACAAAAAAGGATCTGCAAGAATATTCAACGCCTGCAGAATGCATCTTTCAAGAAGATGAATGCGTTTGGTCTGTTTGTCGTCGATGCTACTTTGCCCTTGCAATTAGCTGGAGTCATAACTACATATACTCTAGCACAGTTACAATTTGTGATACCCCTGAATTAATAAAAATATTATTTTGTGCAAAACTATGCAGTCGTTAACGTTTTGTTTTAATCGATACCCTTTCTTTCAAACTCCACATAAACAAAATGTAATAAAAATAACTGAATACCTCAGCTCAGGGGTCATTGTTCTCATCATTATGAACATCTTTTACTATGGGACAAATGAGAAATGTGTAAAAAATTTGCTGTTTCCAACAATTTGTCGTTTTATGCGAACATAACTAAATGGACAACAGTTTTTTTTTTCATGATTTTTTGTTTGGTCTATTATTACATCAGAAAAACCGTGACATTCTGACAAAGGTCAAGACAGGCTAATATTCATAATGAGCTGATTATGACATTGAATCTACCTATAAAAATAATGTTTGCCTAAACGATTTTCTATTGATTAATTTGTTCATTTGTGTCCGCCAAGCCTACATGAAATGAAGTCTTTAACAAGAACAAAACATTTAAATAAAAGAAACTGTTATCGAGTGACATTCCCGTTACTCAACTTGGTTGACAAAGATGTTCAGTCAATGCTTTTGCCTTTAAATCTCATGCAAAACATTTTGTTCTGTCCCAAGTATCGTATTAAGGATGACTTCATATATCCAAATAATCTAACATCGATTGTGGTGACATTCTGTAGCGCGATATTATCCATTTTATTACTCTGTAATCGAATCTACGAGCTTTATACTAACGGATTTATAAGGAACTCTTTGTATATAGCGTACATCGCCACTTACTTCGATTTGTTCTTCTACTGCATTGGATTCATCGTGAGCTGCATCGTCAATGTGTGGCAAACGAAAAGAAACATATCGTTTATCTTAAAAATTCAAGACGTTCACCGATGTCTTAATGAAGAGATTTATTTCAAACGCTTCATTATTTGGAATTGGATCAGTGTTATCATAATCTGTGGATTTTACATTACCATTGCTGCTCATGTTTGTTTTGTATTTAAAATGTCTGTTTACAATTTCTTCTGTTGGTTAATTATAATGTCTTTTGACGTAAACATGGTTTACGCTACCAGATTTCTAAAGCTGTTAAGCAATAAAGTTGATTTATGGAACATTCAAGCTCAACGTTTGCAACAGATGGATCATAGTGACAAGGAATCTCATTGCAAAATTATGTTTCAAGCTTATGTCAATATTTTGGAGTGTTATAAGATCTACAGAACTTCCTTTCAGCATATGGTACGTACGCTTTGTCCTGTAATAAAATACATAAACAATGCCTAGTTTATGAGGTCCTCGCTGAACTTTGTAAATAGTTATTCATTCGACAAAATTATCAATTTAAGCAAAATATATATACCTGTTCAGAAACAAGAAATGGAACCAATAACACGATTAAAAAAATAAACTCCGGTTAAGAAATCGGTTTCAAATTTCTTACGAAATTTGTATGAAAACGAATCATTATAATTTTCAGATCATGTATCACACGCTGGAGTTTCTCGTTCTAGCTTTAGTTAAATTTCAAATGGCTATTGATATTTTAAAATTGACTGTGCTATGCTCAGAGAAAAATATTTTTATGTGAGTAATTCTTTATGATTTTCAGATCGTGTATCACACGCTGGAGTTTCTCGTTCTAGCTTTAGTTAAATTTCAAATGGCTATTGATACATAGCGGTAATAAGCGATACATTGAGGTAAATTGTGCCATGACGTCACGAGTATGTAAATTTTAGGGTTTACTAATGTTTGCCATAATTTAAAATGCAACAATTTTATAAACCATACTTGTATTTGCCATAATTTTAGTAGAAACAACGCTTCAGTTGCCATAATCGTGAAATTACATAAAATCATTTTCACGAATTTCATTAGTCATAATCTATCAACTGTCATTATAATTTTAATCCATAAATTTATTTTCTATATTTTTCATTCTCCATAATGTCGTTTTCCATTACATTTATTCACCATAATATTAATTTGCCCATACTAGCACAATAATGCTAGTTCAGTTGATTAACATATGATTATACGATACAGATTTTTTTATTCACAAGGAAATTTAAAAATAAACTTAATCTACCATGTATGCTTGCTTTGCAAAAGAGGAAATCTACCTAGCACTCGGCGGCCGCTGCCGCGGCACGCTCGCTACGCTCGCTCGCCTTCGCGCGTTGTATGGTCACAGTTATAACCTAACCTAACCTAACCGTTTCGAATTTGACAAACTGTCTACTATCTAAAGATTGTTTGCTGTAATAAATCATTTGATTACAGACCAAATGCCTTAATGACATTATTTTTTGTACAAAACATAAACATTTCTAAATTATGGAAACTTATTTTATGGCAAATAAAAGTTATGACATGTGTTATGCATGTATAAAAGTTATGCAAAAGTTATGAGTTTATTAGTATAAATGATAATAGTGCAAGTTATTATTATGAGGGGTGACGATTTTGACAAAATCTACTCATCACACTGTTTTTTTAATGAGTTGTATTGCAATATGTGGTTAGCTAGTGACCTCGACAATTGATCATATTATTAACTGTTATTAGTAATATTAACTCTTTGTTTATTTATTTTACATCGATGGTCCTAGTTTATCATTTATAACTTCCAGTTACAACTATATGTAAGCGGGCACGCCCTTTATGCCTGGAGGCTTTTTTATTTAGATATTAAATTCTCTTTACGTTTAGTTTTTTTATTTCGGCCTGAGTATCGATGATTGATTGGTTGAGTTTTCGATGATTTTGTTTGGTATATTGGCGTGTGCTAGCTAACATATGGCTAATAATTTGAATTATGTTTTGTGTTGCGTAATGTAAATTATTTTGAATACTATTATATATAATCTTTTTTTTTGTTCTTCTAACTGAACAGACAGCTGTGCTGCTGGGGAGTTTGTTGCGCCACTTCTTCTTCCCAGCTAATGCACTAGGAAGTGGTGAAGGGTGGGCTTTTTGGGGGACTGTCTTATGTATTTTTTGACGTTCGAAAAGTGCTGATTCTCAGCCTAGTTTAAATAAATGACTTTTGAATTTTTGAATTTTGATTATGGAAAACAATAATAGTACAAATAATTTTATGGAAAACAAGACATTACCAGATTTTATACATACTAGTGACGTAGCGACCCCCACTCCCCAACCTAAAATTCGTTTTATTTAAGTATTTTTTTATTAATAATTATGATAAAGCAAAAATAAGTGTCTAATATTTTTTTATTATCTGACTGACGGTCTAATTATAATTTTAATTTTTTTACCCAGGCATCATCCCTATTAATTATAAAGGCATAATTAATGATTAATTAATTAATATTTAAGTAGCCTGATTAAGCTTATGCTTAATTAAAAAGTTTCATCATCCATAAGATCAGGTGAACGGTTCGTGGAAACTGTCCATACATTCGGGTCTAAGGTTACGGACACGAAATCAGTGGGCGCGGGGTGTCGGCTGCGATGGGGCGGGGAGAGAAAATTTGGATAGTTTGTTGCTTTTGAAAAAACGTTTTTTGCGATTTCTGACTTTTGTAGCAGACAGTCTTTTTAACGTTTCCCCTATAAATACAAGTCTGAAAATTCAAAATTATTTGAGGTATTTTGTTTGTCAGAACGTTGGAAATCACAAGTAACAAACTATCTTGTTCTCAAAGCAAATAAAATAATAAAATCCATTCAAAGTTTATTTTCTTTGGTTATTTTCGGCTAGTCTGTCCATCATAGAGTAAAGATAGTTTGTTTGAATAATTTTGAACTTTTAGACTTGTATGGGAAATGTTAAAAAAGACAGTCCGTTTCAAAAGTCAAAAATCGCATAAAACCTTTGTATGGAAAAAGTTTTATGTGTTTCAAATAAAATTATAACCCGTATTCGTTCGATACTTGAAACTCCATTTTTTTTTTGTGAAAACTGTCCATTTTCTAGACGAACGTAATTTTTTTTTTTCAAAATATGTGAATACAGATCAAAATGTGTCAAAAAGTTAAGGTCAGTCACGTAAGACCGTTTTTTTGTAGCTACAACAGTTAAGGTATGTACCTGCCCTTACTGCCCCATTTCAAAAATCCACCCTGTATATTGAGAATGGTAAGGCAAATAAAATTCAGCATATAACCCGATAAAACTGTATTACTTAAAATACATAAAAGTAAAGTGATAAAAAACACTCTAGCTCTCTTCGTTCTGGCAAAAAAAAAACTAATAACCACTTCTCCAACTTTTCCAAAATCAAATGAATGTATGCTACCGTTTGGATACAAAACAGAATAAAAAATAAAGCTTCCTACTCATTTCCAACAGCTTGGCCATCCTATTACTAAAAATCCACCAACGTGAAAACCAAAACCACTGATATTGGTTACCGTACCTATAGCAGATTTACATTAATCTAGTATTTCAATCTAGTGCTGGAATCGAGTGTTTACATGATTATACACTGGATCAATGTAAACGCTTTCAAACTTTCAATCCAGTCCAGCATCCACGATTCAAACACTAGCAAGCATTTTTATTTGACAAGTGTTGCTGGCTTCAAATACGGGATAAAACTAAATCAGCCTGTACTGTTTAAAGTGAAAGCGCAAGGGAAGCTCGCAAAATAAAAAAAATCTTACGTTTATTGCAATATGCTGGTCAGTATCAGTTTGCGGGTGGATTCAAATCATCAATACAACTTTTTAAGTTGGGCTTGACCTCAAATGTCATGATTTCATGATACAGTCATTCAGTGGGCTAATGATAGTTCGCGAATCATATTTTCATCAACATTACCTACATAAAACTTAACACTGACCTGCAAATTGCAAAAAAACGTAAGAAAATAAATTTACTAGCTACCTTTGCGCACCCCACTTATATAGATGAATAAAAGTGTATTAACAATAAAAAAACTTTTTGCAGTTCGCAATATTATATTCCATTCTAGTTTTGTACGCCTGGGTGATGAAAAGTTTGGTCGTTGAAATTATTTTGAGCTTGTACTGTGAAAAGTTCTACATAGCGATGAATGGTGTTCAAAATACGTGCGCGGTTATTTTGAAATCAAGTTGTACAGGTATTAAAAAAAATCAAATTATTAAAAACCACACTTATTGTTTTTTTAAAAGACTCAATCTGCCTAGCTTTTTCCCAACTACATTGGGTTCGGCTTCCAGTCTAACCGGATGCAGCTGAGTACCAGTATTTTACATGGAGCGACTGCCTATCTGACCTCCACAACCCAGTTACTGGGTAACACAATACCCCTTGGTAAGACTGGTTGTCAGACTTTCGGGTTTCTGACGACCCGTAACGACTGTCAAAGATCCCTGAATGACAGCCGGGACCAACGGCTTAACGTGCTTTCCGAGGCAATGAGGAGTCTCGGTATGTAAAAATGGTCACCCATCCACGGACCAACCCCGGCAAGCGTAACCTGATGGATCAACCCGTGCGGCTGTTAATACTTAGCCACGAGGTCAGTTTTCTTAATTAGCCTGTATTACTTCATTGTATTTAAAAAGGTGATGTTAGTATACGGGGTTTAAAAAGACCTATCACAAAGCCGCATATTCTGTTTCATCATACTGAGTAGCATTGCAATAAAATAATTTCTGGGAAACGACTTTTAGTTATAGTGTGAAAAATCGCTGTTTACGGTGGCGCGCAATGTAACGCAAATTATTGTGCTCATGTGCGGTGCTCGCAACGGAACAGTGGTCGTAGAGGTATTTAAAGTTGAGTTATAGCGTTTCTGTAAAAAAGTCAAAGAACCTTTAATAACCTGAAGGTTTCCAGGTATGTTCAAATACAAAATGAAAACACAAAGACGGGAAGAACTAGAAGTTACTTCCGGCTTCGTTAAGCGCCTTATTACAATCGATATAGACACAGACAACAATATATGTCAATATATGTAATTATTTATGTCTAACGATAATAATATATTGTTGTCTATCTGGATAAAACAGACGCTTATGTTATAATTGTAATGTTGCAGATGCTGAGAAAAAGTTGTGCAAGAACATTCAACGTCTATATCGAGCGACATTCGACAAGATGAATGTCTGTGGAATGTTCAACATTAATGCTACATTTCCGTTAAAAATGCTGGCTTTACTTACTAATTATACCTTTGTATTGCTGCAGTTTGCCTTTCTATAATCAAGGTTACGTCACAGACAATTTTCGTTTTGGTATGGTCACGGAGGCAGGCTATGAACGTAAATCTACTTAATGAACATCTTAAATTCATTTATTCATTCATTGACAGACAACGCACAGCCTAAACCGCTGGGTCTAGAAGCTTTAAAGCACAAGAGTTCCATAAATTATTACAGTAGAACCTCTGTAAGTCGAACTTCAAGGAAGACGCGAGAAGAATTTTGACTCAGGCGTATTTTGTAAGGAAATAGAGGTAGAGAACTAGTAGAGGTTAAGATTCATCGTAAAAAATGTTGTGTTAGAGAGACGAAATAAATAAAAATGCAAGTTATAAATGTAAAAAAAAATGTAATGCATGGTGCATGTAATAATTTTCAGTTTACGTTTCACAGCTGTAATTTTTTATTGACAATTTTATTCGTATACTAATGCGAAAATTGATGTGTATTGCGGTAGAACCAAAATACTTCTGAAAAATTTTCAATCGACAAAAAAAGACTTGCTTAGCTAAAATTCTAATTTGATAACAATAATAAGTAAGTTCCCAAAATGAAACAGCAGACTTGAGCAGACACAATGTTAACAAGCACGTTATAACGTCACCCATAAATTGGTTTATAATTTCATAGAATTGATAATCCTATTTATTGCTTGATCCGTACATTGTTTTCTAAAAAACGATGAATTCTAGTAAAAGCTTAAATTACCAAGAGATAAGTTGAATGTTTTAATTGTTTATTGGAGTTCTAGAATTTCTTTAAATTCCTCGAGTTTTCTCGGAAAAAATCTTAAAGAAAAGCGATAAATGTATTGATTTCCAAATAAACTCAATTTTATCAAATAAACTACTATAATATAAAAAATCTATCTACAATGATAAATTCCGCGTCAATTCAGAAAATTACATGAAAAGAACTGTACTGAACGTGAACCGTGAACGTGTAACTCCGACTTACAAGAAAGAGAATGGCACTATCGCTAATATTATCAAATAATTAAAATATCTTACTGCTGTTTATAATGAATTAACGAAAATAATGAAATTCCGTGGAAAAATGTATTAGGACTCTTAAACCTAAAACTAAAACAATACCTAACCCATAAATGCTATTATAATATTAATGAATATTTTAATGAAAAATTCAATCTATAACTAAAAATAAATACCAAAAATAATAAATAATTTAAAGTGGAAGTGAGTAGTGAAAAAACATCTATATTTAACTTTTTTCAAATAATAATATAATATTAGCCCTCTTTCTCTATCATATCTAGCTGTGCCCGACAGGGTCCACAATGATCTAAAATTATGTATATTTTATAATGTTATATATATACCATATATATAATTATATATATTTATATTATATTTATACCACGTTAACATTGTGGAAGGCAAATAAATATATTGAGTATTGAGTATTGAAAACCTAATTTGTAATTACTTTCACGACAGAATAGCGTACTTTGAGAATCTTTGACACAGAGAAACTTGGCAATGGTATGCGTCGAATCTTAACGGCCCGAGCAAACAAAACTGAATTTAATTAAGGAACATGAAAACGAAGACATTGGCATCAATTCCCTTGTTCACAAGCAAAACTATTACAAGGATCTGTGTCGCTTGAATGACGTTGACAGAGGCGCTTTTGGTAAACATTTGTGCAATTGATTTGTGAAATTTAATGAAAAATCAAAATGGCGACGTTAGTTTCGATTTTGGCCAAGCGCCAAAAGATTCTTATACAGCTATTAAACTAAAATAAGTGAAGATCTTCTACTGACAGACAGCTTGAGAAAAGGATGGTGACACAATGATAAGAAATAAATTTTCACTTCAGCACGTCAAACAAACAGGTTTTGCTGTTTAGCGACAGTGAGCAAAATTCGATTTTGCTGCAAGCGTGAGACAAAGTAACTTTTTGATTATTAATTTTTTAAACACCGAGGACAGTGTGCTCTAAACACAAAATTCGAAAGATCTGAACTTTACTTTGTTCTGTCACTTTCACTTCGATACGAAAAAAGCGAGAGATAGAAACTTAAGTCGATTCGAAGTTCGATTTTCAAATTCCATTCATTACATTACATTACACATACTTTCTAGAAACAAATTCCACCTTTTTTTAAATCTTAATAATTATCTGTTGCAGTGACATCGAAAAGACTCTGGAAAACATAAAACGAATGATGTACATATAGTCAAATTGATGATGAATGCGTCCGGACTGTTTACTATCGACGCAGTGACAATGATACATTTCTGTTCTATTATCAAATCAAATCAAATCATGTATTTATTTGCAAACATGGGTACACATATATACATTGATGTTTTTTGTTAATTAGTAATAAAGTTCTCCATGTTAAACCATCACATGGGTATGCAAATAATTATCACAAGCCACTTTAGCCAGGGAGCAATATGTTTGGCTCACGACCCAATGTTTGACGCATGCAGCAAACTCATTGATATAAGACATCATTATATTAAGAAAGTGTAAAGGGACAAAATAAACATCGAGCTGAAACATGTACTTATTGAATCCATGTTGGCTGACGTACTCACTTGATTAAACCATTGTGTAGAGTCAAACACTATAACTGCATAACTGGTTTAGGTGTTAAAGATGATTGATTTTGTACGTAATTTTGTGTTTTTAGATAAAAATGTATGAGAATGTATTGGAAATACAAACTTAATGTGTTTAAGACGTGCTTGTGAAGTTAATTTTGAATTTAAAATGAATATGGTCTTTTGTCAGGTTTAACTGTCTGTCACTCAATAAATTGGGTTATGCGCACTTCATCCCGCCTTCGCAGTTAAGAAATAAAGAAAGAAAACGTTTATTTAGACGCAGTTGGTCACATTAGCACTTCGTGCCATTCGCACTTGGTTCCATTCGCGGTTGGTCCCATTGGCAGTTAGTCCTATTCGCAGTTCGTCCCATGCAAGTACGTAGTTTGTAAGGGAAGAGGGGTTATGTACCAAAATGGTTTGGATTTATAAAAAATCAACAAATATTTTCTTCCAATATATATACATACTAGCTTTTGCTCGCGACTTCGTCCGCGTAGAAGTCGAAAATGGTTCTAACAGGATTTTTTATTGGTTTTTTACGTTATTAATTTTGCTATAACATATAAATTATTATGTTAAAATGTTTGAATACTTATAAAATATAACAAAACATATATAAAAATAATTAAAAAAATCCTTGTGGCCTGAGTCTTGTTATTGGACACGCCATTTTCGTATGTTCAACCTTCTGGCTCACACCCTGTATTTTATGAACACGAAGCTCGGCCTTCGATCTGGTGAAAGTTCACGGGGGTCGATACTTCTATGACGTGGGTATTATCTTTTACAATGAAATCGAAATACTACACCTCCCGCAGCATTTCTTTGTAAACAATCTTTTTTGTTTTTCCTTCGGGTGCTAGAATCACCAGGCTACTCTGTGCGCTTACTCTGGAGCATGCCACATACAGCTGGCCGTGGGAGAAGCAGCTTTCCCTTAAGTCTACTCCCGCTACCTTAAGAGTTTGACCTTAAGCTTTGTTTATGGTCATTGCGAAGCAGACTCTGATGGGAAACTGCACTCTCTTGAATTCGAAGGAGTAATTTGATGGTGTTAAGGGAATCCTAGGAATAAATACAAACCTCTGTAAAGCTTAGAAATCTTCAAATGCGGTACTAATATAGTACGGTCTTTCGAGACATTCCAATGTTAAAGAGCATTTGCATTGCACCAAGCTTTTATGTGAGTTTAAACTTTTTTGAATAAAATCAGATTGAGTTTTCAAACATGTGTCAAAATAAAAAGTAATTTAAATCAAAAGCACTAAGGAGTATTGATATCAACTTCGAAGCAATTCTCTACCAAAATAACTTTCTACCCCTATTTAACATCGTTAGGGGATGAATTTCAATAAAATACGAAACACATCTTCCTTCAATTCTATTAAAGAATGTTTATGCAAAATTTGAAGTAGATTGGATCAAGGAATCACGTTGTCCCATACAAACTTTGCGTCCCTTTTTCACCCCCTTAGGGGTAGAGTTTCGGAAAATCCTTTCTTATCGGATGCCTATGTCATACAAAGAACACACCCTCTAAGATTCAGGTCTCTACGATCAGCGGTTTAGGCTGTGCGTTGATCCGTCAGTCAGTCATTCAGGACAAAGCATTTTATATGTATAGATATACGAGTAAATATATTTTAATTATTTCTTAACAAAAGGGGTTTTTACCCATACGGTATGCCAACCCTATCGTACCTTGTCAACTATTTAACTTTAATTAATGAATATAATAGAATAGAATCGAATAGAATTGAAAGATGTTTATTTTCCTGGTTCATATGTTACATTATGGCCACGGGTCGGTGGTGTATTCGGCCTGTGGGTGTGTCAGCCACTTACAGTCTTACCTATGTTTGTCTGAAAGAGATCTTTATAAGTGTCGTGTAGTGTGTGCTGTGTGCTTGTTAGTGTGTACAGAATACATTTATATAAATTTATAATTTAATCTATATTGCCCTATCCTATTTACATCTAATTACAATTTAACGGGACGTGAAGCGGTCGTTTACTGGCTGAAACGAGTGCCTCGAGAGATGTTGTTGTCCCGTCCTTCATAATATGTCTCCGGTAATTATTCGTCAAGATAACTTCGTCCATAATTGCACAGACGAAACCTTCAATTTCTCCAAAAAGGTCGCCAAAACGTAGCCAGGATACGGACGCTAGGAAATCTACACCGGGCTCATAAAGAGCCCAATAGAAGTACCCGTGAAGCTCCTTGCGGTCATCTGTAGTAAGTACCACAGGTTTGTGCCAGTTCTCTTTGGCAATGGAGAGCAGGGTAAGCCCCTTGTCCACTGCCACCACATCACGTTGCATACCCACTTCGGCTTTAAAAAAATATTCTCTGAGATTGCACACCTCGCGGTTGTGGAGGGTCTTCGTATTTAAAAAGCCTCGACCCCCGCACTTCCGCGGTTAAATCTCATCACCGATTATCGTGGGTGATGGATCCGGTTTGCGATCAGCAGTGCCCGGACCCTCCTATCCAGGGCGTTGAGTTCAGTCTGAGTCTATTTGAGTATGCCGAAAAAGTACATCAAAATCGGCATGACCCAACCGTTGAAGGCGCGCGTACCTGGTTTCCGCCTGAAAGAAAACTAATTAATACCTTCTTCAGGCAACCAAAGAAGCGCTCCTTCAATGATTGCTTCATGTCACCAACGTTGATGCCTAACGCTTCCGACATACCCAAATACTTATAGCTTTCGGATGAAGAAAGGGATCTAAGGTGTATGGAGTCCGAGAGTTGAGTTCCCTCGGATTCCATAATCTCCCCTCGCTTTACATGTATGACTGCACATTGTTCCACACCAAATAGTTCCCTCCATCAGTCACAATTTGTTGGCGGCGAAGAGTTTTAAGTTATCCACGTAGAGGAGGTGAGATATGACCATACCATCTCCCCTCAACTGATAGCCTAGACCTGAATCCTCCAGTAGTGTGCTTAGAGGATTTAGGGCTAAGCAGAACCAAAGTGGACTTAAACTTTTGCCCTGAAATATTCCCCGTTTAATGCATACAGGCATAATATTCCCCTGGATCTGTCGACATCCTGGATAGCGAAGGAACGTCCTCCATTGCCCCATTCATGACATCAGGAAGGTGCGTAGAGTTGCATCTATCTTGTACAACCCCAGCACCCTCATGAGCCATGTATGTGGCACCGAGTCATAGGCCATCTTATTTATCATTATTATCTCCTTTATATCATTTAAATACTTTTTTTTTTTTTACATATTAAAATATAAAGATATATAAAACTAGTTAAAAATGTAAAAAAATTGTAGACCAATGGTATCGGGCACAGGGTCTCTATTATTATTATTTTTTTCATTTCAGTCGAAAAATATGTATTTCTGTTGATCGGATAATTTTTATTAGGCAAAATCTTTAGGCAAAAGGTACCATTGAGATTTTTTTTAAACCCTTTATTAAATATTGCTATTAAGTAGCAGAATTACAGAAACGCAAACTGTAGCAACACAAAAGTATAGTTAGCAAGTAACGCTATTATTTTGAGCGGTAAAATAGCATCAACGTAGAATATCTGACAGGCATCCACCTTGCCGAATGTCGGTCGATGTAGGCGTTTAATGTTCTTGCATAGTCTCCTTTCGGCATCTGTAAAGATATAAGAGGTAATCTAGAATCTTATAAATATAAAAATAGCAGTTGACTTCTTCGGCAAAATAAAGCCAAATGAAAATAAT
Source organism: Agrochola macilenta (assembly GCA_916701695.1). Taxonomy (NCBI): domain Eukaryota; kingdom Metazoa; phylum Arthropoda; class Insecta; order Lepidoptera; family Noctuidae; genus Agrochola; species Agrochola macilenta. Next base: position 2,981,967 of record OU753572.1, on the reverse strand, counting down.
AAAACCTTAGAAATACCTGTACAATTTGAATTTAGAATAAGTGCACATGACTCTTGAACATTTTCCATAGCTATGTAGAACTTCTCACAGTGTAGGTTCAATGCGATTTGTAATGTTATACATTTTACTATCCAAATGGCTAATATCGTTGTCTTTATACACGACATAAACTGTAAAAAAGCAACAAATTAAAGAAATTCTGCGTTCTTCTTCTTTTCGTGTGGTTAGTGACCAACCTGGTGTCAGAGTTTTAAAGCCATCCATGGACCTCTGCGACTTTGGAATTCTGCGTTTAATCTTTTACATAGTTGTGTATTTTTTTAACTTAACATATTATTAAAAAAAGTTAACACATTTAGTTTCCATTTGGATAAAAAATTATTTGGATTGTTGTATTTGATAATACAATGAATGGAAATGGAGACGCTATTTAAAAAAATTAAACAAAATGTATGAAAAAACCGGCCAAGTGCATGTCAAACCACGTACAATGAAGGGTTCCTTAGTTAGGATTTTAGGAATTTATCCCAAGAACAAACTTAACATTGTAGTTGAAAAACAAGTTCTCCCATACATTCCAACTGCAAATCTAAGTTTGTACGCATAATATTGTGAGATTTACCATGTTATTTTAAGACCATAGACTTCTTAAAGGTTTTTCTGTAATCTATGAGTAAAGAACCATTCTCAGTATTTTTTCAGAATTTTTGGCTTAGTAGTTTTGGAGATAGTTGGGGATGGTCAATTTTCATCAACTTGCCTAATTATCTTTAAAAGTATATATTCAAAAATAATTTTAAAAAATTGCGATCTTCGCAACAAGCCCTTTGATTTGATATGTCACACGGTACAGTTAACAAAACAATTTTTTTAATTTTCGTATTTCCCCCCCAAAAGTGTACCCCGTATTCAAAATTCATTTATTTCCGGTACAAGTCCGTGTCTTGGTTATAAAAATATACATGTGTACCAAATTTCAACTCAATCAAGCCATTAGATTCGGAGAAAATGGGCTGTCACAGATGGACAGACAGACAGACACACGAGTGATACTATTAGAGTTCCGTTTTTTCCTTTTGAAGTACGGAACCCTAATAGTTAAAGATGAGAATGAAATGTACGATTTCTAAAAGTACTTACATCAAATCGGCCACTAGATACAGAAAATTTAAAAAAATCTATAAAAGTCTGAATTTTAACGACGATAAAATAACTGCGTAGTTTGAAATACGATCTGAAAACAATACCAGTTTAAAGTTATTAATAGTTTCCTCGTGTAAAAAGCAAGCCGCTTAATTTTCATCATCATCATCCACAGCCTGAATCCGCCCACTGCTGGGCATAGGCCTCTCTTTACTTGTGCCAATCCCCACGCTTCTATGCCAGCCTCATTCAGGTTTTGCCCGCGAAGGCTTAATCTTACTAACCATTAATTGGAAAGTAACCTTGTAGATGTCAAAGCAGACCAATATATTAACGTAAGCCTGAAGCATTCTTTTACAATAATCCACTCGGTGCCTTTCCTCCATGTTTTGATAACGAAGAGCTTGAATATTCCAAAGATCAACTTTATCTTTTAAAAGTTGAATGAGTCTTATAGCGTAAATGATGTTAGTGTCAAAACTAAATACCATTGCGCCACTAAGTATGCTGGAAACGCCTATTTCAAGCATCATGCAAGAAAATGTTATGACACTGATATACGATCCCACTAACAATATAACAGCAATCCAATTGACAAAAGTAAAGCGTTTGAAACTGGCCTTATCATTGAAAAATCTGTGGATATCTAGTAATTTTAAAACAAAAAGAACGTTTTCATTTGTATATGAAACACTAAGCTTTAAATTAATTAAGAATCCCACAATATATAAAACACAGCATGACATGTTCATGATATAATACGACATATTATTTACGAAAGGAAACCAGGGTTGGATAGTTGACAAGACGGTGTTGTATAATGACATCGATGAAAATAATATCATGGCACAAAATGACACAAAATTCGATACACGGGTGTTCGAAGTTATACAATTATCCTTGATGCAATATTTTGGAAAAAAAAAAATTGTTTGCAACAAATTCAAAGGTCGAAGCATCGACTGAATATCTTTGTCAACGAAGTTATTTAATAAAACTTTAACACGATGACTTTTAAGATTAAAATTATTTTCTCTTTTTATTGACTGCATTTTATTATAGGATCACACGAATGATTCATATTCATGTACCGTACCTAATAAAGCAAATTCTATTATTTATTGATGATCCTTTAGATAAAGCAATCAATTTTGTGTTACTTGATGCCTACTAATTTAATTACAAATTACCCTTGGAATTGACATTTATGATTAAGGACATCATGTACAGAAAAGAAGAACTATCATTTCTCATATCAGTTTTTAAAATATATTTTTATATTGACCGAATCATTCTTAGGCAAACCTACTAGACAAAGTTTACTATTTTTCCTAAAGCTTATTGATTTTTAGTAGCAGAGTTACAGAAAAACAAACTATAGCAGAACAAAAGTATAGTTAGCAAGTAAGAATATCTGACAGGCATCCAGCTTGTCGAATGTCGCTCGATGTAGGCGTTTAACATTCTGGCATAGCTTCTTTACAGCAGCATCTGGAAAGGAGGTAGAGGTTGGAACCTTATAATTCGATGAAAAAATAAGCAATATAAAAATATTAACTTAGAACAACACATTACATTACATCACATCACGGGGCAGAGGTTTCCTTTAGTACATCCATATTTCGCCCAATTTTGTCAAAGTCTCATGTAACAGGGGTGAACCTGCAACTGTGAAGTTGAAAATGAATGAAAAACTTAATAAAAATTTGCCAACCCGGGAATCACACCCAAAGCCTCATGCTCAGCAGTAGCGCTTGCGACCAAGACCAACAAGGAAGCTACAAAAAAAAAAAAACTATGACAAACAAGAACTTAAAAAAGAAATACCCGTAAAATTTGAATTTAAAATAAGTGCACATGAATCTTGAACATTCGCAATAGCTATGTAGAACTTCTCATAGTGTAGGTTCAATGCGATTTGTAATTTTATACATTTTTTTATCCAAATTGTTATTAAGGTTGTCATCATACACGATATAAACTATAAAATAAGCGACAGATTAAAGAACTTCTGCGTTTAATCTTTTACATAGTTGCGTGTTTTAATTGGAGGTGTGTAACGGTTGATATAATAACGAAAAATATAACGTTCACTTGACCTAATAATCTATACATATAAAATGCTTTGTCCTGAATGACTGACTGACGGATCAATGCACAGCCTAAACCGCTGATCGTAGAGACCTGAAACTTGGAGGGTGTGTTCTTTGTATGACGAAGGCATCCGATAAGAAAGGATTTTTCGAAATTCCACCCCTAAGGGGGTGAAAAAGGCGGGAAAAGTTTGTATGAGAGAACGTGATTCCTTGGTCCAATCTACTTCAAATTTTGCATAAACATTCTTTAACAGAATTAATGGAAAACGTGTTTTGTATTTTATTGAAATTCATCCCCTAACGGGGTTAAATAGGGGTAGAAAGTAATTTTGGGAGTGATTTGCTTCGAAGTTGGTATCAATACTCCTTAGTGCTTTAGATTTAAATTTCATTTTATTTTGACACATGTTTAAAAAGTCAATCCAATTTTATTCAAAAAAGGTTGAAATCACATAAAGGCTTGGTGCTTGCAATGCAAATACTCTTTAAAATTGGAATGTCTCGAAAGTCACCGAATAATACATATTAGTACCACCGCATTTGAAAGTTTCTATGCTTTACAGAGGTCTGTATTTATTCCTAGGATTCCCCTAACACCATCAAATTACCCCTTCGAATTGAAGAGAGTGCAGTTTCCCATCAAAGTATGCTGCGCAATGACTATAAACAAAGCTCAAGGTCAAACTCTTAAGGTAGAGGGAGTAGACTTGAGGGAAAGCTGCTTCTCCCACGGTCAGTTGTATGTGGCATGCTCCAGAGTAAGCGCACAGAGTAGCCTGGTGATTCCAGCACCCGAAAAAAAAAACAAAAAATATTGTTTACAAAGAAATATTGCGGTAGATGTAGTTTTTCGATTTCGTTGTCATAAAATATAACATTTTTTATTCAGGTTTATTTAACCTTGAGTTATATCCCTACACTATAATAAAGATTGTTATATTTTATAATTATTCAAACATTTTAACAATAATTTATATGTTATAACAAAATTAATAACGTAAAAAAACAATAAAAAATTCTATTAGAACCATTTTCGACTTCTACGCGGACGAAGTCGCGGGCAAAAGCTAGTATATAATATACTCGTATAATCATTCAAAAAAAATTACAAGGCATAAAAATTAGTACAGTTTTGCTTAAATGTAAATTATATTCCTAAGACTTACGTGCCTGGACTAGGTAATCCTGTGTTTCAGGCGAGGGGAGCTAAAACCTCTCCCGTTTTGTGGTTATTGGGCTTTTTAAAACGTGAGCAAGTTGCACATTTCGGTGTGTCAGCTTTCTTCGCGCACTCTAACATCGAGTGTCCTTCTTCTCCGCAGTGACCACACGTAGATTTCAGCTCTCTGCATGTTTTTGCTGCATGACCATATTGTTGGCATTTGTAGCATCTGGTAACCAGGGTGTAGTCTCTGATAGGGCAGGACGTCCAATTTATAATAAGCCTTGTTTGGGATAATAGGGCTTTACGTATATTCGCTGTAACTTCAATGACGTAGTTACAGGTCGACGCATCTTTCTTCCCAGATTTGTGGCTTAATTTAACCATGCTCAAAAAGGACTCGACAGGCATTGCTGGAAATTTGTCGGCTACGTTTTGTTCGTAAATGCACCTGAAGACTTCAGTTTCAACCAAAGTAGTCGGCACACCTACAACCACGATCCGAGGTTTGCGCTTGTTGGGTTCGTCGGCGGTAAATCCGGATGTAGAGAGCTGGACTGCGTGCTTGAGTTTATCAGCATCGTGTTTCGTCTCTGTACTAATAATAACGCCTCCATTTTTTGTCTTGCGGACACCACGCACATGCAGCTGCATTTGATCAGGGCGAATGAGTTTTTGCACAAGGTCTTTTGTTTCGTCACTAGACTTTAATTTATCGTTGGGATAAATGGCTACAGAGCTTAAATTGTTTGGTCGAATGAAATCATTTGCTCTATTCTTCACTATATCGGCAAACGAACCATTTCCTTAATCGTCCTTAATCGTCTGCTTGAGCTCCGAAATATGTTCCGTCAGGTTTCGCTTTTCTTGCAGGGCATCAACCTCGTTATAGGCGTGAATAGCTTTCTGCTTGAGCGACTGATACAGGACAGCCATTTGTGAGGTTCCAGATCCTACTTTACGGCATAGGGTTGATATTTTAAATTTCTGCTCCGAGTTGAGTTTGCCATCCGCGGCAATAGAGCAAACTTCATTTAAGTGCTGTTCGATGGTTGACATCCATTTTTGAATCTCGGGCGTTGAAACAATATCAGCCGTGGTTGACTCGAGGGCTGGATTTGGCGTCGTCGTCCTCGAGGGCGAAGCGGAGGGGTGAACTGGGATTAAAGGGGCTGTTATCCATTTTGTATTTTTACGAGTTTAATATTTCGTGTCCATTATTCACTGAAACTATACACTAAGCAAAATTAGAGTTGCATCACGTTAGTAATGCACTAAATGAGGTCACTATTATTAAAGTTGGTAATTAATAAATATTGCTAACGAGCACTGCGAATTACTGCGATCAACTCAAATCAATATCAATATCTACTCAGGTTACTAACTATGAAGGAAATTACAAAAAAATATCATACATTTTTATCATATTAGACTAAATAGGTTTTATGTCTTTTGAGTGGTTTATCAAACGATTTTATATTCAATGTATGTTATGCTTATAAAAATACGTTATTTTAAAATTATAATTATCAATCGTTTATTATAATAACTGATCACTAAATAAAATAAAATTATAGATTCAGTTGTCTTCTTCTTTTCGTGTGGTTAGTAACTAACCTGGTGTCAGAGTTTTAAAGCCGCCCATGGGCCTCTGACTTGGCTTCACATGCCGTCAAGAAATATCTCTCAGGCATGCCGGTTTCTTCACGATGTTTTCCTTCACCGTTTTTGAAGCAAGTGATAATTATACAATACGCACATAAATCCGAAAAGTCAGAGGTGCGTGCCTTGGGTTCGAAGTCGAGACCTATGACTCGGCAGTCCGACGGTTGGATTCAGTTGTAATATTTTATAAATATTAGAGATTTTGTAATTATATCATATATTACATATCCGGATCCTGTTGTGCCAAAATGTTCCAACCCACTTTGTCATTATTGAGTTATCTATACCAACCATCCTAAAATGAGCCTTATTTTCATGTAGCAGAGACTCACTTTGGTATCTGTTCCCTAGGAAAAGGTATACCTAATGTTATATAACAACCCACATCTATGGGACTTTTGGAAAATAAAGTGCAGTAAGGATTCATGCCATTTGGAACAAAATGTTTGTAGCTTAATGAATATTAATCGGTTTTGCAAATATGATTCAAGTACATTACAATCATTGTTACAAATTGGACCGTGTTGTGCCAAAATGTTCCAACCCACAGTGAACATATTTTGAGTTTTTAAAGTTTAAACATTTAAACCTGATTTTCCCGTAGAGACATTCTGATTTCGTGACACATGTAGGTAATCAATATTTAGAATATTGAATAGTGTTCCTAATAGTATGCTTTACAATTTCCAGCAGCTGCTAGTTTTTCAGATATTGATGAAAAATATCGTCTGGATCATTTCTACAAAAACGATTTTGAGTCTGTCAATTTTTTTTTTTTTGGAATATTGATTCAACCCACTTTCATTAATAGTTTATCAACTTCGGTTTTTCTTACTATGAGTTACTGTGAATAATAAAACTCTGTTTTTTTTTAAGGAATATGTATTTGCGGACCAATAAAAAACAAAAAAAAATCGTAAAGTAATCCTCTTCAGCAACTTATGATAGGTAACCATTTCATTGAGGATAATTGCATCAACAATTTATTGAAATATTCTATTAGATAAAACAAGAAATAATTACATGGAATATACATTTTCAGTGCAGTGCAGCAGTGGTGGTCCAGTAGTAACAGCCGCGACTTACGAGTTCTAGGTCATGGTTCGAACCCAGACAGGCACTTTACTTCGTGTAAATTATTTCATCCCCACTGCTCTCAGAATGGTGAACGAAAACATTGTGAGGAAACCGGCACATCCTAGAACAAAAAATTCGAAGACATGTGACATCTATCGTACCAACCCGCACTGGGTCCGCGTGGTCGCCCAGTGCGGCCCACTCCCTCTCACAGAGAGGAGGCCTGTGTCCAAGCACTGGGAACATTACAGGTTAATTATGATGATGATGATGTACGTTCTCTGTAAAGTACTTACGTAAAGCCATTCGACGTATTAACAAATCTAAAAATATCTGAATTTTAACGAGGTATACATAAAATAGCTGCGTAGTTTGAAGACGACCTGGAAAACAATAGATTTCAGTTTGAATATTCTTTAACAATTTCCTACCCCGTGTGATGCCGGACGTAAAGAATAGTACCAACCCATTTCTTCCCGTGGGTGTCGCAAAAGGCGACTAAGGAACTCACTAAGAGAATGGGCAGCAGCTGGTCTCTATGTATTTTAACACCATACTGCGATCGCCAACCCTCCTGCCAAGCGTGGCGATTATGGCAAACCCGCCCGTTTGTGGGAGGCTGGTGTCCAGCAGTGGACGTCTTTCGGCTGAAATGATAAATTAATATTTTACAAAGTAAATATTCACGTCTTGGTTTATATATTAATGTCAATATATATGTGAAAATCCGGAAATCATCTTAATTTGAGGACCATGTAGATTTGTGTTTGAAATTACCATTTGAGGAAAAAACTATAAAGATTTGAGTGGACCTGTCCAGTCCAGTCAGTGCTCGCATTTATCAGTAATCGTGTAGCTCAACTCAGAACTTAAGGAGCTCAAAGACTCGACGACAAATACCAAAAAAAAAAGGACATTAATTGGGTAGGCCACAACATTGGGCCCAGGATCCATACAAATTGCCCCTGGTTATTTATTTGATTTCACATTTTGTCATGAACAACCTTTCATTTCAAGGGTATTTCCTAACTTATAGGTTAAATGATAAAACGTTTCATTTTTGACGTCATCAACAAAAGTAACAGGGATAAGGAAAATTGAAACTCATAATTCAATATTATTATTAATTTATATCAGAACTAGTGAACCACTCATGCTTAGAACAATCTACTGATGTGGCGACATGTCAAAACATCGAGATTTCTGTGCTATATCTAAGTTAACTATTAAGAATAAATTCTGAGAAATTTAAAAAACCGCATCAAAATCAAGTGTGCAGTTTATAACTCAGCGATCACACAAACTGACACGAAACGCGACTTTATTTGATACAATATTTTGACCAGCTGACATTTTTTACCATCTGGAAAAAAAAGGAGGAGCCGAGTAGAAAGAAGCCTATGGCATAAATATTTCTCAATAACATAGGAAATTGATATATCAATAAATATAACACATTTGAAGTAAACTTTTCATACTAGAATAGTAAAAAAGGACATTATGAAAAATAAAGCCAGAAGAAAAAAAATCGAGGAATCATCATTTAAAACGAAGAAGCGTCGAGTTGCAGATCTCGTTCAATCGCGTAGTATTGGCGAGTTGCTGACTGCTGCCGAAGTAGCTTTGCGTAAGACAGGAAACAGGAACGTTGCTAAAGTTATTAAAGGTATAAGTGAAAGTCCAGAAACTGCCAACGAATCTACCAGTTCCTAACAGTCCGTCTCACGTAATGACACAAACAGAGATTTACTATCTATGATGAGATTCGAGATATCCGATTCATTGGACGAGTTTGATGAGGCGGATTAGTGATAATCTTCATTTATTCGTTATTTTTTGTTTTAATACACCATATTATTTTCCATACGGTAAAAAAAGTCATCTGGTAGGTAAATATAGCTTACAAAAACGCAAATTGCAATAGCACAAAGGTATAGTTAGTAAGTAACGCTATGGTTTTCAACGGTAAAGAAGCATCAACGTAGAATATCTGACAGGCATCTATCTTTACGTAGCTCGCACGTTGCAGGCGTTTTATGTTCTTGCATAACCGCTTCTCGACATCTGTAATGATTGCAGAGGTAGTTAGATACAACCAACTTCGCGTTTTGAACAGCTATTTTATTCGTGTCATTATAAAACTTGTATAAATAACATGAATGTGTCATTAATCGTGTACAAAAGGATTTTTGCGCAGCGTTTGACACAGTTTTGCTTCTCCAAAAACGAATATGAAACCTAGTAGGAATACGTGGGTTAAATCTGGTCGTAGTTTGACTTCTATTCATCACCACAATAATACAGGGCTAAGAATTGAGTGAAATCAGCATTGGCGTGCCTCAGGGTAATGATTTGGGGCCCATATTTCTCAATAATCATGGGAATTTTTCATTGGAACAAGCTGAGCTCGTAACTTACGCCAAAGATAAAGTCATAATTTTCCACCATTCGTTACGAAAAATAACCGATGTGATCGAGAATGTTTAAAGGTTGATACTCAAATATCTCATTTAAAAAAAATTGCTATAAATGCTCATGCTTCTAACCCGATCTTATAAAAAAGCGGCCAAGAGCGTGTCGGACGCACAGTAAAGGGTTCCGTAGTTGGGATGAATATTTACCCTAAGGACAAACTTAACATTGTAGTTGAAAAACAAGTTCTCCCTTATATTCCAACTGCAAATGTAATATATTGGGAGATAACTATGTTATTTTAAGACCATAGACTTATTAAAGGTTTTTCTGTAATCTTTATATATAGAACTATTTTCTGTATTTTTTTCAAAAGTTTTGTGTACAAACTTATGACATACCTGTACAATTTGAATTCAAAATAAATGCACACGAATCTTGAATGCTATTCATTGCTATGTAGAACTTCTCACATAGCAGGCTCAATACGATATGTAATACTAATGCTTTTATCAGCCAAAAGCATACCCAGAATGACACTACACTTATTGTTTTCTAGAAAAAAACATAAGATTATTAGTAGTCAAGATAAATTGCTAATTTTTTTTAAGAATCCCTACAACACAAGGGACACTAATTGTTAACCCATATTTGCCCAATTATCAGTCCATAATAATTATTATTGGTTTAATAGTAGTCATGATTTAAAGTTTCAATGATGGCTGCGTAAAAATGCACTGATTTTGGTAATAGATTTTTCTTTTCAGACTTATGGCACTTTCTGTGAGCAAAACATCTACTGACAGACTACTTCAAAACTCAAACACTATAAATTAAGGACTCACATCAAAGATTTCGTGTATTGTAGACAATTTTAAAATATCAATTAATAAGTGAAGTCTAATGAGATAGTGATACAAAAACTCAGCGGTTTGATACACGATCTGGAAAACAAAAGGTTGCAGTTTAAGTTTGGTTGAATTTTGTCATACGTATTCTTCTTCCTTCCTCGTTTAACCTTCTTCGTTTATAATGTGAAACATCTAATGCGGCGGGCCAGACCGGCTGTTGGCGTGGTGACCAGGCCAAAGGGGAAAAAATAATTCTCAGAAATTTAAATATTAAAAAAATAGAATAATTTGTTTTTGATCATGCGATCTTTATTTCCTTTAATAAACCATCTTCTAATGCATATTAAACTTTAATATTTTAAAAGAGAAAGATGAATCTTAAACCCCAACTCCATTTATTTCAATTAAAGCATTTACAAGAACTTTTAAAATGACAAAGGAGTCGATCAGTCAGAAAGGTGAAGCTAGTTAGTTGCCCATTCCAAAGTGAAGTAGGTTCTGATGAAGAAGTATGGGCAAGAAATTTCATGGACACTCTTTTAAATTATATTGTTACAAAATAAGATTTACATCACCAATAATACCAGCCTGTTACTGTCCCACTGCAGGGCAAAGGCCTCTTCTCATATAGAGAAGGCACGAGCATTGATCACCACGCTTGCTCAAGACGGGTTGGTGATTTCAGACATATATTAACTATAATGTCCAGGTTTCCTCACGATGTTTTCCTTCACCGATGTCAGTAATGTCCAAGATAAACTCAGAAAGTACATATGAATTTAAAAAGTCACATTGGTACTTGCCCGGATTTGAACCCACAACCTCGTGCATGAGAGGCGAGGCCTTAACCACTGGGCCATCACGACACTACCAACACCAATAAGGTAGCTATATAATAATATCATTTATGTCCTTTCTGCCTAGCCCACAAAAATTCGTATACATGCTATGTAAAGAACTGTTACAATGACAGGAACTTACTATACCATCATCAACACTATGCAAAGCGGATTAATTACGTAAGCTAACTCTAAAACAACCCGAGCAATTATAATACAATTTTGTATCTGGGCGACAGAGCTCAGCTCTGGTGAAAATAGAGATACTCATTTAATATAATAGGTAGGTAGGGTAGGTACTTAGTTACATACTAATTCTATGCTGCAATTTCATTATTCTAAGGTAGTTGCTTTTTCTTGTTCTAAACTTTGGGCGACCGAGGTCTGCTTGGGTGAAAATACGGAGAAAACGAATTTTCTCGGATATGAGACGTAGCTAGATCGATTTCTCGCCCGCGTAAACCCCTATATTGCAACTTTCATCGAAATCTTCGAGAACGTGATTATTCTTACTTACCATTTGTTGAAAAGAATCCCTGTAAATGTCGTAGCAGTCTAATATATTAACGTAAGCCTGAAACATACTGTTACAATAATCTTCTTTGTCCATAACCTCCATGCTTTGGTATTGAAGAGCTCGTATATTCCATAGATCAACTTTATTCTTAAGCAGCCGAATGAGTCTGATAGCATAAACGATGTTGGCATCGAAACTTAAAATAATTATACCAGTAAATATTGAATGAACGTAAAATTGTAGCGTGGTGCATAAAACAATGACTGCACCAATACACAATACTAGAAACGAGATGACAGCAAACCAGTTACCGATGATGAAGAGTTTGATTTTTTTTTCATTTTTAAGGTATCTGTGAATGTCTTGAAATTTTAAAACGAACAAAACATTTTCATAGGTACGAGATATATTGAGACTACAATTCATTAAAAATCCCATAGTAAAAAGAGCAACGTCAATGTTGATGACAATAAACGTGATCATTTTACTATTTCTTGCGGCTCCGTTGACATAAGTTACGGTGGAAAGGCCATAAATTAAATTCAATATAAAGAAAATCGTGCCACACAATGATACAAAATTCGATAGACGGGTGTTTGGATTTATAAAATTATCTTTTATGCAATATTTTGGACAAAATTGAATTGTTTGCAACAGATTCAAAGGTCGAAGTATCGACTGCACATCTTTGTCAACAAAGTTATTGAATAAAACTTCCACACGATGATTTTTACAATTATAAAATATTTTACTTTTTAGTGCCTTCATATTATTAAGGCTTCCTGAACCCAAATTAATAAAGGAGTCCAAATGCATATGTTTATCTCATTTATTATTTAAAGCTAGTTTTTGTTTAAAGACATTTATAGGAGGTACTGATACAGAGACTTTACTAAAGTGAATAACCAAACGTCTAATAAACCTAATTATATTACTGTTCGTTTTGTGGATGAGACAGTGTAATCAATCATACCAAAGTTACCTACCAGTTTGATTTGATTATAACCCTTGGAATTGACAGGTACTAATGATTAAAAGATTCTACAATACCTATACTTTTCTTCGTTTACTCACATTTCACAAGTACCATGAAAAAAAAAGAAGAGAGAGAAAAAGAGAGAAAACAGAGAGAAAAAAGAAGAGCATTTCTAATATTTCATCATGAAAAACGTCGCATGCCAAGTGCGTGTTAGACCACGCACAATGAATCTATGAACAAACTTAACATTGTAGTTGAATGAAATGTTCTCCCATACATTCCTAATGAAAATGTAAGTTTGTACGCACAATATTGAGGGATTTACCATGTTATTTTAACACTTCTTAAAAGTTTTCCTGTAATCAATGAGTAAAGAACCATTCTTCGTAATTTTTTCCAAATATGAGGCTCAGTGGTTTTTCCGCCCATGGGCTCCCCCGCTGACGCAGAGTCTCCGGCCCTAGCTCGTGGAGGACGTGTTGAGCGCTCTGTTCCCTTCGCGAGGGGAACATACTCCCCCGCCCATGGCTCCGCCTCCTGCGGTGCCCGATGCGGACCACACCAGTGACGACGACGACGAATCTATGGAGGTGACCGAGGTAGATTTGAGAGTGGCGGTACGTAGGCTGAGTGCCAAAAATACCGCCCCAGGACCCGACGGCTTACCTGGAAACGCCTGGGTCCTGGCCTTAGAGGCTCTCGGGCCTCGACTTAGGGGGCTCCTAAGCGCATGCTTGGAGAGGGGCCAGTTCCCACTTCGTTGGAAGACGGGGAAACTGGTCCTCATTAAGAAGCCCAGCGGACTCTCCGTCCGCTTACCGGCCCATCGTGCTGCTCGACGAGGTGGGCAAGCTCTTCGAAAGAGTTATTGCGGACCGCCTTGTGGGGCGGCTGGTGCGAGTGGGGCCGGATTTGGCGGACAGCCAGTTTGGTTTCCGCAAGGGGCGCTCCACGGTGGATGCCATCATGCGCTTTCGAGCCCTTACGACGGGGGATGTTGTTGCCCGGGGTGGGGTAATCTTGGCGGTGTCTCTTGACATCGCCAATGCGTTCAATACCCTGCCCTGGAGTTGCATTAGGGAGGCACTCCGGTATCACCGGATGCCGACCTACCTCTGTCGAGTGGTCATCTACCCCGGTCACCACGGAGAGTGGAACCGGCGAGTGATGTCGTGCGGTGTCCCACAGGGATCGGTCCTGGGGCCGCATCTGTGGGACATCGGCTACGACTCGGTGCTGCGCGCCAACCTCCCTAGCGGCGTCAGCGTAGTCTGCTACGCTGACGACACGCTGGTCCTGGTGCAGGGGAGGTCGCATGAGGCGGCTGCCGAACTGGCGACACGTTGGGTTGCGACAATCGTCGATAGGATCCGGCTACTGGGACTCGAGGTGGCCTTGCACAAGTCCGAGGCCATGTGTTTTTATGGTCCTCGGAACGCGCCACTGTCGGGTTCCCAGATAACGGCAGGAGGGGTTCACATCGGTGTCAAGTCGACGATGAAGTACCTGGGACTCGTCCTCGACACCCGGTGGAACTTCGTGGAGCACTTCCGACGTTTGGCTCCCAAACTGGATAGGGCTGGGGCTGCTTTGAAGCGGCTTCTGCCCAACCTAGGTCCAAACGCCTCCTGCCGGAGGCTCTACGCGGGGATCGTGCGGTCCATGGCCCTTTACGGGGCACCAGTGTGGGCGCGTTCATTGAGGCTGCGACCAGCCCAGCGGTTGAACGCGTCCCAAAGGGTCATGGCCATTAGGCTGGTCCGGGGATACCGCACGGTCTCCCGCGAGGCGGCGAGCCTCCTTGCCGGACTACCGCCATGGGATCTGGAGGCGAAGGTCCTCGCGCACATGTGGGAGTTGCGCGAGGAGGCGAAACGCCGGGGTATAACTCCGCTGCTGCAACAAATCGCGGCACAGCGGACAGAGCTCCGGCGGGATCTCATGGCGGCATGGAGTGTGCGATTGTCGCAACCCAGCGCTGGGCATGCCACAATTGCGGCGGTAAGGCCCCTCTTTGAGGAGTGGCTAGAGAGGTGCCACGGCGTCCTCACCTTCCGCCTGACGCAGGTCCTCACCGGGCACGGTTGTTTCGGGAGGTTCCTGTTCAGGATCAAGCGGGAGGAAACGCCCGGGTGTCACCATTATGTGGATCGCCCGGAGGACACGGTGGAGCATACGGTGGAGGTCTGCCCTGCTTGGGCGGAGCACCGCCGTGTCCTCACGGAGGCGATCGGCGGCGGCGATCTCTCGCGTCCGGCCCTGGTTCAGGCCATGGTCCGGAGCGAGAGTGCATGGGAGGCCGTTACCTCCTTCTGCGAAGCAGTTATGCTCGCGAAGGAGGAGGCGGAGCGCGCGAGGGAGATTCAAGCTGCACGCCCTCGCGCCCCTAGTCGCCGCAGGAGACGCCCCGGGCGTCGGGAGTCACAAGCTGACTTCCGGCCACCGTAGGCGCGGGCCTGCGGACGGTGAGCGATGGGCAGCTCGCCGTCCGATAAGGACCAGGCCCGGGTCGACGGCGCGTTGTGTTCCACGCGCGCGTCAGAGGGATGTCAGCAACAACTGACGGGGTCCGGAAGGACCAATGCCTGCTGGGGTCGCGGGTTTGTCTGAAAGGGATATCGCGGCCCCAGCACATAGGCAACGGAAGGAACACGGGTGGGTTTTAGTCAGTAAAAGTCTGACACTCCCTCTCGCTCCGCCCAGAGCGGGAGGAGTCATTTGATGATTTCCCACCAAAAAAAAAAAAAAAAGGCTCAGTAGTTTCGGAGATAAGAGGGGGAATGGTCAATTTTCATCTATTTTCTTAAATATCATTCAAAGTAAAAAAAAACATTTGAGATCCTTACACGAGCCCTTTTGCAAAACTTTTTTTTTTAATTTTCCTATTTTCCCCTGAAAAGTGACACCATAATCAAAATTAATTCATTTGCATTACACGTCCAAGTTTGAGGCATAGAAAGTCATATAAGTACCAAATTTCAACTAAATTGGTAAAGTAGATTCGGAGCAAATCGGCTGTGACAGAGACAAGAGTGATCCTATATGGGTTCCGTTTAATTCCTTTTGAAGAACCATACCCTAAAAAAGAAAAAGAATGTTACAATATTTCTAAGATTTGATTATGACAAACGTCGCATGCTAAATAGGGTTACATTTGAAAGTAGTATTAAATAAAATAGCAAGAAAATCGTCGTTTATGATGTGATTTTAGGCTGAATATTTTTTTTCTTATTAACATTAAATTCTTACTGTGCAGGACGCCCACTCAAACAATAGTAGGTTTGATTATGTAACGTAAATCACATAGATCAATATTGTAAATAAGAATATTCAAATATAAGTTTGTTCCCATAGTTATATGTTGCATTGTAATGAGCATAGGGATAGTTTTGATGTCCCATACTTATAAGCCTGATTGATACCTATGCCTCTGGTTGAATTAGTAGTTAGCACCCTAACACATACCGAATGTAAGGTAAGGCAGGTATACTGATTGCAAATCACATGCATAAACATACGCAATAATTGTACTGCCCACCAAGCAGGTCATAACTTAACAAGAACACACAGGTAAATCACTAACAGTCACCTAAACACACATAAACAGAATATTAGCATCACTCACGAACAAGTCGCAACTTGTCGACGAGAAACTAGCCAGATGGCATTGCCCAAGAACAAGTTGCAACTTGTCGAACATAAACTACGTAAAAAGGTATCATTCAGGGAGCAGGTTACAACTTGTCGAGAATAAAGTTCATGCTTGGCTAAAATAGACAGGCCTCACCTACCTATCATTGGTTAAGAATTGCAAATCATTTATTTTTAATACAAGAACCACCCGCTACTTATACCATAGTAGAATACTACTTAAGCTCGAAACAAAATGTAAAACCGAGAGTTTTTTAGTGCGCGACCCAATGTACCTCAATTCAATAATATTCAGTCATAAATTCAGTTTGTATCCAGATCTTATAGTGAACAGTAAACGATATTCTTCAAGTCATCAGAGTTTTATTCAGTGAACAAAGTAGTAGTGCCCTCCAATCCAGTGCACATAGTGTGAAACGTAGAACACTCACACTTACAGCTTAAAAGACTATGTTGGAGAAGCTGGAGCCATACTATACCCGCATCGTGCATCAGCCGCAGTGCAGTGCATTTTTTATCGACAAAAGAGAAGCATAATATAAATTTTACTACATCACCAAAATATAAATCGCGTCTCAGGCAAAATCCTAGACGTGGAAATGTTAATAGATAAATGCCATAAGGATATCTTATGTTTTTGTGAAACCGGTTAAAACCAGATAGGATGTTATTTAACATAAATATTTTTTTAGTTGCCATTGCGTACAACAAGTCTTCATTAGGGGGTGGTACCTTGATATTATGTAATAGTTGTTTCTGATATAAGGAAAGGAAGGATATCACTGCTTGCTCTGTTGATCGCATATATACGTATATATACTTATCATCATTCTTAATCAAATGGAAGAAATACTAAACAAACTTTTTAGAGATAATAAAGTAGTTTTTGTTTGTGGTTACCTAAATATTGATTTAATAGTAAATTCACCGAAAAAAGTAAGCTTATCTCATTGTTTGAATCATTCAATTTATAATGAATATTTAATGTAGCAACTAGAATAACAGGAACCTCAGTGACATACATAGACAATGTATTTACTAATTGTAAAATAAAAGACTCGTCCCTAATTAGTGTTGTCAGGTCTGATCATACAGATCAACTTAAATATATCCTTTGAATCAGATAAAAAGTTACGTTTAGATAAAACTATTCAGATAAGACCTTTTAAAAAAAAAACAAAATTTAAATCTCATTTATTCAAACTAGGGTTCAAATCCGGGCAAGTACCAATGTGACTTTTTAAAATCATATATATTTTTTGAGTTTATCTTGGACATTACTGACATCGGTGAAGGAAAAACATCGTGAGGAAACCTGGACTTATAGTTAAATATATGTCTGAAATCGCCAACCCGTCTTGAGCAGGCGTGGTGATCAATGCTCGTGCCTTCTCCGTATGAGAAGAGGCCTTTGCCCTGCAGTGGGACAGTAACAGGCTGGTATTACTATTACACAGTCAAATAAAATAAACAATTATATAACTCATATAACCTGTCAGTAGGTAAGCTAATTCTGGAGAAAGAACACAAACATTGTCTGGAGTTAATCACAGCGACCAATTCCATAATATAAATACAATAGACATGAAATTGTGATACCGAAATTTAGATTAACTAAAGTCATTTCTTATAAAAAGTATTCGCTTTTATAACAAGTTGCCAAAGTCAGTTACAGAACTTAGCGATGGGAAGTTCAACCACATCAAACGTATCCTTATCAAGAAAGCATATTATAAATTTAAAGACTACGTTGAAGACAAGGAAGTTTGGCAATAATTCCTTCTGCACGCACATGTGGTACATCATTAACGGCATATTATGTAAGAGTCTATTAATTACTGCTCCCAAATTACCATGTTTTTTTTAATTTCAACACTTTATTTGTGGTTTAAGTGGACATGATAATTATTCAGATTTGTTACAGTTGTAATAGCAATCATGTCATTTCGTTTAAATAGGTTTATTTTTATTAATTTATTTATATTTTATATAGATTATTTTCTATTTTGTGAACGTGAGAACGCTGTAGGCGTAGTGGACTGTAGATTTATTGACCATCTTATATTTTGTTAAGTACCTGGTACTTGTTGAAAGACCTACACTGTCTTCCAATACCTATTAATACTGTTATTTGGAAATATTGTAAGGGCCAATAAATTATTTTTAAAAGAATAACCGTCGAGTATATTGCCGGCTCTTCTCCATAGGAAACGACCAAATGGAACCGTGCACCTAAGTTCTGACGTTTCATAAGTGCCCATGTAGGTTTATGTGAAATAAAATATTTTGAATTTTGAGTTGTTTTCGTTGAATTTCATTTATTTGTAGTACTTTTACAGAAACGCAAACTGCAGCAATATAAAAGTATAGTTAGCAAGTAACGCTATGATTCTGAGCGTTAAAGTAGCATCAACGTAGAATATCCGACAGGCATGCAGCTTGTCGAAGCGCGCTCGATGCAGGCGTTTAACGTTCTTAAATAACCTCTTCTCGATATCTGCAATGTTCGAAAACGGGAATCAGATATGACTTACATCTAAACATAAACAAATCATAGGTTTTAGGTGCATAAGTGAAGCAAAGTCTTTTATAATATATCTAATTAAACTGATGTAAGTTCCTTGCGTTGTTGACCTCACACTATGAACCAGTGGTGTCCAAGATTAACTTTGATCTTCGAATATAACATTTGCATTGCAAGGCTTCAACCATCATTCATCAATAATGACCCTGCAAGTAAGTAAACTTTATAAATTGTAGATACTACTTCTTATTCATCCTGTTTCGTTGATATCAGACGCGTCACTCGAATGTTCACATCTAACGTACAGTCAGCGGCCGACTATACGTTTGGTGTGAGCGTGGCCCATTCAGGCGAATCCTAATCATTCACTGTATTTTTATTGATGTCACTCCACATGAGCCTTCTTCTATGATTTCCCGCCTCTAAAATGTTTATTGAAAAATAAAACGATAATAACAACTTCTTACACGAATGTTTATTTATAATAAAAAATTAAGTTAAATAAACTGAAACCCGACTACGGAAAAATAAAAGTGATCTAAAAAGTACGAAACAAGCAAATATTTCAAACAGAAATCAAGACGTAGGTACAAAAAAATGGTCAAGGTAAAGCCATTGTCGCATGCCATTATAATAATTATGTTTCGTACTTTTTAGATCACTTTTATTTTCCGTAGTCGGGTTACAGATTTTTTAATGTATTGTTTTATTTTATACTTTTCCGTTTTAACGCTTGATAAACGTTACGACAACGTAAATAAGAGCTATATGCATGCATGCTTTTTATTGTATAATAAGTATTAATTTTACAACCGCGCCGTACGTAGCGCAGTCTCACTTTTGCTTGTTTTTAACATTTTTATTTGCTTAAACATTATGATATACAGAGTTGATATGACAGAGGGGCATTAAATAACACTACGTATACTATACGTGTTTAGTATTAATTCGATACGGTATAAAAATAAAAAGCACCTAAAATGAGTTTTTTTTTTTTTCAAACAAACTAAATAGCTTACAAATCAGAGTAAAACGCAACCACCCTTTGAAAATAAATTTAAGTGACCTACAGATACCTAGGTAAGAGCGGCAACGTCGCGCGCGTCGGCGTGTGTTATCTCGTCAAAGCGGGCGGCCGCCCGCCGCGCGCCAGCCCGCGCCGGCGCGGCGGCGGTGGCGCGGGCGGCGCCTCCGCTCGCGGCGGCTCCTCGGCTCGCGGCTTTTGTTTTAGGGATGGTTTTGAAGTACAACAATCACAAAAAAAAAAAAATCTCGATGTGTCATTCACATGAATGCACAAATTATACCGACAGAGAAGAATAATGTTATTTATTTTTCTAATTAAAAATCATGTCAGTGTATTCTAACGCCGTGTAAGTTACACGAGGCATTGTTGAACACTTTAATTACACACACACACACACACACACAAACCCAAAGTTTAATTACGTGTCGTATCACAATAAAAGCAGTCGATCACAAAAAAAAACACTAACACTAAATAATAATAATCCCAAGTTACGTGTCCTGTCACAATAAAAAAAGAAATACTGTCTTAAACTTATTTAGTGTCCTATCACAATAACAAAACAAAATCCCAATTGTCAGCGCGCGAGTTCGACAAAACGGAAGCGGAGCAGGTGCTACCGTGTTACGTAACATCTTGTACGTTCCGACAGAATAGCGTCGGCGCACTGAAAAAACCAGTTTTTAGAAGCCCCACTGCCCCACTTACCGATCGCAACCCCTGCCCCTCGATCGCTAGGATGCAATAGCAACACACTGACCTATTTCTATTTCTTTTACGCGTGGTGTTTTGCAGATGATTGTCCCTCTCGTAATGAAAATGCAAGTGTGTGTGTATTTATTGCTTCCTTGTTTGCATTGTCATCTTTTTAGCGAAAATATTTGGTTGTACTTGTGACTTGCGTCACAGCGGCAACAACGCATAGGTTATACTCAGATTTATCGTTTTAAGGTGCATGACCTATGCGTATAGACATAATCAGCTGTTAGGAAAGATACATCGTGTTCAAACGGGGCAAAAACTTAAAAAATCATTTGCGACTAAACTACTGCTCCTATTTAATTGATTTTTGGTACAGAGCTTGAAAATGGTACCTAGTATACTCAGTTTAAAGAAAAGCCCCTCTGTCGTATCAACTTTGTATATACATATTTGTAATGTGCTCGTCAAGATATTTCTTTCGATACCAAACATGTCATGATTGATGTCATTTTTTTTCGGGTTCAGAATTGTACGTGTCCACCATATTAAATTTAGGGAAAATTTATATAGCCTATGTCACCCGGACCATTATAACAAGATGCCTTATTCATTAAAATTGGTTCAGTAGTCTAGACGCTATGGTGGAACACACGTAAATACAAACATTTATACATAAATACTTACATAATTATATAGACTGCTAAAATCAGAACCCTTCCTTTTCCTTTTTGGCTTTGCCGTAGTCGGGTAAAAAGCAAAATATAAAAACAAAAAATATGTAGTTTTTCATTAATATCTTACCTGTACAATTTGAATTCAAAATAACTGCACATGAATCTTGCACGTTATGCAAAGCTATGTAGAACTTCTCACAGTGCAGGCTTAATGCTATTTGCAATGTCAAAGATTGAATTAGCGAAATGGTAACCCAGAGCGCCAGTATGTATGCCTGTAAGAATACGGATAATTTTTACAGTTTCCTCGTTTTCCTCAAACATTCAAAACTCATTTCTTGAAACGGTTCTTAAGCTGAAGTCTATAAAGGGTACTTCGACTTTACTTCACTAAGTAAATGTTTCGATTTTCAACTTTCGGCATTAAACCAAGCATTGAATTGAAACGTAAATAGTGCTATTTTATGCGCATTCATTAGTGTCGCTTAGAGTTAGTGGAAATGGGAATTAGTTTTACTCACATCATAGCGATTCTTCAATGTATTCAGTTTGAAAACATAAATAAAAACCTGTATCTTGACAAGAAAACGATATAGGAACAAAATAGTTCGGAACACAATCTAGAAAAAATTGTAACAGGAATCAGTTTAAGTATAATTTTATCAATTAAGTCACATCAGTATTAAAAGTAAACAACATTATTTCGGTAAACGCACACTTATAAGCACTACCCTGGATCAGGATAGCCTCAGCTCGAGTCGTTCAGGATTCTTGAAATTAAACTCCATACTGAATCGCTCTCCTAGCATCGTAACGGCATCGCCTCGATTCCAGATCAGCTAGTTAACAGCAGTCACCGAACTTACGGCGGGCCGACGCGTGACGCCCCGCTTACGGCGAGCCATCGGCTCGTTTTATTATGGTCGTTGCTACATTTACTTGCTTTCTGTAAGGGCCGCATTGTCACCTCGGAGGTGCTGAGTCGATCCGGATACGTGGTTACGTTGGGTTGCCGCCCCGTTCCATGCAGTGTTTATCCGTGTGCGTTGTCCTTTACTAACCTTTTGCTGAAAACAACCTTTGTAAACGTCGTAGCAGAACAATAAATTAACGTAAGCCTGAAACATTCGCATACAATCACTATCTCTGTCCCTACCCTCCATACTGTGGTATTGCAGAGCTTGAATATTCCATAGATCAACTTTTACTTTTAACAGCTGAATGAGTCTGATAGCATACACGATGTTTGCATCGAAACTCAATAAAATGATAGTACTAAATGCTGCGAAAATGGATCGATTGGTAATCGTAAAAATAAGAAAAGCACTACTCAAGTAAAATATGAGAAGTGAAACAGAAATAAACCAGTTGCCGATGGCGAAGAATTTGAGTTTATTATTAAGATATCTGTGAACCTCTTGAAATTTTAAAGCGAACAAAATATTTGTTTGATTATACAAAACGCATAGTATAAAATTCATTAAGAATCCCGAACTGTATAAGAAAACGTTGATTTTCGAGATGATGAACATCATCGGAATAAATTCGTGAGCTTTGGTGTCAAAAAGGTCGTAAAATTTTATTGAAATAAATAATATCGTGCCACACAATGACACAACATTCGATAGACGGCTGTTTGGAGTTATAAAGTTATCCTTGATGCGATATTTAGGACAAAACTTAATAGTTTGCAATAAATTCAAAGGCAGAAGCATAGACTGCACATCTTTATCAACGAAGTTATTAAACAAAACTTCCACACGATGACTCATTGTTGGGGCTTTCTGAACACGAATGAAGTAAAGAGTCCAATGAAATTCGTAGTTACGAATTGATTTAATTAAAAGATAAAACCTTGTAGGTACAAACCTATTGGGAACACTAAACCTAATTCAATTATTGGTCCTCCAAATGTGTGAAGTAGGCTATATCGAAGCAAATTACCTATTTAATCATACCGACGACTTTCAGTTAAAAAACTTTTTTTTTTTTTAATTATGTAATTCCGCACCGTTTGCCAGTATTAGGCATTTGAAGTGTTTGAAATACTAGTCATTATAATTTAAATGATACAAAAATTAACGAACCCAGCAGTAAGCCACGTGGGTAAACTAAAGTAGATAGTTGACCAGGATTATAAAGTCACTGTGTATGTCACACTGAATGTTTCAAATAATCATTGTAGTAATTATATTAAGCCAAAAATTAATTACTATGGTAGGCATTTTTCTGCTATGGCTAGTTCTAAACCAACTAACACTCCTTCACAAATAAGTTCTTTAAAAACCCAGGTGTCACTGCCTCTGTGGGACATCGGATACGACTGGGTGCTGCGCGCCGACCTCCCTAGCGGCGTCAGCGTGATCTGCTACGCTGACGACACGTTGGTCTTGGCGCAGGGGAGGTCGCACGAGGCGGCGGCCGAACTAGCGACACGCGGGGTTGAGACAATCGTTGATAGGATCCGGGACGATGAAGTATCTGGGACTCGTCCTCGACAGCCGGTGGAACTTTGTGGAGCATTTCCGACGTTTGGCTCCCAGACTGGATCAGCCCGGGGCTGCCTTGAAGCGGCTCCTGCCCAATCTAGGGCGTCCAAACTCCTCCTGCCGGAGGCTCTACGCGGGGATCGTGCGGTCCATGGCCCTTTACGGGGCGCCGGTGTGGGCGCGTTCTTTGAGGCTGCGGCCAGTCCACCGGTTGAACGCGTCCCAAAGGGTCATGGCTATCCAGATGGTCCGGGGATACCGCATGGTCACCGGTGAGGCGGCGAGCTTCCTTGCCGAATTGCCGCCATGGGATCTGGAGGCGAAAGTCCAAAGGTGAAACGCCTGGGCGTAACACCGCTGCCGCGAGAAATCACGGCACAGCGAACAGAGCTCCAACGGGATCTCATAGCGTCATGAAGAGTGCGATTGTCGCAACCCCGTGCTGGGCACGCCACAATTGCGGCGATAAGTCCCCTCTTTGAGGAGTGGGTAGAAGGGTGCCACGGCGTCCTCGGTGACCTTCCGCCTGACGCAGGTCCTCACCGGACATGGTTGTTTCGAGAGGTTCCTGTTCCGCATAAGGTGGGAGGAAACGCTGCGGTGTCACCACTGTGTGGATCACCCGGAGGACATGGTGGAGCATACGGTGGAGGTCTACCGGCTTGCTATGCTTTTGGTAAGTAATAAACAATTACGCATTTCAGCGTTTTTGTAAATTCATCCCCAAAAGGGGTAAAATAGGGGATTATTTTAAACTTCACATAATCTACTCATTACAGTTTTTTAATGAGTTGTATTAAAATATGTGGTTAGCTAGCGACCTCGAAAATTTATCATATTATTCTTGCCTGAGCAAACGGCAGCAAGTTCGTGCACCACAAGCAGTTTCATCAAAGGGATCATGATCCCTTAGATGAAACTGCTTGTGGTAGCATCGGGGGTTGGGTTGCCTCCTTCCCTCAAATATGGCGAGGGGGTAATGGCTGACCTCTGCTTTATACTCGTGAATGGGTGCTGCTTGTGGTAACTGGTCGTCTTGCTGACAATGGTTTTGTTTATTTTATTGTGTGTCTATGTTTTTAGGGTTTCGTAGTAAACAAGGAACCCTTATAGTTTCGCCATGTCCGTCTGTCTGTCTGTCTGTCCGCGGCTTAGCTCAGATACGGTTTGTACTAGAAAGCTGAAATTTGGCATAGGTATACATATTAATCTCGCCGACAAAGTGGTAAAATAAAATAAAGAAAAAAATATTTTTTTTGGGGTACCTACCCTACGCCTAAAGTGGGGATGTTTTTTTTCCTCGTCTGTCCCATGGTGTGGGTGTCGTTCAAAAATATTGTATGTGTTTGAAAATCATTTATCAATTCAGGAATCCGTTTGCGAAATATTAAGCTTTAAAGTGCTAATTTTTGTTAGAGTCAAGTCCCCCTTCCTCTTTGCCAGCTAAATGGTTGTACTCTGATTTGTGAAAAAAAATCGCAAGAATAGTATATACAGAGTTGATATGACAGACGGGCATTAAATTGCACTACGTATACTATACGTGTTTTTTTTTTTTCAAACAAACTAAATCACTTATAAATCAGAGTAAAACGCAACCACCCTTTGTAAATTATACTCGTTATTGCCTCGTCCTCAATGATGATAGAAAACTAGTGTAATCTCGACTTTATAGTCTGTGGCGTCACATAATTTGGAAGAATAAGTAAAAACAGGACACATCCTTATCCGGAAGTGTGCTGCCATCTGTAACAATCTTCATTCGGATTTTATGTATTAGTAACGGCGTCACGTTTTCCTTAAAATTTTGTTCTTTTGTGTAAAAAACTGCTCAACTAACATAAAAATGGGTAAAAGAAAGTCAGAAGAGAAGACAAAAAGGTCACACTTAATGAAAAAGAATACTTATATTCTGATTCGAGTGACGAAGGTAAGACAATGGCCGCTTTTTTATTGCGTATTTTTTAAAAACTTTAGTGTTTTTTCAACTATTACCTGCTTTGAGTATTGAAAACAAGGGCCTAACGCCCTGTTCTCCAGTGCGTAAAAATGCTACGCTGAAAACATGCTATGTGTTTAAGCTATACCTTTTTTCTTTTTTTTTTTTTGGTTGGGAAATAATCAAATGACTCCTCCCGCTCTGGGCAGAGCGAGAGGGAGTGTCAGACTTTTACTGACTAAAACCCACCCGTGTTCCTTCCGTTGCCTATGTGCTGGGGCCGCGATATCCCTTTCAGACAAACCCGCAACCCCAGCAGGCATTGGTCCTTCCTGACCCCGTCAGTTGTTGCTGACATCCCTTTGAGGCGCGCGTGGAACACAACGCACCGTCGACCCGGGCCTGGTCCTTATCGGACGGCGAGCTGCCCATCGCACACCGTCCGCAGGCCCGCGCCTATGGTGGCCGGAAGTCAGCTTGTGACTCCCGACGACCGGGGCGTCTCCTGCGGCGACTAGGGGCGCGAGGGCGTGCAGCTTGAATCTCCCTCGCGCGCTCCGCCTCCTCCTTCGCGAGCATAACTGCTTCGCAGAAGGAGGTGACGGCCTCCCATGCACTCTCGCTCCGGACCATGGCCTGAACCAGGGCCGGACGCGAGAGATCGCCGCCGCCGATCGCCTCCGTGAGGACACGGCGGTGCTCCGCCCAAGCAGGGCAGACATCCACCGTATGCTCCACCGTGTCCTCCGGTCGATCCACACAATGGTGACACCTGGGCGTTTCCTCCCGCTTGATCCTGTACAGGAACCTCACAAAACAACCGTGTCCGGTGAGGACCTGCGTCAGGCGGAAGGTGAGGACGCCGTGGCGCCTCTCTAGTCACTCCTCAAAGAGGGGACTTACCGCCGCAATTGTGGCGTGCCCAGCGCTGGGTTGCGACAATCGCACACTCCATGCCGCCATGAGAGTTTAAGCTATACCTACGGTATGAATCTGCAACTGCACGTGGTCTGCAAATTCTAAAATTGCACGGTGACTTGCCTGACCTTTGGGGCATTCTGTGGGAATGCACGTGGTTTTATTATGGCTATATTGTATGCGACTTGCCTGACCTTTGGGGCGTTCTGCGGGGACGCACGTTGTTTTTTATAATGGCTATATTGTATGCGACTTGCCTGACCTTTGGGGCGTTCTGCGGGGACGCACGTGGTTTACAAGGCTATATTGTGAGCTAAACAACCTCTGGGGTGTTCTTTGGGGACACACTTGGTTGACTTTTTTATTATAACCTTCAAAGGAAGTTCTGTGGGAACTTACATGGTTATATGGTGCGATGTTTGTTAGCTTTACAGCATGCATTATACTTTTTCCAGATATTGTAACAAGTCCCGTAAACAATTCGCCTGATATACAGGAAAATAGTGAAAATATCCCTCCGGAGGTGGTTGAAAATATCCCTCTGGTGTTGGTTGAAAATATCCCTCCGGAGTTGGTTGAAAACATTCCTCCGGAGTTGGTAGAAGATGTTCTACCAAATGTGGAGTATGAAAATACAGAGTTATTAAATGAAATAGTTGAAGAGGAACTGCCTCAGGAAGATACATTAGATGATCAGGTTTTGGAGGTATTAGGTCTGGATCCTCAACCAGAGAAAGTAGGAGAAGACCTACACAAACAGATAGCCAAAAGATGGGATAAGATGCTCAAAAAAGGCTTGACAAAGGAGGAGAAAGAGAAGATTGAAAAGGAAAATCCACCATTTACCAATTTAAAACATATGGTGCCACTTATATTAAACCCAGAGGTTAGCGCTGCCATTAATGAAAGGTCAAGAAAGCGAGACCAAATCATTCAAAAAAGACAACAACAAATTGCCACAGCGTTGTCATGTTTGGGCTCGGCCCTTCAAATGTGTCTACGAGTAAAAGATGGTCAAGCACAGAAAATGGGGATAATTAAAAAGCTAAATGATGCTTCAAGGTTGTTATGTGAATCTATATGCCTAGATACAAGGGGACGTAGATCCCTCCTTTTATCTATCATAAATAAAGAAATGAAGGAGTTTTTGCTACAGTCGGAGCCAAAAATATTCTTATTCGGTGAAGACCTCTCTGAAAAAATAAGAACAGCGAAATCTGTGAAAAAATCTGGCCAGGAGTTGAAGTTAGTAGAAACAAAAAAGTTCACCCCTAGACAGAACACATGGGTGTCTAGACCAAACACTTCTAAAAATAACAAAGCTTTAAACTGGCGGGGCCCTCCTCGCACAGAAGTGAAGAAGAGGGGGGGGGCATCACCCAGAGCACCAGCAGTGGACAGGAAGTGGGAGGACAGGAGAAACAATCAGCGTCGCAAATAAACTCACAGGTGGGCAGACTTAAATCTATTTTTTGTGATTGGAAACGAATCACCACAGATCCTGTTATTCTTGACTGGGTTGTAGGATATACAATTCCTTTTTACACTAAGCCACACCAGAGTTACACTCCTGCGAATGACAAACTTTCCAAACTGGAGTCCATACAGATAATAAATGAAATCAATAAGTTACTTTCTTTAAAAGCAATAGAAATTTGTCAACCTACAGATAACCAGTTTTGCTCACCAATTTTTCTTGTTAAAAAGCTCAATGGAACTTTCCGTTTTATTTTAAATTTAAAAAAGTTAAATACTTTTGTTAAAACAGATCATTTCAAGTTGGAAGACTACCGAACAGTATGTAAACTTTTACAGAAAAATGATTTTCTTGTTACATTAGATTTAAAAGATGCTTATTACATGATCAACATAAACAAAGATAGTAAGAAATACTTACGATTTATTTTTCAAGGAATATACTACGAATTTAATGTTTTACCTTTTGGCTTATGTACGGCCCCATTATCATTTACAAAAATAATGAAACCAGTAATAGCTTACTTAAGAGAAAAAGGTTTTATATCAGTTATATATTTAGATGATTTTCTATGTATAGGAAATAGTTACATGCAATGTTTAGAAAATATGCAGTCAACAGTAAATATACTCAATATACTCCGTCCAGGCTGCTCGTTCCGTCCAGGCTGCTCGTTTGTGGAATGCATTGCCAGTTCAAATAAAACGCGCGCAATCGTTACCAGTATTTAAGAGACTCGTGAAGGAACATTACTTGTTGTTCTGATCTTGGTCTTGTAGCTGTAATAATCTGTGGTCGTTATTTATTTTTGTTGCTTATATAAATATTCTTATATATTTATTATGTATCTATTATATAGCATATACATATATATATTTATCTATGTATCTATTATAATATATTGTATCTTTATAATTATTATTTTGCACCAATGTCTACCCCATTTTTATGTCCACGCAATCACTGTCCATTCCAAGGTTGCCTGGAAGAGATCGCAGAAAGCGATAAGGCCGCCCATTGTATGTTTTGTAGTGTTAAATTTATGATTAACTATGTATTTTCTGGTGTACAATAAAGTTTATATAAATATAAATAAATATACTAGAAAAATTTGGATTTATAATTAACAAAGAAAAATGTGATTTTATACCAAAACAACAGTGTAAGTTTCTAGGTTTAATTTTCAATACCATTGACATGACTCTTGACATAACTGAAGAAAAAAGAAATAACTGTTTGCAGTTAATAAAAGAATTATTTGCTAAAAGTCAAATTAAGGTTAGATTTCTAGCACAAGTTATAGGAACTTTAATATCTGTTTGCCCAGCTATTAGGTATGGTATTCTATATACTAAAGAACTTGAGCGACATAAATATCTTATTTTAAAAGATAATAATGACAATTATGATATTAACACTGAATTGACTGCTGCATGCATACAAGATCTAAAATAGTGGTCTACAAATATAGCTAAATCAGGCAATCCTATTAGAAAGAACATTTTAGAGTTAGAAATATTTACAGATGCCTCCTCCACAGAGTGGGGAGTGTGTTGTGACTCTCAGACTGCCCATGGGCGATGGACTGAGGCTGAAGCTCGGCTTCACATTAATTCTTTAGAATTATTTGCTGCTTTCTTCGGGTTAAAATATTTTGCCAAACATTTAAGAGATTGTGAAGTCTTTTAAGAGGAGTCCAATATCCCCACTTACATAAAATTGCTAAGAATATTTGGCAGTGGTGTGAATCTAGGAAGTTATGGATTTTTGCTACCTACATAAATACCAAAGATAATGTGATAGCTGATTTTGAATCTAGAAGAGAACTAAGCAATACAGAATGGGAACTAAGTGATACAAGTTATAAAAAGATAATTTCCTTATTTGGTGAACCTTCAATTGATTTGTTTGCATCACGGACCAATACAAAGTGCTATAGTTATGTATCATGGCACCCGGACCCAGGGGCTGTGGCAGTGGATGCCTTTACTCTGCATTGGTCTCAATATCATCTATTCTATGCTTTCCCTCCATTCTCTATGGTTCTTAAAACCATAGAAAAGATAATAACAGACAGAGCAACAGGTATTGTAGTAGTTCCCCAGTGGATCACTCAACCATGGTTCCCAATATTTAATAAATTGCTGATAAAGGAACCTGTTATATTTCAACCTTCTAAATACCTCCTCACTTTGCATAATTCCAGATTGTCCCACCCCCTTCACCAGAAATTGACATTGATGGCAGGAATATTATCAGGAAAACATTCATAGACCTTGGAATTAGTGATGATGCGGTGGAAATTATGATGAACTCAATATCTAAAAGTACATTGAATCAATACTCGCCTGCAATTGTAGCATGGGCTAGATACTGCAAGTCAGAAAATATAAATATTACCAAGCCCAACATTACTGATGTTATCCAATATCTCACTTGGAGATTTCAGGAGGGAGTTTCCTATGGAAGTTTAAACTCCCTTAGATCTGCCCTAGCTTTAATTATAGGACCACATTTAGGTACAGATTACAAGATCAAAAGACTCTTCAGAGGTTTCTTTAAATTAAGACCTCCTAAACCTAAATATAATAATACTTGGGATGTACGAGTATCATGCTTACTCAATTATATTGAAAATAATTACATTCACAAAACTAATTTACAAATTGTAACCAAAAAAGCTGTGACTTTATTAATGTTAGCCACAGGTCAAAGCCCACAAACGATCTCATTAATTAATATGAATAATATAGTGATCAAACAAGACTGTTTAATGATTAAGATTGATAAATTAATTAAAACTTCAGGCCCAAATAGATGCCAACCTTTTTTAACTGTTTTTGTTTTTTAGCTGGACTAATTATCAAATTTTTTGAATGTCGTTATGGAACATTAAAAATAACTTGTGTTATTTTATATTTTTTTTAAATAAATAATTATATTATTGATTTTACAACAGGTCTTTGAACATCTACACTAGTTTTCTGTCATCATTGAGGACGAGGCAATAACGAGTATAATTGAATAGTCAAACGAACTTACCTGTAAGTGAAGTTCGACGGTAATTATACGAAGTTATTGCCTCCAGATGATGAGTCCCACCCGACCCAAGCATTCCATGCTATAGTCATATGAGCATGGACCCTGTGTTGTAAAACCAATAAGTCGCTATGAACTTAATGAAGATTGTTACAGATGGCAGCACACTTCCGGATAAGGATGTGTCCTGTTTTTACTTATTCTTCCAAATTATGTGACGCCACAGACTATAAAGTCGAGACTACACTAGTTTTCTGTCATCATCTTCGGACGAGGCAATAACTTCGTATAATTACCGTCGAACTTCACTTACAGGTAAGTTCGTTTGACTATTCAATAAATTAAACTGACCTTAGATATCTAGACCGTAACAGTGGCAACGTCGCGCGCGCGCCACCGCAGCGCGACGTGTTT
Source organism: Agrochola macilenta (assembly GCA_916701695.1). Classification (NCBI taxonomy): domain Eukaryota; kingdom Metazoa; phylum Arthropoda; class Insecta; order Lepidoptera; family Noctuidae; genus Agrochola; species Agrochola macilenta. Next base: position 2,950,372 of record OU753572.1, on the reverse strand, counting down.
TATCTCGTGTCAAAGCGGGCGGCCGCCGGCCGGCGCGCGGCGGTGACGCGGGCGGCGGCTTACGCCTTCGCTGGCGGTGGCTTAGTTAGGTATGGTTTTGAAACAAAAACACTAAAATTTTAAATTCTCGATGTGTCCTCCATTCACATGAATGCACAAATTATACCGACGGAGAATATTGTTATTTATTTTTCTAATTAAAAATCATGTCAGTGTATTCTAACGCCGTGTAAGTTACACGAGGCATTGTTGAACACTTTAATTACACACACACACACACACACATATAAAACCAAAGTTTAATTACGTGTCGTCTCCAGGGACCGTACAACCCCGGATAAGAGTTAATCTTTTCGAAGGGGTAAGCCGTTTATGAGGTTACCTTTATCATAATGTAACCCTTTGAATGGGTTCTATACTTAAAACCCAGTAAAAGGGTTATCTCTTCAATATGGATAACCCATTGAATGGGTTTTCTAATTGAAACCCAGTGAAAAGGTTACATGATAACTCATTGAATGGGTTCTATACTTGAAACCCAATGAAAGGGTTACCCATTCATTATGATAACCTATATAACATAAGGGTTTTGATAGGGTTACCATATGGTTATTCAATAAACTAGTGCTAAGTAGGTGGTGGGTGGGGTGGAGCACCACGCACCATCCACCATCGCTGGCGCACATTGCCATTATTTCACTAGTCATCGTAGACTTGTAGACGAAACACATGCTACCTACATTTTAGATGCCTACACAGTAAGGTGGTGTATGTCCTGAGTTTCTGACAATTATTGTCTTGTGACCCGTGTTATCGTAGTCAATTGAATGAGCAAGGGGTAAGTAAGAATTTGGTCTGTCTTTTATTATACCTATACTAGTTTATGTACGCGACTTCGTCCGCGTAGAAGTCGAAAATGGTTCTAATAGGATTTTTAATTGAAACGAAGTTTTGGAACGAAGTTCCTTATCGCGCGTTGCGAAAAGGGGCTAGACGGAAAACATTAGGACCAAAAGTTGTAACGACACTTTTTGCTATAGTTGTAAGCCGAGCGGCGTGCGCGTGTTTCTCTGTCTGTCTCTCTCTCAAAGTCAAAGTCAAAGTCGAAGTCGAAGTCGGAGTCGGAGTCGAAGTCAAAGTCAAAGTCGAAGTCGAAGTTGGAGTCGAAGTCGAAGTTGGAGTCGAAGTCGAAGTCGGAGTCGAAGTCGAAGTCGGAGTCGGAGTCGATGTCGAAGTCGGAGTCGAAGTCGGAGTCGAAGTCAGTCGGAGTCGGAGTCGAAGTCGAAGTCGGAGTTGGAGTCGAAGTCGGAGTCGGAGTCGAAGTCGGAGTCGGAGTCGAAGTCGGAGTCGAAGTCCGAGTCGCAGTCGAAGTCAGAGTCAGAGTCGAAGTCGAAGTCGGAGTCGGAGTTTTGCTATAGTTGTAAGCCATGCGGCGTGCGCGTGTTTCTCTGTCTGTCTCTCATAGAAAGAGGAACTTCGTTCCATCCGGGTGTCCCTTGACACCTCTCAAGTTTTTGGTTTTTTACGTTATTAATTTTGTTATCTATACATATAAAATGCTTTGTCCTGAATGAATGAATGACTGACTGACGGATCAACGCACAGCCTAAACCGCAGATCGTAGAGACCTGAAACTTGGAGGGTGTGTTCTTTGTATTACGTAGGCATCCGATAAAAAAGGATTTTTCTAACTTCTACCCCTAAGGGGGTGAAAAAGGGGGGCAAAGTTTGTATGGGACAACGTGATTCCTTGGTCCAATCTACTTCAAATTTTCCATAAACATTCTTTATTCTGTTAAAGAATGTTTATGGAAAATTTGAAGACTTACTTTTTAATGGAAGACCTGTTTCGTCTTTTGTTGAAATTCATCCCCTAACGGGGTTTAATAGGGGTAGAAAGTTATTTTGGGAGTAATTTGCTTCGAAGTTGATATCAATACTCCTTAGTGCTTTAGATTTAAATTAAATTTTACTATAACACATGTTTGAAAAGTCAATCCGATTTTATTCAAAAAAGGTTGAACTCACATAAAGGCTTAGTGCTTGCAATGCATATACTCTTTAAAATTGGAATGTCTCGAATTCACCGTACTATATATATTAGTACCGCATTTGGAGGTTTCTAAGTTTTACAGAGGTCTGTTTTATTCCTAGGATTCCCCTCAAATCAATCAATCTGCCTAGCTTTTTCCCAACTATGTTGAGGTCAGCTTCCAGTCTAACCGGATTCAGCTGAATACCAGTATTTTACATGGAGCGACTGCCTATCTGACCTCCACAAACCAGTAACTGGGTAATACGATACCCCTTGGTAAGACTGGTGTCAGACTTTCGGGCTTCTGACGACCCATAACGACTGTCAAAGATCCACGAATGACAGCCGGGTCCAAAGGCTTAACGTGCTCTCCGTGCGTGCGCAAGCTATGTGCCCCGACCTAGGGGTTCTTCGTACGGGCTGAGGGCAGGTGCCTAATAGTATTCACACTACTGATGGTAGCGGTGCTGCACATTGCTTGCGCACGCTGCCAAGGTCTCGAAGGCCTAACAACTTGCGGCCTACCGCCGCAGCTACCTGCGCGAGGCTGTGCCTACCGCACACTGCTTGCGCACGCTGCCCAGGTCTCGAAGGCCTGACAACCCGCGGCCTACTCCGCGAGCCTGTGCTGACAGGCCTCCACGCGCTACCGATACCTGTCGGTCTCACAAGGGCCGTCCGGCCTGCCGCCGGGCCTGCGCTGAGCAGGTCCCCCCACGTCTGCTACGTGTTGCCAAGGACGGTACCCTTCTTGAACTTATTGTGATAGTGTGCGAGTGCTCAAGACTCAGTGTGTAGGACCTTACCCACGACCTAGCCGTGTTACTACTACCTACCTAACTAAATTATATATATTGAATCTATCAGCTGTTTTAATTCTACTCTAATCTACCTATCTATCCGATAACGGCCTGTGCAGCCTACCCTGCGCAGCCCTAGCCGTTACAGAGGCACGGAGGATTCTCGGTATGTAAAGATAGTCACCCATCCCCTCCACTGACCAACCCCGGCAAGCGTAGCTTAACCTGATGGATCGACCAGTGCAGCTGTTGTTACTTAGCCACGAGCTCCTCATTCCTAAGATTCCATAAAATACGAAACAGGTCTTCCATTAATTCTGTTAAAGAATGTTTATACAAAATTTGAAGTAGATTGGACCAAGGAATCACGTTGTCCCATACAAACTTTGCCCACCTTTTTCACCCCCTTAGGGGTAGAATTTCGAAAAATCCTTTCTTATCGGATGCCTACGTCATACAAAGAACACACCTTCCAAGTTTTAGGTCTCTACGATCAGCGGTTTAGGCTGTGCGTTGATCCGTCAGTCAGTCATTCAGGACAAAGCATTTTATATGTATATATAGAAGATGTATTAATAATAGCGATGTACAGCATCTCGTTTTGGTTTAGGCACTTTATAGATTGTTCAAAATTCTGAAATTCGCAATGACTAATAATATCGCAAAAGACGTCCGGATTCAAAAAATCAAACAGCAAGAATTACAATTGTACGGTCCCTGCAAATGCCTGCAATAAAGTAATAAACAAGTACGGACATGAAAAATCATAATAATACGTAATTTCAATATCCGGCCAGCAAAGCTAAAATGAACTCCATTTTACATGCAATAATGATCAAAGATCCCTGTTTAGAAGCCACTCGGTAAGTAAGCACAAAGGCGCCGCCGCGGCCGCTTAACGCGTGCTTTTCCATTTTGCAACCTATGCCCATCATCGAGAGAACATATTACATTGCTGCGAGTCGGAATGTTACGCTATTATCGTTTAAAGAGTTGAAAATATAACCCTTTTGAATGGCTGAAATTAAGCCGATTCGAGGGTTACCCACATCGTACGGGTTTTTAACTAACTGCTTAGAAAAACCCTATCGAAAACCCTTTCAATGGGTAACCAAAATTTGAATGGCTTAAATTAAGCCGTTCTAAAGGGTTACCCACATCATATGGGTTTTTACCTAACTGCTTAGAAAAACCCTATCGAAAACCCTTTCAATGGGTAACCAATATGGTCCCTGGTCGTATCACAATAAAAGCAGTCGATCACAAAAAAAAAAACACTAACACTAAATAATAATAATCCCAAGTTACGTGTCCTGTCACAATAAAAAAAGAAATACTGTCTTAAACTTATTTAGTGTCCTATCACAATAAAAAAAGAAATACTGTCTTAAACTTATTTAGTGTCCTATCACAATAACAAAACAAAATCCCAATTGTCAGCGCGCGAGTTCGACAAAACGGAAGCGGCGCAGGTGCTTCCGTGTTACGTAACATAAGTACGTTCCGAAACAAAAGCGTCGGCGCACTGAAAAAAAACTGTTTTTAGAAGCCCCACTTACCGATCGCAACCCCTGCCACTGGATCGCTAGGATGCAATAGCAACACACTGACCTATTTCTATTTCTTTTACGCGCGGGATGTTTTGCTATGATTGTCACTCTCGTAATGAAAATGCAAGTGTGTGTGTATTTATTGTATCCTTGTTTGCATTGTCATCTTTTTAGCGAAAATATTTGGTTGTACTTGTGACTTGCGTCACAGCGGCAACAACGCATAGGTTATACTCAGATTTATCGTTTTAAGGTGCATGACCTATGCGTATAGACTTAATCAGCTGTTAGGAAAGATACATCGTGTTCAAACGGGGCAAAAACTAAAAAAATCATTTGCGATTAAACTACTGCTCCTATTTAATTGATTTTTGGTACAGAGCTTGAAAATGGTACCTAATATAGGCAGTTTAAAGGAAAGCCCCTCTGTCGTATCAACTTTGTATAACGAAGTTAAAAGGAAAAAATATGACAGGTAAGTAAGTTTTACTGGTTAACAAGTAATAATCGACCAACTTAAATTTGCAGTTTGAAAAAAATTATCCCAAACATTCCATACGGGAGAACATGTTTTTCAACTATTATGTTAAGTTTGTTCTTGGGATAAATTAATCCCAACTATGGAACCCTTCGTTGTGCGTGGTCCAATATGCACTTGGCCGGTTTCTTATTATGTTTCTGGTATGTTATGTAATTCAATTTTATTTAATTAAATTCAAGTTAATTTTAAGTATGAAAGATAATTGATATTAGTTCTAATTACATTGTTATCCATATTTATATTCATTATTATTGTATAGTGAGATCTAAAAAATGATGTGCTTACCTTTAATTTAGATGCATGCAATGCTATTGTATTTGTAAATGATATATTATGTACTTTGAATGTCTACGTGTATTTAGTTGGTTTGCCTAAATAAATAAATAATTAAACTTTTCCATTGGCGTGCCGTAAGGAAGTATACTCGGTCCTTCACCTGCTGTTCTACGTCCTCAGATTGAGAGATTTATACATAATGAAAAACACGCTTATAAATGTCGCAGTCAACTAGCTTAATTATCCGTTTAGTCAACAGTCTTTAGAAATAGCGCTTGCCGGCTGCTACCATGGCAACGCTCACTTCGTTCGCTCGGCGCGTGCATGAATATCATTCAGACCGCTAGTTGAACGACACCGTTTAGTAAAAACGCTAGGCTGTTAACTGAAAGGCTATGACTAAGCTAGTTGGCTGCGACGTAAATAAAACATGTCTGTATTTATCGAAGGCTTGGGCGGGGGGGGCTATTACATCCATATTTCAAAAGAAAAATAAACGCCAAAATCAATTTAATAAAGCCAAGATTACAAAAATGCGAACTGTAGCAACACAATAATGTAGTTGGTAAGAAGACTAATCAGACTCAATTGTAACGCAGCGTCTACGTAGAACAGGCCACACACGCGTATCTTGCTGAATGATGCTCGATGCAAGCGGAGTACGTTCTTACAAAGTTTTTTCTGTTCATCTGTTGAATATTTTAATTATTACATTAGATATTTAAACCCTACGCCACGCTAAAAAGGAATTTGGCTGAACACATCTGCGGCATGCCAGATGAACAATGAGCCAAACTCACCAACCAATGAATCCCTCTAAATGGCAAACGGATTGAGCATCGTATAGGTCAGGCTAGTACGCATTCGCAAATTTGTCTGCTTCAGAGAGGGTAATACTGGCCCTAGAGTGATGGGCTTTGTGACGCGCGGGCGACATTATTTTACCTGCGTCAGGGAGCGTAATGACCTCCCGAAGCAGAAGATCGGTGCATGGGCAAACCGTATCGTCGGTACAAGTGGAGAGTGGAGCAATATACTCAGACTCGCACATGCCAGACGATGAATGGAGGTTTTATAGGGCGACAGGAACAAGGTGCGGCTGACACGCGCCTGTCGGATGATGACGCCATGTGTTCGTTCTGGCGAATCATCCGGTTGGTGCCTGTCAATCCCACCGAAGGTGATTGGACTATGGAGATCGAGCGAGCGTGCGACCAGAAATTGGGGCACTTACAGTCAGCCCTCAAGATGTAGCTCGAGGTCCGTCCGTTACCTAACTGGGAATCGACAGAGCCGGACGAGTTGCCCAACTGTTGGATTAAGTTGTTGCACGCTGGCTTGGCATCCCAGTTCCAGTCAGCTTCAGAGTCAGGGTTGCTACCCCAGTTCCTAACGACAAAAACAACCCACCTAAAATTTTAGACCAATCACTTATCTACCGACAGCCTTTAAAGTTTTTACATCCATTTTGATAGCTAAAATTAACAAACCCACTCTATTATGTCTGCCTCTCATAATGGATGCAAAATCGAGTCCCATTTACTAAGGAGCTGCTCCTCAACGATATCGCTATTAGCCAACAGGTTCGTCGTTCCCGTAGTTACATCTTATAATCATCTCGACAGATCGTCGACATGTATAGATTATAAGAAGGCTCATGACTCGGTACCACATACATGGCTCATGAGGGTGCTGGAATTATATAAAATAGATGTAATTCTGTGCACCTTCCTGATGTGGTGTATGAGGCAGTAGAGGATGGTCCTTCGCTATCCGGGACGGTGACATATCCAGAGGCAAAGGGACACTGCTGACCGCAAATCGGATGCATCACTCATGGTCATCAGTGATGAGACTGTACTCGTAAATCCCGCGAGTGCGGAGCGTGGCTCCTTAAATGCTATGACCCTGCACAATCGTGAGGTATGCAGCCTCGGTGAATAATTCCTAGAAGCCGACGAGGGGATGCACCGAGATATGATCTCAGTGGACTTTGTTGATATAGCGGTCCCGCATGACGAGATAAAAAAAAAAATAAGCAGATTAAGTATGTTGACCTGGCTTGCAAAGTTTTGGACATGTGGGATGTCGACAAAGCAGTCATTGTAGTGATAGTCGTGACGGCCAATGGCATAATAGCCAAGAGCCTCGACCAACACCTGAAGAGGCGTTAGGCAGCTGGATCAAGAGCTTGATCCAGATTATTACATTAGATTTTGGCGGCATTTAAATCACTATATGCGAACTACACATCAAAAACCTGACGTGACACAAATCTTGCACCGCGCAGTTAGAGTTTACCGCGCAAACGACATATACAAGCTTCCGACTTCAACCATTGGGCTGTTGCTCGCCAGACACGACACCAACCTGGTCGAAGGATCCTCCCTTTACACCTGAACTTTACACCCTGTGCCTCACACCTGAACTTTACACCCTGTGCCTCATACCACTAAAAGATATTGTACGAGTAAGTCAGAATAGTCCGAAATATTTGAACGATCTTTTAAATGAGAATCCATTTTGCTTTCACATAATTATGGATGAATCGTCATTTATGCAGGATAGTATTTTTTGGCGCATTATTCTTTTTGACAAGATATTACCTGAACAATTAGGCATTAAAATCTGTGCACAAGAATCTTGAACAATTTGAGTAGATAAATATAATTTCTCGCATTGCTGGGTCAATATTGTTTTATACGTCAAATTCTTTATAATCCAGAAAACTGTGGACAGCGCTCCTATAGTTGATACATCCTGTAACAAAACAACATGTGAACAATAAAAGGTAGGTTTAGTCAGCTGCTGACTCTAAGTGTAAGAGTCATCGCAGACCGCAAAATCCTCGAGTATGCTAGCGCAAAATCTGCCGCGTCAGCACGGTAGACGTAGCGGATGGTCAAGCATGCAAGAGTTTATATATTGCATACGCGAAATCACGACGCCGCAAATTATATAATTCTCACAATTTTGAACTCTATTCCAGGTGTATTATGTTTCATTGTCAATTTAATCTTGTTGCTCCGTCTGCGCTGACCCTAAAATTTAAAGTATAATTATTTGAAAATTCAACGTCAACCACCGACTACTGACAGCCATGTTTGACTGTGAGTGAACTTAAGGTTTAGTATGAGTAAGTATAAGTTTGGTTTAGTTTGTATTTAAGTCCTAAAAAATAGAATGTAAAAAGTAGATACACAAAATGACACTTACTATGTCATTAAATACGAATCCAATCTTAAACGATTCGATTAATCGTTGGACGTAAATCAAAGCATGGGAGAACTTTCCTACAATGTAGTAAAGTATCTGAAAAGAAACTGTTAAATAAGATTTGAATTCCTTTTATCAATGCCATGTACAGATTGTAAGGTTTACAAATGGCTGAAAACAATCCTTATGGGTGGCATAACAGTCTAATATATCAACGTAAGCCTAAAATGCGTTTTTGTCATCATTTATTCCGTATGTGTCTCTTAGGTTTTGAGAGTTTAATACCCAAATACTCCAAAATGCAACCTTATTTTCCAATAACTTAATTACTCGAATGGTATAAATGACATTAAAATCAAAAATAACGAAAACGTAGCAAAAATAATACGAACTGAAGGGTAAACGAGCCAGTATGCACAAAGTAGTGAAAACAAAGACATGACCACTCAGAGCCACGATTACGATAATCCAATTCCATGCAATGAAGTTCTTTAAACTGGTTTCATTTTTGAGAACTGTGTGCAGATTTTGCAAAGTAAGAACAAATTTGGTAGACTTTTTGGTTTGAACTATGCCATTAATGAAATTCATAATAAATCCCAATGAATAATAGAAAGCGTCAAAGTCAGCTGTTACATACATAGAAGTAGGAGGCTTCATATTATCAAAGGCAGAAGCATCGACTGTACATCTTTATCCACTGTATTGTTCATAATAGTCTCTATACGTTTATGTCTAATATTTTAAACTGTCTTAATTTCTATTCGGTTTTTGATGGAACCTCCTGATACGACCATCGACAGTAAATGTTTTAACTACGTATATAAAACTAATTTTGATAATATTGGTAGAATCATTAATTAAATAATTACTTTACTGAATGAAACGTTTGACAACAACGTCCTATAACGTAATGACTAAAACATTGATTATTATTCCTATTATTTTACCCTTCCTTTTAGTTCAAGGATATTTTACTTTAAGTAAAGATACTGCTACATTATTGCGAACAACCTGCACTGTGGTCAATTCAACTCAATAATGATAGGGGATTTCCAAGGTTGGAGGTATATTGTACTCGAACAAAAACCCTTCAAACTATTTAGCAAATTGATTAGATGGTCGTTCGTTCGAGAAATTATGTTTCAAGATAATGGGCCTTCGTGCTGCCGATGATTCGAGCTTATAGCTATTAGAGATTGTGATGCAACGAGGTAGTGAACTGTCGCGTTCATAATATATCAACAATCGATTCTGATGCATCGAGGTAGTGAACTGTCTGTCGCGTTCATAATTTATCATATTCAAGTAGGGAACTCATGGGTTCCTTACTTGAAGTCGAATAACGTGACGGGAATTATACTGGCTCAAAAACGTTAACTCGTACTTGAAATCGATAAATACTTTTTAATTGTCAAGGAGTCGGTCAGTCGGAAATATGAAGCTAGTTGCCATTCCAAAGCATATTAAGTACCTATGGAGAAGAACGGGCAAGAAACTCCATGGACATTCTTTTATATATAAAAAATGTTACATTTATTGGTTACATCATTCATGTTGAAATTATACATCTGAGAACAATGTAGAAAGACGTGCACGTTAAAAGGGTCCGTAATAAAAATATAAAAACTCAAATTTAAAATAAAAAATAAAATAAAAAAAGCCGTGGCAGCTAAGTAATGACCAGTTCCTACTTACGGCACCCGTTCGCGAACGTGACGCATGAAGCACCATTCAGCTCAACCATTTTGAAGGGAACTTAATGATCCAACACACACGCCACCACCAGCGAGACATTTGATTTGAGCATGACATACTCTCAGCCACCAGGGCACATTCAAGTCAACGAAAGTCGTACACAGTAAATGGTAGCTGTAAAGTAGGTACATAGTGCTCACACGTGTGCTATGCAATTATATAATACTAAGAGATTGAATTTATATAATATAAAGATAGTTTTACAATCTTCAGCAGCTCCGACAATATTTTCAAATGTTAATCAATTAGTTGTGGTTGTGGACCAGCATTGAACCAAGCATTTTTATCAGCGATGTAATCCAACACCACGATGTAAAGCGCACACTATGCAGGCAGGCAAATTATAAGTTGGGTAATTTGCCTGCCTGCATAGTGTGCGCTTTATACAAGATTCAGATTTGCATAATTGATTATAGACATATTCATAGTTGCATAGTAGATTTTCATAGTTGCGTATTGGTTACCCATTAAGTTCGAAAAATATTTGACCGAATTTCATTTCACCTAAAACGTTTCAACTATTATCGTTTCGTTTTTTTTTACTTCATCGAAGTCACGTCTGCCACTGTATCAATTGACCTATTATCAATTCAATTTTTTTCGTTACTCCGACGTTTCATTTGGTCGAAAAACTTTTTAACGAAATTACACTTAGCCGAAATAACATTTGTTTCAAGTATTATGTTTCCGAACATTCATTATAGCACGAGGTATGGATGGGTGTAGGAAGATTCTTGCTTCAAGCATGCAGTGATTCTCCGTAAAAAAAAAAAACATACAAATCCATATTATACTAAATCGGGACGTTTCAACAATAAGCAAATGGTGTAAAAGAAAACAGGATATAATTTATGTAAAGAAAAAACAAAAATGAAAAACGTTTAACTGTGTAAATCAAATCAAATCAAAAGTCATTTATTCAAACTAGGCTGAGAATCAGCACTTTTCGAACGTCAAAATTACATAAGACAGTCCCCCAAAACGCCCACCCTTCACCACTTCCTAGTGCGTTAGCTGGGAAGAAGAAGTGGCGCAACAAACTCCCCAGCTGCACAGCTGTCTGTTCAGTTAAAAGAACAAAAAGAAGATTCTATATAATAGTATTCAAAATAATTTACATTAAGCAACACAAAACATAATTTAAATTATTAGCCATATATAAGCTAGCACACGCCAATATACCAAACAAAATCATCGAGAACTATACTCAGGCAGAAATAAAAAACAAAACGTAAACAGAACTTAATATCTTAATAAAAGCCACCAGGCATAAAGGGCGTGCCCGCTTACATATAGTTGTAACTGGAAGTTATAAATGATAAACTAGGACCATCGAGGTAAAATAAATAAACAAACAGTTAATTACTAATAGTAATAAATAATATGATCAATTGTCGAGGTCACTAGCTAACCACATATTGCAATACAACTCATAAAAAAACAGTGTGATGAGTAGATTTTGTCAAAAATAAATTAAAATAACTTGACTTAAAATGTCAACAATAATTAAATTTAAATAATTTGACTTTTATAGTCAAATAAATTAAACAATTACTTATATAAACTCATATAACTTGTCAGTGGGTAAGCTGGAGAAAGAACATAAACATTGTCTTGAGTTAACTACAGCGACCAACTATTCTTATCATTTAAGTAGTCGTTGATAGAATAGTATGCCTTTGAACAAAGCTTGGATTTTACTTTCGTTTTAAACGCATTAAAAGGCAAATCTACCAAAGAAGAGGGTAGCTTGTTATAAAAAGTTATACCAAGCCCAACAAATGAGTTATGAACTTTATGAAGCCGGTGAAAGGGAGCTCGTAGTTTGTCCTTATTTCTAGTGTTAACATTGTGAAAATCACTGTTTTTAGTGTATAAGTGTATATTTTGCCTAATATATAAGATATTGGCGAAGATGAATTGAGATGCCACCGTGAGGATACCAATATCTTTGAAAAAATCTCTTAGAGAAACTCTGGCACCTAGCTGGTAAATAGCTCGAACAGCTCGTTTTTGAAGGACAAATATATTTTGAATATCAGCAGCTTCGCCCCACAGCAGAAGACCGTAGGACATAACGCTATGAAAATAACTAAAATAGACTAAACGAGCTGTATCGACGTCAGTGTATTGTCTTACTTTCCTGACGGCGTAGGCGGCGGAACTGAGCCTTCCCGCTAGGCTCGATATATGTGGGCCCCACTGAAGTTTGGCGTCTACTGTTATGCCCAGAAAAACTGCCGAATTTACGGATTCAAGCACCTCTTTATCTAAGACGATGTTGGGACCTAGATTTCTAACATTAGGTAGGGCGAACTTTACACATTTCGTTTTCTTAGCATTGAGAACTAGGTTATTTGTCGTAAACCAATCTGTAACCATTGAGAGTGCACTGTTTACATCGTCAAAATCTTGTCTATTCCTGTCTACTTTAAAAATAAGAGAGGTATCATCTGCAAACAGTACAACTTTACAGATACCCTTTAAATAGAATGGTAAGTCATTGATATACACTAAGAACAAGAATGGACCCAGTATTGAGCCTTGAGGTACACCTAACTGAACTGGTAGCCCGGAAGATTTCACACCATCAACATCTACACATTGGGACCTATTATGTAAATACGAATTTATAACGTTGAGAGCTTCGTTTAGCACACCATAATGACGTAGTTTACGCAAAAGCGTGTCATGGTGCACGCAATCAAAGGCTTTGGAGAGATCACAGAAAACCCCAATAGCATTTTGCGAGTTCTCCCATGCGTTAAATATGTGTTTCAGCAGAGCAACACCCGCATCTGTAGTCGAACGACCTTTTGTAAAGCCATATTGTTCATTATGAAGGAGGCTATTTAAATTAAAATGTTTTAGCAACTGCTTGAGTATTAACTTTTCAAATATTTTGCTAAATGCTGGTAAAATAGAAATAGGCCTGAAATTGCCAACGTCATTTTTATTACCTGATTTAAATAATGGTATGATTTTACTATTTTTCATGAGGTCAGGAAAAGTTCCTAAATCAACACATTTATTAAAAGTAACAGCTAGATAGGGGGCTACGATGTCTATTATATTACTTAAAAGTTTAATGGAGATGCCCCAGTAATCACCCGTGTTTTTTGACTTGAGTGTGTTAAAAACATTAACTACATCACGAGGCGTTACATGTTCGAAGCTAAATAAGGTACTACATTTAGGCACACTACTATGCAAAATGTTTTCAGCTTTAGACGGGGACGAATTCAAGGAGCGAGTCGTAGTTATAGGTATGTTGGCAAAAAACTCATTAAATGCCTTGGCTACGTCGGCTGCTGTATTAACTAATTTATCGTCTACCATAATCTCAAGTTGTTTTTCATGTCTAACCGACTTACCCGTTTCATTGTTAATAATTTTCCAAGTGGTTTTTACTTTATTATTAGATTTTTTAATTGTATCGCTTAAAAATTTAGATTTAGCAAAAGCACAAATATTTTTGAATAATTTTGAATACTTTTTGACATACTCTAGGAAAGGAGTATCAAACCTGTATTTTTTCAAACCATATAACTCGTATAGTGTCGCTCTACTTTTATAAATACCTGGAGTAGCCCATTGATTAAAGCCAACGGAGGTGCCATTAATGTTAATGGTTTTGGTCTTAAAAATAGATTGGTACTCTTTTTGCACAACATCAAAAAGGGCTCCATAAATTTCATTAGGATTCTGGTGTTCTACTATAGATGGTGTAATTCTATGAGCTATATTGTTTTTAAACTTGATGCAACGAGTAGCTGTATAAGGCCTGCATTCTATTTTATGAGGCTTTTTATTTAATGGCATAGGGAAGCTAGCCAATAAACCACAGTGGTCAGACGTTAAGTCACTTAAAACTATTTTATTTTTGGCATCATAATCACTAAAAATATTATCGAGACAAGTCGACAAAGATGCCGTGATCCTAGTAGGTTCAAAAAACAAGTTAATTAAATTATAAGACCTGAACAGATTGAGAAGTCTAATACTCAATGGTGTAACCTCTAAAATATTAATGTTGAAATCGCCACATAAAATTATGCTTTTATTACTTGATTTTAGCCTATTGAGTGAATCCTCCATTACCGATTCGAAACGAATAAAATCCCCAGATGGGGGTCGATAAACGCAAATTATAACGTATCGCTCTAGTTCAACACAAGACAACTCAATAGTGCGCTCAATAGAAAGATTAACTAAATCTAGACGTTGTTTACAACGTGTGGTGAATAAATGTAGAGTTTGACAGATAGATATCATGTTGTAGCCTTTGAAAGTAGTGTTTTCTCGGGATTTTGTCGTAGGGTGATGCCATCATTGGCTTTCGTTTGATCGCATCTTCTTTTATACGTGTTTACTTAACTATTGTAGTCATAGCTTAGAGTTTCTTATAAATGGAGCCTAAAGCGGCCAGGGCCGCCTCCTCCCGCACGATGAGGTGCAGAGGCGGCAGTCCCAGCATTGCCTGTAGGGCGGCGATGGGTGCGGTTCTCATACTGCTAGTGATTGCGACACACGCAAACTGCTGCAGTATTTCGAGATTTTTTTCCGTATGTGATAATTGATCGGATGACTGTGGTGCATAACCAGTGGGTGACCTTGAGGCTGATCCCCCAATACCTGCCAAGCAGTCGCTTGCTCTGTCACAGGGATATGCTGGCTTTTGTAATGATATAGTTCGTGTGTTTGGCTCAGTTCAGTTGTTTGTCCAAAAAGATGCCCAGGTATTTGGTTTCAGTTGAGCGGATTAGGGTTGTTCCAAAGAATCGTAGTAATTGTAGTGTCTTCAATTTCCTCTTGAGTTTTTGTAGGGTTCACTGTCTGAGTTGGTGACCCTACGGCATGTTATGACTGCAGGCTATCTGCAGCCCTGAGAAGGCTAGATCGGCCTCTTGCTAGGCCTGTGCTGGGTAGCCCCCTATGAATCATGCCACCGTACCCTTCTTAATTGAAAGTATGATAGTGCACAAAACAGAGAGCAGAGTGACCTTACGCGTGACCTAGCCGTGTTACTACTACTTGTTTAATATGTACTATCCCATCCTGCTGGTTTCAATTATCTATTATTAGCAGTTGATGGTCAGCAAAGTCTACTCGTAAAACCCTAGCCGTTACACATGCGTGCATTGTATGGACAGGTCAAAAGACCATCTCAGACATTAACATGAATTGTTCTCATTATGATCCGACCATTAGAAGCAATTGTCTGAACTTAAAAGAGAGCTCGACTTTTGAGTTTGTTTATGTGTTTCTTCTCTGTGGCAAATAGGAAACATAGATCTTATCGAACTTCAGAAAATATTTGCCGTGTAATGAATTATTTATAATCAACTTACAAATTATATGTAGATTTTCATTAATTTGTCATTATTAAATAGAATCCTTTTTTAAAGAGCCTAGTAATATAAACATTTCCATTGGCTCGCCACAAGGAAGTATACTCGGTCCTTCACCTGCTGTGCTATGTTATTATTAATATTTATTCATAATGAAGAAAACGCATAAAAATGTTGCAATCAACTAGCGTAATTAGCCGTTTAGTTAACAGCCTAGCCTTCGAAAGGAGCGCTCGCCGGCCGCTACCGTAGGAATGCTAGCTTGGCTCGCTCGGCTATTAAACAATATCATTCAGGCCGCTAGTTGAACGGCGCCATTTAGTAGGCAAAGCTGTTAACTGAAAGGCTATGACGTAAACATAACAAGTCTATATTTTTCGAAGGCTTGGGCAAGGGGCCAAATTACATCCATATTTCAAAAGAAAAATAAACGTCTAATTTCATTTAATAAAGTCAAGATTACAAAAAAGCGAACTGTAGCAACACAATAATATAGTTGGTAAGAAGACTCATCAGACTCAATTGTAACGCAGCGTCTACGTAGAACAGGCCACACACGCGTATCTTGCTGAATGATGCTCGATGCAAGCGGAGTACGTTCTTACAAAGTTTTTTCTGTTCATCTGTTGAATATTTTAATTATTACATTAGATATTGTAACCCCAAAATTTTTAGACCAATCACATGTCTACCGACGCACTGTGGGAAAAAGCCGTCTCAAAACCGTTTCACGTGAAAGTCGTTGTAATGGAATAAAATTTATAAATTAATATAGTCTAATAAATAAGCTTTCTTTTCGCAATTTTTTTGTTTTTTTTAGTTAATTATAATGTATACAAATAGGCATCAAAGCTAAATCAAATTCAATAACGTAATTTAAACGCAATACGTTACTACAATTCAACGCCACATTACTCAAAAGTTTTTGATATAAATGTACAAGTATAATACAGTTATGGAATGCTTATAATGTCTTCATAACGTTTAGTAATTAATATTTTAAACATTGGTTTAATAAAATAAAATTAACCAATATAGTTTAAGATGGTATATTTTTAGTGTATTTTTTTTTTTAACGAGACCTTTACCCTTTACCGCTGCTTGCCGCTGTCGAGATATTTGTTGAATTAAGATCTTTATACATTTATACAATAGTTTATGCAAGGAGAAAATAAAAATTTGCGCATACTTGTGCTTTTTCTGACATGGGATCAAAACATATCGCGAGATAAAATTATATTTTTTTTCAATTTCGTTTTATTTCTCATAAACTTATTTTTTATCTATTAAGGTCAAATTAATAAGAAGTTCATTACAGTGATGAGTATTATTAATCGTTTTTTGTGGTTTTTATACAGTTTTGACCACCTTACTTGATAAAATATGGCCAATTATCTATTAGGGTCGAATTAAAAACAGGTTGGTTTTGGGAAGAGTGCAAATGATTTGTTTCTTATCTTTTTGCACATAGCACTATTTCATTGGCCAATAAAAGGAAGGCGAACCCTGAAACATTCACAGTTGCAGAAGTTGACTGATTTGAAAAATGGGTGAATTTGTTTGTAGCAAACGAGAGTTGTGCAATTTGTTGATAAATGGGCATAATGTAGAAAACTTCAAGACTACAAGAAAATTTCAATTTGTCACCAGAGGATATGTCTATTGTGGTCTCCTACATTCAAAGAAACTTGGTATCTAAACGTAACAAACGCTGGAGAAATGCATCTCGAAGAAAATAATGCTTTGAAAGTAAGAACGTCAACTGGTTAGACGGTTAATTTCGTGTTCCACTAGAAACTTGCTCATCTGTAAGATATTGAAGACCCATACTGTTAGAATTTGCCAAAGAAACTCCTGAAAAAACCACGTCTGTTGTGGCTGATATCAACAATCAAAAACAAAACCTGTCTCCTTCCCTGATAAATAAGAATGGTGAGGTAATCGAAATTACTCAAAACCTATTTTAACCATGATTGATGGTAAAGTGGCACAAGTTTTAACTGAAACTCGTTCAAGCGCTTCTTATACAGTTTGTGGTGCTACTCCTTTGCAAATGAATAACTTAGAGGCAGTTAGGACACGAGATGTGAACGAAAATTCATTTCAATACGGACTGTCAATACTAAATACTTGGATTAGGAGTATGGAGATGATCTTACACATTTCCTATAACTTGTCTTTTGAAAAGTGGTCAGCTACTAAACGAGAAAAAAAAAAAAAGATGAAATGAAAAAACTGGTGCAAAAGCGGTTTAGGGAAGAAATAGGACTGCATGTCGATAAACCTCGACAAGGCACTGGAAATAGTAATGACGGAAACACAGCTCGGACATTTTTTCAGAATTACTCTTGCTCTGCATACATTACAGGAGTAGACGTAGAACTTATAAAACGAATGTACATAATACTACAAACTATGTCATCTGGAATGGCTATTGATTCAAAAAAGGTCGGTGAATACACATAATACAGCCCAACTGTCCGTAAATAATTATAACTGGTATTATGTCTTCCTCCGTGCATAAAATACTTATTCACGGCGAAAAAACCATTGAGTACTATACTATTTTACCTATCGGACAATTGTCCGAAGACGCGCAAGAATCCCGAAATAAGGATTACAATAAAAATTGACTTCATCATTCTAGAAAGTGTTCAAGAGCGGCTACCAATGAAGACGTGTTCCATATCTTATTGTACACTTCTGATCCATATATATCAAGTTTGGGAAATAACTCAGTAACAATATCGAAAGAACTTTTAGATGAAGCCAAGGCCCTTCTTGCTGTCAATAAAAATCTGTAGGAGCTTGCTGAATTGTGTACATATTTTGTTTTCTCGTTTGGTACTATGTATATTCCGTTTTATGTAAATTAAACAAACATATTTTGTATGTTTTTCTTAAAAACTGCATGTATTTTTTTAAGTTTAATTTATTAACAAACAGATTTTTTTTTTTTTAATTTTCAAAATAAAAATTATTTCATTTAAACTTTATACATCCAAGTATATGTGTGCAAAATTACAGCTCATTTAGTTTTGAAACAACTGAGATACGGAGTTTTGAGACGAAACATACGCGATTTTCCCACTGTGCGACGGTCTATAAAGTTTTTGTACCTATTTTGATAGCTAAAATTAACAAGCCTGCTCTATCATAGCTGCCTCTCATAATAGATGTAGAATCGAGTCCCGCAGTACTAAGGAGCTACTTCTCAACGATATTGCCATAAGCCAACAGGTTCGTCGTTCCCATAGGGATCTGTCGACATGTTATATAGATTATAAGAAGGCCCATGACTCGGTACATACATGGCTCATGAGGGTGCTGGAGTTGTATAAAATAGATTTAACCGCTCTCGTACTGTTAACGTACCCGGGCCGACCGAAACCATACACTCTGCGCACCTTCCTGATGTCGTGTATGAGGCAGTGGAGTATGGTCCTTCGCTATCCAGGATGCTGACATATCCAGAGGCATAGAAAGCCGAGACACTGCTGACCACCAAGCGGATGCATCAGCCACGGTCATCGGTGATGAGACTGTATATCCCGCGGAAGTGCGGAGGTCGTGGCTCCTTAAATGCTAAGACCCTGTAGAACCGTGAGGTTTGTAGTTTCAGTGAATAATTCCTAGAAGCCGACGAGGGAAATATGTATATCAGGATCTCCTTAATAAAAATCTGGAACAACTTATATCCTATCTGGACACATGCAAAGAGGCATGGAACATCATCAAACAAAGATCGAAAGTGGACAAGAAAGACTTGTATTACACTCTTATGGAGAATCTCGAAGACTCATCCTATCAATGGAACGCGGTCGGACAATAACCAAAGCAAGAAAGGGGATGCACCGAGATGTGATTTCCGTGGACTTTGTTGATATAGCGGTACCGCATGACGAGAACCTCGTGAAAGCTAAGAAACATAAGCGGATTAAGATAATCTTGACCTGGCTCGCTAGGTTGTGTACATGTGGGATGTGGACTCAGCAGTAATTGTAGCGATATAGTTGTGATGGCCAATGCCATAATAGCCAAGAGCCTCGACCAACACCTGAAGAGGCTCTCGTCTCTAAGTCAGAATGGTGCGAAATATTTGAAAAGATCATTAAAATGACAATCCACATTGCTTTCATACTTGGACGAATCGTCATTTTTACAGGATAGTAATTATTGGCGCTTTTTTTTGGACAATATACTCGTATTACCTGAACAATTAGACATTAAAATCTGTGCGCAAGAATCTTGAACACGTTGAGTAGCTAAATAGAATTTCTCGCATTGCTGGGTCAACATTGTTTTATACGTCAAATTCTTTATAATCCAGGAAACTGCGGACAGCGTTCCTATAGTTGATAAATCCTGTAAAAAAATAACATGTGAACGCTAAAAGGGAGGTATAGTCAACCGAAGTGTAACGGTTATCGCAGACATTACTGCTCGAGCATGCTAGCGCGAAATCAAATTATATAATTCTCACAATTTTCAACTTTATTCCGGTTGTATTATGTTTCATTGTTAATTAATCTTGTTGCTCCGTCTACACTGACCCTAAAGTTGAAAGTATAATATTAAAATTCAACGTCAGCCACCGACTACTGATGGTGACGTCTGACTGTGAGTGAGCTTAAGGTTTGGTTTGATTAGTCTTTTAAAATATAATGTTAATAATAGATACACAAAATGATACTTACTACGTCATTAACCCATTAACGCCCAAAATGAAACTACACATAAAAATTATAATCACTCGTTATTTATTGCTTGAATGTAGACTAAATATGAGGTATAAAAAGTATTTTCAGTTTTTTTTTTTTTTTTTTAGGAACTGTAGGTGTGTACTTGACCGGGTACAGTGGGCGAATCAGGCATGAAATTTTCCAAAGCATGGTCGTTCCACACATAGTGTTTTGGCACATATCTCACAGCGCCAACGAACGCGATTGTGGCAAATAACACATCGTAATGGGTTTTCGATGCGTTGCGGGTTGTGTCCGTTATTTTTCTGCACAAGGCCAGGTACCGTGGATGACGTAGCACGACTTTTCGTCTTATTTGGGCGAAGGTATGCTCTAACAATCGTACGTCTGAATAGCAATTGATCCATGTAGGTTGTATCTGTAGTTTTGCTGATCAAGACATGCAGCCGCCAAGCATTTGAAATCGCCATATCTAAAAGGTAGGTAAAGATTACCCACCACCATTTTTTTCCTTTTATGGCTACTCGATAAAGACTAATCGATTGATCCATCTGGTCTACTCCACCCATTCCTCTGTTATAATTAACAAACAATCTTGGAATATTTACATCCAACTTTTGTTTCTGTATAGTACACCACCTTTTCACCTTCCCCAGTGGTTCTACAGCATCAAAATTTGATCCCATCGTGACCACGTTGTTGTCTTTCCAGCGCACGATTGTGATTTCGTTTTTGGTATCGAAACGATAGTCTCCGCCCTTGGTTTCTTTTTCATTGTTTTTACACCAGTTACAGGACATCTTTTTGTTCTATTTTCTCGTACTGTTCCTGTGGCTCTGTACCCTAAGAGTCGCAAGTCGTGAAGTAACTGATAGTTGGTAAAAAAATTATCAAAGTATACGATGTGTTCTTTTGGGACTATCGGCATCTTTGCTAATAGGGATTTAACCACTCTCGAGCCCAGCGGGTCTGTAGACACTTCTGTAGATTTACCGCAATATATGTCGAAAGTGTAGCAGTAGCCATCTGAACTTGTTGCAGCCCAATTCCGATAGCCAAATCGTACAGGTTTTCCCATTATGTATTGCTTAGCGGGATGCCGGCCAAAGTATTTTATCATAGACTCATCTATCGATAAGTTTTCGTGAAATACTCCCCACTGGCAAGAGTTTTTTTGTATAAGATCGCACAGCGGTCTCATCTTGAACATTTTATCATTTGAACCTTCCTTTAGAGAATTGTCGACAAAATGTAGGTTCCGTTTGATGTCCAAAAACCTATTGCGTGACATGCAATTGGCGATCAATGGAATTCCGAGATCTTCATCCAAACTCCAATAGGCACGTTCGGAAGGCAGTTCATGATATCCAGTAAAACCTAAAATGGCCAGAAAAGTTCTCAATTCGGGCTTATCAATTTCAAAATTGTGTCTATTATGTTGCCCAGCATACTTCATGCTATTTTCCACAACCAAACTTATAACATTATCATCAAATATCTTCTCAAATAACATCATAGGGCTACAGTCTTTCAAAGATTCAACGAGGGCTTCTTGTCGTCGTTGAATGATATCAGTTACGTCATGGGTCAAGCTGTATATGGGTAAAGATTTTCTCATACAGGCTCGTTAGAATCTTGCATTCTAGGACGCTTTGCAGGTCGTGAGTGAGTGGACAATGCCTCATTATCACTATCATCCCAGTCCGAAACATCATGATCAGGATGCAGTGGAACTACCTCAACTGTACCTGGTACGTCTCTCGGGAAAGTTGTAGAAGTCAAGTCATCTTCATTACCTTCTTCTTCATCACTAACAATAGCTGGATCTGGAGGCAATAAAAATATGTCGTACTGCGCATCATCATTTTCATCAGCTACTATAGATTCCAGGGCTTCTTCAAGTCTCGCATAGTTATTTTGACTCGTAAAAACACGACGGTCAGTCATTGTAGTGTCTTTGAATACACCTGGTAAATAAAATAAAAAATTACACAAACGCCCATTGTACACCAACAGGTACAGCACAGAAAAATTATGTTTATTGCACTTTTATCCAAACGATTTGTTATTTCAACAATATAATATGTCAGTAGAAAGCCTTCTAACGCAAAACAGTAAAAAACAATCATGAATTTGTAATTATTTATGGTAAAAATACAAAAAAATATCTTACCTTACCAGCTTGGCTCACAACTCGTAAAACAAAGTGACATTTCGAACAATTATTTTCCCGCCACACAATTTTTTCTGTATTCCATAGACAGCTACAAGTACACAGATTAAAAATAACCAATCAATTCCGTAGTACCACAAATAAACAAAACGCAATCACGCACCGAATAGTTGTACACACGCGGGTACAGAGGGCGTTAATGGGTTAAATACGAAGCCAATCTTAAACGATTCGATTGATCCTTGGACGTAAATCAAAGCATGGGAGAATATTCCTATAATGTAGTAAAGTATCTGAAAATAAATAGTTAAATAAGATTTGAATTCAAATTCAAATTCATTTATTAGCTATCAAGGGTAATTACATAAAGTTGTTAAAAAAAAATTGAGCGTAGTTCAACCACATTACTCCTTGAGGCATGCAAATATCAAGCTTTGACTGTATCACAACATTATTTTACAATTACTTGCAACAATTATTTATAATTAATAACACAATTTTGGGTAATTTCACAGTGGCAAATAATAATTCATTCATGCCATGTACAATCAGTACATGGCATTGGTAAAAGGAATTATTATTTAATTATTATTGGTAAAAGGGATTGTACTTACAAATTGTTGATAACAATCCTTATGGGTGGCATAACAGTCTAATATATCAACGTAAGCTTTAAACGCGTTTTTGCTATCATTTATTCCGTATGTGTCTCTTAGGTTTTTAGAGTTTAATACCCAAATACTCCAGAGTACAACCTTATTTTCCAATAACTTAATTACTCGAACGGTATAAATTACATTAAATTCAGAAATAATCGTAACGTAGCAAAAATAATACGAACTGAAGGGTAAACGAGCCAGTATGCAAAAAGTAGTGAAAACAAAGACATGACCACTCAGAGCCACGATTACGATAATCCAATTCCATGCAATGAAGTTCTTTAAACTGGTTTCATTTTTGAGAACTCTGTGCAGATTTTGCAAAGTAAGAACAAATTTGGTAGACTTTTTGGTTTGAACTATGCCATTAATGAAATTCATAATAAATCCCAATGAATAATAGAAAGCGTCAAAGTCAGCTGTTACATACATTAAAGTAGTGGGCTTCATATTATCTTGGGAAAGATTCACCATAAACATGCTGTAAACGAATAAAAAAAATAATACTAGTGTTGCAACCATTGAAATAAAATTAGAGATGAAACCGTTAGGAGTTATACAACCATTTTTAATGCGATATTTAGGGCAGAACATATAATATTGCATCAGATTCAAAGGCATAAGCGTCGACTGCACATCTTTATCCACTGTATTTTTCATAAAAGTTTTTACACGTTCATGTCTAATATTTTGAAATGTCTTCATTTTTATTACGTTTCTGACGGTACTTCCTGATACGACAATCGACAGTTAATGTTTTAAACACGCTTATAAAACTCATTTTGATTATATTTGTCGAATGAATAATTAATTACTTTCATGAATTAAATGTTTCAGTCCGATTAACGTAATGCAGTCATTTCGTTAACAGGAAGTTAAATTCAAGAAAAAATTATAAATATCAATGTTGTATTCATTACTCATTACCTGTTGTTGAAAACGCAGGATTCTGATAAAACTATAGTACTATCGATCATAACCACACAATCAAACAAGTCATAGAAAAATACAACGAATACCAGAAGCCATTGTACATTGCCTTCATTGACTATTCCAAAGCCTTCGACAGTCTGAACCGCACATGTATCTGGTCTAGCCTAAGAGAACAAGTAGTGGAAAATACCTAATCGAACTAATAAAAACCATATGCTCGTATATATAGTAAGAGCAAAAACCGCATAAAACTGGAAACGAAAGGATAACCTTTTATTATAAATAGAGGCGTTAGACAAGGAGACCCTTTATTATTATTATTATTATTATTCATTTATTTCAGACAAATTCAAGTCCATAATTTTACACACACACATTCAAATTATTCATATCTATTTTAAATTAAACTGCCCAAAAACCCAAATAAAATTGTGATTAATTAAATTTAAATATTTAACAATTCATAAAAATTATAATTAATATTGTCAAAAAAATATTATAAAAATGTCAGAACCGTATATCAAATTAAATGTCAAATTGTAAAATGATAAAAAATGCAAAATATTAAAAATAACAATTATATAAATCGCAAACACAATAATAAATTACAAAAAATCTATGGTAGGTACCTATATCTTTACCTACCCCAAGCCTGATATACGGGTGCATGTAAGGCCTGCCAGTGCTGCATGAAAGGCCCATCCAACCTGTTGGCGACAACGGTAAGAAGACTGTTGCCGCTGCCCCGCACTCTACACGCTATCGAGGTCGCCCTCTTGCGCAAGCTGGCATAAAAACAGTCAATGCGGACGCTCGCGAACATTCCCGATGCGCTGCAGAAGCGAGGCAGCCGCAGCAGCGCCCTTAGCGCGTTATTATATTGAACGCGGAGAGCGCTGTAAGATTTCTGCAAATATGACACCCACAGACTACTCGTATAAAATGATGTGCAGTAGGCTCGAAACAAGGTGATTTTCACATCCATGGAGCTACGAGCAAACCTGCGGGCAATCATATTCGCCCTCACCGACAGCGCCCCCCTTTCTCGCTCAATATCAGCATCGTCCTTCAGGTCGGACGTCACAATATGGCCCAGATACTTAAAAGTATGTACCCGCTCCAAGGACACGCCACATAGTCTTACTGGTGGAACCTCCGCCAGACACTTAGAACCCGCATTAAAAACCATAAGCTCGCTCTTTTTGACGTTATATTTTAGGCCATGTGTATGAGCGTACGTTTCACAAATGCTTATTAGCTCTCTGAGTCTCTTTATGTCCCAAGCTGTTTAATGCTGTGCTTGAACGTATTTTTAGACAAATAGACTGGAAAAAATACGGTCTTAGCATCAACGGTAGCTGCCTAAACGATCTGAGATTCGCAGACGATATTATAATAATAATATTAAAAACAATCCGAAAACAAACCTGAAACCCCATTTATTCCAAAAAAGAGCAAAATACACCAATAGACATAAATCAAAAACTGCCGAACAGGAGGTGACATCAGCTACCGGTACCCAGCCCCACTGTGAGCGCTGTGACGACACCGGCCGCGGTAGTTGCGTCGAGCTCGAGCGACGAGTATTTCTCTCCACCCACGACGCCACCACCTGCTCGTCGTCGGGGAGGACGCCGGCCGCCGGACGGTTTAGGACCTCGAGGCCCACCGGCCTCTGATAGGGTCCCAGCTCCCGACGGAAGTGTGCAGCGCATGAGATGGACATGCTCCATCAATGAAAACGTCATGCGCTCATACTACGGGGCTACAGAGGGGGGAAACAATCTGACCGCGTACCGTGTTCGGATGCTCTCTCTTTTTCAGGTGCTTGAGCCAACTGTCAACGTTTCGGCACAACGACTGTCGGATCAGGTGCGGGTCATCCAGCGTAATCATATGTTGGATGACACTGTACTTGATCGCCTGCGAAATGGAATGCAGAGTAGCCATGTCATCACTCCCCCGCCGCAGAGTGATATAGTGCCACCACAAGACACAAGATATCAAGCTGACGAGAGGAATGATGACAGGGCTACAAACGTAAGTACCCAATGCAACGAGGAATTGAGGAGTGCTTTGGAGGGTGCGATTCGGGAATATCGAACCATGTCGCCCAAACTTAGACCACGCTTACCTCGTTTGTCCATGCATAACAAAAACAGGGCGCTGGTAGCGGTTCTGGATTCGCAGCTATCAAACTATATTGATAACTGCGAAGACCTCACCGATACACATTCGATTCTGTACTGCGCGGCTATAGCGGCATGTCGTGTAGCTCACGTCAAATTTGCAAATGACTCGAAGAGCTACACGACCGAAACCAGCCGTACCAGATTGGCAGTGCAGGATTGAGCGCCGTATTGGTGGGGCCAGAGCCCTCATCGGCAAACTAATCTGCTTCAGGGAGGGCAATACTCGCCCTAGAGTGATGCGCTTTGTGAGGCGGGCGTTTTTAGGGACTGATATCAGCCCCCAGGACTATATGGCCCGTGTCACAGAGCGCATCGACTTCCTGAAGCAGAAAGTGTATGCATGGGCGAACCGTATTCGTAGGTATAAGCGGCGAGTGGAACGATACACTCAGAATCGCACCTTCCAGAGTGATGAAAGGTGGGTTTATAGGGCTTGGGAGCGACCTTACCAAGGTGTGGCTGACACGCGTCTGCCGGATGATGTTGCCATGTGCTCTTTCTGGCGCAGCATCTGGTCGGTGCCTGTCAGTCACACCGAAGGTGATTGGACTCGGGAAGTCGAGCGAGCCTGCGATCCAATACCAGAAATGGGGGCTATAACCTTCTGCCCCCAAGATGTAGCACGTGCAGTCCGTCCGTTGCCGAACTGGAAATCCCCAGGGCCGGACGGGCTGCACAACTTCTGGATTAAATGGTTCACAAGATCGCACGCTCGCTTGGCGGCTCAGTACCAGACTGCTTTGGAGTCTGGATCGCTACCCCAGTTTCTAACGACAGGAGTTACCCACCTGCTCCATAAATCAGGTAGCACCGCGGAACCCAAAAATTATAGGCCGATCACGTGTTTACCGACGGTCTATAAAGTTCTTACATCCATTTTGAGAGCTAAAATTAACAAACATATAGACACCAACGTCATCATGTCTGCCTCTCAAAATGGATGTAGGAAGGGGTCCCGCGGTACTAAGGAGCTACTCCTCATTGATATGGTCATTAGCCAGCAGGTTCGCCGTTCCCGAAAGGATCTGTCGACATGCTGGATAGATTATAAGAAGGCCTATGACTCGGTGCCACATACATGGCTCATGAGGGTGCTGGAGTTGTATAAAGTAGATGCAACTCTGCGCACCTTCCTGATGTCATGTATGGGGCAGTGGAGGACGGTCCTTTGCTATCCAGGATGTCGAAATATCCAGAGGAATAGCGAGCCGATAAGGGTCAAGCGAGGCATATTTCAGGGCGATAGTTTGAGTCCGCTCTGGTTCTGTTTAGCCCTGAATCCTCTAAGCACACTGCTGGAGGATTCAGGTCTAGGCTATCGGCTGAGGAGAGGTGGTCAGGTTATATCTCACCTCCTCTACACGGATGACCTTAAACTCTTTGCCCCCAACAATTTGCAACTGATGGAGCTACTGAAAGTAACTGAAACTTTCAGTAGCGCCATCAGGATGGAATTTGGTGTGGACAAATGTGCGGTCATGCATGTAAAGCGAGGGGAGATTGTGGAATCCGTGGGAACGGAACTCTCGGATTCCATAAATCTTAGAGCCCTCTCCGCATCCGAAACCTATAAGTATTTGGGTATGTCGGAAGCGTTGGGCATCAATGTTACTGACATGAAGCAATTATTGAAGGAGCGCTTCTTTGGCCGCCTGAAGAAAGTATTCAATAGTTTTCTATCAGGCGGAAATAAGGTGCGCGCCTTCAATGGTTGGGTCATTCCGGTTTTGATGTACTCTTTCGGCATACTCAAATGGACTCAGACCGAACTCGAAGCCCTGGATAGGAGGGTCCGTACGCAGCTGACTGCATATCGAATGCACCACCCACGGTCATCGGTAATGAGACTGTATATCCCGCGAAAGTGTGGAGGTCGAGGTTTTTTAAACGCTAAGACCCTCCACAATCGCGAGATATGCAGTCTCAGGGAATATTTCCTGGAAGCCGACGTGGGGATGCATCGAGATGTGGTCGCGGTGGACGAGAACCTCACCCCGCTCTCCATGGCTAAAGAGAACTGGCGCAAGCCGTTCTTGAGTAGTGCTTGACACTAACGATCGCAAGGAGGTATGGCAAAGTAAGGAGCTTCACGGACGCTTTTTCGGGGCCCTACATGGACCCGATGTAGATTTTCTAGCGTCCGTAGCCTGGCTGCGTTTTGGTGACCTCTTTGGGGAAACCGAAGGTTTTGTCTGTGCAATTATGGACGAAGTTATCATGACGAACAACTACCGTAGATTTATTGTGAAAGACGGCACGGTTGACATCTGTCGGGCATGCCACCGTCCGGGAGAATCAATTCGACACATTATCTCCGGCTGTTCTTGTCTAGCTAACGAAGAGTACTTGCATAGACACAACCTTGTAGCCAGGATTATCCATCAGCAACTTGCTCTGAAATACAATCTTGTGGAATCGGAAGTGCCGTACTACAGGTATGTGCCCGACCCAGTTCTCGAAAATGGAAATATCACATTGTACTGGGATCGATCCATCATCACTGACAGGACTATTGTTGCCAATAAACCTGATATAGTGGTGGTGGATCGAGTAGAGCGGCGCACAGTGATAATTGACATAACGGTCCCGCATGACGGGAACCTCGTGAAAGCTGAGAAAGATAAACAAATCAAGTATCTTGACTTGGCTCACGAGGTTGTCGACATGTGGGATGTGGACTCAGCGATCATTGTGCCGATAGTCGTATCAGCCAATGGCTTAGTTGCCAAGAGCCTCGACCAACACCTAAGGAGGCTCTCGTTGGGCAGCTGGATCAAGGGCTTGATTCAGAAAGCGGTACTTCTGGACACGGCTCGCATTGTCAGGAGGTTCCTCTCTCTGGAGCCCTGACCGCCGGTAGCTTGGACCCTGTTCCCGATACCGGTGAGCTACTATTTTTTATATTTTTAAATGTGTTAATATTTTTTATATTGTAATATTTAAAAATGTAATTTGTAAGTATTTAAATGAAATAAAGGAAATAATAATAATAATAATTTCATTTATTGCGGATCATACATAAAAATTACATATAATCCATATAGTATTAGTAACAAAGACTTAGAAACTATGTTAGTAAAACTTACAAACTAACCTAACACAACTAATACCTACGTGGCTCAACACATGTTGGCACGTGCCTCCGCATCCAGTGCCTAATAAAGGGACTGTCCACCTTGTCGGCCAATGTTTTTAGGATGCTGTTGGGGCTTCCGCGCAGCCTACCCATAATTGACGCCGCCCGCTTTCTCATTATGGCGTGAAAATCGTCAACACGGGCTTCCGCGAACATCTGTGAAGCGCTGCAGAAGCGCGGAAGCCCCATCAACATCCTAAATCCATTATTATACTGAACGCGTAGGACGTTGTAAGCCCTCTGCGTATACTTCACCCACAAGCTGCACGTGTAGAAGGTTTGGCAGTAGGCCTTAAATAAATACACCTTAACATCCAAGATTCCAAAATTTTTCTGAGAATAATTTTGAGCTATATTATCCATCTTAATCTGATCTTTGTGATTTTGACAATATTTTTACCTACTTTTAAACCTGTTCTTACTACATTTCATATTTACATAACTATTTCCTGACCTTGGCATACCATTTAATTTCCATTGCTGAAATTTATCCCGGGCCTCCCTGTGTGCATGCTTAACATACTTATTCCAGCCATACACATGTCTACCCTTCCCGACCCAACGCGACTCCCGACCACGCATTGCCGCATCTTGTAGTGCCTTGATTGTTTGTTTGTTTATTATCCTGTTAGAAGAAAATCCCAAGAAATTAGAACTCATGGTAAAACCCTAATAACTAAAAGCTGAGAAGTAGGGCTAGAAATGAATGCGAGCAAAAAAGCAAAGGTGATGACTAACTCCCCAGACAGAAGTTTATGGAAGCAGGTTAGAATATGTGAGTGAATATATTTACCTAAGGCAAATTATCTCCCCCAATGACTCAATGTCTAAGGAAGTCTATAAAAGAAAAAACCTGCCTGTGGATGGAAAAAATACTGGTCTCTGAAGGAAATAATGAAGAGTAAAGACTTAAGCATGCATATCAAGAGGAAAACTTTCAACACTTGCATTCTTCGCTGCATAACATATGGCTGCGAAACTTGGTCGCTCGCTGACAATCATAGAGCGAAACTAGCTAAATGCCAAAGGGCGATGGAAAGAAGCATGTTAGCAGTAAAACTAAAGGACAAAATCAGAAACGCAGACTTATGAAGAAAAACTAAGGTGACAGACCATTTCACACAGAGGTATGAGGAACAGGGTGTAAAGTTTACTCATCCCCCATAGAAAAGGGAGGATCCTCCAACCAGACGGGTGTCGTGTCTGGCGGGCAACTGCCCAGAGGTTGAAGTTGGGAGATTGTGTATATGTTCATCGCGCTGTAAACTCTAATTGCGCGATGCAGGACTTGAGTGACGTCAGGATGTTGTGTGACGTCAGGTCTTTGATGTGTAGTTCGCATGTGGCGATTGTAGATGCCACAGTGTAATATGATTGTTATTAATACAATATTTGGGACAAAACATCATATATTGCATAAGATTAAAAGGCAAAAGCATAGACTGCAGATCCGCGTCCACCGTAACGTTAGAAATAACATTCACAGGACATTTTTGTCTCATTAAATTTCGAAATATTTCCATTTTTTATAAGTTTCTAAGCTGCCTAGATATGAGTGGTACAACAATAAATGATATAAGTATTATCTGCGAACATCAAAAACTCAATATGAAAAAACACATGACAAGCAACATATTTTACTTTAATGAATTCGTCTTCTGACAGTCCTA
Source organism: Agrochola macilenta (assembly GCA_916701695.1). Taxonomy (NCBI): domain Eukaryota; kingdom Metazoa; phylum Arthropoda; class Insecta; order Lepidoptera; family Noctuidae; genus Agrochola; species Agrochola macilenta. The sequence continues at coordinate 2,919,379 of OU753572.1, read as the reverse complement.
TTTACGTCAAATATTGACTTTTGATTGTGTCGAGTGTCTAAACAGGTGGCAATCGCTTTCAAAGCGTTTCATATTTCTACAGCACCTTTCAACAGTATTAAAAATTAAATAAATTAAATAATCTTTATTTTGGATAAGCAACATCCATAACCTTAATGATAAAAGCTTTTCGGTAGCCTGTCAATCAAAAACCTATTGGATTGACATCCAGACTTTTCCATTATCATTAACGCTGACAAAATGTCACTTTGTATAATTATGTTTGGTATATTGCGCACTATGCGGCCAGATATAAGATTAGAGAGAGAGGGAGATTGTCTTGGTCTAGTTAGTGAATATGATAAATATTATTTAACTGACCGAGCAAGCGAAGCGTCACTGCTTCAAGTCTGGCAAAATTTGCTTTCGTGTGTCAGTTCGTTGGTACTCCTCTACAGGTCGTATTTTACAATCGATCTGGGCGAAACTTGGTATGCAGGTTTTACGAATTTTTTTTGTCGTCTTCGTCGGTGATTTTTGATTGGAGGGGGAATTCCTACAAAAATGGGCAAAAAGGGGGGCTACTGCCTTATGAGATCCGATTTCGATGGTTATTTTTTTTCATAAAAATTTGGTGAAATTCTGATGAGGATCTTCGGCGTGATGAGCAGAATAGCTCCTCAAAATGTAGTAAATTGCTTCCTTTTAGATTTGTACCAGTGGAGTCGGCCTTTTACCTACTAGATAAGGATTGATGGAGCACCTGGGACTACCTTCTCATCACAAAACTAGAGAATTCTGAAAATAATTTTCTGAGTTATCTAATACTTTTTACAATAAAGTCACTAGATGGCGCTGCTGTGCACCGCTAGATCGCGCTGTCGTTGTCACTCGTCAATGGTTAGGTCCCGTCGATAATTTTTTGTAACTGATTTTTGTTAAGAGTAAAGTAGCTTCAAAAGTAAAGTCTCGTGTTTAACAGTGTTTTTATTTAAAAGAGTGTCCGTGTAGTTTCTTGCCCGTTCTTCTCCATAGGTACCTGTTACGCTTTCGAATGGGCAACTAGCTTCATATTATATTGCTGACTGACCGATTCCTTGACAATTCAAAAGTGCCTGTAAATAAATAAATAAATGCTTTGAGTTTGAGTTCGACAGAATTTTAAACAGACATGGTTATTTTCACTTCAAAATTTCTTTAAAACGGGATATTTACCGTGTTAAAAACAAAAACATGGTAAATGTGCCGTTTTAAATAACTTTAGTGGTACATGAATTGTTGCAAAAGTTTTTACTCGCGAGGTGTACTGTTCGCAGAACTACTAGTTTACCTTTACTGTTAGGTTTACAAACTTACTATAGATAAGTATATGCTTTATGAATGTATGTATTTATTGTGTATGTAAATGGTACACCACTGACTACCTGCAGTATTGTCACTCCTTCTTACTTTAATACATCCAAAGGTTGTCTGCAAAAGATCGCTTTTAGCGATAAGACCGCCCATTGTGTCACCCTATGTAAAATGTCTACATATATATCTGTATTTTTTTTGTTGTACATAATAAAGAATATTCTATTCTATTCTACTTACTTGTTAGTCCCGTGGGGTCTGTGCCCCAGACCGGACCCCAGAGTTTATTTATGAAAAAGAAACAAAATAAGTACACATATTTATATTTTATATAGGAACTTTACGTACATCATCTTAACATTACAAAAATATAAGGCTTCTAGAAAACAACATAATATAAATTCAATATTGAAATATTCTTATCAATTAATTGGTACAATACATGAATCACAAAGTGCGGTGTTCATCATACATAAATTTGTCGCATTTACCACACTTGGTTTTCGTTTTTCTATCATTATACCTCGCACACAAAAGTAAGTGTAATTAAAATTGTGTTTTTTTTTATGTAAACTTATTTAACAATGTTTATACTACACTATTAGTCGCGCGGGGTCCGTTGGACTCCAAACACCTCCGTGCAGCCCGTGTAGTCAACGCTGCGGCTAGCGGACAGCGTTCCGCGAATGGAAGGGCGTGCGAGTCAGGAAGCTACGGGAACTCCCGTGGGGTCTAATGTACCCAATGCGACTTATTAAAGGTATACCACAAAAGATTTTTGTATCCCGTTTTAAATAACTTTTGTAGTGAAAATAATCATATCAGTTTAAAATCCTATAATTAATATACCTATCAAATTTATTAAAAAAAAGCCCGACTGCGTTTGTAGGTTACTAATAAAAATAATCAAATTTGCTCAGGTAAGTAGTACTTAGTCTAAGAAAGTTTAAAGCTGGCGGGCGGGACGGAGTCGGTTGGCAGGGTAACAGCAGTACCACTTATTTTATGAATTCCCGGGGTTACATTTTTATATGCAATTCTGATCTGAGAATTCGTAGGGAATGACCTCCAAGACTTTTCCTCTTGGAACGGCCGTGATAGTTCGACAGAAATGGTGCTGTCAAACTATCACACCCGTTCCAAGAGGAAAAGTCTTTTATTGAACTAAAAAGTACTAAAGAAAACTTACGTAAACATAGAACTTTAATGTTTTCTTAAAAGCTTGAGGCGTGAACGTCGTTCTTTCATAGCCTCAAGCTTTTAAGAAAATATTAAAGTTCTATGTTTACGTAAGTTTTCTTTAGTCCTTTTTAGTAAAAAAGCTTGTTTAAAAAGAGTATTTTACTTATATTTTATTTTAGCATTAGAATTTCATTAAATATGTCATGTGTGAATCCTGAAACAAGACTTGTCGAGAAATTTTGTTCATACCTAACTAGCATTTCGCTTGTGGTTTCGTCAGCATAGATTTCGTATTTTTTCCTAAAAATTTCAACACCCCCTCTTTTAAAGGTAGGTTGGGAAAATTCAGCTAAAACTCTTTAAATTTTCAACATATCAAACTGTCATGTTTACCAAATTCTCTTTTATTCTATGGATAGATTAATAAAAAGGTACTTACAAAGTGCTGATAACAAATTTTGTGGATGTCACATATCACTCTAGTATATCAACGTATGCTTGAAACATATTTTTGCTAACTTCGTACATATCTCCCGTTTCTTGAGCTTTCACACTCCATAGGTAACTTTATTTTCCAAAAAGTTAGCAGTTAGGTAGTTTTAGACATGCAGTGATAGCCTAGTGGTATGACCGTCGGACTGCCAAGTCATAGGTCTCGAGTTCGAAACAAGACACGCAAGACTTATCGGATTCATGTGCGTATTGTATAATTATCACTTGCTTCAAAAACGGTGAAGGAAAACATCGTGAGGAAGCCTGAGAGATATTTCTAGACGGCACACATGTGAAGCCAAGTCGAGGCCCATGGGCGGCTTTGTAACTCTGACACCTGGTTAGTCACTAACCACACGAAAAGAAGTATGTCGTAAATTGGTTAAAATGCACTCCGAATTGTTTCAACGTCTTGGAGACACAGTTACGTTTGACACAAGATACCCTGATAGACTAATTATTCCTTCAACGAAAAGCCACTTATATCACAAAAGTACCTTTCCAATGGTTATAAGGATATATAATAAATTAGCAAAATCATAAAGGGAAATGCCAATCAATCGTTTTAAAACAGCGTTATTCAAATAGCTTGTAGAAAAATCATTATATTCTGTGAATGAGTACCTAAACGTTAAAGATTCACACTAATATTTTACTATTATAATTTGACAAATGATTGACATTCTTATTTCTGACGATGTTATAGGACGTTGTTCCAATGTTATTAGGTTCATTCAATAAAATTAATGTAATTTTGCATGCAATTTTTTTTTTTTTTTGCGAATTGTATAAGAAACTGTTAAAAAACCCGACCATCTGTAAAATACAACAATATTCTTGCAAATAAATTTCATTTCATTTCATTTAAAATTTCTCCGTTAATACGGAAAAATTTCATTTTTAATAGCTTCCTAGCACAGAGTAATGGTTAATTTATGCACACCGCACATCAAATCCATATTGAGTATGTAATATAATTCATAGATGGAATCAGTAATTTCTTTAAGTGTATTTGACGAAAGATTAATGTAAAATGTACTAAAAAAAAGTGGCTGGAAATAGTATTGTAATTATATTTTTCCTACTTAGAATGTTTAATGTTTAGGAATGCTCTCGAAGAAAAAATCAATAATAATAAATACTGTATACTGATTCAAGCCTAGACTACAAAACTGCAAACTGTAGTAATACAACAGTATAGTTAGTAAGAAGACTCATCAGACTCAATTGTAACGCAGCGTCTACGTAGAACAGGCCACACACACGTATTTTGCTGAATGATGCTCGATGCAAGCGCAGTACGTTCTTGCATAACTTTTTCTCTTCATCTGTCAATCAATATTTATAATTTTTAATGCATTTTACTAAAATGGTATTAGTCGACAGTTGAATCTGAATTTGAGTAAAATCGGGATGTGAATGATGACAATGATGACGATAATGATGAATGTGTATGTATACATTTGAAGAATGACTTTATAATTCACAATCATATGATTATATATTTAAGATTATGAATTAAATTACCTGAACTGTTTGACTTCAAAATGATCGCGCAAGAATCTTGAATACTTTGAACAGCTAAGTAAAATTTCTCGGATTGCTGGTTCAGTAACGTCTGCCATATCAAGTCCTTTATCACCCATACTAATAAGGGAAGCGTCGAGAATGTTGCGTCATCCTAAAAAAAAAACTACTCTTTTGGTGCTACGAAAAAAACAATCGGCTTTAAGAAAAACACTGCGAAGTGCAAAATAACTATGTGCATTTTTTTGGCAGCCGGTTGTTTTTTCAGTCGTATTATAACATAAACAAAATGGACGAAGTAGATAAGATACTGCAGCATTCCGCTGTCAAGCGAACCTTTTTATTTGCGAAGAAGGCTTTCGAAAAGTCGGTTTTGTTTTTTGATGGAAGGATGATTCGAAGCATTGGTGTCGTGGCAAGCAGAGATAGTTGTTGAATTTATATTTTTTCTGATATAACACTATTATTTCAGACATTTGGACGTATTAATCCTGCTAAATCGTTATCGTTTTTATTAATTTCATAATAGTCTCATTTGTGTTTTTTCGTATATCCAGGAAGAACTACATTATTTATTTCGTGAGTATTCCAGTTTGTAATCCACCCCCCACGTAATATTGCCTTTCTAACCGGGTCTAAAATAGTATTTGTTCTGGATCCGTACAGAAAAGGCCTCGTTGAGGCCCCTGGCTTACCCGTCTCCAGCCGTGACTGTAGCCAGGGAGGTGCGCAGTCCGCCGCCATATCCATCCGCGCGTTGTCCCAATACCACGTCTCCGCGTGATTCCTCCAGCCATCCAGAAATAGCAGCGACGACGACGCGTCGGACGCTGTTCCTACACACTACAGGCAACACCTACAGCATCCTCATTTGCCATCTATACTTAATTTTTTTTTAAATCTCGTTGTATGTTTTACGTATAACCATAATTTGTCTATTAGTTCAAGTCCTAATTTAAACAGTGATTAGGCCTGCCTATCTTATTAAGTAGCACAACGGTTCTTCGCGTCAAATACCCGTTCGTGATTTTTTTTCCTTTACGCAAACGAGCTCTCAGCCCTGGCCAGCGCTAGTTCCCCTCGCTCAGCGATAGTCACAGAAAAATTACGTTACCCGATGAACCTGACGTTCTATAAGAATACCTGCCTTTTTTATTAAAATCGCCACGACCCCTAAAATAACATTTTTTTTTTTTTTACATAGCTGATTTTTAATTTTGTTTCTTTCTCAAACCAATTAATTTTATTATACTTTGTGACTTCAATCTTTCTGTGTTTCATTATTCGTTCTTCATCATCCTGGGTTCGATCCCCAGTGATTATTTAATATATTGTGGCGTTATATATATTTTATATCGCTAAAATACGTATTATTGAAGATAATTAAAAAACCACTCAACAGAATATCACCAAATTTATATAAAGATTCCAATAAAAAATCATCAAAATCGGTCGATGTGGTACAAAATTATCGGTTTGCATAGATTAAGGAAAAGATTCCAATGAATTGCGAAACTTCCTCCCTTTTCTGATTTTTTTTAAATTCTTCTCCTTTTTTTGTAGTTTAAAAATACGTGGTGCCTTCACAATAGTGCCTTTAATAAGCGTCGCCTTAATTCAGATTAGTACAGTGGAAGGCTAATGTCGAAGATGATGAAAAAACTTTTTCAGGACCAGCGGCAGCGATTCAAACCACGTAAATTAATAATACTCAAAATTATAAAGTTGACACTAAATCATGGTTCTTACCATCTCAACAAATAAAAGTTCATTTTTCCATGTTTCAATTACCATGTTTAAGTAAACAAGAGAGTGGATTAACACTGTTATAATGTGGTAAAGTATCTGAAAGAGACAAAATATATATATGAAATAGTAATTACTTTTCTAATATTAAGCTCATGCCAGCCTTTTTCAAAAGTAGCATACTCCAAAAAACGGTAGGGGTAGAGTCAACACACAGTTAAAGTACAACGTCGCATCGCAAAACCGGTTACGAGTACGTTACCCGAAGATTTACTTACGCCCAAACCCAATAACCTATCAATCACCAGGTTTGGCATATTGAAGATAGAAAAACCTATGTATCTATGGTTTTTACGTCCCAATAATTTGTCAGAGAATATGGAATCTTACGGAATTGTGGGACGACATTCAATGACAGATAGAATTATACTGTCTACCATCAATAGCGATCTATCTATCTATGAACGATCTATCTATCTATAAATGGTCTGTCTATCTTTAAACAGTCTATCTATCTATAAACGATCGATCTATCTTTAAACTATATATCTATCTATAAACGATCTATATATCTATAAACGATCGATCTATCTATAAACGGTCGATCTCTCTCTATACGATCAAACTATCTACAAACGATCTATACAGGGAGGCAGGGACATCGACGCGAAGCCGGCTACCGGAACCGGCTTCGCGACGATGTCCCTGACACCCCGTATATCTATAAACGATCTATCTTTATATAAACGATCTATCTGTCTATAAACGATCTATCTATCTATCTATAAAACCTCTCCTTTGTGTGTATTATTACTTATTTAGAACGAGAATTTTATTTTTATACTACATAGTAGCGCCCGCGGTCCTCATTAATCATGATCCCGTGGGAATATTGGGATAAAAAGTATTCTGTCCTAACCCAAGTCACGGTCTACCCATGTGCTAATCCATTCCATCCAAATTAGTTCAGCCGTTTTTCACGTGAAAATATAACAAACATACAAACTCGCTTTCGCATTTATAATTAGTTATAGATGTTAGTTAGGATGAAAACAACTCTAACGTTCGAAACTCATATTAGGGATATGCATTCAGTCAAAAAAGTATCGGGAATGGATGATTTGTATATGGTTCCAAATTTTTTTTTTTTGTTTTTTTTGTTGTTGTTAGATTGGCACAACTGTTTTCCATTTTGACGCGGAGTTTGAGTTGCATCTGTCATTTAGATTAAATATAGTGCTGTTTTTAGTTAGGTTTAACTAGTGTGTATTGCGAATTTCATAATGGACAAAAACATCGAACAAAGAGTTTGTCTTAAATTTTGCATCGCCAATGGAATTTCGCGTTCGAAATCACTGAATGTTACAGAAGGCTTACAGTGAATCGACTTTATCAAAAACACGTGCTTATGAGTGGTACAAAGCGCTCAAAAGCGGTCGAGATATGCTGGAAGATTTGCCTCGCCATGGTAGGCCATCAACGTCTTCAACTGAACTTAACATCGCAAAAGTGAAGGAAAAAGTGAAAGTGACTGAAAATCCTCATTCAAGTTTGAGAGAGATAGCTGCTGAACTTTATGTGTCTCACGAGTCGATCCGCATCATTTTAAATAATCACTTGGGTAAGAAACATGTTGCCGCTCGGCTAGTCCCAAAAGACCTGAATTTTCTCTAAAAACTCAATCGCATAAGAGTCGCTGAAGACATGGTAGAACGAGTCAATTCCGACCCAACATTCATGAAACGCATTGTTACTGGTGACGAGACGTGGGTTTACGAATTTGATATGCAAACTAGTCAACAAGCTTTGGACTGGCGCCTTCCAACTGAACCGAAACCGAATTAAAAAGAATTCGCGGCGAGAACTAAACTCAATTCCGGAAAAAGCGTTTAAATAATATTTTGATGATTGGATTATTCGTTGGCGTAAATGTATCATTTCTGAAGTAGCATACTTTGAAGGCGATAAAATAAATTTGGATGATTAACTAACATTTTGTGTATTGTCGATCTTTTCCCGGTACTTTTTTGACAGAGTAGTATGTGGGTGTTACTTACAAGTTGCTGGAAACAATCTTTAGAAATATTATAGCACTCTAATATATAAACGTAAGCTTGAAACATTTTCTCACAATAACTTTGTATGTGAGTTTCCTCAATATTTTTAGAATTTAAAGCTTGAATATTCCATAGAGCGACTTTATCTTCCAATAATTTAATGACTCGCATGGCATAAATTACATTAAAATTCATAAAAATCAAAAGATACATACAATATATTAGATATATAGGTAAATGTAGCCTTATGAAGAAGTAAGTGTAAAGAAATATATAACCAAATTGAAACGATATTATTATAATCCAATTCCAAATAATGAAACGTTTATAGGAACTTTCATTGTTGAGAAATGTATGCACTTGTTGAAAAGTAAGGACAAACTTGATATTTTTTTTACAGTGAATTATCCCAAACACTAAATTCAAAGTGAATCCGGCACAGTAAAAGATACAGTCAAAATAATCCATAATTTTTATGAAAAACGGACACCCAGGACAATCAGAGTATGAAAATAATAGAATAACATGGTATACGAATGAAGATATGAATAGTATTGTTCCAATTATTGAAATGAAGTTAGAAATTAAAGTATTTGGAGTTATTAAATGATTTTTAATGCGATATTTAGGACTAAGCATAAAATGTTGCATCAGATTCAAAGGCAGAAACATTGACTGAACTTCTTCGTCCACTAAATTGTTTAACACTAAATTCACAGGATAGTTTTTTCTGATATTAAAGAACATCTCAATTTTTTTTAACATTATTTATGTAGCTCCCAAGACTCAACTGATAGGTACTAAATTATATTAAAATAACTCACAAATCCATTACGATAATTCGAGACAGGTTAATCAATAAGTATTAATTACTTAAAATGTCTTTGACTAAGCATACATACTTAATGTAGAAGGATATCCATTATAAACTACCAGACACTTGGTAACAAACCATTACATAAGCTCTAAATAATAAAAACGGGTGTATAAAGACGCTTAACTATGCCAAGAGTCAATATACATACTTCTCATCATTGTGATATTTTTTCGTACTGAACCATGGTAACCTTCTGGTTATGGAGATACTGAAGCTAAAAATTCCCATTTCCTTTTCCGTTTCTTAACCGAAGGAGGATTTTCTCAATTCTTCTTTTTTTTGTTTTATTAAATTTCCATCGATATTTTCGTCAATTGTGGACCGAATTTGAAAATTAATTCTATTCTAAACAGAAGTAAACGCTTGAATGTATGATTCATATTTCGAGTATTCCACAGTCGCGATAAGGTTCAAATTCGCTATTACTCAAGCGGGTTCAACTAATGTTAGAAACATACTGTTCAAAATTATGAGAGGTCAGTGCCTATGCTGGACTTATATATTTTGACTAGCATTTTGCCCGCGTATTCGATCTCGTGGATTTCGTATTTTAATCAATTTCAAAAAAAGAGAAGGGTATATATGCGTCTGTACATATTTTTTGTAAATATATAATTATCGATATTTTCGTCAACAGTGGACGGATTAAAAAAAATATGTTTGTTAGAGGAAGCTTGCGCAATGGCCCCGTAAAATTTTATTAACTTTGCTTCGGTTGTTTCTGAGTTAGCTTCATTTAGGTATACGTATTTTTGCCACTTTGTGTATGTTAAATGACAAATAATTTTTATTTCTGTAAGTAGGTTTGTACAAAACACTTTTACACGTCAATCATAATCAATCACTAGATGAGGTCGGCGTTTCCTATCTGACTAGACTCAGAGGTCACAGTCTCTTTTAAAGGTATTACTAAAGGTAGCTAGGTAGTACTGAAATACGAGTAGGTCTATAATTTGTGGGGTCTGATGTACTACCTGATTTAAACAAAGATATTATTTTTCATAAGGTCAGGAAACTCCCCACAGTCGATACACTTATTATAGATAATAGCACTAGGTGCTACAATATCAATAATAGACTTAGAAACTTCTACAGAATTACATCACAGATCTGCAGTCTTTTTTACATTTAAAGTGTGAAAGGTTTTAATGCTGTCTCTACAGGTAATATGTTCAAAAATAAATTCCGAATCGCAAAAATTTACTTTTTCCTTTAGTAAAGACTCAGCCAAAGGCAATGAGTTTAGAGATTTAGTAGTTGAAATGGGAATATTCGAAAATAAATTTTCAAAGGCCGCTGCGACTTGTGAATCTGATTTTATGATGTTGTCATTAATAGATAGGCTGTAGTCAATATTTCGGTTACCAGACCTTCCCGTTTCACTATTTAATAATATTCCAAGTCGTTTTAATTACATTACTACTGTTTTTAATCTTCGAACTCAAATAACGGGACTTGACCATACAACAAACTTTTTTTAAATAATTTGAAATAATTTCTAACATATAAATTAAATTCAGTCGTGTTTACATAAGTCATTTCATTGTACAGCTCATAAAGCCGTGTTCTACTTTTATGAATACCTATGGTAGCCCAATCACTGAAAGATGCGTTACTATTAACCGAGATAATCTTGGGAATAAAGGTGGAATTAAATTGTTTACAGTACTCGTAAATATTAAAAAAATCATCATAGATGATTAGGATCAGCATGAATTGACAAAAGTGGTAATTTATTCATTAGTTTAACTTTGAAAGCTTCCAAGCGACTTGCAGTTTTGGGGTTAACAGTGATATCCTTTTAAGCCACTTAGTTGTTTTGGTTTGGGATAGTAATCTTCTACCCGCAATGATCGGAATCTAGTAAATTTATAATTTATTTGTGGCTTGATATAACATCTGTCTGAATGTTGGTCATGTTATAATAACTTCCTATCACTTATACACTTATTTACATAGCAAGTAGTGGTATACAGTGGTAATTTGTGTGGGGTATGAACGCGAAAAAAAAACTGCAAAGTTAAAAATTACTTTAATTTCGGAAGCCGGTAGCAAAGAACTAAAATAACTAAGGTATCTTTAAACTAAGGTCCTATCTTTAATGAATTGAATTCACCATGTTATCGTCATAAATCAAATTCATTTAAGTAATTCATTATTGATTTCGTCCATTCCAAAGTCATCATAATTTAATTAGATGTGGTTTATTAGCTTACCACTGAAACACTTGTGTTATATGAAGCCACAGTAATGGACGGTCAATAAAGAAATGAAAAAACTCCGTAATATTAAACAGAACTATCCAATTACTTTTGTTTTAAATAATACGCTGGACAAAGATGTACAGTCCATGTTTTTGCCTTTAAATCTGCTGCAAAATATTATGTTTTGTCCTAAATATCGCATAAAAAACAATGCTATATTTCCAAATAGTTTCTTCTCAATTTTTGTCTCAATGCTTGGAACACTAGTATTAACATTTTTAGTCATATATCGCACTTATAATTTGGTGTATCTATGCAAAAGTTTTCTCGAAAGTACTACTTTTACGAACATCGCTTCCTTATATGATGTCGTCTACAATTTTTTCGGGTTCAGTATGAATTTTGTGGTCGGGATAATTCAAACCAAAAAATGTGTCAAGTTTGTATTAACTTTTCAAAGAGTGCACAGGTTTTTAAATAATAAAACCAATTCTAGACGCTTCATCATTTGGAATTGGTATTTTGTCATCGTGGCTTTGTTCGCCTATCCTGCCGTTTTCACATATATTGGCATAAATCTCAGTACACCTCTCATTTATACGTGCATTAGTTACTTTTTGATGTTTTTCGATTTTAATATACTTTACTTCACTCGCGTCATTAAATTGTTGGAAAATAAAATTGATCAATGGCATATTCAAGCTTTAAATTCTCAAAATATTGAAGAACCACCGCAACAAAGCTATTGCTTAAAAATGTTTCAAGCTTACGTTGATATATTAGAGTGTTATGAAATGAATAAATGTTGTTTTCAACAATTCGTAAGTACCTCGTAGTAATCAAATTCATTTATTTATGCCGAAAGACGTTCACTGATAGACAAAAGCCTCCCCCAAGCACCGCCACTCCGACCAGTTCTGTGCTTCTCGCAACCAGCGGATTCCTGCGTCTCTCGCCAGATCATCGCTCCACCTTGTAAGAGCCCTTCCAACGCTACTTATCTTCCAGTACGCGGTCGCCACTCAAGAACCTTTTGGCCCCATCGACTATCTGCTCTGCGAGCAATGTGCCATGCCCACTGCCACTTAAGTTTGGCAATTCTTCAGGCTATGTCGGTTAGCTTGGTTCTCTTATGGATCTCTTCATTTCCCTTTCGATCACGTAAGGAAACTCCAAGCATCCCTCTCCATTGTCCTTTGGATCACTTTAGCCTTCTAACTCAATCAATAATAATCAAATTGAACTTTTGAAAATGATATCAACATTTTTAACTTTTTATTTTCCCCCGATACGGGAAAGAAAAAGAGGTAACTTATTTCATTTTATCGCTTTTCAGATACTTTATTACATTTTTGAAATATTTAGTCACAGTCTGATTTACTTTCAAATTTCAATACAAATATTGAAATACGGAAAGATGATTAATAGATGGGTAAGATTTTATTTTTTATTTTTTTATCCGACTACGGTGAAACAAAAACAAAGGGTTATGATTTTAGTTTTTAGAATCTTCGCTGCATTCGGTTTTCTTTCTCCATATCAAGCCATATTATATTTCTCACAATCTATCCATCGTTTTTTTTTTGTTTTTCTATACTGCTGGTCATCCGCATTTTATGTATAGTACTTAATTTTTAAATCAAAATGTTGGGGAGAAGTATCTCCAAGTACTTAGTGCAACACTTTTTTACTAAAACTGTGTAAGATTAAACCGTCTTATATTTATTTTATTACAGGATGACTCAATTATAATATCGCTGTACATATTCGTTTGGGTAATAAAGAATATGACGTGGCAAACAATGCTGAACAAGCAATGTGAGAAATTCTACATAGCTATTGAACGTATCCAAGATTCATGCGCGCTCATTCTGAAGTCAAATTACTCAGGTATTCACTATCATTACTTTATTCAGATCTTAGCCCAATTAAGGAGTGGTAAGTTTCTCCCAAAAATAAAACAAAATATAGACTTCAAAATCCACAGCACTGACGCATCAGCTAAACTTAGGGATAAAAAAGCAAGTGTTTACGTTTTCAAAATGTATTTTTACGAATTGACAGATGAGGAGAAAAAGCTGTGCAAAAACGTACTGCGCTTGCATCGAGCATCATTCAGCAAGATACGTGTGTGTGGCTTGTTCTACGTAGACGCTGCATTACAATTAAATCTGATAAGTCTTCTTGCTAACTATAGTATTGTGTTGCTACAGTTCGCATTTTTGTAAATTAAGTTTAAATAAATTGATTCCGTGAAAAGTATACCTATATTATGTAAATTTTCACTACTTCATGACTGCTGGCTGCTAATATGATTTGCGATGTATTGTAATTGTAAATATGAATTTAAATGATGAAGTTTACTTAAGTTTGTGTAAACTGCTTCAACTAAGCTTCAATTTATTCAGAAATCCATTTAATTAATAAAGTCAATATATAATATAAGGGCACTTATAAAACCGGCCAAGTGTGGACCACGCACAATGAAGGGTTCCGTAGTTGGGATGAATTTATCCCAAGAACAAACTTAACATTGTAGTTGAAAAACATGTTCCCCCATACAGTCCAACTGCAAATGTGAGTTTGTACACACAATATTGAGAAATTTACCATGTTATTTTAAGACCATAGATTTCTTAAAGGTTTTCCTGTAATCTATGAGTAAAGTACCATTCTCTGTATTTTATTTTAAATTTATAAAATTATATTTTAGAAGTATGAAATAAAAAATAAGATCCTCAAACAAGGCCTTTCATTTGATATGTCACACGATACAGTTTACAAAAGTTTAATTTTTTATTTTCTAATTTGCCCCCGAAAAGTGACCCTCATATTAGAAATTCATTTATTTATGTTACACGTTCGTATTTAGGCAAAATAATTTCAACTAAATTGGTCCAGTAGATTCGGAGCAAATTGGCTGTGACAGACGGACAGACAGACACACCAGATTCAGATTCATTTATTTGCAAAAACATGTGTAGATAATATACATGGTATGATGCTTATTATAGGTGTTACAGTTTTGTTTGGCTCAACACCTAAATAGGGATTATTTTGGATACTATAGTCCAATCTGCCTAGCCTTTTCCCAACTATGTTGGGGTCGGCTTCCAGTCTAACCAAATGCAGCTGAATACCAGTATTTTACATTGAGCGACTGCCTATCTGACCTCCACAACCCAGTAACTGGGTAATACGATACCCCTTGGTAAGACTGGTGTCAGACTTTCGGGCTTCTGACGACTCGTAACGACTGTCAAAGATCCACGAATGACAACCGGGACCAACGGCTTAACGTGCTTTCCGAGGCACGGAGGATTCTCGGTATGTAAAGATGGTCACCCATCCACTGACTAACCCTCGCAAGCGTAGCTTAACCTGATGGATCGACCAGTGCGGCTGTTGTTACTTAGCCACGAGCTCCTCGGATACCTCTTTGGATACTATAGTCCGTTCTTCAAATTTTTCAGTAAATTTAATCGTAAATTTAATGTTAATGACATTTTACTTTATTATAATTCTTCAAAAGAAAGACAACGTGCAAATGATTTTTAAGATTCAAGAAGCTTTCAGAGTCATCCATTACACGAACTACAATATATTTACTATTTGGAACTGGATTAGTTTTGCTGCAATTTGTTACGTTCTATATCTTGGCATCAATGTTTTCTAATATGCGCTACGCATTATTTTTGTATTCTTTGATTTATTTTGACGTGAACACAACTTATGGCATACATGTAATCTCTTTGATGAGAGATGGAGTGATTGCATGGATCTCTGAGGTCAAGCACTATAGTAAACTGATGCTGGAGCTAAGAGAAGACAAATATAATGATAACTTAAAAAAACGGACACATTAATCCTTTCCTTACTATTCCTTCAAATAAAAATAGAATTTGAAAAATATTGTGCTAATAACTATCTCTCGGTAAGATTTATGATTATGATAATATTTTATTCTACTTATATTTCACGAAGTGCATGTATGAACGCAATCACCATATAAAATAGTAAGTACAAGCTAATATAAAACAAAGAAGATGAGGGATAATACCTTGGTGTGAATTTTAATGTCAACCGTTTCGAGATTATTAATAAGCGTCTCAATATACATGCTAACAGTAATGACGTACGACATTTCTTACTAAAACAGAGGGCCTAGGCAGGTGACAATCTCAAAGCTTTTCGTCTTTTCGCCATGGGTGTCGTTTTCATAGTTTTCGAGGGTGGTAAATCCTATAATGACGTCAAAATGTAAATCCAAGATGGCGGCTGCGAATTTTTCGTCATGGGTGTCGGTTTTATAGTTTTCGAGGGTGGTAAAGCCAAAAAGTCAAAAAGATAGTGAGTTCAAAATCTGAATCCAAAATGGTAGCTTCGATTTTTTTTTCATCTTTCGTCATGCGTGTCGTTTTCATAGTATTCGATAAATTGAAAAAAAAAACCACCATCTTGGATTTACATTTTGACTGGATTTACCTTCCTCGAAAACTATGAAAAGGACACCAATGACGAAAACTTCGCAGCCGTCATCTTGGATTTTCACTTTACCCACCATCCGCCATCTTGGATCGTAATTGAAGCATTTTGTAAATCCGTGGCATATTTTCTAACCTTGACTTTTTTGCATGCGTCAACACTGAACCAACGGAACTTTTTTTTCCTAATCGTCAACAGTGTTAGCGACAGGGGTATTACTGGTCGGGAATAATCAAAAAATCCCGTTCGTCCACACTGAACGAACGAAATTTTTTTTCCTGATCGCCAACTGTGTTGACGACAAGGTGTTACTGATCGGATATATTCGGAAAACATGCGAGCGCCCAGCTGGTAATGTTTGTGTGAATATATGTCGTGTTTAGCGGCCGAATAAATTACTATGAAACCTCATAACTGTCGTGTTATTTAAAAATGGAACGAACTTTTTACTTCAACACAATGGCAACCAAGGATGTAACTTATCAAAGATTTATTTAAAATAAATGAACACACAGGCGCGTGAAAAATTATCGTTATTCGACATCGATTCTGGAATTTATAATTAATTTAGTTTGTTTGAATTTCCGTGCATTACTTGAGAAAAGAAGTCTACAAGTCTTGGTCGCAACCAAGCTTTGATGGGCCGAGACGAAACTGAGGCACACATACATAAATATGTGCCCTCGGTGGACAGTGCAAGCACAGCACAGTTTTCATATCAATATGTCAGCATTTTACCTGCGCCAGAGAGGCCAATTTAGTACACAAATAGCATTCATACCGCGTGCACTCACCTATCATGCAATCATACTTTTATCAATCAGTAATCAGTGTATCAATCAGCACAACTCAAGGTGTAAGGTCCCTAAACCATACATCTTAATGGTCCTTCGAGCCGAATACGGGATCCAATCTTGTCGCGAACATAACAGTGGTTGTTCTTGTAAACACGACCTGTGGACGACAGTCAACGGTCTACCAACATCATCGAGCCATCGGCTTCTGGCATTATCCTAGAGGGTGAAGATGTTTCGACTGAGATACATTTTAAATCTGTTGGTCGGTGTAAGGTTTGGGGGGACGTTTTTTTCCATCGTCCTTTGAGTTTGAAAACTTGTTACACTCTGTTTTAGAAAGACTTAAGGAAATTCAATATTTCTTACGTTTTTACTAATACATTTTGATTTTGGCGGCCTTTCACCTTAGATAATATTAGAGTTTGAGAAGTTCTGAACTTAAAATTCTCTAATCAGAACCCACGTGTTACTAATTTTAAGAGATTTATTCTCTGATACAGTGGTAGCCAAGAGGCTCTCTAAGAATGTAAAGCAGCTGAACCGTGCGGCCTTCCACAAGATGTCTGCTGGTCGGGTCTTCACGATCGATGGACGCTTGCCACAGGAGTTTTCATACTTGGTGTTGGAGAACCTATTTGTTATTACAATTTGCCTTATTGTAATGGGCTGAGCAGACATAAAGTACCTTTTAAGACATTTTTTTATCAGGAAGCTGAAAAAAGTGTGAGTAAGAATTTATGAAAGAAATAAATAAATAAATCTGCCAGATTCAGACTTAAATGCATACGTTTCGTTTATTTTCACAATCCAAGAATACATGTTTATGGGGTGCATTAAAAAAACCTCTACTAGTGACTATATAAATAATGTGCAGTCAGGGAAATTAATTATTTGTCATATTGACATACTGCGTAAATTTTAAATAAAGCCATTTCATACAACTTTCAAAGAATAACAGCTGTTTTGATTTGAATATACAATTTAAGTTTATACTCAATTTGATACACAGGTGCTCGTGGTTAAGTAATAACAGCCGTCCGGGCCGATTTATCATGTTAAGCTACGCTTGCTAGGATTGGTCCGTGGATGGGTGACCATCTTTACATACCGAGTCTCCTCCGTGTCTCGGAAAGTACGTTAAGCCGTTGTCGCGTGTCGTGGATCTTTGACAGTCGTTACGGGTCGTCAGAAGCCCGAAAATGTGAAAACCAGTCTTACCGGGGGGTATCGTATTACCCAGTGACTGGTTTGTGGAGGTCAGATAGGCAGTCGCTCCATGTAAAACACTGGTATTCGGCTGCATCCAGTTATACTGGAAGCCGACTCCAACATAGTTGGGAAAAGGCTAGGCAGTTTGACTCAATTTGATAAACAATAAATTTTTCTGAATTTACAATGAGCCTGGTTAGCCAAACTAGCCAATATTTAGACAACGCTATAAACTTTTCATTGTGGTGCTGCTATAATGCCAACACGATTTTTCCAAGAACTTGTTTTTCAGAGGTGGATGAACCTACGTTTCATTAGTCCCATTTTATACGCAGCGAGCCTATTGGTGAGACCTGCAAACCTAGACATGTGGCAATCACTTTTAAAGCATTTCGTATTTCTACAACGACTTTCAACTAGCTTATGTCAATCCAATACAATTTTGACTTCACCAGCATCATTATCGCTGATAAAATACCACATTTTCTAGAACCTCTGCGCAGTAACCTAGATATTTTACAAAAAAGTTAACTGCAACAGAACAATAACGTAATTTGTGATAAGTCCCATCAAACGTATTGGTAGCGTAGCTTCTACATAGAACAGGCCACACGCAGTCATCTTACTGAACGATCGACTTGTCCGTAGCACTTTCTTGCAGAAATTTTCTTGAGTCTCTGTAAAAGAATCATGCAGTTCCAATTAATCATTTGTTTATGAATTAACGAATTTTATTGCGTAAACACTATACATTCTTATTTGTGACGATTCAAAAATATTATGTTTTCTGCTTTACTCGAAGCGCAAGATTCCCAGACCACACTTTGACTTTGCTAAGTAAAGTATACTTATAAAAATAAAGTTCATTTTCGTATGAAACGTGAACTTAGACTACTCAAGCAAAGTAGAGTATATTTTACTCGAGTACTCCAAGTTCCCTCTATAGATTTGCCTCAGTGCCTCAGTGCTTAGTTAGTTTCTCGAACGAAACATGAGCATGGTTAAAACATACAAGACGATTCCGCAAAAAATGTCGCTTATCCTTTTTTGGTGTTAGGCAACGCGCAACCGTTCGTTGCGCGTTGCCTGCGCGAAAATAATATAAGTCAATTCTGCCACCATATCGTAACTTTGATTTACCCGTTGAACGCCCTATACCTCACGTCAGTCCTTTAAAAATGTTAAGAAAGTCCAGAATTTGGAAGAAGCTATTGGTGACAAATAATTAGGTAATACGGTGAGCAGTAAACGACTGCCCATCCATGACGCGACTCAAAAGTTACGTTTTACAAAATCACAGATGAGTAGCAAGAATTTCACAGCATTAGTATTTCAATGGTGGTCCATACACGTCGTGTCGCATCATTTTTTTTTTGTGAATGGCATCTCGCAGGTCTACTTAGGAGGTGGTCCGCTGCTTCACCGGGCTATCCTGCGGCTGCCTAAATAAATAAGGCCTCCAACCAGGGCATAAAACATATAAACTAAACGACTACACGCTACGGGCAGCCCCTGTGGGGTACGGACTTCGGCTTATGGCGGCAGCAAGGCTACAGGCTCATTTGCATCGCGTACAGACCGCCATTGAAATATTTGTGGTGTGATTACGCTGACGATGGCTCTTGAGACTTTTGAAATTCCTAACGCTCTAGTAAAGATTTTCTAACTTACTTGGACAGCTTCGCTTTTTTATTTGCTGTATAGTCGCCATCTTGGCTTCCTCTATGGCTACATAGAATTTCTCACAACGCAAACTAAGTAATATCAGGAGCGTCATATTTTTGACTAGCCATACAAGCGTCAGAATGCTGAGAGAAAACTGAAAAAATATATGTTTTTAGATATTATTATGCTACTTACCTACAACATCAATCGACCAATTACGTAAAAAAAAGGTGCGTAAAGTCTATTATTCAAATCCATATCTCCAATAGATGTTATTTCCATTTAAATGAAAATCAACTTTTTTCTAGCGTAAATTAAGTTGATTTCAGAATGACTACTATTGAAAAAGTCGTACAATGTTTAAAGTTACGAACTGAACTTTATGTGTGGGATGAACGATGATCTTTATAAAGATGTTTTTCCAAAAAACCCGAATCGTGAACGCGTGAACCTACCTACACACTGCTTAGCCAAAAACGAAAGAACAAATCATTGTAAAAATGACCAATTTGGAATTATGACACCTTATGAGGCTTACAGCAGTTAAAGCGCGGTCACTGTCGGACTGCATTGAAAAGAAAGAGCAATTATCTATATACAAAAAAAAAATTGATTGAACTAAAAAAATAAAACACTATTACGGTAATATATTGCTTGTAGAATAATCTCACAAAAAATCAGAATGTGTTTTAAATATGATTTTTAATCGTTAAAACAAACTTTTAGAGGTCTCTTCGTGATTTTTTTCAATCGTATCAAATTAGTTGTATTATGTTTTCAATACACTATCTTACTAGCATACATATACCCTGAAGAATATCATAATATATATTTTTCTGATTACTTTTTTTGTAGAGGATCATATACTTTTAGGCATTATGAAACTTGCGTTTAGGCACATTTAGGTCCTGTACCTTTAGGTTACATTATTTCGAATAAGATCGTGTACCAAAGCGATCATTACGCGACACACGACCCCCGCGTTCATTTTGTTCCGCGACTTGACTAGAACGCCTCGTCGCGCCCGGTTTTCCGAACAAAGACCAGTCCGAAAAATAGTGCAGAATGAAGAATGAGTCGATATTGTTCAAATAAATGTACAATGTAATATTATTTACCCCATTCCGTTCGAACACTGCAAGAACTCCGAGCATTTCTAATATTGTCATGCAATAAAATATAGTACGGAAAAATGTATCGAACGTGTAGTATAAAATCTGAAAAAGAAAATAATTAGTATACTCTTTCTTGTCTAAACAAATATTATAAAAATAATAGAGTTGATTTTTTGTAAGTTTGTTTGTAACGCTTTCACGCTAAAAGGGCTGAACAGATTTGGATGAAATTTGGCACATGGGTAGACCATGATCTGGGTTAGGACATAGGATATATTTTTATCCCAATATTCCCACGGGATCGAGACTTATGCGGGTGAAACTGCAGGGTGCAGCTAGTACAGAATAAAATTTTAGGTCTGAACTAAATTCTTCGCTCCCGTTATAGTCATTAAAACCATAAATACAACACCTAACTTCGAATTTCACTGTTGAATTACTTAATATTAGATTACTTATAATATTATAATATAATATTATAAAGAGATAAAAGGAGACGGGGATTTCTGGGCCTGATTGTAATAAGTTGACGTATGGTTAAAAAAAAAGGTTATATTTTTCTATTACAAAATGTGAAATATCAGCCCATTTTACAATCTGGAAATTGAGAAATCCAAAAATTAAGTTATGGCTACGAACAAAATGGAATATCGATTAAATTATAATCGACTATCGTGACAGAGTTCATACTATTTAAAAGATGCTTTTACCAGATGATTAATTCAAATACATTAATTATTAGAATTAACGTATTAAAGAGTTTAAACAAATTAAATATCTATAAAGATAAATGTTAAAATCGATTCACGTTTGCTAATCGATTATTGTATTTTTAGTCTATGGTGACATGTCAGTCAGTCACTCGTTTCGTATCGTTTAGTGTTAGTGCGTGTGCGTTTTGAGTGTGTTTCCTCCCATAGTTTTATTGATATTTTCTTTGACCCCTGCTTTCTTTCTACGGACTTCTGATCTTGCTTCTTGTACGACCCTTGCTGCCATACCGGACACGGAGAGCCTCGCTTTTACGTTGGACTTGGACTTGTTTTTTTTGGATTCTACGACCAGCCTACCGATTGGATATTATCACAATGGATCGTTGTGTAAATTGTGGCATAGCGACTAGTCGCTGTAATACACTGGGTCATCGAGCTTTAGATGACGAAATGATATTAGCAGTGATTCGTCAATGGCGTGCACCACAATCTGTAAGTACTTACTCACCTCCTGTTTATTAGCTCACCAGGGTCTACCACGCTGGCTTGCAATCTTCACGATGTTTTCCTACACGATTACATTTACAAAATAATAAAGTATGAATAGGTAAACATTTAAAAATCATATGAAGATTTACATTACATTGAACTAAGACTACCACTACTACACTACTACTACTATTTTTTTATTGTAATAGATATTTGCACACCTATTCAGGTAGGATATGGTTTAAAGATCTTCTGTTCTATGTATCACCTCATGTACCCATATTCAACCAAATAAATGATTTGAATTTGAATTAAATAACTATCGGACAGAGTCGGTTGGTTTAAAAAAAAGTAATCATGTTAACTGATATTAAAAACTTTTTCCATTTTTCAGGTAAACAGCAGTGACCATGTTTGCCAAGCTTGCTGGGACTTGGCTCAAAGACCACCTCATGGTGAACCTAGACATCTTGGCCACCGTAGTGTTTGTCTCCGATGTGGACGTTCACTTGCATCTAGAGTCAGCCATTTACTTCACACCACCTCACCTCGCGAATTGAGAATTTATAATGTTATTCAAGAGTGGATTATACCTAGAGCTGTAAGTTGAATCAGTTTACATTTGTTTTATGTGCTTTTGTTGTAAGTCAAATTGAGTTTTTTAATACTTCAATGATTATGTACTGTTTGTTGCAGATAGAAGTACCTAGTCGCATATGCCATACTTGTTGGGTTGCTGCAGACAGAGCTGCTGTCCATATGGTCTCTGGCCCATCAACTTCTTCCCAAGCAAGCCCAATTGAAGAAATACAGCCACAGGAACAAGTTTTTCCTGCTGAACCTCCAGTTGAAGAAGTTAGAAGTATTCAGCCTGAACCTACTATTGTATTACCAGATTACATGAGGGCTGTTGAAACAGAAAGTAGGTGCTTTATTGAAGGATGCCTGAGAACAGAGAGGTACAGAGTTCCACTTTCTACTAGAAAGATGTTGCTCAGTCGGTATAAATATTATGTACCTGAGAATAATCGTCTATGTGATAGACATTTAGTTATAGAAGCATGGGATTTTCTTACCAGTTTGAGAAATAATTATGTACAGACTTTTACAGCAAAACATATCCAGGACATGATGTCCTTAAAAGAAGTTGTAGAATCAGGATTACTTCATTTTGAGAGTATAGATGATATGGAAGACCATGTTGTGCATACGTGACCTCTGAGTTTGTTTCGGCCTTTCTTCTCAGAGTAGTCAGATAGGAAACACCGACCTCACCTAGCTTATTTTTAATATTTTTTTATATGACGTGTAAAAGTGATTCCGATATCCTATTTACAGAATAAACAATTTCATTTCATTTCGTGGATAGGGTTAAACAAATCGCAGTTCCATCAAATGTTTAATGAGGTTCCTCAGTTATTAGAAATTCCTAGGGGGTCCCTAGCTTTAGCAGCATATTTAATTAAGCTTAGAACTGGGGATTCTGATGAGAGGTTGTCAACTTTATTAAAAGTGTCTAGGCGAACTCTAGAAAAGTGGTTACACCAAGTGAGAGATCTGCTGTATGAGTATTTTGTACCTAGACACCTAGGTTTAAATCATATAAATAGGCAAAACATAGTGCAAAGAAATCTGTTAATATCTAACACATTGTTTGGTAACTTTGAGGGAGTAGATAGGCCCATTGTAATATTTGATGGAACATATTGTTACATTGAAAAGAGTTCGAATTATTTATATCAAAAAAGAACATATAGCATGCACAAATATCGCAATCTTATGAAACCGTTTTTAATGGTATGTACCGATGGGCATATAATTGATGTGCTGGGCCCCTATCCAGCCACCACTTCAGGCGCTGATATAATGAAAAAGGAATTTTCAAATGAAAGACCATTACGGGAATACTTCCTTCAAGGTTATGCTTTTATACTGGATAGGGGCTTTCGTGATTCATTGCCCTTGTTGCACCAATGTGGATATAGTACATATGTGAGGGTGAGACACAGCTTTCCACTAGTGAAGCAAATAAATCGAGAGCAGTCACCATATGTCGTTGGGTAGTGGAGGTAGTAAACGGCAGAGAAAAAAAAAAAGAAAAAAAGAGATTTTAAATTATTACGGCAAAATTATTTTAACGTAGCTAGTAAAAGTTTCATGAAAGATTTTGAGGTGGCTGCTGCTCTTTTAAACAATTTTCACCCTCCTATTATTGATCGTGTAGATGCTGGGGAAATATTAGTAAAAATAAATATGAATACAGAAAATGAATTAGCTGAATTTATTGTAAGAAACCATTATAATAGGCGTAGGGCTGATTTTCAAACAATAACTGTACAAAATGATAACCTATATGATTTTCCCCAGCTTACCGATACTGAGCTAATACTAATATCACTAGGCACATATCAAATAAAGCAGGCACGTTCCTATTTTGGTGACCATGTAAGGGGCAATGATGGCTATGTGATAGAAGTGTGCAGGGAGGTCAGCAGCAGCCTACTTCGAGAGCTGTCAGCTACAAATACCTCATGGCTACTTAGGGGCCGCATTCATTCGAGACATATAAGTCGAAAAACGTATTTTGTTTAAATTTTAGTCGACAGCTCTCGCAGAGATAGGGAAGCAATAATAAAATATTATTGTAACTGCATCGTAGGCAAACGGACTGTAGGCTGCTGCGCCCATGTAATGTCAATAATATGGTACCTTAGTTGGGCTAGGTACCAAGATAATATTGTACCACCTGCACAATTTCTAGATGACATTCTAATTATAATTGAAGATGAATAAAATATACTAATTAATTAAAAACGATTTTTATTTTAATTATCATCTCCTTACCCATGATTTTTAATAGGTATTTGTGTTTCCTAATTTCCATCCACTCTACAAATATAATTAAGGCAAGTCAAAGTGCCGCTAGTGGCACTCTATTCCTATCGGATTAAGTGCCAGGGTCCGTTTAGGCACAAGAGAATGTAATGTTTTCGGAATTTGGTGTTTTACAGCGAACTAACCGTGTATACAGCCTTATACACGGTTACAGCCAGCCAATACAGCCTACCTTCTATAATTGTAACAGCATCCTATCTTTAAAAAAAACAACTACCTATCGCACAATGAGGTTATACATCGCACTTCAAAAATCAGCTGTTTTGTTACGTAACCTCACTTTAACAAAATCTCTTTTAACTCGGCTCTCAGATTGCTAAAATCCGCAAAATTTTCAGTGATGGTTTGATAATATAGTAGCTATTAATTGACACTAATTTCATCTCTTTACATCCAGGCCCAAGATTGTATGAAAGCGTATCCGTCTCCTTTGTTTGTTTGTATGTATGTGGTAATCCCCAAAACTACCAGTCGGATTTGAAAAATTATTTTTGAGTTGGATAACCCAATTCTTGAGGAAGGTTATACGCTCGCGGAACAAGTCGCGGGCAGAAGCTAATTATTTCATAAAATTATAACATTTGAGGCCAATTCTAATTTGGAGATGAGATGCTACTGATTTTAATTCTGTAAATACAAATACGTGTTACGGATGCGAATCATATTTTGACCAACATAAAACCTAACACTGGAATGCAAATTTAAAAAAATCGTAAGAGTATCTGAATTTCGTCGGCTGCCTTATCGCATCCTCATTAACGTGAGATGCCTCTAGCTAAATGGACCGACGACCTTAATTGGTAGCCACAGACAATAAACAGGTGCAGCAGCTTAGGAGAGACCTATGTCTTGCATTGGACTGAGGCAGCTAGAGTTGACTGACTGCCGTTATTAGCATCAATTCTCTATATTATTTTACTGTTCAAGTTCATTTAATATAACATTCAAATTAAATTAATTCAAACTTACCAATACTTGAAAAATAATTTTGTACAATTTGTAGGCTTTTAAAATATTGTTGTAGGTATCCAATAGTTTTACATAAGATTCATTGTGGTCCTGCTCATCATTCAGCTTCAAAATACGTATGATCCATCCATCAAGATATTTTGTTAACAATAATAAAACACGAATACCATAAACTAAATTCATATCAAATGTAATGAACATAAAGTCGGTAGTAAAATCTAACCAACTGGGGTCATCAATATTGAAATAAAAAGAAAAATATAAGAAATTAATACACAAAATAGCTAAAACTGAGATCCAATTCCAAATAATGAAACTACGAACACTGTTACTGAAATCGATGCTTCTGTGTATAATCTGAATCGTTACAATAAGCAAAATATTTTCATACTTGTGTACGATATTAAGAACAAAAAGCATTGAAACACCGAAATAATAGTAAATGACAAAAAGAACAGAAATCAGCATAGATATAATACGATATTTGCTTTGCAAAATATCCATCATAACGTTACTGATGTCACACCAACGCCGTATAGAGATTAATATGAAAAAACACACAAATAAAAAGGAAAGTAGAATTGTTTTCTTTCCATTTGGAGTAATTTTATAGTTTTTGACAGTATATTTTGAAGAAAAAAATAGAAGAAGAGAAGAATTTAAGGGATACATTATTTTTTGGACATCTTTTTCCAGCTCGTTGTTGAGGTACATTACTTCTCGGTACGACGCCATCTTATAAAATGATACCTCTTTAGCTTTCAATATTTTATTCAAAACTGGCACAGCGTGTTCAATGAAACCTAATATTGGGAATGAAGTCTACCTATTTGACCTTACATAACATATTTAAGTCTAATTTCAAGAAATTAAAAATCGATAAAAACAATTCTCATGAGTATAAATGTGCTGGCCGTATCACCCTTGAGGTTGATATTGTAAAATACAACACCTTTCTTTAATTTCTAGTTTATTGATGTTTATCAAACATGACGGAGACATTCTTATTAATATTAAAGCTTGCTTAATGAAGACAGCCAGAAGGATGAATACAATGATGTTCATAATAATAACTAACTAATAAGGCCAATACATCCACTGCTGATAAAAAATTGTTAAGGCTTCAAACCGCACCTGCGAAGAAGAGTATAAAAACCAATTTTGTTTGAATAAATTACAGTTTGAATTATTTAGAAGCCATTCAGTAAGAGCCCTCGATCAGTCATATGTCATATGTGTCAGACAGGCTGTCACAACAGTTCTTTATCAACACAAGAGTTACCATTTTATCCAATGGAATAATGTTTGTGGCACAATTACATAATTACAAAATGGAAATGTTACTTCTTCGATTATACCTTATTTATCAAAGTAACATTCTATCTAATAATAGGCAGGTACCGAGAAACAAAAACAAGATTCACACCAATGATATTATTTAATGGTACCAGGATTACAGAAATGCAAACTGCAACAGCACAACAGTGTAGTTAGTGAGAAGGGCCATCAGACGTAGTGGTAGACAAATATCTACATAGAAAAAGCCACATGTACTCATCTTGCTGAATGCCGCACGGTGCAGCCGTAGGATATTTTTGCATAACTTTCTTTGATCATCTGGAAACAGTTTATTGATTGAATACACTTACTACAAAGGATCAAATTAAACTAGTACCTACTTCTGCGAGCAGTAGACTTCGCGAGGACAAACTTTTTTCAACAATTAATATACCTACCACTAAAGTTATTTAAAACGGAATATTTGTTTTTTTTTTGTTTTTAAAAAGTTACCTATCATACGTTCGAAAAAGATTTGACCGAATTTCATTTCACCTAAAACTTTTCAACTATTATCGTTTCGTATTATTTTACTTCATCGAAGTCACGTCTGCCACTGTATCAGTTGACCTATTCATCAATTCGATTTTTTTTGTTACTCCGACGTTTCATTTGGTCGAAAAACTTTTTACCGAAGTTACACTTAGCCGAAGTTCCATTTGTTCGAAGTATTATGTTTCCGAACATTTATTATACCACTAGGTAAGGATGGGTGAAGGAAACAGGCAAACAGCATGCAAGCAGGCATGCAGCGTGCAAGCAGGCATGCAGCATGCAAGCAGGCATCCAGCATGCAAGCAAGCATGCAGCGTGCAAACAAGCATGCGGCATGCACGCAGGCGTGCAACATGCAGCAATCATAGTTTCTGTCACGGCTCCGGCGCTGCGGGGTTTAGGCGGCCCTATGCGAGCTTATCGTTGCAGATGGTTCTAACGCTCACCGCCGCGGCTGAGGCCGAAGCTGCGTAGGCGGGCCTTGAAACCATCTGCTCCTCAGCTCACGGGCCGCCCCACCCCTCCGCGCCTACGCGGGCTTAAATTACAATTTATATCTCTCAATAATACCTATGACACATGATACTTCGATGTTCAAAAAATATGTCAAATAATACATAAAGCAAAAAAGACGTCGGTCAATAGTTTTCGGTAAAATGAAATTCGAACAAAAACAATTCGGAAAAGTGATCGGTTCCCAATTAGATAATATACCTATTTAACTTAAAAAACCCGACTGCGGATGTAGATTACTAAAAAGCAATGGTGGCAAGGCGATAATTAAACAGAAATAAACTAATCCAGAACTAACCAACTACTATCTGTTAAACACGAGAACATACTTTTGAAGCTACTTAACACATAACAAAACTCAGTCACACAAAGAGTATAACGGGACCTAGCCATTTGGCGAGCGACAACAACAGTAGCGCCATCTAGTGACCTTATTGTAAAACTAACATTAATATTGGTTTTAAAGCTTCTTTATAGAGAATTCTGAAAATTATTTTCATAAAACTAGTTTTGTGATGAGAAGGTGGTGCCAGGTATTTCATCAATCCTTACCTAGTATTTAAAGGCCCAATTCCACTGGTACAAATCTAAAAGTGAGCAATTTACTGGATTTTGAGGTGCTCATCACGCCGAAGATCCTCATCAGATGTTTACCAAATTTTTATTAGACCAATTTAAAATTACTACCTTTCAAATAAAAAGAACCATTGAAATCGGATCTTATAAAGCGGAGATATCTGGTAACCTCCTTTTCGTCCCTTTTTGGAGGAAGTGGGGTACTTCCAATCAAAGATCCCCGACGACAATAAAAATCTATAAAGTCGTAAAACCTGTATGTCAAATTTCGTGCACATTGGTTGTAAAATACGACCTGTAGAGAAGTAGCAACAAACGAAATCAAATTTTGCCAGACTTGAAGCAGAGATGCTTCGCTCGCTCGGTCAATTAGCCGGTGAAACTTTACAAACCTATATATATATCTATCTATCTATTTTGCCCAGGAGTCTCGAATAATAAACTTGCTGGCTTCTACAAATACACTTAATAAATATTTTTATTTAAAATATAAAACTTATTTCACCTGTACATTCTGACACCAAAACGCATTCGCTTGAAATTTTTCCATGCCTGACAGCGTCATAGAATGCTTCAACTTGCAAGTTTAAAGTCAGCTGTATTATCGTGGTCTTTATCATACCCGAGTACAGGAACAACGACACGTAAGGAGTTTTAAGCTAGAAAAATATTTAATAATTATGAATATTAAATATTTGAGTTCCAAAAATTTTTTTTTTGTTGATATTCAAAGTTAAAGTGTTCTTATTTTTTTAGATAACTTTCTAGATAAATTACATTTGATTATTTTCTCGTTTCGTATTATATCCTGCTTTGCATCAAGTGTTTATATCGGTAAACTTAAAAAAAAAAACGGTCACATTACATACCAAAAACAAATTACGGAATTCAATCATGACTTGAACGTTAACCAAGCAGCGGAAGAAAGTCTCAATAGTTTGGTATAAAACCTGGAATATACAAATAATGAATATAAATAATTTATCAAAACTTAAATTTCTTCTGGTAACACAGATGTGATGACGTACACTTGTGATGCCCACGTGACCACTGTGTTTCAGAATGCCATACCTGGCGTAGTATATTATTATACCATGGACATAAGCATATTTGACTTTTACATCATCGTTATCGCTAATAGAATGACATTTTATCTTAGACTTAAAAGAATAAGATAATTGCGTTCAAAAAGACTTACCGGTTGCTGGAAAACCTCTTTAAATATCTTGTAGCATTTTAAAATGTCGACATAAACCTCAAACATTTTTCTGCTATGCACATCATTGTAGTCATTCTTCGGCAAATGCATTACTCTCATATTCCAAAGTTTAACTTTCTCAGACAATAATTTAATTAAGATACTGGCATAAATAAGATTACTATCAAGACTTATCAAAACCAATATATTGAAAACAATATGCCACGGAGTAATACTCATGAATAAAAATGTTATAATATAGTATGCAAAGATTAGTGAGACATGGATCCAACTTCTTATAACAGACCATTTAAAACAGTACTCATTGTTAATAAATCTATGCACTTTTTGAAAGGTTAAAACGAATGTGACCATGTCCTTTGTTTTACTGAAGTTGATGATAAAGTTCATTATGAATCCCGTAGAGTAGAAGATGAAATCATAGTAAGATGCGAAATACAAGAAAGAAATAGTGCCATATCGTCTCAAATTTGTATCTAGCGATATTTCCAATACTCGATAGATATAAGCTGAGATAAATACTATCGTTCCGCACAATAACATTAAATTATTGAAACAATTGTTCGGATATATGAAATTGTTCTTAATGCAATATTTTGGATTAAACACTAGTTTTTGCATCAGATTCAGGGGAAAAAACAAAGACTGCACGTCTTTATCGACTTTGTTCTTCAAAACGGTTTCAATGAAATTTTTTTTTTTAATTTGGCGACAGATTTTTCTTTTTATGGACCTCATTTTATAGCGATTTACCGAAAGCAAATGCTAGAAGTGAAATTAATTTTAAAATATGGAAAAGTACTTGCAATTTATTTAACTTTATCACACTTATCTAAATTGTGTTATTGCTTTTATAATTACATAAGCGCGTGACAGAATAAGAAATAATCATTAACGAAATTAACAGATAATATTGCTATGATATCTATTTCACTATAATTTTTTTTTTTTTGAATCTTCTTAGCCTTTTGGTGGAAATCTAAATGGCGTCAGCCGAGAATCCGGCTATGAGTTTGGCGCCATCAGTTCCTGTAATGTGTAGGCAACATGGCACGCAGGGCACGATATTAAGTGTCCCATGGTTTGTGAAACAGTACCTCATTTACACTCCGGTGGAGAAATCTACGAATCAATCTCCACCTAAACAGGTGGAGTTTGATTTGAGTATGATTGTGTGAATGGTTTTAATAGAAAAATAATACAAATAAATTCAAATAATTCTTTATTGATATAATAGGTTACAGAAACTTGTGTGAACCATCTGACTCCAGACATGGAGTCAGCCCTTCTCCCATTTTATTGGCTTAGATACTAATGTCAACATAGGAATAGAAAAACATATGTGCTACAAAATACAATTTTAAAAGAAGTAAAAACAAATAAAATAAAATACTATCTATACCAGAAATGAAAACTATGAAATACCACCAAAAATATAATTTATTCTTAAAGTATTATATCGTGCTGTGTGCGTGTGGGAGATGTGTACTTGTATGGGTAGGTTCCCGTTCGTGTTTGTGTATGAGTAGGTGTATAAAAGAAAGGTATGTTCTATGTATGTGTTCTTTTGTAGGATGAGATTAATTATTTATTATTTTCAGTTCTTTGCTTTAAATTTACATTCGATTAGTGTTAGTCGGATAAAAATTTAAGATTCTATTAGTTTTGTTGTATAAATATACAGAAAGAAAAGCGTTTTGTCGTCTTGAAAAAGCGGTGCGACATTTCACAGATTCAATTACCTACGTTCGGAGTTGTTCCCTTATTTCGAAATTTTTACTGAATCTTATGTGGTAGATTCCAAATTATTCAAACAAGTTTGTAGCGAAGCTAAGTGTCGATACTTAAGCTTATTTTTATTTTTTTAAGTCAAAATAAAATAAATATGACTTGGGAAATTATAAACAATGAGACTGGAAAAGACAGTAAGCGTAGTAAGTAGACTACAGCCTTAATGTTAACAATACAGTTATTGAAAAGGATTAAGAAGTTGCCACAGTTTTTGAAAATTTGTTTGCAGATATTCCAGTCTCAACCACTAAATCTTTAAATTCTTCACCCACTGTTGCCGAGTCCGAGAAAATGTTGATAATTGTAACCATGAATTTAATTTCGAGTATGTTAGCCTGGAAGCCGACCCCAACATAGTTGGGAAAAGGCTAGGCAGATTGATGTTGCATAATGTACATTATTTTGCATAACTACTATTGTATAGAATCAAGTTTTTCTAACTGAACAGACAGCTGTGCTGCTGGGGAGTTTGTTGCTTGGACTTCTTCCCAGCTAAGCACTAGGAAGTGGTGAAGGGCGGGCGTTTTTGGGGGACTGTCTTATGTAATTTTGACGTTCAAAAAGTCTGCTGATTCCCAGCCTATTTTGAATAAATGACTTTTGAGTTTGACTTTGTGTTTGACTTTGAGTTTGATATGCGTTTTTTTGTAATTATCTGGAAAAAAAAAAGTTGTCTTACTATAAATATCCGAC
Organism: Agrochola macilenta; assembly: GCA_916701695.1. Classification (NCBI taxonomy): domain Eukaryota; kingdom Metazoa; phylum Arthropoda; class Insecta; order Lepidoptera; family Noctuidae; genus Agrochola; species Agrochola macilenta. Next base: position 2,887,000 of record OU753572.1, on the reverse strand, counting down.
ACAACTCGTATAATGTCTTCGTGGGAAATCTGTATGGTTTGAATGACATTGTTTTTTAGCAAGGACCGTTGCGCTCTTTCCAATCGTAGAGATGCTTTTAACATGCACCTCCCCAAACCCCAATACAGTGACCAATAACCGATTGGGACAATGCATAATGAACTGAAAGGAGTAGATCGCTGTCAGCTACATTCCTCAGATTTATAAACACCTATGTAAGTTTCCTGACTCATTACGAAACCATCTCGATATGTTATGGTTGCCTGGATATTTTCTCGTCTAAGAGAACCCCAAAGGTGTCTGACCGTCTTAGATTTTCATTTTAGAGATGTACACGAGCACTGTTGAGTTAAGGGTGATTTGCATGTTTGAATCCGGACAGCCACATCGGGCTGTTTTATGCGAGTGTTAGTGAATTGGTAAAGGAAAGGTTTTTGATATGTTAAGTGTTAACAGATTATGCCTCATCCACACCCAGACTTTATTGAGCACTATATCCGCATTTTTATTTTTAACTACATCCCAAGTCTCTCGCTAAAATACCAAGGCTGTGTCATCGGCATAGGTAAATATTTTGCCTTTATTCAATGCCATTTGATATAAGTTATTGGGATTTCTCATAACCTTAACATGTAGTTTATCACGGTGTCGGATACACCGAACCAAACTAGGTGTAATCCATGGTTTTATGTTTTTTTCCGACCTGAAACATTACTAGACGTTGTGTTTGATTTTATTGCAGAAGTGAAGTTATCAGTAAAAATAATTGCAGCTTCTTCAGCATTACCTGAAGGGCAGACAAAAGAGAAATCCAAAGATTATTATTGTTTTATAGTTGCATTAAAATCTGTCTTAACAATAACATAATAAGTACACGCCTACACGATAAACTAACAAGAACCGAATCATGATCTGTAACTGTAGAGTCTCTTAGCAGTGACTGGCTGACTTATTTGTTTTGATCATGATGTAATCCATACAATTGCTTAATCTAGTTTGCAATGGATGCCTTGGGAGAAGACCCAGCTCTGCAGTGACATTTAAATAAGGTGAGGTGAACTATTTCTATCACTATTATCAGGCTATATTTACATCTCCAATAATAATAATAATATTCCATAAACCTTAGAGCCCTCTCCGCATTCGAAACCTATAAGTATTTGGGTATGTCGGAAGCGTTGGGCATCAATGTTACTGACATGAAGCAATCGTTGAAGGAGCGCTTCTTTGGCCGCCTAAAGAAAGTATTTAAAAGTCTTCTATCAGACGGAAACAAGGTGCGTGCCTTCAACGGTTGGGTCATGCCGGTTTTTATGTACTCTTTCGGCATACTCAAATGGACTCAGACCGAACTCGACGCCCTGTATAGGAGGCTCCGTTTGCTGATGACTGCATATCGAATGCATCACCCACTGTCATCGGTGATGAGACTGTATATCCCGCGAAAGTGTGGAGGTCGAAGCTTTTTAAATGCTAAGACCTTCCACAATCGCGAGATATGCAGTCTCAGGAAATATTTCCTAGAAGCCGACGTGGGGATGCATCGAGATGTGGTCGCGGTTGACAAGGGTCTCGCCCCGCTCTCCTTGGCTAAAGAGAACTGGAGCAAGCCTGAAGTGCTTGAAACTAGTGATCGCAGGGAGGTATGGCAGAGTAAGGAGCTTGACGGACGCTATTTCCGGGCCCTACATGGCTCCGATGTAGATTTGCTAGCGTCCGTAGCCTGGCTGCGTTTTGGTGACATCTTTGGGGAAACCGAAGGTTTTGTCTGTGCAATTATGGACGAAGTTATCATGACGAACAATTACCGGAGATTTATGGTGAAGGCCGGCACGGTTGACATCTGTCCTGGTGAATCCATCGGACACATTATCTCCGGCTGTTCACGTCTAGCTAACGAAGAGTACTTGCATAGACACAATCTTGTAGCCAGGATTATCCATCAACAACTTGCTCTAAAATACAACCTTGTGGAATCGGAAGTGCCGTACTACAGGTATGTGCCTGACCCAGTTCTCGAAAATGGAAATATAACATTGTACTGGGATCGATCCATCGTCACTAACAGAACTATTGCTGCCAATAAGCCTGATATAGTGGTGGTGGATCGAACAAAGCGGTGCACAATGATAGTTGATATAACAGTCCCGCATGACGGAAACCTCGTGAAAGCCGAGAAAGATACACAAATCAAGTATGTTGACTTAGCTCGCGAGGTTGTCGACATGTGGGATGTGGACTCAGCGATCATTGTGCCGATAGTCGTGACAGCCAATGGCCTAATAGCCAAGAGCCTCAACCTAATAATAATACCAATCATGTCATTTCGTTTAAAATAGGTTTTTATTTTTATTAATTTATTCATATTTTATATACTTAGATTATTTTTTTCTATTTGATGAATGTGAGAACACTGTAGGTTTAGTGGACTGTAGATTTACTGACCATCTTCTATCTTGTTAAGTACCTGGTACTTGTTGAAAGACCTACACTGTCCTCCCATACCTACTAATACCTACTGTTATTTAAAAATATTGTAAAAAACAATTATTTTTAAAAGAGTAACCGTGGAGTTTCTTGCCGGCTCTTCTCCATAGGAAACGACCAATTGGAACCGTGCACCTAGCTTCTGACGTTTCATAAGTGCCCATGTAGGTTTATGTGAAATAAAATATTTTGATTTTGATTTTTTATTTTATTTTGATTTTACACCTGAGGAGGCTCTCGTTGGGCCGCTGGATCAAGGGGCTTGATTCAGAAAGCAGTACTTCTGGACACGGCTCGCATTGTTAGGAGATTCCTCTCTCTGGAGCCCTGACCTTGGCCTTGACCTGTAGCTTGGACCCTGCTCCCGATATCGGTGGGCTACTATAATGTTTTTATATTCTTTTATTCCAATATTTAAAAATATAATTTATATGTATAAAATGAAATAAAGGAAATAATAATATTATTGCAATTAATTAGACGAAGTATGCTGTCAATCGAATTCAAAAAGTTGTCGATGCAATAATTTGACGGAGATCTGTACGTGGCAAAAAATGGTAATGTCGTTGTTAATTGTAAGTAACAACGAATTTGCTCCAAAAAAGCCAGGCTCCTCCACAGTACACTTGATATCACTGGTGACATAAATGACAAATCCATCATTTTGATTTAGACTTTTCTTGAACAAGTAGCATGAGTAATTGTCTAAAAGTGGCGGTGATTTGTGCTCACTCAAACAGCATGCAGTTAAAATGATTATGTCGGGTTTAAATGTAAGCCTAACAGAACAATCTAGCTGAACAATAAAAACATCCATATTTTTATAGATACTGCGAATATTTTGTGAGATTACAGTCAATGCTTTAGAAGTAGACTTGTTTAAATTGCCACATGTTTCCGGATCATATTTATTAGAAAAGAGAAAAAGACTAAAGAAACAATCGGTTTTATGACAGTCGATACGGTAAAAAAATAGGTGACCACTGAGATTGCATATATATTGTTTATATTATTGGTTTATTTTAACATCTGACAAGATTGTTAAAAGTGATGTCAAGACAAAACTTAATAAAAGCGGAGGTGAAATTGATTATTTCTTCATTCAATTCAATTATCTCTACCTAAAAGTTGCCCATACAACAGCTTTTGTTTCCATTAATACACTTTCGAGTTGTGACGTAGCAAAGACTTATTAAAATTAATAATAAACAAAACATTACTCAGGTTAACAAAATCATCCTTCAAATGACTGGCAGTCCAAGTTTTAATGTTCTAATACGCGCTCGTTCGGTTTTTAAAGTGAATTAAACATGAAGACACAGATCAACATAAACCCTTTTACCAACAATTTCTTGGACAAAAGTTTCCAAAACGTGCTCCTACCTTTTCGGTGCTTACATCATATGCTGTTCCTATCAAGGTTCTCCGTAAATTACAATTGTATACGGCCTCATCGTGCACCGTACTATATCGTGTCGCTCATTGGTACTCTTGGATTTATAATATTTCACATAGAAAATCTCTTGGCAAGGGAATTTGACGGAGTAGTCAATCCATTCCTCGTTGTCTTTATAAAGTTCAATGTCGTCGTTGTTGTGATTCCTTTCGTTTCCTTTTACATACTTAACATTATACAAAGAAAGGACCACGTTCGAATGATTTTGAACATTCAAAGAGCTTTTAGATTAATTCATTATAAGCACTACAAGAAGTCTATAATTAGAAACTGGAACGGAGTCGCACGGCATTGTATTTTCTATATTATTGGTGTGACACTAACTCGAAACTTTAAATTAGCAGTATATTTTTATTCTCTGATTTATCTCGATGTGAATTTGACTTATGGTGTTTCTGTAATTGCTTTGATAAGAGATGGAATGATTTCATGGATCTCTGAGGTCGAGTATTATAGTATTCTCAGCTTGGAGCTAGAAGACGTTAAATATGATGATAAATTAAAAAAGATTTTTCAAGCATACATAGATTTATTGGAAGCTTTTGATCTTTTCAAGAAAATATTTAAGTTTGCGGTAAGGGAATCTTTTTTTTTTGTGATGTATGTTGTAAAACTTCGTGGATGTGCCAATTTTGTACATAATAAATTTTTAAGTATTTCCTATGTATTTGATTTTCAGATTTTATTTCAAGCATTAGGCACATTTCTCTTAAGTATACTTTACCTTCAAACAGCAGTAGAACTATCAAAATCAAGGGAAACTCATTATGGAACGGTAAGCATTCTAATAATTTCGTGAAAATATCTATTGTCTCATTTTCCTGACCGGGAAGCCAAACGCTGCCAACCGAAGTCGCATTCAAATATAAAATATCATTAGGTATGTACCAAAAACACATTTTCGGAAAAAAATACTCATTTTCTGCCCAGCGTTTTCTCAACTATGAGAGCTGAATATTACAATTTTACATGGAGCGATTGCCTGTCTTCTTTACCCAGTCATTGCATGAAATAATAACCCTTGGTAAGACTGGTACCCAGACTTTTGGCCTTCTGACTACCCGGAACGACTGCCACAGATCTACGAATGATAGCCGGGACTAATCAATAGCTTCTGCGGCACGACAGGGTCCTGGTATAAAATGGTAAACCATCCACGGACCAACCGGGGCAAGCATAGTTTCAATCGAACCATACGGCTTCTGTTACTAAGCCACAAGCCCCTCTGCGTATGCCAAAACTACTGAGAATTTGTTTTTTCTTTGCAGTATGACATCGACACATTTGGAACGGTGACGGTTCTTTGGATGGTGAAGAATGTTAGTTTCGTCAGTATATTCTGTTTAAATTGCGAGAAATTCTACGTGTCTGTCTCTAAGGCAGACGCTGCTTGCAGTAGATTGCTAAGTTGTCTTCAAAGTAATGGTAAGACCAGAGGACCTAGACAAAGTGAAATTCTTTTAGCGATAACAATGGTGGAAAAGTCAATGTATGAAACTGACATAAATAAGATACCGAACATTTTACAATACGGCCAATTTAACTTGGCAGATTCGGACTTCGCGCAGAAGGCTGCGCAATAACATTTTTTAGGAACAAAATGGTGACAGAGGCCATTGTGCGTGAGAGAACATGCGCGAAAGTTAGTCTATGTTCAGACCTGCCAAGCTATGTCAGCCGTATTGTATGTACTGTTGAAAGTCTATGAAGCAATACGAAATATTTCGAAAGCGATTGCCACATATGCCTAGGCTCTCAGATCATTTAACTTAAGATAGGATAGGATCAGCATGGAGTTGTTTTCATCTTTATATTCTGTAGTCTTTTTACTTGTAGTGTTTTTTCTGGAGGCAAGATTTCGTAATTGTTTTTTGGGTTACGTAGGCGAATGGCAAAAACGTATCCCTTAGTATTTTGTTCTTCTTGTCTGTCCGTCAGTCTATCCGTATGCCAGTCAATTTAAAATAATAATACCAGCCTGTTGCTGTCCCACTGCAGGGCAAAGGTCTCTTCTCACACAGAAAAGGCACGAGCATTGATCACCACGCTTGCTCAAGATGGGTTGGCGATTTCAGACTCATATTAACTAATAAATCCAGGTTTCCTCACGATGTTTGCCTTCACCGATGTCAGTAATGTCCAAGATAAACTCAGAAAGTACATTTGAATTGAAAAAGTCACATTGGTACTTGCCCGGATTTGAATCCACAACCTCGTGCATGAGAGGCGAGGCCTTAACCACTGGGCCATCACGACAATATCCCAAATCCCAGTCAATTTACTGGAAGACTATTCGCACTGTATCGCGGAAATTTGGAGGTTGGGTTGCCACACCACATACGTGTTTAATTAAAGTGAGCTTTTATTTTTCTCAGAGCGGGACAGAGCAGGCTTAGAAACTATTTTTAATGTCCATAAAATCAATTTTTACGTTTGCGTTAATATTCATCCCGACTATTTTGTGCATGGTCCGACACGCACTTCCCGGTTTTTTGCTAACATGTTTTACTGTTGATTTTTTCCAAATTTGCCCCATATTTATCCTTTGTTTTTAAGAATTCTATAAAGACACAAACATCCGAAATTATGAATCTACGTTGGTTTTTCCTAATCCTTTTTTAAGTTCCTTGTTTTCTATTACAGTGGAAGCGAAAAAGCTTTGTAAGAACGTGCAGCGGCTGAACCGTGCAGCCTTCCACAAGATGACTGCTTGTCGGATGTTCACAATCGATGGACGTCTACCTCAGGGGTTCAATAATCTGATATTGGAGTACATATGTCTGACGCTTCAGTTTGCCATCATATCATGGATGAAATATAATAATTAAATATTAAAATAAAAAACCTTTATTTAAGGCAAGAAAGCAGTACGCAGTGTAAGGCAAGTGGCGACCATGCATTTTTTTTTTAATGTTAGAGACCTCAGCCTGAGGCATGCGTCACATGCGTGGCTTGCCATATGTGTAGGCTTATATATATATGTATTTTGATTTAAAATTATTAATTTATAGGTCTCACTCATTTAAAACTAAATTAAAAGCCTTCTTGTTAGGAAAATGTTTATATTCGGTATCAGAATGTATGTCAAATGATAAAAATAGTCACATAAAATAATACCAGTGAACAAATTTAAATTAAATTATCTTTTGACTTGAACACTATGCTCCTAGGACCTTGATAAAGTTGTACTCTTAATATTTAGACAATGAATTTGACATTATAGCTGCTATTAATTTGACATTATACCTGCTATTAATTTGACATTATACCTGCTATTAATTTGACATTATACCTGCTATTAATTTGACATTATAGCTGCTATTAATTTGACATTATAGCTGCTATTAATTTGACATTATAGCTGCTATTAATTTGACATTATAGCTGCTATTAATTTGACATTATACCTGCTATTAATTTGACATTATAGCTGCTATTAATTTGACATTATAGCTGCTATTAATTTGACATTATACCTGCTATTAATTTGACATTATAGCTGCTATTAATTTGACATTATAGCTGCTATTAATTTGACATTATACCTGCTATTAATTTGACATTATAGCTGCTATTAATTTGACATTATAGCTGCTATTAATTTGACATTATACCTGCTATTAATTTGACATTATAGCTGCTATTAATTTGACATTATAGCTGCTATTAATTTGACATTATACCTGCTATTAATTTGACATTATAGCTGCTATTAATTTGACATTATAGCTGCTATTAGTTTGACATTATAGCTGCTATTAATTTGACATTATACCTGCTATTAATTTGACATTATAGCTGCTATTAATTTGACATTATACCTGCTATTAATTTGACATTATAGCTGCTATTAATTTGACATTATACCTGCTATTAATTTGACATTATATGAAATGAACCTTTTTGGCGCAGCCGTGAGGCACACACATAATGCCAAAAGATTACTTCCACTTTTAGTTTGTTTGTATTTTGTGTTTCACGAACTGTGTCCAAATATTATTATTATTATTTCCTTTATTAACATTTTAACATATAAAATACATTTTTAAATATTTCTTAAAAACTATATAAAAAACATTTAAAAATATAAATAATAGTATTCCGCCGGTGTCGGGAGCAAGGTCCAAGCTACCGGTGGTTAGGGCTGCAGAGACAGGAACCTCCTCACAATGCGAGCCGTATCCAGGAGTACTGCCTTCTGAATCAGGCGCTTGATCCAACCGCCTAACGAGAGCCTCGAAAGATGTTGGTCGAGGCTTTCGGCCATCAGGCCATTGGCCGTTACGACAATCGGTACAATGATAGCCGAGCTCACATTCCACATGTCAACAACCTCGTGTGCTAAGTCGAGATATTTTATTTGTTTCTCTTTCTCAGCTTTCACGAGGTTCCCGTCATGTGGGATGGTAACATCGACTATCATTGCGTGGCGCGCTAATCGGTCTATCACCACTATATCAGGCTTATTGGCAACAATAGTCCTGTCAGTAATGATAGACCGATCCCAGTACAACGTGACATGGTCATTTTCGAGAACTGGGTCGGGCACATACTTGTAGTACGGTACCTCAGAGTCAACAAGTTTATATTTCAAAGCAAGTTGCTGGTGAATAATCCTGGCCACTTGGTTATGCCTGTGTAAGTACTCGCCGTTAGCCAGACGCGAACAACCAGAGATAATATGTCTGATGGACTCACCCGGACGATGGCATGCCCGACACACGTCAACCGTCCCGTCCTTCATAATATGTCTCCGGTAGTTATTCGTCAAGATAACTTCATCCATAATTGCACAGACAAAACCTTCAGTTTCCCCGAAAAGGTCACCGAAACGTAACCAGGATACGGACGCTAAGAAATCTACACCAGGCTCATGAAGAGCCCGATAGTAGCGCCCGTGAAGCTCATTGCTCTGCCATACCTCCTTGCGGTCATCTGTAGTAAGTATTACAGGTTTGCGCCAGTTCTCATTAGCCATGGAGAGCGGGGTGAGTCCCTTGTCCACTGCGACCACATCCCGGTGCATACCCACTTCGGCTTTAAAAAAATAATCCCTGAGGCTGCACACCTCGCGGTTGTGGAGGGTCTTAGCGTTTAAAAAGCCTCGACCCCCGCACTTCCGCGGGATGTACAGTCTCATCACCGATGAACGTGGGTGATGCATCCTATTTGCGGTCAGGAGTGTACGGACCCTTCTGTCCAGGGCGTCGAGTTCGGTCTGAGTCCATTTGAGTATGCCGAAAGAGTACATCAAAACCGGCATGACCCAACCGTTGTAGGCGCGCACCTTGTTTCCGCCCGAAAGAAGACTAATTAAAACCTTCTTCAGGCGACCAAAGAAGCGCTCCTTCAACGATTGCTTCATGTCAGCAACGTTGATGCCTAACGCTTCCGACATACCCAAGTACTTATAGCTTTCGGCTGAGGAGAGGGATCTAAGGTGTATGGAGTCCGAGAGTTGAGTTCCCTCGGATTCCATAATCTCCCCTCGCTTTACATGCATGACTGCACATTTGTCCACACCAAATTCCATCCTGATGGCGCTACTGAATGTTTCAGTTACCTTCAGTAGCTCCATCAGTCGCGATTTGTTGGGGGCAAAGAGTTTCAAGTCATCCATGTAGAGGAGGTGAGATATGACCTGACCACCTCTCCTCAACCGATAGCCCAGACCTGAATCCTCCAGCAGTGTGCTTAGAGGATTCAGGGCTAAGCAGAACCAAAGTGGACTCAAACTGTCGCCCTGAAATATTCCCCGTTTAATCCATACAGGCTCATCATTCCCCTGGATCTGTTGACATCCTGGGTAGCGAAGGACCGTCCTCCATTGCCCCATACACGACATCAGGAAGGTGCGCAGAGTTGCATCTATCTTGTACAACTCCAGCACCCTCATGAGCCATGTATGTGGCACCGAGTCGTAGGCCTTCTTATAGTCTATCCAGCATATCGACAGATCCTTGCGGGATCGACGAACCTGTTGGCTTATGGCCATGTCAATGAGGAGTAGCTCCTTAGTTCCGCGGGACCCATTCCTACATCCATTTTGAGAGGCAGACATAACCGAGTTATTGTCAATGTGTGTGTTAATTTTCGCTCTCAAAATGGATGTAAGAAGTTTATAAACCGTCGACAAACATGTGACCGGTCTATAATTCTTGGGTTCCGCGGGACTACCTGACTTATGGAGCAGGTGGGTAACGCCTGTTGTAAGGAACTGTGGTAGCGACCCAGTCTCTAAGGATGACTGGAATTGAGATGCCAGGCAAGTGTGTGAACTAATTAGCCATTTTAGCCAAAAGTTGTGCAGTCCGTCCGGTCCCGGTGATTTCCAGTTCGGTAACGGACGGGCTGCACTGGCTATATCTAATGGCGTGATTTCCACCTTATCCATTTCTGGTATAGTTTCACACACTCGCTCGACATCCTGCATCCAGCCAGCCTCAGCGTGACAGACGGGTACCGACCATATGCTGCGCCAGAATGCACTCGTGGCGGCATCATCTGGGCGGCACACGTCTGTCACATTTTGTTCAGGCCGCTCCCAAGCTCTATATACCCACCTCTCATCGCTCTGGAACATGCGATTTTGCGTGTATCGGTCAACCCGCCGCTTATACCGCCGAATTCGGCTCGCCCATGCACAAACTTTCTGCTTCAGGAAGTCGATGCGCTCTGTAACACGGGACATGTATTCTTGAGGACTGATTCCAGTCCCCGAGAATGCCTGCCTTACAAAGCGCATCACTCGTGGTCGTGTATTGCCCTCCTTGAAGCAGTATAGTTTGCCGATGAGTACCCTGGTCCCATCAATACGTCGCTCGATCCTGCACTGCCAGGCTGGTACGGCTGGTTTTGGTCGAGTAGCTCCGTCACAGTTTGGGAACTTGACGTTAGCTAAACGACATGCCGCAACAGCCGCACAATACAGGATCGAGTGTGTATCAATGAGATCCTCGCTGCTCTCGAAGAAATTCTTAAGCTGCGAGTCCAAGGCACAAACCAGCGCCCTATTTTTTTTGTGCATGGGTAAGCGTGGAAGTCGGGGTCTAAGTTCGGTCGGGGTGTGCCTATACTCGCGAAACGCATCCTCCAGTGCGCTCCTCAGTCGGACGTTGCACTGGCTACTTACTGTATCAACCCTATCATCCTCCTCTGCAACTCCATGATTGAACCGCGGCGGGATTGCATCAGTATTTGACGTTTGTGCCGCGGTTTGTGCCGGAGTTGATACGATATGGTTGCTCAGTACCTCTGAGCGCAGCCTATCAAGTGCGGCATCGTCCAACCTATGATTGCGTTGGATGACACGCACCTGATTATTATTATTATTATTATCTTTATTTCCCAAAAAACATATACAGAAAATCGCACTATAGGTTTACAATTTTTAATTTGTGGTAGAGAACATAAACATAAAACATTTGGATGCTGCAGAAATCTGTACACAATAGATTGAACTCTGTCTCTTAAACTAGGGTATCCTGTATCTTAAGAGACAGTGTATCACAGTGAGGTTCCAATTGATATATGTATGAGTGGACTGTGTCGATTTACGTTCAGTAGGGAAACAAGTTATAATTTACTTAATATTTAAATTATTTATGAGTTAGTGAGAGTGGGAGGGTGAGGGTGAATGAGTGTGAATGTAGGTGTGTAGGTATTTGTATAAGAGTGAGGATAGGTAGGTGATGTGGTGTTGGTGTGTAAGTGAGTGGGGGATTTGTATGTACGAGTGTATATGGATGCAAGGATAGAAGAATTCGTGCAAGCATGGGGATTAGTGTGTGCTTATTAGGCAATGTAGGTAAATAAAGACTCCGTTTCGGCATAGTCCTGTTTGAGTAGCCATTCCGTCACTTTTAATTTTAGGTTGTGTTTGTTGAGGTCTAATATATTCAGTTTTTTATGAATGATTTTGTAAATAAACGTATTCTTTCTTTCTTTCCCTATATTTGGATGAAAAAACTATATACATAAACTATGTATGAAGTCATTACCAACATAAATGGAGAATTTCGAAGCAACCAACAATGATCTAATTAGTCATATTTCAGTATTTCCAAAATCGAATCTACTAGCTTTTAACAAAATTGGAAAATAATAGTGTCATCAATTTTGACAACATTATTGATTTGATCAATATCTATTTTTTTATTTTTTATTAATATGATTTTGTTTATTGAACGTTTTCATGAATAAGAAACCAATTATTTCATTATTATAACTAGCTTCAACTTTCTTACTGACCAAGTCCTTGACGGTAAAAAAATCCCTCTAAAAGGTTTTGTTAAAATACATGCTTTGATTTTGGGTATAATGAGCATTCAAAGACAAGCAGTTGCTATTTGTCTGTGGATCATTAAGTTATTTCAATTACCTCCACGACTAAGTAAAAAAATTACAAAGTTATCACCTAGCAAAAGAAGTCCAGAAAATAATATATCCACTTAACACTAACATTCTTAAGTGTAAGTAAGTGTACGTGGTAGCATGGTCTAATAAAACAAGGTCTGGCATTCCGGGACTAACACATGCTTACGTTCCGTTCACTATCCAGTTGCCACTCTATTGCAACAAAACACGATTAAGGAAAGATTTTCAGAAACCAAAGCTTTTAAATTGTCGTTTCGTGTGTCTAATCAAACAAAAAACAATTCAATTTAGACATAAACCAACGTAATTGTTAATTAAAACCTCATTGTTTTATCGGATTCGCACAGGTAATAAAGGTGGTTGGGGAGTTATTATTACAAACTTCTGGTAACACAGATGTGATGACGTAGACTTGTGTTGCCCACGTGACCACTGTGTTTCGGAATGCCATACCTGGCGAAGTATATTATTATACCATGCGTGGTAGTATAATGGGAACCCATTATACTTCGTCATTGATCGCCGTGTATAATTAAAAATACAACATTATTCAAGGAGAGATATCAGTACAAAATGTCCTAATGTACCCAATGAAATATTTTCTTTTACAGGTTTAATATTACACTGTGGATACATTTTATGGTACTTTGTGTTACTGTGAGACCAATTTAAAAATTCTTAAAATGTAATTGGATCCTTTAGAAACGGCATCAACAACTGATACATTTTGGACTTTTCGATCATCGTTATCGCTGTAAAATGTCACATTGTTCAGTGTATTATCAGCGTGGTGACCTCTTTAATTTTATACATTAAATTATGATCCTGTTGATTATACACAATGTTTGTTGCGAGAAGTCATCATGACAGTTGCGGAGGCTGAGACGTCCACGAAAAATCTGGACTGTCCAAGTGAGTTAGAAACTTACAACGATTGTGTTAAAGATTTTCTCATGATGAAAATTTTAAAAGTTATGGAACCGGGCGTTACTTAGCGGATATCCATAACAGTAAAATTTTATGTAAAATCTATACCAATACATATTATAAAGGAGTTTGTAAGTAGGGGGTAATATTCGGAACTCTTGATACAATTCCGAATATTGTTTCACGCCTACACAAGGACACGGCGGTGCCCCGCCCAAGCCGGGCAGACCTCCACCGTATCGCGAGTTCAACCTACACCTTAAACTAAGGAAACTTCTCATGTAGGAAACTATCGGACTATAGCTATTCGGTTATCACTTCCAAATTATTCAAATAAATATTACATAATTTAATTAGTTACCAGATCCAACCATTTCTTTTCGACTGTCAGCGCTGCTTTAGATCGAATCTAAAATCGTTCTTTATAATGCTTGTAGAAGTACTTGGACGAAGATTAAATAATAATAATACCAGCCTGTTACTGTCCCACTGCAGGGCAAAGGCCTCTTCTCATACAGAGAAGGCACGAGCATTGATCACCACGCTTGCTCAAGACGGGTTGGTGATTTCAGACTTATATTAACTATAAGTCCAGGTTTCCTCACGATGTTTTTCCTTCAACGATGTCAATAATGTCCAAGATAAACTCATTGGTACTTTACACATTTTGTACTTTACACTTTATACATTGGTACTTGGACGAAGATTGATGTTGTTTATTTTAAAACAGCCTTTGATCGCGTAATCGTGTGTTTGTTGCGAGAAGTTATCATGCCAGCTGAGGAGGCTGAGACGTCATGTATTCTGCTAGTGAAAAACCTGGACTGTCCAAGTGAGTTGGAAACATACAACGCGATGGTGTTAAAGATTATCTCATGACGAAAATCGTAAAAAACTTGGAATCAGACGTTACTTTGCGGAAATCCATGACAGTAAAATGTTATGTAAAATCTATACTAATACATTTTTATAAAGGAATTTGTATGTAGGGGGTAGTTCCGAAACTCCTGATCCAATTCCGAATATTCTTTTACTAATGGGAAGCATATTTTGACGAGTGTTATAAGATATTTATTATTTTATGTTAAAACAAGAATTTTCACACGCGAAGTCACGGCCAGAATCTAGCATTTGTTTTGGGTTCGGGATAATTGCAGGAGAATGATGTTTCATTTCATTTTTAATTTATTTATTCATTAACAAATAATATTGTGTTGAACATTACATATTAAATCACATGCAGAAACAATAGATTAAAAAGCCTAATTAATATTGAAGTGAAATGTTTAGTTCAAGAGTCAATTAATTACAAATACGAGTATGTCAACAAATAAATATAATGTCAAATTAATAGCAGGTATAATGTCAAATTAATAGCAGCTATAATGTCAAATTAATAGCAGCTATAATGTCAAATTAATAGCAGCTATAATGTCAAATTAATAGCAGGTATAATGTCAAATTAATAGCAGCTATAATGTCAAATTAATAGCAGCTATAATGTCAAATTAATAGCAGCTATAATGTCAAATTAATAGCAGCTATAATGTCAAATTAATAGCAGGTATAATGTCAAATTAATAGCAGCTATAATGTCAAATTAATAGCAGCTATAATGTCAAATTAATAGCAGGTATAATGTCAAATTAATAGCAGCTATAATGTCTTGACTTTATACCTGCTATTAATTTGACATTATACCTGCTATTAATTTGACATTATACCTGCTATTAATTTGACATTATAGCTGCTATTAATTTGACATTATACCTGCTATTAATTTGACATTATAGCTGCTATTAATTTGACATTATAGCTGCTATTAATTTGACATTATAGCTGCTATTAATTTGACATTATAGCTGCTATTAATTTGACATTATACCTGCTATTAATTTGACATTATAGCTGCTATTAATTTGACATTATAGCTGCTATTAATTTGACATTATAGCTGCTATTAATTTGACATTATACCTGCTATTAATTTGACATTATATTTATTTGTTGACATACTCGTATTTGTAATTAATTGACTCTTGAACTAAACATTTCACTTCAATATTAATTAGGCTTTTTAATCTATTGTTTCTGCATGTGATTTAATATGTAATGTTCAACACAATATTATTTGTTAATGAATAAATAAATTAAAAATGAAATGAAACATCATTCTCCTGCAATTATCCCGAACCCAAAACAAATGCTAGATTCTGGCCGTGACTTCGCGTGTGAAAATTCTTGTTTTAACATAAAATAATAAATATCTTATAACACTCGTCAAAATATGCTTCCCATTAGTAAAAGAATATTCGGAATTGGATCAGGAGTTTCGGAACTACCCCCTACATACAAATTCCTTTATAAAAATGTATTAGTATAGATTTTACATAACATTTTACTGTCATGGATTTCCGCAAAGTAACGTCTGATTCCAAGTTTTTTACGATTTTCGTCATGAGATAATCTTTAACACCATCGCGTTGTATGTTTCCAACTCACTTGGACAGTCCAGGTTTTTCACTAGCAGAATACATGACGTCTCAGCCTCCTCAGCTGGCATGATAACTTCTCGCAACAAACACACGATTACGCGATCAAAGGCTGTTTTAAAATAAACAACATCAATCTTCGTCCAAGTACCAATGTATAAAGTGTAAAGTACAAAATGTGTAAAGTACCAATGAGTTTATCTTGGACATTATTGACATCGTTGAAGGAAAAACATCGTGAGGAAACCTGGACTTATAGTTAATATAAGTCTGAAATCACCAACCCGTCTTGAGCAAGCGTGGTGATCAATGCTCGTGCCTTCTCTGTATGAGAAGAGGCCTTTGCCCTGCAGTGGGACAGTAACAGGCTGGTATTATTATTATTTAATCTTCGTCCAAGTACTTCTACAAGCATTATAAAGAACGATTTTAGATTCGATCTAAAGCAGCGCTGACAGTCGAAAAGAAATGGTTGGATCTGGTAACTAATTAAATTATGTAATATTTATTTGAATAATTTGGAAGTGATAACCGAATAGCTATAGTCCGATAGTTTCCTACATGAGAAGTTTCCTTAGTTTAAGGTGTAGGTTGAACTCGCGATACGGTGGAGGTCTGCCCGGCTTGGGCGGGGCACCGCCGTGTCCTTGTGTAGGCGTGAAACAATATTCGGAATTGTATCAAGAGTTCCGAATATTACCCCCTACTTACAAACTCCTTTATAATATGTATTGGTATAGATTTTACATAAAATTTTACTGTTATGGATATCCGCTAAGTAACGCCCGGTTCCATAACTTTTAAAATTTTCATCATGAGAAAATCTTTAACACAATCGTTGTAAGTTTCTAACTCACTTGGACAGTCCAGATTTTTCGTGGACGTCTCAGCCTCCGCAACTGTCATGATGACTTCTCGCAACAAACATTGTGTATAATCAACAGGATCATAATTTAATGTATAAAATTAAAGAGGTCACCACGCTGATAATACACTGAACAATGTGACATTTTACAGCGATAACGATGATCGAAAAGTCCAAAATGTATCAGTTGTTGATGCCGTTTCTAAAGGATCCAATTACATTTTAAGAATTTTTAAATTGGTCTCACAGTAACACAAAGTACCATAAAATGTATCCACAGTGTAATATTAAACCTGTAAAAGAAAATATTTCATTGGGTACATTAGGACATTTTGTACTGATATCTCTCCTTGAATAATGTTGTATTTTTAATTATACACGGCGATCAATGACGAAGTATAATGGGTTCCCATTATACTACCACGCATGGTATAATAATATACTTCGCCAGGTATGGCATTCCGAAACACAGTGGTCACGTGGGCAACACAAGTCTACGTCATCACATCTGTGTTACCAGAAGTTTGTAATAATAACTCCCCAACCACCTTTATTACCTGTGCGAATCCGATAAAACAATGAGGTTTTAATTAACAATTACGTTGGTTTATGTCTAAATTGAATTGTTTTTTGTTTGATTAGACACACGAAACGACAATTTAAAAGCTTTGGTTTCTGAAAATCTTTCCTTAATCGTGTTTTGTTGCAATAGAGTGGCAACTGGATAGTGAACGGAACGTAAGCATGTGTTAGTCCCGGAATGCCAGACCTTGTTTTATTAGACCATGCTACCACGTACACTTACTTACACTTAAGAATGTTAGTGTTAAGTGGATATATTATTTTCTGGACTTCTTTTGCTAGGTGATAACTTTGTAATTTTTTTACTTAGTCGTGGAGGTAATTGAAATAACTTAATGATCCACAGACAAATAGCAACTGCTTGTCTTTGAATGCTCATTATACCCAAAATCAAAGCATGTATTTTAACAAAACCTTTTAGAGGGATTTTTTTACCGTCAAGGACTTGGTCAGTAAGAAAGTTGAAGCTAGTTATAATAATGAAATAATTGGTTTCTTATTCATGAAAACGTTCAATAAACAAAATCATATTAATAAAAAATAAAAAAATAGATATTGATCAAATCAATAATGTTGTCAAAATTGATGACACTATTATTTTCCAATTTTGTTAAAAGCTAGTAGATTCGATTTTGGAAATACTGAAATATGACTAATTAGATCATTGTTGGTTGCTTCGAAATTCTCCATTTATGTTGGTAATGACTTCATACATAGTTTATGTATATAGTTTTTTCATCCAAATATAGGGAAAGAAAGAAAGAATACGTTTATTTGGACACAGTTCGTGAAACACAAAATACAAACAAACTAAAAGTGGAAGTAATCTTTTGGCATTATGTGTGTGCCTCACGGCTGCGCCAAAAAGGTTCATTTCAGCATTAATGCCAGACAAATGCTGTCAGACGCTGGTTTTCTAATGAACCCTTAACTTAGAGTATATATTCCGAACAAAAAAGTCTGTCACTTTTTGCGGGGGACGGGGTAGCTACTGTCAAAAACAACAATAGCTGCTCGCCCGGATAGAGAAGTCCGTACCATATTTTGTATTTTTATCGATATCGATATTCATTCGGAATTTTGCTTGAACCCAGAAATAAAACAGCTGTTGCATAAAATAGTTACATTTTAATAAGAAGAGAAAATAACTTCAATTAAATAAAAGTAACTAAGTAGTAGTATGGAGTTCGCTTGTTACTGTCGTTGAGTGCAGACGTGTGTTCGATTCGATCTCCTTAATAGTACCTGATTGGTGGACAAGTGTAAATTTAAATTCTCTGTCTTTCCTTAAGTGCTCATATGGACTGTTAACGCCTCCTGGGCGTGTCTGGAAAGGGACATACATAGTTTCGCGGATCTGTCACCAAATTTTGCTTCGGCCGTTTTTGGTAATTGGCGGGATTCGAACTGCCGGACACGGGCGCTCGGCGCAGTGGAGTGTCATCCTTGTAACCGCCGAGTCAAATCAACATTGAGAGGTGACGCCAAATTAGCCGATAACCTACGAAGCGGTATCTGCTACGACGCGCGGCGCGACGTCACAGTGCTACGCGCACGGAGACATCATTCACTTGCTACGCGCTACGGTCGGAGTCCCTCCCCACCGCACTAACAGTGCTACGAAGCGACTGTCTGCTACGCGGGTCACCTACTCGTGCGTGCTACACTTTAGTAATGTCAATTAATGCGATTTCGCATAAATTTCATTAGCATGTGAATTCATGAGTCTTAGCATGCTAATTGCTATTGCTATGCTATTCGCTAATATGACGATAATTGATAATAATAAAATAAGTGATATTTGTTAATATGCGAATTCACGCATTCATTCAATATACAACCCTAAGTACGCGCAAATCAATGATAATAACATTACAATTGCTTAACCCATTTATTAGCATCTGCTAATAAATTTCACTCGCAACGAGGTCACGGTCAAGTGAAACCGATAGATTTAGTATTCCCGACTTCCCGTGGGTGCGAAGGAGAGCGCACACTACCGCTGCGTGCGTCGACGCTCTGACGTATGATAGTATAAAAGTACGAAGCGATAAATTCATTTCGCATTTCACAGAATTTCGCAACTACATTTCATTTGCTAAATGCTAAATGAGCATTCGCATGCTAACAATGAACGCGAATGCTAATTAATCCATCACTACTACACTTAAAAGACTTAGTATCTTATATTGCCAAAATACTTCATGGCGTTCGTGCAGCATTCTCCGCGTAGTAAAACTACAAAAAGTCCAATTGCGACGGATCAATCCCAGTCTGTTCCGGACATAACTCAGGCTGTGAGTGACCCAGAATTCAGCAACATAACCGCACGCCATAAGCGCCCGAGGCTAGACGACTCTTCGATTGACCAATTCGAGGAATTTAAACTTGAAATTAAGCAAATGCTGACGTCATGGAAGAGTGACCATGATGACGCAGTGGCAAGAGTGATGGCAGAACAGACAGCACTAGTCACGAAACTGGTTTCTGACGTGGCAGAATTGAAAATACAAAATCTGCAGATTCAGAAGATAAATAAAGAAATTGAAAAATCCATCACTACTACTAGTGAATTCTACGACGATATGAAGAACCAAGTAAAAATATTGCAGGATGAGTGTAGAGACTACAAGAAATATACGGAGTCCTTGGAAAAAACCGTAAGAGATCTTCAACATAAGTCGCGATCCTCCACTGTTGAGGTTCGCAATATACCTTTACAGCCTAACGAATCGACTGCAGATCTCACAAAAATTATAACGAATATCGGAAACACTGTCGATTTTCCAATACCTCCAACAAGTATCCGAGATATATACCGTGTTCCAGGCAACTCGGCCAACAAAGCGATCGTTGCAGAGTTTACGAGTGTGCAAGTCAAGACTGAACTGATCTCCTGTGTACGTGGATTTAATAATAAAAATCCAAATAAAGACAGCAAGCTTAATTCACAACTGGTGGGACTTCCAGGACCAAAACAACCCGTATTTGTAGACGAGCACCTGAGTCTATCTGCAAAGAAACTCTTTTATTTGGCAAGGCAGTTCGCAAAACAGTATGACTATAAGTTTTGTTGGTCTACTAACGGCAACATCTTCCTACGCAAACAGCTAGGACATAAACAAATACTTATTAAATCCGAAACTACTCTACAGGAGCTGCAAGAAAACAAATGACTACCACTCGTATCGGTAATACTAGTTAACTTATATTCTCAATTCATATCTTGTAACAAGCACAATATTCCTCTTTTTATACTGCATGATGTATCTTTCTATATAATGTTCTTACTAGGGAAATTTATAAACACTCACGGTACTAAACGACACACACTAACATATCTCCAACCCACACACACACAAATTCCTTCTTATCATACCATAAACATAACACTTACACACACCTTTGCACATAACCCTAAAATTGTTAAAAGCTCACCTGTTCGTAAGTATGCGCCTATTTTATTTTTAATTATTACTGTATTCAACAACATTGGGTATAACTTATTCTACAAATGGCTAATCTAGTTGAAAACATTATCACTGACTTAGATGACATTGAAGTCGCGAAGGCCTATTCATGTATTCCGGAAGATTGCAATAAGTATTTTAATGGTTTACACGGATCTACTACTATTCTCCATATCAATATACGTAGCATAAAAAGGAATTTTGATGAGTTATTAACATTGTTATCAATAATTAAAGTTAACTGCGATGTGCTTATACTGAGTGAATGTTGGCTGAGCAAAATCACAGACTTACCCGTTTTGGAGGGCTATAATTCTCACTACACAAAGCAATCAAAAAACCAGAACGATGGTGTAGTTTTATATATTAAAAATCAAATACAATACACAATTGATGAACCTGATTTCATAAATGGCAGTTGTCTCACCTGCCACGAGTTAGCAATAATTGCCATCTACCGATCTCCCTCATACAATACAAAGCAAGGATTTGAGCCCTTCCTACATAGTCTGGATAACGTATTTACTTCCCTTAACAAATACAAAAATATATGTCTTATTGGTGACGCCAATATAGATATCAGACCCTCCAATATAGACGAACGCTCAGCTAACTATTTAACCCTCAACGCTACTCATGGCCTATTACCTGCACATTCTTTTCCAACACGAATAAACACCTGTATTGACCACGTTATGTTAAAAACTAATAAAACTACAACTGTACTTATCTTAGATTCTCACATCACCGACCACCTTCCGCTACTTGTAAAAATCGATGACACAAAACCGGAAAAACAAATAGTCCCGGCATACAAGATTCCTAAGATATACTACCCAAGTGTCAAAGCAGATATTGAACACCAGGATTTCTCCCAAGTCATAAGTACGACCCGAACGTTGCCTCCACTGCTCTAATAAGTACAATTCAAAATATCATTAATGTGCACACAAAAATAATCCAAGTTCCTAAAATAAACAGAAACCTAAAACCGTGGATCACCCCTGGTCTATTGAGGTGTATTCGCCACCGCGATAGACTTCACAAAAAGGCACGGAAATCACCTGGTAATCTAATCCTACAAATTACTTATAAAAGGTACCGTAACTATTGCAATGGCCTTCTTAGAAAACTTAAAACATTACATGACAAACACGAACTAAATAAAGCAAAACACAATCCCAAAGCACTTTGGAATAAAATAAAAGACATCACAAATACAAAAAAGATATGTGCACCACCTACAAAACTGCTGAATACCAAATCTGATCCGAAAGCGGCCGTTAACAATGCATGTCATTTCTTTGCCACAATTGGAGCTGAGCTAGCCTCTAAAATTCCTGCAACTTCACAACAGCCCGTCACACAAAAAACCTTTAATAACTCATTTGTAATTCTTGAAGTGGATGAATCAGAGGTGGAGTCCACCATCATGAACCTTAGGCAGGATAGTGCGACTGGCTGGGATGGAATACCCTCTACCCTGTTGAAGGTTTGTCGGAACACCCTTGTCCCTCTAATCACACACATTATTAACATTTCTATTACAAAAGGAGTGTTCCCAGAACCTTTCAAGAGGGCCATAGTTCACCCGATATATAAGAACGGGGCCAGAGACTGTGTCAACAATTATAGACCCATATCAGTACTCTCGGCTCTCTCTAAAGTTATGGAAAAATTAATTAACGGTAGACTAGTAAATTATCTTAACAGATACAAAATTATAGCATCCAACCAGTATGGATTTAAAAAAGGAATTTCTACTGAAGATGCAGTTATCGACCTCACTCAGTTTGTATCAAAAAAACTAGATGAGCAACAAAAATGCGTCAGTATGTTCCTGGATCTAAAAAAGGCGTTCGACACAGTCTCTGTTCCCAACCTTCTCTACAAACTGGAGGGTATAGGTATTCGCGGCAAGCCTCTTGAACTCTTCAAGGACTACCTTAAAAATAGAAAATTGGCTGTTAAAATCAACTCATGCCTAAGTGACGAAGAAACTGTCACATATGGAGTCCCCCAAGGCAGCGTGCTGGGACCTACGCTTTTCCAGATCTACATTAATGACTTATGCACGCTGCCTTTACATAAATCACAAATCTTCACTTATGCTGATGACACCGCGATTGTGGTCTATGGTAATACCTGGACCGAGGTAAAGAATATTGCAGAGCAGTCCTTAAAGACTGTTATGAACTGGCTGCTACTCAACCTACTTACCCTAAACGTGGCCAAAACAAACTTCATTCCCTTCTTTATGAATTATAGGAACAAAGCTCCACCAGAATTTTTAATCACGGCACACACGTGCTCTGATCTCAGTTCTTGCTCATGTGCGACGCTTACCCGTGTTAATCATACAAAGTACCTGGGTGTAGTGATTGATGACGGACTGAGATGGTACAACCAAATAGATAACACTGCTTCGAGAGTCAGAAGACTTATCTATATTTTTAAATCTCTGAGACATTGCGCAGACATTAATATCCTAAAAATGGTTTATCTAGCACTCTGTCAGTCCGTTATCACCTACTGCCTCCCGGTATGGGGAGGGGCCGCTAAAACCAAGTTTATTGTAGTGGAGCGAGCACAGAGAGCTGTCCTGAAGGTTATGCTTGGTAGACCATACAGATTCCCTACAACTAAATTATATGCAGACTGCAAATTACTTACTGTGAGGCAGCTCTTTGTCCTTCGAGCCACTCTCAGAATGCATAAATATACTCCCCCATCAGGTCCTACTAAGCGCAAAGCAAAAAATGTATGCCCGACAGTAAGCCACAAAACTGCATTCGCTAGGCGCCAGTTCTACGTTCGAAGTACATTAATTTATAGGAATATACATAAAGCCATTCAATTAGCTGGGCTAAACAACCACGAAGTTAAGATTAAAGTACAAAGTTGGCTGCAGGATCAAGACTACGCTCGAACAGAGGAACTATTGCACCACCAGCAGTAGGCCTGTAACCTGTTTTTACTGGTGTTTGCAATTTTTCTCTTCATTTTGGAACATAATTATCAGCAGTACATATACACTACATAATCTTAAACATTTCAACACACCCTCACGCAAACGCTAAATACTACTAAACACACTCTTACTTACACACCCTCACATACATCCCTCATTCTAACATACACATCCTTACTCTAACATACACACACATATACACTTTTAAGAAGTCGTTTTCAATATCCTTAGTACCTTCATAGTTAAATTTTATAATTATACATAGTTACTTTTACTTTTTTAATTTTTATATACTTACTTTGTGACTGCTTTTGTAATGTTGGAACACAACATAAAAGGTTTCTAGTATCACAGTGACAGCAGAACACTGACTCCTAAGTCACAGGATCACCTAGTTTAGGAGTCAGGGTTTAAATTATAAGTATGACCTTTAACCAAGTTATGTATCCTAGTTTTAAGCAATGTCTAAGGTTTTTGTTACAATAAAGATTTTTATTTTATTATTATTATTATTATAACTAAATTTGTAATAAGTAAGTAATCTCAATAAAAAATTCTAATATTCTAATAGATCAAGTTCAATTTTTGTTTTTTTTATATACAAACACTTCAATGGACATAAACAAATTATAAAAACTCAAACTCAAACTCAAAGCATTTATTTCAAATAAACCAATTACAGGCACTTTTGAATTGTCAAGGGGTCGGTCAGTCAGAAAGATGAAGCTAGATGCCCATTCCAAAGCGTAGTAGGTACCTATGGAGAAGAACGGGCAAGAAACTCCACGGACACTCTTTTAAATCATAATTATGGTTACAAAATATTGGTAACATCATTCATGTTGAAGTTATACATGTGAGAACGACGCAAAACGTTAAAAGCGTCCGTAATAAAAATAAAAATTCAAAAATGAAATTAAATTAAATTAAAATAAGCCGTGGTAGCAAAGAGATGACCAGTCCCTACTGACGGCGCCCGTTCACGAACATGACGCATGGATTAGCACCATTCAGCTCAACCATTTTGAAGGGAGCTAAATGATCCAACACACGCGCCACCGTCAGCGAGACATTAGAGTGAGCATGACATACTCTCAGCCGCCAAGGCACATTCAAGTCAATGAAAGACATACCCAGTACCTAAATGGTAGCTTTATGGTCGGTACATAGTACTCAACATGTGCTATGCAATTATATAATGTTAAGAGATTGAATTTATACAATGCAAAGATAGTTTTTAAAATCTTCAGCAGCTCCAACAGTATTTTCAAATGCTAATCAATTAGTTTAAGCGCCCTTGTGGAGCAAGACCAGCGTTGAGCCAAGCATTTTTATCAGCGATATAATCTCCCAACTTATAATATGCTTGGCGGCATAGTGTGCGTTTAATATAAGATTTAAATTTCGTTTCATTCAGTTGAAGTATGTTGGGAGGTATTTTATTGTAGCATTTTAAACAGTACCCCATGAAAGACGAGTCCACTTTAGCCAGCCTGAAACCCGGTTGCACTAATTGGTCCCTATTCCTAGTGATGTAATTGTGTTTTGCACCTCTTTTACTAAAAAGATGTAGATTTTTCCTTACGTACATAATGTTTTCATAGATATATTGACAAGGTACCGTCATGATGTTAATATCTTTAAACAGTTCCCTTAGAGAGTCGCGCCTGCGGAGGCCATATATGGCTCTTATGGCTCTTTTCTGCAGAATAAAAATAGACTCGATATCTGCAGCCCGTCCCCATAGTAGAATACCGTACGACATAATACTATGAAAGTAACTAAAATAGACTAGTCTCGCGGTACCTACGTCAGTAAATTGACGGATTTTTCTCACAGCATATGCTGCTGAACTTAACCGTCCTGAAAGGGATGTTAAATGAGGACCCCATTGAAGCCTTGAGTCGAGCGTGATCCCTAGGAAAACTGTTTTATCGACGAATTCTAGTTTCTCTTGATTCAATATTATCTCACAACTACTACTTTTTACATTTGGTAAAGAAAATCTTATGCACTTCGTTTTTTCCCCATTTAATACTAAATTATTAGCAGTGAACCAATTTTGAACCTGCTGTAGGGCGTTATTTACGTCGTCAAGATTTGATGCACGTCTATTAATTTTAAAAATTAAGGAAGTATCGTCAGCAAATAACACCATTTGTGGTTGAGTTTTTAACAAATGGGGTAGATCATTAATATAAACTAAAAAAAGGAAAGGACCTAATATTGATCCTTGTGGTACACCCATTTTTACTTTTAAACCGATTGAATTGACACCATTTATTTGAACTTGCTGTTCTCTATCATTTAAATATGATTTTACTAAACTGAGCGCAAGTTTTCCAAGCCCGTAATGCTCAAGTTTCAAGATTAAGGTTTCGTGGTCGACGCAGTCAAATGCCTTCGAGAGGTCACAAAAAATTCCTATGGCGTCTTGGGCCTCTTCCCACGCCGTAAATATGTGCTTTAATAAGGTGACACCGGCGTCGGTCGTACAGCGTCCCTTGGTGAAACCATACTGTTGATCGTGTAAGATTTTATTCGTGTTAAAATGATTGAGCATTTGATTAAGCATTACCTTTTCAAACACCTTGCTTAAAACTGGCAACACGGATACGGGTCTATAATTATTAGTGTCTTTACTGTCCCCGGATTTGAAAAGTGGATTACCTTACTATATTTCATTAGATCAGGGAAGACTCCTTGATCCACACACAAATTAAATATTAAGGCTAAGTACGGCGCTATAGTCTCAATAATGGAGGTACACACTTTGATTGACATTCCCCATAGATCTTCGGTTAATTTGATCTTGATTTGCCTAAAGGCTTTTATTACTGTTAAGGGGTTTATATGCTTGAATTTAAATTCAATCGGGCAGGATGAAACATTTGCTCTTAATAAATCAATTGAACGCGAGGGAGAGGAATGTAAAGTTTCAGTAGTTTTAAGTGGGATACTGGTAAAGAAATTTACAAATTCTTGAGCAACTTCTTTGTTAGTGCTTATGAGACCCCGTGAAGTTTCTAGAGTGAAATCATTATTATGTCTTTTATTTCTGTTTGTTTCGTCATTGATAATTTTCCAAACCGTCTTTATTTTATTTTCGGCTGATTTGATCTTGTTGCTAATGTACAAGGCTTTAGCTACCTTGCAGGTATTTTTGAAAGTTTTAGAGTAAGTAGCAACGTATTTATTAAAAGTTTCAGAGTTAATATAAGGCTTAAGGCCATACAGCTCAAACAATTTTTCCCTACTTTTCCTAATACCCTTAGTTGCCCAGTCACTGAACAAAAAATTTGGGCAAATCGTTTTAGTTTTCTTTTTTAAAGTATTATTGAACTCGGTGCGCACTACCGAAAAGAATTCCTCATATAATTCATTTACATTTTTTATAATATGACCCGGTATACTTAATTTACTAATTAAGTTATTATTAAATCTACTTAGATTGCTGGTAGTTATTTGTCTAGATTGTATCTGAATTCTTTGTAATGGTGTGTTGGACTTGAAAGCAACGGTTTGACCGCTGTGATCAGAAGGGAGATAATTTACAATGGCTTTGTCTAAGTAGTTGCAGCAACAAAAAACATTATCAATACATGTAGAAGTATTTATAGTTATACGGGTTGGTTCTGAAAACACATTTGACAAATTGAATGATTTAAAGAGACTTAATAATCGACTGCTATTTGAGCTATTTTCTAAGATATTAATATTAAAGTCACCACAGATAATCACTGATTTTTTACCCGTTGCAAGTTTTGCTAGAACATCTTCCATTACTGACTCAAATGTGGAGTAGTTTTGATAATTAGGGGGTCTGTAAACGCACACTATAACATACTTATCCAGCTCAACACAGGACAGGACAATTCAATGTTATGTTCAACCGACAGATCAACTATGTCTTTACGAGTCTTAGATTTAATAGAATTTTTAACTAAGATTAGTGAACCCCCACGTTGCATAGACTTTCGGTTGAAACAACTGCCCACACTATAATTTTTATAATTAATTAGCATCTCATAATCTTTCAACCAATGTTCAGTTAAACAAATAATTTCAAACATGGTTTTTTCTAAAAATAATTCAATTTCTAATTGTTTTGAAGAAAAACCTTGAATATTTTGATGAAATAATTTCAAGGTATTCTGCTTAGACTTTTTTTTACAATTAACAATTTGAGAGCAAGAAGACACCTTGTTCTTGGTAGGTATAACTATAGTGTTACTGGTATCTTCTGTTGTCTTACTATCTAGTTTAAATTAACATCCAGAGTGAGTCCCGAGACTCCACATTATGACAGGAATTTGCCATAGTGACACATGGATCCTCCTTCGTACAATTATTGTAAATGTGTATAGCACTTGTGCTACAGTTACTGGTGGCCACCTGTACATTAGAATTATTACTAATAATTGAGGTGTTAATTATAGTACTACACTTCGACATACTACTTATGTCTGAGTTAATATAAGCTAATAGCCTAGCTATTTTAAGTCTAAACCTAATGGGCAGATACACTGTATTCCTTGTCGATTTCAATCTATCAACAAAATTGTTGGTGTCAAAAAATATAAGTTTGTCACTGTAGTGACTTACTAGGAACTGGATATGCTTATTAAGCATATGTATATAATTGTTTTTCTATTTGATAACCTCTCAAAATATGGAAAAGCACACAAGATAACTTTATTACAATTTAACTTTAAAATCTCAGTTACACTGTCAGTGATATCTTCTTTTCTGACCTGGGAACTATTTCCTACAAATACAGTTATGTTGGTATTAGAATCATATTGATTTCTTGTAATTATTGACGTCATTATTTCTTTGAAGGATATCCCAGGTAAACAATAGTTTTGAGTAGAAAAACTCAAGTTGTTACTAACTAATTTCCCTAACCCTCTTCCTATATTATCTGAAAAAATAACTGACTGATAGAAAACATTGAACAATAAAAAATAAATAAACAAAAATAATTACTAAGTAATTTCTACTAGGAAATTATCGACATGTCAATTTTGGTTTCAAACATGACCTCAACACTACGGTAGTCTCGTTAACATTTTTACTAGAGGACATAATCGCATGTCAAATGCGTGTAAGTTTTGCTGATTTGACGTATATTTTCGTAATGCAAAAGAAAAGTATTTTGATCTTTACGAACATAAAAACGAGATGTAGCGAGACTCGGAGACGTCACAGAAGCAACGTGAGGAAAATACTCGATTCATGCTACGTTTTATATTGAATCATGGTTGAATCGAATGAAAAATCGAATTGTATTATGAGGTTAGGATTTTAAATTTCAATAAAAACATGACTAAATCTTAGAAAAAAAAATCTGCTTTTGGAAAGTTATTCAGTTCTTTAGGTAAATTTGACGTATTTGAACGCTTTTTATACCATTTAACAGTACAAATAGGCATTTTCACGGAGCTCCGCGCGCCTTTAAAACGATTCACGAAGTGCGTTAGAATCGATTTGAAAGTAGTTTTTATGAACGTACTAGAACATTTGTTCTTGTGCTTCTCCAGTGTTATATACTCTAAGACCCTTAAGGACAAATGACGGGGAGTACAAACAGTTTCAACATACCTAATACATAATTATTATACTTCTAAATACTGCCGAACAGAACGAACGGTTCACCGACAGAAAAATTCACTATTAGAGTTGTGATGACTAATTTGTATTCAAAACTTGTCAAAATGCCAAAAATGTAAACAAATTGTCTCTTTATTATTTCAAAAAATATTGTATAGCATAATTTAACTCAGTTTTATGCAAAGTAAGCGATATAACTAGTATGTAGTGGATCTAGTGAAACTATTGATTTGTGCCCTCTGGTGTGCCGACCATTGTATGGATTGAATATAATTATTGACATTAAAAACTCGCCGAATGCATAACCTCCTCCTTTTTAGGGGTCCGTACCCAAAAGGAAAAACGGAACCTTTATCATCACTCGTGTGTCTGGATGGTTGTCTGTCTGTCTGTCTGTCTGTCCGTCTGCCACCGCCAATGTGCTCGAAATCTAATCGACTGATTAAGTTGAAATTTGGTACACATATGTATTTCTGTGACCCAAACACGGACGTGTAACGTAAACACATGAATTCTGAATATGAGACAATTTAAAAAAAAAAAGTTTTGCAAACTGTACCGTGTGACGTGTAAGAGAGGGTGAGGGTGTGTGCTTTGTGTGTTCCTTAAATATGTTATTAATTATAGTGACCAAACAATAAACTGATCCTAGTCATGACAAAGCAAACAATACCCTATTATTTGATTAAAAATAAAACCATTAATTGTTATTACCAAATTAAAAAAAAAAATTCTTCATGTAAATGGCAGTCCCGTCCTACGCATTCAACTACGTGCTCGTACGGCTGTTCAAGCGAATCAGACATGAACACACAGATCACTATAAACCCTATTACAAATAATGTTTTGGACAGAAGATTTCAAAATGTGCTCTTTCCTATCCGGTTTTTACAGTACATGCTTTTCATATCAAGTTTCTCCATAGAGTACAATTGTATTAGACCTCATCGTGCCTCTTACTATATCGTGTCACTCATCGGTACTCTTGTATTTATGAGTTTTTATTTGGAACCCCTTATGACGAACGATTTTGATGGAGCAGTCAGTCATTTTGTCATTGTCATTAGTAAGTTTAATGTCGTCTTGCTGGTGATTCCATTCGTTTTCTTTTACATACTCAATATCATTCTAAGAAAAGACCACGTTCAATTGATTTTAAAGATCCAAAAAGGTTTTAGGTTAAGCAATTTTAAGCAATACAAAAAGCTTACCATTAGAAACTGGATCTTAATTGTGCGTCATTGTCTTGACTATGTTCTCAGTGTTGCAATCTCTCGCAATATTTTAGTGGCAATATATTCGTATACTCTAATTTATTTTGACGTGCATTTAACTTACTGTATTTCTATAATTGCCTTGATAAGAGATGGAATGATTTCATGGATCTCTGAGGTAGAGTACTACAGTAAACTGAGACTGGAGCTAGGAGAAGACAAATATAATGATAAATTGAAAAAGCTTTTCCAAGCCTATATCAATTTAATGGAAGCGTTTGATATTTTCAAGACCATATTTCAGTTTACGGTAAGAGTATTTCTTTGATTTTTGCAAAACATTGTCAATAAGTGATTTTCGATCGATTTTTATTCGGTTGTTGAGAAACTGCACAAATATACATTATAGTAAATTACTTCAGTGGCCTGCAAAAGGGGCATTGCTAGATCAAAGTGAAAATGTGGGCCGAGGCACACACACATACGTGAGTCCATCAATGCCTGGTTACGGCCAAGGCTTGTGTAGTACTTTTCTCAAAATATATGTCCGGAAATTAACACTAAAATTTATAAAAAATTCAAGAATCAATGAAGAACAACGATAATTTTCACTCGCTAATATGTTTATTTGTAATAACTCTATTTGCAAGCCAAATCGAAATTGAAATAAAATCTTTGATAAGTTACCTCCTTCGTTGAAATGTGTCGATGTAAAAAGTTCGTTCCATTTTTAAATGACACGACAGATAATTATGAGTTTTCATAGTAATTTATTCGACCGCTAAACACAACAGATATGAATTTTCATATATGATTGCCAGCCGGCTGCTTGCATGTATTTGACCAGCACAGCATTTTTGATTTATCATGAAGAAGGTTGTCAAAAAAATGCTCGAATTTCTAAGCATGTTTGAACGAACGCATTTTTCAGCACACTTTAATTATGTCCCTTCTAATAGAAAACGTTATTTATTTCCAGACATTATTTCAAGCAATAAACACATTTTTTCACAGTCTACTGTATCTACAAACAATAGTAGAAGTAACGAAATCAGGAGTAACACATTATGGCTCGGTAAGCTAATAATGAAATTATTATTTTGACACATCTTGTTGTGAATCCACAATATTTTTCTAATTCATCTTTGAATTGCAGCGTGATGTCAAAGTATTTGAAATAATGTCCATCCTTTGGTCAATAAAAAATGTTGCATTCGTCACTATATTTAGTACGTACTGCGAAAGATTTTATATGTCTGTATCTGAGGCAGATGCTACTTGCTGTAGGCTGCTGAGAAGTGCGCAAAGTACTGGTAAGAGTAGATCATTTAACTTATATATTATCATCTAGGATCGAGTGGAAGTTTACCCTACATTAAAACGTATTGTTTTTGGTATTTGAAAAAATGGTAGAGATATTTCACATTAGAGCTTGCTTTGCACAAGACTCTTTAGTAATATTTTTTTGTTTCTGTAACAGTGGAAGATAAGAGGCTTTGTAAGAACGTGCAGCGGCTGAACCGTGCAGCCTTTCACAAGATGACTGCTTGTCGGATGTTCACAATCGATGGAAGTCTACCACAAATATTTAATAGTCTAATATTGGAGTACACTGTTGTGATACTGCAATTTGCCGTCTTGTGATGGATGAATAACACTAAAATTAAGTGACTTGTAATTTTTTTTTTTTTAAATACCATCTCACCCATTTTCCAAGAGGTTAGTACTGTCAGCCAATAGGCTGACAGTACTAACCTCATGGAAAATGGGTTGGTACCATCTGACGGCCAACTCTAGCACCGCGTGCGCTCATTGGCCGACAAAAGTGAACATTTAAAACTGGTATACTGCCCTGCTGACGCGAAAGGTGCTATCTCTAAAGTTTTTTGTAAACTGTAGGTACCTTGTGACCAAACAATAATGAAAGAGATTGTTATGAGGATCTCAAATATATTTTGTTTATAATTTTAAAATAAATACTATTAAAGATATTTAAAAAAATAGATGAAAATGGACCATTCTCCCGTTTAATCTCTGAAACTACTCTCTTTTTTTTTTTCGGTATTAATAAGAACTGACGTTCTTAGTAATTGATTACAATCTAGCCTAATAGACTAATAAGTAATTTGATTCTAACTTAATATTTTACGAGATAGATTATATTATAGCTATGAATAATGTCAATTTGCACTTTTACACAAGGTCAATTTCGTTGCACTTTCTTAGGGTCTGATAATTGGTAAAACACTTTGTTCATGTGTCACATGTATAGCACAGCATTGTTACTATTTATTATTTATTCACTATTTACACACTACACTAACTCAAATGGTTTAGTTCTCTTTAGCCTAAGCACTATGTCTGTGTTGTCTAGCAGCTGAATTGCCTCGATATTCACATGCCGGTGGAGTCTGCGTTCGTGGGCTTCAGCAAATTTTTGAATGATGGTGGTGACGAATTCTATTTTAAGGTCACGGTGGAGGTCGTCATTTCTAATGTACCATGACGCATTTACAGCGTCCCTGAGTACTTTGTTTTGGAATTGTTAAATTATTTTCACGTTGCTTTGTTTAGTACAGCCCCAAAGTTGGATGCCATACGTCCAAATTGGCATAAGAATATGCTTGTATAATATAATTTTATTATGTATAAATAGGCAGGATTTCCTTCCGAGTAACCAATACATACTCTTATAACGTATGTCGAGTTGCTGTTTTTTCTTTTTGACGTGAGATTTCCAACGCAGTTTGGCGTCAAGAGTTATGCCAAGGTATTTGGCTGTATTAGCATAAGGCACTTGCATGCCATTTATATAGATTGGGTGGTAATCACAGTGTTTGTTAGTGAAGTCAATATGAATTGATTTTGATTCATTCAGTTTGATCTTCCACTTTTGTGTCCAGTCATAAACTTTGTTCATAGCTAGTTGAACTTTTTCGACTGCTTCTTTGTGGCTTGATCCCAGTGTCATCTGCAAAGGTCGCAATGGTGTTGTTTTCCAGCTCTGGGATATCGCATGTGTATAGTAAGTACAGAAGATTGGGCCTAACACACTTCCTTGTGGTATCCCAGCTTTTATAGTTTTTAGCTCGGAATATGTATCCTCTTGCCTTATTCTAAACATTCTGTTACTTATATATGATTCTAGAATGTCTGCAAATTCTGGAGGTAGCATGCGTCTGAGTTTAAATACCAGACCCTCATGCCAAACTTTATCAAAAGCTTTCGCGACATCTAGGAATACGGTGGCGCACACTTGCTTGTTTTCGAGTGTTTTTTCAATAATGTTAGTAATTCTCCGAAACTACTGATACTAAAATAAAAAAAATAAAAGTGGTTCTTTACTCATAGGTTACAGGAAAACCTATAAGAAGTCGATGATCTTAATAACATTGTAAATCTCTCAATACATAATCATCTCATAATCTCGTACAAACTTGCATTTGCAGGTTGAATGTATGAAAGAACATGTTTTTTCACTACAATGTTAAGTTTGTTTTTGGGATAAATTCCCAACTGCGTGTTGGATCATGCACCATAAAAGGTTCCGTACCCTTTATTGTGCATGGTCCGACAAGAACTTGGCCGGTTTTTAGTTGGGGATGGGATGGGATTGATTTATTTTGTCTAAGAAATGATCGTGGTTTATCTTCATACACACGCTCTATTTAATTGTGAAAGGTAGGTAAGAATAGTCGTATCTATTTATTTATTTGCTAACATGTAAAACACTGGTAAGTAGGCATGCATTCAAATTTCATGACACAGTATTAAGACATGCACCCTGTAAGGGCACTGCAAATGTTTCATATCAAATGATTAAATTATATAATTATAATATTGATTCTAATTATTACAATACATTACATAATAATAAACATTAGTTATTTAATTATTACATTTTATTTCAAATAAATCATTATTATCTCAATTCTTTCATGCATTTTAGTCAATATAGGTAAGCATAATAATTATATTAAATACATTTATTATTTCACATATAAGTGCGTCAAGCTTATTGTTACAAGGTCAATTAATTCACAATTTGTCAGTTTTAAATTCCTCAACGGTATAGTAGCCTTTCTTTATTAACAGAGATTTCAACTGTTTCGAGAAAATTGAGTCATTTGGTAGGGATTTTAAACTTTCCGGTAATTTATTAAATATATTAGCTAGTCTTGAATATGGGCTTTTCCCGATAAATTTTAAATTTGTGATGGGCAGTATTAGTCTATTCTTGTTCCGTTGGTTATAGTTTTCGTTTAGCTCGATATTAGATTTGAAGAGGTGCCTATTTTTCCTAACGAATATACAACTTTGCAGTATATATATTGCTGGTAGTGTGCGAATTTGTTGTTTAATAAAGTGTGGCCTACAACTCAAAAGAAATGTATCAGAATATTAATGAACATAAACCAACGAGAGAGTTGTATCTCGTTGGTTTATGTTCATTAATATTCTGATACATTTCTTTTGCTGGATGAAAAGGTCCAAAAAGTCAGTACTGTCTCCCCACTGAATAATACCATAATTTAGCCAGGAGTAGGCATACGCATAATAGGCAATCCATTATAGGCTTCTTCCAATTTAAGTTTGAGTCTAATGTTAGGCCTAAAAGTATAAATTCGTTTATTTCTTCTAATTTAATTTGTTAACTTCGACTACTGCTACATGTATCGATAATGTCTTTTGTTGCTGCGACTATTTAGATAAAGCCATTGTAAACTATCTCCCTTCTGATCACAGCGGTCAAACCGTTAGTTTTGAGTCCAGCACACCAATACAAAAAGTGCAGATTCAAATTAGACCAATAACATCGGGTAATTTAAATAAGTTTAACAACACTTTAATTAGCAAGTTACTCGTAAGTGCTCAGGGCCTAAATTTGTCCAATGGAAATATTCTGTATGAACAATTATTTTCATTAGTGCAAACAGAGTTCAATAATTCATTTAAGAAAAAAACTAAAACTATTTGCCCTAAGTTTTTATTCAGTGACTGGGCAACTAAAGGGATCAGGAAAAGTAGGGAAAGATTATTTGAACTGTAAGGCCTTAAGCCGTATATTAACACGGAAACTTTTAATAAGTATGTTGCTACTTACTCTAAAACTTTTAAAAATATCTGCAAAGCAGCTAAAGCTTCTTTCATTAGTAACAAGGTAAAATCAGCA
This sequence comes from Agrochola macilenta, assembly GCA_916701695.1. Classification (NCBI taxonomy): domain Eukaryota; kingdom Metazoa; phylum Arthropoda; class Insecta; order Lepidoptera; family Noctuidae; genus Agrochola; species Agrochola macilenta. The sequence goes on along the minus strand of OU753572.1, from coordinate 2,851,374 downwards.
GACAATAAAATAAAGACAGTTTGGAAAATTATTAACAATGAAACGAACAAGAACAAAAGACAATACTGATTACACACTTGACACTTCCCGCGGTCTCATTAGCGACAACATCGATGTTGCTCAGGAATTTGCAAATTTCTTTACCAATATTCCAATTAAAACTACAGAAACTTTAAATTCGTCCCCCTTACTTGCTATTGATTTATTAAGAGCGAATGTTTCAGCCTTTCCCGTGGAATTTAAATTTAAACATGTAAACCCTGTGGTCGTTGTAAAGGCTTATAAGCAACTCAAGATCAAAATTACCGAAGATCTGTGGGGTATGTCTACTAAAGTTTGTCAATCAATTATTGAGACAATTGCACCCCGTTTAGCTTTAATATTTAATTTGTGTGTGGATCAAGGGGTATTCCCGGATCTAATGAAGTACAGTAAAGTTATTCCACTATTCAAATCCGGGGACAGCAAAGATACTAATAATTATAGACCCGTATCGGTTTTGCCGGTTTTCAGCAAGGTGTTTGAAAAAGTAATGTTAAATCAAATGCTCCAGCATTTTAATCGTAATAATATCCTACACGATCAACAGTATGGGTTCACCAAAGGACGTTGCACAACCGACGCCGGTGTCACCTTATTAAAACACATCTTTAACGCATGGGAAGAGGCACAAGATGCAATAGGCATCTTCTGCGACCTATCCAAGGCATTTGATTGCGTGAATCACGAAACACTGCTCTTGAAACTGGAGCATTACGGACTGGATAAACTTGCGCTTAGCTTAGTAAAATCATATTTGAATGATAGATTGCAGCAAGTTCAAATAAACGGTGTTAATTCATTGGGTTTAAAAGTCAAAATGGGTGTACCACAGGGCTCGATTTTGGGTCCCTTCCTCTTTTTAATATATATAAATGATTTACCTCATTTACTGAAAAACCGACCACAAATGGTGTTATTTGCTGATGACACATCACAGATTTTTAAGATAAATAGACATGCACAGGAGCTTGACGAAGTAAATAACGCTATGCTTAAGGTCCATAATTGGTTTACTGTAAATAATTTGGTATTAAATGAGAAGAAAACTAAATGCATAAGATTCACGTTACCAAATGTTAGAAGTAGTGAATGTCATGTTGTACTGAATAGGTAGACACTAGAATTCGTCGATAAAACGGTTTTCCTGGGGATCACGCTTGACTCAAAACTACAGTGGGGTCCTCACTTAACATCACTTGCAGGGCGGCTAAGTTCAGCCGCTTACGCTGTTTGGAAAATCCGCCAACTAACAGACGTGGATACCGCGAGACTGGTCTATTTTAGTTACTTTCATAGCATCATGTCTTACGGTATTTTGCTGTGGGGACGGGCTGCAGATATTAATTCTATCTTTATTCTGCAAAAGAGGGCTGTCAGAGCCATATATAACCTCCGCAGACGCGAATCTCTAAGGGAACTGTTTAAGAAAATTAACATCATGACGGTACCTTGTCAGTATATATGAAAACATTATGTATGTTCGGAAAAATCTACATCTTTTTAGTAAGATAAGTGACAGGCATAATTTTAACACTAGAAATAGGAACAAATTAGATCAACCACGTTTCAGATTGTCTAAAGTGCACACTACTTTTATGGGGTACTGCGTAAAATGTTATAATAAAATACCACTCGATATTCTTCAACTGAATGAGAAGAAATTTAAAACATGCATTAAACGCACACTATGTAGACAAGCATATTATAAGTTGGATGATTATATCATAGATAAAAATGCTTGGCTTAATGCTGGTCCTGCTCCACAGCCACTTGGGCTCACTAGTTAAAAAAAAAAAAAATGTTTGGAAGAGTTGCTACCCCTTTTTATTTTTCTGACATTACAAACTTAATGTTTATTTTTTATTTAAAACAAGTTTTAATTGTTGAATACTCCAATGGATAATGATTTTCTTTCTTTTTGGTAGTAACATTCTATTAATCTCTCAAATACATTGCAAATTAGTTTTGTATAATTTAGAAGCATTTTTTTAAATTTTTGTAAATGTGAGTACCATGGAGCCGTTTTAATGTTATTAAGATGTATGTTGACTTGAAAGAGCATGGCAGTTGAGAGTATGTCATGCTCACTTAAATGTCTCGCTGATGGTGGCGAGTGTGTTAGATCATTCGGTTCCCTACAAAATGGTTGAGCTGGATGGTGCTGATCCACGCGTCATGTTCGTGAACGGGCGCCGTCAGTTGTGACTGGTCATCTCTTATCTGCCATGGCTTATTTTAATCTTATATTTTGAATTGTTTTGATTATTATTTGTACATTGTTCTCACATATAGAAGCAACAAGAATAATGTACCCAGGATTTTGTAATTTTCTATATTTAAAAGAGTGTCCTTGGAGTTTCTTGCCCGTTCTTCTCCATAAAGATCTACGTTTTGGAATGGGCAACTAGCTTCAACTTTCTGACTAACTGACGCGACTATTTGACAATTCAAAAGTGCCTGTAAATGGTTTAATTGAAATAAATGCTTTGAGTTTGAGTTTGATTGTGTTAATGTATTTAGGTTTAGTGGGGTTCTTTGGTAAGTCCTGAATTGGCATATTATAGTTTTAGTTAAGTTTATTTCTAAGTTTTGTTCGTTTAACCATTGCTCAGTTTCTGCGAAAGTTTTTTTAATAGCTAGATGGTCAACATTCGAGGGCGTCTCTCGCTCAGAAGTGACCCGATTCTTGCCAGATCCTGAACGGCGCGTGAACAAACCAGTCTCCCGATAGCGTTTGTAGACTGAAATGAAATGAAATCTCTATGAACAGACGACAGGCTTAGATGCAATCTTTCAGCCACAACACTCTGACTAAGTCCAGAATCCAGCGATGCCACCACTTGGGCGGCTTATGCGGGCGAAGTATCCATATGTTTTAGAAAAAAAACTTTTTCTGACAACCCAAAGTCACAGTACACACACAGTATACAGAACACAGAACAAAAAGTTTTAAGTTAAGCGCAAATTTTTAGTTTTCAAATGTGAAATGTACTCCAACTCCAAACACACATTTGTCTCAAAACAGTGAATTATTTCATTTATAGGATAAACAAATGAAATTCTAATTTTGAATTTTGAATTTTCGCTTATCACTGTAATGGCCAAATTGCCAGATAGATAGACAATCATGTGTTTTTTTTCGTGGAATGAAAACTCTTTTGTGTTAAATTAGGACAGAAACCATAAAAACGGAAGTGTTTCGATTTTTCTGATGAGAAGTGTATTTCCAACTTCGACCCTCTTCCGTTGTCTAGCTACTGACAAAGTATCAAACAGACAGAACTGACAGAGTAAATATCAGTAAATATCTAAATAAATAGTCTTTGACATTACGTAAAGATTTCGAGGTGAGAAATTTTACCCATAAAGATGGGTAAAAAAAGCAGTCAAAACATACTTCACGAAAAGTGTTTAAATAAATTGTTAATTTTTGTTAGAAACTACGTTTTGAAATGAAATAAAATTACTACAAAAAAAAAAATTGTCATAAAGGCAATAATACTTTTTTTATTTACAACTATGAAGGAGAAAATGTTAGGGCTCGTGTAGACGACGCCGCAGCCGTGCCGACACCGCATCGCGTTTACATGTACATTAGACGCGCATTGCGTCTTCGCTTGATTTTGCCATATCACAGTACAAAAAAACAAAATATGTAAATACTAACGGTGTTTTGGTAGCGGCACGGCAACGCAAATGTCGGCCTGAGCCCTAATAAAGTAGGAAATTCACGATCAACGTTACACCATTAGCAAGTCAGTGCAATGTCACTCTTATTTTGGAAAGGTAAGGTATAAATTAGAACAATTGCAGAGACTTTTATCCAACTCACGGCAATAATTCTAATTTAAAGTTTATTCCAATGAGATAAAAGTTACATTGCAATGACCTACTAATGGTTTTTCGACATTCAAATTTGACAGCCGGCATGGACCGAAATGGAAGGTAACGTTTTGTTGACTAAAAATACAATAAGGTTGAAAATCTTAGTTTTATTTCATACCAACAAGAAATCGAATGTTAAACAAAAATAACAGTTTGCCTAAAAAACGTACCGTACAGCAGTTGACTGCCGTTGTCTGTTGGACCACAGTCTATGGCTAACCAATGTGGTTTATTACAAAAAGTTCGCGTATGCAAAGGAGAAAATATAACTATTTTTATCTCGTTTACTCTTGACTATACTAGGTCCATGGAGAGCAGAAGTGACTGGACCTAATAATATTAACATCCTTGTCATTTTTTTTTTATAGATTCGTTTTAGCCCTTGAAGGAACCCTATTGAAAATGGCTCTTTTATTGAAAGTAGTTTAATTATAATTAATAAAATACTAAAACATAATATCTATAACTATAATATACAAAGTTGATACGACAGAGGGGCTTTCCTTTAAACTGAGTATACTAGGTACCATTTTCAAGCTCTGTACCAAAAATCAATTAAATAGGAGCAGTAGTTTAGTCGCAAATGATTTTTTAAGTTTTTGCCCCGTTTGAACACGATGTATCTTTCCTAACAGCTGATTATGTCTATACGCATAGGTCATGCACCTTAAAACGATAAATCTGAGTATAACCTATGCGTTGTTGCCGCTGTGACGCAAGTCACAAGTACAACCAAATATTTTCGCTAAAAAGATGACAATGCAAACAAGGAAGCAATAAATACACACACACTTGCATTTTCATTACGAGAGGGACAATCATCTGCAAAACACCACGCGTAAAAGAAATAGAAATAGGTCAGTGTGTTGCTATTGCATCCTAGCGATCGAGGGGCAGGGGTTGCGATCGGTAAGTGGGGCAGTGGGGCTTCTAAAAACTGGTTTTTTCAGTGCGCCGACGCTAGTCTTTCGGAACGTACAAGATGTTACGTAACACGGTAGCACCTGCTCCGCTTCCGTTTTGTCGAACTCGCGCGCTGACAATTGGGATTTTGTTTTGTTATTGTGATAGGACACTAAATAAGTTTAAGACAGTATTTCTTTTTTTATTGTGACAGGACACGTAACTTGGGATTATTATTATTTAGTGTTAGTGTTTTTTTTTGTGATCGACTGCTTTTATTGTGATACGACACGTAATTAAACTTTGGTTTTGTGTGTGTGTGTGTAATTAAAGTGTTCAACAATGCCTCGTGTAACTTACACGGCGTTAGAATACACTGACATGATTTTTAATTAGAAAAACAAATAACATTATTCTCTGTCGGTATAATTTGTGCATTCATGTGAATGACACATCGAGAATTTTTTTTTTTTGTGATTGTTGTACTTCAAAACTATCCCTAAAACAAAAGCCGCGAGCCGAGGAGCCGCCGCGAGCGGAGGCGCCGCCCGCGCCAACGCCGCCGCGCCGGCGCGGGCCGGCGCGGCGGGCGCCCGCTTTGACGAGATAACACACGCCGAAGCGCGCGACGTTGCCGCTGTTACCTAGGTATCTGTAGGTCAGTTAAATTTATTTTCAAAGGGTGGTTGCGTTTTACTCTGATTTGTAAGCTATTTAGTTTGTTTGAAAAAAAAAAAAAACTCATTTTAGGTGCTTTTTATTTTTATACCGTATCGAATTAATACTAAACACGTATAGTATACGTAGTGTTATTTAATGCCCCTCTGTCATATCAACTCTGTATATTACCAACTTCGACCCTCTTTCGTTGCCTAGCAACCAACAAAGCAAACCTAAATAGTCTTTGACAGTACGTAAAGATTGCGAGGTGAGAAATTTTACCCATACTTATGGGTAAAATTTTTAAATGATCGTTATACGGCGTGCTCTTTTGGATTCTCCAAATATTTTGTTGTATTCTATTGCCAAGTCATTCTATTTATTAAATAAATAAATAAAGATGTCTATATTAATGCGGTCACTTTTAAAATGTTTTTAGTTAAATATTATGGTAACAATTTAACTATCTATGTAAATAAGTATAGGTAACGTAGGTGATGAATACTTTTACAAAATGTTCGTTTATGAAACTCAAATAATTACCTGAATGAACTGAATTTAGCCTGGTATAAGATTACCGACATCTCAATCTCATCGCTAGCTTTCGACACGCTGCGTATGCATAGTATAGTATAGATTTATTAAAGGAGACATCATCTTTGACTAACTTTACCTACACTTACCACCTATATCCACTATATATCTATGTAGGTAGTGTGACGAAACATTGCATGAACTGCAAAAGTAACTTTGTAATCGCATATTATTTAAACAGGATTACAAAGTTACTTATGCAGTTGATATATCTAGAAAGCAGTACTGAAAGTCAATCGACACGAAATGAAGACGTAAGGCATAGAGGTGATGACAAAAAAAACACAAAAATCTAAATATTTTATTTCATATACACTTATATGGCCACGTATGAAACGTCAGAACCTAGGTGCACAATTCAAATTGCTCTAGTTATGCCATGCGTTGCGGCGAACGGGCGACGGGCGACCGGCGGAATTTGCCGAGCGAAATGCACGAGCGTCTGGCGACGCGGCGGGCAACGGAAACAAATGAATGAATCAGTACGGCACAGACTAAGTAGTACTAGTACGGAGCATGCCACGGTGTCGAGCGGCAGACGCGGCGAATAGTGCAGAAAATAAACATAGTTGTATTCGCCGCGAAATAATGAATACTTTACTGTTTTTTTTTTGCCGAAATTGCTAGGCTAGCTATCCTATCTGCATTGACCTGTCTCTCCAGTTGTGGTTGAATATTCATAATAATAGTTTCGCCACTCATTCAGGTATAATCGAAAAATAATCTGGATATAAGTAGTCTGATTTTAAATATTATGTCTTGAACCAAAACTACTAGGTAACTACTACTCTCCAAGCGATATTCGAACATATTAAGACATTTCGCTCTCGGTCAATACTGGTCGCGGCGGCGAACGCTACTGCCCGTGGTGTGCAAACTTTGCCGCATGAATTGCCACCCCGCAAGACGCACCACGGATTACAAAACTTACCGCTTGGCCACGGGACCAGGCGGTAAGTTTTGAAATCCGTCGAAGATTTTGTTTGTAATAGAATCTATAATGATCTGTGTCTTCATGTCTAATCACTTAACAACGGTGCGAGTGTTAACGACTTAATTGCCGTTTACAAGTATTTAGTGAATTTAAGAGCGTATAATCTGAAGGTGGGCAACGTCGCAAATAGATGTCAAATATTTCACTGTTTTGATTAATTTGGAAATATTACTGTGTGGAAATAAAAAATATGGCTAACTAGCGAACTAGAATATTGATTATGAAATGCAATAATTAATATCGTAACACCGAATGTTTAGTTTTAGATGTAAATAAACTATTTGGAAACTTTCCAAATGCGTTTTTTACACCTAAAATGGGTACAACATAAAATTCAATGTTATAATTGCAATTCATTATTAATATTCTAGTTCGCTAGTTAGCCACATTTCTTATTTCTATTCAGTAATATTGCTCTAAGAATCAAAACAGGTAAATATTTGACAGTTATTTGCGATGTTGCCAACTTTTAGGATAAACCCTCTTAATATTGTTCGTATTTGTTACGTTGTTATTAATGAATATGAACCCTGGCTGCAATCCTTCGTATATAGCTCATATCACTTGCCAAATAAACTTTGTGTGCACGAACGAGTAGCTTGCTGTCGTTTCACTAGTCCCTACGTTCGCACACATATCAGTATTCATTTTAATCAAGTAAAAGGGTGTCAACTTTGACAATATGCGGGGATGTATATCAATCGATCAAACAATTAATTGTATTGATACAATTGTCATGGAAAATTTATATTATATAATTGAGTAAAAAAACACATAGTTTTGTTTGATTTTATGCAATCGATCGATTTACAAAAAAAAAATACCTATATTTTTAAGTTTTTGTATACATTTGCGGCGATTTCAATCACATCGTATATGCGATTTACGATAATGTCTAATATAAGTTTCTTTATCATTATTCCCCTTCCCATTGCCACCACAACTGACCAAATTAATTGTTTATGGTTGTAAGTAATTGTGTTTATTTTATTTTAATATTAGACAATAACTTCATCTATGTACTTCTTTGTGTACTAAGTTTGGTTTTGACATGTCATTTTTGACAGATTCACTGAAATCGATAGTTTAAACTTTACTATTACAATAGATGTCGGTTGTTTTAAATAGTTGATTATCCGGATGTGCTGCTTTGATGCCGTCACTAATACTCAGTACTTTACTTTGGCCCACTTATTCTCCTTCTGCTGGCTACGCTCTGCCATGACACATCTGTAATTTTAATGTACTCAATGTGAAGGCAGGGATTTAGTATCTTCAGTATCTTTAAAGGTTGACAATTGGTTTTATTCAGCTAAAGAGTACCTCCTCAGTAATCTTCTACAAATATATTACCTTGTCTCTTTTGTTATCCTACTAGGTTTCGATACTGTTACTTTAACCCAGTAAAGTATGAATAAATCAGCAGTAACGTATTATTGGGTTCTTACATCTGGAATTTCTCAGTAGCAGACCGTAATCTGGATTTGTGTGCTGTTGATGGCATTTAATTTATAAATTATTTTCGTTTAACCATGACAGCATAGCAAACTGCAGTATCACAACAGTGTACTCCACCATCAAACTATTAAACTTTTGTGGTAGACATCCATCGATTGTGAACATCCGACAAGCAGTCATCTTGTAGAAGGCTGCACGGTTCAACCGCTGCACATTTTTACAAAGCCTCTTAGCTTCCACTGTAACAGAAGTAAAAACACTGTTGAACAAACTTTTTTGTGCTACAGTTCTACGAGTACGACTGATTATTTAAAAAGATCGGATGCATGTAGCAATGAACTCAGTTAAGACATAAACAAGTAAATTCTGAAAAAAACTTTGATCGAAAAAATACTACGAAGTATTAAATGTTCATAAGTTTAACCTACAGGTATTTTCCACACGTTACACTACCTCCAGCTCGACCTTCCCACTTTCCCAGGTCTTTATTGGGAAAAGAAATAACTAGGACGCATCGATCGATAGTCACCCACGACGCACACATAGATACGCTTTGCCTACAGTGATTGCAAGCGTACTCGCGATTGCCAACCCAGATAGACCGATGTATGGGCACGCCACAATTGTGGTGATAAGTTCCCTCTTTGAGGAGTGGCTAGAAAGGCGCCACGGCGTCCTCACCTTCCGCCTGACGCAGATCCTCACCGGACACGGCTGTTTCGGGAGGTTCCTGTTCCGTAAAAGGCGGGAGGAAACGCCCGGGTGTCACCATTGTGTGGATCGCCTGGAGGACACGGTGGAGCATACGGTGGAGGTCTGCCCGGCTTGGGCGGAGCACCACCGTGTCCTCATAGAGGCGATCGGCGACGGCGATCTCTTGCGTTCGGCCCTGGTTCAGAGCGAGAGTGCATGGGAGGCCGTCACCTCCTTCTGCGAAGCAGTTGTGCTCGCGAAGGAGGAGGCGGAGCGCGAGAGGGAGATGCAAGCTGCACGCCCTTGAGCCCCTAGTCACCGCAGGCTTCGCCCCGGGCGTCGGGAGTCACGAGCTGACTTCCGGCCACCGCAGGCGCGGGCTTGCGGACGGTTAGCAATGGGTAGTTCGCCGTCCGATAAGGACCAGGCCCGGGTCGACGGCGCGTTGTGTTCCACGTGCGCCTCGAAGAGATGTCAGCAACAACTGACGGGGTCCGTAAGGACCAATGCCTGTTGGGGTTGCGGGTTTATCCGAAAGGGATATCGCGGCCCCAGCGCACGGGCAACGGAAGGAACACGGGTGGGTTTTAGTCAGTAAAAGTCTGACACGCCCTCTCGCTCCGCCCAGAGCGGGAGAAGTCATTTGATGACTTCCCACACGCAAAAAAATAAATAAAAAGATAGACCGATGTAGCCGTACGAATGCGTCTATACTTAGTCTGTTACAAAAGTATCTGCTGAAAATGTAAACAAAGAGATCAGAAAACGCACCTGTAGATGCCAATTTGTAATACGACTTACAAATTGAGTGCTTTGATTGGATTATTCAAATACTTAAACCTGAAATTCAAATTTAGAGTGACATTAAAGATGCTTTTCATTTGTCTTCTCGTTCTTCTTTCATTAAACTTAATTTTATATCTTCAATTTTAGTCGATAATGCTTTAATTACAATGGAATAATGTTATTCAAACAATAATTGTTGGAAAATGTGGTGAAATATAAAGTTTAAACCTTCTAAATACAAATACATATGTTAGTAATTTCTTAAATTGAGTGATTGCCTAAGAATTTAAACAGAACAGGGTTTGTGTACACTTTCATGAGATACTTTTGGAACGGTCTATACATACGCTGTGCGTAAGCCTGTTCTCACTTGATGAATGAAATACCGTACTTTTGTACCTATTTATTTTCTTGCCGTTATGTTCTGGGTTACCAAATAGTGTATAAATTGTCTTACCAGTACTTTGCAAACTCCCCAACATCCTACTGCAAGTGGTGTCCGCATCAGAGACAGTAATGTAGAAGAACTCGCAGTAAGTATTGAATATAGAGACGAAAGTAATATTCTTACACGCCCAAAGGATAACGACCAATTCAAAATTGTCTAAAATGTGCTGAAAATTAAAGTAGCGGAAATTATACTGCCGTTTTAATTAAAAAGGGCACAACTAAAATTTTTCATGAAATTGCGTTATATATATATAGCCGGAATCAGGAAAAAAAGGCCTATCTGCCTAATTTTTTTGTGATTTTTAGCAACAAAATTAACAGAGATAGCATACGTTTAAAGGGCACAACTGCAACATTTTTTAAGTTTTAGTACAGGAAAAGGGCGCATGTTGAGATATGACTTTTACTTCAACTTTATATTTTTAATATATTTAATTGAAAAGGCGTAATTGGCGTACGTCAAATATAAAAGGCCTATGTGGCAATTGTGCTTATTTTTAATACCAACACCTTAGCAATAAAATGTAGAAGAAAAGTCACAACTGGCTGTTATGTCTTTACTATTTACCCTACGCCTTAAAATTTTATATAAAAAAAGGCACACTTGCGGTTATGCCTTTACTACTAAAAATATCTGAACGAAGTTGAAGTAAGGGGGCAAGGTATGCAGGGAATTCCGTTAGTTGTGCCTGACGTGTCGAGACGAGTCCACGCTTGTCGGTGCTCTGGTAAGATATTTTTTTATTACTTATTTCGATGCCTATACCATAATTAGATATTATAATACCATAGTAACTTAAATTCGTTTGTATTTTCGTTAGTTGTTAAAACATTTTGATATAGCTAAAATCAAAACCACGCAACCGCGTTGTGCATCAATTCTCGTAACAAAAATGTAATAATCATGTTTCGATCGTTTGTCAACTATTTGCTTTTTGACATAGTTCTAGTTAATAAAACACAAAGTAACATATTTATATGCTTGCTCAAGGGTTATTGTTATGTCGATGCACTTCGTCTTTGTTCAGCGAGTGAAACCGCGGGGCTCAGCTAGTAATAAATAACCTTTTTTTTTCAGCATTAAGTCATCACGAAGCGGAAAATTTGTAAAAGCTGCTTTACGCAACGGAGACTTTCGGAGACTTTGTAGACGAACAGATATCTGTGCCGTCAACGATTGGCATTCAAAACTCCGTACAAGTATCAAGTGATGCAAGATCTGAAGACAAAATTATAACCAAATATTTTGCACAAAGCTTGGTCCACTTGCCCACTAACAGAAAGGTTTTTTGGGAAACTTTACCTATAAATGATCAATCAGTAGATTTGATTCAAAACCAAGACTAAAATAATGCAAGACTGTTTTTTTTATACTCACTTTAGTCGAGTTTTTAAGTAATAAAAGAATTAATATAGTGCCTTGATGTTTAATAAAACTTCATGAAAATCAATTTAAAAACGCCAAAAAATAGTCAAGAAATAGTCACCAAGGTTAAAAAAATAGTCGCATTATGATTCCGAAGATACAGGCTGCTATAAGTTGGTGAGGATTACGTGGTGAGGCCTTTCTCGCCACAATCCTCACCTGATTACCGCGGAACGCCCAGGTTTTTGAATTTGAATTTGGTGTCAAAAATAGTCTGACACTCCCTCTCGCTCCGCCCAGAGCGAGAGGAGTCATTTGATGATTTCCAACCCAAAAAAAAAAAAGATCCTACAACCACCTTTAAAAAAAATATTACCGTTTAGCTTTCAATAAAATGATTATTATGCTTACCTCGCTGTTGTGTCTTTCAGGTGATTTTTCTATTTCTATTATTGTTTGGAAATATAGTAAACTATGGATAAATGTGTCTGATACTTGAAATAAAGTCTGGAAAGTAATAATAACGTTCACAATAAGAAATTACTTTTTTTTTATCGCTGTAGGATGGTTATAGGGATATAGCTAAATACTGTAATATAGTTATATGAAAGCGGTTCATAACTGTCTTACTTGGAATATAACTATGATACGAGCACGATCTAGTAATATAACTATTGGGCATTCCGACCAAATAGGTTACGTTAGGTTAGAGTCGTCGGGAGTCACGAGCCGACTTCCGGCCACCGTAGGCGCGGGCTTGCGGACGGTGGGCAATGGGTAGCTCGCCGTCCGATTAGGACCAGGCCCGGGTCGACGGCGCGTTGTGTTCCACGCGCGCCTCAAAGAGATGTCAGCACCAACTGACGGGGTCCGTAAGGGCCAATGCCTGCCAGGGTTGCGAGTTTGTCCGAAAGGGATATCGCGGCCCCGGCACACAGGCAATGGAAGGAACACGGGTGGGTTTTAGTCAGTAAAAGTCTGACACTCCCTCTCGCTCCGCCCAGAGCGGGAGGAGTCCTTTGAAGATTTCCCACCCGAAAAAAAAAAAGGTTAGAACCGACACTGTGTGTAGGTTACAACATGACTACGTCAACTACGTCGAAATTGGTCGTTGTAACAAAATTAGGGCACTCCGATAATTGTTCATAGCTGTCGGAGTGCCTTAATTTTGTCGGAGTGCCCTAATTTTGTCGGAGTGCCCTAATTTTGTTGTTTGCTTGCTTTCATATAACTATATCACGGCTATAGCCGTCTTACTGCGACATAAATACACATCACAAAATATCACTTACCGAATACTTAAATATTTTCTTAAAAATATCATAAGCTTCCATTAAATTTAAGTAAGCTTGGAAAAGCTTTTTAGATTTGTCATTATATTTATTTTCTCCTAGCTCCAAGCAAAGTTTACTGTAGCACTCAACCTCAGAGATCCATGAAATCATTCCATCTCTTATCGAAGCGAGTATAGTAAAACCATAAGTTAAATGTACGTCAAAATAAATCAGTGTAAATAAATATATTGCTAGATTGAAGCTGCGAACTAGTGACACACAGACTATATAAAAAGCAAAATGACGAAAAATTCCGAACCAGTTCCTAAGAACAGCCTTCGTGCAATTCTTATAATCGATTAATCTAAAAGCTTTTTGAATCTTCAAAATTAATAGAACGTGGTCCTCTCTTTGTATAATGTTAAGTATATAAAAAGAAACGAAAGGAATCACCAACAAGACGACATTGAACTTTATGAGTACCACGAGGAATGGATTGACTATTCCGTCATATTCCCATGCCAAGTGATTTTCAATGTGAAAAATTATGAATCCAAGAGTACCAATTAGCGACACGATATAGTAAGGTGCACGATGAGGCCTTATACAATTGTACTCAATAGAGAACCTTGAAAGGAACAGCATGTGCTGTAAACACCGAAAAGGAAGGAGCATGTTTTGGAAACTCCTGTCCAAAAAATTGTCGGTAATACGATTTATTTTGAATCGTGTCTTCATGTCTATTTCACTTTAATAGCGATACGATCGCTTAGCAGAATACTAAGAATGGAACTGCCGTTTACATTAAGAATGAGTAAATATTAAATGTTTAAATTCCCCATTCATTTTAATAAATTGAAAAGGTCGTCGTTTATTTTGTCACGAGTTCATGACGTGATAGTATATTGATTAAACGAAATGCTTAATGATTAAAATGATTGAATTTAAGACTCAGGATCAAAATTAAACAAAAATTGTGGCAAGGTCCGCCATGATACTCGTAGATTAGCTATACAGGTGATATGGATAACTTAGAACCATAGTGTCACTTTCTTTCTTTGAAATGTGTTTTTTTTGTTGTTGTAGAATTGGAACTCTCCATTGTTTTTATGTACATGTACCAAGTTATCATTTAAATGACGTTCTTCTGTTTCTATTGTGTGCACCAAATGAATGATTTATCAATCTATTTTGGTTTTCATTTGAGACAACTGCTAAGGGGGGTATGGATTGTTTAAAAAGTTTCGCAAGCACCTCTCAAGACTGTGCCTGTAGAGTAAAGTCCGCAGAGGCAGAGAATTTAAGAGTCAATTGTTACGATAGCCAGGTTTAGAATTTTAGAGGTTAAAAACAAAATAATAATTGAATAATGGTGTGCCACCGAGGTTAAAAACAATATACTAATGGAAAGGTAGTATCGATTGAGTAGATTTAGATTGATATATTGACATTTATAAATTACATGTTGTCTCGATGACTTTAAAAAGAGACTCTACTTAAAATAGTAAGCGGTTAAAATTCATTTATTACAGATAACAGGGATCCATATTATGTTAGTATTACAAAAACAACTTATATTCTTACTAACTATTTACACTAGGTACTAAATACATTAACTAAATACACAAATAGATACAAAAAACAAAGGGACACTTAGGCGTCGAAGTATTCGTCCGCATCGCTGTCATCCGGAAACGTGCCCAGAAGACTGGCAGCATTGCCACGTTGAATGGCAATGCTAATTCTTTGGCCAAAGAACGAGCCAGCCCTCTGGTCACGTGAAGTGTCGATCAGTCGGCGAGAAATTTCCTTAAAAAGGAGACGCGCACTCGGACCCCACGACCCGAGCGTTTCGACCCCAAACGGCTCAAAACTGTAGTTACCCATAAGGTTACAGTATTTGCGCCGCTTGAGGGTCTCAGCAGCCGCTGCAGCGGCGCCAGCACAGCCCGCCGTGCTAGGAACATGAGATGGTGCAAGGGTGTCGACACAGGTTGCGTCCCATACCAGAGGCCTACCCACCTTCCAAGGCAACAACGTCATACCGTCTGGTCTCTTCCCATCGTCACGTACCAAGCCGTTTGGTTCTAATACCGCTGGTACGCCGGCGGTGACAAGGGCTCGACGAATAATGTCATTGATGCTGGCGTGCCGTGCAATGCGTCCTGCGCTCCTGTAACAGGACAGGCCATGGTGCCCGAGACTGTCTACAGCTTCGCCGCAGAGACACCGATGCGGAGCAACACAAGGTGCGCCCAAGCGGAGACACGTAGCGAGCCGAAACGATGAGTCATCCATCATGGTGCCTATGGTGGATGACGGAAGCGCTTGAAGCCACAAACCTGACTCCCATTCTTCCACAGCTAGCAGACGGGCACGCTCAACAGTATTAGGTGACGTGTTTACCAGGGAATTCCGTATAATACTGCAGAGCGGCACGTCCCACCGTTTCTGGGAGGACGGGTTATCAGGCAAATCCGTATTGGGACAAGCCATTTTCCAAGCGTTCAACGCATCGGTCAAACACGGTACCTCAAAATCGACCAGTGAGGAAGATAAAATGTTCCTGGTTAATTTATCGGTACTGTGGACCGAGGAGAGGAAGGCCGGTAAACTTATACTTGAAATTTTGCGGACACCAAGACCACCCAGGCGGATGGGAAGTGTGGCTTGCTGCCATGCTCGGTCGTCCAGGGCCACATTTAGGATAGAGGTTAATGTATTTCTAATAATTTGGTCCACTTTTTCTAAAAGTTGTGGATGCTTCCACAGATGGGAGGAACGAAGGCTATACGTGAATTTTGGTCCAAAGCAACAGTACTGAATGAGTGTGAAGGCCGAATGAATATTAATTTTGAAAAGTCTTTCCGAGACATCGTTGAAATTTTGCATTTTCTGCTCAATAAACGTTGGAAAGGATTCGTCAAAAATTGGGAACCCCAGGAGGTGCAGAGAGTTTCTTTCTGTAATTTTGATGTTTGGTGCTATAGTATTAAATTTTGCTATGGTAGTCTTTCTGTCAGTGGTTTGGGGAAGATAAATTTCGCATTTTGATAGGTTAAGATCTAGGCCAATGGAACTGAATTTTTCTTTTAAGTATGTTAAATCTTTTAAGACTGTGTCTACATCACCTCCTAGGGTTCCGTCATCCAAATACCATACGTTGAATTCCGAATTTAGTTGTCGAATAATTGGATTTATAGCCAAACTAAAAATGACTGGCCCAAGGGGGTCACCCTGTTGACATCCGACGGCTGATTCCAAAAGGTTGTCTTTATAAAGTAATTTAGAGTGGTGCCTGTAGCATTGATAAAGAAAACTGTAAATTTTGGGTATTTCTTTTTGAACTTCTGTCAACAAGATGTCCCTGTTTACGGAATTGAAAGCGTTCTTAATGTCAACCTTTAGGATGACCTCACCTTTACCGCTATTGAGGTAAGTGGATAATGCGTGTACCGCAGCCTCACAGCCCCCTTTAGACCCGAAGCCTAGCTGTAGGGGCTGGAATTTGCTGGCCAGGGTTTCGCTGTAGAAAGCGCAGCAAATTTTGGCTGCGGTACGACGGTAAGTGGACCCTACGGCAATGGGACGAATGCCGCCATCCTTCTTGCGCAGGGCACATAGGTTTGCCCCATACAAAATATCAATGACGGCTTCGTTCACATTGCCGGAGAGCATGAGATTGATGAGGGCCGTCAGCTCCTTCAAAAGGGACTCACCAGCCTCCCCGGCGCCTGAACACATTAAGTCCTTCAGATGTTGGGGTGTCAGCCCGTCGAGGCCGCCGGCGGAGCCACTTTGAAAGGAGCACACGGCCGCACGTACTTGTTGAGCTGTAATTTCAAGTGAGTTGGATTCCGGATCGGGTGGGTCAGGAAAGGAGAGGTCATCTGCCGGGGCAGGGTGTTTGCTCTCCAGAGCTGTAAGTGTCTCTGGGGAGTACGGCGCAACCACATCGCTACTAAAGATGATCCTAGCTGCACCTCTGATATCACCCTCGCCTAGTTTAGACTCTACATGGTGCAATAAACCTCTTTGGGGGAAGCGTGCTGTTAATTTGGGGTCAAAACTTTGGGCCGAAATGTTACAATTATCCTTTATTTGTGCTGTTAATGTTTTTTTAGTAGCCAAATTTTTTTGCACATGTAGAATTCTAAACGGGAAGGTGAGCAATTGCTCCCAAGCACTTTGGGAGTTCTTTCTGGCGGCGAGACGGATACAACGCGCTAAACTTGAAGCCACGGACGGTCTCGCGCCACGAGGAACTCTCTTTAAAACAGGGGTTGAATTTTTCAATTTTGCCAGTGTTTTCCAAAAGGGTTGAGCGGGTGAATTAGGTGTTAGGGAAGGGGATGTTGTCGGGCAGGATGAAGGTACATTGTGGGGTTTGTGTTTCTTACCCAAATGTACCTTCAAGCCTCGGTCACCCTTAAAAAACCGTGCTTGGGGACAATGCGGGCATCTCACTAAGACATCCAGCGATGTGGCAGGTTGACTGGCGCTTCGTGCGGCATCACTACTGTCGTCATTGTTTAACATAAATAAAAACTTACACAATTTTCCTTATAAATAAAACACCAATAAACTATACAATCTAAATAAAATAACAAATATGACATATAAAAAGGAAAGGTGACAGCGGCGCAGTCGCGCTGGCGGTCTGAGGCACCGCGCCGCCGCTGAATGTCATCGTGGCGCAGCCCCGGCAACCGTTGCCGTGATACAGCGTCGTTTTGCACTTGGAGTTATATTGTACCAACTTCTCAGCTTCAAACGTCTTGATAGAGGCGGAAAGAGCTCAACGTGATATACTTATGGTTGCTGCTGGTCTTTCCTTACGCTTTCCTACAGTCGACTTGTACAAAAAGTGGGATGTACTGTCTATAAGACAAACTTTCGTTCTGCACACAGTCCTCAGAAAGCACTCGCAGCTAGCTTACGACTCGGATCATTTTTGATTACTTTGACATTTCAACTGTCCCGTAGGAGTACAGTCAAGTCTTTTATATCTTCGTCAGTTTTCAAATTCTTTCCTATATCACGTCTGGACACATAATAATAACTTTCGAATCTACGGCACTAAGCAGACTATTGTAATATATGCCTATTTAATTATTTCATAACTAAATAGTAAGTAATTGAAATAATTGTTGATGATTATAACATTAACTAAAAATTTCGACGAGAGCGTTTAGGATAATGACTATATTTTTGTTTGCGATACCGGAATTTGTGTTCAAAGGTTTTAGACACTCATATTTGTGTGCTCGTTCCTGGAATAAGTCGATTTTAAATATTAAAAGATATTCAGAACTTGAAAACTTGACTACCTTTGAAAGGTAGAAGGTGCATTGATTACAGTTCTTCGTCAATACTTGATCCTTTTGAGGTTATTTTTCTTACTAACTTCTCATGCAAAAGAAACTGTTTTTACCCAAATATTCGGTTAAAAATAATCATGTGACAGGAGGGCGCTGTTGGTAAGCATGTATATTTTGTTAAATGGTATACTGACTGGTAAATGCCTCGTTATTGCAATGCCTCTAATGTATTATAATTGTTGAAAAAAAATTATAAATGTTTGCGGTAAACCATACCGATGGATTTCATGCCATCATCCGCAAAAAAACGGCCTCACTCCTGAGCCGAATAAGAGGCAGTCACAATAGCATCCTGAAGGTTGTGGCGGCAGATACTTCCTCCGCCATAATAAGGCAATTTGTGAGAAGACTTATACCCTAGTTTCCATTTCACGTTGTCTAGGTGGTGGGTGGTCTTCTCATTCATGCGGTTTAAGTTACTAACAATTGTGTTTTAAGTGCAAACCGGTTACCAACAATTTATGGATCTCTTATTTTTGTCCGAATTAAAATGATTTTATTTTTGTTTTTTTTTTATTATGGCGGCATCAATCCTCATGCTGGCCACGCGCCAAAATATTGTCTGTTTAGACAATAGCATTTTTATAGGTCCCAAACAGAAAAAAAAAACGCTTCTTACATTGAGAAAATATTTAATATTATTTCTAAGTTCTCAAAAACGCAAATTGTAAAAGCACAACAGTGTAGTTAGTGAGTAATCCTAGCAATCCTAGAGGCAGCGTAGCGTCAACGGAGGCCAGGCCACATAATTCAATCTTGCTGAAATTTGCTTCATGTAATCGTTGAATATTTTTGCATATTTTTTTCTCATCATCTGTAAATATAACGGTGAGTTATGTCCTCATAAAATCTCAATAGCTATGCTTCGATAAAGTTATATATTTGAGTAGAAGTTCTTTCTTAACTGAGTGGGAAGAAATGCTATGTGTGTTAAGTAACGGAACAATAGGTACCATAATATATAGTTTTATTTCGAATGAAAAAGTAATCTGACTTGAAAATACTTTTTTTTAGTCGTCATCCTCTCAACATGACCAAACCACCTAAGCAAACTCTTAAAAAAAAAACACAACATATAACAACTTATACATAATTAAGTAATAAAATAACAACATAATATCCTAACTTAACTATAGTACATTACTGCAGCGGGTGGAAAAAGAGGCATTAATGGAAAAACGTGAAAATGTAGGCCGAGGCGACGCCGAGGCACTCATACGTGATTCCATCAATGCTTGGTTGCGGTCAAGGCTTGTATATTACTTTTCGCAAATAATGCCTTGTTTACTACGGAATCCTAAAAAAGATTGAAAATATTATAATAATATGTACCTGAACAATTTGAACTCAAAGCAAGCGTACACGAATCTTGACACAATTTCAGAGCTGAGTAAAACATCTCGCAACGCCAGCTGAACAGCAATTGCAAACAGAGATTTTTTAAGATACTTTGAAGATTAAAAAAGAATATTAGTGGAATAAACTGAAAAAAAACAAAACAGTAGACGACATTATGAGTTTATTAAATAAATTAAGCCCATAAACGATGCAAGTTTCTTGCCTGGGGCATACAATAAAATTAAAGCAACAAATGACCTGCATCTTTCAAATACCGTTTATACGGTGCAGAATATTATTGTTGCTCTATTATATGGTATGCTACAGGCAATTAAATCTCAACGTGTAAATCAGGCTTTAGTTTCAAATACCAATAAAATACTTACAGGTTCATTACTTGCGATCGTTATGAGAAACTGAACATCAATGAGTGCATGTATACATGTCTCAAGCGTGTGAATCAGCACCTGAAAGTATAAACGTTTTTCTTATAAATGAAATCAAATAGAGTATGATATATGTACATCAGCTTTTAAATACACTTCTAAGTATATAAAAGCTGATATATTTAGCTCTCCTCAGAGCCCAATAACATTGGTGACTTTCAGTCTAAAAAAACAACTTTCACTAAAACTATAAAAATCATTTGAATCATTCCCTCTTCGCCCATTCCCTTCGAAGAAAAGCCAGTCAAACCCTTATAATTAGCACTTAATTAGTCCTTAGCTTCGATTGCGAAAGATCAGCCAGAAATAAAAATGAAATACGTGTATAAATATAATATAATTTTCTTAAAAGGTGCTTAAATTTATATCTTGGGCACAGGCAATAAATAATACACTTACCAAAGGATTATAAGATATTTTGAAAGTATTATAACATTCCAAAATTTTACTGTAAGCTAAAAACTTGTGAATCTGATTATATTCATTGTTATAACTCTGGGGTTTGAAAACTTGAGTATTCCATGAAACCACATAGGTTTCTAAGCAACTAATAAATTGAATTGCGTATACCATATTTGCGTCAAAGCAAAATAAAAACAAATTACAAAGAAACATGAACCAGTATGATCCAAAAATAAAATGAGTAGTTAAAACTAATAAATGAAAAGCTAAAATCAGAATAACCGCAATCCAGTTCCATTTGGCAACGGTCTTTGTGATGTACGTATTTTTGAGAATTCTATGAGCTCCTTGAATTGCAAGGACGGCGGCAATATTGATTTTCGCGTGGACTATGTTGAGAATATAAATAATGGTGAAAGAAGTAGAGTAAAAGAAAATATCTAAGAACACAAGGCAGTGCAAAAATACATTACGCTTTTCAAATCCTATTCTTGGAGCTGAACGAGTAGAAAATGGAATAATGCGCAATATTGTCCAACATAATGAAACAAAATGTGTCTTGAATTTATTTGGTGTTATAATGTTATATTTGATCAAATATTTAGACAAGAAAATAATATTTTGCATGAGATTTAAAGGTAAAAACATAGACTGCACATCCTTATCAACTTCATGATAATGTAGAATTGTTACTCGATTATTTTCGTGATCGTTCGGATAAGTTTCCTTATTGAATAACTTATTGTAGAATTCTTTAAGACCCATTACAGTAACTTTTGAACGGCAGGGAGATGGCGAATGAAAAGAAATTTTGAATATTATAAAAAAATATCAAAAGTAATGGATGGTAATTATCATAGGCACGGCCATAAACTTCTTTAATATGCTTCTCTAAACCATCACTCATGATAAGGTCCGTATATAGTAGTTCTAATCTCACATCATGCATTTCATCATCTTCATTATTAATTCAATGGTCTTTTTGATATCATCAAATCGATTGTCATTTAGTCTTTTACTAATCATTCAAACTCGTCAAAATACTTATTTCAATTAAACCATTTACAGGCACTTTTGAATTGTCAAGGAATCAGTCAGTCAGGAATATGAAGCTAGTTGCCTATTCCAAAACATAGTAGGCACGTACATATGGAGAGGAATCTCGTCATATCTTGGCTGCCGTGGCAGCTAAGAGATGACCAGTCCCAACTGACGGCGCCTGTTTACGAACATGAGGCATAGATCAGCACCGTTCAGCTCAACCATTATGAAAGGAACCGAATGATGCAATACATGCACCACCATCAGCAGGACACCTGAGTAAGCAGGACTCACATTCAAGTCCATAAAATATGTACTCGGTAAATAATAGCTTTATAGTACAGTCTGTTTCTAACCTTAGTTGAACCGCTTTAAGTAATAGTGAATGTAATTCTAAGTAAGCACCTTTTTATTTTGTACCAGCTTTTGCCCATTACTTTGTTCGTATGAAAGTCGTAAAACCGATATTTATTTTTATTATAACCATAGATGACAGATTGAAGAGGCTTAAACGTAATGTTTTTCTATGTATGTTTTACGACCTATCACATATTAGTATTACAAAAGAAGAAGCAAGTCGCTTTATTTCAGAAGCATTCAAGAATGAAAGTTTGTACACGAAATAGTCACAGGGCTTTTCTTTTTGTGCATCAGCTTTTTTTTATTGAGCTGCACAAAGAAAAAAAGAAGAAACAAATATTTGATTAAATCTGACTATTAAAACGCAATTATTTGCAATATCTTTACGCAGAACTTGGGACGGTAGCTATGGAGTTAGCATATTTCTATAATTATGCTTATTAGCAGGATTTTGGCGGTAGTGGTTTCATCGTTAAAACGTCGTTTAAGAGCGTTTAAAAATTTACCTGTTTTAATTTACGTTCATTTAGCGTAATGTAAAATTTGTAACTTCGTTACTTTTTGGAATTTCTATATAATTGTTTTGGTACTACTTTAAAATCCATACTATAAATAATTTGGCATTAAAAACGGAAAGTGCCCAAATTTCAAGTTAGCGTAGTGTAAATTGCTGGTGTCGAAATATTCGTTGATACGATATTAATTATTGCATTTCATAATCAATATTCTACTTCGCTAGTTACCCACATTTCTCACTACCATACACTACAAATTAATCAAAACAGCGAAATATTTGACATCTATTTGCAACGTTGCCCACTTTCAGAATGCATGCTCTTAAACTGCAGACTCAGACTATTAAGACTTTTAGTACCTCTTTTTTCTTTGAGGAGTATTACAGGACAAGACGTTAATTATTATTGTTAAGTCAGTTGTGTTCCATCAAATCTAAGACATTTTGTTAGCAGACACCTGTCCCTTGAAACATAAGAGTTTAATATTATTTTATTATTATTTATTATTATTGTCTCAAGATCATTCAACGTACTGGAATTTGTTTTGCGCAATTACAGTAAGGAATTCAAAAGGCCCGCCACAAAGATAAAGCTGTTCAACACCTTAGTTCGTCCAATCCTAGAATATAGTTCGGTGGTATGGAATCCGCATTACGAGGTCTACTCCAAGCGGTTAGAGAGTGTCCAAAGGCGGTTCCTTTACCATCTGTGTTACGGAGATCATTTGGCTAAACAACTTACTAGCTACACTGATAGGTTGAGACACTATCACATGGATACTAGCCAGTCGTAGAAAGAAACTGGACTGCATCATCCTTCACAAGATATTGAGTGGAACGATAGATTGCAGTGAACTTTTGAGCCAACTATAGGTTAAAATTCCGACTCGGATTCCCAGGCATAACACATACAATTTATTTTACATTCCTGGCTCAAAAACTAACCTAGGTCATTACGCCGCTGTGCCAAGAATTTGTAGGCAATATAACATGTTAGCAAAAACTTCGAACTAAGACATCTGCGAGTCTCTGTCCAAATATAATAAATGTTTATTAGATTTAATTTGATTTAATTTAATTTAAGTATCTCTAAATGTTATATTTTCTTAATTTTTTAATGATTGTTTATAAATTTAATTTATTTTTTACTTTCCTTCCATTTTTCATGTGTTAACTTTGTTAGCTTAGTTTTTAACTTTGTTGTGCATGCTGTGGCCTCCTATAATTGAAGGAGTACACTTCCTTAATACCCGATATTGCCCTATAATTATGTGTCATGTATTTTGTACATCTTTTGTTGGAGATCCTAAATAAATAAATAAATAAATAAATAAACTTTGGAGCCAGTGGATATGTATTGGCTCATTGTTGATGACAGTTAAATGAATCCACTATGTATACGTTTTTTGGAGAATTTAGCTTCCATGGCAACAATAATATCTATTGATGTAAGCTTCAAATCAGCAAAATCTTATTTGTCATATTTTAATGTCATTACTCTGTTTTACTTGACGTGTCGTTGTAAATAGTCGTGGATTAGTTTGTTTACCTACTAGTTTTATTTGTTTTGTGAAGTATAGAATACGAAGAATAAACGTAATCTAGGTGGGCAGAGATGATCGAGCCTAATGCAATGCCATAGATTACAGTTGATGCTAGTATGTGTGATGAGTCATCGTCGATTCCGACGACAAGCATGGCGACCACACCGGCTACTCAGTTATTCTAAAAAGTTCTTCTAAGATTAGAATGATTATGTAATTAGAATAATATAATAAAAATGCTTTATTCAATTACCATATAAATGTTTTATTTTTGCTTAATGCATAATAGGTAGGATAGTAAGATAACATGATGGGATGCGCAAATATCCCGCGGCACCGATCGCTTAAAACGTCGGGCGATGTCGATCAACGTCTCTAAATATAAATTCACGACCTTTTTCATCGTTTTCGATGTTGCCGAACATATCTAGGGATACTAGTCATGGGAAGCTTTATGCGTCGGAGTCTGTTAGGCCGTGTACGGTATACGATGCACGACACAAAGCGAAAACGCGTTGATTTGCAGTTGCAGGGCAAAAACCATCGTGCATAGTATTTATTAGACGTATCCCTAGGTCGTATTTTTTGTTTTCTTCATCCAATGTTTATCTGTGTGCCATCCAAATCCGTTCAGCCATTTTTGCGTGAAAACGTAACAAATAAACAAACTCAATTTCGCATTAGGATGACGTTCTTATTAGTAGTAATAACCAAAGACATTTTGTCAATCATAATTTAATTATGTCTGCTTGCTTTGCATAGAGATGCATGGAGTACAATAGCACATGATGCTCTTCTAGAGGTCTAATGCGTAGAGGGCTTAATACACAAAGTCAGCTACTAATGCCACTTTTCCCTTCAGTAGCCAATATTGGAACTATTAATTTCCGCCATCTTTGAATGTCTTATACTGTTTACTCGTTGGTTTACTGCATAATAATTCTTTGGTTTACTGTCATGGGGTCTGTTTATACGGGGCCACGTGCTTTTTAAACAACGTTTTTCTGACGAAACTCAATATAAAAAAAAAATGCTGATATTACCTTTTATCTTAATTTGACCGAGAGTATTTTTACGAATGTACGTGAAGTCTAAGTGCGACACCCAGATTACATGGACTGCTGCCATTCTTCTTTAAAAAAATAAACGAGGGAGCCTTACAGTAGTCGGATATATGATGTGTAACATCTGACATGTCACCTTGGTAATAAGGAACATTAACATAATATATAATATATATAATTTGTACGTAGATACCCGAAATTCTACACAAAAAGGGAAGACATTAAAACTAGAATTAAGACATAAAAATAGATTAAACATACCTACATCCCGTTTAAAAATGCACTCCTCAAGTACCTATGTCATATCGATAAAAATATCTAATAAGTTACCGGATAAAATAAGAAAAATAAATAAATACAACACCTTTATTAATAAATTAAAATTATTTCTATTAAACAAAAGCTATTATAATGTGAACGAATACTTGAATGAAAGACTATAATTACAATGAATACATTCTTAAATTATATACATGTATATTACAAAAAGATTATTTAATTAAACATAGAATTACTACTAAATACACGATGATTCAATTATAAAATGCTTCCCTACCGAACCTATAAATTATCTCAAACTTTGTAACCATAAAATATGATCTCTCATTAAATGTTTGTGGTGATATTGCCTAAGTAAATAGCTATATTTACTTATGTAATATTACTACTTAGGTTAAATTTATTTATCTAAATGTAATAATAGTATTTTAAGAAAATGAATACCTACTTATTGATAATAGAATTATTTGTTATTGTTTGTTGACTTTTATACGAATGTAATTATTCAGTTTTCATCTATAATTTTATTTTATGTTTATTTTTAACTTTCTACGACTTAGATTTTTAACTAGTAAGTAATGTACCTAAAAATATTTTTTGCTGTGCCCTACCAGGGTCTACAACGGCTCTTAGCTCTAAGCCTTTTGTTAACATCTTGTTTTACCTTGTGGAACGCAAATAAATGAATATGAATATGAATATTATCCTGAAAAAAGATTTTTCGTAACAAAGAATAATTATTATTAATGAAAATTGTATTTTATTTAATGAGCACTGGGAGGGGGGGAGTACTGCAATGTTTTATTGAAGACAGTTATTTTTGTGCAATTTGGGGAAGAGCAGAGACGGAGCGGGGCTTATGATAACTAAAATATGAAACGTACTTGTGATTTCAAAGTATTTAAAAACCATTGAAAAAATGGGTGAAAATAACACGTACAAATTATTTTTTTATATTTTTATTTATTTTAATTGCATTAATTATGAAATGCAAACTGTAACAACACAACAGTGTAGTGAGTTAGAAGTGCCAGCAGACGTAGTGGTTGACAAACATCTATGTAGAACATTCCTAAGACACTCATCTTGCTGAATGACGCACGGTGCACGCGCAGGATGTTTTTGCATAATTTATTTTGATCGTCATCTGTCAACATAGAAAGAAATAGGTATGGTAAGTAAAGCTGCAGTACTATCTGAGAACGGTGGTTTTGTGCTTTGAACAAAATTGATTTTTTAACCGAATTGGGCTGCCTGAAGACCAAGTTGACACCAATGGGAAAAGTTTTTTGCGATTTCTGACTTTTCTAGTACTCAAATCTCAGTTGGTCCACTAGAGTATTTTGATCCTTATAAGAAACAGGATCGATTAGCATCATAAAAAGTTTTTGTGAAAACTGCTAATTTTCATGCAGACAGTAAGTACATTTTTTCAAAATCTGTGAATGCAGATCAATATATCTCCAAAAGTTAAAGCCAGTCTCGTAAGACCGTTTTCCTGTAGCTACAACGGTTAAGGTAGCTGCCCTCACTGCCCCTTTTCTCAAAAATCACCCTGTATAAATAGTTTTATAGTTATTGAAGAAAATAGATCATCCCCCCTTATCTCTGAAACTACAAAACCAAAAATTAAAAAAAATGCAGAAAATATTTCATAATAAATATATTATTATTATATTTCATAATAATAAATTTCACGAGGTTGTCGACATGTGGGATGTGGACTCAGCGATCATTGTGCCGATAGTCGTATCAGCCAATGGCTTAGTTGCCAAGAGCCTCGACCAACACATAAGGAGGCTCTCGTTGGGCAGCTGGATCAAGGGCTTGATTCAAAAGCGGTACTTCTGGACACGGCTCGCATTGTCAGGAGGTTCCTCTCTCTGGAGCCCTGACCGCCGGTAGCTTGGACCCTGTTCCCGATACCGGTGGGCTACTATTTTTTATATTTTAAAATGTTTTAATTTTATATGTTCTAATATTTAAAAATATAATTTATAAGTGTTTAAAATGGAATAAAGGAAATTTCATAATAAAATAATCAATATTTACAGAAAAGCCGTCAAGCCAAAACACTGTACACGAAGTTGTTCGAAAATGTTTTGTCTATTTTATCTTTTCATGTTTCGGTACACCGAAACACCAAAAAGAAAGATTTTATAGCATAGTAGACCTTATGACGGACAACATTTTTCGTTATAAAGCAAAAAAACTATCTTAGACTACAGTATTTTGCCTTGACACAACAATTCGCTCACCGTATGACAGACAAATATAATATATAAAAAGTTGTTTACCTGTACAGTTTGAAGCCAAAATGAAGTGACATGAGTTTTGTGAATACTTGATAGCTTCATAGAATGCCTCGAGCTGTAGACTAAGTGAGATTTGTATGATGAAGTTTTTTATTATCCAAAAAGAAAGAAATATGGACACGGTAGGATATCCCCGCTAAAAAAAATAAGCAAATTAGATATGAATGCATGACAATAATTAGTTAATATTAAAAAGTATAAGTTGCTCAGTGGTTGATGATCTTATTACTGTTTCATATAAAGCATCCCAACTTAAGTAAACGAGGCATTTGCTCGTGGTTCCTTTTGTGACGGGCGTATCTGATGATAATAAGGTTGAGAATGTCATAGAATTTGCAAAAAGTAATGAATCTAGTATTAATATAGGGATATATGAACGATGGGAATTCAGGGATGATGATTGGCAAATAATGTAAAAAAAAAACGGTATCCTAAAACGACTTCAGTAGTTGGTTAGATATAAAATGCAAATAGAAGTTACTTGAGAATATAGCTAGTTCTATTTCTAGGTTCTTAAGTAACGGCCTAAGCTCCCAAAAACTTGGAAAATATTACTATGCGACATTTCACAAATTTCAATGCGACGTTATTAATCGAGATTTAAATTGTTCTTCCTAAAAATCGTGAACTTACCTCCTTAAATTTCATCTTATATTTGAATAATTCTATCGCAAGTTGAATATTAACCAAACCTTGTATTAAAACCAAAGATACAATTAGCAGCAATCCAGCGAACATAACACTGAGAAATAAAAAAAAAGCCGTTAAAACACCACCACCGGAACAGACCAATGTAACAAAACAACGCCAGTCCATAGCAGCGTCACAGATCTTGGATTCGCATATACTCACGGACTACAATACATCCGATGAATCGAATTGCACACCAACAAAAATGTCAAAAAGTTTGGACGGAACATCATCAGAACTAATTTCAGACTTAATATCTACGTCAGAAATGAAGGATACTATATCCCAATTAACCGTTAAACTCGAAACCACGGAATTCGAACTCGATAAAACATTACTGGAAAACAGCAATCTCCAAAGACAAGTAAATAAGTTAACTGCAGAAATAAACATGTTAAAATCATTATGTCAATCCTTTTCATTACCAGATACTATTTCTCGTAGTAATATTAAAAAGAAGAGGCATTCCTTAGCACACTGTATGGCATCCACCCCTTCTTCGCCTATATATTATTCAAACGTTGACAGTATTTACGAAGATAAAACAATATCCCTGGGAAAAATAATTGAAGATCTACAGCAGCAGTTAAATAGCGCTAACCTTGAAATTTCATCTTTAACAAAACAAATAGAGACACTGTCCCAGTACTTACAAAATAAAAGCGTGGCATCGAACCTGATAATGACTCCTGTAGTCAATACCTGCACCTATTCCATCCCAGAACGAAAACCTGAACACAGACCCGAAAGAAGAATATTTATATTCGGTACACAACAATGTGTCGGATTGGCTTCAGCCTTACTGCAGTCAAGAACTAACAAAGTACCTACTAAGTACCAAAAATACGGAATCTTTGCGGAAACGAAGCCAAATGCGAAATGTCATGATATAATTCAGAACTGCTTAAAACCAACATTACAACCTAATGATAAACTAGTGGTATGTGTAGGGGAAAATGATTATAATTTAAGGCAAGTTCTGTCACCATTAGAAACTTTATTGGACACATTTTATAATAATAGGATTATTGTACTAAATTTTAGTAATAGCCACTTCTTAAATGTCACAAAATTGAATGATGGTATAGAAAACTTATGTAAGATGTTTAAAAAATGTCATTATCTTGATTGTGGAAATTTTAAATTATCAGAGGCTTGCAAGTCTATAAATTATGTGATAGATTGTAACGACTACAATGAAAACTACTTGTGCCCAAGGAATATTAGGAAATTTGTAATGCGTAATCAACCAAGCAGCAATGTAGCCATTAGTAACAATACGCCTAAAAAGGGAACGATCCCCTATTATTTTAATAAACAATATTGTAATAAAATTATACAACCAGTAAACCCAGCCGTATCTATCGGGAATGTAAGCAGAGGTACAATACCTTTTTACTTCCCTGTATTAGGAAATAAAGACGACTTTTTTCGTGCCTAAAGCCCATATGCTCAATATTCTGCATCAAAACATTGCAAGTATTCTATCAAAACGGGAACTGTTAGAAATAACAATCCAGGAGTTACGAGTAGCACAAAAAGAGCCTGACGTAATTTGCTTGTCGGAAACTTTTGTAAAGAAAGGCTATGAGAGCTATATCAAAATATGTAACTATCAATTAGCTTCAAGTTTTTGTAGAGAAAAACAAAGAGGAGGAACCTGTATCTTAGTAAAAAAAGGCATTCCTTTCAAAGATTTATCTTACATACAAAATCATGCTACCCAACACACATTTGAAGCTTGTGGCATAGAGCTTGAGTGTTATAAGTTGCTTGTTATTTGCGTCTATAGAACTCCAAACTCAGATCCTACTCTGTTCTTATGTAAATTAAATAATCTTTTGAACTACCTCACTAATAAATACAAGTCCAAATTGCGTCTAGTAATAACCGGTGACTTGAATATAAATACGTTGAAAAAAGGTAACGTTACTAATCACCTACGAGACATATCCTACAACTATAACTTTAGAATTCACATTGATGTGCCTACGCGCAAGTCATCTTGCATAGACCATATTCTAAGCAATATTCCAAATGCTTCCCCTTCAGTTTTGCCTCTCTATCTCTCTGACCATGACACAGCCCAAATGTTGAGTTTTCCTATAAATGATAAGATTCAAAAATGCTCATCTTATCATATATATAAAAGAGATTACAGTTTGGACAATGTTCGTAAGTTCAAGGAATGTTTAAATAATTTATCGTGGTCACACATATACATCGAAAATGATGCAAATATATTTAGTGAGTTTCATGAACTGCTATGCTTATTTTACAATCTTTGCTTCCCAAAAGTAAAAGTAAAAATAAATAACAATAATAAAATTAAAAAAAATTGGATAAGTAAAGGCTTAAAGAAATCTTGTCAAAAAAAACGTGTACTAAGATATAAATACTATAAAAATAAAAATAAATATAACAAAATTCATTATATGACATATTCCAATATTCTAAAAAAATGTATAATTAATTCAAAAAAATGCGCAAACATTAAATATATAAATAAAAGCGAAAACAAATGTAGGGCAACGTGGGCAGTAATTAAAAATGAAATGCACGATACAAATTGCATAGGAAACATGGAGAAAATCACAGTTAACAATACAACACTAACAAATCCTATTGAAATTGCCACTGCCTTTAATAATAACTATATTAATTTGTCACATACGAGCACTCAGAAAAGCATAAAACCTCGTATTACTGCATCCGTTAACTCGATGTTTTTAAAACCTATGGAGGAAAGCGAGGTTGGACGAGGCTATGATGAAATCAACACTAAAATTATTAAAGAGTGTTCCAATCAACTAACCGCTGTTCTGACATATTTAATTAATTTATCGTTTGCATCGGGAACCTTTCCTGATGCCCTGAAATACTCGATAGTCAAGCCTTTATATAAAAAAGGAGAAAAATCTGATATTAATAACTATCGTCCTATAACGTTAATACCCATACTGTCCAAAATATATGAAAAGTGCATGTATAGAAGAATAATTGACTATTGTGATAAATTTCATATAATTAGCAAAGAACAATATGGCTTTCAGAAAAATAAGTCCACTACCTTGGCAGTATTCTCTCTGGTAAAGGCTGTAGTTACTAACATCAATAATAAAAATCTGACCACTGGGCTATTTTTTGATGTCTCAAAAGCCTTCGATTTAGTTTCTCATAATCTGTTGCTCAAAAAACTTGAACTTGTAGGTATCAGGGGTCCTACACTTCAGTGGATAAAATCATATCTCAGTAACCGACAACAACGAGTCATTATAGATAAAATTGATGAAAATCAGGTTAAGGTGCCTTTTTCGTCAGAATACAAGCACAATACATGTGGTGTACCACAAGGAAGTGTACTGGGGCCTGTCCTGTTCTTACTGTACATAAATGATATTATTAATATAACTGACCACCGGTGTATATTATTTGCTGATGACATAGCTATT
Organism: Agrochola macilenta; assembly: GCA_916701695.1. NCBI lineage: Eukaryota > Metazoa > Arthropoda > Insecta > Lepidoptera > Noctuidae > Agrochola > Agrochola macilenta. The sequence goes on along the minus strand of OU753572.1, from coordinate 2,819,443 downwards.
ATTATAGCGACAGAAAAATGTAATAATTTTAGAAATAACCATGAGACTGACATTAATAATACTATAGATAAATTAATACAATGGCTTGACATAAATAATTTAAAAATAAATCTTAATAAATCTGTTTATATTAATTTCAATAAATGTAATAATCCTAAATATAATATTAAACTAAACGTATCAAAAATTAAAGAAGTAGCACAAACGAAGTTTCTAGGCGTAATTATTGATGAGAATTTGAGTTGGAAAGAGCATGTGGATAACGCTGCAAAGAGAATAAATAAATTTGTATATGCTGTTAAACAAATCAAAAATATTACAAACTTAAAAACAGCTCTCATGACCTATCATGCATATTTAGAATCGGTACTACGTTACGGGCTTATATTATGGGGAAATAGTACAGATATAAACCGAGCATTTGTTGCTCAAAAAAAGTGCATTAGGGCAATTTACGGGATGCACTCGGAGGAATCTTGTCAACCCATATTTAAGAAACTAGGCTTGTTACCGCTGCCGTCCCTTTATATATTTGAAATATGTATATTCGTTAATAAACATAAAGACCTGTTTATATCAGCCAATGATATTAATCCACGGAGCCGACGTGATCCACAGAGACTCGTTCTGTATGATCTTCCCAGGCTTGCTAAATATAATAAAAGCTGCTTATATAAATGTGTTAGTATATATAATAACATACCGAGTAGCATAAAAAACTTAAACTCCAGATTATTTAAGAAAAAATTGTTTGACTGGTTAAACTCGGAAAATTTCTATAGTCTTAAAGAATTTATGGATAAAAAATTCTCATGTTAGTATTAAGTGAACATATGCATGCTAAGTACAATTCTGGCAAAACATGTAAGATCTTTATTGTAAATTATTGTAACACCATGTATACCATGTTTTATGCAAATAAATACTTACTTACTTACTTACTTACTTACTTGAAACAGGGACTCCGTTGTTTGAAACAGGATCTATAAGAGATAAATAAATATTATAAGACAACCGGTTTAAAAATTCTAAATTCTAAAGTCATTTATTCAAACTAGGCTGAGAATCAGCACTTTTCAAACCTCAAAATTACATAAGACAGTACCCCAAAAACGCCCACCCTTCACCAGTTCCAAGTGCTTTAGCTGGGAAGAAGAAGTGGCGCAACAAACTTCCCAGAAGCATAGCTGTATGTTCAGTTATAAAAAAAAATGATTCTATACAATACTCGTAGTATGCAAAATAATAAGTTGCACTTACTGGTATCTGATACATATTGTAGATAATTTTGTAGCACACCAAGATTTGGTCAAAAGCCTGAAACATTCCCGCATTCTGTTGTTTGCTGCATCCATTTTTCTGTAGAAGTAATAATTGAAAATTCCATTGTTCAACTTTATCGCTCAGTAGCTTAATTGATCTCATTATGTATATTAAATTTGAATCAAAAGTCACCGAACACAATAGATAAAACATGACATTCCATGGCGGCTTGTGAAACAGTACGTGAACATAGGTTAATACAATGATATAAAATCCAAAGATTGAAGCGACACTCATCCAACTCCGTATGATGAAATGTTTGAGACTAGCCTCATTATTAAGATATCTGTGCACTTCTTGAAAGTGTAAAATACACAAAACGCTTTTCTTAGTTTGAATAAGGTTGATGATAAAGTTCATCATGAATCCAAAACATTTCAAACAAATCCAAAGATTGATGCAAACATCATAAAATCAATGTTACTATATCTTTTGAAATTGTCATCTAACGCTATTTCCATAATACGATAAACATACGTTGTCAGGAACGTTATTGCACCGCATATTAATATGAACTTATTGAAACAATTATTTGGATTTATAAAATTATTTTTGATGTGATATTTGGGATTAAGAGTGAAAGTTTGCATCGAATTAAGAGGCAGAAAAATTCGTTGAACTTCTTTGTCGATTTGATTATTTCTCAATTTTTTATAATTTATTTCGATTCTGTATACAATATTTCTCTTTTGGGACTCCATGATGTGTAAAAGTCACCATAGTGTATCATTGTGAACTCCCAAGGAATAAAATTAATTCTTGACTAGGGCTACGTAACCAGGTTTATTTAATAACATAATTACGTTATTGTTTTCATTTGGGAGAGTGAAGACGGTACTTAAGGTATTACTTTTATGATTTATTACGTTTGGAATAATTATACAATACCGCCTATTTGAGCCCAAAATCAGGGATTAAACTGATCGATATAAATTTAAAGTTCCATATTTACTACCAATATAAAAAATTTGCGTAAGAAAATATATTACTGATGGAACCGTGGCCTCGTATTTATCAACACCTGATTCTTTGCAGAAGGTCCACCATTTTTTTAGACATACGTCATATTGTTTCATTGAGTTGTTTGATAAAGAAGCCATCATGATATCTATCGACGAAGGTGGCTGTGGCATCGTCGTGAAACGCTTCCCGGATAACACTCCGGCAACCAGGGTAAGCGTCGAGTGCACCTGACTGTTGCTGGAATGAGAGAAACGTTTTCATTAGGGGTGAATGTAATTGGGTCTGATATGAGCAAAGACCTATTTATAGGATACCATGGTTGCGTGCTAACCAATAACCAATCATCAAAGTAAAGGGTAGATAAAAACCCGCCGTACGCAATAATTTTACAATCGGTTTCATTATTTTTGTAAACAAGTATGGAGCTGTATTCAAACCGAATGGTAACGCATTGAATTCGAATAATTGGCTATTAAACGAGAATCTCAAATATTTCCGAGAACTTTCATGAATTTTAATAGAAAAATAAGCATCTTTTAAGTTTAAGGTCGTCATATAACAGTCCTTAGTAACAAAATCGCTGTACACCGTATTCACTATTAGCACTTCGATATACAGCGATTTTGAAAATCTAAATGTGGTCAACAGCTTTTGATGCTGACTGTACACACCAGCGCCCTATTTTTTTTGTGCATGGGTAAGCTTGGTAATCGGGGTCTAAGTTCGGTCGGGGTGTGCCTATACTCGCGAAACGCATCTTCCAGTGCGCTCTTCAGTCGGACGTTGCACTGGCTACTTACTGTGGTAACCCTATCATCCTCCTCTGCAACACTATGATTGAACACGGGTTCGCATCAGTATTTGACGTTTGTGCCGGAGTTAATAGGTAATAGGTAATAGGTAATACGGGCTGGTATCCGCAACTCCACGACTAAGCGCGTATTTTGCGTACGGGTGGGAAAATTGGTTATTCGATCCACCCCAGCTCCACAAAGAAGGCCAGCAACGCCTTGGTGTCGCTGACAATCTCACGTAGGGTACCTGGGTTACCGAAGTACTTTGCCCTGTATGTGGCGACCACCGGGCAGTATAACAGCACATGGGCTGCTGTCTCGTCGTCCTCCATGCAGGCTCTGCACAGCGGACTGTCTGTGACTCCTATGACAAAGAGGTGTTTATTAAATGACCCATGGCCAGTTACAGCTGCTGTAACTGTACGTAGCTGTTGTTTCGATAGTCGAAGAAGTAGTTTCGATAGTCGGAGTTGATACGATACGGTTGCTCAGTACCTCTGAGCCTAGCCTATCAAGTGCGGCATCGTCCAACCTATGATTGCGTTGGATGACACGCACCTGATCCGACAGTCGTTGGGCCGATACGTTGACGGTTGGCTCTAGTTCCTGAAACAGAGACAGCATCCTAACACGGTACGCAGTGAGGTTAGTTCATCCCTCTGTAGACCCGTAATATGCGCAGCATGACGTTCTCGTTCATACATTGAGTCGATCTCATGCGCTGCACACAACTATCGGCAGCGGGGACCCGGCTCGAGGCCGGTTGGCCCCTACGTCCCAAGTTTCTCGGTGGCCGGCCTCTCCCCTGCCGACGTACAGGTGTTGGCGACATCGGCGGGGAAAAATACTCGTCACTCGAGCTCGACGCAACTACCGCGGCCGGTGTCGTCAGAGCGCTCACGATGAGGCTGGATACCGGCGCCGGCGAGGTGGAGCTGAGCGACGAGTCTTGAGGTGGTGGGCGTGCTCGTGCAGCAGATATGGTCAACATTTAGTTTTCATAGCTTTTACGAGTATTGAAGGTGACATCTGTCACTTCACCTCCGCTATGATATTTTTTCATTAAATTCAAATTGAAATTCAAATTTTTATTTCAGACCAAGAGATCCATATAGTGTTAGTATGAAGTTAGCCTATGTTAGTAAACACAAAAAATCAAAATACAATAAAGATAGAGGAACATTAATTGGCAACATGAACATGTGCACGCACATGTCTGCTAGCCTGATAAATGGTCCATCAACCTTGTCCGCCAGTGTAGCTAAAATACTGTTAGGGCTACCCCTGAATCGCCGCAACATCGATGCACACCGTTTGCGCATGATGGCATGAAAGTCGTCTATTCGCGCTTCCGCAAACATGCCCGATGCACTGCAAAACCGAGGCAGCCCCAGCAATATCCTCAGCGCATTATTATATTGCACACGCAGCGCGTTGTAAGCCTTCTGCGTATACCTAACCCACAAGCTGCACGATAAAACGACTGGCAGTAGGCTCTGAAGAGCGTCAGTTTTACCTCGTCAGTGCACCGCGCAAACCTGCGGGCAAGCATATTGCATCGGGCTGCCAACGCCCTGCGCTCCCTATCTATATCCTGGTCATCTGTAAGAGAACCCGTGACCACATGACCGAGGTATTTAAATTGAGTGACGACTTTTAATGGTGTTCCTTGTAACGTCACCGGTGGTATATTCGTGGGTGTATTATTATGTACTTTAAAAACCACCACCTCACTTTTAGTAGCATTATACCTCAAGCCATGAGCCTCCGCATACCTCTCACATATGGCCAACAACTTCCTTAGCCCACAGATTGACGGGCTGAGCAGCACCATGTCATCAGCATAACTAATGTTGTTGATCATTCTTCCATCTACAGAACAACCAACCATAGCGCTACTCAGCTCACCAACCAGCCGGTCCATTTACAGGTTAAATAGAGTGGGTGAAGTCAACCCCCACTGCCTTACTCCACAATCCAGCCCATACTGTTCTGATTGAACATCTGACCATCTAACACTGTTTATCTGACTTTCGTACCAAAATTTAAATATATTTATAACCTCCGGTGGAAGGTCTGTTTCATCCGACATTTTCTGCCACAGAATGTCATAATTCACCAGGTCAAAAGCCTTCGACAGGTCTAGAAAACAACCATATACAGGTAGACACCTGTATATGGTTGTTTTCTAGACCTGTCCTGTCCGTGTAGTACTGCACAGTCTGCTTGAGACACAGGATTGCACTTTCCGTAGACAAACCGGTTCTAAAACCAAACTGCGCGTCGTTGAGTTTGATATGCATCTTCAACTGTCTCTCAAGCAGGCTATCCAGCACCTTGCCAATGACTGTACCCAGTGAAATAGGCCTATAATTGTTTTTGTTGGATGAATCACCTGTCTTATTTTTTACTATGGGAACTACAACAGTTTTTACGAGATCGTCAGGCAGGTAGGAGTGACCCACACAAAAATTAAATAACATAGTGAGTAACCTAGGTAAATGTACACCAGCGGACCTTAAATGCTCAACACTCAAGCCATCGTGTCCTGGTGACCTGCCTCGTTTCATACTTTTTAACGCATATTTTACATTTTTCACGTAAAATCTTACATGAGGATCACCTTCACACGGGGTCCGAATGCCTCGCCTAGATGCATTTGTTATATGCGGAGCGACTTTAAAGTAGTTCATGAACATACTGGCTATATCACTGTTATGTGATAAGCCATCAACGTTCGATGGCAGGCTCGGCCGAGGATGCAAAGAGTTGGTTTGCTTCCAAAAAGAACTAGTGACTAGAGTCTGTGTTCTTAAATAGCGAAATTATGTCCTCCAGGTCCCGACACACTTTATTTTCTTTTCGACGCGAAATTTTTTTTGTTGTTGTATTCACTGATTTGAAAAGTAACGTCTTTGCAAAGTCTACATATTCGCCAGTAAAAGCAGTACTGCACACCTTAAAAATACTTTCTTCATCCATAATTTGTATTTTGTTTTGTTTTGTATGAATGCCAATACTTCGCTGATTACAATATTACACGAATTACACTTTAACAACGCCATGATTTTTCGCACTAAGGCCAGTAACCTGACGCGTCCGCACGGTAACTCGTCTTAAAAATACTTTCTTCATCCATAATTTGTATTTTGTTTTGTTTTGTATGAATGCCAATACTTCGCTGATTACAATATTACACGAATTACACTTTAACAACGCCATGATTTTTCGCACTAAGGCCAGTAACCTGACGCGTCCGCACGGTAACTCGTTACGAACGAGACTGAATTAAAGTCTATATCTGTGGTGTAGTTAATTTTGTTATTTTTTATGTTTTATTTTGATTTAAAGGCTTGTTTTCGGCTTCTGATTTAGCAAAAAAAATACTGCGTCGTGAATAAAACTATGAAAATTTAGGGAACTATTTTTCTGACGTGTTGACGTTTGTGTTGCCAGTCGATTATCCTCTTGCGTGCTATCAAGTATAAAAAGCAAAAAAACTCTCTGTGTCTGCGTAAAATGCGCGTAGTCCGCGCGTGAACGCAAAAACGACGATATCTCTAAAGTTACGATAGGTATCTCTCTGCCAGTTATGTCGTTGGTATCTTTATTAAATAAGCTAGCACATTTTGAAAGACTTAACACAATACTAACAACTTTTAATTCATGAATTCTAGACTAAAATCCAGGCTACGGTACCACTTCAAATCGGCCGCAAAAAACACTGACTCTCAAACTTTGGGTCACAGATTACATTCTGTTCCTCACGCACAATGGTCCACTGAAGGACTAAGTGCGGAAACCAAACCCCATAACCTTCATAACATAGAACATTCTGTTCTTTTTTTAAATAAAACTTAACATTCTACATTTTGAAGATATTTACAAACCGATAAGCACAATAAAAAGGCATACTGCCTTACAAAAACATTACGGGAGTCAACGATCAAAATCGGCCGCCGAAAAAGATTTTTACGGCCAAAATTTGGCGGCAGAAGTAGGTATTTTCATTTCAATGTTACGTAGTAAGTATACGATAATATTTAAATTAAATGCCTCATATCAGTAATGCGATACATGTAAACATACGTAATAGCAATAGTTTGCTATCATTATCTTAATTACTAATATAAATATGACGAAATGTGAAACGGACGCCGCGCCATGACGTCATGTCGCAAAAACAACTGACGGTGTTGTTTGATATTAGTATTTCAGTCGGAAATCTGACTCAGTTACACTTTAGAAGCAATAAAAACTGTTTATTACTTACCCAGGTATGTTGTACAGGTAGTAAGACACAAAACAATCACAAAACTCACTAAAATACACTCAAATAAATCCGCCGAGGCACGACTGTGTTGCGTGCGAGAACTCGACTGGCGAGACGATTTGGTTCGGTGTATTATGCGTCACTGGTTCATTGTGTCGACTTGAAATCAACAGTTTATCTTTCTTGTTCTTTCATAAAGCCTCTGTGTAAGTTAGAACAAGATAGGAGCAGGTTTTCGACGCAAATTGCCGTAAAAACTGAAGGCAGTGACAAGAGGCCCATAATGGGCATCTACACAGTCAAATGTTTTTGACAGGAGCCCATTATGGGCTTGTTACACAGTATTATTATAATAGTATTCAAAAAAGGAAATGGCGGCGTTAATCCTGATGTTGCCACGCACCAAAATATTTTCTGTGTAGACAAAATTTTAGACAATAGCATTGTTAGACGTCCCAAACGGAAAAAAAACATCTTACATTGAGAAAATATTTAATATTATTTCTAACTTCTCAAAAACGCAAACTGCAAAAGCACTACAGTGTAGTTAGTGAGTAATCCTAGCAATCCTAGAGGCAGCGTAGCGTCAACGGAGGCCAGGCCACATAAGTCAATCTTGCTGAAATTTGCTTCATGTAAACGTTGAATATTTTTGCATATTTTTTTCTCATCATCTGTAAATGTAACGGTGAGTTATGTCATCATAAAATCTTAATAGCTATGCTTCGATAAAGTTATCTACTTGAGTAGAAGTTCTTTCTTAACTGAGTGGCAAGAAATGCTATGTGTGTTAAGTAACGGAACAATAGGTAGGTACCATAATATAAAGTTTTATTTAGAATGAAAAAGTCATGGTATAATAATATACTTCGCCAGGTATGGCATTCCCAAACACAGTGGTCACGTGGGCAACACAAGTCTACGTCATCACATCTGTGTTACCAGAAGTTTATAATAATAACTCCCCAACCACCTTTATTATCTGTGCGAATCCGATAAAACAATGAGGTTTTAATTAACAATTACGTTGGTTTTTGTTTAAATTTAATTGTTTCGTTTGATTAGACACACGAAACGTCAATTTAAAAGTTTTGGTTTCTGAAAATGTTTCCTTAATCGTGTTTTGTTGCAATAGAGTGGACACTGGTGTGTAAGCACTAGTGACGTAAGCATGTGTTTGTCCCGGAATGCCAGACCTTGTTTTATTAGACCATGGAAAAAGTAATCTGACTTGTAAATACTTTTTCTTAGTCGCCTTCCATTCATCCACTCAACATGACCATATATCTAAGCAAACTCTTTAAAAAAAATCACAACAAATAACAACTAATACATAATTAAGTAATAAAAATAACAACATAATATCCTAACTTAACTATAGTACAATACTGCAGCGGCTGGAAAAAGAAGCATTGATGGAAGAACGTGAAAATTGCCACGCTGTATGGCAATGCTTAGCCTCTGACCAAGGAGGTACTACAAGGAGGCCTCTGAAGATAGGTACCTAATATTGGTGTAAATACATACATATTGACACACAGAATTTCAAAATCCTATACTATTAAATGAGAAGTATTTGTATACAGGGTGACTTGTAATTTGATGTATTCCTACTAGGACGTGATAGTGTGACCCAATTGCAATAATTAAGCACCCCATAAAGCCTAGGCGAAAATTCATTAGATTCGCGAAATCCTATTTTTTTTATTTCCCAAAATTCGTCACAAAATATTTATTTTTTTAAACTCTCTAATTGAATGATAAATGATAAATGATTTTATTTCTGTAAGTGGGTTTGGACAAAACACTTTTACACGTCAATCATATTTTTTAAACTAGATGAGGTCGGCGTTTCCTATCTGACTACTACGAGAAGAAAGGCCGAAACAAACTCAGAGGTCACAGTCTCTTTTAAAGTCCAGACATAATCTTGGTCAGATTATGTGAAAATCATGTAGATTGGTGTCTGAGATGGTCTTTTGAGGAAAGAACCACACAGATTGAGAGGACCTGTCCAGTCAGTGCACGCATTTGTCAGTGACCGTGCAGCTCAACTCAGGGTTTAAGGAGCTCAACGATTCGACGAACAATACCAAAGAAAGGACGTTTGGGTAGGCCGCATAAATTACTCAAGCTGCCAGACCGTGATAAAAACTAAATAATAAAATAAAAGGAATGACCCACATAGTCTTCACATTCACAATTATTAAAACAATATAATACTTTAAAAAGTAAATATTCATGTCATTATTCAATGGCCTTCAATTCGATTCCATTGGGTACCTAATACTTTAATAAATCTTTCGCTGTTACCAAGTTTTCTAAAACATCAAACAGTACCATTTTCAAAAATCATCTACGTAAACTTTGATACCGGCTATATCAAAATTTTACCGTGGCAAAAATTACGGGGGATACATTTTCATTTAATCAGCTATCTAACGAGCTCCAAAAGTTAAAAAAATATTTAGAGGTGCCGATGAAAATGTCGATAAAGCTTGGAAAGGTCTAATTTGGAAATTGTTGAAATATTAAAAAGTTAAGTGATAATCGAATAAATTAACTGGTTTAAATGCCATCCCACTACTTTTTAACCTCCCAGCAATCCATCACACGTTAGGCACACAGGACGTCATGACCAGGTCACAAGTCACGGAGCCACTTTTAAGATTTTAATATGACTCACGGTCTACTCTGGCCACGGTTCACTTGTTACTTAGTTTGCGTGTTTTTAATTAAACATACATATATTTGTAATCACGTTCTTGAAAACGGCTCTAACGATTTCGATGAAATTTGCAATATAGGGGTTTACGGGGGTGAAAAAACAAATTTTCCCAGATAGGTCTCCTATCTGAGAAAATTTGTTTTCTCTATTTTCACCCGAGCAGATCTCGGTCGCCCAGGCACTAAACTACTAAATAGATAACCTCTTGTGTTTATTTAGATATAATGACGAATAAATCAAAACAAATAAATATTTGACAGTTATCTGCGTCGTTTCCAACTTTCAGAATGCCTGCTGGGGTTGCGGGTTTGTCCGAAAGGAATATCGCGGCCCCGGCACACAGGCAACGGAAGGAACACGGGTGGGTTTTAACAGTAAAAGTCTGACACACCCTCTTGCTCTGCCCAGAGCGGGTGAAGACATTTGACGATTTCCCATCCTCAAAAAAAAAAAAAAAAAAAGGATGCATTGTGTAGTTTTGAATCATTAATCAATAAGAGTAAACAAAATTATGAAATATGTGGTGCACTCAAATATTGATTAATATTACATGTTTAATTCCAATAATAACACTGAATTTTGTGTTGTAACAGTTGCTGGTGTAAAGAAACATTTGGAAAGTTTCGAAACACTTAAAACTAAAAACTCTGTGTAACGATAATTATTGAAATTTATAATCAATATTTTAGTGCAAAACAAAGCGATAATATGCCATAAATTAATTTAGTAATACTGATAAATTGATCAAAACAACGAAATATTTGCAGCTACATATTTGCAACGTTACCAGAATCAAAAATATTGAAAATTATAATTTGTACCTGAACAATTTGAACTCAAAGCAAGCGTACACGAATCTTGACACAATTTCAGAGCTGAGTAAAACATCTCACAACGCCAGCTGAACAGCAATTGCAAACAAAGATTTTTAAAGATACTTTGAAGATTAAAAAAGAATATCAGTGGAATATCCTGAAAAAAAAAACAGTCCATGACATACGAGTTTGTTAAATAAATTAAGCCCTTATACGATGCAAGTTTCTTGGCTGTGGACTTGCATCTTTCAAATACCGTTTAGACGGTGCAAAATATTATTGTTGCTCCAATATAGTATACTACAGGCAATTAAATCTCATTAAAGATACTTTGAAGATTAAAAAAGAATATTAGTGGAATAAACTGAAAAAAAAAACAAAACAGTAGACGACATTATGAGTTTATTAAATAAATTAAGCCCATAAACGATGCAAGTTTCTTGCCTGGGGCATACAATAAAATTAAAGCAACAAATGACCTGCATCTTTCAAATACCGTTTATACGGTGCAGAATATTATTGTTGCTCCATTATATGGTATGCTACAGGCAATTAAATCTAAACGTGTAAATCAGGCTTTAGTTTCAAATTCTGTTGTAGCAATAAAATACTTACAGATTCATTGCTTGCTATTGATATGAGAAACTGAACATCAATGAGTGAATGTATACATGTCTCAAGCGTGTGAATCAGCACCTGAAAGTATAAACGTTTTTCTTCTAAATTAAATAAAAAAGAGTAGGATAATATGTACATCAGCTTTTAAATACACTTCTAAAAACGTTGATATAACTGTCTCCTCAGAGCCCAATAAAACTGGTGACTTTCTGTCTAAAAGAACACACTAAAACTATAAAAATCATTTGAATAATTCCCTCTTCGCCCATTACCTTTGAAGAAAAGCCAGTCAAACCCTTATAATCAGCACTTAATTCGTCCAAAACTTCGATTTCGAAATATCAGTCAGAAATAAAAATGAATAACGTATAAAAATATAATTTTCTTAAAAGGTGAAATCTATATCTTGGTCACAGGCAACAAATAATACACTTACCAGAGGATTATAAGATATTTTGAAAGCATTATAACATTCTAATATTTTATTGTAAGCTAAAAACTTGTGAATCTGATTATATTCATTGTTATAATTCTGGGGTTTGAAAACTTGAGTATTCCATGAAACAACATAGGTTTCTAAGCAACTAATAAATTGGATTGCGTATATCATATTAGCGTCCAAGCAAAATAAACACAAATTACAAAGACACATGAACCAGAATAACCCAAGAATAAAATTAGTAGTTAAAACTACTAAATGAAAGGTTATAATCAGAATAACTGTAATCCAGTTCCATTTGGCAATGGTCTTTGTGATGTCCGTATTGTTAAGAATTCTATGAGCTCCTTGAATTGCAAGGACGGCGGCAATATTGATTTTCGCGTGGACTATGTTGAGAATATAAATGATGATAAAAGAAGTAGAGTAAAAGAAAATATCAAAAAACACAAGGCAGTGAAAAAATACATTAGGACTTTCAAATCCTATTCTTTGAATTATACGACTTGAAAATGGAATAATGCGCAATATTGTCCAACATAATGATAAAAAATTGGTCTTGAATTTATTTGGAGTTATCAAGTTATATTTGATCAAATATTTAGACAAGAAAATAATATTTTGCATGAGATTTAAAGGTGAAAGCATAAACTGCACATCCTTATCAACTTCATCATAATGTAGAATTGTTACTCGATTATTTTCGTGATCGTTCGGATATATTTCCTTGTTGAATAACTTATTGTAGAATTCTTTAAGATCCATTACAGTAACTTTTAAACGACAGATGGCGAATGGAAAGAAATTTTGAATATTATATCAAAAGTAATGGATGGTAATTTATCATAGGCACGGCCATAAACTTCTTTAATATGCTTCTGTGAACCATCACTCATGATTGATGAGAGAGATGAGATTAGAACTACTAGATACGGACGTTCCGTATCTAGTAGTTCTAATCTCACATCATGTCATCGATTCTTACGTCATCTTACGTCATTCGATTTCAAGTAGGGAACCCATTTCAGGGTTCCCTATTGAAATCGAATGACGTAAGATCGAGTAACACTTGCTCGAAAACGTTAACTCGATAGTACTTGAAATCGAGAAATTATGAGCGCGACAGTTTACTACCTCGATGCATCAAAATCTCGAATAACTATAAAGTCGAATGATCGGCAGCGCGAAGCCAATTATCTTGAAACATGATTTCTCGAATGATCATCTAATCAAACACGAAAAAACACCCGAAATATGGAGTGTCATGAGATTTTTTTTTATACTTCGTACATAGATAGGTTTACTTCCTACTGTCATGATTTCTTTGATTAAATTTAAAAAAATGTATTACTTAAATATTGAATTATAATATCCACTGTGGCAACACTGTCAAAGTACAAATTATTATTATTATAACAATGTTTTAAATGTATTTTCATTATTGCAACTCAATGTATTATTTTACTTTGGCAACACTCAGAAATAACGGTTATGATAATATCGTTATTTCTGGGTGGGGCAAAAGTCATGCTAAATTGTAAAATGTAATGCAGAGTCAGTCGTCTTTGGATTGTGAAATAGAACAGTTGTGCTGATTAAAAGTATTACCAAGAAAATTGTGTTTTTCTTAACAAGTCAGAAGTGGCATGGAATCACGAGCCATATTATGTCGGTAAAATTGTAAGTAGTCTTATGAATTCTTTACTTCACTGCTTTTGTACGAGATAAGTTCAGTGAGCGATGAGTATGGTTATTATGTAGTCTCATGATTCGGTAGCAATCATTGTAGCGTATTTCCCATAAGGCTAATATTTAAATCATAGTTAATAGTAATTGGGCCGATGCACGTGCTACCTTTGGTCGAGGCAACTCCTCGATAAGGTTATCGTTGCGTTGGACTAATTATAATAATATATAGTAAGTTAATAGTTGGGCTGATGCACGTGCTATCTTTGGTCGAGGCAACTCCTCGATAGGGTTATCGTTGCGTTGGACTAATTATAAACAATTAGTAAATAGTTGGGCCAGTGCATGTGGTACTCTTGGTCGAGGCAACTCCTCGATAGAGTTATCATTGCATTGGACAACTTGGGAAATAAATAAATTACAAATTATGAGATGGAATGTTGGGAATTTCTCTACGAGATTTTACTTCGAATAATTTGAATAGTATGTCAGTCTGTTCCGTTCACTGAAATTTTTGTGCAGCTATATAGTTTGATAGTTAAGCAGTAGCTTAGCCTTTGTTGTTTGCTGCAATGATTAATGACTATGCGAGCTATCATATAATAAAATGTGTATTGTGAACTCCTATACGGCGTGCACTGTGGTTTAGCCGTGTGGGCGACCTGTGATGTACGAGTATAGTGTAGACTCCTATGCGGCGTGCACTCGGGTTCAGCCATGTAGGTGAGCTGTTCAGAGATGTACGAGTATAGTGTAGATTCCTATGCGGCGTGCACTCGGGTTCAGCCATGTAGGTGAGCTGTTCAGAGATGTACGAGTATAGTGTAGACTCCTATGCGGCGTGCACTCGGGTTCAGCCATGTAGGTGAGCTGTTCAGAGATGTACGAGTATAGTGTAGACCCCTATGCGGCGTGCACTCGGGTTCAGCCATGTAGGTGAGCTGTTCAGAGATGTACGAGTATAGTGTAGACTCCTATGCGGCGTGCACTCGGGTTCAGCCATGTAGGTGAGCTGTTCAGAGATGTACGAGTATAGTGTAGACCCCTATGCGGCGTGCACTCGGGTTCAGCCATGTAGGTGAGCTGTTCAGAGATGTACGAAGTATAGTGTAGACCTCTAGTTTGAATAAATGACTTTTGAATTTTGAATTTTATGCGGCGTGCACTCGGGTTTAGTCATGTAGGTGAGCTGTTCAGAGATGTACGAGTATAGTGTAGACCCCTAGTTTGAATAAATGACTTTTGAATTTTGAAGTTTATGCGTCGTGCACTCGGGTTCAGCCATGTAGGTGAGCTGTTCAGAGATGTACGGGTATAGTGTAGATAGACCCCTATGCAGCGTGCACTTGGGTTTAGCCGTGTGGGCGACCTGTGATGTACGAGTATAGTGTAGACTCCTATGCGGCGTGCACTCCAATTTAACCATGTAGGTGAGCTATATGGAGATGTATGCGTATAGTTTATAGCAGCCACGTAGGTGAGCTGTAGTCCAGATTTAAAAAATAAAGATATAAGAGTATAGTTTAGAGTTCTATGCGGCTTACACTCCAGTTTAACCATGTAGGTGAGCTTTATGGAGATGTATGCGTATAGTTTATAGCAGCCACATAGGTGAGCTGTAGTTCAGAGTTTAAAATTAAAGATGAACATGTACCTACAAGTATAGTTTAGAGTTCTATGCGGCTTACACTCCAGTTTAACCATGTAGGTGAGCTATATGGAGATGTATGCGTATAGTTTATAGCAGCCACGTAGGTGAGCTGTAGTCCAGATTTTAAAAATAAAGATATAAGAGTATAGGTTAGAGTTCCATACGGCTTACACTCTAGTTCAACCATGTTGATGGCTATAAAGAGATGTATGCGTATAGTTTATAATAGCCGCATAGGCGAGCTGTAGTTTAGATTTTAAAATTAAAGATGAACATGTACCTACGAGTACAGTTTAGAGTTCTACGCGGCTTACACTCCAGTTTAACCATGTAGGTGAGCTTTATGGAGATGTATGCGTATAGTTTATAGCAGCCACATAGGTGAGCTGTAGTTCAGAGTTTAAAATTAAAGATGAACATGTACCTACAAGTATAGTTTAGAGTTATATGCGGCTTACACTCCAGTTTAACTATGTAGGTGAGCTATATGGAGATGTATGCGTATAGTTTATAGCAGCCACGTAGGTGAGCTGTAGTTCAGAGTTTAAAATTAAAGATGAACATGTACCTACGAGTATAGTTAGAGTTGTATGCGGCTTACACTCCAGTTTAACCATGTAGGTGAGCTTCATGGAGATATATGCGTATAGTTTATAGCAGCCACGTAGGTGAGCTGTAGTACAGAGTTTCACGTAGGCACGTAATGTGATCTTATGCAGCCATGTAGGTGAGCTGTAGTGCAAAGCTTAACGTAGACACTTATGTGATTTTACGTACATAGCCATATGAGTGAGCTGTACATAGTTCTGTTTTAACGTTGATACTTATTTGATCTTATACAGCTATGCAAGTGAGCTGTACTTTAGAATTTAACGTAGGCAGTTATGTGATATTATGGAGCTATGTAGGTGACTACTAGTTCAGGAGTTTAACATAGGTACTTATGTGATCTTATGCAGCCATAAAGGTGAGCTGTAGTTCAGAGTTTAGATAGATAGATTCATTTATTTGCCTGAAATATGGTATTTTACAGATTTTATAACAAATACACAATAGTGCCAACTAAATTCGGCATGCAAATTTTGTGACATTAACAATGATTCTAATTTAACAAAATAATTAAATTCCAATGTCAAAAAAATAAAAAAAAATTGTACTAAATCAAGAATTGCCTAAATTATCAAATTACAAATGTCAAATAAAAATAATTCAATTACAAATTTTCTAAAAATCAAGTTGCAAATTATAACCAAAGTAATAACGTCGAAGTAACGTTGTAACGTTAACGTTGGCACTTACGTGATCTTTTGGGGCCATGAGTTTAGCGTAGGCACTTATGTAATCCTATGCAGCCATGTACATGTGCTGTTAATAAGTCATGTAAATATGGTGTTAGTGAGCCATGTATGTGTGCTGTTAGTAAGCCACGTAGGCATGCTGCTATGAAAGCCATGTAGGTGCGCTGTTAGTAAGCCATGTATATTTATGCTGTTAGTAAGCCATGTAGGTATGCTGCAATGAAAGTCAAGTAGCAGTGCTGTTAGTAAGCCATGTAGGTATACTGCTATGAAAGCCATGTAAGTATGCTGCAATGAAAGTCAAGTAGCAGTGCTGTTAGTAAGCCATGTAGGTATACTGCTATGAAAGCCATGTAAGTATGCTGCAATGAAAGTCAAGTAGCAGTGCTGTTAGTAAGCCATGTAGGTATACTGCTATGAAAGCCATGTAAGTATGCTGCAATGAAAGTCAAGTAGCAGTGCTGTTAGAAAGCCATGTAGGTGTGCTGTTGGAAAGCCGTAAGGTGTGCTGTGAAGGCCAACGAAATGACAACTCCACTCCAGATCTACGCTCCAGAGCGGATCGTAAGTTTCTCTCCAGAGGCTCCTAGAAGATATGTATAGCAGGAAATGTTTATCTAGTGATTCTGAAGAGATACCTGTGAAGTTGCAGTTAGTTTTGGAAGGACTGACTGCAGATGATCTGCTGAAAATCATCTCGGCGATTCAACAAGGCACAAGTAAGAATGTTCCAACCACTAATGTAGTATTTTATCCGGATTTTAACCCTGATATTAAATCCCAAGATATTGAGTGATGGCTAAAAAGATAAAACTAATACTCCAATATTTATAATTGGAATGAAAAACAAACAGTTCAATATACCCAATCGTTAGGAATTGACAAATCCTCTGGGTCGGTCCATCTGATTCGTCCCACTTTAATAATTATAATTTAGAATTGGACAAATAACTGTAAACACGAATGGTATTCATATATTTAGGAAACATTTAACATATTAAACATTAGTTTTAACCCCGTTTGTCTCGTGGTCGCAAGCGCGGCTACTGAGCTTGGGTTCCTGGGTTCGATTCCCAGGTCGGGTAGGGTGTCGTTTGATTTTTCTATCACGAGTTTTTCAGTAGCAGCTAGATCGGAAGCTTGAAGTGTGACACCCCGTGCCTCGGAAGCACGGGAAGCAGTTGGTTCTGCGCCTGATCTCTACCCGGTCGTGTCAGGTTGCAGTCTCGTCGGGACTGTGGAGTAGGAGAGCAGTGAGGCACCTGTTTGCCACACACATTTGTGCACTATGTCTCCTGCGTGCTTGGCTGGTCTCTGTTGAGGTTGGCCGCCCCATGGCCGGGATTCGGTCGGGAGGATTTATGAAGTGAAGTGAAGTGCAGTGCATACTCTTTTCTCTTTTCATCGGGTACTTATTAGGTGCATTGCCTGTCATATAAATAATGATATGTTACAGTGTCTTGAGTGTGTAATTGTTTTTTTTGTTACAAATTTTTCCTATTTGATGTATTGCCTCAGTGTGCGTGATTATTGCGTGCTTCGGAGTTAGCGCGCTGTAGGATGGCCGAATGTCATGATTTCTTTGATTAAATTTAAAAAAATGTATTACTTAAATATTGAATTATAATATCCACTGTGGCAACACTGTGAAAGTACAAATTATTATTATTATAACAATGTTTTAAATGTATTTTCATTATTGCAACTCAATGTATTATTTTACTTTGGCAACACTCAGAAATAACGGTTATGATAATATCGTTATTTCTGGGTGGGGCAAAAGTCATGCTAAATTGTAAAATGTAATGCAGAGCCAGTCGTCTTTGGATTGTGAAATAGAACAGTTGTGCTGATTAAAAGTATTACCAAGAAAATAGTGTTTTTCTTAACACTACCTACGAGTATTTGGTAAAATAACTGGGTATTTGTAACGTTATTTTATTACCATAATTATGTTTCATGATTATAGTTGGTTTATATTTCTCCGCATAAATTGTTTCAATAAATTGTACTCAAATAAAAATCCTTTAATCTATTCTGTAAATCGATTAGATGGTAATTCGAGAAATCATGTTTCAAGTTAATGTGCTTCGCGCTGCCGATCATTCGAGCTTATAGTTATTCGAGTTTTTGATGCATCGAGGTAGTGAACTGTCGCGCTCATAATTTATCGATTTCAAGTACTATCGAGTTAACGTTTTCGAGCAAGTGTTATTCGATCTTACGTCATTCGATTTCAAGTAGGGAACCCATATTTCTGATTGTCTGACTCGTTGACAATTCAAAAGTGCCTGTAAATGGTTTAATTGAAACAAGTATTTTGACGAACAATTACGTAAGAGTTTGTATGATAAGTAAAAGACTAAGTGACAATCGATTTGATGATAACAAAAAGACCATTGAATTAATAATGAAGATGATGAAATACAGGGTTTCCCTACTTGAAGTCAATCAGAAATATGTAGCTAGTTGCCTATTCCAAAAAATAGTAGGTACCTTCATATGGAGAAGAATCTCGTCATATCTTGCCTGCCGAGCCAGCTAAGAGATGACTAGTACCAGCTGACAACGCCTGTTCACCAACATGACGCATAGATCAGCACCATTGAGCTCAACTATTATGAAGGGAACCGAATGATGCAACACATGCGCTATCATTAGCGGGACACCTGAGTGAGCACGACTCACATTCAAAGTCTAAAGTCAAAGTCAAACAATTTATTTCAATTAGGCACATAAAAGGCACTTATGAACGTCAAATTTACAAAAAATAGAATTGATTCTAGTCGCCCCTTCCAAAAGGTAGTTTTCGTATGGAGTAGAATGGGCAAGAAACTCCACCGTTACTCTTTTAAAATGTTTTTACAATATTTTGTATACATTAATTATATAATTAAATGTGAAGACGATGCATCTAGAATAAGATTACTATACCGCGATAGGTAAAAAAGAATGAAAAATATAAATAAAGCAATTACAGATAAATTAATTATGTGATAGATACATGGTGCTCACATATTTACAAACATTGCAAAATTATACGATATTCCTAACATTTTAACAAGTAATACTAATAAGTCAGTGTGTGAGTTCAAGAAATCACAGAATGTAAAATCAGAGTTATAAAAAATAAAAATTATATAATTAAATAAGCAACCACTTTGATTTCGTCTAGACTCTAAATTGTCCTACGGAGCAGGACCAGCATGTTTCCAAGCATTCTTATCTTGGATATAATCCACTAATTTGATTTGAGTGTACTTTCAATATGAGTTTTAAATTTTCTTTCATTTAATTGTAATATAAATCACAAGGTATTTTATTGTAACATTTAACACAGTACCCCATAAAAGATGTATGTACTTAAGATAATCTGAAAAATGGCTGATCTATTTTATCTTTATTTCTAGTATTAAAATTCAAGTCCATAAAATACTTACCCAGTAAATAATAGCTTTATAGTACAGTCTGTTTCTAACATTAGTTGAACCGCTTAAAGTAATAGTGAATGTAATCCTAATTAACCACCTTTTTATTTTGTACCCGCTTTTGCTCGGGATCCCTTTTTTTCGCATAATGTTCTTTTTCATAATATACTTTGGCATAACTGTTTTGGCATAATTTGTTTTGCCGTAATAATTCTTTGCCATATTTTTTTTTTGGCAAACAGTTTATGTTGGCATAATTATCTTTAAGGCTAATTTGTTTTGGCATAATTTTAATTCGCATAATGTTACTAGCCCTAATGACTGTTAGCATAATAGTATTAAGGTTTCTGTAACAATTAAATAATATTATTGATTAAAAATTAAATTGCTAGAAAAGTTTGTGACAGAAACGCATCGCTGCAAAACCGACTCCACGTAGTCTTGTCTGCCCTACCCCTAGAGTGTTATTTAAAATCGCGTAGGCGCGGAGGGGCGAGGCGGCCAGCGATCTGAGGAGCAGGTGGTTTTAACGCTCGCCGCCGTGGCTGACGCTGGCGCAGCAAGCCGAAGCTGCGGTGGTGAGCTTTAAACACATCTGCGACGAGCAGCTCGCGTGGGATCGCCGGAGCCCCGCAGTGCCGGAGCCGTGACAGAAACCATGTCTGCTGCATGTTGCATGCTGCATGCCTGCTGCATGCATGTTGTATGCTTGTTTACATGTTTGCATGCTGCATGCTTGCTCCATGCATGGTGTATGCTTGTTTGCATGCTGCATGCTTGCTGCATGCATGTTTACATTTTAGAAGTTAATTATAATGAGTATTTTTTGTGCTTAAAAAAATATGTTTAAATATCATTATGCGTAAACAAATTTATGCTTTAGAATGTTATGCTTAACCATTATTATGATTAGAGAAATTATGCTAAAAAAAATTATGCGTAAGCTGTTATGCGAAAACAATGTTATGCGTAAATATAATTAGGATAAACAAAAGTATGCCATGTTATATTATGTCTAAAATTTTTATGCAAATGGATAGGAAACCCTTTTGCTCACGACTTCGTTCGTATGAAAGTCGTAAGACTTCACAATAAACTAAAACAACAGCTACATTTCATAAAACTTCCCTGTATACTACGTTTGTAGTTTTGGTCTCAGCAGACAAAATATGAAGAGAGTCAGGACTGGTGACTCGAGAGCAAGCGAGAAACAGTTATCCGTGAGAGAATCAGCTTGTCCTGAGGTCGTCGTCACCCGCAGCCTTTAGTAGCAATTTCCCATTGCTTGCGAAATTATTAGTTTTTAGTGAATTGATGAACGCCTGCGTTCCTGCATATACTAACTACCGTTTATGTGATATATTTGTACTTATTATAAATACTTTAATTGATGTAATTGATTTCTTAAGCCGTGTAAAGCAAATAAATAAATAAACTACTGGCACAACGCTAATGCACTGACTGTTGCATTCATACAGACTACTCCTGACGAACAGCTCACAGTTAGCAT
Organism: Agrochola macilenta; assembly: GCA_916701695.1. Taxonomy (NCBI): domain Eukaryota; kingdom Metazoa; phylum Arthropoda; class Insecta; order Lepidoptera; family Noctuidae; genus Agrochola; species Agrochola macilenta. The sequence goes on along the minus strand of OU753572.1, from coordinate 2,797,917 downwards.
GCACGTGTTTCTGTAACAAATAAACCTATTTTTCATTCTATCCTTTCTAGCTATTACTAAAATAATAATAACAAGGTTGCATGGAAGAAATCGCAGAAAGCGATAAGGCCGCCCATTGTTTGTTTTGTAGTGTTAAATGTATTATTTACTATGTATTTTCTATATTATTATTATTATATCATATATATATTTTTTTTTTAATTCAAGTCATTTATTCAAACTAGGCTGAGAATCAGCACTTTTCGAACGTCAAAATTACATAAGACAGTCCCCCAAAACGCCCACCCTTCACCACTTCCTAGTGCGTTAGCTGGGAAGAAGAAGTGGCGCAACAAACTCCCCAGCAGCACAGCTGTCTGTTTAGTTAGAAGAAAAAAAAAGATTCTATATAATAGTATTCAAAATAATTTAGTTTATTATTTATTTTGGATCGTGACTGTATACAATTTATTTTACAACTAACTATTATATATATTATGTACAAGAATGTAAAGAAAAAAATTAAATAAAATAAAGGGAAGAGCTCATTGGGCATCAAAAAATTCGTCCGCATCGCTGTCAGCGGGAAAAGTGCCCAAAAGGCTGGCAGCATTGCCACGTTGGATGGCAATGCTGATTCTTTGGCCTAAGAATTGGCCAGCCCTCTGGTCACGTGAAGAGTCGACCAACCGCTTAGCGATGTCCCGAAATATTCGATGAGCACTCGGACCCCACGGCCCTAGTGTTTCAACCCCAAACGGCTCAAAAATATAGCTACCAATAAGGTTGTTATATTTGCGCCGTTTGAGGTTTTCTGCACCTGCAGCAGCCGCCCCGGCACAGCCCGCCGTGCTAGGAAGATGGGATGGCGCAAGGGTGTCGACACAGGTTGCATCCCACACCAAAGGCCTACCCAACTTCCAAGGCATAATGGTCATTCCATCCAAAATAATTTACATTACGCAACACAAAACATAATTTAAATTATTAGCCATATATAAGCTAGCACACGCCAATATACCAAACAAAATCATCGAGAACTTTACTCAGGCAGAAACAAAACGTAAACAGAACTTAATATCTAAATAAAAGCCTCCAGACATAAAGGGCGTGCCCGCTTATATAGTTGTAACTGGAAGTTATAAATGATAAACTAGGACCATCGAGGTAAAATAAATAAAACAAACAGTTAATTATTTAATAAATAATAACAGTTAAATAAATAATATGATCAATTGTCGAGGTCACTAGCTAACCACATATTGCAATATAACTCCAATTGAATGAAAGGAATTTTAAATCTTGTATAAAACGCACACTATGCTGTCAAGCATATTATAAGTTGGGGGATTATTACATCGTTGACAAAAATGCTTGGCTCAACGCTGGTCTAGCTCCACAAGGCGCATAAACTAAAGATTGTATAAATTCAATTTCATAGTATTATATAATTGCATAGCACATGTGTGAGCACTATGTACCTACTTTAAAGCTACCATTTACTGGGTACGTCTTTCATTGACCTAAATGTGCCCTTGCGGCTGAGAGTATGTCATGCTCACTCAAATGTCTCGCTGGTGGTGGCGTGTGTGTTGGATCATAAAGTTCCCTTCAAAATGGTTGAGCTAAATGGTGCTGATCCATGCGTCATGTTCGTGAACGGGCGCCGTCAGTGGGGACTGGTCATCTCTTAGCTGCCAAGGCTTATTTTTAATTTATTTGAATTTTTGAATTGTTTTTTTTCTTTATTACGGACGCTTTTAACGTGCACGTCTCTCTACATTGTTCTCACATGTATAATTACAACATGAATGATGTAACCAATATTTTGTAACAATATTCTGATTTAAAAGAGTGTCCGTGGAGTTTCTTGCCCGTTCTTCTCCATAGGAACCTACTACGCATTGGAATGGGCAACTAGCTTCATATTTCTGACTGACCGACCCCTTGACAATTCAAAAGTGCCTGTAATTGGTTTATTTGAAATAAATGCTTTGAGTTTGAGTTTGAGTTTGACTCATTAAAAAACATTGTAATGAGAAGATTATGTCAATCAATTCTAGGAGGAGACAATTAGACCTAACTTAAAGTTATGTCTACGGGCACGAATTATTTTACGAGAGCTTTTCCCAAATGCCTTATATCTCGGCATCTTTTTTTTTTTTTTTTTTTTTTTTTTGGGTGGGAAATCATCAAATGACTCCTCCCGCTCTGGGCGGAGCGAGAGGGAGTGTCAGACTTTTACTGACTAAAACCCACCCGTGTTCCTTCCGTTGCCTGTGTGCCGGGGCCGCGATATCCCTTTCGGACCAACTCGCAACCCTGGCAGGCATTGGCCCTTACGGACCCCGTCAGTTGGTGCTGACATCTCTTTGAGGCGCGCGTGGAACACAACGCGCCGTCGACCCGGGCCTGGTCCTAATCGGACGGCGAGCTACCCATTGCCCACCGTCCGCAAGCCCGCGCCTACGGTGGCCGGAAGTCGGCATATCTCGGCATCTAAAACAACAATTCAGTTTTAAAAGTTACACAATATGCACTTTATTATAAACAAGAAAAACGATTAGTATTCATACTTACTAATAGAAGCATTTAGCGAAGCACACCTTCAGGTCACTCCATCAAGTCCGGAGGTAAGGTCTCATTATAACTAACAAAACGAGCCAAAACTCGGCACACGTAATTGTACTCGTCGAGAAGTTCCAGTAGCAGTCACCGAAGTACACCTTCGGGTAACTCCATCAAGTCCGGAAGTGAGGTTTCATCATAATTAACTAAACGAGCCCAAACTCGGCACACCTAGTTCTACTCGTCGAGGAGTTCCAGAAGCAATCACCGAAGTAAACCTTCAGGTCACTCCATCAAGTCCGGAAGTTAGTAAAAATTTAAAGAACAGTACGAAATATTTTTTGGAGGTACCAATGCATTATAAAGAAATAAGAAAAAAAAAAAAAATTGTTCACTTGACCACTATTCCCGCAGCTGGCCCGTGTCAATGTAGTAGTTCGATTCAATACCTATCAATTTTGCAAACGCGTCCTTAATCCCAAGAACAATCTTAACATTACAACAACAATATTGAGAGATTTACTATGTTATTTTAAGACCATAGACTTTTCATAGGTTTTCCTGTAATCTATGAGTAAAGAACCACTCTCTGCATTTTTTTCGAAATTTTTGGCTCAATAGTTTCGGAGATAAGGGGGGGGAATGGTCAATTTTCATCAACTTTCTTTAATATCTTTAAAAGTATTTAGATTAAAATTATAAAAAACTATATATTTGAAATCCTCGTAACAAGTCCTTTCATTTGATATGTCACACGGTTCAGTTTGCAAAACTTTTTATTTTTATTTTCTAATTTGCCTTCGAAAAGTAACCCCAAAATTCAAAATTCATTTATTTACTTTACACTTCCGTGTTTGGGTCACATAAATACTATTTGTGTACCAAATTTCAACTAAATCGGTCCATTATGTAGATGCGGAGCAAATTGGCTGTGACAGACGGACAGACAGACAGACACACGAGTGATCCTATAAGGGTTCCGTTTTTTCGTTTTCAGGTACGGAACCCTAAAAAGAAAAAAACGGGCCTTACAGTAGTCGGATATGATGTAACATCTGACATCTCACCTTGGTACTATGGAAGAATAATTATTTTTAATGAAAATTGTATTTTATTAACACTGGAATGAATGCAATTTTTTACAGTTATTTTTGTGAAATTTGGGATAGAGCAGAGACGGAGCGGAGCGGTTTATGATAACTAAAATACATATGAAACGTACTTGTGATTTCAAAGTATTTAAATACCATTGAAAAAATGGGTGAAAATAACAAAACTTGTTTCTAGGGTAAACATTCTCGTTTTATTGTAAAACAAATTCTTCTAACTCTTACAAGAACCAATAGGAAATATTATACAGATTACGAAACAGTTACAGTTATCAGTTTTATTTTTAAATCGGGATTTAATCGTAAGTGGTCCGAAAAGGGGCGGGGCCTCGTCAAGGTCGATTTTGACCGACGACTCTAGCACCGCGCGCGCTCATTAGTCAAATCAAAGAGCGCGCGTTTCCCCGGGTTCATGTTACACACTTCCGTCCCTTTTCACGAAATTACTTCAACAGATTGCAGGAAAGCGAGAGGAAAGATGTTACACATCAAATAGAAGAACGAAATTATATCAACTATTGGGAGTAAAATTTAGGTTTCCAAAGCAGCCGCCCAACCGTCAATCTATTTGCTTTGTTGAGAGTTTGCGATTTCTGCGTTTACACATACACATTACACCTTAATTTTACTTATTTACTAATTCAAATTAATTTTAAAATACGGAACACAAATTGTGTACATGTAACTCGGGCAGTCAATGTGCCTTGCCTTTTCCCAACTATGTTGGGGTCGGCTTCCAGTCTAACCGGATGCAGCTGAATACCAGTATTTTACATGGAGCGACTGCCTATCTGACCTTCACAACCCAATAACAGGGTAATACGATACCCCTAGGTAAGACTGGTGTCAGACTTTCGGGCTTCTGAAGACTCGTAACGACTGCCAAAGATGCACGAATGACAGCCGGGACAAACGGCTTAACGTGCTTTCCGAGGCACGGAGGAGTCTCGGTATGTAAAGATGGTCACCCATCCACTGACCAACCTCGGCAAGCGTAGCTTAACCTGATGGATCGATCCGTGCGGCTGATGTTACTTAGCCACGAGCTCCTCCATGTAACTCGGGTAGTATTGCCACTTATTTATATTCTTTTCTTTTGTGTTGCACAATCTTTTGGAACAAATAGTTTCCCTTACGCGAAATATCACCAAACCACAAAAAAATCTGTAAAAATTACGATAAAAGGTGAAGTATAAAGAAAAGAAAGAACGAATAAAGTTTATTTGGATACAGTTCGTGAAACACAAAATACATAATAAAAATTGAAAATAATGTTTTAAGAGCGTTTATTCGAATATTAGAAAACCAGCGCCAGACAGCATCTGTCTGGCATTAATGCTGAAATAAACCTTTTTGGCGCAGCCGTGAGGCACACACTATTGTTGTTAAGAGGGTTTATCTTAAAAGTTGGCAACGTCGCAAATGGATGTCAAATATCTTACTGTTTTGATTCATTTAGTAATATTTCTGTGTGGAAATAAAAAATGTGGCTAACTAGCGAACTAGAATATTGATTATGAAATGCAATAATTAATATCGTAACACCGAATGTTTAGTTTTACATGTAAAAAACAATTTGAAAACTTTCCAAATGCGTTTTTTTACACCTAAAATGGGTACAACATCAAATTCAATGTTATAATTACAATTCATTATTAATATTCTGGTTCCCTAGTTAGGCACATTTCTTATTTCTATTCAGTAATATTGCTATAAGAATCAAAACAGGTAAATATTTGACAGTTATTTGCGACGTTGCCAACTTTTAAGATAAACCCTCTTAACAACAATAGTGTGTGCCTCACGGCTGCGCCAAAAAGGTTTGTTTCAGCATTAATGCCAGACAGATGCTGTCTGACGCTGGTTTTCTAATAAACATTTAGGGACGACTGACGGGAAGTACAAACAGTTTCAACATACCTAATACATACTTGTTATACTTATAAATAAATAAACTAGTAATTTAAAACAATTATAATTACATAAAACAACAAGAACTGTCTCAGTGGCAAAACCTGTTCTTCGCAATTACATTGATCAGTGCACGGTGCACTCACAAAGAGCTACAGGCCCCGAGCGCGGCGGACTGCACACCGACAGATAATAGTTATTAGTGACAGTTATTTAGTTAGACGAAAAGAGAAAAAATAATGTGGGTCGTATGATTAAAAAAAAATAGTTATAATAATAATAAAAACTAAGCTGGAAAAAAAGAGATTCGTCATTAATAGTTAATATAATACTATTCGGAGAAAGTACCAGCTACATAAAACAACAGATGAAGTAGGCGCAATGTTAATAGAAGAAGGTAAATGTCATTTAATCTTTGGCTGATCAGTATTGTTAGTTACGTGATAGAGTAAAATAATTAATTATGCTCCTTTTTTGTTTTAATTGTGAATTTTTAAACATGCCTGTGTACAAAAACAAACATATCATCTTCGGCCTAAATACTACCAACTCATTTAGTTAGTAGTAGTAGTAATTCATTTAGTTTATTTTAATTGCATTAATTATACATCAGGATTGGAGAAATGCAAATTGAAACAGCACAACAGTGTAGTGAGTTAGAAGTGCCAGCAGACGTAGTGGTTGACAAACATCTATGTAGAACATTCCTAAGACACTCATCTTGTTGAATGATGCACGGTGCACGCGCAGGATGTTTTTGCATAACTTCTTTTGATCGTCATCTGTCAACATAGAAAGAAATAGGTATGGTAAGTTACGCTGCAGTACTATCTGAGAACGGTGGTTTTGTGCTTTTAACAAAATTGTTTATTTAACCGAATTGGGCTGTCTGAAGACCAAGTTGAGACCAATGGGAAAAGTTTTTTTGCGATTTCTGACTTTTCTAGTACTCAAACCTCAGTTGGTCCACTAGAGTGTTTTTATTCCTTAAAAGAAACAGGATCGATTGGGATCAAAAAAGTGTTTGTGAAAACTGCTAATTTTAATGCTGACTGTATTTTTTTTATATTTGTCAATGCAGATCAAAATTTCTCAAAAAGTTAAGGACATTCTCCTAAGACTATTTTCCTGTAGCTACAACGGTTAAGGTAGCTGCCCTTACTGCCCCATGTCAAAAATCACCATAAATGGTTTTAGTTATTTAAGAAAATAGATGAAAATAGATCATACCACCTTATCTCTGAAACTACTGAACCAAAAATTTTAACAAAAATGCAGAAAATAGTTCTATACTTATAGATTACAGAAAAACCTATAAAAAGTCTATTGTTTTAAAATAACGTGGCAAATCTCTCAGTATTGTGCGTACAAAGTTACATTTACAGTTGGAATGTATGGGAGAACAGATAGCTGTATTTCGCGTAAAGATATAAAAGGACTGTTTTTTTTTTTACTATATGCTAATGGCAGGTACTTCTTGAATAGCGCTAGAGATTGCCGCAAATTTTTCAATCACATTTGATACTAGGTAATACGGGCTGTTATCCGTAACTCCACGTCAAAGCGCGTATTTTGCCTACAGGTGGGAAAATCGGTCATTCGATCCACCCCAGCTCCTCAAAGAAGGCCAGCAACGCCTTGGTGTCATTGAAAATCTCATTTACGGTGGGTACCCTACATGAGATTTTACTACTTCGGTAACCCAGGTGGGTACCGAAGTACTTTGCCCTATATGTGGCAACCGGGATCCTGCCGTTTTACCGAAAAGATTTTGCCCAAATTTCACTACCCAAACAAATTTTAGCAACCTTTTTTTATACCAAGGCAATGTTTGGAATGATTTTAGTACGCACATTTTCATTTGGTCAAATTTTTACTTGGCAGAATATTATCAAGGATAATGTCATTTAGCCATTTGGTCTTTAATCAAATGATTTATTACAGCAAATAATCTTTAGACAATAAACGTTTGGTCAGTTAATTATGGAACTAGTTAGAGTAGGTTAATTATTTTAAAGAAATGGTTAGGTTAGGTTAGGTTAAAACTGTGACCTCCTACGAGGCTCTCGTTAGGCGGTTGGATCAAGGGCCTGATTCAGAAGGCAGTACTCCTCGATACGGCTCGCATTGTGAGGAGGTTCCTGTCTCTACAGCCCTAACCACCGGTAGCTTTTTTTTTTTTTTTGGGTGGGAAATCATCAAATGACCCCTCCCGCTCTGGGCGGAGCAAGAGGGAGTTTCAGACTTTTACCGACTAAAACCCACCCGTGTTCCTTCCGTTGCCTGTGTGCCGGGGCCGCGATATCCGATAACTTGGACCCTGCTCCCGGCTCCGGCGGACATCAATTTTTTTATATTTTTTAATGTTTATTTTTATTTTTTATATAGTTATTTTTAAGAAATATTTAAAAATGTAAATGATGAGAACCAAGGCAAATTAATATTATTATTACCCGTTTAGAATTTGTCCCAAGTGGTGGAAAAAACACCCTTGTAATAAAACGTCTTTATTTTGCGTAAAATGAGTTATTCCAACTGAAATATTTGACTAAATAAAAATTGGTAAAAGTACTATTTAGTAAACAAGTTATTGTTTAAACGTTCACTTGCAAAACATTAGGTTTGCGTTACAATTATTTGGGAAGAGATTTTTTGCTAAGTAATAATTTGGCAAATGAAATTATGCGGAAAATTGTTTGGGAAGTGATAATTTGGCAATTTCTTTTCGACGAAACAAGGGAGACCCGTGGCAACCACTGGGCAGTTTAACAGCACATAATGACAAAGAGGTGTTTATTAAATGGCCCATGGCCAGTTACAGCTGTTGTGACTGTACGCAGCTGTTGTTTTGTTAGTTGGAGCACCTGTTTCGTGAGGCGGCCATCGATTGTAGGGAGTGCCCCCTTGGCGTGCCTGCACTCACCGTGGTGCAACCATAGTTTGGGATGTTGGTCCCTGGATCGTTTCCTTACCAGAGTGCGTAGGTACCCGAAAGGGAGTGGCGCGATGGGTTCAGGTCCCACTGGTGCCATACTCGACCCCCTTCTGGCGAGTTCGTCGGCTGCGTCATTGCCCCGCGAACCGATGTGTCCTTTGATCCATTGAATGTTTATATGATTGAGGCTACCCACCTGGTTTAGGCGCTGGTGGCACTCGTATATCAGCCCAGAGTCAACATTGTGACTGTTTAGCGCTTGCAGAACAGCCATGCTGTCTGAGAGTAGGTTACCTATCATAAGTTTGAAAAATATTTGTCTTAATTTCATTTCACCTAAAACTTTTCAACTATTATCGTTTCATTTTTTTTTTACTTCATCGAAGTCACGTCTGCCACTATAACAGTAGACCTATTGTACTATTATTAATTCGATATTTTTCGTTACTCCGACGTTTCATTTGGTCGAATAACTTTTTACCGAAGTTACACTTACCCGAAATAACATTTGTTCGATATATTATGTTTCCGAACATTTATCACGAGGTATGGATGGGTTAAGGAAGGATGCTTGCTTCAAGCATGCAGCATGCAAGCAGGCATGCAGCGTGCAAGCAAGCATGCAGCATGCAAGCAGGCATGCAACATGCAAGCAGGCATGCAACATGCAGCAAGCATCAAATAGAAGAACGAAATTATATCAACTATTGGGAGTAAAATTTAGGTTTCCAAAGCAGCCGCCCAACCGTCAATCTATTTGCTTTGTTGAGAGTTTGCGATTTCTGCGTTTACACATACACATTACACCTTAATTTTACTTATTTACTAATTCAAATTAATTTTAAAATACGGAACACAAATTGTGTACATGTAACTCGGGCAGTCAATGTGCCTTGCCTTTTCCCAACTATGTTGGGGTCGGCTTCCAGTCTAACCGGATGCAGCTGAATACCAGTATTTTACATGGAGCGACTGCCTATCTGACCTTCACAACCCAATAACAGGGTAATACGATACCCCTAGGTAAGACTGGTGTCAGACTTTCGGGCTTCTGAAGACTCGTAACGACTGCCAAAGATGCACGAATGACAGCCGGGACAAACGGCTTAACGTGCTTTCCGAGGCACGGAGGAGTCTCGGTATGTAAAGATGGTCACCCATCCACTGACCAACCTCGGCAAGCGTAGCTTAACCTGATGGATCGATCCGTGCGGCTGATGTTACTTAGCCACGAGCTCCTCCATGTAACTCGGGTAGTATTGCCACTTATTTATATTCTTTTCTTTTGTGTTGCACAATCTTTTGGAACAAATAGTTTCCCTTACGCGAAATATCACCAAACCACAAAAAAATCTGTAAAAATTACGATAAAAGGTGAAGTATAAAGAAAAGAAAGAACGAATAAAGTTTATTTGGATACAGTTCGTGAAACACAAAATACATAATAAAAATTGAAAATAATGTTTTAAGAGCGTTTATTCGAATATTAGAAAACCAGCGCCAGACAGCATCTGTCTGGCATTAATGCTGAAATAAACCTTTTTGGCGCAGCCGTGAGGCACACACTATTGTTGTTAAGAGGGTTTATCTTAAAAGTTGGCAACGTCGCAAATGGATGTCAAATATCTTACTGTTTTGATTCATTTAGTAATATTTCTGTGTGGAAATAAAAAATGTGGCTAACTAGCGAACTAGAATATTGATTATGAAATGCAATAATTAATATCGTAACACCGAATGTTTAGTTTTACATGTAAAAAACAATTTGAAAACTTTCCAAATGCGTTTTTTTACACCTAAAATGGGTACAACATCAAATTCAATGTTATAATTACAATTCATTATTAATATTCTGGTTCCCTAGTTAGGCACATTTCTTATTTCTATTCAGTAATATTGCTATAAGAATCAAAACAGGTAAATATTTGACAGTTATTTGCGACGTTGCCAACTTTTAAGATAAACCCTCTTAACAACAATAGTGTGTGCCTCACGGCTGCGCCAAAAAGGTTTGTTTCAGCATTAATGCCAGACAGATGCTGTCTGACGCTGGTTTTCTAATAAACATTTAGGGACGACTGACGGGAAGTACAAACAGTTTCAACATACCTAATACATACTTGTTATACTTATAAATAAATAAACTAGTAATTTAAAACAATTATAATTACATAAAACAACAAGAACTGTCTCAGTGGCAAAACCTGTTCTTCGCAATTACATTGATCAGTGCACGGTGCACTCACAAAGAGCTACAGGCCCCGAGCGCGGCGGACTGCACACCGACAGATAATAGTTATTAGTGACAGTTATTTAGTTAGACGAAAAGAGAAAAAATAATGTGGGTCGTATGATTAAAAAAAAATAGTTATAATAATAATAAAAACTAAGCTGGAAAAAAAGAGATTCGTCATTAATAGTTAATATAATACTATTCGGAGAAAGTACCAGCTACATAAAACAACAGATGAAGTAGGCGCAATGTTAATAGAAGAAGGTAAATGTCATTTAATCTTTGGCTGATCAGTATTGTTAGTTACGTGATAGAGTAAAATAATTAATTATGCTCCTTTTTTGTTTTAATTGTGAATTTTTAAACATGCCTGTGTACAAAAACAAACATATCATCTTCGGCCTAAATACTACCAACTCATTTAGTTAGTAGTAGTAGTAATTCATTTAGTTTATTTTAATTGCATTAATTATACATCAGGATTGGAGAAATGCAAATTGAAACAGCACAACAGTGTAGTGAGTTAGAAGTGCCAGCAGACGTAGTGGTTGACAAACATCTATGTAGAACATTCCTAAGACACTCATCTTGTTGAATGATGCACGGTGCACGCGCAGGATGTTTTTGCATAACTTCTTTTGATCGTCATCTGTCAACATAGAAAGAAATAGGTATGGTAAGTTACGCTGCAGTACTATCTGAGAACGGTGGTTTTGTGCTTTTAACAAAATTGTTTATTTAACCGAATTGGGCTGTCTGAAGACCAAGTTGAGACCAATGGGAAAAGTTTTTTTGCGATTTCTGACTTTTCTAGTACTCAAACCTCAGTTGGTCCACTAGAGTGTTTTTATTCCTTAAAAGAAACAGGATCGATTGGGATCAAAAAAGTGTTTGTGAAAACTGCTAATTTTAATGCTGACTGTATTTTTTTTATATTTGTCAATGCAGATCAAAATTTCTCAAAAAGTTAAGGACATTCTCCTAAGACTATTTTCCTGTAGCTACAACGGTTAAGGTAGCTGCCCTTACTGCCCCATGTCAAAAATCACCATAAATGGTTTTAGTTATTTAAGAAAATAGATGAAAATAGATCATACCACCTTATCTCTGAAACTACTGAACCAAAAATTTTAACAAAAATGCAGAAAATAGTTCTATACTTATAGATTACAGAAAAACCTATAAAAAGTCTATTGTTTTAAAATAACGTGGCAAATCTCTCAGTATTGTGCGTACAAAGTTACATTTACAGTTGGAATGTATGGGAGAACAGATAGCTGTATTTCGCGTAAAGATATAAAAGGACTGTTTTTTTTTTACTATATGCTAATGGCAGGTACTTCTTGAATAGCGCTAGAGATTGCCGCAAATTTTTCAATCACATTTGATACTAGGTAATACGGGCTGTTATCCGTAACTCCACGTCAAAGCGCGTATTTTGCCTACAGGTGGGAAAATCGGTCATTCGATCCACCCCAGCTCCTCAAAGAAGGCCAGCAACGCCTTGGTGTCATTGAAAATCTCATTTACGGTGGGTACCCTACATGAGATTTTACTACTTCGGTAACCCAGGTGGGTACCGAAGTACTTTGCCCTATATGTGGCAACCGGGATCCTGCCGTTTTACCGAAAAGATTTTGCCCAAATTTCACTACCCAAACAAATTTTAGCAACCTTTTTTTATACCAAGGCAATGTTTGGAATGATTTTAGTACGCACATTTTCATTTGGTCAAATTTTTACTTGGCAGAATATTATCAAGGATAATGTCATTTAGCCATTTGGTCTTTAATCAAATGATTTATTACAGCAAATAATCTTTAGACAATAAACGTTTGGTCAGTTAATTATGGAACTAGTTAGAGTAGGTTAATTATTTTAAAGAAATGGTTAGGTTAGGTTAGGTTAAAACTGTGACCTCCTACGAGGCTCTCGTTAGGCGGTTGGATCAAGGGCCTGATTCAGAAGGCAGTACTCCTCGATACGGCTCGCATTGTGAGGAGGTTCCTGTCTCTACAGCCCTAACCACCGGTAGCTTTTTTTTTTTTTTTGGGTGGGAAATCATCAAATGACCCCTCCCGCTCTGGGCGGAGCAAGAGGGAGTTTCAGACTTTTACCGACTAAAACCCACCCGTGTTCCTTCCGTTGCCTGTGTGCCGGGGCCGCGATATCCGATAACTTGGACCCTGCTCCCGGCTCCGGCGGACATCAATTTTTTTATATTTTTTAATGTTTATTTTTATTTTTTATATAGTTATTTTTAAGAAATATTTAAAAATGTAAATGATGAGAACCAAGGCAAATTAATATTATTATTACCCGTTTAGAATTTGTCCCAAGTGGTGGAAAAAACACCCTTGTAATAAAACGTCTTTATTTTGCGTAAAATGAGTTATTCCAACTGAAATATTTGACTAAATAAAAATTGGTAAAAGTACTATTTAGTAAACAAGTTATTGTTTAAACGTTCACTTGCAAAACATTAGGTTTGCGTTACAATTATTTGGGAAGAGATTTTTTGCTAAGTAATAATTTGGCAAATGAAATTATGCGGAAAATTGTTTGGGAAGTGATAATTTGGCAATTTCTTTTCGACGAAACAAGGGAGACCCGTGGCAACCACTGGGCAGTTTAACAGCACATAATGACAAAGAGGTGTTTATTAAATGGCCCATGGCCAGTTACAGCTGTTGTGACTGTACGCAGCTGTTGTTTTGTTAGTTGGAGCACCTGTTTCGTGAGGCGGCCATCGATTGTAGGGAGTGCCCCCTTGGCGTGCCTGCACTCACCGTGGTGCAACCATAGTTTGGGATGTTGGTCCCTGGATCGTTTCCTTACCAGAGTGCGTAGGTACCCGAAAGGGAGTGGCGCGATGGGTTCAGGTCCCACTGGTGCCATACTCGACCCCCTTCTGGCGAGTTCGTCGGCTGCGTCATTGCCCCGCGAACCGATGTGTCCTTTGATCCATTGAATGTTTATATGATTGAGGCTACCCACCTGGTTTAGGCGCTGGTGGCACTCGTATATCAGCCCAGAGTCAACATTGTGACTGTTTAGCGCTTGCAGAACAGCCATGCTGTCTGAGAGTAGGTTACCTATCATAAGTTTGAAAAATATTTGTCTTAATTTCATTTCACCTAAAACTTTTCAACTATTATCGTTTCATTTTTTTTTTACTTCATCGAAGTCACGTCTGCCACTATAACAGTAGACCTATTGTACTATTATTAATTCGATATTTTTCGTTACTCCGACGTTTCATTTGGTCGAATAACTTTTTACCGAAGTTACACTTACCCGAAATAACATTTGTTCGATATATTATGTTTCCGAACATTTATCACGAGGTATGGATGGGTTAAGGAAGGATGCTTGCTTCAAGCATGCAGCATGCAAGCAGGCATGCAGCGTGCAAGCAAGCATGCAGCATGCAAGCAGGCATGCAACATGCAAGCAGGCATGCAACATGCAGCAAGCATTGTTTCTGTCACGGCTCCGGCGCTGCGGGGTTTGGGCGGCCCCACGCGAGCTTATCGTCGCAGATGGTTTTAACACAACCCACCGCAGCTTCGGCTTGCTCAACCTCAGCCGCGGCGGCGGACCTTCAAACCACCTGCCCCTCAGCCTCGCGGGCCGCCCCACCCGGGCGGCCCGCGAGGCTCCGCGCCTACACTGGCTTAAATTACACTCTAGGGGTAGGGCAGACAAGACTACGTGGAGTCGGTTTTGCAGCGATTCGTTTCCGTCACTAAATTTTGTAGTACAACATATTTACTTTTTATGACACTATTTTAATTTAATATTGAAAATGCTACCAAGTAACCAGCTGCATATTTGACCAATACTATTCCGTAAAATGTTGTTTCGGTGTGGTCAAAATATGGCAAATAAATCATTTGGCAAATGAAAAAAGTTCAAAAGAGGCTTCGGCCAATAGCAAAAAGTTATTTTGTAAATCGGCGAAATATAGTTCGGTAAAATAATACCTATGACACATGATAGAGTCTGACCAACGAAAGCTGTCCAAGAAAAAAGGCGTGAATTTAAAAAAATCAAGAGCGTGCAACCCTTGCTATACACTGCTTAAACGGAGTTGATACTATATATTATTTAAGACATATTATGCGATTTAGGTAATGACTGTTTTTTTACATATTGTAGAAAAAGTTGAATGAAAGAAGAATTTATTACTATAAGTTTATTAAATGGAATAGATACCACTGATGCGATGACACAATAAAATAAACACAAAATATAGGTTATGAGTCATAATCGAAATCGGATTCCAAGAACTCTACGCCTGATAATATTGAATCAGCTTCATTGCTTTCTTCGCTGCCACTGCTACTGTCCCCAACATGTATTACAAACCGTTCAAGTTCGTTTTCAACAACACGGTCCCTTAATTTGTACTGATTTTCAACATTTAATACATGATCAGTGTACTTCTTCCAGTCATCAGCAGTTATGGATAGAAAGCATTCTTTTATTAAATTTTGCATTTCAGCCCCTGGTATTCCTATATTTTTGCTTGCTACTTTTCTCTTCGCCTGACTCCAAACAAGCTCAATTGCATTGAGGTCGCAATGATAGTATGGTGGCAGCAACAAAATTTCGTGATTGTGGATATGACTGTATTTTTTTAGACATTCCTCAGCTTCGTAAACTGCTGCAGGTTTATCATCTTTGACCAAACACATTAATTCAGCTTTGGTATGATATTCTTCAAAATTAATATTATTATCTTGAAGCCATAATCGGAGATTAGCTTTAGAATCAGACAAAGTAGGGGGTTTGTTCAGTTGTTTCACATGATAACTTGCATTGTCCATCACAAGTACACTAGGTTTAGTGAGATTTGGTATCAACATTTCCTCAAACCATTTCATAAAGTTGGTAGCATTCATGTCATCATGGTAGTCAGCTGATTTGGATTTTGTGCTGAATACCAATAAGGCACCTGGCACAAACCCTTCCTCCGATCCTGCATGCACAATGATATGTCTTTTACCTGACGATATATTAGTAGTGACACCACTTGTTGAAGGTCCTTGCCACGATTTTTTTACTTTATAATTCTGATGTACATAAGTCTCATCAAGGTAAATTATCTGTTTACCTTCTAGTCTCTTTTCATGTATTGTTCTCAAGAATCTGTGTCTCCATGCCGCGATATCATATTTTTCAGTAAGTAAAGCCCGTTCATTTTTATTGTTTTGAAAGTGAAACCCGTTCTTGTGTAAAAAAATTCTAAGGGTTTCACGGCATCCCATAAATCCGATTGCTTCCTTCACCTCATTGTGCAGGCTTCTCAGTGTTGGGACTTGTTTTTTCACTCCATAAAATTCGTTTATTTTGTTTCTTATAGCCGAAATATCAAAATTATCCAAATTGGAAACTGTTGCTGAATGTGGACGACTTTTCCCCGGAGTATTCCACTGCCCTTGATTCTTAGACCCTTCAATTTTAATTCTTCTTAGGGTCTTCACACTTACATCTGTAGAGAACAAATACAATAAATTATGTTGCAGTATAATAATACTCGCACTGGGCCGGCGGCGGCGTGGTAGATTACGGCCCACTCCCTCTTACATAGAGGAGGCCTGTGTCCCAGCAGTGGGAACGTTAATAGGCTGATTGATTGATTGATGATAGTACTAAACCAGACACTTTTAAGTCTTTGGTTAGTACACTGTCATAAAATTCAAAAACCATAATAAAATACAAAGACAGCATGTTTTTTAATTTAGCCATCCATACACATATCATTATCCTATGTATAAACCCTTCAAAGTTACTGTTAAATCTATATTTTTTTATTAATAAGTGTACCTGGTACCTGTCATTGAAGATATCTTTTCTAAATACTGTGTTTCACAAGTCGACATTTCATTTTTTTCGAGAGTTTTCAATTTCTTTACTGTTTCCACAATTTTAAGTTTTGTCTCCTCGTTGTTAATACAACGAGGAGACAAAACTTAAAATTGTCCTTCCTGAAAAGTAGATACACCGTGAAAAATATTGCTATATTTTATAAATAGTCGAAAAGTATCAAGTTGTTGTAATAGTAATTAAAAAAACTAACCTAAAAGTGAAATGATTGAATCCAGTCGTCGTATTTTCTCTGCAGATTTCTGATTCAAATCACTTTTTACGTCTTTATATTTGTCAATCATAGTAAATAGAAGCTTCCTTGCCGAACTTTTGATGGTTTTCGGCATTATTATAAACAGAATCAACGTAAATATGATGCACGTAAACACAAGATGACTCAAGTACGTAACGTCAATGTGACAATTTTGACAGTCCTAAAATATTGCCATATCAAAAGTTTAGAAAATAATTCGTGGACAGCTTTCGTTGGCCAAACTCTACTTCGATGATCTAAAAATATGTCAAATAATGCATAGAGCAAAAAAGACGTCGGTCAATAGTTTTCGGTAAAATGAAATTCGAGCAAAAAAAAATCGGAAAAGTGATCGGTTCCCCTGAGAGTATTCGTATCGAGTGGTCCTTAACTTCCTTGGCCATGATGGCTGAAGCGGCAAGAGATATACCCATGCATTCGGCCTGGAACACTGTGCTATGGACTCACAATGGTGTGGCTATGTGTCTGTTGAAATCCTCCGAGAAGATTCCAGCACCTGTGTTCCAGATACCTGTTTTGGATCCGTCGGTGAAGATTCGTAGCACTCGGGGCACAAACCCTCGCATCGGCGATCCTCGTGAAATTTGATACTATAAACGACGAAGGACTATGGTATTGTCTTTATGATATGGTAGTATCTTTTCGTTTAAAGACAGGTTTATTAATAAATTATTACGATTTTCACTCATTTTCGTTAAGGATGACGAACGTGACTAGTTGCCAACCAAATCGAACAAAGTGTGGCGCGCCGGTTGAATGTTGTTAACAACCGGCGCGCGGCGTTACACTTTTGCCCGTGTGCATCTAATCGCAGCGACACTGCTCTAACATTTGCGGAAGCAGTATGCCCGAAGAAGATAGCGATAGCGCGGCTACCGTGCCGGCTAGCTGAGTGCGAGCGCTGAGAGAAACACTACTATAAACTCGCGGCGCCGTCAAGCCAAAACAATGTACAAGAAGTTGTTCGAAAATACAGGCTATTTTAACTTTTCATGTTTCGGTAGATAAACATCGAACCCCAAAAAGAAAGGTTTAATAGCATTAGACCTTATGACGACCAAAATTTACGTTTTAAAGCAAAAAAAAACTATCTTGATTACAGTATTTTGCCCTGACATAAAAATTCACCACTCTATATGACAAACAAATAATAGTTAAATAATACAAAGTTGTTTACCTGTACAGTTTGAAGCCAAAATGAAGTGACAAGAGTTTTGTGAATACTTGATAGCTTTATAGAATGCCTCGAGCTGCAGACTGAGTGAGATTTGTATGATCAAGTTTTTTATTATCCAAAAAGAAAGAAATATGGACACGGTAGAATTTCTCCGCTAGAAAAAATAAGCAAAGTAGATATGAATGTATGAAAAAAGAAAGAAAAATATTTAATTTGGGACATGCACAGGAATTACAAACAGTAAATAATAAAAATTATAAAAACATAAAAGGAGCATTTAAAACTAACAGAATAATAACGACCTGTGCGAGGCCAAAAACGCTCTATCTCAGCATAATGCGGCGATATTTAAAAAAATGATAGGACCCACTGTGATGCCAAATGATGGACACACCTACGGACTTAGATAAATCCCACTAGGGGATTACAGAATAAATAAAACAATAAAAACAAATATAAATAAAAACTGAAATGACGTACAATAATTAGTCTACTCTCGCCCGACGTTCCAACATAACTTGTCCATAATATAGATTACCTTATTATGACAATAATTAGTTAATATTTATAAGGTTATTAGTTGCATTGTGATTGATTAGTATATTACTGTTTCAAATGAAGCATCCGAACTTTAGTAAGCGAGGCATTTGCCCGTGGCTCCTGTAGTGACGGGCGTATCTGATGATGATAAGGTTGAGAATATCAAAATAGTTCTTCCTAAAAATGGTGAACTTACCTCCGCAAATTTCATCTTATATTTGAATAATTCTATCGCAAGTTGAACATCAACCAAACCTTGAAAGAGGGACTCCGTTGTTTGAAACAGGATCTGAAAGAGATAAATAAATATTACAATACATCACTGGTTTAGCAAATGGATATTGGAATACAAAATATACAATTAATTTAACATCATTCGTGATACTGAACTAACCCAACGTTCTCGACATAGCATAATATGCCAAATAATAAGTTGCACTTACTGGTATCTGATAAATATTATAGATAATTTTGTAGCACACCAAGATTTGGTCAAAAGCCTGAAACATTCCCGCATTCTGTTGTTTGCTGCATCCATTTTTCTTTAGAAGTAATAATTGAAAATTCCATAGTTCAACTTTATCGGTCATTAGCTTAATTGATCTCATTGTGTATATTAAATTTGAATCAAAAGTCACCAAACACAATAAATAAAACATGACATTCCATGGAGGCTTGTGAAACAGTACGTAAACATATGTTAAAACAATTATATAAAATCCAAAGATTGAAGCGACACTCAACCAACTTCCTATGATGAAACGTTTGAGACTAGCCTCATTATTAAGAAATCTGTGCACTTCTTGAAAGTGTAAAATACACAAAACGCTTTTCTTAGTTTGAATAAGGTTGATCATAAAGTCCATGATGAATCCAAAACATTTCAAAATAAAATCGAAGATTGATGCAAACATCATAAAATCAATATTACTATATCTTTTGAAATTGTCATCTGTTGCTATTTCCATAATACGGTAGACATACGTTGTCAGGAACATTATTGCACCGCATATTAATATGAAATTATTGAAACAATTATTTGGATTTATAAAATTATTTTTGATTTGATATTTGGGGTTAAGAGTGAAATTTTGCATCAAATTAAGAGGCAGAAAAAGTCGTTGAACTTCTTTGTCGATTTCATTATTTCTCAAATTGTTATCATTTATTTCTATTCTGTTTACAGCATTTCTCTTTTGAGATTCCATGATGTTTAAAAGTCACCGTAGTGTATGATTGTGAACTCCCAAGGAATATAATGAATTCTTGATTAGGGCTACGTAACTATGTTTATTTAATAACATAATTACGTTATTGCTTTCATTTGGGAGAGTGAGACTGTACTCACGGTATTACTTTTATGATTTATTACCTTTTGAATAATTATACAATGCCGCCCATGGGTATGTGACCGCCCGTATGTTTCAAAAATATTATTTATCATGATTTTTTTTATAATTAACTTTACAAGGTCTATCTTTAATATTTTACATGTTATCATTTTTTTTATCGGAATATCGTTTGTGATATCTCCGATGTTATTGGCTCGATTTGGATTCTGTTTATTATTTCTATAAGTTTATGAATTATTTTATCGGATTAACTAACATTTTTTATTAAAATTTGTCGACCATGAAAAAAAACGGAGATGAAGATTTTTTTTTGAAAAACATTCAGTATTACTTAAAAAATCATAAGTGTAAGTCCATAAAATTCCACTATGATAAAAAAATATAATGACTAACATGAAAAATATGAAAAATAGACTTAACTTAAGATAAGCTATAAGATATGATAGATAAGGTAGACTTTTGAAGTAAATTTTCGATCCTTTTTCATGAATATTCAGAAAAATACAGGTGGTCACATGCCCATGGGCGGTATTGTATAGTCCTCCAGACAGTATTCCGGCCATGGCGGCCAACCTCAATGGAGACTAGCCTTCGGCGCGGGAGACATTATACTACCACTACTGCCCACTACCTGAGGTTACTAATCCCTGTCTTCCTACCCATTTCCGCCCCATATCTATCCGTCCCTTTCTATCCAAAGTGCTCGAGGCCTGCGTCCACAAACAATTCTCCAATTTTGTTCATCGTAACTCACTCATTAGCCCTTTTCAATCTGGGTTTATTTATTTACTTTATTGGCCAACCAACAATTGTTTACACTGTAAATAGCTGAAGTAATATGTACCATAATGTAAGGTTAGTGTAACAATTTCTAACAGGTTAGCACCGCATGCCCCATAAACATATAACTTGTGCCACAAGCACTAAACTATAAAATCAATATATTAACTAAAATTAACAAGTATGAAAGATATTACGTGATGGAATATAAAACTAATATTAAAAGCAAAACTAAAATTCAAAAGAACAAACAGAGACACAACAAAATAGAAAAAAAAAAAAAAAAAGAATATTATATTATACATTATTAGTAATTGTTCTGTGAAACTTGGCATATGAGTCTAAGTGCACGTCAACAAGATCGCTGACGCTATTTAACAATTTGCAAAGACGAGGAATGACAGAGTTTGCACCAAGTATTGTTCTGCGGAGCGGAGGGTGTAAAGGAGTAATAGGAGCACGAGGGAGTCTAGCAGGAGCCCGAAACTGAAACTTGGATAGTAATAGGGGACAATCAATTTTGCATCGAAGTAGCTTATATACGAACATGGAATCAATGATTATTCTACGTTTCTCCAATGAGACCATCTTAAAATAAGATAGTCGGGCATCATATGATCGTATTCTTTTTGCATTTCCGCTGGCATAGGCTAGATGCCAGAGGAATCTCTTTTGTATTCGCTCCAGGCGAAGAATGTGCGTGGAGTAATGAGGTCTCCAAATCGTACTGCAGTATTCTAAGATACTGCGAACGATACAGTTGTACAACAAGATCTTTGTCTGACTGCGCTTAAAACCAGCAACATTCCTCACAACAAATCCTAGCATTCTAGAAGCCTTTTTGACGACGCCCTCAACATGAGGCAAAAATGTCAAAGCTGTCAAAAAGAACTCCCAAGTCCCTTATTTGATCAACCTCTTGGATAACGTTAGGGCCCACATGGTATACGCTAGCCGTCAATTTCTTTTTCCGGGTGTATTTCACGTAGTAGCACTTTTTTGCGTTTAAGCTCATTTCATTATCGTTACACCATTGAACTAACGAGTCAACGTCCCTCTGAAGTAATGCTTTATCGTTATCAGACTCGATTATCCTAGAGAATTTAAGGTCAATCTGCATACATAAAACATTCTGAGAATCTTAGGCAGTGCGGGATATCGTTAACGAAAACAATAAATAGAACCGGTCCAACATGTGAGCCCTGGGGAACTCCCGAAGACGTCTTGTAGGTTCCAGATTGGAAACCATTAACTGCAACAGAGAAAAAACGATTTTCGAGATAAGACTTTAGCCAATTGTAGAGTGTACCGGTGATTCCATACGCAGATAACTTGGACAGAAGTATATGGTGAGGCACGCGGTCAAAGGCTTTGCTAAAGTCTGTGTAAATCACGTCAATCTGCTTGCCGCCGTCGATGGCATCAGATAACATTTCTGTAAAAGTTGCTAGATTAGTGCAAGTTGACCTAGAACCCACGAAACCATGCTGAGAATAGCTCAAATAGAGTTTGAAGTGTGCCTGAATGTATGGACAAACGAAGGATTCGAATACCTTGGCAAAAGTTGACAAGATAGAAATAGGTCTATAATTTTTGACGTTGTCCTTTTCATCAGTCTTATAAATAGGAAAACCTTTGCTTTTTTCCATAAGTCAGGGAAAATACCAGAGCTAAGAGATTTGTTGAAGATCAGTGATAAAGGGGATACCAAAGCGGGGGCAGACTTATAAATAAATATTGGCGGAATACCATCAGGGCCAGCGCCTTTACGAAGATCCAATAATTTAAGCTTGTTCAGTAGGGTCTCGCAATCAATCACAGGTGCCGTTAGTGGTAGACTGTTATTCTTCATATTATGAAGAAAATCGGACTCCGGTTCACCATGGGTCGCTTTCGCATCGCTAAACGCGGCGGAAAAGTTTGACGCAAACATTTCACATATTTGTGGACCATCGGATGTAGATACAGTTCCGTTAGTCATTGTAGCCGGAAAAGAACTAGAGCCGCCTTTTTTATCCTTAATGTACGCCCAGAAGCGGTTCGGATTTTTTGAGATTTCATTTTCAATGTCTTTTATGTAATCATTATAACTGTCAGTAGCTAATTTGGAACACCGTTTGCCTAATAATTTGAGTTCGAGTTCATCCCTAGGGTTTTTATAGATTTTGTACCGAGATCTTACTTTTTCCTTTTCTTTTAAAGCTCTTATTAAGCTTTTATTGAACCAAGGAGGATATTTTTTATATTTAAAGGTAGGCTTGGTAGGCTCGTGCATATGTATTATATTTAGAAGCCTGTCATAAAACACACGAAGCATTTCATTAACATCAGCCATATCCTCGAATAATTTATCCCAGTTTATATCATATAGATTCTCGCAAATTTTTATGTAATCAAGTTTATAATAATTTATTCTTATAGACTGAGGGTTGTATGGAAGTCGGGTTTCTTCACTCGCTTTAAGCAGGATTTCGATTGGAGGGTGGTGGACATCAATATTGCTGAGGGAGTTTAAGACTGCAGTAACGTTGCCAAGGTCAAGGTTGCCTGGAAGAGATCGCAGTAAGCGATAAGGCCGCCCATTGTATATTTTGTAGTGTATTACTTTTTCTTTATGTAATGTATAATCTGGTGTACAATAAAGTATATATAAATAAATATAAATATATAACGCTACCGGAAGATAAATTAGTTAACACAAGGTCTAATATTCGTCCAGACACATTTTTAATGCCATTAAGTTGTGTCAATTTATGCATGTAAGTAAAGTCTATTAGGACTTTACTAATGCCAGGAGGAATATAATTATTCACTGAGTCATTAACCAAGTTCCATTTTATGTTACCTAAATTAAGATCACCAACAATACATGCGTGCAAGTCTGTCTGTTCAAGTATTACATTACAGCTGTCCAAAAAATTGTCTAAGGTACTACGTAATACAGGGGGTGGCAAATAGACTGCGCACAGAGCAATTCGACGAGAAAGTTTCATAAATGGTACTTCAATAGTTATCCAAAGATCCTCGCATTGGCTTTCCCAGTGAACCATACGAATGAATTAATTTTCTTCAATACGGCGATTAATACACCACCGCCATCCTTTTTCCTACCATCTCTATCTCTTCTGTATACAATATATCTATCGTCAAAAAGCTCCGCGTTCAGAACACCACTATTTAGCCATGTTTCAGTCAATATAACAATGTCATAGTTCTCTAAAGATAGTTGACGACAAAAATGATGAGTCTTCGTGCGTAGACCTCTTGTGTTTTGGTAATAAATATTAATATTAAGAGCAGAGAATTTTAACTAAGATTAATGCCAATGCGATTACAATAAATGATGACGAAAACTAAGTTAACTTATTTAAAGTGTTCATGTTTCTAACCAAGATGTGCTCTGATTCTTGTACTTTACGCATAAAAATTCTACCACCTCGAATCCACACAAATTTATAACCAAGTTCTCTGGCTTTGATCCTCGCGGCAGCGTGCAGAGCTCTATATGTTGGGGACAGGTGTTCAGTCACGAAAATAGCTGTTTTTGGCCCAGAGTAGCCGAGATGCACACTGTTCAGTTTATTGTCCTTATTGTTTTTATTAAAATTAACAATAGACGCCAGGAATTGATCACGAAGTCGAGGAGAAGCCAGCTGTACTACTATTCAACGTGGTCTAGTATTATTTGGGTTGAGTTTGGCAACCCTGGTACAATGCAAAATATCTTTGTTTTCCACGGCACATCCAGCCACTTTAGAGATTTCCGACACAATATTAAACAGATTTTCGTGTTTCTTCTCAGGCAAGCATTGAATTTCAATATTGTTAGATCGAGTTTGCTGCTCCAGCTGATCTACACGCACATTTAGCGAATTAATATTGTTGCTCATTTCAAGATTCTCCTTCTGCAGTTCTAAAATGGTCTCCTTAGATGAAGCATGCTCCTTTAGTAGGTCTTCATACTGACTGTTCATAAATTTCATAGAGTCATCCATGGCAGTAATTTTCGCATTGATGGGCTGCAACTCTCTGTTCAGTATTGCAATCATGGTTTCATTAAATTTAGACAACATTATCGATAATTCAGTCTTCATTACTTCCTGGATAATATCGCGAACATCATCACGCGATAATACATTTTCATTTTCAGTAGTCGCCTGAGGCGGAGATCCAAGAGCTTGCCTTTTGCTCCCTCTGGTGGTCGATACATTACGCAGCGGAGCTTTTCCGTGCTTATTGGTGGGAGACGTGCCATCACCATCAGCCATGTTCAATTATTTTTGGTAAATAAAGCGTTAAATTACCAAATACGAGTTAAATGGCAGAAAACAAAGCAATTGTTTTAAAAGAAAGAAACTCATAAACAAAAAGGCAAGCAACAATAAAATAAAAAATGCAAAAAGAATGTTTGCTCCTCGGATTCGAACCCGCGCTCCCTTCAATGAGGTGTAGCTCCAAACTCCAACTTGCTATTTCGCCTTGTAGATAGATCTCAAAATTTGCAATCAGTATTTCGTACCTGCGTCTTAGTGAGCGGGGCAATTGTGGATTTGCGACCATATATGGTAGCGCACCGAGCGGTATCGTATGTTCTGACTCACCACCAATCGGCGAATAGGAGCAGCTCGCGCACTGTGTGACTCACTGTTGCCTGGTGATATATTATTATGTTGCTTCTTGCTTATTACTTCGGTCGCATTATAGACGAACTCGTAGATATTATTTCACAAAACTTGTAATAATTTGTGCACTATTTGACAAGTGTGATACTGTATTATTAGTACTTATAAATTAACAGAAAATATTTATTTTTAACGGAGTGACTTGCAACACGTCTTACTGCTAGCGCGCGGCGCGAAGCAATGGGTTCAGGGCCGGGCACAGCACTGTTGCCGCCCTTCTTGAAGTGACTGGTGATATAAGGGTAGGACTGGAAGACACCAAAGTTACTGCACTAGTGTTGGTCGATTTCTCGAATGCCTTTAATACCGTCAGTCAGGATATCGTGTTAGCCATCCTGTCCTATGATATGGTGTCTCCCGAGGCACTGGAATGGTTCTCCTCTTACCTTCAGGAACGTTAGCTGTCCGTTCATGTTGGAGATTCTACATCATGCTGGTGTGATTTGGAAACTGGCGTTCCACAATGCGGTATTCTTTCTCCTCTTCTGTTTTCTATATTTATCAATCTTATAACTTCCGAGCTTCAGTGTGCGTATCTTCTGTATGCAGATGACTTGCAGTTGTACTGTCAAGGGAGGGTCGAAGGAATTTCTGACGCTATCGATGTTTGACAGCCATAATCTGGTCTGATAGATTCGGCTTAGCAGTAAACCCTAATAAGTGTCAAGTGATCATCATCGGAAGTTCTCGGAGTATGAGTAAGGTGGATGGTACAACCTTGCCACCAGTCAACATCAGTCAGTCAGTTGAAGACAACTGTCTTCAATGCTTCTGCGCATCGGTCGCTTCTAAAGTGGTTGCCCATACGCCAGCGCAGAGAGCAGAGGGCGCTGACCACCTTGTTTTCATTTCTTGTCTCTCCCGCTTCCCCTAGTTATCTAGCCCCCCACTTTCAATACATTTGTGACAACCACAGTAAAAATCTACGGTCATCAAATATTCGCGTTCTTCACTGTCCCACTCACCGCACAGACTTCATTCAGTCTATCTCCCTGTGGAATGCGCTCCCCCAGGAAATTAGGATGGCAACCAACCGATTATCCTTTAAAGTTAAAGTTCGCGAGCACATTCGTAAGAAGCTGGCAGTACGAGTATCATCAAAACGTTGATGTTTTCACATTGTTTGTCTTATTTGTTTTAGTATATTCGTGTATTTATGTATATTTATTTGTGCTTTTATTTTTATATAATTAGACATATATTTTATATTTATAGTTTGTAATAGGTATATGTGTATCTTTATGTATTACTTTTATTTTATTTTTATTCCTAATTTTTTCTTAATTGCACCTACCACTGTTTGTCTCTGCATCACCTAAAGGTTGACTGGTAGAAAATGCCTATGGCATTTGTTTTTTATTTTTATTTTTTTATTGATTAAAACATAAACAAAAAAAACAGACATTTGGTTAAACACACCACACAAACCATTAAGTCCGCCTCTGTACATTTCTGTGCTTGAAGTATTAAATAAATAAATAAATTATAGTGCGCAAGTGTATGCGCTCCCAGGTGCACTCTCTCTTCCCTCACTCGCATAGTCCGATGGGACGACAATCTGACATGACCGGAGAGAGATCAGGTGCTGGACCAACGGCTTTACCTGCATTCCGAGGCACGGGGGTATCACACCACCAACTTCCATACTTCAGGCTGTTACTAAGAAATTCCTCATGGAAAACCCAGTAACACTTTACCCGTTCCGGGAATCGAACCCAGGACGCTCAGCAGTCGTGCTTGCGACCACGAAACCAACGGGGCAGTCACGGGACCAGCAGGGAATAATTTACCAGTTGTTCGAATAACAAGACTACATAAATACGAGTATACTACCTTTTCTTTATACCCGACTACCCCAGAAGGAGGGTATTTTTTTAATCAAAAGTAAAAAAAATCTTGGTTATAACTTTTATATTAACTAAACAATAAGAGGATAAAGAATATTTGATTTGTTATTCTATGATTTATGAATATCGAAACATAAAATTTTATTTGTAACAAAAACCAATGATATTTTTTTTTGAAAATAAGTTTTCTGCGTATTGATTATTTTTAACCGACTTCCCAAAAAGAAGGAGGTTATCAATTCAGTTGTATGTTTTTTTTTTTTAATGTTTGTTACCTCATAACTCCGTCATTTATGAACCGATTTGAAAAATTATTTTTTTATTTGAAAGGATATACTTCCCGATTGGTCCCATTTTTATCAAAATTCAGTTCTGATGATGGAATCGATGAGGAATTGAGGGAACTCCTCAAATATTATAGGCAAACACATAGCGATTTTTGTATTTTCAGCAATGAGTTAAGCATTTGCTTTCAGAAAGTATGATTTGGTGAAGTGGAACTGATAAGGAAGACCACAGATGGCCACCGGAACTAATAAATGATAAATATTTTACGGGTGGCGATAAGATATCTCGATTAAAATAGTTAAGTGACTATGAAGCACATTCTGATGAAAATAGTACCATTGAACTGATCTGAAGATGAAGCCGGAAGGAAAGCACTGGAACTCCGTCATAAAACAATATATCCTAGCCGTGTTTGGGCTTATTGGAATTGCCATGAGATGCACTCGGCCTATAAATGATTAATGGTAGTATCCTGGCATCAAATTGCGCTACTTGAGTCGTCTGCTATGTGTGGCCTTGATTGTCAGAAGACAGATTTCGTAGCCTCGTTATTTCCGTCAATGATCCTGGTGGTCGCTTTAATAATTTGTTCGCGTCCAAATGTGATAAAACTATGCCTTCCAAACTTCTGACACGACTAAGTACGACTTATATTTGCCCGTTTGCAATTTTTTTTACCAAGGTGGATCACAGATCTTTCGAGGATGGTACCCTGTAATTTATGGACTGTGACTGCCCAGCTTAATATTAAAGGTAGCATACGACGCTCCACATCTCCGTAACCCCTTGCCGCCTGGAACGTAGTGTTTGTTGGTGGTATGGGTATCACTTTGAAAACTATAAATTAGCATATCTTTTTATTGGATGAGACGATTGCAATGAAACAAAAACTAAATGTTACATTGTGATTTTATTCTATTTACAATTTTAATAGGACTGTAATTAAATTTCAAAAATGTTATATCTTCTAAATTGTATGTAGAAAAATGCATTCATTAGTACCATTTTGGGCCAATAGATGTCATTGAGAGGCAAAAAAAATATTTTACGCTCTTTCTACACCTTCAAGCCAGTTTTGAAAAATTTATGATTGAATCTTTATTATTACCTATATAAGTTTATACCACGTTTTCTAAACCAAATTAATAAGATCTTTCATACAAAATGTATCCCCCTGTTCACCCACAAAGCGGTTAATTTAAATCATTCCACTTTGCCCAACCAAGTCGACTGGTCCAAAGTGGAATGCCTAAAATTTTCAGTGGATTCGCCCCACTAGTTCGATTTGGTAGGGCAGATTTCACTAGTCTAAAATCATGATGGATAACTACCACTAGTTGTAACCCCACTAGGTGTCATTTTTGAAAAATCTTTTGATTTGTTTCCATTATTCGAATGGTATACTAATTTGTATGGGGTAGGTACCACAACTAAAAAGTGAAAAATAAAAACTTTTTTACAAAAAAAACAACCGGCTTCCAAAAAAAACACTAAAATAACTTTCTTACAAAACAAAAACCACCGAATTCCACAAAAATACACTTAAAAGTGAAAAATAACTTTAATTTCGGAAGTCGGTGGCAAAACCGAAAATATTTTATACTAAATATAAACCAAAATATACCACATGGTGCTTGATAACGATTCATAAGTATATCACGGCTTCAACCATCTTACTGCGAACCATATTAATGAATGTATAGATAAACTAAGTATATGGTTCTGTATTTTCGTTTTTGCCACCGACTTCCGAAATTAAAGTTATTTTTCACTTTTAAGTGTATTTTTGTGGAATTCGGTGGATTTTGTTTTGTAAGAAAGTTATTTTAGTGTTTTTTTTGGAAGCCGGTTGTTTTTTTTGTAAAAAAAGTTTTATGAAATGATAATATGAGAATAAAATTATGTGAAACGAAATTCTATAAAACTGATATCTATAAAACAACGTACAACCTAAAATAGAACACTATACATTTATCTATTTAAATGATCAAGTACCTATCAAATACACAATCACCATCGAACAAGAAAGTTTCCAAATGCTAAACTTTACTGTTATCATTAAAAAAAATTGTCGTTATTTAAATTGCGGGTATACTTACGTAATTTAATTCCGCATATTCCACTTATCACAACACCAATAATTCACATATTTATTATGTCGTCTGCTCGACGGCCGTTTGTCGCTGCAGGGATTCAGCAGAATATCAGCGTCAGGTATATTTGCCTGACACATGCTGAGTTGGACTCCCATTTGGTGCAACCTTGAGACACGCACCGCACTTTGTATTTTTCACTATTTTAAAGTGTCTTAGCCAATAGTCATCACAATGTCTTTATTTTCTTTTGTGTGCATCAAATAAACGATTTATCTATCTATCTTAACACGTTGCAAGTAGGTACTGCATTATCATTTATTTACAAAGTAAAACATGACCATTTTTACAGAAACGCAAACTGAAGCAGTACAAAAGTATAGTTAGCAAGTATCGCTATAATTTTTAACGGTAAAGAAGCATCAACGTAGAAGATCCTACAAGCATCTAATTTCTCGAATCTCGCTCGATATAGGCGTTTTACATTCTTAAATAACGTCCTCTCGGTATCTGAAATGTTTTCATAAATAAGCAAATATTACCAATAAAAATCTACTAAAATGTTGTTTGTCTCAGAAATACCTGTACAATTCGAATTCAAAATACGTGCGCATGATTCTTGAACATTATTCATAGACATATAGAACTTCTCACAGTGTAGGTTCAATACGATTAGTAGCGTAACAGATTTCGTTACCCAAAACACCAACCACAGAGAAGTAACCCATGCCAAATGCCCCTGCAAAACAAGGATAAAACTAGTTAACAAGCCTATTTAACTACTTATTAATGCAGAAGTTATGTTAATCATATGAGAGCGGGATATCTCAGGTCTCAACCACCCTGAAAGTCAGCGAATGCAGTCGCTGTGGCTGAAATCGCAGAGATATGGCAGAAGAAAAGTCTTTAGCACTTTAGGCTAGCCATCTAAATTTGAATCAATCGGGATTTTTTTAAATAAAATTGTTAAAAATAAAGTAAAGATATTTAGCAGGAATAGTGAACAATAGTAGGTACTTGCGCTTTGCTAATGAAGAATTTAATAGAAATATATCATTATATTTATATTTAAGTACAGATTGTTTTAAATTACTTACATTATTATGGCCGATCAATGCAGAAACTTTTGAAGCATCAATAACTACCTGAATGCCGTCGAGATATTTGTACATGAACTGTATAGTTTGAAATACGATCTGTAAAACAAAACGTTTTAGCTTAATTATATTTTTCATAAAAATCACAACCGTTACATAATGAATACTCACCATTCCTTGAAAAGTAACTCCATAGATGTCATAGCAGTCTAATATATTAACGTAAGTCTGAAACATTCTGCTACAATATTCCTCTCTGTCCTTATCCTCCATGTTTTGATATTGAAGAGCTTGTACATTCCATAGATCAACTTTAATTTTTAACAGCTGGATAAGTCTCATAGCATAAACGATGTTTGCGTCAAAATAAACTAAAATTAAACTTCTTAATATTGACTGAATATAATTGTCTGTGAACAAGCTAAGAGTAGTTACTATTGTACTTAAAAAAAACACAACTATAAGGAAACCGGTAGCAATCCAGCTGTTGATAATGAAGAGCTTTGTAGTGGTCTTATTATTGAAATATCTGTGAACGTCTTGAAATTTTAAAACAAACGTAACATGTTT
This sequence comes from Agrochola macilenta, assembly GCA_916701695.1. Lineage (NCBI taxonomy): Eukaryota > Metazoa > Arthropoda > Insecta > Lepidoptera > Noctuidae > Agrochola > Agrochola macilenta. The sequence continues at coordinate 2,766,608 of OU753572.1, read as the reverse complement.
GTTTGTTTGAGTCACACTGAGTGTAAAATTCATTAAAAACCCAATACTAAACAAACCAAGGTCGATTTTAGAGGTGCAGAAGGTCATAGCACTAAACTTCCAAAAATTCAAGTCAATTAACTCACAATAATAGTTAAAAAGTAATATTGATATAAATAATATCGTTCCACACAATGACACAAAATTAGATAGACGGCTGTTTGGATTTATCAAATTATCCTTGATGCGATATTTTGGACAAAACTGAATAGTTTGTAATAAATTCAAAGGTCGAAGCATAGACTCCACATCTTTGTCAACAAAGTTAGTTATTGAAACTTCACGATGACTTTTGAATATGGAATGGATTTTTTTCTTTATTGACTTCATTTTATTTCAGCTTCTTGTTCATGTCTGAATCAAACAATGCAAAGTCACGCGTCTATTACATTTATTAAGGATTGATCTTTTTTGAAGATATCTCCTAATACTATTAAAATAATTAATAAATAATCTAATTCAGTTACTGCTTATATTAAGGTGAAAACGTGAAACGTGATGTGATTGATTATCGCCATAAAAAATGACAGGAATTTATTAATGACAACATTGTTTCATAAAAGTAGAAAAAAAATTGGTAGGTTGGTACGGTATATTGTTATAAAAACTACATATAAATGCAGCAGTAATGCATATCATTTTGTTCTGATTATAAAAATCTATTTGGTAGAAAAGCAAACTGCAAAAATTGCAACAGCGTAGTTAGATAGTAGTGCCAGCAGACGTAATGGATGACAAACTTAGCCACTTGGCCACTGGAGAAGCCCTATGCGCATTATACCAAACAAAAAACTCTGTCACTTTTGGCGAGAGACGCGGTAGCTACTACAAAAAAATCAAAAGCTCGCCCGGAAAGAGAAGTCCGTACCATCAATTTTTTTTTATCGATATATCCATTCGGAATTTTACTTGAATCCATAAAATGAAACAGCTGTTGCATAAAATAGTTAAATTTTAATAAGAAGAGAAAATAACTACAATTAAATAAAAGTTACTTAACAGGGTTGATCCTAAAAGTTGGCAACGTTGCAAATAACTGTCAAATATTTACATGTTTTGATTCTTATAGCAATATTACTGAATACAAATAATAAATGTGGCTAACTAGCTAACTAGAATATTAATAATGAATTGCAATTATAACATTGAATTTTATGTTGTACCCATTTTAGGTGTAAAAAACGCATTTGGAAAGTTTCCAAATAGTTTATTTACATCTAAAACTAAACATTCGGTGTTACGATATTAATTATTGCATTTCATAATCAATATTCTAGTTCGCTAGTTAGCCACTTTTTTTTTATTTCCACACAGTAATATTTCCAAATTAATCAAAACAGTGAAATATTTTTATTTATATTGTATATTTTTTTAAGCAAATGTAATCCTACCTACTTAATTAGAATTAAGTAGGTAGGATTACATTTGCTTAATTCAATTCAAATGTCATTTATTCAAAATAGGCTGAGAATCAGCACTTTTGGAACGTCAAAATTACATGACAGTCCCCCATAAACGGTGGGGAAAAGTGGCGCAACAAACTCCCCAGCAGCACAGCCTGTCTGTTCAGTTAGAATAACTTGATTCTATACAATAGTACTTATGCAAAAAAAAGTACATTATGCAACATCAAACATTAAATTAAATTATTTGCTATATGTCAGCTGACACACGCCAATATACCAACAAAAAATCACTGAAATCTATACTCAAGCGAAAATAAAAAGTAAACAGAACTTAATACCCGAATGAAAGCCTCCAGGCATAAAGGACGTGCCCGCTTACATATATAGCTATTAAAGCTGTAATAAGCTGTCGAAGTCACAAATGATCGGTTGCACACCACATCCATTGCAGTTCTTAGCCAGCTATATGCAAAGCAGACAACAGTATGTTGACTGCAACGGCTGCGAGTCTGAGCCGTATTACACCTGGTCAGGGGTGAGTCAAGGCAGCAATTTGGGGCCTCTGGAAGTTATAATAATGATAAATAATTTACCAGAAGTCGTAAAAAATGGATCTTGTTTGTTATTCGCAGATGACCTTAATTTGCTGTTTGAGGTTAGGACGGAGTCTGATTGCGGACGTTTGCAGGATGATATTGATAGGATAGTGGAATGGAGTCATGAGAACAGGCTCTACTTCAACGTATCCAAGTGCTCGGTGATAAGTTTCGCCCGTGCACGTGCACCTCTACTCTACGAGTACGTAGTGGATGCAGTACCTATGCAACGAGTCACGCAGGTACGTGATTTAGGGGTTGTTCTCACTCCTGAATTGTCGTTTCGCTATCATATCACTAGAATCTGCAAAAAGGCATTTAGAAACTTGGGTTTTGTTCTGAGGCAGACGCGAGACTTTACCAGCATCACAGCTATCAGAGTCCTGTATGACGCATTAGTCAGGAGTCATCTGGAACATAGTGCTGTCATATGGGCTCCACATGAGGCTAAGTATTCAGTGATGTTGGAGCGAGTCCAGAACAAGTTTACGCGCCACCTGTACAATAAACTTTATGGGGTATACCCATTTTACCCCTTGATGTACCCCACTCTATTCGTACGGGGTATGGTGGGGTACAATCAACTCGGGGTGCGACGGGAATTTGCGCTGGTGTCGTATATGGTGAAACTGCTCCGAGGCATAGGGCACAACTCGAGAGTGCTGCAACGGTTGCACTTGTACGTACCCGACCGTTATGTGTGGAGGCGACGGCCCCCGCCATTGCTGGTCGTACCAACAGCCAGGACCAACTTGCTGGCCAAAACCCCTCTAACTCGAGCAATTCGCACAATCAATTATATGCAAGTAGAAATTGATATATTTACGTGTCAGTGGGGTGAATTCGCAAAAGTACTATTGTTTACATTATGTTATAAACAATATTAATGTTTATGACTTAAGGTTTTTGTATTTTAATTTGGTGTGTTTGACTTGGCTATCGCATTAGGCTAAGACCTGTAATGGTAGTTTTAAGGCATTTAAATAAATAAATAAATAAATAAATGATAAACTAGGACTATCGAAGTAAAAATAAATAAACAGTAAATTAATAAAAAAACTTATAAAATGTATCTACTTGTTTTACAGACATTTTAAGAAAAAGATCTTTCCATATTAAATGCCCTGATTGATTATTACACTCCCTAAAAATACAATGGCTAGAAGTATTCGGGGCACGGTTGTAACTAGGCCGATAATTCATATGGTCAATCCTTCGTGCTTCAGCAGGATTATCAGCTGGTGGAGGTGACGGTGGTGGTTCAAGTGCGACAGTTGGATTAGCAACTGGTGGAAGTGGAGGTGGTTCGGGCAATCTAGGTCCATTTTCTTCTAGTTCTTCAACCTGTCTGTTTGTATTCAGTACTAAATGGCGCTTAGCTCGCATCAAACAAGGATAACATCCTTGGACATTCGTCCTCCGATCCTGTAACAATGTTTGACATTTTTCATATAAAATCTTCATCTTTACCTTTTAAAGTAAATGGTAGAAATGTTAACTGCGCCTCGACATGCCTCGAGGCGTAGCGCGACGCATCACGACGCAGTGCTGTTTCGCCGGTAGGCGCGGCGTGCAACAGCGGCGTGGGTGGGCGCCTCGCTGCGCCGAGCTATGTCTCGCGGCACCGCGGTGCGCAACGCGAAACGTCTGGCCTCATCAAGAATCGTCGCGTTGCATCACATCCCGGTGTGAACTGCCCCTTACTCATGAATTATAAGGAATTAGCTTCATCATAGGAACAATATTTTATATCATCGGGGAGCTTATTGAAAATTTTTACCGGTCACATGTCAGTGAAAATCTTCAATAAGCTCCCCGATGATATAAAATTATCTCTTTACAAACGGGACTTCAAAACTAAATTGAAGCGTTACCTACTGGAAGGCTGCTATTATTCGATTAATGACATTTAAATTGTAAACATACATAATATACTAGGAATTTATCAAGATTATTATTGCTGCTACTATTGGTATATTTTTTTTATGATTAATTAATGTATGTATACAATGTAAAAATTGTTATGAATAAATAAATAAATAAATAAATACAATAACAATTTACAGCAGCCTGGGCAAGATAGTAGGCAAAAAATATAAGTTCAACAGCACACTTACCTGATTGTGGGTATTCCATGAGAAGAAAATATAGATTAATGGACTGTTTTCTTCAAGGGTGTGGTGTCGCACTGAGTAACGCCTCCCCATAACAGAGCATCCACAACCAATACACACCATTGAGTAGCCCAGAACTCTGCTATGTGTACCTTCTTCACCTCATTGGTTGACCATTGGTTGAATACATAACATGCATTGCAAATCAATCCATCTAAAAGAAGCTGAAAAACATTAGATATTGTACTCAGTAAAGTAATACCTTTCGGAATTTAGAACTCAGCTGTTTAAAAGGCAGGTGAAGTTGGTAAAATGTGAAAATAATTACTGCCTGGGTACATACCTCTTGTACAGATAACCATTCAGTCAATATATTTTGTAACTGCGGTGTTAGAGTTGTAACAATATGCCTTCGCATTCGATTAGTGGCCACACTACAATTCAGGCACCTTGATATTCTGTTCTGACGAACAGAATCCAAATCGTAAACAAGCAAGTCCAATATGCACAGCAGAATATTAACATAAGAAAAACGAAATTCCGATAAACGCTAGCGTGAGGTCAAGTTAAAATATCCAACAGAGGAGCACAAACACAACACAGTAATACGTAATAAGATCAACGCAAGACTGCACAGAGCACAGGGCACAGAGTGACAGGTGACACAGGTAGGAGTGAGGCGTATTTAATTGTAACAGATACCTATTTAAAAATAACAAATAACCATTGTTACTAACAATATAACTTATCTGTTAGGTACTTAAAATTACAGACCCTCAAAGACTGTTACCGCGGCTGTTACTGTTAATTTATTATAACAATCCCCGCACAGACTGTTACTACAGCTGTTACTTACATACACACTCAACACTCACACAAAGCAAGGAATATTGCAAGCTTACCAATTTTTCACTCTTCTTCGTTAAGGAATGACCCTTGCTAAAAAGAGAAACAACTATTATTTACTTCGAAATATGTATACTTTCCGCTCTTACTAAAGCGGTAAAACTACGCTAAAAAGAGAAGCATTTAATATTTATTATCCCTAAAAATACAGTCGGTGGTCTTACAAGAACAAACATTTACGAAAAAGTGACTCCTAAATTAAGTCTTGTTCCCAGTTACTGACCAGTGACCATTATAAAAAAAACTTAAAACGAAAATAAATAAAGGAGATACTATTCAATTGAGATTTAAACATAATACGTATTTATCGTCGTACATAACAGGCTGTTATTTAATAACAGATATTTGGATCAGTTATTTTTGTGTAACAGTAACAGTGATACCAGATATCGTGTTTAACCTGTTACAACCCATCATAAAGAGCAGCGTGAGCGCGCGCAGTTCAAACGTCAAATTAACTAGGACGTTCGGATACACACCCTTGAATATATTGTCGATGCATCTTGACGCAAGGGCTTCGGCAGCTCGAAAATGGTGCCTGCGATAATCATGAAACGGTTGACTTTTATAGATATTTAGCTTAGCAATACGATTCTGACACCCATGGGTGTTTTTTTATTTAATCTGATCTTCAGGCGAGCTACAGATACAGTGTTTGTCTTATGCGTGTATCCAAACGCAAAGTCAAATTAAAAACCACACAAAATCAAATAACACACATATTTATTTGACATTTTTTGTCACCTGTTCTAGAGAAATGTAATTGTTGTGTTATATTTTAGTATATTTAAGAAGTAATTTTCATATATTAATAATTACTGTACATTTATTTATTCTGAATTGATCCTGAGGACACGATCCGGCCATGTCATTTGTGCGGTTCCCATTCTGGAATAGTTTTTGATAAGAATGAACAATTTTTTATATAATTATCTGTGTATCCTTTTTATTCATAAAAGTATAAATTAGAGATACTATGTAACTCTGTGTTACTCAAAAGGCTTTGGGCAAATGTGCCATCACTGTAATAAGATATCAATATTCGGAGCTTTTCGTATAAGTCGTCATAATCAGCCATTAATTTTTTTTTGAATTTTCGCGGTTATTTGACTCCATCTACGGATTTTAAATTTATTTTATCTACTAGCTGATTTATTTTTTGCTCTGTATTGTGAGCTTTGAACATTCGATAACTTGGGTATTTTTTTATAATATTAATCCCGCATCACTTAGTGACGTAACAGTTTTATTAAATTTGATCGGCACTCAAAATTCAAATTCATTTATTCAAACTAGTGTACGTTGTGAGCAATCTCAGCTGCATGTAGTCGAGTGATAAAATATCACAATTAGTAAGTTCCTAGGCACATCACTAAAAACGGGGAACAACAATAGCCATCCGTAGGACCTCTGCATTTCGTTTCCGCTTGCAAGGCTGATACCAGTTGTTCCCTGACCCTCAGAATTCTTTGTGCCCCGACCTAGGGGTTCTCCGTACGGGCTGAAGGCAGGACCACTTACTCGATCCTGCACACACTACCTACGCACGCTACAATGGCCTGCCCTACCTGCGGCCTACCGCCCAAGCTACCTGCGGCCTACCGCCGCAAGCTACCTGCGCGAGCCTGTGCTGACAGGCAACCGCTTGCTACCGACGCACTCTACCTGTCGGTCTTAGGAAGGCCGTCCGGCCTACCACTAAGCCTGTGCTGACAGGCCTCCACGTCTGCCACGTGCTACCAAGGACGGTACCCTTCCTATATTAAGTGTGCGAGTGCTCAAGACTCAGAGTTTAGGACCTTACCCACGATCTAGCAGTGTTACTACTTTCTACGTATCTAAATATATGTATTAACCTATCCTAGTGTTTAACTTCTACCTACCAATCTATCCGTTAACGGCCTGTGCAGTCTACCCTGCGCAGCCCTAGCCTGAGAAGAAAGAAGCACTAGGCTGAGAATCAGCACTTTTCGAACGACAAAATTACATAAGACAATCCCCCAAAACGCCCACCCTTCACGTCTTCCTAGTGCTTTAGCTGGGAAGAAGATGTGGCGCAACAAACTCCCCAGCAATACAGCTGTCTGTTCAGTTAGAAAAAAATGATTCTATATAATAGTATGTAAAATAATTTACATTACGCAACACAAAACATAATTTAAATTATTAGCCATATGTCAGCTAGCACACGCCAATATAACAAACAAAAACATCAAGAACTATTATAATAATACTCAGGCAGAAACACCAAATAAAAACGAAACGTAAACAGAACTTAGTATCTAAATGCCAGGCTTATAGGGCGTACCCGCTTACATCTAGCTATATATAGCTGTAACTGGAAGTTATAAATGATAAGCTAGGAACATTGAGGTAAAATAAATAAACAGTTAATCACTAATAACAATAACAAAATCATGATCAGCAAGACGACCAGTCACCACAAGCAACACCCGTTTACGAGTACAACGTAAAGATCAGCCATTACCCCCTCGCCATATTTGAGGGAAGGAGGCAACCCCAGGGGTCGGGTTGCTACGCTAGTGACATCTAAGGAAGCATGACGAACTTGCTGCCGGTTGCTCAGGCAAAAAATAATATGATCAATTGTCGAGGTCGCCAGCTAACCACATATTGCAATACAACTCATAAAAAACATTGTAATGAGTAGCTTATGTCAACAATCAATAAAATTAAAATAAATTGACTTATAAAGACAAATAATATGACAACCTGCATGCTGATTGCAAGTCATAATGTCGACCTGAAAAATAATTTTTCTTTTCCTACTTCATCACCGTACCTACCAGAAGTCGTAGCGTGGACCGATGACCTTGTGAAGGTTGCAGGAATCCGCTGGATGCGAGAAGCACAGAACCGGTTGAATTGGCGGTGCTTGTGGAGGCCTATGTCCAGAAAAATGGATGATGATGGTGAACGAAAATTCTGAATATCACTTAATTGGTGATAATACTTGTTAACAAAATTAAATTGATATTCTGAACTGATAGTACTTTACCTCGTTTTTAGGGTTCGTCTTGCATACTTGCATTTGCTTGCACTTGCATTTGCAGTTGGAATGTATGGGAGAAAATGTTTTTCAACTACAAAGTTTGCCATAAGGATAAATTAATCTAAACTACGGAACCGTTTATTGCGCGTGATCCGACACGCTCTTGGCCGGTTTTTTGTTTTCAAAAGACATATTATTCAAACACAATTAAATATTGAAAAGAATGTCACGTATCGTAAAAAAGTTTTACAATTACGCCGAAAACAATTACAAAATGTAACAAACAGTTTTTTTTTTATAATTGTGCCGAAAACAATTACAAAATGTAACAAATATTTTTAATATTTTTTTGTTCTTTTCTTGAGTCACTCCTATTCTGCCTGAGTTTCGTCGAAAAGATTCGGAAAATGAGACCGTTTTAAAATATAGTGTCGTGGAAAACATAACGTTTAATTTGTGAATTAATTTGATCCTATGAAAATCAATGTTGGTTGATCTTGTTCTATTGATATTAAAACAAGATTCAAACTCAAACAGGCAACGGTCTTGAAACCATACTGCCTCATATATGATTTAGTTTCTTCACTACACAGGCAGGGCGCGGCGGCGAGCGATGGCACTGTGAACGGTATTCGCCAACTAACTATTTGTTTAAATTTTTTTGCGAAACCCTAGAGATTATATTTGTTTCAATGGAGTAACATACTAAATGGAACAATTTTGGTACTATGGGGGTACCCATTGAAAAAGGGCGGGAGGCAAAAAGTATAGAACGCCACCTTCTACAGTCCTTACATATAACGCAATCTGTGATCAATCTCAATAATCGCGATCCAGATTTGCAACCCTTACACTGTCAATTTCGATCAAGACTGTAAACCGTTATATAATGAATCTGGATCGACATCAAGATTAACTATGCAATGGGTGTCTATAATTTTTTCTATGTATTGTAATTAGGGATATTACCTATTAAAACATGGAAGGTACTTTTCAACTGTGTTTAAATCTTGGATTAGTACAACTATTTAATTACAATTACATATAGTCATAAACTTTACAGCAGAGAAAACTGTAACAGTACAACAGCGTAGTGAGCGAGAAGTGCCAGCAGACGTAACGGATGACAGACATCTATGTAGAACAAGCCACATACACTCATCTTGCTGAATGACGCACGGTGTACCCGCAGGATATTTTTGCACAACTTTTTTTGATCATCTGTTAACAAAACATTGTAATGATGAAGTAAAATGTATGATGTTGTATATGTGTGTGTAATAAAATGGCGCAGAATTTGATTTGCAAGGTCTTATCCCAGCGCCGAACTTACTCCAACATACCCAATGCTTCACTACTGTGAAAATATCCATAAGCTTCAAAGTTTTTTACCTGTACAGTTTGATGCCAAAATGAATTCACATGAGTCTCGCGCACACTTGACAGCTTCATAGAATGCTTCGAGCTGCAGACTGAGTGAGATTTGCAGAGCATAATTTTTTATTATCCAGAAAAAAATGAAAATCGATATGTAAGGATTTTCTTGCTAGAAAGAATGAACAATACGAGTATGTAAAGAAAACTTTTTATATATTATATGTATAATTGTATCCTTTCAAGAATTTATTCAGTCAAAAGCGATTAACTTACCAACTTTGTTTTAAACTCAATTTGGCTGATTTCAATCACAATTTGAATATTAATCAAACTTTGACAGATGGCTTCTATAGTATTATACAAGATCTGTAAATCATAAAAAAAATTGACCATAGCCGTAAATATGTGGGATAATATATTCAAAGAGTTTAAAGATAATATTATTAATAGAAGTCTTGAAATGAAATACTCATGAAAAAGTCATAAATTCATTGATGGTCCAGAAAACACATGCAAGGTGCCGATTTTCAAAACGTGTGCGGTCGGGGCACCCCCTTCAGGACCCGGCAGAAACGAAGTTCCTTACGCGATACTCGCACGCACACACACACACACGTATGTAAAAGAAAGATACAGAGAGAAAGTCTCATGGAGCGGGCATAACGCTTTATGTTACGTGACGATTTCTACCAATCAACTCCTACCCAAGCCGCGTTAAGGAACTTCGTTCTAAAAAGTTAAAAAGAATATTTAGACATGATGGTAAAAGATAAAAGAGAAAGTATTGAGAGTGGAAGCACAATGGTTGCAATAACTAACTACTATCCGAGCCATAAACAGGTGACTCCACAATAAGATTTCCTTGATTAAAATTTTACAATACTACATAACCACCAAAATTTAAGCTTGCTTAAATTTTAACTATTTGTGGGACGAATCCAGTGGGAAAAAAAGGAAGCGCAAAAATTAAACCATAAAGTTGTTGAATATGCAGTGGATCCAAGTTTAAAAAGAACCTCCAAAACCAGTTTTTATAAATATTTACCCAGTATTTCAAGATACAAAAATAAATGAAACAAGACCAAAGAAGAAGAGCTAATATCCTAATGATAGTTACTCGTATTTGTACAACCCTTTAAAAACCTTCTCTGTTTATTTTAACTGCTCCCTTGAAAATCTATCGAAACTTATCAAATACAAGTGTCTTCTTTTAACATCGATATATAAAAACTAGCAAACAATAATTGTTGCTGCGATGTACATAATTACTGATCATCTCTTATAAAGAATACAAGTACCTTATAGTTTTTCGAATATACTTATTTGTAAGTTCATTCAAAATTAAATAAAAAATACTTTTTACGTACCGGTAGTTGATAAATTTTTGTCAAAATCTTGTAGCACTTCAAAATTTGGTCATAAGTCTGAAACATTCTCATGTTCTGTAGTTTACTGCAACCATTCTTCATTAACAGTAAAAACTGGATATTGCATTGCACAAATTTATCAGTCAATAACTTAGTTAACCTTATTGAGTAAATTAAATTTGAATCAAGAGTCGCCATAATCAATAAATAAAGAATGACATTCCACGGAGGCTTGAGAAAAATGGAATTAACATAGATTACTACAAAGATATAAAATCCAAAGATTGAAGCGACGCTTAGCCAGCTTCTCATGATAAAACGCTTGACACTAGCCTCATTACTCAGATATCTATGCACTTGTTGAAAGTCCAAAACAAACAAAACGCACTTCTTAGATTCAGTGAAGTTAATAATAAAGTTCATGATGAATCCCAAACACTTGAAAAGAAAGTCGAAGATAGATCCGAAAATTAGAAAATTAATTGTAGTGTATCGTCTGAAATTGTCATCTAGCAATATTTCCATGATGCGATAGACATACGTAGTCAAGAACGTTACTGCACCACTTATCAATATGAACTTATTTAAACAACTACTCGTATTAGGATTTATATAATTGTTATTGATGTGATATTTGGGATTGAGCAGTAGAATTTGCATCAAATTCAGAGGCAGAAAAACTTGTTGAACTTCTTTGTCGATTTGGTTATTTAATACATTTTTAACAGTTATTCCGATTTCATTATTAATATGCCTGTTCAGAGTCTCCATTTTGTGTGAAATTCTCTGCTGCAGAGGTAAAATAATGAACTCCAAAACATTATGAAAATGACTCAAGACGGTGTTAAAGTGGGACATAATATTAAATATTTGATAAAACGTCCATTACGTTATTAATTTAATTATTACATTGAAGGTTTGTTCATGACATTAAAGGTTGGTTAAATTGTTATGACATAGTATTAGAACAGCAATTAATAAATTAATGCACGGCCGAGGCCAAGAGCTGCCGTTTAAGGTAAGTACTTAGTGCTACCGGTGTGAAGCTGGGACGGGTAACGATAGTTTGATATAAAATTGTTTGTGATTAGTTGCGTCGTGCACGGAGTACGCACTGACATTGATTACTAGTGCTGTGACATTCTGGCTACTCATTGGTGATTTTGTTGTGATTGAAACCTCTTTTGTATATGACAAGTAGATCTTTTGTTTTTTCTTTAGTAGTTGCCAAAATAAACTGATGTCATATCGTGTGCCAAAATGTCTGAATAAAATTAATTACTTACTGTACCACTTGTATCTACTGAACACCCTTTAATAACAGGTTATGGGCACAGCAGACCTACTCAAGTAAAGTTTTTTTTTATTCATTTCGAGACAAACGTTATTTTTAGTAAAAAAAAAAAAAAAAAAAGCGATCGGCAAATCGGCACATTTTTTTTTTTCTTTTCCATGAGTTTTTCTATCTGGTTTAAACTAATTAAAAATGACCAGCGAAGCACATACTTCGACAGGAATTCCAATCGAAAAGCTGCAGGGCATGGACAATTATAATAACTGGAAATTTTCCATGAAGATGCTCCTGATGCACGAGGACCTACTCGAATGTATCGAGTCCACCGACGGAAGCAAAGATATTAGAAAGAATCAGCGCGCGCTTGCTAAAATTTGTCTATCTGTGCATCCCAATGCTTTTTCGCTTGTGCGTAACGCAAAATCAGCTTATGAAGCATGGACAAGTTTACAAAAGGCTTATGAGGACAAGGGTCTGTGCAGACGCTTAGGATTACTGCGATTGCTTTTTGGAACTAAGCTCGAAGAGAATGCTTGTAACATGGAAACTTACATTACGAAAATAACGGAAATTGCACAACAATTGAATGACATAGGTTCTCCACTAGACGATGACTTCATAGCAGTCATCATGTTGAGCGGACTCACATCCGATTACGACCCGCTCATTATGGCGTTGGAGAATTCCAGTGACAAGCTTGTAAGTGAAACTGTAAAAACGAAATTATTACAGGAGTTTTACAGACGAGATGATAAGACAGAGACTGTATCGGCTTTGACTACCATTAAGAAGATCAAATGTTACCGATGTAAGAAACCAGGACACACAAAGAAAAATTGCCCGAAGAATGCTGCTTCTACGACTCCAGTGAGTAATGTCAAGGACAAGAAGGTGTTATTGTCAGCATTGTCGGTAAATCTCAAGAAAGATGTCTGGTACGTGGACTCTGGTGCAACCAACCATATGTGCAACGACAAGAGTGTTATGTTTGATTTTAAATCAACTAAGGACCTCTCTGTGAATATTGCAAATGGTGATCAATTATGTACTGCAGGATTAGGTAAAGTTAGAATTAAGTTAGACAGCGTTTTTAGAACAATAACGAATGTTTATTTGGTTCCTCAACTGTCAACTAACCTTTTATCAGTGAGTGAGTTAACAAGAAAAGGTTATAAAGTCAATTTTAATTCTAAAACCTGTAGAATAATGGACGGGCATGAAACCATAGCTACTGCTAGTTATGTGAATGGTATTTTTCAATTAGATTCTATAAGGAATAGCAGCAGAGCTGATGTTGGAGTGCAGCCTCAATGCATGGTGTCTGACAGCAGCAGTAAAACACTACTGGACTGTGATGTGTCAGAGCAAAAGCAGAGCAGCTTGGTGTCACAGGAAGTATGGCATCGCAGGCTGGGGCACCTCAACGCTAGGAGCATGAATGTCATGAGACAAGGTATGGTCTTTGGTATTAAATATGATAGTACTCGTTTTCAATCATGTATTGCCTGTATTAAAGGAAAACTTACAAAATTAGCTTTTCCAAAAGTGTCTCATAGTAGGTCTAAAGAGATTTTAGGCTTAATACATACAGATTTATGTGGTCCAATGCAAAAGAAGTCATTTGGTGGTGCTTGTTATTTTCTTACTTTCATTGATGACTGTTCAAGAAAAACATTTGTTTATTTTTTGAAAACAAAGAGTGAAGTTTTTGAAAAGTTTAAAATATTCAAAAAGCTTGTTGAAAATGAAACTGATAAGAAAATAAAATGTATTCGCAGCGACAACGGTGGTGAATATATTAATAAAAAATTTCAGCAGTTTCTGCAACAGCAAGGAATCCGTCACCAAACGACTGTCTCGCATTGTAGTCAACAGAATGGTGTGGCAGAAAGAGCAAACCGTACCATCATGAACAAAGCTCGCTGCATGCTGGAAGATGCTGGTCTTGACAAACGTTTTTAGGCAGAGGCCGTTAACACTTCAGTATATTTGAAGAACCGCTCACCCACAAAAGCTGTCATGGGCATGACACCACTGGAGAAATGGACTAACACAAAGACAAACGTAAGTCATCTTCGTACATTTGGTTGTTTGGCTTATGCTTTGACTTCAAATCACAAGAAACTGGATTCGAAGGCAAAGGAATATATATTTGTAGGTTACTGCAACGATACAAAGGGTTACAGGCTCATTGATCCAGAGAACCCTGAGCATTGCATTAGAGCACGCCATGTGAGGTTCTTAGAAGATCGTTTCTGGAAAAAGGATCTGTCAGATAATGATGCTAACCAAGTCGTTCATGTTGTTTCACATACAGAACAGACATGTAGGTCAGACGAAAACACTGGGGATGATGAAAGTTCACAGGGTGTGTCTGAAAATTGTCCTTCTGATGACAGAAATAGGAACAGGGACACAGTATTTAGTATCAATGACAGTAGTATTTCATCTGAAGGAGATAACTCGTCGGATGAAACCTATATTCCAGGGAGTTCAAGTGAAGACTCGACGTCTACAGACTTCACTGATGCTGTAAATGAAGATCTTTATGCACAACTGGTAGCTCAACAGTACAGGGACCTTGGCGACCCGGAGACTGTTAAGGAAGCACTTGTTGGCAATGAAGCTAAAGAATGGAAGGAAGCCATGGAAGATGAGTATAAATCGTTTATTACCAATAAAGTCTGGCGCCTTGTGGATCTACCTAAAGATCATAAAGCAATAAAATGCAAATGGATCTTTAAGAAAAAGAGGAATTTAGATGGCAGTCTCCTCAAATACAAGGCACGGCTGGTGGCTAAGGGATTCACTCAAAGGTATGGCATAGACTATGATGAAACTTTTTCACCTGTCGTCCGTTACTCTACTATCCGTTTGTTGTTAGCGCTAGCTGCAGAATATGATCTGGAAATAAATCACCTAGACGTCAAAACAGCATTTTTGAATGGTGATCTTAAAGAGCACGTGCTAATGGAACAACCAGAAGGTTTTAAAAAAAAAAGGACAAGAACATAAGGTGTATAAGTTGGAGAAAGCCGTTTATGGATTAAAACAGGCTGCAAAGTCATGGTATGAAAAAATTAATGGAGTATTAATAAACAAACTCCATTTCAATAGGATGCCTTCAGAACCATGTGTCTATTATAAAGGACAAAAGGGGGAAATGGTTATAATTGCTCTTTATGTCGACGACATTATGTTATTTTCTTCACCAATATCCAAAGAAAGAGATATAGTGAAAGAAAAACTCATGTCAGAGTTTGAGATGAAGGATTTGGGACCTGCTCATCAAATATTAGGCATGAGAGTATGCAAGAATAAGGAATCAATTACTTTAGATCAGTCACATTATATTGAAACTATTCTAAGTAAATTTAATATGACTGAATGCAAACCGTTTCCAACCCCTATGGAAGTAGGATCGAAAATGAAGAAAAGTGAAGTCAAGGATACTCGTTTCGACTACAGAAATCTCATAGGTTGCTTAATGTATATTTCAGTTCGTTCCAGACTAGATATCTCGCATGCAATAGGTGTTCTGAGCCAATTTAACGAATGCTTCGATGAAACACATTGGAAAGCTGCGAAAAGGGTCCTGCGATACCTCAAAGGTACAAGTCATTACTTTCTTAAGTATGTTAAGAGCGGATTGGTCATAAATGGCTACACGGATGCTGATTGGGCATCCAATGAGGTTGACCGTCGTTCATATACAGGGTATGTATTTAAATTAGGTGATTCTATTATATCTTGGGAAAGCCGTAAGCAGAGTACTGTGGCTCTCTCGAGTACTGAAGCAGAGTACATGGCTATTTCAGATGCTTGCAAAGAAGCGTTGTTTTTACGTACTTTCTTGAATGAATGTCTTCAAGTTCATTGTAAGGTAAATTTATACAATGACAATCAGTCGGCACAAAAACTATGCTCTAACTCAATGTTTCATGCTCGTACCAAGCATATAGACATTAGACACCATTTTATAAGGGATATTGTAATTAATCAATTAATTGATGTCTGTTATATGCCTACAGGTGACATGGTAGCTGACTTGCTCACTAAACCGTTGACTAAAGAGAAACATGTTAAGTTTTGTTTGTCTCTTTTATCAGTGTAATACTGTTATTCTAATTATTACTATGTAATGTAATATTTCTCATAATATTTTAGTAATAATTAATTAGTTACATTTGTGTTTTTATAAGACAATAGTTTAAGGGGTAGTGTTGTGATTGAAACCTCTTTTGTATATGACAAGTAGATCTTTTGTTTTTTCTTTAGTAGTTGCCAAAATAAACTGATGTCATATCGTGTGCCAAAATGTCTGAATAAAATTAATTACTTACTGTACCACTTGTATCTACTGAACACCCTTTAATAACAGATTTGACTTTGTAACTCTTTACTTTTGCGTAGTCGTGGACGATGGGCCTAACCCCAGCGCTAGACATACCACGAGCATTCCTTTCGGGATTTTTTTTGCAAACATTCACTGCGTGAACAGTCCGCAAAAGTTCGTACATGACGCGGTGTAACACGTTACTTTCGAATAACGTCGTGGATGATAGGCCTTAAAATTTCTTACAGTACAAACCTAGTGCGATTTGTAATCCCACAGATTTAAGATTTATGAGTAGGTAAGTCAAATTTTCCGCTTATGAATTCTAACGAATGCGAATTCAAACACTAAAATATTATTAGCGGGTATAAAATCAAAGTTGGAACATTTTACAATGAATGATTACTGTAAAATTATATTAGGGCAGGCTGACATTAAAGCCCATGATAACTTGATTGAAAATTAATAAGAGAATGCTTAATGAAAGTAACCCACACTAACATAGTAATAGGCGCACTCACATATATTTGTGGGGTACTCATTTATAACTATAAGGTTGAAATATTGAATAACCTTCTCTGTATGGACAATTGGACATCCAAAATAATAAGCATGCATATTTTTTTGACTCCAACTATGGATTAACATTTGACATGTTCTCAAATATATCAGGCAAATTAAATTAAAATGGAATACAATGCATATTTAGGGACAGAATAGAATTCAAATTGAAATGGAATTATTTTCAGATGCCTTGACCAGTGACGCAAATGTACAAAACTCACAGTTTTAATTATAATATACGTATTCTCCACCAAAACATAGCAGGTCTCATAAACAAATCTAATATCTTGACGGTACATTTAGAGGAATTAGCACAAAATAATAAATCTATAGACGTTATCTGTATAACCGAACACTTTATGACGACCGACCAGGAAAACACACTTGACATACCCAACTTCCGCCTAGCAACAAGTTATTCTAGAGACGTAAAGAGGGGAGGGGCATGTATACTAACTAGAATTGGACATGAATATAGAACACTTAAAATTAACTGCTCTATTAAAGGTATTATAGAATGTAGCGCCATAGAACTACATGAACATGGACTCATAATAGTTTGTATATACAGAGTGCCAAATTCATGCATAAATCTTTTTTACGATAATTTAGAGAAATTATTACGCCAGATTTGTCAAATACTAACAAGAAAATTGTTCTATGCGGAGATTTTTACATAAATATACTCAAACGAAACCGCCATGCTCTAGACTTTGAATATCTTTTGGAATGCCACAATTTAAAATTAGAAATTAGATATCCTACCACCCTTAGCAGTAAGTCTTGTATTGACAACTTTGCACACAATATTCCTAGATGCAAAAGTGAAATAATTGTATTCGGTTTATCCGACCACACAGCTCAACTGTTACAATGCCCCGTCAAAAAAACCTGTGTGATAAAAACTTGGCGTATTAAAAGACGAAACTATAGTACTGAACATCTGAGTAAATTTAAAAAATGCATAAGCAGCTTGTCGTTTACTGACGTTTACGATACAAATGACCTGGACGAAGCTTATAATAATTTTCTAAATCTTTTTTTGTTTTTACAATTTATGTTTCGCTTTCAAAATTATAACAAAATCAATAAACAAAAGATCTAAATGGATATCTAAAGGCCTTTGAAAGTGTAGTAAAATTAAAAGAAAAATGTTATGGCAGTATATGAGACATCCAACAAAAATAAATAAAAACATATTTAAGCAATACGCAGCTAGATTTAAAAAAGTAATATCACTAATTCAGAAGTCACAAAACAATTATTGCATAAATACATCACAAAACAAATTAAAAGCGACGTGGTCAAAATTTAACTTTCCCAAGTCTAAATTTAACTTTCCCAAGTTTAAATTTAACTTTCCCAAAGAGCCTATTACAGAAATACTTAAAGATGACATCAAGATTACAGATCGTAAATCTATTGCGAATAATTTTAATGACTTCTTCATTGACAAAGCTTCAGAATCAGACCAAACAAATAATTTAAGGAATGACATACACAACAAAACCCGACCCTCAAATCACAATATCAACACTAAAATTAATTAAATTTTTCTTACTCCCACAACACCTACAGAGGTAGATAGAGAAATAAAGCAACAGTAAAATACCCATAGCGTGGGCAACGATGGTGTGTGTGTGAGTCATAAAATATGTATCCCCGGATATTTCAGCTCATCTATGCTACATAATTAACTTATGCATTTCTAACGGAATATACCCAGAAAAACTTAAAACGTCCATTGTCATACCATTACACAAAAAAGAAGACAAACGAAAAATTAGAAACTAAAGACCCGTAGCGTTGATCCCCATATTCTCAAAGTTATTTGAAAAAATCATATATAGCCGACTATACAGTTTTTTTTTTAAATATAATATTTTGGTAGACGAACATAAAGGCCATTTATGACCTACTGAAAACTATTTTGGGCGCTATGGACAAAAAAAATCCAACTTGTGCTATCTTTATGGATATGAGTAAAGCTTTTGACCCAGTTGACCATACGATACTAATACAAAAATTAAGCATGTATGGCATAAGAGGTAAAGCGCTAGATCTCATCTTCTCATACCTGCATAATAGAAAACAAATAGTTGAAATAACACAAATATTTCAGAAATCACGAAATGAGATCAAACATAAGTCAAATTCAAAAACTATAATATTTGGAGTTCCACAAGGTAGTGTCCTGGGCCCTTTACTGTTCTTGATTTATATCAATGATCTTCCTAAACCTATCAACCAACAAATGGTACTATTTGCAGATTATAGCATAGTCATAATAAAAAGCGACAAAGAAAATGATTACGAGCACGTAGTCAACCAAACATTAAATACTATAATAAGAAAGAAAGAAAGAAAAATATTGAATACAATGGTTAACCGAAAATAATCTTACGATACTTATAACGAAAATTATACACTTTCACCAGAGAACTCAGCTGAGAAATCTCAGCTGAGTTCTGGTGAAAGTGTATAATTTTCGTTTTGTCCATATTTATTTTAATTAATAAACGTTAGTTACCAAGGCGAAAAGTACATCCTGTGACAGATACAAAGTTTCTAGGAATTAATATTGACAATAAACTAACATGGAAAACACATTTAGAATATGTCTGCAAAAAAAATTATAAATCATCTTTTGATCTGTACAAACTCTCAAAAATTGTTAATAAAGAAGCCGTATTAGCTGCTTATTTATTTTATTTATTTGTTTTTTAATAAAACGGCCTAGGCCAATTACATTAGTTAAAGACATAGGCAAAGCCTCAAACACATGATTCGTGTAGGACAGTCATACGCTCATCCCACAATACTCCAGACATACAGACAAGATCTTCTTCCATTCATCCGCGAACACATCACAGTCAGGTTTAGCGTCCAAGAGAGCGTAGAGCGCAGAGAGTGTGCGAGGGACTTATCACGGACTTGTTGCACCTGTCCTAAGATATGGTATTATATCTTGGGGCAACTCAGTCGATAAGGAATATGTATTTAAAGCTCAAAAGACAAACCAAACAACTTTGCGACTGTGCAACACAACAGCACAACAGCATATTGAAGGGTTCCATAGTTTAAAAGAATTTACTTATGCAGTATTGATTTTATTGACCGCAAAAATAAGTTAATATTTATAGTATTTCGCGAAAAAGCTATGAAAAACTATAGTTATTACTGCGGTTGTAACCGTAAATATCCGTAGTAAGATATCTTGAATTAAATAAAAATGTCACTTAAATATTAAAAATAATAATAACAAAAAAAAAAAAAAAAAAAAAATATTATTTTAAATATTATATTTTATAAGAATATTTAGGACTAAGTATTTGTTTTTATTCATTTTATTTTTTGTTATTTCACTATATGCTGCACCGGTTGACGTCATAACGTCAACGCCGGCTGTCGCTGAAAACCAGCGCTGGGGCTCTGTCTTGCATAGGGTCACAGCTTTATGCTGAGCGATGGCCATTTTGCGTGGATGTGACGCATATTTTCCCCCAAATTGTTTATTTTCGTGTTTTGTTCTTACCTTGCGTCATGTGTACCGCAAATAAACGTATTTTATTTCTTTCTATTCTTTCTTTACTTAGAAACATAATCTTTTTAATTATGGGATGACTACATTGCATATTCTTTTTCATACTTTGGTAACATGTACCGAGTTGGTCGCAGTACCTAAGCTCCGAACCCCGAGAAAATGGGTTAGAGTAGGTTAGAACTGTTACCGCGTTACATGGGTATTTAGTATTTTTAGAACACCAAAAGGGAAATTATTTGAGAAGAACAAAAAGAGACAAGTACATATTAGTGTCCATTTATATTTTTAGGAAATCGAAATGGGAATCATTTGGGTCTCGAATAAATATAATTATGCCAAACAAAAACAATACTTTATGAGATGTGATTTCAAAACTCCAAACTCAACTTACTTAAACCATTTACTGACACTTTTGAAGTGTCAAGGAGTCGGTCAGTCAGAAAGTTGAAGCTATTTGCCGATTCTAATGCGTAAATAGGTACCTGTGGACGAGAATGGACTAAAACTATATGGACACTCATTCAACACAAAATATGTTGTTACAAAATGTGGTGTCTGGTGGGAGTGACGAGAAACAAAACTCAAACGCTTTTTTTTCAATATCATTTATTTACAAATCAGTGACATAGATTACAGAAACGTAAATTGCAGCATCACAAATGTATAGTTCGCAAGTAAAGCTATAATTTTTAACGGTAAAGTAGCATCAACGTAGAACATCCGACAGGCATCGAGCTTGTTGAATCTCGCTCGATGTAGGCGTTTAACATTCTTGCATAACCTCTTCTCTACATCTGTAATGATTACAAAGTATGAGATGTTATAACTCCTGTATTCGCAGTAATATTTAATAATAACTGGTAATACACTAAGAAAGGGCAATAAAATGACATTCTTTTTGTCAACTATACTGTCCCTCTGCTGGGCAAAGATCACCCTATAGCTTTCGATTCTTCCATCTATTTTGCTTTTTCGAACTAATCCGTTATGAATATTTCCAATTCCGATTTATCAAAAAAAAAAATCACAATGCATATCTTTTAGTATTCAAAAATGTTAATACCTGTACAATTAGAATTCAAAACCATTGCGCATGAATCTTGAACATTATTCATAGCTATGTAAAAGTTCACACAATGTACGTTGACAACTACTAGCAATAACAATGATTTTAGTACCCAAAAGCCAACCCAGATTGTTTCTAAAAATATCAAATCCTGAAAAAAAAAACAATAATTATAATAATCAACGACTATTTTTAAAAACTTTTGCACCATCTTCACCTCACATCTTTATAGCAATTACATGTACGTAAGACGGCACACCAAGCATTATCATATCAAACACATCAATACATATTTTCCAGTATGAGCGAACCTCTCATGAAAGTTTCAAGAAAGTCTACAATGAGGTCAGCTGAAACAGAAATGTACACCTTGATGAATCTTCGTGTGTACTTAAGGCGACGATAACTGATTTTTAATTATTTTATACTGCAGATCAGGTCTAAACGAGTAGTGTTAATGATTTGAAAAAAATATATGTTAAATTAGAACAATTTTTTAAATAACTCGATCTGTAAATATTTTAGATTATGTTTATATTACAAAGTGTAATTAATTTGTAAAGAAATATCTAACGCGGTTAAAAAACTGAGAATCACGCAAAAATTATCAAGGGTATTTTTCTGGAACCTTCACCATTTGAAAGATAACTTAATTATTTATCTTTAAGTATACGTGTTATACTAAAATACCTTTTGTTTTATGTATAATAAATTAATACGAGTAATGCGACGCATTTGGGATATCGCTCCTTGATGGGCGAGTCCTATTACTGGCTAGACGTATGACGCGTTGGGTGAGCTCAGCACAGAACCCGCAAGCTAACCACTCAAGGCCACTGGTATTTATTGGCGTCTTAAAATTTATTTTCGCCCATATGCCGCTCCAGTAGTTTGCAGCAAAAATATGATGTTGTTTTATTGAACAGTCTTCCTCATATTAATATTAACACACATATCTTTTTTTTTTTTTTTTTTTTTTGGGTGGGAAATCATCAAATGACTCCTCCCGCTCTGGGCGGAGCGAGAGGGAGTGTCAGACTTTTACTGACTAAAACCCACCCGTGTTCCTTCCGTTGCCTGTGTGCCGGGGCCGCGATATCCCTTTCGGACAAACTCGCAACCCTGGCAGGCATTGGCCCTTACGGACCCCGTCTGTTGGTGCTGACATCTCTTTGAGGCGCGCGTGGAACACAACGCGCCGTCGACCCGGGCCTGGTCCTAATCGGACGGCGAGCTACCCATTGCCCACCGTCCGCAAGCCCGCGCCTACGGTGGCCGGAAGTCGGCTCGCGACTCCCGACGCCCGGGGCGTCTCCTGCGGCGACTAGGGGCGCGAGGGCGCGCATCTTGCATTTCCCTCGCGCGCTCCGCCTCCTCCTTCGCGAGCATTACTGCTTCGCAGAAGGAAGTGACGGCTTCCCATGCACTCTCGCTCCAGACCATGGCCTGAACCAGGGCCGGACGCGAGAGATCGCCGCTGCCGATTGCCTCCGTGAGGACACGGCGGTGCCCCGCCCAAGCCGGGCAGACCTCCACCGTATGCTCCACCGTGTCCTCCGGGCGATCCACACAATGGTAACACCCGGGCGTTTCCTCCCGCTTTATCCTGAACAGGAACCTCCCGAAACAACCGTGTCCGGTGAGGACCTGCGTTAGGCGGAAGGTGAGGACGCCGTGGCGCCTCTCTAGCCACTCCTCAAAGAGGGGCCTTACCGCCGCAGTTGTGGCGTGCCCAGCGCTGGGTTGCGACAATCTCACTCTCCATGCCGCCATGAGATCCCGCCGGAGCTCTGTCCGCTGTGCCGTGATTTCTCGCGGCAGCGGAGTTACACCCCGGCGTTTCGCCTCCTCGCGCAACTCCCACATGTGCGCGAGGACTTTTGCCTCCAGATCCCATGGCGGTAGTCCGGCAAGGAGGCTCGCCGCCTCACGGGAGACCGTGCGGTATCCTTTGACCAGCCTAATGGCCATGACCCTTTGGGACGCGTTCAATCGCTGGGCTGGTCGCAGCCTTAATGAACGCGCCCACACCGGTGCCCCGTAAAGGGCCATGGACCGCACGATCCCCGCGTAGAGCCTCCGGCAGGAGGCGTTTGGACCCCCTAGATTGGGCAGAAGCCGCTTCAAAGCAGCCCCAGCCCTCTGCAGTTTGGGAGCCAAACGTCGGAAGTGGTCCACGAAGTTCCACCGGCTGTCGAGGACGAGTCCCAGGTACTTCATCGTCGACTCGACACCGATGTGAACCCCTCCCGCCGTTATCTGGGTACCCGGCAGTGGCGCGTTCCGAGGACCATAGAAACACATGGCCTCGGACTTGTGCAAGGCCACCTCGAGTCCCAGTTGCCGGATCCTATCGACGATTGTCGCAACCCAACGTGTCGCTAGTTCGGCCGCCGCCTCATGCGACCTCCCCTGCACCAGGACCAGCGTGTCGTCGACTACGCTGACGCCGCTAGGGAGGTCGGCGCGCAGCACCCAGTCGTAGCCGATGTCCCACAGATGCGGCCCCAGGACCGATCCCTGCGGGACACCGCACGACATCTCTCGCCGGTTCCACTCTCCGTGGTGACCGGGGTAGATGACGGCCCTGTCCGTCAAATAGGCCTCGACCACTCGACAGAGGTAGGTCGGCATCCGGTGATACCGGAGTGCCTCCCTAATGCAACTCCAGGGCAGGGTATTGAACGCATTGGCGATGTCAAGAGACACCGCCAAGACCACCCCACCCCGGGCAACAGCATCCCCCGTCGTGAGGGCTCGAACGCGCATGATGGCATCCACCGTAGAGCGCCCCTTGCGGAAACCAAACTGGCTGTCCGCCAAATCCGGCCCCACTCGCACCAGCTGCCCGACAAGGCGGTCTGCAATTACTCTTTCAAAGAGCTTGCCCACCTCGTCGAGCAGCACGATGGGCCGGTAAGCGGACGGAGAGTCCGCCGGGCGCCCCGGCTTCTTGATGAGGACCAGTTTCCCCGTCTTCCAACGAAGTGGGAACTGGCCCCTCTCCCAGCATGCGCTAAAGAGCCCTCGAAGTCGAGGCCCGAGAGCCTCTAAGGCCAGAACCCAGGCTTTTCCAGGTAAGCCGTCGGGTCCTGGGGCGGTATTTTTGGCATTCAGCCTACGTACCGCCACTCTCAAATCTACCCCGGTCACCTCCGGAGATTCGTCGTCGTCGTCGTCACCTGTGTGGTCCGCATCGGGCACCACAGGAGGCGGAGCCATGGGCGGGGGAGTATGTTCCCCTCGCGAAGGGAACAGAGCGCTCACCACGTCCTCCACGAGCTGGGGCCGGAGACTCTGCGTCAGCGGGGGAGCCCATGGGCGGAGTTGATCTCTCACCCATTTGTATGGACGCCCCCACGGGTCTCTGTTCAGAGTCTCCAGCGACTCCTTACGGCCCTCTCCTCTGGCCCGCTCGATCTCCGCTCGGAGGGCGGTCTTCGCCGCTCTGTACCCGGCGTTCAGCTCCGCCTCAATGGTTTCCGTATCCGGCGGGCGGATACGGAGCCTGCGGTGCCTGGCGTACAAGTGGCGCGCAGCAACGCACGCCGCGCGTAAAGCGGTCAGCTCACGCGACCACTAGTACACCTGGCGCTGAGCACGTCTGGGCTGGACCCGGGGCATTGCCACGTCACATATTTCGGACATGGCCTCCCGGAACCACTCCGCCTCGTCGTTGATGTCGGCAGGCCTGTCCGGTGATGACACCCAGGCCTGCACGATCGAGGCCTCCAGGAGGAGCTCCTGGTCCAGCTGCTTCAGCGCCCACCGCGGACCACTCGGGGTCTGTCTGACCGGCGTGCCCGAGGTCTGGGCGGAGACGTCAAACCGGATGTACCGGTGATCGGAATAGGTCTCCACCCCCTCCATGACGCGCCAGTCGATGACACGTGGTGACAGAGCGGGGCTGGCGAACGAAATGTCCACCACTGACTCGCCCCGCATCCGCACGCACGTGGGGACAGAACCCCGGTTTAGGACGACCAGGCCCGACTCCAGAGCCCAGTCCTCCACCATCCTGCCCCGTGTGTCCGTTAACCGGGAACCCCATGCCACGTTCTTGGCATTGAAGTCCCCGAGGACGATCACGGGGAGGGGATGGTACCCGACGACGACGACTCTCAACTCCCCAAGGGAGTTGTGGAACTCGGCGAGAGTTCGGCTCGGGGAAAAATACGCTCCTACCACGACAATCTCCCCGAACCGTGCTGCTACGCAACCCCGTCCCTTCTTGACGGTCTCGAGGGACGGGGTACCGGCGGCGGCCGACGAAATAATGGCCACTGAGCCGCTCAGGTCCTCCACCCAGTGATCCCTGGGCGGGACAAAGTACGGCTCAGCGACCACGGCGATGTTAATCGACCACTGCGCCATGCTCTGGAGCAACAGATCCTGAGCTGCGGCGCAGTGGTTGATGTTCGCCTGGAGGAGGCGTAATGGACCTATTGGCAGTCCATTTTAGCCCCCCCCCCCGAGCCCCTCGTGAGGGCCCCGCCACGGCGGCAACGGCCGCAGCGGCGACGACGGTGGTGGCGGCAGCGGCGGCGGCAGTAGTAGCGGCGGCTGCGGCAGTGACGGCGGTGGCGGAGGACTTGCTCCTGGCTTTGGCGGGTTGGGCGCAGGCCTTACTCCCAAACACACATATCTAAAGACCGAATTAAATCTTGATGAAATGGTAAGCGAATTGTGTACTTACACAACTTCGGCCACTTGATACGATAAATTTTGTATCATCGACAAGTAAACTAACGTTAACGAGATAGTTGTAACAGAACCAGATAGCATGAAGAACGGCCTGAAAGTAAGGATTTTTGTTTCATAAAACCACAATCAGTTTGTAAAAGGCAGACGGCTAATGTTTAACCAACCATTTTTTGAAAAGAAACCTTGTAGATGTCATAGCAGTCTAGTATATTAACGTAAGCCTGAAATATTCTGTTACAATATTCTTCTCTGTCCCATCCTCCATGCTGTGAGATTGAAGAGTTTGAATATTCCATAGATCAACTTTGTCTTTCAGGAGATGAATAAGTCTGATAGCAACGACGAAGTCTGCGTCAATGCTCAAGAAAATTAAACAGCTAAATATCACTAATACGGATACATTTAGCATCGTACTAACAGCAATGACCAAACTGACATACGATACTGGAAACAAGATGACGACAACCCAGTTACCGATGGTATAGAGTTTGAATTTCTTCTCATTATTTAAATGTTTGTGAATGTTTTGAAATTTTAAAGTGAATAAAACGTTATCTTTCGTTTTAAAAACACTAAGAATATAGTTATTTATGAACCACAAAGTAAACACAGTAAAATTGATAATGTTAGTGGCTAACATCAAACCATTAAAACTTGTAGCGGAATACACGGAATGCCCGTAGACAATATTACAAATGAATATTGTTATAAAGAATATCGTGGCACACAATGAAACAAAATTAGAAAGACGGCTGTTTGGAATTATGAAGTTATTCTTAATACGATATTTTGGATAACACCTAATACTTTGCATCAAATTCAAAGGCAGCAGCATCGACTGCACATCTTTGTCAATGAAGTTATTCAACATTCCCAAGCGACGATTTTTACGAATGGAGTTTATTTTAATTTCCATTGACTTCATTTTATCTTTGACGCTTTCTGAACACGAATGAACCAAACAGTCCAAAAACATTCGTAGATTTTTTATTAATTAGGGATTGATCTAATCCAAAGATAATATTAAAACGGATGTAATCATTTGATTTGCTTTTTCTTCAATAATGATCATCAATCTTGGTGTCCATACCAAGATTGATGATCATTAAAAACCCACGTTAAAAAATGAAAGAGAAAATGAAATATTATTAAAGACAGATCAGACGCTGAAATATAAAATAGGTATTATAAGCTAATAAGTTAGTCATAAATATTTTTTTTTTCATCTTTATTTAAGTTTAGAAGAAAGCAAACTGTTACAAAATTAGCGTTTCACCTCAGAATGAGAGAAATAAATTGGAAAATCGTATACTTTTTTATTTTTTTTTTTATTTTTTTATTTACCATTAAAAATATAATAATTACAAAGTGTTTCAGCAGAATAGCATTTTTAAACCACTAAGGTTTGTGCTTAATGCTACATGTAAAATCTACATCATACTAAAAACAAAATCAAGGTAAACAATAAATATAACATAATACCTAATTTCGAAATTTGGTAA
The DNA here is from genome assembly GCA_916701695.1 of Agrochola macilenta. Taxonomy (NCBI): domain Eukaryota; kingdom Metazoa; phylum Arthropoda; class Insecta; order Lepidoptera; family Noctuidae; genus Agrochola; species Agrochola macilenta. The sequence goes on along the minus strand of OU753572.1, from coordinate 2,738,780 downwards.
CTTCATCTCAGGTGATATGCTAGTTATTACGTAAAACCGCATTTCACATTGAGCATTCAATGTGTTGTACTTACATCTTCATTTTGGCGTTCTAAACGTTGTCTCAAAAGTCTCATACAAAAATTAACAATTCAAAATCATACGGTAAAAAATTAAATAAAATACACTCAGCGGCAATAAATGTGTCGTCCCACTCATTGACGAACGACCAAAAGAGAGACTGAAGGTTTGGCGAGACAGTGCTTCCTTACCCAAACCATTCGTTCCACCTGCTGAAGATCTCCCACCTGGCATGAGTTGCCTTGGATAACCTGGAAGTCTCTAAACAGACTCCGAACCCAGGTTGGCCGAAGCAAGGAATATCTGTTCAGGTGGAGATTCATAGACGGGTCCGCCTTGGAGTGTAAATGTGGTGCTGTTCCAAAAACGATGGGAAACTTAATATCATGTCCTGCGTGAAGTGTCAGCTGCACGTTACAGGAACTGATGGACGCTAGTGATGGCGCCAAAAATGTGGCCGAATTTTGGGCCGAGTCGATTTAGATTGCTATCGACACGCTAAGAAGAAGTACGTGTAAGCCCTGAACGCTATTTTATACTGTGTCGTGACTTTAAACTTACTTACTGCATGCGTAGCATGATAACAACGGTTCTGTCATCGGAAAAATAGAGAAAATGACAGATTGTGATTGTTTACCTGTCATTTTCTCTATTCTTCTGTCGACAAAAACCCGTTTCTATTGTGATCATGCTAAGTGTGCTGGTAGGTAAAACTTGTTTCCAAAACAAATGCATTTGAATTTTGTGCATATGAAAGGAAGAAAAATAAGTTTATTTGTCACAGAAACACGTGCATAAACAAAAAGATAATAAACTCGAATTTAAGAGCGGTTATTCTGAAGGTGGGCAACGCCGCAAATAGATGTCAAATATTTCACTGTTTTGATTAATTTGGCAATAATACTGTGTGGAAACAAAAAATGTGGCTAACTAGCGAACTAGAATATTGATTATGAAATGCAAAAATTAATATCGTAACACCGAATGTTTAGTTTTAGATGTAAAAAAACTATTTGGAAACTTTCCAAATGCGTTTTTTACACTTAAAATGGATACTACATCAAATTCAATGTTATAATCGCAATTCATTATTAATATTCTAGTTCTCTAGTTAGCCACTTCTTATTTCTATTCAGTAATATTGCTTTAAGAATCAAAACAGCTAAATATTTGACAGTTATTTGCGACGTTGCCAAGTTTTAGGATAAACCCTCTTAACAAGAAAATAAAACACAATAGATTTAAATACAATAACGAGTACAAAACAGAAATATTCGGCAACTGCTGGCACGTCATGACTGTGTAAAAGCTTCCACTCAGCATGTTACTGTGCTATGGGAAACCACAGCACAGCGCTGATTTTCAGTGGTCACCCGAAAAAGACGTACGGAAACCAAGTCAGGTTTAATAAATTATACATAAAAATAAAATAAAAGAAATAGTACTTACAATATACGTATATGTATTCCAGTCGTTGTTCCAGTGATCGCAAGAGCTACTGAGCGCGAGGTCTTGGGTTCGATTACCAGGTCGGGCAGAGTGTTAATGGGTTTTTCCATCACGAATTTCTCAGCAATAGCCGCAGTCTGGATTTGTGCCCGATTGATAGTAATTAGGCTCGCTAGAGGGCGAGCCATGGCTTTACATGGTGTTTAACACAATTGGCGAAATGTGGATACTGAAGGGTTAGGCAGAGATGTACCTATTATAGTACAATAATAGGTACACCTCTGCCTAACCCTTCAGAGAAAATTATATAGGACTAGCTGCCCGTCCCGGCTTTGCACGGGTAGCACTATGTACTTATCTACGACGCACCTACCTTACCACCTACCCTACCTACTTACCCTACCTAACCTGCCGTATCCTACCCACTTACCCTACTTACCTACCCTACATACCAACGTACCCTACTCTGCTAAATTCACATTCATCAAACGCGCTAACTGTCCAACGCGTGAAATTAAAATAGTCGTTAAGTTTTCTCGTTTTCTAATTTTTTTGCGCAATTTTCTTATTTTTTCTTTCAGTAAGAATCTTCTCCTTACATTACCAAACACAACAAAAAAAGAATTAGCGAAGTACGCGTGATGCCGTGACCAAGGCAAAAAAGGGATGCATTTTTATATATACATATATAGATAGGAAAGTATTTTCCTTTTCGAGTTTTTGTCATCATTCTGTTTAAGCTTCCTGAACGTGTATGACTAAAAATCCCGCCAAGTACTCGTCGGACTCAAACACGAGGCAAGGGTTCGGCACCCTTCGGGTAAGGAACCCTAAAAAGAAGCCCGAGTACTTGATTTTATTTAGATTCAATTTCATTACTTTGAAAACCTAACACAATCTTCACCCAATAAAATTATTGATTATTGTTTACGCGTTTCATTACGCGATCATAGAGACCTGAGAAAATATTATCATTATTATTGAATTTGATTGATGCGACTTTGGATCTGACAGAAGATGAATGATAAATGTCTAATTTGTTAATAACGTATGTGCATTAGTACGTAAAGTCTGTTCAGAGTGATTAAGATGTATCCAAAACATGATAAAAAAATATATTTTTGTCCGTATTTGTGTTACCAGTTACTCCAATTGTCATCTATTTTTCAAGCACTTTCTGGATTCCGATTGAGACATTTAAAAAATATCGTACCATGGAGCTGGTCTGATGATGGAGCCAGAAGATTACCATAGGAACTCCTCAACTAAATAAGAGTTTGAACTCGTTGGTTTTGTATTCACAAGAACTATAGCCCAAGATGGTGTCCAGGGTCTGATGATGGAGCCCGAAGGTGACCATAGGAGGCCATAGGAACTCCACCAAACAAAATAGCACCATCAAATTCAAATTCAAATATTTATTGCTCAACACAGTACATAATCATACATTTCTAGATGTCAAGTGAATGCGCAGTCCACTGTGTTGCACCAATTCAGGCATGCAAAATTATTGTTAAAATTATACTATGTCATAAATTCCAATTAATACCTTATTACAAATTCATAAATTCCAATTAATACCATAAACAATGTCATTAATTCGGATAAATACCTTATAAAATGTCATAAATTAAATTTAGTACTCTATACAATGTCATAAAATCATTATTAATATCTTAACTATTATATATTATCTATTATTCTAAAACCGTCAACACATAATTAACCATCGTGTTTGGACTCATTGGATGTGTATTGACAAGTGATATTACACAAAGTAGTGTTCCGAATCTAATGGTGGAGCCGGAAGGTAGTCACGGGCACTCCTCAAGTTAAACAGATAGCCCCGTCGTGTGTGGCTTCATTAGATTTATCTTGAGAAGTGCAGCATCAGTTTTACAGTTGGTGTTGGTGTTCAGGGTATGATGATGGAGCCCGAAGGTGGCCATAGGAACTCCTTAACCAAGCAAGATAGTACCATCGTGATTGGACTCATTGAATATGTATTGACAAGTGATAATATTCAAAATGGTGCCCAGGGTCTGATTATGGAGCCTGAAGGTGATCACGGGCACCGCTTCACTAAACAAGGTAGATAACCCTACTGTGTTTCGGCCATTTGGGTTTATGTTGACATGTACAAAATAAAATGAGGTTAAAAATCTTTTTAAAATAAAAGCATTTAATTATATAATAATAAACAGTTAATTAAAACTAAAAAAGTACTAAATAAAACTTACTTAAAAATAGAACTTTAATATTTTCTTAGAAGCAGGTGTGAAAGTCCTTCTTACAATAAAAGATAAAGCGTCAAGCTTTTAAGAAAATAATTATTAATGTTCTGTTTGAGGAAGTTTATTAGGTACTTTTTAGTTCACTAAAAGCATGTTTTTAAACAGATTTTCAACCTAATTTTGTACAACTGTTTTTGATAATTTATACAGAGATGGTAAAACAGCTAAATACCTTAATGTTTGTTACATCAAAACATTTCATAAGTTAGAATAAAACTAAAACGCTTTTTGTTCAATTTCATTTATTAACAATGTAGTAACATAATTAGAGGAACGCACACTGCAGCAACACAAAAGTATAGTTAGCAAGTAATGTTGACATTTTGAACGGCAAAATAGCATCAACGTAGAACATCCGACAGGCATACAGTTTGTCGAATCTCGCTCGATGTAGGCGTTTCACATTCCTGCATAATATCCACTTCTCAAAATCTGTAATGATTGCAAAGGACGATACTAACTTCTGTATTGGCATCAATATTTGAACTCAGCCGGTAAAACACATAGAACATATTTTTTGGAAACTATTTTTGTCCTTATCCTTCCACTCTTTCCGTCGGTTTTGGCTTTTCCAACCCATTTGCCAAGTCATCACGCCAGAAATTTCTAGGCCTCCCCTCGGTGACGACGCTGACTTCAGTGTGTGACAATTCTGTATGACTCATCTGTCGTCAATCTAATTTCAGTCTAGCAGACTTATAAAGCCTATCGTTAATAACGCTTCTCGAAAGTAACGTGTTTCAAACTCTCAACTCTACTCATTGGTAAGTAGTGAGTCAGCTGTATATGCATACCCAGTCCACTATGCTCCATCGCCTTTTGGCAATGTATTTTTTATGTTAGTTGTATTATGCGTATGTGCGTCTTATGGCCTGCGCACACTGGTGGGCATGATGGCAGAGGATTTTAAATTTATCAATTGAATTTATTACTTATCCAATCGAAATAAGGTTTGAAACAGAACATTGAAATCAATGCTCGGTGATCGAGCTTGGAGGATTGCGGAGCATCGCAGCACAGCTTTAGGGAGCATTGCAATATATACCTTGTTTCCATAAGATAAGTATTAAATTCAATTGATAAAATTAAAATCCGCTGCCGTCCCATCCGCCAGTTTGCACAGGGCCTTATTTGTGCAAAAAAAAAAGTTCTTTATTAATAATATTTTTTTAATACCTGGACAATTTGATTTTAAAACAATTGCGCATGAATCTTGAACATTGTTCATAGCTATGTAGAACTTCTCACAGTATAAACTGAATGCGGTTAGCAATAACAAAGGTTTTAATTGCCAAAAGCAAAACCAGATTGTTTTTAACAGGACCAAATCCTGAGAAATAAACACATTTTAAGTAACCACAACGCTTAAATTAATCGGAAATGTTAAATTATAATGAGAGGTCAGCTTAAATCGGGATGCGCCTGCGTTCACAGCGGAAAATATCAAGTCGTTTTATTGAACAATCCTACTCTTGTAAACACATACAGACCGATCAAAAATTGTAAGGGAATATACTTACACAGCAACGGCCACTTAATATGATAAATTTTAAATCATCAACAAATAAATGAACGTTAACGAGATAGTTGTAAACGAACTCGATAACTTGAAGAACAGCCTGAAATTCAAAAAGTTAATTTTGTTTTCAATCAAGCCACAATAGATGCAGAAATGGCAGATAGCTAATGTTTAACTTACCATTCGTTGAAAAGAAACCTTGAAGATGTCATAGCAGTCCAATATATTAACGTAAGCCTGAAACATTCTGTTACAATATTCCTCTTTGTCCCTATCCTCCATGCTTTGAGATTGAAGAGCTTGAATATTCCATAGATCAACTTTGTCTTTCAGCAGCTGAATAAGTCTGATAGCATCAACGAAGTCTGCGTCAATGCTCAAGAAAGTTAAAAAACTGAATATTACTATTACGGATGCATTTAGCAACGTAATAGCAGTAATGATCAAAGTGACATACAATACTGGAACCAATACAACGGCAACCCAGTTACCAATAGTGAAGAGTTTGAATTTCTTCTCATTATTTAGATATCTGTGAACGTTTTGAAATTTTAAAGTGAATAAAACGTTTTCTTTCGTTTTAAAAACACTGAGAATATAGTTACTTATGAACCACAAAGTGAACAAAAAAAAATTGATAATGTTAGTGGCTAACATCAAACCATTAAAATTTATAGCGGAATACACGGAAACCGTACTGAAAATATTACAAATGAATATTGTTATATAGAATATCGTGGCACACAATGAAACAAAATTTGATAGACGGTTGTTTGGAGTTATGAAGTTATTCTTAATGCGATATTTTGGGTAACACCGAATAGTTTGCATCAAATTCAAAGGCAGCAGCATTGACTGCACATCTTTGTCAATGAAGTTATTCAACATTCGCAAGCGACGATTTTTAAGAATGGAGTTTATTTTAATTTTCATTGTCTCCATTTTATCATTGGCGCTTTCTGAACACGAATGAACCAAACAGTCTAATAATATTCGTAGAGTTTTTATTCATTAGGGATTGATCTAATCCAAAGATAATATTAAGACGCATGTAATCATTTTATTTATTTTCAATTTTTTCAATATTGATCATCGATCTTGGTACTGGTGGTTTGAGGTTTAGCATAATCAGCCTATACTGTTGCTACTGATGCCTGGGACACAAGACTCCTCTTTGTGAGAGGGAGGGGGGCTATAATGCTGAACCTCATTACATCCTTACGATTCTGACTTAATATCCTACTATCCTACTAATATTATAAATGTGTATGTTTGGATTGTTTGTTACTCAATCACGCATTATCGGCTGAACGGACTTATTGGATGAAAATTGTCAAATAGATAGGTGAGATACTGAGATAAAGGATAGGATACTTTTTATTAACAGGGGGATGAAAAGGGGTGGGATAGAGAAAAAAAATTACGAGTATCGATATTGGTATCATTTCCGAGATTTTTGGGTCGTTTATTTTAAAAATGATATCTATTTTTAAATCCAAAATGTTAGAAGTAAAATATTATCATCCCTTAATGGGGCGGAAAGGGGTCGAAATGTCTAATAATCAACATTGATGTCGTTTTCATGGCTTTTCCCGTACATTGTCTAAGTTCTCAAAAAACTATTTAAATGAATGGATATATGTTTCCTGCTTTCTAAAAAATAATTTTTTAGGGATAAAACGTAAAAAATCGATATGGGTATCATTTTCGAGGAATTTTGGGTCGTTTATTTCGAAAATGACATCTATTTTAAAGAGGGTTGAAAAATGGATGTGATAGGGGTAATAAATGTGAATAATTAATATGGACATCATTTTTGAAGTTTTTGGGGTCGTTTATTTTGAAAATCTATATCTTATATAAAAGAAAGTGGACCGATTTGGCTGAAAATTCGTAGGTAGGTAGGTAGGTAGATAGGTAGGTAGGTAGATAGGTAGGTAGGTAGGGTAGGGTAGGTAGGTAGGGTAGGTAGGTAGGGTAGGTAGGTAGGTAGGTAGGTAGGGTAGGTAGGTAGGTAGGTAGGGTAGGTATGTAGAGTAGGTAGGTAGGGTAGATAGGTAGGGTAGGTAGGTGCGCCGTAGATAAGTACTTAATGCTACCCGTGCGAAGCCGGGGCGGGCAGCTAGTAAAATATAAATGAGTAAATGAAATATTAACAATTGAAAATCATACGGTAAAAATCAAATAAAATACATTCGACGGCAGTTAATGTGGCCCAAGCCCTAAACGCGATTTTAAACTATGTCATGTCTTTAAAGTTACTTACTGGTAGGTACAACTTGTTTCCAAAACAAACGCATATGAATTTTGTGCATATATTATGTACTTAATTGCATTTAAACTTTCAGTGATCGGAAGCGCTACTGAGCGCGAGGTCTTGGGTTCGATTCCCAGGTCGGCCAAAGTGCTAATGGGCTTTTCCATAATCACGAATTTTTCAGTAGCAGCCACCAGTCAGGATTTGTGCCCGATTGATAGTAAGATAAGATAAGGTAAGATAATCATTTATTTGCTTAAACATGAGTACAATACATATAACACAAATTGTCAGCATGCAAGAGATGTTAAAAATAGAGATAAAAACAGATCATCACGTTTGCCTTAAACAATGGCATGCAAATATTAATAAAATAAAGTATGTCAAACTGAGTCAAATTATTTAAAAAGTTCATCATAAAATAGTAAATTAGTAAAACATGATCAAAATCTCTCCTCAAAAAACTCATCTAAATTATAATAAGCTCTGTCTGCTAGAAAATTTATAACTTTTTTCTTGAAAGCTACGTCACTTAACTGCTTCCAGCTTTTAGGTAGCTTATTATAGATTTTTGGAGCCATGCAGAAGACACTTTTCCGCATAAGTGCCGGTCTAAATTGTGGTTGGCAAATTTGACTATTGTCACGTCTATTACGAGGAAATCGATCTGCCATGCGAGAAAAGAGATGAGGGTTTGATCTTAAGAACATTGCATTTTCTAATATATAAAGTGAAGGTAATGTCAAGATTTTGTATTTTTGAAAATGAGGCTTGCTACTCTGAATTTTTTTAAGGTTGAACATCGACCTAATGCAACGCTTTTGAGTTTTGAATATGAGTTCCCGGTCAGTCGAGTTACCCCAAAAGATAACACCGTATCTTAAAATGGACTCCACCAGGCCGTAGTATGCGGTGAGCAAAGCATCTACACTAATTACTGCTGTCAGTTTGTACAGAGCATATGCTGAGGTACTTATTGTCTTGCTGATAGTTAGAGACTATGACTATGTGCCTTCCAATTTAATTTATTATCAATAGAGTAGCGGCATCTACATCGCTACATGCGAACTACGCATCAAAGACCTGACGTCACACAAATCCTGCATCGCGCAATTAGAGTTTACCGCGCGATAAACATATATAGAATCTCCCAACTTCAAACCTCGGGGCAGTTGCCCGCCAGACATCACATCCGTCTGGTCGGAGGATCCTCCCTTTTCTATGGGGGATGAAGTGAACTTTACACCCTGTTCCTCATAACCCTAAAATAGTAAGTCCTAAAATTTTTATTGTATCAACTTCGTCAATGTTCTTATTATTATAGTTTATGTCTCGATAAAAAAAAAAAAACATTTGTCAGTGAACCCGAAACTAGACAGTTGGTCTGTATCTTGGGGCTCGGGGGTCTTCCAGAGTGGAGACTCATGAGGTGATTTCAGGTGTTGTATGGTATATCTGGTATATTTGTGTGCGTGTTATGTCAGTGTGGTGTCTGAGTGTGTGTGTATGTGTGCGTATTTGTTCCCATTGTGTATCGTTTGATTTAGTGTCAGGTCAGGGTATCTAGATTAATAGTTTCGAGTCACAACCAGATTTTTGCAACATTTCCTTTATTACTTTTTTACAATTGAATGACGAAGTATTTTTGATTTCTCAGAGTTTGTAGACTTTATTGTATGTATTAATGAGAAAGTAAGCTGGATAACGTCCAAATAGCAATGATGTCAGACTCTTACTGGCTAAAACCCACCCGTGTTCCTTCAGTTGCCTGTACGTTACCAGGGACCACGGTATCCCTTTCAGACTTTCCCGCTACCCCGGCAGACAACTGTTAACCTAACAGAAGAATATAAGAAACTACATAAATTCGTGGAAAATCTTACAACCACAAATAAAATTACTCAAAGTAACATTATAGCAATTGAGGATGAGCTACATCAACTTTAAAGTGAAAAACAAAAACCCGAATTCAATTTTGGAGCACAGCACGAGTTTTTTGACGAAATGCAAGGTAAACTTCAAAGAGATAAGAACATAATATTGGTGGGTCTGAATTAGCAAGATGTCTTCGATCTCTCCACAGAAAACAATTGCGACTCTGAAGAAGTCAACAAGATCCTAACACAAGCCTTTCAAGATTGTCCTAAGCCCTTAATATGTACAAGATTGGGCAAATATAATGCCCAAATAACTGCCTAAGACTATAAAAATAAATATTCGGACCTAACACCAGCTCAAAGGACTTATTACAAAATCTCCAAACAGAGCACAAAGAGCGTGAGCAAAAAGGGGAAACAAATCTAATAATTAGGAGGAGGGAATAATTAGAAGGAAGAGGGGGAATAATTACAAGGAGTACCTACTATAATCAAAAACAACTACAATTAAAAAAAATAACCGGGGCTAACACCAGTTGTTCCTATGATAGCCCAAGGAAATATTACAGACCAAAGAACCCGCAAGTATAAAGATTTGCGCTCAAATTCATCATTCCTCAAAACCTATGCTAATGTAAGAAATATTTGCACTCCAGGAAAACACCCTCCAGCAATTCCTTCTACAGTAACACTACACAAACCAACATTAAACTTACTAAAAAGCCATACAAACATAACCTAAGAAATAGAAACGAAGTATTTCTGCGATTTCCTAGAACAGTAAAATATATATATATGACACGACGGGGTATCTACTCTGTGGTGTGTCTGACTAGTCTCCGGTGTAATTCTTCGTGTTGGTAGATATAGGTAGTTGGTTTTCAATCACACACAGTTCTTAACTCAAACTCAAAGCATTTATTCCAATTATAACGTTTACACTTTTGAGTTATCACTTTGTCACTTAATTTAAATTAGTTGAGTCATTGAGTTTAAGTTAGTTGGTGAAGCTAGTCGCCCATTCCAAAATTAAGTAGGTACTGATGGAGAAGAACGGACAAGAAACTCCATAGACACTCTTTTAAAATCAAAGCATTAGGTTGAACACGCGCCATTGTTGTACCTTTTTCTAAGTCAGCGGATATAATCGCGTATTCCAATACAAAATATTATTACTTAGTTAGCTCAATAAAACTTAAACTTTAAATAATGCTAAAATGCTTATCAGTTAATTATTTTATAATTAAACAAAATTAAAAATAAAAAAAATTACAAAAACATAATATTCACAAATACAAAGGTTATTCAGAATTAAAGTTAAATTAAAACCTTCATTACTTTTAACACCTTAATTCTTACTACTTTTGACAACACTTCCTGTGATTCAAGGAATTTAATCAAACAACAGAAGGCCAATTCCCGTACTTAAAAACGTTCACATTGTAGTTGCAATCTGTCAAACTTGTCAAAAATGTTGGTAAATTGATTGTATTTTTGACAGATTGCGAATGAGATGCGAATGCGAACGTTCTTAAAAATTACGGGAATTGCCCCTCTGGTATTCATTAGTACATTCAGTTATTGATTATAATATTCGCAAATCGCGCCATCTTCGTGACATTAGGTAGCGCTTTGTCATTAACAAATTTACTATCAAATGACCAGTTGTCAATATGACTAAAAACCCAAAAATCATTAATTAAATGTTATTAATGAAAATTATCTATACTGAAAGTTGTTCTATACTACAGTCAGCAAATCTAATAAATACCGGGACATACTGAAATAGGAACAAGGGCGTCGCCAAGGGGAGCAAAGGGGGCAGCTGCCCACCCTAGAGATCCAAAAATGTTTTGTCAAATACAAAGCAAGTAAAGAAACTACATATCTATAAAGCCAATTTTAATTATTTGGATGACCCTTAAGCCTCGTGCAGACTAGCGCGAAACGACGGTGCGACGCGACTCGAACAATACAATTACAATACAATTTCTAAGAAAACTTCACGGTATAACAATAACCGGTGTCGCGTCTGCACGAAGCTTTATTTGGTTTTTTAAAGTTGCATATATCCTTAACGGGATCTAATCCGGAGTCCGGGAATGTAATTCGTAGTATACCCCGTCATAATACCTATTAGGTTTCAGCTCTACAGTTTTAAATAGTTTTGGGAAAAACGACCCGAAAGGTCCGTTTCCAATCCATACATTAAAAATGGAAATTATTATTTTTCTAACAGATTTGTCAAAAATCAAATGTCCACCCACCGTTGTGCGCCGTAGAGGACTCGCACTACAAGTGTAAAGCTTCATGTGCTCTTGACTCTTGACTGTACCTACAAATCATACTTTTCCCATCCTAACTTGCCCCCCTCTTGGCCATTGGCTGGCGACGCCCTTGACAATGTTATCATTATTGTTGAAATTGGGTAATGCGTCTTTGGTTCTGAGAGAAGATGAATGATAAATGTGTAATTTATTAATAACGTAAGTGCATTGCTACGTCAAGTCTGTTCAGAGAGATATAGAGGTATGCAAAACAGTATGAAAAAATAATTTTTCAACTGTTTTTAGGGTTCCGTAGTAAACAAGGAACCCTTATAGTTTCGCCATGTCCGTCTGTCTGTCTGTCTGTCCGCGGCTTAGTTCAGAGACGGTTAGTACTAGAAAGCTGTAATTTGGCATATGTATACATATTAATCATGCCGACAAAGTTGTAAAATAAAATCAAGAATAAAATATTTTTTAGAGTACCTCTCCTACACGTAAATTGGGGAAGTTTTTTTATTCTCGTCTACCCCATGTTGTGGGGTATCGTTAGAAAGGTCGTTCAACAGTATTGAAAGTTTATGAAAACCATTTTTGAATTCAAGCATCCGTTTGCGAAATATTAAGCTTTTAACTGAAGTTTTTTGTTAGAGTCAAGTGCCCCCCCCACCTGCCAGCTAAAGGGTTGTAGTTGGACTTTTGAAAAAAATCATAGCAGTAGTATATATAACGAAATTAAAAGGAAAACTATCATAGCTAAGTAGGCTGTACAGGTTAACAAGTAATAATCAACCAACTTAAATTTGCGGTTTGAAAAACATGATCTCCCATACATTCCGTATGGGAGAACATGTTTTTCAACTACAATGTTAAGTTTGTTCTTGGGATAAATTCATTCCAACTATGGAACCCTTCATTGTGCGTGGTCCGACACGCATTTGGCCGGTTTTTTATCATTTATATACAGGTGGTGAAACAGCTTCATATCATAATATTTGTTTCATCAGGATATTGCATGAGTGTGTAAGGTTATTCATATTTATCGTAGAATATCTAATTGTATTGATCACTATATGATTGTTTACAACAATAAATCACATTATGAACTTCAGCTGTCAGAATGATAGATGACTTTGACGTATGGAAACGTTCCATTTCAACAATATTTTAATATCCGTAAGTAAATTAATGTTTAGTGAATAATATAAAGGTTGTAATATTTGATTTACACTTCTTTAATTGATATTTCATAAACAGAAGTATTATATAAATAGTTTTAATGTGACTCCAAAGGCTGTTGTATAAACAACGATTATAGAGTTTTATCACGATTTTATAATGCAGTTTTAAAGTAACATGGTGTTTCAAACGATTTTTGGAACATCCAGTTGATGTTATTATATTAAGACATTTTACATAAAGATTACAAATAAATACATAGTATATTGCTAAATAATGTTATTAAGTTTTACATAAGATTTGTTAATTATTACTTTGGTAAGAAGATATTTAACATTTATGTATGACCATCTATGATTCGTCTAAAATGGCGGGAGAATGGGCGGCAATGTTTGAGGGACTTGTAAGGTTGATAGGCTTGTAAGATGGTGTGACCGCAAATCTTGAAAAGGAACTTGAGTTAAACTGTTGGACGATACAGGACCTCCGACTTTTACAGGACAGACCCTGAGTGGTGCCCATGTCCGTAATATAAAGTTGCTAAATGCCAATGTAAGAATAAATCATGTAGCATAGCGGAAGCTCCATTATTGTAAAAAGGATTGATGATCAGATCACTTCTTGTGAAAGATCAACAGACTACCTACAATGTTCATGTAAGTTAATTGATAATTATTATATCTTGATTATTGCTGATAACTATGTTGTTCTGTATGTGTTTTAATATGCCTAATATTGCTAGCTTGGAGAAATGGTCCCAGAGGTTAATGTGATATTATAATGATTTATCCTAATGTAACAATGTGTTGATCCAATAATATAAAAGAAGCTGCCACGGAGTTTCTTGTCCTTCTTCTCCGTGATGACCTAGATTAGGAACGGACAACTAGCTTTCTCATTAACGGTACCTAAGTACCTATGTATTGACAAGCCTAATTGTAAATAAATGCCTGGTCTTGTCTTTCTGTGCTTTTCTTCATAAAATCCTTTCCCTACACCATATTCATGGAAAGTACCTACATACAAAGTAAATAACTAGTAGGTACTTAACCATCCTGACACTCAAACTTGATAATTAAGTGGATACCTATACCAATAAATGTAGTTGTTAATCCACTTTCTAACAAGTGCAAAAACAACTCAAACGCTTTTTGTTCAATAAGTGGTAACATAATTACAGGAACGCAAATTGCAGCAACACAAAAGTATAGTTAGAAAGTAACGCTATCATTTTGAACGGTAAAATAGCATCAAAGTAGAACATACGACAGGCATATAGTTTGTCGAATCTCGCTCGATGTAGGCGTTCCACATTCTTGCATAATATCCTCTTCTCAATATCTGTAATGATTGCAAAGGATGACACTAACTTCTGTATTTGCATCAATAGTTGACCTCAGCCGGTAAAACTCGTAAAACATATTTTTTACGACCTTTCCTTTCCACTCTTTCCGTTAGTTTTGGCTTTTCCAACCAATTCGCCAACACATCACGCCAGCTATTTATAGGCCTCCCCTTGGTGACAACAGCAACTGCACTGTGTGACGACTCTGGCTCTACTGTCGATAATCTCATTTTAGTCTAGCAGACTTCTAATGCCTATCGTCAACGACGCTACGCAAAGGTAACGTGTTTCAAACTCTCAACTCTACTGATTGATGAGTAGTGAGTCAGTTGAGTTGAATACCCAGTCCACTACGCTCCATCGCCTTTTGGCAATGTATTTTTTATGTTCGTTGTAATGTACGAGTGTGCGTCTTATATTTTGTCCAGAATAAACAAATTTTCTATATTTCTTTCGTATTAATAATAAAAAATTGAATACCTGTACAATTTGAATTTAAAACAATTGCGCATGAATCTTGAACATTATTCATGGCTATGTAGAACTTCTCACAGTGTATACTAAATGCGATTAGCAAAACCAAAGATTTTAAATGCCAAAAGAAAAACCAGATTGTTTTTAACAAGACCAAATCCTGCGAAATAAACACATTATTAGTACCCACAACGTTTAAAACAATCGGAAATGACTAACATCTGTCTGTATAACCTATGCCCACAATAAAAAGATTTGATTTGATTTGAATGATATATTATAATGCGAGGTCAGCTTAAATCGGGATGCGCTTGCGTTCACAGCGGAAAATATCAAGTCGTTTTATTGAACAGTCCTCCTCTTGTAAACACATACAGACCGATCGAAAATTGTAAGGGAATATACTTACACAGCAACCGCCACTTAATATTATAAACTTTAAATCATCAACAAATAAGTGAACATTAACGAGATATGTAGTTGTAAAGAAGTTCGATAGCTTGAAGAACAGCCTGAAATTCAAAAAGTTAATTTTGTTTTCAATCAAGCCACAATAGATGCAGAAATGGCAGATAGCTAATGTTTAACTTACCATTCGTTGAAAAGAAACCTTGAAGATGTCATAGCAGTCCAATATATTAACGTAAGCCTGAAACATTCTGTTACAATATTCCTCTTTGTCCCTATCCTCCATGCTTTGAGATTGAAGAGCTTGAATATTCCATAGATCAACTTTGTCTTTCAGCAGCTGAATAAGTCTGATAGCATCAATGAAGTCTGCGTCAATGCTCAAGAAAGTTAAACAACTAAATATTACTAATACGGATACATTTAGCAACGTAATAGCAGCAATGATCAAAGTGACATACGATACGGGAACTAAGACAACGGCAAGCCAGTTACCGATGGTGAAGAGTTTGAATTTCTTCTCATTATTTAGATATCTGTGAATTTTTTGAAATTTTAAAGTGAATAAAACGTTTTCTTTCGTTTCAAATACACTGAGAATAAATTTATTTATGAACCACATAGAAAACAGAAAAAATTTGATAATGTTAGTGGCTAACATCAAACCATTAAAATTTATAGCGGAATACACGAAAACCCTATAAAAAATATGACTAATGAATATTGTTATAAAAAATATCGTGGCACACAATGAAACAAAATTCGTTAGACGGTTGTTTGGAGTTATGAGGTTATTCTTAATGTGATATTTTGGATAACACCGAATAGTTTGCATCAAATTCAAAGGCAGCAGCATCGACTGCACGTCTTTGTCAACGAAGTTATGCAACATTCCCAAGCGAGGATTTTTAAGAATGGAGTTTAATTTTATTTTCATTGATTTCATTTTATCTTTGACGCTTTCTGAACACGAATGAACCAAACAGTCTAAAACATTAGTGGACATTTTATTCATTAGGGATTGATCTAATCCAAAGATAATAAATACTAGGACGCATGTAATCACTTTATTTGCTTTTTCTTTAATAATTATCATCGGCCTTGGTATAGACAGGTTTAAAAAAAAACTTCCAGTTTTTAGATTCAATCTCAATTGTCAATTCAGCTTTAAATCATAATTTCATTATAAATAAATTCATAATTTAATTCAGAAATAGCCACCGAAAATTCGTTATTCAGTTTGGGTGCTTGATACAGAGTGCAGTTACGCGGCAGAGGCACAAGATAATCTTCTTGAGAATAAAATCGGTGAGTAAAAATTTAAAAGCAACAAATAATGTACGAATGTTTGAGAATAATAAAAAATAAAAAAACGATTACCATCGCTAAGCTAAGCTGTGATGAATTTTATAACTGAACTTTTGAGTAGTATCTGTTTCCTCTCCTAGTGCTATCAATATCTGGGCAGGTACTATCTTCCTGACTATGAGTTGATGCTTACGTGATCGATCGGAATTCGATATCATTAGGTGCAACTTCAATTGCCGTGAGATTTACTTCGCCGGGGCTGGAACGTAAGGATTCATTATCGTCTGAAACGATACGATGACGATGACGTAACTTTGAATTCCACATTTTTGTTCCTATGCTAACTCACGGTTAACCACCAGGCGAGACAATCTCATATGTGTTTGAAAAATCATAGCCTTTGTGTTAACTCACGGTTAACCGCCGGGCAAAAAACCGTTCTAAATGAATAGCACATAAGCACCATAAACATAATAGGTATCACAATACGAGTATAACAAGGCGCCTGTAATCCTCGCAGCATAAGGTGTCACCATAAAATAATTAATAATTGAGGGTAGTTGTGTACAGTATCCCATGAAAGATGAGTCCACTTTAGCCAGTCTGAAATCTGGTTGAACTAATAGGTCCCTATTTCTTGTACTATAATTATGTCTATCACCTCTTTTACTAAAAAGATGTACATTTTTTCTTACGTGCATGATGTTTTCATAGATATATTGACAAGGTACCGTCATGATATTAATATCCTTAAGCAGTTCCCTTAGAGAGTCACGCCTGCGGAGATAATATATGGCTCTAATCGCTCTTTTCTGCAGAATAAAAATAGACTCAATGTCCGCAGCCCGTCCCCACAGTAAAATACCGTAAGACATGATACTATGAAAGTAACTAAAATAGACCAGCCTCGCGGTATCTACATCAGTAAATTGACGGATTTTTCTGACAGCATATGCTGCTGAACTCTCAGAAGATCTTTATTTTTTATGAATTGTATATTGAGTCCGTATTTAAAAATCATTTAAAATAGTTTGAGTTATAGTTTAATGATAAATATAAGTGTTTTTGTGAAAGGACACATTGATAAAGCAGAGACATTGTTATCAGGTGAACCTATAAACAATCAGCTGTGATATCAAAATAAACAAATTGTGTCCATGAAAAGTGTTAAACTTTTTCTTTTTTTTTTCTCGAAACAATTGAAAAGTGCATGTTTTGTGAAGATAATAACTACATTAGTGATAGACTGCATATTTTGTAACAAACATAAACAAAAAGTGAGAAAAACTGTGAATACAAACAAAAAGACAATTCAAAATTAAACCGTCTAGTACCTCGCAAAAAAAAAATAAGAAATTGGACTTTGAACCTAGTTGACCCGCTGTGATTTGACGCAACAAGCATCTTGTAGATATTGCTTCCTTATTTCATCCAAACTAAGTAAGGTTCGCTTGGCGTAGCGGCTGCGGCTAACGCTTTTTGTCTCGTGCGCCTGTAGGCACTGCGTTCGAACCCCGCTTCTAAAATTGTCTTTTTCAAAGGTTTGCTTTGTTAAAATAATACAACAAAATGAATTTCTTTGAGAATATTACTCTGCGACGAACTCGTACGAAATCACTGTCAGAGACGACAGTTAACGATGTCAGTACTAACGACGTCAGTTGTAACAACATGACACTAGATGGCACCACCAACAGCATGCCAAACATATCGGATGACGAGGAGAATGATAAAGTGCAAGACTTACAGCGGGAAATCGGAGAACTAAAGTCACAACTTCTGGCAGCCCATGACGAGATAAACAATTTGTCAATAGAAAATGGCGATTTAAAACAGACCATTAATACTTTAAACAACAAATATCAACTAGTGAAGAATGCAACAAGGAAATTAACCAGCGAAATTGGAACTCCTAAAAAGAATGTGAGATTGTCTACTCCTCACAAAGAACAACATTCTACAGCTCACTTGGACCTAACACGAAATACCGTACAAGGAGGCTACAAACAAGGATCTACGTCTAATAGAGTAAAAACTGCATTGAAGTTTGATAAAGAAACTATTGGAAGTCATCAGAAAAATGATAATAACTCGTCTCAACTGCAAGCTAAGAAAAACAAATTGTGTATAATAAGTAGTAATAAGATTAATAACGTATTATCCATAGCACACAACGGCTTTCCGGACCATCAGATATGCCACTATATTACAGCTAACTGTGGAATAAGTACGCTTGTTAGTAATCTAGACTCAAAACTAACTAATTATACTATGCAAGACTATTGTGTAATCCTTATAGGTAGTGACGATTTTAATAAAACTAACAACTATTCAGACCTAATTTCTAACATTAGGGAAATCCTTTTATTGTTATCTCACACAAATATAATTATATGTCTGCCTACATATAGGTGCAATGATTACTCTAGTATGTTCAACTGGAGAATTGAAATGTTCAATAGTTTACTATATCATGACATACAAATTTATAACTATGCTGTAATATTTGACACTAATTTGAACTTATTATATGATTGTACCATGTTTTCAAATAACAGTGGTAGATTAAACAATTGTGGAATGAGAAATATTTTTGAAAATTTAAAATATAATATTAATGACTATGACAATTCAAATAATATAATTCCAGAAACTGAAACGAATCCTGAAATTCAAAATTCCTCAAGGAAATCAGATTTTTTTTCGTGTATAAAAGTATAAACGTCCTTCATCAAAACATAAATGGACTTGCTAGGAAAATGGATTTATTATCTATATCTCTGTCGTCACTCCAAGACGCAAAAAATCCGGTAGATGTAGTATGCCTCACAGAGCATAATATGCTGAATACTGATATAGATTTAATCAATATTCCGCATTTTATTCAAGGGTCCTTCTTCTCAAGGAATAATCGCCGAGGGGGCTCATGTATCTTAGTACGCAATAATCATGCGTTTAAACCAATCACTACACTAAAACAATATTGCGTCGAATGCGTTCTGGAGTGCTCAGGCATCGAGCTTCTGAATCATAATATCTTAATATTTTGTATATACCGACCACCACGGTCCAAAACAGATGACATAAACACATTTTTCGACACTTTAAGCCGACTACTTGGGAAGTACTGCTACAGTAAAAAGAAAATAATAGTTTGTGGCGACTTTAACATAAATGTATTAAACAAAAACAAAATGACTACAATGTTTATGGAAATACTAGCTTGTCACAACCTACATCTGGGATTATTTGAACCAACAAGGACTATTAGTGGAGCATGCATTGATAATTTCATGTATAACATTCGTGGATGTAAATGTAAAACCATGGAGTTTGCCTTATCTGATCACACGGCACAATTACTAACCTGTCCCGTAAAACTTAGCTGTTCTCTAAAACATTGGTATGTAAAAAGACGAGATTACAGTAAAGATAATATTAGGAAATTTAATGATTGCATAAATTCGACTTGGTTTAATGACGTATTTGAAAATAATGACCCGCAGGAAGCTTTTGACATTTTTTATGATTTATTCACTTTATTTTATAATTTATGTTTTCCATATATTCGTATTCAAAAATATTCTGAAATACGACCCCGGTGGATGACTAAAGGAATAAAAAAATGCTGCATGCGTAAGCAGCAATTACTATGGAAGTATCGTAAGAATCGAAATATCATAAACAAAACCAATTTAAAAAAATTCGCGAGTAGATTACAACGTGTTATAAGGCTGACAAAAAAGTCACAGAATAATTACTTTATCCATACAGCTCAAAACAAGTGTAGGGCTACTTGGAACGTTATTAGTAAAACAATGTGTAATGTGCCAAAAAGCGAAATCAATCAAATTAATATAGACGGTAAACATTGTACTGATGATCCGCAGACCATTGCGGACTGTTTTAATATTTTTTTTATTGACCAAGTAAAAGGGAATACAAGTTGTACTAATAAAACAGAGACCTTACCTAATCACTCGGAAACATTATTTATGTATCCAACTACACCCCAAGAAATACACAAAATAATTTTTAACTTAAAAAATACCAACAGTACTGGATATGACAGTATATCGACTAAAATATTAAAACAAGTGCCAATTAAAATATCATATATTTTAAGTCATGTCGTTAATCTGTCGATCCTAAATGGATACTTTCCTGATAAACTTAAATTAACAATCATTAAACCTCTTTTCAAGAAAGATGATCCCTACAATATGAATTGTTATAGGCCCATAGCACTAGTACCGGTGCTCTCTAAGGTCTTTGAAAGAGTAATTTATGACCGGATAAATAACTACTTTGAAAATTTCAATTTATTTGCTAAAGAGCAGATAGGTTTCAGGAAAAATAAAAACATTAATATGGCAGTCTATGATTTTCTGACCACTGTTATGACTAGCATAGACAATAAAATTCCGGCGTGCGCATTGTATATGGATCTAAGTAAAGCCTTTGATTACGTGGATCACCAAATTCTGTTAAATAAATTATACAGGTATGGAATTCGGGGCACTTCATTAGAGCTGATAACTTCTTATCTTACAAACAGAAAACAGTCCACTCTAGTTACTCGAGTATGCACCAAAACAAGAACAGAAATTAACTACACTTCAGAATACAGAGAAAACAAACAAGGCGTCCCACAAGGAAGTGTTTTGGGCCCTCTGCTATTTATCATTTATATAAATGACCTTCCCAAAGTAACTAATCATCCCACTATACTCTTTGCTGATGATAGTACTGTTGTTTTTACAAGTAAGGACAAGTTATCCCTAGAACAAGATATAAACAGCACTCTAAGTGTAATTATGAAATGGCTAACTAATAACAATTTAAAAATGAACTTTGACAAAACTAAAATTATGATATTTCGCAATCGTAAAGTCCGATTTACTGACATTAATATAGATTATACAGGAAACAAAATAAATGAGATAGCAACTACAAAATTCTTAGGCATGACAATTGATTATAATCTGAATTGGAAGATACATGTTGATACTTTAAATCAAAAATTAAATAAGCAATCATATGCCCTACATATGCTCGCAAAAACGGTAGACACTTCTGCTGTACTTGCAGCATACCATGGCTACGTGGGATCCTTGATAAAGTATGGTATTATATTCTGGGGTAATTCCACAAATAAGGACATTGCATTCAAGGCGCAAAAGCGGTGTATTAGGGGTATGTTTAATATCAACCAGACTGATAGCTGTAGGCCACATTTTATCAAATATAATTTATTGACATTGCCGTGTGTCTACATTTATGAGATTGCTAGCTTTGCAAGAACGAACAAACATCTTTTTGATAAGTACAGAAGTAAGCGGCATAGTGATAAAATTTGTTGCAAATCTAGCAAGACAGCCTTATATACCAAAAGCATTTTCAGTATGGCGCCGCGTGTGTACAATCACTTACCAAAGTCTATACTAGAAACGCCATCCATCGATGAATTTAAAAATAAATTAAAAAAATTATTGCTATTTAAATGTTATTATAGTATTCAGGATTATTTGATAGAGGATTTAAGGACATATTGTACTCAGAAATATTGTTGTTGATATGACATGTGATTAAGCACTAATTAATTATCTATTATTATTACTTTAACATTTATTTACAAATATATCTTGACATTCTCATTTAATACATGACATTTAAATTTTAATTTCTAGTGACATTATTATTCACTTATGTTTCATTATTATTTGCCATGTGAAATTACCCATAATTGTGTTATTAATTTTATTATAAATTATTGTTGCAAGTAACTGTATAATATTGTTGTGATACAGTCAACGCTTGAGATTTGCATGCCTCAAGGCGTAATATGGTTGAACTATGCCCTTTTTATTTTAACAACTTTATGTAATTACCCATATTAGCAAATAAATGATTTTGAATTTTTGATTTTTTTTTGAATTTTGAACTTAGCCGTCCTGCAAGAGATGTTAAATGAGGACCCCAATGTAACCTTGAGTCGAGCGTGATCCCCAGAAAAACAGCAAAGTTTCCCAGGTATCGCAAGTGTACCTACCATACACTTGCGATATTCCTGAATTAGCGAATTAATAACTTTGCGGATGATACAGCCATAATGGCTGTAGCAAACAGCCGCAGCAAATCAAGTTTATAACTGGATCAAAAAATGGAGGCTTAAACTTAATGAATCGAAATCTGTTTACATAGGTTTTATCAACAAAACTCAAACCAATTTGTTTTCTCTTAGTTTACATTAATAATAAACAAGTCCCATACGAGAATACAGCCAAGTAGCTCGGTATGACCCTTGACGCAAAGCTACGCTGGAAAGCCAATTTGCAGAAAAAAAAAAATGAACTCGACCTCCGATTCAAAAGAATGCATTGGCTCCTTGGAAGAAACTCCATGCTGTTCGTGCAAAACAAATTGTTGCAATACAGACAAGTCCTGATGCCAGTTAGGACTTATGGAATTCAGCTATAGGGCTGCACCAAACAGACGAGAAAGTGCTAATGGAAATTGTAAATTACCTAAAAATTGAGTTCATCGAAAAAGTGATCCAGAAACTTGCAGATTTCGTCAACATATGAACGTCGAGGCAATCCAGCTTCTCTACCATACAAACATAGAAGACTAAAAAGAACAAAACCGTTCGAGCTAGTGTTTATTGTTAGTGAATAGTGTAAAGTACAAAAGTGCCAAACAAACACAAGAACGAAGTGTATTCGCCTTAATAGAGACAATAAGAAAAGTGCTATTTAGGACACATTCAAAGTTAAGACAATTTAATAGTTTAGCTTATAATTAAATGACTTATTAGTCTTTTTATAAGGCTAGATTGTAATAAGATTAGGGTCCATACTATATTTGAATCCTAGGACAAGGAAAAAAAAAACGGTTCATATTATCTTGTAGATTAAAATGACCTGATTACAATATATCGGAAGAATGAAGCGAATAAATATATTTTTTATTATTGATTATTTTTTGTGCGTTTATCATAGAGACAATGTTATCATTATTGTTGAAATTGATTAATGCTTCTCTGGATCTTCAGAAGATTTATGATAAATGTACGAGTACAATTTGTTAATAACGTTTTTATATTGGTACCTACGTAAAGTCTGTTAGAGGTATCCAAAACAGTGTGAAAAAAACATTTTACAATGCATTTGCTCGAAAAGAGCCTTTTCCAAGCAGTAAATTAGTGCGGAAAGTGTCACTTTTTTTCACTAGTACTTTTCTGTTTTTTTTTAATTTTTGTGGCCGTCCTCAGCCCGTTGCAGAGTTTTTATTATTTGAGAAAAGTTTTACAAATCAGATGATGGTGATAACGATGACGATGGCTAAGGCGATGGCGATGGCGATGACGATGGCGATGGCAATGGCGGAGTCAAAGTCAAAGTCAAATTCAAATTCAAAGTCAAAGTCGAAGTCGAAGTCGAAAGTCAAAGTCATGAATGTTGTTTTTATCATTTATATACGTCGTCATTATGTTAGATCACTCACTCGATTTTTTTATTTTTTTTCTCTCACAGTGCTTAGTAAAACGTTGTATGATATTCTTCGCTCTTGAATAAAATGCCACTCATCGGAAATCACCGTGTCCTTCACCCTACAATCCTCACTTTTGAAACGTTCATGAAAATAAATTTTGAAAACGCCAAAAAATAGTCAAGAAATAGTCCTAAATAGTCAAATTCAAATTCAAATTCAAAAGTCATTTATTCAAACTAGGCTGAGAAATCAGCACTTTTCGAACGTCAAAATTACATAAGACAGTCCCCCAAAAACGCCCACCCTTCACCACTTCCTAGTGCATAAGCTGGGAAGAAGAAGTGGCGCAACAAACTCCCCAGCAGCACAGCTGTCTGTTCAGTTGAAAAAACTTGATTCTATATAATAGTGCATATTATTATGCTAAAATAATTTACATCACCAGAAATTGCAATACAACTCATAAAATAAAAACATTTTAAAGAGTAGATTATGTCAACAATAAATGAAAACTGCTGAAAACAAAATTAAAATAAATTGAATTACAGTCAAATAAAATAATCCGAACAATTATATGCTCATATAGTATCATGTAGTCTAAAATAATTGTTTGTTCCTTGGAGTACATTGGAGTAGCTTAATTAGTCCCAAGCCTTTTTGTCGTCTAAGTAATCTTTAACTTTATAGAAACCTTTTTGACATAGTTTCTGTTTAATAAATGATTTAAATTTATTTAGACTCAGTTCTTTGACATGGCTTGGGAGTATGTTGTAAAAACGTATACTTTGGCACTTAAATGAATTACAAATTTGTTGGAGCCTAGTCCTCGGCACAATTAATAAATATTTGTTTCTAGTATTTAAGCCATGAATGTCGCTGTGTTTAGAATATAGATTTATATTCTTTTTCACATAAATCAGGTTCTCATAAACATATTGAGACGCGACTGTCATTGTGTTTATTTCCTTAAATTTATCCCTCAGTGAATGCCTACAACTTAGGTTATAAATTGCTCGAATGGCACGTTTCTGCAGCACAAATATAGCCTGAAAGTCGGCTGCATTTCCCCACAACAAAATGCCATACGACATTACACTATGGAAAGTCACCAAGGTTAGAAAAATTGTCGCATTATGGTTCCGAAGATACAGCTATAAGTTGGTGAGGATTGTGGGGTGAACGTCTCCACACAATCCTCACCTCAGTGCAAGCAAACGGCTGGGAGTACCGACTTGGTTTCAATTCCAAAAAATAGCCAATAAATAGTCATAACGCTATGCCAAATCTCGAAAATAGTCATTAAGGGATTCCAGAGATATAATTGGTGAGGATTACGTGGAGAGCCTTTCTCGCCACAATCCTCACCTGATTACCGCGGAACGCCTAGGTTTTTGAAATTGAATTTGGTGTCAAAAAATAGTCAATAAATAGTCGTCTCGAACCGTGATAATTTCGACTTGGTTTACTATGTAGAAGTATGTTAAACTTCCACGTCAACTTCTACATACATTTTGTTTTGGTACATTCGCGAACAGTAAAATTGTAAATCTATTTTAATAGTATATTAATTTAAAACAGTAATACAATATTGTAGTTACTTACGTATAATTTTTTTTCTGTCAAAGTTTAATAAATACCTACCTAGCTGTACATAATATTCCTCCAATTTTTCCGGTTGGCTTTATGAGACCAAATAAATGTCTTTATTTCAGATAAACTTGATTGTAGTATGAGTAATTAAGACTATCTATCTACTTATATATTATGTACAGTTAGGTAGGTATTTATTAAACTTTGGTTGGTGGGTGTGTTAGTGGTAGGTTGGTGGGTAGGTTGGTTGGTGGGTAGGTTGGTGGGTAGGATGGTGCATAGGTTGGTTGGTGGGTAAGTTGGTGCATAGGTTGGTTGGTGGGTAGGTTGGTAGATAGGTTGGTTGGTGGGTAGGTTGGTAGATAGGTTGGTTGGTGGGTAGGTTCGTTGGTGGGTAGGTTGGTGGTAGGTTGGTGGGTAGGTTGGTTGGTGGGTAGGTTGGTTGGTTGGTGGGTAGGTTGGTTGGTGGGTAGGTTGGTTGGTGGGTAGGTTGGTTGGTGGGTAGGTTGGTTGGTGGGTAGGTTGGTTGGTGGGTAGGTTGGTTGGTGGGTAGGTAGGTTGGTTGGTGGGTAAATTGGTTGGTGGGTAGGTTGGTTAGTGGGTAGGTTGGTGGTAGGTAGGTTGGTGGGTAAGTTGGTGTTAGGTTGGTTGGTGGGTAGGTTGGTGAATAGGTTGGTTGGTGGATAGGTTGGTTGGTAGGTAGAAACTAACCCAAACATAAGGAGGCTATCTTGGTTAATTGAAGATTGGAATTGTTTTAACAAGTAGGTACGTTATCCCAGAGTGTAGTCCAGGATCTGATGATGGAGCTAGTATTAAGCTCGCCATACGATATCCTCAATTAAATAAGATAGCCTCCTTATGTTTGGGTTAGTTTGTACCTACCAACCTACCCACTAACCAACCTATCCACCAACCTACCCACCAATCAACCAACCAACCTACCCACCAACCAACCTACCCACCAACCTACCTACCACCAACCTACCTACCACCAACCTACCCACCAACAAACCTACTCACCAACCTACCACCAACCTATCCACCAACCTACCCACCAACCAACTAACCAACCAACCTACTCACCAATCTACCACTAACCTATACACCAACCTACTCACCAACCTACCACTAACCTATACACCAACCTACCCACTAACCAACCAACCAATCTACCCACCAACCTACCTACCTCCAACCTACCTACCAACCTACCCACCAACGAACCTACCCACCAACCAACCTATCTACCAACCTACCTATCTACCAACCTACCCACCAACCAACCTATGCACCAACTTACCCACCAACCAACCTATGCACCATCCTACCCACCAACCTACCCACCAACCAACCTACCCACCAACCAACCTACCCACCAACCACTAACACACCCACCAACCAAAGTTTAATAAATACCTACCTAACTGTACATAATATATAAGTAGATAGATAGTCTTAATTACTCATACTACAATCAAGTTTATCTGAAATAAAGACATTTATTTGGTCTCATAAAGCCAACCGGAAAAATTGGAGGAATATTATGTACAGCTAGGTAGGTATTTATTAAACTTTGACAGAAAAAAAAATATACGTAAGTAACCACAATATTGTATTACTGTTTTAAATTAATATACTATTAAAATAGATTTACAATTTTACTGTTCGCGAATGTACCAAAACAAAATGTATGTAGAAGTTGACGTGGAAGTTTAACATACTTCTACATAGTAAACCAAGTCGAAATTATCACGGTTCGAGACGACTATATATTGACTATTTTTTGACACCAAATTCAAATTAAAAAACCTAGGCGTTCCGCGGTAATCAGGTGAGGATTGTGGCGAGAAAGGCTCTCCACGTAATCCTCACCAAGACCCCTTTATATCTCTAGAATCCCTTAATGACTATTTTCGAGATTTGGCATAGCGTTATGACTATTTATTGACAATTTTTTGGAATTGAAACCAAGTCGGTACTCCCAGCCGTTTGCTTGCACTGAGGTGAGGATTGTGTGGAGACGTTCACCCCACAATCCTCACCAACTAATAGCTGTATCTTCGGAACCATAATGCGACTATTTTTTTAACCTTGGTGACTATTTAGGACTATTTCTTGACAATTTTTTGGCGTTTTCAAAATTGATTTTCATTAACTTTTCAAAAGTGAGGATTGTGGGGTGAAGGACACAAATCACCTACATGACATCACAAACATGCTTGGAAATTCCAACATTATTTTGACAAGCTTGAGAGTTTTTAGACCAGCAATATTTGTACGAAAATCCATATCTGTCGTGTTTAGCGGCCGAATAAATAACTAAAAA
Source organism: Agrochola macilenta (assembly GCA_916701695.1). NCBI lineage: Eukaryota > Metazoa > Arthropoda > Insecta > Lepidoptera > Noctuidae > Agrochola > Agrochola macilenta. Next base: position 2,710,930 of record OU753572.1, on the reverse strand, counting down.
AACTCATATCTGTCGTGTTATTTAAAAACGGGACGAACTTTTTAGTTCAACACAAATGGCCACCAAGAAGGTAACTTATCACAGATTTTATTCAAATTTCGGTTTGGCTTGCAAATAAAGCAGTTGAAAGTAAAGAAGAAACATATGAACATATTGGCGTGTGCAAAATTATCCTTGTTCGTCAATGATTCTGAAATTTATAGTTAATTTCGTTACTTTGAATTTTCGCGCATTATTTGAGAAAAGCACTATACAAGCCTTGGCCGCAACCAGACATTCACGATTGTCCATCAGTGCTCTTGTTGCAGGCCGCGACAGTACTGTTCTATTTTTAACTGTTTTTTTTTTATATAGGAAGGTGAAACAGCTTCATATCATAATGTTTGTTTCATCAAAATATTTCATGAGTTAGAATAAAACTAAAACGCTTTTTGAACATTTTTTTTATTTTTTCCGATTAGTAACTTAATTACAGGAACGCAAACTGCAGCAGCACAAAAGTATAGTTAGCAAGTAACGCTATCATTTTTAACGGCAAAATAGCATCAACGTAGAACATCCGACAGGCATACAGTTTGTCGAATCTCGCTCGATGTAGGCGCTTCACATTCCTGCATAATATCCCCTTCTCAACATCTGTAATGATTGCAAAGGACGACACTAACTTCTGTATTGGCATCAATATTTCAACTCAGCCGCTGAAATACTTAGAACATTTTTTTTGACAACCATTTCTGTCCATATCCTTCCACTCTTTCTGTCAGTTTTACCTTTTCCAACCAATTCACCAAGTCATCACGCCAGTAATTTATAGGCCTCCCTACGGTGACGACTCTGGCTCATCTGTCGACAATCTTATTTCAGTCTAGCAGGCTTCTAAGGCGTATCGTCAACTACGCTACTCAAAGGTAGTGTTACAAACTCTCAACTCTACTCATTGGTGAGTAGTGAGTCAGCTGGGTTGAATACCCAGCCCACTACGCTCCATCGCCTTTTGGCAATGTAGTTTTTATGTTCGTTGAAATGTGCGAGTCTGGGTTCAGATTTTTGGAGAATAAACAAATTTTCTATCTTTCTTCCATATTAATAATAAAAAAATGAATACCTGTACAATATGAATTTAAAACAATTGCGCATGAATCTTGAACATTATTCATAGCTATGTAGAACTTATCACAGTGTATACTGAGTGCAATTAGCAATACCAAAGATTTTAACTGCCAAAAGCCAAACCAGATTGCTTTTAACAGGACCAAATCCTGCGAAAAAAACACATTATAAGTAAAGCTTTAAACCTTTTGCATCCTCCTCAGACTTTCCAGCAAGTAATCGTACGCACGACAGCACATCAAGGTTTACATTCGCAGTATAAGTGGACTTTGCATTGGTCAGAAAGGATATATTATAATGTGAAATCAGCTGAAACTGGGGATAAACTTGATGAAATGCCGTGTGTACTTTAGATTTGATTTACTTTTAAATCTAGTTGAATTGAACAGTCTTCCTCATGTAAAACCATAATACAGACCGATCAAAAATTGTAAGGGAATATACTTACACAGCAACGGCCACTTAATATTATAAATTTTAAATCATCAACAAATAAATGAAAGTGAGCAAGATAGTTGTAAACGATCCGGATAGCTTGCAGAACAGCCTGAAATTAAAAAGGTTAATTTTGTTGTCAATCAAGCCACAATATATAATCGTACAATGGCAGATAGCTCATGTTTAACTTACTATTAGTTGAAATGAAACCTTGAAGTTGTCATAACAGTCAAATATATTAACGTAAGCCTGGAACATACTGTTACAATATTCCTCTCTGTCACTATCCTCCATGCTTTGATATTGAAGAGCTTGAATATTCCATAGATCAACTTTGTCTTTCAGTAGCTGAATAAGTCTGATAGCATCAACGAAGTCCACGTCAATGCTCAATAAAGTTAAATTAGTAAATATTATAAATACGGGTTCATTTAGCATCGTACTAACAGCAATGACCAAAGTGATATGCAATACTGGAAACAAGACGATGGCAACCCAGCTACTGAAGGTAAAGAGTTTGAATTTTTTCTCATTATTTAGATATCTGTGAATGTTTTGAAATTTTAAAGTGAATAAAACGTTTTCTTTACTTTTAAAAACACTAAGAATATAGTTATTTATGAACCACGTGGTAAACAAACAAACGTTGATAATGTTAGTGGTTAACATCAAACCACCAAAATTTATGGCGTAATACCCAGATTGCCTGTAGAAAATATTAGAAATAAATATTATTACAAGGAAAATCGTGGCACACAATGAAAAAAAATTCGATAGACGGCTGTTTGGAGTTATGAAGTTATTCTTAATACGATATTTTGGATAACACCGAATACTTTGCATCAAATTCAAAGGCAGCAGCATCGACTGCACATCTTTGTCAATGAAGTTATTCAACATTCCCAAGTGACGATTTTTATGAATGGAGTTTATTTTTATTTTCATTGGCTTCATTTTAACATTGACGCTTTCTGAATACGAATGAACCAAATTGTCTAAAAACATTCGTTGACTTTTTATTCATTAGGGTTTGATCTAATACAAAGATAATATTAAGACGCATGTAATAATTTTATTTGCTTACAATTTTTTCAATAATGATCATCGATCTGGTACCCATGGAAAGGTTTGAGGTTTAGCATAATCAGCCTATAATGTTCCCACTGATGCCTGCTCTTTATGAGACAAGGGGCTATAATGCTGATCCTCATTACATAACTTATATGTAGTGTGTATTACTTACATCATATGGATCAAATCAAGGACTGAAATAAAATATTTGTATTTATTTATTAATCCACTTTATGGGCCCAGTGCGGGTTAATGGATGACACATATCTTCGAATATTTATTGTTTCTAGTACATGCTGGTTTCTTCAAGATGTTTTCTTTCACCGTTTTGATAGCGGTGGTGATAAATTAAATACACAAAGTAAAGTGCCTGCCTTTTTTTTTCTTTTTTTTAGGGTTGGTAATTTTTAAATAACTTCTCCCGCTCTGACCGGAGCGGGAGGGCGTGTCAGACTCTTACTGACTAAACCCCACCCGTGTTCCTTCCGTTGGACCAGGGCCGGACGCGAGAGATCACTGCCGCCGATCGCCTCCACAACGACATGGCGGTGCCCCACCCAAGCCAACAGACCTCCACCGTATGCTCCACCGTAAAGTGCCTGCCTGTCTAGGTTCGAACTCACGACCTACAACTCGTAAGTCGGGGCCGATAGATACTACTGGGCCACCTTTGCTCGGTTTGAGGTTTATAAATGAGAAAATGAAATATTAACAATTATAAATCATACGGTAAAAATCAAATAAAATACATTCGGCGGCAGTAAATGTTCAATTCAATCCAATTCAAAATATTTTATTTCACATAAACCTACATTGGCACTTACGAAACGTCAGAAGCTAGGTGCACGGTTCCAATTTGTAATTTCCTATGGTGAAGAGCCGGCAAGAAACTCCACTCTCTTAAAAACAATTGGCTTTTACAATATTTTCAATTAACAGGTATGGGAGGACAGTGTAGGTCTTTCAACAAGTACCAGGTACTTAAAAAAATAGAAGATGGTCAGCAAATCTACAGTCCACTAAGCCTACAGCGTTCTCACATTCACAAACTAGAAAAGATAAATAAATTAACAAAAATGAAAACCTATTTTAAACGAAATGACATGATTGCTATTACAACTTTAACAAATCTAAATAATTATCATGTCCACAAAAGCCACTAATAAAAAGTTGAAATTAAATTGTAGGTATATAATGTCAAATAATAGGATGATTATGTCAAAGAAGAATGTAATAAAAAAAAACATGGTAATTCTGGAGCAGTTAATAGACTCTCACATAATTTGCCGTTAATGAGGTAGTGAAGCCACATAATTGCAGAACGAATTATTGCCAAACTTCCTTGTCTTTAACGTAGTCTTTAATTTTATAATACGCTGTCTTGATAAGGACACGTTTGATGTGAATTGTAAACAAGTTGCCATCAGATCACAGTGGACAAACAATAACATTTTGCTCCTACATACATACCTTTACAAAAAATTCAAATAAGGTTTAGGTCAATTACATGTCGGAGCTGTACGCCGGGTACAGAGCGGCGAAGACCGCCCTCCGAGCGGAGATCGAGCGGGCCAGAGGACTGGCCCGCGAGGAGTCGCTGGAGACTCTGAACAGAGACCCGTGGGGACGCCCATATAAATGGGTGCGAGACAAGCTCCGCCCATGGGCTCCCCCGCTGACGCAGAGTCTCCGGCCCCAGCTCGTGGAGGATGTGGTGAGCGCTCTGTTCCCTTCGCGAGGGGAACATACTCCCCCGCCCATGGCTCCGCCTCCTGCGGTGCCCGATGCGGACCACACAGGTGACGACCACGACGACGAATCTCCGGAGGTGACCGGGGTAGATTTGAGAGTGGCGGTACGTAGGCTGAATGCCAAAAATACCGCCCCAGGACCCGACGGCTTACCTGGAAAAGCCTGGGTTCTGGCCTTAGAGGCTCTCGGGGCTCGACTTCGAGGGCTCTTTAGCGCATGCTTGGAGAGGGGCCAGTTCCCACTTCGTTGGAAGACGGGGAAACTGGTCCTCATCAAGAAGCCGGGGCGCCCGGCGGACTCTCCGTCCGCTTACCGGCCCATCGTGCTGCTCGACGAGGTGGGCAAGCTCTTTGAAAGAGTAATTGCAGACCGCCTTGTCGGGCAGCTGGTGCGAGTGGGGCCGGATTTGGCGGACAGCCAGTTTGGTTTCCGCAAGAGGCGCTCTACGGTGGATGCCATCATGCGCGTTCGAGCCCTCACGACGGGGGATGCTGTTGCCCGGGGTGGGGTGGTCTTGGCGGTGTCTCTTGACCTCGCCAATGCGTTCAATACCCTGCCCTGGAGTTGCATTAGGGAGGCACTCCGGTATCACCGGATGCCGACCTACCTCTGTCGAGTGGTCGAGGCCTATCTGACGGACAGGTCCGTCATCTACCCCGGTCACCACGGAGAGTGGAACCGGCGAGAGATGTCGTGTGGTGTCCCGCAGGGATCGGTCCTGGGGCCGCATCTGTGGGACATCGGCTACGACTGGGTGCTGCGCGCCGACCTCCCTAGCGGCGTCAGCGTAGTCTGCTACGCTGACGACACGCTGGTCCTGGTGCAGGGGAGGTCGCATTAGGCGGCGGCCGAACTAGCGACACGTTGGGTTGCGACAATCGCCGATAGGATCCGGCAACTGGGACTCGAGGTGGCCTTGCACAAGTCCGAGGCCATGTGTTTCTATGGTCCTCGGAACGCGCCACTGTCGGGTTCTCAGATAACGGCGGGAGATCACATCGGTGTCGAGTCGACGATGAAGTATCTGGGACTCGTCCTCGACAGCCGGTGGAACTTCGTGGAGCACTTCCGACGTTTGGCTCCCAAACTGCAGAGGGCTGGGGCTGCTTTGAAGCGGCTTCTGCCCAATCTAGGGGGTCCAAACGCCTCCTGCCGGAGGCTCTACGCGGGGATCGTGCGGTCCATGGCCCTTTACGGGGCACCGGTGTGGGCGCGTTCATTAAGGCCTCGATCAGCCCAGCGATTGAACGCGTCCCAAAGGGTCATGGCCATTAGGCTGGTCAGAGGATACCGCACGGTCTCCCGTGAGGCGGCGAGGCCTCCTTGCCGGACTACCGCCATGGGATCTGGAGGCAAAAGTCCTCACGCACATGTGGGTTGCGCGAGGAGGCGAAACGCCGGGGTGTAACTCCGCTGCCGCGAGAAATCACGGCACAGCGGACAGAGCTCCGGCGGGATCTCATGGCGGCATGGAGAGTGCGATTGTCGCAACCCAGCGCTGGGCACGCCACAATTGCGGCGGTAAGGCCCCTCTTTGAGTAGTGGCTAGAGAGGCGCCACGGCGTCCTCACCTTCCGCCTGACGCAGGTCCTCACCGGACACGGTTGTTTCGGGAGGTTCCTGTTCAGGATAAAGCGGGAGGAAACGCCCGGGTGTTACCATTGTGTGGATCTTCCGGAGGACACGGTGGAGCATTCGGTGGAGGTCTGCCCGGCTTGGGTGGGGCACCGCCGTGTCCTCACGGAGGCGATCAGCAGCGGCGATCTCTCGCGTCTGGCCCTGGTTCAGGCCATGGTCCGGAGCGAGAGTGCATGGGAAGCCGTCACTTCCTTCTGCGAAGCAGTAATGCTCGCGAAGGAGGAGGCAGAGCGCGCGAGGGAATTGCAAGATGCGCGCCCTCGCGCCCCTAGTCGCCGCAGGAGACGCCCCGGGCGTCGGGAGTCGCGAGCCGATTTCCGGCCACCGTAGGCGCGGGCTTGCGGACGGTGGGCAATGGGTAGCTCGCCGTCCGATTAGGACCAGGCCCGGGTCGACGGCGCGTTGTGTTCCACGCGCGCCTCAAAGAGATGTCAGCACCAACTGACGGGGTCCGTAAGGGCCAATGCCTGCCAGGGTTGCGAGTTTGTCCGAAAGGGATATCGCGGCCCCGGCACACAGGCAACGGAAGGAACACGGGTGGGTTTTAGTCAGTAAAAGTCTGACACTCCCTCTCGCTCCGCCCAGAGCGGGAGGAGTCATTTGATGATTTCCCACCCAAAAAAAAAAAAAAAAAGGTCAATTACATGTAACAGTTTAGAGAAATTAAATAATTCTTTGGCCAGTAAATTATGTGTTCCGAGTTTTAATAATATAGGTGACCCAAATGAGTTCTACGCCTAGTTCATTTCACTATTAAACACGCAATTTAATGACACTTTTCCACTAAAGACTAAAAGTATTTACACAAAGTTCTTATTTAGTGATTGGGCGACTCCAGGTATTCGTAAAAGCAGGGAAAAGCAATTTGAACTTTATGGCCTAAAGCAACATATGAATAATACAAACTTTCATAAGTATGTTGCAAAATATTCAACAACTTTTAAAAGTGTGTGCAAAATAGCCAAAGCGCTTTATATTAGCAATAAAATAAAATCAGCTGATAATAAAATAAAAACTACCTGGCAAATAATAAATAATGAAACAGGTAGGAAAAAACAGCGAAATACTGAATTTAATTTAGAGACTGCACATGGCCCTATCAACTCAGATGTAGAAATAGCTCAGGAATTCGAAAACTTTTTTGCTAATATTCCCATTAAAACTACTGAAGCTTTAAATTCCTCACCCGCGCTTTCTGCTGCCTTACTTAGACAGAATGTGAAGGCATGCTCTTTGGAGTTCAGGTTTCAGCATACAAACCCACAGGCTGTTATAAAAGCTTTTAAAGATCTTAAAATTAAATCAACAGAAGATCTCTGGGGAATGTCTGTAAAAGTCTGTAGAACTATTATCGAAACCATTGCGCCCTATTTAGCTTTCATATTTAACACCAGTATAGACCAAGGAGTCTTTCCAGATCTCATGAAACACAGTAAAGTAGTTCCATTGTTCAAATCCGGTGATAGTAAAGAACCTAACAATTATAGGCCCGTGTCAATTCTACCAGTTCTCAGTAAGGTGTTTGAAAAGTTGATGCTCAATCAAATGTTACGTCACTTTAATAAAAATTCCATCTTTCATGAACAACAGTACGGTTTCACCAAAAGGCGTTGTACCACTGACGCTGGTGTCACCCTAATAAAGAACATTTTTAATGCCTGGGAAGAAAGAAGCACAAGATGCCATTGGAATCTTTTGCGACCTCTCGAAGGCGTTTGATTGCGTAGATCATGAGACACTTTTGCTGAAACTGGAGCACTATGGGATTAGAAATACAGCTCTTGATTTACTAAGATCATACCTTAAAGATAGAAAGGTTAAAGTTCAAGTAAACGGCGTAAACTCATTAGGGTCTGAAATGGCATTGGGCGTTCCTCAAGGTTCGATATTGGGTACATTCCTTTTTTTAGTTTACATTAATGATTTACCCCAATTACTTCAAAATCAACCGAAGATGGCGTTAATTGCAGATGACACATCATTGATCTTTAAATCAACCGACGGTCACAAAATCTTGACGACGTGAATAGCTCTATACTTCAGGTCCAAGATTGGTTTACGGTAAATAATTTGGTCCTAAATTAAAAAAAAACCAAATGCATTAGATTTAAATTACCTAATGTTAGAAGTAGCGAATGTGACATCATATTGAATGGAGAAAAACTGGAATTTATTAATCAAACAGTTTTCCTAGGAATCACGCTAGACGAGAAATTACAATGGGGACCTCATATAACATCTCTTGCGGGGCGGTTAAGCTCGGCCGCTTATGCGGTTAGAAAGATAAGACAGTTAACAGACGTTGAAACCGCGCGTTTGGTCTATTTTAGCTACTTCCATAGTATTATGTCGTATGGCATTTTACTGTGGGGTCGGGCTGCTGACATTGAATCCATCTTTATCTTACAAAAGAGAGCTGTCAGAGCCATTTATGATTTACATCGTCGCGAATCTCTCAGGGAACTATTTGGAAAGATTAACATTATGACGGTACCTTGCCAATTCATATTTATGAAAATATTATGTATGTAAGAAAAAATCTGCATATTTTTAATAAAATAAGTGATAGACATAATTTTAATACTAGAAATAAAGATAAAATAGATCAACCATTTTTCAGATTATCTAAAGTATGTACATACATCTTTTATGGGGTACTGTGTTAAATGTTAGAACAAAATCCCTTGTGATATATTACAATTAAATGAAAAAAAAATTAAAACTCATATTAAAAGTACACTTTGTAAACAAACAAATTAGAGGATTATATCCAAGATAAAAATGCTTGGAAACATGCTGGTCCAGCTCCATAGGATAATCTAGAATCTAGACAAAATGAAACTGGTTGCGAATTTAAGTTGTATAAATTATTATATTTTATTATATGACATTGATTTTACATTCTGTGATTACTTCCTCACACACTGACTTATTAATAGTAACTTTTTTTAATTTTTTTTGGAAAATCGTCTACTTTTACAATGTTTGTAAATATGTGAGAACCATGTATCTATCACATAGGTAATTAATTTATCTGTTGCTGCTCTCTTTTTAAATTTCTTTTTACCTATTGTGGTATAGTAAATTTTATTTTTTTATTTTTAGATGCATCGTCTTCACATATAATTATATAACTAATGTACCTACATGAAATGAAATGAAATTGTTTATTCTGTAAATAGGATATAGGAATCACTTTTACACGTCATATTAAAAAAAATATTATTAAAATTTGCTAGATGAGTTCGGCGTTTCCTATCCGACTACTCCGAGAAGAAAGGCTGAAACAAACTCGGAGGTCACAGTCTCTTTAAAGTCCAGACATAATCTTGGTCAAGCCATATGAGGACCATGTAGATTAGTGTCTGAAATGGTCTTTTGAGAAAAGAACCACACAGATTTGAGTGGACCTGTCCAGTCAGTGCAAGCATTTGTCAGTAATCGTGGAGCTCAACTCAGAACATAAGGAGCTCAACTCGACAATCATACCAAAGAAAGGACATTTGGGTAGGCCGCATAAACTACTCAAACCGTCAGACCATTATTAAAACTATCTGAGAAAGGAAATAAAAAAACTGAGTCGAAAAAACAAAAAAAAAAACATTAAAAATTTAAATATCCACATAGTCCTCACATTCACAATAGGTAATTAAAAATATAATACTTTACAAAGTAATCATGTCATTTTGAGAATACATATATACAAAATATTGTAAAACATTTTTAAAGAGTAACGGTGGAGTTTCTTGCCCATTCTTCTCCATACGAAAACTACCTTTTGACAGGGGCGACTAGAATCAATTCAATTTTTTTGTAATTTTTGACGTTGAAAAGTGCCTTGCAAGGGCCTATTTGAAATAAATGATTTGACTTTGACTTTGACTTTGTGGGTTTTGAACTTCCCATCGCTAAGTAAAATATATTATAAGTTACCGGAAGAAATAAGAAATATAAATAAATACAACACCTTTATTAATAAATTAAAATTATTTCAAACAAAAGCTATTATAATGTGAAAGAATACTTGAATGAAAGACTATAATTACAATGAATACATTCATATACACAAATCAAATCAAATCAAATCAAATCTTTTTATTGTTGCCATAGGTTATACAGACAGATGTTAGATAAATTACAGTTCCATTATGTCCTGCCTAATAGGCATACAATAATTATGTCAACATTCAGTACAAAACAATTCTTAGGTATCACATATAAAACATTTCTTACAGAATAACAATTAGGTGTATGTTGACACATTGTAGTAGGTACTAATTATTAAGAAAATCTTGGATCGTGTAATAAGCTTTGTCAATTAAAAAGTTACGCAATTTATATTTGAATAGTGGGAGATCCTTGGTGTTTAAAATGTCCACAATTTTATGTTTAATTAAATAATCTTATTGATAAATATAATCAATAAGATTATTTAATTAAACATAAAATTACTAGTAAATACAATGGTTCAATTATAAAATGCTTACCTACTGAATCTATAAATTGTCTCAAATTGTGATACACGTAAAATCTCTTTGTTAATAATTTGTAACCATAAGATAGGATCTCTCATTAAATGTTTGTAGTGATATTGTCTAAGTAAATAGCTATATTTATTTAGGTAATATTACTCCTTAGGTTATATTTTTGAAGTGAAACTTCTATATAGACGGGGGGTATTAGGATTTTTCTGTCACGAAAAAGCGTTACGGCCGCGTGGAGGGGGTAGACGATATATCGCGTGGTGAGAAACGGCAGCGGCGGACGGAGAGAATAGATTGGAATCTCAAGTTTTTATATATTGAACCGATTTGAAAAATTCTTTCACTGTTGCAAAGCTACATTATCCCCGGGTGACATAGGCTATATTACATTTAAAAAAAAAATGGGATCCTTACTAAAACTCCAATAATATAATCCATTGTGTTAAAAAATTACCTAAAATATTCTTTACATTGCGTGCGCTGCGAAAACTATTGATGATAGAATAAAATAACGTACTACGACTTTGCAGAACACATCATTATTTACAAAAAAGTGTCGCGACAGTATATGTCTAACTATTATAGTTATGCCACAATAAGTGTTCATTTATTTTAAAAAAAATTGAAATGCCTCCGCTAGAAAAGGCTCTTTATTTGAATCTTGGTATTAATCCTTATCAAAATAAATATTCATATTCAAGACTGCTTCAATACCTTTATATAACTTTTTGAATTATTCAATTCGGACATTCCATTCGAAAGATATCACGAGTTTAAAAATATAAGTATTAGAAAAAAGCGTGGTAGCCGCTCACCCTGCTCGGCTAGCTAGGCAGCACCTTATGCAATGTAGGCTTCACTGGGGTACGGGCCGTACGGGAGAGGAGCCAATGTCAAGAAATAAAGTGCTCTAGGTAGTAGGTGCGCAGCCGTGGCTGGCAGCTAGTTGATTATAACGTAGATGAGCCGAATAAAGATTGATGACGAAAGGTGTGCATTTGTTAATGTTCCTTTGCGTGTGTATAAGTTTAGAGTAGAATAAGGGTGTTTTTTTTTGGTTCCGGATTGAATTCAGTTTTTTGTTTGATAAAATAAAATATGTCGAAATAAAAAAAAAAAATTATTAAAATGTACCTAACCTAACCAAATCATAATTTGCAGTAAACCTGCGAAAAAAAAAATGTGTGCTGGGACACATAGTAAACGAATCGCAACGGACATGTGGAAAAACGAATGGCATGGCGATTCATTTTTCCACTTGTCCGTTGAAGTTTCACTTTTACTATGTGTCCCAGCTAACATTTTTATTTTATTTATCTAAATGTATTACCAGTATTTTAAGGAAATGGCTACCTACTTATTGATAATATAATTATTTATGTTATTATTGTTGACTTTTATACGAATGTAATTATTCAGTTTTCATGTTCAATTTTATTGTATGTTTATTTTTAACTGTCTACGACTTAGATTTTAGACTTGTTAGTAATGTATCTAAAAATAATTTTTGCTGTGCCCGGACAGGGTCTACAACGGCTCTTAGCTCTAAACCTTTTGTTAACATCTTGTTTTACCTTGTGGAATGCAAATAGAATTATATCCGATACGTTAGCCATCATGTAAAGAAGGTATTTTATATAAATAAGAAATAAGAAAGGGCCAAGAATTGAACCTTGAAGCACATTTTTTTTCCCCAGTTAAAACATTTCTATGGAAAGGAAGAACGTGTCCTTAGGATATGGAAGGATTTGCGAGCCGTACCGGATATGCATCCTTGCAAGTAGGCAATGAACTAGTGGAGAGACGGGTGATATCTATCTATGGATGGGGATCTTTTAACGACGTTGCCACCAGATTGATTCATGTCCAGCTTCATCAGCTCATCTTTGACGTTGTAACTGTTTTCTCGACTCTTTTCTATGTCACTGCTATGCTGTGTTACACGTTGCTGTTTCCATTGCCTTCGTCTGGTTACTAGCTGTTTCAGATTTTCAGACAGCCGTCTTCAACTTTACAAATATTTAAATATGTAAGCTAAAACACTTCTTAACAAAAATAACATTACCACCAAACTAAACACAAAACTACGTGGTTTCAAAGTTATAGGGTTCAAAATGCAATGTCAGAGCCAAGAGTAATACGAGTAACAGCTAAAAGGAATGCTTTGTAGGTCAACAACTACCTGCCACCCTCAACTCACTCCAAATGTCAAACAAAAGAATTAAATGCACACTCGCAAAAAACAAACTATTTTGTAACACTGCACTACACAAATAATCACACACGCATTATAGTTTAAATTTAGTATAACAAATTATAAATACAGCATATATAATGTATGAATTTATAATAATATCCACTCATGACATTAGGCGGATCTCTTCAGCAGATCCCTGAAAGAATCATGAATATGGAAAGATCTCACCAGGTAAACCTGCAACGGGGTCCTGCGGCAGTTATTCCCTCGTACGTATGCACTAGACCGCTCGCCTGAGATCAGGAACGCTTAGTCCACCCAGTTTTGTACTATTTTAATGTATTTTTGGTGACATAAAGTCACAACCACAGCAAAATACAGAAAAAGCACTTTGATTTCGATACCGGGCTTTTAACTCCAACTTGCAACATGTTGTGTGCACATTTCACTAAACGTATAGGTAATTTAAATAAATTGGCGTAGCACAATTGGGAGCATTCGTGGTCTTCAACGTCCGACGACCGAATCCCCAGTAGAGCGTTTATAATTTATTTGATCAAATTGTAGTATCTATAGCAAACTAATGTTGTACTACGTTTTTAGTGATGGACTTACTAGTTGTGATATTTTAGCATCACTCGACTATTTACAGTTGCAACCACTCACAACGCTACAAGGCGGTGAAACAGCTTCATATCATAATGTTTGTTTCATCAAGATAATTATTTCATAAGTTAGAATAAAACTAAAACGCTTTTTGTTCAATTTTATTTTTTAACAAAGTAACTAGATATGGTGTCGAGTCATAATTACAGGAACGCAAACTGCAGCAGCACAAAAGTATAGTTGGCAAGTAACGCTATCATTTTGAACGGCAAAATAGCATCAACGTTGAACATCCGACAGGCATATAGTTTGTCGAATCTCGCTCGATGTAGGCGCTTCACATTCCTGCATAATATCCCCTTCTCAACACCTGGAATGATTGCAAAGGATGACACAAAGTTCTGTATTCGCATCAATATTTCAACTCAGCCGGTAAAATACTTAGTTTTTTTTTTTTTGACAACCATTTTGTCCGTATCCTTCCACTCTTTTCGTCAGTTTTGGCTTTTCCAACAAATTCACCAAGTCATCACGCCAGCAATTTATAGGCCTCCCTTCGGTGACGACTCTGGCTCATCAGTCAACCATCTCATTTCAGTTTAGCAGGCTTCTAAGGCCTATCGTCAACGACGCTACTCAAAGGTAACATGTTACAAACTCTCAACTCTACTCATTGATGAGTAGTGAGTCAGCTGGGTTGAATACCCAGTCCACTACGCTCCATCGCCTTTTGGCAATGTATTTTTTATGTTCGTTGTCATGTGCGAGTGTGCGTCTTATTCGTGGAGAATAAACAAATTTTCTATCTTTCTTCCATATTAATAATAAAAAAATTAATACCTGTACAATTTGAATTTAAAACAATTGCGCATGAATCTTGAACATTATTCATAGCTATGTAGAACTTATCACAGTGTATACTGAGTGCAATTAGCAATATCAAAGATTTTAACTGCCAAAAGCCAAACCAGATTGTTTTTAAGAGGACTAAATCCTGCGAAAAAAATATTATAAATAAAGTTTGTGTTTTGTAAAGGTTTTAACCTTTACAAAACTTTACACCTTCCTCAGGCTTTCCAGCAAGTACTCGTACGTACGACAGCACATCAAGATTTACATTCCCAGTATAAGCGGAATTTCATTGGTCGGAAAAGATATATTACAATGCGAGATCAGCTGATATTGAGATGTATAGCGTAACGAATTGTCGTGTATACTTTACGTTTGATGTGCTTTTTAATTCTAAAGGTATGAAGATAGTCATCTTATTGAACAGTCTTCCTCATGTAAAACCATAATACAGACCGATCTAAAATTGTAAGAGAATATACTTACACAGCAACGGCCACTTAATATGATCAATTTTAATTCATCAACAAATAAATGAAAGTTAGCAAGATAGTTGTAAACGATCCGGATAGCTTGTAGAACAGCCTGAAATTAAAAAGGTTAATTTTGTTTTCTATCAAGCCACAATATATACAATGGCAGATAGCTAATGTTTAACTTACCATTCGTTGAAATGAAACCTTGAAATTATCATAACAGTCTAATATATTAACGTAAGCCTGAAACATTCTGTTACAATATTCGTTTCTGTTCCTATACTCCATGCATTGATATTGACAAGCGTGAATATTCCATAGATCAACTTTGTCTTTCAGAAGCTGTATAATTCTAATAGCATAAAGTAGGTCAGCGTCTATGCTCATGAAAGTTAAATTAGCAAATATTGTAAACCCGGGTATATTAAGCATCGTACTTACAGCACTAACCAAAGTGACATACAATACTAGAAACGAGACGACGGTAACCCAATTACCGATGATGAAAAGTTTGAATTTCTTCCCATTATTTAGATATCTGTGAATATTTTGAAATGTTAAAGTGAATAAAACGTTTTCTTTACTTTTAAAAACACTGAGAATAAAGTTATTTATGAGCCACGTAGTATACAGACAAACGTTGAAAATTTTTGTGGCTATCTTCAAACCATGTAAATTCGTAGCGAAATACACGGAATGCCGGTAGAGAGTATTAAAAATTAATATTGTAACAAATAATATCGTGGCACACAATGAAACAAAATATGATAAACGGTTGTTTGGTGTTATTTCGTTATTCTTAATGCAATATTTTGGATAACACCGAATACTTTGCATCAAATTCAAAGGCAGCAGCATCGACTGCACATCTTTGTCAATGAAGTTATTCAACATTCCCAAGCGACGATTTTTAAGAATGGAGTTAATTTTTATTTTCATTAGCCTCATTTTAACATTGACGCTTTCTGAATAAGAATGAACCAAACAGTCTAAAAAACATTCGTAGACTTTTTATTCATTAGGGATTGATCTAATCCATAGATAATATTCAGACGCATGTAATCAATTTATTTGCTTTTTCTTTAATAATGATCATCGATCTTGGTGTGGACAAGTTAAAAAATAAGAGAGAAAATAAAATATTAGTAACGATACGCTAAAAATAAAATAGCTACATACCGAAGTTTGTCGTTAATAGAAAATTGGATTGAATTTCTTCATCATCATCATTTCAGCCAAAAGACGTCCACTGCTGAACATAGGCTTCCGGGACCAAGCACCGCCACTTCGACCGATTCTGTGCTTCCCGCATTCAGCGGATTCCTGGATTGCAGGATTGACTTATCATAAACAAACTACTTCAAAACTTTCGAAAAACTTAGATCATAAAGTCTGTAATCGTTACAAGCTTTTTATTAGTTTGCTCCGTTCGTATGTTCCCAGTTACTCCAATTGTCATCCATTTATAAAGCACTTCCTGGCATCCGATTGAACTGAAACTTGACAATACTTATATGTTGGAAATATGTCACATAATGAATTGCAATTATAACATTGAATTTGATGATGTACCCGTTTTAGGTGTAAAAAAGGCATGTGGAAAGTTTCCAAATACTTTTTTTACATCTAAAAAGTTAGCCACATTTCATATTTCCATACTATACTATACTACTCATAGTAATATTGCCAAATTAATCAAAACAGGTAAATATTTGATAACTATTTGCGACGTTGCTAACTTTTAGGATAAACTCTCTTAAGCAGTGAACACGTTTAAAAACTGTGGCGCGTTTCGTATAGTTGTGTGGGGTACCTACAGTGTGTCAATGGATCTGTACTGCAATCGGTTTTTCCATTGCGCAATAACCAATACTACCCATAGTACGCCCACAGTAGTTAAAATATGTCTGTTGATAACGAAAAGTGTCATACTCCGTCATACATAACTACCGATACATTTAAAAAATATGATTCACGGAGCTGGTCTGATGATGGACCAGGCAAGTGGGCATCGGAACTCCTAAATTAAACAAAATAGCACAACCGCGATTGTAGCGATTGGACTCATTGATTATATATTGACAAATACTATTACAGTATGTTGTATCCAGGACCTGATGATGGAGCTGGAAGCTGGCCAAAGGAACTCTTCAATTAAATAAGATAGCGCCATCGTGTTTGGACTCATTCGTTATGTATTGACAACTGTTATTACACTAGGTGGTGTCCAGAGTCTGATGATGGAGCCGGAAGTTGGCCATAGAAACTTCTCAATCAAACAAAATAGCACCATCGTAATTAGACTCATTGGTTATGTATTGACCAGTTCTATTACATTAGGTGGTGTCCTGGGTCTGCTGATGAAAGCGGAAAGCGGCCATGGGGACTCTTCAAACAAAAAGATAGCACCATCGTGTTTGTACTCATTTAATATGTATTGCCAAGTGCTAGTACACAAGGTGGTGTCCAAGGTCTGACAATGGGGCCGCAAGGTCACGGGCATTCCTCGACCAAACAAGATAGCCCTGTTTCGTTTCGGCCATTACGATTTGTTTTGACAAGTAGGTACGTTAATCCAAAGTGTAGTCCAGGATCTGATGATAGAACCCGGACCTCGCCATAGGATATCATCAACTAAACAAGATAGCCTCCTTGGGTTTGGGTTCGTTTGTTTTGTCTTGATAAAAACTATAGCCAAAGGTGCAAGTTAATAATAATAATAATATATCTTTATTTCAGACATACGTCCATACATTTTTAACAAATAATAAGTAGGGTTGTTAGTAGAACACATAAAAATACAAATAAAACAGGGTGTTAGTAATTTTTTAATACAAAATCAAGAGTAATGAAATATTACAGTCTATTTCCTATTTCTGAGTAAGTGAACACTCGCCCAGTATACAGTAAACGGACCATTTATTTTGCACACTAACGTACTGAGGACAGTGTTGGTGCTACCACAGACCCTGCTCATCATCGACGCGGTTCTTTTCCTGATGATAGAGAAGAAATCATCGATGGAAGCTCCCGCAAACATTTCGGAAGCACTGCAGTATCTGGGTTTCTTCAACACTACCCTCAGAGCGTCATTGTACTGGTCGTAGCGTGGTGGTAAGTTCGTAGCGTTGATTTGATCAAATACATCAAATCAACGTATTTAATTCGTAAGTGGCACTACAAAATGACACAAATACGTAGTATTTTATGCATTAGGGATTTATCCTAATCCAAAGGTAATAATATATTATAATATATAATAATTAGGACGCATGTAATAATATTATAAGCTTAATATTTTTTTCAAAAATGATAATCGAGCTTGGTACCCATGGACAGGTGAGGTTTCTTTTACAAATTAAACTACACTTGCCAATTGGACAAATTAATTTCTTTACGCGAATAAATACCATGATAGCTAAATGAAGCTATCTCAGAGTTATTGAAATATTGTAAAGATGCTGAAAACTGAATAGAGATATTGAAAAGATACTGGAAAGATTACCATGCCAGATTGTAAGGGTGTTTTTACTACACTGGTCAAGAAAAAAATTGAGCCTGGTATAGGTGAGTGTGAGTACCCTTACAGAGAGTTAATTGGCCGTCTAATGTTTTTGGCTGTAAATACCAGACCAGATAAAGCCTACATCGTGCGTTACTTGAGTCAATTTAACGTAAATTTCATAAGTCACATTGGAATATTGATAATTGATGTCTATATTATCTGAAAGCGAAAATATAGTGGTATTACATACAGGAAAGAAAAAGGTAATACCACAACTTTGACGGGTTTTTCAGATGCAGACTGGGCAAAACGTCCAACTGCTAGACGATCCTACACTGGGTTCTATTATGAACTTTCAGGCGGCCCTATTTCGTGGGAAGCTAAAAACAGCCCACAGTGGCTTTGTCGTCCGGTGCACGTGAATATATGGCATTGGCTACAACAGAAAAGGATAAGTGCTTCTTATAAAGACTGATATCCCATATAACATATATGTCGCTTAATATAGTTTTGTTTACGATTAGTCAGAGTGCACAAAAAATTGCCATGTATCCGGTTCACCACAATAGGACAAAACATATGGGTAGATGTTTGAAAATGTCCAAGAAAAAGTGAACGATAAAACCGTTGAACTTAGGTAGATGTTTTGACCAAACCTTTGGATCCAATAAAGCATCGCAGTTGTTTGCAAATTATTGTTATAATTATCCTAGTTATCCGTAACGCTTTTCTTTACTGATTTTTTTATGCCTTTGTGTTATGAGTGCAATGCAATTAACTTTTTGAGGGAGCATGTTGTTTAATCATCCGTAATATGTCTGCACACAAAATGTTATGGTTTGTACTCTTTACTCTGTTATTGGCAGATTATTATATATTTTTTTCCTTTAAAAGGGAACTGTTCTGTTCTGTTCTAATAAATAAAATTCAATCCTTCTAACAAGATTATTCTTTAAACGTTTATATAGGCGATGAAACAGCTTCATATCATAATGTTTGTTTCATCAAAATATTTCATGAGTTAGATTAAAACTAAAACGCTTTTTGTTCAATTTAATTTATTAACAAAGTAGTTACATAATTACAGCAACGCAAACTGCAGCAACACAAATGTATTGTTAGCAAGTAACGCTATTATTTTTAACGGCAAAATATCATCAACGTAGAACATCCGACAGGTATACAGTTTGTCGAATCTCGCTCGATGTAGACGTTTCACATTCGTGCATAATATCCTCTTCTCAATATCTGTAATGATTGCAAAGGATGACACTAACTTCTGTATTCACATCAATATTTCAACTCAGCCGGTAAAATACTTAGAACATTTTTTTTGACAACCATTTCTGTCCACATCCTTCCACGCTTTCCGTCAGTTTTGGCTTTTCTAACCAATTCACCAAGTCATCCCGCCAGTAATTTATAGGCCTCCCTTCGGTGACGACTCTGGCTCATCTGTCGACCATCTCATTTCAGTCTAGGCTTCTAAGGCCTGTCGTCAACGACGCTATTCAAAAGTAACATGTTCCAAACTCTCAACTCTACTCATTGGTGATTAGTGAGTCAGCTGAGTTGAAGGGTAGTCCACTACGCAACATCGCCTTTTGGCAATGTATTTTTATGTTCGTTTTAATGTGCGAGTGTGCGTCAAATTTGTGGAGAATAAACACATGTTCTACCATTCTTCCATATTAATAATACAAAAAGTTATACCTGTACAATTTGAATTTAAAACAATTGCGCATGAATCCTGAACACTATTCATAGCTATGTAGAACTTCTCACATTGTATACTGAATGTGATTAGCAATACCAAAGATTTTAGTGCCCAAAAGCTAAACCAGATTGTTTTTAACAAGACCAATTCCTGCGAAAAAAATACTGGAAGTTACCACTACGTTTAAAACCTTTTTCACCCTCCTCAGGGTTTCAAGCAAGTACTCGTATGCACGACGGCACATCAAGCTTTATATTTTCAGTATAAGCCTTTCAATGTACGGAAAGTACATATATTATAATGCGGGGTCAGCTTAAACTGGGTTGTATAGCTTAATGAATTGTCGTATATACTTAAAATTTTACAACCAGTTTTCCGCTCTTGATGTTCACAGCCAAAAGCATCAGAAAGTCTTATGCATGGAAACACACATATAGATCGAAATTAAACCTTAATCAAATTGTCAGCAAATCGTATACTTACACAGCAACGGCCACTTAATATGATAAATTTTAAATCATCGACAAATAAATAAACGTTAACGAGATAGTTGTAAATGAACCGAATAGCTTGAAGAACAGCCTGAAACGCAAAAGGTTAATTTTGTTTTCAATCAATCCACAGTACATTTATAAGCAGACGGCTAATGTTTAACTTACCATTTGTTGAAAAGAAACCTTGAAGATGTCATAGCAGTCCAATATATTAACGTAAGCCTGAAACATTCTGTTACAATAATCCTCTCTGTCCCTATCCTCCATGCTTTCATACTGAAGAGCTTGAATATTCCATAGATCAACTTTATCTTTCAAAAGCTGAATTTGTCTGATAGCATCAACAAAGTCTACGTCAATGCTCAAGAAAGTTAGACAATAAAATATTATTAATACGGGTATATTAAGCTTCGTACCAACAGTACTGACCAAACTGACATACAATATTAGAAACGATACGACGATAACCCAGTTACCGATGATGAAGAGTTTGAATTTCTTTCCATTATTTAGATATCTGTGAATGTTTTGAAATTTTATAGTAAATAATACATTTTCTTTTGTTTTAAAAACGCTGAGGATATAGTTATTTATAAACCACGTTATGTACAGACAAACGTTGAAAATGTTACTGGCTATCTTCAAACCATTAAAACTTGTAGGGGTATACACGGAATATTGGTAGAAAAAATTAAAAATTAATATTGTTATAAATAATATCGTGCCACACAATGAAACGAAATTCGATAAACGGTTGTTTGGAGTTATTAAGTTATTCTTGATGCGATATTTTGGATAAAACCGAATAGTTTGCATCAAATTCAAAGGCAGTAGCATCGACTGCACATCTTTGTCTAAGAACTTATTTAACACTCTCACGTGATGATTTTGAATAATGTAATTTATTTTTATTTTCATTGACTTCATTATAACATTGAACCATCCTAAATACATGAATCAAGAAGTCTAAAAACATTCCTAGACTTCATTCCTAGACTTCATTAGGGGTTGATGTAAGCCATAGATTTAATCATAAGTAATCATATGATTTGCTTTCCATTTCTTTAAAAATTATCTTCTATCTTGCTATGGACAGGTTTATAAATGAGAAAATAAACACTCAAAAACAGGTATCATCACAAACAAAACAACCCCAAAATAGAATAGAATAGGGCAGATTACTCTTTATTATGTACACCATAATTATGGATTTAAGATATCTCTACCTGCATCGCTTAAAATGCTGCTGTGTCTTGCATAGATGTTCGCTCCTGCCCCAATGGCCGTCAGACAGGCATTACACCAGGTTTTATAAATTTATTTGTAAAGGAGTTTTAGCAGATTAATAACTAGCCATAATAGAAAAATGCCTACCTAATGATTTAGCTGATTTTGGTTTTGAAATGTTTGTCATAGTCCAGGGAAGGTTTAAACGGTGAGAAAATTAGGGTAGGGTAGGTAGTGTAGGTAGGTAGATAGGGTTAGGTAGAGTAGGTAGGGTAAGTAGGGTAGGTAGGGTAGATAGGGTAGGTAGGTAGGGTAGGTAGGGTAGATAGGGTAGGTAGGTAGGGTAGATAGGGTAGGTAGGTAGAGTAGGTAGGGTTTAAAGCTACCCGTGCGAAGTCGGGGCGGGTAAAGCTCCTAAAAAATTGGAATGTCTCGAAAGTCACCGTACTATACATATTAATTTTAGGAAAAACAAATCCACCTCATTGGCAGCGTTTAACTTAGTCAAATCGATCCTAAATAACATCAACTCAAAAGTTAAAACTTCAGCTCTGTTTTTAGATCTTAGTAAAGCTTTCGATTATGTAAATCATTCCATTCTCATTGATAAACTGAGTAAAATGGGTATAAGAGGTCCAGCCCTAGAATGGTTCAAATCTTATGTATCAAATAGAACTCAGATCACCAGAATCACAAAATTTGATGACAAAGTAAATAATTATTATCACCGACTTTAACTCTCAGCCCCGACCAAATTACTTCGGAGTTCCACAGGGAAGCATCTTAGGGCCACCACTATTCCTTGTATATGTTAACGATCTCCCTCAAGCTATAGAACAGGATTGTGTTCTGTTTGCTGATGATACAACGGTTATCCTTGATTGTAAAAATGAGGAATCATACGAATCTGATATAAATAACACCTTGAATAAAATTATTACTTGGTTAGATAAAAACGCTCTAAAAGTTAACGTAGAAAAAACTAAAATAATCAATTTCAAAACGCAGAAAAGTAAATATACACACTTTAAAATATCAAGAAGAGATCAAATAGTAGAACAATTACATAAAACAAAATTTCTTGGCATAACACTTGATGAACATTTCACCTGGAAGCAGCATATCGATGAAATATGTATAAAAATCAATAGGTTTGTTTTTGCATTAAAGAAAGTTAAAAATTAGACATCCAGAGAAACTGCTTTAATGGTGTATCACGCCTATGTTTGCTCCGTCATCCGGTATGGTATAATTGTCTGGGGAAACTCTTCCGAAATTTCTAGAGTTATGTTAGCACAAAAAAAATGCATACGAGCAATTTTCAATATGGACTGGACTGATTCCTGCAGGCCAGTGTATAAATCACATAACCTTCTCACAGTTCCTTGCATTTATATATATGAAATCGCTAAGTTTGTTAAAACAAATTATTCACTTTTTGAACTTAATAATAATACAAATAAACGAAAAGTCACACAATATTTATTAAAAATGCCTGTACCTAGGATCGAACTATTCCGACGCAGTTGCGTGTATATGGCGCCACTTATTTATAATTCAATTCCAAATTTTATAACTGATCTTCCTTACAGAAAATTCTGCGTAGTACTAAAAAAATGGCTCATTTCACATAGTTATTATTCAATAGGTGAATTTCTAAAAAAAACTTCTTGTCGGTCCTATCATTTCAGAAATGCATTGTAGACTATACCTACTTAGTATATATTATTAAATCTACGATTGTAGATATAATTTTGATGTTCTTTTTATTTTTATTTTTTTATGTCGTGCTAAATGTATTACCTACTTACATATACTTTTTTATTATTATTATATTTCTGTTGTGTGACTTGAAGATTGATTTACTTTAAATAATTTCAGGTTTAGTAAATATTTTCAACTTGAGTTATAGATAATTGCTTATTTAAATAAGCCTTACTATTAATATTTGCATGCCAAAATATGGCGAAATGTGTCATCGCACAAGAATACTTATTTAACACCTTTGTAACCGCATTTAAAGCAAATAAATGATTTTGACTTTGACTTTGACTTTGAATTGGTACCGCATTTGAAGGTTTCTAAGCTTTACAGAGGTCTGTATTTACTCCTAGGATTCCCCTAACACTATCAAATTACCCCTTCGAATTCAAGAGAGTGCAGTTTCCCATCAAAGTATGCTTCGCAATGACTATAACCAAAGCTCAAGGTCAAACTCTTAAGGTAGCGGGAGTAGACTTAAGGGAAAGCTGCTTCTCCCACGGCCAGTTGTATGTGGCATGATCCAGAGTAAGCGCACAGAGCCTGGTGATTCTAGCACCCGAAAGAAAAACAAAATATATTGTTAACAAAGAAATACTGCGGTAGGTGTAGTATTTCGATTTCGTTGTAAAAAGATAATACACCCGTGTAACTTTCGCTAGATCAAAGCCGAGCTTCGTGTTCATAAAATATATCTTTTTTTTTTTTTCAAGTACGCTACACTACACTATTATAAAGATTGTTATAAGTTATAACAAAATTAATAACGTAAAAAACCAATAAAAATCCTATTAGAACCATTTTCGACTTCTACGCGGACGAAGTCGCGGGCAAAAGCTAGTTCTGTATAAAATTCTTCTAAAATTACTCAACTTTTTGTCCTCGAATCCATTAGTATCGCACACCAATAACTATTTAGCGAAAGTTTGTTTACAATAATGGCGTCGTCGCGCCACACGACCACAGATACATTTTGTTTTGTTTTTTTTTTCGTTAGTTTATTGGTGTTCCCACTAAAATGTTACTAAAACCGGTCAAGTATTAATCGATTAGTCAAATTATACAGCCAGATTATGTTGGCAGTACGAAATAAACGTCAAATACCATCGTCCAATGGCGAGCATGACCTTGACGGACGTTATGCACTAATGTTGTGCATTTGACATATCGGGCGTTTTTTCTTATGCACATATATTATGTTGTATCATGTGAAATTTAAGAAGTATCATCGCTCAAATTTTATTTTAAACAATCAGAGTGACTATTTCAAACATCTGTGCAACAAGATGTAAGCAAATTCAAAAAAATATGAATGTCACGTGATCAACTTTGAACGTTAATATCTCGGAAACGTGACGCTTTACGGGGTTTGGTCCTATTGTGTTTTCCGCCACTGTTGTTTTTGGTCACTGAGGACCACAACCTTAGTCCTATCAAGACCGTGGTCCACAATGACTTTATATTATCCTTTGGTTTACCCCAAAGCTTACTGCTGGGGTCGTTATTTTTTTAAATCATTTAAATGATAATGACTAGTGTTTCAAACTCTTTTTAATACTGGCAAATGGAACGGAATGACATAATAAAAAAATTAAATAAAAAACGAAAGTCCCTTACTGAAATGACGGGTGTCGTTAAGATTAGATAGGTAAATTACTTCGTTATAGTCTACTTCACACATTTGAAGGACCAATAATCGAATTAGGTTTAATATTCCCAATAAGTTTGTACTTCCAAGGTTTTATCTTTTAATTAAATCAATTCGTAACTACGAACTTCTTTGGAGTCTTTACTTTATTCGTGTGCAGAAAGCCCTAACAATGAGTCATCGTGTGGAAGTTTTGTTAAATAACTTCGTTGATAATGATGTGCAGTCTATGCTTCTGCCTTTGAATTTATTGCAAACTATTAAGTTTTGTCCTAAATATCGCATCAAGGGTAACTTTATAACTCGAAACAGCCGTCTATCGAATGTTGTTTCATTGTGTGGCACAATATTATTTATTTTAATTAAAATTTTCGATTTTTTCGACATCGAAGCATACGAACTTATTCCGATGATGTTTATTATCTCCAAAGTCGACGTTTTCTTATATAGTTCGGGATTCTTAATGAACTTTACACTATGTGTTTTATATAGTGAAATAAATATATTGTTCGCTTTAAAATTTCAAGAGGTTCACAGATATCTTAATAATAAACTAAACGTTTTCGCCATCGGCAACTGGCTTATTGTTGTTTCACTTCTAATATTTTACTTGAATAGTGCTATTCTTATTTTTACGATTAACAATCGATCCATTCACACAGTATTTAGTACTATAATTTTATTCGGTTTTGATGCAAACATCGTGTATGCTATCAGACTCATTCAGCTGTTAAAAGTAAAAGTTGATCTATGGAATATTCAAGCTCTTCAATACCAAAGCATGGAGGACAGGGACAGAGATAGTGATTGTAAACGAATGTTTCAAGCTTACGTTAATTTATTGTTCTGCTACGACATTTACAAAGATTCTTTTCAACAAATGGTTAGTAAAGGACAACGCACACGCATAAACACTGCATGGGACCAGACAGCAACACAACTTAAGCACGTAATCGGATGGGTTCAGCACCTCCGAGGCGACGGCGCGGCATCGCAACCTTACGGAAAGCGAGTAAAGGTAGCAACGACCATACATAAACGAGCCGATATGGCACGCCGTAAGCGGGACGTGGGCCCGCCGTAAGGTCGGTGACTGCTGTTTACTGGCTGATCTGAAATCGAGCTCATGCCGTTACGCCCAGAGCGGGAGGAGTCATTTGACGATTTCCAACACTCAAAAAAAAAAAAATGCCGTTACGATGCTAGGAGTGCGTTGCAGTAAGGAGTTTCAGTTCAAGAATCTTGAACAACTCAAGCTGAGGCGATGATGATCCATTGTAGTGCTTATGTGATTGCGTTTACTGAACAAATTCTGTTTGCTTTCAATACTGATGTGACTTAATTCATAAAATTATACTTAAACTGATTCAATTTTTTTCCAGATTGTGTTTCAAACTATTGCATTCCTATATCGCTATCTTGTCAAGATTCAGATCTTTATTTATGTGTTGAAACTGAATACATTGAAGAGTCGATTTTATGTGAGTACTAAATTGATTTTTTTAACACAAAAGTAGGAGAATTCTGGGCATAATACTAATTCCCATTTATACTAACAAACACTACGCGACACGTAAATGGATGCCTAAATAAAACAACGCTCGGCTTGGTGTCGAATGTTGAAAATGGAAACTACTACTATTCTATACGACTAATTACTACTCGTATAGTTAGCTAAGGAAAGTCTAAGTACCCTATATAGATTTCATCCTAAGAACCGTTTCAAGAATTAGGTTGCTTTGAATATTTGAGAAAAACGAAGAAACTGTAAAAATGTTTTGTATTCTTGCAGGCATACATGCTGGCGCTCTCGGTTACCATTTGGCTAATTAAATCTTTGGCATTGCAAATAGCATTAGGCCTGCACTGTGAGAAGTTCTACATAGCTTTGCATAACGTGCAAGATTCATGTGCAGTTATTTTGAATTCGAATTGTACAGGTAAGATATTAATAAAACACGAAATATCATTTATTATTGTATTTTATATAATCAGTCATGTAAAAACTTGTGTATCGTTTTATATTCAACAAAAAAAATTGAGGTGGGAGATCAAATAATAGATAGAAGGCTCATAAGGAATGACATCAATAAAAATACAGTGAATGATAAGGTAACGCCTGACTGGGAAGAATGTAAGGCCACGTTTATTACATACACACTTACATTACATATCCACGAGGAGCTCGTGGCTAAGTAATAACATTGGCCGATCTATCGGGCTAAGCTAAGCTTGGAGGGGTTGGTCCATGGATGGGTGATCATCTTTACATACCGCGAATCCTCCGTGCCTCGGAAAAGCACGTTAAGCCTTTGGTCCCGGCTGTCATTCGTAGATCCTTGACAGTTGTTACGGGTCGTCAGAAGCCCGAAAGTCTGAAAACCAGTTTTACTAAGAGGTATCGTATTACCCAGTTACTGGATTGTGGAGGTCAGATAGGCAGTCGCTCCATGTAAAATACTGATATTCAGCTGCATCCGGTTAGACTGGAAGCCGACCCCAAAATAGTTAGGAAACGGCTAGGCAGATTGATTGATCTTTTACTCGAAGAAAAACGTCTGAACGTCTGAAAAGTGAAAAATTACTATGTAAGTCATTCCAATGACGTTGGATTTCGACATTCGGCATCTTTCATTTGCGCTCAGAATAATTGAAAAATTAGCAGGTGAAAGAAAGTTATTTTTTATATATTATTTTCGGTTTTTATTTCATTCCATTTACACACGAAACAAAAATGAACGTTCACTCGAGTGACGCGTCTGATAGCATAGAAACAGAATGCAGAATGTTATTAGCAGTGTCATTATTGATGAATGATGGCTAGAACCTTGCAAGTACAAAGTTACTTTCTCAAATCAAAGTTAATCTTAGACACCACTGACTCAGTATGAGGTCAACAACGCAAGGATTTCACATCAGTTTAACTAGATATTTTTTTCACCTTGGCATCTAAAACCTGTGATTTTTTTATTATCAGAAGTTAGCCTTATCTGATTCCTGTTTTCAAATATTACAGATATCGAGAAGAGGTTTTGTAAGAACGTTAAACGCCTGTATCGAGCGCGATTCGACAAGCTGGATGCCTGTCGGATATTCTACGTTGATGCTACTTTACCGCTCAGATTGATAGCGTTACTTGCCAGCTATACTTTTGTGTTGCTGCAGTTTGCGTTTCTGTAAAATTACTACGAATAAATTAAATCCAATAGAGTGCGTTTTGACGAAGATTTGGGCGGGTCGCACCGCACTGCAAAAATAATTCTACGTATATCACTTTTGTACATCCTAGCTATCCTAACTATATAACCTTACTTTATAATATTATAAATGTGAAAGTGAGTTTG
Organism: Agrochola macilenta; assembly: GCA_916701695.1. Taxonomy (NCBI): domain Eukaryota; kingdom Metazoa; phylum Arthropoda; class Insecta; order Lepidoptera; family Noctuidae; genus Agrochola; species Agrochola macilenta. The sequence continues at coordinate 2,682,613 of OU753572.1, read as the reverse complement.
TTTGTTTGTTACGCTTTCACGTAAAACGGATGAACAGATTTGGATGAAATTTGGCACATGAGTAGACAATGACCTGGATTAGAAAGAAAGAAAATACATTTATTTAGCACAGACTAAAGCACACAATATAATATAATACAAAGCAGATAAAAATACTTAAAAAAAACAAATTGTAAAGAGCGATGTAAGCAGAAATTTGATGGGGAGTGTGCCTCAGGGCTGCGCCAAAAAGGCCCACACACATACATACATTAGCACATAGAATACTTTTATCCCAATATTCCCACGGGATCGAGCCTTATGCAGGTGAAACCGCGGGGCGCAGCTAGTTTTGTATAAACAATCGCACGTGCAACAGGTAAGCAACATTGGGTTTATTTTGTACTGAAAGACGCTGCGCTGCAGCACGATCAATCAATCAATCAAATCATTATTAATTATTCGCAGCAATTATTGCGGGTAATTTAGATACGGTTATAGTGTCGCTCCGGTTTCTCCAACATAGTCTTTTAAGCTGTGTGTTATAGCCCAGTCAATATCGACACAAAACACAGGTAAACGTCGCAAACGAGCATTTTTTTTTTTTTTTTGAGCTTGTGAAATTTTCAAATAACTTCTCCCGCTCTGGCCGGAGCAGGAGGTCGTGTCAAACTCTTACTGTCTAAAACCCACCCGTATTCCTTTCGTTGCCTGTATGCCGGGGGCGGCGATATCCCTTTCGGACAAACTCGCAACCCTAGCAGGCATTGGCCTTAACGGACCCCGTCAGTTGGTGCTGACATCTCTTTGAGGCGCGCGAGCTACCCATCGCTCACCGTCCGCAAGCCCGCGTCTACGGTGGCCGGAAGTCGGCTTGCGACTCCTGACGGCCGGGGCGTCTCCTGCGACGACTAAGGGCGCGAGGGCGCGAATCTTGCCTCTCCCTCACGCGTTCCGCCTCCTCCTTCGCGAGCATTACTGCTTTGCAGAAGGAAGTGACGGCCTCCCATGCACTCTCGCTCCGAACCATGGCCTGAACCAGGGCCGGACGCCAGAGATCACCGCCGCCGATCGCCTCTGTGAGAACACGGCGGTGCTCCGCCTAAGCCGGGTAGACCTCCACCGTGTCCTCCGGGCGATCCACACAGTGGTGACACCCGGGCGTTTCCTCCCGCCTTATGCGGAACAGGAACCTCCCGAAACAACCGTGTCCGGTGAGGACCTGCCTAAGGCGGAAGGTGAGGACGCCGTGGCGCCTCTCTAGCCACTCCTCAAAGAGGGCACTTATCGCCACAATCGTGGCGTGCCCAATTCTCAGGGGCCCTAACGAAATAATTATTTAAAAAAAGTTACATGCGCGTTTGCAAAGTTTGATGTTGTTATTGAACTACGAGTATAATGAACTACCAAATATAATGCTCTGCTGCTCTCCATCAGATCTATGACCACTGTCTACCAGCTGCAGTACGCACGGGCGTTCAACAACCACATTGGAACGCTTGGACAACTAGTCGATCAGTTTAAGCTGCAGTCCCACCACACTAGACAGCAGGCCGAAATGGACAAGGAATTTCAAGAGGGAGTCACAAAACAGTTAAAAACATTCACAAGGAGTGTGGTAGACCTTACAGAAAAATTGTATTAAAAATATTGGAACTATCAAGGCCTCAAAGATCCAAACTCATGACTCCCGTGACCCCACCCACCGCCGACTCCATGAGTTCCCCACGGGTAGACATCCCAGGCAAGGCCGAATTAATTCCTGCCACAGTATGCGTCCCGGGCCACCCCCTTTGCAGGAATAGGGCGCCTAAACATCTCCACGGCTGCAATGATGAGCATCCTTAATTAAGATCAAAATTTAGTATTATCCAGATTAACAACTCATCCCTCCTTCATCACTGAATTTAATCGCATTACGGAGGCCAGTAAAGATAAAAACACTTCAAAACATGCTAGGAGACGACCCCTGCGAGAGACGACCAATGAAGTCCTCTAGACCTCCCATGAACAACCAATCCCATAGAACCCCAACATTAAATCCTCCCACCCTCTTACAAACCGCTATAACCTCTTTTTAAAACATCATGTGACATTCATCCATTGAGATGACATTCTATATTGACTGGCCTATTTTAATGATATTATGAAAACAAGCTTCAGCCTAAAACTGTATCATAAACGACGGTTTCCTTGCTATTTTAATACTACTATCCATTGTAACCCTATTTAGCATGCGACGTTTATTGTAATCAAATATTATAATCTTTTTTTTTTTTACATGGTAGGTACTTAAACGTTACTGATGAAATGCGGGTATACCCCTGCCTACACCTTCGGTAATTATAGGCTTGATATTGTAGAATCTATTAATCATTAATACCTGTCAATTCCAAGGGCTATAATCAAATCAAACTGGTAGGAAACTTTGATATGATTGATTACACTGTCTCATTCACAAAACAAACAGTAATTTAATAATCTTTAGAACAAAACTAGCTTTAAATAATAAATGAGATCTATTTAGTATGAATTTGAACTCCTTTATTCATTTGGGTTCAGGAAGCCTTGATAATATGAAGACACTAAAAAGAAAAATATTTTACAATTTTAAGAGTCAGCGTATGGAATTTTCATTTAATAACTTTGTTGACTAAGATATGCAGTCGATGCTTCGATCTTTGAATCGTTGCAAACTATTCAATTTTGTCCAAAATATTGCATGAGAGATAATTTTATAAATCCAAACACCCCTCTATCGAATTTTGTATCGTTATGTGGCACGATTTTCTTTATATTGAATTTAATATATGGCTTTGCCACCATTTATATCAACGGAGCCGCAAGGAATAATAATATGATATGATCACGGTTATTATCATCAACATTGACGTTGCTATTTTTATTATGGGATGCTTAATGAATTTTAGTCACAATATATCTCGTATCTTTGAAATTTTTTCTTTCGCTTTAAAATTTCAAGACATTCACCTTACAAATGAAAAAAACTCAAACTCTTCATCATCGGTAACTGGTTTGCTGTCATGTCGTTTTTATTATTGTGTATTGTTCGCTTTTAAATTTCAAGACATTCACCTTACAAATGAAAAAAACTCAAACTATTCATCATCGGAAACTGGTTTGCTGTCATGTCGTTTTTAGTATTGTGTATCGGTGCGGTCAGTGTTTTTGCACCATGCTACAATCTTACGTTCATTCAATATATTTAGTGGTATAATTATTGTAAGTTTCGATTCTAACATCGTTTATGCTATCAGACTCATTCAGCTGCTATAAAATAAAGTTGATCTATGGAATGTACAAGCTCTTCAATACCAAAGCATGGAGAGTAGGGACAAAGAAGATTATTGTAACAGAATGTTTCAGGCTTACGTTAATATATTAGACTGCTACGACATCTACATGGATTCTTTTCAACTAATGGTAAGTAAGAACAAGTATTATATAATTGCATAGGACATGTGTGAGTACTATGTTCCCAACAAGCTACCATTATCTGGGTATGTGTTCCATTGACTTGAATGTGCCAGACGGCTAAGAGTATAACAGCTAAATAAAAAAAATACAGCAGTTCCAAATGATTAATTATTAGGTACCGCTGATGCCTAAACTTAATTGTCATATCAACGACCGTTCTAACCTCAATTTGCGTAGTGGCAGGATTATCACTTTTGCGAATGGCAGCCGTACCATTCGTAAAGGTGATAATCCTGCAGCCACCATGTATACAATAACAAACTCACTCTTAACTTGTCTAAAGGGGATTGTAGATTTTTTTAAGGAGCCTGGCGTACCTACTGTCTGCCATTTTGTTTTTTTTTAAATGACAGCCACGCATTAAACCTATACGAATCGATAGCTGACATCCCTGTGGTAAACCAGAGGAATTGATAATGACTAGTGTTTCAATCACTTCAAATGCCTAATACATAACTGGCAAATGGAACGAAAATACATGATTCCAACAAAAAAAAATGAGGTTTTAAACTGAAAGTCACTTACGGCTACAGAAATGACGGGTTTCGATATGATTAGATAGATAATTTCCTTCGATATAGCCTACTTCATATGTACATTTGAAGGACCAATAATTGAATTAAGTTTAGTGTTCCCAAGAAGTTAGTACCTCCAAGGTTTTACCTTTAATTAAATCAATTCGTAACTACGAATTTCTTTGGACTCTTTACTTCATTCGTGTTCAGAAAGCCCTAATAATGAGTCATCGTGTGGAAATTTTGTTAAATAACTACGTTGATAAAGATGTGCAGTCTATGCTTCTGCCTTTGAATTTATTGCAAGCAATTAGCTTTTGTCCTAAATATCGCATTAAGGATAACTTTATAACTCGAAACAGCCGTCTATCGAATTTTGTGTCATTGTGTGGCACGATATTATTTATTTCAATCAAATTTTACGAATTTTTTCAACTCAAAGTACACGATTTTATTCCGATGACGTTTATGATCTCCAAAATCAACGTTTTCTTATATATCATGGGATTCTTAATGAATTTTGTACTATGCGTTTTGTATAGTGAAAACAATATTTTATTCGCTTTAAAATTTCAAGAAGTTCACAGATATCTTAACAATAAACTTAAAGTCTTCGCCATCGGCAACTGGTTTATTTTTGTTTTCCTTCTCATATTTTACTTGAGTACTGCTATTCTTATTTTTACGATTACCAATCAATCCATTCTCGCAGTATTTAGTAATATGATTATATTGAGTTTTGATGCAATCGTCGTGTATGCCATCAGATTAATTCAGCTGTTAAAACTAAAAGTTGATCTATGGAATATTCAAGCTCTTCAATACCAAAGCATGGAGGACAGGGACAGAGATAGTGATTGTAAAAGATTGTTTCAGGCTTACGTTAACTTATTGTTCTGCTACGACATTTACAAAGGTTGTTTTCAACAAATGGTTAGTAAAGGACAACACACACGGATAAACAATGCACGGGACCGGGCAATAACCCAACGTAAGCACGTATCCGGATCGGCTCAGCATCTACGAGGTGACGACTGACGCGACGTTGCCCCGGGGTTACTTAAGCGAGTAAAGGTAGCAACGACCATAAGTAAACGAGCCGATACCGATGGTTCGCTGTAAGCCCCCGTTGCGCGTCATCGAGCCGCCGTAAGGCTGGTGACTGCTGTTTGCTAGCTGATCTGGAATCGAGCCCATGCCGTTACGATGCTAAAGTCCGTTGCAGTATGGAGTTTAATTTCAAGAATCCTGAACAACTCGACCAAACGTGTTGCTGATCCAGTGTATTGCTTATTAGTGTGCGTTTACTGAAATAATGCTGTTCGCTTTCAATACTGATGTGACTTAATTGATAAAATTATACTTAAACTGATTCCTATTACAATTTTTTCTAGATTGTGTTCCGAACTATTTTGTTCCTATATCGTTTTCTTGTCAAGATTCAGATTTTTATTTACGTTTTCAAACTGAATACATTGAAGAGTCGCCATGATGTGAGTAATACTAATTTCCGTTTCCACTAACACTACGCGACACAAATGAATGCGCATAAAAGAGCACTATTGAATTATCAACGTTCGGTTTAGTGCCGAAAGTTGAAAATCTAAACATTTGCTTAGCAAAGTAAAGTCTAAGTACGCTTAATACATTTCAGCCTAAGAACCATTTTAAGAAATGAGATTTGGATGTTTGAGTAAAACGACGAAACTGTAAAAATGTTCTGTATTTTTGCAGGCATACATACTGGTGCTCTGGGTTACCTTGTGGCTACTTAAATCTTTGGCATTGCAAATAGCATTAGGCCTGCACTGTGAGAAGTTCTACATAGCTTTGCATAACGTGCAAGATTCATGTGCAGTTATTTTGAATTTAAATTGTACAGGTAAGATATTAATGAAACAAAATATTTTTTGTTTTTATATTTTTACATGTTATACAGGGTGTCAGGGACATCGACACGAAAACTGACACCATGGATTCAGTAAATGATTCTGAACCCCCTCCGTTAAAATATATCGTCGGTTATTTTAAAAAAGCTTTGTTCAAAGGCATACTATTATATCAACGACTACTTAAATGATAAGAATACTCGTAGTTGGTCGCTGTGAACTAACTCAAGACAATGTTTATGTTCTTTCTCCAGCTTACCTACTGACAAGTTGTATGAGTTAATTAATATAATTGTTTATTTTATTTGACTTTCTATGTCAAGTTATTTAAATTTTATTTTAATTTATTGTTGACATAATCTACTCATCACAATGTTTTTTTTTATGAGTTGTATTGCAATATGTGGTTAGCTAGTGACCTCGACAATTGATCATATTATTTATTGTTATTAGTAATTGAACAAAACTGTTTGTTTATTTATTTATTTTACCTCGATGGTCCCAGTTTATCATTTATAATTTCCAGTTACAATTATATGTACGTAAGTGGGCACGCCCTTTATGCCTGGATGCTTTTATTTAGATATTAAGTTCTGTTTACGTTTAGTTTTTTATTTCTGCCTGAGTATAGTTCTCGATGATTTTGTCTGGTATATTGGCGTGTGCTAGCTAACATATGGCTAATAATTTAAATTATGTTTTGTGTTGCGTGATGTAAATTATTTTGAATACTATATAGTATTATTTGAATACTAATAGTATATAATATAGAATCTTTTTTTTTTGTTCTTCTAACTGAACAGACAGCTGTGCTGCTGGGGAGTTTGTTGCGCCACTTCTTCTTCCCAGCTAATGCACTAGGAAGTGGTGAAGGGTAGGTGTTTTGGGGGACTGTCCTATGTAATTTTGACGTTCGAAAAGTGCTGATTATCAGCCTAGTTTGAATAAATGACTTTTGCTTTTTTTTTTAATTTTGAAACATCAGCTGTTTCCTAGAAAAGTGCAACACCTATGCGGTCAAAATGTATGGAACAGCTGATATTTTTTTAAATAACCGACGAAAAATTTCAACGCAGGAGGGTTCAGAATCATGTACTGAATCCATGGTATCAGCTTTCGGTTCGATGTCCCTGACAGCCTATAAAGGGTGACTGGTAATTAGTGACCAATACTTAAACACATATGTAATTAGTAATTTTACTATGGGTCCAAACCTGAAATCGAGAAAAATAAATCTGGTGTTCCCTACATTTATGTTCAGTTCCTCTCAACAATCAAGCTCCCGTAGGGTGCAAAAAAAGTGCCGGGGGGTCATCTGTACGTCACTTCTGGGTGGTCCCGTAACCCAATACCACTTGAGATTAAAATGACGATAACTCTAAAGTTTTGTATGGGAGCTGTATAAAGAACTTATGTTGTTGGAATCGTTATGAAATAAGCTAACACATTAAAAATGAATAAGTACAGTTGTGCCTCTTAATATATTGACAATTTTAATGTAAATGCGTGGGGAGGAGGTTTTTTAAATTTAACGTAATTTAAAATATATATTTTTTTAATTTAAAAATTAAATCTTTTTTTAAATCTTTTTAACATAAAGATATACTATTTTACCATAATCAATAAAAAAAAACATACCTCCCCATAATTTTTTTTCAAACCACCGGCAATAATATAATAAACAAACTTATGACGTCATCCGGTCAACCCGATAACGTGAACAAAGGATCGTTTATAAATACCTGTTTTGAACCGAGGAGACTCAAACAAAGAAGCTTTATCGTAGCTTATCTATTGTTTAGGCCACATGCTAACGCAGACAGAGCTTTACTGTTGTTTATTTTATTTTTTTATCACTTTTCACATCACGGCACTTGAATCACAACGGCAACACGACCCGCCACAAACATTGGATCACACGAAATTTCTCATTGCACTTTATTCGAATCTAAATGTACATTCTACTGTGAGATGATACTCGTATTTACTAATGGAAAAACACAACACAAAGGCTTATTGCTTAACAAAAACATTTACAAAATCAACAATATCTAAATGTAAACATTCGCGTCCGCCATGTTTGTCAGCGGAATCGGCACTGGCTGCAAATAAATAAACATTCCGATACGAAACTATTGTCAGATGTTTGACATGTGAGATTATATGACATCCTTGTCTAGTTCTCTATACTTTAGTACAACTTTCAGCATGACTTTTATTTAGTTTTATTTAATAATCTGTAGCAATAGTCGTCAAAACGTGAGAGGTCAAAAACAGACACCGTGACAGATGGGGCTCATTTGGCGGCCATTTTGTTAGGGTCAAAAACAGACCTCTTGACAGTCGAAAGGACAACTCGTCAAAATGTAGGGAACAGCAGATTTATTTTTTGCGATTTCAGGTTTGGTCTCATAGTAAAAGTTGTTCATAATGATGAGTAAAGTCAGGTGTTTAAGTATTGGTCACTAATTACCAGTCACCCTATATAATTTATACGCGAAAAAAATCTACTGTTCCCTACAGCAGATCATTTTGTCGCGATTTCAGGTTTGGTCCCATAGTAAAAGTTGTTCATAATAATAAGTAAAGTCAGGAGTTTAAGTATTGGTCACTAATTACCAGTCACCGTATAGAATCATTCGTGTAAGTTGTTTTATTGTTCAATAAACATTTGGCGGGTCCCGTCCAAAGAATAGATGGAAGGCTCGTATGGAATGACATGAATAAAAAATACACTGAATGTTTATAAGGTTACGCCTGACTGGAAATAATGTAAAGCCACGTTCACACCAAAAGTAAAGTCGGCCGCCGACTGTGATAATGTATGAAAAACAATGGACAGTCAGTCAGACGCCGACGTTGTTATTTTACACATTTTGAATTTAAAGCTCACAGTCGACAACATACACTCGAGTGACGCGTCTGATGTCAATCAGCTCATAGCAACGAAACAGAATGAATAAGAAGTACCTAAGTAGTATCTACCATTTATACAGTTTAATTACTTGCAGGGTAATTATTGATGAATGATAAACCTTGCAAGTAAAACGTTACGTTCTCAAATCAAAGTTAATCTTAGACACCACTGGCTCACAGTTCACATCAGTTTAACTAAATATATTATAATAGACTGCTTCATGCCTAGGTGAAGCAAAGTCTATTATAATATATTACCCTAACCTAACCTATGATTTTTTTATGAGCAGAAATAAGTCATATCTGATTCCCGTTTTCAAACATTGCAGATATCGAGAAGAGGTTATGGAAGAATATTAAACGCCTGCATCGAGCGCGATTCGACAAGCTGAACGCCTGTGGGTTATTCTACGTTGATGCTACTTTAACGCTCAGAATGATAGTGTTACTTGCTAACTATACTTTTGTGTTGCTACAGTTTGCGTTTCTGTAATAGTACTAGGAATAATTGAAATCAACTAGAGTGCGATTTGACGAAGATTTGGGCGGGTCGCACCGCACTTCACAAGTCATCGTACTTAGATCACTTTTGTCGATTTCGTATAAACCATCGCACACAACAGGCAGGCAACGCCGGGCTTTTTTATACGGAAATGCGCTGCGCTGCGGCTTTTGCACGATGCGGCTATAGTGGGGCTCCAGCATCTCCAATATATGTAGTCTTTTACGCTGCAAGAGTTTAATGCTAATATGAAAAAAAAACCTAAAATCATATCATAAACGACGGTTTCGTTGGTATTTTATTTAATACTCCTTTCCAATGTAACTCTGTTTAGCATGCGACGTTTGTCAAAATCAAATATTATAATATTTTTTTCTTTTTTAGGGTTCCGTACCACCAAAGGAAAAACGGAACCCTTATAGGATCACTCGTGTGTCTGTCTGTTCGTCTGTCACAGCCAATTTGCTCCGAATCTAATCTCTCTTTTGGGGAGCAAATAAGAAAAAAGAAATTGCAATTTGTACCGTGTGACATAACAAATGAAAGGGCTCACACTGCTCTCGACGCTTGACGTGTTCACACGTCGGGTCCGGGTTCGCAACAAGTCAATAGCCATCCTGAGGATGCCTCGTTGAGAGGTGAAACACGTGTCAATTTCTTACAGGGTTCTTTATGACTCCTTAAGAACGGTTAAGCGGATTAGGTTACTAAATATACGTCGTCTATTGTATTTTATAATGGATTTCCGCAAAGTCACGCCTGAATCAATTAATTAACTAAATGAAAGGGCTTGTTGCGTAGATCTCGAATATCTTTTTTTATAATTTAAAATAAATAGTTTTAAAGGTATTTAAGAAAATAGATGAAAATTTACCATTTCCCCCCCTCCCTTATCTCCGAAACTAAGCCAAGTCAGCGGCCATGGGCGGCTTTAAAGCTTTGACACCAGGTTAGTCACTAACCATACGAAAAGAAGAAGGTCTCCGAACCTACTGAGCCTTAAATGATGAAAAAAAATACAGAGAATGGTCCTTTACTCATAGATTACGGGAAAACTTATAATAAGTCTGTGGTCTTAAAATGGTAAATTTCTCAATATTTTGCGTACCAACTTAAATTTGCATTTAGAATTTATGGGAGAGCATGTTTTTCAACTACCTACATACGTTTTTTTTGGGGTAAATTCATCCCAATTACCAATTACTTTATTGTGCGTAGTCCGACACGCAATTGGCCGGGTTTTTCAAAATGGCGGCCACGCCTGAAGCCTATATAGCGACAGCTGCGGTAAACCAAAGGAAATGATTATGATTAGTATTTCAAATGTCTAATACTTAACTGGCAAATCTAACGGAATTACAAAATTCATCCCAACTACGAAACTCTTCATTGTGCATGGTCCGACACGCACTAGGTCAGTTTTTTACATAGTACTTAAACATTACTGGTGAAATGTGGGTACATCTAGGCGTGATATTGTAGAATCATTTAATCATTAATACCTGTCAATTGCAAGGGCTACAATCAAATCAAACTGGTAGGTAACTTTTATTATGATTGATTACACTGTCTCATCCACAAAACAAACAGTACCTAATGTAATTAGGTTTATTAGACGTTTGTTTAGTCACTTTAATAAGGTCTCTGTATTAGTACCATGTAGATGTAATCTTTAAAAAAAACGAGTAAATGAGATATACGTATGAATTTGGACTACTTTATTCATTTCGGTTCCGGAAGCCTTAATAATATGAAGACACTAAAAAGAAAAATATTTTACAATTCTAAAAGTCATCGCGTGGAAGTTTTGACAAATTAAATCAAATCAAATCATTTTTATTTGCATTAAAACATGGTATTACAGATGTTACTCAATACCTTTGTTGAAAAAGATGTGCAGTTCATGCTTCGACCTTTGAATCTATTGCAAATTAATATATGGCCTTTCCACCGTAACTTATGTCAATGGCGCCGCAAGAAATAGTATCAGTACAGGAAAATAATGACAGTATCTTTGGCGTAAGTTACGAGTTTCGCTTATTCCAATTCAAAAATCTATTGAGAAATGTGGGCTCCAAATTTTCCCTGAGGCATGCCAATGCTGATTTCACTAAATTAACTCTTTGACTCTTAGCCCTGTATTATGGTCCCATCTTTGAGGAGTGGATAGAGAGGCGCCACGGCGTCCCCACCTTCCGCCACCATTGTGTGGATCGCCCGGAGGACACGGTGGAGCATACGGTGAAGGTCTGCCCGGCTTGGGCGGAGCACCGCCGTGTCCTCACGGAGGTGATCGGCGGCGGCGATCTCTCGCGTCCGGCCCTGGTTCAGGCCATGGTCCGAAGTGAGAGTGCATGGGAGGCCGTCACTTCCTTCTGCGAAGCAGTAATGCTCGCGAAGGAGAAGGCGGAGCGCGCGAGGGAGAGGCAAGATTCGCGCCCTCGCGCTCCTAATCACCGCAGGAGACGCCCCGGTAGTCGGGAGGCGCGAGCCGACTTCCGGCCACCGTAGGCGCGGGCTTGCGGACGGTGAGCAATGGGTAGCTCGCCGTCCGATTAGGACTAGGCCCAGGTCGACGGCGCGTTGTGTTCCACGCGCGCCTCAAAGAGATGTCAGTACCAACTGACGGGGTCCGTAAGGGCCAATGCCTGCCAGGGTTGCGAGTTTGTCCGAAAGGGATATCGCGGCCCCGGCACACAGGCAACGGAAGGAACACGGGTGGGTTTTAGTCAGTAAAAGTCTGACACACCCTCCCGCTCCGCTCAGAGCGGGAGAAGTTATTTGATAATTTCCCACCCTCAAAAAAAAAAGTCTTGTATTATGGTGACGATGAATAGAAGTTAAACTACGACCAGATTTAACCCAAGTATTCCTACTACGTTTCATTTTCTTTTTTGGAGGCTGAGAATCAGCACTTTTCGAACGTCAAAATTACATAAGACAGTCCCCCAAAAAGCCCACCCTTCACCACTTCCTAGTGCATTAGCTGGGAAGAAAAAGTGGCGCAACAAACTCCCCAGCAGCACAGCTGTCTGTTCAGTTAGAAGAACAAAAAAAAAGATTCTATATAATAGTATTCAAAATAATTTACATTACGCAACACAAAACATAATTCAAATTATTAGCCATATGTTAGCTAGCACACGCCAATATACCAAACAAAATCATCGAGAACTCAACCAATCAATCATCGATACTCAAAAAAAAAACTAAACGTAAACAGAATTTAATATCTAAATAAAAAAGCCTACAGGCATAAAGGGCGTGCCCGCTTACATATAGTTGTAACTGGAAGTTATAAATGATAAACTAGGACCATCGATGTAAAATAAATAAACAAAGAGTTAATTACTAATAACAGTAAATAATATGATCAATTGTCGAGGTCACTAGCTAACCACATATTGCAACACAACTCATAAAAAAAACAGTGTGATGAGTAGATTTTGTTAACAATAAATTAAAGTTAAGTTAAAATAACTTGACTTAAAAAGTCAAATAAAATAAACAATTATATTAACTCATATAACTTGTCAGTACGTAAGCTGGAGAAAAAACATAAACATTGTCTTGAGTTAATCACAGCGACCAACTATTCTTATCATTTAAGTTGTCGTTGATATAGTTGTCGTTGGTATGCCTTTGAACAAAGATTGGATTTTACTTTCGTTTTAAACGCATTAAAAGGCAAATCTAGCAAAGAAGAGGGTAGCTTGTTATAAAAGGTTATACCAAGCCCAACAAATGAGTTATGAACCTTATGAAGCCGGTGAAAGGGAGCTCGTAGATTGTCCTTATTTCTAGTGTTAACATTGCCACTAGATGCCACCGTGAGGATACCAATATCTTTGAAAAAATCTATCAGAGAAACTCTGGCACCAAGCTGGTAAATAGCTCGAACAGCTCGTTTTTGAAGAACAAATATATTTTGAATGTCAGCAGCTTTGCCCCACAGCAGAAGACCGTAGGACATAACGCTATGAAAATAACTAAAATAGACTAACCGAGCTGTATCGACGTCAGTGTATTGTCTTACTTTCCTAACGGCGTAGGCGGCTGAATTGAGCCTTCCCGCTAGGCTCGATATATGTGGGCCCCACTGAAGTTTGGCATCTACTGTTATGCCCAGAAAAACCGCCGAGTTTACAGATTCAAGCACCTCTTTATCTAAGACGATGTTGGGACCTAGATTTCTAACATTTGGTAGGGCAAACTTTACACATTTCGTTTTCTTAGTATTTAGAATTAGGTTATTTGTCGTAAACCAATCCTTAACCATTGAGAGTGCACTGTTTACATCGTCAAAATCTTGTCTATTCCTGTCTACTTTAAAAATAAGAGAGGTATCATTTGCAAACAGTAAAACTTCACAGATACCCTTTAAATAGAATGGTAATTCATTGATATACACTAAGAACAAGAATGGACCCAGTATTGAGCCTTGAGGTACACCTAACTGAACTGGTAGCCCAGAAGATTTCACACCATCAACATCTACACATTGGGACCTATTATGTAAATATATAAATTTAAAACGTTGAGAGCTTCGTTTTGCACACCGTAATGACGCAGTTTACGCAAAAGCGTGTCATGGTGCACGCAATCAAAGGCTTTGGAGAGATCACAGAAAACCCCAATAGCATTTTGCGAGTTCTCCCATGCGTTAAATATGTGTTTCAGCAAAGCAACACCCGCATCTGTAGTCGAAGGAACTTTTGTAAAGCCATATTGTTCATTATGAAGGAGGCTATTTAAATTAAAATGTCTAAGCAACTGCTTGAGTATTAACTTTTCAAATATTTTGCTAAATGCTGGTAAGATAGAAATAGGCCTGAACTGTGTCAAACGCTGTGCAGAAATCATTTGTACAAGATTCATGACACATTCGTGTTATTTATACACGTTTTTATAATGACACGAATAAAATAGTCTCAAACTCAAACTCAAAGCATTTATTTCAAATAAATCAATTACAGGCACTTTTGAATTGTCAAGGGGTCGGTCAGTCCGAAATATGAAGCTAGTTGCCCATTCCAACGCGTAGTAGGTTCCTATGGAGAAGAACGGGCAAGAAACTTCACGGACACTCATTTAAATCAGAATATTGTTATAAAATATTGGTTACATCATTCATGTTGTAATTATACTCGTACATGTGAGAACAATGTAGAGAGACGTGCACGTTAAAAGCGTCCGTAATAAAGCAAAAATAATTCAAAAATTTAAATAAATTCAAAATAAGCCTTGGCAGCTAAGAGATGACCAGTCCCCACTGACGGCGCCCGTTCACGAACATGACGCATGGATCAGCACCATTTAGCTCAACCATTTTGAAGGGAACTTAATGATCCAACACACACGCCACCACCAGCGAGACATTTGAGTGAGCATGACATACTCTCAGCCGCAAGGGCACATTCAAGTCAATGAAAGACGTACCCAGTAAATGGTAGCTTTAAAGTACATAGTGCTCACACATGTGCTATACAATTATATAATACTATGAAATTGAATTTATACAATCTAAAGATAGTCCTACAATCTTCAGTAGCGCTAATAATATTTTCGAATGCCAATCAATTAGTTTATGCGCCTTGTGGAGCTGTGTGTGTGTCAACGATGTAATCCCCCAACTTATAATATGCTTGGCAGCATAGTGTGCATTTTATACAAGATTTAAAATTCCAGTGCTGTTCAAAACGCGAAGTTGGTTGTATCTAACAACCTCTGCAATAACAACAGGTATAGAGAAGCGGATATGCGAGAACATAAACCGCCTGCAAAGTGCGAGCTAAGTAAGGATAGATGCCTATCAGATATTCTACGTTGATGCTTCTTTACTGTTGAAAACCATAGCGTTACTTACTAACTACACCTTTGTGCTATTGCAATTTGCTTTTTTGTAAGAGTATTTCAGTATGTCACAGTATTTCGGCTAGAACAAGCTAGATGGACAAAATTATTTTGCTGTATTTTTTTGGATTAATAAATTAACAAAAAAATTTATAAATTCATATTGTAAGTAAATGTAGTATTTTTATAATAATACTCAAAATTACGCTAGGCTGCCATAAAAAAAGGAAAATTTACATAAAATCATTTTATTTTACATAATAACTTAACTTAACTTAAAACGTACAAAGAAAATATAACAAATAAAAAGAAAAAATCACAAATACAAAGAAAAACGACAAATTTAGTTTGCTAAATAAATGACTTAAAACTAAATTAAAACAAAAAATTACGAATAAATAAAGATTATCACTAATCCTCCTCATGAGACTCGTCCGGTGAATCGGATACGAAAGAATATTCATCATTTTGAGGAAGAAGGTTTCTCTGTAGTAGGGGTTACAATTAATTGTAAGACCTCTGGACATAATTTATCAACCTTCTTCTTAGGTATATCTCGAAGGCTATTGATCAGAGGATCAGCTGTTATAATCCACATGGATACTAAGTCTCTATTCGTGTCAATACGTGAGACTGATTCTTAGGAACTGGTAGATACGCTGGCAGTTTCTGGACTTTCACTTGTATCTTTAAGAACTTTGGCAACGTTCCTGTTTCCTTTCGAACGCAGAGCTACTTCTGCATCAGTGAGCAATACTACACAATTGAACGAGATCTGCAGCTCGACGCTTCTTCGTCTTAAATGATGATGGTTTTCATGCAGGAGTAGCATCTATAGATGATGTAGAAGACCGCAATTGGGTAGTACATATGCGGAATCGTATGTCCGCAGCATCCAGCCAGCTTTTATTCTAGTTTTTATTCTTAGTTAAGAATCGCTCCTTTGACTTTCCCACAACAACCCATTTGGCAGCACGAAGAAGCTGGCCAATGTCATACTTATTTCTCTTTCAGAGTCCTCAGTAACATCACGAAAGTAAAATATTGATGAAATGTGGTCAAAAAGACGAATGTTCCTTTTATCTTTCCATGTTTAAGCTATTCTTAAAAAATATTACATAAGAATGCTGAAATATTAAAAAAAAAAAACAGCTTTTCTGTTTTTATTGTTCTATTATGAAAGTTTACTTTAAATGTGTAATATTTATACCAAAGGGCTCGGTACCCATAATACCCATTTTTTTCAAGACAGTCAAAAAAGGCAGTCGGTCTAAAAATAGTATAAAATAAAGTTTAGTTTCATGTCTGTTTTTTTTGACCGCTTAGTTCTTAACTGCACAATTGATTTTGATGCAGTTTTCAACATCTCTAAGAATTTATTCTGGAATGTTTAATAATTAACTTAGATACAGCACAGAAATCTCGATGTTTTGACATGTCGCCACGTCTGTAGTTTCACTAGTTCTGATTTATATTATAAATAATATTTAATTATGAGTTTAAATTTACCTTAAGTCTGTTACTTTTGTTGATGACGTCAAAAATAAAACGTTTTATCATAATTAACCTATCAGTTACGAAATACCCTTCAAATGACAGGTCAAGACAAAATGTGAAACCAAATAAATAACAAAGAGCAATTTGTATGAATCCTGGGCCCAATGTTGCGGCCTACCCAAATGCCCTTTCTTAGGTATTGTTCGTCGAATCGTTGAGCTCCTTAAGTTCTGAGTTAGCTAAACGATTACTGACAAATTCGTGCACTGACTGGACTGGACAGGTCCACTCAAATAAGTACGAGAGTTCTTTCTTCAAAAAATAATTTCAGACACAAATATACATGGTCCTCAAATGATCTGACAATTTTTTTTCCTATACATTGACATTAATGAATTTTATATAAACAATGACATGGATATTAACTCTGTAAAATATCATATTATTTTAATTATTGTTAACGTGAACACATAGTCTTCACATTCACAATAATTAAAATTGGGTCATTCTTTTCGGTCTTTGTTTTAAGACAGCCCTGTAAATTGTTGCCCTGTTAATTGTTGTTTGGTGATTCTAGTAGGTAAGTTCATGGTTTTTACTGTTTATTGTCGGTACCGCGTAATTTTATTTATTTGTGAGAATTCGTGTTGAATTTCTCTTTGTAACAGTTCTGTCACAATACAGAACAAGGGTCGTATTTTATAGAACATTGACTTAATGTTGGTTTCTTCACAGAATGACTTCCCGAAGTATAGGAGAATATGAAATTGAACAATTTCTTTTGGACTATGGGGCCAGTGAGGATGGGTTTGAAGACGATGACGACAGCGTGGCAGATCTCGAATATTTGCCAGATTTGGAACCCCCATTCGAGGATGAAACTGCAGAAGAAATTGATGGTATGAACATTGACAGTATTATTGAAGATCTGGAGCGCGGGCAGTAATTCGCCTCCACCACGACGCACAGTGGGGAAATCGCGTATGTTTCGTCTCATAACTCCGTATCTCAGTTGTTTCAAAACTAAATGAGCTGTAATTTTGCACACATATACTTGGATGTATAAAGTTTAATGGAAATAATTTTGATTTTGAAAATTCTATCAGTTAATTAATTATAAAATTAAACTTAAAAAAATACATGCATTTTATAAGAAAAACATACAAAATATGTTTGTTTAATTTACATAAAACGGAATATACATAGTACCAAACGAGAAAACAAAATACGAGTATGTACACAATTCAGCAAGCTCCTACAGATTTTCATTGATAGCAAGAAGGGCCTTAGCTTCATCAAAATTTTTTTTCGATATTGTTTCTGAGGTATTTCTCAAACTTGATATATATGGATCAGAAGTGTACAATAAGGTATGGAACACGTCTTCATTGGTAGCACGTCTCAGTTAAAACTTGTGCCACTTTACCATCAATCATGGTTAAAAATAGGTCATGAGTAATTTCGATTACCTCACCATTCTTATTTATCAGGGAAGGAGACAGATTTTGTTTCTGATTGTTGATATCAGCCACAACAGACGTGGTTTTTTCAGGAGTTTCTTTGGCAAATTCTAATAATATAGGTCTGCAATATCTTACAGATGAGCAAGTTCAAGCAAGTCTAGTGGAACACGAAATTGACAGTCTAACCAGTTGACGTTCTTACTTTCAAAGCATTATTTTCTTCGAGATGCATTTCTCTAGCGTTCGTTACGTTTAGATACCAAGTTTCTTTGAATGTAGGAGACCGCATTAAGGCTTGTGCAGACCAGCGCGACTTGTCGCGCGACGCGACACCGGTTATTGTTATACTGTGAAGTTTTCTTAGAAATTGTATTGTTCGTGTCGCGTCGCGCGACAAGTCGCGCTGGTCTGCACAAGCTTTTAGCCATATCCTCTCTCTGGTGACAAATTGAAATTTTCTTGTAAGTAGTCTTCTACATTATGCCCATATCAACAAATTGCACTACTCTCGGGTGCTACAAACAAATTCACCCATTTTTCAAATCAGTCAACTTCTGCGAATATTCGAAAATAAGTAATAACTGCTTTTTAGGGCAACCGAATATCCGACTAACAACTGTGAATGTTTCAGGGTTCGCCTTCCTTTTATTGGCCAATGAAATAGTGCTATGTGCAAAAAGATAAGAAACTAATCATTTGCACTCTTCCCAAAACCAACCTGTTTTCAATTCGACCCTAATAGATAATTGGCCATATTTTATCAAGTAAGGTGGTCAAAACTGTATCAAAACCACAAAAAACTATTAATAATACTCATCACTGTAATTAACTTTTTATCAATTTGACCTTACTATGTAGAAAAAAAATATTTATGAGAAATAAATCGAAATTGAAAAAAAACAACATTTTATCTCGCGATATGTTTTGATCCCGTGTCAGAAAAAGCGCAAGTATGCGCAAATTTTTATTTTCTCCTTGCATATACTAATGTATAAAGATCTTAATTCAACAAATATCTCGACAGCGGCAAGCAGCGGTAAAGGGTAAAGGGCTCGTTAAAAAAAAAAATACACTAAAAATATACCATCTTAAACTATATTGGTTAACTTTATTTTATTAAACCAATGAATATAATATTAATTACTAAACGTTATGAAGACATTATAAGCATTCCAAAACTGTATAATACTTGTACATTTATATCAAAAACTTTTGAGTAATGTGGCGTTGAATTGTAGTAACGTATTGCGTTTAAATTACGTTATTGAACATGAGTTAGCTTTGATGCCTATTTATATACATTATGATTAACTAAAAAAGACCAAAAAAATTGCGAAAAGAAAGCTTATTTATTAGACTATATTAATTTATTAATTTTATTCCATTACAACGACTTTCACGTGAAACGGTTTTGAGACGGCTTTGTATGGGGCTTTCCCACAGTGCGACGCATTGGCACGGTTGTATAGGAACACCTTTAGTAAAAGAAACATTGGCAGTCAACAAGTTTGAGAAGATCAGGCAATTTATTCATTTCAATGATAACACAAAAAATATTCCACGAGAACACCCTGATCATCAGAAATCAAAACTACCGGATCTATTTAGACAATTATTTCACGTCTCTGCCGCTTCTGGAATGTTTAGCCAAACAAGGCGTTCTTAGTCTCGGAACCATACGACGAAATCGTATACCTGACTGCAAACTACCAACAGACAAGGAAATATGTGTCCTTCACCCCACAATCCTCACTTTTGAAAAGTTCATGAAAATCAATTTTGAAAACGCCAAAAAATAGTCAAGAAATAGTCATAAATAGTCACCAAGGTTAAAAAAATAGTCGCATTATGGTTCCGAAGATACAGCTATAAGTTGGTGAGGATTGTGGGGTGAAGGTCTCCACACAATCCTCACCTCAGTGCAAGCAAACGGCTGGGAGTACCGACTTGGTTTCAATTCCAAAAAATAGTCAATAAATAGTCATAACGCTATACCAAATCTCGAAAATAGTCATTAAGGGATTCCAGAGATATAAAGGGGTCTTGGTGAGGATTACGTGGAGAGCCTTTCTCGCCACAATCCTCACCTGACTACCGCGGAACGCCTAGGTTTTTGAATTTGAATTTGGTGTCAAAAAATAGTCAATAAATAGTCGTCTCGAACCATGATAATTTCGACTTGGTTTACTATCTAGAAGTATGTTAAACTTCCACGTCAACTTTTACATACATTTTGTTTTGGTACAGTCGCGAACAGTAAAATTGTCAATCTATTTTAATAGTATTGTATATTAATTTAAAACAGTAATACAATATTGTAGTTACTTACGTATAATTTTTTTTCTGTTTAATAAATACCTACCTTTTTTAAAGTTTAATAAATACCTACCTAGCTGTACATAATATTCCTCCAATTTTTCCGGTTGACTTTATTAGACCAAATAAATGTCTTTATTTCAGATAAATTTGATTGTAGTATGAGTAATTAAGACTGTCTATCTACTTATATATTATGTACAGCTTGGTAGGTATTTATTAAACTTTGGTTGGTGGGTGGGTTGGTAGTACCTTGGTTGGTGGGTGGGTTGGTAGTACCTTGGTTGGTGGGTAGGTTGGTGGGTAGGTTGATTTGTGGGTAGGTTGGTTGGTGGGTAGGTTGGAGGTAGGTAGGTTGGTGGGTAGATTGGTTGGTTGGTTGGTGGGTAGGTGGGTGTATAGGTTGGTGGTAGGTTGGTTAGTGGGTAGGTTGGAGGTAGGTAGGTTGGTAGGTAGATTGTTTGGTTGGTTGGTGGGTAGGTTGGTGGATAGGTTGGTGGTAGGTTGGTGAGTAGATTGGTTGGTGGGTAGGTTGGTGGTGGGTAGGTTGGTGGTAGGTAGGTTGGTGGGTAGGTTGGTTGGTTGGTTGGTTGGTGGGTAGGTTGGTGGATAGGTTGGTTAGTGGGTAGGTTGGTGGATACAAACTACCCCAAACATAAGGAGGCTATCTTGTTTTAACGTACCCACCAACGAACCTACCCACCAACCAACCTATCTACCAACCTACCCACCAACCAACCTATGCACCAACTTACCCACCAACCAATCTATGCACCATCCTACCCACCAACCTACCACTAACACACCCACCAACCAAAGTTTAATAAATACCTACCTAACTGTACATAATATATAAGTAGATAGATAGTCTTAATTACTCATACTACAATCAAGTTTATCTGAAATAAAGACATTTATTTGGTCTCATAAAGCCAACCGGAAAAATTGGAGGAATATTATGTACAGCTAGGTAGGTATTTATTAAACTTTGACAGAAAAAAAATTATACGTAAGTAACTACAATATTGTATTACTGTTTTAAATTAATATACAATACTATTAAAATAGATTTACAATTTTACTGTTCGCGACTGTACCAAAACAAAATGTATGTAGAAGTTGACGTGGAAGTTTAACATACTTCTACATAGTAAACCAAGTCCAAATTATCATGGTTCGAGACGACTATTTATTGACTATTTTTTGACACCAAATTCAAATTCAAAAACCTAGGCGTTCCGCGGTAATCAGGTGAGGATTGTGGCGAGAAAGGCTCTCCACGTAATCCTCACCAAGACCCCTTTATATCTCTGGATTCCCTTAATGACTATTTTCGAGATTTGGTATAGCGTTATGACTATTTATTGACTATTTTTTGGAATTGAAACCAAGTCGGTACTCCCAGCCGTTTGCTTGCACTGAGGTGAGGATTGTGTGGAGACCTTCACCCCACAATCCTCACCAACTTATAGCTGTATCTTCGGAACCATAATGTGACTATTTTTTTAACCTTGGTGACTATTTATGACTATTTCTTGACTATTTTTTGGCGTTTTCAAAATTGATTTTCATGAACTTTTCAAAAGTGAGGATTGTGGGGTGAAGGACACGGAAATATCTAAAAAAGAACGCGGCTACTCGGTCGAATATGTTGAAAACGTGGAAGGCACAGAGATATCGACAGTAGCCTGGAAATACAACAAAATAGTCACACTCGCCTCTAGTTTCGTGGGAGAGCTACCGAAGACACAGGTTTCAAGATACGACAAGCCGAACAAAAGATACGTGACTATCGACCGACCCCATATCGTAGGAGAATACAACCGCCATATGGGTGGTGTCGATTTGATCGACAGTATCATGGGCAGGTACAAAATACGCCTGCGCAGCAAGAGATGGCAGATTCGCATGTTCTACCCTTTCTTAGAACTTGTTATGTCCAATGCCTGGCTCTTATATAAAAGAGTACATAAGGCCAAAAAAAGAGAAGACCTACTGCTGCAGCCAGTTGATTTGTCGTCAGGATATTGCCTTGGTTCTGTGCAAGCTGAGGACAAAAGCCAATAAAAAACGGCGAACCATTGAGCAAGACATACAAGCCAAAATCATAAAAGTGCGGCAGGACCAGGTGGGGCATTGGCCTATATGGGCTGAGAAGAGGATAAGGCGCAAATATTCCAACTGTGCTGGCGTATCACAGACGACTTGTGAGAAATTTGGAGTTGCTTTGTGCTACAACAAGCAAAACAACTGCTTTAAGGCATTCCATACGTCTTAGAGGAGTGTTATGAACCAATGTGTCATTTCTGTCACACTCCCTAAAATCATTAATAAATAGCCCCCTGATTATTATATTTTTAAACAAAAAAATACGTGTTCCTTTGTTTATTTTTTGCTACTGTACCATTGAATATTTTTCCGTTTTTATGTTGTTTGGCTATAAAGGGTTAATTTCGGAAGTCGGTGTCTTTGGTTTTGAATGTTCGTTTTTTGCCACCGACTTCCAAAATTTAAGTTATTTTTCACTTTGTAGTGTTTTTTTTTCGGATGTCGGTTGTTTTTTTTTTTGTAAAAAGTTTAAATTTTTTAGTTTTGGTACCTACCCCACACAAATTCGAATACCAGTACCTGCTATGTAAATAACAGTCACAGGAAGTTATCATCATATCATCCACATAATTATACTAAGTGGGAAAAATACGTATTATTGAAGCTTACTCAAAAACTATCCGAGCAAAGTTAATAAAATTTATATGGGACCAATCCGGGAGCATACCCTTTCAAACAAAACAAGAATTTTCAAAATCGGTTCACAATTGACAGTGAAATCGACGGATATACATAAAAAAAAAAACATACATACGCGTGGAACATATAACCTTCTCCTTTTGGAAGTCGGTTAAAAATCTACTTACAGAAATAAAATCACTTAACATTAACATTTATCAACTGTTAAAAGATAAAATTGATCTATCGAATATTGAAGCTCTTGAGTACCAAAATAGGGGACAGGTTTCTTTTCAATTATTGGTGAGTGAGATTAAGCCGCTTGCTTGTTACATAAGGAAATTGTTAAAGAATATATTCAAACTGAAATCTATTGTTCCAGATCGTTTTCAAACTACGCAGCTATTTTATGTGTACCATCTACTCCGTTAAAATTCGAATATTTTTAGATTTTTTAATGCATTGAATGGCCGCTTTTACTTAAGTAGTCTACAGAAAACGTACATTCCATGTAATTTTTTTTTTTTTTTTAGCTTTCTTGTTGGTCTTGGTCGCAAGCGCTACTGGAGAAAGAAAGAAAAAGTATTTATTCACTCACAAATTAAACTAAAAACACACTAAACATAAATAAAAAACAAAGTAAAATTTTAATTTAAAGCAGGAAATCCTGTACTAGGCCAAAAAGCTCCTATCTCAGCATGATGCTGCGACATTTAAAAATGTCGCAGTGCTGGTATTCTAATAGAGCCCGCAGTGATGGTACTTAGATACAGAATTATATATAAAATAAAATAAAAAATAGGTGTGTGAAATACAATAAAAAGTAAAATATATAATTATAGTCCGTGTGTCCGCATCCGACGTAAAATCAGTTACTTGTCTATGTCTATGCCTTTAGTATCTGTGGTACTCTATGGCATCGTTGTGACAAGTCAGATACGTAGACGCCGACATAGGCAAAAAATTGTTATACAGGGTTACAGGGTAAGTCGTACTGAATATTAAAGGATGTTATTATTCAGGTCATTTCTGATGAATTTGATTCTGAAATAAAATGTCCGAAACTTAACCGATATGGAGATATTACATTTTAAAGATTATTTTTAAAAATCCTTTATTTTTTGTCATTTAGTCGTTTTTATTAATGGACATGTCTTCTAACTAGATACATAAAAAAAACGACTCTAGGAGCTCTACATAATCCCAAAGAAAACTTTGTTTGTGTTTGTTTGTGGAGTGGTTTTGCCTAAAATTTATTCAATCAATAGAAAAAAAAAAAAAAAAAAAACAACTGAAATGCTATGAGAAATGATAGTTCTTCTTTTCATTATGTCGTTAATCACAAATGTCAATTCCAAGGGTAATTTGAAATTAAATTAGTAGGTAGCAAGTAATACGACATTGATTGCCTTGTCTGAAGATTCATCAATAAATAATTGAATTTGCTTTAGTAGGTACGATACATGAATATGAATCATTCGTGTGCTACAAGCCTATAATAAAATGCTGTCAATAAAAAGAAACAATAATTTTAATCTTAAAAGTTATCGCGTTGAAGTTTTATTAAATAACTTCGTTGACAAGGATGTGCAGTCGTTTCTTCGACCTTTGAATTTAGCACAAACTATTCATTTTTTTCCAAAATATTCCATCAAGGATAATTTTATAACTTCAAACAGCCGTATATCGAATTTTGTGTCATTTTGTGCCACGATATTATTTTCATCGATGTCATTATACAACGCCGTCTTGTCAACTATCCAACCCTGGTTTCCTTTCGAAAATGTTACGTATTATATCATGAACGTCGCATGCTGTGTTTTATATAGTGTAGGAATATTAATGAATTTAAAGCTTAGTGTTTCATATACAAACGAAAACGTTTTTTTTGTTTTAAAATTACAAGATATCCACAGATTTTTCAATGATAAGGCCAGTTTCAAACGCTTTACTTTTGTTAATTGGATTGCTGTTATATTGTTAGTTGGATGGTATATCAGTACCATAACGTATTCTTGCATGATGTTTGAAATAGGCGTATCCGGCATACTTAGTGGCATAATTGTATTTACTTTTGACACTAACATCATTTACGCTATTAGACTCATTCAACTGTTAAAAGATAAAGTTGATCTTTGGAATATTCAAGCTCTTCAATGCCAAAACAGGGCGGAAAGGCACCGAGTGGATTATTGTAAAATAATGCTTGAGGCTTACGTTAATATATTGGACTGCTTTGACATCTACAAGGTTTCTTTTCAATTAATGGTTAGTAAGATTAAGCCATCGCGGGTAAAACCTGAATGAGGCTGGCATACAAGCGTGGGGATTAGCAAAAGAAAAGAGAGGCCTATGCCCAGCAGTGGGCAGATTCGGGCTGTGGATGATGATGATGAAAATTAAACCGCTTGCTTTTTATATGAGAAACTATTAATAAATTCAAACTGGTGTTGTTTTCAGATCATATTTCAAACTACGCAGTTATTTTATGAGTACGTCGTTAAAATTCAGACTTTTATAGATTTTTTTAAATTTTCTGCATCTAGTGGCCGATTTGATGTAAGTTCTTATAGAAATCGTACATTTTATTCTCATCTTTAACTATTCGGGTTCCGTACCTCAAAAGGAAAAAATCGAACCCTTATAGGATCACTCGTGTGCCTGTCTGTCCGTCCATCTGTGACAGCCAATTTTCTCCGAATCTAATGCACCGATTAAGTTCAAATTTGGTACACATGTATTTTGTAACCGAAACACGGACTTGTACCATAAAAATGGCTTTTGAATACGGGAGTCACTTTTGGGGGGCAAATAAGAAAATTAAAAAAGAAAGTTTTGCTAACTGTACCGTGTGACATATTAAATGAAAGGGCTTGTTGCGACCTCTATTTATTTTTTAAATTTTAAAATTATATACATTTAAAGATGTTTAAGAAAGTTGATGAAAATTTACCAGTGAGGAACCTATCTCCGAAACTACTGAGCCTAAAATTCTGAAAAAAAATCAGAGAATGGTTCTTTACTCATAGATTACAGAAAAACTTATAAGAATTCTATGGTCTTAAAATAACGTGGTAAATCTCTTAATATTGTGCGTACAAACTTACATTTGCAGTTGGGATGTATAGGGAAACTTCTTTGTCAACTACAATGTTAAAGTATGTTCTTGGGATAAATTCCTAAAATCCCAACTACGGAACCCTTCATTTTGCGTGGTTCGACACGCACTTGGCCGGTTTTTTCATACATTTGTGTTTATTTTTTTTAAATACCGTCATTCTATCTCCATTCGTTGTATTATCTAACACGACAATCCAAATTATTTTTGATCCAAATAAAAACAATGTGTTAACTTTTTTTTTATAATGTGCTTATTTGTAACACAACTGTGTAAAAGATTTAACGCAGAATTCCAGAGTCACAGATGCCCATGGGCGGCTTTAAAACTCTGACACCAGGTTGGTCACTAACCACACGAAAAGAAGAAGAACGCTGAAGTTTTATAATTTATTGCTTTTTTACAGTTTATGTCGTGTATAAAGGCAATGATATTAGCCATTTGGATAGTAAAATGTATAACATTACAAATCGCATTGAACCTACACTGTGAGAAGTTCTACATAGCTATGGAAAATGTTCAAGAGTCATGTGCACTTATTCTCAATTCAAATTGTACAGGTATTTCTAAGATTTTCTTATTTTCATTTGGCTTTATTTTGTTGAAGAAGTCAACTGCTATTTTTATATTTATAAGATTCTAGATTACCTCTAATAACTTTACAGACGACGAAAAGAAGCTATGCAAGAGCGTTAAACGCCTACATCGAGCGACATTCGGTAAGGTGGATGCCTGTCGGATATTCTACGTTGATGCTACTTTACCGCTCAAAATAATAGCGTTACTTGCTAACTATACTTTTGTGTTGCTACAGTTTGCGTTTCTGTAATTCTGCTACTTAATAGCGATATAGGGTTATATATATAAAGGGTTTAAAAAAAAACAATGGTACCTTTTGTCTAATGATTTTGCCTAAAAATTATCCGATAAACAGAAAAATATATGTTTTCAACTGAAATGAAAAAAAAAATTATAACCCTGTTCCCGATATCGTTTAGCTACTATTTTTTATACGAGTATAGTAACTAGTTAAAACTAGTTTTATTTTTCTATATTTTATAATATTTCAAAATGTAATTTATAAGTATTCAAATGAAATAAAGGATATAATAATGATAAATCACTCCGCATCGGGCCTTCGCCGGAATGCTCATATTCTTTCCCTTTTGTATAATGTGCTCTTTTCCCCTTCCACCCCTCTTTATCTCAAGAAACGTTTCCAGTTTCTTTGTGACTCTCACACGAAATTATTAAGGTCATCAGATAACTTGAAGCTTAAAATGCCAATGCATTCCACAACTTTCCTTGACAAATCCTTTACTGTCCAGGCAGCTCGTTTGTGGAATGCATTACCAGTTCCAATAAAGCGCGCGCAATCGTTGCCAGTGTTTAAAAGACTCGTGAAGGAACATTACTTGTCGTTATGATTCTGTTTTTATCGTTAGCTGTAATAATATTCGTCATTTATTTTCGTTGCTTATATAGTTAGTATGTATGTATCCATGTATCTATTATATAGCATTTATCTGTGTATCTATTATAGTATATTGTACTTATATACCATTTATTTGCACCTAAGATAACCCCATTTTATGTCCAGAAAATCACTGTCCATTCCAAGGTTGCCTGGAAGAGATCGCAGTAAGCGATAAGGCCGCCCATTGTATATTTTGTAGTGTATTACTTTTTCTTTATGTAATGTATAATCTGGTGTACAATAAAGTATATATAAATATAAAAGAAGGCCTATGAGTCGGTGCCACATACATGGCTCATGAGGGTTGCTCGAGTTGTACAAGATAGATACAACTCTGCGCACCTTCCTGAATGAATGAATGAATGATTATTTATTTGTTAAACATAGGTACATACATTTGGTCTTCAGTTAAAATTCACTTGGCTCTCTATGTTTTGCCATTGGCGTACAAATTTTATTATTACAGTAGGTAGGTAAAATAATATTAAAATTAAATTCAAAGTCATAATAAATTATTAAATTAAGTATTTACTTTAGTAAGGTATTTTCAGATTAATTAGTATTAAATTCAATAAACAAATAACACAATAAACAACAAAAACACACATTCATTACTTAGTCAAATTATAATAATATTATTTTCATTAAGGAATTCATCTACAGTGTAATAACATTTATGGATTAGAAACATTGATAATTTCTTCTTGAAACTCCTAATCTTAAGTAGCTTCAAGGAGTCAGGTATACTCGTATATTCTGAGTGCTATTTCCCTCAAGCTTTTGCGCATTAAAGCTGTCTTACATTTTTTGGCACATACAACGTTTTGATATTGAGCACGTATAGGACCTCTCCGTATTAGAAACAATTAAGTAAATAGCATTTAACTCCTAGAATATACAATGATGAAAAAGTTAATATTTTTAAAGATTTAAACATTAGTACACAGCTATCTCTTGTTCGCAGATCGCACATAGCTCGAATGCATCGTTTTTGTGTTCTAAATATCATAAGTATCTTAGTTGACTTTCCCCAGAATATGATTCCGTAGCGTATGCCAGATGCTACGAGACCATGATATGCAGTTAGTACGGATTCTCGGTTAACGACTTTTGACAATTTAAAAAGAGCATAAGCTGATTTCCTTATCTTTTTACAAATGTTATCTTTATGATCTTTCCACGTGAGTTTGTTGTCTATCATTAAACCCTAAAAATTTTGTGCTGTTCACTTCTTGTATAGAGATTGACCTATAGTTGATATTTAGTTTTTTAGGAGTAATTATTTGATAAAATTGCATAAATTTTGTCTTCTGTAGATTATTGATTAAATTATTTTCATTAAACCATGTGATTATGTCGTTGAGTGTATTATTAATGTCTTTTTCGTACGTAGCTATATCGTTACATTTTATTATCGCTGTCCGCGAAAAGGATCATAGGATGGCGCACTGCTTTTGGTATATCATTTACATTTGTTAAAAACAATGGAGGATGATGATCCTGATGTCATTTATGGGGCAACGGTGGACGGTCCTTCGCTATTCTACAGATCCAGGGGAATGATTAGCCTGTATGGATTAAATGGGGACTATTTCAGGGTGACAGTTTGAGTCCACGTCCACTTTGGTTCTGCTTGGCCCTGAATCCTCTAAGCACACTGCTGGAGGATTCAGATCTAGGCTATCGGCTGAGGAGAGGTGGTCAGGTCATATCTCACCTCCTCTACATGGATGACTTGAAACTCTTTGCCCCCAACAAATTGCGACTAATGGAGCTACTGAAGGTTACTGAAACATTCAGTAGCGCCATCAGGATGGAATTTGGTGTGGACAAATGTGCAATCATGCATGTAAAGCGAGGGGAGATTATGGAATCCGAGGGAACTCAACTCTCGGACTCCATACACCTTAAATCCCTCTCCTCATCCGAAAGCTATAAGTATTTGGGTATGTCGGAAGCGTTAGGCATCAACGTTGCTGACATGAAGCAATCGTTGAAGGAGCACTTCTTTGGTCGCCTGAAGGTATAATATTAGTCTTCTTTCAGGCTGAAACAAGGTGCGCGCCTACAACGGTTGGGTCATGCCGGTTTTGATGTACTTCGGCATACTTAAATGGACTCAGACTGAACTCGACGCCCTGGATAGGAGGGTCCGGACACTGCTGACCGCAGACCGGATCCATCACCCACGATCATCGGTGATGAGACTGTACATCCCGCGGAAGTGCGGGGGTCGAGGCTTTTTAAACGCAAGGACCCTCCACAACCGCGAGGCGTGGAATCTCAAAGAATATTTTTTTAAAGCCGAAGTGGGTATGCACCGTGATGTGGTGGCAGTGGACAAGGCTTACCCCGTTCTCCATGGCTAAAAAGAACTGGCATAAACCTGTGGTACTTACTACAGATGACCGCAAGGAGGTGTAGCAAAGCAAGGAGCTTCACGGGCGCTTCTATCGGGATCTTCACGAGCGTTGTCGTGAGTCGTCGCGAGGCGTTTTGGAGAAGGTTTCGTCTATGCAATTATGGACGAAGTTATCTTGACGAATAACAAACGGAGACATATTATGAAGGACGGGACGGTTGACGTGTGTCGGGCGTGCCACCGTCCGGGTGAGTCCATCAGACATATCATCTCGGGCATAACCAAGTGGCCAGGATTATTCACCAGCAACTTGCTTTGAAATATAAACTTGTGGATTCTGAGGGGTACCTCAGGGGTATGTGCCCGACCCAGTTCTCGAAAATGCCCATGTCACGTTTTACTGGGATCGGTCTATCATTACTGACAGGACTATTGTTGCCAATAAGCCTGATATAGTGGTGATAGGCCGATTAGCGCGCCGCGCAATGATAGTCACCGCGATGTTACTATTCCACATGACGGGAACCTCGTGAAAAAGAGTAACAATTAAAATACGAGTACTTAGCACACGAGTTTTTCGACATGTGGAATATGGGCTCGGCTATCATTGTACCGATTGTCGTAACGGCCAATGGCCTGATGGCTAAAAGCCTCGACCAACATCCCTTGAGATAGATAGATAGAAAGATAAAATATTCTTTATTATGCACATCATACAAATTACAGAAATAAATTTAGAAATGTTACATAGGGTGACACAATGGGCGGTCTTATCGCTAAAAGCGATCTTTTACAGACAATCTTTGGATGGATTAAAGGGAGAAGGAGAGACAATACTGCAGGTAGTCAGTGGTGAGGCTCTCGTTAGGCGGTTGGATCAAGGGCCTGATTCAGAAGGCAGTACTCCTCAATATGGCTCGCATTGTGAGGAGGTTCCTGGCTCTGCAGCCCTAACCACCGGTAGCTTGGACCCTGCTCCCGACACCAGCGGACCTATTTAAAAAAAAAAAAAATATTCTTTTTATTTTAAGAAATATTTAAAAATGTAAATGAATAAACAAAATAATTATTATAATGATAGTTTTTCTGGACATGTGTGATTAATAACAAAATTAAATGTGAAATTAAATTAGTAGGTGGCATGTAATACGAAATTGATAGCTTTATCTTAAGAGCGTTTATTCTGAATGTGGGCAACGTCGTAAATAGATGTCAAATATTTCACTGTTTTGATTGATTTAGTAATATTACTGTGTGGAAATAAAAAATGTGGCTAACTAGCGAACTAGAATATTGATTATGAAATGCAATAATTAATATCGTAACACCGAATGTTTAGTTTTAGATGTAAAAAAACAATTTGGAAACATTCCAAATGCGTTTTCACACCTAAAATGGGTACAACATCAAATTCAATGTTATAATTGCAATTCATTATTAATATTCTAGTTCGCTAATTAGCCACATTTCTAATTTGTATTCAGTAATATAGCTATATGAATCAAAACAGGTAAATATTTGACAGTTATTTGCGACGATGCCAACTTTTAGGATAGACCCTCATAAGAATCATCAAAAATATGGGCGCATACTGCACCTCACGCGAAGATTAAAAGGTAAATTCCTCGAGCTAAAATCCTTCCGACCGTTATAAAACACATATAATCGTAGTCAACGAGTGCCGGATGGACTTTCCAAAATCAGCATAAATTTCCTGAACTACGACACGATCACGCACTCGATCGCATCGCATCTAACTACAGCCATGTATGTAATGGGAGGAATACGCTGGAGCCAGACGGACGTAACCCCAGTACCGAAAAAAGAGACCGCCTCATTGAAGGCGTCGCTATCAACCTCACTTATGATCATCTGACCGGAGGTTCCCCAAAAATTAAGGGAATATACACAGATTTGAGCACTTCGACGCCGCAGTGCTTAAAGATGAGTTAGAAGACATAATTACCTAACCTCAAACATCACCATCCCCCGGGGACCCCAACCTTAAAATGACCGCAGACGAGAGACGAAGGGGCGGGAATACTCGTCCGCGACTTCTATAACTCCGTCGTCTGCACCATACACCTCACGGGCCTACTCACGTGACCTAACAGTGCGGGCGATGGCATCCTTGATGCAGCCATATTCCCGCACGATGCGCAAGCTGTCGACACCATAAAACGCTGACAAACAATCATATGCCTTTGTGCTTCTCGGTGTCCTGGGGCCTTCACAGGTCATCGGTCCACCCTGTAGGAGGCCTTCCAACACTACGACTTCAAGTACGCGGTCGCCACTCCAGAACCTTTCAGCCCCATCTGTTCTGCGAGTAATGTGCCCTGCCTTCTGCTACTTTAGTTAGGCAATTCTTCGGGCTATGTCGGTGACCTTGGTTCTCTTACGGATCTCTTCATTTCTGATTCGATCACGCAGGGAAACTCCAAGCATAGCCCTCTTAGTTGTCCTTTGGGTGACTTTTAGCCTTTTAATAAGGCTCATTCTTTGTCCACAATCACTATAATGTTCTATGCATTTAATTGGAACCAATTTTTGTTATTGTAACTTACTTCATTAATCTGATTATTATTTTAACTTGACAAAATTAAATGCCAGCGTAAACAAGACTGTTCAGGCAGTTACGTATTTATTTTCATTAGGCAAAGGTTGTAGAGTAATATATTTTTATTTTATTTAAGGTCTCTCTATTCTCTGTTCTGTACACTATCACACTTTTAATTAAGCAGGGTACAGTCCTTGGTGGCACGAGTCATAGGGGGCTAGCCAGCACAAGCCCAACCTTCCCAACATTGTCCCGCGCTTTGCCGGTCCAGCCTTCACTGGGCCGCAGGAAGCTTGAACCCTGGAAGACGCGTTAGGGAACGCATGTTAGATGCGGAGCAATTAGCAGCAACCCGCATGCGATGTGCCAGCTTCTTCACCTTTTTCAGCGATCAAGAAACGGTCTGGGAAACATGGTAGGTGAAACTTCAACACATCGCAGCGGTTAGCAGACAGAGAGTTTGCAAAGAAAGCTTGGCACAATGACAAATGCAAAATGAGGTTATGTATGTGACACGCAAGCATAAAATATAAAGAAAAACAAAAATATTAGCAGATTGCTCGCTATATCGCTTATACACAGTAAGGCTCTACACAACCTTGATGCAGCAGCAATAATATATTTAAGTCTCCTGTGTCTTGGATAGCCCACAGCCGCGTGGTCCAACTTTGACACCCGTGAAATCAGATACTACATACGTGATGATATTAACACACCTGTTTTAATATCAGAGGGTCTGCTATAAATACTAAATTAATGTAAAACTAACTCTAGATTGGGGCACACAGCATCCTGATCCTGTATATATTATCGAGTTTGTCCGAAAGGGATATCGCGGCCCCGGCACACAGGCAACGGAAGGAACACGGGTGGGTTTTAGTCAGTAAAAGTCTGACACTCCCTCTCGCTCCGCCCAGAGCGGGAGGAGTCATTTGATGATTTCCCACCCAAAAAAAAGGTTTGGGCACACAGAATCCTGATCCTGTATATCCTGTTTATTTTGTACAGAGGCGTGCACGCCTACATACAAAATATAAGACGTCAATAGACTCTGATCTTCCTACTGGTGATGACACGACATGTCAGTCTAGTGTGAATCCGAGTTAACTTTATTTTGGTTTCCAAGAACATCTTAAGCACGAGGCTGCAAATTCAGTACCTACTAATGTCAAATTCATAGGTCCCTACTTAAAATCGAATGACGTGAGATCGAGGGAACTTTTTCGCAATAATGTAGCAGTTTCGTTCATAAAAATTAGATCTACTTTAACTATAAAGTAGGCTAAAAAATTGGAATAATAATCAATATTTAAGTCATTACGTTAAAGGACTCCAACGTTTTATTAAGTAAAAAAAGTAATTAATTAACGATTCTACCAATATTATTAAAATACTACTACTTTCTAAGCGTAGTGAAAACATTTACTGTCGATAATCGTATCAGGAGGTTCCATCAGAAACCTAATAAAAAAGAAGACATTTCAAAATATTAGACATACACGTGTAAAGACTATTATGAACAATACAGTGGATAAAGATGTACAGTCAACGCTTTTGCCTTTGAATCTGATGCAATATTATATGTTCTGTCCTAAATATCGCATCAAAAATGATTGTATAACTCCTAATGTTTTCATCTCTCATTTTGTTTCAATGATTGCAACTCTAGTTTTCATTTTTCTATTCTTTTACAGCACCGGTATGGTGTATTTTTACCAAGACAATGTAAAGGCTTCTACTTTTATGTATGTTACAGCATACTTTGACTCTTTCTTTTATTGCTTTGGATTTACTATGAATTTCATTATTGGCATAGTTCAAACCAAAAAGTCTACCAAGTTTGTTCTTACTTTCCAAAATGTGCACAGAGTTCTCAAAAATGAAACCAGTTTAAAGCACTTCATCGTTTGGAATTGGATTATTGTAATCGTTGCTCTGGGTGGTCAAGTCTTCGTTTACATTGTTTTGTGCAAACTAACTAATTTACCTTTCAGTTCGTATATAATTTGCTTCTTTTTGATTATTTTTGATTTTAATATAATTTATGCCGTTCGAGTAATAAAATTATTGGAAAATAAGGTTGTGCTCTGGAGTATTTGGGTGTTAAATTCTCAAAATATAAGAAACACAAAAGGAATAAATAATAGCAATACAGGCAAATTTCAGGCTTTTGTTGATATATTAGAATGTTATGAGACCTATAAAGATTGTTTTCAGCAATTCGTAAGTACCTTCCAATCTATACATGGCATTGGTAAAGTGAATCCAAGTCTTATTCAGCTGTTCCTTTACAGATACTATACTATATTATAGAAATATACTCCCACGCTTTGATTTACGTCCAAGTATCAATTGAATCGTTTAAAAATGGGATCGTCGGCAATGGCATCGTAAGTATCATTTTGTGTATCTAGTTTTGCATTTTTAGAATAATTTTACGTTACGCTAGCTCCCAGTCAGTCATCACTGTCAGCGTATAACGTTGACTTTTCATATATTTTTTTCAACTGTAGGGGTCAGAGCAGACAAAAATGCAAACTGCTCGAGCAGCTTTCATTAATTAATTGACAATGAACTATAATACAACTGAAAAGTAGTTGACGATAGTGAGAATAATATAATTCGCTGCTACTGTGTTCACGTATGTAATACTTTACTTTAGCATGCCCGACCATTCACTGCCTCCACCAAGTAGACGCAGCAGAATTCGCGCGAGCATGCTCGAGCATTCTGAGGCTATGTCTACGATGAAACTTACACTTACAGTCAGTGGCTGGCTATACCTACCTTTTATAGTTCACATGCTGTTTTGTTACAGGATGTACCAACTATTGGAGCGCTGGCCGTAGTTGCCTGGATTATAAAGAATTTGATTTATCAAACAATGTTGACCCAGCAATGCGAAAAATTCTATTTATCTACTCAACGTGTTCAAGATTCGTGCGCACAGATTTTAATGTCTAATAGTTCAGGTAATATCTTGTCTAAATAAAATCAATACGCCAAAAATGACGATCCAGTAAAATGATAATTCATCTGTGTGGAAGTGCTGAAGATTGTCATTAAAAAGGACAATAACTAATGACATAATTAAAATATTTAACAGATGAACAGAGAAAACTTTGTAAGAACGTACTCCGCTTGCATCGAGCATCATTCAGCAAGATACGCGTGTGTGGCCTGTTCTACGTCGACGCTGCGTTACAATTGAGTGTGATGAGTCTTCTTACCAACCACATTATTGTGTTACTACAGTTCGCAGTTTTGTAATACACGTTTCATTTAATTGATTTTCTTTTTCTTTTACATTCTTATTATCTAGTTTTCTTCCTGTATATAGGGCCTAGACATTTGACATTCTATTAGCGATAACCATGATGGAGAAGTCAACAATGTAATGGATTGTCATAAGCTACCAAAAAGCTTACCTATTGTTACATATTCGATTTTGTCCCTCTATAGGTAATGGAAAAAAACCTTCATGCAAGGTGGTTATGTATCGAAATACAAGGAAACAATAAACTGTTTGAAATAACCTATATTTAAAAAGAATACTCCTTCTCAAAAACAATATACGGTAGCCTTTAAGGGTCCACCGCATTAATAATTATTTACTTATTTCAAACACTTAAACTAAGTTAACCTGTATAATAAGTATGTGACAAACTGTCACTTATAAATGCCAGCCAGCTCAAACTTCAGCTTTAAGAACTAAGGTCGTGGGGAGTTGGAGATAAAGCCAGTACTGTTCCGATTTTAAATTAAGATTAAAATATAATAAAAGATTGAATTAATAAGGTGTAACCTTCCCATTATTTTGTAAATAAACAATTAGTAAATGGGCGCCAGGGATTTAGAAAATCCCGGATCCCAGAGCAGACGAAGATGTCCAATATTCTTCCAGATTCAGATAACTGAGGATGTCGAACTCGGGGTCCTGATTTAAATTTCTGATACAGACCGGGTTCCCAATATTGAAACCCGGACTAAAGTAATATACCGGTTTATATGTATACCGTATTAAAATCAATGTCTGCAATGCCAAAATTTGTCTAGAATGGGGTAATTTACCCATAATATTAATTAGGGAGAATTAGAATAATTACCAGAAACATTACGTCAAAGACACTTCACAGATTAAATATGTATTCGTTTGACAATGAAAGTTCTAGAAAAAAGTTTATAATGATAAAATTTATTCATTTCCGTTTTCGGTTATTTAGTTTATTATTAATTTTATTACCGAAAGCCGAAAATAATTAAGGACTGGTCACTGGATATTTTTTTTTTTTTTTTTTTTTTTTTTAAAAACGTTGCCCCACACTAAGAATTTCTTCTTGTATCGTGGGTGCGTTTACAAACATAGAAACTCACATACACTAACACCCAGACCCGGAACAACTACTTGCAGATCATACAAATATTTGTTCCGTGCGGGGATCGAACCCGCGACACGTTGCGCAGCAGTCGATCACTCAGCCACTGCGCCAACCGTGTCGTCACGTATATTATTTCGATGATTACCAATCAATATGTTAAAATGAACTGTTATCGATTAAAACTACAACCATGAATCGGCGACAACAGATGTCGCTTATAACTGACAGAAGCTGACGTTTGAATGAATGACATTTGTGTTGTTATTCTATTTTGCAATCAAACTAATTTACAATATTTGGTTTAATTAATTGTGCAAACCTGTTTAGAAAAGTGATTTCTTTACAGAAAGTGAAACTAAAAAGTCCAGTGACGAAATACAGTTTAAGGAATGAATAATTAATTGTAAAATAATCCTGTGGGAAACTTTATAATTGACTACGTATGTTTTCAGGTAAATGCCACTTTATTTATTAAGGATTTAGATGTGCAAAACCAATTAGTGGTAGGCATAAAAAATACAACGTAACACTATGTTAATCCCGTTGAAAGTCGTAGTAGAAATACAAAATTCTTTTCTTTCATCTTTTTTTAAACCAGCTTGTGCCTGCAACTTCGTTCGCGTAGAACTAAACTAACAGCCACATTTTTATAAAACTTCCCTGTATATTTCGTTTTATAGTTTTGGTTCTCAGAAGCCAAAATATACGAGTAGAAAGGTCAGGTGACACGGGAGCAATCGACTCCAACGTACAGTTGGCCGTGTGAGAAGCAGCTCGTCCTGAGGTAGACACACCCACAGCCTTCAGTAGCAATTTCCCATTGCTTGAGAAGATTTTCGTTTTTCATGAATTAATGAACATCTGCATTCCAGCATATACTACTGGCCCAACATTGATACACAGACTGATGCATTCCAGCAGATTATTCCTGTTGAACGAATATAACTAAAATAATATATATAAATCCTGTGTGTTCACAATCTACTGTTATAGATTGTGAACACATGGGATTTCATAATAACAGTCCCCTAACCATAGATATTTATTTTTATTATAACCATAGATGACAGAAGAGGCTGTTTGTTGTACGTTCTATGATCTATCATATAATAGTACTCGTATAACAAAATGTAAAGGAAAAATAAAATTACTGCACATTTTCTTAGAGGTTTTCTTAAAATAATTATAAAAACCCCTAAACCTAACTAAATCCAAGGTCAGCATCCAAACCCAAGCGTAGAGGGCGGGACGAGCTTGACAGGATTGGTCAATGTTGCCGCAGGATCGAGTGAGAGGAGAAAGTAAAGGGAGGCCTTTGTTCTATAGTGGTACAATATAGTCGAAATAAACAGTAACTCAGAATGAAGTACCTAGGCGACCGAGCTCTGCTCTGGTGAAAAAAGAGAAAGCTCATTTCTGAGGGGTACCTCAGGGGTATTTCAGGTATGTGCCCGACCCAGTTCTCGAAAATGACAATGTCACGTTTTACTGGGATCGGTCTATCATTACTGACAGGACTATTGTTGCCAATAAGCCTGATATAGTGGTGATAGACCGATTAGCGCAATGATAGTCGATGTAACTATTCCACATGACGGGAACCTCGTGAAAAAGAGAAACAATTAAAATAACTCGACTTAGCACACGAGTTTGTCGACATGTGGAATATGGGCTCGGCTATCATTGTACCGATTGTCGTAACGGCCAATGGTCTGATGGCTAAAAGCCTCGACCAACATCTCTTGAGGCTCTCGTTAGGCGGTTGGATCAAGGACCTGAAGGTCAATTCTACTAATATAATAAACATGAGACCGGAATGCGATGACATTGTGAATAGACCAAAAAATGGTATTCTGCTAACCTTAAACTTGGGTTTGTTCACATTCAAGTCGCAATATCATCACAGCCTAGTCTCATGGCAATCAACTTTGTTTTCGTTTACGAAAATAAACATATTTTCACGGTGGTTCAATGTATGCAGATGATATTGTGAGTATTAGTGATACTTACATTTTTAGCAACCTTATGATCTTTTTAATGACTTGATTAGTTCGCTTGGTTAAATACATCTTATAGTATTTTCATTTTCCGTTTTTTATTTTAATGCTTATAAAATACAAAACCATTAAAATAAATAATTGGATATAAAGCTAACTTGGAACATATTCAGTCAAGAAGAGACGTCATTAAATTGAATGCCAAACTATAATTTTATTATTATTGATTTATAGCTGAAATTATTGTAACGATTTATTGAACTATCTATATTTTCTCGAATATGGTACCTACCACCAGCCATAAGAATGATGATGCGCGGGGGATGCGCGAGCGGCTTGTGCGCCTGCGAAAGGGTATCAAAGAGGCCGACGGCAAGTGCGGCGACTACCTATCGGCCGCTAAGGAAAGCTACGAATTCATTGATAAATTCCGCGCTTTTAGTAGGGTGCGTATAAAAAAAAATTAGTTTCTGTGCCAAAGGCTTCTACTTCGTTCACCTATTATACCCTATTTTTTTCGAGACGGTAAAAAATTTCATGCAGTATTTAAGTCTTCTGTGTATTGGATGGGTGTGTAACGTTTGATATAATAAAAAAAGTTCTAATGATCATAAGACCTAATTTCATTCAATATAATTCTTTTTTAATATAACGATCAAATGAAATAATGTATTATTGATATAATTTCATTTTACCTAATTTCATATGGTATAATTAACAGTTTATATAATGCACATTTGAAATAATATTCAATTAATATAATATTCAGTCGCTATAATATTCAAAATCTATAAGTAACGTTTAATATAATTTCTACGATTCTACGATACGATTGATATGATACGATTTTCTTCATTTCTACGATATGGCGACAACATAATTATACACCGGCTTGTAGTTAATAGGTTGAATCTGTTCCAAAACCGAATCGGGGCACCCCGACTTTACGTAGTGTATATAAAAACCGGAAGCGCGGAGGGAGAGCAACCCCCGCCCGCTGTAACGAAGCATAGGACCACCGCACCCCGCTGGCTGGAGGCTTTAAGTGTAGAAGCTTAATGCAGCCACAGGAAAGTCCGGTTAAGCAGCCACGACCTCTGTATGATCTCTTGCTAGACTACTTGTATACATTACTTTTAGATGAGGGATAAATGTGAATGAAACAAGGTAAAGTATAAAAACACTATTGTATTGTTCCAAAGATACTTATTGGTTAAATGAGCTTAATGGACTGATGGTGTGGAAATGAAGTGAGTGACGCAGCCCTTGTTGGCTGTAACGAGAACGCCTGGCTGCCTTGATAGCCCAACGCGAACTAAACTAAGTATATGAGTTGAAATGAATGTGTTGCGTAAACTGCTGAATTGCAGAATGTGCGGTTGCACCGTACATGCTCCCAAGCGGGAAGATGAATATGGGATGAACATGAAAAGATGAGTAACAAGGTGATGCCAATTGGTCCTTATACTAGATGATTAACAAGGTGATTCCAATTGGTCCTTATTCTGTTTAGAGTCTTTACGAGACTTTCACTGACTTTTTGAATTTCACTGTAATCTGATACACACGGAATCTCACACTGATTACGCACACTAACACTATATTTAACCGTGGAAATAGAGGCCCCAGCCTCTGCCCGTGCCGGTGTCGCGTGTTGCGCGGTCTGTAGACTCGCCAATGCGGCCCTTGCCACCTCGAGAGATGCGGTTCGCCTGTTACGCAGCCATCGTACCAGGAAGACTGCTCCAACCACCAACACAACTCCGATCACCACATAAAATACTGTGTTGGATATCGTGATATGAAACTTGATTTGGCAAATTTTCACTTGCTTTAAGAATGCGGAGTTGCTTCTTGATTTCGTCGAGCTCCTTGTTGCTCGAGAGGAGTGTATAGTTTTGTATCAGTGGAGTTGGGATGCCTATTTCTATGATATGATTGATTGGTTCTATCTCAGGCAGCTTGTAAGATGGTTTTATGTCTAAAAAGTACTAAAACCTTCATTGCGTGAGTAAAACTTTCGGTTTTAATTAGACAGTCGTGTTCGACTCCCAATATCCTGCTTTTACTAACTGCCCCGGCGACACATTATCGTCGCATAGAACTCGTATTTGACACTGACTACAACAGAAAAATACATACTTGTTTATTTTGTTAAGAGCTGTCCATTGATTCGAACAAGTCGTAATGCTGATCTAGCATTTACTGGAATCAGGCTCTGCTTCACATAATTTTTCATCAGTTTTGAGATGATAAATCGGCTTCTCTATATGACATAGATAGTTATCGACATTGTCACGTAGACATATCTGGACTTCGTTTATAGACATCGGTATATAGGAGTCCTTCTTCAAATTGATTGCAACATGTTCTGCAATCGGAGTTAAAGTAGCCATGCTTGACTTACCTACAAGTTGAGGTATTGGAATAATTTTCATGATTGAAAATGTATCTCTAGACACCAGAGGCAATTTTAATTCGAAGATTAAAAATTCTGCAGTCATTCTTGCTTTGACTGTCAATAAATGATAAATATTTTTAAAGTTACTTTGTAAGTTATTGATCGGTAACGTAAGATCCTTTTAAGATATTGTATTCAGAGTGTCCTTCTTGTTCTGGTGACAATAAATGAAAATTGAGTCTCCCGTGATAAACATCTGTTATGGTATCTAATAAACTTTTTTGGAGTGTTTTTAGTTGTCTTAAAACATTGCTCGTAGCAATTGCTCCCGTACTGAAATTGTTCATGATTCGATTTCTCTTTGATTCGGTCAATAAAACGTTCTCCATCTTATCTAACTTGATTGATAGTGAATTAAGCATCTTGAGTTGCTTATTAATTGCTTGGCCGTTCCTTTTTAAAACGTTGTATTCTGCTTCAATGACCGTTGTTTGTTGTTTCAAGAGCGAAAGTAAATGATTTTCATTGTCATGTATTGATTGAATATCTTGTTTATATTGCTCTGCGAATCTCTCATCAAGTACACCGAATAAGCTGTTTGCTAGATACCCTATACCGTTGATAAGGCCTCGCTTGCGACGGTGCAGGTCTCGTGTGTGGCGCGTGCTGGAATGCTGACTCAGCAACAGGTGGTTATAGTACTCGAGTTCTGAGAATTCTTGCTGCAATTAAACTTGTATGACGTCACAACGTGATGATTCATTAAACTTGTTGCATAACTGATCCAAGTAGCTAAGGTATTTTCTGCATGCTTCTGTACCTTGCCAAAATGAATTTATGTCATAGTATGTAACTATCTTCCATTCATCTCTGATTAATTGCATGTTTGCAATTTTGTCAAAATAAAGACCTTGATTGTCTTTTAATTGTGTAACATTGTATGCACAGTGAGCTGTGGTCAAAATGCTCATGAATGACAAAAGTAACATTACCAGCGATGAGAAGCTGTAGTTTACTTTTTTGTTTTGATATGGCTTGCCATCTTTCACTTCCTTAGAACGCAACTCTTGTTTGTCGGTTCTATCATTCACGGGGAGAATAGACAGCTTGAGAATAGGCCTCTTGATCAGTCCATTATTTGTTTTCAATGTGACCACCCTGATGTGGCCATCGACACCGGGGTGCAGCTGGACGACGCGGCCAACAGCCCACTTCCCAGGAGGTAAGTTTGCATTGTTAATTGTAACAATGTTATTTAGTTGAATGTCTGGTTGAGAATGTCTCCACTTGCTTCTTGTTGACAGCTGAGTGAGATATTCTGAATGCCAACGTTTCCAAATATCTTGTACTATTTTTTGAGTTAAATGCCATCTCGGCCGCATATCTGTTTCTAATATAGTCATGTCTTGATTTAGATTGATAAAGCTTGACGGAGAGAGGAAATCTAAGTCGTTGGGATCTTCAGTCAGAGGACACAGTGGCCTCGAGTTAAGTACTGCTTCTAACTGAGCCAGAACTGTGCTGAACTCTTCAAATGTGAGCTTTTGCTCTCCAACTACTCTTCTTAAATGATATTTTAAACTTTTGACCTCAGCCTCCCACAGCCCTCCTGCTGTAGGCCACGAGGGCGCATTAAAATGCCATTCGATTTTCATGCTAGTAATTTCTTTGATGAAATCTTGATCGAATGTTTCTTGTATCTGCTCCAATTCTTCTTGTAAAATTTTGTTGGCGCCGACAAAGTTTGTACCGTTGTCGCTGTACAAGTGTTTCGGTGAGCCCTTTCTTCCAGCCATTCTTCGCAACGCAGCTATGAATGCTGATGATGTGAGGTCTGATACCAAATCTATATGAACAAGCTCGGTCACCATACAGACAAATACCGCC
The DNA here is from genome assembly GCA_916701695.1 of Agrochola macilenta. Lineage (NCBI taxonomy): Eukaryota > Metazoa > Arthropoda > Insecta > Lepidoptera > Noctuidae > Agrochola > Agrochola macilenta. Next base: position 2,639,277 of record OU753572.1, on the reverse strand, counting down.
ACGTAGCCTTTTGTGGTCTTAATACCACGGTCCTTGTTGGCCTTTATGAGCACATGCCCTGTAAAATGGACGCCTGTATGTTCAAAAGGCTTTGCAATGTTACATCTCTGCGTAGGTAAATCACCCATCAACTGTGTCATCTTGCTTGGATTGTGTTTACGACAGGTAACGCAGGTACGTATACGCTATTTGATCGCTCGATTACCGCCTATAATTCTTGCGAATGAATGCCGATGTCACCCGTGCTCCACCATGGAAGGTAAGTTCATGTGCTTGATCTATAATTAAGTTTGTTAAGTGTCCTTCGTGAGCTATGATAATCGGATGCATCATATCTTGATTAATGTTGGCCTTGCTTAGTCTTCCTCTGACTCTGAGAAGTCCCTCGTTGTCAAGGAATGGATTAAATTGCAATAACTTGTTTTTTGCTGATAGCGGCTTATTTTCTTGTAAGTTATGTACTTCCTGCGCAAATTCTCTCTGCTGTACATATAAAATTATTTTATGCTTAGCATTTATTAATTCTTGTAATGTAAAATAAGTTTGCATGCGGTTTTTCTTGTATCTCGCTTGCTTGATAAATCTTAATATCCATGCTAAAACTCTTGTTAGTTTTGCGAGTGAACTATATATTGCTAATAATTAACCCAACATGTTATCGCTTTCTTGCTGCGATATGTGATTAATATGCTTGGCTTTTCTTGCTTCTTCGTCTGTGGTAAACACTGCTTGCCCAGTTTCTTGGTCAGGGTCGCAGTTCCGTAACCACGATGGTCCTTCCCACCACAACGAATGTTTTTTCAATTGATCGATACCCAATCCGCGGCTTGCACAGTCCGCTGGATTTTCTGCTGACTTGACGTAATGCCAGCTGTTTGTAGGTATGATGCTGGATATTTGTCGCACCCTGTTAGCGACAAAAGGTTTCCATCGTCCTGGTTCTCTTTGTAACCAGACTAAGACTACCATTGAATCTGTCCAACTAAATATCTTGATATTATGACTGCTAAGGCATTGTTGAATTTTTGACAACAATTTTGCCAGTAGAAGAGCACCGCTAAGCTCTAATCTTGGTAGGGAAATTGATTTGTTTACTGAAGTTAATCTTGCTTTTCCTGCTACTAACGAGATCTTTGTTTTGCCGTTGTTTTCAGTCTTGCAATAAACAACGCATGCGTAGGCTTTATTAGAAGAATCGCAGAATCCATGTAATTCTAGCGTGTTGTTTTCTCCTGTACCCAACCAACGCTCCAACTTGAATTGATTGATTTTGTGCATGTCACCTTTAATGTTTAGCCATTCCTTGCTAATTTGATCGGGTAACTTGTCATCCCATTGAATACTTGACATCCAAACTTTCTGAAATAGCAGTTTTAACTTGGTTGATATCGGAGACAGCCAACCAAGAGGGTCGAACAACTTTGATATGTCTGACAACATGGATCTCTTAGTTGGTGTTTTGTTAGATGGGTCCATCTTCGATTGAAATGTCAATAAGTCTGCCTTTGAATTCCAACGTAGTCCCAAGGTTTTTAATGTCTCCATTTCCTTGAAATCGAAATTTTCTTGCTTGCTACTCGCCCCAATTGTATCTTCTTGTAAGGCTGATGCGTTGGAAGACCACTTTCTTAAATTGAACCCCTTCCCTTTCTTAAATTGGATGATTCTGTGATGTCTTCGATCTCCCAATATCTTTGTACTTCGTCCACTTGATTCAGGAATACGTTACAGTGAAAATTCTTGAAATTGCCGCATAAGATCCATCCTAGTCGTGTCTGTTGCGCGACCGGTAATGATAGATCAGCCCTGCTAATGCCTTCTAAAATGATTTGGGAATACACATCGGCTCCCAGTAAGATGTCGATAGGACGGCTGACATTGTATTCTGGATCGGCTAGTTGCATGCCGGCCAGGTGTGCCCATGTTGGCTTTGTAAATGTACATCTTAGTAATTGATTAGTTAGCGTATCCATGATTACCACATCTGTGTTAAATGCAAAATCATTAAAATGCGAACAACATGTTATGTTCGTAACGCCCTTGCTACTGCTCTCCTTTTCTCCTATCCCGCAGATGACGGCCCTGCAATACTTTCTTGATAAAGCTAGCTGTTGTGTCGCTCTGGCTGAGATAAGGGAGGCTTAAGAGCCTTGATCTATTAGCTCACGCATTTTGTGGTATGATCCGTCACTTGCTTGAACTTTGATCATTGCAGTTGCTAATAATGTTTCGATCACGTTGTTGCCTTGTTGCGAAACGTGATTTTCTTGTGATTCTTGTTTTTGCGTTCTAGTTGCATGAACTGCTGTGGTGTTATTGAAGGCTTATTGTTTAACGCTTCATGTAAAAGTGTATTATGTTTGCCACGGCATTCGCGGCAGCGTCTTTCTGACGTATATTCTTTATCCCCATGCGAATAAAGACAATGTTTGCACAAATGCAATCGTGTTAAAGCTTGGTGTCATATTTAAAAACTTACTGCATTAGTATATTCCGTGTGACTCTTTACACAACGGACATGTAAATTCGATATTATTTACCGAAGTCTTACTTGCTGAATATTTATTCTTGAAATTTGACGATGATGATTTATTTTGCTTGCTTGTATCAACAAGCAAGCAAAATAAATCATCATCGTCAATTGAAATGGTTTGGAATTTTTTGATTTTCTTGCGCGAAGATTCCAATGCGGTGAATCTGCTCTCTAGGAAGCTTAGAAACACCGTCAATTTTGGCAGTTCTCTGGGTTTCTTCAGAGATTCTAAATAATGATCATGCGTGTCCGCATCTAATTTTAGTAATAAAATACGCACGATGAATGGATCCCAGCTATCTATATTAACGCCTAGGTTCCTTATTGAGTTTAAACACTCTAGTGTAGTATCGTGAACCGTGTAACCTTGATCTGAGGGACGTTAGCTTGTTGAACTACTGGAAGATTTAGCAGGAGATCTATGATCTATGTGAGATGTAAAAATCAACCATGCGTTGTTGTACCTGTTGTTCAATATCTCCCAGCAAACAGTGTAGTTGTCAGTACTGATTTGTAGATGCTGTATACAACGTTCAGCTTCACCTTACTTTTAAGAAACTGCATGTTGTGGGCGTTTGATAAGGAGACGTTACTGTGGATAGCTTCAACAAACAAGTCCTTAAAAGACACCCAAGTTCGATAATTGCCATTGAAGAACGGGATGTAAATTTTTGGTGTCCAATTCTCTTTGCGAACTACGGACCCTAGTTTTCTATTAATTGTATTTTTTAATTCATTGTAAATAGTTTCTTGCTTCGTATAAGACACCTCATATTCTTGATACGTACCCTCCAATTCGTTGTCTAATTCCCAATGTAAGGAATCTATGGTTGACCATCGAGACTGTAATGTACGTCAGGCATCTTTCAACTCCCACTTTTCGGACTAAAATCCAAATTTATCCCTGCCACAGTGCGCTGCAGCGCCCTGAAATTGCTTGCTTGTTTTTTCAACAGTTCATCAAGCTTGCTAGATAAAATTGCTAAATAGCTAAACGGTTTCTTGAAATATTCGGCAGTCTTACGATCCGCTGAGTCCTTTTTTATCTTTGAAGCCAACTTTAGGATGGCTGTGTAAAGTTCGTTCTGATTTTCGTGTATGGCCTCCATGACGAGGACTTATTTAAAGTAAGAAATAAATGGAAAGATCTTACTTGAATGTTCTTGATGATAGCTTACGGATCCTTGGTGATCCTCTGAGACACCTGCTAGCCTCAGCTCTTGATAATGAAACGCTCCCTGAGACACCTGGTAGTCCCATATAAATCCCTGCACTGAACTCCTGATAAATTACGGATCCTTGACGATCCCTGAGACACTTGTAAGTCTGAAATCTCCACGCTCAGCACCTGATAGTCTACGGGTCGTTGTTGACCCTGGGTCACTTGTTAGTCCCACAGTTTTATATTCACTCAACACAGTACACACTTAGTCACTGGATAGTTTGCGCTACACTGTCCACGCGCGCGAAATGGACTGTATAGCGAGCGATGTTCACCGTCGAAGGACCAAAAATATGTATGATCTCTTGCTAGACTATACATTACTTTTAGATGATATTATTATAGATTTCATTTTAGATAAATGTGAATGAAAGAAGGTAAAGTATAAAAACACTATTGTATTGTTCCAAAGATACTTATTGGTTAAATGAGCTTAATGGACTGATGGTGTGGAAATGAAGTGAGTGACGCAGCCCTTTTTGGCTGTAACGAGAACGCCTGGCTGCTTTGATAGCCCAACGCGAACTAAACTAAGTATATGAGTTGAAATGAATGTGTTGCGTAAACTGCTGAATTGCAGAATGTGCGGTTTCACCGTACAACCTCCTCAGAGGTCAACTGCGAGATGCCACATAGAAACAAAAAAAAAAAGGATAGCCCACAGCCGCGTGGTCCAACATTGACACCCGTGAAAACAGATACTACATACCTGTATTATATCGTAATGATATTAACACACCTGTATTAATATCCAGCGCAGAGGGTCTGCTATAAATACCAAATTAATGTAAAACTAACTCTAGGTTGGGTTATATTTTGTACAGAGGCATGCACGCCTACATACAAAATACGAGTATAAGACGTCATAGGTTCTGATCTTCCTACGGGTGACACGTCAGTCTAGTGTGAATCCGAGTTAAATTTATTTCGGTTTCTAAGAACATCTTAAGCACGAGGTTGTCCGAATTCAGTACCTACTAATGTCAAATTCATAGGTCCCTACTTAAAATCGAATGACGTGAGATCGCGGGAACTTTTTCGCAATAATGTAGCAGTTCCGTTCTTAAAAATTAGATCTACTTTAACTATAAAGTAGGCTAAAAAAATAGGAATAATAATCAATGTTTTAGTCATTACGTTAAAGAACCCCAACGTTTTATTAAGTAAAAAAAGTAATTAATTAACGATTCTACCAATATTATCAAAATGAGTTTTATATGCGTAGTGAAAACATTTACTGTCGATTGTCGTATCAGGAGGTTCCATCAGAAACCTAATAAAAATGAAGACATTTCAAAATATTAGACATACACGTGTAAAGACTATTATGAACAATACAGTGGATAAAGATGTACAGTCGGCGCTTTTGCCTTTGAATCTGATGCAATATTATATGTTCTGTCCTAAATATCGCATCAAAAATGATTGTATAACTCCTAATGTTTTCATCTCTCATTTCGTTTCAATGATTGCAACTCTAGTTTTCATTTTTGTATTCGTTTACAGCACCGGTATGGTGTATTTTTACCAAGACAATGTAAAGCCTACTGCTTTTATGTATGTTACAGCATACTTTGACTTTTTCTTTTATTCCTTTGGATTTACTATGAATTTCATTATTGGCATAGTTCAAACCAAAAAGTCTACCAAGTTTGTTCTTACTTTTCAAAATGTGCACAGAGTTCTCAAAAATGAAACCAGTTTAAAGCACTTTATCGTTTGGAATTGGATTACTGTAATCGTTGCTCTGGGTGGTCAAATCTTCGTTTACACTGTTTTGTGCAAACTAACAAATTTACCCTTCAGTTCGTATTTAATTTGCTTCGTTTTGATTATTTTTGATTTTAATATAATTTATGCCGTTCGAGTAATAAAATTATTGGAAAATAAGGTTGTGCTCTGGAGTATTTGGGTGTTAAATTCTCAAAATATAAGAAACACAAACGGAATAAATAATAGCAATACAGGCAAATTTCAGGCTTTTATTGATATATTAGAATGTTATGAGACCCATAAAGATTGTTTTCAGCAATTCGTAAGTACGAGTACCTTCCAATCTATACATGGCTTTGGTAAAATGAATCCAATTCTTATTCAGCTGCTTCTTTTCAGATACTTTACTGTATTATAGGAATATACTCCCACGCTTTGATTTACGTCAAAGTATCAATTGAAATGTTTAAAATTGAGGTCGTCGGCAATGGCATTGTAAGTATCATTTTGTGTATCTAGTTTTACATTTTTCGAAAAATTTTACGTTACGCTCGCTCCCAGTCAGACATCACTATCAGAAGTTGGCGGGTGACTTTTCATATATTTTTTTCAACTGTAGGGGTCAGAGCAGACAAAAATGCAAACTGTTCGAGCAGCTTTCATGAATTAATTGACAATTAACTATAACGACAACAACGACGGACGTAAATAATATTACCATCCCATTTCTTCCCGTGGTTGTCGTAAAAGGCGACTCAAGGACTCACGAGAGAATAGGCAGCAGCGTTCTTTATGCATTTTAACACCATACTGCAATCGCCAACCCGCTTGCCAAGCTTGGCGATTATGGCAAACCCCCTCATTTTGGGGGAGGTCTATGTCCAGCAGTGGACGTCTTTCGGATGAAATGATGGTGACAATGATGATGATGATGATGAACAACTTATTTTTATTTTTTTGAGGGCGGATAATTATTAAATAACTTCTCCCGTTCTGGACAAAACAACATGTGAAGCCCTCCCGTGCCAGACCCTTACTGATTAAAACCCACCCGTGTTCCAACAGTTGCCTGTACATTGCCAGAGACCACGGTATCCCTTTCGCTATCACGGTATCCGCAACCCCGGCAGGCATCGGTCCTAGCGGACCCCGTCAGTTGTGCTGACATCTCTTTGAGGCGCGCGTGGAACACAACGCGCCGTTGACCGAGGCCTGGTCCTTATCGGACGGTGAGCTACCCATTGCTCACCGTCCACAAGCCCGCGCCTACGGTGGCCGGGAATCGGCCTGCGATTCCCGATGCCCAAGGCATCTCTTGCGGCGGCTAGGGGCGTGAAGGCGCGACATTTTCCTCTCCCTCACGCGTTCCGCCCCCTCCTTCGCGAGCATTACTGCTTCGCAGAAGGAGGTGACTGCTCCCCACGCCCTCTCGCTCCATACGGCCTGGACCAGGGCCGGACGCGAGAGATCACTGCCGCCGATCGCCTCCACAAGGACACCGCGGTACCCCGCCCAAGCAGGGCAGACCTCCACCGTATGCTCCACCGTGTCCTCCGGGCGATCCACACAGTGGTGACAACCGGGCGTTTCCTCCCGCCTTTTTCGGAACAGGAACCTCTCAAAACAACCGTGTCCGGTGAGGACCTGCGTCAGGCTGAAGGTGAGGACGCCGTGGCGCCTCTCTAGCCTATCCTCAAAGAGGGGACTTATCGCCACAATTGTGGTGTACTCAGCACGGGGTTGCGACAATCGCACTCTCCATGATGCCATGAGATCCCGCTGGAGGTCTGTCCGCTGTGCCGTGATTTCTCGCGGAAGCGGAGTTACGCCCCAGACTATAGTACAACTGAAAAGTAGTTAAAAATAGTGAGAATAATATAATTCTCTGCTACTGTGTTCGCGTATGTAATAGCATACTTTATCTTGCCCGACCATCCACTGCGTCCACCGAGTAGACGTAGCAGAATTCGCGCTAGCATACTCGAGCATTTTGCAGCTATGTCTGCGATGAAACTTACACATACAGTAAGCGGCTGGCTACACCTACCTTTTATACTTCACATGTTGTTTAGTTTGTTATGTATCAACTATTAGAGCGCTTTCAGTAGTTGCCTGGATTATAAAGGATTTGATTTATCAAACAATGTTGACCCAGCAATGCGAGAAATTCTATTTATCTACTCAACGTGTTCAAGATTCGTGCGCACAGATTTTAATGTCTAATTGTTCAGGTAATATCTTGTCAAAATAAAATCAATGTGCCAAAAATGATGATCCGATAAAAATTATGATTCGTCTGTGTGGAAGCGCTGAAGATTGTCATTAAACAGGACAATACCTTTTTTTTTGGGTCTGGGAAATTATCATATAACTTCTCCCGCTCTGGGCGGAGCGGGAGAAGTTATTTGATAATTTCACGTGTCAGACTTTTACTGACTAAAACCCACCCGTGTTCCTTCCGTTGCCTGTGGGCCGGGGCCACGATATCCCTTTCAGATAACTCGCAACCCCGACAGGAACAATACCTAATGTAATAATTAAAATATTTAACAGATGAACAGAGAAAACTTTGTAAGAACGTACTCCGCTTGCATCGAGCATCATTCAGCAAGATACGCGTGTGTGGCCTGTTCTACGTAGACGCTGCGTTACAATTGAGTCTGATGAGTCTTCTTACCAACCACATCATTGTGTTACTACAGTTCGCAGTTTTGTAATACACGTTTCATTTAATTGATTTTCTTTTTCTTTTCCATTCTTATTATCTAGTTTTCTTCCTGAATATAGGGCCTAGACATTTGACATTCTATTAGCGATAACCATGATGGAGAAGTCAACAATGTAATGGATTTTCATAAGCTACCAAAAAGCTTACCTATGTTAATCCTGTTGAAAGTCGTAGTAGAAATACAAAAGTCTCTTCTCTCATCTTATTTTAAACCAGCTTGTGCCTGCAACTCCGTTCGCGTAGAACTAAACTAACAGCCACATTTTATAAAACTTCCCTGTATATTTCGTTTGTAGTTTTGTTCTCAGAAGCCAAAATATAGAAAGGTCAGGTGACAAGGGAGCAAGCGACTCCAACGTACAGTTGGCCGTGTGAGAAGCAGCTCGTCCTGACCCACAGCCTTCAGTAGCAATTTCCCATTGCTTGAGAAGATTTTCGTTTTTCATGAATTAATGAACGTCTGCATTCCAGCATATACTACTGGCCCAACATTGATACACAGACTGATGCATTCCAGCAGATTATTCCGGTTGAACAAATATAACTAAAATAATATATATAAATCCCATGTGTTCACAATCTACGGTTATAGATTGTGATCACATAGGATTTCATAATAACAGTCCCCTAACCATAGATATTTTTTTATTATAACCATATGTGACAGAAGAGGCTGTTTGTTGTACGTTCTTGTGTGTACGTTCTATGATCTATCATATAAATGATCTTAGCAAATGGCTCACTATATTGCTTATATCACAGTAAGGCTCTACACAACCTTCATGCAGCAGCTTTACATATATATTTAAGTATCCTATGTATTGGATAGCCCACAGCCGCGTGGTCCAACATTGACACTCATGAAATCAGATACTACATATGTGATGATATTAACACATCTTTGTTAATATCCAGCGCAGAGGGTCTGCTATAAATACCAATTTAATGTGAAACTAACTCTAGGTTGGAGCACACAGCATCCTGATCCTGTATATCCTGTATATATTATACAGAAGCGTGCACGCCTACATACAAAATAAAGCTCTGATCTTCCTACGAGTGATGTCACAACATGTCAGTCTCGTGTGAATCCGAATTAAATTTATTTCGGTTTCTAAGAACATCTTAAGCACGAGGTTGTCCGAATTCAGTACCTACTAATGTCAAATTCATAGGTCCCTACTTAAAATCGAATGACGTGAGAGCGAGGGAACTTTTTCGCAATAATGTAGCAGTTACGTTCTTAAAAATTAGATCTACTTTAACTATAAAGTAGGCTAAAAAAATAGGAATAGTAATCGATGTTTAAGTCATTACGTTAAAGGACTCCATTTTATTCAGTAAAAAAGTAATTAATTAATGATTCTACCAATATTATCAAAATGAGTTTTATATGCGTAGTAAAATTTTAAGCATTTACTGTCGATTGTCGAATCAGGAGGTTCCATCAGAAACCTAATAAAAATGAAGACATTTCAAAATATTAGACATACACGTGTAAAGACTATTATGAACAATACAGTGGATAAAGATGTACAGTCGGCGCTTTTGCCTTTGAATCTGACGCAATATTATATGTTCTGTCCTAAATATCGCATCAAAAATGATTGTATAACTCCTAATGTTTTCATCTCTCATTTCGTTTCAATGACTGCAACTCTAGTTTTCATGTTTGTATTCGTTTACAACACCGGTATGGTGTATTTTTACCAAGACAATGTAAAGCCTACTGCTTTTATGTATGTTACAGCATACTTTGACTTTTTCTTTTATTCCTTTGGATTTACTATGAATTTCATTATTGGCATAGTTCAAACCAAGCAGTCTACCAAGTTTGTTCTTACTTTCCAAAATGTGCATAGAGTTCTCAAAAATGAAACCAGTTTAAAGCACTTCATCGTTTGGAATTGGATTACTGTAATCGTTGCTCTGGGTGGTCAAATCTTTGTTTACACTGTTTTGTGCAAACTAACAAATTTACCCTTCAGTTCGTATTTAATTTTCTTCGTTTTGATTATTTTTGATTTTAATATAATTTATGCCGTTCGAGTAATAAAATTATTGGAAAATAAGGTTGTGCTCTGGAGTATTTGGGTGTTAAATTCTCAAAATTTAAGAAACACAAACGGAATAAATAATAGCAATACAGGCAAGTTTGAGGCTTTTATTGATATATTAGAATGTTATGAGACCCATAAAGATTGTTTTCAGCAATTCGTAAGTACCTTCCAATCTATACATGGCATTGGTAAAGTGAATCCAAGTCTTATTCAGCTGTTTCTTTTCAGATACTACTATATTATAGGAATATACTCCCACGCTTTGATTTACGTCCAAGTATCAATTGAATCGTTTAAAATTGGGGTCGTCGGCAATGGCATTGTAAGAATCATTTTGTGTATCAAGTTCTACATTTTTCGAAACATTTTACGTTACGCTCGCTCCCAGTCAGACATCACTGTCAGAAGTCGGCAGGTGACTTTTCATATATTTTTTTCAACTGTATGGGTCAGAGCAGACAAAAATGCAAACTGTTCGAGCAGCTTTCATGAATTAATTGACAATTAACTATAACGACAACAACGACAGACGTAAATAATATTACCATCCCATTTCTTCCTTCTTCAGTTGCCTGTACGTTGCCAGGGGCCACGGTATCCCTTTCGGACTTTCCCACGACACCGGCAGGCATCGGTCCTAGCGGACCTCGTCAGTTGTGCCGACATCTCTTTGAGGCGCGGGTGGAACACAACGCGCTGTCTACCTGGGCCTGGTCCTTACAAAACGGCGAGCTACCCATTGCTCACCGTCCACAAGCCCGCGTCTACGGTGGCCGGGAATCGACCTGCGATTCCCGACGCCCAGTGAGTCTCTTGCGGCGGCTAGGGGCGTGAGGGCGCGACATTTGCCTCTCCTTCACGTGCTCCGTCTCCTCCTTCGCGAGCATTACTGCTTCGCAGAAGGAAGTGACGGCTTCCCACGCCCTCTCGCTCTATACCATGGCCTGGACCAGGGCCGGACGCGAGAGATCACTGCCGCCAATCGCCTCCACAAAGACACGGCGGTGCCCCGCCCAAGCCGGGCGGACCTCCAACGTATGCTCCACCGTGACCTCCGGGCGATCCACACAGTGGTGACAACCGGGCGTTTCCTCCCGCCTTTTTCGGAACAGGAACCTCTCAAAACAACCGTGTCCGGTGAGGACCTGCGTCAGGCTGAAGGTGAGGACGCCGTGGCGCCTCTCTAGCCTATCCTCAAAGAGGGGACTTATCGCCACAATTGTGGTGTACTCAGCACGGGGTTGCGACAATCGCACTCTCCATGATGCCATGAGATCCCGCTGAAACTTACACTTACAGTAAGCGGCTGGCTACACCTACCTTTTATACTTCACATGTTGTTTTGTTACAGGATGTATCAACTATTAAAGCGCTTTCAGTAGTTGCCTGGATTATAAAGGATTTGATTTATCAAACAATGTTGACCCAGCAATGCGAGAAATTCTATTTATCTACTCAACGTGTTCAAGATTCATGCGCACAGATTTTAATGTCTAATTGTTCAGGTAATATCTTGTCGAAATAAAATCAAGGTGCCAAAAATGATGATCCGATAAAAATTATGATTCTTCTGTGTGGAAGCGCTGAAGATTGTCATTAAACAAGACAATACCTTTTTTTTTTTTTGGGGCTGGGAAATTATCAAATAATTTCTCCCGCTCTGGGCGGAGCAGGAGAGCGTGTCAGACTTTTACTGACTAAATCCGACCCGTGTTCCTTCCGTTGCCCGTGTGCCGGGGCCACGATATCCCTTTCGGACAACTCGCAACCCCGACAGGAACAATACCTAATGTAATAATTAAAATATTTAACAGATGAACAGAGAAAACTTTGTAAGAACGTACTCCGCTTGCATCGAGCATCATTCAGCAAGATACGCGTGTGTGGCCTGTTCTACGTAGACGCTGCGTTACAATTGAGTCTGATGAGTCTTCTTACCAACCACATCATTGTGTTACTACAGTTCGCAGTTTTGTAATACACGTTTCATTTAATTGATTTTCTTGTTATTTTCCATGCTTATTATCTAGTTTTTTTCTTGACTTTAGGGCCTAGACAAAGTGACATTCTATGAGCGATAACCACGATGGAGAAGTCAACAATGTATTGTCATAAGCTATCAAAAAGCTTACCTATGTTAATCCTGTTGCAAGTCGTTGTAGAAATACAAAATTCTGTATAAGTGTTTGCCACTTGTTAAGTATCTATATTATTTTAAACTAACTTGTGCCCGCAACTTTGTTCGCGTGGAACTAAACTAACGGCCACATTTTATGAAACTTCCCTGTATATTTCGTTTGTAGTTTTGGTCTCAGAAGCCAAAATATACAGAGTTCAGGACTAAACGGGAGCAAACGACTCCAACGTACAGTTGTCCGTGTGAGAAGCAGCTCGTACTGAGGTAGACACCCAGAGTCTTCAGAAGCAATTTCCCATTGCTTGCGAAGTTTTACGTTTTTCGTGAATTAATGAACGTCTGCGTTCCTGCATATACTACCTCATGGCGCAACACTGATACACAGACTGATGCATATCTGCAGATTATTCCTGACGAACTGCTATAACTAAAATAATATAACAGTAGATTGTGAACACACGGGATTTCTTATTAACAGTCCCCTAACCATAGATATTATTTTTTATTATAACCGTAGATGATAGAAGAGGCTTAAAGTTCATGTTTTAGTGTGTACGTTCTATCATGTAATAAGTATGACAAAATGTAAAGAAAAATAAAACTACTGCAGTTGTCTTAGAGGTTTTCTTAAGTTATAAAAACCCCAAAACCTAACCAAACCCAAACCCAGTCGTAGATGTTAGGATGAGCTTGACGGGATTGGTCCATGTTGTCCCGCAGGATCAAGGAAGAGGAAAAAGGAAAGGGAGGCAGTTTTCTTTGGGTGGGAACTTATCAAATAACTTCTCCCGCTCTGAGCGGAACGGGAGGGCGTGTCAAACTCTTACTGACTAAAACCCACCCGTGTTCCTTCAGTTGCCTGTACGTTGCCAGGGGCCACAGTATCCCTTTCGGACTTTCCCGCAACACCGGCAGGCATCGGTCCTACCGGACCCCATCAGTTGTGCCGACATCTCTTTGAGGCGCGCGTGGAACACAACGCGCCGTCGACCTGGGCTTGGTTCTTATAGAACGGCGAGCTACCCATTGCTCACCGTCCGCAAGCCCGCGCCTACAGTGACCGGGAATCGGTCTGCGATTCGCTACACCCAGGGCGTCTCTTTCGTTGGCAAGGGGCGTGAGGGAGCAAAATTAGGCCTTTGCCTTGTAGTGGGACAATATAATCGAAATAAACAGTAATTCATTTTGAATAAACACGGTCAAATTAAATAATCTGGCGAAACTTCACAGACGTGATGTGTGTCGATATCTAAATAGGATAAAACTTGAAAAATATACTAAACTCAAGTTCTTATAATCAGCAGTTGTTACTCGAAATTATGAGGTTAACGTATATTTTTTGTCTTTTATCGTCATAAGTCCAGTAATATATATCACATCCGCAAAACTTTCGCTAGCTTATTTATTTATCCTAATCCTAATTAATATTATAAATGCGAAAGTAAGTTTGTTTGTTTGTTACACTTTCACGTTAAAACGGCTAAACAGATTTGGATGAAATTTGGCACATAGGTAGACCATAACTGGATTAGGACATATAATACTTTTTATCCCGATATTCCCACGGGATCGCGACTTCTGCGGGTGAAACCGCGGGGCACAGCTAGTATACAATTAAATAATTTGATTGCTCGGGAAGTTTTACAAAACGTTGGACGAAGTAGAAAATATTAAAGAGGCAGGCGTTTTTCTAAAATAGTAATGTTACAGAAAATTTTATTGTAGCAGTATAACAATATATTGAGCAATGTTGCCCATCAAATGGTAGCGTAGCGTCGACATAGAACAGGCCACACGCGGACATCTTACTGAACGAACGATTTGCCTGTATCACGCTCTTGCAAAACCGCTTTTGACTCTCTGCAAAGAAACATGCCATCATGCGTTAATAATAATTTTATGTATAACCCCTTATTTTCTATTTATTTGTAATGAATAATGTGTCCCACAAAACGCCTGGGCGCATTTTTTTTTTTTAAAGGCGAGAGCACTTCACAAGTTGGTTGCATTTACTTAGCTATTTAGTATTTTCAGGACCCCGAAATAGGAATTAATTTAGTTTTAAAAAAAGAGCACATTTATTATATCAAAGAATTCAATAATATTTTTAGGAAAGCAAAATGGATATTATTTGAGGTTCGATTAAATATATATACAATACAAGTAAAAAAGCGCACCGTTGGATTTTCAACTCTCAGCGGTCTGAGACGTCTTGTTAAAAATGGCCGGCTAATTGTTTGTTATGCCGAATAAATAAAATAAAAGCTTATTAAAATAGTCTGCAAAGTCGAACTTGAAACTTTAAGTTTACTATTACAGATATTCATACTTGGACAGTTCCTGTTCTTCATGAGCTGTATACACGCTGTCTTAGCTTCTTCAACAGTTATATAGAATTTCTCAGAAAATAAACCGTGTAGAATTATCAGTGATATACTCTTACTCAGCCATAAAATTACCAAAAGACAGTGAAACAAAGTCTGCAAAAAATATATAAAAAATACATGAAATTTAATAAATTGTAATTTTTTTACTGGTAAGGCCCATCGCATCGTCTACGTCTCTACTCTAAAGTAACGTGTTACAAACTCAAATCACCACTGAGTAGCCAGAATGTCACAGAACTAGTATTTCAAAGGCGGTCTGTCTACGACGCGACCTACCGTTTTTTCTTTTATTTTTTTGAGGTTGGGAAATTATCAAATAACTTCTCCCGCTCTGGGTGGAGCGGGCGGGCGTGTCAGACTTTTACTGACTAAAACTCATCCGTGTTCCGTTGCCTGTGTGCCGGGGCCGCGATATCCCTTTCGGACAAACTCGCAACCCTGGCAGGCATTGGCCCTCACGGACCCCGTCAGTTGGTGCTGACATCTCTTTGAGGCGCGCGTGGAACTCAACGCGCCTTTGACCTGGGCCTGGTCCTTATCGGACGGCGAGCTACCCATTGCTCACCGTCCGCAAGCCCGCGCCTACAGTGGCCGGAAGTTGTCTCGCGACTCCCGACGCCCGGGGCGTCTCCTGCGGCGACTAGGGGCGCGAGAGCGCGAATCTTGCTTCTCCCTCGCGCGTTCCGCCTCCTCCTTCGCGAGCATTACTGCTTCGCAGAAGGAAGTGACGGCCTCCCATGCACTCTCGCTCTAGACCAAGCCCTGAACCAGGGCCGGACGCGAGAGATCGCCGCCGCCAATCACCTCCGTGAATACACGGCGGTGCTCCGCCCAAGCCGAGTAGGCCTCCACCGTATGCTCCACCGTGTCCTCCGGGTGATCCACACAGTGGTGACACCCGGGCGTTTCCTCCCGCCTTATGCGGAACAGAAAACTCCCGAAACAGCCGTGTCCGGTGAGGACCTGCGTCAGGCGGAAGGTGAGGACGCCGTGGCGCCTCTCTAGCCAGTCCTCAAAGACCCCTCTTTGAGGACTTATCGCCAAAATTGTGGCGTGCCCAGCACTGGGTTGCGACAATCGCACTCTCCATGCCGCCATGAGATCCCGCCGGAGCTCTCTCCGCTGTGCCGTGATTTCAACGACGCGACCTACTGACGCGATGTTAATTAGTTTGTGATTATTTGGTTCGTGTTAGGACCACCATTTAAATACTGTTTACTTTTGAGTAGTGTCGTGGATGACAGAAAAAAAACAAAAAAGAAAAAGTAAAATGCCGTTTTAGAAACATTTCATACTTACTTCTATGGGATTTCCTGCAGTTATTCTCAGCGTAGAGAGCATCATATCAAAATAAACTAGATTAACGGAAAATGCGCTTGACGTGTAAATTAAATCCTATGAAAAAAAACTTTGTTATAGGTAGATGATGACATAATAGATTCACGATATAAAATCGAAAATAATTAATAGCTAAATATATTTGTAACTTATAAGGTTTACCAAATGATGACACCTACTGGTTTCCAGGATCCTTAGTATTACTGAACTCTATGGTTCTTGCTATGCATTCGGTTTTAATACAGAGCATAAGTGTTATTGCTTGGTACCAAAAAAGGTAAGTACCTATGGCTACCAAGTTACTTATTTCTGCTGCCAAACTCCTCCATTCCAATTCCATTCCTCAATTCCTCCAGGAGGGCTCCTAGTAACTCTAGTTCATCAGAACATGTGTAATGTAAGTTGAATGATCAAAACTTACCAATACTTGAAAAATCTGCTCATACAAATTGAAAGCTTTTAAAATACGAGTATTTTGGTATATCCCTGGCTCATAGTTGACGACACGGTTGGCGCAGTGGCTGAGCGATCGACTGCTGCGCAACGTGTCGCGGGTTCGATCCCCGCACGGAACAAATATTTGTATGATCTGCAAGTAGTTGTTTCGGGTCTGGGTGTTAGTGTATGTGAGTTTCCATGTGTGTAAACGCACCCACGATACAAGAAGAAATTCTTAGTGTGGGGCAACGTTTCAAAAAAAAAAAAAAAAAAAAAAAAATTAAAAAAAAAAAAAAATTGTTTTCCTGTTCATTTTCAAGTCCACCGTTCATCATCATGAGTTCTTTAATCCACTCTCGAGATACATCCTTAGCAATATTATTATTCGGATGGCTAAAACTACATTGATATCCATTGTGATCCACCATATATCGAGAACATTGTCAACAAATAGACTGATGTCGTAAGTTCCATTTAATACTATATTATACGTAATAAATGTAAAAAAATTGGTAAGATTGTAGTTGCAATTGAGATTCAGTTCCAAATAATAAAACTCCGGATAATCTTACCGAAATTGATGCACTTATGTATAGATTGAATCCTCAACATAAGAGAGACGTTGTTGTCTTTCTGCTTCAAGTCCAGAATGAACATCGTCGTTAATTCGAACGCAAAGGTGATATAATTGATAGTGTTAAAAAATGTCAGAAGGTGCCTTTCTTAATGTTTCATATTGGTGGCGTCCACGGTGAACATTTGATAGATGCACAACGTATTCATGAATAACATACATACAACAGAACGCCACCAAACGACTTATTTTAGTAGTTTGATAAATATGATTATTTCGCACATTATACTTTGAAATCAAAAACAGATTAAGTGGAAAGTCTAAAGAATGCACCAATCTTTATGAAACGTCAGGAAAAAAAACGTGAGACATTTTTGGAACTTCATATGACGCCCCTGACTCCGAAATAATAGGTCATAAAGAACAACGACGGACGACGGTCATTTACGAAGGAATAATACCTACTATGTTTAATATTAATGTTATGATCGTAACAATGTTAAAGAGGCAGTTCATATTATTTTTGTAAGTATCTTAAAACATTAGTGTAATAACTTAAAGTCATTCTAAGTAATTATGTGGCAACAATATAATAATATACTTGTAAAAGTGTACATAAGTAAATAAAAAAAAACAAATTCTACGAATAGATAACTTCTTCTTTTTTTTAAAGTCCATTAATAAAACTAATTGACCGAACGAGCAAACCGCTTCAAGTCTGGCAAAATTTATTTTACAGGTCATCTTATACAACCGATCTGGATGAAACGGGGTATACAAGTTTTACGACTTTAAAGATTTTTGATTGGAGGGGTACTACTTACAAAAAGGGGCAATAAGGGGGCTACTGGATATCTCCGCCTTAAGAAATCCGGATTTATTTATTTGTTTAAACTTTTCACACTCAAAAAAGTACAAAGGCGAACTTAATGCCTTATGCTTTCTCTACCAGTCAACCATGGGTGGTGAAGAGATTAGATGGCAGGTGCTCTATTTGAGAGGAACAAAGATTTAAAAATTTAAAAATAAAAGTATTCTCATTAGAATACTTTTATTTTTATAATGTATGTAATCGATAGTTATAATGCATTCATTATAACTAAAATAGGTACAACAGTACAAACTACACACATATTTACTATAATACGAGTATATGTATACCTATATTATATATACGGTTTTGATGGTGCTTTTTTATTTGAAAGGTAGTAACTTTAAGTTGGTCTCATTAAAATTTGGTAAAGATCTGATAAGGATCTTCGGCATGATGAGCAGAATAGCTCTTCAAAATGCTCACTTTTAGATTTCTTACGGTGGAATCGGCCCTTTAACTACTAGGTAGGGATTGATAGAGCGCCTGGGACCACCTTTTCATCACAAAACTAGACGTTTTACAATGAGATCACTAGATGGCGCTATTGGGCACCGCTAGTTCTTGTTATCGTTGTCGCTCGCCAAATGTCCATGTCAACCTACAGTCCTATAATAAAATCATATACTTAACTAATATCTTACCTATCCAACTGAAAAAACAAAACATTAACGTTATTTTCACTACTAAAGTTATCCCGCCAAGGTAGCTGTCTAGTCTCGTTTCGATGGGCGAGTGTCACTACTTGACACTCGCCCATAGTGCGCCAAGCGAGGCTATTTTGAGTACAGTTTCAAGTCGCTGTTACAGAATACACCGGAAAATGGGATCTTTTCCATGTTTTTAAAAACCAAAAACATGGTCAATATCCCGTTTTAAATAACTTTAGTGGTATATTAATTGTTGCAAAAAGTTTGACCTCGTGAGGCCTACTGTTCGCAAAACTACCTACTAATTTATTTGGTCACTCATCCTCTGCCTAACAGTTCCGAAATATGTTGGGATCGGCTTCCAGTCTAACCAGATGCAACTGAATACCAGTATTTTACATAGAGCGGCTGCCTGTTTTTCTTCACGACCATTTTTCTAGGTAACACGATAACCTTTGATAAGATTGGTTGTGAGACTTTCGGGCTTCTGACAACTCGTAACGACTATGAAAGGTCTACAAATGTCATCCGGGAACCAAAACTTAACATACAAAGTTTCCGAGGCACGTAGTGGTCTTGGTATATAATAGATGGCCAAACATTCACGGACCGACCTCAGCAAGCTATTTTATCTCCTGTCGACCCGGACGGCACTCATAACATATCATAATTATGCATTAAGGCGTGTCTAGGTTTTTGTGAAAACGTTATTGAATAATAATATTGCCTAAGAACGCGGGTAAGACCTAGATAAGAGTTGCACATACTAGGGAAGTATGGAACAAAAAGACTCCTTCCTTTACCCAGCAGTGGGTGGAACAAGGCTGCGACTGATCATGATGATGATGATAGTCGAGACTGTGATATAATAATAAACAAAAAGGCATATATGTTCTTCACAAACTCATTTAATTCAAAGAAAATAGAACTGCACGTGCATGATAACGTAATGACAGATAACCCCCATCAGATAGATTGGTAGCGTAGCGTCTACATAGAACAGACCACACGCGGTCATCTTACTGAACGATCGATTAGCGTGTGTTACGTTCTTGTAGAGACGGCCATGACATTCTGAAAATGTATTAAACTCATTTTCATCTTTGAATCGATTATTGCAAATGAATAGGAATTAACGTGGGTCCAATGAGGTACAAAAATTTAATTGTGGTTTAAAAAATTCTTACTTAGATATTTTCTGTTCTTCATAAACTGTATACACGCCGTCTCAGCTTCCTCTACAGTAATATAGAATTTCTCGCAGTAAATACAATGTATAATTACTAATACTATATCCTTTGTAAGAAATAAAATTAGACCAAGACTCCGAATAAAAGCCTGTAAAATAGAATAACGAGGCGAAAGCTAGTAAAAGATCACACACAACTAAATCAAAGTCAATTTAAGGATATCTCTGAATCTGATTCATCGCAAAAACATTTTTCACTTACTTCGTTTCCCAATTCAGCAGGTTTATTCATGACATAAATCATAAAGTTGACATAGCATAAAGCGCGTTGAAATGCGACGTACGTGTGATATAACACCTGAAAATACAAAAAAATGTGCTTCTTCTTCGTAAAGGGTAAAATAGAAACAAAAAGAGTACAGGCTCAAGTAAGTATATGTCTACCGTTAACACTACCGGTCTACCGCTTATCTGAGACGGTACCTAAGGGGTGTAGTGACGTTCCGGAGGTGACCGAGGTAGATCTGAGAGTGGCGGTACGTAGGCTGAGTGCCAAAAATACCGCCCCAGGACCGTTCTGGCCTTAGAGGCTCTCGGGCCTCGACTTCGGGGGCTCCTAAGCGCATGCTTGGAGAGGGGCCAGTTTCCACTTTTTTGGAAGACGGGGAAGCTGGTCCTCATCAAGAAGCCGGGGCGCCCAGCGGACTCTCCGTCCGCTTACCGGCCCATCGTGCTGCTCGACGAGGTGGGCAAGATCTTTGAAAGAGTAATTGCAGACCGCCTTGTCGGGCAGCTGGTGCGAGTCGGGCCGGATTTGGCGGACAGCCAGTTTTGTTTCCGCAAGGGGCCGCTCTACGGTGGATGCCATCATGCGCGTTCGAGCCCTCACGACGGGGGATGCTATTGCCCGGGGTGGGGTGGTCTTGGCGGTGTCTCTTGACATCGCCAATGCATTCAATACCCTGCCCTGGAGTTGCATTAGGAAGGCACTCCGGTATCACCGGATGCCGACCTACCTCTGTCGAGTGGTCGAGGCCTATTTGACGGACAGGGCCGTCATCTACCCCGGTCACCACGGAGAGTGGAACCGGCGAGAGATGTCATGCGGTGTCCCACAGGGATCGGTCTTGGGGCCGCATTTGTGGGACATCGGCTACGACTGGGTGCTGCGCGCCGACCGCCCTAGCGGCGTCAGCGTGGTTTGCTACGCTGACGACACGCTGGTCCTGGTGCAGGGGAGGTCGCATGAGGCGGCGGCCGAACTGGCGACACGTTGGGTTGCGACAATCGTCGATAGGATCCGGCAACTGGGACTCGAGGTGGCCTTGCACAAGTCCGAGGCCATGTGTTTCTATGGTCCCCAGTCCCCATGGTTCCCAGATAACGGCGGGAGGGGTTCACATCGGTGTCGAGTCGACGATGAAGTACCTGGGACTCGTCCTTGACAGCCGGTGGAACTTCGTGGAGCACTTCCGACGTTTGGCTCCCAAACTGCAGAGGGCTGGGGCTGCTTTGAAGCGGCTTCTGCCCAATCTAGGGGGTCCAAACGCCTCCTGCCGGAGGCTCTACGCGGGGCTATCGTGCGGTCCATGGCCCTGTACGGGGCACCGGTGTGAGCGCGTTCATTAAGGCTGCAACCAGCCCAGCGATTGAACGCGTCCCAAAGGGTCATGGCTATTAGGCTGGTCAGAGGATACCGCACGGTCTCCCGTGAGACGGCGAGCCTTCTTGCCGGACTACCGCCATGGGATCTGGAGGCAAAAGTCCTCGAGCACAAGTGGGAGTGTCGCGAGGAGGCAAAACACTGGGGCGTAACTCCGCTGCCGCGAGAAATCACGGCACAGCAGACAGAGCTCCGGCGGGATCTCATGGCGGCATGGAGAGTGAGATTGTCGCAACCCAGCGCTGGGCACGCTACAATTGCGGCGATAAGTCTCATCTTTGAGGAGTGGTTAGAGAGGCGTCACGGCGTCCTCACCTTTCGCCTGAAGCAGGTCCTCACCGGACACGGTGGTTTCGGGAGGTTCCTGTTCAGGATAAAGCGGGAGGAAACGCCCGGGTGTCAGCATTGTGTGCATCGCCCGGAGGACACGGTGGAGCATACGTTAGAGGTCTGCCCGGCTTGGGCGGGGCACCGCCGTGTCCTCACGGAGGCGATCGGCGGCGGTGATCTCTCGCGTCCGGCCCTGGTTCAGGCCATGGTCCGGAGCGAGAGTGCATGGGAGGCCGTCACCTCCTTCTGCGAAGCAGTTATGCTCGCGAAGGAGGAGGCGGAGCGCGCGAGGGAGATGCAAGCAGCACGTTCTCGCGTCCCTAGTCGCCGCAGGAGACGCCCCGGGCGTCGGGAGTCACGAGCCGACTTCCGGCCACCGTAGGCGCGGGCTTGCGGACGGTGAGCAATGGGCAGCTCGCCGTCCGATAAGGACCAGGCCCGGGTGGACGGCTCGTTGTGTTCCACGCGCGCCTCAAAGAGATGTCAGCACCAACTGACGGGGTCCGTAAGGACCAATGCCTGCTGGGGTTGCGGGTTTGTCCAAAAGGGATATCGCGGCCCCGGCACACAGGCAACGGAAGGAACACGGGTGGGTTTTAGTCAGTAAAAGTCTGACACGCCCTCTCACTCTGCCCAGAGCGGGAGAAGTCATTTGATGACTTCCAATCCACAAAAAAAAGGCGTGTAGTGACGTAAACAATTTATAAAAAATATACTTACTTGAGCCTACAACACTCTCTGAATGCTAATCATTAAGCGAACGGGAGCAATCGTACTGTGGGACACTTCCCACCAAGATGGGTGAACGACCTCAAAAAGGTGGCTGGGGCGGACTAGATGCAGAAGGCGAGGTGTCCAGCGGCCGACTGCTAAATGCTGAGTTGACTAATTGATTGACAATAGCTTCAGGTGCCCATCTGACACTAGGGAAAAATTTAGCATTAATATTAATGGAATGATATCAAAGCAAAAATCATGGCTTGTTCCTCCGGGGAATCTTCAGATAGCTCTAGTTCGTTAGATTTTGTAAACTGTTTTCAATAACTTTAAGATTCAGCTAATCATATTATATAATGTTTGCCTGCTCTTAAACTCATTTGTACGTCATCGCATCATATTAAGTCAGACGAGTATTTGTCTTTGTATTGATTTCGTAAGTGTAATAAAGTCTCGAACTTACCAATACCTGGTAAATTTCTTTGTACAGATTGAATGTTTTCAATATATTTTCATATATCCTGAACAGTTGGAGACATTGAACACCATTGTCGTTTTCATCATTCATCATCATGACTTCATTGATCCACTTTTCTAGATATTTCTTTAACAATATTATCATTCGGATGGCTATTACAAAATTAAGATCCAATGGGATACACATTATGTCGCAAATATCATCGATAATAAACCCGATGTCAAAAGAAATCAAAGGTCCATAATATAAAGCACTTAGAGAAATATGAATACAGATAATGGTTGTAGTTGAGATCCAGTTGCAAATTATAAAACTGCGGATACTGTTACTGAAATCAATGCTCCTGTAAATAGTTTGGATGTTCAATATAAGTAAGTAGTTGTTGTTTTTATGCACAAGGTCCAAAAGAAACATCATCGTGAACCCAACTGAGCAGGAGATGAAATTGATAACAGTAGAAAGTGAGAAGATGTCGTATTTGAATTGTGTCTTATTCACTTTTGCATCTTCTACAATGAAAATCCTAAAGAGACACAAAGTATTTAAAAATAACATTAAACTAAACGCGAATACGTGATATTTTTGTCCACTTGCATAAATATGACTATTTTGTACATAATATTTTGAGGTTAGAAAAAGATTAAGTGGAAAATTAAGCGAGTACGCTATTCTTTTTATTTCTTTATCCAGTCTGTTATTGTGCAGAGAAACTTGTAATGAAACCTCTGGAATGATTGTTCCTGTTTGAGACATTATGTTGGTATCGACCCACACTGACCGCCACTTCATGCCAAAGTAATAGCTGACTCAGTTGTACTTAATTATCCTAATGAGATAATCAGACGATTAAGTTCTATAAAAAGAATAAGGCAAGGTATTCATTTAATATTAATGGTCTTAATACATTAAAAACAGCCAAGTACGAGTAGGCCTCGCAACAAAGTTGGATTTCGTATTACCTACGGTTATCGCAATGCCAGGATTGTATACGAAGGGCACACCACAATTGTGGCGATAAGCACCCTCTTTGAGGAGTGGCTATAGAGGCGCCACGGCGTCCTCACCTTCTGCCTGACGCAGGTCCTCACCAGACACGGTTGTTTCGGGAGGTTCCTGTTCCGCATAAGGCGGGAAGAAACGCCCGGGGATCACCACTGTGTAGATCGCCTGGAGGACACGGTGGAGCATACGGTGGAGGCCTGCCCGGCTTGGGCAAGGCACCACCGCCGTGTCCTCACGGAGGCGATCGGCGGCGGCGATCTCTCGCGTCCGGCCCTGGTTCAGGCCATGGTTCGGAGCGAGAGTGCATGGGAGGCCGTCACTTCCTTCTGCGAAGCAGTAATGCTCGCGAAGGAGGAGGCGGAGCGCGCGAGGAAGAGGCAAGATTCGCGCCCTCGCACCCCTAGTCGCCGCAGGAGACGCCCCGGGCATCGGGAGTCGCGAGCCGACTTCCGGCCATCGTAGGTGCGGACTTGCGGATGGTGAGCGATGGGTAGCTCGCCGTCCGATAAGGACCAGGCCCGGGTTGACGGCACGTCGTGTTCCACGCGCGCGTCAAAGAGATGTCAGCACCAACTGACAGGGTCCGTAAGGGCCAATACCTGCCAGGGTTGCGAGTCTGTCCGAAAGGGACATCGTCGCCCCGGCACACAGGCAACGGAAGGAACACGGGTGGGTTTTAGTCAGTAAAAGTCCGACACACCCTCCCGCTCCGCCCAGAGCGGGAGAAGTTATTTGATAATTTCCTACCCACAAAAAAAAGAAAAAAAAAAGGATTGTACACGAAAATACAAAACTTTTAAATTTTACCTGCATATAAAAAAAAACGGGTACCTTAGCAAATAAACTATATATTTCATTGGTACCTTCAGTTAATTTAAATATTCTAAGTAGACTGTGTCCTCTAAATATGTCCTGTCCGTATAATCATGTCCAGACAATTTAAAGTATTCTTGATTTATTCAAACTATATTTTTGATAGTAATCTAGAGTTAATCAAGGCAGAATTTTGTGATTGAATAAAAATAAATATTACTATTTATTCTGATTGCATTTTCTGTTTAATGGCGACGATAAATGAAACATTATAGTTATTTTCGTTCATTTGCCAGTATGATCAGATGAGTGGTAGGAATATACAATCCTTACTTTTGAGGTAGGTAGAGATAATATCAGAGAGTATCATAATATCAGAGAGTTAGTAAAGATAATACTTTTAAATTAAACTGAATTAATGAATATTTAATTATACTCTTGAATGCTTATTGCCTTTTATTTATCTTGTTAAATTGTTTTACTCTAGACTCTGATAACATGCGGTCTCTCTTCTCAAATTAATCATCAGTATAGTTTTATATGTTGTAATAAATGTTGATTAAAAAGAGTATCTATTGAGTTTCGTGGCCGTTCTTCTCCAAAGGAGCCGAGAATCAAACTAATACGATGTTGATGTTGATGATGTTTCTAAGCATGTTTGAGAAAAAATATTAAACCATAACCATACTCTCTGGCCCTGCACCAATTATCAGCACCTTAAAAAACAATTGAAAATAATTAGGATTTGTTTGCTTTTCGAGTTGCTAATGGTTAATGTTAATAATTATTATTCATTAAATTGTTCGAGATTACCGTGGTTACCGTGTAAACATTTATTTACATATGGTTACATAGTAGCCGTACTGTTGTGTATAACAAATATCGGGGAATTGGACGCGGTAAGCGTAAACACCCGTTGATGTTAAATTATTTTCAATTGTTTGTTGAGTCGGTGATAATTGGTGCAGGGCCTGCAATTGGATCGGTCACCCTACATATATACTAAGAAATATATGTACTTAGGAATTAAAGAAAATTACGTAAGAAATCATTTGCTCAAAGCTTGAGTTATCTTCGTAAAAAAAAACTCTGAAAGTAGGGTATTTATTAAAAAAAAATTGTCAACAGAAATATTTTATTAATTGAATATAATTTTTTATAGTGATTTAGATTTTCCGCATTCGTACTCCCATAATTTAAAGTAATACCAATATCGTCTTGAGAAAATGCATAAGAAATTTCTGACGAAACTAGCAGTTTCAGCTGTAACCATTATTGTTTTTGAGAATAAGTATGATCCAAAGATTGTAGTTCTGGAGATTTCATCGACTGGCGTGCCCAGTCCTTCATTTGCATAAATGATTGCGATTTTGCTTGTATCGCTGTCGAAGTCGAAGGCAATAGGAAATTGTCAGATTGAGGTTTGAGTTCATCTGAGGCTTTAACGTTCTAGAATCAGTTGCTGAAATATTGATACTGTGTTCATGAAAATGTACATATTAGTTTGGATGGTTCTTGTACTGTCGCCATAGGCGTTATGAATACTGTTCTCATGTTCCTTACACATATTGTT
The DNA here is from genome assembly GCA_916701695.1 of Agrochola macilenta. NCBI lineage: Eukaryota > Metazoa > Arthropoda > Insecta > Lepidoptera > Noctuidae > Agrochola > Agrochola macilenta. The sequence goes on along the minus strand of OU753572.1, from coordinate 2,612,861 downwards.
CTCAATTACACTCAGGTGTCCATTTTCCTTCTTAGTTTCACCGTTCTTGACATTTACATCATAGAATCTACATACAACAAAATCTATCTAATATAGCGCTCTGAGCGCTTTATTTAAGTTTGTGTATGCATCAATATGGCCCGCTAGCGCTACGTTCAATTAAGATTATTTAATATAGTAGATTATTGTAATGTGATTATGTTGCCGTGCGATAACCAAGTTATTCTATTTTTTAAAGAAATAAAGATGTCTAATATTGAAACGGTCACCATAAAATGTTGTTACTTAACTAACTAGGTAACAATTTATGCCACTGTTGTTGGATAGATGCTTCCATAGATGGGTACTGATAAATTAACCGTTTTGGTTTAATATAAGATCTCACAACGTGTTGCGGTAGATGAACTCCGTAGCGAGATTGATTTTAATATATTTTCAGAAGATTTTAAAATGCGTATCTATGAATGACTATTGGTTTAATGAATGTCCATGGGCGGAGGTAATTCAATATCCAATTCTTATTCTATTTCTACAGCAATAGTTGGTCAAAAGGTATGGCTATCATCATCTAAAGTAACTCCAGTAGCAGTGGCACTAAATTCTATTACGATCTATGATGGTGGCCGATATGACTATGTATTTTCTAATAAACTTCAATATTTATATTTACCAACACCATTTCTAATTTAACTACGTCCTTGCCTTGTCATAGTATTGATCTGATCAGTTTATTAACGCTTTTTTAATAACTCCGTTAAATTGTCTTTTTTACAGCCAAGTAGGTTAGGTAATCATTAAGCGACAAACGGTTGAAGTATGTAGATACTTAACACAATGTTCAAAACACGACAAGAGTCACTAAATAATCAACTAGAAAAAGATATACAAAGAATAGCGTATTCTTTAAACTTCCCTCTTAATCTTTTTTTTTATTCAAAATATTATCAGCGAAAAAATCTTATTTATGCAACTGGACAAAAATATCATGGATTTGCATTTTTTTTAACGATATTTTTAAATGCGTTGTGTTTCCTGAGAATTTTCATCATAGAAGACGCAACAGTGAATAAGACACAATTTAAATACGATATCTTCACACTTTCTAATGTAATCAGTTACATCACCTGTTCAATTGGGTTCTCGACGATATTCATTCTGGATATTGTGCACAAAAAAAACAATGTCTTACTTGTTTTGAAGATACAAACTGTACATCGGAGCATTGATTTCAGTAACAGCATCCAAAGTTTTATAATTTGGAACTGGATCTCAACTACAACAATTATATTAGTTCATTTATTAATAAATCTCATGGTTTTTGGTCCTTTAATTTCTTTTAAAACAATTTTTATTATTTCCGATATTTGCGACTTAATGTGTATCCCATTGGATCTGAATTTTGTAATAGCCATTAGAATCATGATATTGTTAAGGACATATCTAGATAAGTGGATCAATGACGTCAGGATGATGAATGATAAAAACGACAATGATGATCAATGTCTCAAACTATTCGGGATATATGAAAATATTTTGAAAACTTACAATCTGTACAGCGACATTTTCCAGGTATTGGTAAGTTCGAGAATTAAGTATACGAACCTACTGGTAATAAAACAATACGAGTACACTCGACGATGTTTGTGCGATGATGCATAGATGGCTTGTATTGACCAAGTCCCCGGAGGAATTTGGCCAAGACGCGCCGTGACATTTGGCAGCAGTTATAAGTTGAACTATACTCAATTCTACAACCAAACGCTGTCTCTTGTGCTTTTTGACTTGAGTACTGAGTTATCATGTAAAATTTAGATGACCACTCAGTAAACTAACACAATTTTTAATTTTAGAAGTTATATCACATATTCTGCGTAGTCCAACGCGCTTTATGTTATCTCACCTATATCATTTACGTGATGAAAAACTCTGCTGCTTTGGGGATAGAAGTAAGTGTGAAATGTTTATCGATGAAACAGAATTCGTTTTTCGATAAATAAGTTGAATTTTAACTATGTTCCTGAGATTTTTACTTTTACTGGTTTGCGCCAATGACACATCTAATCAATTTTATTTTCCAGGATTGGCTTCGGAGTGTTGGTCTTATTTTATTTCTGACAAAGGATATGGTATTAGTAATACTACATTGTATTTACTGTGAAAAGTTCTATATAACTGTTGAGGAAGCTATGACGTCATGTATACAGCTAATGAGGAACAGGGATTATCCAAGTAAGAATTTGAACAAATCAGCATTCCAGTAGTTCCTAGCTAGCAATTGTATCTGTTGCGGAACTAAGTTTAACGTGCGTTAAACGTTTAGTATGTTCAACAATCTAGTTTTTAATTAAACATAGTTATTTCTCTTTTGTTTTCATTCGGTATATCTTAAATATCTTCTTTGTTTTCTTTGCAGAGTGTCAAGAACGCTTTTACAAGAACGTGCTACAGACAAATCGAATGTTCACTAAGATGAACGCGTGTGGCCTGTTCTATGTAGACGCTAGGCTACCAAAACGTTTGCTGGGAGTTATCGTTCATTACGCTATCATAGAGTTGCAATTCTACTTTCTGTAAATTCAATTCTTATAGGAAATATACCAGATTTATTTGTTTCGTTTTTCATCGTCTCGCCTGATAATTGGACGACAGTCGACAACTTTGTAGATTTACAGTCGAGCTGCCATAAATATCGGTTGTTGACCGTTGCGGGTACCAATGACCTGATAATATCAAGCTATTGAGCCATAATATAAAATACGTATAATACAATAAAATTGTATGAGGGTAGGTAGTTTTATAGTCACTATTTGTTTAAGAGCCATGAGAGTAAGAAAACGAAGTACTCTCTTGGCTCAGCTTGGTGAGACAAAGACCGCAAAGGGTGTGCCACGCTGCAGACGCCAGGAAAGGTGACGGTCGGCGGATGGTCTCACCAGACCCGTAGAGAACTCGACGTGGCAATGTGGTGTGGTATTCTGCTGTACAGAACCCATCCTTTAATCTATTTATATGTTATTGTGCTAAGCAAACCACCTTTTGACCTATTTACCTATTTAAATCGTGTGACATTCATATTACTCACTTTTTACATACTTCTTAACACTGTTACCTCTAAAAACCATTCTATCTTTGATTGTTTTAGCAACCAAAACAAATTTTATACTATAGATTTTCCCTTTTGTAAAAAATCTTGGAATATTTTATATTCTGACCTTTTCATTATAAATTTTCATCTGTCCGATTTTACTTCTGTTACCCATAGACGTAACACACTAGGGGTAGCTACACTCTAATTTCTTCTAGACATTTTATAAAGCTGGTGAATACACTGTAGCCTTCGCAATAGGGGCAGATTTCCGCTGTAAGCCGTTTTTATTAGTTCTGGCCATCATTTAATTAAGAAATAACTTGATATATGTTTGCAATGTTTAACATATACTTCAAAAAAAAAAAAAAAAAAAATGGCCTTCAAGTTTTTCAGTTGTGTTTTGGCTTTTGGTGGTCTTTGCTTTGTTTTTCATTGAGTTTAATTGTAACACGGTTTCTAATTAAATTTTAGCTCCGTTTAGTTCCGTCTAACTACCTCTATTTTGTGTAATAATTATTAATATACATAACATGTGTGTAATCTTAACTTTCAAAACGCAGCGGTCTTCCTAAATAAACTATGAGTGTGTCTGTGTAGCTGGGTATCATTTCTCCGCTGCCCGATCCTCTCTCTTACATCAGAGGAACTCTGACCTTGTAACGTAAGACGCCACTGCCGACCAACAGACACAGAGGCCTCCGACGTCAGGGCACTCCTTCCCTGCGCCGTAGGAGGGCAGGACGCTTCCCTCACTGCACATGAGGTGCCGCAAAGTGTCCCTACTTCCCTCCTCTTCGGCGTGGCGTTAGCTAACGCCACCCTCCGAGAGAGATCACCGACGTCAGAATACGGCGTAAAGCGTCACAAAACGACTCCGCTATCGCAACACATCTTATAACTTTTCCTCTTTCGGACAGGGCTAACAACTGCTCGGGGTAAGACGCCACAGTCCTGCTTCTCCACACTATCCGCTGCCTCAACTCCTCGTCTCTGCCTGTCTACCTGCCTTCCCGTCTGCCTGCCTCTCCTTCCGACCACCGAGCGTCCCGCGTCGTGTGAAGCCGGCCTGAACCTCATCCTTAAAACCTTTCTATTATACTATTATTTTTATTAATGTGACTTACGTTTAGCTCCCCCTAGTTAAATGTAACGTTTTAGTGGGTAAGGTAGGCATCCGACATGGAGCAGGAGACCGGAACGGGGGCCCGGAATTTTGAAGATGCTACCAGTACTTTGAATATATCCGTAACCGTCACCGAAACTTCGTACCCTGGAAATAACGTCCAGCGTGTCACGAAATGGCCTGTAGTGTGATTCCAAAGCATAAGCAAAGCGAGATGTAGTGTGCTAATGAAGGTGGTGTCACAATCAGTACAGAGTTTACAAAATGGAAGTGAGAAGCATGACATGACTTGCAGACATTTTGAATGTATGCAAATTTTAAACAATTATAATGCACAGAGTTAAAGGCGAAAACGTTGCATGATAAACATTTAGATAGAAGTCATACTAAGTTAAAATAATAAGAGATTATGAGCAAACAGGTACGCGCCCTAAGTTGACCTAGATAGGTGGTTACACAAAATATAAAAGCGACACTGTTCAACAATTCTCAATATGGGGATTACACTGAGTTTATTAAGGACTCATGACTATAAACGTTGCCATTTTTAAAAGAAAACATTTCGCGCCGCATATTAAGAGCGACGCGAGCGTACATAATATGTCCACCATGCCAGCGTTGGACGATGTGCCTTGCAAGGCACATCCGCCGTAGCGCTGGCTACGGCGGCGGCAGGGAGAAGTTTAAAGTAGAATTAAAACACTGAATCACTAATCGAGCTTAAAATTAGTTATTAAATCAAATAAGAGGCAAATCAGACTCATAAATATTGTATCACCACCTCGCTAAAAATCATCATCCATCTACAATCTACATTTTTTAATGATTTAAAAAATATGTATGTCTATTGGTTAAAATAATGTCCATGGGCGGCGTCAGTTCAATATCCAATTCAAATTCTGTTCCTACATCTTTAGTTATAGTTAGTTAAAACGTATGGCTAGCAATATCTAAAGTGACTCCAGTAATAGCCGTAGTACTAAACTATTAAGCGTTATGAAAATGGCGACATGGTTATTATTGATTATGAGTTTGCTCGAATAACTTTAATATTTTTTTATGTACCCAAAACCTTTTCTAACATTTATCTTTATTCCGCGTCCTTGCCATGTCATCGTATCAATCCGATCTGTTTTAAAACATTTTTTAATTACTCCGTTAAAATGTATTTTTACACAAATTGAAATTCAAAAGCTATTTATTCAAAATAGGCTGAGAATTAGCACTTTTCGAACGTCAAAATTACATAAAAAAAACCCTCCAAAAACGCCCGCCCTTCACCACTTCCTAGTGCTTAGCTGGAAAGAAGAAGTGGCGCAACAAACTCCCCAGCAGCACAGCTATCTGTTCAGTTAAAACTTGATTCTATACACAAGCAAAATAATGTACATTATGCAACATAAAACATTAAATTAAATTATTTGCTATATGTCAGCTAGCACACACCAATAAACCAACAAAAAATCATCGAAATCTATACTCAAGCGAAAATAAAAAGTAAACAGAACTTAATACCCGAATGAAAGCCTCCAGGCATAAAGGACGTGCCCGCTTACATATAGCTATTAAAGCTGTAACTCGGACCATCGAAGTAAAAATAAATAATATATATAAACAGTTAATTACTCATAACATTAACAAAACCATGGTCAGCAAGACGGAAAACAACGTTCTTGTTTTGTATTCTAATAATAAACTATAGATTAAAAGTATTTTGAAAATTTACTACATAAGTTTCGTTATCTTATTGATAAACAAAGCGACTTAGACCCACTGTTGAGTGCCAAATCAACCAACAAAACTGATTCTAGGGATCAATGCAGGTGTGTTTGAGTGTAAGAGACGACTGTGTGGTAATTAAACAATAAAAGTAACAATACTCCCGGTTTAAATCCGCAGATCGAACATTAGCTGTTCGTGATAGGTTATCGGTAACGGTGGGCAAACAAACACTGTGTTTTATCAGGAATATTTGCAGGAAAACAATAATCCTATTATTTCACTATAAATACACTTAAAAATAATTAAAACTAATTTTAAAATACAGAACAAAATTTTTACATCTTATGGCACGTATAGCACCTTGCAATCGTAGCGCCCGTTTACAATGGGCTCGCTAACACAGAAATCGGAAGGAAGAAGACTGGCGCTGTATTTGCTTTTCCAATGAATCTCGTTTCGGTATGAGGCCGGATATAAGACGAACTCGAGTTCGGAGGACCTCTGGACCTCAAGAACGTTTGAAATAATGGTTTCGGCTGGTATTTGGATCGGTGGAAGAACCGATCTCATTAGGGGCAACCTCAATGCTCAGATTTATGCGGAGAGGATTGTTTCAAACGTGATCATCCCTTTGCGAAGCCGTGATTCGTTTCGACTAATGCACGACAATGTACGTGCACACACGGCTAGAGTCGTAACACGCAATCTTGCCGATGCTTGGATCAACGTTCTGCCGTAGCCTGCTCAATATCCAGACCTCAACCCAATTGAGCACGCATGGGATATGTTCCAAAGAAGAGCTCTGCCGAGTATGGTGCCGTGCATACCCCACAACATCTTTGACTTGTTAAAAAGAACGTGGGCGGACTTCCACTCCCACTGATCTTGATGAGCTGATTTTAAGCATGTCAAATCGCTGTGATTGTGTGATTCTTGTCAATGGTGGAAACAGTTTATTTTTATATCTTAAATTTATAAAAGCCTCATTTATGCATTTTTTTTGCCATTTAATTGACGACATTAGGTTAATTTCCCACAATTTGCAAAAATTTAAATTTTTCTTAATTTTTACAAAAGTGATATGTTGTTAACTTAAACATAGGAATTAAAGTAAGAAGTCAGTCTGGAACCCGTAAATATCCATAATAGGTACTCCTTTAAAGTTGATCTTTGTTTTTCCTCTTACTTAATGTGGAATAGAATAGAATAGAATATTCATTTATTTGCTGAGAATGTAGGTATTTAACAATAAGGTCGTTAGAATCCTTGTACATTCTACCATTTTAGCATGCAAATATTGATGCAGTTCATCATCAAACATACAAACATTTATACACAACTAAAATGTATCAGCTGGTAAATCTGATACGGAGTAGTAACATTTATATCAATAAGAGTGGTAGGGACATCGACTAGAAAACTGATACCATGGATTCAGTACATTCTGAAAAACAAAATAAAATTAAACAATAAGTTTCTACTTAATTGGCTATATAAACCTGCATAATAAATCTAACAAAGATGAGAACTTAACAATTAGAAATAAAAACTTTCTTTTTAAAATGAAATAGAAGGAAAGACATTTTTTTTTAAATCATAATGTAATATTTACCTTATACATAACCTACAACATTTAATAGAACTTTTGCGAATACACTAAAATTGCACGAAAATATGTAAATTCTCTCATGGACTTTGCGGATTGTTCAAGTGGGGGGGTGTTTTGGCCAGTAGATTGGTCCAGGCTACCGCGGCTGGTAGTTGCGGCTGTATTTCGCTTAATGTAGAGCCAAAATTTCTGCACAGTGCTCATAGATGCATCATAGATATAATGTTTGTACAATATTTACAACAATTTTAATGGTTATTAACTAAAATAAAGAAAAAATAAAGATGTTTCGTAAAGAGGATTTAATGAAGTCTAAATTACAAATAAGCAAATTGTAGCAACACAACAATGTAGTTAGTGAGAAGACTCATCAGACCTAATTGTAACGCAGCGTCTACGTAAAACAAGCCACACACGCGTATCTTGCTGAAAGATGCTCGATGGATGCGCAGTACGTTCTTGTACAGCTTTTTCTCATAATCTGTCAATTATACCAAGGCACAAATTAAAGGTTACGAAGAAGCTAACAGAGTATACAGCTGATCTTGATCTGGATCTTACAGTAGGCTTGGGATATCAAGGAATATATTAAGATCCTAGAGTGTATTTAAAAAAGTTACCATAGGAAGTTGTTTTCAAAACAAGTGTGCATGTATCTTGAACACTTTGTATGGCTATGTAGAATTTCTCGCATTGGTGGCTCACCATTGTTTGCAACACCAATTCCTTTGTCATCCAAAAGTATATGGAAATTGACGCCACAGAAGCTGCATTCTACAACCAAATACGTTACGGTACGTTTGACGCCAATCACACATAATGACAAACAAAATTTGATAATTATGTACATACCTATTAAAGTAATACTTACTTCATCATTCAAGACTTTGCCTGTTTTCAGCACATCAATTGCTACTTGTATGTAAATTAGAGTGTGGATAAATACTTCTATAATGTAATAAAGCATCTGAAAAGTATCAAAATTAAATAAAATAACGATTAGCAGCTAGTAGTACTACTACTACTAGTAGTAGCACTACTATTACTACTGCACTCACACTACACTACTATCAGTATTGCTGCTACTTACTATTAGTAGCTTAGGACTAACTTGTCTAGAGTATGTAGTGACGACGATTATTTATCTTTATTTCAGGCGAAAAACGTCCACTGCTGGACCTAAGCTTTCCCCAAACATTGCCACATCGGCCGGTCCTGTGATTCTCGCATTAAGCTGATTACTGCGGCATTCACAAAGTTATCGATTTAGTTACCTTGTGAGAGGCCTCCCAATGACTTATACGTATGTAATTTCAAGAAATTATTTGAAAAAGTTACAGACTTTACTCAGTTCCAAATATGGTATTTTTTGTGTCAAATTGACTCATTTCATTCGCGTTCTCTCATTTTCATACTATTCTTTACTAAAAAAAGGTAGGTACTTACAAATTGTTGAACACAGACTTTATGGAGTTCATAACATTCTAATAACTCAACGTAAACCTGGAACAGTTTATTGCTGTAACTTGTATCGCGCGTCATTTGTAGTTCTTGAGAACGTAAAACTTGAATATTCCACAGAATGACTTTATCTTCCAACAGCTTAAAGACTCGAATAGCACAAATTATATTTAAATCGAAAAATACCAAAAGATAAGAATTAAACATATACTCGAAGGATAGTTGCGTGCAAAAATATGTGAAAACAAAGACGTAGAGACCTAATGTCAGCATTATAAAGGTCCAATTTAATTTGACGAAGCGTCTAAAATTGGTTTCATTATTGAGAATTCTGTGCACTTTTTGAAAGGTCAATACGAATTTTATACTTTTTTTGGTGTAAATTAACCCAACCACGAAATTCATGGCGAATCCGAAACAATAATAGATGCAGTCAAAATAAGAGATGACATACATGAAAGTAGTAAATCCGATATAATCTTTAAACATAGAGAGCATATAGCAGCGATATACAAATATAAATATAAATACAAATGTTCCAACTGAAGAAATAATGTTGGAGAAGAGGCTGTTTGGAATTATACAATTATTTTTGATGCGATATTTAGGGCAAATCATAATATATTGCATTAGATTCAAAGGCAAAAGCATCGACTGCACATCTTTTTCCACTATATTCTTTGAAATATACTTCACAGAATGTATTTTTGAAATAAAACGGAATTTCTTCATCATCAAGAGATCATTGGTCCCCAAGCACACGAGTGCTACTTTCATCGATGGTTAACGTATTAGCCACACATAGAAAATTCAATATGAAAATATAGATCAATTAAAAAATAATTAATTAAGCACTTCGATAAATTATACTAAACATTTCCACTGGTTGGGTCTAATCCAAACTAGTTCATCTAAAGCAAATAAGAATATGTATTTTTACCCGTTACAGGATAGGTAGATAATAATAAAGCGATGGCCATTTGTTATTACACATTTGACAGATAAAGTTATTAATGAAAATAAGTAATGGTTGTAGGACACGTCAATTATGGTTCATGGGTCAATGTATACGCTTTTACAACAAACTTCCAATTGACATTCGAAACTTACCCATTAAACGATTTAAGAGCTGTATTAAAACCAAGCTTTGTAAAAAAGGGTACTATAAAGTTTCTGATTATTTAGAAGATAAAGAAGCTTGGGATTGAGCTGCTCGCTCTTCTAAGCCTTGTGAAAACCATAAAACTTGATATTTTAATTAATTATCACAATAAACCAGTTTTATATACACATTGACATTGTTGAAAATTATATTCAAAATGACACGATTAATTTATAAAGTATTATATTATTTTAATTATTGTGAACTAGCTTTTGCCCGCGGCTTCGCCCGCGTGGATCTCGGAAAGTATCCCACGGGTACGTACTACCGAGATTAGTTAGATACCTAACTAATATCCGAGGAAAAGTCTTTGATTCCTACCGCTGCGCCCGCGTTGTCGGCAACCATAATTATTTTGTCACGCGTAATTTTGAATCTGTGTTAACTTTTAAAGTATTCATTTTAATGATCAATATCAATAATAATATAATAATATCATTTTTATGATTATTATGATGTCAAGACATATTTTAATTTCAATGAAATGCCCAATTTAAATAACATATTTGATTGGATATGGATAAATAATATACCGGTCAAAATAGCTTCGGAAATAACAATGAGAATTTTATCAAATTCTGAAAGGTAAAAATGGTTACTGTAGGTCATCCTTAGAAGATAGACATATGCTATCGCGGACTTTATATTTGAACTTTTTAAGATACACAATTCTGTAAAACATAAATTTGATGTATCTCTTACGGCTTACGCGGCGCACGCCAGTTATGCTCCCATTTGGCATGTTTTTTTTCCGACATCTTCGACAATAATCTTCATATTTCAGCCAATTTACACAAAACCTTAATGTATTATACACAAAAACCTTCCGCATGAATAACTCTATCTATTTTAAAAAACCGCATCAAAATCCGTTGCGTAGTTTTAAAGATCTAAGCATACATAGGGACAGAGCAGCGCGAAGCGACTTTGTTTTATACTATGTATAGATAGATATAGATATAGATGTAAGGACTATGTGGTTTTTTTTTTTTTCTCATTTAGTTTTAATTATGGTCTGGCAGTTTGAATAGTTTATGCGGCCTACCCAAATATCCTTTCTTTGGTATTGTTCGTTGAGTTGAGCTCCACGATTACTGACAAATGCTTGCACTGACTGGACAGGTCCACTCAAATCTGTGTGGTTCTTTCCTCAAAAGACCATTTCAGACACTAATCTACATTGTCCTCACATGGCTTGACCAAGATTATGTCTTTTTTTTTTTGAGGATGGGTAATCATCAAATGACTTCTCCCGCTCTGGGCGGAGCGAGAGGATGTGTCAGATGTTTACTGACTAAAACCCACCCGTGTTCCTTCCATTGCCTGTGTGCCGGGGCCGCGATATCCCTTTCGGACAAACCCGCAACCCCAGCAGAGATAATATCTGGACTTTAAAAGAGACTGCGACCTCTGAGTTTGTTTCGGCTTTTCTTCTCAGAGTAGTCAGATAGTAAACACCGACCTCACCTAGCTTATTTTTCCCAGGCTATAATGGCTAAAGCTGCAAGAGATATACCCATGGACTCGGCCTTTTTTTTTTTTTTTTTTGGGTGGGAAATCATCAAATGACTCTTCCCGCTCTGGGCGGAGCGAGAGGGAGTGTCAGACTTTTACTGACTAAAACCCACCCGTGTTCCTTCCGTTGCCTGTGTGCCGGGGCCGCGATATCCCTTTCGGACAAACTCGCAACCCTGGCAGGCATTGGCCCTTTCAGACCCCGTCAGTTGGTGCTGACATCTCTTTGAGGCGCGCATCTTGCATTTCCCTCGCGCGCTCCGCCTCCTCCTTCGCGAGCATTACTGCTTCGCAGAAGGAAGTGACGGCTTCCCATGCACTCTCGCTCCGGACCATGGCCTGAACCAGGGCCGGACGCGAGAGATCGCCGCTGCCGATCGCCTCCGTGAGGACACGGCGGTGCTCCGCCCAAGCCGGGCAGACCTCCACCGTATGCTCCACCGTGTCCTCCGGGCGATCCAAAACAATGGTAACACCCGCGCGTTTCCTCCCGCTTTATCCTGAACAGGAACCTCCCGAAACAACCGTGTCCGGTGAGGACCTGCGTCAGGCGGAAGGTGAGGACGCCGTGGCGCCTCTCTAGCCACTCCTCAAAGAGGGGCCTTACCGCCGCAATTGTGGCGTGCCCAATGGACTCGGCCGATGGACTCGGCCTGGAACACTGTTATGGACTCCCAATGGTGTGGCTATGTGTATGTTGAAGTCCTCTGAGAAGATTCCAGCACCTGCGCCACTACCTGTTTTGGATCCATCAGTGAAGATTCGTAGCTCTGCGGGGCGTAAACCCTCGCAACGGCGATCCTCGGGAAGTTGGATCCTGTATTTTTTATCGAAGTAAAATTGTTTGGGTAGTCGGTCATTTATGGCTTTCGTAATAGGGAACTCATTATTGGGTCTATGACTGTTCCTAAACTACCCTAGGCTGATAAAATTTTCGTTTTTCCTAATTGTGTTTGGGTCGGTTCCCCCATAGGGGAAGAACTGTGCCCCTCCTTTCCGCACAGTTCTGTAGGGCTCGTCCCAGGCTGGTCACCCTCCATTATTACCCAACAATATTATGTCAATCTCTTGTCAAATAAAAATGATTACCAACATAATTGTTGGTATCAACTAAATGAAATAAATTATTATTAAATGTAAAGTTATGCAATGTCATATTCATTGAAATCTTAAGTTATTTTCTTCCTGTGGCAAACTGTTACTATAAGGGAATGTAAACAACACAATTTTTCTTAAATTAAGATTACACAATGTTCTATAGTATTGGAGCAATTCTCCTTTGTTCACATTTCCCCTGTTACCCATAAAAATTAATAATGTTGTGTCCTGTTAAAGTTACATTTATTCATTTCTTTCATAATATCGATTAATGAACAACCAGGCATACAGTAATTTATTATGGAGTGTCCCGCATATTCATCTGTCAACAAGTGGATGGGAGAACATGTTTTTCAACTACAATTTTGACTTTGTTCTTGGGATAAATTCATCCTAACTACGAAACCCTTCATTGTGCGTGGTCCAAAAAGTACTTGGCCGGTTTTGTACAATTTGAAATATCATTTTGCCATATTTCTTTACAGAAAGTAAAATTGTTATTTATGCTATAAGTGCGGAAGGTAGGTGAGGATTTCCGATGATTGGCATTTTATTCACGAGCGAGCAATCAATCAATCAATCACTCAAGTTTATTCGCATTATATGGGTTTACAAGGATGTTATACAGGTACGGTTTCACCATATTCAGCTTATGTTGCATGCAAATTATAATAAAGTGTCATAATATTTAAACAATTAGATCATATCTTTAAAAAAATATAAATTATACATTGATAGTCAATCCATTACAAATAGTCGTCATGATGTTACAATAAAAGGTCAAATTCAGTAAGAGTAAAATTATTTAGATTAAATTAAGAATTAACCTCGGTAGATTAAAATTATTACAACGACAAAAAAAATTGGATTACTATAGATTCATTATTAACAATGATTGCGTTACATTTTGTCTTCGAAGTACTCCTTAACTGAACAATAAGCCTTATCTATAAGTAAAGATTGAAGTTTCTTTTTAAATAGATTTACATTACTTGAACTGCGTATAATTAAGGGTAGTTTATTATATATTTTAGGGCCCATGCAAACAAAGCTTTTAGAAAAGAGTGCGGTTTTCCCTGGTGGAACGCATAGTTTATTTGCGTGACGCGCTCTTGTGCGATACTCAAACAGTTCTAGATTGCAATTGATAAATAGTGCTGTCTCATAGATGTAGATGCTGGGCAGTGTCAATATTTTTAAACGTTTGAAATTAGGCTCACATGAGTCCGTTTGGGTTACATATAGCTCTTACGCATCTTTTATGCGCCCTGAACGCACTTTCCAGATCAGTGGAATTGCCCCAAAAAATAACACCGTATCGAAGAGTAGACGATACATAACCATGGTAAGCAATTATTGAAGTTGTAATATCAACGATTTTACTGAGATTACGTAGAGCGAAAGAATAACTGTTTAATTTATTACATACATGTTCTATTTGTTTCTTCCATGTCATTTTGTTAACTATGTATAATCCTAAAAACTTTGTTGACTCTACTACTTCTATTATGTGGTCATCACAATTAATGTTTAAATCCTCTACTGTTGGTCTTTGTCTGAAATTAATGGTTTTTGTTTTACTAATATTAATTTTTTAATTATTACTTATTAACCAATTAATTGCATTTTTTAGAGTCAAATTTATATTTTTAAGAATGTCAGTTTTGCCATGCGAGTCAAAAAGAATGGTACTGTCATCAGCAAATAGAGTCATGGGATTATCGGTTACAGTTGGTATGTCATTAATATATACTAGGAAAAGCAATGGCCCCAGCTCACTACCTTGCGGTACGCCATATTTGACTTTCCTCAGGTTAGATTTATATACTGTCATAGTTCTCGTTTTTGGGCAGAGGTATAATATTTCTGTTTGTTGTAGTCTGTCAGTTAAATAGGATTCTATTAATTTATGTACATTTCCCCTAATGCCAATTGCATAGATTTTATCCAATAGTATGTCAAATTTAACGCGGTCAAATGCTTTTGTCATGTCCATAAATAGGGCAACTCACTTGCAAAAGTTATATATCGCTAAGTTGATTGACTTGTTATTCCTAAATCACATTTTTTCTTTGGCAAGTAGATTGTTACTTTCAAGGTAATTGCAAAGGCTGTTTTAAATAACTTTTTCAAAGATCTTAAAAAAAATTGAAAGTAATGCAATTAGGCGATAGTTGTTCATGTCATATTTGTTCCCTTTCTTATGGATGGGCTTTATTATTGAATTTTTAAGTTTATTGGGAAATGTACCGGTTTCTATAGATAAGTTTAGTGTATGTGATAGTACTGGTGAGATTATATGAGCGACTCTTTTTACATTATTACTGACTCTTTTTACACACTAGAAGTGCTTTTTAATAAAAATATGATTTTATGAATTTCAGCCGGATCAGTAGGTGGCATAAATATTGATTTGCTGTGAGATGGGGGGCATTTGAATACGGGGGGTTTGTCTTCCGGTATTATTTGTTCAATGAAATAGTTATTAAAGTGAGTCACTATTTTGTTTGGGTCATAAATAGGTGCATCATTAATTTTTATCCTCTTTGTATGCTCGCGATGCGGTTATGCTTATTTTTATTGATTATTTTCCAAGTTGTTTTCGATTTATTATTAGAAGATTTTATTGCGTAAGTATTTTGCGCTTTTTGTGTCAGTTTTATAGTCAATTTTACTTTTTTAGCGTATTTCTGAAATATTGATTTAATGTTGTTTTCGTGTGTCCGTTTTTTCCTATAATTCCACAGTAGAAACCGTTTACGTTTACAGCATATTTTTATGCCCTTTGAGACCCATTTCGGCTTCTTTTTAGAGATCCTTATTTTTATACGTGGAAAGTGTAAATTATAAAATAGAGTAAAAATTTTATGGAATTCATTGTAAGCTTCATTAACGTCGTTAGAGTCAAAGACTTCCTTAAAGGAACCTTCCTTACATTTTCAATAAACATTCTTATATTATCCTCTGAGTAATCGCGTTTATATTCATACCAATGATCAGTACCATATACTCTCTCTACAGGATATTGCAAGATTTGGGCTGTATGGTCAGACAACGCTAGTTCCACTACACTTGCTTTGCACCCTTGAACGTTATGTAGAATGTTGTCTATGCACGATTGGCTAGAAAGTCTGGTGGGTTGTTGAATTGCAATCATCAAATTATTGCTTAAACAAATTTCTCTAAACTTAGAAGATTGAATAGATTTCTTTAGCAAGTCAATATTATAGTCGCCACATATTATAAGTTTCTTGTTTTTTAAATGATTTATAACCTTGCATAGACGATCAAAAATGTATTGTAGAGTTTATATGTTGGCACTCTGTACATACATACAATAATTGTTTTATACTTAAATAGTTCAATCGCACAACACTCTATTACATGACTTATAGATAGATTAAGTATGTCAGGAACTTCTTTCCATTCATGATTATTTTTAATAAGCATACATGTCCCACCCCGTTTTGAGTCATTTCTGCAAAAGCTAGTGGCTAACGTGTAGTTCGGGATTGACACAATCATATTGTTCATAACCTGACATCATAAAATGTTCTGATACGCAGATGACATCAATATTTAAATTATCGTTTAGCAATTCTTCTAAGCAAACTTTAAGTGCATCAGACTTAGTTAGGAGACCAGCAATGTTTTGATGTAAAACATTTATATAATTATTCACGAAAAAACTCGTCTTCTGACCCAATTTCATGAACAGAATTATTCGTTTTGATTAGCTCGATGTCATCGTACGCTCAATGTTATCGCTCGATGTGAGCGTAGCGAGCGAGTGTATAAGATGACACGAGTCGGAAATCATCTTACGCACGTGTATCATACAACGTTTTACTATGCATTGTGAGAGAAAATAAATTTAAAAATCGAGTGAGCCTTACGATGATGTGTAACATCTAACATAATGACGATGTATATAAATGATAAAAACAACATTCATGACTTTCGACTTCGACTTCGACTTGACTTCGACTTCGTCATCGATGTCGTCATCGCCATCGCCATCGCCTTAGCCATCGTCATCGTTATCATCATCATCTGATTTGTAAAACTTTTCTCAAATAATAAAAACTCTGCAACGGGCTGACGACGGCCACAAAAATAAAAAAAAAACAGAAAGGAAAAAGCACTAGTGAAAAAAGTGACACTTTCCGCACTAATTTACTGCTTGGAAAAGGCTCTTTTCGAGCAAATGCATTGTAAAATATCTTAAATACTCGTATCTTATAAATCGAACGTTTAGTAAGATGACCGCGTGTGACTCGTTCTGTGTAGACGCTACGCTATCAATGTGTTTGATTGGAGTTATCACTCATTACATTATTTTCCAGCTGAAAATGAATTCTCTGTGAAATAAGATGTTTACAAAGTATTGGTGTTAGCAGGCAGCTAAAGAAACATTGTCTACAATTGAATCCTCATTCTACTCGTCGTTATTAAAAACGTCGTCCTCGTCGTCGTTGTATTTTAGTATTTCTAAAGTCCTACTTATTATTCCAGTTGTGACATTAATATACGAAACTTGATAGTGGAGACAAGGAAATTTGTTTTCTCACGATTTTAAATTCATTTGACAAACTTGTACAAGGGTAAAAGTTTTTTAAATTAACTCGTTGAGCAAACCTGCTCGTGGATGCTAACCATTAGTTTTTGCAATTTCCATAACGATGGACTATAAAATAATTTAACTAATGTAATACAACAAATAATAACTTCAACTGAGTTTAGACTATTGATACGATCAGTCCATAAATATTTAAACGCAATTTTATTTCGGTGCCGTATTGTCTCTTTAATAACATAGTATTATAGACTTATTGACCACCCGACAATGGACAGGATCAAGTTAAAAGTAAAAAAAATATTCAAAAAACAAAAAATCTATCCAGTGAACTCTTTCAAAGTTTTACTCAACAATGGATTAGAAAAAGATATTCAACGAATAGTGTATTCTTTTAACTTTGCACTCAGTCTATTATTATATCCGAAATATAATGTACGATGTAGTTATATTTATCCAAATAGTAAAATAAGCCGTATTATTTCGTTCTGCTCTGTGTTATTTTTGAATACGTCGTGTATCTATCGAATAGTCATCGTAGATGTCAGGGATATAAATAGGAATATATCAAGTTTAGAAAACGACTTCTTGTCACTGTTCACCGCTGTCTACTTTATTATAATTTTGGTCTCGTTTACAACTATGTTCATTTTGGACATAATGCATAAGGAAAACAACGTCTTACTTATTTTAAAGATCCAAACTATACACATGAGCATTGATTTTAGTAAAAGTATCCTGAGTTTTATCGTCTGGAATTGGATATCAATACTTACTATTATCTTTATTAATATTTGTATGCACACTATGTATTATTTAACGTGTTACTTCCCCCATGTCCTCGACTTAATTCTTGACAATATTTGTGGCATTCTTTTCTTCGCTGTGGATATTAATTTAATTATTGCCACCCGAATTATAATACTGTTAAGAAAATATCTAGACGAGTGGATTAAAGAAGTTCTGATGATGAATGATGAACACGAAAACGACGACCGCTGTCTGAAATTACTTGAAATATACGAAAGTATCTTGAAAACCTACGATTTGTATAAGAGACTTTTCCAAGTATTGGTATGTTCGTCTTGCTTACCCTTACATATAAAGGCAATAAATAAATATTCAATAACTGGCCTTTTTAGCTCTCTAAGTACGCATGGAATATTTTTATCGTCCTCAAGTTAAACAACAATATTTTCTTTTTCTTAGGCATTGTGCCACACGTTTGGCATATTTTACCGTAATCTATATTATTTCAACTTAATATGCTCTGTGTTCAAAACATCCACAGAATTTAAATACCAAGTAAGTATACCTATAAAATAATAAGTAAATGCATAAGATTCGCGTTACCGAATGTTAGAAGTAGTGAATGTCACTTGTATTGAATAAGGAGACAATAGAATTCGTCGAAAAAACGGTTTCCTGGGGATCACGATTGACTCCAAACTACAGTGGGGCCTTACCTAACATCACTTCAGCCGATTACGCTGTTTGGAAAATTCGCCAACTAACAGACGTGGATACCGCGACACTGATATATTTTAGTTACTTTCATAGCATAAGGTATTTTGCCGTGAGGACGGGCTGCAGATATTGATTCTATCATTATACTGCAAAAGAGGGCTGTCAGAGCCAACTACAACCTCCGCAGACGCAAATCTCTAAGGGATCTGTTTAAGAAAATTAATATCATGACGGTACCTTGTGAGTATAATGATGACATATGCACATGAGTCATATACAATGAAAACATTATGTTCGAAAATATCTACATCTTTTTAGTAAGATAAGTGACAGACATAATTTTAGCACTAGAAATAGGATCAAATTAGCTCAACTACGTTTCAGATTGTCTAAGGTACACACTTCTTTTATGGGGTACTGTGTTATAATAAAATACCACTCGATATTCTTCAACTAAATGAGAAGACATTTAAAACATGCATTAGACGCACACTATGTTGACAAGCATATTATAAGTTGGACGATTATTATACCGTAGATAAAAATGCTTGGCCTAATGCCGAACCTGCCCCACAGTCACTTATGCTCACTAGTTAAAAACTTTATATTTGAAAGAATTGCTACCCCTTTTTTATTTTTTCTGACTTTACGAACTTAATGTTTATTTTTATTTAAACAAGTTTTAATTGTGGAATACTCCAATAGATAATAATGATTTTCTTTCTTTTTGGTAGTTCAATTGTTTTAATCTCATAAATACATTTGAAACTAAAGTTTTGTATAATTTAGAAGCATTTTTATTTTTTTTGTAAATGTGAGTACCATGGAGCCGTTTATTATGTTGTATTTTGTCTTGAAAGAGCATGGCGGTTGAGAGAATGTTATGCTCACTTAAATGTATCGCTGATGGTGGCGAGTGTGTTGGATCCACGCGTCATGTTCGTGAACGGGCGCCGTCAGTTGAGACTGGTCATCTCTTATCTGCCAGGGCTTATTTTTAACCTTATATTTTGAAAATTATTTTGTATTTTTTTACATTGTTCTCACATATTGAAGTAACAAGAAAAATGTCTGGGTACATTATTTTTGGAGTTTCTTGCCCGTTCTTCTCCATAGAGATCTACGTTTTCGAATGGGCAACTTGCTTCAATTTTCTGACGAACTAACCGACTCTTTGACAGTTCAAAAGTGCCTGTAAATAATTTAATTTAAATAAATGCTATGAGTTTGAGTACTTTTTTTTTTTTTTTGAGTGTGGGATATTATCAAATAACTTCTCCCACTCTGGGCGAAACGGGAGGGTGTGTCAGACTTTTACTGACTAAAACCCACCCGAGTTTGAATACTTTAGATGTCACATGCAGTTATGAACTTGATTTTTCATCACTATCAATCCAATCTTCGCCATAGGAAACTATCTTTTTGAAGGGACCTGTAGTTTCAAAAGCACCTTTAAATGGACTTATTGAAATACATAGATAATTTGACTTTGACTTTATTTGGGGTCAGCGTAGCACATACAGCTTCTGAATCATATTATCTTTTACAATATATATCTCGTATTATAGCTAAGAAACATTTAAGACGGAGTGTATCACTCTTACATTTTTCTTATCACATACTCCATGACCACCACAAGAATCGAAGCAGTACTTATTTCAGTATAATTTAAAAAAAACTGGAAATCACTCATTATTATAATTCGTTTGTTTTATTCAGATTTTTGTTAGTTACATATTCGGCTTCATATTTTTATTTTCAGACAGTGCTTCACGTTTCTGCGATATTATTGTGGCTAACAAAGAATATGGTTCTAATATTTACGCACAGTGTACACTGTGAGAAGTTCTATGCCACTGTAGACGATACAGAGACGGCGTGTTTAGAGCTTATGAAGAACAGACACTGTCCAAGTAAGAATATGTTTTAAAAAGTAAGGAATAGAGTGGAAACTTCCTCCCATCCCCCATTGAAAAGGGAGGATGCACTAATCTGACGATTGTTGTATCTGGTGGGTTACTGACAGGTGGATGATTTCGGGGATGTATATGTTTATGCAGATTTCGCGGTAAACTTAGATAGCGCGATATAAGTATTGTGTGCCGTCAGAAATCGTGGGTTGCGGTAGTTCGTATTTGGCAGTATAATAGATTCCACCACATCTTCATAGTTTATCATTATTGAAAAGAACTTAAAACACATTAAGTACTTACTCCCCCTTCACTATTTTAAATCTGATTTTGTTTTTTTACAGAAAGTCAAAAATATCTTTGCAAGAACGTTATACGGACAAATCAAACGTTTAGTAGGATGACTACATGTGGCTTGTTCTACATAGATGCATCATTAATAATATCTTTCATGAAAGTCACCATTCATTATGTGATCGTTATGTTGCAATGTAATTTTCTATAAAATAGCAATTATGAGAAATGTAATGACTTTTTTATATTCTTTCCCAAGTGTCCGACCGCACCTACACTATTAACGATCTGAAGAACGCTAACGTTGCCACGTGGCAACCGTTTGGGCCCAAGCATTATAAGGAAGTTTCATTTAAGTACCATAGACGCATAAAGATCATTAAAAAACCGACTAAGTGCGAGTCTGAGTCGCACTTGAAGGAATTCCGTACCACCACACCATTATTTAACACTACATATTTTAAGGGTTCCCGAAATAAAATAATAGTTATAAATTAAAAGGGGTCCTGAAACATGTTTTTTTCGGCGTCTTTTGCTAAATATTGTACGGTGGTACGGAACCCTTCGAGTGCAATACAAAATAAGCTATTCTGCATGCCAAGATGTCATACCAACTTAAGGCAATACTGTCCACTGTCCAGAATGTATGCTGCATACAAAGAGCACGAAGTCGACATTGACCTCTTTCATTCATCAATACCTGCTCTAAAAAAAGCCTCACTTGCCATTTAATGAGACTCTCTAAGCAGTATAAATTCAAATATTAACCCTATCTTATATAAAAAATATCATACATAAAATCTATCTAATCAAATTTATTCAATGTAATTTAATTCATTTATTGTAATCAATTTAGCTTATAATAATTTATTTTCATCTAAACTATGAATTTCTTGTTAATTAATTAAGTATGTTATTATCTGCGCATAATGTAGTGCATGCTGTGCTTTTCTATAAGTAATGAGGCGCTTAGATTTAAGTTTGAAATGTACTAATTATAAAGTAATAGTGTACTCATTGTTGAAGAGCCTAATAATAAATAAATAAATAAATAAATAACAACAAAATTAACACAAACAATAACACATTAGTAGAATTGACCTTCTGTTCCTAGTCAGTGTTCACTCCAGCCGGTCAATCAATCAAATTATTTTATTTACAGATCATACAATCCAATTTGTTAGTAACATAAACATCTTAAACACTAGTGTTAGTACATAATAAAATTTGGCAAACTTTGGTCATAATTACTAGCTATGTCAAAATCATCTTCAATAATAATGTCAAAATCATAACAATAAAGGCAAGCCAGAGATGATGAATAAGACTACTTCAGGGAGATAAGCTCCGTGGCGCGATGCCACGGATACTTAAAATACTGCGTTTTAGTATTTTAAGTATCTCTCTTGGTCTGGCTCCTCACCCTAGACTTGTTTCAGCAAAGTAAACTCTACAGGCGCAGACCTTAAGTTCAGAGCGTGCAAACTCTAGGGATTATTATTATTGTGATTATAATTCTCATTCTACTCGTCGTTTTTAAAATCGTCGGTCTCGTCTTCGTAATTTTTCCGTTGTTTTAAAACAACGAAAAAATTACGAAAACTAAGTGGTACTTTAAAGTACCACTTAGTTTTCTATTTGTTACATTAATGTCGGAAACTTGATATCTTGATGGAGACCTTGTACAAGTTTGCTCAAATGAATTTATGAACCATTAGGGTAACTGTTAGTAAACATTTCTACAACAGTTCGTTATGGTTTTTTTACTCTATTAGGTCCATTATAAATGCAAAGTTAGATTCATTAATCATTATGTCAATAACAATAACACAGGTATGCACAACGCTGGGCACGCCACAATTGCGGCGATAAGTCCCCTCTTTGAGGAGTGGCTAGAGAGGCGCCACGGCGTCCTCACCTTCCGCCTGACGCAGGTCCTCACCGGACACGGTTGTTTCGGGAGGTTCCTGTTCAGGATCAAGCGGGAGGAAACGCCCGGGTGTCACCATTGTGTGGATCGCCCGGAGGACACGGTGGAGCATACGGTGGAGGTCTGCCCGGCTTGGGTGGAGCACCGCCGTGTCCTCACGGAGGCGATCGGCGGCGGCAATCTCTCGCGTCCAGCCCTGGTTCAGGCCATGGTCCGGAGCGAGAGTGCATGGGAGGCCGTCACCTCCTTCTGCGAAGTAGTTATGCTCGTGAAGGAGGAGGCGGAGCGCGCGAGGGAGATTCAAGCTGCACGCCCTCGCGCCCCTAGTCGCCGCAGGAGACGCCCCGGGCGTCGGGAGTCACAAGCTGACTTCCGGCCACAGTAGGCGCGGGCCTGCGGACGGTGAGCGATGGGCAGCTCGCCGTCCGATAAGGACCAGGCCCGGGTCGATGGCGCGTGGTGTTCCACGCACGCCTGAAAGGGATGTCAGCACCACGGGGGTCGGACGGGGTCCGGAAGGACCAATGCCTGCTGGGGTTGCGGGTTTGTCTGAAAGGGATATCGCGGCCCCAGCACACAGGCAACGGAAGGAACACGGGTGGGTTTTAGTCAGTAAAAGTCTGACACTCCCTCTCGCTCCGCCCAGAGCGGGAGGAGTCATTTGATGATTTTCCACCCAAAAAAAAAACCCGCTTTATCCTGAACAGGAACCTCCCGAAACAACCGTGTCCGGTGAGGACCTGCGTCAGGCGGAAGGTGAGGGCCGTGACCCCTCTCTATCCACTCCTCAAAGAGAGGACTTATCACCGCAATTGTGGCGTGCCCAGCGCTGGGTTGCGACAATCGCACTCTCCATGTCGCCATGAGATCCCGCCGGAGCTCTCTCCGCTGTGCCGTGATTTCTCGCGGCAGAGGAGTTACGCCCCGGCGTTTCGCCTCCTCGCGACACTCCCACATGTGCGCGAGAACTTTTGCCTCCAGATCCCATGGTGGTAGTCCGGCAAGAAGGCTCGCCGCCTCACGGGAGACCGTGCGGTATCCTCTGACCAGCCTAATGGCCATGACCCTTTGGGACGCGTTCAATCGCTGGGCTGGTCGCAGCCTTAATGAACGCGCCCACACCGGTGCCCCGTAAAGGGCCATGGACCGCACGAACCCCGCGTAGAGCCTCCGGCAGGAGGCGTTTGGACCCCCTAGATTGGGCAGAAGCCGCTTCAAAGCAGCCCCAGCCCTCTCCAGTTTGGGAGCCAAACGTCGGAAGTGCTCCACGAATTTCCACCGGTTGTCGAGGACGAGTCCCAGGTACTTCATCGCGGCGCCTTGCGACGGGCTGACGACGGACTCAAATATTTTAAAAATACAGAAAAGTAAAAAGCACTAGTGAAAAAAGTGACACTTTCCCCACAAATTTACTGCTTGGAAAACGCTCTTTTTTAAATGAAATGAAATGAAATTTATTCGCAAGAATTGTAGTACATTACAGTTGGTGGGGTCGTTTAACAGTTTCTAAAACAATTCGCTAAAACTAGCATGCAAATTAGATGAATTAAATAATTGTAATAATGTTAATTAAATTGGAACATACATTAAAGTTATTATATTTAAGGTTATTATATTTAAGATTATTAATGTCAATCATTTGTCAAATTATCATAGTAGAATGTCAGTGCGAGTCCTTAAAATTTAGGTACTCATTCACAGAATAGAATGATTTTTCTATAAGCCATTTGAATAATATTGTTTTGAAACGATTGATTGGCAGTTCTCTATATAATTTTGGTAATTTATTATATATCCTTATAACCATTGGAAAGCAACTTCTGTGATATAAGTGGCTTTTCATTGGAGGAATAATCAGTCTATCAGGATATCTTGTGTTAAACTTAACAGTGTCTCCAAGACGTTGAAATAATTCGGAGTGCATTTTTACAAATTTACAGCATTCAAATATGTACATACCGGGAACAGTTAATATTTTTAAATCTTTAAAAAGAGGTTTACATGAAGTCAATGGTGGCACATCACAAAGAGCACGGATACATTGTTTTTGGGCTATAAATACCCTATTTATAAGAACAGAGTTCCCCCATAGAACAATACCGTATCTTATAGTAGAAGCTACATAACCATGATACGCTAAGAGGGCTGTTTTTTGGTTAGCTATTTTACAAAGTCTCCACAAGGCAAAAGCTAAACGATTAATCTTTTTTGTAACATTTAAGCAGTGAGGTTTCCATGTGCAGCCACTGTCCACTGTTATACCAAGAAAAACAGCTTCTTGTGCTTCGTTAATTCTCTGATCAGAATAAGTAATTGTAAGGTCAGATTTAAATTTTCTATTGTAGAACTGAACGAAGGAGGTTTTATCGATGTTCACTTTTAAATTATTATTATTAAGCCATGTTATGATAGCATTAACCGCTTCATTAATTTCTGTATTATAATTAAGCATTTTATTCTCTGTGATAACCACCGCAATATCATCAGCAAAAAGTGAGTAGAAATGCTTCGTCACATTTGGTAGATCGTTAATATATAACAGAAAGAATAACGACCCTGTAACACTACCTTGGGGCACTCCTGTATTGTTGCTTCTAATGTTAGACTTGCATAATATCTCTTCCTTATTTGAGTTTATTTCGGAAATCGCTGTATATTGAGTCCTATTTGAGAGAAAGCTTTCCAGCCACTTCAACGCTAGGCCGCGAAAACCGTACAGTTCACATTTAGCTAGTAGAATATTGTGGTCAACAAAATCGAAAGCCTTGCTCATGTCGAAAAACACAGTGCAGGTATGTGTATGTTTATCTACATTTTCAGTGATTTTTGACAGTAATTTAAAAGCTGCCAAAGTTGTCGATTTGCCTTTTTGGAATCCATTTTGTTCAGTTTTTAGTATTTTATGTTTAGTCAAGAATTGGGTCATACGAGAATGCATTATCTTCTCAAATACCTTAGATAAAACTGGTATCAAGGCGATTGGCCTATAATTGTTTATACCCGTTACGTCACCTTTTTTAAAAATAGGTTTAATTACGGAGGTTTTCAGTTTATCCGGGAAGGTGCCCTGGGAGAATGACATATTAATAAGGTACGTTAATATTGGTGTAATCAAACCTGCAGTGTGCTTTAAGACATGTGTCGGGATCTCATCATATCCCACAGAAGAAGTATTGTTTAATGATTGTATCGTTTTAAAAGTTTCATCATCACTAGCTGGATAAATGAAAAAACTGGCGTTGAGTGGTGAAATTAAATGGCGACCTCCCACCGTAGATACTGTTCCATTTTTACCGGCGGTCATATCGATGAAATAATTATTAAACGCGTTGGAAATGTCACTAGGCTTCGTCAAAATCGTATTATTACATTTTATTTTTGTGATCAATTTTTTATCATTATTTGTATATGTCATTGTATTAGTTTTTATTAATGTCCAAGATGCTTTACAAATGTTCTTTGATTTTTTAATATATTTTACATTGAACAGTTTTTGTGCTGCAAAGATAATTTTTTTAAATTGTTTATTGTATTTTCTGTAATAAATTTTATAACCTGATGTTTTGAATTTATAATACATAAACCGCAATGTTCGCTTTGTTGCGCATGATTTCCTTATACCTTTAGTAATCCAACCAGAGTTTTTATTTTGTTTGTTTGTAATTTTCCTTTTACATACCGGAAAACATAAATTGAAGAAGAGTATAAATGCATCATAAAAGGTGTTAAATGCCGTGTTAAAGTCCTCTTCCGAATATACATCCGACCATGACATATTAGAGAGACAATCACAAAACTTTTTTAAATTTATGGAACAGTAGTCGCGTTTAAATACAAACCATTCCATGAGAGGTTTTGTATTTTTGGAAGAAGGGATGTATAATACTTGTGCAGTTTCATGGTCAGATAAACCAAGTTTGAGAACCTCACTCGAAGCTTCCGGAATATTACTAATGAATTGATCGAGGCAGGCATTCGCGCGAGTAGGTTGATTAATACATTGTATATTGTAGTTGTAATTGTGCACTATTTTCTGAAATTCAGTTAACGTTTTACTCTCTTTAAGTGAATCGATATTGAAATCCCCAGTTATGATGATTTTCATTTTTAGTCTGCGTCTTAGTGTTGTAATTAGGTACTCCAAGTTACGAAGAAAAATTTCTGGATTTGATCTTGGAATTCGATATATACATACAATTATACATTTATAAAGTGGAATTTCAATTCCACAGCATTCGAACGATCGTTCAATACACAATTCGCTCAGTAATGGCACTTTTTTTGTTTCCATATAATGTTTACACAATATACCAACCCCGCCTCGTCTTTGGTTTGGTCTGGAGTAGAAATCCACTAGCTTAAATCCTTTCAAAGATAAGTTAGATTCCTCCCCTGATCTGAGAAAAGTTTCAGATAGGCATATTATGTCTACGTAAATTTTCTTATTTAAAAGTTCGCTAAGAGAAATTTGAAGAATGTCTAGTTTACTAAGTGCTCCTGCTATATTTTGATGCAATATAGTTAAGTAGGAGGTTTCTGATTGGCTTTGACTAATAAAAAACTATCCTTTATTCCTGAGTTTGTTGATATATTTGCGTCGGGAGGCGACTGATACATATGCCTATCCTTAGATAGTAATGGTTTTGGCTTCTTTATCCGAGAAAAATAGTTAAGAATCGATTGCTGGGTGCATTTTTTTGAAGAAGTACTCGTACATCTGTTTACGCCGTTGTGCCGTGCCACCTTTTTGACGCCGCCATATTTAATAGATAGAGGATTAGCATGTAAATTATTATAACTAAGGAATTTCTCATCATAGTCCAGACAGTCAATTATATAATTCAATGTACCACAGGCCTCCTGTAAAAAGTCTCCTGCGGTACCTGTAACATTGATGAAATGACAGTTCGGAAAACTGTTACATATTAATTTAAATTGTTGATTTAACATACGTTCATTCAGGAAACGGTTCTTTACTATGTTCAACAAGAAAACAGTATTTTTTTGTAGTTTCTTTAACACATAAAATAATTCGCACAAGCTGTCTGAAGGATTTGTGTCATTTTCACCGACACATAGTATTATTTTGTCTTTTTCAGACACTCGGGTGCTATCACAACCTTTCAAAACCTCATCCGATTTGGCGTAATGCTTCGTGATGCTTGACACAGAGTATTTTTCATGCTTGGTGCCATCTCTTGAGTTTATGAGTTCAGAGGCGAGTCCACTACATTGTTGGGTACCATAAATCATTATTCTTCTGTTTGAGGAGTACTTATTAATTGTCATGTTCAAGGTCGACGATTTCTTATCACTAGTTTGCGCAGACACTGAGAGGATCGGTTGAATGTAGTTTTTTACTTGAGATTCCACTGTTTCTGTTTCAAAAGGTTTATCTAATTCTAATACGCTTTCCGAGATCACTTGATGATTGCATCGCGAAGTGGAAGGAGGTGGTGTCGAGTTCCTGTCTTCCATAAAATTATTAGGCGGAAAGGAAGGGGATTGATTTGTGGTATTATTCAAAGTCAATGAGTTATCTAGACCATTCGTAGTGAAGTTAATTTTTCTTTTCATCAGCTTTTTTTTACTACTTTTGATCGAGTTAGTTTTTGAAGTAGACGAGCAGATTTTGATTAGCTCTTTAATTTTTATATCTTGATCGATAGTAATTTGTTTTAGTGATTTATTTTCTAATATCAATTTATCAATCTCATTATCCGCACATTCCATTTTCAAGTTCAAATTGTCAATAGTGTTCCTTAATTCGGTAATAATTTCATCATTTTGCACTGTGGATAAGTCCGGTAAGCTTCTCATAATATTCGAATCCTCAGATAGCAGTGAGCTATTGTTTTCGCATGGTAGTGATTCCCATGACGTTTCCTTACGGAAGATTTTCTTGCGAATAGTTATGTTAGAGTCCATCGTGTTAAGAGTTAGTAACGCCCTCTATGTCAAAGAATATCAAACCACTACCAAATATAGACCAACAGATGTCGCTGTGTCCAAGAAATTACTCTTTGTGGCAATAACAATAATATCGTGCAACACTGATGAGATTTGGCAACACAGTGTGATCGGTACCTTGAATTTGAATATTGCATGTCATCTGTCAGCTAAGAAATTTTATGAATGCAATGTAAACAAATAATTTTGTTTAACATTATATTGTGTACTATGTTTTCGTTATATGTTATTTAGGTTATATTTAAGGTCATACCCCAGTTCTTTCTATCACTGCACCAAAGTTGTTTAAGTTATTGGTAAGTTTTCTTATAAATGTTTTTGCACTTTTGTGTCTTTGTTCACTGTAATTTTACTTGCACTATATTTTAATATCGGCTTCGTCTCAGGTATCACAATCATTTGTTCACATGGTTTGCATTATTGACAGAACTTTTATTAACTTATTTACACTAAATAGTCAATGTTTATATGTTTTTACTAAATAAATATACGGAGCTATCTTTAAGTGTCGGATCGGCTATCCGCTACTGAGCCGCTTGAGCAAATGCATTGTAAAATTATTATCTTTATCATTTTCTCATTAAGTTTGCTCAAGTTATTATTTATACTCGGGCCTAATGGCCCGAGTATAAGAAATAACTTCCCTAATGTATTACAACAATTACTAACTATACTTAACTTTAACTGAGTCCAGACTATCAGTCCATAAATATTTAAACGCAATTTTATTTCAGTGTCGTATTGTCTCTTTATTATCGTAGTATTATACGAGTAGACTCATTTGCCATCTAACAATGGATCGGGTAAAGCTGAAGTTTTTTTTTTTTTTCAAAAAACAAAACTTCTATCCAGAGAACTCTTTCAAAATGTTGCTCAACAATCAACTAGAAAAAGATATTCAAAAAATTGTGTATTCTTTTAATTTCGTACTCAGTCTGTTATTATATCCTAAATATAATGTACAATGTAGTTATATTTATCCAAATAGCAAAATAAGCCGTATACTTTCATTTTGCTGTGTGTTATTTTTGAATACGTCGTGTATCTATCGAATGGTCATCGTAGATGTCAAATATAATAATAAGAATATGTCAAGTTTAGAAAAAGACGTCTTGTCACTGTTCACTGTTTTCTACATGATCGTATTTTTGGTCTGGTTTACAATTATGTTCATTTTGGACATAGTGCATAAGGACAACAATGTCTTACTTATTTTAAAGATTCAAACTATACACAGGAGCATTGATTTTAGTAAAAGTGTCCTGAGTTTTATCGTCTGGAATTGGATCTCTATACTTACTAATATCTTTATTAATATGTGTATGTACACTATGTATTATTTTACGTGTTACTACCCCCATGTCCTCGACTTAATTCTTGACAATATTTGTGGAATACTTTTCTTCGCTTTGGAAATTAATTTGATTATAGCCACCCGAATCATAACACTGTTAAGTAAATACCTAGACGAGTGGATTAAAGAAGTTCTAAAGATAAATGATGAACACGAAAACGATGCACACTGTCTGAAATTACTTGAGATATACGAAAGTATCTTGAAAGCTTACAATTTGTTTAAGAGAATTTTTCAAGTATTGGTATGTTCGTGAACATCTTACTTAAACCCTTACATAAATATAGGCAATTAATAAATATACAGTAGCTGGCCTTTTTAGCTCTCTAAGTACACATAGTATATCTTTATCGTCACAAAGTTAATCACCAATATTTTCTTTTTCATAGGTATTGTGTCACACGTTTGGCATATTTTACCGTAATCTTTATTATTTCAACTTAATATGCTCTGTGCTGAAAAATTCAACAGAATTGAAATACCAAGTAAGTATACCTACATCTAGTTTAGATGTCAAATGCAATTCTGAAATCATGAATTCGATTTTTATAATTATCAATATATCCACTTCCCACCGACACCGTCTTCCGCAATTAAAGTTATTTTTCACTTTGTAGTGTTTCCTCAGTAGGTTGTTTTTCTTTTTATACAAATTTTTAGGGTTCCGTAGTAAACAAGGAAACCTTATAGTTTCGCCATGTCCTTCTGTCTTTCCGCGGCTTAGCTCAGAGACGGTTTGTACTAGAAAGCTGTAATTTGCCATAGATATGTGAATATCTACATTTATATCTGTATTTTTTATGGTGTACATAGTAAAGAATATGTAAAGGTAGTGTAATATTGTGGGTGTGTGGAAATCATTTTTCAATTTAGGAGTCCATTCGCGAAATATTAAGGAACTGAAATTTTTTGTTTGAATAACATCATCTCCCATACATTCCGTAAGGGAGAACATGTTTTTCAACAACAATGTTAAGTTTGTTCTTGGAATAAATTCATCCCGACTACGAAACCCTTCATTGTGCGTGGTCATACACGCACTTAGCCGGTTTTTATTTTTTAGTGTATACGGCTGTGGCTACCTATTTTCAATTTTGTTGATTCAAAATTATAATTTTTAATTTTCAGTCAGTGGTTCACATTTCTATGATACTTTTATGGATAACAAAGAACATGGTTCTAGTATTTACGCTCAGTGCACGCTGTGAGAAGTTCTATACCACTGTTGACGATGCAGTGGTGGCGTGTTTACAGCTTTTAAAGAACAGACACTGTCCAAGTAAGAATATGTTTTAATAGGTCAGGATCACACACGGAAACTTCCTCCATCCCCCATTGAAAAGGGAGGATGCTCTGATCTGACGAGTTTTGTATTTACAGGTGAATGGGTGATGTCGGGGTTGTATGTGTATATGTAGATTTCGCGATAAACTTTGATTGCGCTTTGTAAGTCTTGTGTGAAGTTAAAAATGTTGGGTTGTTCGTATAAGGCAATATCAATTATGAAGATGTGGCGACCCTTGTCTTCATAGTTTATCATACCTAGGAGAAGGTTCGCAAAACGCACTAAGTACTTATTCCACCTTCACAATTTTAAATCAAAATTTGTTTTTTCTTTTTACAGAAAGTCAAAAATATCTTTTCAAGAACGTTTTACGGACAAATCAAACGTTTCGTAGGATGACTACGTGTGGCTTGTTCTACATAGACGCAACGTTTCCAATATCTTTCATGATAGTCACCACTAATTATGTGATTGTTCTGCTGCAATGTAATTTTCTGTAAAAATAAAGTAATTATGAGATATATGTCATTACTTTTTGGTTTCCTTTCCCAAGTGAACGACCACGCCTACTCGCTAACGATGCGATGGCATGTCTAACGTGGCAACCTTTTGGGTCCAAGCATTATAAGGAAGTTTCATTTAAGAAACGTAGATGCAACAAAAAAAAAACACTTCAAAGTGAAAAATAACTTTAATTTCGGAAGTCGTTGTCTTTGGTTTTGAATTTTCGTTTTTTGCCACCGACTTCCGAAATTAAAGTTATTTTTCACATTGTAGTGTTTTTTTTTTTTAGTAAAAAAATATATTTTTCACTTTTTAGTTGTGTTACCTCACACAAATTCGGATACCACTACCTGCTATGTAAATAACAGTGACAGGAAGTTATCATCATATCATCCACATATACTAAGTGGGAAAAATACGTATTATTGAAGCTTACTCAAAAACTATCCAAGCAAAGTTAATAGAATTTATATGGGACCAATTCGGGAGCATACACTTTCATACAAAAAAAGAGTTTTCAAAATCGGTCCCCTATTGACGGAGAAATCGGCGAAAGACACATAAAAAAATAAAAAAAGAACATACATACGCGACCAACATATAACCTCCTCCTTTTTGGAAGTCGGTTAAAAAGATGATAAAAAATTTCGTTCAACTCATTCATTTATATAATAATTTACTATTATAAAATATGAAAGTATATTATCCGACAAAGGTTGCAAAATAGAATTGATTCTAGTCGCCCCTTCCAAAAAGTAGTTTCGTATGGAGAAGAATGGCCAATAAAATCCACTGTTACGAGTACTTCTCTTAAAATGTTTTACAATATTTTGAATATGTGAAGACGATGTCCCTAGAATAAAAATATTATACCACAACATTACAGGTAAAAACAATTAAAAATTAAGCAATGGCAAATGAATTAATTATATGTGATGGATACAAATATTGTTAAAGTAGACAATTTTCCCAAAATTTTAAGAAATAATAGGTCAATGCGAGTTAAAGTAATCACAAAATGTAAAATTAGTGTCATAAAAGTTATCAATTTTACAATTATGTTAGCAACCAGCTTGATTTTGCCTAGACTCTACATTATCCTATGGGGCAAGCATTTATCTTGGATATAATCCTCTAATTTGTAGTAGATAATGTGTTCATTCTGGACTTTGTGCAAAACAACAACTACGTCTTACTAATTTTGAACATCCAAATTGTACATAGAAGCATTGGTTTTGGTAAAAGTATCGCGAGTTTTCTTATTTGGAACTGGATCTCAATAGTATAAATGTTCTTTCATTATTAAATTAAAAACATTATTAAACAAAGTAGACAGACCCTCTATTAGGCACTGGATAAGGAGCCACGTGCCAACATGTGTTCGGCTACGTCGTTATTAGTTGTTTTGGTTTTGAGAAGTTTACTAATATAGTTTTTAAGTCATTGATACTAATACTTTATGGATTATGTGAACTTGTATATGTAGTTCGAAAAAAAGAATATATTATTATTATTATTCCAAACGTTATGTATTTTATTTCATGTGACACTAATCTGATCGACCTAATTCTTGAAAATATTTCTGGCATCACTTGCATAGTTTTGGATATTATTATAAATAATAAGGATTAAGAAAATATCTCGAAGAATGAAAGACCTTCTGATGGTCTATGATAGACAGGAAAATGATGAGCATTGTCTCAAATTGCTTGGGATATACCAAAACATTTTAAAATCTTACGATCTGTACACAATTTTCTCAATATGGGTTAGTACCTTTTACTAAAATACTTCTTATTAAAACAATCATAAAAATTATAAAGTTGCAATTGGCTTCATAAAATTAGACAACAGAGATAGTTCAACGACCATCAACCGACAACGACCAACGACCAACGACCAAAAGGGCCTGGAAAAACATGTATCGTATAGTACAAGAAGATTTTGAGAAAATCAGTGCGTGTGGAGTATTTGTCGTTGACGCGGCAACACTGTTACATTTCTGCAACCTTGTCACCACTTCCATTATAGTACTGCTGCAGTTTGCGGGTCTGTAATATTTAGATGTTTTACGGCCTAATTTTACTATGTATATTTCTGTTGTGAAATTGAATATAATGTTTGAATTATCTTTTGATTTATTGTTTCTCAATAGTTGAACATTTTGAAATTGATTGGCTGTGCAATCAACTAGCGCAGTGGCTGAGCAATCGCTCAGCCACTGCGCCATTTGTGCCATTTGTAAGCATTTCCCAAATGAAATAAATAGTTTTATAATGTGAAATTCAGTTTTAAATCATAACAATTGTGACTTGTACTCTAGAACAATGTACAAGTATGAATCAGACAGAGACAGTTATTGAACTAAACGCAATCATGTTTGAGCAACTATGATTGATTAAATTGTTCTAGAATGTTGACATAGTAGATTAGTAACCGAATAATTCGTTTTCAGTTGTGATGCCTTTTATCGTGAACAGGAGTAGATAAATATTTATCATATATATTACTTAGAGTACCGTTTAAGACGCTGACAATAGCTAAACCGTGGTAACAGTCGGACTGCATGGGAAATATAGAGAACCGCGATGACAAAACGGTTGTAATTTATTGGAAAATATGAAGCAATTGTCGATTTATTCAAAAATGAGTTAAGTAATCGCAAAAAACAAAACCCGCCATGTGCGTGTAGGATCATGCACAATGAAGGGTTCCTTAATTGAGAAGAATTTATCCCAAGAACGAACTTAACATTGTAGTTGAAAAACATGTTCTTTTATACATTCCAACTGCAAATGTAAGTTTTGTTTTTTTTTTTTTAGATTTTAGACTCCGTATATTGAGACGGACACACGAGTGATCCTATACGGGTTCCATTTTTTTCCTTTAGAGTTACGGAACCCTAACAACCAAGTTCTGCATTCAAATAAGACGTTCTTGTTCTTAATTAAAATACCAACGTACGTTGATATTTAATACAGATATTTTGGATTAGAATTCAAGGTAAAAAAATAATATACCGTTCATTTGTATCGAGTTTTTTTTTTTCAATACGTGTATTATTAACAACAAGCTCTGAGAAATACTTTCAAGATTAACATATTTTTTCGCTAACACAAACTAGGTATATAGATTTGGCAGTTTTTTGTTTGTATAAGTGAAGCCTACTTTTACCGTTAGCCTATTGTCAGCGCCTTAATGATTCAATACAAACGAGTTTTAAGTGATGAACGAGCGAGTGACCATAGATAGTTCAAGTTACCGAAAACAATGTTCATAGACATGTCGAACAAAAGTGATATCAGGGAAAATCGGCCAAACATTATTTCGAATAACCTAGTTGACAAAGACGTGCAGTCAATGCTACTGCCTTTGAATCTGATGCAAAATATTATGTTCTGCCCAAAATATCGTATCAAAAACAATTATATAGGTCCAATTGGCCTCATACATCATTTTGTGTCGTTGATCGGAAATTGCATATTTATTTGTGCATTTTTTCATCGTCTTTACATTCTGTATATTCATAAAGCGGAAGATTTTTTTTTTGTACAGTATGTGCTCTCTCTGTTTGATTGCGGCTACTATAGCCTCGGCCTTGCCATGAACTTCATTAGTGCCGTTTTCAAAACGAAAAGATACATTTCATTCGTCTTAATTTTTCAAAACATTCACAGGTTCCTTAATGATAGAAAAAGATCCAAGCGCTTCACTTTTTGGAACTGGTTCAGTATTTTTATGGCTGGTAGTTTCTTTGCCATAATTTTCACAAGTTGCAGTTTAAAACTAGAGTTGCCTTACTTCTACATTTTGAGTTGTTATTCTTTGGTTAGTTTTGATTTCAATTACGTTTATGCCATGCGACTCCTGAAACTTTTAGAAGATAAAGTAATTTTATGGAATACTCGTGCATACAATTCGCAAGAAAATGAAAATGTGGATGAAATAAAACAAATGTTTGATGCTTACGTTGATATATTGGAATGTTATGAGATCTACAATGTGTGTTTTCAAAATATAGTAAGTACAGTAATAATAGTAAGTTTTTACTCATGTATTTTGTCATTTAGAATGAAAGGTCAGTTAAAATCTTATCTAATCCTACGTGAGTATAACGAAAAAAAGTGAGAAGTAACATTCGAAGTATAATATTTTGTGCACTTCTGACAAAAATGCGAAAGAAACTCAGAATAAGTTTCAATTTTCTAATATAAGATTATTGCTTTATCAATTTCAGATACTTTACTACACCGTAGAAGTTTTCATTCACTTTTTAGTTTATTTTCAAGTAGTACTTGAAATTATAAAAGAGGGTATGGAAAACAATGATTTCGTAAGTATAAAAAAAAAATGTGTTACACTTCTTTTGTGCAAGTGCAATTTTTCCTTTTTTTTTTCTTGCGTCATATCGTAGTAGGTGTCTCAAAACTTTTTCATTCGTCTTTTTTGACGCTTTTGTTTTTGTTTCAATATTATTTGTTAGAAAATAGTATTCAATACTATTCGAGTACCTTACGAGTACCTATGCAGTTTGCGAAACATAAAATATTGTACAGATAAATTATTTAAGCTCATCATAATTATCCACCAGCTCTGGACCCACGTGGTGGATTACGGCCCACTCCCACTCACAGAGAGGAGGCTTGTGACCCAGTAGTGGGAATATTATAGATTTATTACATACTAGTTTTTGCCCGCGGCTTCGCCCGCGTGGATGTAAGAAAATATCCCATTGGTACGTACTACCGGGATTAGTTATACCTAATATCCGAGGAAAAGTCGTTGATTCCTACCGCTGCGCCCGTGTTGTCGGCAACCATAATTATTTTGTCACGCATAATTTTGAATCTGTGATATCTTTTAAAGTATTCATTTTAATGATATGTTAAGGCATATTTTAATCTAAATTAAATGCCCAAGTTAAATAATATATTTTATTGGATAAGGATAAATAAAATACTGGTCAAAATAGCTTCGGAAATAACAATGAAATTTTTATCAAATTCTGAAAGATTGTAAAGTAACCATTTGATGGTTACTGTAGGTCATCCTTAGAAGATAGATATATGCTATCGCGGACTTTATTTATGAACTTTTTAATATAAATAATTCTGTAAAACATACATTTGATGTATCTCTTACGGCTTACGCGGCGCACGCCAGTAAAGCTCCCAGTCGGCATGATTTTTTCCGACATCTTCGACAATAATCGTCATATTTCAGCCAATTTACACAAAACCTTAATGTATTATGCAAAAAAACCATCCGCATGAATCACTCTATTTATTAAAAAAACTGCATCAAAAGCCGTTGCGCAGTTTTAATGATCTAAGCATACATAGGGACAGACAGCGCGAAGCGTCTTTGTTTTATACTATGCGCCCGGCCCTGCCGCCGGGCAAGCCACGGCGCGCTCGGCCCTACCGCCGGGCAAGCCACGGCGCGCCCGGCCCTGCCGCCGGGCAAGCCACGGCGCGCCCGGCCCTGCCGCCGGGCAAGCCACGGCGCGCCCGGCCTTGCCACACAAAGCCGCACAAAGGATCGTAAAAGAAAATGAAGGCGCAAAAGCTGGGGGTACGTGCCGCGTGGCAAAAGCCGGCGGCCGTGCCGCCGGTAGTGTGTAGGAGGTATAAAGATGTAAAGATAAAGATAAAGAAGATGCAGTGGTTATATTACTATCGTCGCAGGCTATGTTTCGTTTCTATTGACTGTCGATTTTATGGAAGTCGCGTGAGGAGTATCACATTGGGCACGCCACAATTGCGGCGATAAGTCCCCTCTTTGAGGATTGGCTAGAGAGGCACCACGGCATCGTCAACTTTCGCCTGACGCAGGTCCTCACCGGACACGGTTGTTTTGGGAGGTTCCTGTTCTGCATAAGGCGGGAGGAAACGCCCGGGTGTCACCACTGTGTGGATCGCCCGGAGGACACGGTGGAGCATACGGTGGAGGTCTGCCCTGCTTGGGCGGGGCACCGCCGTGTCCTTGTGGATCCGATCGGCTGCAGTGATCTCTCGCGTCCGGCCCTGGTCCAGGCCATATGGAGCGAGAGGGCGTGGGGAGCAGTCACCTCCTTCTGCGAAGCAGTAATGCTCGCGAAGGAGGGGGGCGGAACGCGTGAGGGATAGGCAAATTTCGCGCCTTCACGCCTCTAGCCCACCGCAGGAGACGCCCTGGGCGTCGGGAATCGCAGGCCGATTCGGAATCGCAGGCTGATTCCCAGCCACCGCAGGCGTGGGCTTGCGGACGATGAGCAATGGGTAGCTCGCCGTCCGATAAGGACCAGGCCCAGGTCGACGGCGCGTTGTGTTCTACGCGCGCCTCAAAGAGATGTCAGTACAACAGAAGGGGTCTGCTAGGACCAATGCCTGCCGGGGTCGCGGGAATTAATGTTGGTATCTACTTTCTGAATGTTTTTATAGGAAATTGCAGTGCTCACATCGTTATACGTATATTTTTGGGGTATGAAGAATGTCACGATGCAATTAATATTATGTCAGTATTGTGAGAAATTCTACAGGGCTGTGGAAAATGTTCAAGATTGTTGCGCTATTATTTTGAATTCGGATTGTACAGGTATTATTATTAATTGAAAATTTTATGTTAGTAAGCTAAAAGTAGAAACTGATATTTAACTCTAAAAGCTTACGTTTACATTAGTTAAGTCTCTTGACGTCTATACGAGTCTATACACTTTTGGACTGACGTTTGTACACATGAATTGCTACTTGAACTAAGGCCCGTCGTTCACGAGGCTACTCAAAAGTTATAAACTCAAATCCCCAATGAGTGGCCAGAATGTCACAGAACTAGTATTTTAATGTCGGTTCGCACATGACGCAACCAATTGCAAAGTAGATAATAGTTTGTAATATGATAATTAGTTACAATAAAGCAATTTTCTCAGGTGAAGAGAAAAAGCTGTTCCGGAATGTACAGCGATTACACCGAGCGACATTCAGAAAGATACGTGCATGTGGTTTGTTCGACGTTGATGCTGCGTTAGTGTTAAATCTGATGAGTCTTCTCACTAATTATATCGTTGTGCTGCTCTCCTATGCCTTTTTGTAAACATTATCATAACTTTAAATTTGTTGCTTCTGTTTGTTTCCCAAATAAAGTAAAATAATCTTTGTGGCATTAATTTTTTTTGTGAAAATGGTATTGAATTTATTATAATACTAGCGTAAACAAACACTTCCACACAATTGGTATAACGGACAGTCCTCTGTGCAGGACGTACATGGAGGCTGAGGAAACCGTCGCGCACGTGCTCTTTGAATGAACAGGCTTCACCCAGATTAGAATAGAAATCCTCGGGTTACCCAGATCTTTCACAGATGTTCTGAACAGACTAGGAGTTTTAATTGACTTCTGGAGGGAGGTGGACTGGTTGGATAAACACCAAACAGCCGCCATGGCACACGCACAATGGTCCACCTGATGGACTAAGTGCGGAAACCAAACCCTATAACATAGAACATACATACATAGATAATACTAGCAACTCGTCCCGGCTTCGCACGGGAGATAGAAAAGAAAGGACTCGGCAGGAGGCGCTGGTAACTCAAAATATAAATATGTCCGACAAATAATTTTGTAATTTACTATATTTTTAAATTTCGGTATTGTGTTTATTAAGTATGTCAATATAAACTCGTTTTGAAGTTTATATTAAGGCTTGTGCAGACCAGCGCGACTTGTCGCGCGACGCGACACGAACAATACAATTTCTAATAAAACTTCACAGTATTTTATTATTTTATTTTATTATTTTATTACTTAAGAAAACTTACAGCTAGGATACAGGTAGTTGACAGTTTGTGAAAGAAGGCCAATTAAAAGTTTTCACTGACAATATTAGGGTAGCACAAGAAACAGCAGACAGGCAAGCGAAAGTAAGAACAAGTAAGCACTCGGAGAGAATTAAGAAAAGACTGAACAGGTTTTAGTGATTTTCAAAGAAGTTTGAACACAGTATTTTTTTAAGTTTAGGAACACTGGTGGAGAATAAATCAATATAACAATAACCGGTGTCGCGTCGCGCGACAAGTCGCGCTAGTCTGCACAAGCCTTTATTCGAATATTACGATATGAGAGTAGATAAAATAATTTACATTACGCAACACTAAACATAATTAAAATTATTAGCCATATTTAATAGATTAAAAATTCTTAGAAAACTGGGAACTGGGAGCGGGGCAGCGAAGCGGGGAAGCGGAGCGGCGAAGTGGAGCGAGGAAGCGGAGCGGAGAAGTGGAGCGAGGAAGCGGAGCGGGGAAGCGTAGAGAGGATGCAGAGTAGTGTTCCACCGCCCAGTGCGTGCGTGCACCGGCTGGGCTAGTATATATGTGGCCTTTTTGTTTCGACCTAGGAGACCGGGTACAAAAGTAACACTTTGTACTTTTTATTCTTATATCGATTCGTACGACGGGTCTTGAAGATCTTAGACCCGACCGTATGGACAGTTTTCATTATAATCGTCCACGGAGCTCCCTAGGCACTCGAAACAATTCTGAAGTTCGAGCTGAAAGCTCTCGGGGTTTTGGATATGGATCGGTGCTGGTCGGAGCGTAGACTTCATCAGTCGAGACCCTTACCATATGGTGATCACTTCCGGTTTTCAACGCGTTAATCAATTACTTGCAACCTTTCGTTACTTTTGTACCCAGACCGGGTACAATAGTTACGAAGTACCGACAATTATTTCTTTTTTCATTATGTCATGTCATTTTTTTTGTCACTATCATATTATTAAGTCTATTGAATACAAAATTAATATCTATACACGCGGCAGCGTGTCAAGGCAAGTTCAAGCCAAGAAATGGCGACGCAGCAGCCGTGTGTTAGCACTTTTGACCTGTTAATAACTCAAAATCTATTTAACATAAACACATGAAATATGGTTTATTTATTAAAACCCCGTAGATTAACTAGAACCACAAAGGACAATGACCAAGTGACTAAGGAACCTAGTATCGGTATGAAACATGCAGTGACTCAAACATATATGGTTTAATTAGAGGATAATTTTAGGGCTTTAAAATGTAATTTACCATTTTACCATAATTCTCGGCATTACACGGTAATTAGGTCTCAAAATCTAGGTTTAGAATCGAATCTCTCGATTTTTTGTCACAATGTATGCTGTTAAATTCAAAATACGAATTAGTCAAAATGACGTTTGAGAATTTTCAAAACGTTTTATGATTATATTTATAAACATTATTGACGAGCGTCAATAATGTTTATAAATATAATCATAAAACGTTCACGTTAATGGTACGTATACGTTACACCATGGTTACAACCATAAGATCAAAGTGCTGAACATTTTTCAGTATTCTATGTGACATATAAACTTATAAACATAGCTAATCAAATTAAATCCAAATTGCAAAATAATAATGGCCTAGTAATAGAGATTAAAACAGCTCGAGGAGCTCGTGGCTAAGGAGGAGCTCGTGGCTAAGTAACAATAGCCGCACTGGTCGATCCATCAGGTTAAGCTACGCTTGCCGGGGTTGGTCAGTGGATGGGTGACCATCTTTACATACCGAGAATCCTCCGTGCCTCGGAAAGCACGTTAAGCTGTTGGTCCCGGCTGTCATTCGTGGATCTTTGACAGTCGTTACGAGTCGTCAGAAGCCCGAAAGTCTGACACCAGTCTTACCATGGGGTATCGTATTACCCAGTTACTGGGTTGTGGAGGTCAGATAGGCAGTCGCTCCATGTAAAATACTGGTATTCAGCTGCATCCGGTTAGACTGGAAGCCGACCCCAACATAGTTGGGAAAAGGCTAGGCAGATTGAATAGAGATTAAAACAAAACATATAAATGAAATCATTCAATTAATTATACAATAATAATAAACTATTATTAAAAGTAAATACCTACCGGTCAAGACTGTACTTATTTTTTTTTTCTTTATTAAGGAGTTTTGTCACAATACTGACTATGTCGCTCCATCATAGCCAAATTTTGAATTGATTCAATTATTTTATATGATTGTAATATATATTGTAGAGAGTTCTAGCCTCATCCGACATAAGCCTAGCTAAAACACTATTTAAAGTACCAATTCCTAACATGTTTTGGGAATCAAACAGATTTCTCCTGAGGCGTTCGCCCCGCTCACACTCGATCAAGATATGATGTACGTCCTCGATTATTCCACATTTCTCGCAATTGGGTGAAGGTGTGATACCCATAAGGAACGTAAACTTCCTCAATGGGATGTGACCGGATCGAAGCCTCATGGTAACAATATCTTTTCTATTTAGTGAACAGTTGTCTATCCAGGGAATTATTAGAGGCTCAGGCTGAATGGTCTTGTACCAGATACCTTTTTCTCTTGATTTCACATCATGAAATTCTTTCCACAGTTTATGACAATATTTTTTAACAAGATAGAATTTATCTGCGAAAAATGGTACTATATTATTTCCATATTTTAAAAATAAAAACCAGCATTCATGGACACTGCGAA
This sequence comes from Agrochola macilenta, assembly GCA_916701695.1. NCBI lineage: Eukaryota > Metazoa > Arthropoda > Insecta > Lepidoptera > Noctuidae > Agrochola > Agrochola macilenta. Next base: position 2,570,303 of record OU753572.1, on the reverse strand, counting down.
CGAACGAAACTTTTTTTTCCCGATCGTCAACGGTGTTGACGACGGGAACGAAAGGTGTTAACGAACGGGAATTACCCGAAATAATAAGTAGCGTTCATCAACACTGTGAACGAACGAAACTTTTTTTCCCGATCGTCAACAGTGTTGACGAAAGGGTGTTACCGAGCGGGAATAACCCTATCTAACGGAGTACCGTCTATGCAGGAGACTGTACTTAAAACTAAACGAATGAGACGTGCATATATGCTAGAAAGAGAAAGCCCGCCGTTCTGTCGCCAGCATATTCTGCTCAGGATGCGCGCGCATAGAATCTTAGCACATGTTTGTTCTGTTTTCAAAGAGTTTCTATTGATGAATGAAACACCTTCTTTCTGCCTTTCGCATAATCAAAAGGTTTGCTTATGTACTTTTAACATCTTAACAGATTATTATTACAATATAATAATAATAATACAACTATAATTTCAATAATTGGATGCGTAAATCAAGAAGGCTTTATTGTTTACATACTCTTTGAAGCCAATGACATGTGACATTACTTCGGTGAAAAAAACAATGTAAAATAGGAAATCGAAATAAAAACTGATTTATGGTGTTTTTTATACGGAGAATTTAAGGAATCGCATTACTAGATAAAATTGTTATATTTAAAAACAAGATTTATCAACATTATAAACTCAAGTCACCACAGAACAAACAGCGATACCAGGTCTGGTTAATCTCTTTTCATAAATACAGCTCAAACGGTTATTGAGATATTAACGTCTAAAAATCGGCATTTTTATCACTGACTGACTGAGATTATGTGTATATACCTATAGAACATAACATTCGTGACATCACATCTAATGGAACATAAAAAGTTCTATTGATATAAATATTTACATACTGAGACTTTCATGTCCGCTTTTTTTTACCCACGCAGAGACTTTGAGTGATAACCATTGTATATAATATACGTCATAATCGTAGTATCTAAATCGGTACGCAAATTATTCATGTCAGCGCTGTGAGCGATTATGAACATGGCACCATTACATCAGAATAGAATATAACTTTGAACCAGAGAAAGTGCAAACATAAAAAAAATTATAAGTGCAAAACGACGCTGTCTCACGACAAAGGTTGCCAGGGCTGCGCCACAATGACATACAGCGGCGGCTCGGCGCCTCAGACCGCCAGTGCGACTGCGCCACTGTCATCGTGCAGAAGTCAAGCTTTCCTTTTTATGTCATATTTGTTATTTTATTTAGATTGTATAGTTTAATTGTGTTGTATTTATAAGGAAAAATTGTGTAAGTAGTCTTTGTTTTTTATTTATGTTGTACAATGACGACAGTAGTGACGCCGTACGAAGCGCCAGTCAACCTGCCACATCACTGGATGTCTTAGTGAGATGCCCTCATGCACGGCTTTTTAAGGGTGAGCGAGGCTTGAAGATACATTTGGGTAAGAAACACAAACCCCACAATGTACGAAGGTACATTGTGGGGTTTGTTTGGGCAGGATGAAGATCCTGCCCGACAATATCTCTAACACCTAATTCACCCGCTCAACCCTTTTGGAAAACACTGGCAAAATTAAAAAAATCAACTCCTGTTTTAAAGAGAGTTCCTCGTGGCGCGAGACCGTCCGTGGCTTCGAGTTTAGCGCGTTGTATCCGCCTCGCCGCCAGAGAGAACTCCCAAAGTGCTTGGGAGCAATTGCTCACCTTCCCGTTTAGAATTCTTCACGTGCAAAAAAATTTGTCTAATAAAAAAACATTAACAGCACAAATAAAGGACAATTGTAACATTTCGGCACAAAGTTTTGACCCCAAATTAACAGCACGCCTCCCCCAAAAAGGTTTATTGCACCATGTGGAGTGTAAACTAGGCGAGGGTGATATCAGAGGTGCAGCTAGGATCATCTTTAGTAGCGATGTGGTTGCGCCGTACTCCCCAGAGACACTTATAGCTCTGGAGAGCAAACACCCTGCCCCGGCAGATGACCTCCCCTTTCTTAACCCAGGGTGGGTTAAGAAAGGGGAGGTCATCTACCCGGAATCTAACACACTTGAAATTACACCCCAACACCCCAACATCTGAAGGACTTAATGTGTTCAGGTAGGGAGGCTGGTGAGTCCCTTTTGAAACTGACGGCCCTCATCAATCTCATGCTCTCCGGCAATGTGAACGAAGCCGTCATTGATATTTTGTATTGGGCAAACCTATGTGCCCTGCGCAAGAAGGATGGCGGCATTCCTCTCATTGCCGTAGGGTCCACTTACCTTCGTACCGCAGCCAAAATTTGCTGCGCTTTCTACAGCGAAACACTGGCCAGCAAATTCCAGCCCCTACAGCTAGGCTTCGGGTCTAAAGGGGGCTGTAAGGCTGCGGTACACGCATTATCCACTTACCTCAATAGCGGTAAAGGTGAGATCATCCTAGACGTTGACATTAAGAACGCTTTCAATTCCGTAAACAGGGACACCTGTTGACAGAAGTTCAAAAAGAAATACCCAAAATTTACAGTTTCCTTTATCAATGCTACAGGCACCACTTTAAATTACTCTATAAAGACAACCTTTTGGAATCAGCCGTCGGATGTCAACAGGGAATAAATCCAATTATTCGACAACTAAATTCGGAATTCAACGTATGGTATTTGGATGACGAAACCCTAGGAGGTGATGTAGACACAGTCTTAAAAGATTTAACATTTTAAAAAGAAAAATTCAGTTCCATTGGCCTAGAGCTTAACCTATCAAAATGCGAAATTTATCTTCCCCAAACCACTAACAGACAGATTACCATAGCAAAATTTAATACTATAGCACCAAACATCAAAATTACAGAAAGGAGGTGCAGAACTCTCTGCACCTCCTGGGATCCCCAATTTTTGAAGAATCCTTCCCAACGTTTATTGAGCAGAAAATACAAAATTTCAACGATGTCTCGGAAAGACTTTGCAAAATTAATATTCATTCGGCCTTGACACTCATTCGGTGCTGTTGCTTTGGACGAAAATTCACGTATAGCCTTCGTTTATCCCATCTGTGGAAGCATCCACAACTTTTAGAAAAAGTGGACCAAATGATTAGAAATACTTTAACCTCAATCTTAAATGTGGTCCTGGACGACCGACCGTGGCAGCAAGCCATACTTCCCAATCACCTGGGTGGTCTTGGTGTCCGCAAAATTTTAAGTATAAGTTTACCAGCCTTCCACTCCTCGTTCACAGTACCGATAAATTAACCAGGAATATTTTATCTTCCACACTGGTAGATTTTCAGGTACCATGTTTGACCGATGCGTTGAACGCTTGGAAAATGGCTTGTCCCAATACGGATTTGCCTAACAACCCGTCCTCCCAGAGACGGTGGGACGTGCTGCTCTGCAGTATTATACGTAATTCCCTGGTAAACACGTCACTTAATTCGGTTGAGCGTGCCCGACTGCTATCTGTGGGAGAATGGGAGTCAGGCTTGTGGCTTCAAACGCTCCTGTCATCCACCATTGGCACCATGATGGATGACTCATCGTTTCGGCTCGCTACGTGTCTCCGCTTGGGCGCACCTTGTGTTGCTCCGCATCGGTGTCTCTGCGCGGTGAAGCTGTTGACAGTCTCGGGCACCATGGCCTGTCCTGTTACAGGGGCGCAGGTCGCATTGCACGACACGCCAGCATCAACGATATTATTCGTCGAGCCCTTGTCACCGCCGGCGTACCAGCGGTATTAGAACCAAACGGCTTGGTACGTGACGATGGGAAGAGACCAGACGGCATGACGTTGTTGCCTTGGAAGGTGGGTAGGCCTCTGGTGTGGGATGCGACCTGTGTCGACACCCTTGCACCATCTCATGTTTTTAGTACGGCGGGCTGTGCTGGCGCCGTTGCAGCGGCAAATAGGTATAATACAAATACAATGAAACGAAGGATGCGGCATGGAATCAAATTATTATTGAAGCGAACTTATCGGACGGTAAATATTTTTTTTTGTTTATACCATTGTATAAAATAAAATAAATATTTACTGAGCCAAAGGCATGATATGTAAGCGGGCACGCCCTTAAAGCTGTCTGTCTGTATGTCCATTGAAACGGAGCGAGGCGGCTGAACGGAGCGGAGTTGCAGACAGTGTCTGTCCATTGATGCGAAGCGAGTCAGCAGAGCGGAGTTGCAGACTGTGCGGAGCTAGGCCGAGTTCACGCGACGAGTAATTTGAGCAGGCAGCGGTGCGAGACCAGTTCATTCGCGAAATGTTGCCGACAACAGACATGTTATTGAAACAAAAGTTGATTTGTTACTACCTCGCATTACTTGAGGAAGAAGAGTTGGACTCTTATTCTCAAATTAATTACCACATACTCGTACTATATAAATAATTCTATAAGAAAACATAGATTTTGGTTAAGAAATCATATAAGTATCGTTCGTCTTCGTTAAGTATTATACGGTGAATACTACTTTTTTCCGAACTGCTGATGAAGATACTTTCGAAAATTCTTATAGAGTTTCATGATCTACTTTTCATGAACTGCACCTCCCTGATTGAACGATATATTAAGAAACAAGACACAAAGGAGTCGGATACGCTTTCATTTCATACAATCTTGGGCCTGGATGTAAAGAGATGAAATTGGTGTCAATTAATAGCTACTATATTATCAAACCATCACTGAAAATTTTGCGGATTTTAGCAATCTGAGAGCCGAGTTAAAAGAGATTTTGTTAAAGTGAGGTTACGTAACAAAACAGCTGATTTTTGAAGTGCGATGTATAACCTCATTGTGCGATAGGTAGTTGTTTTTTTTAAAGATAGGATGCTGTTACAATTATAGAAGGTGTATACAGTGCCGCTAGCGACACTGTATACACGGTTAGTTCGCTGTAAAACACCAAATTCCGAAAACATTACATTCTCTTGTGCCTAAACGGACCCTGGCACTTAATCCGATAGGGATAGAGTGCCACTAGCGGCACTTTGACTTGCCTTAATTATATTTGTAGAGTGGATGGAAATTAGGAAACACAAATACCTATTAAAAATCATGGGTAAGGAGATGATAATTAAAAATAAAAATCGTTTTTAATTAGTATATTTTATTCATCTTCAATTATAATTAGAATGTCATCTAGAAATTGTGCAGGTGGTACAATATTATCTTGGTACCTAGCCCAACTAAGGTACCATATTATTGACATTACATGGGCGCAGCAGCCTACAGTCCGTTTGCCTACGATGCAGTTACAATAATATTTTATTATTGCTTCCCTACCTCTACGAGAGCTGTCGACTAAAATGTAAACAAAATACGTTTTTCGACTTATATGTCTCGAATGAATGCGGCCCCTAAGTAGCCATGAGGTATTTGTAGCTGACAGCTCTCGAAGTAGGCTGCTGCTGACCTCCCTGCACACTTCTATCACATAGCCATCATTGCCCCTTACATGTTCACCAAAATAGGAACGTGCCTGCTTTATTTGATATGTGCCTAGTGATATTAGTATTAGCTCAGTATCGGTAAGCTGGGGAAAATCATATAGGTTATCATTTTGTACAGTTATTGTTTGAAAATCAGCCCTACGCCTATTATAATGGTTTCTTACAATAAATTCTGCTAATTCATTTTCTGTATTTATATTCATATTTATTTGTACTAATATTTCCCCAGCATCTACACGATCAATAATAGGAGGGTGAAAATTGTTTAAAAGAGCAGCAGCCACCTCAAAATCTTTCATGAAACTTTTACTAGCTACGTTAAAATAATTTTGCCGTAATAATTTAAAATCTCTTTTGAATCTGCCGTTTACTACCTCCACTACCCAACGACATATGGTGACTGCTCTCGATTTATTTGCTTCACTAATGGAAAGCTGTGTCTCACCCTCTTCTAATGATGCAGGCACATATGTCCTATATCCACATTGGTGCAACAAGGGCAATGAATCACGAAAGCCCCTATCCAGTATAAAAGCATCACCTTGAAGGGAGTATTCCCGTAATGGTCTTTCATTTGAAAATTCCTTTTTCATTATATCAGCGTCTGAAGTGGTAGCTGGATAGGGGCCCAGCACATCAATTATATGCCCATCGGTACATACCATTAAAAACGGTTTCATAAGATTGCGATATTTGTGCATGCTATATGTTCTTTTTTGATATAAATAATTCGAACTCTTTTCAATGTAACAATATGTTCCATCAAATATTACAATGGGCCTATCTGCTCCCTCAAAGCTACCAAACAATGTGTTAGGTATTAACAGATTTCTTTGCACTATGTTTTGCCTATTTATATGATTTAAACCTAGGTGTCTAGGTACAAAATACTCATACAGCAGATCTCTCACTTGGTGTAACCACTTTTCTAGAGTAGACACTTTTAATAAAGTGGAAAACCTCTCATCAGAATCCCCAGTTCTAAGCTTAATTAAATATGCTGCTAAAGCTAGGGACCCCCTAGGAATTTCTAATAACTGAGGAACCTCATTAAACATTTTATGGAACTGCGCTTTGTTTAACCCTATCCACGTATGCACAACATGGTCTTCCATATCATCTATACTCTCAAAATGAAGGCATCCTGATTCTACAACTTCTTTTAAGGACATCATGTCCTGGATATGTTTTGCTGTAAAAGTCTGTACATAATTATTTCTCAAACTGGTAAGAAAATCCCATGCTTCTATAACTAAATGTCTATCACATAGACGATTATTCTCAGGTACATAATATTTATACCGACTGAGCAACATCTTTCTAGTAGAAAGTGGAACTCTGTACCTCTCTGTTCTCAGGCATCCTTCAATAAAGCACCTACTTTCTGTTTCAACAGCCCTCATGTAATCTGGTAATACAATAGTAGGTTCAGGCTGAATACTTCTAACTTCTTCAACTGGAGGTTCAGCAGGAAGAACTTGTACCTGTGGCTGTATTTCTTCAATTGGGCTTGCTTGGGAAGAAGTTGATGGGCCAGAGACCATATGGACAGCAGCTCTGTCTGCAGCAACCCAACAAGTATGGCATATGCGACTAGGTACTTCTATCTGCAACAAACAATACATAATCATTGAAGTATTAAAAAACTCAATTTGACTTACAACAAAAGCACATAAAACAAATGTAAACTGATTCAACTTACAGCTCTAGGTATAATCCACTCTTGAATAACATTATAAATTCTCAATTCGCGAGGTGAGGTGGTGTGAAGTAAATGGCTGACTCTAGATGCAAGTGAACGTCCACATCGGAGACAAACACTACGGTGGCCAAGATGTCTAGGTTCACCATGAGGTGGTCTTTGAGCCAAGTCCCAGCAAGCTTGGCAAACATGGTCACTGCTGTTTACCTGAAAAATGGAAAAAGTTTTTAATATCAGTTAACATGATTACTTTTTTTTAAACCAACCGACTCTGTCCGATAGTTATTTAATTCAAATTCAAATCATTTATTTGGTTGAATATGGGTACATGAGGTGATACATAGAACAGAAGATCTTTAAACCATATCCTACCTGAATAGGTGTGCAAATATCTATTACAATAAAAAAATATATATCTTAGTTCAATGTAATGTAAATCTTCATATGATTTTTAAATGTTTAGCTATTCATACTTTATTATTTTGTAAATGTAATCGTGAAGGAAAACATCGTGAAGATTGCAAGCCAGCGTGGTAGACCCTGGTGAGCTAATAAACAGGAGGTGAGTAAGTACTTACAGATTGTGGTGCACGCCATTGACGAATCACTGCTAATATCATTTCGTCATCTAAAGCTCGATGACCCAGTGTATTACAGCGACTAGTCGCTATGCCACAATTTACACAACGATCCATTGTGATAATAACCAATCGGTAGGCTGGTCGTAGAATCCAAAAAAACAAGTCCAAGTCCAACGTAAAAGCGAGGCTCTCCGTGTCCGGTATGGCAGCAAGGGTCGTACAAGAAGCAAGATCAGAAGTCCGTAGAAAGAAAGCAGGGGTCAAAGAAAATATCAATAAAACTATAGGAGGAAACACACTCAAAACGCACACGCACTAACACTAAACGATACGAAACGAGTGACTGACTGACATGTCACCATAGACTAAAAATACAATAATCGATTAGCAAACGTGAATCGATATTAACATTTATCTTTATTGATATTTAATTTGTTTAATCTGTTTAATACGTTAATTCTAATAATTAATGTATTTGAATTAATCATCTGGTAAAAGCATCTTTTAAATAGTATGAACTCTGTCACGATAGTCGATTATAATTTAATCGATATTCCATTTTGTTCGTAGCCATAACTTAATTTTTGGATTTCTCAATTTCCAGATTGTAAAATGGGCTGATATTTCACATTTTGTAATAGAAAAATATAACCTTTTTTTTTAACCATACGTCAACTTATTACAATCAGGCCCAGAAATCCCCGTCTCCTTTCAGAAATTCGATCAGTACCTGTGAAAGGTTAGCACTGTGTTTAAAGTAAGTACTCATTTTGAAATTAAAGTAACTTTTATTTTTTACTTATTATTATAGTTGACGCCACACACGGATTATAATTTTTGAATTAATATATTTTATATAAAGTCATGTAAACTGTCAATATTAATGAATCGCATACAACCAGTTTCCCCGTGCAATGGATCTTTAAATGCTTTACCGCCACATGCGCATGAGCACGTGGCGCTAAAGCATGAAGCGCAAAGGATTAAGGAAAGGATTTAAAGGAAGGATGGAGCTTGTAGAACAAGTACCACTTCCCTCTAGGACATCTTGAGCAGATAAAACAACTTGACCTCTACACCAATCTTAGCTAAAACGGTTATGTAGTTTCACTATTTAAAAAAAATGGTACTAATCTACATAATAATCGTTTTTCAGTTTCGGTGAAATTGGCTAATTCGTGTGGTACAGTAGCAACAACCATTTTATTCCATTAAGCTTGCGGCGAAATTTTACGTTTTTTAATAGTGTTAGAGCATCCAAGACACGTAGCCATCTTAGTGGCCGAAACTAATTCCAGCGGTTAAAATATAAGCTGCTGTCTGAAAATTAACACACTGTTGGGGATTAAGTAATTTTCTGCATACGGCACATGGTCCAACTGCAAAAACGAGTATACTCGTACAGTCGAATTGATAACGTCCTCCTTTTTTGAAGTCGCGTAAAAAACAATGTTAGTTTCCAAAACTAATTTGAGCGATTGAGCTATCTATGGCTTTGTTGGAAGCATTATTAAAATGGTTTTGAAGCATGCCAGACTTCGGCTAGTAAAAACATATATTTTACACGTGTTGTGTTACATTAAATTCCATTGAACGAAGTTATGTAAATATATTAGCTTACAAATTGAAAATCTATCGATTGACAAACGCACACTCCAATTAAGATTCAACTGCGCTCCGAAGCAGTCATGTCTTCACATTCTTCTTGTGGGTCTCCAGCTGACGGAGATGGGCGAGAATTAAAAGAAGACGACATTATTCTTGAAGCAGAGCCGACCGCGACCACTAAAAATAATGCCTCGACATCTGACAATTTACTTGGAAAAGACTTGCAATCAGTATTAAAGCCTATAAACATGATGCAATCTATGCTCTTCTGTTCTAAGTACAAAATACAGAACAACATCATCTCGACAAATAATGCTTTCTATAATATTGTTTCTGTTTTCGCCTTGTTTATACTAACGTGTGGTTGCTATTATTCTACATTTGGATTAACATTCTCAGACGATGTAAACGGTTTCAAATATATCCAACATTTAGCTAAAATATATGTCTTTCTTGTGGGTGTCATGACTACTCTTTTGAACTGCTGCACCAATATTATTCAGAAGGGCAACAACGTGCTGTTTGTCATGAAAATTCAGGCTATCTATACAAAACTCAAAATTAACAAAAGTTTCAAAAGTTTCATATTCCCCAACTGGATTTCTGTTATAGCACTGAACTTTTATCATATTGCTTGGATATTATATTCTTACTTCGTAATAGATTTTTTGGGTTTTGGCTTAAAGTTAAGTTATAACATTTAAAACTTGTTTTCGTAAAAAAACGTCAACAAAAGTCGGAAATTTGACCGTCAACACTCCGTAACAAAATAATCACAATTTCGGGAAGAAAAAGTGACTCTCGGATTCAAAAGATTCAATTATTATTATGAACAAGGGTACGATCCCGAAATAGAGGGAGAGTATTCTACGTGCAATCCACTCTCATGCCATGCTATGGATGAATGCTTTCAACTAGCGGATACTTAAAAACTATAACTCCATGTTTTAACGATACAGATTTGTTAAGTAATCTATACATATAAAATGCTTTGTCCTGAATGACTGACTGACGGATCAACGCACAGCCTACACCGCTGATCGTAGAGATCTGAAACTTGGAGGGTGTGTTCTTTGTATGACGTAGGCATCCGATAAGAAAGGATTTTTCGAAATTATACCCCTAAGGGGGTGAAAAAGGCGGGCAAAGTTTGTATGGGACAACGTGATTCCTTGGTCCAATCTACTTCAATTTTTGTATAAACATTCTTTAACAGAATTAATGGAAGACATGTTTCGTATTTTATTGAAATTCATCCCTTAACGGGGTTAAATAGGGGTAGAAAGTTATTTTGGGATCGATTTGCTTCGAAGTTGATATCAATACTCCTTAGTGCTTTTGATTTAAATTACATTTTATTTTGACACATGTTTGAAAAGTCAATCCGATTTTATTCAAAAAAGGTTGAACTCACATAAAGGCTTGGTGCTTGCAATGCAAATACTATTTAAAATTGGAATGTCTCGAAAGTCACCGTACTATACGTATTAGTACTTACCGCATTTGAAGGTTTCTAAGCTTTACAGAGGTCTGTATTTATTCCTAGGGGTAATTTGATGGTGTTAGGGGAATCCCTAACACCATCAAATTACCCCTTCAAATTCAAGAGAGTGCAGTTTCCCATAGTATGTATGCTTCGCAATGACTATAAACAAAGCTCAAGGTCAAACTCTTAAGGTAGCGGGATTAGACTTGAGGGAAAGCTGCTTCTCCTACAGCCAGTTGTATGTGGCATGCTCCAGAGTAAGCGCACAGAGTAGCCTGGTGATTCTAGCACCCGAAAGAAAAACAAAAAATATCGTTTAGAAAGAAATACTGCGGTAGGTGTAGTATTTCGATTTCGTTGTAAAAGGATAATACACCCGTGTAACTTTCGCCAGATTTTTAGATTTTTTCAGGTTTATTTATCCTTTATGTCCCTTCACTATAATAAAGATTGTTATATTATATAATTATTCAAACATTTTAACATAATAATTTATATGTTATAACAAAATTAATAACGTAAAAAACCAATAAAAAATCCTATTAGAACCATTTTCGGCTTCTACGCGGACGAAGTCGCGGGCAAAAGCTAGTCCAATACATAAATGTATGTGAAGATTTTGAAACCACAAAAAAGCTATCATAGATGTGGTTACAGTTTGTCTTGGTAACTATGACGACGACTTTACTAAAGTAAATAATTTTTGTTAAGCAGCCTAAATTCGACTTTTAAACCACCAAAAAAACATAGAAATCAGTACATCATTGTCAGTAGATTCGTATAACATTATGTGATTGTATGAGGGTACATGTATAGTGTCATGTATGTGAGGAACCAATAAACCAGTATGAACCTGAACGTCTTGTTTGATTGTCGATTACAGTCGGTTTTAAAATAAGGACAAATAATTTAGTATTTCGTAATTGTTAGTGTACCGACTGCAAGTAACATAAACAGTAAGACGCCGCGCGCGAGAGAAACTGTAACGGTTTACCAACAGTCGATTGGTCCATGAATCGTTGGTCAACGTTATCTTTAAACCATTAAATTTTTATCCAAAGGACTTTTCACCCACGAACGTTTCGCCAACATAACTCAACGTCAGTGAATGCTTAACCAACAGAATTTTTTGACCAATAACTTTTCACCCAAAGAACAATTAGGCAACAGACACAGGGACAGGTGAAAGTAGTATAAAAACTTGTTAAAAATAACTTACAATTTGCAATTAATTCTATCAGACATGCATTCCCAGGCTGCATAAACAAACTGTGCTTTTTCCACCTCAACCAAATCATATGGCGGCACATTCAGGCATCCGGCTTAGCAAAACGTTATAGTCAAGACCCAATTTTTTGGCAGACAGCCCGTTAGTGTGGGCGCATGCAAACCGGACCCGTTCTGTTTTAGTTATTAAGTACTAACATAGGCTAAGCCATTTTAACTAACACTATAGACCATTGTAGTCTGAATAAATAAAGATAAATAAATAAAATAAAATAAATTGTTACCATATACATAGTTTAAAATTACGTGGTTATTGAGGTAGTGATATCAAAATAATCGGCAAATGTAATTTAAACTAACATCATAACCCCCTACCATATATCACAGATTTCATTATTGCGGATGTGCCTTCTCCACCAATTTTTGGCAAGTATTCGTGTGAGCAATTATTAAATCTCGTAAAGTTGGTATTAAATGTGAGTACAGGATTTTATGATAGAGAAATAAAAAGCACTTGTATGTATTTGAAGGTGTGGGCTGTGTCGAGCAGTGGACTACGATATGCCGAGTAGATTGATTGAATAGCCTGGGGAAATTGGATTAAAGAGCGATAGATCTCAACCCCACCCACCCTCATTCATGCTTGTAATAACGATAATTGGATTGTCTTTATGGTACCTCGCCCATCCATTCTTTTACATTAAAAAATCAATCAATCGAGTCCTTTGATAAAAAATACATATATTTTATTTTCAAAAGAGCTCATTCACGTTCAGAAAGTACTTTCAAAATGTTGTCTTCCGTGAGAAGGAAAAAACAAAATGTTGTTAATCATTTTCGAACAGGAGTTTTTTTGGATAACGTTCTTGATAAAGATGTGCAGTCAATGTTTCAACCTTTGACCCTTACGCAAACCGTTCTGTTAAGTCCAAAGTTTCGGATCAAAAACGATGTCATAACTCCAAATGATATCTTATATAAATTCTTGTTGCTATGTGGAACAGTGACACCGATATTCGTGTATTGTTATAGGATTTTTCATATATCAGATAATGATGTACAAAAATTAAGAATAATTAGTATGCAAAAATACGCTGCGATTTGGGACATTTTCTTTGATTGTACCGGTTTTTTTACCAACTTTATGTGTAATCTGGTTCTATCGAAGAGTAATGTGTTATTCGTATTGACCATTCAAAAAATCCATAGACTTATCAACTGTGATGTCAAGTTCAAGAGTTTCACAAGTAACAATTGGGCTTATATGATCGTGATTATTTGCGTTTTTATTTCATTTTTCATTTACAATCGCGTGCTGTATCCAAGTCTACCGCTTCATATCATTATTAATGCATTAACTAGTATAGTTTTTGATGCTGACATAACTTATGCAATCAGATGTATGAAGTTGTTGGAAGATAAAGTTGTTCAGTGGAATCACCAGATCTTTAACTCAATTATTGATCAACGAAACGAAACGTGTCTCAAACGATTTTTCGAAGTCTACCCTCATATACTAAAAAGTTACAATATTTATAAAAATATTTTTCAAGTTATGGTTAGTATGAATAGCATTGTATTATTGCATAGCACATGTGTGAGCACTATGTACCTACTATAGTTGAGCGTTGAGCATTGAATGAAATGCGACATAAGAAGTTCTGTAGGCACTTGGGTTCGCACTGGCGCGAAAAAATCGCCTGCGTTGGTCAGTGCGGTGTACCGCCCAGTTCCTCTACGCCCAGTTCGTAGAGTACAGACGTGGCGCAAGCTCAAGGCCGCGGAACACGGAGATGCCGAGCCGAAGAACGTGTAGGTAAATAAAACATTGGAATAATCAGTCGGTAATGGAAGTAAGTTATCGGATCTGGAAGTCATTGAGCGATATCGGTTGAAGTAGAGCGTAGATACACACTCACTTTCTTTTACAATTATTTTGGTGGATTGGTCGAGTTCGGCCGACGACGTACGAGCATAGTTCAGCCGATGACCGATTACGTGTATTCGAGAAGATAACTACGAGTACCTATTTCATGCCCATGGATTCGAAAACGTAACACGGTAAACATAAGTTATAAAATCATACTGATATTTCATTGGTTTATCGGATATTATTGTCCGTTGTTTGATTTTAGAACACCTCCAATGTTTTCAATTCCTATATTAGATACCTACCTACATTTAATATGGCATCCTAAAATACTCATAAAGGTCATATAGAAAGATGGTAAACATTAAACTGGTTTAATATGAAAAAATACAATATAATAAACATGCTATTTAATTGAGATTTTTTCAGGATATTTCCTTAAGTCATTGTATACACGGCGTTAAAAATTTGACTTAAATATATTTATGTAGTTTATTATTCAAGAGATGCACCCAAAATTTTCTTTGCTTATTTTGTCATCTTCCGGGCTCACAAATAGCTGCATCGTACGTCCTCACTGCACGAAGAATCAGTTCGAAGTGATTTTTTAACGCTTGTTCAAACACTCTGTTGAAGGCGGAAACAAATCGCACTAGGCAATATTATTCCGTCGCGATTTTTTGACGACCGCGGGAACGTAGGCTTAGTTTGTTTTAATGTCAAATACTTATTTATTTTTAGATTCTTCACTATACGCTGAATAATTTCTTTCATTCATTGGTTTATGTGGAAATTTTGATACAATTTTATAAAAAACCAAAAGGAGTAAACGAACGGGTACGTATTGGAGATTATTAAGCCAATAGCTATTTAAATGATAATATTATTTGCTTCTTTATAGTTTTTTTGAGATTTCTTTATCACTATACTTTTATATAATAATAAATAAGTCACTGTTACTTTTGTCTACAAAAATATAATTATAATTATTTTTGCAGTTTATAGCATTGTCATCAACAGCGGTTATATACGTTTGGTTGTTCAAGAACTTTATGTTGCAAATCATTCTATGCTTGAACTGCGAGGCATTTTATAAAGCTGTAGAGAACTCTCAAGACATCTGCGTTCTCATCCTTAAATCAAACTGTACAGGTGCGTAGTTTTACATACTTAAGAACATTTCTACCGCACTCGGAGATCTCACTCAAAAATAATCAACCATTATGGCCCACTTGCACCCAAAAACACTAAATGCGTTTAGCACTAAACGAATATAAAACATTGTTCTGTTTACTTTCAAAGTCAACTTGTCAACTTTTAAAGTTGATGAAGACAGAATGATAATTTAAATATGTACAGTAGTAAAAGCATTTAGTGATTTGTAAGGTACAAGTGGGTCTAAGACTTTAATTGATCAGCAATATTTCAGCGTTGGTCCGATGATATCATCTAAGTCGCGGGAAACACCTAGACGAAGGTCGCAGAGATCAGGGAAGTATGGCAGAAAAGAAAAAAGGCCTATTCCCAGCAGTGAGTGATCCTAGGCTAAAATGATGACGATTATGATTAAATCTAAGCACATGGCAACACAATCGGTATTTTTTCAAAAATTGAGTACCCGTCCGAAATTAGTTCAATTATCAAAATTTTGGAAATACGTCGATGGGCGTAGAAATGGTTTTCTGATAAAAATCAAAGGGTGTTCTTATGCTAAGTATTTTTATATTTACAGATGAAGACAAGAAGTTATGCAAGAACGTTCGGCGTGAGTACCGCGCGTCGTTCAGTAAGATGCGCGCCTGTCAACTGTTTTACGTAGACGTGTGTCTACTGTTGCACCTGGCGGAACTTCTTAGGAACTATTCTGTTGTGTTGCTCCAGTTTGCATTTCTGAAATGCTAGTACTCGTTCGATCACTACTCCTCATTGCTTCAAAACTGACCTTACCAAGTCGTTCTGTCCTGGTTTCGGGTTGCTACTTGGAGATGCTTTCAGTAGGATATCAAACTGATTTAGATTAGCATTACTTCCGGTTGAGGTTAATTGGGATAGCGTTCTTCGATATGGAGTATGAAGTTATTTTACTATTTTTTTGAGTAAATTCACTGTTTTTTTTTGTTTGCGTTTTTTTATTTAATAAAGGTCTGTAAGTAAGTCTCTATTCTTTTAATATTTTTTTCATCGAAGGCTCGTGTTTTTTGGCTTGACCTAATCCTTACATCCACTCCCTCCCTTGTTTCCTCACATGGTCAGTGTCCTGCTCCTGGTTTTCCAATCATGACCTCATTTTCCTCTCATATGTCCTATAACCACCTAAACCTGTCCCAAAAGTTCTGCACATGCGGTGTTTTGCACGCAGGGACGATGAGAAGCCACCGTGTCAGTATGCGTCAGACCTCAGTTGGGAACACCTGGCAACGGCGACAGCTGTAGACGAAAAATTGCGTATTTTCGATCGACCGGTCATCGGTCTCTACGAAAAATATGCTCCTATTAAGAAGATTAAACTTCGTCGTCCTCATGCTCCTTGGGTTCGGATGTAGAATCATATAAACCTGTTTTATTTATAATAGAATCATATAACCGGGCAAGTGTGAGTAGGACTTGCGCCCTGAGGTTTCCGTCTCAAGGCTGTACTTGCTCGACTATCCGAATTTCCAAATCTGGATTGAAGGACAAACTTGACTTTTCAATTGAAAAAGAAGTTTTAATAGAGTAATGAAATACAGATTAAATGTTACTTCAAGATCGGGCCTACGAATTTTTGATCCCAGATTGAAGAACAAACTTAACTATGCAGTTCATATATATAAAAGAACAATTTTCGGATTTTTGTCTTTACTTGACCTTGCTCCTTGCCAGACTTCATGCTGCTGGGCCAACGGAAAGAACCAAATAGACTGGTTTATTTACGAGTGTCAAAATATGCGGCATAAATGGCCAATTTTTTATTGCGTTTACTTGGAAGTTTCATTTTCATTGCAAGCTCCAAGAGACTAAATCTAAGTTTTTGATATCTATTTCAACTTGATGCCTCCACGCGTTCCTGAGAAAAAGGGTCTTGACAGACAACGAAGTCATCCTTTAAGGGTTTAAATTTTTCATTTTGTGGTACCGAACCCTAAAACAGATTTACTATCTGCCTGTAACCTTTCATGCCGTAACGGCTGAACAGATTTAGATAAAAAGCAAACGGATAGGCCATGACCTGGGTTAGGACATACGAGGGGTGTTCAATAAAAAAGGTGAGAATGAGTAAGACGCAATTATCTTTTATTATATGTTATTTTATTTTTCGACGTAGTCACCTTTCAGGTTTATACACTTTGTATATCTTTTCTATAATCCTAAAATTCCTCTTCTAAAAAAATCTTCTTCCTGATCCCTTAAAAAATCATTTACGGCGGCGACTACTCCGTCATCATCTTCGAATTTCTGGCCCCTGAGATGTTCCTTTAAGCGCGGAAATAGGTAGAAATCACTAGGAGCAAAGTCCGGTGAATATGGAGGATGTTCCATCAATTCGAAGCCAGCTTCTTGAATGGCAGCCATCGCAACTCTGGACTTGTGCGCAGGGGCGTTATCTTGGTGAAACAAAACAACTTTAGCGAGTTTGCCACGCCGTTTCTTGCGTATTTCCTCACGCAACTTTGTTACTTGTCCTGCGTACATAGTCCCCGTAATAGTGGCTCCATGATTAAGATATTCTATCATTACCACCCCTTGGCTGTCCCAGAAAAAAGAGCCCATGATCTTTCCGGCGGATGAAATCGCCTTAAATTTCTTTGGAGTTGGAGATGACGGTCGCTTCCAAGTCATGGACTGTTGTTTCGTTTCCGGGTCATAATGGTGAAGCCATGCTTCGTCCATAGTTATAAATCGAGCCAAAAATCGGTCAGGGTCTTGTTGTAACAAATCCAAACAGCTTTGTGAAATTCTCAGTCGAGTTTGTTTCTGCGCGTCAGAAAGCATTCTGGGCACCCAGCGCGCTGACACTTTTTTCATACCCAAATGGTCGTTTATAATATTATGGACAGTTCCTATCAAAATGTTTACTTCTTCAGCTATAAAACGAACAGTAACACGACGATCCGCCAAGACAATATTTTCAACTTTTTTAATCATTTGTTCAGTCACTGCCGATATGGGGCGTCCCGTTCGTGGATCGTCGTTAGTGGAAGTTCTGCCTCGCTTGAACTCGGCACACCAACGCACAACCGTAGAATATGGAGGAGCATGAACCCCTAATGTTGCTCTCAAGTCTTGATTTACCTGCTCCGTAGTAAAATTTTTCAAGCAGAGATATTTTATTACCGCGCGAACTTCAATTTTATCCATTTTTAAGAACACGTTCCAAAACGACGCAAACAATAGACTTCTACTTATAAAAAACAAAAGAGAATTAATTGCTTTTTTATTATCATCTTAACTAATGTCTGGGCTATGCCTGCCAGTATTTATTTTTTTTCTTTCCAAGGAGAATGTATCGCATTCTCACTATTTATTGAACACCCCTCGTAATATGATACTCTGAATCCCGGGAGACGTTCTTGTGGGATATTTTCCGACAATTACGCGAGCAAAGCCGCGGGCAAAAGTTAGTAATATTATAAATGCGAACTTGAGTTTGTTTGTTTATTACGCTTTCACGCTAAAACAGCTCAACAGATTTGGATGAAAGTTGGCACATGGATATACCATGACCTGAATTAGCACATAGCGATACTTTTTATTGAATCGAGACTTATGCGGGTGAAACCGTGGGCGCAGCTAGTTTACGATAAGTGACAGTCATTGTTATTTTTAGACATCAATTACACCAAGGTAACTTTAAAAACTCAATATATTAAGTAAATTTAATGTAGGTACATACATTGTGTAGTTTTCATTTATGTTCAGAAAGTTCGTACAAAATGAAGTCTTTAGTGAGAAGGCAAAAACGAAATACTTTTCCACATTTTCAAAAGTTTTTTTTGTTAACGTTGTGGATAAAGATGTGCAGGAAATGCTTTTTCCTTTGACCCTCATGAAAATCATTGTGTTAGGGCCAAAGTTTCGCATCAAAAACAATGTCATAACTCCAAATGATATCTTATATAAATTTATATTGCTTTGTGGAACAGTGCTAGCCATGTTTGTTTATCTTTATCGGATCCGTCATATTTTTGATGTTGAAGTACAAGTATATGTCTTTTTAAATATTCAGAATATCGCCACGTATTCCGATTTCTTTTTTAATGTTTTTGGATTTGTCATGAACTTTGTGATCAATCTACTTCAGTCGAAGGATTACGTGATGCTCATTTTAACCATTCAAGAAGTCCAAAGATTTGTCAACAATGAGGTCCATTTTAAGAGATATATCAGGAAGAACTGGATTAGTATGATCATGCTTTTTTCCAGCTACACTTTATTCCTCTTATGTCATTATGTCATGTATCCAGACCTACCGTTTTATGTCATTATGAATATCGTAGTTTTAATGGTTTATGATTCTGATATAATTTACGCAATCAGATTTATGAAGTTGCTCGAAGACAAAGTTGTTCAATGGACTCACCGGATTTCAAACTGTTTCAATGACCGCCAAACCGAAACATGCCCCAAAAGATTGTTCGAAGTTTACCTTCAAATACTTAAAAGTTTCAGCATTTATAAGACGATTTTTAATTTATCGGTAAGTTTAGATCTACAAATTCTTTTAAGGACAACCAACAAAGCATACACCAAAAATACGTGTTAAAATACCCATATTATTTTACATTTAATAGTGTAGCCTTAATTAAAGGCTGCCACAGCATGCATTGAACATAGGAGTAGGAAATGCAGTTACAAAACAGTTACAAAAAAAGTTACAAACCTAAACATATTTTTTTTTACTAATTTAGATAGCTTTAAGTAAATCATAGAAACTAAAATATAAATATAAATATAAATTTTTCACTTATGTGTTATTGACCTAAGCAATACATCCTTGACTTTATGTAAAGAGTAAGACATATCAATATCTACGCTGGGTGAGCGTGGCAGGCGACAAAATTGAATCTGCATTCTGTTAATGGTGAAAAAATGACCCAGATTGGTTTTAAAGCCCTTAGCGCGGAGCAACCAATATCTAGACCCACGAGCAAGTTTGTAAGGCACATTCAAATTTATTTGACTCAGCAACCGCAGACAATCAATTTCTTCTGTGGTATATTGTCAGGTTAATGTTTGATTATATTTTCTTTTTCTTTTAGGTTTTCCACTATACGCTGAAGAATTTCTTGCATTCTCTAGTTTATGTTGAAATATTGATTCAATACTATAAAAAATCAACAATACCAAAAGAACAGGTACGTAATTCAATGTGTGGCCGTTGGAACAGATAAGTACTTGATAGAGCGTAGCATGAAACGTCCCCAGGAGAGGCTAAGGCCGGACTCAGACGAACTTTGATTGTACCTACTCAAGCTAAGTACAGTAACGTTTCATACGAAAATGAAGCATTTTTCTATAAATTTAATGTTCAGATTCGTATGAAACGCTTGAGCAAAGTCGGCATATGAATACATCAAAAATCACACAAATAATGTACATTTATTTTAATTTTTTATAGTATATAGCAATTTCTTCATCATCGATGATATTGGCCTGGCTGGTTAAAAACTTGATGTTACAAATTATACTGAGTCTGAATTGCGAAGCGTTTTATAAAGCTGTTGAATATTCTCAAGACACATGCGCTCTTCTTCTGAAATCGAACTGCTCAGGTACGTAAAGTATCCCGTATTCCTTAGGAGATACAGATTTATGTCTTGGTTATATATAAGAAATTAAAAATATGCCCGACTGATGGCAATAGCTTTGCCCTATATTACATGGGACTTAAACCTACCTGGCAAAATGTGGGTGTAATATACTCGTAGCACCTCTGCCCAACCCTTCAGGAAAACAAGGCGTTATTAGTAGTTACATAATTAATAAAGAGTCCTGATGTCATTTGAACTGTTCTTCACAGGTGAAGAAAGGAAGTTATGCAAGAACGTCCGGCGCGTGCACCGCGCGTCGTTCAGTAAGATGCGCGCCTGTCGACTGTTCTACGTAAACGTGTGTCTTCTGCTGCACCTGGCGGAGCTTCTCACTAACTATTCTATTGTCTTACTGCAGTTTGCATTTCTGTAATTCTAGGTACCATTATTGTTAAAAAATATTTTTGTCGTCGTGTTTAGTTTGACTTCTGCGAAATAAGTAAAAATACAAAATGATTGAAGCTTGACAGCATATATTCGTTCGTCATCATTAATCGTTGATTGAATTGAAATGGTTATGTCTTTATGTGAATGTTGAAGGTAGCTTTCTAGTGTAATTATTTTGGAGTTCGACTTTGTTTTTGTGTGCGTTTGGTTTTACCCGTAAATATACTATAAATGTATAATACTCGAACTAAATGAAAATAAATTTAAATCTTGTATAAAACGCACATTATGCTGCCAAGCATATTAGCTTTTGGAGGATGACATCGCTGACAAAAATGCTTGGCTCAACGCTGGTCCAGCTCCACAAGGGCGCATAAACTAGTTGATTAGCATTGAAACTATTGTTGCGAGCTGCTGAAGATTGCAAATACTAACTTAGCATTTTATAAATTCAACCTCTTAGTATTCTTTAATTGCAAAGCACATGTGTGAGCACTGTGACCATTACCTTCTACAAAACTACCATTTACTGGGTATGTCTTTCATTGCCTTGAATGAGCCCTGGCGGCTGACAGTATGTCATGCTCACTCAAATGTCTCGCTGGTGATGGCGAGTGTGTTGGATCATTAAGTTCCCTTCAGAATTGTTGAGCTTAATGGTGTTGATCCATGCGCCATGTTCGTGAACGGGCGCCGTCAGTAGGGACTGGTCATCTCTTAGCTGCCATGGCTTATTTTAATTTATTTAAATTTTTGAATTAATAATAATAACCCCACCGCCGTATCTCTACGTTGAAGTCGTGGTGGGGCTTGCGCGCTCCAAACTCTGGGTCTGTGCCGGTAGAGTTTACTTTGCCGGAACAGGTCTAGGATGAGGAGCCAGACCAAGAGAGATACAAAAACCCGCAGCATGTGGCGAGCTGTTGGGCAGTAGCGACCCCACGGACCTTATCTCCCGGGAGAAATCTTGTTCCTCATCTCTGGCTTGCCTTTATTGGCCCGCTGGAGTAAACACTGACGAGGAACAGAGCTCCCACCTCATTCTTATCTTAATTGGCCGGCTTGAGTGGAGATTCGCAAGAGCAAATGTGCTTGGAGGAAGGAAGTATACCAGTAAGTGCTCGTAGGGATCTTGACCATCTTCTGGGCTCTGGGATTGTTCTGAAAGCCGTGGAATACCTCTCCACTCCTCAAGCACCTCTGGACATGTTGCCCCCTTGTCGCTACGTCACTAAGTGCTAGCGACAGTTTCCGGGGGCCCATTATTGAGTGTGCAAGTCACCCCCTGCCATGTTATCCGTGTACATATAAAACATTGATCAAGCAGGGGCCATAGTCCTTCCATAGTAGCTCGGCACTCGGCAGTTTTTCTGGGTATAACAGTAGTAGCGAAACTTCATCGAGCCTAGCGAGAAGGCTCAGTTCGGCCGCCTACGCCGTCAGGAAAGTAAGACAATACACTGACGTTTATACAGCTCGGTTAGTCTATTTTAGTTATTTTCATAGCGTTATGTCTTACGGTTTTCTGCTGTGGGGCAAAGCTGCTGATATTCAAAATATATTTGTCCTTCAAAAACGAGCTGGTCGAGCTATTTACCAGCTAGGTGCCAGAGTTTCTCTGAGAGATTTTTTCAAAGATATTGGTTTCCTCACGGAGGCATCTCAATTTATCTTCGCCAACATCTTATATATTAGGCAAAATATACACTTATACACTAAAAACAGTTATTTTCACAATGTTAACACTAGAAATAAGGACAAACTATGAGCTCCCTTTCACCAGCTTTATAAGGTTCATAACTCATTTGTTGGGCTTGGTATAACCTTTTATAACAAGCTACCCTCTTCTTTGCTAGATTTGCCTTTTAATGCGTTTAAAATGAAAGTAAAATCCAAGCTTTGTTCAAAGACATACTATTCTATCAACGACTACTTAAATGATAAGAATAGTTGGTCGCTGTTGTTAACTCAAGACAATGTTTATGTTCTTTCTCCAGATTACCTACTGACAAGTTATATGAATTTATATAATTGTTTTTTTATTAGACTTTATAAGTCAAGCTATTTAAATTTAATTTTAATTTATTGTTGACATAATCTACTCATTACAATGTTTTTTTAATGAGTTGTATTGCAATATGTGGTTAGCTAGTGACCTCGCCAAATGATCATTATTATTATTGTTATTAGTAATTAACTGTTTGTTTTATTTATTTGACCTCGATGGTCCTAGTTTATCATTTATAACTTCCAGTTTCAACTATATGTAAGCGGGCACGCCCTTTACGCCTGGATGCTTTTATTTAGATTTTAAGTTCTGTTTACGTTTAGTTTTTATTTCTGCCTGAGTAAAGTTCTCGATGATTTTGTTTGGTATATTGGCGTGTGATAGCTTACATATGGCTAATGATTTAAATTATGTTTTGTGTTGCGTAGTGTAAATTATTTTGAATACTAATATATAATCTTTTTTTTTCTTCTAACTGAACAGACAGCTGTGCTGAGAGTGTGTTGCGCCACTTCTTCTTTCCAGCTAACGCACTAGGAAGTGATGAAGGGTGGGCGTTTCGGGGGACTGTCTTATGTAATTTTGATGTTTGAAAAGTGCTGATTCTCATTCTATTTGAATAAATGACTTTTGAATTTTGATGCTATATTAATAAGAAAAAAATCTCTATCTATCTGTATTTGCGGTTTTTTGCTACCTTGAATAGTTTTGTAAATAATTTATTATAAGAATGCCACTAAGTACCTTTTTCCCCATAATGCCATTAAGTAACTTTGTGAGTCTATATAGCCGCTTAGGTATATTCTCAACTCATATTTTTGCTACAAATTTTTCGTAATGTTTTTTCTCTAGATTGTCGTTAACTGTCTTTAACATTACAAAGCGGCAAAATACTTTAACTGTTTTATTGTTATTTTTTTTTTAACATAGAAGTTTACCTTTGATAAGCTATAACGTTGTTAACCGAAAAAACTAGACTAGAATGTGATAACGACGCTTAACGGCATTACAATCTAATACTTGATATACTTATATTTTTACTTAATTCACGCTATAAGCTATTAGTGGCATTTCCAAAATTAAAAAAAATAAAATTGTCCGTCACAGATAGATTTAAGTGCCATTATCTCACACTAATACACAATAATGCCGTCAACTACTCTCGCGTGGGGGTACAATCTTGTTCAGAGGTCAGGGGCGGGGGTGAAATTATAGTGGAACGAGACAAAGCACGCGCATCGCTCCGTGTCAGTTCCCGCCAATTTCGTAAAAATGGCGAACAATCACTTCAGGTAAGTTAGTTTTTTAGCTCGCAATAATTTTGTGCTCATAATATATTAACTACACGTGTGCGATTAGTTAAGATTGAGACCCAGCCACGTGAAATGTGCACGATAAAAATTTCGACTTACAAAATGACCAAACACAATATTATATGTGCGTGCATACGACGTGTTCTGCTTTGATTTTTGGTTAACACGCCTTTATCAGCCAAAATCTATTATTATTTAAATATAAAATAATTAATTTGCCAGTAAAAAGAGCGTACAAATATTAAAATATTTTTGTGTTTAGTCCAAAGTATTACTTAGTATAGTAGTATAACGTAGTATTACTAGTTTTCCTTGTTACAGAAGCTCTGCTATTTCCAAACGAGCCAAAAGTATTTTAGATATGGTAAAGGAAAAACCTGAGATTACTTCTATTGAGCCATCACTAAACAAAAACATAGAGCCAAAAGATTGTATTAACCTGAGCACGGTGCCACTGACTACGTTAGCAGTTTATAAACGAGATCTTATTCAATGACCGGCAGCATTTTTGACACATTTTGTGAAACACAAACTAAATACTACTCGCATCATTTGTTGAATTTAGATACAGGTAAATCAAAACAAGCTCTATTCAACAAAAGTACGATCCATCAAACTATTACCAACCAAGTCGACAACACACCCATCGAAGTAAATTTAACATGCAATGAAGTAATGCCAACAGACGATTCTGGCATTGGCATTTTCTGCTTGAGAAAGAGGTCCAGCTGAATTCTATATTCAGCTGGACCTCTTTCTCAAGCAGAGGATCGTGTGAAATTAGTCCACCTGATTTTGATTCAGACGACTCAGTTCTCGACAAAGATCACTGCCCATCTAATTCCCCAGAAAGCCCCATGTCTGATGAGTCTGAAAGGAAAAAAAACAAAGAAGCCTTTACGGGGCACCAACCTGCCCACCGATTGAACGCGCCCCAAAGGGTCATGGCCATTAGGCTGGTCCAAGGATACCGCACGGTCTCCCGTGAGGCGGCGAGCCTTCTTGCCGGTCTACCGCCATGGGATTTGAAGGCAAAAGTCCTCGCGCACATCTGGGAGTAGCGCGAAGAGGCGAAATGCCGGGGCGAAACTCCGCTGCCGCGAGAAATCACGGCACAGCGGACAGAGCTCCGGCGGGATCTCATGGAGAGTGCGATAAGATTGTCGCAACCCAGCGCTGGCCACGCTACAATTGTGGTGATAAGTCGCCTCTTTGAGCAGTGGCTAGAGAGGCGCCACGGCGTCCTCACCTTCCGCCTGACGTAGGTCCTCACCGGACATGGTTGTTTCGGGAGGTTCCTGTTCAGAATAAAGCGGGAGGAAACGCCCGGGTGTCACCACTGTATGGACCACCCGGAAGACACGGTGGAGCATACGGTGGAGGTCTGCCCGGCTTGGGCGGAGCACCACCGTGTCCTCACGGAGGCGATCGGCGGCGGCGATCTCTCGCGGTCGTTCCTGGTTCAGGACATGGTTCGGAGCGAGAGTGCATGGGAGGCCGTCACTTCCTTCTGCGAAGCAGTAATGCTCGCGAAGGAGGAAGCGGAACCCGTGAGGGAGAGGCAAGATTCGCGCCCTCGAACCACTAGTCGCCGCAGGAGACGCCTCGGGCGTCGGAAGTCGCAAGCCGATTTCCGGCCACCGTAAGCGTGGGCTTGCGGACGGTGAGCGATGGGTAGCTCGCCGTCCGCTCTAATTTTTATTTTTTAAATAGAATTTTTAGACAAAAGAAATATTATTTTTCATTTGGAACACATTGACGATGTAGTTCATGATGAATCCGAGAGTGTAGAAGACAACGTCGAAGTAAGAGGTTATGTACCATAAATTAAGGTAATGCCTTATATTTATGTCACAGAAGAATAAGTAGTGTCGTGTTACTCAATTACAAAAAAATCGTTAAAACACTGTTTGGTTTTATGATGTTCTTTCTAATCGCATACTTGGGAAAGAACCAAATATTTTGCATTAAATTCAACGGCAAAAGCATCGATTGCACATCTTTATCAACTAAGGTATCTCCACTAATTTTCACACGATATTTTTTCCTCATACTCGTATAGCATCGTATTTTTTCTTTTATGGACGTCATTTTATTAAGGGTTTGCAGGCACGAATGCCACATTGGATCGATATAAATTGAATTCATTGGTAGAAAATGTCGCTACTAAGTTTGCATAAAGTGGATTAGCTTTAATTAAATATCGTAAATTGATAGCATGACACTTGCGTGAAAGACACTTGCGCAAACCCACTTTTGCGAATGAACACTAGCGCGAAACACTCAAGCGCGAATCCACTTGCACGAAAAAGCTGCGAAAATGAGATTTCGTACAAAACATCACGCCTCTACTAAGGGGTTGTGCAGAGGTGTATACTATGAATTGTACACTCGGAATTCGCCAGTTATGATCCAGTTACAGATAATTTATTAATTTTTGTCATGGGTGTCGTCTTCATGGTTATACAGGGCGCTGATTTTTTTTACCACATTTTTGTTTTCAGCGCCTTCTAAAACCATGAAGACGATATCATGGTTTTCACCAAATGTCGCAATACAGCTTAAACCTTGATATACCAATATTTAACTTATGGTTTTGAATTAGATAGCCCAATTCTTAATGAAGGCTATAGGCTAGTTCACGTCATGCTCCGACCTTTAGGAACCAAGTAAAAAGAAAAAAGTGCTGTTGTGTGTTAAAAAAACTCGCGTATTTGACAGAATGAAAGTATTCAAGTAACCGCCATGACAGAATGCTCCATTTTGACAATCAAAATTAATTTATAAAAACTGGCCAAGTGCGAGTCGGACTCACACACGAAAGGTTCCATACCACCGTACAATATAAGAACTCGTCAAATTCAGGAAATGAATGATGTTTGCTTGATATTAAGCTGCATCATCGTGGGAGAATATATTATTTAGTAAAGTTTCGAACTTACCAATACCTGGCAAAATTTTCTTGCATAGATTGTAAGCCTTCAAAATGCTGTTTGTTAATCACTGTCGTATTCATCTATCATCATGAAGACTTCTTCAATCCACGCATCAAGATATATTCTTAAGAGTAATATAGATCGGATGGCAATAATAAAATTTACTGTACTTCGACTTAGATACCATCAAGAATAGAACCTAGGTCAAAAGAAGTAAAAAGATCCTAGGTGGCAGCACTGTTGTTAGTCCAGATACCACCATTGTTGTGTATGTGGTTACTGTTGTGTTGATCACAGATTAAATTAAAACTAGACAAAAATGTATGCAACTTGGAGTGTACAATTTATTAAAAGACAAGCTGGGGAAAAGGGAAGTATCTACCACTGGTACAAAAGCTGATTTACTGGAAAGGTAAATACAATATTAACTTTTGTTATATTTAACTTAAAGTTCTTTTTTTGTAAAGCCTGGTGTCATACGACAGAAATAACCTCATCGGAGTTGAAGACCAACTTGAGGATGATTGTCCTGACATTCTTGCACTAGGAGTCTTCAGAGATATTAATTCTAAAACTGATCTAATATGATAAATTTAACATTGTGTGTGCTATCTTACCGTATCTTAGATTATATATAATCTTATGTTAATGTAATGTATGTAATGATTAGATCTTAATATAATGTACTAACGCCAGAAGTGCCTGTAATTACAGACATGGTACTCTGTTTTATAAAAAGGAACATCATTTGTTTTCAAATTTCTGCCATAAGTCTTCAGGTTTATAATGAATAGCACGTAGTACCGGAGTTTTCATTTTTCTTTAGGTATCTTTTCTCGAACCCGTAATTTTGCAGTCAAGGGCTGAGCAACAGGGCAATTTAATTAATTATCCGTAAAAACAATGTATGGATAGTGACAGCTAGCTGTCAAATTCATGGACTAGTGATACTAGAGACATGAAGTTATCAAGTGGCAGTTTTCATCCTCATTGAGGAATGACATTAAAAAAAACTAACAGTCTTGGTAAGATAATTAAAACTTTTAATGACAGAAAAGGTCCTCGGATTAATACAAGTGTAAACAAAATATACGACTTCCCCATAGGAAAAAGGCGTGATTTTATGTATGTATCTAAATAAAATACAAACAGACCAATCACAAAAATGTGAACTGTAGTAACACTATGGTGTAAGTAATTATAAACTCAGACAACTGAAGAGGAAGCTTCGCATCTATGAGGAATAAGCCACAACCAGTCATCTCCTTGAAAGATGTTTCTTGTAAACGCCGGATATTCTTATAGACCCTTCTTCGAGCATCTGTGAACAGTGAAATTAGGAAACCATCCACACTAGTATTTTATTCTTAGCTAGCTGCGCCCCACGGTTTAACCCGCATAAGTCTCGATCCCGTGGGAATATCGGGATATAAAGTATTTTATGTCCCAATCCAGGTTATGGTCTACCCATGTGCCAAATTTCATACAAATCTGTTCTGCCGTTTTTGCGTGAAAGCATAACAAACAAACTCACTTTCGCATTTATTATATATTATATATACCTATATATGTATATATATGTCGCCGAGGAAGCGTCTACCTGTAAAGATTATTACACAATATTATGCGTTACTATTTCTTTTAATAAAAATGTCTTTGATCCTGCCCTTTACGGGTTACTGTGGAATACTGATACAACCATTTGCATGCATCTGTGAACGATATCGATTCCTTTGAGATCAAACGCCATCTATTGCCCAGTTTGTGAACTCACAGTCAATCAACAGTCAACTAACTCTAAGTAATACGATTTTGTATTGGAATACGCGGTACTCAACTTCTCCGATGAATATTTCTTACAATAAAAATGTGCTCTAAGACTTATGAAAAAGAAAGAGGCGAAAATTCCATCGACCACAATTAATAAATTGAGATAAAGGTAACAACGATAGCAAAATTCATTCAGTACCTGCAAAGTTTTCTGACTTCTGCTGCAATACACAAGTATCGTGAACATCTCTTATCGCTGTATAAAATAGTTCACATTGCACGCTCAAACAGATAAGTAAGATTATGTTCTTTAGTATCCACAATTGAGACATTACTGTACGCACGATACACTGAAATAGAATACGTTTAGGATAATATTAAGGTTTCAAAAATCCTGAATGGTTCGTTTAATATACAGGGAGAAAAGTTAGCCAATTATAAGTCAGTTCGGAGTTGACGAATTTCATGATGAATTTCTATAATACTGAATTACTCACATTTAGAGCTCTGTACCTCCTGACTGACTAATAATCGAGAGAAGTCGTCATATCACACTATATTCCGCTTGAAGAGATGTTCCCATTGCCATATATCTTAACGCTATGCAACCGACCGACTGACTTTTAAAAACATTGTTCTTTTTTTTACGGAAATTATCAAATAACTTCTCCCGCTCCTTGTGTCAGACTTTTACTGACTAAAACCCACCCGTGTTCCTTCCGTTGCCTGTGTGCCGGGACTACATTTGGTATTGTAACCGTTTTAAGTGTAAAAAAGGCATTTGAAAAGTTTCTAAATACTTTTTTTTGCATCTAAAACTAAATATTCGGTGTTACATAATTAATGATTGCTTTCATAATCAATATTTTAGTTCACTAGTTAGCCACATTTCATATTTCCATACGATATTGCCAAATAAATCAAAACAGGTAAATATTTGACAGCAATTTGCGTCGTTGCTAACAAAAGAATTCAGGTGTTTTTTAAACAAAACTTTCACTATTAATTTCACTTACTCTAGTACCACAGCTAGCTAAATAATTCTTGATTGATAATATTGCCTTAATGTTTAACAAACTGTGAAAAGCTGTGTTGCTCACATAAAATGCAATCTGCAAATAACAAGCAAAATTAATATTCACAACTTTCTTTCAGGCTTTTCTGTCACAAATTATGATGCCAGCTGTTTTTAAATCTAAGCTGGCATGTGAAACGGTGTTACTAAAAGAGTGATGAATAATGATGGATGCAGAAGGAGAGGAAAACCAAAGAAAAATGGATGGATTGTGTGCGGGATGATATGAAATAAAAAGGAGTGAATGGTAGCATGCCGTGCAGAAAACAATGTATCGTCGACTTCAAGGACCAAGGCAGGAAGATGAAAAACATGGCATGTGACTTTATAAAGAGACTTTCAGGGAATGGTAAAGAAATACGACGGTGAATAAAACAAAAAAGGTTGAATTTTGAGTTTTACTAGCTATGGGAATATGAAAGCCATCATTGATCATAAATTATAGATATAATGATATGCCTCAGTTAAATCCTATCCCTTATGCATTTTTATTACTATTATAAAGTAGCTTACCATTAAGTTGAATACCTTCTCTGTAACCTTATAAGCCTCCAATATATTCTGGTATACATCAAACATTATATTCCAGTAAGCTTCACTATCCTGATATGTTTCTACATTTTTTGATTCTTGAACTTCTAGAATCCACATTATCAGCGTTTGTTTTAGTAATTTCATGAGTTGCAAAGCGTAAACAATATTCATATCAAAAGATATGGTGGCGAATGTTGATATTACACCAAAAATATTGATGACGGCGTAGTCAATACAGATATAAATGATGAAACTTATAAATAAAATATATAAGAAAATGACCGAGATCCAGTTATATATGATCAAACTTTTGAGGTTTACACGATTAATCTTGAGGACTCTATGTGCGCTCTGGATCTTTAAGACCAACAAAATATTGTTTTTACTCTCGATGATATTAATACAGCTGTTCAGTATGAAGTTGGCTGAGTGGAAGAAGGTATCACAAACGTTGGTCAAATAAAGGAAATAGGATACGCTCGTCCAGACAACGGAAAATGATCTAATTAACAATATAGACACATTGACTACTCGCAGTATTAACATGCAAACTACTCCTAACAAGTTGTACATACAACTATTAGGAAAGATACGGCTATCGCGGATTGTATACTTTGAGCAGAAAAAAGGAGCTTGCATTAAATTTAATGGTCTTATTACTGATTGTAAATCCTGTTCAATTATATTGTTTAGTAGTGCTTCATTTCTCTGAGTGGTAGATATATTCGTGATTGTAGCCGGGTTTCTTTTCGACTGTATTTTTTTTTTTAAAGAAGAAAATACGTTTGTAACACTATACATGTTAATTGATGAAAGGCCTCGTCCAAACTAGGTAATCTATAATCGCATGTCATTACATTTAGTAAAAATTGGTTAATAAACAAACAACAATTCAGTAGTTATGATAACGAATGAACAGGTACATTATCGGAATGGGATTCTAAAAAAAGCATATACAGGGTGGCCCATTTATAGTGATCCATAATTTCTTTTTTGGGTCTAGGATATCCCAATGATTCATCTAAATGCAACATATGCCGCGAAAATCTGTAGTTTAGAAGTTGTGATTCTTTTTGTATTCTTAAAATAGCTTTAGTCATATAACCCTCTCTAGATTGAAAGTGATTGTACCAAATCGAAACAAATTTAATGTGTAAGTAGTATATATGTACGAGGACGACACTGAAAGTTAAAATGCAAAGTGCTTTTCTCAGTCGTTCCATCGGATGCAGCGATGTATTGATGTAAATGGACACTATTTTGAAAAGATATAATAAAACTCATAACTTGCCAAAAATTTTACTCAATTACCTTAGCCATAGTTTTGCCAATCATAGTAAATATTAATCATAGTAGAACTATTCACATGCTGACAGTTGTCATAGTGACAAATTATTGTATTTTGACACTAACAAGTTTGTTAGTGGTTTTAAGTTAACTCAAGAGTACTTTATCTCTGTATACAGACCTCCAAATTACTGGAATCTATCTGTTTGATTCTGTAATGGAAGAGGTGCTAAAGAAACTTAGTTCCAGTAGTAAATCAATAATCGTATGTGGTGATTTTAATATTAATTAAAAAGCAATTTAATGACACTTTTCCACTAAAGACTAAAAGTATTTACACAAAGTTCTTATTTAGTGATTGCCGACTCCAGGTATTCGTAAAAGCAGGGAAAACTATATCAACCTTATGGCCTAAAGCAACATATGAATAATACAAGCTTTCATTAATAAGTTGCAAAATATTCGAAACCTTTTAAAAGTGTGTGTATAGCTTTATCTAATATCGGATTGGATGTCAATTTTGTAATAGTCATTCGAATAATAATATTGTTAAGGAATTATCTAGACAAGTGGAAAATGGAAATTTTGGTGATGAATAATTAACGTTATCACAAATATTGATGACGTCGGACAAAAAATTGTGTTAACATAATTATAAATAAAAAACTGTCATATCAAAACGAAGGACAAGGCAAACACGCATTTAATATTCGAAATTGTTTTTATACACAAGTAATGTTAAAGTTGTTTAAGCAAGTATAATAACGTAAATATTTTTTTGTTTTTAATTGGCGCATCAGTGACTACTATCTCATCTGATATTATTATGCTTTCAGAGACTAATCTTAGGAAAGAAGGCGTTGTTTTGTTTCTCTAACAACAAAAACAACGAAAGGAATTTCTAATATTGATTAAATGGGTTTAATAACTGGAATCTGGTCCTAGGTGGCAGCACTGTTGTTAGTCCAGAAACCACCATGGTTGTGTATGTGTTTACTGTTTGTGTCGATCACAAATTAAACGAAACTGGATCAAAATGTATGCAATTTGGAGTGTAGCACAATTAGAGGACGAGCTAAAGAAAAGAGAAGCGTTTACCACTGGTACAAAAGCAGATTTACTGGAATGGTAAATACAATATAAACTTTTGTTATATTTAACTATAAATTCTTGTTTTGTTAAGACTGGAGACTTACGACAGAAATAATCTTATTGGAGTTGAAGACCAACTCGAGGATGAGCGTCCTGACATTCTTGCACTGGGTAACTTCAGACATGTTGAGTCCAGCACTGATCTAATTTGATAAGTTTAACATTGTGTGTGTTAAAATTATCTTATTTTATATTGTATATAATTTTATTTTAATGATATGTATGTAACGACTAGATCTTAATATAATTTACTTACACCAAAAGTGCCTGATTACAGACATGGTTTAAAATAAAATAGCACATAGTTTTAACAGCATTGGGAAATACATGGGTCCCCGTAATTTTGCAGTCGGCTGAGCAAATGCATTTCATTAATTATCCGTAAAAAATGTATGGATAGTGACAGCTAGCTGTCAAATTCCTGGACTGGTGATACTAGCGATATCTGAAGCAAGCAAGTGGCAGTTTTCATTCTCATTAGGAAATGACATAAAAAACTTATACAAAAATAACAGTCTTGGTAAGATAATTAAAACTTTTAATAACAGAATAGATCTTCGGATTACTACAAGTGTAAATAAAATATACGCTTATCTCATGGGGAAAAAACGCGAGTTTATATTTGTATGTAAATTAAATACAAGCAGACCAATCACAAAAATGCGAACTGCAGTAACACAATGGTGTAGGTAACTATAAACTCAGACAATTGAAGAGAAAGCTTCGCATCTATAAGGAATAAGTCACAACTAGTCATCTCCTTGAACGATGTTTTTTGTAAACACCGGATTTTCTTACAGACCCTTCTTCGAGCACCTGTGAAAAGTGAAATTAGTAAACCATCCACACTCTTATTTTACTATTTACTAGCTGCGCCCCGCGGTTTTACCCACATAAGTATCGATCCCGTGGGAATATCGGGATAAAAAGTAGCATATGTTCCAATCCAGGTCATGGTCTACCCATGTGCCAAATTTCATCCAAATCCGTTGGTCGGTTTAGCGTGACAGCCTAACAAACTCACTTTCGAATTTATAATATTATTATATAGTTAGGATATAATAAATGCGAAAGTTACTCTGTCTGTTTTTTTTTATCTTTTTACGTCTAACCCACTGAACCAATCGTTCTGAAATTAGACAGATTGGTAGCCCGAAACTTGGTGAAGCTCTTAAGCTTGTTAGACGAAAGCGTGGGCACTAGCTAGTTAAGAGTAAAATATCTTCTAAATGATGATGATCAAATAAACAAACGATTCAATCAACTCTTGCTATAAACTAGAGTATCATCTATTGCCAGCCATTATTATGATGTCTATAGCTTTATATTACTCAACTTAACTTCCCTCATGAATATTTCTTACAACAAAGATGATGTGATGACTAAAGAAAAAGAACGAAGCGAACATTCCATCGACCACAATAAATAAATTGAGATAAAAGTAACAAAGATAGCAAAATTAATTCAGTACCTACAAAGTTTTCTGACTTCTGCTGCAGTATGCAAGTATCGTGAACATCTCTTAGTGCTGTATAAAATAGTTCACATTGCACGCTCAAACAGATAAGTAAGAATATGTTCTTTAGTATCCACAATTGAGACATTACTGACCGCACGATACACTGAAATAGAATACGTTTAGGATAAAATTACGGTTACAAAGAGCATCAAAAATACCCGCGCGAGTAATACCTACGTCAATTTGTTCCGTATAAATAATTTAAAAAACTATCCTCAGCGATGAAGCTCCTGTTACGTCTGGCGAAGTTTCTCGCATTATGAAAAAACAGATAGACGAGCTTATGCGGCAACTTTTTTTTTTTTTTTTTTGGGTGGGAATTCATCAAATGACTCCTCCCGCTCTGGGCAGAGCGAGAGGGAGTGTCAGACTTTTACTGACTAAAACCCACCCGTGTTCCTTCCGTTGCCTATGTGCTGGGGCCGCGATATCCCTTTCGGACAGACCCGCAACCCCAGCAGGCATTGGTCCTTCCGGACCCCGTCAGTTGGTGCTGACATCCCTTTGAGGCGCGCGTGGAACACAACGCGCCGTCGACCCGGGCCTGGTCCTTATCGGACGGCGAGCTGCCCATCGCTCACCGTCCGCAGGCCCGCGCCTACGGTGGCCGGAAGTCAGCTTGTGACTCCCGACGCCCGGGGCGTCTCCTGCAGCGACTAGGGGCGCGAGGGCGTGCAGCTTCAATCTCCCTCGCGCGCTCCGCCTCCTCCTTCGCGAGCATAACTGCTTCGCAGAAGGAGGTGACGGCCTCCCATGCACTCTCGCTCCGGACCATGGCCTGAACCAGGGCCGGACGCGAGAGATCGCCGCCGCCGATCGCCTCCGTGAGGACACGGCGGTGCTCCGCCCAAGCCGGGCAGACCTCCACCGTATGCTCCACCGTGTCCTCCGGGCGATCCACACAATGGTGACACCCGAGCGTTTCCTCCCGCTTGATCCTGAACAGGAACCTCCCGAAGCAACCGTGTCCGGTGAGGACCTGCGTCAGGCGGAAGGTGAGGACGCCGTGGCGCCTCTCTAGCCACTCCTCAAAGAGGGGACTTACCGCCGCAATTGTGGCGTGCCCAAGCTTATGCGGCACCTCAATCAAACTTTGGCGAGCTATGTTAACACACAGATGAAGGCGATTACGGAAAAATTAGACGGGATTAATACATCAATGGAATTTATGAACGTAAAGTTTGAGGAAATGAAGACTGAGTTTTCCATAAACACCAAAGTCGTTAATGATCTTAAAAAGGAAAACGAGCAGCTCAAAACTACTGTCAAAGACCTAGGCGTGAGGCTAACTCAGATGGAACAACAAGCACGTTCTACGAATGTGGAAATTCAATGTCTGCCCGAGCACAACAATGAAAATCTCGTGTCAACTGTCATGAATATAAGTAAGGTGATATCTGGTCATTTAACTGAGGATAACATACATCATGTTACAAGAATTGCAAAGCAAACCCCAACTAGTAACCGCCCGAAGTCTATTGTCGTTCAATTTAGCAGTCCACGAGTTCGAGACCACTTTTTGGCTTCTTCTATCAATTTCAATAAAAATAAAACTTCTGAAGAAAAGCTCAACACCGCTCATCTAGGGATAGGCGGTAAAAAAGAAAATGTCTATATAGTAGAACATTTATCACCAGCAAATAAGGCGTTGCATGCTTAAAGCTGGATTAAAGCTAAGAGTTTGGGTTACAAGTATGTGTGGGTCCGTGGCGGCAAGATTTTTGCCAGAAAGCTTGATGGTGCAGACTATAAATATATCAGAGACACCGACTCGTTGGAAAAATTACAGTAAGCAATCAAAAAGTTGTATAGAATAATGTATACGATTGTTATGGATTTAAATTCGATCAGTTAAAAATCTACTACCAGAATGTAAGGGGTATTAGGACAAAGCTGAGTGACATTTACCAAAAAGTTGCATGTTGTTCATATGATGTTATAATGTTTACTGAAACTTGGCTACTGGATGGTGTCTTTGACTTAGAGATCATGGATGGGCGTTACTCTATCTATAGGCGTGATAGATCCATTAATGTTTTGAATAATAAAACCGACGGGGGTGGAGTTCTTATCGCTGTTTCTACAAAATTTCAATCGCAGAGACTGATCAAATTCGAAAGCTCTTGCGATGATCTCTGGGTCCAGTTGTCACTTGAGGGTGGTAAGAAAGCTAGGGTAATTTATCTATGTACTTGCCGTCACCGATACAGCCCAGAGTACTGGAGCATTTTATTGATAATACAAACAATGTCTTGGAACATGCCAACGAATGCTTGATAATTGGCGACTTTAATATGAAAACTATCAACTGGCTTGGGACAGGTGGTGATGTGATAAGAGTTCCTCAAAATATTTGTACAGGCTTAGAATAGACTCTTTGGGATTTTGTCTTGCTTAACAATTTAAGACAATGCAATTATTTATTTAATCAAAATAACAGAATTCTTGATTTAGTCTTGACGAACTTAGATCATGTTGTGGTAAGTGCACCAGTGGATGTACTTTCTAAAATAGATATGCACCATCCACCTGTACTGTGTGAGCTCTCGTTTACCCATTTTAAAAAGCCACAGAATTATAATAATAGAACTAAGTTGAATTATTTTAAGGCAGATTACGTGGCAATTAATGCAGTATTGGAGCAGTTCAATTGGTCGACAGAGCTAGATCCTTGCATGACTGTAGATCAGATGGTAGAAAAATTGTATAGTATATTGTATGGGTTAATTAACCGCCACGTTCCACTAGTACCAATAAAAGATATTAAATATCCATACTGGTTTTCTAGACAGCTCATTAAAAGACTAAACGAAAAGAACCGTCTTCGACTTAGAGTTAAAAAGTACAATAATCCTTTAGACATTATTGCTCTAGATTTACTTAGGAAAAGATGTGACCGTATAGCTACGTCTTGTTACAATGCTCACATTGCTGATATGGAGGCTAAAATTACTTGGAACCCAAAATATTTCTGGAGTTACTTAAAAATGAAGAGAGGTGGCACCAGTAACTACCCCAGTTCCATGACAGATGGTATAAATACCTCTGAAAATATTAACGAAATATGTAATTATTTTGCATCCCATTTCTCAAAGGTATATGGTAGTGATGGAAATGATGTAAATGCGAGTGCAGGTGACATTGAAAGCTGCATAAGCAATAGCACGTTAGGCCATATAACAATATCACAAGATCAGATACGCAAAGAATTAAAAAAGTTAGACGTTCACAAAGGGGCCGGCCCTGATAATATACCTGCTTTGCTTTTAAATAAGCTATCGGATGTTCTTTCACTGCCATTAAGTATTATATTTAATAATTCTGTGTTTCGGGTAACTTTTCCGGCCATTTGGAAGGAAAACAAAATTGTGCCTATTTTCAAAACCGGGGATCGGTCTGATGTGAGCAATTACAGGCCCATCGCTATTCTCTCTATACTTGCAAAGGTATTTGAAGCTCTCATATGCCCTGTGCTGTCTAGACATTTATCACAGCTAATAATAGATAGCCAATATGGATTTATGAAGGGGAAATCAACAGCTACCAATTTGGTGACCTATGTTGAAAGCATTGTTGAGGCGGTTGATGCGCGTGTCCAGGTTGATGCAGTCTACACCGACTTCAGCAAGGCTTTTGACACGGTAGACCATGGCATACTCATCAAGAAGCTTGAAATGAATGGCGTTTCGGACCCCCTCTTAAGTTGGTTCGAATCATATCTGTCTGGACGGATGCTCAGGGTTGTGGTAAATGGCTGCTCTTCAGATTTGTACATTGCATCGTCGGGAATCCCTCAGGGATCTCATTTGGGTCCGCATATATTCATTATTTTTATAAATGATATTTATAAATGCTTCTCGAACTCGAATATATTCTTATTCGCTGATGACCTCAAAGCTATAAAGATTATAAAAAATCCTGCAGACACTATACTATTTCAAAGCGACTTAGACAAGCTGACTATGTGGTGTGAGCACAACAAAATGTCTTTGAATGTAAAAAAATGCCATCACATAAAATTCACAAAAAAAAAGAATATCATGCAGTCAGTCTACAAATTGAATGGTGAGCGGCTTGAGGAAGTCGAAACTATTCGAGACCTAGGTGTTCAGCTCGATAAAAAGCTAAGTTTTGTAGAACATATTGACAAAACTATATTAAAAACATCAAAGATGCTTGGCTTCGTTATGAGAGAGTGTAAGAACTTCAAAAAACCTAGCATTAATAAAATTATGTACAACTCGCTAGTTAGAAGCCATCTCGAGTATTGCAGTGTGGTCTGGTCACCTGAATATACGATCCACATCAAGCGCATCGAACGGCTGCAAAAACGGTTCTTATGGCATCTCACCTATAAAAGTAATCTGGGAAAAAAACTCAACTCGTACCAGGAAAGACTGAAGTATTTTAGGATGGTGTCGCTGGAGAAACGCAGGAATATGCAAGACTTGGTTTTCCTTAAGAAGCTGGTTACAGGCTCTCTTAACTGTCCCGATTTGCTCAGTAGGGTGTTATTCCATGTGCCGCGTAATCTGCCAAGAAGTTCTAATAGGAGGCCATTCTGCATGCCAAGATGTCATACCAACTTAAGGCAATACTGTCCACTGTCCAGAATGTATGCTGCATACAAAGAGCACGAAGTCGACATTGACCTCTTTCATTCATCAATACCTGCTCTAAAAAAAGCCTCACTTGCCATTTAATGAGTCTCTATATGCAGTATAAATTCTAATATTAACACTATTTTATATAAAAATGATCATATAAAAAATGATCATACATAAAATCTATCTAATCTAATTTATTCAATGTAATTTAATTCATATTATGTAATCAATTTAGCTTATAATAATTTATTTTCATCTAAACTGTGTATTTCTTGTTAATTAATTAAGTATGTTATTATCTACACATTATGTAGTGCATGCTGTGCTTTTCTATAAGTAATGAGGCGCTTAGATTTAAGTTTGAAATGTACTAATTATAAAGTAATAGTGTACTCATTGTTGAGGAGCCTAATAATAAATAAATAAAAAAATAAATAAATGAATGGTCCGTTTATTATACAGGGTGGAAAGTTGAAGCGGGTTTCGGGGGGGAAACATCGAATGATTCCTTTGAGTAAGAAATAAATGGCATTCATGTATTATGGCTCAGCTTTTGCGCCTCCATTTCCTTTGCGATTTTTTGTGTGGCAGGAGTTATTTCCCTGCCTCACCTCGCTTCAAATTTCACCATGTATGTACCATTAAAAGGACAGCGCCAATTATGGAACTACCGTTTTCTCGTAGATCAAAAGCTGTTCGTACTAAAGTTAATTTGAAAGTGGGAACAATTAAGAAAATCAGTAAACCAGCATTAAGTGCCCGTTCAGACGCAGCGGCAACCACGCGACTGTCTCTGAATTAATATGAAGGTTGTGTAGCTCATGTAATAAGAGAACCGACAACACGGCAACCGCATGTATGAACTGGTATTAAGAGTTTTCAGATGTTTTTTGTAAATAAAACTTATCTACTTATTTCACTTACTCTAGTACCACAGTTAGCTAAATAATTCTTGATTGATAATATTGCCTTAATATTTAACAAACTGTGAAAAGCTGTGTTGCTCACATAAAATGCAATCTGAAAATAACAAACAAAATTAATATTCACAACATTTTTTCCGGGTTCCGGCACTCAAAATGACGCCAGCAGCCAAAAACAGCTTTTTAAATGTAAGCTGTTACGTGCAACGGT
The DNA here is from genome assembly GCA_916701695.1 of Agrochola macilenta. Taxonomy (NCBI): domain Eukaryota; kingdom Metazoa; phylum Arthropoda; class Insecta; order Lepidoptera; family Noctuidae; genus Agrochola; species Agrochola macilenta. The sequence goes on along the minus strand of OU753572.1, from coordinate 2,529,889 downwards.
GTGACTAAAATATTAATGAATATAAATGATGAATGCAGAAGGAGAGGAAGACCAAAGAAAAGTGGATGGATTGTGTGCGGGATGATATGAAAGAAAAAGGAGTGAATGGTACCGTGACGGTCGAAAGAGGAGAAAGGCAGAAATCAACCGACTAATCAAACGTCGACTTCAACTACCAAGGCAGGAAGATGTGAAAGAGGAAAAACATGGAAAAGAAAGATGACGATGAATAAACCAAAAAAGGTAGAATTTTGGGTTTTAATAGCTATGGGAATATGAAAGCCTTCACTGATCATAAATAATTATAGATACGAGTATATTATAATGATAAGCCTCAGTTAAATACTATCTATTATGCGTTTTTTTTACTATTAAACCTGCTTACCATTAAGTTGAATACCTTCTCTGTAACCTTATAAGCCTCCAATATATTCTGGTAAACATCAAACATTATATTCCAGTAAGATTCACTGCCCGGATATGTTTCTACGTTTTTTGATTCTTGAACTTCTAGAATCCACATTCTCAGCGTTTGTTTTAGTAATTTCATGAGTTGCAAAGCGTAAACAATGTTCATATCAAAAGATATGGTGGCGAATGTTGATATTACACCAAAAGTATTGATGGTGTCGTAGTCAATACAGATATAAATGATGAAACATATATATAAAATATACAAGGAAATGACTGAGATCCAGTTATATATGATCAAACGTCTGAGGTTTACGCGATTAATCTTGAGGACTCTATGTGCGCTCTGGATCTTTAAGACCAACAAAATATTGTTTTTACTCTCGATGATAGTAATACAGCTGTTCAGTATGAAGTTGGCTGAGTGGAAGAAGGTATCACAAACATTGATCAAATAAAAGAAATAGGATACACTCGTCCAGTCAATGGAAAACGATCTTATTAACAATATAGACACATTGACTACTCGCAGTATTAACATGCAAACTACTCCTAACAAGTTGTACAGACAACTATTAGCAAAGATACGGTTATCGCGGATTGTATGCTTGGAGCAGAAAAAAGGAGCTTGCATTAAATTTAATGGTCTTAATACTGATTGTAAATCCTGTTCAATTATATTTTTTAGTAGTGCTTCATTTCTCAGAGTGGTAGACATATTCGTGATTGTAGCCGGGTTTCTTTTCGACTGTAATATGTTTTTGAAAGAACGTTTGTTACACTATACACTTTAATTGATGAAAGGCTCGTTCAGACTAGTTAATCTATAATCGATAGACATTTTATGTATTTTGTAATTGGTAAATAAACAATTCAGTATTTATCATAACGAATGAACGCTTCATTAACGGAATGGGATTCTAAAAATAGCATATTTATCATAATGAGAAATTTTTAGGCACAGTGTGTAAAGAGCGCAACCGCATACAAAATGATGCATTTAAATATTCGACAAATTTATCCAAACCGAAGAAAAAAAACACAATAATTTCGGAAGTCGGTGGCAAAAAGCGAAAATACAAAACCACTTTTTTTACTTTTATGATGTGGTTCCTACCCATAAAGTAGTTTAATTATGTTAAAATAAGACACTGACGAAGCAATGACAGTCTACTTACATAAACATTTAACTTTTATTTTTTTTTAATGATGGGAAATCATCAAAAGAATTCTCTCGCTCTGGGCGGAGCGAGAGGGCGTGTCAGACTTTTACTGACTAAAACCCACCCGTGTTCCGTCCGTCGCCTGTGTGCCGGGGCCACGATATCCCTTTCGGACAAACTCGCAACCCTGGCAGGCATTGGCCCTTACGGACCCCGTCAGTTGGTGCTGATATCTCTTTGAGGCGCGCGTGGAACACAACGCGCTGTCGACCCGGGCCTAGACCTAATCGGACGGCGAGCTACCCATTGCTCACCGTCTGCAAGCCCGCGCCTACGGTGGCCGGATGTCGGCTCGCGTCTCCCGACGCCCGGGGCGTCTCCTGCGGCGACTAGGGGCGCGAGGGCGCGCATCTAGCATTTCTCTCGCGCGCTCCGCCTCCTCCTTCGCGAGCATTACTGCTTCGCAGAAGGAAGTGACGACGGCTTCCCATGCACTCTCGCTCCGGACCATGGCCTGAACCAGGGCCGGACGCGAGGGATCGCCGCCGCCGATCGCCTTCGTGAGGACACGGCGGTGCTCCGCCCAAGCAGGGCAGACCTCCACCGTATGCTCCACCGTGTCCTCCGGGCGATCCACACAGCGGTGACACCCGGGCATTTCCTCCCGCCTTATTCGGAACAGGAACCTCCCGAAACAGCCGTGTCCGGTGAGGACCTGCGTCAGGCGGAAGGTGAGGACGTCGTGGCACCTCTCTAGCCACTCCTCAAAGAGGGGACTTATGGCCGCAATTGTAGCGTGCCCAACATAAACATTTACCTACTGATAGTATCAATATTATGGACACGATTAATTTGAAACATCGATCTGCCCACCACCTGCTACTTATTATTAACTCCAACCGTCAAGTTGATGACTAGGGGTGGCTATAGTGGATTGGTAACATTGAACTATGGAAAACTATGTCCCCTGCCTGACCAATGTTGTTGAATATACGCGGATAAAATACAGAGGGTGACTTGCGCACTCAATAATGTAACTGTAACTGTCGCTAGCACATAGTGACGTAGCGACAAGGGGGCAACATGTCCTGAGGTGCTTGAGACTACCTAGAGAACGTAGTCGTAAATACATATGTTTTATGGTCGCGAATCATTGTTTGATTAAGATAGAACCTGACACTGACCTGCAAATTGCAAAAAACGTAAGAAAATTTTAATTTCGCAGGCTACAACTGCGGATCCAACAATCCAAAAAGAAAAAGTATTCCTCAATTTTCGTTATTGCATTTTCTGTTTCTGGATCACGCAAAGGCAAAGAATAGTACTCGTACTAAAAGTTGATTGGTAGAAAATGCCTATGGTATTTTTTTTTTTTTTTTAAACGTTGCCCCACACTAAGAATTTCTTCCTGTATCGTGGGTGCGTTTACAAACATAGAAACTCACATACACTAACACCCAGACCCGGAACAACTACTTGCAGATCATACAAATATTTGTTCCGTGCGGTGATCGAACCTGCGACACGTTGCGCAGCAGTCAATCGCTCAGGCACTGCGCCAACCGTGTCGTCAAGTCCAACCTGTATGTTTTCCTATATAAGTGGGGTTGTTGGGCAATGTGGCTCAATCACTGACCTTAACCCTCCTCCAGGAGAGCATTAAGGCAGCCAGAGGAAAGTCCGGTTAAACAGCTACGACCTCCTCAGTGGTCAACTGTGAGATGCCATTTATAAAAATAAAAAAAAACACTGCGTTCGGCGTTTGACGAGGCAACACGTCGTGTCCGGGTTCGCAACAAGTCAGTTGTCATCCTGTGGATGCCTCGTTGAGAGGTGAAATACGAGTTGATGTCTCACAGGGTCTCAAGTGGATTAGGTTACTAAATATAAGTCGTCTACGGTATTTTCGGATTTCCGAAGAGTCACGCCAAGTCAATAAACTATACGTGTTTTATTAAAATATATTTTGTTTTATGTATAATAAATTAATAATGCGTCTAATTTGGGACAGCGCTCCTTGGTGGGCGAGGCCTATTACTGGCTGAACGTACGACGCGTTGCGTAAGCTCAGCACAGAACACGCCAGCTAACCGCCCAAGGTCACTGGCATATATTTGCGTCTTAAAGTATTACTAAATAAGAAGGTTTTTGCTTGTGTTTATTTCACATGGAAACTTTTGCTTTTTTAAGGTTAATGATCAGATGATAAATCTCACATCAAGTGTTTAGTTTCTTATTGTACCTGTGTTTAAGCAATCAAAACTGTCCTCATAAGCTTCATTTACACGGTGCAATTTTCTTGCCAGTTACATACAATAAGTTGCATTGAGTAAACACTCTTTGGATGGTGGAACTTTTATTGTAGCTTAAATTTTATTGTATAGGTCAGTAATCTGTCTTATTTCATAACACTCATTATAAAAAATTGGTAAAAGTTAAATTGTCAACAATCAACTTTAACATTTTAACAATTCAATGTTATGCATCGCGTTGATCCAGTGATGCTCGATGTCAGCCAAAAACTATTGTAATGTTTGTATACTTTATTTAATTTTGTTTTGTATATTTACTTTCATAATATTCTTTTGGTTACAGACTTTATTCGAAGTACTTAGTAGAATTATTTCATCATATATTTTTTTTCAAATAACAATAGTATTGTAATAATATTTCGTGGTAAGCTCTACGGTAAGCATTTTTGGAGTTGTACTTTTGAATTTCACAAATTCTCAAAGCAAATCAGTTCATATGGGGAAACGAAACCAACGTTTCCGAGTTTAAATTTTTAGGTGCCTAATATAGATAAATACCAATGGGTGCCTATTACTAAGGCTCCGCTAAACTACTAAACTTCCCGACATCAATCGTCGGGCAGTTATAAATATTTGTTGATCGCGCAGTAACTCCGCTTGCGCGAAGCAGGTTTTGTGTGACGTCAGGTTTTTGATGCGTATTTCGCATGTGGCGTTGTAGATGCCGCCACAATTAGTTAAGAATACAGCATTCATAACTTGAACTTATTGTTTTATTTATGCATATATTAGTTTGGCTTAGCCAGCCGTTGATTAAGAAGTACAATAATAAGAGAACTGAGACAACACATCATTTTGTGTATTGAAGAAGCTATGAAAAGAATAGCAATAATAAAGAACATCAACAAAATAGATGTAATAACACCAAAATTACAAAAATTCGAACGACATTAACAAAATACAGTAGTTGCTGAAAAAATTCAAAAGAAATAATTGTAACCCAGCGTCTAAGTAGAACAGGCCACACACGCGTATCTTACTGAATGATGCTCGATGATAGCGCAGTATATTCTTCCACGATTTTTTGTCATCATCTGCCAATATGCATCATCTGCCATCATATTTATCTTGTATTGTGCTGATATCATAAATTCCTTGAAGCGATGTAGGTACCATATTTATGCTGATGACGTACAAGTCTATATCTCGTTTAAACCAAATGACTATGACAACGCGATAAAGGATCTAAACGAAGATCTTGACAGGATAGCATGTTGGGCTGAAAATAACGGTTTGGTACTTAACCCCTCTAAAACCAAATACATGCTGTTTGGAACCAAGAACCAAATCAGTGCGGTGCCGGCAACGCTCAACGTTACCCTACTGGATGAGTCGGTCAGTCGTGTCAGTGAGGCACGTAATCTGGGTCTGATCATGGACGCTGGGTTGCGATACGAAGCGCACGTGGCAGAGTCAGTGCGCAATTGTTTCTACCGGCTTAAGGTCCTTTATAAAATAAGACCTTATCTCTCAGAGGAGCTGCGGATCCAGTTGGTTGAGTCACTCATGCTATCCAATCTAAACTATACGGACACCGTGATTGGCCCTCGATTTCTAGCTAGAACTGAACGACTGATCCAGAGAGTGCAAAACGCTTGCGCTCGATTCTGCTTTTCAAGGCGTTACTGGCATTACGTGAGCTCTTGGTGGGAACCAAGAGCTCACGTAACGCCATTCTTAAATAAGCACTCTATCCTCAAAATGAAGTCACGTCGTAAGTTGCACTTGGCTTGTCTGTTATTTGGAGTTATAAAGTACAAGCAGCCGACCTACCTATCTACCTACCTGAATAAACTGAGCTGGATTACTAGTAGAAGAGAATGCGCAAGTAGGCAGTGCTCGCAGCAACTCTCCACTCAATCGCACAAGACAGCTGCTTTCAGGGGAAGTTTTAGATACGCCGCATCCAAATGTTGGAACAATATTCCCCCGCCGATAAGGAATCTTAAATGTCTTGGTACCTTCAGAGTTCGACTGCGGCAGTTTCTTATTGCCTCTCAGCAAAAACTGGGTATGACCATTTCGAACACGTCCATTATATAACTGGCTGTCGTGTTCTTCCCGAGTCAATCCCTCTATTTGGCGTAACTGGTGATCACAAACCTGTGAACAAGGAGGTATTTAGTAATTGAATAGCTGGGGATATTTTGTTCGATAATAGTTATAATATGAGTACACATGTTATTTACCTATATTTATTTACTATAAACATTATTATTTTAAATTAGCCATTGAATCGTTTATTTATTTGCACCCACGCTACTATAATTATATTAAGATTATTTATTTAAATATTAAACATATGACTATATATATAATAAAGTAATCAACAATACAATCAACATATTAATGAACAAGAACGTTTCCCAAGGCAAAACTTTACTGTAGAATACTCCATAATTTAAGTTGCGGGTATACCTACTTTTTTCACGCGCATAACACTTTGTCACAACACCAATTTATCTCGTCTGCTAGACGTCCGTATGTCACTGCAGGGATCTAGCAGAATATCAGCGTTAGGTATATTTACCTGACACATGCTGAGCTGGACTCCCATTTGGTGCAACCTTGAGACGCACACCGCACCTTGTTTTTCCTTTTCTCATTTAAACAAAGTACCTATGTCATAATGTCACTCTATTTCTTTAAGTACTAAACTTATGTTTTTATTTTTTGTATATTGGCATCATGTTTTATGTATATTCATGTAATTTGTTATCTTTTAATTGTGCTTTTGTGTGTCTTTTGTATGCACTGAATAAATGTTTTATCTATCTATCTATCTATCTAATATAAAAAAAAAAACATTTTATCCAGAAATATAAAAACCCAAAAACAACTACCCCTAAAGAAACCTTCCTAAAGCCTGATTTACACGGTGCAAATGAAGCAACAATAAAGTCTGCAGTGTCTAAACAATGTTATGACGATACAAGTCATTTGGTGCTTCAATTTTAATGACTGGCTAAAGTAGACTCATTCTTCATGGGGTACTGTTTGAAATGTTACAATAAAATACCTCCCCACATACTCCAACTGAATGAAACAAAATTTAAATCTTGTATAAAACGCACACTATGCAGCCAAGCATATTATAAGTTGGGGGATTACATCGATGACAAAAATGCTTGGCTCAACGCTGGTCCAGCTCCACAAGGGCGCATAAACTAATTGATTAGCATTCAAAAATATTGTTGGAGCTGCTGAAGATTGTAAAACTATCATTACATTGTATACATTCAGTCTTTTAGTATTATATAATTGCATAGCACATGATTGTGTGAGCACTATTTACCTACTTTACGTATACAGCTACCATTTACTGGGTACGTCTTTGATTGAATTGAATGTGCCCTGGCGGCTGAGAGTATGTCATGCTCACTCAAATGTCTCGCTGGTGGTGGCGTGTGTGTTGGATCATTAAGTTCCCTTCAAAATTTAGTAGCTTTTGTGTACATGATAATTATTCAGATTTGTTACAGTTGTAATACCAATCATGTCATTTCGTTTAAAATAGGTTTTTATTTTTATTAATTTATTCATATTTTATATACTTAGATTATTTTTTTCTATTTTGTGAATGTGAGAACACTGTAGGTTTAGTGGACTGTAGATTTATTGACCATCTTCTATCTTGTTAAGTACCTGGTACTTGTTGAAAGACCTACACTGTCCTCCCATACCTACTAATACCTACTGTTATTTAAAAATATTGTAAAAAACAATTATTTTTAAAAGAGTAACCGTGGAGTTTCTTGCCGGCTCTTCTCCATAGGAAACGACCAATTGGAACCGTGCACCTAGCTTCTGACGTTTCATAAGTGCCCATGTAGGTTTATGTGAAATAAAATATTTTGATTTTGATTTTGATTGAATGGTTGAGCTAAATGGTGCTGCTCCATGCGTCATGTTCTTGAACGGACGCCGTCAGTGGGGACTGGTCATCTCTTAGCTGCTACGGCTTATTTCATTTTTTGAATTGTTTTTGTTTTTTATTACGGACGCTTTTAATGTGCACGTCTTTCTACATTGTTCTCACATGTATAATTACAACATGAATGATGTAACCAATTTATTGTAAAAATATTCTGATTTAAAAGAGTGTCCGTGGAGTTTCTTGCCCGTTCTTCTCCATAGGAACTTACTGACTGACCGACCTCTTGACAATTCAAAAGTACCTGTAATTGGTTTATTTGAAATAAATGCTTTGAGTTTGAGTTTGAATGTATGCCACCGGTTTAAGTCTATTATTACCGGTTACTACAAACAACACTTTATACTATTAATGGAATACTTGTATACGTTGCAATGCTTCTATTTTTTTTTTTTGTTAGGAACCTTTCCGGCGTGCACACAACTTTCATCACAATGGGTTGAGCCATTTTCGAGTTTTTGCGAGACTACGCACGGCAATTGATTTTTATATATACAGATACAAAGATAAATAGAAGATACGAGTTGATAATATTATGAAGGTATTGTGTTATTTTTATAGTACACAATACAGAATGTACTATTATTTAAACAAACAATCCACAGCTAACTATGGACCACTGTAGTGATCCAGTAACGAGTAACTTGCCACGTTTTGTTGGTACCATCAATGCTACAGGTTTTTTTTTTTTGAGGTTGGGAAGTTATCAAATAACTTCTCCCGCTCTGAGCGGAGCGGGAGGGTGTGTCTGACTTATACTGACTAAAACCCACCCGTGTTCCTTCCGTTGCCTGTGTGCCGGGGCCGCGATATCCCTTTCGGACAAACCCGCAACCCCGGCAAGCATTGGTCCTTACGGACCTCGTCAGTTGGTTCTGACATCTTTTTGAGGCGCGCGTGGAACACAACGTGCCGTCGACCCGAGCCTGGTCCTTATCGGACGGCGAGCTACCCATTGTTCATCGTCCGCAAGCCCGCGCCTACGGTGGCCGGAAGTCGGCTTGCGACTCCCGACGTGACTAGGGGCTTGGAAGCACAGAGCATGGAGTCGCCTCGGGGGGCGGTGCTAGAGACGGTATTTTCAACTTTCCATACAAACCAAGCGTGTCAGTGTGCGTCACCGTTTGCTCATAGAAACTAACATACTTTTGACAGCTGAATTTGCGCTCAGAGCTAATTGCATGGGCATGAATATTATTAGGAATGGGGTCTCTAGTCACTGCCGGCGCGGCGATTACGTGCTCTGTGTCTGGAGCTACTTGAAAAAATATCTATTAGCTCGGATAAATTTTGGTTTTTATATTGGACTAAGGCTCGTATTACAGAAACTCATTCAAAAAAAAAAAAAAAAAAAAAATAAATAAAATAAAAAAAAATTTTGTAATAAATAAATAAATAAATAAATAAAACTCAAGCATTACATATAACTTGGGCCTTAATCTATCCATCTATTTAGTCCGTAATGTCCCACTGTTGGGCAAAGGTCACCTTTCCCTTTACCAAATGTCTGTCCCTGTCATTGTGGCCCAATCCTTTCGGTCAATTAATGTTGGACTAAAGCAATGACAAAAGAAGCATAAAGAATAACACAGTACCTGAGCAATTTGACTTCAATATTAGTGCGCAAGAATCTTGAATACTTTGTAAAGTTATATAAAATTTCTCACATTGCCAGCTTAATATTGTCAGCCAAATCAAATCCTTTATTATCCAGCAGAACATGACCAGCGACCCTGTGACTGCTACATTCTGAAACGAAATAGGAGTTCAATGTATGTAAAAATGAGAATTGCACCACTAAGGCCTGTCGTCCACGATGCTGCACAAAAGTAACCAGTTACAAACTCAAAACACCAATGAGTAGTCACAGCACTAGTATTTCAATGGTGGGTCAGTACGTATTGGTTGCATCATAATTGTAAAAAAAAACTTTTGATTCTTCTTTTTAATAGTGGTCGGTGGTGATGAAAACATTTACACAAAGCAAAGTGCATGCCAGCCAGAGTGTGAAGTCACGACCTATAACTTATAAGTTAGCGCTATTACCACTAGGCTACCATTATACGAGTAATTAGAGCAACACATCTTACCTCTCAACCACCCTAGAAAACCTTAAAAGTTATCGAAAGCAGTCGCTGTAGCTGTAGCCGAAGTCGGTATGGAAGCATCATCATCATTATAATTTAAGAAAGTATTTCCAAAAGTAAAAGTAATTATTAAAGACTTACTACGTTGTGCATTATCACTTCTGCTTTCATCACTTCAAATGTGACTTGAACGTAAATCAGAGAGTGCATAATTGCTTCCATTATGTAGAAAAGTATCTGAAAAACGACAACACAGATTTAAAGTACTAGTTTTTTGAGGTTTAGTCATAAAATTATGTTATTTCTCTAGATATAATAAAAATATTTCATGTCAGTTCATTTTCAGTCACTGTAATCGTTAACGTACGGTACTTACTAAGTTCTGGGAACAAACTTTGTGAATGTCATAACACTCCAGTATGTCAACATAAGCCTGGAACATTGCTTTGCTATAATTTTGTCCGTATGTATCTTCCATTTCTAATATATTCACTGCTTGAAGATTCCATAAATCGACTTTATTTTCCAACAATTTATAGATTCGAACCACATAAACTACATTAAAATCGAAAAAGACGAAAATTAATACAAAACATATGTAAAGAAATGGTGCTTTTATTTGTACGAGGAACGAAGTAAAAACAATAAAATAACTACACAGAGACATGATTACAGTAATCCAATTCCAAATGATGATGCGTCTAGTACTGTTTTCATTATTTATAAATCTGTGGAGCGTTTGAAAAATCAAGACAAACTTGATAGATTGGTTGGTGTGAATTATGCCGTTCCAGGCATTTATAGCAAATCCAAAACCGTAGAAGATGAAGTCAAAATAAGAGGTGATATACATGAACGTATTATTACGAAGATCGTTAAGGAACAGCAAATATTCGCGGTACAAGAATGCAAATATATATACTAGTGTTCCAGTAATAGAAACAAAATTAGAAATGAGACTATTCGAAGTTATACATTGTTCTTGATGCGATATTTAGGACAAAACATGATATATCGCATTAGATTTAAAGGCATGAGTATATTCTGCACATCTTTGTCCACCGTATTGCTTATTACAAAATTCACAGGATAGTTTTGCCTGATATGAAGGATTTTTTAAATTTTTAAATACATCTTTAACAACAGCTCTTTCGCACACAAGTGATGCAACAAACGATGGTAAATATATTACTCACTTTTCAAACAAATTATGATGATAAGTATACTACTACTCTACTTTAATAGATTGGTCTGGAAATAAGACAAAGTGGCAACAACTAGTACGTATTAGTTGTTGCTTGCGACTTTGTCTACATATATTTTGTATTTAACCCCAGGGAACCTAACAAATTACAATCTAATATCACAATCAGTCTCAAAACCACACATTCTACACACACATTCACATCATTTCAATATATATATAAACACCATATCTACTTATACCGACAGCTTGCAAACTTTCGTGGGAGCTTTCCGAACTATAAAATCCCTTACTAATACTAATAACGCAATTCATCAAATCAATAACATCGATAAACTCTCTCTACCAGTGACTCATACTTGCTCCCCGGAACAAACTCAATCGTTTTTGATAAACCCAAATAAATACCTAAAAGTCTTCTCACAAAACATTCGATCAATAAATTGTAACTTCATAAACTTACAAACTCTGATGCATCGTATCTCACTTGACTGCGACGTAACAGTCCTGACCGAATGTTGGCTGCCATGCTCCAGTAACTCAATTCTTCCAATTCTACCAAATTATACAGTATTTAAAACAACCGAGCACATAAACCAAAGTGATGGCGTCGTGGTCTATATTAAGTCAGAAATTCTAGCGGTATGTGAGGAACCAGACCTGTGCCAATCTGCCTCGGGATTAATCATAAAAAATAACCCTGACGTGGCCATACTCTATATTTATCGCTCACCGTCAACAGACAACATACAAAACTTCCTCTCAGCTCTCAATTACATACTTCCATCGCTCCAGAGCCTCGGAACGGTTGTGATAGCGGGTGACCTAAATCTCGACATCTTCTCTTGATATACAGTCTCACGAGTATTGGAATTGTCTTGCTTTTCATGGTTTTCTCCCAGCGCATACCCAACCTGGACCATATTATTCTTAGAACAAGGACGCCAGCACTCACATTTGTCTATGAATCTACGGTTACCGACCATGGTTCTTCACTACTTTGTCTGAATAGCAAACGTATCCCTGTCACCACTACGTCCATCATTACAAAAATTTATTATGAGGCACTTGGTGCATCAATCTCTAACATAGACTTTGACCCTATTCTCACTACAACAGACGCAAATACTGCTACCGACAAATTAATTGAGACACTGACTTCAGCCATAGCGGAACACACTGTAATTAAAAAAGTCGTTGCAAAACGGAAGATTCTTAAACCCTGGATAACTCCCGGCTTGTTACGGTGCATGAGAAACAGAGATGCCATGCACAGAAACCTCAAGAAGTCTCCAGATAACGAAACATTAAATGTAACCTACAAACGATACAGAAACTTCTGTACAAAAATACTTAAAAAGGCGAAGCGGATCTTCGATGCGGAAGAGCTCAGCAAAGCAAGCAATAACCTAAAATCACTCTGGGATGCCATAAAACGAATAACAAACACCACAAAAACTACACACTCATCCACGCAATTGCTATCCTCATCACCCACACCCACACAGTCATGTGACAATGTAAATTCCTTTTTCGTCAATATAGGCAAGACACTTGCAGATAATGTTATAAAAATAAGGCCCTCACAACAACCACCTGTCTCACAAAACAGTTCTTTATCAACCTCATCCTTTGTCTTGGAGAAAACTGACCCAGAAGAAATTATATCCACTACAAATTCACTACGACCAAACGCTGATACCGGTTGGGATGGTATCTCACCTACAATATTAAAGAAATTTTCCACCACTCTGGCGCCTATTTTATGCCATATATTCAATATTTGTTTTGAAACAGCTGTTTTTCCAACTTCTTTTAAAAAGGCAATAATTTATCCAATCTTCAAGGGGGGCGACGGAACTCTGCCGAATAACTATCATCCTATAGCTGTTCTAAGCGCTTTATCCAAGGTTCTTGAACGCTTGATAAACAAAAGATTGGTTGGTTACCTGGAGCATTGTAAGATAATCTCACAGCAACAATATGGCTTTCGCAAAAATAAGTCAACCTCCGACGTAGTTCATGATCTAACCAGTTTTGTCATAGATCATATAAATAAAAATAAAAAAGTCCTTATAATATTTCTTGATCTCGCTAAGGCGTTCGACACTGTTTCCGTTTCCACACTCTTAATTAAACTTGAGAAAATAGGCGTCAGGGGGAAACAACGGGATCTTTTCCAAAGTTACCTCTCAAATCGTTCGCAAAAAGTCAGGATCGACGGCCATAACAGCGAGGAGCTTTTCATTCACTATGGGGTACCACAAGGAAGTATTGTGGGCCCCACTCTTTTCTTAATCTTTATTAATGACCTGTGTGATCTCAATATCAATAATGCAAGGATAATATAATTTGCAGATGACACCGCAATAACCTTCACCGCGGATTCCTGGTCACAACTCGAGCATCTAGCTCAACTTGGCTTTGACGTTGCGTTTAATTGGCTTAACTCCCACACTCTCACCCTAAATACGTCCAAAACTAAATTTCTGACCTATTCTAAAAGTTCGGTCTCTCAACCACAGACTCCAATTTTAATCAAATCTCACACTTGTCACCCACAAATACAGGGTTCAAATTGTCAATGTCCTCTCTTAACCTCTGTAGAAACCATCAGATACCTGGGAATAGTCTTAGACAGGAATCTCAATTTTAAATCTCATATCGGTCTGCTAACTGGACGAGTTCGCAAACTGATTTACATCTTTAAAACTCTTCGGTGTATTGCCATCCCATTATAATATTATTATTATTATTATTCATTTATTAATTCGAGTTACAATGACTCATACAATATTTAATACAACACACATACACCAAACAATACGTTACAATACAATACAAAAACAAAAACACAGTACACTAACACATTAATGGCCGACGACTGTAGGTGACGTGCAAGTCACTGCAGCGTCGTAAGGACAGTCGAGCCTGTCAGCTATCATCATCAGCACGCTGTTGGGGCAGCCGCGCACCCTGCGCACCAGAGACGCGCACCTCTTACGCATCGTTGCATAGAAGCAGTCGACGCTAGCTTCGGCAAACATGCCTGAGGCACTACAGTTTTGCGGCAGCCCCATCAGCGCTCTGAAAGCGTTGTTATATTGGACGCGATAATACGCAATGTCTATTTCGCACTTTGCCTATCCATCGTAACTTATTGTATTTCCTGTTAGGGCGGCGCAGCAAAAACCACTCTTAAACCGCTGGAAGTGGCACATAGGGCCATTTTAAAAGTGGCCACTTTTCGTCCTATTCTTTTTCCAACCGACCAACTATACAATCACTGCAAAGTTTTAAATGTTCGGCAACACTTCATACTACAGACAGTCATTCTGCAACACTGCAAAACCCCATACCGAACTATAGAAAATATAAAACGTAGTAAACGTCGAAAAGATAGGATATGCATCCTACCGCGAGTACGCTCAATTTTTGTAATAAGATTTTTTCATTTTCCTGGTCCGTTCCTATATAATAAAATAAACGAAGAGTGTCAAATCTACGGACTACCGTATTACAAATGAAAAATTTTACCTCCAAAATAAGTCATATGACAAAACAGAAAAAATCTTAACATAAACAACATGGAAAAGCAAACACACACACGCACACACAGGCACACACACACACGCACACACACACACACACACACACACACACACACGCGCGCAATCACAAACACACATACATTTATTTACCTTAAAATTATTTTATTTTTACTTTTAATATCTTTAAACTTTAATATTGTCCATCTCTATACTCCAAAATTGTAACAGTAACATCACAAGCACTATGTAACCTTTACGTCATTATACCTTAGGGGACCGGACTGCTTCTCCTTTACACAGGTTTTCATAACCTATCTAGGAGAGCAGTGCTCACCCACACGTTTCTAGATATAGTACTTATTTTGTAAAACTGTATATTTTTTTACGTGTACTGCAATGCCTTGTTTTTGAGTAAATAAACATATTATTATTATTTTTTCTTTATTCCATTGTAAATACTTATAAATTATATTTTTAAATATTAGAATTCAAAAATTAAAACATTTAAAAATATAAAAAATAGTAGCCCACCGGTATCGGGAACAAGGTCCAAGCTACCGGCGGTCAGGGCTCCAGAGAGAGGAACCTCCTGACAATGTGAGCCGTGTCCAGAAGTACCGCTTTCTGAATCAAGCCCTTGATCCAGCTGCCCAACGAGAGCCTCCTTAGGTGTTGGTCGAGGCTCTTGGCAACTAATCCATTGGCTGATACGACTATCGGCACAATGATTGCCGAGTCCACATCCCACATGTCGACAACCTCGCGAGCCAAGTCAAGATACTTGATTTGTTTATCTTTCTCAGCTTTCACGAGGTTCCCGTCATGCGGGACCGTTATGTCAATAATCATTGTGCGCCGGTCTACTGGATCCACCACCACTATATCAGGTTTATTGGCAACAATAGTCCTGTCAGTGATGATGGATCGATCCCAGTACAACGTGATATTTCCATTTTTGAGAACTGGGTCGGGCACATACCTGTAGTACGGCACTTCCGATTCCACAAGATTGTATTTCAGAGCAAGTTGCTGATGGATAATCCTGGCTACAAGGTTGTGTCTATGCAAGTACTCTTCGTTAGCTAGACGAGAACAGCCGGAGATAATGTGTCGGATTGATTCTCCTGGACGGTGGCATGCCCGACAGATGTCAACCGTGCCGTCTTTCACAATAAATCTACGGTAGTTGTTCGTCATGATAACTTCGTCCATAATTGCACAGACAAAACCTTCGGTTTCCCCAAAGAGGTCACCAAAACGCAGCCAGGCTACGGACGCTAGAAAATCTACATCGGGTCCATGTAGGGCCCGGAAAAAGCGTCCGTGAAGCTCCTTACTCTGCCATACCTCCTTGCGATCGTTAGTGTCAAGCACTATAGGCTTGCGCCAGTTCTCTTTAGCCATGGAGAGCGGGGTGAGGCCCTTGTCCACCGCAACCACATCTCGATGCATCCCTACGTCGGCTTCTAGGAAATATTCCCTGAGACTGCATATCTCGCGATTGTGGAGGGTCTTAGCGTTTAAAAAACCTCGACCTCCACACTTTCGCGGGATATACAGTCTCATTACCGATGACCGTGGGTGGTTCATTCGATATGCAGTCAGCAGCGTACGGACCCTCCTATCCAGGGCTTCGAGTTCGGTCTGAGTCCATTTGAGTATGCCGAAAGAGTACATCAAAACCGGCATGACCCAACCATTGAAGGCGCGCACCTTATTTCCGCCTGATAGAAAACTATTGAATACTTTCTTCAGGCGGCCAAAGAAGCGCTCCTTCAATGATTGCTTCATGTCAGTAACATTGATGCCCAATGCTTCCGACATACCCAAATACTTATAGATTTCGGATGCGGAGAGGGATCTAAGATTTATGGAATCCGAGAGTTCCGTTCCCACGGGTTCCATAATCTCCCCTCGCTTTACATGCATGACCGCACATTTGTCCACACCAAATTCCATCCTGATAGCGCTACTGAAAGTTTCAGTTACTTTCAGTAGCTCCATCAGTTGCAAATTGTTGGAGGCAAAGAGTTTAAGGTCATCCATGTAGAGGAGGTAAGATATAACCTGACCACCTCTCCTCAGCCGATAGCCTAGACCTGAATCCTCCAGCAGTGTGCTCAGAGGATTCAGGGCTAAACAGAACCATAGCGGACTCAAACTATCGCCCTGAAAAATGCCTCGCTCGATCCTTATCGGCTCGGTATTCCTCTGGATATTTCGACATCCTGGATAGCGAAGGACCGTCCTCCATTGCCCCATACATGACATCAGGAAGGTGCGCAGAGTTGCATCTACTTTATACAGCTCCAGCACCCTCATGAGCCACGTATGTGGCACAGAGTCATAGGCCTTCTTATAATCTATCCAGCATGTCGACAGATCCTTTCGGGAACGGCTAACCTGCTGGCTAATGGCCATATCAATGAGGAGTAGCTCCTTAGTACCGCGGGACCCGTTCCTACATCCATTTTGAGAGGCAGACATGATGGCGTTGGTGTCTATGTGTTTATTAATTTTAGCTCTCAAAATGGATGTAAGAACTTTATAGACCGTCGGTAAACACGTGATCGACCTATAATTTTTGGGTTCCGCGGTGCTACCAGATTTATGGAGCAGGTGGGTAACTCCTGTTGTTAGAAACTGGGGTAGCGAACCAGACTCCAAAGCAGTCTGGTACTGAGCCGCCAAGCGAGCGTGCGATCTTGTAAACCATTTAATCCAGAAATTGTGCAGCCCGTCCGGCCCTGGGGATTTCCAGTTAGGCAACGGACAGACTGCACGTGCTACATCTTGGGGGCAGATGGTAATAGCCCCCATTTCTGGTATTGGATCGCAGGCTCGCTCGACTTCCCGAGTCCAATCACCTTCGGTGTGACTGACAGGCACCGACCAGATGCTGCGCCAGAAAGAGCACATGGCAACATCATAGACGCGTGTCAGCCACACCTTGGTTTGGTGCGATTCTGAGTGTATCGTTCTGCTCGCCGCTTATACCTACGAATACGATTCGCCCATGCATACACTTTCTGCTTCAGGAAGTCGATGCGTTCTGTGACACGGGCCATATAGTCCTGAGGGCTGATATCAGTCCCTAAGAACGCCCGCCTCACAAAGCACATCACTCTAGGGCGAGTATTGCCCTCCCTGAAGCAGATTAGTTTGCCGATGAGCGCTCTGGCCCCACCAATACGGCGCTCAATTTATTATTATTATTATGTATTTGATTATTTTTTCATACAAATACTATATAATGAAAAGTAGCCTATGTTCTTCTCCAAGTCCCAGGCTACCTATCTGTCCATAACGTTCGCTTCAGTGGCTTAGGCGTGAAAAGGTAACAGACAGGATTATAGGTAACAGAAGAATACTAGTATGGATAGCAAGTATGTAAGAAAAACACAATTCGCAGAACATGGGTAAGGTAAACTCCTGCTTCTCCAGGTCCTTGGTTCATATTGTGTTGAAATAATAAAAATGCCATCCATAAAATACATAAATTTAATAGAGCATTAATATATAATTACAAAAATGCGAACTGTAACAACACAATCGTGTAGCTGGTAAAATTACCCATTAGACTTAATTGTAACTCGGCGTCTACGTAGAACAGGCCACACGCACGTATCTTACTGAATGATGTTTGATGCAAGCGTTGTATGTTCTTGCATAGTTGTTTCTCATCATCTGTTAACAGTGACAATATGTTTAATAAAACATATGTCTAAAGTCCATTACACATAGAATAGAACATTATTTAAAAAATATACAGTGAGTCTAGTCACCGGTGTCCGACCCGTTAAGCCGAAGCAATATGATACATTTTATCGACAAATCCATCATAATAAGGCACTTTCTTTTTCTTGTTTGCAAAATCGCGGAGGTAATTTTGAACAATTATTGTAATAATGTTTGTACCTTTTTAAATGAAACGCCATTAAATTGTTATTTAATTTGTTACTTTCCTTCTACTTGTGGATCTTTAAAGTAAAGGGTCATGTTCAAATATTCACAACTCCTAATCTATTTCAATTAAAGCTTAGGTTTTTTAGACACCAGTTTTTAGAATAATATCTTAGTGCATCTAAAAAGTTTCAAAAAAGGTATGTTATATATTTTTTTAATTCTTAAAACAAACCTTTTAAGTTCAAGTATTTTTTTAAGGTTTTAATAGGAGTTTTTGAGAAACCTTTTAGTGTCAACTTATTCCCTACTTTTGTAGCAGTCGAATGAAACAATTTTCATACCTGCAGAACCTCTACATCGGTAGATATTGCAAAATAAATGAACCCACCCGTACTTAGTCAAAAATATATTTTTTGGCTGCCATATCAAAATAGTGGAGGTAAAATGCCTTACTATGGTGGATTTGTCGATAAAATTGATCATTTTGTTTTGCGTTAACGGGTCGGACACCGGTGACCAGACACACTGTATAATATTGTATACAAAGTTGATACGACAGAGGGGCTTTTCTTTAAACTGAGTATACTAGGTACCATTTTCAAGCTCTGTACCAAAAATCAATTAAATAGGAGCAGTAGTTTAGTCGCAAATGATTTTTTAAGTTTTTGCCCCGTTTGAACACGATGTATCTTTCCTAACAGCTGATTATGTCTATACGCATAGGTCATGCACCTTAAAACGATAAATCTGAGTATAACCTATGCGTTGTTGCCGTTGTGACGCAAGTCACAAGTACAACCAAATATTTTCGCTAAAAAGATGACAATGCAAACAAGGAAGCAATAAATACACACACACTTGCATTTTCATTACGAGAGGGACAATCATCTGTAAAACAGCACGCGTAAAAGAAATAGAAATAGGTCAGTGTGTTGCTATTGCATCCTAGCGATCGAGGGGCAGGGGTTGCGATCGGTAAGTGGGGCTGGGGCAGTGGGGCTTCTAAAAACTGTTTTTTTTCAGTGCGCCGACGCTATTCTTTCGGAACGTACGCGTTTTGTCGAACTCGCGCGCTGACAATTGGGATTTTGTTTTGTTATTGTGATAGGACACTAAATAAGTTTAAGACAGTATTTCTTTTTTTATTGTGACAGGACACGTAACTTGGGATTATTATTATTTAGTGTTAGTGTTTTTTTTTGTGATCGACTGCTTTTATTGTGATACGACACGTAATTAAACTTTGGGTTTGTGTGTGTGTGTGTGTGTAATTAAAGTGTTCAACAATGCCTCGTGTAACTTACACGGCGTTAGAATACACTGACATGATTTTTAATTAGAAAAATAAATAACATTATTCTCTGTCGGTATAATTTGTGCATTCATGTGAATGACACATCGAGAATTTTTTTTTTTTGTGATTGTTGTACTTCAAAACCATACCTAAAACAAAAACCCGCGAGCCGAGGAGCCGCCGCGAGCGGGGGCGCCGCCCGCGCCACCGCCCGCTTTGACGAGATAACACACGCCGACGCGCGCGACGTTGCCGCTGTTACCTAGGTATCTGTAGGTCAGTTAAATTTATTTTCAAAGGGTGATTGCGTTTTACTCTGATTTGTAAGCTATTTAGTTTGTTTGAAAAAAAAAAAAACTCATTTTAGGTGCTTTTTATTTTTATACCGTATCGAATTAATACTAAACACGTATAGTATACGTAGTGTTATTTAATGCCCCTCTGTCATATCAACTCTGTATAATAGAATATAATAATAATACCAGCCTGTTACTGTCCCACTGCAGGGCAAAGGCCTCTTCTCACACAGAGAAGGCACGAGCATTGATCACCACGCTTGCTCAAGACGAGTTGATGATTTCAGACTTAGATTAACTACAAGTCCAGGTTTCCTCACGATGTTTTCCTTTACCGATGTCAGTAATGTCCAAGATAAACTCAGAAAGTACATATGAATTGAAAAAGTCACATTGGTACTTGCCCGGATTTGAACCCACAACCTCGTGCATGAGAGGCGAGGCCTTAACCACTGGGCCATCATGACATACAGCAGCTCAACTTAGAGCTAGCATCAATCGAGACAGACACAAAGAAACCCTAGTGAATGTAAGTATGCGGAACTACTCTGTACAGAAAACAGAGCTCTTTCCTCATTCTAAGGATCTCTAAAAATAAGTGACAGTTCGGTGTTACCAACGAAAGAGGAAGATAATTCTATACAAAAAATATTTCTGCAATATTTTTATCTCTAAAAAACGCGATGTTAGAGACACGTATTAGGATATAATAGAATATATATAGAGTTTATTGTTGTTGAAGGTGGTTAATAAATAAAGTTGGTTAAAATAAATTAAAAAAGTATCTTTACAACATAATTATATCAGGGTGTACATTAATAAGAAAATAAATAAAAATAATATTTTAACATGGATAAACAGAAAATTTAACTATGTACAAGAACTCTTCTAGGAAATACAAGGAAAGAGAGAAATATAAGGAATAGACCCACATACAATATGTATTAAAAATAAAGTAGGTTTAAAGTTTAGGCGTCTTATTACAAAAAACTGCATAAGTAATGGTTTAAACCAAGACTAAAAGGTCTTGGATTGTTACGGTAACAAAGCTAGTACCAGCCTCAAAATGTGTCCCGATTACAAAACGAAGACCAATCGAGGATCAGTTAGTACCAAAGAAGGTTCATGGTTCAAATAATATCCACAGATAAGAAACATTATTGGCATTTCATTCGTTCACGCAGGCTTTATTTGAAGCAACGTTCTGTTTCTCTAAATGTTGATATTGTAATAACACTTGAAATGCTTAAATAATTATTTATCAATACCAAAATATGTCCTAAATGGTTCTTTGTTTAGGTTACAATATATTGAACAAGCAAAACTTGTACTTTTGATGCGCTTTTTATAATCAAGTTGTCATTATTTTTTAACACCTCTGTTGAGGTTTCTTTTGTGACCGAAATGTTATTTGGCAAGAAGCTGTCAAGTTGACTGAATAAACGTGAGTGACGTTTGTCTTGGGAAAAACGACTAGAAAGGACATATTTTATTAATAATAATTCCTGAATATTATCAATTCCACTAATCGAACCTGAAATATCCATTAAAAAAACATCCAGATATTCGGCGACGGACGCTGGGTGCTCGTGAGCTTGCTAGACAACCTCTAGCGTGAAGTGCAGCGACTTACATACGGCGGCGCGGCGGCGCGCGTAATTTTAAAAGCATGTTTATGTTACGTCCTTTACATATTAATAAATAAATGCACTTCTTATTTGTATTCATTGTTCATAATATACCTAACTGTAAAGCTCAATACACACATACAAGGCGGGTGCATATCGGGCGCGGGTCGGTACGGTACGGTACGGTGAGACCCCGTAGCACCTTTCCGTACCGAACGGGCGTTCAAACTACCGTTCTTGGATCGCGACGCTGCACGCTGTTACGAAACAGAGGTACGGTACAGACAAAAATACAAATTATATAGTTTGTATAACATTTAATGAAGAAAATCCATTTAGCTATTAATATAATATAACTGACCCTCATCAGCATTTATTTTCTTTACTCTTATATGAGTTCATTCTATTACTGTAGGAAAATTAGCAATACTGGGGCACTTCCTAATGCTTTCCTCCTATTTATTTAGAGTAATAGACATTTTTATAAATCTTCAGGACATCTGCTACTTTTTTACATGTTTTGTTGACAACTGGTTGAGACACACCATGTAAATCAGCTGTATAGTCTTGAATCTACGAATAAAACAATAATATTAGTATATTATTTGGATTTTGCCTAATATTAGGTTAGCATTGACCAAGGCTATGTACTTACATACTTAATGGCGAGCCCATTTGCGTAATGCGCAAACCACTTGCACTTCAGGATTCAATGGAAATCCTCACGTAAAACATCCACAATTTTTTGTCCAAAATGTTTTGTGAACCTATACGTAACATATTCTAAAATCTTCGTCACTCAATTCAAAAGGATTCACACGATGTCGGTGTTTGTAAGATCTCCGAGACGTTTCCAGCATATCCAAATCTTCCAAATCCATCAAGTCAATCATAATAATATAATTTTTTAACGATTTTTATATAAAATGACAAACAATAATAATCAACGCAAACGTCAAATAAATTAGTACCAAAGATAAACTAGGGGACTCGGCGGATTAACTTTAGTACCATAAATAGTTCTGAAACTAGTGATAAACTTCATTTTATAATAACGTTTTATTTAGTCATGGTACTAAAGCTAGTACTAATTCCAGTACCAAATTTAGACCTTGTTTTGGAATAAGACGGTAGGAGTCTATTCTTGGGAGTCTTCAAAACTACACATTTAACGTATTAATTATTGACCATATTTACGTAATGTCTTAATTAACGAGTTCATTTACGCGTAACGACGCGGGTGTACCACGAGGATAATGGTATAAAGAGTTTATGTTTTATAAAGTACCTGAACAATTTGTCTTCAAAATAAGTGCGCAAGTATCTTGGACATCTTGAATAGCCAAGTAAAATCTCTCGCATTGAAGGGTCAACATTGCTTGCCAAGACAAATCCTTTATCATCCAACAGTATAAAGACAGCGACGCCAAAGATGCTGAATTCTGTAACAAAATAAATGTTTGATCCCATGATTTTTACTCACTGTTAAATCCATTCTTCTTCGTCGTATCAATGATTTTATTACCATACTAGCTGCACCCCGCCATTACACCCACATAAATCTCGATCCCGTGGGAATATCGGGATAAAAAGTATTTTCGATCCTAACCTAGCTTATTGTCTATCCATGTGCTAAATTTCATCTAAATCTGTTCAGCCGTTTTAACGTGAAAGCGTAACAAAAAAACATACAAAAAAAACAAATATTTTCTCTTTATTATAATACGAGTATATATACTAGCCTTTGCCCGCGGCTTCGCCCGCGCGGAGGTATGAACCTATCCCACGGGATAAAAAGTATTCTATGTGTTAATCCAGATTGTAAACTATCTGTGTGCCAAATTTCATTCCATTCCGTTTAGCCGTTTTTGCATGATTGAGTAACAAACATACAAACTTTCACATTTATAATAAAAGCAGGAAGTAGGATTAGCTTAGATTAGATATTTTAAATAAGCTTCGGCTAGAATTCGGACAGCGATAGCGCTGGCCTCGCAAAGGTTTTCCATAAGTGCACAAAGAACACGACAGGAAGTGAGGCATCATTTATGATGTGACTGCATAATGGCATTGTGGCTCATCGGAACTGAACCCCCACCTGACTAAGTTGTAACTACAGCGGCTCTCTGGCTTTCGTGGATCCATTGAAAATATTGCAAGAAACTTACTAAGTCATCAACCAAAGCGCCTCTTTTCAATATTTCAATTGTCACTTGAATGTAAATCAGAGTGTGAATCAATGCTTCTGCGATGTAATATAATATCTGAAAAGAAAAAACTGTGTAAAAATATTACAAGTATTCTTTGCAGTTTTCATCGTTGCCTGATGTTTTGCTTTGGAGAAAGCTCTCTGGAATATTACTTCTTTTTTTGTGAAGTACCCACATTTTCTTAAATAAATGATGAACTACTTACGTATTGCTGAGAACAAACTTGCTGAATGTCATAACACTCTAATATATCAATGTAAGTGTGAAACATTTTTTTAATATAATTTTTCCGGTTGATGTTTTCTGTTTCTAGAGTATTTGTAGCTTGAATATTCCATAGAACAACTTTGTGTTCCAATAATTTAAAAATTCGAATGGCATAAATTACATTAAAATCGAAAAATATAAAGAACTGTGTAACTAATATATGAAAGATTGGTGTACTTATCGCTACGCAAAAAGAAGTGAAAACTGCTATATATCCACAAATGGACAATATTACAATAATCCAATTCCAAATGATGAAGCTTTTAGTACTGGTTTCATTATCGAGGAATCTGTGCACTTTTTGAAAAGTTAAAACAAACCTAATACATTTTTTGGTTTGAATGAATCCGACCACGAAATTCATAGCGAATCCAGCACTGTAGAAAACACAGTCAAAGTAGGAGATGAAATACGTGAAATTCGTAGATCCCATAAAATCTTTAAAAAAAAACAGCATATAGTTGCGATACAGAAATAAAAATGTAAAAAGTAGTGTGACAAGCAATGAAACAAAATTGGAGATGAAACTGTTTGGAATTATAAGATGATTTTTGATGCAATATTTTGGACAAAACATAATATACTGCATCAGGTTTAAAGGCAATAGCATTGACTGTACATCATCGTCCACTATATTGTTTAAAACAAAATTCACAGAATAACTTCGATCAATATTTAGTAATGTCTTCATTTTTAAACAGATCATTAACAGTTGTTACCTTACCAACAAGTGGTACAACAATAGATGGTATAGCCACACACATCTAACTTTTATGATATCAAATGAAGATGGTATCAATAGTGAACTACTTTAATGAAAGTGATATTAAACAATTTAGTCTGACAAGACACACATAGTTAAAGTATAAAAAGCAGTCCAAAAAAACCGAACACCGCGAGAAGGAACAGTCTTTTAATATGTCTATTAATCAATATAAATTACTTCTAAATTTAAAAAAAAGCTGTACCAAACATTCCGTTTCATATAAACCGAATTAAAACGCAACTTCGCAATCTATAAATTAAATTTTTGCTGACGATTAACACTTTGACAATAGCTTGTAATGACATAAACACATATGAACATGACATAAATAATTCACTAATATCTATTATAAATTGGTTAAATGGTAATAATTTAATACTTAATTAAAAAAAGACTAACTTAATGCACTTTGGACAATGTACACAAATAATCGAAAATCTTAATATTCAATTTAATAATATAAATGTCAATGAAGCAGACAACAAAATTTCTGGGATTAATAATAGATTCTAAATTGAATTGGAAGCCTCGATTATAGGGACATTTTATTTTATTTATTTTTGTTTCCCACATGTTTCTCAACTACTAAATTAAGTTTGTTCTTGGGGTAAATTCATCCCAACTACGGAACACTTCATTTTTTATTTTTTTTTGCCCCACACTAAGAATTTCTTCTTGTATCGTGGGTGCGTTTACAAACATAGAAACTCACATACACTAACACCCAGACCCGAAACAACTACTTGCAGATCATACAAATATTTGTTCCGTGCGGGGATCAAACTCGCGACACATTGCGCAGCAGTCGATCGCTCAGCCACTGCGCCAACCGTGTCGTCATTGTGCGTGGTCCGACACGCACTTGGCCAGTTTTTATCCATTTCATCCCTTGTTCACGATGATGTTAATTCAGATGAAAATAAGTAAACGAAACATTGTTGTCCTTTTGAACGATCCAAATGGATAACAAAAAGGTCTATTTTCTATGGTCCCACTATTTATTTATTTTGAACTGGATATGCGAAAATAAATAAAGAGTCCTTCCCCATTAGTGGAGTTTAATGTTTTTTAGCTTCAAACACAAGCACCACAGACTGTCAACAAATAGCGATGATCGCGTATATAAAGGTCATTGACTCCTGGCCTAGACCCACGCCGTCGTCAATCATAATTATTTTGCTAAGCGTAATTTAGAATCTAAAGTATTCATAATATTTTTTTGTATGGTATTTTAAAGTAAAAGTACACATTTAAATGATTTTCTTTTTCGTGTGGTTAGTGACTAACCTGGTTTCACAACTTTTATGTCGCACCTGGACCTCTGGCTTGGCTTTACATGTCGTCGAGAAATATCTCTCAGGCATGCGGCGTTGAGAGTGCGATTGTCGCAACCCAGCGCTGGACACGCCACAATTGCGGCGGTAAGGCCCCTCTTTGAGGAGTGGCTAGAGAGGCGCCACGGCGTCCTCACCTTCCGCCTGACGCAGGTCCTCACCGGACACGGTTGTTTCGGGAGGTTCCTGTTCAGGATAAAGCGGGAGGAAACGCCCGGGTGTTACCATTGTGTGGATCGCCCGGAGGACATGGTGGAGCATACGGTGGAGGTCTGCCCGGCTTGGGCGGGGCACCGCCGTGTCCTCACGGAGGCGATCGGCAGCGGCGATCTCTCGCGTCCGGCCCTGGTTCAGGCCATGGTCCGGAGCGAGAGTGCATGGGAAGCCGTCACTTCCTTCTGCGAAGCAGTAATGCTCGCGAAGGAGGAGGCGGAGCGGGCGAGGGAAATGCAAGATGCGCGCCCTCGCGCCCCTAGTCGCCGCAGGAGACGCCCCGGGCGTCGGGAGTCGCGAGCCGACTTCCGGCCACCGTAGGCGCGGGCTTGCGGACGGTGGGCAATGGGTAGCTCGCCGTCCGATTAGGACCAGGCCCGGGTCGACGGCGCGTTGTGTTCCACGCGCGCCTCAAAGAGATGTCAGCACCAACTGACGGGGTCCGTAAGGGCCAATGCCTGGTAGGGTTGCGAGTTTGTCCGAAAGGGATATCGCGGCCCCGGCACACAGCTCTCGCTCCGCCCAGAGCGGGAGGAGTCATTTGATGATTTCCCAACCAAAAAAAAAAAAAAGGCATGCGGCGTTTCCTCAGGATGTTTTCCTTCAGCGTTTTTTAAGAGAGTGAAATGATATAAAGTCAAGGCATATTTTAACCTCAATTAAATACCTAATTTAAATAACATATTTTATGGGATAAGTATGAATAATATACCGATCAAAATAGCTTCGGAAATAACAATGAATTTTTAAATCAAATTCTGAAATATAAATATGGTTGCTGGGGGTCATACTTAGAAGATAGACATATACTATCACGGACTTTATTGTTGAACTTTTTAAGATGTACAATCCTGTAGAACATTAATTTTATGTATCTCTTACGGTTTACGTGGCAGACGCCAATAAAGCTCCCAGTCGGCATGATTTTTCAACATTTTCAAACAATCATCGTCACATTTCAGCTAATTTACACAAAACTATAATGAATTACACATTAAACCTTTCTCATGAATCACTTCGTCTATTGGGGAAAACCGTATGAAAATCCGTTCAGCAGTTTTTGAATTTATAGCGTTCTGACAGACAGACAGACGCGGCGGGGGGACTTTGTTTTATAATATGTAATGATAGTGAAGTAGTGATGTAGTGATAGTGACATTGATGTAGAGATAGCGATAGTGATGTGTGTTAAAAAATAAGTTTTGTGTATCTTACTACATAAACTATTTATCATTTACTTCCTCATTTTATTTTATTTTTGTTTGAAAAACTTTAATATTGGTAATGCAAAGCCATTAAGGAATATTATCTGCGTCTTTAATATTGATCCAACCATCCATAGAAATAAAATTAGTGAGCAGTTTTGATCCTTCATTTAACTGCGACAGTTGAAGTTTATAGTAAAACCAAGTCACAAAAAAAATATGTTCCCAGACATGTCATTTCAAAACTTTCTCAATAATTGACTGGAAAAAGATATAAAAAGAATAGTGTATTCCTTTAACGTTCCATTAAATCTGTTGTTGACTTCAAAATATTATGTTCGAAAAAATCACATATATCCAAGTGGAAAAAAATACCAACTGTTTGCATTTGTTTGCATGTTATTTATGAATGCTTTGTGTTACTATTTGATGTTCTCTGAAGATTTTACTGTTGTTAACAAGAAACGTTTAGTACTGGGCTTTGTGTCAGTCGCCACTACTATGTACTTCTTCATTTTTGCAATCGGGTTCACGACTATGTTTATTCTGGGCTTTGTGCATAAAAACAACAACGTCTTACTTATTCTTAAGACCCAAACTATACATAGGAGCATCGGTTATAGTAAGATCTCAAATTATGTTACTTGGAATTGGATCTCTTTAATTTCTATTATCTCCTTCGACGTTTTAGTACTTCTCATGTTCTTTTCATCATGGGGCTACCCTAAAGATATCAATTTTATTTTTGATTTTACTACTGACATCATGCTAATCGTATGGGATGTTGATATACTGATTACTACCCGAATTATAATCATGCTTAGGAAATATCTTGATGAGTGGATAAAAGCTGTACTAAACATGAACGATGAACTCGAAAATGATGAGAATTAACTCAAAATGCTTGGGATATACCAAAATATTTTAAAAGCTTACGATCTGTTTAAGACCATTTTCCAA
Organism: Agrochola macilenta; assembly: GCA_916701695.1. Classification (NCBI taxonomy): domain Eukaryota; kingdom Metazoa; phylum Arthropoda; class Insecta; order Lepidoptera; family Noctuidae; genus Agrochola; species Agrochola macilenta. The sequence continues at coordinate 2,501,148 of OU753572.1, read as the reverse complement.
GTTTTGGTGGGTTGGTTTCGTAAATCTAATATTAATGATTTGTTAGATCTAAAAGAGACAAAAATGGTTTATTTTGTACTATTTAAAACGAGATAATATTGTTAAATTAAAAAAAAAACGCCTTAATTACACCATCTTCTACTTCTTTGTTTTGTTTTTCATAGGCATTGTATCACACAGTTGGCACATTTCATCGCACTATATGTTATGTCTACATGATGACACAGGTTTATAATGCGCCGAATTTCAGTGTACAAGTTGAAAACAAAGTAGGTGTAACACGTTTTTCTATAGATCAGTTTCCGTAAATAACTCATTATGTAATACACACATCAACACGGTCTAGGGATATTTCATACTCAATTAAATAACTCGAAAAGTACTAGCCGCATTGGAATCTTTTATACACCGATTTGTTTGTAATTTATCTCAGACTAATTCCAAATTCAAATTTTTGAAAATTCTTTTGTTTCGGTGCCATAAAAATGTCTTGATGTGTAGGAGAGGGTATTTTCATTTGTGCGAAATTTAGAAAACAATACGAATTACATTTAGTTACAGTTTTTTTTCATTTTTAAACGAAAGATAAAGTTAAAATTGAGGTATTGTAGCCATACAACGCCAACATTTGACGAGGGCGGAGATGTTACGAGCTGTGGGAATGCTGGAAGCTGGGTCTGTTCAGCGTAATGTTGCTGAGGCCATAGGGACCCACCACAATGTAATTTCAAGATTGTGGACACGCTATCGTGCCACAGGTGAAGTAGCGGAGAGGCACCGGGGCCCAAGTCGCATCACTACCCCCAGACAAGACCGATTTTTGCAAATTACTGCGCGAGCTCAACCAAATGCAACGGCGACTCAATTGGTCCAAAGGCTGCGAGTGGAACACCAAGTGCTTGTGAGTGACCAAACTGTAAGAAGGCGACTGCATGAAAGCAATCTACGCTCTCGTAGACCACTCCGGGTCCCACCTTTGCGGAGAGGCAATCGTGGACGACGATTAGAATGGGTTCGGAACCACGTGGACTGGGGCCGTGAGCAATGGTCCAATGTGCTGTTCACGGATTAATCCAGGTTCGGCTTCCATCCAGATTCACGAAGGACGTGTGTTTGGCGAGTTCCTGGACGATGGAGCCGTCTTCAGAACCCTCAGGAAGTTCACCCATACCAAGGAGGAACAATTATGGTTTGGGCAGGAATTCGTCTTGGAGGACGGACGGATCTCGTTTGGGTGCGGGGCAATATGACGGCAGAACGATACCTCCAACAGGTGCTGGGGCCCGTAATCTTGCCCCACAGAACACAAATGGGGCAAGATTTCCTGCTCATGCACGACAATGCCCGGGCACACACGGTGAGAATGGTAGCAGCTTGGTTACATACACACAATGTTAGGGCCTTAGACTGGCCTGCTCAATCGCCAGATCTAAATCCCATTGAGCATGCGTGGGATATGCTGCAAAGAAGAGCTCTGAAGGAAGTTCCTGAAAATCTGGCTACAGAAGATCAACTTTTTGCGCACCTCAGAAGGACATGGGACAATATTCCGCAGCAAGACATTGACAACCTTGTTCTGAGCATGCCGAATCGTTGCCGATGTGTTATGAACATCATGGGCGCTTTCTCAGACTACTAACTTCAAGTTTATAAACACAAATTAAATGATTTTTCTATTTTTTTCAGTTTTTACTCATAAATTAAAAGTTAATTCATATACGGTTTCCGTCTATGCTTCATTTTTTTTCCATAAAATCCTGAAATTTTAATCCAAGTACCTTAACCATTATTAAAAAATGGTAGAATATTAAATAACGTATCTTTTAAATATATACATGTCATATAAATAATTAACACATTGATAGTAATTCGCTTTTTTTAAAATATCCCTAGACCGTGTTGATGTGTGTAGTATAAATAATAATATTGATTCTAATTTTCCAGGCTCTGTTTTCGAAAACGGTAACAGCTTTATGGGCGATAAAAAACATAGGACTAATTATTATACATAGTATATATTGTGAGAAGTTCTGTATAACTGTTGAGAAAGCTGTGACGGTGTGTATACAGCTTATGAAGAACAGAAACTGTCCAAGTAAGAAGTCTTGAATAATATGTCTCTATCTTGCATTTGTAGTTTGACAGTAGCAGAAAGAATATTCAGCCAAAGCATGAGCAGCAAAGTAACGTTATTTTTGTGAGTTTTGCATAACGGTAGGTATACCTGTTTTACCTTTGAAACCTTATTTTGCCATATTTCTTTCCAGAAAGTCAAAAACATTTTTGCAAGAACGTGATACACGCAAATCGATTGTTCAATAAGATGACCGCGTGTGGCTTGTTCTATATAGACGTCACGTTACCAATAGAATTGATGGGGCTTATTAGCAATTATATTATTGTTTTCCTACAATTTGATATTTTGTAAAATAGGTACCATATTATGATGAATAAAAAGTTGTGTGAAAATCGGTTGTCACGGTATGGGCATGTGATGAAACATCGTAAGAAAAGTTTTGAGTATGAATGTGGATGATTCTATGTATTGAGTAAGAGTGGGGGAAGACCAAAAAAACAATGGATGGACTGTGTTAAAGTTAATAAGACTAGAAAGGGGGTTACTAAGGAGATGACGACTAATAGAGTAGTATGGAAGAAGACCCCAAATAAATTGAGATAAGGGCAAGATAATCATGATGACGACTTAAGTAAGTACCGTTTAGCAAATAACCAGGCGACTTACCTCCTATCCTCCCCTCTTACCCCAAAACATGCAGTCACAGTCACAGTAGACCTCTGCGCTGCGGTTTATGACGACGTGGATGTGGTGAAGTTTCGAGCCAACAAAATTTGCAACGTTGTCATGCCATCGACATGCAAAAGGATTACTTTGTCATTTCAGACACAAAGCATCGGCATCAACGGTGTAGTAAAAGACACAAGACATATCAATGTCTTATATAACTTCTACTACACCGTCATCTAATACAGACTCTTTAAACCGGAGCACAGCAACTCTGCATGGTGTCAGAAAATGCCAATTTTTTTCTACACGTGCCAATTTTTTTCTGATAACTAGTTATTTATACTTTTTTTTTATTCATAGTAATTTTCAATAAAATGATTTTTTGTTTAAATACTAGATTTATTTGCCCAAACATTAACAACTTAATACAATTGTAGCTTTAAAGTACCTAACTACTCAAATTACGACCATTACACAAATACAAAATAAAATTATTTCTAGATAACAATTACAAAACAACTATTGTTTTATGATTATTTCACTGCATATAGACAGACGTTTGCTAAATAACTTTTCCATATGTAAATAAAAAAACAATACATTAAAAATATATAAAATCAACATTGCTGATTATAACAAGCATTCAGTTTTTGAGTATAAAATGCGTAAAGAACAATCTATCTGAAAACCATGTCATCTCAAACAAACTCAATAGAATAGTAAACTTAGTTGTTTACATAAAAAAACTACTTTAATGATCCTGAATTACAAATAAGCAAACTGTAACAACACAATAGTATAGTTAGTAAGAAGACTCATCAGACTTAATTGTAGCGCAACGTCGACGTAGAACAGGCCACACGCGCGTACCTTGCTGAATGATGCTCGATGCAAGCGCAGAACATTCTTACATAGTTTTTTCTGGTCAGCTGCCCAACATTTTAAAATTAAATATATTAAGCAGAATCATGGTCTAGCTAGAATATGATGTTTAGGTTATTCGAAAAAAAAAAAACCGCCACGTGCATGTCAGACCACGCACAATGAAGGGATGTTCTTGGGATTTATCCCAAGAACAAACTTAACATTGCAGTTTGAAAAACATGTTCTCCCATACGGAATGTATGGGAGAACATGTTTTTCAAAATCCAAATTTAAGTTGGTCGATTATTACTCGTTAACCTGTACAGCCTACTTAGCTGTGATAGTTTTCCTTTTAATTTCGTTATATATACTACTGCTCTGTTGGGCTTTCTTCTGCATTGTTAAAGTCGAGAGCGGCTACTTCATATATAAAATATACTGTGACGGCGGAAACAAAACCACACGCGCTCACTAGTGACATCATTAAGAATTGTCAAAATATTTCTAAATCAAGTGGCGACAAACTCATAATTTGTGTGGGGGAAAATGACTATGATACAAAAATCTTATCTGCACAATTACGCCAAATTCTCGACTTATTCAGTAATAATTTTGTAATTTTATTGAGCCCACTTAAGAATATGTATATAAATATAAATGATTTGAAACAAACTATTCGTAATATTTGCAGTGAATACAAATGTTGTAAATATATTGATTCTGAATACAAATTATATAATGCATGTAAGTCTATAAACTATGCTATTGACTGTTACGATTACGAAAATAAGTATTTAAATGTTAAAGAATTGAAGAAAATAATACTGCGTAATCAAACTAACTGTAAAAAACCTGATAGCAAACATGTAATAGCTTCGAAAGGTACAATCCCTTATTATTTTGCACGTCATCAAACGAAAAGCTCTACTACAAATGGTCCTGATATTGAAAACTCTACTCATACAAAAAAAGGTACTATTCCATACTATTTTAAGGTCATAGATCATACACAGCTTTTTCGTGAATAACAACTTCGTAACAAATGAACCTAAAACTTTTAAAATATTGCACCAAAACATCGCTAGTATCCTTTCAAAAAAGGAAATTTTTGAACTAACATTGCTAGAGTTACGAGACACAAATAAAGAACCAGACATATTATGTTTGTCTGAAACCTTTATGCGTGCCGGAAATGAGAAATATTTAAAATTAAATAACTACACCGTAGCAGCTGCATTTGGTAGAGAGACACAGAGAGGGGGGACCTGTATACTCACTAAACAGGGTATTGTTTATAACGAGCTCTCCCACATTAAAAAGTACTCAACCCAAAAATTATTTGAAGCCTGTGGCGTTGAAATTCCATTGCACAAATTACTAATCATGTGTCTTTATAGAACGCCTAAGTCTGATCCTAACATATTTTTGGATAAACTTGATCAATTTATGTGCGAAACGGTAAAAAAATACGGATCAAGTACAAAAATAGTTATTGCTGGTGATTTCAATATAAATACTTTTAAACAAGGGAAAGTCACCAACTACTTAAAGGACCTATGCAATAACTATAACTTGCAGATTCACGTTCAAGTTGCCACACGTAAAGACTCGTGTATAGACCACATACTAAGTAACATAAAAATATCTTCTACTGAGGTGTTACCCCTATATTTATCAGACCACGAAACAGCGCAACTCTTAGATTTTCCAGTAAAAGAGCAAAGTTTAAAGTTCAAATCATATTTTATGTACAAAAAAGACTATTGTAGTGAAAATATTAGTAAATTCAAAAAATGCCTTGCAAGTTTAACGTGGTCAGAGGTACATATTGAACCTGATATAAATAATGCATTCAATAAATTTCACGAGTTTTTATGTATACTGTATAATTTATGCTTCCCAAAGATTAAGATTAAAATAAACAATTCTAATGCAAGTAAACAAAAATGGATAAGCAAGGGTCTCAGAAAAAGTTGCAAAACTAAACGATGCTTACGGTATCTCTATTATAAAAATAAAACCCTAACGTACATACTTAGATATAAAAAATATTCATCAATACTGAAAAAATGTATCTTTAAATCCAAAAATAATTCAAACATTAAATATATAAATAACAGTCAAAACAAATGCAGAGCAACGTGGTCAGTCATTAACCGTGAAATTGGAAATACAAAATGTGACAATGATATTTCTCAACTAGAATTAGATAGGAGAATACTGACTAATCCCTCTGACATAGCTAATGCTTTTAATGATTATTTTATTGATTCGACTAGAACTGTGACATTTAATAATTTACATGATAATGACGTGCCTAATAAAACCATGACTATACCTAACTCCATGTTTCTCAGTCCTATGACTGAAGACGAGACTAAAAAGGAAATAATAGCTTTAAATAACACTAACTCAGAGGGTTACGATGGAATAAGTACAAAAGTAATTAAAACTTGCAGTACAGAATTAATTCCTATTTTGACTTATTTGATTAATCTCTCATTTTCTTCTGGAACTTTTCCTGATACGCTAAAATTATCAGTCGTTAAACCTCTGTACAAAAAAAACGATAAAAATGATGTAAAAAACTATCGTCCGATAACCCTTATACCCATAGTGTCTAAATTATTTGAAAAATGTATGCAAAAGAGACTTTCCGACTACTGTAGCAAATACAATATCATAACAAAAGAACAGTATGGATTTCAAAAGCAAAAGTCAACAACATTAGCTATTGCTAATCTTTTGGGGCATATTCATAATGCCCTAAATAAAAATTATTTAACGACAGGACTATTCTTCGACCTGTCACAAGCCTTCGACTTTGTGGCACATGACATCTTGTTGAAAAAATTACAAAAAAAGTGGAATAAGAGGTTTAGTACTGCAGTGGGTTGCGTCTTATCTAAGCAACCGAAAGCAATATGTTGTTATTAATAAAGTTAATGAAAATTTACTAACCTCGTATTCATCTGACTATAGAGTTAATAATTGCGGCGTCCCCCAAGGGAGTGTATTGGGACCCTTATTGTTTCTATTATACATAAACGACTTACCGCTAGTGACGAACCATAAATGTGTATTATTTGCAGACGACATTTCAATGATTGTGACATCTGACAAAAAGTGTAGAACTAAATCTGATCATGAGATCGACATTAATAATACTATTGATGACATTATTAAATGGTTACAGGCAAATAAATTGAAAATTAATTTAGATAAATCTAATTATATACAGTTCAATAAATCAAAACATAGTAAATACAATTTCAAACTTTATATTGACAGGTTAAAAGAAGTTCCACAAACTAAATTCTTAGGAGTACTCATAGATCAAGATCTGAATTGGAAAGTACATCTGGACAGTTTGTGCAGTAGGATTAATAAGTTTGTTTATGCTCTCAGACAAATAAAGAATATAACCAACAAAAATATCGCTATTACAGCATATCACGCCTATATAGAATCCATCTTAAGATACGGGCTTATCATTTGGGGTAACAGCACAGATAGACACAGAGCATTTATTGCGCAAAAGAAATGCATCAGAGCCATTTGTGGTATCCGTCCTGACGAGTCATGTAAACCGTTCTTTAAAAAGCTAGGTATATTACCACTTCCGTCACTGTACATTTTTGAAATTTGTAGTTATGTTTATAATAATAAGGGATTGTTCAAAAAAGCTTATCAACTGAACTCTCGAAATAGAGATCCATGCAGACTTGCATTGCAGGATACTCCTAAATCAGCCAAGTATGCGAAAAGTTTCCTAGTCATGTGTATACGCATTTATAACACAATTCCTAAAGAAATAAAATTGTTATTTAATATTAACTCATTTAAAATCAGATTACTGAAATGGTTGAAAGAACACATGTTTTATGACATTAAAGATTTTCTCAACAATAAATTATAAATTTCTGGACTTCTGTAATTGCAGATAATGCTGAGAGAAAACTATTATTATTGTATTGACATTGAACTTTTAAATTTACTTATAATTATTATTTTGCATGCAATTGATACATATCCTGTATAGCTGAACATGCGGACTTTAGATTAATATCTGACTGTAACAACTTTATACCATGTTTAAGGCAAATAAAGACTTATCTTATCTATCTTATCTTATCTGATTTTTTATCACAAATCCAAGTACAACCTTTATGCTGGCAGGGGGACTCGACTCTAACCAAAATTTGCAGTTATAAGCTTAATATTTCGCAAATGGATCACTGAATTCAAAAATGGTTTTCGCAAACTGGCAATAGTTTTTAACGACCTTTCTAGCGATATTCCACACATTGGGATAGATGAGAAAAAAAAAACAAAGGGGAGGACCCTTAAAAATTTTTTTTTTTTTTCTTGATTTTATTTTACCACTTTGTCGGCGTGATTAATATGTATACCCATACCAAATTACAGCTTTCTAGTACTAACCGTCTCTGAGCTAAGCCGCGGACAGACAGACAGACAGACGGACATGGCGAAACTATAAGGGTTCCTTGTTTACTACGGAACCCTAAAAACAGCATTTGTAACTTGAAGAACTGAGAAGTCAGTCGCAAATAAGCGAAAAAATAAAAAAATAAAACGATTGGAGAGGAAATTACTTTTTCTTTTTGAGGGTGGGAAATTATCAAATGACTTCTCCCGCTCTGGGCGGAGCGGGAGGGCGTGTCAGGCTCTTACTGACTAAAACCCACCCGTGTTCCTTCAGTTGCCTGTACGTTGCCAGGGGCCACGGTATTCCTTTCGGACTTTCCCGCGACCCCGGCAGGCATCGGTCCTAGCGGACCCCTTCCGTTGTGCTGACATCTCTTTGAGGCGCGCGTGGAACACAACGCGCCGTCGACCTGGGCCTGATACCAATCGGACGGCGAGGTACCCATTGCTCACCGTCCGCAAGCCCGCGCCTACGGGGGCCGGAACACGGCTCGCGACTCCCGACGCCCGGGGCGTCTCCTGCGGCGGCTAGGGGCGTGAGGGCGCGACATTTGTCTCTCCCTCACGCGCTCCGTCTCTTCCTTCGCGAGCATAACTGCTTCGCAGAAGGAGGTGACGGCTTCTCACGCCCTCTCGCTCTGTACCATGGCCTGGACCAGGGCCGGATGCGAGAGATCACTGCCGCCGATCGCCTCCGTGAGGACACGACGGTGCCCCGCCCAAGCCGGGCAGACCTCCACCGTGTCCTCCGGGCGATCCACACAGTAGTGACACCCGGGCGTTTCCTCCCGCCTTATGCGGAACAGGAACCTCCCAAAACAACCGTGTCCGGTGAGGACCTGCGTCAGGCGGAAGGTGAGGACGCCTCTCAAGCCACTCCTCAAAGAGGGGACTTATCGCCGCAATTGTGGCGTGCCCAGCATGGGGTTGCGACAATCGCACTCTCCATGACGCCATGAGATCCCGCCGGAGCTCTGTCCGCTGTGCCGTAATTTCTCGCAGCGGAGTTACGCCCCGGCGTTTCGCCTCCTAGGAAATTACCTGAAGAATTTTTCATCAAAATAAGTGTACATGAATCTTGCACACTGTAGATAGCTAAGTAGAGCTTCTCACATTGCTTGCTCAATATTGTTTGAAAAGTTAAATCCTTAACCATCCAAAAAATTACAGACACCGCCCCGAAAGTCGGTAAATTCTGTAACAAAAGAGTGTTTGTAAACAGAAATGCAAAAATTTGGAAATATCATCATTCAGCCGGAAAAAGTCAACTGCCGGTCATCCCGTGCGGGTTTCTCAGCATCCGCTCTCACGCCTTCGTCTCCATTTTCAGTGGTCTCCGTAAACGGGCGCCGACAGTTGGGACTGGTCACCTCTTACCTTTTTCAATTTAGTGTTTTTTTTTACTCTGTACTTCCGACTAGTTACACTGCTTTCACATTATACAGGGTGTCAGGGACATCGACGCGATGCCGGTTACCATGGATTCAGTACATGATTCTGAAACTGCCTACGTTGAAATTTTTCGTCGGTTATTTAAAAAAAAAAACTGCTGCTCCATACATTTTGACCGCGTAGGTATTGCACTTTTCTATGAAACAGCAGATTTTTTTTTTATAACCGACGAAAATGTCAACGCTTTCAGAATCATGTACTGAATCCATAGCAGCCGGCTTAGTAGTAGCCACCCTGTATACCTTTAGATTCACAAAATCTGTAATACATTTAAAACAGTTTCCATGGAATTTCTTGCCCGTTCTTCTCCATAGGAAGCTACCGCTTTGGAACGACCAACTAGCTTCAACTTTCTGACTGACAAATTTTTTGATAATTCAAAAGTCTATATTGTTGTTTTGGTAACCAACATTAACCTTGTCTTATTGAATAGGCCGTATTCGTATTCTAATGATACTTACTTCGTTATTAAATTCCCCGCCTAGTTTAAATGCTTCAATTATTACTTGAATGTACATCAGAGTGTGAATAAATATTTCTAAAATGTAATAAAGTATCTGAAATATAACAATGTTCAATAAGACGAAAAGAAAACTGTATTTAAAGAAAACTGTCTTAAATAAATTAATTGATGGATTTTAAAACACTTACGAAATGCTGAAAACAATCTTTATGGATGTTATAACACTCTAATATATCTACATAAGCCTGAAACATTTCCTGACAACCTATAACTCCGTACGTGTTTTCTATTTCGTGAAAATGTAAAACTTGAATCCTCCAAAGATTAACTTTATTTTCCAACAATTGGATTACTCGGATAGTGTAAAGAACATTAAAATCAAAATTAATCACAAGGTAGCCATAATAAATTGACATGTAAGGTAAATCCGTCAGTATGCAATAACAAGTGTATAAAAAGACATGACCAAACACAGTCACAATTACAGTAATCCAATTCCAAATGATGAAGTTGTTTAAACTGGATTCATTTTTGAGATATCTGTGCACTTTTTGAAAAGTTAGGACAAACTTAACTGATTCTTTGGTGCGAATTATCCCGATCACGAAATTAATAGCAAATCCCAAACCATAGTACACAGCATCATAAGAAGTGGTGACAAACGAGAAAAATGTATATCTGATCAAATCTTTCTGAAGCGACGTCACAAATGTGCGGTAGACGAATGAAAAAATGAATACTAGTGTTGCAATCATCGAAACTAAATTGGAGATAAAACCGTTCGGAGTTATAACATCATTTTTTATGCGATATTTAGGGCAGAAAATCAAATATTGCATCAGATTTAAAGGCAAAAGCATCGATTGTACATCTTTGTCCACTGTTTTGTTAAACATATTTGTCATGGGGTATTTTTGTCCGATAATTCGAATCGTTTTCATTATTTATGCGTTATTGAGTTAGTTTAAGTTACCTCCTTAGTTCACAAGTGATACATACATTGACGGACAATGCCTGCGCACGTAAAATTCATTAAGATAATGTGGAAAGTAGAATCAATCAATATTAGTAGTATTAGAAGTAATTGAATACAACTGTTTTACTAATTTATATACAGAATGGCCGGAACAATGAACACTAAAAATAAGTTTGGTCCCTCGTATCGTGTGTTATCCGAATCACCTCATGTATGTTCCGCGACTTTTCATAGTTTTCCAGTATTTTTTTTCTGAATTTTAACCAGACCAACTTAAAAACTAAAAAGGAGAAGACTTCGACGAGATCGTTGTTTTGCAACTGAATTTTCATGAGTAGTAATTGTATGCATAAAATAATCAGCTTCGTAACTGTGATAAAAGTTATGAAAATGTTGATCTAAAGTGAAAAATTTACGTTCGGTAAATTATGAATTAAATTTTTAACTTTAAATTAAAAATTTAAACAGGTGATTTCATGCCTCAAGAATGCGCTAGACTCTCAGCTTCCATAATCATTAAAAAAAGAAAGACTTAATGTGGCTATTTTGACTAAAATCGGCCTTCAAAGGCAGCGAGGCGGAAAATTCATAAAAATAGACAATAGATTACAAAAATGGGCTCGGCTTAGGGCGTCGCTGGAGGGAGGACAGCAAGATGTGACAGGCTGGATCAAACATAAATTTTATTATTAGGCGGGGAATTTAAAACTACGGGCTCAGCTTCGACGCGGGCTGGCGCATCGACGGGCAAGGGTCGGGGGGAGTATCATTTACTCGGGAGGGTTGCGATCGCGGACCTCGGCGACGAGGTCGGAACGTGTGTCGGTGAGTATGTTTCTTTACTGTACTAGTGGCCCTATTGCTCTCCTGGAGGTGGGTTATGGGGTCATCTGGGTCGGTGAGAACATGCCTTGGACGGCGGCCTTTACTTATTCTAGAGGGGACATAACTGGCGGCCTTCACAACCAGAGGGTTGCTATGTTTGGCGGCTGTATCAAAATAACGCTTTGCATTGTGTTTTAGAAATTGGGCTATTGTGCGGATTTTAAGGTCGAGATGGAGTATCTCGTTCCTAACATACCAGGGGGAAGCCGTCGGCATTCGAAGGAAACGGTTTTGGAGGGCCTGCATCTTATGAAGATGATAGGGTTTGGCTTGTGCCCAGGCGGCACATGCATAGGTCATAATGGGTCTAATGCACGCCGTGTAGGTACGCAATTTGCACTTGAGTGACAATTTGCTTCGTGGATTCAGAACGGAGTGGAGCCTACTGAGAGTGAAAGCGGCTCGCGAGCCTGCTTTATGTGCTCAGAGAATGAGAGTCGAGGACCACACCTAGATATTTGGCTCGCTTCTCCCAAGAGATCGGCTTGTCAAACACGGTGATTGGTCGGCGGAGCGTGTTATTTAGTTTGAGTCTCGGTTTCTTGAAGAGAACCGCTTGACTTTTGTCGGAATTGACCTCAATTCTCCACTTTCTGAACCACGTACCGAGCTTGTCGAATGCGGTTTGCAGAGTGAGAGCTATCGCGTCGGGGCCTTTGGCTGAATAATAAATGGCCGTGTCGTCTGCGAACTGAGCCAATTGGGCCTTTTTACTTTTAAGGATATCGCTGGTGAACAGCGTTAAAATGAGAGGAGATAGCACGGAGCCCTGTGGAACTCCCGCGCGTATGGGTCGGGGGGAGGAGAGCGCTCCTTCGATACGATATCGGAAGATGCGGTTCGACAAAAAGCCTTGTAAGATGAGCATGAGACGATCTGGCACACCGAGTTTGTAGAGCTTATATAATAAACCGTTGTGCCAGACTTTGTCGAAAGCTTTCACTATGTCGAAGAAGATAGCACCCGTCATCAAGCCACGCTGGAAACCAGCGCTTATATCCTCGATGATGCGGTGGACCTGATGCACGCTAGAGTGCTGAGTTCGATAGCCGAACTGCTCATTGGGAATGAGGCCCTTGGTCTCGGCGTATTCTCTGAGACGCTTATAAATAAGCCTCTCATAGATTTTGTCGAGAAACTTGAGCAGACTAATGGGGCGGTAACTGGAAGGCTCAGACTTGGGTGTCTGAGAATGGGGGTGTCCTGAGAATGTTATGTAAAGCAGAAAAGAAGTAACTACTGAGATAACAACTAATAGAGAACTGTAGAAGACGAAATGTTGCGCTGCCCTCAAATTAATAGGGATAACGGCAACAGAATGATGAATAAACCACATTACGTACCCGTTCTTTTGATATTGTTGGTTTTTGATAATACTGGATCAATATTTCAACATAAAGCCGCGTCCCCACTAGGGCCACGCGGCCCTAGTGGGGACGCGGCTTTAACTAACTAATATAATAAATTTTTCAGTGTATAATGTAAAACCTGGAAACATAATTACTGTGAAACAATCAACCTTCTTACGCTTCACTAGATATGAGTACTTTCGGAAACGAAACTAACCAATAGATGAAACATCTTTTTACTTTTAACTTTTTTTTTTTTTTACTTTTTAATATTTGAAGGTAAACTTCAATCATTCTTTTGGGACACGTTTGGTCATTTATAATGTTTAAAAAAATGTTTGGCTAACTGTACCGTGTGACATATCAAATGAAAATATAATTATTTTAATATAAATACTTTTAAAGATAATTAAGAAAGTTGATGAAAATTGACCATTCCCCACCCTTATCTCCGTTCTGAGCCTAAAATTCTGAAAAAAATACAGAAGATGGCTCTTTACTCATAGATTACAGGAAAACCTCTAAGAAGTCTATGTTCTTAAAATAACATGGTAAATCTCACAATATTGTGCGTATAAACTTACATTTGCAGTTGGAATGTATGGGAGAACATGTTTTTCAACTACAATGTTAAGTTTGTTCTTGTAATAAATTCATCCTAACTACGGAACCCGTCATTGTGCATGGTCCGACACGCACTTAGTAAATTTTCTAAAGTAATTTACCTATCGCATATAACAACAATGGCGGTCACTTATAATAATTACACTCTGCCTCAAAACCGCGGCCTTCCAGTCTCCAGATCAAGACCGTTGAGCAACTAGCAATGCTAGTTTCATCAAATTCAAATTCAAAAGTCATTTATTCAAACTAGGCTGAGAACGGGCACTTTTCGAACGTCAAAATTACATAACACAGTCCCCCAAAACGCCCACCCTTCACCACTTCCTAGTGCATTAGCTGGGAAGAAGAAGTGGCGCAACAAACTCCCCAGCAGCACAGTTGTCTGTTCACTTAGAAGAACAATAAAAAAAAGATTCTATATAATATAGTATTCAAAATAATTTACATTACGCAACACAAAACATAATTTAAATTATTAGCCATATGTTAGCCGTAAGCATCATCGCCATTATCGTCATCATTTCAACTGAAACACGTCCACTGCAGGCGTCACCACTTCGACCAGCCCTGTGCTTCTCGCATCTCGTGATTCTCAATTCAACCGTAAATTACATTAAGTGCGTTTATCCTAAAAGTTGGCAGCGTCGCAAATAGCTGTCAAATATTTACCTGTTTTGATTAATTTGGCAATGTTACTATATGAAATGTGGCTAACTAGCGAACTCAAATATTGATTATGAAGTTGCAGTTATCCAAGTCGCTCGATCATCGTCATTGATCATCACCTCGTTTATAATTGGAAAGCGAGTATGCTCTTGCAAATACCCGTGATAAAATTGTACCTTTTATGAAACAAACAAATTGCAGAATCGTTATTTCTAGGTCGTGATCTTACTTATTCTACTGTTACTGTACTTCTGGATATATCGACACTGCAAACCTGCATTTTAACAATACACGAGAGTCTGAAAATAAGGCAATCTATCCGACGAAAAATTTCAACGCAGAATCGCCCGGAGGACACGGTAGAGTATACGGTGGAGATCTACACGGCTAGGGCGGAGCACAGCCGTGTCCTCACGGAGGCGATGATCTCTCGCGTCCGGCCCTGGTTCAGGCCACGGTTCGGAGTGAGAGTGCATGGGAGCCTGTCACTTCCTTCTGCGAAGCAGTAATGCTTACGAAGGAGGAGGCGGAACGCGTGAGGGAGAGGCAAGATTCGCGCCCTCACGCCCCTAGTCGCCGCAGGAGACGCCCCGAGCGTCGGGAGTCGCAAGCCGACTTCCGGCCACCGTAGGAGTGGGCTTGCGGACGGTGAGCAATGGGTAGCTCACCGTCCGACAAGGACCAGGCCCGGGTCGACGGCGCGTTGTGTTCCACGCGCGCCTCAAAAAGATGTCAGCACCAACTGACGGGGTCCTTTAGGGCCAATGCCAGAGCAGGAGAAGTTATTTGATAATTTCCCAAACAAAAAAAGGGGTTCAGAATCATGTACTGAATCCATGGTAACAGTTTTCGCGTCGATGTCCCTGCCACCCAGTATATGTTACATATTATAAATTAAAGTCGCTTTTCGAGTCTATCTGTGTGAACGCGTTGTTCTTCTAAACAAGCAACGGATTTTGATGAGGTTTTCAACATCGCATCATTTACAGAATTTATTCCGGATGGTTTAAGTGTGTTAATACATTAATATTAATCTTATATCTAATAAGGAAATGTCGACGTTTTGTTAAGTTGTAAAAACCGTGCGAAGCAGAAGCGGGTCGCTAGTTTACAATAAAACCCAAGATAGTTTTAGTTAGCTAAGTAAGAAGAAAACTAGAATAGAGAAAAATCGCATGAGACGGTTCCAGCAAATATACCCACGGCACGTCGCAGTCTTTTGTTTTTTTATTCCTTTTTTATATTTTCTGACCCGGGTCTGTAAGTCAGATAAAGTAAGATACGAGATAATATCAACCTATAGATTTTATCAATGACAATAACAGTGCTTGTGGCAGAAACTTGAATAGTAAATTTGAAAATAATATAAGTAGGTAGTAATGATATTAACAAGTGGCTGGGTAGCGGAGCGTCACGATTAAATGGAAAAATGTCGGAAATTAATTTTCTTTGAAAGGAATAAACTTGTGTACTTATTATAGTTTTAATAAATAAATATTAGAAGACTTGAAACTCGACCAAAGAAACACACAACACATAAAAGAAAAGGAAAATATTCACATTCGAGAGATCAAAAAAGACATTCTTTAGATTATTACAGAAACTCAAACTGTAATATAACGATAGTGTAAGTAGTGATGAGAGCACACAAGTGCAACGATAGCGCGGCGTCTATGATGAACAGGCCACACACGTGCATCTTTTTAAACGAGGTATTTTCCAATCGTTGGATATTCTTATAATTTTGATTATAACCTGTGCTGTGTTGTGCGGAAATCTGTTGTAATGGTATGGCCATGTGATGCGGAGGAATGAGGAAAATGTCGTGAGGAAAGTTTTAAGTATGAATGTGAATAAAAGTAGGGGAAGACCAAAGAAACGATGGATGGAGTGTGTGAAAGATGAGTTGGCTAGAAAGGGGGTGACTACTGAGATGACGACTAATAGAGAAGTATGGAAGAAAGGGACATGTGGCGCTGACCACAAATAAATTGGGATAAGGGCAGGAGAATGATGATCCTAATCCGTAGTGATGATAACGTCATCATCAATACAAGAAAATTTGTTTATTCTGTACAAACTAAACGCACATAGATACGCGCTTAGATTGATATTTTTACCAGACTTAAAAATGATCTAAGGTAGATAATTTAAAATAAAAGTGAAACATTTATCATGCTAGAATTAATTCGTTACTTTTTTATCTTTAATATATTATTGCTTTATTATCTTTCCACACAAATCAGATGACTCAAACTCAGTCAAAGACAAAAACATAAATCGAAATAGATCTAAGTGCACATTTATAGAAATTCAAACTGTAGTATAACGATAGTGTAAATAGTGATGAGAGCACACAAGTGCAACGACAGCGCGGCGTCTATGATGAACAGGCCACACACGTGCATCTTTTTAAACGACGTATTTTGCAGGCGTTGGATATTCTTGCAGACTCTTTTTTGCGTATCTGTAAAAACATATAATCATTTCACCAGTTATGTTTAACCTGATTGAAACCTGACACGTTTAAGTGTAACAGCAATTTTAATGCCACTTCATCATATTATTTTCATAATTCCTCATCTTCCATTGAAAAGGGAGAATCCTCCGAACACGTGTGTGCCCAAACTATGAAATTGCGATGTAGGATACCTCGGGTTTAGTTCGTACGGAGTGGTATAGATGTCGCCACATGTAAAACTAAACTACGTATATACATACTCAGTTTTTTTTTAATATTAACTACAAATCATCAACTTACCTGAGCAACTACTTGAGTTTTCTAGTTTTATACAAGCACTTTGAACTTCTCTCATAGCCGAGACGAATCTCTCACACTCCACGCTTAAAAATATGAGCAGTAGCATGTTCTTAATAATCCACGTTAGAGATATAAATGATAACAGAGCAAACTAGAACAGAATAACATAACCATTAGACTCATAATTGTCTTCTCTAATATCCCGTGGCCCAAAATAATGTTGACTAAAATAACAATAAAAAATTAATCCAAAATGGAATAGATTGCCTTTTTTTTGGAAGCTAATAAGATTTATTCCACTATGTCAGTGCAACGTGGAGCCATAATTTCATTGCATGAGCGTGGAAAAAGGCAATGTGAGATAGTAAATATTCTTGGTGTTAGTCGTCAGTTAGCTTTTTCAGCAATTAAACATTATATATAACGAGCTCGGCAACATCGGAGACCGCCTAGAAGAGGACGCAAAAGGACTGTTTGAACTTCTTGGAACCGACTCATTATCAAACAAAGATTAGTCCGCACTCGACAGACCAAAGTGAGGAAAATGACAAAGACAAAAAAGTTCGGCTTGAGAGATGTCGTTTGCTTAAATAACGCTTCGCAGCGTCAAATTGGGAAAATATCGTGTTCTCTGACGAAAAATTATTTTCGATGGAATACGAGCCCATAATCACCAAAATAACAGGATCTCGTGTTGCACTCGTCCTGGAGCTGCTGCATTGGTTCAAAATCGCCAAAACGCTAAAACAGTTATGGTTTGGGGTGTGATTTGCATCACTGGACAAAACCCCTAGTTTTTGTAGAAAGGGTATCAAAATCAAACGAGACATTCTAGAAAATGTTCTTACTCCTCAGTCTACAGCACTCTGGTAACCGTCCATGGATATTTCAACAAGTGTTTAACAGTAGTGCAAAGATAATTTTCCTGGTTCCATCAGCTCTAAAGAATGGCCAACCTACTCGCCTGATCTGAATCCGATGGATTACAGTTTAAAGGCTATCTTAGAAACAAGGTCTTGTGCTACGCGTCATAGAAGTGTTGATGAGCTAAAGACAACTCTTATACAGGTAAGAGTCTTTCACTGGTACAAAATATCTATGGAGGCAGTACGGAAGATTGTAGAAAATTTCATCAAGCCTCTGTCTGTATCCGCGCTAAAGATTTTGAAGATAAATAGAGAAACTTGTATAATGAAATTAATAAAATGATTCGTAAAACCTCTTGTCAACGTTGTTTTAGGCCAACCTGAATAAATTGACTAATTCAAAAGAAACAATAATTATATTCAAAGAGAAACAACAGGTTAAAGTAAGAATAATAAATGAGAACATTTAGCGAACAGTCAACGTTGCCCGCGAAACTTGCAGCGCTTTTTTCCATTGATCAAAATTGAATACAATTTCAATTTCCCTCAAATATAATTTTGTGAGTTTTTTTGGTGATTTCAATGATTAATTCATCATAATTTTGATTGATAATTTAAAGGATGAACTGGCTTATTGCTTATTTTATATATGGATTAGGTACTTAGTGAAGTACAATTACTCTTACATAAGTGTCACTCCCAGTAGTTACTTTTTTCATCTCTATTCGCATTGCTATGCACATCAAAGATTTGGAGGTTGTCATTATGATATAAAACAGAATCTGGAACACGGAGCTACAATCAATAAAAATTAACATTATAAAAAGTCAAAACATTAGATATAAATAAGCATACCAAGTGATGAAAGGTCTTCTGAAATATTTTATAGGCTTCTAATATTTCCATAAAAACTTCCAACATTGTTTTCCAATAACCTTCTTTTTCTGAATTTTCAATGCGTTCTGACATTTGAACATTTTTCACCCATCTTTTGAGGGGTTCCGTCAAAAGCTTCATGATCCTCGTAGCGTACAAAATATTCAAGTCAAAGCTTAACCATACGTGAGTTGTAAAACTAAAGCCCAACTTTAAACCCACAAAATCAATGATGTAGTAGGAAAAAACGACATAAGCGATATGATAACAGTTCAATGTCATAATACAAACCCAGTTGGGAAAGATGATACGTTTCAAAATTTCGTTAATTTTGAGGTTTGTATCGACAGCCTGAATTCTCATGACAAACAGCACATTGTTGTGCCTCTGAATAATATTGGTGCACAAGTTCAAAAGGGTACCCATAAAAAGTACAAGAATAACATAGATTTTAACCAAATATTGGTAATATTTGAAACCTTTTTCAACTAATGTTATAGATTCAAACGTAAAATAATAGCAGCACCATGTTACTATAAACATGGCGAAAACAGAAACGATATTGTAGAAAACACTATTTGTCGTGATCATGTTGTCCCGAATCTTGTACTTAGCACAGAAGAAAACAGCTTGCATCATATTTAGTGGCCTTAATGCTGATTGCAATTCTTTTCCAAGTAATTTTTTTGTTGGTGATCCATTATTTTCAAGAGTCGCGGTGAGTTCCGTTTCAAGAATGAGGTCGTTTCCTTTTAATTCCATTTCATCTCTATAAGTTGAACAAAAGATGGAAGGAGACGAAGACATGTCTGCTATGGAAGGTAGTTGAAACTTTATTAGAGTATGCATTCGAAAATCAATAGATTTTTAATTTGGGTGTTATACAATATTTATTAATTTATGTAAACTTGTTTTCCATATAAATATGATTAATGTTAGTGTAAACGACTTTCAGTCTCATTTATAAACGTCTCATATATTTTAATCAATCGAGATACTGATTAGCAAAATTCTTATTTATAAACGCTATTTAGCGGATAGAGGTCGCTAAGCAGTTGATTAATAGCAGTCAAAATTAAACACCACTGGCGCACTGTTTAAACCATCTAAGAGGTCAGATGGCGGATTTAATTTAAATCAGCTGATCGACAGAACAGGAGTATTATGTGCTTGGACGTTATTTTGTTGCTAATATCAAGTTTTGTCCTATGATACATGGATTTTGATAATCTCCTTCGGTATTTCAAAGACCACGTGGAATAATAAAAAAAAGTGCCAACGCGAAGGAAGGAGGAAATCCTACGAGTCTCATTTTTATTGAGCTACGACAATTATTATTATACATATATTCTTCGTTCAAATCCGCTGCATAGCAAGGATTCCACATGATGCAAGGATTTATAGGGAAATGACAATTAGAAGGAGGCTCGGTACTCAGAATGTTTGATGAGAATGAGTTTGTGAGGAAGCTCATCGGAGATAGTCCCGGATCTTATAAAGTAAAGCCACGTTTCTGCCGGCATACAAAAATAACCAGAGACATTTTATAGAATACAATTTATTTTGATACATGATAAAATCTACGTTTTTGTTATACTCGTAAATTCATTATGTTTTATTTCCAGTTTTCATCATCCGAAGACATGGGTACCATTCTTTTCAAAGTCAATTCAATTAAATTGTTTTTTTTTATTTATTTAAATACGATGTTTTTAATGAATATAGATTGTAATTGTAATTTTATTTTATTTATTTTAATCTTAATTTTATTTGTAAATGTTATGCGTACCTATATTGTTATTATGAGTCTACATATGTTACTTGAATAAATGATTTGAATTATTATTATTATTTCTTTATTACATTTTTATACTTACAAATTACATTTTTAAATATTTTTATGAAAAAGAAATAAAATTAAAAAAAACATTTAAAAATATAAAAAGTAGTGGTCCATCGGCATCAGGAACCAAGGTCCAAGGTGCCGGTGGTCAGGGCTCTAAAGAGGGGAACCTCCTCACGATGCGTGCCGTGTCTAGGAGTACTGCTTTCTGAATCAAGCCCTGTCTGACCAATCTATCACCACAATATCAGGCTTATTGGCTACAATAATCCTGTCAGTGATAATAGATCGATCCCAATACAATGTGGCGTGACCATTCTCGAGAACTGGGTCGGGCACATACCTGTAGTATGGTACTTCTGACTCAACAAGGTTGTATTGCAAGGCAAGTTGCTGGTGGATAATCCTAGCCACTAGATTGTGTCTATGTAAGTACTCGCCGTTAGCAAGACGAGAACAACCGGAAACAATATGTCTGATTGATTCACCGGGACGGTGACATGCCCGACAGATGTCAACCGTACCGTCTTGACAATGTATTTCCGGTAATTATTCGGGTATTGTCTTGTTTTCCATAAAATTATTTGTACTCCATAATCGTCCCCCCTCATAATATTTACTTGCACTATTATCATTTATGCTAATAACGCTTGCTATATCAACTTATTAATCATAACTTTTATTTGCCATAAAATAAGTTTCCATAATAACATGTGTTATAATCATTAGTTTCTATAAATAACACATTACATAATTGATACTTGACATAAGCAACATTTAATATAATTTAGAAACGTTTATTGTCTGTAATCAAATAACTTATTACAGCAAACAATTTTTAGATAATAAACAGTTTGTCAAATTCGAAACGGTTAGGTTAGAACTGTGACCAAACAACGCTAGATTTCCTTTTTGCAAAGCAAGCATGCATGGTAGATTAGGTTTATTTTTAGGTTTCCTTGTGAATCAAAAATTCTGTATCGTATAATCATATATTAACTAACTGAACTAGCATTGTTGTGCTAGTATGGGAAAATTAATATTATGGTGAATAAATGTAATGGAAAACGAAATTATTGAAAATGAAAAATATAGCAAATAAATTTATGGATTAAAATTATTATGAAACTTAATCGATTATGACCAATGAAATTAGTGAAAATGATTTTATGTAATTTCACGATTATGGCAACTGAAGCGTTATTTCTAATGAAATTATGGTGAATACAAGTATGGTATATAAAATTATTGCATTTTAAGTTATGGCAAACATTTGTAAACCAATTATTCGTCATGATAAATTCATCCATAATCGCACAGACAAAACCTTCGGTTTCCCCGAAGAGATCGCCGAAACGCAGCCAAGATACAGATGCCAAAAAGTCTACATCAGGCCCATGGAGGGCCCGGAAAAACCATCCGTGAAGCTCTTTGTCTTGCCAGACTTCTTTACGATCGTTAGTATCAAGTACTGCAGGTTTGCGCCAGTTCTCTTTCGCCAAGGAAAGTGGGGTGAGGCCCTTGTCCACTGCGACCACATCTCGGTGCATCCCCACGTCAGTTTGAAGGACATATTCCCTGAGACTGCAAATCTCGCGGTTGTGGAGGGTTTTAGCATTTAGGAAACCTCGACCCCCACACTTCCGCGGGATGTACAGTCTCATGACTGATGATCGTGGGTGATGCATCCGATAAGCTGTCAACAATGTACGGACCTTCCTATCCAGAGCGTCAAGTTCCGTCTGAGTCCATTTGAGTATGCCGAAAGAATACATCAAAACCGGCATGACCCAACCGTTGAAGGCGCGCACCTTGTTTCCGCCTGATAAAAGACTATTTAACACTTTATTCAGGCGGCCAAAGAAACGCTCCCTCAACGATTGTTTCATGTCTGTAACCTTGATGCCTAATGCTTCCGACATACCCAAATACTTGTAGGTTTCGGTTGAGGAGAGAGATCTAAGGTGTATGGAATCCGAGAGTTGGGTTCCCACGGATTCCATAACCCCCCTCGCTTTACATGCATAACTGCACATTTGTCCACACCAAATTCCATCCTGATGGCGCTACTGAACGTTTCGTTTATTATTATTATTATTTTCACATGCCACTCTCATTGCGCATCTTTTTCACGTAGCATGGCCTCCTCCCTCGCCGTCTTTGCAAGGTCGAATAACATTGGTACTTACTAGGTGTTTTCATAGGAGCAGTCAAACTTGTTCCTGAAGCGTATTCTTTTCATTGCTTCCATCGCAAAAACAATGAAATAAACATAATAAATTATATTCTGATGATTTTTTTTTATCTGTTAAAGTCACGACGGATACAAAAATTGTGGTTTTGACAACCGTTTTTCTTTAGTCAACAATTTTGATTATAACCTGTGCTGTGTTGTGCGGAAATCTGTTGTAATGGTATGGCCATGTGATGCGGAGGAATGAGGAAAATGTCGTGAGGAAAGTTTTAAGTATGAATGTGAATAAAAGTAGGGGAAGACCAAAGAAACGATGGATGGACTGTGTGAAAGATGAGTTGGCTAGAAAGGGGGTGACTACTGAGATGACGACTGATAGAGAAGTATGGAAGAAAGGGACATGTGGCGCTGACCACAAATAAATTGGGATAAGGGCAGGAGAATGATGATCTTAATCCGTAGTGATGATAACGTCATCATCAATAACAGCCTTTATCTAACCAGAATCCACCAGAACTAGAATAATCTAGAATTCTGTAGGCAGATTAAAGAAAAAAAAAAGAAGTTTTTTCTGCACAAACAAAACGCACATAGATACGCGCTCAGATTGATATTTTTACCAGAATTAAAAATGATCTATGGTAGATAAATTAAAATAAAAGTGAAACGGTTATCATGCTAGAGTTAATTCGTTACTTTTTTATCTTTAATATAATTATTATTGCTTTATTATCTTTCCACACAAATCAGATGACTCAAACTCAGTCAAAGACAAAAACATAAATCTAAATAGATCTAAGTGCACATTTACAGAAATTCAAACTGTAGTATAACGATAGTGTAACTAGTGATGAGAGCACACAAGCTCAAGGGAAATTCAGCGTCTATGATGAACAGGCCACACGCGTGCATCTTCGTGAAAGAGATAGTTTCAGCTCGGAGGATATTCTTGCAGACTCTTTTTTGTGCATCTGTAACAAATTATTCAATTATTTTATTTGCGCAGCGGCTATTTTGGTTTTTCATTTCAAAAAATTTTTTTTTAGATCTGTCCTTAAATTATTTTTGAAGGATTTTTATTTTATTTACCCGAGTCCCGACTTTTTATTTTGCTTGAGTTTGCAAGTTGTATACAAGTACTCTGAACTTCTCTCATAGCAGAGTAGAATCTTTCACTCTCGATGCTCAAAAATGTCAGTAGCAGCATGTTCTTAATTATCCATGTCAAAGATATGAATGATAGCAGAGCAAACTGGAAAAAATGTTTCGTTACAAAGGAAAAAAAAAACTGCCCACTACGAGTATAATATTACAAGAACCTAAAATAAAACCTTTTAAAACCAGACAAAACAAAAAAACTGTCGAACAGCCTAGGCCTCCGCATCCAGACTGTCAGTACATAATCAGAACAAAATAATCACGAATTAAAACTAATTATGAAGTTTTTTGTCCAGTCTTCTCTATTCGAAACTACTTTTGGGATGGGAAACTAGAATCAAATATTCTTCATTCTTTTAATTTTTGACGTTCTAAACTGCTTTCAATGGTCAAATATATAAACAATTTGACTATGACTTTGACTTCAAAAGCAGTTGGATTATCTTACTATAGCTTCACTTCCAGTAGTAACTTTTTTCATTTCGATACGAATCACTATGGCAAACAAAGACTTGGTAGTTGTATGTATAGTATAAAATAAAATCTGAAACAAAGATACAATTATCAAAAGTATTATGCAGGTTTCATTAATAATGTAATCTTCAAAAGACGAATATAATGAAATAATACCATTTGATGGAACGTCTTTTCAATCATTTGATAAGCTTCTAATATATCCATATAAACTTCGAACATTCTATTCCAATAAAGCTCATTTTCACAATTTTCAACGCATGACATCTGAACATTTTTGACCCAACTTTTGAGAGACTTTGTCACCAGCTTCATAATTCTCGCAGCATACAATAAATTCATGTCAAAGGAAACAAAACAATACGACATCATACTTATTCCAATTCCAAAAACATTGAGTTCATAGTTGTAATAATAGGAATAAAACACCCAAGTAACGTGAAAAAAATTCAATGTTATGACGCAAATCCAGTTGGGAAAGATGAAACGTTTGAAAATTTCATTGATCTTAAGAATTCTAAAGACATTCTGGATTTTTAAGACAAGGAACACGTTATTATGCTTCTGAATAATATTAATGAAGAAGTTTAAAAAGCTACCGATGAAAAGTAAAAGACATACATAGATTTTATTCAAAAACTGAAAATATTTGAAACCTCTTAAATGATCTGTGAATGAGAATGCAAGCATGAAAAAAAAGCAGCCGCACAATATTGTTACCGTGGCGAAGACTGAAAAGATGTTGTAGATAACACCATTGGGAGTTATTTTGCAATTCCAAATATTGTACTTAGGACAGAAAAACATAACTAGCATGATATGTATTGGTGTTAACGCTGACTGCAAGTCTTTTTCAAGAAAATTGTTAGCAAGTGATGTAGTTTCATGAGTCGTTTTAAAAACGACTACATTTTCCTTTAATTTTTTTTTATCATTGTAAGTCAAAGGCATGTCAGCTTCAGAAGGCAATTCTAACATGATTAAAGTCTGCGTTTAGTGATCGATTGCTTTGTCATTTGGAAAAGTTCCAAATAATTACCTGTGGTTCTAATATTAATGTGTTTAGTATTAAAAGTGTAAGTACTCAATAACTCAGCAGAATATACACTCAAAGAAAGAGAACATAATAAAAAGCTACCTGAAGAAGTTAATCAGCTAATCTTGGGAGGTGACTTGTGGAGGACAAAATAAAAAAATTAAATCACTTCAATGTTAAAAGCTACTCCACATTCTTGGAACACGGACTCGTTCCAACCAAGTGATACAGATTTTTCGAAAATAAAAGCCTATTTCAACAATAGCAAAGAATGTGTAGGAGCTTTGCAAGAATATAACGACATAATGCCGAAATTAAAAAAAGTACCACTGATTAAGAAAAAAAAGAGACTGCCTTGTTAGTCTGAGGTCGCAAGCGGTACTGCTAAGCAAGGAGTCCTGGGTTCGATTCCCAGGTCGGGCAGTGTTATTGAGTTTTTCTATCTGGAATTTCTCAGTAGCAGCCCGGAGTCTGTTTGATGGTAATAGGTTCGCCCCCTAGTACATGGGACTTAAACATAACTGGCGAAATGTGGGTATACTATAGGTACATCTCTGCACAACCCTTCAGGGAAACAAGGCGTGATGTTATTAGTTAAGAACGGCATAAAGAATAATTTCGAAAGAGAATAACTAGAAAACTCAGTGGAATGTATAACGTTCGATTTGGAGATAACTGGCTCTCCAGGGATCCCGACAAACGTTGTTTTTTTGCAAAAAGTAATTGAGGTTTAATACGTGCAGCATCCAATGACGAAGGTTACTACGCCGTGGCGCCTCTTTAGCCACTTCTCAAAGAGGGGACTTATCGCTGCAACTGTGGCGTGCCCAGCACTGGGTTGCGACAATCGCACTCTCCATGAGGTCCCGCTGGAGGCCTATACACTGTGCCGCGATTTCTCGCGGCAGCAGAGTTACGCCCCGGCGTTTCGCCTCCTCGCGCCACTCCCAAATGTGCGTGAGGTCCTACGCCTCCAGATCCCATGGCGGCAATCCGGCAAGGAGCCTCACCGGAGACTGTGCGGTATCCCCAGACCAGCCGGATGGCCATGACCATATAACTTCCTGACATCAATCGTTGGGAAATTGCCCACCAGACACGACACCCGTCTGGTCGGAGGATCCTCCTTTTTATACAGAGGATGAGTGAACTTTACATCCTGTTCCTGATACCTCTATAGGACTATGCATGACCAAACCTAAATGGTCAAAACTACCGCCAACAGTCCTGTATGGCACTGAAGATGTCAATGAACTCACAATACTCCTACTCACAATGACGGCCAAAAGCAATGTCTGGCTTATAATTGTAATAAAAAATCTTCTGCTTATTGTTTTGCATCAGATTCAAAGTGAATAGCATCGACTGTACATTTTTGTCAACCACATTATTCGAAATAATTTTAACTCGATTTTCCCTGATATCACTTTTGTCCGTCATGACTACGATTATTGTTTTCAGTTACTTTCACAAACGTGAACCGATAAAAATATAACAATTTGTTACTTTATCTACTTAAAACTGGTGTGTATTAAAATAATTGAAAGGTCAGTATTAAGAAATAGATTGTACTATGTCTACCCTTGTGTATTGATCAAAAGCATAAAGACTGACTGAACGTATTACAACTATACCAAAGGTTACCAAGTCCACATTTTAAAATGTCGTGATGACCCAGTGGTTAGGGCTTCTTCTCTCATCTGTTGTGGGTTTAAATCCTGGCAAGTACCAATGCGACTTTTCCAATTGATATGTTTGTCGGAGACGGTCATTAGTACGGTCGCTAAACGAAACGCAGCACTCGATCCTCCGACATATATTTTTTTAAGTTTATCTTAGTCATCAATGACATAATTTCGACATCATCAGTAAACGAAAACATCCTGAGGAAACCAGGACTTATAATTATTAAGCCTGAAATCACAAATCTGCCTTGAGCAAGAACGGTGATAATTGCTAATTCTTCTATTCTCTTTATGAAAAGAGGTATTTGTGCTGCAGTGAGACAAGGGCTGGTATTATTAAGTCCACATTCTATAACAATTTCATCAATAATATTTAACAATGATGCTCACACATGAACCTTGATTTAAAATATAGGTACAGTCAGCATCAAAAGTTAATGACCACATTTAGATTTTCAAAATCACTGTACACCGTATTCACTATTAGCACTTCACTATACAGCGATTTTGAAAATCTAAATGTGTTCATCAACTTTTGATGCTGACTGTACATAAAGGAGATAGTTTTTTTCTGGGCCACCTGTATTGTAACGTTTATTAATCGTATTATACCAAAAAAAAGTAATCAATTTATCATTTAAAATGGTCGATATTTTTAATAAAGTCTAATCGGAATCACGAAATAGTAATAAAAAGAAAATGTTTTGATAATGCACTCAATTGATTCCAGTTATGGTCGTCAATCTGAATCTAAGGTAGGTATAGGTTCTAGAGTGAGGTTTCCAGCAGCTTCACACGTATGAAACGCACCCAAAAAAAACTTCCGAAATTCTTCAGAATTCAGTGACATTCGGCTAAGATCAGCTTTGTTCGATTTTGTAAAGAGCGTTTTCTCCTACTCACATTCCACTGTCAATCTGATACTCAATGACGATACGATAACGATTTTAATTAATGACAAATTACACGTTATCAACTGACAGCACTAACCCACAGAACATATACTATTTCCACTCTTAATAAAACTCTGTGAGTCTGTACATCACAGTATTTTGGCGGTTTAGTACATGAAATATATCTATATCTACATATTGAACTAGTGTGGCAGTGCTGGTGATATTTAACTAAACGCGACTACATCGAGTGGCACGTCGAGAGAAAACGGACCTGACTCGTTACTCAAGAAAATTAAATAATATTTTATTTACTCGAGTAACGAGTTAAATAAAATCGAACCGCATCACTATCAGAAAGACAAGTGTCAAATGTCAAGTAACAACAACACTTTATTCATTTTATTTTTTCCGTTTCTTTCGAATTGCATGAAATTGTTATTTCTGTTTTTCTGCGTGGATGGATTATAATGAATATGGAATCTTCAAGATTCTACAGCATTTACTCCAGAAGGATGTTGTGTTATTGTTCAATAAGATTTCAACGCAATGTGCGAAGACATTGATACCAAAGAGAAAAATACTAATATTTGTTAGAATACTCTTATTTTCTAACACAATTCTTAAATTTCTAACACTAGAGCTATTCTTGCTGGATACTGCTACAACTGTTTGGTAGGCAGACGTTGGTGCTGTTGGTTGTGTAATGTTGAGCGTACGGTATTTAAGTATTTTCATCTTGGACACGGTATCAAGATGAGAGGTGGACCAACTTGCCATATTTTTTGAAGATATACTATCTATTTCAAGTCATTTGACGTTGAAATTGTTTTAAGTACTTACTGTAATAAAAATGCTTTGTTACTTATGTGATTTTTTTATTTCATGTACCTACCGTTCAAAACACCTATATTACTACTATTTACTACTGAACAGTGCACTATTTTACTAAATTATAATACCTGTGAAGCCAACCTACTCACTAAATCAGTGTGTTCGCCTGGAGGAGTCCTTCTCTGATTGGTGTAGCCTCACTGAGGGTGTTCCTCAGGGTAGCGTTCTCTCTCCTCTTCTTTTTTCAATATTTATTAACTTTGTTACCAGAGTAATCTCCTCTAGTTTTCATCTCTACGCAGATGACTTGCAGCTCTACCGACTGTAGCTGACTTTTTTACTTTTTTTCTGTTTTACTGTAGCTGATGCGGGTTCTGCAATTGCTGCTATGAATCATGACCTGGCTTGTATCAGCGTTTGGGCTAAGTCATTTAGTTTGCAAATCAATCCATCGCAGGAACAATCGGATTTTATGTCTCGTTTTCAACATCTTACACAACCCGTCTTATCCTTCCTACCTGCGTGAGCGTTTTTCTTACGCTCGCCCTAGCGACGCTCCGTGTAGATCACACCATATATCCCTCCTTAAATCCCATCCTCATAAGACAAGCTACTATTCTTATTCCTTCTCTATTCATGCTGTAAGACTGTGGAACTCACTTCCGCCTAGCGTTCGTGATTTAAAAACTGTTTCACAATTTAAATATCGAGTAAAAGAGCATTACCTTTCCTCTTTACTGTGACTATTTATATACCTACAATATGTATGTTTATTTATTTAAGCTTTATGTATTTATTTAAGTATATGTTAATTTATTACGTTATACGTGTAGGTATATTTTATATTTTTAGGGTTCCGTACCTCAAAAGGAAAAAACGTGACTGCTACTGGAACTCCTCGACGAGTAGAACTAGGTGTGCCGAGTTTGGGGTCATTTTGTTAGTTATGATGCGACCTTACCTCCGGACTTGATGGAGTGACCTGAAGGTGTACTTCGGTGACTGCTACTGGAACTCAAATTCAAATTCAAAAGTCATTTCTTCAAACTAAGCTGAGAAATCAGCACTTTTCGAACGTCAAAAACGCCCACCCTTCACCACTTCCTAGTGCTTAAGCTGGGAATAAGAAGTGGCGCAACAAACTCCCCAGCAGCACAGCTGTCTGTTCAGTTGAAAAAATTGATTCTATATAATAGTGCATATTATTATGCTAAAATAATTTACATCACCAGAAATTGCAATACAACTCATAAAATAAAAACATTTTAAAGAGTAGATTATGACAACAATAAATGAAAACAAAATTAAAATAAATTGACTTACAATCAAATAAAATAATCCGAACAATTATATGCTCATATAGTATCATGTAGTCTAAAATAGTCTAAAATAATTGTTTGTTCCTTGGGGTACATTGGAGTAGCTTAATTAGTCCCAAGCCTTTTTGTAGTCTAAGTAATCTTTAACTTTATTTTATTTTATTTTTATTTATTGTTAGGAGAACCAACAGCTATAATAAATGGATAACAGTTGTATATGAAACATACAGCCAATTACAGGTTCTCACGGGTAAAAACAGAATAAGTATTAGGATCACTAACAAGCACGAACAAAATAAACAAAATATATATATATGTATAAGGTACAATAATCACTATGTACTTTTAAAGAAGTCAGCGTTCAGCCGAGCGCGTGCAGAATAGGTATTGATGGTAAATGGGTCAAATGAAAACTCTTTACTAAGAATATTAAAGTCCTTACTCGCTCGCACCATGTATGAGTTTTGCCTGTAGTTAGAAGAGGAAAAGGGAATGGAGATAGGCGGATTAAATCTAACTGATCTCTGAGGAACATTGAAACGTAGTTTATGACAGGACAGTCAATTTTGTTTGACATAATTTTTAAAAGGAAAGTGCAATCTGCTAGTCGACGACGATTTGTGAGTGGCTGTAAATGAAATTTCTTGCAAAGATTTATGTAACTATCAGAATGGTATGGTATACGTAGCCGAAAACATAGAAAACGAATAAATCTTTTTTGTATATTCTCAATACGATCAATATACTTGCCATAACACGGGTTCCAGATTTGTGACGCATATTCAAGATGACTTCTCACAAAAGAGCAATAAAGAAACCTTTATAGAAACCTTTTTGACATAGTTACTGTTTAATAAATGATTTAAATTTATAGAGGCTCAGTTCTTTGACATGGCTTGGGAGTTTGTTGTAAAAACGTATACTTTGGCACTTAAATGAATCACTAATTTTTTGGAGCCTAGTCCTCGGCACAATAAATAAATCTTTGTTTCTAGTATTTAAGCTATGAATATCGCTGTGTTTAGAATATAGATTTATATTCTTTTTTACATAAATCAGGTTCTCATAAACATATTGAGACGCGACTGTCATTATGTTTATTTCCTTAAATTTATCCCTCAGTGAATGCCTACAACTTAGGTTATAAATTGCTCGAATGGCACGTTTCTGCAGCATACTCGTAAATATAGCCTGAAATTCGGCTGCATTTCCCCACAACAAAATGCCATACGACATTACACTATGGAAATAACTAAAGTATACTAATCGAGCTGTTTCTACATCAGTCAAATGACGGATTTTATACACCGCGTAGGCTGCAGAGCTTAGCCGCTTCGACAATTTGGTTATATGTAGCCCCACTGAAGCTTCAAATCCAAAGTAATACCTAAGAATACAGTGGTGTCCACAAGATCCAATTCTGTCCCATTTACTAGTACATTGGTTTTCACCTGTTTTACGTTAGGTGTTAGAAATCTAATACATTTAGTCTTTTTCTCGTTTAAAAGTAAATTATTAACACTAAACGAATGCACTATTTTAGAGAGAGCATTATTCACATCGTCAATAACTGTCTGTTGTCGCTTAAGCTTAAATACAAGTGACGTGTCATCTGCAAATAACACTATTTCATGACTGTTCTTTATAAGGCAAGGTAGGTCATTAATATATACGAGAAATATGGGGCCAAGAATTGAGCCCTGCGGAACTCCCATAGTGACAATAGAACCCGGAGATCGCTTGCCGTTAACGTCCACTCTTTGGATCCTATTATCCAAATAAGAAATAAGAAGATCCACTCCACGATGAGTAGAACTAGGTGTGCCGAGTTTGGGGTCATTTTGTTAGTTATGATGAGACCTTACCTCCGGACTTGATGGAGTGACCTGAAGGTGTGCTTTGATGACTGCTACTGGAACTACTTGATGCGTAGAACTAGGTGTGCCGAGTTTGGGGTCATTTTTTTAGTTATGATGAGACCTTACCTCCGGACTTGATGGAGTGACCTGAAGGTGTGCTTCGGTGACTGCTACTGGAACTCCTCGATGAGTAGAGCTCGGTGTGCCGAGTTTGGGGTCATTTTGTTAGTTATGATGAGACCTTACCTCCGGACTTGATGGAGTGACCTGAAGGTGTACTTCGGTGACTGCTACTGGAACTCCTCGATGAGTAGAACTGGGTGTGCCGAGTTTGGAGTCATTTTGTTAGTTATGATGAGACCTTACCTCCGGACTTGATGGAGTGACCTGAAGGTGTGCTTCGGTGACTGCTACTGGAACTTCTCGACGAATACAATTAGGTGTGCCGAGTTTGGGCTCGTTTTATTAGTTATGATGAGACCTTACCTTCTTTCTTAATATTTGTGCAATAAATTAAAACAGACCAAAAATAAAATAACCCTTAATGCAATCGATTACGATTCATCTGTAATAGCCAAATATGTGAAAACGTTAATTTTGGTTTTTATATTGTTTTGCGGCTATTCGTGACATTTTGAAAGATTTGTTTCCAAAGTTTTAGAATTGGATATGTCTGCCTACTAAAAGTATTTTTAGAAATCTTAAAATATATTGATAATAGAACAAAAAAGTGCCTAAACTCAACCCGGTATCGTTAATTTTGTGGAAAATGGCAACGGAAGATCGTTTTTACAATATAAAAAACTATAATTTTGAACTAAAATTTGCAATCATTTGAAGACGAAGAACCAACCTATATGTTGTAGTTATTAGTTATATTTGATTCGGTTTAGTTTTGTCACAAAATGTACTGAAAAACAGCATAATTTTGTCCGATTTGCAAACGCGCCCTAACTACGGAACCCTTCATTGTGCGTGGTCCGACACGCACTTGGCCAGTTTTTTTAGTATAAGACTTCTCAAATTCATATTTTTCTCTTTTTGTTCTCACACACTATTGTCTACATTTTTTTCTCATTTCTCCTTTCGCAGGTCTGCTGGAAAAAAATTCTTAAGAAATAAGCAGTACCTTTGTACTCAAATTATAATTATATTATATCTCTATGTATTTTACTGTGTGTACATAAATAACAATAGCTCTTTTAGTGATTTTTTTGGGTTATGATCCTATTTCTCAGTATTCCCGTTAGACAAACTATAATTATTACTACCACTGTAATCTTGAGATCTTAGGGAACAAATCAACATGCGTTTCATTAATAGACGCCACAAACTTTGGGGGGCCTAATCGCCGAACAAAAAAGAACGATCTCCTTTGCGTATGGGCAGTGATGACAACTGTCTCTGTCATTCAGTATTTGACTCGAGATTCATACTTATACATCGTTCTAGAATACAAACCTCAATAATAATGATTTTAAATTAAATTTGAGTGGCACACAGTAAACCCATAACAAACTTTGATTCAAAATTCAACTATATGTTTCGTGTTAATAGCGAATCGCTCAGCCATAACGCCATTAGGCAGAATACATTTTCGAAATTTAGGTAGAATAGCGACTCACACACAATCAATTACAGTATATGTAATTCAAACATCCATTCAATTACTAAAAAGCTTCTAAATCAAAACCGCCTGCAATCTTTAAATATTACAGAAAGCAAACTGCAGCAGTACTATAATGTAAGTGGTAACAAGGTTGCAGAAATGTAGCAGTGTTGCCGCGTCTACAACAAATACTCCACAAGCACTGAGCTTCTCAAAATCTCCATGTATTATACGATGCATGTTTTTCCACACCTTTTTTGATGGCACTGTAATCAAGTAAATGGATGTTATTCTATGATCCGTTCAAGAAGGGTTGCATGACACAACTACAACTACGGCCAAGGGCAGAGACACATTTTTTGGCAAGCATTTCCTGCATTCTATACTTTTCAGATCAAGCCCCTTTAAAAAAAGTCGGTCTCGCGAAACTGTCCAAATTTTTACGATGACATTTTGCGAAAGTGACGCTACGCGTCAAGACCTCCTTAGCTATTACTAAATTCATAAGT
This sequence comes from Agrochola macilenta, assembly GCA_916701695.1. Classification (NCBI taxonomy): domain Eukaryota; kingdom Metazoa; phylum Arthropoda; class Insecta; order Lepidoptera; family Noctuidae; genus Agrochola; species Agrochola macilenta. Next base: position 2,466,758 of record OU753572.1, on the reverse strand, counting down.
GACGAATCTTGAGAAACCTCTGTAGCGACGGTTAAATTACTGTGTTTTATTTAAGTACCACGAGAAATAATGGCTCCCTGATGTCAACTGACACTCGTGTCAGTTGACATCAGGGAGCCATTATTTCTGTCAAAGATCTTGTGATTTCATCGAGAGGCAACAACCCTCGGGTCGTGAGTACGGACCCTACCCGCTACAGTCGTAACGTCAAACCACAGTCATATACTTAATTTTAAAGTAGCAGTGTATCTTCTAGAATTAGTACCTACTTACAGTCTTGGGATAATTTCAAAATCACGTTAATATGAGCTCTTGTGATTTCACTGTAAAATCCTTCACAAGCAATGCACAATTGCGTTTCCACGAAGAATGCCTTGGATAACAACAGCACCATACCAACGGCATGGCTTAGAATCATGTGCTCTTCTCCGTAGAAATATTTTAATTACATTATTGAGATCATGACTGTATAGGTCTGTATAAATATCACTTCGTGCGGAATGTTTTGGGTGTGATTATGGACAGCTTTAAAGCTATAGTAGAGGAACACCAGAGAAACAACGGATAATTTAAAAAAAACCGGCCAAGTTCGAGTCGGACCACGCACAATGAAGGGTTCCGTAGTTGGGATGACTTTATCCCAAGAACAAACTTAACATTGTAGTTAAATTAACAGTTATTAGTAGTTAACATTGTAGTAAATTTGCAGTTTGAAAAACATGATTTCCGTATGGGAGAACATGTTTTTCAGACTGCAAATTTAAGTTGGTTGATTATTACTCGTTAACCTGTACAGCCTACTTAGCTCTGATAGTTTTCCTTTTAATTTCATTATGTATACTACTGCTGTGATTTTTTTCACAAATCCAAGTACAACCATTTAGCTGGCAGGAACACTTGACTCTAACAAAAAAAATCTGTTAAAAGCTTAATATTTCACAAACGGATCCCTGAATCCAAAAATGGATTTCATAAACTAACAATATTTTTGAACGACCTTTCTAACGATACCCCACAACGTTGGGTAGATGACAAAATATGATATTTTTTAGGGTATAGATGACCCTAAAAAAACTATTTTTCTTGATTTTATTTACCACTTTGTCGGCATGATTAATATGTATACCTACATATGCCAAATTACAGCTTTCTAGTACTAACCGTCTCTGAGCTAAGCCGCGGACAGACAGACGGACGGACAGACAGACAGACAGACGGACAAGGCGAAACTATAAGGGTTCCTTGTTTACTACCGAACCCTAAAAATGATATGGGCAGAAAAAAGTTGACTAGTTAGATGCTGGCTGCCAGAAATCTATGAGAGAAAAAGACGCCAATAAAAATAAAAAAAATAAAAAAACTTTAAATATATTAATTGAAAGTTATACTTACAAAATCCCTTTTTGAATATGTTATTAAAACTTCAGCGTAAAACATAGATTGTATAAATGTTGTAACAGAATGAAAAACTATCTAGAACAGAACATTATTAATGACTATTAATATTTCGTCTCCATCTCGTATATCGGCAGGTGAAACATCAACATTATAAAACAGACAGTGAAATATAAAGGTATTATTTACTACACATCCAGAAGAATTTCTTATTAGATCCCAAGCTTCACTAACAGACTTTAATGCATTATCCATTTCTTCCAATGCCGTTTCACTGTCCACTGTTATTTCGTCATCATTTACTTTTTCAAAATGTGTATTTTCTATGATTTTGGTCCAGATTCTAGTTTGGTAACTCAACATATTAACAAATATCATGATTTGTACTAATTCGATATCTAAGACTGCAGATATTGATACAAAAATACCTCTCATGAAAGACCAATTTACATCGCATGCCATTTTGAAAAATAATAGGGCAACACAGTTGAATAAGATTAACACAATTGATACCCATGTGAAAATCTTCAGTTTCCTCATATCTTTGTTGCTATAGAGGCTTTTGTTAACCTCGTAAATAATTGATAACAAACGAACTTTTGCGACTGAAGTATAAATTCAGGCCACACACAGCTCCAAAATTGAATGCATATTCGAAGTAAATAAAATAGTAGGCTAGTTGGAGTGTCAGACCAAAACGGGAGAATTTCATAACTATGCAGAAAAAACAAAGCATTAGACAGTTCATGAATATAGCACACATAACGTTTTTTCTTGTAACAATTTCCACCCAATTATGGTAGATATTATATTTCCGCACACACAAGATAGTATTTATGTAGTAAAAAGGGTAGAAGACACTCAGAAAATCGTCATCTAACAATACTTTACTCGTGTATTTCATATTGATTATTAACAAAAATACTAATAGAATTTTTCAGACGTCCTCCTTCAGACTAGTGATAAATTAAAAAGCCATTATGTCAACAGTGGGCTATCCAATATGTCTGATGATGATAGATTAATGTCATTAGAGCAATTTAGAAATTATTTATAAAGTAGTCCAGTAACTTTTTTTCATAAAATCGCTTATGAATCATCATCATCATCATTTCAGCCGAAAGACGTCCCCCCGAAGATGGACCGATGACCTGGTGAAAGCCACAGGACAAAAACCCTTCCGAAGGCCGCAGAAGCTTATAAATGGTGATAACTAATATATCTCAATTCTTTGATTGAGAGTGTCCAAAAATGCTTTGGAAGAGATCGTTCTGTGCGATAAGTACGTCTAATATAGATTATCTAAACTAAGTCCTAGGATTAGTACATACCGTAAATAAGTTATACATTTAGAACTATTTAGAAAGTGACCATTTGCGATTATCATTTATGAAGGTATTTGTTTTATAGCACAGATTGAGCAATAAGTCCTGTTTCCCCATTTATTAACGACATCGTATTATAAAATTTATATTGACATTTGCCCTTATCTGTCATTTGAACTTTTAGCAACGTCTATAAGTACCCTGTACACGAACAACCCTCCGTGTCCAGCACAACAACGCGTTCCGGGCGGTGCTGGGGCGGCCCCGTTTCTGTAGCGCATCAGGGATATTCGCGATGGCACGCACTGGCTGTTTCTATGCTTCTATGCGCAAGCGGTGTGCGTCCCTGGTGCGCCGGGTGCGGGCCAGCCAAATGCCATCCTGACCATGATAGCTGACAGGCTGAAATGACCTTGTCTCCGGCATGGCTGTGGCAGGCATAGTGCTGTTCCAATGTCGGTTAGAAAATTATAATTATTGTGTTTTATTTATTTTTATGACCAGTAATGTGATTTAATCATTTTAATGTAATTGAAATACTTGTATATGTTTTTATTGATATTGAAATTGAAATTGTATGCCCAATAATTAGACTCGTAAGTCTATTGTTCCTTGATAATGTTTAAATAATAATAATGTACTCTTTCGGCATACTTAAATGGACTCAGACCGAACTCGACGCCCTGGACAGGAACACCGAACACTCCTGACCGCAAACCGAATGCATCACCCACGTTGATCGGTGATGCCAGGATTATTCACCAGCAACTTGCTTTGAAATATAAACTTGTTGACTCTGAGGTACCGTATTATAAGTATGTGCCATATGACCCAGTTCTAGAAAATGACCATGTCACGTTGTACTGGGATCGGTCTATCATTACTGACAGGACTATTGTAGCCAATAAGCTTGATATAGTGGCGATCGATCAGCTCGCCGTGCAATGATAATAGATGTTACCATTCTACATGACGGAACCTCGTGAAAGCTGAGAAAGAGAAACAAACAAAATATTTCGACTTAGCACACGAGGTTGTTGACATGTGGAATGTGAGCTCGGCTATCATTGTGCCGATTGTCGTAACAGCCAATGGCCTGATGGCCGAAAGTCTCGACCAACATCTCTCGAGGCTCTCGTTAGGCGGTCGGATCAAGGGCCTGATTCAGAAGGCAGTACTCCTCGATACGGCATCGAGGAGGTTCCTGTCTCTGCAGCCCTAACCACCGGTAGCTTGAACCCTGCTCCCGACACCGGCGGACCTCTACTTTTTTATTTTTTAAACGTTTTTTTTTATATCTTTTTATTGTGAAAAATATTTAAAAATGTATCTAAGAAAGAAAATAAATAAACGGAATAATAATAATAAGTAAGAGGGAACGTCTGTAATCACCAGCATGCAATCACCAAGTTTGGTGCAGTTGTAGGATAGTATAATCTATATTTACATACTGCAGGAATATCTTACATTCATCTTGCATAAAACCAGACGTCTGCTAAATGATTGGCTGCATAGAGTTTGCATTGCTTTGTCGATAATTTTCCTGTTTTTTGAAATTTCAATTTACTGTCTAAAAAAATTCTGACAGTATAAGTCAGTCGCTTCCTAGGTTCTGGCATACTCGTAATATTGGAAACTGTCGTAAATTCGGAAAAAGTAGTTTATGAAACTGTTGCATAAAGAGGGGTATTAAAATACGAGTTCGTGTTTAATAGTAATAGAAGATAATAGTATCACACGAGTATTTTAATACCTAGTTATTTGCAGTTTCATACACTACTTTATCTACTCTCATACTCGTACATTGGGATTGAACCTACTAAATATAAGATCAAAGTTAAAGATCAAGAATAAAAAAAATCCCACGAAATTCAGTGCAACAAAACGTATGAATGCCGCCTGCACCCAGCACATCACCGCGCATGCGCTAGAGCGGTGCTGCTATCCCCCGCTAACGTTCCATTGCAAAAATAGATGGAAACTCCTGTTTCGTTCGGATTTACCTGATTTGACTAATCATATCATAATTTCAGCGATAGACGTCCACTACTGGACATAGACCTCCCCCAAGCACCGCCACTTCGACCGATTCTGTGCTTCCCGCATCCAGCGGATTCCTGCGGCCTTCACAAGGTCATGGCCACCTTGTAAGAGGCCTTCCAACGCTGCGTCTTGCGGTACAATTCGGACTATTACGAACATGTTAAAACAAATAGCCAAATCGGTCAAGCTTTTCTCAAGTTTTTCGCTTACCGACGAATATCACTTAATTTTCAAATAAAATCGCTTTACGTTTTCCGAGCTGTTTTTTATTGTCGGATACAATGTCATGTTGATTGGAAATCTCGACCATTCGTTCGACATTGCCATTCGTTTTTCCACTTGTCCGTTGCGATTCGTTTTTCCAATTGTCCGTTGAAGTTTCACTTCTACTATGTGTCCCAGCACACATTTTTTTTTCGCAGGTTTACTGCAAATTATGATTTGGTTTGGTTTGGTGCATTTTAATAAATGCATTTTTTATTTAAACATATTTTATTTTATCAAACAAAAAAACTGAATACAATCCGGAACAAAAAAAAAAACATCCATTGTCTAACTCTAAACATACACACACAAAGGAACATTAACAAATGCACATCTTTCGTCATCAATCTTCATTCGGCTCATGTGCGTTATAATCAAGTAGCTGCCCGCCCCGGCTTCGCACGGGTAGCACTAAGTATTTATCTACAGCGCTCCTACCTACCTATCCTACCCTACCTATCTACACTACCTACCCTACCTACGGCACTTCATTTCTTGACATTGACTGCCCTCCCGTAGGGCCCATACCCCAGTGACGCCTACATTGCATAGGGTGCTGCCTAGCTAGCCGAGCAGGGTGGGCGGCTACCACGCAACTTTTTTGTAATACTTACATTTTTAAACTCGTGATATCTTTCGAATGGAATATCCGAATTGAATAATTCAAAAAGTTATATAAAGGTATTGAAGCAGTCTTGAATATGAAGTAATTTATTGGGATAAGATTAATACCAAGATACAAATAAAGAGCCTTTTCTAGCGGCGGCATTTCAATTACATTTTTAAAATAAAAGAACACTTATTGTGGCATAACTATAATATTTAGACATATGCTGTCGCGACACTTTTTGTAAATAATGATGTGTTCTGCAAAGTCGTAGTACATTATTTTTGGTTTTTCTTTGGAATGCGCTCCCTCTGAACATCAGGATGGCAACCAGTCGGTTTTCTTTCAAAGTGAAGGCACGTGAACATATTCGTAAAAAGTTGGCAGAATCATTGCAGCGCTGATTTGTTGGATTTGTTCTCTCCTCTACCTATCGTTATTTCTCCTGACAAAGTTTATTTGGTTTATATTGTATGTATGTATCTATTTATTAGTATGTATTAATTTTCAAGTTATCTATCCCTTATGTTGCACCTGCCATGTTTTGTCTCTGCATCACCCTAAGGTTGACTGGTAGAAAATGCCTCAGGCATTAAGACCGCCTTTGTACAGTATTTTTTACTTGTGCATGAAGTTTTAATAAATAAATAAATTATTCTATTCTATCATCAATAGTTTTCGCAGCGCACGCAATTTAAAGAATATTTTAGGTAATTTTTTTACACCTTGGGTTACATTATTGGAGTTTTAGTAAGGATCTCAATTTAAAAAAAAAAAAATATAACCTATTTATTTATTTATTTATTAATTTCAGACAACAATATGGTCCAATTTGTTAGTAAAATACCTTATCACTAGTGTTAGTAGTACATAAAACATAAAAAAATACAACAATAGCTGGTGACTGCGGCAGGATGTGCAGAGAACGATAAAGCAAGGAATATATATATGCTACCTGACCATTCTCCCCACATAGTGCCTCAGAAAAGGGGAGTAAGGGCTCTCAACCACTGTTTTCAGGATGCTATTGTCACTGACCCGCGCTCCACGCATCAGTGATGCGACTTTTTTGCGAATTACAGCATGGAAGCCGTCAGTTCGGTTCTGAGCAAACATCTCCGATGCGCTACAGAAACGGGGCAGTTTCAACAGCATCCTAAAAACATTGTTGTATTGGATACGTAAGACATCTAGCGATCTTTTGGTGTACCTATGCCACCCAGGGATAGTGTAGATTCCCAACAGTGAAATAATTTTTCAAATCAGTTGCAATATAAAAACTTGAGATTCCAATCTATTGTCTCCGTCCGCTGCTGCCGCCTCTCCGCCACGCGATATATCGTCTACTCCCTCCACGCGGCCGTAACGCTTTTTCATGACAGAAAAATCCTAATACCCCTATCTATATCCTATACCGTCTATATAGAAGTTTCACTTAAAAAATTCGAAGACATATTATATCTACCAACATGCACTGGGCTCGCGTGGTGGATTACGGCCTACTCCCTTCCATAGACAGGCCTGTGACCCAACATTGGGAAAATTATAAGCTGATATATTGGAACCTGAATTAATCACCTACGATGAAAATTTAATACTAATGCCTCATATTCAGAAGCAATAATAAATTACAACTCGTCATAAGTGTGATTTTTAATGGATTCAGATAGCTCCCAAATAGTATCATTTCAAACGTGTTAATCACACGAAAACATTTAGTAAACATATTATAAAAACACATTTTACAGAAAATTGTATTGCAGCAAGACAATGTTATAACTAGTGAAAACTTCCATCAATCGTACTGGTAGCGTAGCGTCTACACAGAACAGGCCACACGCGTTCATCTTACTGAACGATCGTTTTAACTGTAGTATTTTTTTGTATAGATGTTCTTGACTTTCTGTAAAGCAAAATATACTGGATATCCAACGTTTTATTACAATATTCTTACAAATGTGTCCGAAACTATCTTTGTTTCATAGTACAAGGTTGATAATTTGACGTATAAGAGGTAACAAATAATAATATTAGCTTAATCCTTATGCCATTAGACTAATTGTTTTTTCATAGAATTTTACTAATAAAATGTATTCTAGGAATATCGTTTATATTTAAGGAATGATAACATAGAAATAATAGCTAGCCAAGCATACTTCCCTGAGGTAAGCCGTAAATTATACGTTTTTGTTTCATTTAGTAATTTACTTCTGTTTTAGTATTCGGTATTTTTTGTTTACTTTAGGGAAACAACATTGTTTGTCAAGGTACATTTAAAATATTGAGCATCTTACTTGGACAGTTTTGCTTTTTCATAAGCTGTATACACGCCGACTCAGCTTCTTCAACAGTCATATAGAATTTCTCACAGTATATACTGTTTATAGTTATTAGTGTTATATTCTTTGTCAGCCATATAATAGTCGCAATACATCGAAACAACGGCTGGAAAGTGAACATAAAAAAATAAGTATTTTGAAAATTTAGACACTTAAAGATAACCACAGATTTGAGCTACATACAAATGTATTTTGACTATAGAAACGGATTCATAAAAAACACTTACTTTGGATCCAGCATGTACTTTAAGTGTATAAAGCATTAAGTGGTATATAACAAGATTCCGGTATATTGCACTAAATGTAAGATATAAAATCTGTGAAAAATAAAATATTGTACTTAGTTGTAGATAAACACTAGAGCTACCAGCAGGATCTACAGAACAAATTCATAACCAAGCGATATTGCTTCGCGGCAAAAACAAGTATAATTTAAATACCATGAAAACCTACCGATACCCCTTACTACCAAATAGGGGTCAGACGTCCGACGGTAAAATATTTAGACATTGATGCCAATGTTGATAAAACATGACTGAGACTGTCGCAAACGTGTGGAGATTGGCATAAGCAATGGAAAACCTATTCGACTATGCGTCATAGCAAGGTATTTTGAAAGCAATTTAAGATACGCAATTTTTCTATTGATTGTTACATCTCCACCACAACCTCTGCCATACCCTTAGCCCCTACAAGCATGATGTTATGTTACATACACGTACATAAATTCGCCATAGGGGTTGGCAGAAACTACAGACCACCACCTCCTACGATCCCTATGGATTATTACTTATAAGAAATTGCTATCAATTAAAATAATAACGAACTTACCAAGACAGGGAAAATTTTCTTATAAAGATCATAAGCTATTAGGATATTTTTGTATTTCTCAAACAATTTCCGACACTGTTCATAATTATCGTGCTCATCATTCATCATCACGATTTCTTTAATCCACTCATCCAGATATTTCCTTAACAATATAATTATTCGGGTGGCTAAAATTAAATTGACATCCAATGTTGTGTACATAATGTCTATAATACTGTCAAAAACAATATCGATGACATAATCGTAATAAGATGATGAATAATACATAGCACTTATAAAAATATTTATAAAAATAACTGGTGCAGTTGTTATCCAGTTCCAAGTAATAAAACACTGGATACTTTTGGTAAAATCGATGCCCCTGTGTATTGTTTGGATCACCAAAATAAGTAAGACGTAGTTGTTTGTATGCACTAAGTCCAGAACGAACATCGTCGTGAACCCGATCGAATAGGTGACGAAGTAGAATACGGCAAAGAGTTTCAAGAGGTCACTCTCCAAATGATCCATGTATATATCCGTGATGTCTACGCTGTACATGCGATAGATACACAGTGAATTAATGAATAGAACACAGCAGAACGCAAATATTTGACAGATTCTTCCCCTTGGATAAATATGACTATTTTGTACAGAATATTTTGAAGCCAGAAATAGAGTAAGTACAAAGTTAAAAGATTTAGCTATTGTTTGGACTTCTTCTCCCAGCCGATTTTTGAGTAACACTTTTAATGAGGTCTCAGGTTTTTTTTTTCGAATTAGGAACATTGTTTTTAGTAGGTATTCACTTCAACACTTCAACAGACTGCCTAATGATGGATAACGAATGCCTGACGCTGTAACATTATTTAAATGAGTTGACAGAAATAAATGTATGTCGACATATTTATGTAGGCACCGATCGTATCAAAGTTCCTGACACAGCTAATGTTATTAATTATTAACTTGTTTTTATAAACGAAGTAATAAATTTTATTTTATTTCATATATTTTTGATGGCCAATGCCCTGGCCCTGTCTATTATGAGATAATTTGACGAGGAAAAACTAATGCGTTCATATCCGTATTGATCGTTTTTAAAGTCGCAATTAATGTAATTATCTTGTTGGAAAAAGATAATTACAACTAGAACATATCCATAATACAACTTTAATGTTAGTAATGGATTACTAACATTCATGATATTAAAGTTCTTTAGGAAAAAAAAATAAGCTGTAGGTATTCAGTTTTTATAGTCACTAATTTAAGTGTTACATGCTAACTTTTTCATAAAGAACAAAATATTATTTTAATTATATTGTTAAGCTAATTGATTTTGAGTTTTACTATTTGAGAATTCCATTTTTCCTACATTCAAAATTCAATATAAATATCACAAAAATCAGTACCTAATGTGTGTAAATGAAAAACAATATAGTAGCTTAATTTAACGAAGTAACAATGATAGTGTTAATATTGGTTTATACAGGGTGTGAAAGAAATTGTTTGCCATAGCTTAGGGGTAGGTTCAGTATCGATAAAAGAACCCAGGATTTAAAAAAAAAAACGGGCACGCCACAATTGCGGCGGTAAGGCCCCTCTTTGAGGAGTGGCTAGAGAGGCGCCACGGCGTCCTCACCTTCCGCCTGACGCAGGTCCTCACCGGACACGGTTGTTTCGGGAGGTTCCTGTTCAGGATAAAGCGGGAGGAAACGCCCGGGTGTTACCATTGTGTGGATCGCCCGGAGGACACGGTGGAGCATACGGTGGAGGTCTGCCCGGCTTGGGCGGGGCACCGCCGTGTCCTCACGGAGGCGATCGGCAGCGGCGATCTCTCGCGTCCGGCCCTGGTTCAGGCCATGGTCCGGAGCGAGAGTGCATGGGAAGCCGTCACTTCCTTCTGCGAAGCAGTAATGCTCGCGAAGGAGGAGGCGGAGCGCGCGAGGGAAATGCAAGATGCGCGCCCTCGCGCCCCTAGCCGCCGCAGGAGACGCCCCGGGCGTCGGGAGTCGCGAGCCGACTTCCGGCCACCGTAGGCGCGGGCTGGCGGACGGTGGGCAATGGGTAGCTCGCCGTCCGATTAGGACCAGGCCCGGGTCGACGGCGCGTTGTGTTCCACGCGCGCCTCAAAGAGATGTCAGCACCAACTGACGGGGTCCGTAAGGGCCAATGCCTGCCAGGGTTGCGAGTTTGTCCGAAAGGGATATCGCGGCCCCGGCACACAGGCAACGGAAGGAACACGGGTGGGTTTTAGTCAGTAAAAGTCTGACACTCCCTCTCGCTCCGCCCAGAGCGGGAGGAGTCATTTGATGATTTCCCACCCAAAAAAAAAAAAAAAAAAAAAAAAGGATTTTAAAAACAACATTTAAAAAAATATTGCAAGATCAACCTAATTTAGTACCCACTAACTTAAAATAGCAATCGTTTAGAATTAAAATTATTTTATTATTTGTATGTTTTAATTTTGAAGGAGATAAGCACGTTAAAGTAGGAAGAAGAAATACTTGAAATTATAATTTACGTATCTAGTTACCTATCCATGCTTCACCCGGCGTTATCGAAATGTTCGGGCGGAAGCATTGCGTTCAATAGTAGGTAGTATAGCGATAAGTAAGATATAACGCTATATTAAATTTGAAAAATCACTGGGGATCGAACCCAGGATAGTGAAGAACGAATAATGAAACACAGAAAGATTTGAAGTCACACAGTATAATTAAATTGGTTTGATAAATTAAAAAACAAACAAAATTAAAATTCAGATGTAAAAAAAAATATTTTGGTGGTTGTCGTAGATGTTTAAAAATAAAAAAAGATATTCTATAGAACGCAAGGTTCTTCGGGTAAGGTATTTTACTAGAACTTTCGCTGGGCGAGGGGTTCTAGCACTGGCCAGAGCTGGAAGCTCGTTTGCGTTACGGATATTTAACACGAAGAACCGTTGTGCTAAGATACACAGGCTTACACACTATTTAAATTAGGACTTATTAATGGTCAATTTAAAGTTATTGGTAAAAAATTACAACGCGATTTAAAAAATTAGTATGGTTGGCAAACGAGGATGCCGATGGTGTTGCCTGCAGTGTTTGGCGACAGCGTCCGACTCGTCGTCGACGCAGCGACTTCCAGTTGGCTGGAGACACCACGCGGAGACGCGGTATTGGAACCACGTTGCTGGAGACACCACGCGGAGACGCGGTATTAGAGCCACGCTCGGATTGATATGGCTGGCGGACTGCGCACCTCCCTGGCAACAGCCACGGCCGGGGACGGGTAAGCCAGGGGCCTCAACGAGGCCTTTTCTGTACGGATCCAGTACAAATACTATTTAAGACCCGGTTAGAAAGGCAATATTACGTGGGGGGTGGATTACAAAATGGAATACTCACGAAACCAATATAGATAGATCTTCCTGGTTATTTAAAAAAACACAGATGAGACTTTATGAAGTTAAATACAATAAAGATTTAGCGGTAAAAAGGTCCAAAAGTCTGAAATAATTATTGTGTTAAATCGGAAAAAATATAATCCAACCGCTAGCTCTGTTTGACACGACACCAATGCTTCGAATCGTCGTTCCCTCAAAAAACAAAACCAGACTTCATTCTATAAAAAAATATTGAAAAATGTGTCAAGCGTAACCATATTTTAAGAGAAAAACACGTTAAGCCTTCTTGGCAAATAAAAAGGTTGGCTTGGCAGCGACATGCTGCAGTAGGTAACTCTAGGTAATTATTAATTAGCCTTTAAACAAAATAAAAACTTATTTTAACCAATTTTTAATCATTTCTAAACGATTGCTATTTAATTAGTAGGTACTTACTACATTAGGTTCATCTTATGATAATTTTCGGTTTTTTCAAAACTTTTTTTAAAGGTTAGTATTTTTTATTTTTACGGGTTCCTTTATCGACTCTGAACTCCCCCTGAAGCCAAGGCACACAATTTCTTTAACACCCTGTATAAAAAAACTGGTTTATTTTTCAAAATTACTTCACAGATTTTTTTTGACAGCAGTACAATAACAGAATGAGCCCAGTCTATCCATCGTGAAAAGTAGGTTGGAGTCTCATTTCCCAAGAAATGTATGGGAAAAGTTATTTGCGATTTCAGACTTTTCTAGTACTGTTAGTCCAGTAGAGGTTTTTGATCCATAAAAGAAAGAAGATCTATTGGGATCAAATAATGTTTTTGGGAAAAATGCCTATTTTCATGCTGACTATATTTTTTTTTCAAAATCTGTGAATGCAGATTAAAATGTCTCAAAAAGTTAAGGACAGTCTCCTTTTTTTTTATATCTTGGGAAATTGTGAAATAACTTCTCCCACTCTAGGCGGAGCGGGAGGGTGTCAGATTTTTACTGACTAAAACGCACCCGTGTTCCTTCCGTCGCCTGTGTGCCGGGGCCGCGATATCCCTTTCGGACAAACCCGCAACCCCGGTAAGAAGGACAGTCTCCTAAGACCCTTTTCCTGTAGCTACAACGGTCAAGTTAGCTGCCCCATTAAGTTCTTTATAACCCATAAAAGTACGTTTTAATTCTCATGCTTTCATGCATGAGAATTAAAACCTAGAACAAAAATAAGTTTTATCGATATTGAAAAATTATACATTATAATATTATATTATATCAACGTCACAAGGGCAGGAGAATGGTCAAGACACATCTTGCACTTATTTCGTTTTCCAACCCAGCATAAATATTCTCAAGGTACTGAGTATAACCTCTACACAACCAAGTGTACAGTAAATTTCGGCCCTTATTAGCAAGTTACCAGATTCTGAATTAACCAGATTCACAACTCATCAGATAATGTACTATTGAGCAAAGAATTAAATAACTTTCAAATGAATTAGTATGACTATTTTACTGATAGACAACCTCATTACATAAAGTTAAATAATCCATTCAAATGCATAATAAGGTCGGATTAAATTGCTGATAGACAACCTCATTTTATTAACCTGTTTATTTCCTTCCTGTACATTATTATGAAGTATTGTGACACTGAAATATTACATTTTCTAGTTTGCGATCATTGAATACATAGATAACGATGTTTGCGATAAATTTATTGAATTTACTTTTTACTGTGAATTCGACTTTTATCAATTAGTGTAAATCGTAGAATTAACATGGCTGAGAGCGATGTAAAATTTATTAAGAGTCAAAGAGGTAACATGGTTTTATTGTAGGCGCGGGCTATAAGTAAAATTTTTATGTAAGAAACAAATCAGGAACCATTAATTGGATATTCCAATAGAATTGTCTCAAAACACACAACAGCAATTAGTATATTTTTTTATTCAACTAAAACTTCTCAAACTGTGTGGATAATAGAGGCAAAGCTCAAGGTGGCTGGGGTAAGACGCCACAAGAGGATATCGAATTTATTAAAAATATAATAAATTCTTTGCCTAAATACGAGTCCTACTATAGGAGAGAAAATAGCGTCAGTTAATATTTAAAACCGGGCACAACTATCGATGAAATTTATTTAGATGAATTAAAAACTATTTACGGTGCATTAAAAAGCCCTTACTGAGCCTGAGCTCTTACCGAAATTGATTTAATGCTTAAAACAATATTGGATTCTCATCCGAGGCTAAAAACAGTAACCCTCAAAAATGTATAGTCAGGGCATACATTTCTGCCTAATGACACCAATTTTTCTAAAATAGAATACCAATTAAAATATCACCAAAGAATATATTCATCTGATCATCAATAAATTGACTGTCAACAGAAAGAGTTTCGTCACAAAAGCTAAAATAAACTGGTGAAAGACAAAAAAACCACTGTTGAAAAGATATGAAAAGTATACAAATCTACTGACGGAATATTTGAAGAGCTACTAAACATTGGGAAGAAAATTATAGGAAAACGATTAGACATAACAGAAGATAACTTTGTGTTGCTGTGGCCGAACGGGAAAAAAATTGCCCAAGCAAAAATGGACGACTTAAAATCTGTTTGGCCTTATTCCCAACGATTGTTAAGATTTCTATAAAGCTCGAAAGGGAACCAAGAAAATTGTCGAGGATGTCGATGGCTTCGATTGTATTACTGATTTCGAAATGCTTATAAAGCAGACGAAGCAGAATTACGAGCAAGACAAATGATACAGTGTAATGAAAGTAAAGAGTTCATGTTCGGCGGGTATTTGATTTTGATAGTTGGTATTTCAATGAATGTGGATTTTATAATAGTAAGAGTCACGGGTGAACAGTTCCAACTTGTGTTTAGTTTTAAATGATACATGGAAATTAATAAATAGTTTTACTTTAGTTCATTTACTGACTTTAAATGTCACATGATACACCATATGTGCATAAAGAAAAATGCCCGATGTGTCAAATGCACAGCATTGGTGCATATCATTTGTCAAGGTTACGCTCGCTATTGGACGGCGATATTTGACGTTTATTTTGTACTGCCAACATAATCTGGCTAAATAATTTGACTAATCGATTAATACTTGACCGGTTTTAGTAACATTTTCGTGGGAACACCACTAAATCAATCTGCCTAGCCTTTTCCCAACTATGTTGAGGTCGGCTTCCAGTCCAACCGGATGCAGCTGAATACCAATATTTTACATGGAGCGACTGCCTATCTGACCTCCACAACCCAGTAACTAGGTAATACGATACCCCTTGGTAAGACTGGTGTCAGACTTTCGGGCTTCTGACGACTTGTAACGACTGTCAAAGATCCACGAATGACTGCCGGGACCAACGGCTTAACCGTGCTTTCCGAGGCACGGAGGATTCTCGGTATGTAAAGATGGTCCCATCCACTGACCAACCCCGGCAAGCGTAGCTTAACCTGATGGATCGACCAGTGCGGCTGTTGTTACTTAGCCACGAGCTCCTCTAAACGAATGAACGCGGGAACACCACTAAACGAATGAAAAAAAAAAAAAAAACAAAATGAATCTGTGGTTCTGTGGCACGACGACGCCATATTGTAAACAAACTTTCGCTAAATACTTATTGGTGTGCGTCATAAACTAATGGATTCGAGGAGAAAAAGTTGAGTAATCATATAAGAATTTTATACAGAATTATTGAGAAATAAGTGAAGATTTCGTATTGAGTGTTAGTTTATCGAAAGTGATAAATATGTCAGTGAAAAAAAGTTACGAAAGTTTAGTAATTCACAAATTTTGATCCTATGGCCGCCGTGTTTAGTAATGTTTCAACGATAAATATTCTTGTATATTGTTTGAAATACACATAAGTAGCTAGCTTATTTATCTACGAACATAATTTGGGTAATAGCTACTGATATTATAGCGTATTGTTATCGTAATCGTATTTCCAAGAGTAAGATTCGGCCATTCCCCCGTACTATAACACAGCGTTTATGGTAGGCGGGAATACAGTACGCGCGTGCCGCGCGATGGCTCCGGAGTTTTTCGTTGTGTAAACAAAAGTTTTTATGGTGTAGGTCGAATGAGTTGTGATAACGGGTTTGTTTGTGGCCTATACATATTGTGTTATCGTAATCAAGTGTTTGTTTGGTGAAAGTGTGTGAATTCGAAATATTGTGATAAAGTTTCAAGGTTATGTTTGTGAAAATTATCAAAATGAAAAACTAACTCATCACTGCAAGATAAGATCAGTAAATTTGTTTATATGCATACTATTAGTGATTAGAGTAACTCATAACGAAGCCAGGAAGGTATAATACATGCCGTGTTAATGGCTGTATATTGACGAATTCTTCGATTTTCCGAAGGCCTACCCAAAAATAAAAAAGTAATTAAGATTTGTTTACGTTTAGCGCGTTTGGTAACCTAGGCTAGGGCACAGTCCACGGGTAAATTTGTTACATTTTAAATTAAATTAATCACTTGAGTCATTTTAGTAGAATTCAAATAACGCGTCGAGCTTTTCAAGACTTGGCGGGCATTGCCGTACCCCCAGATTTATCAAAAAGGACTCAAACCTATATTGTTTACTATAAATCATGAAACACATACAATACAGAATCAAACTGTACCCATTTAAAATGCATTGTTAAATCCCATAACTTGACTTAACATCTTAATATTCTGAGTACAATACCACTGAAGAATACATAGCAACAAGCCCCTTCCCCTCGGACCTCGTTCACGAGCTGACGTGTTTTTGGACGCCACACAGTTTTATTTTAATTATTAAATCAGTATTTACCATTTAATTTCGAAGCAAAAAATAGGAGTGCATAAACGTAAGGAGATAAGCTACGCTACGCGACGTAATCTTGTGGAAGGACAAGCTCCGCCCTGCTGCGCGTGACCATCTTGCTGGAAGCGTTCCGCCCACTATCCGAAGCCAATAGAAGGTACGCGCCCATCTGGCCCCACCCCTGCAAACGTCACTCCAGTGAAGTGAAGCTTTACTTGCCACTGCTTTTATGCGCGCCTAGTACTTGGCGGTGCTTATTAACTCAATTTTTGACGAATAATAGTTTTTGAGCATTATAAATACAGATTTATTTTTGCTGTTGATAAGGAACGGATATCAATTAATTTTCGTCGATTTCGCCATTGCTGCTTTTTGAGCTCCTGCAAGAATTGTCTTTTACCTCCCTTTATACCTGTTCTCCTGGTACTTACGTGGTGGTCCCTACGGAATCATGCCCATAAATCGCACACCTCCTCCGATAGCAATGCCAATCTCAACTACAATTACGTCCGAACGCTTAGCGCCTGTAATGGCGCATGACGCAACATTACACCAATGCCAATCAGCGCCTGATCTTTCTAAAATAGCAACAAACATCACGGAGCGTAAAAAGAGGAAACTCGAAGGCGAGGAAGATATTGCGCCTGTAACTTTGTCTACTTTTAGTACTTTCTCTGACAAGCAGGAAGTTCGCTTTGAGGACCTAATGGAAAAGATTGGTAGCATTATTGTCCAAAACTCAGAGTTAAAGCACAGTGTCGAGGTCATGTCCTGTAAGTACGATGAGTTCCTGGGACGTATTGCCACGCTAGAGGCGGAACGGCTGGACGACAAAAAAAAGATTCAACTATTAGAGGAAAAGTTAGAACAATTGGAGCGTAAATCTCGCTCGACGGGTATAGAAATCCGAAACATTCCTAAGACTGATAAAGAGACAAAGGAAGACCTTTGCAGCCTAGTCCGTAATATGGGGACGTCATTGAATATTGATATTGATGGCTCCAAGATAAAAGATATTTATCGACTAAAATCGAAAGACAACTCCCACCCAATTATTGTGGACTTTACCACGGTTGTCACTAAAGAAAAAGTCATCAGTGGAGTTAAGAATTTCAATAAGACTAAGGCTAAAGAAGCCAAACTTAATTCCACTCATCTGAAAATAAATGGCTCTGTGGCTCCCGTATATGTTGCTGAATGCCTTACATACCGAGCACAAAAACTTTTTTATCTTGCCAGGGCTTTCCAGCGGAGCCATAGTTATCAGTTTTGCTGGACTTCCCTTACCTTCGGAAAAAAGTCAATGATCCACAAATCCGAATAACTTCGGAGTATGATGTGGAAAAACTAAAGTGTTCCGAGTGACTAGTCTTAGAAATTATTCTGTCATATTGTATTTCTAAAGTGTTTTATATGCATGCGTCAATATTTTTTCTGTTAATCTTTATCATGTCATGTCCATCAACACAAAACAAAAAACTTCACACACACATTAACATATTTTATGAATTGAAGAGTAAACCTGGCCTATTTCCCTGTACTAATGGCTTTGTAACGTTTAACTTGAACCAATACTTTGGTTGCCTTTTTTACTTTTGCCCATTTCCTATAAATAATCATTTTTGGTAATTTAGATAGCTTAACAAGTGATATAGATAATTGCGCTGTCTCAAAAGTATCTATCTGTGATCTTGAAGACTGTCATGAGTTGATCTCTTATTCGCCTGGCAAACGTCTGACCATCCTTATGCAAAACATTCGCAGCATAAATTGTAATCTCCCTGGACTTGTATTATTACTGGACAGGTTAAAAATGAATTGTGACATTATAGTTCTCACGGAGTGCTGGTTATTGAAGGCAAGTGTAATTCCTACTCTATCTGGATTCCAATCGTTCTCCACTTTAAAAAATTTAAAACAAAATGACGGAGTTATTATTTATTACAAAGACCATCTTAAGTTAGTGTTTGAGGAACCATCCTTTCAAGAAGGAAACTGTCTTATAACGCGAATAGGCAAACAGATGACTATAGTTTCTATATACCGCTCTCCCTCATATAAAAACGTTGATCCTTTTCTAGACTCTTTACACGAAACTCTTTTACAAGTAGAAGGTTCCAACAACTTGATGTTAATAGGAGACATTAATATTTCCATCAACAACTCGAAAATTGATCAAACTGGAGAGAAATATTTGACCCTTACAGCGTCTCACGGATTATTACCAGCACATACAGAAATTACCCGTAGTGCGAGTGGAACATGCCTTGACCATGTATTATTAAGAAGACTTAAAAGAAGATTACGATCTAACTCCGATATTCCAGTCCAATGATCCCGATTTCTCTATCAACTACCTGACCAGCTCAATACAGGCCGCAATAATTCAAAACACTGTTGTTGTCAAAACTTCAAGGCGTAAAAAGATTATTAAACCATGGGTAACTCCTGGGTTATTGAGATGCATGAGAAATAGAGACAGGCTACACTATGAACTAAAATCCTCACCAAATAATGACACTCTGAGAGTTACATATTTACGATACCGGAATTTTTGTACTGAAATTTTAAAGAAAGTTAGACATGAATATGAGAAATCGGAGGTCGAAAAAACAAAAAATGATCCAAAAAAGCTCTGGAAAGTTCTTAAAGAAATCTCTAACATGAATAAAGTTCCTAGTCACTCGAATCAGCTTTTGGAAGTAAGCTCCTCACCCAAAAAATCACTGGACTCTATAAATCTAGGCCAGACCTTAGCTGAAAACTGCTTGAATCTGCACAATACTACTACTACCTCACCGCTACTGACGGATGCTTTCAATACTAATACACAACTGAATTCGTTTGTGTTGGAGTATGCAAGTGAAGACGAAGTCTCTCGCCTTATGATGGGCCTAAAAACGGAATGCACGGTAGGCCGCGATAATATATCAAATAAATTTTTGAAAAGACATGTTGACTTTCTTGTCCCACCGCTTACTTACATCTTTAATCAATGCCTCCGTACAGGTCTGTTCCCTTCCCAATTGAAAAGCTCCGAAGTCCGTCCAATTTTTAAAGGAGGCGATAAAAATGATATCTCCAATTATCGTCCGATCTCTATATTACCCGCTATCTCAAAAATACTGGAAAAGATAATTAACAATAGTCTCACAAAGTATCTGGAAAAAAATAATTTGCTTGCAAATAATCAGTTTGGCTTTAGAGCAAATAGATCTACCGATGATGCTGTTTATTGCTTGACTGAATTTGTTAGTACTAACCTCGACAGGGGGCGCAAGTGCTTGTCTATCTTCCTGGACCTGAAAAAAGCGTTCGACACCATTTCTATTCCCATCTTGATTACCAAGCTAGAAAAGCTTGGTGTGAGAGGAACTCAACTCCGACTTCTCGAGAGCTATCTGGCTGGTCGGACGCAGTGTGTTCGAGTGGGGAGTCACGTGAGCGCTGATCTTCCGGTGTCTTTTGGCATTCCCCAGGGCAGCATTTTAGGGCCTACTCTCTTTCTCATTTATATTAATGATCTGACTAGTATCAACATTATTGCTCAACATTATCATTATTGGGGTTTTTCGATCGCGCCTTCTTACCGCGCGGACGTATCTTGCTTAGCTTATTATGATACTATTAATTAATTATAAATATATTTGTTAGAAATAATTGCGTCGTCAGTGATATAAGTGTGTCACGAGTGAGCATTACGAGGTTACTTGCGTTGTGTAAGAATGAGCTAAAGTATTTTTAAAGATATATAGTGTTTCTGTGTTAGATATGTCTAACACTGGATCTAGCCCGTTTGGCCGTAGCCAGCTAGTGACGCGAAGTCCTCCGCCGACACCAACTCAAGATTTCCAGCCTGTAGACCCAAAGCCACAACCTCCCTTGGAACATGAGCTACCAGCCGAAGTTATTTCTACGCCGGAGGTACAGAAATGGATGGGGTCCATAGAAAAAATCCTAAATGAAGTATGCAGTTTAGTTGCTGAGGGAAAAATGAACGCAGACCAAAAGGTACGTGTAGCCAATCTTTGCCGTAGTGTCTCACATGGCGCATCTCAGATGGCTGTCTTATATCAAGCCTTAAAGCAAAAAACGATTCAAGCCCATAGTTCCGTTCAGCACTTACAGCAACAACAGAACATCGCGAACTCTCTCCTACAGTTCAAAGAGGTAGTTGAAGGCATTTCAAAGCCGACAGAACCCGCTTCGTACGCTAATATGGTCAAAAAAGGCTCGGATAATTTTGTGCGCCCAGCAAATTTAAGCTCAGTTGCCATATATCCCAGCGACAAAACCAAATCTAGTGACGATACCAAGTCTCTCGTACAGAAAATTATTTCGCCCGGGGAACTTAAACTACATGTCCGTGGCCTTAAGAAAGTAAAAAATGGAGGTGTTCTTATCAGTACCGACTCCAAAGAGGACATTCAAAAGCTCAGAAGCTTAGAAAAACTCGTCTCTTCGGGCCTTAAGATTGAAGAACCATCAAAGCGGCGCCCAAGAATCACTGTTATTGGAGTCCCGGTAGCCCTGACTGATAAGGAGGTTTTGGATTGCATCTACGAGCAAAACCTCTCAGATAAGTTGACCAATACAACTCGTGAGTCGTTTGAAGAACAAATAAAATTGAGCCATAAATCTGGGAAAAAAGACCTCCCTAATTGCAATTTTATTCTAGAAGTGCCAGCTAGCATCAGGAAGATCCTAGTCAATCAAGGACGAATATTCATCAATTGGACGTCATGCCCAGTTCGAGATTTCACGATCGTTACTCGGTGTTTCAACTGCCAGCAGTTTGGACACGCGGCCAAGTTCTGCCGTGACACTAACCCGACGTGTAATCACTGCGGAGAGACTGGCCACACTTTTAAGGAATGCTGCACAAAGTCCAGTCCACCAAACTGTGCGACGTGCAAACGTTTTAATAGGAAAAGTGATCATAAAACTGGTGATGTAAATTGTCCTGCACGGAAATATGCCGAGGACAGCTATATCCATTCCATAGATTATGAAGGCGCCTAAGAGCGCTACCTATTAACCTATCCTTTAAGCACACTAGTAGTAGTTTTTGTTTGTTTATATTTATTGGGTGTTTATTTATCATGACTGATCAATTACTTAAGGACCTAGATCAATTTTCTGTGTCTGAAGTTATAAATTGTAATATTGATGAGTGTAAGCACCACTTTCCCTTGGGAGAGAAACCGCTGACCTTTCTCACACAAAATATTCGCAGCATAAATCGAAATATAAATGGTTTTGAAATATTGCTACAGAACCTGGGTATAAGTTGCGACATTATCGTCCTAACAGAATGTTGGTTGTCAAACCAAACCACTGTTTTACCATCTTTAGACGGATATGTTTCGCATAAAACCAACAGAAACATCAACCAGAATGATGGTTTAGTTGTATTTGTCAACAATAATTTAAGTACAACTGTAGAAGAACCTTTGCTACAAAATTGTAATTGCTTACTCATTAAAATTAATACAGATACGGTAGTTATGGCTATATACAGACCACCTTCTCAAAATGTCGCAAATTTCTTAGATTCACTAAACGTACAGTTACAAAGTCTTACAACTTTTAAACACATAATTCTAATGGGGGACATTAATATCAACATTGCTTCCGGGAAAATGGACATTCATGCACATAACTATGTTAATATCTGCTCATTCCACGGACTCTTGCCAGCTCATTACCACCCCACGCATCAAAGTGGTTCATGCTTAGATCATTTCATTATAAAAACAAATAAACCAGCCAAAACATTTGTTACTAACTCTTCGCTTACTGATCACCAAGCAGTTTTACTAATATTACAAGTTTCTTTACCAAGAAAAAATTGTTTACGCAGCTATACCAATGTCAACATGACACACCTCGAAAAAGACATACGTTATATTAATTTTGACCCAGTTTATAATTCCACCGATGCAAACTTTGCTATTAATTATTTTATAAATTCACTTCACTCTGCAATAATAAAGCATACAGTCGCCAAAATAACGCCAAGGAAGTACAAGTGCATTAAACCTTGGATTACACCCGGACTTGTTCGATGTATTAGGCATAGAGACAAACTTCACATAAAGTTCAAACTTGAGCCTGAAAATGAAATTCTTTCCATTACTTATAGAAGATATAGAAACTTCTGCAACAACCTTCTGAAAAAAATAAAAAATGAATATGACAGAAAAGAACTGCAGAAAGCAGGCAAAAATAGTAAACTTATTTGGAAATTTATAAAAACAAATACATTTAGATCAAAACAACTTGAACCTCCACTTGACTTATTGACTATAGAGAACAACCCAATAGAATCAACAAATATAGTTAATTACTATTTGTACGGTGCAACCGCACATTCTGCAATTCAGCAGTTTACGCAACACATTCATTTCGACTCATATACTAATGTTAGTTCGCGTTGGGCTATCAAGGCAGCCAGGCGTTCTCGTTACAGCCAACAAGGGCTGCGTCACTCACTTCATTTCCACACCATCAGTCCATTAAGCTCATTTAACCAATAAGTATCTTTGGAACAATACAATAGTGTTTTGATACTTTACCTTCTTTCATTCACATTAATCCCTCATCTAAAAGTAATGTATAGTCTAGCAAGAGATCATACATCTTTTTGGTCCTTCGACGGTGAACATCGCTCGCTATATAGTCCATTTCGCGCGCGTGGACAGTGTAGCGGGAAACTTTCCAGTGACTAAGTGTGTACTGTGTTGAGTGACTATAAAACTGTGGGACTAACAAGTGACCCAGGGTCAACAAGGACCCGTAGACTATCAGGTGCTGAGCGTGGAGATTTCAGACTTAGAGACTAACAAGTGTCTCAGGGATCGTCAAGGATCCGTAATTTATCAGGAGTTCAGTGCAGGGATTTAGACTGGGACTACCAGGTGTCTCAGGGAACGTTTCATTATCAAGAGCTGAGGCTAGCAGGTGTCTCAGGGGATCACCAAGGATCCGTAAGCTGTCATCAAGAACATTCAAGTAAGATCTTTCCATTTATTTCTTACTTTAAATAAGTCCTCGTCATGGAGGCCATACACGAAAATCAGAACGAACTTTACACAGCCATCCTAAAGTTGGCTACAAATATAAAAAAGGACTCAGCGGATCGTAAGACTGCCGACTATTTCAAGCGACGTTTTAGAAACCTTAAATCAGTATTGGTCCGATTACCAGTACAATCACGACCGTCTTCTTACGGAAGAAAGCAAGTCTCATCCGTATTTTAGTGGCCGTGCATACGAACGAACAGAAGAGCTATACATATCAACCAAGGCACTCATCAATCAACAATATCAAGTTTTGTTGATTAAGATGAAAGAAACTCAACAGAGAGGTTCTACACAGGAGGAACAAGGTCCTGCACGGTCTGAGCAAGAAGATCCGGTGGGACGTCAATCGCCGCCCGTCGAGGTATGCTCCAGAGGTTCATCTAGCAAGCTTGATGAACTGTTGAAGAAACAAGCAAGCAATTTCAGGGCTCTGCAGCGCACTGTGGCAGGGATAAATTTGGATTTTATGTCCGAAAAGTGGGAGTTGAAAGATGCCTTACGTACATTACAGTCTCGATGGTCAACCATAGATTCCTTACATTGGGAATTAGACAACGAATTGGAGGGTACGAATCAAGAATATGAGGTGTCTTATACGAAGCAAGAAACTATTTACAATGAATTAAAAAATACAATTAATAGAAAACTAGGGTCCGTAGTTCACAAAGAGAATTGGACACCAAAAATTGACATCCCGTTTTTCAATGGCAACTATCGAACTTGGGTGTCTTTTAAGGACTTGTTTGTTGAAGCTATCCACAGTAACGTCTCCTTATCAAACGCCCACAAGATGCAGTTTCTTAAAAGTAAGGTGAAGCTGAACGTTTGATACAGCATCTACAAATCAGTACTGACAACTACACTGTTTGCTGGGAGATATTGAACAACAGGTACAACAACGCATGGTTGATTTTTACATCTCACATAGATCTCCTGCTAAATCTTCCAGTAGTTCAACAAGCTAACGTCCCTCAGATCAAGGAAATTCACGATACTACACTAGAGTGTTTAAACTCAATAAGGAACCTAGGCGTTAATATAGACAGCTGGGATCCATTCATCGTGCGTATTTTATTGCTAAAATTAGATGCGGACACGCATGATCATTATTTGGAATCTCTGAAGAAACCCAGAGAACTGCCAAAATTGACGGAGTTTCTAAGCTTCCTAGAGAGCAGATTCACCGCATTGGAATCTTCGCGCAAGAAAATCGAAAATTCCAAACCATCAACAAGCAAGCAAAATAAATCATCATCGTCAAATTTCAAGAATAAATATTCAGCAAGTAAGACTTCGGTAAATAATATCGAATTAACATGTCCGTTGTGTAAAGAGTCACACGGAATATACTATTGCAGTAAGTTTTTAAATATGACACCAAATGCAAGACGACAAGCTTTAACACGATTGCATTTGTGCAAAAATTGTCTTTATTCGCATGGGCATAAAGAATGTACGTCAGAAAGACGCTGCCGCGAATGTCGTGGCAAACATAATACACTTTTACATGAAGCGTTAAACAATAAGCCTTCATGTAACCCAATTACGGAGAATAACACCACAGCAGTTCATGCAACTAGAACGCAAAAACAAGAATCACAAGAAAATCACGTTTCGCAACAAGGCAACAACGTGATCGAAACATTATTAGCAACTGCAATGATCAAAGTTCAAGCAAGTGACGGATCATACCACAAAATGCGTGCGCTAATAGATCAAGGCTCTCAAGCCTCCCTTATCTCAGCCAGAGCGACACAACAGCTAGCTTTATCAAGAAAGTATTGCAGGGCCGTCATCTGCGGGATAGGAGAGAAGGAGAGCAGTAGCAAGGGCGTTACGAACATAACATGTTGTTCGCATTTTAATGATTTTGCATTTAACACAGATGTGGTAATCATGGATACGCTAATTAATCAATTACCAAGATGTACATTTACAAAGCCAACATGGGCACACCTGGCCGGCATGCAACTAGCCGATCCAGAATACAATGTCAGCCGTCCTATCGACATCTTATTGGGAGCCGATGTGTATTCCCAAATCATTTTAGAAGGCATTAGCAGGGCTGATCTATCATTACCGGTCGCGCAACAGACACGACTGGGATGGATCTTATGCGGAAATTTCAAGAATTTTCACTGTAACGTAGTCTTGAATCAAGTGGACGAAGTACAAAGATATTGGGAGATCGAAGACATAACAGAATCATCCAGTTTATCCGCAGAAGATCTACAATGCATGGAGTATTACAAGAAAACCACAACAAGACATGAAAATGGCATTTATGAAGTAAGATTGCCTTTTCAAGAAAACTTTGAGACACAGTTGGGATTGTCAAAAAATAAAGCTATGGCGCAATTTCAACAATTAGAAAGGAAATTTCGCAATAATGAAGAAGTAGCAAAACAATATAAATTATTTATTCAAGAATATAAAACTTTAGGACATATGATACCAGCGTCCGGTAACATGCAACCGGATTATTATTTACCGCACCATTGTGTATTGCGAAGCGATTCCACTACGACAGCACTTCGCGTAGTTTTCAACGCTTCTGCAAAAACAACAACAGGAATAAGTTTGAATGACGTCATGTTAAAAGGCCCAAATTTACAGCAAGATCTCCAATCTTTACTATTACGATGGAGACAATATCGCGTAGCTTTTACAGCAGATATTGAAAAAATGTTTCGTTTCATTTGGTTAAATGAACAGGATCAAAGATTTCAAAAAATCATTTGGAGGGATACCATTGACATGCGTCATCAGATATACCAGCTATGCACTGTTACATACGGCACCAAGGCCGCACCATTTTTAGCCATGATGACTTTAAAACAATTGGCTGAAGATGAGAGACACAATTTCAACAGTGTAGCAATCAAAACATTGGAGCAGTCATTTTACATGGATGATGTTCTACACGGATCTCATTCTGTCGAGTTAGCAGTAAAACTAAAACAAGATTTAATCAAGTTGTTAAAATCAGGGGGGTTCAATTTAAGAAAGTGGTCTTCCAACGCATTAGCCTTACAAGAAGATACAATCGGGGCAAGTAGCAAGCAAGAAAATTTCGATTTCAAGGAAATGGAGACATTAAAAACCTTGGGACTACGTTGGAATTCAAAAGCAGACTTATTTACATTTCAATCGAAGATGGAACCATCTAACAAAACACCAACTAAGAGATCCATGTTGTCAGACATATCAAAGTTGTTCGACCCTCTTGGTTGGCTGTCACCGATATCAACCAAGTTAAAACTGCTATTTCAGCAAGTTTGGATGTCAAGTATTCAATGGGATGACAAGTTACCCGATCAAATTAGCAAAGAATGGCTAAACATTAAAGGTGACATGCACAAAATCAATCAATTCAAGTTGGAGCGTTGGTTGGGTACAGGAGAAAACAACACGCTAGAATTACATGGATTCTGCGATTCTTCTAATAAAGCCTACGCATGCGTTGTTTATTGCAAGACTGAAAACAACGGCAAAACAAAGATCTCGTTAGTAGCAGGAAAAGCAAGATTAACTCCAGTAAACAAATCAATTTCCCTACCAAGATTAGAGCTTAGCGGTGCTCTATTACTGGCAAAATTGTTGTCAAAAATTCAACAATGCCTTAGCAGTCATAATATCAAGATATTTAGTTGGACAGATTCAATGGTAGTCCTAGCCTGGTTACAAAGAGAACCAGGACGATGGAAACCTTTTGTCGCTAACAGGGTGCGACAAATATCCAGCATCATACCTACAAACAGCTGGCATTACGTCAAGTCAGCAGAAAATCCAGCGGACTGTGCAAGCCGCGGATTGGGTATCGATCAATTGAAAAAACATTCGCTATGGTGGGAAGGACCATCGTGGTTACGGAACTACGACCCAGACCAAGAAACTGGGCAAGCAGTGTTTACCACAGACGAAGAAACCAGAAAAGCCAAGCATATTAATCACATATCGCAGCAAGAAAGCGATAACATGTTGGGTGAATTATTAGCAAGATATAGTTCACTCGCAAAACTA
The DNA here is from genome assembly GCA_916701695.1 of Agrochola macilenta. Taxonomy (NCBI): domain Eukaryota; kingdom Metazoa; phylum Arthropoda; class Insecta; order Lepidoptera; family Noctuidae; genus Agrochola; species Agrochola macilenta. The sequence goes on along the minus strand of OU753572.1, from coordinate 2,438,692 downwards.
ACAAGAGTTTTAGCATGGATATTAAGATTTATCAAGCAAGCGAGATACAAGAAAAACCGCATGCAAACTTATTTTACATTACAAGAATTAATAAATGCTAAGCATAAAATAATATTATATGTACAGCAGAGAGAATTTGCGCAGGAAGTACATAACTTACAAGAAAATAAGCCGCTATCAGCAAAAAACAAGTTATTGCAATTCAATCCATTCCTTGACAGCGAGGGACTTCTCAGAGTCAGAGGAAGACTAAGCAAGGCCAACATTAATCAAGATATGATGCATCCGATTATCATAGCTCACGAAGGACACTTAACAAACTTAATTATAGATCAAGCACATGAACTTACCTTCCATGGTGGAGCACGGGTGACATCGGCATTCATTCGCAAGAATTACTGGATCATAGGCGGTAATCGAGCGGTCAAAAAGCGTATACGTACCTGTGTTACCTGTCGTAAACACAATCCAAGCAAGATGACACAGTTGATGGGTGATTTACCTACGCAGAGATGTAACATTGCAAAGCCTTTTGAACATACAGGCGTCGATTTTACCGGGCATGTGCTCATAAAGGCCAACAAGGGCCGTGGTATTAAGACCACAAAAGGCTACGTGGCGGTATTTGTCTGTATGGTGACCAAGCTTGTTCATATAGATTTGGTGTCAGACCTCACATCATCAGCATTCATAGCTGCGTTGCGAAGAATGGCTGGAAGAAAGGGCTCGCCGAAACACTTGTACAGCGACAACGGTACAAACTTTGTCGGCGCCAACAAAATTTTACAAGAAGAATTGGAGCAGATACAAGAAACATTCGATCAAGATTTTATCAAAGAAATTACTAGCATGAAGATCGAATGGCATTTTAATGCGCCCTCATGGCCTACAGCAGGAGGGCTGTGGGAGGCTGCGGTCAAAAGTTTAAAATATCATTTAAGAAGAGTAGTTGGAGAGCAAAAGCTCACATTTGAAGAGTTCAGCACAGTTCTGGCTCAGTTAGAAGCAGTACTTAACTCGAGGCCACTGTGTCCTCTGACTGAAGATCCCAACGACTTAGATTTCCTCTCTCCGTCAAGCTTTATCAATCTAAATCAAGACATGACTATATTAGAAACAGAAACAGATATGCGGACGAGATGGCATTTAACTCAAAAAATAGTACAAGATATTTGGAAACGTTGGCATTCAGAATATCTCACTCAGCTGTCAACAAGAAGCAAGTGGAGACATTCTCAACCAGACATTCAACTAAATGACATTGTTACAATTAACGATGCAAACTTACCTCCTGGGAAGTGGGCTGTTGGCCGCGTCGTCCAGCTGCACCCCGGTGGCGATGGCCACATCAGGGTGGTCACATTGAAAACAAAGAATGGACTGATCAAGAGGCCTATTCTCAAGCTGTCTATTCTCCCCGTGAATGATAGAACCGACAAACAAGAGTTGCGTTCTAAGGAAATGAAAGATGGCAAGCCATATCAAAACAAAAAAGTAAACTACAGCTTCTCATCGCTGGTAATGTTACTTTTGTCTTTCATGAGCATTTTGACCATAGCTCACTGTGCATACAATGTTACACAATTAAAAGACAATCAAGGTCTTTATTTTGACAAAATTGCAAACATGCAATTAATCAGAGATGAATGGAAGATAGTTACATACTATGATATGAATTCATTTTGGCAAGGTACAGAAGCATGCAGTAAATACCTTAGCTACTTGGATCAGTTATGCAACAAATTTAATGAATCATCACATTGTGACGTCATACAAGTTCAATTGCAGCAAGAATTCTCAGAACTCGAGTACTATAACCACCTGTTGCTGAGTCAGCATTCCAGCACGCGCCGCACACGAGACCTGCGCCGTCGCAAGCGAGGCCTTATCAATGGTATAGGGTATCTAGCAAACAGCTTATTCGGTGTACTTGATGAGAGATTCGCAGAGCAATATAAACAAGATATTCAATCAATACATGACAATGAAAATCATTTACTTTCGCTCTTGAAACAACAAACAACGGTCATTGAAGCAGAATACAACGTTTTGAAAAGGAACGGCCAAGCAATTAATAAGCAACACAAGATGCTTAATTCACTATCAATCAAGTTAGATAAGATGGAGAACGTTTTATTGACCGAATCAAAGAGAAATCGAATCATGAACGATTTCAGTACGGGAGCAATTGCTACCAGCAATGTTTTAAGACAACTAAAAACACTCCAAACAAGTTTATTAGATACCATAACAGATGTTTATCACGGGAGACTCAATTTTCATTTATTGTCACCAGAACAACTGAAGGACACTCTGAATACAATATCGAGTCATCTTTCAAAGGATCTTACGTTACCGATCAATAACTTACAAAGTAACTTTAAAAATATTTATTCTTTATTGACAGTCAAAGCAAGAATGACTGAAGAATTTTTAATCTTCGAATTAAAATTGCCTCTGGTGTCTAGAGATACATTTTCAATCATGAAAATTATTCCAATACCTCAACTTGTAGGTAAGTCAAGCATGGCTACTTTAACTCCGATTGCAGAACATGTTGCAATCAATTTGAAGAAGGACTCGTATATACCGATGTCTATAAACGAAGTCCAGATATGTGTACGTGACAATGTCGATAACTATCTATGTCATATAGAGAAGCCGATTTATCATCTCAAAAATGATGAAAAATTATGTGAAGCAGAACCTGATTCCAGCAAATGCAAGATCAGCATTACGACTTGTTCGAATCAATGGACAGCTCTTAGCAAAATAAACAAGTATGCATTTTTCTGTTGTAGTCAGTGTCAAATACGAGTTCTATGCGACGATAATGTGTCGCCGGGGCAGTTAGTAAAAGCAGGCATATTGGGAGTCGAACACGACTGTCTTATTAAAACCGAAAGTTTTACGGTTTACTCACGCAATGAAGGTTTTAGCACTTTAGACATAAAACCATCTTTCAAGCTGCCTGAGATAGAACCAATCAATCATATCATAGAAGTCGGCATCCCAACTCCACTGATACAAAACTATACACTCCTCTCGAGCAACAAGGAGCTCGACGAAATCAAGAAGCAACTCCGCATTCTTAAAGCAAGTGAAAATTTTCCAAATCAAGTTTCATATCACGATATCCATCACTACACAGTATTTTATGTGGTGATCGGAGTTGTGTTGGTGGTTGGAGCAGTCTTCCTGGTACGACGTCTGCGTAACAGGCGAACCGCATCTCTCGAGGTGGCAAGGGCCGCATTGGCGAGTCTACAGACCGCGCAACATGCGACACCGGCACGGGCAGAGGCTGGGGCCTCTATTTCCACGGTTAAATATAGTGCTAGTGCGCGTAATCAGTGTGAGATTCCGTGTGTATCAGATTACAGTGAAATTCAAAAGGTGCATAAGTTAGACAAGTGTACAGTGCCTATGTCTCGTAAAACGGAGTTCAAGTAAAGACTCTAGACAGAATAAGGACCAATTGGAATCACCTTGTTAATCATCTAGTATAAGGACCAATTGGCATCACCTTGTTACTCATCTTTTCATGTTCATCCCATATTCATCTTCCCGCTCGGGAGCATGTACGGTGCAACCGCACATTCTGCAATTCAGCAGTTTACGCAACACATTCATTTCAACTCATATACTAATGTTAGTTCGCGTTGGGCTATCAAGGCAGCCAGGCGTTCTCGTTACAGCCAACAAGGGCTGCGTCACTCACTTCATTTCCACACCATCAGTCCATTAAGCTCATTTAACCAATAAGTATCTTTGGAACAATACAATAGTGTTTTGATACTTTACCTTCTTTCATTCACATTAATCCCTCATCTAAAAGTAATGTATAGTCTAGCAAGAGATCATACACTATTTTTCTAACGTAGGCAAAACCTTAGCAGAAAAGACCATACAATCTAGAGGTTCTTTCTCTCAAAACCAACCTAAATCTTTCCCCAGACTCAAATCTTTTGGCTTACTAGATACGGATGTCGATGAAGTATTAACAATCATTTCTGGATTAAAGGACGTTTGCGCGGTTGGGTGGGACGACATATCAAACAACATACTTAAACATTTCAAATACCTCCTTGCTCCGCCGCTAACTCATATTTTTCAGTTATGCTTAACTAATGGTGTATTCCCTAAGTCGCTTAAAAAAGCAGTGGTTACTCCTGTATATAAATCTGGTGACAAAAAATGTGTTAACAACTACAGACCCATTTCAGTTTTAACAGGGCTCTCCAAGATCTTAGAGAAAATCATTAATATTAGATTAATGAAATATCTAGAGGATAACAAATTGCTTTCGGATAGACAATTTGGCTTTAGGCCCAAAAAATCAACTATAAAATAATAAAATAAATAAATAAATAACTTTATTTCACAAAAATACAGATTAAACATATTTTATATATGTAAATACAAGTTAGATGAGCTTTGGTAGCAACACAATGCAGTATAAAGTTAGAACTCAAATCTGTACACAATATGGAAAACCCTGCCTCTCAAACTAGGAAACCTGTATCTTGAGAGACAGTGATTCAGCTTAAAAGACATGCTATATGTATAATAGTAGACTGTGTCGATCTACCTGAGCGACTATGAATATAAAGCTAATGTGAGTGTGTGTGCGTGTGGGTGTGTTGTGTGTGATTGGAGATATGTGAGTAGTTAGGAGACGTACTTAAGTAAGGATTCTGTTCGTAGATAGTCCTGTTCCAGTAGCCATTCCATTAATTTTGATTTTAACTCATATTTATTTAAATCGACAATGTTTAGGTGTTTGTTAACTTGTTTGTATATGTATGTACTTAATGTGTAGTATTGGTGTTGAGCGAAGGCGGTTTTGTGAGGGGTACTTAAGGGTAGTTTTTTCCTTTTTTTAGGGTCAGTAGGGGGAACGCTAGCGTGTCTTCTAACAGTAGACTGCAGTACAAAAAGTTGGCGCACTGAAAGTACCTTACAATCAGCGTATAATTGCGTAGTGGGACAGCGATAAGGTTTGCGCGACAACACTTTCAGAACGGCTCTCTGCGCTCTTTCAATCCTCAGAAGACTGGTTTTATTTGCACCACCCCATACTGCAATGCAATATCCAATGATGGATTGGCATAATGCACAGTACACCATCCTCAAGGTATCAGGCGCAGCCGAGTCTCTCAGGGATTTGAAAATATGCAATAGTTTCAAACATCTAGTGGAAATGGCGTCAACCTGTTTGTCCCATCGTAATCCTCCGTCTATTTGGACACCCAGATATTTCACATTGTCAGTTCTTACAAGCGTCGGACATAAGCATTGTGGGGATTGTTTGGAGCAGGTGTGCGCTGTTATGGAGAAGGATTTGCCAGGCAAGTTGTTACGCCGGATAGCGAAGGGAATGTACGATGTTTTTTCGCAGTTTAGGGTAAGCAAGTTTAGGTTGAGCCATTTCACTATAGCTGACATTGCCGCTTCTGCGTAGCGTTTAACGCTATCCCAAGTTGGTCCGTGAACTATGACTGCGGTGTCGTCCGCATACGCAATGATCTTGGAGTTGGGAATGGTCATTCTGCACAACTCATTGACGTATATCAGGAAGAGTGTGGGGCCCAAAATGCTTCCCTGAGGTACACCGTAAGTGGTCGATACTTCTTCACTTATATACTCTCCAATTTTTACTCGTTGGGTCCGGTTGTTAAGGTAGTCTTTGAAAATTTCGAGAGTATTTCCTCGTACCCCTAGGAGTTCCAATTTAGACATAAGTTTAGGAACAGATACTGTGTCAAATGCTTTAGAAAGGTCTAGGAAGATCCCTAGACTTTTGGTTCTACTGTCAAGATTCCTAGCAACCAATTGTGTCAGCTCAAGAACTGCATCTTCAGTAGAGATTCCTGTGCGAAAACCATACTGATTATCAGCTATGAGTTGATGTTTGTTGAGGAATTTATTTAAACCGCTATTTAGGATCCTTTCCAGTATCTTAGAGAGTGCTGATAGGACCGATATGGGTCTGTAATTGTTGACACAGTGCCTGATTCCTCCCTTATGAATTGGATGGATGATAGCTTTCTTTAGCGCATCAGGGAAGGAACTAATCAAGCAGTACATCAAATGACGGATTATATAACAACTAATTTGGATCAGGGCATGCACTCCATTGGGATCTTCCTAGACCTCGCCAAGGCCTTTGACACAATTTCCTGTCCTTTATTATTGGGCAAGCTTGAAAGACTCGGAATAAGAGGAACAACGCTTACACTGCTTTCTGATTATTTAAGAGACCGCGAACAATGTGTAAAAATTGGTCAGTACGTCAGTTCTGAGCTTCGAAATAGTAATTACGGAATACCACAAGGTAGTATATTGGGTCCTACTTTATTCCTAGTATATATTAATGACCTGTGCAGCTTAACACTCCAAAATGGTGTCATAATGTCTTATGCAGATGACACAGCTCTATTGTTTTCAGACAAGTCTCGAGAGGAGGTGTATAAACAAGCCCAGAACGGTTTTAATATAGTGTCTAATTGGCTACATGAAAATCTCCTAACACTAAATGCAGAAAAAACTAAACACATTTTATTCACTATGAGAAATACTAACCTGCCAACTACTAACATAAACATTTATGCGCATAAGTGCGGCAAGTACGCTGACAATGCATGTAATTGTCCTACTTTAGCAAAAGCCGATCATATGAAATATCTTGGTGTGACGATTGACACAAATCTGAACTTCCGTAAACACATTGATTTATTATGCACTCGAATGCGTAAATTAATATACATTTTTAAGAATTTACGATATATAACGGACTACAAATTAATTAAACAGGTCTATTTAGCTTTGTGTCAATCCATTCTTACATATTGCATAACTTCATGGGGAGGGGCTGCAAAAACAATCCTACTACCATTAGAACGTGCGCAGAGAGCTATCCTTAAGGTAGCCACCTTTCGCCCATTTAGATTTCCCACATACGAGCTTTATACGGCATGTAAGGTTTTAACTGTGCGTCAACTATTTATATTAAAGATAGTATTACACCAGCATAGCAATCTCCCTTATACCCCCATACCTATACATAAGAGAAGAAAAGACTTAGTTTGCATAAAGCCTCAAACTAGACATACTTTTATAAATAAATTTTATGGTTTTTTAGGTCCGTTCTTATATAATAAAATCAATAAGTCTCTAAGTATATATAGTGTAAATTGTAAAAAATGTAGTGAAATGTTAAGTGAATACTTAGCGACATTAAATTACTCAGACACTGAAAAAATTGCTAGAAATCATGCAATAAGTTTATTAATGTTAAGGCAATTTTTATTTAATAATATAATTATTATGTATCAATGCTAGCTCTATGTACATTAATTTAATAGTCCAATAAAACACTCAGCGTTGTTACGTGAAGGCCTGAAACACAGGTTTGAATAAACCTACATCAGGCAGGTCGCTATTGTTTTTCATTAGGCCTTTATCCAATATATTATATAAGTTATACCTATACTAGATTTATTTTAGGCATAGTTTAATATTTGCTTAATAATTTTAATATGTAACTCTGTACTGATGTCACTTCTATGTAATTTATATGTGAACTTATGAATAAAAAGTATTTTTATTTAATTTTATTTAATTTATATGTGAACTTATGAATAAAAAGTATTTTTATTTTTTTATTTATTATAGAATTGTGCATTTTATTCAGTAAAGAGCGCGTTTTAAATTCACAATGTAGGTATTCAACTCCTACCTACTCGGAAAAAATCTTAAATATCAACTATTTTACGTGCATCTAGTATAACTAATGCAGAAAGTCTTTAAAATCTCATTAGAATATGAGCAAGAGGTTAACGACGTTCAAACGTAGCATTTTCTTTTACTTCTTGCTACTAGATACTCAGAACATACATTTTTAATATGCGCTCTTTTAATGTAATGAATGTATTAAAGTGTGCTTATATTATGTACGTTACCATAATCAGAACGTTACCACTTACAAATAAATAGATAGATAGTGTCATGATTTCTTTGATTAAATTTAAAAAATGTATTACTTAAATATTGAATTATAATATCCACTGTGGCAACACTGTCAAAGTACAAATTATTATTATTATAACAACGTTTTAAATGTATTTTCATTATTGCAACTCAATGTATTATTTTACTTTGGCAACACTCAGAAATAACGGTTATGATAATATCGTTATTTCTGGGTGGGGCAAAAGTCATGCTAAAATGTAAAATGGAATGCAGAGTCAGTCGTCTTTGGATTGTGAAATAGAACAGTTGTGCTGATTAAAAGTATAACCAAGAAAAAAAAAAAAAAAAAAAAAAAAAAAAAAACATTCCCAAAGGCGACATCATATCATACGCTGATGACACAGCTCTTCTTTTCTCTGCCAATACCTGGGATGAGGCGTTTAATGCTGCACAAAATGGGTTTAATATGGTAAACCAATGGCTCAGACTTCATCTTTTAACCTTAAATACGGATAAAACGAAATACCTGACTTTCAGTATTCGTAACTCAACGCCGGCAGGGAGCAATTACAACATTGTCCCTCACCAATGTTCTCTAGATATACACTGCACTTGTAAGCCAATAGAGCGTGTCAATACAATAAAATACTTAGGGATCCTCTTCGACGGCAACCTCAGCTTCAAAGACCATATAAAATTACTCAGCGCGCGAGTCAGAAAGCTTATTTATGTGTTTAAAAAGCTGCGTCAGTTGATGCTAGGTTGCTGAAACAAATCTATTTTGCCTTGTGCCAGTCAGTATTAACATATTGCATTTCATCCTGGGGAGGAGCTCCAAAAACAGTTATTAAACCTATTGAGATCGCTCAACGCACGATTCTGAAGATTTGCACTCATAAGCCTCGACTATTTTCCACTACATTGCTATATAAATATTGCGAAGTACTTACTGTTAGACAGCTCTACCTACTAACTATAATTCTGAAGCAACATCAAGGCTTAGCATATGACCCCAACCTTAACCATAGGCGTAAGAAACAATTAGTGTGTACTCGTGAACATAAACCTAAAACTTCTTTTATTAGAAGATTTTTTGTATTTTTGGGGCCCTATGTCTATAATAAAATTAACTCCGTCATAGATGTTTACCCTCTCAATAGGGTTCGTTGCAAAGCCATTGTAAAAAAGTACTTATTGACCTTAACTTATGATGATACAGAACGACTATTAATCGTTCTAGAGTAAAAAGGGTCCTTTGACTCCTTTGTGCAACTTTTAAGGTATTTACTCTTCATCTACATATCACTGAAACACACACATTTGCTTACACTCATCATTTTACACATCACCACACGTACACACATCATAACACTCACCACCCCTACACAATTACTTCCCCCTCTCTATACATGCACACCAACACACTTAGTTTTTAGCTTAGTTTACTTTATTTTATTTTTACTTGTTTTTCTTTAATCTACATAAAGCTGTACTTGTTAGCTTAATTCCTTATGCAAATAATGTACTGAGAGGTTTGGCGCTGCATGCCGAGATACAGGTTTTACCTAGTTCGGCTGCAGATGCTCCTATTTTGTATTGTATTTTAGCTTACTAGTTTTTAAGTTGTTTTTTGTACAATCCTTTTCTTGGCAAAATAAATTATTATTATTATTATTATACATGTCTGAACTTTAAACATCGATTACTCAAGTGACGTTTAGTTGTTTGAGTCCTTCCTGCCAATCTACGTCCAATTATTCTTCGGCATGCCCCAGGGCAGCATCTTTGGGCCCAAGCCTGTTCTTAGTTATTAAAGACAAACGATTATTTTAAGTGGAATAAAAAGTAATTAATACTAAAATTAATTGACTGTATGAGGTCTTGATTTCACTGAAAATGGTATTGCAAAAGTAGAACCATGTAATTAGTGATATATCCCATCAAACACATTGCTGGCGTAGCGTCTACATAGAACAGGCCACACGCGGTCATCCTACTGAAGTTTAGATTTTCCCGCATCACGTTCTTGCAAAGGTTTTTTTGAGTCTCTGTAAAGAAAGAATTTTACATTAACAGGCAAACGAAACAGCAGCACCATTTAAATAAAGTGATTTTTCTGTTTTATCAGAATATTATGTATTGTCAGTTATAAAAAAGCTTTGTTTGCGACAGAAACCTCTTCGTGTATGACATCGTCGTCATCATCTCAGCTGAAAGACGTATGTTGGTCATAGGCCGAAGCATTGCCTCAACGGCCGGTTATTTGCTGCCCATTTCCAGCAAATATTTTACGATGTAAAATATTTTCAACTACTACTACTAAATTTGTAACAGTTTGATAGTCATCTCTAATACGCCATGAATATTCGGTATTTTTATGACAACGAGCAGTGGGCCACCAGTGGTAATGCCGGGGCCGTTACTTACAAGTTGTTGGTTGTGGTTTCAAGCCCAATCAGGCAGGTACTTTACTTTGTGTAATTAATTTAATCACCGCTGCTCTTAAAATGGTGAAAAACACATTGCTATGAAATTGGCATGTCCTAGAATAAAAAATTGGAAGACTTGTGTCATCTACCAGCCTGAACTGGGCCCTGTGGCCCAGTAGTGGAAACGTGATAACGTTACGTTAACGTTGGTTATGTTTACGACCTACAAAGTACTTACTTGGACAGTTACTGTTTTTTATAAGCTGTATACATGCCATCTGAGCGTCCTCAACGGTTGTATAGAACTCTTCACAGTAAATACTATGCATAATTACAAGTACAAAGTTCTTTCCAAACCATAAGAATAATGCAAAAATATTCAGCAAAGTCTGTAAATTAAATACAATTATTATTTTTATTGAACAGTTTTAAATAAACCACAATACTTTGGAATAAATTGTCAAACCGAAACAAAGAAGTCTTATTTAAATTTTTGTTCAACACTTACTATGTTTCTCAATTGTGCAGATACTCTCAGCACAGATAGCATTAACTCAACACAATAAAGGAGACGGTAAAATTCGCAAATTATGACGTCCAATACCTGTAAAATACCCAAAATAATCTTTAGTCATTACCACGCGGCCACTAGCTCAAGCGGCATGCGTCTTGCGACAACGATTGCGGTAAAGCATACCACGACTGCTTTTAAACGACGCGGACGCGATGATATGAGTATGCCAAGTAGTTAAATAGTCTAAAGCTATGGTTTTATAGAAGAACGGTGGCGAGACATAGCGGCCGTAATGTAGCGTCGAATGATGTCTCTGAAATGTTATCTATAGAAAAAAGATGACGTGGTTTCCTAGAGAGCGGTATTAAACGCTATGAACGCGACTGTTCGAACAAACAGCGTTACATAATACTGTTCTTTATAGAAGGTCATCAGCATTTTTTGTGGTCATTCTAATTTAGTCGGATTACCAGTAATCTAAGTATTTTTGTTGGGCTTTTGTCTATATCCCGTTAAACGAGCAATATTTGTATATATATAACACGACGGGGTATCTACTCGTACGTTGTGCCGTTTCTGACCAGTCTCCGGTGTAATTATTCGTTGATGGTAGATATACGTAGTTGGTTTTCAATCACATACAATTCTTAACTCATACAACTTTTGAGTTATCACTTATCAAGTAGTCATTAAGTTTTAGTTAGTTGGTCAATCTAATCGCTCATTCCAAACGAAGTAGGTTCCTGATGGAGAAGAACGGGCAAGAAACTCCATGAACACTCTTTTAAATCAAAACATTACGTTACAGAGGTTACTTGTTCGACAAGTACAATGTCAGTCCTTTCTAACACAACTTTTCCTTTCACTTTCATTACCCGCACAGGCCATTGTGAGCGCGACCCCCCGATTTTCTCAAAGTGGGCGGACTTACCCGCGTATTACAAAATCTTATTACTTACTTAGTTCAATAAAACGTACAAACAATGCTAAAATGATTATCAGTTAATTCTTTTATAATAATAATAATAATAAGTATTTATTTTCTCACCACAATAAACATTACAGACATTGTTACACATGGGTAGATGGTATTTGGTTTAGTTTACTGTGGGAGACTGGTGCCTAAGGTAGGCTTTAAGGGCCTGTGTTTCAGGTCACCAGGTCTCCGCCCTCTAGCAGTTCGATACATTGCATGATAATAATAATAAAAGTGATTTAACAAATTTTGAATTGAACAAAGGTTGTTAGCTTTTAGAGTCTGTAGCTCAACATAATATGGAGTTTAAAAATGAATAAATAATAAATGTATTGAAAAAACAAAACAGAAAAAAAATAAAAAAAATTGTTTGCAAAGTGTTAGAATTGTTAGTAAACATTATGTAGTGAGGACGTGAGTAAGATGTGTTTCGAGTGTGTATGTGCGAGAGTGCGTATGTGGTGGTGTGTGTGGGTGTGTGTGAGTGAGGGGTTATTAAATAGCAGTTGGAATACATTAGGTCATACTGGTAAGTAGTTTTTCGGTGTCATCATAGTTGAGCCCCTTGAGCCACGTGGCAAGCTTCCTTTTACATTGTCCTTTATTAAGGTTAAAAATCAGTTGAGTTTTATTGATTTTGTTGTACAAGAATCGTCCCAGATAGCAAAAGAAGCGGTTGGAGAATACTGTTAAAAGAGGAGAGTGAGTGCGGCTTACGGGATTATATCGTCTCTTGCCATGTGTCATTGAAGGATGATAGGTGAGTAGTGAGTGTTGTTTTAGTAGGGTGCTCAGGATAAATAGCTGGCGTACTGTTAGGTTTTGTGATTGCTTATATAGCAGATCTGTAGGATAACGGTATGGAAGAAAATTGGATACTTTTAAGATAACTCTCTGGGCCCTCTCGAGTTCAAGAAGAGTGGTTTTAGGTGCACCACCCCAAGTTGTTATGCAGTAACTTATCAACGACTGAACGAGGGCGAAGTAGACTGACCTCTTTAGTTTGTCATCCGCTACGTGTCTCAGAGATTTAAAAACATATATCAATTTACGTAGCCTAGTAATGAGTGAGTCTATATGTTGTTGAAATCTAAGAGTGTTGTCGACAATTACCCCCAGATATTTCACAGTTTCGGCTTTAGAAAGGTGGAAACAGGTACAGGCAGCATCATGCGGTGCTGGGCACGAGTGGACTTTAATAGTGTCTGGTACTGTTGGTAAATTTGATTTCTTCAGTGCAAAGGTGACGTAACGAGTTTTACTCTCATTCAGTGTAAGTACGACACTGCGCAGACTTTTTGTGACAGTATCGAAGCCCGACTGAGCGTACGAGTACACACCGCGCCAGGAATCCGCACTAAACAGGAGGGCCGTGTCATCGGCAAAACTTATAATTCTGCCCTTAGGCAGGGTGAGCATACCCAGCTCGTCAATATAGATGAGGAAAAGGGTCGGGCCAAGCACGCTGCCCTGGGGCACGCCATAGGTGACTTTACGTTCATCACTAAGGAAATCATCTATCTTAACGCTCTGAGTACGCCCACTGAGATAGTCCTTAAAGAGCTGAAGTTGAATCCCTCTAATTCCCAAGTTCTCCATTTTATCAGTGAGTATTGGTACAGAAACCGTGTCGAATGCCTTAGCAAGATCTAAGAATATGCCAAGGACTTTTTGCCCCCTGTCTAGGTTGGTAACGATAAAGTTTGTCAATTCATGGACTGCATCAGAAGTAGATTTACCGGTGCGAAAACCAAACTGAGTTGAGGAAAGAAGATTATGCTTTTCCAAGTAATTGACGAGTCTAATGTTCATTATTCTTTCTAGTACCTTTGACAGAGCAGAGAGCACCGCTATGGGCCTGTAACTATCGACACGGGTTCCGTCCCCACTCTTAAAGACCGGGTGAATAATGGCTCTCTTAAAAACCTTTGGGAATTTCCCTGTGGATAGTGCAAGATTACAGATGTATGTTAGAGGTGGGGTAATCAAGAACCGATGTCTTTTTAGGAGGTCACTGGATATCCTATCCCATCCCACTGCGCTGCCACTGCGTAGATTCATTAATAAATTGCCCACTTCGACATCGTCGGTAGGCAAGAGTACCATGGATTGGGGGACCCCATCGCCAGCACCAGTAGTAACCCCTGCTGGATGGCTTACTATTCTCTCGGCAAGACGTTCACCAACAGCAGCAAAGAAATCATTTACACCATTAACCGAAAGCTTTGGAGTGTTTGCCAACTTTAGGAGAGGTTTGGAAGTTTTTTTGTGAGTTACCCTATTTGTTAATGTGTTTATTGCCGACCACAGTTGTTTAGGATTATTACCAGCTTTTGTAAGCTCGGTCTTTTCGTGTTCCCTTTTCAACTTCTTTAGCAGTTTGTTACAGAAGTTTCTATACCTGGTGAAAGTTATCTTTAGTGTCTCATTATTTGGTGACTTTTTACTTTTTTTATGAAGGTTGTATAATAAAATATATATATAAATACATATAATGGCAATATAATACATATAATATTATATCAGACTCTAAGAAAGTGGAACGGACTTGTGTAAAGTACAATCAGCACTATTCGAAGTTATAAAATAATGATCACGTAAAAAATTTAGTTAGATTAAAATTGCATATTAGTCAAGGCTAGATTGTAATTAATTATTAAGAACCTGGTTCTTTTTAATAAAGGATAAAAAATAAAAAAATGGCAATAGATGGCGTTTGATCTCAAAGGAATCGATATCGTTCACAGATGCATACAAATGGTTGTAACAGTATTCCACAGTAACCCATAGAGGGCAGAATCAACGACTTTATGGTGAATAACCATTTTAATAAATAGTTACGCATAAGATTATGTTATAATCTTTAGACGCTTTCGCGGAGACATATATACAAGGTGGCAGGGACATCGACGCTAAAACTGATACCATGGATTCAGTACATGATTCTGAACCCCCCTGCGTAGAATTGTTTTCAACGGTTATTAAAAAAAAAACTGCTGTTCCATACATTTTGACCACGTAGGTATTGCAATTTTCTATGAAAGAGGATACTTACTATGGGATATATATTTCACTAAACACTCAAATTGTCGGTTTAAACCCAAACATGTTGGGTGGAATCTGTTTCTTGCATTTCGACGCATATCGATTCGATGCATATCAAGTGATATTATCAAAAACCGCGTGTATGACTTGAAACATTTTATGGATGTTAAGAATAACAAGAAGAACCGAATACCGTTTTCATGAGTTTATACGTTTGTTCATTTAAAGGCTAGAATAATTTTTGTGTTTTCGTAAATGCTTGATTTCTTTAAAGCAGTAAAAAAAAATTGAAAGACTAATTAATGCACAAATACGCACAAATCAAGAGCTACTGATATACGTTTATTCTACGGGCGCACAATAATTGATTTCCAACAAACAAGATTCTGCAAAACGTTACTCCAGCAGAAAATTAAATATCATGTAAAAGACCCACAAATTTAATTTTCGGCGCACGTTTACGCACAAATCAGAATCAGAATCAGAATCAGAATCAGAATTATTTATTTGTTAAACATAGGTGAAGAACATATATACATTAATCATACATGTCAAGGTCTTAAATAGATAAGTGTTGCACTATGCTTTGTCATTGTTGACATACAAATATTAAAGTCAGGTTCGTCAAAGTTAACAAAATTTTACGTTAACAAAATACATTAAAATAATCAATTTAATAATGTCCACTACAAGAAAGAAAAACAAAAACAAAAAAAAAAAACACACAAGAAGTTCACGACAAAAGAATATGCGAGAAATTATTCGTTCGTTACATTAATAATATGAATTAATAAAATTACAGAATTTAATCAAATAGTCATCCAAAATTAAAATAGTCATCCAAGTCAACATTAATAATATAAATTTATAAAATTACAGAATTTAATCAAATAGTATTATCATTAAAATAGTCATCCAGGGTATAATAACATTTCTCAACTAATAACTTGTGAAGACACTTTTTGAATTTCTTTAATGGCATACATTTTATAGCATCAGGTATTTTATTAAAAATTTTTGGTTGTTTGAAGTTGATTGCCCCCAGAAAACAACACCATAACGGAGATTAGAGGCTACAAGTCCATGATAGGCTGTTAACAGTGTTTCAGAATTAACTCTCTTAGATAATTGAAACAATAGATACACAGATTTACTCAGTCGTAACATAATATAAGCACACTTTAATACATTCATTACATTAAAAGAGCGCATATTAAAAATGTATGTTCTGAGTATCTAGTAGCAAGAAGTAAAAGAAAATGCTACGTTTGAACGTCGTTAACCTCTTGCTCATATTCTAATGAGATTTTAAAGACTTTCTGCATTAGTTATACTAGATGCACGTAAAATAGTTGATATTTAAGATTTTTTCCGAGTAGGTAGGAGTTGAATACCTACATTGTGAATTTAAAACGCGCTCTTTACTGAATAAAATGCACAATTCTATAATAAATAAAAAAATAAAAATACTTTTTATTCATAAGTTCACATATAAATTAAATAAAATTAAATAAAAATACTTTTTATTCATAAGTTCACATATAAATTACATAGAAGTGACATCAGTACAGAGTTACATATTAAAATTATTAAGCAAATATTAAACTATGCCTAAAATAAATCTAGTATAGGTATAACTTATATAATATATTGGATAAAGGCCTAATGAAAAACAATAGCGACCTGCCTGATGGAGCGTGACTTGTTGATTTTATGGTGTGCGTTACCCCTTCAAGAAAGTCTCTTTAGAATGAATTTAGTTCAACGAATTATTACAGCGTAATCTGCTGTAAATGTGCGCCAAGTAAAAAAATTGGGCGTTGTCTTTTTGGATAAAAAAAAATACGGAAGAACGAATCCTGCTTGAGTAACGTTTTTCCAGCAAGAAAATTTTAAACGAATGACCGGAGAGAGAAATAAAGTACATGGGCGGATAACTTATTCGTATTTGTTAACATTGACGCTGGATGTACTCAAGGTGTCGCCTCATTGAATAATATTATTAGCGCGAAATCTCATGTTGCATCACCTCCACCTGTGAAGAATAACATTTGTATTTTGAGTAGTGAAACATCCAACAGAATACAAACATTGAGTGAAAGAACTCATTTAGGAAACTTTAATATGTGTCATTACCGTACTCCCAGATGCGGAGTGAAATATTTGTTAAAGGACATTGATCTAAAAGTACGTAACTTCTCTCGATTGGATTATTGTATTATATTTATTGGTGAAGACGACTTTACAAAAACGCATAATTATATTGAGTTTGTTACTTATATTAGAGATAAACTATTACCACTTAATCATACTAACTTCATAATATGTCTGCCAACTTTTAAATTTATGGAAAATACAAATATAATGTTTAACAGCAGAGTTGATACTTTCAATAATCTAATTTACATGGATGTTGAGACTTACAATTATGCATTTATACTAGATTCAAATCTTAATCTTCCATACACGTGGGATACGTATAACCAACGGCATGCACACCTGAATAACAAAGGCTTTATGAAAGTTCTGTCAGACTTGCATGATTTAATCTTAGACCTAGATATTGTAAATACCAAAGACCATATACACTCACAGGTTGGTTGCTCTCAAGAAGATAAAACTGAACCCCTTACACTAACAAAAACAATAGACAATCAGTTTTTTCTATAACTACCACCTTACCATTCTCCATCAGAACATAGCAGGGCTTATGAATAAATCAGATTTGTTAGTAGTTAAACTAGACGAGCTTTCTAGTGAGGGAACAAAGGTAGATATCATCTGTATAACAGAGCATTTTATAGAGACGGGCTATGAATGTATGTTGCGTATACCTAATTTTTGCCCAGCTGCCTTTTTTACCAGAAGTGTCAAACGTGGAGGAACTTGCATTTTTGTAAGAGCAGGGCTGCAATTTAGAGAATTGACAGATATTGCAAAACAGTCGGTCTCAGGTGTTTTCGAATGTTGCGGTATTGAACTGACATCTTATAATATTATTGTAATATGCATTTACAGGATTCCAAAATATAATTATAATGTATTTTATGAAAAACTGGACAATATATTGAGAAGACTTTGCGTATCTACAAATAAAAAAAATATATTAACCGGAGACTTTAATATTGATATGTTAAAGAGAAATAAAATCACAATAGAATTTGAAAACTTTCTCTTGCAATATAATCTCAAATTAGAACTTGATAAACCAACCAGATTGGCTAGTAACTCTTGCTTAGATAATTTTGCACATTCTTACCGTAAAGGTTGTAAAGCTAAGATAATAGATTTACTTCTATCTGATCATACATCACAACTACTGCAAGTTCCCATTAAAAAAACCTGTATGATTAAATATTGGAAAACAATTAAACAGGAAATATCAGTAGATAACTTAATGAAATTTAAAAATCATCTAAAAAACCTAACTTTTCGACGAGTATACGAAGCTAAAGACGCAAATGAATCCTACGAAAATTTTATAGATGACTTTATATTGCTATACAAATTGTGTTTCCCAGAAAAAATAGTAACCATTTATACTTGTAAAAAAACCAAATGGATTTCGAACGGGATAAAAATATGTAGCAGAAAACAGAGGCAGCTACTTTGGACATATAGGCATAATCCGAACACAAAAAATAGACTTGCTTTTAAAAAATATTCCAAGCTTTATAGAAGAATAGTAAATCTAACCCAGAAGGCTCAAAACAACCACTTCATAAAGACGTCTCAAAATAAATCAAAAGCTGCTTGGCAAGTTATTAACAAATCCAAAGTATGTCTGCCGCAAGAACCAATATTGACCATACAAAATGATAAATCAACTCTTACACATCCCCTTGACATTGCGAATGAATTCAATAAATATTTTATAGAGATTATAGAAAATAATTCAAAAACAAACCTTAATAATACCCCGTTAACAAATTCGTGTAGAAATGTTATTGAAAACTCAACTTCGCAGTCTCTATTTATGCTACCAGTTTCAGACACTTTTTTTTTTTTTTTTTTTTTTTTTTTTGGGTGGGAAATCATCAAATGACTCCTCCCGCTCTGGGCGGAGCGAGAGGGAGTGTCAGACTTTTACTGACTAAAACCCACCCATGTTCCTTCCGTTGCCTGTGTGCCGGGGCCGCGATATCCCTTTCGGACAAACTCGCAACCCTGGCAGGCATTGGCCCTTACGGACCCCGTCAGTTGGTGCTGACATCTCTTTGAGGCGCGCGTGGAACACAACGCGCCGTCGACCCGGGCCTGGTCCTAATCGGACGGCGAGCTACCCATTGCCCACCGTCCGCAAGCCCGCGCCTACGGTGGCCGGAAGTCGGCTCGCGACTCCCGACGCCCGGGGCGTCTCCTGCGGCGACTAGGGGCGCGAGGGCGCGCATCTTGCATTTCCCTCGCGCGCTCCGCCTCCTCCTTCGCGAGCATTACTGCTTCGCAGAAGGAAGTGACGGCTTCCCATGCACTCTCGCTCCGGACCATGGCCTGAACCAGGGCCGGACGCGAGAGATCGCCGCCGCCGATCGCCTCCGTGAGGACACGGCGGTGCTCCGCCCAAGCCGGGCAGACCTCCACCGTATGCTCCACCGTGTCCTCCGGGCGTTCCACACAATGGTGACACCCGGGCGTTTCCTCCCGCTTGATCCTGAACAGGAACCTCCCGAAGCAACCGTGTCCGGTGAGGACCTGCGTCAGGCGGAAGGTGAGGACGCCGTGGCGCCTCTCCAGCCACTCCTCAAAGAGGGGACTTACCGCCGCAATTGTGGCGTGCCCAGCGCTGGGTTGCGACAATCGCACACTCCATGCCGCCATGAGATCCCGCCGGAGCTCTGTCCGCTGTGCCGCGATTTGTTGCGGCAGCGGAGTTATACCCCGGCGTTTCGCCACCTCGCGCAACTCCCACATGTGCGCGAGGACCTTCGCCTCCAGATCCCATGGCGGTAGTCCGGCAAGGAGGCTCGCCGCCTCGCGGGAGACCGTGCGGTATCCCCGGACCAGCCTGATGGCCATGACCCTTTGGGACGCGTTCAACCGCTGGGCCGGTCGCAGCCTCAGTGAACGCGCCCACACCGGTGCCCCGTAAAGGGCCATGGACCGCACGATCCCCGCGTAGAGCCTCCGGCAGGAGGCGTTTGGACCCCCTAGGTTGGGCAGAAGCCGCTTCAAAGCAGCCCCAGCCCTATCCAGTTTGGGAGCCAAACGTCGGAAGTGCTCCACGAAGTTCCACCGGGTGTCGAGGACGAGTCCCAGGTACTTCATCGTCGACTCGACACCGATGTGAACCCCTCCTGCCGTTATCTGGGAACCCGACAGTGGCGCGTTCCGAGGACCATAGAAACACATGGCCTCGGACTTGTGCAAGGCCACCTCGAGTCCCAGTTGCCGGATCCTATCGACGATTGTCGCAACCCAACGTGTCGCCAGTTCGGCCGCCGCCTCATGCGACCTCCCCTGCACCAGGACCAGCGTGTCGTCAGCGTAGCAGACTACGCTGACGCCGCTAGGGAGGTCGGCGCGCAGCACCCAGTCGTAGCCGATGTCCCACAGATGCGGCCCCAGAACCGATCCCTGTGGGACACCGCACGACATCTCTCGCCGGTTCCACTCTCCGTGGTGACCAGGGTAGATGACGGCCCTGTCCGTCAGATAGGCCTCGACCACTCGACAGAGGTAGGTCGGCATCCGGTGATACCGGAGTGCCTCCCTAATGCAACTCCAGGGCAGGGTGTTGAACGCGTTGGCGATGTCAAGAGACACCGCCAAGACTACCCCACCCCGGGCAACAGCATCCCCCGTCGTGAGGGCTCGAACGCGCATGATGGCATCCACCGTGGAGCGCCCCTTGCGGAAACCAAACTGGCTGTCCGCCAAATCCGGCCCCACTCGCACCAGCCGCCCGACAAGGCGGTCCGCAATAACTCTTTCGAAGAGCTTGCCCACCTCGTCGAGCAGCACGATGGGCCGGTAAGCGGACGGAGAGTCCGCTGGGCGCCCCGGCTTCTTAATGAGGACCAGTTTCCCCATCTTCCAGCGAAGTGGGAACTGGCCCCTCTCCAAACATGCGCTTAGGAGCCCCCTAAGTCGAGGCCCGAGAGCCTCTAAGGCCAGGACCCAGGCTTTTCCAGGTAAGCCGTCGGGTCCTGGGGCGGTATTTTTGGCACTCAGCCTACCTACCGCCACTCTCAAATCTACCTCGGTCACCTCCGTAGATTCGTCGTCGTCGTTATTCTTTGCAAACAAATAATAGTAAGTATTGCGATCCAATTCCAAATTATGAAACTTCGGTAGCCCACGCTTAAACCGATGTTCCTGTGTATAAATTGGATCTTCAAAATCAATAAGACATTGTTATTCTTATGGACTATATCCAGAATGAACATCATAGTGAACGCGATAATATAGGTACTGTCATACAGAACATTAGAGACTGTCAAGAAAACATTTTCTAAACGTGTCATATGTTTACTCTCATGAGTTAAACTTCCAGTGAACATCTGATACATACACAAACTATTCATGAGGAACATAAAGAAGACAGCAAATATTTGATATGTTTTTCCATTTGGATAAATTCGATTATTTCGTACTTTATATTTTAAGGCAATAAATGGATTGAGTGTAAAGCTAAAGGAATACTGTATTTTTTGTATTTCTTTATCCAAATGATTATGAAGTAACTCTTGGTGTGAAACTGTAACGATTTCTTGTTTTAGAGACATAATTTTTGTGCAACTTCAACCGTCCGTTGTTTGATGACTAACGCCTGACATATTTTTTTTTAACCTAATGTCAAGAATAAGTCAGACAAGAAATGAAATTGTAATTTAATTTAAAATATAGGTACCGATCATAATTAAAGACATAATTTATGTTTACGCAGATGTCTGTGTTGTCACGCGAGTAATAAATAAAGTTTGTAGTATTATTTTAGAATAGTAGGTAGGTAATAAGATTTACGAGTGTCCGACCGAAAAACGATGGCTAGCTGAAACCGAAACTGTAACCTAATATTTGGGTGCTGTTCCAGTTTCGGCCGAAACAGATACCGAAATCTATGAAGGTATGAGAGAGAATTAAAATGACAATTGTGAAGTTTCTTTCCGGCTCTTCTTCATAGGAAATGACCAATTGGAACCGTGCACCTAGCGTCTGATGTTTCATAAGTGCCCATGTAGGTTTATGTGAAATAAAAATTATGAATTTTAAATTTTAATTTTTTTCTTATTTATATCAGACCCATCGTTTTTCGTAGGTTTGTCGAAAATAATTTGATTAAGGGCTGATTTTGCAATTATCAAAGTTTTTTATCCCGAAAAAATTGGTTTTTGGCAGACTTTGTGTACAAAAACAAAAATCAGCCGTCTTATATAATGGCCTTAGCAGATACGCTTCAATTAGCTTATGCGATGAACTATTTTGTAGTATTTCAGAAGTTCGATAGAGCTACAACGTGACAGACGGCAAAATTCGGTCCAAAATTGGTCGTTTTAGAGATATCGAACTTTAAAACAAAACTCTCACTTCTCGTCCTAAAACTACTAATTGTGAGAAAACTGCTCCGACCAGGACGTTAAACTGATGCTGATAGCTCATGAACAAATGAATTCATCGACAAGCATATCAAAAAAGTTAAGACAAAAAGGTTAAAAAGGCAATTCATTTTAACCACGATAAGGTCTAAATTTACTATTGCTCAAGTGGGGTCAGATAATTTAGGTCACCGACTGTACAAACAACTCCAAACAAGTCAATCATTAGTCTAAATGAAATGAACGTTTGCTTAAACATACTATATTATAGATACACAAACTGTAGTAACACGATAGTATAAGAAGTTATAAAGCTGGACAATTGTAGAGATAGCTCGGCGTCTATGATGAACAAGCCGTACGCGCTCATCTTCTTGAATGATGCCTTCTGTACTCGTTGAATGTTCTTGCAAACTTTTTTTTCTGGATCTGTGTAAAATAAAATTTCTATAGTTAACAATAAAATGATTTGAATAATTATTCTTATTTAAATGATTGTACTTACAAAAAAAAATTCTTGAGTTTACAAGCATTACACAGGTACTCTGAACATCTCTCATTGCTGCATAGAATCTCTCACATTCCACACTCAAACATATCAGTAAGACGACATTCTTCATGTTCATGATTTGCGTTATGGATAGTAGAAAGAAAAACTGAAATAGTAACAGGCATAATTATTATTATCCGCCAACTACTTGCTTTCCTGTAAAACACAAGTTTGATGTGATTGATCATGGATGTACTCTCTCCCACAACAAAGATGAAGAGGGACCAACAGTTACGAAAAATAGTGCTTAGTGAGACTACTAAGACAATATACTTTGTATAGCTCTTGAAATGAAGATGTACGAGGGATCTGCAGGACATCTTCCGTGTTTAAAGTCAGATTCACGCTAGACTCACGTGTCGTGTCGCGATGCAGGATGAACAAATCAAATGAATCTGTTCAGGAAATCGTTTTATCACAACGAGTTTTGATTGGATAACACTGCGTCAGAATGTGTGATTGGATAACACTGCGTCAGAATGCGTCACGATACGACACACAGTAATGTGAATCGGGCTTAAAAGATCACGATTGAAGATACTGATGATGATTGCGAAGGCCCAAAAAATAACGTAAACAAGAAATACGTGGGACGCATACGTTCCAGGTATTTGTGCATTGTTTTTTGGCATGGACACCTAAAATAAGCCGTAAACGGTAAGCACCTTTGAGTCGGTTACTTGCACACTCAGAAAGTGACTAGGAATGACAGAAAAAGGTTTTTACTGAATGCTAAAAATGAGTCTATACTTTGTAGCTCCTGTTTGTTTCATGATGACGTAACAACTGTATGATTCTGATGACTTATAGTGATTAAAGTATGTACTTACAATAGTAGTCTTACTTGTCAAAGTTAATAACGTAGCTATATTCCGCAAACAGAGGTAAGCTGTGAATATCGTATAAAATGTAATCTGGAAAAAAGCAAGGTGTCAAAAATGTGTCGAGTGTTTCGTTTTATTGCATTTGTGTAGTATTTCTTACTAGACTTAAAAATAAGAGCCGGTCACCGAAACAAGAACAATAGGTTTGAAGTTGATTTGCAGTTAGATTTTATGCGTTTGTGATGCAAATATTGTGAGATCTCTCCAAACTCAATTTTTTTTAAACTTACCAGTTGTCGAAACGTCGTCTCTATAATCATGTAAATCTGTAATGTATTCAGGTATATATTATACATTAAGTTCCAGTATTCTTCCCTTTCTGATTCCTCGTTGTATTTTGAATTTTGAACTTTTACAATCCACACTCGTAGCATTTTTTCTATTAATTTCAATAGTGTCAACACATAAACAACGTTCATATCAAAAACAATGCAAGCATACATCGATATGATGTCAATAATAGTTATGTTCGGGAAAATACAAAAAAAAGAAATGATGTAACTAATCCAAATAATATTGAGAAAGATAACCCGAATCCAGTTCCTGAAAGTGAAATCTCCGAGTTTGTTGTCATTAATTTGTAGGTTTCTGAACACGTGTTGGATTTTCAAGACCAATAAGATATTGTAGTGACTTTGCACGATGTTTGAAAGGCTGTTCATTAAATGCCCAATTAAGTGGATCAAAAAGTCAATAGAATTGCTCGAACAATAGAACAATTTGTAAATCCCCCATTGATTACTAAACTGGATGAAGATACTGATCAAATGATGCAAATAGAAGCACCAAAATATGAGTATGCACGACACAGTTATGAAGTTGTAGAGATAAGTATTGGAAGTGATAATGTTGTCACGAATATAATACTTCGCGTATAGAAAAAGACTTTGCATCAAATTCAGCGGTCTTAGTACTGATTGTAAATCTTCTCCAATCACATTATTATGTAATATGTCGTCTGTTGATACATTCTCATTTATTAAAGTGTTTCTTTTCGATTTGAAATATCTATTGAAACAAGAAAACATGTTTGATGTTCTAGACACTTCGGAATTGAGTGATACTGAAAACGAAAGTCGATCGATGGGCAAGTAATTTACTAATACCATAGTAAATAGTGTATAATTTCAAGGGCATGTGGCATTATCGCAAAATTATCACTAAAGCATTTATTGCAATGTCTCACGATGATTTCGACTTCGATTTCGACGTCGTGTAACGTTATTTGTTTAATGTTTTAATAAATGAAATAAAGTAAAAAAAAAAGGAAAGCAATATTATTATTAGAAAACTTGCAATTCTACCACTTCTACCTGCACAGTCTGGAGCATGGTCCAAAATTGCAGAAATTATTGAGTCATCGGTGTTTGAGAGATTTTTAAACTAATACGCAAAGCAGTGGTATCATGAACCCTGTGACTCTTAGTTGCGGAGAACAACGTCATTTCTAAGGCTACTAAGGCTTTGGAGGACTTTTTTTTTTTTGGGTGGGAATTTATCAAATGACTTCTTCCGCTCTTAGCGGAGCGGGAGGACGTGTCAGACTCTTACTGACTAAAACCCACCCGTGTTCCTTCAGTTGCCTGTACGTTGCCAGGGGCCACGGTATCCCTTTCAGACTTTCCCGTCAACGTCAAGGTTTTCCTCTATCTTGTTGACGTATGATGTGTCATACATCAAACAAATAAGAGACATCTTTCATACTTAAGATAACATGTGCTTTTGTATATTAAATTATTAAGAAATTAGTCAAACAGCAAATGCGGATGTAAATGACAGCAATCAAGGCAGTTAATATTTAACGCAATTTTATAAAGTACTAACTTTTGCCCGCGATTTCACCCGCGTGCGTCGCGTTGCTCGCCCGCGCTATTACTTCGCTTTCGCTTAGCGTTCTTTCTGACTTTTTTTCTTTTTGTTCGGCTACTAAAGATCGTAGCATGTTAATAACCTTCCTCAAAAATTGGGCTATCAAATGCAAAAAGAATTTTTCAATCCGGCTGTTATTTCCAGAGATTAGCGCTTACAAACAAACTACAGTTTTATTATTAGTATATAGATTAGATAATTACTTGCCCATCGAAGTCAATCGATAGGCAATTAATTATCTAATACTTTACGCTACGCTACTTTGTTGTACAAACTCATTAAGCATTATTTACTGAAGTATTAGTAAATTACTTGCTTATCGACAGACTTTAGTGTTCTAGATCAATCAACTTCCAACAACTTAATAGTCAACTGACTGGTAGCAGACATGTATTCGTATTTCAAAAACGGTTTCAAATCAAACAGAGACGTTGGTACATTCAGAAACATACCAAGAGTCACTTCTAACGAAATATTACGTAATAACATGATTGAAAATGATTTTCAATCAGTACTAAGACCGTTGAATCTGATGCAAAGTCTTTTCATTTCCGCAAAGTATTCTATTCGCGACAACATTATTACTTCTAATACTTATTATTACAACTTTATAAGAGTATTTTGTATGTTAACATTTCGCGGTGTTCTTTTGTATAAATGGATCACTTTTATCACCGATTATTGTGATCATATTTGGGGGGATAACAGTTTATATTTTTCTTCAAACATTGTCATTGACTTTATCATCTTCTTAATCGGGGATTTAATGAACAGTGTCTTAAACATCATACTGAGCTACTACAATATCTTGTTGGTCTTGAAAATTCAACATTTTCTCAGAGTTCTACAAATAAATTGCAACGAACTCCGAGAATTAATTTTCGGCAACTGGATTTGGGTTATTATTTTAAACATTTTCTATATAGGATTTATCATGTGTTTCCATTTTTTTTTCGACTTAGATATTTTCGATATGATATCAGTTTACATCTGTATCGTTTTCGATATTAACATTATATATGCTTTACCATTTTTGAAAATAATTGAGAAAATGCTTCGTGTTTGGATAAAAAAAGTTAAAAACTCACGAAAAACCGAAGGCACAGAAAGAGAAGAATATTGGAAAATAATGTTTAATGTATACCTGAATATACAGGAGACCTACATTATTATAGATACGACGTTTCGCCATATGGTACGTATTTTATTTAAATATAGAAAAGAAATGAAGGAATGCAATTCGTTAGTTGAAAACAGACATATTTTAATCATTTTATTCTATTTTCAGATTATATTTTATATAATAATAACAACTTACTTTAGTTTGAAGAACCTAGCAATGGTATTGATTTTGTTAAAGACTTATATTGCAAGAGGTGAAATTAGAGTAAGTCGGATTACTAAATATGTTATCAAAAATCAAACAAGTACGATGTATGGCTTCCTTCCTTTCGTGTCATGCCTCTGGTATTTACTGGACCCTCAAAGTCAAATTATTTATTTGTTCAAGTTGAGGTAGTTTCGTATGGAGAAGAATGGGCAAGACATTCCAAAGTAATCCCAATATTAACGATTTTCCATTATTTTTAACCGACTTCAAAAAAGGAGGAGGTTATGCAATCGGCGGTTTTTTTTAAATGCATGTACACTGATTTTTCCGTGATTACCTAGTAGAAGAAACTCGCGCGGTGGTCTCATACAGATTTTATTAACTTAGCGTCGCCACGTCGCGTCGGTAGTTTTTTAGTTAGCTTCAATACTACGTATTAAATGAACTTGGTGTATGTTGATGATGTTATAAAACTTTCTGTCGTAGTTGTTCAAATAGCAAGTAGTGGTATACGAATTTGTTTTGGTAGGTACCACGAATAAAGGCCGAACTCAATAACCACCACCAGTTTTCACGTCCTATGGTTTTAACGTCCTAATAATCTGTTATAAAATTCTAAATTCTAAAGTCTTTTATTCAAACTAGGCTGAGAATCAGCACTTTTCGAACGTCAAAATTACATAAGACAGTCCCCCAAAACGCCCACGCCTCACCACTTCCTAGTGCTTTAGCGGTTCGTCCGTAAAAAGTAAAAAAAAAACCTATCTTTGGTAAGGAATTACCTTTTTTTTTATAACCGGCGTTTATTTGTCAAATATTTTAATTCCAGCCGCCAAAAGTCAGTTGAAGTTTATAATATCTGTAGATTTACATTATTTACAACGTTACACAATACACAGAATACACAGAATGTTCTATGGATAATATTCGCTAAAATGCCATACTTTTTTTTGGAATATAGTCAAAAGTTCTGACAATAAAAGTACAAGTCCGTAGCCAACTGCAGGCAGCAGCAGCGTCGTCGCGGCACCACTGGTTTCTAATATTTCTATGAAATACCGTGTCGTACCGTCTCTACGTAAGGTATTTCATAGAAATACACTTCGCCTCCTGCTGCTGCTGTCTGCAGTCAGCTACGAAATTGTACCTTTACTAAATCTAATTTGAAAAACTTTAATATTTTACGTAAAATATAATTCAAAGAATAATATTACAACCCTGTAAATACTTGAAATCAGCGCAAATTATAAAATTTATTTGCCTTTTGGAGGCTAGAATTCAAGTATGTTCACAATTATAAAACGGAATACTGAAAAAAAATCTGGTAAACTCATAACATAGATTAGTCAATAAAAACTGTTATTGTGTTCAGTTCAAACATTTGGGAACTAGCATTTCAAATCATAATGTAACATCACAGCTGAGGTGGAAAAAGATCAACTAACTTTTGAAGGTTTATAATTATACCTCTGTAGTTCTACCGTCTGTCGCGAAGCATTGAGTTACAGTGCTGCTTCACCTGTCATCATTACGTCTTGTCATAATTATGTCCTACTTACCACGTTTTTAGAACCGTTCACGACATCCAGACCGTAACAACAGTGTACAGGGTCCATTAAAACTTAATGAATTTTATAGTTAAGATCCCCCATTTGCCTGTAATAATTACTATATCTGGTACAATTGCAGCAAATCTTTGTATTGTTTGCAACTGAAATTAATTACATCAAGAATATGTTCATAATTATATGCCTGAGCGTGGAATGTGAAAGAATCTATGCAGCAATGAGAGATGTTCAGAATACCTGTGTAATGTTCATGAAGTCAAGATATTGTTCTGGTTAGTATTATATATGTGCTATATTATAATGTGCTTCAAAGAATGTTTTAATCCATTACTTGCGGACTTTACCCGTATTCCAAATAATATGAGACAAAACTAGGTAGATGCACTCATAATTAATAATGTAATATGTTCGAGCCCGTTACTCTTTCAAAATATATATGAAGTTGATGTATCTAGTAAAAAAATATTGTACTCAGTAGACAATAACTGATAAAATAATTATATTGATAGATAGTCATGGTGCTCACATATTTATAAATAGTGCAACCGTAAACGATTTTTCCTATCATTTTAACAAATAATAAATCTGTGTGCGAGTTAAGGTTCTCACAGTACGTTAAATTAATGGCTTAAAAATAACAAATTATGTAATTATTTCAGCAACTAACTAAAACTATTAACAAACTAACATATAGCGTCAAAAAATTCCTCCGCATCGCTGATGACAAGTAACGTAACAGATTGGCAGAGTTAGGTTAGGATATTATATTTTTAGTTTTGGAAGAAGACTTAGAATACTTAGATATAAATCATTAAACCGTTCTTATGTAGTATAACAAGAACTACATATTTAGCAACCATTTTGATTTTGTCTAGACTGGAGAATGTCCTATGGAGCAGGAAGCATGAATTCTTATCTTAAACTAGCTTTTGTACGCGTCTTCGCCCGCGTGGACGTCGGAATTTATCCCACGGAAACGTACCACGCCAGTAAAGCACCCAGTCGGCATGATTTTTCCGACATCTTCAGCAGTTATCGTCATATTTCAGCCAATTTACACCATACCTTAATGAATTAAACACCTAAACGTTCCTCATGAATCACTCCGTCCATTGGTAAAAACCGTATGGTAAATCCGTTCGTGAATTTATCGCGTTCAGACAGACGGACGCGGCGGGGGAACTTTTATAATATGTAATGATAAAGTCCTCTAATTTGTAATATGCTTGTTTACAAAATGTACTTTTAATATATATAAGTTCAAAATTTTCTTTCATTTAGACTTAATATTCACAAGGTATTTTGATGAAACATTTAATACAGTACCTGATACAAAATGTGTGTACTTTAGATAATCTAAAAAATAGTTGAATAATTTCATCTATATCTCTTGTATTAAATTTGTATATTATAGGGTTGTAAGTAACAACAGATTCAAACGCCATTTTTTAAGAATAAAAACCTCGCATTGAACAATGTTCTTTTAATTAGTTTCAGATACAGATCGGAGATTTTGTAAGAACATCCAACGTGTACAGAAGGCATCATTCAAGAAGATGAGCGCGTGCGGCTTGTTCATCATAGACGCCGAGCTACCTCTACTATTGACAAGCTTTATTACTTCTTATACTATTGTATTATTACAGTTTGTATTTTTATAAAAATAAACATTGTCGAGGTTGCTCGTATTTATTTCGTTATTTATTGCGTGTTCTTTTCTTTATAATATAAAAAGAACCATGACCAGACGTCAATATTAGCATACCCTAACCTAACTGGCCACCCTGTGTACCTTTTGTACATGATTGTTTAATCATGTAGGCCAGTGGCAAAAAAAAAAAACGTAATTTCTGAACGCAACACGTTAGAGGGGCTCTCGTCGGTCGTTGAAAGCGTACCGCTGCAGATTTTTTTGTAGCTATGGAGTGGTGGAGTGGAGTTCACCGTTCTTTTGCCGTCGAGGCTCAAGTGGATTTTTGCTTTCTGAAGCACGTAGTTGATTTAATAAACGTCACGATATTGCTACTATACGAGAATGCATACAAAAGTATGAAGACCATGCTGCAATAGGAGCAAAAGTCATATTAAGACAAAACATTATCGCGAGTCTTACCTTAGTTAATGGTTCTATCGGTATAGTAGGTACAAGGGGAAAAATTGATCTTGGAAATAAAAAAAATATTTAAAAAATACATATTAAATTTAATAACGAACATGTTTACGAGCTTGGTCCAGTTGAAATTATTAATAGAGCTTACGTTCATAGCGAACAGTTTTCAATATATATAGCCTTACAATACACAAAAGCCTGAGGCTAAGTCTAAACAGTGGACTGATGGACATCGATTCTTCAGTATTCACATGCGGGCAAGCGTACGTTGCACTTTCGAGAGTGACAAATACGTATATATAATCCGCCTGGGTAGTTACCGTCTAATTAATGTCGACTTCGGTAGTAATAAAGGTGTCATCCTCTCCAGCACGACCATAGATGATTACCTTAATTTTAATGCGGTACATATACATGAAAAAATGTGTACTTTATTGTACTAACGACTTTAAAAAATGTACTCACATATTTTCGCTGCTATAACATATCGACCGTGGCCGTGCTAGGTAGAACCTTTCTGCCACGACCACTATAGATTTTAGGTATTTTTATCAACTTTAACATCAAAAGTTATATAAATATATACGTATTGTACTCCATTTTATTTAATAATGTTAAGCAGTCATTTACCCGTTTTAAAGAGATTTTTTTTCTGCTACAGCACTCTGTAGCTGCACCGCAGAAAAAAAATCTCTTTAAATAAATAATAAAATAAATAAATAAATAAATAATGGCGTAACATAGCGATGTTACGCCATTATTTATTTTATTATTTATGTACACACAGTAAAATTGATACAGATACGACATAAACATATTTATGAGTACAAAGGTACTGCTTATTTCTTAAGAAATTTCTTCCAGCAGACCTGCGAAAGGAGAAATGAGAAAGAAATGTAGATAATAGTCTGTGAGAACAACAAGAGTAAAATATAAATATGCGAAGTCTTAAACTAAAATATCAAAATATACCTGCACGCATAACGTAATAAATTAACATATACTTAAATAAATACATAAAGCTTAAATATACAGGGTGTTTGGTGCATCGTGTTCCAAATTGTAATGGTCGACTGAAGGGGTCACCTGCTAGCCTTTCAGACCCCTTAACAACCCCCATCGCCCTGTAGACTCGACTAAAAAAATGACGGATCGGCGGCAGTGCGTGATTTGTTCAAACCGATTTAAGGTATGCAAGAAAGAGATAGAAGATAGATTTTACTGCGCAAGAGTGAGAAAACAAATGTTACCTCTTTCTCAAGTAACAGTTACGCAATAAAAAAAAATCATTAGAATTTGGAATGTAGTCTTATGTGACTTGATTCACGATTCTAGCGAATTCACAAAGTTGTTAAAAGATTTTTATGGCATGTGGTGTGCCACATGCCATAAAAATCTTTTAACAACTTTGTGAATTCGCATTCATTAGCAAGAGGATAGACTGGAGAATTAATGAGGGAGTTGGAAGATCCCGGTCGCTTTTGGTTTTTTTTTTGTAGCCATATAAACAGCTGTAACATGTACAGCTTTAATTTAAGTTTTACCTTTGTGAGTGAACTAAAAAAAAACTAGGTGACTAATGTCACTAATTTTGTATTTAAAAGTACTCTTAAACAATACACATCGAAATAAAATTTTATTCAGAGTCTATGCCTTATTTTTTTTTTTATATTTGTATTTGAATGTAAAATTTGGGTCTTTTTTTAGTAAAACAATAAAAAGTCGATAAAAACAATCTACAGGGCATGAGGGGTGTTAAGAGGTCTGAAAGGCTAGCAGGTGACCCCTTCAGTCGACCATTTCAATTTGGCACACGATGCACCAAACACCCTGTATATAAATACTACAGGTATATAAATACTCACAGTTGAAAGGAAAGGTAATGCTCTTTTACTCTGTATTTAAATTGAGAAACAGTTTTTAAATCACGGATGCTAGGCGGAAGTGATGCTATTACTATTTCTAAGTAGGCAAAATTCAATAAAATTACATTTTGCAACACGTAATTCGAAAAGCGAGATATAAATTAGGTTAGAGTTTTGATTTCGCTATTTCTATTTTTATTTGTATTTCTCTATTTTTATTTGTATTTCTCTATTTTTATAAGTTATTATATAAGTTATTATATTTTTATAAGTTAATTATTTCTCTATTTCTATTTTTATATGTACAATTTTTTCTAATATTATAATATATAATTTTAACTTTCAGGGCTACTTCCATTTTTAATATACTGTTTGCTTGTTTTTATTGCATGATGTGGTCTCCTATAATTGAGGGAGCACATATATTGTTGTTCTTGTATTATATTATAGCATGTAAGGTGTATTCTTTGTTAGAGATCCTAATAAAATAAAATAAAATAAAAATTTAGCAAAAACAAGTATTTTTAAATAATTTTTAATAATTTTTGACATACTCTAGGAAAGGAGTCTCGCTCTAAGTCAAAGTCAAAGTCAAAGTCAAATCATTTATTTCAAATAGGCCCTTGCAAGGCACTTTTGAACGTCAAAAATTACAAAAAAAATGAAATGATTCTAGTCGCCCCTTCCAAAAGGTAGTTTTCGTATGGAGAAGAATGGGCAAGAAACTCCACCGTTACTCTTTTAAAATGTTTTACAATATTTTGTATATATGTAGGTACATTAGTTATATATATGTGAAGACGATGCATCTAAAAATAAAAAAATAAAATTTACGATACCACAATAGGTAAAAATAAATTTAAAAAGAGAGCAACAACAGATAAATTAATTACCTATGTGATAGATACATGGTTCTCACATATTTACAAACATTGTAAAAGAAGACGATTTTCCAAAAAAAAAAAAAAAAGTTTCAATTAATAAGTCAGTGTGTGTGTCTCTACTTTTATAAATACCTGGAGTGGCCTATTGGTTAAAGCCAACGGTGGTGCCATTAATGTTAATGGTTTTAGTCTTGAAAGTATATTGGTACGCTTTTTGCACAACATCAAAAAGGGCTCCAAAGATTTCATTCACAGATTTTGATAAAAAAAGTCAGCAATAAAATGGGCAGTTTTCACAAACACTTTTTTGATGCCAATCGATCCTGTTTTCTAAAAGGATAAAAAACCGAGGTTTAAGTACCACTTTAATTTCCATTCTGACTGCATAATTTTAAAAAAATCAGTGAATTCAGACCATAATTTCATCCATCCTTCCATCTTAAAAATCCACCCTGTATGTATAAGGTTGTAATAAAAGTAATGAGGTTTTGATACAAAGCTAAGCTTATGTAACATAAATATGTAACTGGTTTTATTTAACTAAAATCGATACACATTGCCCTCGTCTTCAACCCACAGGCAGCTACCATCTTGGAATTCTCATAAACTTCCATCAAATGTTGTGCGTGTAGTTATTTCTTTCACAGAAAAGCGAATTGCAACAGTATTATCACGTACCTAGTGAGAAGTCCTATCAAACATATTGGTAGCGTAGCGTCAACATAGAACAGGCCACACGCGGTAATTTTACTAAAAGAACGATTTGTTTGCAGTACTTTCTTGCAAAGTCGTGCTTGATCATCTGTAAGAAAAATATAATTCAGTCAAATTAACTACATTTGTAATACATTCGTTCAGCCGGTACGTGTCCTTGGCAAATCACACTAAAACGAAAAATTTCACTTTTTGGAAAAAAAATGCTCATCTTTGAGTAGCTGTATCTTCGCAACCAATCGACCTAGAGTGCTTAGGTTGGACTCAAATTGTATCAAATTTAGCTTGCTTCACAAAAATAATGAACAAATATACATAAAAACGCGTCCTTACGGTATATTAAAAAAAAAAAAAAAAACTAAGTGCCAGACTTTCGCAGTTTTTCGAGTACCATGGGAGTAGCGCAAGGTTTTCAGGGTTGTAAACTTAAGTATAAATTACTCTCAGGAGACCTTAACAACATAAAGAATCATAGTTGTGTGCGCGTTTGTGACGTTTGCATTTGTTTGTGTCGAAATTGACTGGGGTACGAGTATCTTGCAAGTATTGCTCTCTTTAAACCTTATCCGTCACCAAAACTTTCAATTAAGAAGTGTAAAGTAAGGCGAACTCTTTGTTACGTACTTGGACAGTTTTGGTTCTCCATAAGCTGTATACACGCCGTCTCAGCTTCCTCAACAGTTATATAGAACTTTTCGCATTGCAAGCTGTGTATGAATACTAGTAATATATCTTTACTTATCCATAGAATCGTCACAAATATTGACATCGGAGACTGTATACTTTCAATTATCTGTAAAAAAGAAATACAACTACTCGTATGGCATCAAAAAACCGGAGAGCTAAATAAACTCGGGTTTCATAAAGCCACTCGTTTTGAATATTATCACTAGAAACAATCATAAATTAAATATGATTACGTACAAATGAGATAGGCAATAGGTATGAACCCGTAATTATATGAATGATAAAGTTACCTCGTTATGTGATTTTGTTTTTTTTTCTGAAATTTGTAAAATTGACTCCAAAAAAAATGAATTGCGGGTAAAAACATTGACCGTGGTGTATAGTATCTGCAAAAGAGTATTTTATTAAGATAGTCAGCTAAAAGGTTGGTTTGAAAAAAAAAAAACATGAAATTTCATACTAAACGCATGTGACTAAAAGAGTGATGAATATTAATGTTGATGAATGGAGAGAGAGTGGGAGGCAAAAGAAAATATGAATGGACTGTGTGAGGAATGATATGAAAGAGAAGGGAGTGAATGATAGCGTGACGGTTGACAGGGGAGAATGAAAAGAGAAAACATGTTGCACCGACCCCAAGTAACATGAGACATGGGCAGGAAGATGATGCTGATGATGAAATTACATACTAATAAATAATACTGAATGTATTTACCAATACTTGAAAAATGCTCTTGTACATATTGTACGTTTCCAAAATATTTTGATAAATCTTGAATAATTGTATACTACATATATCATTTTCTTGTTCATCACTTAGCTTTAAAATTGTTTTGTTCCATTAATTGAGGTATTTTGTTAACAATAAAATAACACGAATCGCATAAATACAATCCATGTCAAATTTGGTAAGCATGTAGTTACGAATTAGTATTGGATAATCAGCGTAACTGTATTTGAACATTCGATGATACCAGAGCCATATAAACATGTTAACAGCAAAAGTTATAGTAACTGAGATCCGATTCCAAATAACATAACTGTTGATACTCTTACTAAAATCGATGCATTTATGTATAATCTGAATTGTCACAACGAGTAAGATGTTATTTTGACTGTGAACAATACTGAGAAAAAAAGTAATTATAATACCGATAGCAAAAAAAAGTAGGAAAAAAAAATTGATAGCAAAATGATAGTGTCACCATGGATAGTCATGTAGTTTACGCTGGATTGATTGAAGTACATGTAATAAATAGAGACCGCAATTACATAACACACAATAAAGAACGACAACATAGTACGCATCTTCCCGTTAGGACTAATATAATTATCTTGTATGGTGTATTTCGAAGAGAACAATAGAAAAAGTGGCCAGTGTAATGGATAAAACATTTTTTGAACTTCTTTTTCCAGACGATTATTAAGTAATACTTCTGATGGAAACAAAGATAAGTTGGGTTTGGTTTTTTTCTTTATGAATATGTTCACACGCTTAGACAACATTATTAACAACGGGACAAGCCCGTTTTAAAATTATTATTGAATTTGACTTATGAACATTTACAATTTATTAAAAGAGTGTGCGAGTTGTTTTATCTATCAACGATACGGTCGTTGTTAATGGTGACACTAAAGTTGATATTATTATGTCAATTAAAGTAAAAGCATTACAGCGGTAGGCATAGTTTATGGTTGTAAACAGACTAAAGCACTCAAATTAAATACATTATCTTTGTCTTTCTGTCAGCTCAATACGAACTGCCGTCTTTAATTTTGATTTTATTTATTTAATTCATTTCGTTGTCAAAAAGATGTACTTTTTTTTAAATAATGAAAATTTATTAAAACAAGTAGTTGCTTCACAGAATAGCGAATTGCAATAATATGATAACGTAGCTAGTGAGAACTGCCGTCAAACATATTGCTAGCGTAGCGTCTACACATAACAGGCCACATGCGGTGTTCTACCTGGACGTTCGATTTGCCTGTAAGTTCTTGCAATGGCGCGCTTGATAGTCTGCACGAAAAACGATTTGAGTAGAATTGTAGTCGTATGCGAAAAAGAACATATAGGGACTCCACTGTCACGAACTCACCTTAGAACTACGAATAGTGACAGAGACCGGTCATAGACTACTGTTACTACTATTCACTGGCTACGGTTGTGTCTAAGGTATTGGACAGCGTGCTTAATGCGCAATTAAATAAACATATTCAATTGCATGACAACCAGTTTGGATTTCGACCTGGGTTGTCTACCGATAGTGCCATATTGGGCTTTAAGCACGCTGTGGAGTACTACACACGCCGTAGCACTCCGGTTTACGCTTGTTTCCTCGACCTGTCCAGTGCTTTTGGTCTGGTTTCGTATGACACTCTCTGGAAAAAGCTTAATGATGCGAAGCTACCACCTGAAATTATAAATATTTTTAAATTTTGGTACGGGAACCAGGTCAATAGTGTTAGGTGGGACGGGGCTTACTCGAGTTCATATGGTCTTGAGTCAGGTGTGAGGCAGGGGGGTCTGAGTTCTCCTACACTCTTCAACCTGTACATGGACCAGTTGATTGGGGAGCTGAGTAGCACCAGAGTCGGATGTTATATAGATGGCATATGTGTCAACAACATTAGCTATGCAGATGACATGGTGCTGCTCAGTGCTTCAGTCTGTGGCCTGAGGAAACTGGTGAGTGTGTGTGAGAGGTACGCCAGTGCTCATGGCCTGTTGTATAATGTGCAAAAGAGTGTCGCGATGGTGTTTGGGGCTGGTGGAAAATGTCCAGAAACGGTGCCTTCAGTAATGATGAATGGTGTACCGTTATCGAGAGTGCACTCATTCAAGTACCTTGGACATGTTTTGACCACTAGCCTTAAGGATGATGACGATATTGAGAGAGAGCGGAGGGCGCTGTCGGTCAGAGCGAATATGATTGCCCGCAGGTTTAAGCGTGCTTCTACGGAGGTTAAAAAAACACTTTTTAGAGCCTTCTGTTCCTCGTTTTGCACCTGTGGCCTGTGGGTACATTTTACGCAAAGGTCGTACAGTGCCCTTCGCGTGCAGTACAATAATGCTTTCAGGGTGTTGATGGGGTTGCCTCGCTTCTGTAGCGCATCAGGGATGTTTGCGGATTTGCGTGTTGATTGCTTTTATGCATTAATGCGTAAAAGATGTGCGTCCTTGGTGCGCAGGGTGCGAGCCAGTTCCAACAGCATCCTGGGAGTTATTGCTGACAGGCTGGACTGCTGTATAGTGAGTCGTTGCTCCCGTATCTCAGCTGGAATGCTGTAGCAGTTATTGTTTTGTTGTGTGTATTTGTGTATATTATATTTGCTTGCAACTATGTTAGTGATACAGTCACTAACATAGTTGTAAGTAAATATAATAAAAATCAACCATATTGGGCTTTGTGTATTGTATTGTTAATGTAAGTATTGTTTGTTGTATGTGTAATGTATTGTATCTATGAGTCATTGTAACTTGTTTAATAAATGAATAATAATAATAATAATAGATGTCGCAAAAAATATCCTGTATCGCAAGCGATATTTAGCACGCCGTCTAACGTTAAATTAAAGGTTGTAGTTAATAACCATGGCGTCGGAGACTTATAGCAATCATCTTATTTTTAACTATGAAAGTGTGTATGAAATTTCTATTCCCTAGTGGAATTTATTAAGTGTGTTTTAAGCATCTTTCAACGCACTCTTGTTCTTCATAAGCTACATACACGCCACCTCGGCCTCTTCAATGGCTGTATAGAACTTCTCACATTGTATGCTGTAAAAAAAGACCAGTAAATATGTCCCATGTCGTCAGAAGCCCGAAAGTCTGACAACCAGTTTAACCACGGGGTATCGTGTTACTTAGTAACTGGGTTGTGGAGGTCAGATAGGCAGTCGCTCCATGTAAAATACTGGTATTGAGCTGCATGCGGTTAGACTGGAAGCTGACCCAACATAGTTGGGAAAAGGCTAGGCAGATGATAATGTTTTTGATGGGATATCATCTCTTTTTCTAGGTAGTCAGTCTATCCTCGCTTTTCGAATTACGTGTTGCAAAATGTAATTTTATAGAATTTTGCCTATTTAGAAATAGTAATAGCGTAACATAGTGCTGTAGCTGCACCGCATAAAAAATCTAAATCTAATCTAAAAATCTCTTTAAAACGGGTAAATGACTGCTTAACATTATATATAAAATGGAGCTTCACGCACAATGGTCCACTGAAGGACTAAGTGCGGAAACCAAACCCCATAACATAACATAACATAACATGGAGTACATTTCAGTACAATATATTTATATAACTTTTCATGTTAAAGTTGATAAAAATACCTAAAAATCTAAAGTGGTCGTGGCAGAAAGGTTCTACCTAGCACGACCACGGTCGATATGTTATAGCAGCGAAAATATGTGAGTACATTTTTAAAGTCGTTAGTACAATAAAGTACATATTTTTTCATGAATATGTACCGCATTAAAATTAAGGTAATCATCCATAGTCGTGCTGGAGAGGATGACACAATGGAATATTATGATGTCTTGTTACAGTTGAGTGTAAGTAGGTTTAAGTTGAGCCATTTTATTATTTCACGTAGTGCCAATTCCGCACTACTTTTAACTTTTTCCCATGTTGACCCCTCAATTATAACCACGGTGTCATCGGCATATACGTCATAATGGTATGCAAGTACGACAATTTGTTCCATGCATGGAAAGAAATTCAAATTGGTCCTTGGCCCCTAGTGAAAAATGAATCTCATTATTCCAGGAGCAAGTGGGTGCATGAGGAAAACAAGTGGTATTACACATTACATTTCTACAGGTATAAATGAGTTCGGACAAGACTTTTTTCCTGCCTAAAGGAATTACTGAATACTCGTCGTGGTACATAGCCGGAAAATTTGTATCTCAGTACGGCACAAAAGTACCTAGCATAAGACCACAAGGAAAATCACCATATGATGACTTATATGCTGTGGCGAACTTCTATATTGCTCCAAACACTAGTGATAAATCATTTAGGGGCAACTGCCCAACTTCGTTTGGGCGTTGACCCATGCAAAAGAGCGTGAAGAATACGCACATTAGGAACGAACTTGCAGGTACATATCAGAAAGAAAGAAAGAAAGAAAAATATTTTATTTAGGACACGCACAGGAAATACAAACAAAAAATATATATATGTAAAGAAAATGTA
The DNA here is from genome assembly GCA_916701695.1 of Agrochola macilenta. NCBI lineage: Eukaryota > Metazoa > Arthropoda > Insecta > Lepidoptera > Noctuidae > Agrochola > Agrochola macilenta. Next base: position 2,398,554 of record OU753572.1, on the reverse strand, counting down.
TTTCTTATTGTTGTTATTATTCATACTTTTTGCATAGCCTTATTAAAGAGTTGTTTTATGACAGTGACAGTTACCACGGATGTCTTTTGGTAGTGATGACAAAATGACATAGAAAACACAATGTTATGTTTTAGTTGTTAATTATTTTATTTAGAATATTAAATAAGAAGGAGAATCGATTTAGGCGCAATAGAAAAGTTTAAATGTCGTTTCTTTAATTTCAGCAACACATTGGAGTTTTATTGCTACGCCTATTGAGATAAGAAATATCTTATAAAACGACATTTTTTGTTTATAAATTAGTTCGAAATGGCGAAACTTCGCTTTGAATTCACACTGTTGCCTGGAAGTGAAGGAAAATCCAATGTATTTTCTATAAGTGCAATAGCCACAAGTGATAATAAAGTATACGCGGTACCAGAAGAGCTACAACCAGCTGCTTTACATGTGGAAATAATAAAAACAGATGCATATCGAAAAGTAAAAAATAGTTTAAAAAAAAGGTACCAGGTAAGAAGGGTTTGGATAGCAATGACTGAACAACTTAGATCAATTTACATGGATGAAGATGATAATGTACAATTTGGAGATCAATTTCTGGAAGAGATAAATCAAGAACAATTTGTTGATGCACATCAAGCTGAAACTGGTGCATTGGAAAAATTATTAGAGAAATTAATAGAAAATTCACAGGAACATAAACGGCCACGACAGGGCTTAAAGCATATTGCAGAACAGTTTGTGATTGAAAAATTTACAAGCAAAACTTCTAATGCAAATCAGTGGATGGATATTTTCGAAAAAGAATGTATGCGTTTTGATGTGACAACAGATGAAAACAAAATAGAAATACTCAGATTATTCATGGATAAGTCTTGTATGGACTGGTACGGCTCAATGATTATAAAATTAACAATGAACTCAGAGTGGTCAACATGGAAAAAAAAATTCTCTGAAACTTTTACAAACAAGGGCTGGATTCCAGTTACTTATGCAATACTGTTTAAATACAAGGATGGTTCATTGTTGGATTATGCTATGAGAAAAGAAAAACTCTTACTAGATATGAGAGAATCAATTGACACAGGTAGTTTGATTGATCTTATTGCAGCTGGTTTACCGGAATTTATTCTTAATAAAATTGATAGGCAAATGTTAAAAGACACTGTGGATTTATTTAATGAAGTGAGCAAGTACGAACAAATGGTAAATAAAAAGAGCTTCATGGATAAGAAAAAGAATGTGTATCAAAGAACTAAAGGTAAAAATGAAGAACGAAATCCATGTAAAATTTGTGAAAAGCTAAATAAAGGTACTCGGTATCACTCTGAGGTTATGTGTTGGTTCAGACCAAAAGAAGATGATAAAGTGAAGAAAAATTTCATCAAACATGTAAACAATTCAGTGATAGAAGCGGAGTTAAATGAAACTGATCAAAAAAACTAATTGTAACACCATTAATAAATGTCAAACTACTGCTGAATGGAAAACTAGAAATAAATGGAGTTTATGATTCAGGCTCAAATGTTTCTTTGATAAATTCAAAATTGTTGAACATAAAAAGAAATAGAAGAACAAATAGCAAAATTACTAGATAATAAATTAATAGAAGAATCCTATAGTCCATTTGCTGCACCTGTTACATTAGCGTTTAAAAAAGAGGAGAAAAAAAAACCAGACTATGCATAGACTTCAGAGATTTGAATAAAATTGTAGTACCACAAGCCCAACCATTTCCGTTGATTGATGACCTAATGATAAAGGCGAGAAATTGTATTTTTTTTTTAAGTCTAGATATAAATTCTGCATTTTGGTCGATTCCTTTACGAATTGAAGACAGAAAAAAGACGGGATTTGTATCACAGGATGGACATTACCAATGGACCTGCTTACCATTCGGATTAAAGACCGCACCAGCAATTTTTCAGAGGATATTAAGTAACATATTGAGGAAATATAAACTTAGTGATTTTGCTGTAAATTATATAGATGACATTCTTATATTTTCTAAAACTTATTCTGAACACATCAATCATCTAACACAGTTGCTAAAAGCCATCAAATCAGAAGGGTTCCGGTTAAAGTTTACAAAATGTACTTTTGCAACAGACCAAGTTAAATATCTGGGTCATATAATACAAAATAATTCGGTCAGACCCATAAAAGATAATTTGATTTCAATAAAAAAACTTCCCTGTACCGAAAGCATTCTTGGAAAGATAAATTTTTACCATGAGTATATACCAAGAAGTGCAATAATATTAGATCCGTTGCATAATTTACTCAGGAAAAATCAAAAATTCGTTTGGTCTGATGAATGCCAAAAAACATTCGAAATGATAAAAAACATGCTATGCTCTCAACCAATCTTGGAAATTTTTGATCATGATTTACCAATCAATATTTATACAGATGCTTCTTTAGAAGGAGTCGGAGCCATTTTGAAACAGACACAGCCTGATGGAAAAGAGAAACCAGTGGCTTATTTTTCAAAAAAACTTAATGAAGCTCAAAAAAAGAAGAAAGCGATATACTTGGAATGTTTAGCCATAAAAGAAGCCGTGAGATATTGGCAATACTGGTTAATAGGAAAAGCGTTTACAGTTTATTCAGACCACAAACCACTAGAAAACATGAATCTAAAATCTAGAACAGATGAAGAATTAGGTGATTTAACCTATTATTTATCGCAATATGACTTTACAATAAAATATACACCAGGAAAAAACAATTTAGAAGCAGACTGCCTGAGCAGAAATCCAGTATTAGAATCAGATGATAATAAAGATGAAAAATTAAAAGTTGTTAACTTGATAAAACTAGAGGATATTAAAGCAGATCAAAATAAAAATGAAGAAATACAAAAAAACAAAAACAAATTAATTGAAAAACACATATATATACTTAAGAAAGGACAGAGGAAAAGAAAAAATTATGCTGTCAGAAGAGTTTAGCATCAAACTTTTAAAATATATACATGAATACCTATGCCACATTGGAATTAGACAAATGCAAATAATGATAAGTCCACTTTACACTGCCAAAAATTTGAGAAAAAATATAAAGAAAACTTGTAGAACCTGTGAAATTTGTATAAAAAATAAATCAAGAGGACACGATCGGTTTGGCTTGATGTCTCACCTAGGCCCGGCCACAAAACCTTTCGAAATAATCTCTATAGATACAATTGGAGGTTTTGGAGGTTCAAGATCGACAAAAAAATATCTGCATCTGTTAGTAGATCATTTTACTAGGTACGCATTTATTGTCACCTCTAAGACGCAAAGTGCCAATGATTTCATTAAATTAGTCAAGAATATAGCAGAAACGGAGGACATTGGTATGCTTCTCTCCGATCAGTACCCGGGAATCAATTCGAAAGAATTTAAAGAATTCTTAAATGGCAAGCAGATACCGATGGTTTACACAGCAGTCAATGCACCATTCTCAAATGGCCTAAATGAGAGGTTGAATCAGACTTTAGTTAACAAAATCAGATGCGAAATAAATGGAGCACAAAGAAAAAGAGCCTGGGCAACAATCGCTCAAGAATGCGTCAATAAATATAATAAAACGAATCATTCGGTTACTGGCTTTACACCAAGTTATCTTTTATATGGTACAGATTTCAACATTTTACCGAATGAATTAAAAGAAGAAAAATCAAATAGTGACTGGATTAGAGATAGAAAAACAGCACTTGAAAATACAATGAAATCACATAAGTATAACAAAATACTGTTTGATAAAAATCGTAAACACTATGTATTTAATATAGGGGACATGGTTTACGTGGAAAATGGAAACAAACTAAATAGGAAAAAAATTGATGAACTGAAAATTGGCCCCTATGAGATTCTAGAAAAAAATATCAAACTCTATTTATAGAATAGGAACAAGACACAGAAAAAATGAATCAAATCTTTTCCATATCACGAAACTTATTCCAGTTCCTGCATTTGGAAATAAAGAAGTTGTAATAGAAGGGGAAGACTAATTTAGAACGAAAATTTCTTGTAAATTTTCTACTCTAAGGGGGGGAGATGTAAAGAAAATGTATTTCTTATTGTTGTTATTATTCATACTTTTTGCATAGCCTTATTAAAGAGTTGTTTTATGACAGTGACAGTTACCACGGATGTCTTTTGGTAGTGATGACAAAATGACATAGAAAACACAATGTTATGTTTTAGTTGTTAATTATTTTATTTAGAATATTAAATTAGAAGGAGAATCGATTTAGGCGCAATAGAAAACTTTAAATGTCGTTTCTTTAATTTCAGCAACACATTGGAGTTTTATTGCTACGCCTATTGAGATAAGAAATATCTTATATATATATATAAAATTAAAATACAAACATAATAGTAACGACCTGTGCGAGGCCAAAAAGGCCACTATTTCAGTATAACGCGGCGGTATTTAAAAATAAATACCGCAGCGCTGGTATTCTGATAGGGCCCACTGTGATGTCACGGACACATCCACGGACTTAGATAAATCCCATGGGATAGACCAAATAATAATAAAATAAAAAGCATATATATCAAGGAGAGTTCAATTAATTGAAGATGGAGGAGAAAGTCAGTGGAATTGCACAAACTACCATTTAAACGAGATTGCCATGAAGAAGAAACTGGCTACTACTGAAGAAGAAATAAACAATCTATACAGATTCACAAATCCTGAGAATATATTTAATGGTTCAATAAATGAGAAGATTACTTACTAACTACTACTACTTGCAGCGGGGGCGTGGGCGGCGTGGGCTTCTACCTGCGCCGCGGGGTGCGCGTGCGCGCCGTGCCGCACCCGCCGGCGCCGCAGGTCGAGCAAATGTGGCTCAGGCTTAACGTTAACTCGCATTCAGTTATCATCGGTACTGCATACAGGCCGCCGTGGCTTGATGTGAATGTCTTCCTGGATGCGATTACCGACTCTCTTTCGTCATTTGCTGGCGCGGATAAGGTCATCTTGCTTGGTGACTTCAACATTAACATGTTAAACCAGCTGGAAAATAAAACAAAATTACTTAACAACTTTTTACTTTGCTCCAAGTTGAATCAGATTGTTACTGAGCCTACCCATTTTACAGACCATAGTGAGACATTAATTGATGTTGTGTGCACTGATGCCCGTGTGTGTGGGGTCTCTGTATTACATATACCTGAGCTTGGCCAACATGCAGTTATATCTGTTGAACTTAATTTTAAAATGGAGAAACCTTCCCCACACTGGATCACCTATAGGCCACTTAAGGATATACTGCTGGACAAATTTAATGATGATTTGAATAAGATGGACTGGGATTATATTGAGGGTCTGGAGGATGTGAATTCCATGGTAGCAACTTTTAATACGTATATTTTAAATCTCTTCGACTTACATGCACCCCTTAAAAAAGTTTTAATAAAAGAAAAGGTTTATCCTTGGATAACATATACAGTCAAGGAAATGATGAAGTTGCGTGACAAATGCCATGTTAAGTCTAAAGCCACTAAATCTGAACTTCATATAAACTCATACAAAGAGCTTAAATACCTGGTTAGGGAAGCTTTTGATAGTGAAAAGTGTGCATATTTCAAAACATATATAAATAAAAATATTAAACAGCCAAAGAGGTTATGGAACCATATAAAATCATCCATAGCAATTTCAGAAAAACCTGAGTACAGTCTACCACATTTTTGTAACAACCCTGAAAAAATAAATGACCACTTTTTGGATGTGCCTGGCAGTGGTAAGGTCAGTAATGCTGATTTGACTTACTTTGAACACCACAGATTCGGTAATACTCATTTCCAGCTTGAGCCAGTCCAGGAGGTAATGGTGCTAAGGCTTGTACATGGTCTTAAGTCCAATGCTCAGGGTTCTGACCATGTCTCCCTGGAGATGCTGATGATGACTCTTCCTCGTACCCTTGCAGCTATAACGGCCATCATCAACAGATCCATAGGCTCGTCCTCTTTTCCGGATCTATGGAAATTGGCAATAGTTAGGCCCATCCCCAAGGTATCTAATCCCGCCAGCGTGAAAGATCTCCGCCCAATTAGCCTTTTACCATGTCTCTCCAAGATTCTGGAGAAAGTTGTGTCTAACCAGCTACGGATATATCTGGAACAGCACGGTATTTTGCCACTGGCCCAATCAGGATTTCGTAAGGGGCACATAACAGCCACAGCTCTTCTTGACGTTGTTGGCAATATCCTGGAAGCCAGAGAGCGGGGCATGGGTACCATGCCTGTGCTGTTGGATTTTTCACGTGCCTTTGACTCTATCAATACCTCCCTTCTCCTCTCCAAGCTGTCTTACTACGGATGTCAACTGGAAACAGTCCAATGGTTTCAGAGTTACCTGAGTCACCGTTCTCAGTATGTCCAAGTAACAAGTGATGGTTTTGGAGATATTTTGTCCTCCAGCCCCAAGCAGGTGAACCGCGGCGTACCACAGGGATCGATCCTAGGCCCGCTTCTCTTTATTCCGTACAGCGCCGACATCATCAACTGTCTGAACAACACCAAATTCCACCTTTATGCTGACGATCTGCAGATGTATGTCTCATTCCGCCCTCAGCAGTCTGCTGAAGCTGTAAAGAAAGAAAGAAAGAAAGAAAAAGTATTTATTGAGACTCGCACAGGAAATCACAAAACTAAAAACACATTAAACATAAATAAAAAACAATCAAAAACAAAGTTACATTAAAATGAAGACACAGAAGGAAGTCCTGTACGAGGCCAAAAGGCTCCTATCTCAGCATAATGCCGCGACATTTAAAAATAAATAAAAATGTCAAAAAGAAAAAAAAAATGAAAAAAAAAAAAAGAAGATGATGATGATTGATTGATTGATTGATTGATTGATGTGTAAAAAGAATGAATGAGGATTTAGATAGGATTTCAGCCTGGTCAGTGAGAAACTCTCTGGTCCTGAACCCAATTAAGTCCAAATACATTATCATGGGATCTTGAGATTTTCTGAATAAAATGGCAGGGTATAATCTGGACTTGAAGATATATATAGAATAGAGCTTCATTGACTTTAGAGACTTGCCAAAAAGGAAAAGACAGAAGAAAATTTCCTATATAGATTGCAATATTTAAATAAATAGAAGACCCGTGTTTGATTTTATCTTGGTAACCAATTGATTTTCATATCATGATACATATAGAAAGAAATGAAAGGGAGGAAAGGCATAAAGTCACTTTGCAGCTCATGCGACGTGCAGTAGAAAAAAGCAGGTGGAACTTATTCAAACCAACACTCAAGAGGGTTTTCTCAGTGAAGAAATAACATTTTAATCCTCAAGGACTCTTTCTATGGCATAAGAGATTTGATTTCTGATATAAATGCTCACAATCACCATATTTTTTCCAGGTAGACACTCCATTAAAGTAGTGGTACTAAGGTTAAATGTTGGGTCTGTCCAATCTTATTTTTACTTGTTGCACTCATTGTATTTGATTCTGCACGTCTACATCTTTTCTCTTTACTACACGACTCCCCAAAAAGGAGTGTAATGTTTTTATTAGTTTATATTAGACAAATGCTTAAATTTTGGTCTACGTATGCCAAATTTCAGCTTAATTGGATGCTAAGAAGAGCATAGAAATGGATTACTCCTACTCGTTCTTTGTAAATAGCGAACAGTTAAAAGTAGGTTAGTTATTAAAATCATTGTAAATAAGTTTTTTTTTTTTTCATACGCCTAACATACTTCATTATTTAATTCAGAATTATTTTCTGAATTAAATAATGATGTTGAAGTGTACCAGTTCAAGTACTTGGGGCATTATAAAACCGGCGACCTTATTGACTAAGTGGATTTTTAGAGAAAACGTATGGTGCTGGCAGTCCGATGTAACATATTGGCTCACAGGTATGTTTGCACAAGCACACGTCGATGGCTTCGCAGAAATCTCCCTGTTTGCTCTGCAAACTGCGGGAAAGCTCCAACTCCATCCTGAAGACCATAGCGGGGCAGGTATGATTATCCTGTTAGGTGATGTTGTTCGAAGGTGTATTTCGAACAACAGCCTTGTTTCTAAAAAGATTTGTTTACTAACCTACATGAATGTTGGTTATCGGAAATAAAGATCTTCTTCATTTTCTTTTTCCTCGGTACGATAATGATCCTTGTTCTTAAATGTATAGCATTAACCAGAGGTACTGCATGCTGTATGCACTTTAGGAACATTAAAAAAAAACAAAATTGTTTACACATGTCCCCGTAGTTTTGCTAATATATCCTCAACATCATCCAATGATACCAATACTAGAACGGATAACCATTTATTCTCGAATACGCCGATACTTCCCAAGTACTTGTCACCCCCCTATCCCATTCGCAGTATGTCGCCTAATTCTGGGACACGGATACTACCTCTAGGATCAGGTGCTATAATAATTTAGAAAGACCGAGTTATTTTTCCGACATTTTTACTGCATTCTATTGATGAAGATGTACCAAATATAAATGCCATTATTAGCGATAATTATGGACATGAGTTAGATGATCAATTCAGAGTTGTTAATATTCAAAGAAAAACCACACCACATCACGCTGAACATCGAGCGAGAAAAAAAGATGGAGGAACTGTGCTGGTTTTTTTTTCCCTGATGGGAGAAACGGTTTTGACGAAGAAAAAAATATTTTTATAACTCCTCTTGATTATTTTCAAGAACGAATTATGGACGAAACCATAATTGATTTCGAGAAAGAAACGATTATTTTGTAAAAAATCAGAACTGGACAGACATGATCAAAGTATTACTCATAGAAGATGGACATCCTGACGCATTGCCTGATACAGTTGAAGACTTGCCATTCAATAAGCGACTCGAATTAATGCAAAAATACACAGTAGTTTTGGCTAGACAGTTTACACATAGGTTACATGCTTTCCTAAGATTATCAAAAATGAATCCCGAATGCTTAAATGGAGCTCATTCAGATTTTTCGTACAAAAAAGAATTTGAAATTCAAAATAGAGTCCCCATTTGCATATGCTTTTGTGGTGCAACTCTGTTCCAAATTTCGATAGTCCTGAGTCCCGAAGTACTAGTAATCGATCAGGTTATATCATGCTCACTTAACGGTGATAATGCTGAGCAGGTTAAAAGATTACAAATTCACAAACATACCACAACTTGCTATGAAAGATCGAAATATTGGTTCCCGTCGTTTTGGATTTCCAACGCCTAGAAAGCAATACAATGAACCGCTTAGAACTCCGCCCTCCGTAATAATCGGCGCTTTTATGTATTCTCCATAGAAACGCAGACGAAGTTATGGTCAACAACTTAAACTCTTTTCTTCTCAAAATGTAGGGATCAAACATGGATAGCCTTGTGGAAACATCACAGCAGTCAGTCGCTAATGATATTGCCAAGTGTGCAAGCAAATCTGAACCCAACGATTGCAGCGATGTTGTGAGGGAAGCGATTCAAAAAGCAAAACGTCAAAGTAGTGAATATGGAAGCAGCTGTTGTTTTCTGATTCAATGGCGATCCTCGGACAACGATTAGTTAGTGTACCAGAAGCGGCCTATTGTCTCTGCCACTTGCCTTTAAAGATGTGTACAAGAAATACTGTTTTCGTAAATAGCTGTCGTCTAGAACAACGCTACAGAATTTAACGATTTGATTTTTTTACGGTCTGATTGTATGTCACATTCTTTTTCGCAATGAAAGTGAACTTGTTCAAGAGGGCGAAACAGCTAAAGATTCTTTCTTACGCCGCCGACAGTCACAATTAAGACCTCTTCTAGATAATTTATCCGTAGAATTCGTCCATGCTGAACAAATTATACAACAAACTCTTGTTCAAGCTGTAGCACTCAATACTGTGAACAAAGATAGAGGCATCGACAGCCCTAGAGAACATAATATGAAGATATACGCCGAGGACGAAATCAATATGTACAATAGTGATGACGATTTTATCGAAAATAATGATCCCACTGGTATGCCCGATGAAATTTTTATATGTAGAATCAGAAGCCACAATATTCAACAGAAATATTTCATTAAACAAGTGTCGGAATCCATAGACAGAGAGACATCCTTAAATGATAATCTACAACCTTTACTATTATTTATCACGAGTAGAGCTGGTAGTGGAAAATCATTTCTATTAAAATTCATTGTTGAGCATATTAGACGCTGCTATGCTCCAACAATGTATACGTTGTTATACCCAACTTTTGTGGAAGTAGCGTCTTTGACGGGTGTTGCAGCACGGCAAATTTCTGGTAGAACCCTACACACAGTTTTTTCTCTACCCATAGAAAAAAGCAGTACCATGACTTATCGAAAAATGAGTGGACAGCCTTTGGAACGCAAAAGACCTTAATGGCGTTATATCAAATGGTTAGTAGTGCATTAAATATCTATGGAATACAAATTTTTTTTTTTGAATACTCCATTTACGTCCGCAGGAGTTCAAAAACAATATGTTTTTGTTTGGAGGTGTCCATATATTGTTACTTGGCGATATTATGCAGTAACCACCAGTTTAAGGTCATTGGTGCTTCGAACAATCTTCGTGGTTTAATGCAGAAATTAATTTATGGCAACAGTTCAATGGTGTTTCTGCGAATTCACCATTATTATGCGTCATAGTAGCGATGTGGAATTGGTCGATTTATTAAATAATTTACGATAGAGCTTGCTATCTCACAATTGCAACTTGTTTCTGAAAGACGGCGAATGAATAGGTTGGTGATTTCGCACATGGCGCTGCCGTCAGAATTTTACCGACGATCAGATTGTTGGATGACTATAACTCTAAAATGACGGATGATTAACTACATCAGTCAAGCCGCGTTCATACCTTGCACGCTACCAATGAGAGAATGTGATTCCTGCTGATGCAAATGACTGTGGTGGTGTGTTGCACGTGCTAAAAGTGACCATAGGTTCGCGAGTAATGTTAAGGCGTAACATGTCATTTACTGATGGTCTCGACAACGGTGCTATGGGAGTCATACGCAAGATTAGGTGGCCTGTTCTTCGTCGTGATCAATTAGAAGCAGATGAACTGCCGGTGAACTTATTCAAAGTTATTTAGTCCACATCGTATTTTTTGCCGTGAAAAAGTTTAGTCACAGTTCTAATGAATCACTTTTGACGACACGGTTGGCGCAGTGGCTGAGCGATCGACTGCTGCGCAACGTGTCGCGGGTTCGATCCCCGCACGGAGCAAATATTTGTATGATCTGCAACTAGTTGTTCCGGGTCTGGGTGTTAGTGTATGTGAGTTTCTATGTTTGTAAACGCATCCACGATACAGGAAGAAATTATTAGGGAGGGGCAAGGTTTTAAAAAAAAAAAACAAAAAAAGATCCTAGCTAACTTTCCAAATGAATTTAAATGGACGCTGAAGTGACATTTACGTTCCAGTACACTCAGTGACGCATGCAAGCCGCAGATGATTTGATACCTATACATTGGGTTTTGACAGATTGTGGGAATTAATAAACCAAAACCTATCTACCAACAGCTTTAAAAAATATACATATGTGGGTAGCATATTCCTGGGATTTGCTTAAGGGTTAAGCGTCGAGACAGTTTCTCCTCTAGCATGAAGCAAGCGGCGGCAACGGGTCTGCGCAAACGCACATCAGCCACAACGTTACGAACTTATAGCTGCTGTACGAGCCTTTTTACGTGGCAGCCGACACTGTGCCTGCTCATGATGAGAGGTTTCTCGGGTACGGGTACGGGATAGATGTCCGTGGAGGTCTTTTAAAATTTGGAATAAATAACTAATGAGTTAGATTACCTAAAACAAACAAAGTTATGTTGCATAGGCAAGTTTACACTTATCCCAGAAAAGGTAAGCCCTTCGATAACAATCGTGTTTCCAAATAAGCACGTACGTCGATCCACAGAGTAACCCCCACAGAGGCAATGCTTCTAACTTGTGTCCTAACGCGCTTACCTACGCCCCGGTCGCAGATCATCCAATACTACTCAAGCTTTGCAAAATTGTTCATTATAGTAATACAAAATAGGCCAGTACTTCTATGGTTGTAACAACGCTATTAATTTTAGATCCATCATCGCGCGCTTGTATTTCCGAAAATAGACGCTGTAAGTATTTTAGTAGGATTTACATTTATATTTACGTACACTTGACAAATCTTAAGCACAATATACAATTTAGCACTAAAATATTTATAATATGTATATAAAAGTGTATAAATGAAAAAAAAAATTGAGGGAAGAGCTCATTGGACATCAAAAAATTCGTCCGCATCGCTGTCAGTGGGAAAAGTGCCCAAAAGGCTGGCAGCGTTGTAGACTTGTCACTACAATTTACATATTTGTAAGGTTTTTTCGATATATTAGAGATATTTCTCGACGGCATATGAAGCCGTCAGAGGCCTATGGGCGGCATAAAAACTCTGACACCAGGTTAGTCACCATAGAAATATATATAACAGGAGAAGTGGCATGGGGGCGTGTGTATCAGCGCGTCGTAATCACGATGCTCATGTGAAATGAAATGAAATGAAATGAAATTGTTTATTCTGTAAATAGGATATAGGAATCACTTTTACAAGTCATATTAAAAAAAAAATATAATTAAAATTTGCTAGATGAGTTCGGCGTTTCCTATCCGACTACTCTGAGAAGAAAGGCCGAAACAAACTCAGAGGTCACAGTCTCTTTTAAAGTCCAGACATAATCTTGGTCAAGCCATATGAGGACCATGTAGATTAGTGTCTGAAATGGTCTTTTGAGAAAAGAACCACACAGATTTGAGTGGACCTGTCCAGTCAGTGCAAGCATTTGTCAGTAATCGTGGAGCTCAACTCAGAACATAAGGAGCTCAACTCGACGAACATACCAAAGAAAGGACATTTGGGTAGGCCGCATAAACTACTCAAACCGTCAGACCATTATTAAAACTATCTGAGAAAGGAAATAAAAAAACTGAGTAGAGAAAACAAAAAAAAAAAACATTAAAAATTAAAATATCCACATAGTCCTCACATTCACAATAGGTAATTAAAAAATATAATACTTTACAAAGTAATCATGTCATTTTGAATGTAATATTCAATAATATGAATGTTTAAATAAAACTGGTATATTTTGATGATTTTACTAAATAATTCTAATGTCAAGTTTTATGGTTTTATCACAAGGTTTAGCAGAGCGAGCAGCTCAATCCCAAGCTTTTTTATCTTCTAAATAATCAGAAATTTTATAGTACCCTTTTTTACAAAGTTTGGTTTTAATACAATTTTTAAATCGTTTAATGGGTAAGTTTCGAATGTCAGTGGGAAGTTTGTTGTAAAAGCGTATACATTGACCCATGAACGAGTTGCCTACTCTGTGGAGACGAGTGTGATGTACAGCAAGGTTGTGTTTATTCCTGGTATTTATACTATGAATATCGGACATTTTCTTAAAATTTGATGTTTTTGTGTACATACAAAAGGTTTTCAAATATATATTGTGAGGCTACAGTCAGAATATTTACTTCTTTGAATTTTTCTCGAAGGGAATCTCTCGGACCTAGGTTGTAAATGGCTCGAACAGCCCTTTTCTGTAGAACAAAGATAGAGTTAATGTCCGAACAGGTTCCCCAGAGAAGAATCCCATATGACATAAGACTATGAAAGTAACTAAAATAAACAATTCTGGCTGTATCGACGTCAGTTATCTGTCTAATTTTTTTAACAGCATAGGCGGCCGAACTTAGCCTTCCCGACAATTTTTCTATGTGTGGGCCCCATTGTAGTTTACCGTCAATAGTGATTCCAAGAAAAAAAAAATCTCTCAAGCAAATGGCCGTCTCCGCTAACTAGTGCGCTTTCGAACGTAATCGTGACAACATTTAAGAATAGCGTGTTGTTCAGTGGTTTCTTGTAAACATCGAAGCCAAACTAGAAACTTTATAAATGATAGAACCACTTATCATATGTACACAAGTACACACAAGCACACAAGTGTGTGGCAGAAGTATTTTACTACATTTGCGTTGAAAATCATGAAAAACAACAAATCGAAAAATATTTCTTGCCTTCCTACGTTATTTTTGTTTTCATATATCACAGCGACTGTACTATTTTTGCAGTAAATACATTGCTTCTTAAGCACTACCTAAATATGTCGCTAAGTGACTGGAGAAGCAATGTAAAAATCACAAAGCGATACTTTTTTGAAGCGGTTGCATCGCGTAGTACGGCCGCTGTATCTTGCGACAAGTTAGTGATGAGCTTGTGCAGATCCACTAACGTAGACTTATCGACAAAATTTTCGATTGTCGTATGAACTTATATTACTATTAAAGTTTATTCTTCAATTTGTAAACAGTTATCGCCTGGTTGGAAGACCGATGTGAAATCTTATTTTATACTCATTTAGAATTTCTCATAATGTTGAAAAAAAAAAAACTTAATATATTTATTTTTAGCTATGCATTGTTTATTTATATCTACGTAAATCGTTTTTTATTTTTTATTGTTTCAGGAACTCCCAAAGTATTTAATACAATAATAAATGGGAGAATCGATAACTTTCCGATTTATTTATTATTTTATTGTATTTGGGTGGCTTACAGCTATCAATACAGAAGTAACAGTGAGGTAATTGACGACAAGCCTCCACAGTTAGCAATGGACTATTGTTGTACAAATTTTCAAATTGAATAACAATTCATAAACAATAACACTATGTATATAACACTAAGTATATTTTTAAATTAACTATTAAACTAAGTAAGTACTTGGATAGGCAAAGATGCATGCGCAACCGACAATATAGTGTTTAGTCAATCACTAGCGTATATCTAAAATAAATGCACAGTCCAACGATAGCGATCGATGTTTTCGTGTGAGTGAGTTGTACGGTGCATGTTAAATGAACGGGGATAAGGTTTAAATTGATTGTGTAGTACGTTCTGATTTATAAATTGCAAGTGTGAGCGCAACCTCGTATCTATTGTGTTTACTGATCTGTATGTGTAGTTGTGGCGAGGTAGTGTGGACGAAGTGGAGACATTGGGTTTCCATAGATATTCAACTACCGGGCTATATATATATATATATCTCCTTCTTTATTATATCTATGTTAGTCACTTACCACACGACAAAGAAAGATACTTTAATTAAAACTGTAAACTTCTTTTATTATGATCATATTATTACTCCCAACGGAAAAATACGTATAATTTTTTCGTTCTTGACTGCGGCGTTAACGATCAAGCGCTTTTATTAAAATTGGAATGTCAACTTTACCGTCACCTTTAACAACGATACGGTCGTAAATAAAACAACATTATTATAATAACGCACAATCGCTAAGTAATTTTTCATTGAATTTTAAATGTTCATAAGTCTCAATTCAAAACTCAATTAATCATTTTAAAACGGGCTGGAAACGTTGTTAATAATGTGGTCTAAGGTTATGAACATATTCCAAAAGAAAAAACCGAAACCTAACTTGTCATTGTATCCACCGGAAGTATTACTGAATAATCGACTGGAAAAAGAAGTTCAAAGAATGTTTTATCCTTTAAACTGTCCACTTATTTTATTGTTCTCTTCGAAATATATTATACAAGATAATTATATTTCTCCCAACGGAAAGATACGTAACATTTTGTCGTTCTTGAGTGCGTGTTATATTTTTGTGATCTGTATTTATTACATGTACTTCGATGAATCCAACATCAGCTACATAAGTATTCATAGTAATATTATCAATTCGTTTGTTAATTTTATCTCATTCGTTTTCTTTTTCCTCGTTATGGTAATGATCTTTGTTCTTAACATCGTACACAGTCAAAACAACATCTTGCTCATAGTATTGATTCAGACTATACATAAAAATATCGATTTTAGTAAGAGAGTCAGAAGTTTTATTATTGGGAATCGGATCTCTGTTTTTATTGGTTTCGGTGTTAACTGCTTTATTTGGCTCGCATTTCATGCAGGATTTAAATATTCTTTCTCGAATTTGGATTTGGCAATACTAATTCGTAACTACATGCTTACCAAAGTTGACATGGATTGTGTTTATGCGATTCGTGTCATGGTATTGTTAACAAGATACCTGAATGAATGGATAAAAAATATCAACAAGCTTTCTGATGAACAAGAAAATGATACATGTATTAAACTATTTAAGATTTATCAAAATATTTTAGAAGCATTCAAATTGTACACGACCATTTCTCAAGTATTTGTAAGTTGAACGCCGTGAACGAACCGTGAACGTGTTTTTTAAATTACATATGTTGAAATACAACGCGCTTTAAAACAGCGCTCTTGCGAATCGGGGATTCAGTAATAATTTCTGACTTAATAACCTTGTTTTACAGATTTTATATTCAACGGTCAATGTTTTTATTCGGAATTTATGTTTTTTGGAGTCAATGTTACAAATGATAGAAAACCAGTCAAAATCTCAATGCGAGGTAACATTTACATTTAAACAATTACGAGATTCTGAAAATCTGTTCATGTCTTATTACATCTTAATAATTTGTTCAAAGGGATCTTATCTTGCGCTCAACGCGGTGACGAGCACAACTTGTCGCACGACACGGTTGCAATTTTGGCCGCAGAACCTCCAACAAAGAAGAAAGGCGGCCGCTCAAACTAAAACTCAAACTCAAAGCATTTATTTCAATTAAACCATTTACAGGTACTTTTGAATTGTCAAATAGTTGCGTCAGTTAGTCAGAAAGTTGAAGCTAGTTGCCCATTCCAAAACGTAGATCTTTATGGAGAAGGACGGGCAAGAAACTCCAAGATCACTCTTTTAAATACAGAAAATTACAAAATCTAATTCTATATGTGAGAACAATGTACAAAAAATAATCAAAACAATTCAAAATATAAGATTAAAAATAAGCCATGGCAGATAAGAGATGACCAGTCACAACTGACGGCGCCCGTTCACTAACATGACGCGTGGATCAGCACCATCCAGCTCAACCATTTTGTAGGGAACCGAATGATCCAACACACTCGCCACCATCAGCGAGACTTTTAAGTGAGCATGACATACTCTCAACTGCCATGCTCTTTCAAGTCAACATACATTTTAAAAATAGAAAGAAAAGAAAAACGGCTCCATTGTACACACATTTACAAAAAATTTAAAAAAATGTTTCTAAATTATACAAAACTAATTTGCAATGTATATGAGAGATTCATAGAATGCATACATTTTAATAACATAAAAAAACGGCTCCATGGTACTCACATTTACAAAAAATTAAAAAAAACTCGACCGGTCGTCCAACCAGTTGCGGCCAAACTTTCTTTAAAATTGCTGCTTGTCGTGCGACTTATCGTGATCGCGTAGTGCATGAGATCCGCAAGTTCTTTTGTTCCACCAGTCCCTCGAGAAATATTACCGTGATTTATGTAGGTGAAGTGAGCTTGAAGTGAACAGCTCGCTTCAAACTCACTTTACCTAAGTTTTCACGGTAAGACGGCCACTATCTCAGACATAAAATATATCGATACAGAAGGTCGGCCCTGGGCCACACAACGAAGGAAAACACACGCAAACATAGACACGCGTCTACGGACACGAGTGCAAGCGTACTCGCGGCTGATAAACGTTTGTAGTTTGAGATAGACGCACGTACGCATCTACGTGTGCGTGCGCCTGTTATCGCTAGTTGTATGGAGCCGGTCTTCTGAACCTATCTATTTTATGTCTGAAATGTGACTGCCTTTTAGCAACCGAATCGTTCTTTTTTTATCAAAAACTTTTTATAGTATCTGCTTTTATCAAGTAAAAACTTAAAAAACATGTTATACTTTCAGGTGCTTGAGATCTCACAGACTCCAGAGATAGCATTGGTGTTGATACTATGGATAGCTAAGGACATATTTCTAGTAATTTTTCACAGTTTGCAATGCGAGAAATTCTATATAGCCATTGAGGAAGCGGAATCGGCGTGTATACAGCTTATGAAGAAAAAGCGCTGTCCAAGTACGTTAGAACATGCTAAAATATGACATGTTTTTTATGGAATCTGACTTCAATATTAATTATTACATTCATCTTACAGACGATCAAGCACGTCTTTGCAAGAAAGTGTTACAAGCAAATCGTTCGTTCAGTAAGATGACCGCATGTGGCCTGTTCTATGTAGACGCTACGCTACCAATTAGTTTGTTGGGACTTCTCACTAGCTACGTGATAATACTGTTGCAATTCGCTTTTCTGTGAAATCATGTTAGAGATAAGCACGACAAGGAGCTGTTTGAGATTTTCCTCTCAAATACTATAATTGTTAAGTATATTTTGTCATTGTTTGTATTATAAGTTGTTTAAGCTTTATCGATCCTAGTAAATAAAACAAGATAGCAACATAACATTACTTTAACAATCTAATACACTCCCAGACTCCTAACTAGAGCCACCGTTCATTTTTATTTTTTATGTTTATAGTCCTAAAACATTAAAATAATGAAAAGTCAGAGAAAAAGTTTTTATGCTGTTTTGAAGCTGACATACTGGCCATCATTTCGGTATCACCATTGTTCCAGAATTCACGAACTGAAAAAACTTTTTTACAAAAAAAAAAACCGACTTCCAAAAAAATACTACAAAGTGAAAAATAACTTAAATTTCGGAAGTCGTTGTCTTTGGTTTTGTATTTTCGTTATTTGCCACCGACTTCCGATATTTAAGTTATTTTTCACTTTGTAGTATTTTTTTGGAAGTCGGTGGTTTTTTTTTGTAAAAATTGATAACCTAATTGAAAATCGAACTTTGGTCGCTATTAAAGAAGCAACAAGCTTTAATTAGAGCATCTTTAAGTCAATTTTTATTTCGTTATTGGTTTATTTTGCATAAAAAGATAGAATATATTTTTTAACCTGGAGTAGCCGCGCAAGCTGTGAAACTTCTTCAGTTTGGGCTTAGTGAGCGGAACGTAAGTGCATAATTTCATGTAAGCCGTTTCTGACGTACAAAAAATTTACCATCGATACCTGGAGACTGCCAGCTTCGTGCGCCGTCTAGAAGGACCACGAAACCAGGTCACTACAGCACGACTAGATCGGTTTATCTTTACCACCAGCCTGCGTAATCGTCACCTCACCTCAGTACAGGTTCAAGACCAGCTTGGAGATGTTCATGGAATGACTGTTTGCGCTCGAACTGTTAGGAGACGAAGAACGTGGCCTGAAACCTCATAACTGCTCCCAAATCCCGCTCCCGATTTCTGGAGTTGTCGATTTGCCTGCAAATAAATTCACTTCGTGCTAATCGGCTCAAGAAAAAAAAGTGTCTATTAGCCTGTTTCAGATGAGTATATCCGGGCGAATCACCAATAAGCAGAGCCGCAAAACGAATGGCGAAACGGAAGTGGATACTAAGACATCTTCTGACACTAGGCATGACTTAATTAGACGTTATTTAACGTGGCGTTAGTGAAATCGACAAAAGTTTTTATATAAAAGGTTCAAGGTTCAGGCTTCAATAAAATCAATAATCTAATATCATCAGCAATCTCATTCTATTATCATTTTTTAACAAGACATTCCCCATCCATTAATTCCAGGCATTATTTCATTCATTCTTCCCCATTTTCAATTCACGCAGGATTTTACCTACTCTGGTCCACTTGCAAGTCAAATCAAATCAAAATATTTTATTTCACATAAACCTACATGGGCACTTATGAAACGTCAGAAGCTAGGTGCACGGTTCCAATTGGTCGTTTCCTATGGAGAAGAGCCGGCAAGAAACTCCACGGTTACTCTTTTAAAAATAATAGTTTTTTACAATATTTTTAAATAACAGTAGGTATTAATAGGTATAGGAGGACAGTGTAGGTCTTTCAACAAGTACCAGGTACTTAACAAGATAGAAGATGGTCAATAAATCTACAGTCCACTAAACCTACAGTGTTCTCACATTCACAAAATAGAAAAAAAATAATCTAAGTATATAAAATATGAATAAATTAATAAAAATAAAAACCTATTTTAAACGAAATGACATGATTGGTATTACAACTGTAACAAATCTGAATAATTATCATGTACACAAAAGCCACTAATAAAGTGTTGAAATTAAATTGTAGGTATATAATGTCAAATACTAGGATGATTATGTCAAGGAAGAATGTAAAAAAAAAAAAAAAGATGGTAATTTGGGAGCAGTTAATAGACTCTTACATAATGTGCCGTTAATGATGTACCAGGGAAGCCACATGTGCAGAAGGAATTATTGCCAAACTTCCTTGTCTTCAACGTAGTCTTTAATTTTATAATATGCTTTCTTGATAAGGACACGTTTGATGTGGGTTTTGAACTTCCCATTCCAGTTCTGTAACCGACTTTGGCAACTTGTTATAAAAGCGGATACTGTTTATAAGAAATGACTTGCTTGTTTTAGTTAATCTAAATTTGGGTATCACAATTTCATGTCTACTACGTGTATTTTTATTATGGAAATCGCTTCTTATTTTGAAAAGTCCTAAGTTTTTGCGGACATACATAATACTTTCTAAGATATAAAGAGAAGGCAGAGTCAGTATATCAATTTCTTTGAATTTGTTTCTAAGGGACTCACGAGGACCCATTTTATAGATAGCGCGGATTGCCCTCTTTTGTAAAATGAAAATTGCATCTACGTCAGCTGCCGATCCCCACAGCAGAACGCCATAAGACATAATACTGTGGAAATAAGCAAAGTATACTAACCTAGCTGTGGCTATATCAGTCAACTGCCTTATTTTTCTTACTGCATATGCAGCTGAGCTTAATCTACCTGAAAGAGTTCTAATGTGGGCGCCCCATTGCAATTTAGAATCTAAAGTAATTCTTAAAAATATAGTTTCCGTTATTGCATCTAGTTTTTTGCCATCAAGTTTTAGATTTAGACCCACTTGAGGTACATTTGGTAATGAGAACCTAATACATTTAGTTTTGTTCGCATTAAGTAAAAGATTATTAGCTGCGAACCATTTCGAAAGAACAGCCAGACTGTCGTTGACATGAAAAACATCTGTATCTTTTCTATCTATTTTAAAAATAAGAGAAGTGTCGTCAGCAAATAGAATTAGCATGTATTGTCTCTGCATCACCCTAAGGTTGACTGGTAGAAAATGCCTTAGGCATTAAGTCCGCCTTTGTACAGTATTTTTTTTTTTTTTACTTGTGCATGAAGTTTTAATAAATAAATTATATCCGATAAGTTAGCCATCATATAAGGAAGATCATTTATATAAACAAGAAATAAGAAAGGGCCAAGAATTGAACCTTGAGGCACGCCCATTTTAACTAGAGACCCCGAGGACATCGCCCCATTAACGTTTACTTTTTGCTGCCTGTTTGATAGATAGGAAAGAACAAGATCAGCAGCTTGTCCACGAATTCCGTAGTGGTGTAATTTACAGATCAGTGTATTGTGGTCAACGCAGTCAAACGCTTTTGAGAGGTCACAGAAAATGCCAATTGCATCCTGGGACTTTTCCCAGGATTCCAAAATGTGACTGATGAGTTTTACTCCTGCGTCAGTCGTCGACCTACCTTTCGTGAAACCAAACTGGTGACTATGTAAAATACT
Source organism: Agrochola macilenta (assembly GCA_916701695.1). Taxonomy (NCBI): domain Eukaryota; kingdom Metazoa; phylum Arthropoda; class Insecta; order Lepidoptera; family Noctuidae; genus Agrochola; species Agrochola macilenta. The sequence goes on along the minus strand of OU753572.1, from coordinate 2,376,996 downwards.
ATTAGAATTAAAATGTGACAACATCTGGTCTAGCATGATTTTTTCATAAATTTTACTCAATGCTGGTAGCACAGATATAGGTCTATAATTAGTGGGGTCACTCTTACTACCTGATTTGAAAATTGGTACTACTTTACTGTGTTTCATTAAATCAGGAAACGTACCGCTATCTAAACATTGATTAAATATGCCTGTTAGGACAGGGGCAATTGTGTCAATGATTTCTCCAAGAACTCTAACGGAAATCCCCCATAAGTCTTCAGTGTTTTTTATGTTAAGACTTTTGAATGCTTTTTTAATTGCGACAATAGAAATGGGCATGAATTCAAAACTTGGAATGTCCCTACTGAAGTTTTCTTTTAGAAGAGATTCAGCTAGTTTAGATGATGAGGGGAGAGATTTCGTAACCTCTATTGGGACGTTGGTAAATAAATTTTCTAGTATCGCAGCAACATTTAACCTATCTGAAATGGTTTCATTATCTATTTTTAAAGACAATTCATTCTGATCTCGCTGTTTTGTGTTTCCAGTTCCTTTGTTAATTACCTGCCACACAGCTTTTATTTTATTGTTAGAAATACTAATTTTGTTACTTATTAATTTAGATTTAGCTTGGGCGCAGACTCTTTTAAATATCTTAGAATAGTTTCTAACATCATTATGAACAGCTTCATCAGAAGTCAATGATTTTTCGTTATATAAATTATACAAAATATCTCTGCTTATTCTAATGCCTGCCGTGGCCCATTCATTAAATTTTGGTTTATTATTTATTGTTACTTTTTTTACAGGACATGCTTTATTAAATTCTTGGCATACTGTTGAAAATCCATCTCTACCCTAAAGGTGCTCTTCAATAGTCTTGTGAGAAGTCTACTGGACTATGCATCTCCAGTTTGGAATCCTACTTACCGTGTTCACGTAAACAGGATTGAACGTATCCAAAGAAGTTTCACCAGATACCTTCGTTTTAGAAGCTCTAGCTGTCCACGAGTTTCTTCCTATAGTCAAAGACTCAGTCATTTTAAAATATGTTCTCTTGAACACCGAAGAGACGTGACAGACCAGATCCTTCTTTACAAAATCGTTAACGGTTTACTCAATGTTCCCGATCTTTTGGCAGAATTAAGTATAGCTGTACCTCGACAGAAAACTATTCGATCTGGTCGCGAGACCATTACCTTTGCCACAACTGCAAGTCGTACTAACCTAGGCGGCACCGCACCCATGAACCGTCTAATGGGAAATTATAATAAAATCGCTACACGAACCAATAGCATAGACATATTCTCTAACCCTTTTTGTCAATTCCGTACGAGACTTTTAACTAGCTCGGAGTCTCAAGACCTCTGTGCGACACAAGCCGCCTATTAATAAAATTGTATACACTTCCATTTCTTTCTTTTTAGGTCTTTTTTGTTATTTAATTAAATATTTCTGTACTTTCCATCATATTTGTGAACATAATTATTTAATTTTTCTTTTTAATTTGTAACTTAATCAACTAACGATGACTATAACGTCCTTTAATCATTAATTTCTCTGCTAGTGCTGTGCACTTCTGTAAGTGACGAATTCACAATACCTAAAACTCTATGTGATTTTTGTATGTGTATGTTTTAGTGAGTAAGTCGTTGAGGTGCCTTACCAATAAATAAATAATAAATAAATAAATAAATAAATAAAATAATGTACTGTAGTTTATATTGGGGTCTTGTGAATCAAAACTAGCTGTTGAAAGATTGCTAAGAACATTAATATTAAACATTTTCAATTTATTTTTAGTGAGTTGTCTTAACTGAATAGTTTTATCTAAACGTAACTTTTTATGTGATTCAAAAGATATAAGTTGACCTGTATGATCAGACCTGACGCCACTAATTAGGGACGAGTCTTTTATTTTACAATTAGTAAATACATTGTCTATGCATGTAGCTGAGGTTGCTGTTATTCTAGTGGCTACATTAAATATACATTTTAAATTAAAGGATTTAAACAATGAGATAAGCTTACATTTTTCCGGTGAATTTACTAATAGATCAATATTTAGGTCACCACAAACAAAAATTATTTTATTATCTCTAAAAAGTTTAGTTAGTATTTCCTCCATTATGATTAAATATGATGACAAGTTTGAGGCTGGTGGTCTATAAACACATAAGAAAGTATGGCCTTCAACCTCTGCACATGCTACCTCACATAAGCGATCAACAGAGCAAGAAGTGATATCATTCCTTTCCTTATATCTGAAACAACTATTACATAATATCAAGGTACCACCCCCTAATGAAGACCTGTTGTACGCACTGGCAACTGAAAAATTATTTACATTAAACAACATCCTATCTGGTTTTAACCAGGTTTCACAAAAACATAAGATATCAATATGATATTGATCAAGCTTGTATAGAAACACGGTACGATCTCAATGAAACAATTTTTTTTTTTTTAAGCCACTATCTCTAGAAGACGTGCCCGGGTCAATTACGGAAAGACCAAGTCTTGGATTTCTAACCTGCCTACATACAAGTTTAATACTGTAAATTTACTATGTATTTGCTTGCTTGCTTTTAATTTTAGGTAACTCAATGTATACGTAGTTATTTAATAAAATCCTTGGTCCCTCCATTTTGGCGTTAAAATGGAGGGACCAGGTGGATAGGCTGATCGGAAGACTACCTATAATAGTATTTCAAATCTTAATTCTACTTGAGAAATGTGCAAGTCTTCGCATGAGTCCAACTTTTATTTTTTACTTTTATTAGCACTATTCCCACTGGACGGTACAGTTATGCACTAAGAATCTATTTGATAGAAACTCATTGTCGTTTTTAAAGAGGAAAATAACAATGTCATGTTTTAGATTTATGAAAAATAAATGTGAAGCTCATTGGTGTCATGTACTTGTATGTCGGATCCGATCATTAGTATGGACATGAAACGAATAACAAGCACGCCACTGGCGACATCACGTGAAGTGCACACCTAAAGCGCGCTTCTACAGAGTCGTGATGTTTTAAGCCCAGGCGAGGAGGATATTCAGTGTCTGATCGCATCGGAGTTAAGAAGTCACGGAACTGTACTCGATTCGTTGTGATCAGTTTATTGTGTTAATTGTAATTTGTGAATATAAGTGTTAATTTGTGATTTTAATAAATGCCGTAGTGTGTTTTCATTGCACGAAACACATCTTCTGCCCGCATGATGTCTGAATCGAATGGAATAAATCTTGAAAATCCTACATGTATATAAACAAACGTTACCTAATAACAATAATTAATAAATTTGTGTTTATTAATACCGGGAGATATCGGAGAATACTTTTATTGAAGGTTAGGTAAGCCTGTGATGATAGTTGTGTACTTTTAAAATAATATAAAATTATTATTCAAAAACGGACAAAAGTGGATCAACTATTTCGATTTGTCACAAAAGAGCTTGCAGAGCAACAATACCAATATATGAAGAGGAAGAGACTGCTTCGCGTGAAAGTTTACACCTATGTGAACCTGATGAGAAGAAACAAAGGATGTTGTTATTCCTGACATGTTTAAGGATTTTTTTTATAATAGAAGACGTTGATCCTAATAGTTTAGTGTTTGAAAATTCTTCGGTGTTCGAGAGTGTGCAAAACATTTAGCACTTTCTATGTCGTTCCGCGTGCCTTCTACTAACTCTATAAGATACAGAGAGACGTTGGTAGTACTGACGATAAGGAGCAAATCACATATGAGCGGTTATTGTTATTGTTAAGTTATTGCAAAGACGTTTCCCTGGAAATGAAACCAACAGAGTTTCAGACAGATTATGAGATTGCAGCTATGAATGCATTAAAATTTTCGTTTCCTGCAGCGGAGAAAAGTGGCTGCTTCTATCACTTTTCAAATGCAGTTTGGAGAAAAGCAAAGTCACTTCATTTAACTGATATGAAGGATAATCGAATATACATGCGTCGTCTAATAGCTCTACCACATTTGCCCGCAAATCACATGCCTGAAGGGAGCTGTTACCAGCAGTAACGAAGATGTGAATGATAACATGGAAACATTTAATCATTATTTCTGTAAGCAGTGGCTGAACTTGAAAATTATTGAGACTAAGTTGTTACAACAAGCGACATCGCACAACCAACAAACTAGAGAGATGGCGTTTTCGAATAAATAAAATCTTCGGGAAAAAGCCAAATCTATTTGAATTCATCAACCTGCTGAAAAAAGAAGTATCACGAAAAACTTTTAATTTCCAGCAGACCAACCTTCACCCTGAACCAAGTAGAAAGAGGTCGAGATACAACATTAACATTGACGTGCGCATACGAGAGATAGTGGACGACTTTGTGCGGAAAAATTGAGGCTCTCGCTTGTGTAAAACGTTTGTCTTCTAAAGGCTTGGTTATAAATTCATAATAAAAATTAAAATTCTTATTTAATTTTAATGTTTAAAAACCACAATGAGTTTCTGTCCAACTGTACGGTTGGAATATTGCTAATAAAAAAAAGTACATAAAATATAAGTTGGACTCATGCGAAGACTTGTATGGATGTTATAAAAGCCTCTGTTAGGAGTCCAAACACCTGAGAAAGTTGGACTTTTGCGAACAGAGATTTTTCGTTTTAGTTTTCGAGGTATTTATATTTTCTACCTTTAGCCTAGGTACGTAAATAACTTATGTTGAAGTTGAACTTGAAAAAGTATTTATTATTTTTCAAATATTTCAATTAAACATTGTTTACAAAGAAATATAAAAAATGTAACCCAAATGGATAACTGAACTCATATTTATTACCAATGGAAAAAATCTGAAAATCGAAAAAAAAAACCTGCTGTCTCAAACATTTTACTATTACTAAAAAAAAAATCCCATGTCATGACATTTTTAAAGCGTCAATTATGCAATTAAATATCTACGTATATACTAATATTATAAACGAGGTAAAATTTGTTTGTATGTAAGTTTGTATGTAGGGGGTACTTAATCTCCGGAACTAGCAGTCGGATTTAAAGTCCCAATTCTTGAGGAAGGTTATAGGCTCACGAACGATGTCGCGGGCAGAAGCTTGTTATTGTCTATGTAAATTTTTTGGCAATAATAAAAATTTGATCGATGAGGACTTCAATAACACAGACAATTTGTATTAGTTACCAATAATGATTGACACCTTGTTGAGACGTATTCATCAATTGCCCCTTTCCCATTGGTCTAAAGCTCACATCTTCCACATCCTCAGTTGACTGATATAGCCAATTAGCCACACCTAGGTTAGTATACTTTGCTTATTTCCACAGTATTATGACTTATGGCGTTCTGCTGTAGGAATCGGCAGCTGACGTAGATTCAATTTTCATTTTACAAAAGAAGGCAATCCGCGCGGTCTATAAAATGGGTCCTCGCGAGTCCCTTAGAAATGTATATACCGACTGACTGTGCTTTCTCTTTATATTTTACAAAGTATTATGTATGTTCGCAAAAACTTAGGAATTTTCAAAATATGAAGCGATTCACATAATACGAGTATAAATACACGTAGTAGACATGAAATTGTGATAGCCAAAGGACGATGGGACAAAACGTCTCCCCAAACTAACACCGACCAACAGATTCAAAATGTATCTCAGTCAAACCATCTTGGTAAGGTGATCAATTTTTACTATGACGACATCTCTCAAAAATATGGGATATTCCTAGAAAAACTTGTTTAAATGTTATTATTTTTGGCACAAAATATCATGTTGTAAACCATAATCTTGATTTTTAATCACTATAAACTGCTAAATAATAATAAATATCGTCTGTTGGGCTGTTTCACTCTATGGCCTGACGGATATTCTCGTCAATTGTTAGGTTAGGTTAGATTAGCCCTTTTTTAGGGTTTTTGTAGGTTAGATTAGATTATCGCGGCCCCAGCACACAGGCAACGGAAGGAGGGGTGGGTTTTAGTCAGTAAAAGTCTGACACCACTCAAAGGATAGATTAGCCTCGCCGTGCCCTCATCTCAGAAGTAGGCAGGTGACTTGTCGCTGCCGGCCGTAGTGAATTCGATGGTCGGCAGCGACGAGTCCTGTGACGCGGTGGTTTCCTACTACGGAACTGGCTACGGAAAGGGAGTGGGAGATCTCGTCCACTCACCAGGCCCGCAGCAGGCGCACCGGGCGTCGGCCTAAATGGGTCCAGGGATGACGGACGGACGACGGACTCGAATATTACCACATCTCTCAAAAATACAGGATATATCTTGACAAAACATGTTTTAATGTTATTATTTTTGGTACAAAATAACATGTTTAAAACCATAATCTTTGATTTTTAATCACTAAAATCAATCTGTGAGCTGTTTCACTCTATGGCCTGACGGATATTCTCGTAAATTAAAAATAAAATAATCAAAAACTGACAGTTAAAACCGTAAAAATTTGAACAGTAATTAGTGACCGATGCCTAAACACGAATGATACATCATTATGAGTATTATGTTTTGGGTTATCGTATGCGTATGCATGAATCTCTCCTTTTCCTTTTTTTCGGGTGTGTCGCTCTTTTTTTTATACCTTGTAGAAAACAGCTCTTTGGCCAATATGTAATGCGGCGAATTATATGACTTCAACATGTAAGTTGTACATAGGGTGAATAATGTGCTCTTTTTGCGTGTAATACGTTTTCTTTCGTTTCAGATTGTTTTCAACAACATTATGGCTGTATGTCATAGATGCTGGCAAAGATGCAACAGTTCCGTTGATCGGAGAGGGCGCGATCAGGGCGGGGTTTTGAATGATCCCGAACTTGTAGCAGAAACTGTGGCAGAACCCGATCCAGGACCTGTGCCCGAACCCATTCCAGGACCAGCGCTAGAACCCATTCCAAGACCTGCGCTAGAACCCATTCCAAGACCTGCGCCAGAACCCATGGATATTCCAGATGCAGATCAACAAGGAGCTCAGATTTTCATGCCTGATCATGTCAGAATTCCAAATTCATCTCGGCGCTGCATTTATAGGCAATGTGGTAATTATAATCTGAGACGAATTCCAGCTTCTATAAAACTGTACGCCTTAAGTAACTAGGGCTTATATGTGCCACTGAGTGCCTGACTGTGTGAAGGTCATTTGGTAAATTTCGAATTTGAGGAGTTGCTTGATGCTGTCAACGTGACCCATTATTTCAACTTACAGCTGCTTACAGACATGACGAATATGTTGATACAAGCAGCCAATAATAGCCCAAGGTTCGATTTTGAATCCTTTATGGGATTAGATGAAAATGAGCTACATTTTTGGACCGGTCTAACCAGTGATCAATTTAGTAATATACTGGAAGAAACACCATCTCTGCCAGCGAGAAATCGTCATCCGCGAACTGTTCTCGGCGTCTACCTGACGAAACTAAGGACTGGCGAAACTAACGAAAGGTTGTCAACATTATTTAAAATGTCACGTCGTCATCTCGAAAGAAAAATAAAAATTGCGAGAGAATGTTTGTCACAGGATTTTGTTTCAAGACATCTTGGTATGGATCACATGACTAGAGACAGCATTCTCGAGAGAAACCAATTAATTCCAAAACGGATTTTTGGAAATGATGAGAATACAAAGGCTATTTTGATTTGTGATGGAACCTATATATACATAGAAAAAAAGGTGCGAATTTTTTGTTTCAACGTGCGAGTTATAGCCGAATAAGTTTACGAACCTGTTGAAACCATTTTTGATAGTGTGCAGTGATGGATACATCGTAGATGTAATTGGCCCATATGCCGAACTACTTCCGATGCGTCAATAATGAATAATGAAGAACATGCACTGCATTGCTTTTTAAACCCTGGTGACGTCTTCATTCTGGACAGGGGATTTTGGGACAGCATCGATGACATAGAGTCATACCAATATGAAGCCCATATGCCTCCCTCAATGGACCGGAATAATACCCAACTGACTACTGAACAGGCAAAAATAAGTCCCGCTTAGTCACAATTTGCAGATGGGTAGTGGAAGCGGTGAATGGCAAATTCAAAAACAGATTTAAGTTGTTGAGACAGAAATATTTTATGTTCACCGATTTTAAAATTGGTGCGGCCATAATAAATGCATTTTATCGTGTCGCTGTAGACAATGTGCACGCTCCTGAGATTGTCAACATAATCCACTCTCAAATCAACACACCTAATCTATTGAATAATTATGTACAAATGAAAAACTTATAGACTAAGAGTGGCTTTTGTAGCAATGGAAGCAAATATTCCTTATTTTGAAGAATTTCCTCGATTATCTGAAAACGATGTTTTCCTTTTGCTTTAGGAAGCTATCATATCAAGCTTGCGAAATCATATTGTGCGGAGCACTTACGCAATGGACTGTACCACATTGAATTATACAGACAAACTGAGCTGAGTGATTTACATCTATGTAATATACTACAAAGAAATGTGTGGTTGGTTCGAGTTCGCCTACAATCGCGACATGTAAGGTCACGCATTTATTATTCATATATTTTAATAGATCGTGATTCGTCTAATAGAAATAGTATCGCTCACTGGTATTGCACGTGCCTAACAGGAAATCGAACTGTAGGAAGCTGCGTACATATAATTTCAATTGTGTGGTACATGGGGCTAGGGCGTTACATTGATTTTAATGCACCGGCGGAACTGCTCATTAGTACTTTAATTGTTTATAATGAATAATGTACTCGTATAGCCCAAAGGCCTATTTTCCTTAGTTTTTTTTAATATTTAGGTAATATTTATTTTGTATTTGATATTTTGTACAATTACCCAATCACAAGAATACGGTGATGCTGTTCATCTTTGAGTAGTTTCATGTACTTTGAAAATCCAAGATCAGTTGATCACTGTTAGTTAAGGTTAGGTTAGGTTAGGCTTTGGCGGAAAAGTGTCACGTACAGGGGACGTGACGGCGAGTTACGGTGCGTCAAGTCGTCGTATTAATTCTAGAACGAATTATGGTTACAATCTCATGAGCAAGTCTATTGTTAACAGCGACACGATAAAAGGCGTTTATTATGGCTGCTGCGATTTTAAAATCACAAAATAAGTGATGTAGTGCACAGTTGAAATATGTTTGTCGCAACAGCCTAAACCAATTTTTGAACTTGCTGTTCACCGCCTCTACAAGTACCTACAAAGCGTGACCAATCGGCACTTATTTGCCTGGTCTGTTGTAACCTGACTAGCATTCCGATCCTTTGTAGGTGGAATGTGAACTTCATAGCCAAACGATTCGATATCATTAATGCTATCTCTAAAGCCCTTATGTACTATGAAAACATCCCCACTGTTCGAAAACCAATGCAATGAATTTTCTTCATTCATCAATGATTGCATAATTGTCGCATGAGAGGTTGTAGCACGGAAAACACCCACTACGTCTATTATATAGCCGTCACTAGTTACAATAAAAAATGGCTTTAAAAGGTTCCGAAACTTGTGATGGCAATATGATTGACGTTGAAATAAAAAGTTGGTGCTTTTATCAATATACACGTACGTTCCATCTAAAATCAAAATGCATTTGTTATTGTTGTATTGCCTGTGCGTGTCCCAAACAAAATATTTTTCTTTATTTTTTATTTTTAATCACTGTTAGGTTAGGTTCACTGCTATCTGGCAAAGAAGAAGGTAGCTTGTTATAAAAGGTTCATAACTCAATTGTTTTATGAACCTTATATAGCCGGTGATCGGGAGCTCGTAGTTTGTCCTTATTTCTAGTGTTAACATTGTGAAAATCACTGTTTTTAGTGTATAAGTGTATATTTTGCCTAATACGAATATATAAGATGTTGGCGAAGATGAATTGTGATGCCACGGTGAGGGTACCAATATCTTTGAAAAAATGTCTCAGAGAAACTCTGGCACCTAGCTGATAAATTGGCCGAACTGAGACTTCCCGCTAGGCTATATATGTATGTATGTATATATGCTAGGATATATGTGGGCCCCACTGAAGTTTAGCATCTACTGAAAATACCCAGAAAACCTGCCGAGTTTACAGATTCAAGCACCTCTTTATCTATAATCTTAGGATGTTGTGTCCTAGATTTCTAACATTTGGTAGGGCGAACTTTACACATTTCGTTTTCTTGGCATTGAGAACTAGGTTATTTGTCGTAAACCAATCCGTAACCATTAAGAGCGCACTGTTTCAATCGTCAAAATCTTGTCTATTCCTGTCTACTTAAAAAATAAGAGAAGCATTATCTGCAAACAGTACAACTTCACAGATACCCTTTAAATAGAATGGTAAGTCCAATGACTGATTCTTGTTCTTAGTGTATATCAATATATACACTAAGAACAAGAATGGACCCAGTATTGAACCTTGAGGTACACTTAACTGAACTGGTAGCCCAGAAGATTTCACACCATTAACATCTACACATTGGAACCTATTATGTAAATAAGAATTTCGAACGTAGTTATTGTTGTTGTTTCAGTTCGAGAATTTAGTTTAGTTTCATTATATTTTTTTATGTAAGATTTATGGTTATGTATTAGAAAAATATAGAGACAAATGGTTATTTTAAAAAAACTCATATTTCCCGAAAAGCTTTAATTTTTACAAAAAAAAAATCCCATCGATTTTGCAATTGATAAAGACAGTAAATCTTTTCTGGATTCTTATAAACATTGTTATTGACATTTGTACCATATGACTGTTGGAGGACGTCCCCGCCCTCCAACAAGTTTGAAACCAGTGTCATTCGAAGCGTTTTGTTGGTTAGATACTTTTTGTTGGTTAGATACTTTTTTCAAGATCAGTTGAACACTGTTAGGTTTGGTTAGGCTAGCCTTTTTTTTTTGTTCCTGTGTGGAAAACCTTTTTGGATGTCCTCCACCATGGGGCGCGCGCCGCCACTTCGGTTCCTGTTGGATGGGGGGCGACGGACGTCCCCGACACCGCATAGTAAGCATATAATGTTTACTATAATATAATTTTGCGTTTCACCACATTCGTTATTTAGATGTTTGTGATTATTATTGCTTCAGATACCAAAGTGTAATAGAGTGCAAAAGGACAGGGGAATACTATATTAAACTAAACAGGAAGCCTGAAAGTCCATTTAAAGAGTACAATAGCCTCCGCACGACTGGGCCTAGGGATGAAACTAGGCTAAAACATTTTTATAATACTAGTATCAAGCATCGTGGAAGAAAAGATTCTGTAAATGAGAATATGAGCATAATTTTTTTTTATGTCGTGTGCCGTGTCTGTTTTATGTTTGCGTGTCATGTTGTATGTGTGTTTAAGATAATTCTTATGTTCAATATTATATTACTCTAAACTAAACTGGCCATATTTCTAGTAGGTATAGCCGTATAGTGAATATACATAACGTTTTTATGAATTTCACAGGAAATTTGCTTCTGTTTGTTCACATGCACACATAAAAATTTAAAATCATTCTTTAGTTATAGACACCACAGATTGACACTTGCTCCTATCTAGACATTCCCATATTTTTGTAGAATGTGGGTAACTAAAGGCAACAAAGATTTTAAAACAAAATACTCTACTAACAAACATTTTTCAGAAACAAAGGTACCTCAATACACACTCTCAGATGAGACAAACATTGTGGAAGTGTCCCATCCACCACAAAACAATCAGACTGAGCAACATTTAAATGTAGATGAGGTAAATAATGACAAAGTATGTATTAAACCTATATATAGTGGTAGTAGAGTCTGCTAGTAAATATACTTACTCCGTTGGCACAGCATCACAAATTATTTATGTTTTCTTCATTTAACCATATTTCTGCTTATACAAAGATTAAAATATCATGAAACCATTTTTAATTTATTTAACTAATTTTGTTATTTTGTTTCCAGGTTATAGTCATAATTTAACATAATGTAATAAAGGATTTAAAGAAGAAATGGTCTAATGAGGAGGTTATCTGACACACGCAGCAGCTATTATTTATATTATCAAATCTGGTTGATTTTGGAAGTTGGTTTAATCTTTGGTATCAATCTTTTTTAGAAAATCTTAAAGAAGACTAGATCGGTCACTCCTTTGTTAACCGATAAAATGCAGTCGAGCCGTTGAATATGACCGGTCAGTTTAGGCTTGATTTCGCTAAAAATAAAACTAACCGACTCCTCCTCCTTCGTAAAGCGAACCGACTCTTAAATTGTTTATCGGTTAGCGTAATGAACAAGTAAGGCCGATGTCCTGCTATTCTTCTGCGTGGTTGTCTGCGTTGAGGCATCTCCAAAGACGACAGGGAAGTATCGTCTTTGTCAAGACTGACACATTTTTGAATTCGGTTTTGTCGAAGGAGAAAAAAGATTCGCTTTTGTTTGAAGTCAGTCGTCAGCTACCCAGGCTTACTGGAACATGTGAATTGACTTTCTACAAAATTTTCCCCTGTGTGTTTTCTTTCGAGCGTTGGCCATCGTACGTTCACTCGCGTCACGCAACTAAAAACCTGAGATAACTAACGCATCCCAATGCCAAATATATTTCGGAGCATCAAGATTCTGCCAGATAGACGGAACCCCAAATAACCATCACAATAATAACCATCTTATCCTACGCTGGCAGCGAATTCCTTAATCGTGCAAATTATTTTTATGCATTTGTTTTAAGTATATTACTATTTACTACAGTATAATTTGTGTTCTTCACTTGGATACTGCGTTTCATTGTATGACCTATGTCGTGCCGGGCTCGACTTCCATGCGAGCTTTTACTCAAGTGCAGCAGAAATATTTTGAAGTACGTCTGTACTTCAAAATATTTCTGCTACACTCTTGTATGATTTACAAATTGGTAAATTGTAAAGGTTAATGGTATAGGGCAGAGTTTTTATTTATAAATAATCGTCTAGATAAAGAAGTTCACAGAATGTTCTATCCTTTAATCAAACTGTAAACTTCTTTTATTGTGCTTCTATTATTACTCCCAACGGAAAAATACATATAATTTTGTAGTTCTTAAGAGGGCGTGTACGATCAAGTGCTTTTATTAAAATTGGAATGTCAACTTTAGCGTCACCTTAACGACACGATTGTAAATAAAACAACATTATTATAATAACGCACAATCACTAAGTACTTTTTCATTGAATTTTAAAAGTTCATTAATCATTTTAAGACGGGCCGGAAACGTTGTTAATAATGTGGTCTAAGGATACGAACATATTCCGAAAGAAAAAAACGAAACCCAACTTGTCATTGTATCCACCGGAAGTATTACTGAATAATCGACTGGAAAAAGAAGTTCAAAGAATGTTTTATCCTTTAAACTGTACATTTATTTTATTGTTCTCTTCGAAATATGTTATACAAGATAATTATATTTCTCCCAACGGAAAGATACGTAACATTTTGTCGTTCTTGAGTGCGTGTTATATTTTTGTGATCTGTATTTATTACATGTACTTCGATGAATCCAACATCAGCTACATAAGTATTCATAGTAATATTATCAATTCGTTTGTTAATTTTATCTCATTCGTTTTCTTTTTCCTCGTTATGGTAATGATCTTTGTTCTTAACATCGTACACAGTCAAAACAACATCTTGCTCATAGTATTGATTCAGACTATACATAAAAATATCGATTTTAGTAAGAGAGTCAGAAGTTTTATTATTGGGAATTGGATCTCTGTTTTTATTGGTTTCGGTGTTAACTGCTTTATTTGGCTCGCATTTCATGCAGGATTTAAATATTCTTTCTCGAATTTGGATTTGGCAATACTAATTCGTAACTACATGCTTACCAAAGTTGACATGGATTGTGTTTATGCGATTCGTGTCATGGTATTGTTAACAAGATACCTGAATGAATGGATAAAAAATATCAACAAGCTTTCTGATGAACAAGAAAATGATACATGTATTAAACTATTTAAGATTTATCAAAATATTTTAGAAGCATTCCAATTGTACACGACCATTTCTCAAGTATTTGTAAGTTGAACGCCGTGAACGAACCGTGAACGTGTTTTTTAAATTACATATGTTGAAATACAACGCGCTTTAAAACAGCGCTCTTGCGAATCGGGGATTCAGTAATAATTTCTGACTTAATAACCTTGTTTTACAGATTTTATATTCAACGGTCAATGTTTTTATTCGGAATTTATGTTTTTTGGAGTCAATGTTACAAATGATAGAAAACCAGTCAAAATCTCAATGCGAGGTAACATTTACATTTAAACAATTACGAGATTCTGAAAATCTGTTCATGTCTTATTACATCTTAATAATTTGTTCAAAGGGATCTTATCTTGCGCTCAACGCGGTGACGAGCACAACTTGTCGCACGACACGGTTGCAATTTTGGCCGCAGAACCTCCGACAAAGAAGAAAGGCGGCCGCTCAAACTAAAACTCAAACTCAAAGCATTTATTTCAATTAAACCATTTACAGGTACTTTTGAATTGTCAAATAGTTGCGTCAGTTAGTCAGAAAGTTGAAGCTAGTTGCCCATTCCAAAACGTAGATCTTTATGGAGAAGGACGGGCAAGAAACTCCAAGAACACTCTTTTAAATACAGAAAATTACAAAATCTAATTCTATATGTGAGAACAATGTACAAAAAATAATCAAAACAATTCAAAATATAAGATTAAAAATAAGCCATGGCAGATAAGAGATGACCAGTCACAACTGACGGCGCCCGTTCACTAACATGACGCGTGGATCAGCACCATCCAGCTCAACCATTTTGTAGGGAACCGAATGATCCAACACACTCGCCACCATCAGCGAGACTTTTAAGTGAGCATGACATACTCTCAACTGCCATGCTCTTTCAAGTCAACATACATTTTAAAAATAGAAAGAAAAAAAAAACGGCTCCATTGTACACACATTTACAAAAAATTAAAAAAAATGTTTCTAAATTATACAAAACTAATTTGCAATGTATATGAGAGATTCATAGAATGCATACATTTTAATAACATAAAAAAACGGCTCCATGGTACTCACATTTACAAAAAATTAAAAAAAACTCGACCGGTCGTCCAACCAGTTGCGGCCAAACTTTCTTTAAAATTGCTGCTTGTCGTGCGACTTATCGTGATCGCGTAGTGCATGAGATCCGCAAGTTCTTTTGTTCCACCAGTCCCTCGAGAAATATTACCGTGATTTATGTAGGTGAAGTGAGCTTGAAGTGAACAGCTCGCTTCAAACTCACTTTACCTAAGTTTTCACGGTAAGACGGCCACTATCTCAGACATAAAATATATCGATACAGAAGGTCGGCCCTGGGCCACACAACGAAGGAAAACACACGCAAACATAGACACGCGTCTACGGACACGAGTGCAAGCGTACTCGCGGCTGATAAACGTTTGTAGTTTGAGATAGACGCACGTACGCATCTACGTGTGCGTGCGCCTGTTATCGCTAGTTGTATGGAGCCGGTCTTCTGAACCTATCTATTTTATGTCTGAAATGTGACTGCCTTTTAGCAACCGAATCGTTCTTTTTTTATCAAAAACTTTTTATAGTATCTGCTTTTATCAAGTAAAAACTTAAAAAACATGTTATACTTTCAGGTGCTTGAGATCTCACAGACTCCAGAGATAGCATTGGTGTTGATACTATGGATAGCTAAGGACATATTTCTAGTAATTTTTCACAGTTTGCAATGCGAGAAATTCTATATAGCCATTGAGGAAGCGGAATCGGCGTGTATACAGCTTATGAAGAAAAAGCGCTGTCCAAGTACGTTAGAACATGCTAAAATATGACATGTTTTTTATGGAATCTGACTTCAATATTAATTATTACATTCATCTTACAGACGATCAAGCACGTCTTTGCAAGAAAGTGTTACAAGCAAATCGTTCGTTCAGTAAGATGACCGCATGTGGCCTGTTCTATGTAGACGCTACGCTACCAATTAGTTTGTTGGGACTTCTCACTAGCTACGTGATAATACTGTTGCAATTCGCTTTTCTGTGAAATCATGTTAGAGATAAGCACGACAAGGAGCTGTTTGAGATTTTCCTCTCAAATACTATAATTGTTAAGTATATTTTGTCATTGTTTGTATTATAAGTTGTTTAAGCTTTATCGATCCTAGTAAATAAAACAAGATAGCAACATAACATTACTTTAACAATCTAATACACTCCCAGACTCCTAACTAGAGCCACCGTTCATTTTTATTTTTTATGTTTATAGTCCTAAAACATTAAAATAATGAAAAGTCAGAGAAAAAGTTTTTATGCTGTTTTGAAGCTGACATACTGGCCATCATTTCGGTATCACCATTGTTCCAGAATTCACGAACTGAAAAAACTTTTTTACAAAAAAAAAAACCGACTTCCAAAAAAATACTACAAAGTGAAAAATAACTTAAATTTCGGAAGTCGTTGTCTTTGGTTTTGTATTATCGTTATTTGCCACCGACTTCCGAAATTTAAGTTATTTTTCACTTTGTAGTATTTTTTTGGAAGTCGGTGGTTTTTTTTTGTAAAAATTGATAACCTAATTGAAAATCGAACTTTGGTCGCTCTTAAAGAAGCAACAAGCTTTAATTAGAGCATCTTTAAGTCAATTTTTATTTCGTTATTGGTTTATTTTGCATAAAAAGATAGAATATATTTTTTAACCTGGAGTAGCCGCGCAAGCTGTGAAACTTCTTCAGTTTGGGCTTAGTGAGCGGAACGTAAGTGCATAACTTCATGTAAGCCGTTTCTGACGTACAAAGAATTTACCATCGATACCTGGAGACTGCCAGCTTCGTGCGCCGTCTAGAAGGACCACGAAACCAGGTCACTACAGCACGACTAGATCGGTTTATCTTTACCACCAGCCTGCGTAATCGTCACCTCACCTCAGTACAGGTT
Organism: Agrochola macilenta; assembly: GCA_916701695.1. Taxonomy (NCBI): domain Eukaryota; kingdom Metazoa; phylum Arthropoda; class Insecta; order Lepidoptera; family Noctuidae; genus Agrochola; species Agrochola macilenta. The sequence continues at coordinate 2,360,168 of OU753572.1, read as the reverse complement.
CAAGACCAGCTTGGAGATGTTCATGGAATGACTGTTTGCACTCGAACTGTTAGGAGACGAAGAACGTGGCCTGAAACCTCATAACTGCTCCCAAATCCCGCTCCCGATTTCTGGAGTTGTCGATTTGCCTGCAAATAAATTCACTTCGTGCTAATGGGCTCAAGAAAAAAAAAAAAAAAAAAACTATTAGCCTGTTTCAGATGAGTATATCCGGGCGAATCACCAATAAGCAGAGCCGCAAAACGAATGGCGAAACGGAAGTGGATACTAAGACATCTTCTGACACTAGGCATGACTTAATTAGACGTTATTTAATGTGGCGTTAGTGAAATCGACAAAAGTTTTTATATAAAAGGTTCAAGGTTCAGGCTTCAATAAAATCAATAATCTAATATCATCAGCAATCTCATTCTATTATCATTTTTTAACAAGACATTCCCCATCCATTAATTCCAGGCATTATTTCATTCATTCTTCCCCATTTTCAATTCACGCAGGATTTTACCTACTCTGGTCCACTTGCAAGTCAAATCAAATCAAAATATTTTATTTCACATAAACCTACATGGGCACTTATGAAACGTCAGAAGCTAGGTGCACGGTTCCAATTGGTCGTTTCCTATGGAGAAGAGCCGGCAAGAAACTCCACGGTTACTCTTTTAAAAATAATAGTTTTTTACAATATTTTTAAATAACAGTAGGTATTAATAGGTATGGGAGGACAGTGTAGGTCTTTCAACAAGTACCAGGTACTTAACAAGATAGAAGATGGTCAATAAATCTACAGTCCACTAAACCTACAGTGTTCTCACATTCACAAAATAGAAAAAAAAAAATCTAAGTATATAAAATATGAATAAATTAATAAAAATAAAAACCTATTTTAAACGAAATGACATGATTGGTATTACAACTGTAACAAATCTGAATAATTATCATGTACACAAAAGCCACTAATAAAGTGTTGAAATTAAATTGTAGGTATATAATGTCAAATACTAGGATGATTATGTCAAGGAAGAATGTAAAAAAAAAAAAAAAGATGGTAATTTGGGAGCAGTTAATAGACTCTTACATAATGTGCCGTTAATGATGTACCAGGGAAGCCACATGTGCAGAAGGAATTATTGCCAAACTTCCTTGTCTTCAACGTAGTCTTTAATTTTATAATATGCTTTCTTGATAAGGACACGTTTGATGTGGGTTTTGAACTTCCCATTCCAGTTCTGTAACCGACTTTGGCAACTTGTTATAAAAGCGGATACTGTTTATAAGAAATGACTTGCTTGTTTTAGTTAATCTAAATTTGGGTATCACAATTTCATGTCTACTACGTGTATTTTTATTATGGAAATCGCTTCTTATTTTGAAAAGTCCTAAGTTTTTGCGGACATACATAATACTTTCTAAGATATAAAGAGAAGGCAGAGTCAGTATATCAATTTCTTTGAATTTGTTTCTAAGGGACTCACGAGGACCCATTTTATAGATAGCGCGGATTGCCCTCTTTTGTAAAATGAAAATTGAATCTACGTCAGCTGCCGATCCCCACAGCAGAACGCCATAAGACATAATACTGTGGAAATAAGCAAAGTATACTAACCTAGCTGTGGCTATATCAGTCAACTGCCTTATTTTTCTTACTGCATATGCAGCTGAGCTTAATCTACCTGAAAGAGTTCTAATGTGGGCGCCCCATTGCAATTTAGAATCTAAAGTAATTCTTAAAAATATAGTTTCCGTTATTGCATCTAGTTTTTTGCCATCAAGTTTTAGATTTAGACCCACTTGAGGTACATTTGGTAATGAGAACCTAATACATTTAGTTTTGTTCGCATTAAGTAAAAGATTATTAGCTGCGAACCATTTCGAAAGAACAGCCAGACTGTCGTTGACATGAAAAACATCTGTATCTTTTCTATCTATTTTAAAAATAAGAGAAGTGTCGTCAGCAAATAGAATAAGCATGTATTGTCTCTGCATCACCCTAAGGTTGACTGGTAGAAAATGCCTTAGGCATTAAGTCCGCCTTTGTACAGTATTTTTTTACTTGTGCATGAAGTTTTAATAAATAAATTATATCCGATAAGTTAGCCATCATATAAGGAAGATCATTTATATAAACAAGAAATAAGAAAGGGCCAAGAATTGAACCTTGAGGCACGCCCATTTTAACTAGAGACCCCGAGGACATCGCCCCATTAACGTTTACTTTTTGCTGCCTGTTTGATAGATAGGAAAGAACAAGATCAGCAGCTTGTCCACGAATTCCGTAGTGGTGTAATTTACAGATCAGTGTATTGTGGTCAACGCAGTCAAACGCTTTTGAGAGGTCACAGAAAATGCCAATTGCATCCTGGGACTTTTCCCAGGATTCCAAAATGTGACTGATGAGTTTTACTCCTGCGTCAGTCGTCGACCTACCTTTCGTGAAACCAAACTGGTGACTATGTAAAATACTATTAGAATTAAAATGTGACAACATCTGGTCTAGCATGATTTTTTCATAAATTTTACTCAATGCTGGTAGCACAGATATAGGTCTATAATTAGTGGGGTCACTCTTACTACCTGATTTGAAAATTGGTACTACTTTACTGTGTTTCATTAAATCAGGAAACGTACCGCTATCTAAACATTGATTAAATATGCCTGTTAGGACAGGGGCAATTGTGTCAATGATTTCTCCAAGAACTCTAACGGAAATCCCCCATAAGTCTTCAGTGTTTTTTATGTTAAGACTTTTGAATGCTTTTTTAATTGCGACAATAGAAATGGGCATGAATTCAAAACTTGGAATGTCCCTACTGAAGTTTTCTTTTAGAAGAGATTCAGCTAGTTTAGATGATGAGGGGAGAGATTTCGTAACCTCTATTGGGACGTTGGTAAAGAAATTTTCTAGTATCGCAGCAACATTTAACCTATCTGAAATGGTTTCATTATCTATTTTTAAAGACAATTCATTCTGATCTCGCTGTTTTGTGTTTCAAGTTTCTTTGTTAATTACCTGCCACACAGCTTTTATTTTATTGTTAGAAATACTAATTTTGTTACTTATTAATTTAGATTTAGCTTGGGCGCAGACTCTTTTAAATATCTTAGAATAGTTTCTAACATGATTATGAACAGCTTCATCAGAAGTCAATGATTTTTCGTTATATAAATTATACAAAATATCTCTGCTTATTCTAATGCCTGCCGTGGCCCATTCATTAAATTTTGGTTTATTATTTATTGTTACTTTTTTTACAGGACATGCTTTATTAAATTCTTGGCATACTGTTGAAAATCCATCTCTACCCTAAAGGTGCTCTTCAATAGTCTTGTGAGAAGTCTACTGGACTATGCATCTCCAGTTTGGAATCCTACTTACCGTGTTCACGTAAACAGGATTGAACGTATCCAAAGAAGTTTCACCAGATACCTTCGTTTTAGAAGCTCTAGCTGTCCACGAGTTTCTTCCTATAGTCAAAGACTCAGTCATTTTAAAATATGTTCTCTTGAACACCGAAGAGACGTGACAGACCAGATCCTTCTTTACAAAATCGTTAACGGTTTACTCAATGTTCCCGATCTTTTGGCAGAATTAAGTATAGCTGTACCTCGACAGAAAACTATTCGATCTGGTCGCGACACCATTACCTTTGCCACAACTGCAAGTCGTACTAACCTAGGCGGCACCGCACCCATGAACCGTCTAATGGGAAATTATAATAAAATCGCTACACGAACCAATAGCATAGACATATTCTCTAACCCTTTTTGTCAATTCCGTACGAGACTTTTAACTAGCTCGGAGTCTCAAGACCTCTGTGCGACACAAGCCGCCTATTAATAAAATTGTATACACTTCCATTTCTTTCTTTTTAGGTCTTTTTTGTTATTTAATTAAATATTTCTGTACTTTCCATCATATTTGTGAACATAATTATTTAATTTTTCTTTTTAATTTGTAACTTAATCAACTAACGATGACTATAACGTCCTTTAATCATTAATTTCTCTGCTAGTGCTGTGCACTTCTGTAAGTGACGAATTCACAATACCTAAAACTCTATGTGATTTTTGTATGTGTATGTTTTAGTGAGTAAGTCGTTGAGGTGCCTTACCAATAAATAAATAATAAATAAATAAATAAATAAATAAAATAATGTACTGTAGTTTATATTGGGGTCTTGTGAATCAAAACTAGCTGTTGAAAGATTGCTAAGAACATTAATATTAAACATTTTCAATTTATTTTTAGTGAGTTGTCTTAACTGAATAGTTTTATCTAAACGTAACTTTTTATGTGATTCAAAAGATATAAGTTGACCTGTATGATCAGACCTGACGCCACTAATTAGGGACGAGTCTTTTATTTTACAATTAGTAAATACATTGTCTATGCATGTAGCTGAGGTTGCTGTTATTCTAGTGGCTACATTAAATATACATTTTAAATTAAAGGATTTAAACAATGAGATAAGCTTACATTTTTCCGGTGAATTTACTAATAGATCAATATTTAGGTCACCACAAACAAAAATTATTTTATTATCTCTAAAAAGTTTAGTTAGTATTTCCTCCATTATGATTAAATATGATGACAAGTTTGAGGCTGGTGGTCTATAAACACATAAGAAAGTATGGCCTTCAACCTCTGCACATGCTACCTCACATAAGCGATCAACAGAGCAAGAAGTGATATCATTCCTTTCCTTATATCTGAAACAACTATTACATAATATCAAGGTACCACCCCCTAATGAAGACCTGTTGTACGCACTGGCAACTGAAAAATTATTTACATTAAACAACATCCTATCTGGTTTTAACCAGGTTTCACAAAAACATAAGATATCAATATGATATTGATCAAGCTTGTATAGAAACACGGTACGATCTCAATGAAACAATTTTTTTTTTTTAAGCCACTATCTCTAGAAGACGTGCCCGGGTCAATTACGGAAAGACCAAGTCTTGGATTTCTAACCTGCCTACATACAAGTTTAATACTGTAAATTTACTATGTATTTGCTTGCTTGCTTTTAATTTTAGGTAACTCAATGTATACGTAGTTATTTAATAAAATCCTTGGTCCCTCCATTTTGGCGTTAAAATGGAGGGACCAGGTGGATAGGCTGATCGGAAGACTACCTATAATAGTATTTCAAATCTTAATTCTACTTGAGAAATGTGCAAGTCTTCGCATGAGTCCAACTTTTATTTTTTACTTTTATTAGCACTATTCCCACTGGACGGTACAGTTATGCACTAAGAATCTATTTGATAGAAACTCATTGTCGTTTTTAAAGAGGAAAATAACAATGTCATGTTTTAGATTTATGAAAAATAAATGTGAAGCTCATTGGTGTCATGTACTTGTATGTCGGATCCGATCATTAGTATGGACATGAAACGAATAACAAGCACGCCACTGGCGACATCACGTGAAGTGCACACCTAAAGCGCGCTTCTACAGAGTCGTGATGTTTTAAGCCCAGGCGAGGAGGATATTCAGTGTCTGATCGCATCGGAGTTAAGAAGTCACGGAACTGTACTCGATTCGTTGTGATCAGTTTATTGTGTTAATTGTAATTTGTGAATATAAGTGTTAATTTGTGATTTTAATAAATGCCGTAGTGTGTTTTCATTGCACGAAACACATCTTCTGCCCGCATGATGTCTGAATCGAATGGAATAAATCTTGAAAATCCTACATGTATATAAACAAACGTTACCTAATAACAATAATTAATAAATTTGTGTTTATTAATACCGGGAGATATCGGAGAATACTTTTATTGAAGGTTAGGTAAGCCTGTGATGATAGTTGTGTACTTTTAAAATAATATAAAATTATTATTCAAAAACGGACAAAAGTGGATCAACTATTTCGATTTGTCACAAAAGAGCTTGCAGAGCAACAATACCAATATATGAAGAGGAAGAGACTGCTTCGCGTGAAAGTTTACACCTATGTGAACCTGATGAGAAGAAACAAAGGATGTTGTTATTCCTGACATGTTTAAGGATTTTTTTTATAATAGAAGACGTTGATCCTAATAGTTTAGTGTTTGAAAATTCTTCGGTGTTCGAGAGTGTGCAAAACATTTAGCACTTTCTATGTCGTTCCGCGTGCCTTCTACTAACTCTATAAGATACAGAGAGACGTTGGTAGTACTGACGATAAGGAGCAAATCACATATGAGCGGTTATTGTTATTGTTAAGTTATTGCAAAGACGTTTCCCTGGAAATGAAACCAACAGAGTTTCAGACAGATTATGAGATTGCAGCTATGAATGCATTAAAATTTTCGTTTCCTGCAGCGGAGAAAAGTGGCTGCTTCTATCACTTTTCAAATGCAGTTTGGAGAAAAGCAAAGTCACTTCATTTAACTGATATGAAGGATAATCGAATATACATGCGTCGTCTAATAGCTCTACCACATTTGCCCGCAAATCACATGCCTGAAGGGAGCTGTTACCAGCAGTAACGAAGATGTGAATGATAACATGGAAACATTTAATCATTATTTCTGTAAGCAGTGGCTGAACTTGAAAATTATTGAGACTAAGTTGTTACAACAAGCGACATCGCACAACCAACAAACTAGAGAGATGGCGTTTTCGAATAAATAAAATCTTCGGGAAAAAGCCAAATCTATTTGAATTCATCAACCTGCTGAAAAAAGAAGTATCACGAAAAACTTTTAATTTCCAGCAGACCAACCTTCACCCTGAACCAAGTAGAAAGAGGTCGAGATACAACATTAACATTGACGTGCGCATACGAGAGATAGTGGACGACTTTGTGCGGAAAAATTGAGGCTCTCGCTTGTGTAAAACGTTTGTCTTCTAAAGGCTTGGTTATAAATTCATAATAAAAATTAAAATTCTTATTTAATTTTAATGTTTAAAAACCACAATGAGTTTCTGTCCAACTGTACGGTTGGAATATTGCTAATAAAAAAAAGTACATAAAATATAAGTTGGACTCATGCGAAGACTTGTATGGATGTTATAAAAGCCTCTGTTAGGAGTCCAAACACCTGAGAAAGTTGGACTTTTGCGAACAGAGATTTTTCGTTTTAGTTTTCGAGGTATTTATATTTTCTACCTTTAGCCTAGGTACGTAAATAACTTATGTTGAAGTTGAACTTGAAAAAGTATTTATTATTTTTCAAATATTTCAATTAAACATTGTTTACAAAGAAATATAAAAAATGTAACCCAAATGGATAACTGAACTCATATTTATTACCAATGGAAAAAATCTGAAAATCGAAAAAAAAAACCTGCTGTCTCAAACATTTTACTATTACTAAAAAAAAAATCCCATGTCATGACATTTTTAAAGCGTCAATTATGCAATTAAATATCTACGTATATACTAATATTATAAACGAGGTAAAATTTGTTTGTATGTAAGTTTGTATGTAGGGGGTACTTAATCTCCGGAACTAGCAGTCGGATTTAAAGTCCCAATTCTTGAGGAAGGTTATAGGCTCACGAACGATGTCGCGGGCAGAAGCTTGTTATTGTCTATGTAAATTTTTTGGCAATAATAAAAATTTGATCGATGAGGACTTCAATAACACAGACAATTTGTATTAGTTACCAATAATGATTGACACCTTGTTGAGACGCATTCATCAATTGCCCCTTTCCCATTGGTCTAAAGCTCACATCTTCCACATCCTCAGTTGACTGATATAGCCAATTAGCCACACCTAGGTTAGTATACTTTGCTTATTTCCACAGTATTATGACTTATGGCGTTCTGCTGTAGGAATCGGCAGCTGACGTAGATTCAATTTTCATTTTACAAAAGAAGGCAATCCGCGCGGTCTATAAAATGGGTCCTCGCGAGTCCCTTAGAAATGTATATACCGACTGACTGTGCTTTCTCTTTATATTTTACAAAGTATTATGTATGTTCGCAAAAACTTAGGAATTTTCAAAATATGAAGCGATTCACATAATACGAGTATAAATACACGTAGTAGACATGAAATTGTGATAGCCAAAGGACGATGGGACAAAACGTCTCCCCAAACTAACACCGACCAACAGATTCAAAATGTATCTCAGTCAAACCATCTTGGTAAGGTGATCAATTTTTACTATGACGACATCTCTCAAAAATATGGGATATTCCTAGAAAAACTTGTTTAAATGTTATTATTTTTGGCACAAAATATCATGTTGTAAACCATAATCTTGATTTTTAATCACTATAAACTGCTAAATAATAATAAATATCGTCTGTTGGGCTGTTTCACTCTATGGCCTGACGGATATTCTCGTCAATTGTTAGGTTAGGTTAGATTAGCCCTTTTTTAGGGTTTTTGTAGGTTAGATTAGATTATCGCGGCCCCAGCACACAGGCAACGGAAGGAGGGGTGGGTTTTAGTCAGTAAAAGTCTGACACCACTCAAAGGATAGATTAGCCTCGCCGTGCCCTCATCTCAGAAGTAGGCAGGTGACTTGTCGCTGCCGGCCGTAGTGAATTCGATGGTCGGCAGCGACGAGTCCTGTGACGCGGTGGTTTCCTACTACGGAACTGGCTACGGAAAGGGAGTGGGAGATCTCGTCCACTCACCAGGCCCGCAGCAGGCGCACCGGGCGTCGGCCTAAATGGGTCCAGGGATGACGGACGGACGACGGACTCGAATATTACCACATCTCTCAAAAATACAGGATATTTCTTGACAAAACATGTTTTAATGTTATTATTTTTGGTACAAAATAACATGTTTAAAACCATAATCTTTGATTTTTAATCACTAAAATCAATCTGTGAGCTGTTTCACTCTATGGCCTGACGGATATTCTCGTAAATTAAAAATAAAATAATCAAAAACTGACAGTTAAAACCGTAAAAATTTGAACAGTAATTAGTGACCGATGCCTAAACACGAATGATACATCATTATGAGTATTATGTTTTGGGTTATCGTATGCGTATGCATGAATCTCTCCTTTTCCTTTTTTTCGGGTGTGTCGCTCTTTTTTTTATACCTTGTAGAAAACAGCTCTTTGGCCAATATGTAATGCGGCGAATTATATGACTTCAACATGTAAGTTGCACATAGGGTGAATAATGTGCTCTTTTAGCGTGTAATACGTTTTCTTTCGTTTCAGATTGTTTTCAACAACATTATGGCTGTATGTCATAGATGCTGGCAAAGATGCAACAGTTCCGTTGATCGGAGAGGGCGCGATCAGGGCGGGGTTTTGAATGATCCCGAACTTGTAGCAGAAACTGTGGCAGAACCCGATCCAGGACCTGTGCCCGAACCCATTCCAGGACCAGCGCTAGAACCCATTCCAAGACCTGCGCTAGAACCCATTCCAAGACCTGCGCCAGAACCCATGGATATTCCAGATGCAGATCAACAAGGAACTCAGATTTTCTTGCCTGATCATGTCAGAATTCCAAATTCATCTCGGCGCTGCATTTATAGGCAATGTGGTAATTATAATCTGAGACGAATTCCAGCTTCTATAAAACTGTACGCCTTAAGTAACTAGGGCTTATATGTGCCACTGAGTGCCTGACTGTGTGAAGGTCATTTGGTAAATTTCGAATTTGAGGAGTTGCTTGATGCTGTCAACGTGACCCATTATTTCAACTTACAGCTGCTTACAGACATGACGAATATGTTGATACAAGCAGCCAATAATAGCCCAAGGTTCGATTTTGAATCCTTTATGGGATTAGATGAAATTGAGCTACATTTTTGGACCGGTCTAACCAGTGATCAATTTAGTAATATACTGGAAGAAACAACATCTCTGCCAGCGAGAAATCATCATCCGCGAACTGTTCTCGGCATCTACCTGACGAAACTAAGGACTGGCGAAACTAACGAAAGGTTGTCAACATTATTTAAAATGTCACGTCGTCATCTCGAAAGAAAAATAAAAATTGCGAGAGAATGTTTGTCACAGGATTTTGTTTCAAGACATCTTGGAATGGATCACATGACTAGAGACAGCATTCTCGAGAGAAACCAATTAATTTCAAAACGGATTTTTGGAAATGATGAGAATACAAAGGCTATTTTGATTTGTGATGGAACCTATATATACATAGAAAAAAGGTGCGAATTTTTTGTTTCAACGTGCGAGTTATATCCGAATAAGTTTACGAACCTGTTGAAACCATTTTTGATAGTGTGCAGTGATGGATACATCGTAGATGTAATGGCCCATATGCCGCAACTACTTCCGATGCGTCAATAATGAATAATGAAGAACATGCACTGCATTGCTTTTTAAACCCTGGTGACGTCTTCATTCAGGACAGGGGATTTTGGGACAGCATCGATGACATAGAGTCATACCAATATGAAGCCCATATGCCTCCCTCAAAGGACCGGAATAATACCCAACTGACTACTGAACAGGCAAAAATAAGTCCCGCTTAGTCACAATTTGCAGATGGGTAGTGGAAGCGGTGAATGACAAATTCAAAAACAGATTTAAGTGGTCGAGACAGAAATATTTTAATAAAACGTTACCTAACATGTTCACCGATTTTAAAATTGGTGCGGCCATAATAAATGCATTTTATCGTGTCACTGTAGACAATGTGCACGCTCCTGAGATTGTCAACATAATCCACTCTCAAATCAACACACCTAATCTATTGAATAATTATGTACAAATGAAAAACTTGAATAGACTAAGAGTGGCTTTTGTAGCAATGGAAGCAAATATTCCTTATTTTGAAGAATTTCCTCGCTTATCTGAAAACGATGTTTTCCTTTTTGCTTTAGGAAGCTATCATATCAAGCTTGCGAAATCATATTGTGCGGAGCACTTACGCAATGGACTGTACCACATTGAATTATGCAGACAAACTGAGCTGAGTGATTTACATCTATGTAATATACTACAAAGAAATGTGTGGTTGGTTCGAGTTCGCCTACAATCGCGACATGTAAGGTCACGCATTTATTATTCATATATTTTAATAGATCGTGATTCGTCTAATAGAAATAGTATCGCTCACTGGTATTGCACCTGCCTAACAGGAAATCGAACTGTAGGAAGCTGCGTACATATAATTTCAATTGTGTGGTACATGGGGCTAGGGCGTTACATTGATTTTAATGCACCGGCGGAACTGCTCATTAGTACTATAATTGTTTATAATGAATAATGTACTCGTATAGCCCAAAGGCCTATTTTCCTTAGTTTTTTTTATATTTAGGTAATATTTATTTTGTATTTGATATTTTGTACAATTACCCAATCACAAGAATACGGTGATGCTGTTCATCTTTGAGTAGTTTCATGTACTTTGAAAATCCAAGATCAGTTGATCACTGTTAGTTAAGGTTAGGTTAGGCTTTGGCGGAAAAGTGTCACGTACAGGGGACGTGACGGCGAGTTACGGTGCGTCAAGTCGTCGTATTAATTCTAGAACGAATTATGGTTACAATCTCATGAGCAAGTCTATTGTTAACAGCGACACGATAAAAGGCTTTTATTATGGCTGCTGCGATTTTAAAATCACAAAATAAGTGATGTAGTGCACAGTTGAAATATGTTTGTCGCAACAGCCTAAACCAATTTTTGAACTTGCTGTTCACCGCCTCTACAAGTACCTACAAATCGTGACCAATCGGCACTTATTTGCCTGGTCTGTTGTAACCTGACTAGCATTCCGATCCTTTGTAGGTGGAATGTGAACTTCATAGCCAAACGATTCGATATCATTAATGCTATCTCTAAAGCCCTTATGTACTATGAAAACATCCCCAATGTTCGAAAACCAATGCAATGAATTTTCTTCATTCATCAATGATTGCATAATTGTCGCATGAGAGGTTGTAGCACGGAAAACACCCACTACGTCTATTATATAGCCGTCACTAGTTACAATAAAAAATGGCTTTAAAAGGTTCCGAAACTTGTGATGGCAATATGATTGACGTTGAAATAAAAAGTTGGTGCTTTTATCAATATACACGTACGTTCCATCTAAAATCAAAATGTATTTGTTATTGTTGTATTGCCTGTGCGTGTCCCAAACAAAATACTTTTCTTTATTTTTTTATTTTGAATCACTGTTAGGTTAGGTTCACTGCTATCTAGCAAAGAAGAAGGTAGCTTGTTATAAAAGGTTCATAACTCACATAAACATGAACCTTATGTAGCCGGTGATTGGGAGCTCGTAGTTTGTCCTTATTTCTAGTGTTAACATTGTGAAAATGTATAAGTGTATATTTTGCCTAATATATAAGATATTGGCGAAGACGAATTGAGATGCCACCGTACCAATATCTTTGAAAAAATCTCTCAGAGAAACTCTGGCACCTAGCTGATAAATTGGCCGAACTGAGACTTTCCGCTAGGCTCGATATATGTGGGCCCCACTGAAGTTTAGCACCTTTTGACACCTTTCAAGCACCTTTTTATCTAAGATGATGTTGTGCCCTAGATTTCTAACATTTGGTAGGGCGAACTTTAAACGGTTTCTTGGCATTGAGAACTAGGTTATTTGTCGTAAACCAATCCGTAACCATTAAGAGTGCACTGTTTACATCGTCAAAATCTTGTATATTCCTGTCTACTTTAAAAATAAGATAGGCATTATCTGCAAACAGTACAACTTCACAGCAACCCTTTAAATAGTATGGTAAGTCATTGATATACACTAAGAACAAGAATGGACCCAGTATTGAACCTTGAGGTACACGTAACTGAACTGGTAGCCCGGAAGATTTCACACCATTAACATCTACATTGGAACCTATTATGTAAATAAGAATTTATAACGTCATTATTGTTGTTATGTTTCAGTTCGAGAATTTAGTTTAGTTTCATTATATTTTTTTATGTAAGATTTATGGTTATGTATTAGAAAAATATAGAAAAATGGTTATTTTTTAAAAATAAACTCATATTTCCCGAAAAGCTTTTATTATTACAAAAAAATAATCCCATCGATTTTGCAATTGATAAAGACAGTAAATCTTTTCTGGATTCTTATAAACATTATTATTGACATTAGTACCATATGACTGTTGGAGGACGTCCCCACCCCCCAACAAGTTTGAAACCAGTGTCATTTGAAGCGTTTTGTAGGTTAGATACTTTTTTCAAGATCAAGTTGAACACTGTTAGGTTTGGTTAGGTTAGCCTTTTTGTTTTGTTCCTGAGTGGAATATCCTTTTGGATGTCCTCCACCCTGGGGCGCGCGCCGCCACTTCGGTTCCTGTTGGATGGGGGGCGGCGGACGTCCCCGACACCGCATAGTAAGCATATAATGTTTACCATAATATAATTTTGCGTTTCACCACATTCGTTATTTAGATGTTTGTGATTATTATTGCTTCAGATACCAAAGTGTAATAGAGTGCAAAAGGACAGGGGAATACTATATTAAAATAAACAGGAAGCCTGAAAGTCCATTTAAAGAGTACAATAGCCTCCGCACGACTGGGCCTAGGGATGAAACAAGGCTAAAACATTTTTATAATACTAGTATCAAGCATCGTGCAAGAAAAGATTCTGCAAATGAGAATATGAGCATATTTTTTTTTATGTCGTGTGCCGTGTCTGTTTTATGTTTGCGTGTCGTGTTATATGTGTGTTTAAGATATTTCTTATGTTCAATATTATGTTACTCTAAACTAAACTGGCCATATTTCTAGTAGGTATAGCCGTATAGTGAATATACATAACGTTTTTATGAATTTCAAAGGATGTTTGCTTCTGTTTGTTCACATGCACACATAAAAATTTAAAATCATTCTTTAGCTATAGACACCACAGATTGACACTTGCTCCTATCTAGACATTCCCATATTTTTGTAGAATGTGGGTAACTAAAGGCAACAAAGATTTTAAAACAAAATACTCTACTAACAAACATTTTTCAGAAACAAAGGTACCTCAATACTGTTCGAGCCGACGCCTGCTCGTTTAGAATGAGCAAATCAACGGTGCATACTAATTAGCTTGTAGTTAGATGTAAGGACTATCTGTACTTTCTTGTCATCTCCCCTTCCATTTTTGTTCGTCATTGAGGCAATACATGTTTGATTAATTATCAGCATATTTGGAGTTTCCTTGAAGAGTTCACCTAAAATTCCCCAACATTTTGGTCCATTACCGAGCCGGATTGGTAATTACATGAAGATTTGCTAAAAATCAGTGGATTTGGATAATTACTGTGGAGTTTTGCCGAGGAGGTTATAAACCGGCAACGTGACTGTGAACAAAGGACTTCAAGCTAATTTACGGTGTTAAGAATATTTATTTAAAATATCATCACCCAACACTCGTTCAGGTAGTACCTAAGTATTTAACTATAATTAAGGATTTAAAAAGGTTAGTGTTTTATTTGCCTAAATACCTAAATTGTTCAAATTAAAATATTATTATTTGGACTGTGAATAGTTTCTAGTACTTATCATTTATTTGATGATACTTATTTTGCAAATACGATTATATGTTCTTTTATTAAGTCCAGTAGATATTTAACTACATTTATAATTGTATAGCAGTATTTTAGTTAACTATTCATATTCATTAGTTATTAGAGCGTAGGTTGGTGTTAGATGGATATTGCAAGTCTTAAAGTCAAGTTATTCAGTTAATTAAACCGTATTAGTCAATTGAATGTATTATTTTGTTAGTGTGTTGTCTTAACGTTCGACGTTACGTAATTAAGTGTTAAATTTTTGAGGAATTTATGTAGCTAAAATAAAAGTCTAAAATTAAAATTCTCATTTTGTATTTATAATATTTACAACAGGTAGAAGTCACTACATATTTACAGGATTAATATCGTTGGTTAAATTGTTATACCATTGTAGCTAAACGTAGGTACCTTAAATTAAGTTATTTAGGTATTGTATAAAGACATACCTAAGTTGTTATTATACAAATTCCAGGTTGAATACATTCGATTCCCAGTATGTCCGAAGAAAGAGAACTAGTCAAAAAACGAGGAAGTTTCAAAGGACGCTTAACTGCATTTATAAATTACCTTGATGCATCCAGTGACAAGGAGTTAACCAGTTGTGAGGTCAAGGAATTGCAGTTAAGAATTGGAAGAATCGAGTCTTTGTATGAGCATTACGATGAGGTACAGTTGCGATTAGAATGTCTGGTAGAAGATGTTAAAGCTCAATTCTCTGAGCGTACTGAATTTGATTCACAATATTACAAAGCCCTGTCTAGGTCACAGGAGCTGTTATGTAAGTATAACAACGAAAATGAGTCGATAAGTAGTGAAAAATGTACCCGTATCAGTCAACGTAAGCCTGTTAAGTTGCCCACAATACAGTTACCTAAATTTAATGGGAGTTTTAGCAATTGGTTAGAGTTCCGTGACACTTATACTAGCCTCATTCACTGTAATGATGATATCGATCAAATTAACAAATTCCATTATTTGCGAGCGTCCCTGGAAGGATCTGCTGCTGTTGTAATCCATGCGATTGAGTTTTCCGCAACCAATTACGATACAGCTTGGAAACTAATTTGTGATCGTTTCGATAACAAAAGGATGTTAGTTCAAAATCATGTGTCATCCTTATTTAATTTGAATGCTATTGCAAAGGAGTCCTCTGTTGCTTTGAAAGGATTGATTGACCAACTTAATAAAAATCTCCGTGCGTTGGAATCGTTAAATGAGCCCGTCAAGTATTGGGACACTTTATTAATATTCATAGTAACTCATAAGCTGGATCAATTAACTTATCGTGAGTGGGAGGAGCACAAAGGTCGTATAGACAAAGATAGCACAATAACATTCGCTGCGCTCATTCAATTCATTCGGTTTCGCGCTGACTTGTTAGAAACATTAGAAACGGCAAGACATAGTAGTAATCCCTCCCCCGCTAAGTCTAGTTCAAATACTAATAAGATGAAATCTATGGTTGTATCACAACATTTTAATAATTCCAGCACTGAATTAAGTAAGTTGTGTCCACACTGTAAAGCTGATCACGTTTTAAGCTGTTGTTCACAATTCCATGCACTTAGCATAGACGCCCGACTCAAATTAATACCTAACTATAAAGTGTGTTATAACTGTTTTCATGCAGGTCACTTTGCTAACCGATGCAAAAAGCCGGGATGCAAGATATGTAAGCGCCGACATAACACTTTGATTCATTCGTCGCAGAATAAAGGTACGGCGAATTCTTGCAATAATGACAACAAATCACACGGTAGCTCGTCCCATTCCGTATCAACGTCATCACCCACTGACGCCGTGGCTAGCACTAATGTGAGTGCAAATAATTTAACTTTGTCTGCGGATCTCAGTTCGTTAAGTAGTGAGCGTAAACAACACGCTGTGTTATTATCCACCGCTCTTATCAAGTTATGTGATCACAATGATCGTGAGCATATAGTGCGAGCCATGCTTGATAGTGGTAGCACATCGTGTTTTATGACGGAACGATTATGTACACGGCTTAACTTAAATACTAGTCAGATAAATGGTTCGGTCTATGGCATTAATAACGTAAGTTCTCGTGTAGGCAAAACATGTCATGTAAAAATGACGTCATTAGACAATAGTTATGTAGCTAACTTTTATTGTTTTGTTTTGCCATCATTAACGACTGTTGTGCCCTGTCGTGAAGTAGACATTTCTGACCTGAATATACCAGATAATATCTGTTTAGCTGACCCCACCTTTTACAAGCCTTCAGAAGTAGATGTCTTAATAGGAGCGGATCTCTTCTGGGACTTGGTTGGTTCACAGAGAATTAGACTAGGAGTAGGTAAGCCAGTGTTGTGTGATACGTTGCTAGGCTGGATTGTTTCTGGCCCTGTTACTTATAATAATGGTAAATTAATGACCAATAATATTTCATCCAATTTTACTCAAACAGATTCCCATAGTAACGGTGACTTAAATAAAATTCGCACCAATTTAGAAAAATTCTGGAATCTGGAAGAGATTAATTCACAATCTTCACATTATTTACCCGAGGAGAAGTTGTGTGAGGAGCATTTTGTCAAGAATACGACGCGTTTAGGGAACGGTAATTTTTGTGTTCGTATTCCTGTTAAGCAAAATCCTTCTATTTTAGGAGAATCTTTCCAAAGGGCTTCTAAGTGTTTATATTCCCTAGAACGCAGACTGAAGTCCAAGCCTGATTTCGGTAAGTTATATCGTGACTTCATGTCTGAATATGAGACTTTAGGACATATGACCGAAAAAAAGGATAATGACAGTCCCAGTGGATATTTCATACCACACCACGGGGTACTGCGTGAAAGTAGCACAACTACCAAGCTGCGTGTAGTTTTTATTGCAAGCTCTGCTACTTCTTCAGGAGTATCCTTCAATGACGTGCAGATGGTGGGTCCTACAGTGCAGGACGATCTTATGTCTATACTTCTTCGGTTTCGACAACACAAGTACGTCTTGTCAGCTGATGTTGCGAAGATGTATAGATGTATATACGTCCACCCATCTGATAGGTACCTGCAACAGGTCTTGTGGCGTGATAATGCAGACCATCCTGTCAAGGTTTATAAATTGAATACCGTCACTTATGGTACGGCTAGTGCACCATTTCTTGCTACACGTTGCCTCAAGCAAATAGGGATGGACTATCAAACCAATGACACTAAGATCACTTCGGGTTCTGTGGGTGAGTCATCCTCAAGTAGCAGAGATAGGATTGCTGGCGTCATCAAGCATGATTTTTACGTTGATGACCTGTTGACTGGAGCTGATGATTTAAATGAAGCTATGTTTATTCGCACACAGGTCACCAACGCACTAGCATCTGCTTGCATGCCGCTTAGAAAGTGGAGGTCTAACATTCCTAAATTAGTCTCCGGAGCTTCTCAGTCGTCATTAGATTTAGATATGGGATCTAATGAACCCAATAAGTTATTAGGGCTTGACTGGTTTTCTAGTTCCGATGAATTTGGATTTTCAAGTGTAACGTTACCTTCTACGGATTCTGTTACAAAGCGTGATATACTTTCTGCCATAGCACGTATTTTTGACCCCCTAGGACTTTTATCTCCTTGCGTAGTCACAATGAAAATGTTTTTACAACGGATGTGGTTAGACAAACTCTCGTGGGATGAGCCATTAACGCCGGCACTTAATGCTAGTTGGAATGCTATTATTAAAGCATTGCCGCTTATCAATAATTATCGTGTTCCACGACTCGTTATATGTAATGCATTTACTACACTGGAACTACACGTATTCACAGACGCATCTGAGCGTGCGTATGGTGCGTGCGTCTATGTACGTAGTGCCAATGATCAGGGTGAGTACATGGTTCGGCTGTTAGCCGCTAAAAGTCGAGTTGCACCGATTAAGCCGACCACCATTCCAAGACTGGAATTGTGTGGCGCCGTGGTCGGAGCTCGTTTGTGCGAGAAGGTTGTGAGTTCACTGCGACTCAAGTTTAGTCATGTTTATTGTTGGACTGACTCCACCGTCGTGTTGGGATGGTTGCAGATGTTACCTTCAAAGCTTCAGCCATTCGTGCGCAATCGCGTTGCTGAAGTTTTAGATAAGGCAGGACACTGTACTTGGCGACACATCCCAACCGCCAAGAACCCAGCAGACCTAATATCTCGTGGCGTGGATATTAGTATTCTGCAATCTTTGGACTTGTGGTGGAGTGGTCCCAGTTTTTTGAAGCAAGTCCAGTCTCATTGGCCGTCTCAACATAAATCGTTAGAGCCAGACAAGCTGCCTGAAACTCGACCTCATGTTATAATGAGCGCCAGTGTTAGTGATAATAGTCAATGTCATACATTCATCGATTTTAATAGTTTTTCTAGTTATTTAAGGCTGATCCGTAGTATAGCAACAGTTTTAAGATTTATAAAATTGTGTAGGAAAGTTCCTTCTATCGGTAAATTTTTATCACAAGTCGAGTTGCAGGAAGCATTAAATATTATAATAATTAAAAGCCAAATTGAGTCTTTTCCTGAGTATCAATTACTCATTAATAATCAGAAGTTGCCTTATAAATGCGCCCTTTTAAAATTTAACGTATTCTTAGATAATAATAAAATCATGCGTGTCGGAGGACGCTTAGCAAACTCAACTTTTGCTTTTGATAAAAAGCACCCTATTCTTTTACAGTCCACTCACAAATTTACGAAGTTACTATTCGAATTTGAACATGTAAAGCTGATGCATGCAGGCCCTCAGTTATTGCTGGCTTCAATTAGGGACTCATACTGGCCCATAGGCGGACGAAGCCTAGCTAAGAATTGTTATCGTAATTGCGTGCGATGTTGTCGCATGTCGGGTAGAACAGTTACTCCTTTGATGGGTAATTTGCCACAGCAGCGTCTCCTTCCAGGTGGTTATCCTTTTGAAAGCACTGGTGTGGATTATGCGGGTCCCATCATGGCTGCTAGTAGGCAAGGTCGGGGATGCAGGCTAGTTAAAGTGTACATAGCCATCTTTGTGTGCTTCACCACTAAGGCTATTCACTTAGAGCTGGTGAGTGACTTAACCAGCAATAAATATTTACTAGCTTTATCTAGATTCATCTCGCGGGGAAAACCCAGTGACATCTACTCCGACAACGGTACCTCTTTCGTCGGTGCCTGCAACGAACTTTCGAAGTTCCTTAAATCTAATTGCAATTCCTTGGGCGAGCAATTGGCTAATGACGGAATTAAATTCCATTTTATACCAGCGTATACTCCTCATTTTGGCGGACTCTGGGAAGCGGGTGTAAATTCAACCAAATATCATCTCAGGCGAGTGTTGGGAAATTGTAAATTAACTTTTGAAGAGCTTAACACCACATTAGTCCAAATTGAGGCGATACTAAATTCACGTCCACTGACGCCGCTGTCATCCGATCCAGCTGACTGCATCCCACTGACTCCGGGTCATTTTCTTATTGGCCGGCCGCTGATGTCACTTCCGCAGCACGATCTACTGAACCACTCCACTGCTTCATTGTCTCGTTTCCAACGGATCGAGCAGCTACGCCAGCATTTTTGGACTCGTTGGAGTAAGGAGTTTGTGTCCGAGCTGCAGCAAAGGACTAAGTGGCATACCTGCAAAGACACACTGAAGCTGGGTTCTTTGGTGATCATAAAGGAGGACCACCTTCCTCCTCTTAAATGGAGACTGGGAAGAGTCATCGCCGTCCATCCAGGGTCGGATGGAATTGTTCGTGTGGCAGACGTCAAAACATCCGCTGGAGTCGTCAGAAGAGCCTTTAACAGGATTTGCCCACTGCCCGTTGATTCTGCGTCTGGTTGAAAGCGCCCCTGCTGCTTCCAACGTCTGGGGGCATGTTCGAGCCGACGCCTGCTCGTTTAGAATGAGCAAATCAACGGTGCATACTAATTAGCTTGTAGTTAGATGTAAGGACTATCTGTACTTTCTTGTCATCTCCCCTTCCATTTTTGTTCGTCATTGAGGCAATACATGTTTGATTAATTATCAGCATATTTGGAGTTTCCTTGAAGAGTTCACCTAAAATTCCCCAACAATACACACTCTCAGATGAGACAAACATTGTGGAAGTGTCCCATCCACCACAAAACAATCAGACTGAGCAACATTTAAATGTAGATGAGGTAAATAATGACAAAGTATGTATTAAACCTATATATAGTGGTAGTAGAGTCTGCTAGTAAATATACTTACTCCGTTGGCACAGCATCACAAATTATTTATGTTTTCTTCATTTAACCATGTTTCTGCTTATACAAAGATTAAAATATCATGAAACCATTTTTAATTTATTTAACTAATTGTGTTATTTTGTTTCCAGGTTATAGTCATAATTTAACATAATGTAATAAAGGATTTAAAGAAGAAATGGTCTAATGAGGAGGTTATCTGACACACGCAGCAGCTATTATTTATATTATCAAATCTGGTTGATTTTGGAAGTTGGTTTAATCTTTGGTATCTGTTAACGCCAATTTCAACTATGTAAGGAGACGTATGAACCTACATTGATTTAGTTGCCAATAAACCTCATAGAAGACAGTCGCATTTCATTTTAAATATTCAGTAACACGTGCTAACAATAGTCAACCTTATTGCCTCCAACATATGGTCGAATACGAGCCGGATCGAACCTCATTAAGCATTGATGGAGCGCCGCCGTGAGAACAAAAGAACCGCATTCCATTGAGCGATAAGGGAACACCCTGGTGTTGTTTTGCACGGATTTCTTAGAATTGGTCAATTAGTGTGCGTGTAAAGTGTATCAGTGTATCATTTGAACATTAATAACTTAGCAAATAGACATTTGGAATATTCTTGTGATTTACACATAAACAATGACAACTCAAGCAGACCAAGCGTTAAGTGTACTAGAAGATTTGGCCTTAATACTCAAAAAGACTCAAATAAACCTTAAAAAGTGCCCTAAAGAACGGTTATCGAAACCTGGATATTTACAATCTCGTATTCAAACTATTGAAGAATACTGGGTAGCTTTTAAGAAAGCACACCATGATCTGTTGAAAAGTACAACTCGGGAACAACGTGGAGTTATTCCGTACTACGTGAATGAAGAATTTCTCCTTCATGAAGACTTATACCTATGTATGTTAGGAGATCTTAGAGACATGTTGGCTTCATGTAGTTTGAAGACGATTGACCAACCTTCATGCAGCAACACGTCGTGTGATGGAAAATTACGAGCAAAAGTGATGCTACCTAACATACAACTCCCTCCGTTTTCCGGTAACTACGAAGAATGGCCTACATTTAAGGACTTGTATGTGTCATTAATTCATGAATGCACTACACTAAGTGAAGTTGAAAAGTTACACTATTTGAAGACCAGTATCACGGGCGAAGCGGCATCATTACTGAAGCACATTCAGGTGACGGGTGCTAATTATGTTCAAGCTTGGGAAACGTTGAATCACCGATACGATAATAGGCGCATAATAGTAAATGCAATGATAAAGCGACTATTTTATCAGAAAAAATGTACCAATCAAACTGCAGCACAGCTGAAAGCCCTCTTGGATTGTACCACTGAGGTTATTAACAGCTTAAAAAACGTAGAAGTGCCTACCGATTCCTGGCATCCAGTAATTATATTTCTGGTTGTGCAGAAGTTGGACCCGGAGTCACACAAAGAATGGGAACAGACTGCCTACTCGGTGAACGATCAAGAGCTGCCTACATGGAAGGAATTGCGGGACTTTTTAGAAGCCAAATTCCGGACGCTTGAAATGGTTTCTCCGACGTCTACCACTAAACCTACTAAAGAGCGTGTTCTTCATGTTATAGCAACAGAAAATGATAAACAAAAACCATGTGCTTTGTGTAAAGAAACGCACACACTGTGTCATTGTAGCATATTCAATAAAATGACGATTAATGAAAGAGGCGAACATGTCAAAGCAAACAAACTATGTTTCAACTGCCTTGGGGCGGGACATGCGGTGTTCAAGTGCCGCATGCCAATGTCTTGCCGAACCTGTAAGAGACGACATCACACACTTTTACATCAATCCAAGAAGATTGATGAAGCGGCTCCAAATGTAGAAACCAAGCAACCGACTTCATCCAGCCAAGCAGATGTAGAAGAGAAGAAAGTTCACACAATGATTGCGTCTCATTATACCGCGGGGCAGAAGATATCTCTATTGGCTACCGCAGTAGTAATTTTGAAGAGTGAACATGGACATACTACTGTTCTACGAGCGCTGATAGACTCAGGATCTCAAGCCTGTTTTATAAGCGAGAAGGCAACTCAGATCCTGAACCTAGAAAAATCATCAGTGAATCTAATCGTCTCCGGAATGGAATCCATGAAAGTCAGAGTCAAGCATGAGGTCAAGTTACAAGTATTGTCACGGTGGGAAAACCAATTCAATTTACCTATCAGAGCCTACGTGATGTCCAAGCACTTGACCTCCAACATACCTATAAACACCACGATGGGGACTGATTGGCCGCATATAGCAAACCTCCAACTAGCAGACATAAATTATTATACATCAGGACCTATTGATTTGTTGTTGGGTGTAAACGAATATGCATCAATTCTCAAGCAAGGGCTTATTAAAGGTCCACCAGATACACCATGCGCCCAAAATACTTACCTGGGATGGATCTTAATGGGTGGAATAACAATTAAAGTGAACGCACGAGAAAAATCCTTCACGGCCATGAAGCAAGAAATTAACATGGAAGATTTACTGACCACAATATGGGAAGTTGACACGGACACGAAACGAAAACTTACCCTTACTGAGCAACTATGTGAAAACATATACGAGAAGACACACAAGCGAGATAATGACGGAAAATACATAGTCAAGCTACCGTTTAAAACGGAACAACCAAAATCAGTAGAAGGCAACTAGAAAAAAGATTTAATCAAAACACAGAATTGAAGCAAGAATACTCAAAGGTGATCAACGAATATAAAGAATTAAAACATATAGAAGAAATACCTAAGGATGAAATAAATAATAAATCAGTATACTTACCCCACCACGCGGTGATCCGTAGTGACAAGGAAACAACGAAGACTCGTGTTGTATTCGACGCCTCGTGCAAAGGTTTCAACGGTACTTCACTAAACGATGAACTCTTGTTGGGTCCAATGTTACAAGATGACTTGAGAAGCATAATCATTAGATGGCGAATTCATGCTGTTTGTTACGTTTCTGACATTCAGAAGATGTACAGAATGATCTGGACAAACAAAGAAGACATCGATTATCAAAGAATTCTATGGAGAGATAAGACATCGGAAGATATTAAAGACTACAGACTTTTGACTGTGACATTTGGAACGGCTTCCGCACCCTATCTCGCCGTAAAGACACTCATGAAATTGGCTGATGATGAAGGTGACAAATATCCCGAAGCTGCAAAGATATTGCGCGAAGACTTTTACGTCGACGATGTTATGTCCGGCCATGATGACCTGGAACAAGCTATAAGAATCAGTCAAGATCTCAAAAAGCTACTGCGTCTAGGTGGCTTCGAACTGAAAAAATGGTCATCTAATAACCGTGATTTCATGGAGACTATTGAACCAAGCGAAAGATCATCCAATGCACATCTAGAACTAAAGATTGATGGAACAATTAAAGCCCTAGGCATACAATGGAATTTGGGTAAAGACCAATTCGAATATAATCTGAACTTACCTGTTATCGGCAAAGCAATCACGAAGCGAAGCATTCTATCCGACATTCAAAAGTTATTCGACCCGCTCGGATGGATTGCACCTTGTGTTTTAATGGCGAAGATTTTAATTCAACAACTCTGGCAGGAAAAGATTGATTGGGACGAGGTCTTGAATACGACACTGGCTGAAAAATGGGCTACAATACGAACTGATCTCGAAAATGTAAACGGAATCTACACAAACTACTTAAGCAAATTATGCAAGCAATGAGGATACCTACAATACAAATCTATGCTTGGACAGATTCTTCTATTGTTATCTCCTGGTTACATGGAGATCCGAACAAATGGAAGGCGTTTGTGGCTAATCGCGTCGTCGAGATCACAACAAATGTAAATTGCGGTCAGTGGCACCATGTCCAATCCCACGATAATCCAGCTGATATTGAGGAATGTCAGTAGCCAACTTGAAAGGTTGCGATCTATGGTGGAACGGACCACAGTGGTTATTACACCAGAAGATACAGTTCACTAAACTAAACATAACACAAATAGATCTTGAAAGAAAGAAAAACATCATACGAGCTCTGAAAATAACAAAAAACGAAAACGATGAAAGTAATAAATTATCCGCACAACTCGACGACTTTGATACGCTGACTGAACTACTAAGAGCCATCACCTTCTGCCGAAGATTCCTGAAACAAAGGAAATTAAAGGAAAACATAGATAGTACAATCACAACTGAAGAACTTCAACTCTCCCTGCAAACCTGTATAAAAAGAGAACAAGAGGAAGAATTTAAAGAAGAGATAGAAAGCTTAAAGAAAAGGAAGAAAGTAAAAAAAACAAGCAAATTAAAATCATTAAATCCTTACCTTAACGAGAATGGCGTCCTCAAGGTGGGCGGCCGGCTCAGGAACGCAGAGTTGAGTGACGAATGCAAGCATCCAATCATTCTGGGTCGTAACAGTAAACTTACCTATCTTATAATAGCAGAAACCCACTCGAAGACGTTGCATGGAGGTATACAGTTGATGCTTACTTACCTCAGATCCAAGTATTGGATACTACCAGCAAAAACGCTGGTCAAACAATACATCCATCGTTGTTTGGTATGCGCTAAACTAAATGCAAAGGTGAGAACACAAAAGTAATGGGTGACTTACCAAGCGTACGAGTGAAACCAGCACGAGCATTCCTCAATTCAGGTGTCGACTTTGCGGGACCATTCCAAATATTGATGAGTAAGGGCAGAGGAGCCAGAACTAGCAAGGCCTATATAGCCATATTTATTTGCATGTCCACCAAGGCACTACATTTGGAATTGGTTGGTGATCTAAGTACAGCAGCATTCATAGGCGCCTTCAAAAGGTTTTGCGCCCGCAGAGGAAGATGCATAAATCTGTGGAGCGACCAAGGACGAAATTTTGTTGGCGCTAACAAGCAACTATATGAAGCCTGGAAAGAAGCTGGTTTGCAATTTGATAGAAAAATAGCCGAATTACTTGCTAATGACGGAACTCAGTGGCATTTTATACCGGCATATTCACCTAACTTCGGAGAACTATGGGAGGCCGGGGTGAAATCAATAAAATATCACATGAAGAGAGTTCTCACTACAAACTTAACATTCGAAGAGATGACGACGGTTCTCTGCGAAATAGAAGCATGCCTGAACTCGCGTCCGTTATGTCCAATGGACGACAATACCATACAAGCACTGACACCTGGTCATTTTTTAATAACGGAAGCACCAGTCACCGTCCCAAAGCCAAACATAAAGGATGCTAAAATAAGCAATTTAACACGCTGGCAATATACTCAGAAATTGTTGAATGACTTCTGGTCGCGATGGCAGAAAGAGTACCTAACGAGACTCCAGCAGAGACCAAAATGGTTAAAAGGCGAAGAAGAGTTTAAAAAGGGAGATATAGTGCTGATCAAGCAAGATAATCTCCCGCCGGGAAAATGGTCCATGGGACGCATTACCGACAAGCACCCCGGCCCCGACGGTTTAACCAGAGTGTACAGCGTGAAGAGCGGTGACAATATAACCAAGCGATGTGTGACAAAGTTGTGTGCTTTACCAATCGATACAGTACCAGATGAGATGATAGTTTAACGTATCTAGCTTTATTTTGCATATACCTTACCTTAATAAATCATTGTTTTAAAAGGACTATCATAGTCCTTTGGTGGGCGGCTTATGTTAACGCCAATTTCAACTATGTAAGGAGACGTATGAACCTACATTGATTTAGTTGCCAATAAACCTCATAGAAGACAGTCGCATTTAATTTTAAATATTCAGTAACACGTGCTAACAATAGTCAACCTTATTGCCTCCAACAGTATCAATCTTTTTTAGAAAATCTTAAAGAAGACTAGATCGGTCACTCCTTTGTTAACCGATAAAATGCAGTCGAACCGTTGAATATGACCGGTCAGTTTAGGCTTGATTTCGCTAAAAATAAAACTAACCGACTCCTCCTCCTTCGTAAAGCGAACCGACTCTTAAATTGTTCATCGGTTAGCGTAATGAACAAGTAAGGCCGATGTCCTGCTATTCTTCTGCGTGGTTGTCTGCGTTGAGGCATCTCCAAAGACGACAGGGAAGTATCGTCTTTGTCAAGACTGACACATTTTTGAATTCGGTTTTGTCGAAGGAGAAAAAAGATTCGCTTTTGTTTGAAGTCAGTCGTCAGCTACCCAGGCTTACTGGAACATGTGAATTGACTTTCTACAAAATTTTCCCCTGTGTGTTTTCTTTCGAGCGTTGGCCATCGTACATTCACTCGCGTCACGCAACTAAAAACCTGAGATAACTAACGCATCCCAATGCCAAATATATTTCGGAGCATCAAGATTCTGCCAGATAGACGGAACCCCAAATAACCATCACAATAATAACCATCTTATCCTACGCTGGCAGCGAATTCCTTAATCGTGCAAATTATTTTTATGCATTTGTTTTAAGTATATTACTATTTACTACAGTATAATTTGTGTTCTTCACTTGGATACTGCGTTTCATTGTATGACCTATGTCGTGCCGGGCTCGACTTCCATGCGAGCTTTTACTCAAGTGCAGCAGAAATATTTTGAAGTACGTCTGTACTTCAAAATATTTCTGCTACACTCTTGTATGATTTACAAATTGGTAAATTGTAAAGGTTAATGGTATAGGGCAGAGTTTTTATTTATAAATAATCGTCTAGATAAAGAAGTTCACAGAATGTTCTATCTTTTAATCAAACTGTAAACTTCTTTTATTGTGCTTCTATTATTACTCCCAACGGAAAAATACATATAATTTTGTAGTTCTTAAGAGGGCGTGTACGATCAAGTGCTTTTATTAAAATTGGAATGTCAACTTTAGCGTCACCTTAACGACACGATCGTAAATAAAACAACATTATTATAATAACGCACAATCACTAAGTACTTTTTCATTGAATTTTAAAAGTTCATAAGTCTCAATTCATTAATAATTTTAAGACGGGCCGGAAACGTTGTTAATAATGTGGTCTAAGGATACGAACATATTCCGAAAGAAAAAAACGAAACCCAACTTGTCATTGTATCCACCGGAAGTATTACTGAATAATCGACTGGAAAAAGAAGTTCAAAGAATGTTTTATCCTTTAAACTGTACATTTATTTTATTGTTCTCTTCGAAATATGTTATACAAGATAATTATATTTCTCCCAACGGAAAGATACGTAACATTTTGTCGTTCTTGAGTGCGTGTTATATTTTTGTGATCTGTATTTATTACATGTACTTCGATGAATCTAACATCATTTACATAATTTTTCATAGTAATATTATCAATTCGTTTATTACTTTTTGCTCATTCATTATGATTTTCCTAGCTATGGTAATGATCTTTGTTCTTAACATCGTACACAGCCAAAACAACATCTTGCTCATAATATTGATTCAGACTATACATAAAAGTATCGATTTTAGTAAGAGAGTCAGAAGTTTTATTATTGGGAATTGGATTTCTGTTTTTATTGGTTTCGGTGTTAACTGCTTTATTTGGCTCGCATTTCATGCAGGGTTTAAATATTCTTTCTCGGATTTGGATTTGACAATGCTAATTCGTAACTACATGGTTACCAAAGTTGACATGGATTGTGTTTATGCGATTCGTGTCATGGTATTGTTAACAAAGTACCTGAATGAATGGATAAAAAATATCAACAAGCTTAACGATGAACAAGAAAATGATACATGTGGTATTAAGCTATTTACGATTTATCAAAATATTTTAGAAGCATTTAAATTGTACACGACCATTTCTCAAGTATTGGTAAGTTCAACGCCGTGTTTTTTAAAGTACATTGAAATACAACGCGCGTTGAAACAGCACTCTTGTGAATCATGGATTTAGTCGTAATTGCTGACTTAATAACCTTGTTTTACAGATTTTATATTCAACGGTCAATGTTTTCATTCGGAATTTATGTTTTTTGGAGTCAATGTTACAAATGATAGAAAACCAATCAAAATCTCAATGCGAGGTAACATTTACATTTAAAAAATTACGAGATTCTGAAAATCTGTTCATGTCTGATGACATCTTTATAATTTGTTCAAAGTGATCTTGCGCTCAACGCGGTGACGATCACAACTTGTCGCACGACACGGTTGCAATTTTGGCCACAGAAGCTCCGACAAAGAAGAAAGGCGGTCGCTCGACCGGTCGTCCAACCAGATGCGGCTAAACTTTCTTTAAAATTGCTACCAGTCGTGCGACTTATCGTGATCGCGTAATGCATGAGATCCGCGAGTTCTTTTGTTTCTCCAATCCCTCGAGAAAAATTACCATGATTTGGGTGAAGTGAGCTTGAAGTGAACAGCTCGCTTCAAACTCTTTTTACTTAAGTTTTCAAGGTGAGACGGTAACTATCTCAGACATAAAATATATCGATACAGAAGGTCGGCCGCGGGCCACAACGAGGGAAAATACACGCACACGTAGATACGCGTCTACGTACAGCGAGTGCAAGCTTACTCGCGGCTGGTAATCGTTTGATAGCCGCGCGTACGCACCAATAAGTGCGCCTGTTATCGCTTGTTGTATGAAGCCGGCCTTCTGTACCTACCTATTTTGTATCTGAAATGTGACAGCCTTTCAGCAACCGAATAGTTCTCTTTTTTATCAAACACTTTTTTATAGTATCTGCTTTTATTAAGTAAAAACTTGATTAATAAACTTTAATACTTTCAGATGCTTGAGATCTCCCAGACTCCGGTGATAGCATTGGTGATGATTCTATGGATAACTAAGGACATATTACTAGTAATTTTTCACAGTTTGCAATGCGAGAAATTCTATATAGCCATTGAGGAAGCGGAATCGGCGTGCATACAGCTTATGAAGAAAAAGAGCTGTCCAAGTACGTTAGAACATGCTAAATTATGACATGTTTTTTATGGAATCTGACTTCAATATTAATTATTACATTTATCTTACAGACGATCAAGCACGTCTTTGCAAGAAAGTGTTACAAGCAAATCGTTCGTTCAGTAAGATGACCGCATGTGGCCTGTTCTATGTAGACGCTACGCTACCAATTAGTTTGTTGGGACTTCTCACTAGCTACGTGATAATACTGTTGCAGTTCGCTTTTCTGTGAAATCATGTTAGAGATAAGCACGATAACGAGCTGTTTGAGATTTCCCTCACAAATACTACAATTGTTAAGTATATTTTGTCATTGTTTGTATTGTAAGGTATTTAAACTTTATCGATCCTAGTAAATAATAATAATAATAATAATCACTGGCAACACAAAAACGTCAACACGTCAGAAAAATAGTTCCCTGAATTTTCATAGTTTTATTCACGACGCAGTATTTTTTTTGTTATATCAGAACCCGAAAACAAGCTTAAAACCTTTAAATCAAAATAAAACATAAAAAATAACAAAATGCACCACATAAATAGACCTAATGAAAAAATATCATAACGGAGGTGAAGTGACAGATGTCACCTCCAATAAAAGCTATGAAAACGGAATGAAAACTAAATGTTGACGAGATCTGCTGCACGAGCACGCCCACCACCTCCGGACTCGTCGCTCAGCTCCGCCTCGCCGCCGCCGGTATCCAGCCCCATCGTGAGCGCTGTGACGACAATGGCCGCGGTAGGTGTGTCGAGCTCGAGTGACGAGTATTTTTCCCCGCCGACGTCGCCAACACCTGTACGTCGGCAGGGGAGAGGCCGGCCACCGAGAAGCTTGGGACTTAGGGGCCAACCGGCCTCGAGCCGGGTCCCCGCTGCCGGTGGTTGTGTGCAGCGCATGAGATGGACTCAGTCTATGAACGAGAACGTCATGCGCGCATATTACGGGTCTACAGAGGGAGGAACTAACCTCACTGCGTACCGTGTTAGGATGCTGTCTCTATTTCAGGAACTAGAGCCAACCGTCAACGTCTCGGCCCAACGACTGTCGGATCAGGTGCGTGTCATCCAACGCAATCATAGGTTGGACGATGCCGCACTTGATAGGCTGCG
This sequence comes from Agrochola macilenta, assembly GCA_916701695.1. Classification (NCBI taxonomy): domain Eukaryota; kingdom Metazoa; phylum Arthropoda; class Insecta; order Lepidoptera; family Noctuidae; genus Agrochola; species Agrochola macilenta. Next base: position 2,329,544 of record OU753572.1, on the reverse strand, counting down.
CTCAGAGGTACTGAGCAACCATATCGTATCAACTCCGGCACAAACCGCGGCACAAACGTCAAATACTGATGCAATCCCGCCGCGGTTCAATCATGGTGTTGCAGAAGAGGATGATAGGGTTGACACAGTAAGTAGCCAGTGCAACGTCCGACTGAGGAGCGCACTGGAGGATGCGTTGCGCGAGTATAGGCACACCCCGACCGAACTTAGACCCCGACTTCCACGCTTACCCATGCACAAAAAAAATAGGGCGCTGGTGTGTGCCTTGGACTCGCAGCTTAAGAATTTCTTCGAGAGCAGCGAGGATCTCATTGATACACACTCGATCCTGTATTGTGCGGCTGTTGCGGCATGTCGTTTAGCTAACGTCAAGTTCCCAAACTGTGACGGAGCTACTCGACCAAAACCAGCCGTACCAGCCTGGCAGTGCAGGATCGAGCGACGTATTGATGGGACCAGGGTCCTCATTGGCAAACTATACTGCTTCAGGGAGGGCAATACACGACCACGAGTGATGCGCTTTGTAAGGCAGGCATTCTCGGGGACTGGAATCAGTCCTCAAGAATACATGTCCCGTGTTACAGAGCGCATCGACTTCCTGAAGCAGAAAGTTTGTGCATGGGCGAGCCGAATTCGACGGTATAAGCGGCGGGTTGACCGATACACGCAGAATCGCATGTTCCAGAGCGATGAGAGGTGGGTATATAGAGCTTGGGAGCGGCCTGAACAAAATGTGACAGACGTGTGCCGCCCAGATGATGCCGCCACGAGTGCATTCTGGCGCAGCATATGGTCGGTACCCGTCTGTCACGCTGAGGCTGGCTGGATGCAGGATGTCGAGCGAGTGTGTGAAACTATACCAGAAATGGATAAGGTGCAAATCACGCCATTAGATATAGCCAGTGCAGCCCGTCCGTTACCGAACTGGAAATCACCGGGACCGGACGGACTGCACAACTTTTGGCTAAAATGGCTAATTAGTTCACACACTTGCCTGGCATCTCAATTCCAGTCATCCTTAGAGACTGGGTCGCTACCACAGTTCCTTACAACAGGCGTTACCCACCTGCTCCATAAGTCAGGTAGTCCCGCGGAACCCAAGAATTATAGACCGATCACATGTTTGTCGACAGTTTATAAACTTCTTACATCCATTTTGAGAGCGAAAATTAACACACACATTGACAATAACTCGGTTATGTCTGCCTCTCAAAATGGATGTAGGAATGGGTCCCGCGGAACTAAGGAGCTACTCCTCATCGACATGGCCATAAGCCAACAGGTTCGTCGATCCTGCAAGGATCTGTCGATATGCTGGATAGACTATAAGAAGGCCTACGACTCGGTGCCACATACATGGCTCATGAGGGTGCTGGAGTTGTACAAGATAAATGCAACTCTGCGCACCTTCCTGATGTCGTGTATGGGGCAATGGAGGACGGTCCTTCGCTACCCAGGATGTCGACAGATCCAGGGGAATGATGAGCCTGTATGGATTAAACGGGGAATATTTCAGGGCGACAGTTTGAGTCCACTTTGGTTCTGCTTAGCCCTGAATCCTCTAAGCACACTGCTAGAGGATTCAGGTCTAGGCTATCGGTTAAAGAGAGGTGGTCAGGTCATATCTCACCTCCTCTACATGGATGACTTGAAACTCTTTGCCCCCAACAAATTGCGACTGATGGAGCTACTGAAGGTAACTGAAACATTCAGTAGCGCCATCAGGATGGAATTTGGTGTGGACAAATGTGCAGTCATGCATGTAAAGCGAGGGGAGATTATGGAATCCGAGGGAACTCAACTCTCGGACTCCATACACCTTAGATCCCTCTCCTCAGCCGAAAGCTATAAATATTTGGGTATGTCGGAAGCGTTAGGCATCAACGTTGCTGACATGAAGCAATCGTTGAAGGAGCGCTTCTTTGGTCGCCTGAAGAAGGTTTTAATTAGCCTTCTTTCGGGCGGAAACAAGGTGCGCGCCTACAACGGTTGGGTCATGCCGGTTTTGATGTACTCTTTCGGCATACTCAAATGGACTCAGACCGAACTCGACGCCCTGGACAGAAGGGTCCGTACACTCCTGACCGCAAACCGGATGCATCACCCACGTTCATCGGTGATGAGACTGTACATCCCGCGGAAGTGCGGGGGTCGAGGCTTTTTAAGACCCTCCACAACCGCGAGGTATGCAGCCTCAGGGATTATTTTTTTAAAGCCGAAGTGGGTATGCACCGGGATGTGGTCGCAGTGGACAAGGGACTCACCCCGCTCTCCATGGCTAAAGAGAACTGGCGCAAACCTGTAATACTTACTACAGATGACCGCAAGGAGGTATGGCAGAGCAAGGAGCTTCACGGGCGCTACTATCGGGCTCTTCATGAGCCTGGTGTAGATTTCTTAGCGTCCGTATCCTGGCTACGTTTCGGTGACCTTTTCGGGGAAACTGAAGGTTTTGTCTGTGCAATTATGGACGAAGTTATCTTGACGAATAACTATCGGAGACATATTATGAAGGACGGGACGGTTGACGTGTGTCGGGCATGCCATCGTCCGGGTGAGTCCATCAGACATATTATCTCTGGTTGTTCGCGTCTAGCTAACGGCGAGTACTTACACAGGCATAACCAAGTGGCCAGGATTATTCACCAGCAACTTGCTTTGAAATATAAACTTGTTGACTCTGAGGTACCGTATTACAAGTATGTGCCCGACCCAGTTCTCGAAAATGACCATGTCACGTTGTACTGGGATCGGTCTATCATTACTGACAGGACTATTGTAGCCAATAAGCCTGATATAGTGGTGATAGACCGATTAGCGCGCCGCGCAATGATAGTCGATGTTACCATCCCACATGACGGGAACCTCGTGAAAGCTGAGAAAGAGAAACAAATTAAATATCTCGACTTAGCACACGAGGTTGTCGACATGTGGGATGTGACCTCGGCTATCATTGTGCCGATTGTCGTAACGGCCAATGGCCTGATTGCGGAAAGCCTCGACCAACATCTCTCGAGGCTGTCGTTAGGCGGTTGGATCAAGGGCCTGCTCCCGACACCGGCGGACATCTATTTTTTATATTTTTAAATGTTTTTTTTATATCGTTTTTTAAGAAATATTTAAAAATGTAAATAAATAAGAAGACAAAACAAATAAACGAAATAATAATAATAATATTTATTCCAAAATAATTACAAGGCATAAAAATTAGTACAGTTTTGCTTAAATGTAAATTATATTCCTAAGACTTACGTGCCTGAACTAGGTAATCCTGTGTTTCAGGCGAGAGGAGCTAAAATAAACTTATAAAATAAATAAACAACAGGTTGACAATAGATCACTAATTACATGTTGAAGAGCTTAACTCTTAGTTTCTAAATTTGATATTATTATACTTAACGTAGGTGAAATTTTTCACTTTAGCACAGTTAGTAAATTCTCTGTATCTTCGTAAGACATACTTTGGAGAGCATCCTTGAGAATTCTCTTACAATTTGTGTAATTCAGGGAATAAATGTTTGCTTTCGAGTTTAGTCTATTATAGAGATGAGGACCGAGGTACAGGTAAAATTTGGAAACAAAAGCATGTTTTATTGTATTTTGTGGACAAACTATATCTTTACGTCTTTTATTAGCATATGCAGTGCTATAGGGTAGAGCTCTGTGTTGTTTTAATACAATACCCATTATAAATAGCTGTCGAACTGTTAATACTTCACAAGATTTGTATAGGAGGTTAGTAGGAAAAAGGAAAGGGCGGAAAGTAGACACTTTGAGAATCGCCCTTTGAGCTCTCTCGATGGTTAGTAACATTGTTTTACCCGCTCCACCCCATGTGGTAATACAGTAGGTTAATATTGATTGACATAGAGCGAAGTAAACTTGTCTAACTAGTTTTGGGTCAGCAATATAGCGTAACTTTTTAAAAACAAATATCAGCTTCCGAATTCTACTATTTAAAGCTTGTATATGTTGTTTGAACGAAAGTGTTTCATCTATTATAACACCAAGATATTTTGTTGTATTTGTCATTTTAATATTGGGACAAACACATTGGTTATCTATAGGAATTGTGCAATAATGAGCATACAATGTCGAGGTAGTGCTTGTTGATATTTGCTTGCGCATCGAAAACTTAACGTAATTTGTCTTATTTGCATTTAGTGTTAGTGAATTGAGTTGAAGCCATTTATTAACAATATTGAACCCCTGTTGCGCAAGTTTGTAGACATTTTTTCCTGAATCAGCTGAAAATAGAAGGGCAGTGTCGTCAGCATAAGAAACAATTTCGCCGTGATCTAGATTTAGGTTACAAAGATCGTTTATGTAGATCAAAAATAATGTAGGCCCTAAAATACTTCCTTGGGGAACTCCGAAGGACGTGTTTTTTTCAGTATCGCTGAGAACATTACCAATCCTTACACATTGGGTACGGTATTCTAGATAGCTCTTAAATAGTTTCAGCTGGGTGCCTCTGATACCTATGGCTTCAAGCTTGTGCAACAGAATAGGAATAGAAACCGTATCAAAAGCTTTGGCGAGGTCTAGAAAGATTCCTACTGTGTGGTTACCATTATCAAGTTCTTGTGCTAGATAATCAGTCAGGTGGTGCACGGCATCGTCTGTTGACATTTTAGGCCTAAATCCAAACTGCCGTTTAGATAAAATTGATTTATCCTCCAAGTATTTGTAAAGCCTTTTATTCATAATTTTTTCTAATATTTTAGACATAGTAGGCAGTAAGGAAATAGGTCTATAATTTGTTATTTGATCTTTACTGCCTGATTTGTAAAAAAAAACAAAATAGCAAATATATATATTTGTAAATAAAACAAGATAGCAACATAACATTACTTTAACAATCTAATACACTCCCAGATTCCTGACTAGAGCCACCGTTCATTTCGTTTTTTATGTTTATAGTCCTTTTTTTTTTTGGGTGCGAAATCATCAAATGACTCCTCCCGCTCTGGGCGGAGCGAGAGGGAGTGTCAGACTTTTACTGACTAAAACCCACCCGTGTTCCTTCCGTTGCCTGTGTGCCGGGGCCGCGATATCCCTTTCGGACAAACTCGCAACCCTGGCAGGCATTGACCCTTACGGACCCCGTCAGTTGGTGCTGACATCTCTTTGAGGCGCGCGTGGAACACAACGCGCCGTCGACCCGGGCCTGGTCCTAATCGGACGGCGAGCTACCCATTGCCCACCGTCCGCAAGCCCGCGCCTACGGTGGCCGGAAGTCGGCTCGCGACTCCCGACGCCCGGGGCGTCTCCTGCGGCGACTAGGGGCGCGAGGAATTATGTTTTGGGTTGGTTAATGTAAATTATTTTGAATACTATTATATAGAATCTTTTTTTTTTGTTCTTCTAACTGAACAGACAGCTGTGCAACTGGGGAGTTTGTTGCGCCACTTCTTCTTCCCAGCTAACGCACTAGGAAGTGGTGAAGGGTGGGCGTTTTGGGGGACTGTCTTATGTAATTTTGACGTTCGAAAAGTGCTGATTCTCAGCCTAGTTTGAATAAATGACTTTTGATTTGATTTGATTTGATTTGAGGGCGCGCATCTTGCATTTCCCTCGCTCGCTCCGCCTCCTCCTTCGTGAGCATTACTGCTTCGCAGAAGGAAGTGACGGCTTCCCATGCACTGTCGCTTCGGACCATGGCCTGAACCAGGGCCGGACGCGAGAGATCGCCGCCGCCGATCGCTTCCGTGAGGACACGGCGGTGCTCCGCCCAAGCAGGGCAGACCTCCACCGTATGCTCCACCGTGTCCTCCGGGCGATCCACACAGTGGTGACACCCGGGCGTTTCCTCCCGCCTTATTCGGAACAGAAACCTCCCGAAACAGCCGTGTCCGGTGAGGACCTGCGTCAGGCGGAAGGTGAGGACGCCATGGCGCCTCTCTAGCCACTCCTCAAAGAGGGGACTTATCGCCGCAATTGTGGCGTGCCCAGATGTTGTCCTAAAACATTAAAATAATCCGGGTGAATCACCAATAAGCAAAGCCGCAAAACGAATGGCGAAACGGAAGTGGATGCTAAGATATCTTTTGACTTCGACTTTGACTTTGACTTTGAGAGAGACAGACAGAGAAACACGCGCACGCCGCTCGGCTTACAACTATAGCAAAAAGTGTCGTTACAACTTTTGGTCCCTAATTTTTTCCGTCTAGCCCCCTTTCGCAACGCGCGATAAGGAACTTCGTTCCAAAACTTCGTTCCAAAACTTCGTTCCAATAACTATTCCGCCATCTTTAAGAAATTAAAAATATTAACATTACCAGCTATATATATATTTGAAACTGCATTATTTATAAAATCAAATCCACATTTATTTACAAAATTTTCAACAGTTAAGAAGACCCCCATTCGGAGTCAATATGAAAATCAACTATGTACGTTGAAATGCAATACTGCGTTAATGAAAAAGAGCTTCTTTGGTGTTGCACCAAAAATTTTTAATAAAATACCTGATGCTATAAAATGTATGCCATTAAAGAAATTCAAAAAGTGTCTTCACAAGTTATTAGTTGAGAAATGTTATTATACCCTGGATGACTATTTTAATGATAATACTATTTGATTAAATTCTGTAATTTTATAAATTTATATTATTAATGTAACGAACGAATAATTTCTCGCATATTCTTTTGTCGTGATCTTCTTGTGTGTTTTTTTTTTTTGTTTTTGTTTTTCTTTCTTGTAGTGGACATTATTAAATTGATTATTTTAATGTATTTTGTTAACGTAAAATTTTGTTAACTTTGACGAACCTGACTTTAATATTTGTATGTCAACAATGACAAAGCATAGTGCAACACTTATCTATTTAAGACCTTGACATGTATGATTAATGTATATATGTTCTTCACCTATGTTTAACAAATAAATAATTCTGATTCTGATCTTGGATGTTCCGCCATATTGGATTTAGAATGACGTCACATTATTTTTCGAGTTACTCTCAACAAGCCCTTTCATTTGATACCCATATTGTAGAAATGCATTAAAAATAACTATTCCGGCATCTTGGATGGTCCGCCATATTGGATTTAGAATGACGTCACATAGCTTATCGTGTATTGTCATCTAAACTAAACGTGTATACAAAATTTCAGCTCAATCGGTTGAAGATATCTGCTTCAAAATTGAGTAGCAAGATTCCACGCGAACAAACATACATACATACATTGCAAGTTAAATAAAAGCTTTTAAAAATATGGGTGGAGTTGACCTTATGGATCAACGTAAGGTGTGCTATGAACTAGATCGGAGATCTAAAATCAAGTACTATCTTCGACTGTTCTTCGATTTGTTTGACATATCTGTCAATGACGCATATACTGTCTACACTAAGCTTTATAATGAAAAAAAAATGGAAGGAAGTCTTTTGACCAGCTTGCAGTTCACACAAGTCGTAGCTCGGAGTTTGATCAACGGTTTTACCACCAGACCACGAGATGTTCCTACTTCAAAAACAAGTACAGTACGCAAATCCATAAAGCGGCAATTACCAATGCATCCCATGGAAAAAGACAAAATCAGAAAACGCTGTGTACACTGTGCCAAGTTCAAAAAAGAAAATCGTACAAACAATACTTGTGTTGTATGTAAAGTTCATCTCTGTTACACTAATGAAAGGAATTGTTTCGCTGACTACCATAGCCACTAAATAATAATAGTTTTCATTTATATAAGCTTGATATTTCATTACTAAATAATAACAAGTAATAACAAGCGTGTTTAATTTTTGTAAAAAATCTAAGTAATTAATAAATCACCAAAACGTAAAGATAAGTTTTATAACCGAACGTAACCTTTTACGACCACAGGGACATCTATGTCCCACAAAAAACCCATTATTGTTTTTAGTATTTTGTTTTCAAAATATGTTTTTTGGACGCTCAATGGATCATTCTAACGAATTAAAATAAATACTTTATCTCTCACAACTTTATGATCCTGAAAGGGCTAAAGAAGCAACAAGCTTTGATAATAGCATCTATAAGTCAATAGTTATTTCGTTATTTTGTTTTGTTTAGCATAAAAAGAATAAAATTATTTTATTTTTTTACTCATTCAGACGTTCATATTATAGGTACTGCGCCTGGAGTAGCCGCGCAAGCTATGGCAATTCTTCAGTCTGGGCTTAGTCAGAGAAACGCGACTACATAACTTCATGGAAGCCGTTCTGCCGTTCTAAGAATTTACCATCGATCGGTTATCGATCGTAAATTCTTTGTACGATCGATACCTGGAGACTGCCGACTTCGTGCGTCATCCAGGAGGATCACGAAACCAGGTCACTACAGCACGACTAGATCGGTTTATCTTTACCACCAGCCTGCGTAATCGTCACCTGTTCTCAGCACAGGTCCTAGACCAGTTTCGAGACTTTCATGGCTGTGACAATGAATGTTTGCGCTCGAACTGTTAGGAGACTCAAAGAATGTGGCCTGAAACCTCATAAGCCAGCCAATGGTTCCAAACTGACATGAGCTCATAGAATGGCGCGCCTACAGTTCGCATACGACTTTGGTCAATGGAGCGAAGTTATGCTGTATAACAGAATATCTCTAAATTAATCGATGTGAATACTTTTAATTTCAAAAGTATTCGGAGATGAAATTGCCACCATAATTCCAACTGTCAAAAAACGGGAAACGTATAAAACTCAAGCTGTCAACAAAACTTAAACTTTTAACCGCTTACGTTGGATTAATCCGACAAATATTTTCGGGTTAATTTCGCCAGGGTCGTATATTTACGACCAAATACCACAGCTCGTTTAATGTACTTTTTTATTTAATTACGCTGTATTCTATCAAAAAGATGTTTATAGTAGGTAAATAGTTAATTAAGTAATGATGTACAATTTAATACACTTTAGTTTCTTAATCAGAAGTCCTAAAACTAATGTCCAAAGTAAATAAACTACTAATATTATTTTTAGAAAATTGTATTGATGTACAACGCCCATGGCGGCAAAATCCGACATTAGGAACTACATAATGCCAAGATTTACCGATACAAAAATAAACATAAATCAAAATATTTCTCTTTATACTGACTAATTAACTATAAAACAAATACAGCAAATATTTGTTGTTTTTAACAAATATTTGTGAGTATTTCATTTAATTCTATTGAAATTAAGTAAATTTACTTGTGAAATGTCAGCAACTGAGTTGATGGTTCCCATCCCTAGCCTACATGTTCCGAAACTTACTTTGTTAGTACGCCCTGCGCCACAGTCGGATAAAGACGACCGCTTTTTTTTTTTTGAGGGTTGGAAATCATAAAACGACTTCTCCCGCTCTGGGCGGAGCGAGAGGGCGTGTCAGACTTTTACTGACTAAAACCCACCCGTGTTCCTTCCGTTGCCTGTGTGCCGGGGCCGCGATATCCCTTTCGGACAAACTCGCAACCCTGGCAGGCATTGGCCCTTACGGACCCCGTCAGTTGGTGCTGACATCTCTTTGAGGCGCGCATGGAACACAACGCGCCGTCGACCCGGGCCTGGTCCTAATCGGACGGCGAGCTACCCATTGCTCACCGTCCACAAGCCCGCGCCTACGGTGGGCGGAAGTCGGCTCGCAACTTCCGACGCCCGGGGCGCCTCCTGCGGCGACTAAGGGCGCGAGGGCGCGCATCTTGCATTTCCCTCGCACGCTCCGCCTCCTCCTTCTCGAGCATTACTGCTTCGCAGAAGGAAGTGACGGCTTCCCATGCACTCTCGCTCCGAACCATGGCCTGAACCAGGGCCGGACGCGAGAGAACGCCGCCGCCGATCGCTTCCGTGAGGACACGGCGGTGATCCGCCCAAGCAGGGCAGACCTCCACCGTATGCTCCACCGTGTCCTCCGGGCGATCCACAGAGTGGTGACACCCGGGCGTTTCCTCCCGCCTTATTCGGAACAGGAACCTCCCGAAACAGCCGTGTCCGGTGAGGACCTGTGACAGACGGAAGGTGAGGACGCCGTGGCGCCTCTGTAGCCACTCCTCAAAGAGGGGACTTATCGCCACAATTGTGGCGTGCCCAGCGCTGGGTTGCGACAATCGCACTCTCCATGCCGCCATGAGATCCCGCCGGAGCTCTGTCCGCTGTGCCGTGATTTCTCGCGGCAGCGGAGTTACGCCCCGGCATTTCGCCTCCTCGTGACACTCCCATATGTGCGCGAGGACTTTTGCCTCCAGATCCCATGGCAGTAGTCCGGCAAGAAGGCTCGCCGCCTCACGGGAGACCGTGCGGTATCCTCTGACCAGCCTAATGGCCATGACCCTTTGGGACGCGTTCAATCGCTGGGCTGGTCGCAGCCTTAATGAACGCGCCCACACCGGTGCCCCGTAAAGGGCCATGGACCGCACGATCCCCGCGTAAAGCTTCCGGCAGGAGGCGTTTGGACCCCCTAGATTGGGCAGAAGCCGCTTCAAAGGAGGGCCAGCCCTCTCCAGTTTGGGAGCCAAACGTCGGAAGTGCTCCACGAAGTTCCACCGGCTGTCGAGGACGAGTCCCAAGGTACTTCATCGTCGACTCGACACCGATGTGAAACCCTCCCGCCGTTATCTGGGAACCCGACAGTGGCGCGTTCCGAGGACCATAGAAACACATGGCCTCGGACTTGTGCAAGGCCACCGCGAGTCCCAGTTGCCGGATCCTATCGACGACTGTCGCAACCCAACGTGTCGCCAGTTCGGCCGCCGCCTCATGCGACCTCCCCTGCACCAGGACCAGCGTGTCGTCAGCGTAGCAGACTACGCTGACACCGCTAGGGACGTCGGCGCGCAGCACCCAGTCGTAACCGATGTCCCACAGCTGCGGCCCCAGAACCAATCCCTGCGGAACACCTCACGACATCTCTCGCCGGTTCCACTCTCCGTGGTGACCGGGGTAGATGACGGCCCTGTCCGTCAAATAGGCCTCGACCACTCGACAGAGGTAGGTCGGCATCCGGTAATACCGGAGTGCCTCTCTAATGCAACTCCAGGGCAGGGTATTGAAGGCATTGGCGATTGGCGCTAAAACGACCCCACCCCGGGCAACAGCATCCCCCGTCGTGAGGGCTCGAACGCGCATGATGGCATCCATCGTAGAGCGCCCCTTGCGGAAACCAAACTGGCTCTCCGCCAAATCCGGCCCCACTCGCACCAGCCGCCCGACAAGGCGGTCTGCAATTACTCTTTCAAAGAGCTTGCCCACCTCGACGAGCAGCACGATGGGCGGGTAAGCGGACGGAGAGTCCGCCGGGCGCCGCGGCTTCTTGATGAGGACCAGTTTCCCCGTCTTCCAACGAAGTGGGAACTGGCCCCTCTCCAAGCATGCGCTTAAGAGCCCTCGAAGTCGAGGCCCGAGAGCCTCTAAGGCCAGTTCGTTTGGCCAGTCTTTATGGCCAAACGAAAATATTTTATACTAAGCATAATATACCAAAATATACCGTTATATATGAAAGCGATTCATAACTATATCCCTAAGGATATAACTATATCACGGCTTCAACTATAAGGTTCTGTATTTTTGTTTTTGCCATCGACTTCCGAAATGAAAGTTATTTTTCACTTTTAAGTGTATATTTGAGGAATTCGGTGGTTTTTGTTTTGTAAAAAGTTATTTTAGTGTTTTTTTTGGAAGTCGGTTGTTTTTTTTGTAAAAATGTTTTTATTTTTCACTTTTTGATTGTGGTACCTACCCAATACAAATTAGTATACCATTCGAATAATGTAACAAATCAAAAGATTTTTCAAAAATTACACCTAGTGGGGCAAGTAATCCATCAAGATTCCACTGAAAATTTTAGGCATTCCACTTTGGACCAGAGGGGCAACTTGGTGGGGCAAAGTGGAATGATTTAAATTAACCCCTTTGTGGGTGAATAGGGGGATACATTTTATATGAAAGATCTTATTCATTTGGGTTAGAAAACGTGGTATAAACTTATCTAGGTAATAATAAAGATTTAATCATACATCTTTCAAAACTGGCTTGAAAGTGTAGAAAGGACGTAATTTTTTTTAGCATCTCAATGACTTCTATTGGCCCATTATGGTAATAATGAATGCAGTCTAAATACAATTTAGCAGATATAACATTTTTGAAATTTAATTAGTCCTATTAAAATTGTAAATAGAATATAATCATGATGTAACATTTAGTTTTTGTTTCATTGCAATCGTCTCATCCAATAAAAAGATATGCTAATTTATAGTTTTCAAAGTGATACCCATAACACCAACAAATACTACGTTCCAGGCGGCAAGGGGTTACGGAGATGTGGAGCGTCGTATGCTACCTTTAATATTAAGCTGGGCAGTCACAGTCCATAAATTATAGGGTACCATCCTCGAAAGATCTGTGATCTACCTTGGTAAAAAAAATTGCAAACGGGCAAATATACGTCGTACTTAGTCGTGTCAGAAGTTTGGAAGGCATAGTTTTATCACATTTGGACGCGAACAAATTATTAAAGCGACCACCAGGATCATTGACGGAAATAACGAGGCTACGAAATCTGTCTTCTGACAATCAAGGCCACACATAGCAGACGACTCAAGTAGCGCAATTTGATGCCAGGATACTACCATTAATCATTTATAGGCCGAGTGCACCTCATGGCAATTCCAATAAGCCCAAACACGGCTAGGATATATTGTTTTATGACGGAGTTCCAGTGCCTTCCTTCCGGCTTCATCTTCAGATCAGTTCAACCGTTTTTATCAGAATGTGCTTCATAGTCGCTTAACTATTTAAATCGAGATATCTTATCGTAAAATACTTATCATTGATTAGTTCCGGTGGCCATCTGTGGTCTTCTTCATCAGTTCCACTTCACCAAATCATACTTTCTGAAAGCAAATGCTTAACTCGTTGCTGAAAATTCCAAAATCGCTATGTGTATGTTCACAATATTTGAGGAGTTCCGTCAATTCCTCATGGATTCCATCATCAGAACTGAATGTTGATAAAAATGGGACCAATCTGGAAGTATATCCTTTCAAATAAGAAAATATTTTTACAAATCGGTTCATAAATGGCGCCACCCGTGAAATACTTTTCATTAAGGAATTGTGGTGGCCATCTGTGGTCTTCTTCATTAGATCCACTTCACCAAATGATACTTTCTGAATGCATATGCTTAACTTATTGCTGAAAATACCAAAATCGCTATGTATGTGCCTATAATATTTGAGGAGTTCCCTCAATTCTTCATGGATTCCATCATCAGAACTGAACTTTGATAAAAATGGAACCAATCGGGAAGTATATCCTTTCAAATAAAAAATATATTTTCCAAATCGATTCATAAATGACAGAGTTATGAGGTAACAAACATAAAAAAAAAAACATACAACCGAATTGATACCCTCCTCTTTTTTGGGAAGTCGGTTAAAAAGACATGTAGTACATATGTATATTTTTGAAGCCCAAAGGGTACCGTACAAATCGTCGTCGTCGGGTACCATCGCCTCCCCGTGATCGTCCTCGGGGACTTCAATGCCAAGAACGTGGCTTAGGGTTCCCGGTTAACGGACACACGGGGCAGGATGGTGGAGGACTGGGCTCTGGAGTCGGGCCTGGTCGTCCTAAACCGGGGTTCTGTCCCCACGTGTGTGCGGATGCGGGGTGAATCAGTGGTGGACATCTCGTTCGCCAGCCCCGCTCTGTCGCCGCGTGTCATCGACTGGCGCGTCATGGAGGGGGTGGAGACCTTTTCCGATCACCGGTATATCCGGTTTGACGTCTCCGCCCAGACCTCGGGCACGCCGGTGTAATGTCGGTATCTGCATAATTAGATATCCGTGGGTCAGTCCAAGATTATACTTTGTACAGTGAACACGTCGTTTCATTTATTAAACCTAGCAACAGTTCAGTGGCGACGAGGATTAAAATATAAATTCAGCGTGCGATAATTAATTGTATCAAGCATGACGATCGGTAAAATAGCAGAATTCGATGTGCAAGAAGACGATTGGCGGTTATATATCGAACGTTTAGAACAGTATTTCGTAGTCAACGACGTGAAAAGTGAGCTATTTGTACCGACGTTAATAACGATTATGGGCGCGAAAAGTTATGAACTATTAGTGAGTTTGTGCACACCAGTCAAACCAAAGTCTAAGACGTTTATACAAATAGTGGATATCATGGAAAAACATCTGCAACCTAAGCCGAGTGAGCTTGCTGAGAGGTACAAGTTTAGGAAGAGGACTCAACAAGGTGGCGAATCAATAGCTGAGTACATCGCGGTTCTCAAGAAAATGTCCAAAACGTGCGAGTTCGGGGCAGGGCTGGAAGAAAGTTTACGGGACCAATTGGTATGTGGTATCAGCTGTGAGACGATTCGCCAACGATTATTCGCTGAACCCAAGCTAGATTTTTCAAGAGCCTATAGCTTAGCGGTTAGCTTGGAATCAGCGGAAAAAGATGCTGCGGCCGTAGTTCAAGGTCAAAAAAGGACAAACGGGGAGGCGACAGCGGCCGATTGTTTAGCAATAGATGGTACAAGATGGCAAAGGAGGGACACCGTACGTGGGGCAGGCGAGAAGACAGCCACGCGGTACGAAAGGGGCACGGCACGAGAGGCCGGCCCGCGCGGCGGGCACGGGGCACGCGGGCCCCGTCATGGTAGTGGGACGAGGATGGCGCCGTCGACGTCGTCGGGTGCACAATCGGGGCGCCGACATCAATGTCAAGCGTGTGGCGGCGCACATGAAACGTCCACTTGTCGATTCGGCCGTTACGTATGCCGCGTGTGTAACAAGACAGGTCATCTTCGGCGTGTATGTCCGAACATAATAAAGATTTAAGTATGGAATGCGACACAGGTAGTGCGGTGTCGTGCATTAGTTACAAAATGTACCAGCAACTTTATAAGGATTTAACAATTAACAAATGTAACATTGTCTTAAGATATGATACGGGAGAGTTAGTGTACCCAGTGGGGGTAATAACACCGTCAGTTATGTATAATAATACAATTAAAGAGCTCGATTTATACATCATGAGAAGGGGTAAAATGGCCCTGCTCGGTAGGCAATGGATGTTAGAATTAGGTATCCAGTTGCCGACTGTTAAACTAACGTCAGTAAATAAATTATCGGGCGAGGAGTTTAATGTAGAGGAATTCAGTTCCAGATATTATAATGTCTTCGCGGAGGGACTAGGCGGCTTCACCGGCCCGCCGGTGAGCATTCACTTGCGGGAGGGAGCGCGGCCAGTGTACATGCGCGCGCGCCCGCTGGCGTATGCGCTGCGCGAGCCGGTGGAGCGAGCTCTGCAGCAGCACGTGCGGGACGGCATACTCACACCTGTGGAGCGGTCCGACTGGGCTACGCCGATCGTACCAGTGGTGAAGAAGGACGGTAACATAAGAATTTGCGCAGACTATAAATTGACGTTAAATAAAGTTTTAGAGGTTGACCGTTATCCACTGCCACGTGTAGAAGACTTATTGGTTCGCTTGCACGGGGGCCAAAGATTCAGTAAAATTGATCTATCACAGGCGTATGCACAATTTTTCTTGGATGAGACTAAGAAATATACTGTTATTAATACCCATAAGGGCTTGTTTATGTACAATCGTCTCGTGTATGGACTGTCATCAAGTCCGGGAATTTTTCAGCGACGCCTGGAGGAACTGTTTGCGGATTTACCCCGAGTAGGGGTATTTTTAGATGACGTCATAATTACAGGATTAACGACTAGGGAACATTTGGAAAACTTACACAAGGTTTTCCAACGTTTGGAAAAGTATGGTTTAAGAGTAAAGACAGAGAAGTGTGACCTTTTTGCAAAGTCGATTAGCTATCTGGGGTATATAATTAGTGAAGAGGGCGTACATACGTGTCCCAACAAGGTAAAGGCTATTGTCGATACACCAGCACCCGTGAACGTAGGAGAACTCCGGTCGTTTATAGGCATGATTATGTATTACTCAAAGTTCATTCAAAATTTAAGTACAGTGCTAGCACCTTTATACGAGTTGTTAAAGTCGGGGGCGAAATATAACTGGAATGATAAATGTCAAAGGGCAATCATAGAAGTTAAGGCTATGCTAACGAGTAGTGAAGTCCTGATGCACTACTCCGCTGAGTTACCGCTGATACTGACGACTGACGCCAGCAGTGTCGGGGTGGGGGCGGTGCTGTCACAGCTAACGACAGCCGGCGAGCGGCCTGTCGCGTATGCCTCACGCTCGCTTATACCTGCTGAGCGTAACTACGCACAGATAGATAGAGAGGCATTAGCAATAATATATGGAATACGCAAATACCATCAGTACTTGTACGGAAGGAAATTCACCATAAGAACAGATCATAAACCCTTGACCTATATATTCGGTAACAAGGTAGGTATTCCGGTTATGTCGGCGTCTCGGTTGCAACGCTGGGCCGTTCTTTTATCTGGGTACAATTATGATATTGAGTATGTTTCGTCTAAAAATAATTGCGCAGATGCTTTATCGCGATTACCGTGCAGAATAGCTAGCGAGCAGCAAGTAAGTGTTAAAGAAATAACGTATGTAAATTTTGTTGAAAACTTTTTACCGGTAACTAACTCTGATGTCAGTAAGGCTACGGCTAGGGATGTATTACTAAACAAAATTAAAGTTTACGTAGAATCAGGCTGGCCGCATTATTGTAGCGAAGAGGAGCTAAAACCATTTATCAATAGGCGTAATGAGATATACATTGAAAGCGGCTGTATTATGTGGGGTTATCGAATGATTATACCAGAGTCGTTGAGGCAGACGGTATTGAAACAGTTACATAGTAGCCACATGGGCATAGTTAAAACAAAGAGCTGGGCTAGGAGTTACGTATGGTGGCCGCGTATCGACGACGATGTGGAGGCGCTGTGCCGTGCCTGCGAGACGTGCGCGCTCGAGGCAGACGCGCCGCCTCGTGCGACACCGCAGCATTGGCCGTATGCACTCCAACCGTGGACACGCTTACATATTGATTTTTTGGGACCGTTTAAGGGTAAAACGTTTTTAATATTGGTAGATTCCACATCGAAGTGGATCGAGGCTTTTGAAACGAAACAAACCAATGCGACAGTCATTATAAAAATTCTGCGAGCTACTTTTGCGCGATTCGGGCTACCGTTAGAACTAGTTTCGGATCAGGGTCCTCCGTTTACAAGTAGAGAATTTTCAGAATTTTTAAAAAACAACGGGATTAAGCAGTCTTTCTCACCAGCTTATCATCCATCTTCGAATGGGGCTGCGGAGAACGCCGTCAAGTTATGTAAGCGTACGATTAAAAAAGCGTATAGGGACAACATTGATGTAGATGTAGCCCTCCAAAACTTTTTCTTAACCTATAGAAACACTATACATAGTACAACAGGCGAAACTCCAGCGATGTTGCTACAGAAACGTAGATTACGCTCACGTCTTGATCTGTTGAGAAACGATCAAACCTTGTTGGACAAAGTACGTTCCGCACAAGACAGCCAGGCACAGTATGCAGGTGGTGTTAAGCGTGATTTTGGGCAAGGCGATTCGGTTTGGGCGAGGGGCTTTGGTCAACAAGACAAATGGGTTAAAGGGCAGATACGTAGTAAAGAAGGCTCTCGCAGGTACGTTGTGGAAAGTGATAACGGTCAATTTATGAAACGTCATACAGATCAAATGCGTCGTAGATCGCGTTTATCAGATGTTGCCTGTCCTGTAGTTGATACCGGTGATTCATCGACGAATAGGGGTGAGAATGCCGTTTCGCAGGGGGATGAAGTGGAGAATGAGAGTAGTGACCAACAACATAAAGAAACGGTTGAATCTCATTCTAGAGATATTCCTTCAACTCAATGTGTGGTCTCGCCCGTCGTACGGGATGAAATGACAAGTAAACAACCCACTACACTGAGTTCACCACTTCCAGAACTGGTACAATCACGTCCTAAGCGGCAAAGGAAACCCGTGATTAGATATGGGTTCGAGTTTGATTAGAATTATGTTATTATTATTATTAGAGTTAAGTTTCCTAGTTTCCTCAGTAAATTACATGTATAGCTTTATCCAGTCAAGTATTGTTATTTATTAAGATCCTTAATGTATGTACTCATAACTGTTAATATAGCTTAATTTAGTGGTGGAGGTGTAATGTCGGTATCTGCATAATTAGATATCCGTGGGTCAGTCCAAGATTATACTTTGTACAGTGAACACGTCGTTTCATTTATTAAACCTAGCAACAGTTCAGCCGGTCAGACAGACCCCGAGTGGTCCGCGGTGGGCGCTGAAGCAGCTGGACCAGGAGCTCCTCCTGGAAGCCTCGATCGTGCAGGCCTGGGTGTCATCACCGGACAGGCCTGCCGACATCAACGACGAGGCGGAGTGGTTCCGGCAGGCCATGTCCGAAATTTGTGACGTGGCAATGCCCCGGGTCCAGCCCGGACGTGCTCGGCGCCAGGTGTACTGGTGGTCGCGTGAGCTGACCGCTTTACGCGCGGCATGCGTTGCAACGCGCCACCTGTACGCCAGGCACCGCAGGCTCCATATCCGCCCTCCGGATACGGAAGCCATTGAGGCGGAGTTGTACGACAGGTACAGAGCGGCGAAGACCGCCCTCCGAGCGGTGATCAAGCGGGCCAGAGGAGTGGGCCGTGAGGAGTCGCTTGAGACTCTGAACAGTGACCCGTGGGGACGCCCATACAAATGGGTGAGAGATCCGCCCATGGGCCCCCCCGCTGACGCAGAGTCTCCGGCCCCAGCTCGTGGAGGACGTGGCGAGCGCTGCTCCCTTCGCGAGGGGAACATACTCCCCCGCCCATGGCTCCACCTCCTGCGCTGCCCGATGCCGACCACACTAGTGACGACGACGACGAATCTCCGGAGTTGACCGAGGTAGATTTGAGAGTGGCGGTACGTAGGCTGAGTGCCAAAAATACCGCCCCAGGACCCGACGGCTTACCTGGAAAAGCCTGGGTTCTGGCCTTAGAGGCTCTCAGGCCTCGACTTAGGGGACTCCTAAGCGCATGCTTGGAGAGGGGCCTGTTTCCACTACGTTGAAAGACGGGGACACTGGACCAGATTAAGAAGCCGGGGCGCCCGGCGGACTCTCCGTCCGCTTACCGGCCCATTGTGCTGCTCGACGAGGTGGGCAAGCTCTTTGAAAGAGTAATTGCAGACCGCCTTGTCGGGCGGCTGGTGCTAGTGGAGCCGGATTTGGCGGAGAGCCAGTTTAGTTTCCGCAAGGGGCGCTCTACGGTGGATGCCATCATGCGCGTTCGTGCCCTCACGACGGGGGATGCTGTTGCCCGGAGTGGGGTCGCCCCCTCGTGACACTCCCATATGTGCGCGAGGACTTTTGCCTCCAGATCCCATGGCGGTAGTCCGGCAAGAAGGCTCGCCGCCTCACGGGAGACCGTGCGGTATCCTCTGACCAGCCTAATGGCCATGACCCTTTGGGACGCGTTCCATCGCTGGGCTGATCGCAGTCTTAATGAACGCGCCAACACTGGTGCCCCGTAAAGGGCCCGATCCCCGCGTAGAGCTTCCGGCAGGAGGCGTTTGGACCCCCTAGATTGGGCAGAAGCCGCTTCAAAGCAGCCCCAGCCCTCTCCAGTTTGGGAGCCAAACGTAGAAAGTGCTTCACGAAGTTCCACCGGCTGTCGAAGACGAGTCCCAGGTACTTCATCGTCGACTTGACACCGATGTGAACCCCTCCTGCCGTTATCTGGGAACCCGACAGTGGCGCGTTCCGAGGACCATAGAAACACATGGCCTCGGACTTGTGCAAGGCCACCTCGAGTCCCAGTTGCCGGATTCTATCGACGATTGTCGCAACCCAACGTGTCGCCAGTTCGGCCGCCGCCTCATGCGACCTCCCCTGCACCAGGACCAGCGTGTCCTCAGCGTAGCAAACTACGCTGACGCCGCTAGGAAGATCGGCGCGCAGCACCCAGTCGTAGCCGATGTCCCACAGATGCTGCCCCAGGACCGATCCCTGTGGGACACCGCACGACATCTCTCGCCGGTTCCACTCTCCGTGGTGACCGGGTATATGACGGCCCTGTCCGTCAAATAGGCCTCGATCACTCGACAGAGGTAGGTCGGCATCCGGTGATACCGGAGTGCCTCTCTAATACAACTCCAGGGCTGGGTATTGAAGGCATTGGCGATGTCAAGAGACACCGCCAATGTTTTCAATACCCTGGAGTACCCGTCGAGATGTCGCGACGCCCCCGTCAGGGGGCGTGGCGAGCGGGGTCAGGGCTTCGCCCTTTGCCCGCGGATGCATACAGTGACCCGCTACTACGGGCCCTTCACTGTGGTGGCCTCGAACGGCCTGTGGAATCGACGCACGCAAAGTGCGTCTGTGTGGATGGTTGCTATGAATTTTTCTGTAGGCGCGCCGCGACGCTATATTCCTATAGCGTCGCTTCTTCACGACATCCCGGCGGTCTGTCCCCGCCAGATGAGACCCCCAGTTGCCTGGGGGAGGCCCGACGAAGACGACCAGCGACAGAGATGCCGACTCGACGCACCTACAGGTAGATATGTAGCTTTCCCTCGCCCCGCTCACAGATCTAGCCGTTTACGGATTGAGGGATAAGCAGTCGTGTTTGTGTGAGCGGCTTGTGTTGTAGTGTAACACCGCTCAGTGTCAACGTGCTTCGCGGCCCGCGTCGCGCTCGCACGTGTTATGTAGGTGTCTGTGTAGTATAGGTTGTCTGTATATAGTTACGCGGCGTGCCTATATTAACCTAGAACACGCCGCGCAACAGATGTATGTGTACATCTGTAGAGTCTTATTATATCGAGTGAGCCGCGTGTAACCTGGGTGCGGCTTACTCGAGGCGTCAGTCCGGTGCGATGGGGTCAAGTGTCCGCTACCAGGTCGCGGGGCAGGGGTCTCGCGTCAGGCGGGCGCGCGTGCAGTGGCGCTATCTGCCTGACATGGGGCCAGGCAGAAGCGTCGGCACGCGCGAACATCGCCTTCGCGAGTCGCCCTACAAACTCATCCAGGGTCTCGATCCCGAGATCCCGGTGGAGAACATCGTTCCTCACAAAGCGAGGAGCAGCGACAATGGTCCGCAACGCAAAGTTTTGTTGCGTGCGGAGCAGCTTTCGGCTCGACTCCTTTGTGAGGGCGAACCACGCTGGGGCGGCGTACGTCAAGATTGGGCGCACGTACATTTTGTACACACCCAACTTGACGCGCGCTGGGATGCGGGATGAGAGCACGGGCCTGAGGAGGTTGCGGGCGACCTTACCCTGTGCGGCGACCTTGCGGACATGGGGCCCCATCGTGAGGCGGCGGTCGATGGTCACACCCAAGTACTTGACCCGGGGCGACCAATCGACGGCGGCTCCATGTAGTTTCAAAGGTGGCGGGAGAGGCGCCGATCCAGTGACCATTGCCTGCGTCTTACTCACGTTAACCGATAGCCGCCACTTCGACAGCCAATCGGGAAGTAGGTCGAGGGCGCGCTGCATTTTGACCGCCGCGTACTTCGCATTGAGCGAGTTTACAATGTACGCGGCGTCGTCGGCATACAGCGCGAGCGTCGCCTCTGGAGTGGTGGGGATGTCGTCGGTGTAACGTGAGTAACACGCCGGCGAGAGGCAGCTGCCCTGGGGCACGCCAGCCATCACCGGGCGGGCACCGGATAGCGCCCCGTCGACCACCACCTTGAAGATCCTGTGGGACAGAAAAGAGGAGACCACCCTTACAACGCGACGGGGCGCGTTGGACGTGGCCAACTTGTATACTAGGCCCTCGTGCCATACACGGTCGAAGGCCTTCTCCATGTCGAGGAATACTGCCACCGAGCATTCCTTTTTATTTAATGCGGTCGTCAGAAGGTGCAGTACCCTCGACAACTGAAGCGTCGTGCTATGCTCCGCCCTGAAGCCGAATTGTTCCGGGCGTGGGGCAATATGATGTTGTAGGTGTCGCAGCAGGAGTACTTCGAACACCTTGGAGACCGTCGGCAAGAGTGTAATCGGCCGATAGCTCTCCGGCTTCGCTATATTCTTCCCCGCCTTGGGCAGCATTATGACGCGCCCCTCCTTCCACGAGGTGGGAAAGACCCCCGTGCGCAGTATCGCCGTAAACAGGCGCGCCAGCGCCGCTACCGTACGGAACGGCAGGTGGCGCAGCACTGTGTTGGTGATACCGTCAGCACCGGGGGCCTTCCTGGGCTTCGTTCTTAGGATGGCGCGTCTAACTGCGCCAGGCGAGAAGAAGATAGGGTCCTCCTCTGGAGCTATCGGCGTTGCGAAATAGTCTCCTAGGTGCTTCTCGACTGCTGCGACATGCTCGGTGTCGGCGGTCGGGTTAGGGCGGAACTGACGCTCCAGGTGCTCGGCGAAGACCTCCGCCCGGTCCTCCGCTACATACTTAAGCGCCCCGTCGCTGTTGAGTAGAGGGCGCACCGGGGCTGGGGTATTCGTCAGCTGACGGCACAATCTGTGTACAGACGGCCAGCTATGCGTAGCTGCGTCTATTCTCTCCTCCCAGCCCGCGGCGGTATGGGCCGTTAGCTCGGCCTTTACCTTCTCCGCGAGACGGTTGAGTTCGGTCTTGATAGTTGGGCATCGTAGTTGTTGCCACTGCTTGCGAAGGCGCCTTTTCACGGCGATCATTGCAGTAATGTGCGCCGGCAAGGGCGGCAAAAGCCCTCTCCCTTGCGGCTGCACTGCAGTCGCCGTTTCCAGGGCGCACTGTATGCAAGCAGTGACGTCATCCGCCGCTTGATCTACGTCCGCGGAGGAAACAATAGGCCGAGTCGGCGTGGTGGTCTCCATCTTTTCTGTGAACACCATCCAATCGGTGATTCGACGTGGCGCTAATGGCTTCAGTCGGGTCGGCATTTCCGATAGGACGACGAGTACAGGCTGGTGGTCCGATTGTAACTCGTCGTCTATCACATGTTGCGTGATCTGGCAGCGTAGCCCTCTGTGGACCGCGATATCCAGCACGTCCGGCATGTACCGGGTCGCATCTGGGTAGTGGGTAGGCGTCTCCGGGCCGGATACCGCGTACCCGAAGGCTTCCGCGTCCGCGAAGAGCCGCCGCCCCCCTGTGTTCGTCGACATTGAGTTCCACGCCGGGTGCTTGCAATTTAGGTCGCCGGCAAGGATGGTCGCGTGTTGTGTCGCGTTTACAAGCGCCCGCAGCTCTACCACATCTAGGGGAGCCGCGGGCGGTTTGTAACACGCGTAAATGTTGATGTCCTCGCCGGCAACGTGCAGCTGCACACCCAGCGCGTAAAAAGTGCTGAGTGACGGCAAGGGGAGCTCTTGATGGACGACTCTACGCCTCACAAGTACCGCCAGACCACGGTATCGGACTTGTAGTGCCGACCTTTCGTCCTTCCGGTAGACGTGGAAACCCGGGAACCTGACCCTATCCTCAGGCCCCAGGTGTGTCTCACTGATTAGCGCCACGTCGATGTCTTGATCCCGAAGGAGGTGGCGGAGGGGGGCGACCTTATCCCTAAGGCCGCGGGCATTCCAGTGAATGATCCTCAGCGGCCTAGCCATCACACAACGCTAGTAGTGTGGCCAGACCGTCAAGGATCACCGTTTCAATTTCTCGGCCCTGCCTTATCGCTCTAATTAACTCCATTAGCAGCTTTATCGCGCAGGTTGTGAATTCGCGACTATTTCTGGACGCATGTTTTTGTTGTGAGGCGACGGTAGCGTCGCCACTCGTCGTTGTCGGGAACCTCTCTTGTTCCGCGACATCCCGTTGTGCCGTCTTGGCGCTGACCGCGGTAGTGGCGACGGTAGCGGCGCCCTGCGGTTTTTGGGCGAACCTACGAGCTTTCTTGCTCATCCGCTGCGACGTATTGTCGCTACTTGTAGGTTCGCCCGATAATTTCTTTAGTGCCGAATCCTTTGGTGCAACCTGCGCGATAATTAAGGCAGGGGCGACCTTAGGGAGCTCTTCCTGGGTCTCAGGGGGGGGGGGTTTCTTCTTCCCCTCCCCCACTCTATTCTTCTTCCTCCGCCCGGAGGTGGAGGCTTGGGTCCTCTCTATGGGCTCATTGGCCGCCGCCATCAGCGTCGGTCCTTGAGCCTCTATGAGGGCCACTGGTTGCGGCCTTGCCGCTGTGCGACCAGTGGCCGTAATGGCGACGGTCCCCGCCCGCTTGTTTTTAACTTCACGCTCAAAAACGGGGCACCTTATGTTGCTCGCGGGGTGCGGGCCACCGCAGTTTACGCAGGTGGCCGGCTCTTCCCGCGGGCGAGGGCAATCACGTGCCGCGTGCTCGCCTCCGCATCGCACACAAGCGAGCGGTCGGTGGCACTGGTGCGAACTGTGTCTAAACCGCTGGCACCGGTGACACTGTGCGGGCCCACGTTTCCCACGCCAAGCCTCGATTTTGACACCACGCATGTACATGAACACGGTGGTGTCGTAGATCGTCCGGACGTCTGGGGTCCTCTTCAGGATGGCATGGAAGACGCAGCCGGGTCTTCCTTGCGTGCCTTTTATGTGGCGTACGAACTCCGGCTGGTATCCCAGCGTCCGGAGTTCCTCCTCAATCTCCTTCGGGTCCGTGTCCGCCGGCAGGCCCCGAATGGCGATTTTCAAGTTCTTGTCCGCTGGCAGCGAGTACGCGAACCAGAAGACGCCAGCGTCCTTTTCCAGGCCAGTCAGATAGCGCTGGACCAACCTGTACTCATCCTCAGTCTCCGGGGTGAATCTCACCCCGGTCCCGTACGGACGAGCATTAGGGGGCCGGCCCAGCTTCGCACTGATGGCCCGGAAATGCGCCGCCCAGTTCGGCAGCGTCTCCACTACCAGCGGCGGGAATCTTAATTTCTTTGCCTTCTTCCCCTTCTGTTTCGTCGAAGTCGTTGCTCCGGCGGGCGCAGTAGGGGGAGGAGTAGTGTTGGTGGGGGCAGGGGGCGGGTTAGCGTTACTCGCCCCTGTCGGAGTCGTTGGTGGCGTAGGCGACCTCGGCGGTGTACGACGGGCCGCGTCGGCAAAAGTAGGCGACATCGGTACGCCCCGTCCCCGCGGCGCGCTTTCGCGCTGTGGCCGCGGCGGGTCGAGGCAGTACCGTTTGGCCTCCTCCGACACGGCCTCGTCGGAGCTTCTCCTTCGTCGCTGGGCCCTAGCCTCGAGCTCGAACTCGAAGTCGAAACCCAGCGACGGAGTCGGTGATGCGGGCGTCATTGGCCCCGCGGCTGCCCCTCCGCCCGCGGTAGACCGCGGACCGGATCGCTGGGTCATGTCCGGAGACATGTCCGAGCGACCGGACGCGGCCGAGCCCACAGATGCCAGCGACATGCTCGACCCCATATGTGAGGAGCATGCCGACAACATGGCGGGCGAGTCGCAGGCGGAGACTCTGGGGGGCGCCGGCGAGGCAGGCGCCTTAACAGTTTGTTGTGCCGCCCGAAAACGCGGGCCGGCACTAGCTGGACGCTCCTGCTGCTCAGCCCTCACCGGCCCCGCCAGCGGGAGGCGGGGGCCGGGAGCGGCGGTGCGCGGAGCGGGCCCAGCTTGGGACCGCTTAGTGGTTGGTGCGCCAGATGGCGCGGGCGGCGACACGAACCGCGGCGGCGGAGCTGCGGCTCGGACAGGGGGGGCGCGGGGCCGTGCAGACGGCACAGGGGCACGCGGCGCGGGTAGCGCGGGGTACGCCTGCGCCGCTACATGGCGCGCAGCAGTGGTAGCGGGGTGCCCGGGCGCGGGTGCGCGCGCGGGTGGGAGTGGGGCACGCGCTTGCGAAGCGCGGCCTGGGTTTTGATTCGGCCCCGGGGCCTGTATAGGTACCGGGCGGAATGCGGCAGGGCGGACAGCTACTGCGTGCGGCCGGCTCGACGACGGCGTAGGCGCAACGCGCGCAGGCGCCGATGTCGTCGGTGGGCCGGCAGCAACCGGAGCAGCGACCTCCTTCTTCTCCTTTCGTCTTTCCTTCTTGGGGGCACCGGCCCGTGGTGCACCGGACGACGCGTCGCCTATGTTAGGCATCGACGTCGCCCGGTCCAACACCGGACGGTCCTCCGGTCCCCCGGCATCGCGGCCTAGCGAGCCGCGCGTGCCGGGTTTCGGCATTTTAAAAACTGGGCGTGGCCTCCGCGACCGCGACGGCGAATGCTCGCCGGGCAGCACGGGGCGGCTCCCTCTGTGTCCGCACAGGTACCCGACGGTGTCCTGTACACACACAGAGAGAGACGGTTAAAATTGGGCAGTCCGCGCGGGATAACAAAAACTCCGGAATATGGACAGAGCTAGTGGATGGCCACGAGCTAATCCCGTCCTGGAGTACCCGGATAGGGCTGGGGCTGCTTTAAAGCGGCTTCTGACCAATCTAGGGGATCCAAACGCCTCCTGCCGGAGGCTCTACGCGGGGGTCGTGCGGTCCATGGCCCTTTACGGGGCACTGGTGTGGGCGCGTTTATTGAGGCTGCGACCGGCCCAGCGGTTGAACGCGTCCCAAAGGGTCATGGCCATTAGGCTGGTCCGAGGATACCGCACGGTCTCCCGTGAGGCGGCGAGCCTCCTAGCCGGACTACCGGCATGGGATCTGGAGGCGAAGATCTTCGCGCACATGTGGGAGTTGCGCGAGGAGGCGAAACGCCGGGGTGTAACTCCGCTGCCGCGAGAAATCACGGCACAGCGGACAGAGCTCCGGCGGGATCTCATGGCGGCATGGAGAGTGCGATTGTCGCAACCCAGCGCTAGGCACGCCACTATTGTGGCGATAAGTCCCCTCTTTGAGGAGTGTTAGTGTTAGTGTTGTGCTCTAGCTGTTACTTTTAATAAATGTGTTGATTTAGGAACTTTTCCTGACCTCATGAAGATAAGATAAGAAAAGATAAGTCTTTATTTGCTTTAAACATGGTATAAAGTTGTTGTCTGGTTTTGATATACATAATGTCCACATGTTTAGCTATACAGAATATTGTATCAATTGCATGCAAAATAATTAATAACGAGTTAAAAGGTGAGCTATAGAATGTCACAAATTTATTGGTAATACAATAATAGTCATTCATTCATTAATACCTGTAGATACACATTTTATATTTTCAAGTTAAAAAAATCATTAATGTCATAAAAATTATGTCCATTCAGCCATTTGTATAGTTTGTTTTTAAATGAGTTATGATTATTTAATAATTTTATTTCTTTTGGTATTTTATCGTATATACGTACACACATCACAAGGCAGCTTTTTGCATACTTGGCTGACTTAGGATTATCCTTTAATACAAGTCTGTGTGGATCCCTTGTTGGTCGAGAGATGAATTCATACGCTTTTTTTAACAATCCCTTATTACTGTACACAAATAGATTAACATACAGAACATAAACATACTGATTTCAAATATGTAAAGTGAGGGAAGTGGTAATAAACCTATCTTTTTTTAAAACGGTTCGCAGGACTCATCAGGACGGAGTCCACAAATGGCCCCGATGCATTTCTTTGGCGCAATAAATGCTCTATCCTTATCCGTACTGTTCCCCCATATAATAAGCCCGTAACGTAAAATGGATTCTATATATGCGTGGTATGTAATAATTGCCGTTTTTCTATTTGTCACGTTCTAAAGAACGTGACTGTCTGAGAGCATAAGCAAATTTATTGATCCTATTGCACAAATTATCTAGATGTACTTTCCAATTTAAGTCTTGATCTATGAGTACACCCAAGAATTTGGTTCATGTAACTTCTTTCAGTCTGCCAATATTAAGTTTAAAATTGTATTTAGCATGTTTAGATTTATTAAATTGTATAAAATTAGATTTGTTTAAGTTGATTTTTAATTTATTTGTATCCTAAAATATTGTCAATAGTATTATTAATGTCCATTTCATGGTCAGATATGAGAAGAATAGAGAAGAAGAAGAAGATATGAGAAGAATAGTAAAATCATACCATTATTTAAATCAGGTAATAAAAATGACGTTGGTAATTTTAGGCCTATTTCTATCTTACCAGCATTTAGCAAAATATTTGAAAAGTTAATACTCAAGCAGTTGCTAAGACATTTTAATTTAAATAGCCTCCTTCATAATGATCAATATGGCTTTACAAAAGGTCGTTCGACTACAGATGCGGGTGTTGCTCTGCTGAAACACATATTTAACGCATGGGAGAACTCGCAAAATGCTATTGGGGTTTTCTGTGATCTCTCCAAAGCCTTTGATTGCGTGCACCATGACACGCTTTTGCGTAAACTGCGTCATTACGGTGTGCAAACCGAAGCTCTCAACGTTGTAAATTCTTATTTACATAATAGGTCCCAATGTGTAGATGTTAATGGTGTGAAATCAACCGGGCTACCAGTTCAGTTAGGTGTACCTCAAGGCTCAATACTGGGTCCATTCTTGTTCTTAGTGTATATCAATGACTTACCATTCTATTTAAAGGGTATCTGTGAAGATGTACTGTTTGCAGATGATACCTCTCTTATTTTTATAGACAGGAATAGACAAGATTTTGACGGTGTTAACAGTGCACTCTCAATGGTTACAGATTGGTTTACGACAAATAACCTAGTTCGCAATGCTAAGAAAACGAAATGTGTAAAGTTCGCCCTACCTAATGTTAGAAATCTAGGTCCCAACATCGTCTTAGATAAAGATGTGCTTGAATCCGTAAACTCGGCAGTTTTTCTGGGCATAACAGTAGATAACAAACTTCAGTGCGACATATATCGAGCCTAACGGGAAGGCTCAGTTCGGCCGCCTACGCCGTCAGGAAAGTAAGACAATACACTGACGTCGATACAGCTCGTTTGGTCTATTTTAGTTATTTTCATAGCGTTATGTCCTACGGTCTTCTGCTGTGGGGCAAAGCTGCTGATATTCAAAATATTGTTGTCCTTTAAAAACGAGCTGTTCGAGCTATTTACCAGCTAGGTGCCAGTTTCTTTGAGAGATTTTTTCAAAGATATTGGTATCCTCACGGTGGCATCTCAATTCATCTTCGCCAATAACTTATATATTAGGCAAAATATACACTTATACACTAAAGACAGTGATTTTCACAATGTTAACACTAGAAATAAGGACAAACTACGAGCTCCCTTTCACCGGCTTCATAAGGCTCATAACTCATTTGTTGGGCTTGATATAACTTTTTATAACAAGCTACCCTCTTCTTTGGTAGATTTGCCTTTTAATGCGTTTAAAACAAAAGTAAAATCTAAGCTTTGTTCAAAGGCATACTATTCTATCAACGACTACCTACTTAAATGATAAGAATAGTTGGTCGCTGTGATTAACTCAAAACAATGTTTTTGTTCTTTCTCCAGCTTACCTACTGACAAGTTATATGAGTTTATATAAGTAATTGTTTATTTTATTTGACTTTTTAAGTCAAGTTATTTAAATTTAATTTATTGTTGACATAATCTACTCATCACAATGTTTTTTTTATGAGTTGTATTGCATTATGTAGTTAGCTAGTGACCTCGACAATTGATCATACGAGTATTATTTATTTTTATTAGTAATTAACTGTTTATTTATTTATTTTACCTCGATGGTCCTAGTTTATCATTTATAACTTCCAGTTACAACTATATGTAAGCGGACACGCCCTTTATGCCTGGAGGCTTTTATTAAGATATTAAGTTCTGTTTACGTTTTGTTTTTATTTCTGCCTGAGTATAGTTCTCGATGATTTTGTTTGATATATTGGCGTGTGCTAGCTTATATATGGCTAATAATGTTATGTTTTGTGTTGCGTAATGTAAATTATTTTGAATACTATTATATAGAATCTTTTTTGAAGTGAAACTTCTTTATAGACGGTGGGGTATTAGGATTTTTCTGTCACGAAAAAGCGTTACGGCCGCGTAGATTGGAATCTCAAGTTTTTATATTGAACCGATTTGAAAAATTATTTCACTGTTGGGAAGCTACACTATCCCCGAGTGACATAGGCTATATTACATTTTCAAAAAAATTAGGGATTCTTATTAAAACTCCACTAATGTAACGCAGGGTTTAAAAAAAATACCTAAAATATTATTTACATCGCGTGCGCCGCGAAAACTATTGATGATAGAATAAAATAATGTAGTACAACTTTGCAGAACACATCATTATTTACAAAAGTGTCGCGACAGCATATGTCTAACTATTATAGTTATGCCACAATAAGTGTTTTTTTATTTTTTTTATTTAATTGAAATGTCGCTGCTAGAAAAGGCTCTTTATTTGTATCTTGGTATTAATCCATATCAAAATAAATGTGGAAAAACGAATGGCAACGGACAAGTGGAAAAATTTATCGCAACGGACAAATGGCAAAACGAATCGCAACAAAATTTTAACTTTAAGTTTTACGGGCAGGTTTTCAAATTGGACAAGTACATTAACAATCTGCCCGTAAAACTTAAAAATTTAAAATTTTGTTGCGATTCGTTTCGGGAGGAAACGCCCGGGTGTCACCATTGCGTGCATCGCCCGGAGGACACGGTGGAACATACGGTGGAGGTCGGGCGAAGCACCACCGTGTCCTCACGGAGGCGATCAGCGGCGGCGATCTCTCGCGTCCGGCCCTGGTTCAGGCCATGGTCCGAAGCGAAAGTGCATGGGAGGCCGTCACTTCCATCTGCGAAGCAGTAATGCTCGCGAAGGAGGAGGCGGAGCGTGCGAGGGAAATGCAAGATGCGCGCCCTTGCGCCCTTAGTCGCCGCAGGAGGCACCCCGGGCGTCGGAAGTTGCGAGTCGATTTCCGGCCACCGTAGGCGCGGGCTTGTGGACGGTGAGCAATGGGTAGCTCGCCGCCCGATTAGGACCAGGCCCGGGTCGACGGCGCGTTGTGTTCCACGCGCGCCTTAAAGAGATGTCAGCACCAACTGACGGGGTCCGTAAGGACCAACGCCTGCTGGGGTTGCGGGCAACCGAAAGGGATATCGCGACCCCGGCACACAGGCAACGGAAGGAACACGGGTGGGTTTTAGTCAGTAAAAGTCTGACACGCCCTCTCGCTCCGCCCAGAGCGGGAGAAGTCATTTGATGATATCCCATACTTAAAAAAAAAAAAAAGGGGGTACCGTACAATTTCTTTCAATGGAGGTGTTAAATAGAACAATTTGGGTAGGTACCTACTTCACTAGTGAAATTTCAACAAAATCTGACACTAGTGCCGTCTGTGACATGTGACGCTAACAATCTACTGCGATTTTACACACGACATTTTTATTCAGACCAAACAGAAGTAAACAACAACGGAAAAACTCAAATCTAACCACATATTTTTGTTTTTCTTTCAGGCGTTACACCGTGCGACTTTTTTTTTGAGGGGATACCTTTAAGTCGAGGGTTTACAGTAACAATCCTGGAACAATTCAGGCACTACGGGAAAATGTCCGCTGTGAAGTTGCTGCCATTGAACCAACGACGCTCAAAGAGTCCGATTGCAAGAGTGTCTTGAGAGAAATGGACGGCATTTAGACGATATTTTTATTAATAAATTAAATCCGCATTGTCAAACTCCACTTTGTTTAAATAAAATATGAGAATAACATTGTTGTTTTTCTTTTATTCAGTATTGCACATGAAAGTTTTCCGCTGGACACCCTTTATGTATACGTAGATGGTACGCTAACAATGTATTTTATGAGACTTATTTATGACCAGAAACGTGCTTAAAATGCTGGAATTTGATATTCGGTAAAAATACTACGTGTGAGAAGTCGCCAAAAACCATTAAGACGCTGACAAGAGCTAAGGCGCTCGGTCACTGTCGGACTACATAGAAAAGTAACAGCAGCGCGTCGGCTTGTAATGTATTGCAAAATATGAAGTAATTATCTATTTACTCAAAAATGAGCTGACTGAGCTGAGTAATCAAAAATAAAAACTATCAAATTCTCCATTTAAATAATATGTTCTTGTTATTAATTAAATACCAACGTACCTACTTTGATATAAATAAAAATTTAAAACATGTATGAAATTTTGAGTCAGTCAAATTTTTTTTTTTTTTGTTGCGAAATCGAAGAGGTACAATTTTTTCGATGGAGGTATTACATAGAACAATTTAGGTACTTATCCACTCGTGAAATTTCAACAAAATCTGAGACTAGTGCCGTCTGTGACATGTGACGCTAACAGTCTACCGCCATTTGACACACATTTTTATTCAGACCAAACAAAAGTAAACAACAACAGAAAAATTCATATTTAACCACACATTTTAAGCTAAATACAACAACAACACACGACGGCAATCCTACTTAAAATTTATTATAAACGCGAAAGTTTGTGAGTATGGATGGATGTATGGATGTTTGTTACTCTTTCACGCAAAAACTACTGAACGGATTTGGATGAAATTTAGCAAACAGATAGTTTATAACCTGGATTAACACATAGGATACTTTTCATCCCGATATTCCCACGGGATCGAGACTTATGCGGGTAAATCCGCGGGGCGCGGCTAGTATTTAATATTTGGTGTTACTTTTATGGAACCTTACGATAATTATGCGAGTGCACCTACACTGCCTACCTTGATATAAAGTAAATGTTTTGTTTTTGTAATATCGTGTGATCCCTCGCAAAATAGGTAAAAATGATTATAAACATGTTGATTACAAAAACCTTGTTCCTTTTAGTGGTCCTTTTTTGAAAAACAAAATCCGTTTTTTTTTATGCGAACGCGACCTGGCAAGTCAACAACGAACGCCCGGTCCAAACCAATTTTTTTTTACGAAACCCAATAGTTACAATTTTTTTCAATGGAGGTGTTAAATAGAACAATTAGGGTACCTAAGTACTTCACTAGTGAAGTTTCAACAAAATCTGAGACTAGTGCCGTCTGTGACATGAGACGCTAACAATCTACTGCGATTTTACATACATTTTTATTCAGACCAAACAGAAGTAAACAACAGAAAAATTCAAATCTAGGTAACCACATATTTTTTTTTTTCTTTCAGGCGAACATTTTTGCTAGAACGTGCTACAGGTAAATCGACCTTTCAGTAAGATGACCGCGTGTGGCCTATTCTATGAAGACGCTGCGCCACCAACATGTTTGATGAGACTTATCTAACAGATACGTTCTTACAATGTTGGAATTTGCTATTCTGTGAAAATACGTGTGAGATGTCGCCGGAAACCATTAAAAAGAAAACCTAAAGACATACAACAACACAGAACAGCGATTTTTAGGGTTTGTAGTATTCCATTAATTGGAACCACATTTTTTAGTTTGTTTACGTAGAAACACGTTAGTCTTTCTTTATGTTATTTGCGTCACAGCCACGCAAAACGGCCATCGCTCCGCATAATGCTGCGACCCTATGCGAGACTGAGCCCTCAGCGCTGGTTTTCAGCGACAGTACTAAACAAACCACCTTTTGATTTATTTACCTATTGATATTCTATGACACATGTATTTAACTCACTTTTATATTCTGTAGCACTGTTTACCTCTGTAAACTCTCTCTCTTTTAATTATCTCTTGATTGTTTTAGTATCCAAATCGATTTTATAGTATTAACTTTCCCTTTTGTAAAAAGCTTTAGAATATTTATATTCTGACGTTTTCATCTTAAGCTGTCATCTGCCGTAATTTACTTTTCTCATGGAATAATAAAACAAGGTATGGCATTCCGGGAGCGACACATGCCTACGTCACTATTCAGTTGCCACTTTATTGCAACAGAACTCGAATTTAAGGAAAGATTTTCAATCACCATTCTGTTAAAAAATATATACAAAGCATTGAAATTGTCGTTTCGTTTGTCTAATCAAACGAAACAAACATATACCAACGTAATTTTTAATTAAAACCTCATTATTGTATCAGATTCGCATAAGTAATAAAGGAGGTTGGGGAGTTATTATTACACACTACTGGTAACACAGAAACGGGCTGTCTAATTGGCATTCTGACATTTTGTCATGTATCGCTATTCTTGTCGAACCCGTATGTTGGTCTCGCTCAGTCCCATTGTACACAGTGATTCTCAAACATTTATTTGTGGACATCTAACAAGTTGGTTTGATACATTTTTTTCTTTGACCACTATATCAAAATGGTTAAAATATTTTTGTTTTTTGATTTTGAATAAAACTTCGTAAGGAGACGAGTTTAACAATGTGTTTGAGTATTATTTTAGTAATCCCTAGAATCCACTTATTATTAAGAATGAATATACACTTATATTATGAATGCTAAAGTAGATTTATCTAATTTGTTTTTTTTTGTCTAGGGAAACCTACAACGCGCGGGTAGAGCTACAGGCAAAAGCTAGAAGTAATTTAATAATTATGTCAATGTTTTATAAAATTTCCCCAAACTAAAAAGTTTGAGAACCATGGATAGCGGTGATGACGTAGTCTTGTGTCTCCCACGTGACCATTGTGTTTCGGAGTGCCATACCTTGTTTTACTATACCATGACTTTTCTAAACCATAGACAGAACACACCATAGATAAGTACACTCTATCTTCTCTCATAAAGTACCTGTACATACTTAACCTTCGCAATAAGCCCGGCGGCAGATCTAAGATTTCCCCTCTGTAAGCCGTTTTTATTAGTTCAGAGGGCCTAGACAAATGGCATTCGCTTCGGAGCAATTCTATTACGACAATCGCTATCGCTTCAACGATAACGAAGTTCAATTGGTAGACAAAGTACACTTCGTTTCGCTATCGTCTCATCCATTGGTTTCTTCGATAAAAAATACATTTTGTCTTTGGTCTTTCGTGAGCAAACGTCAAATTCCGCGCTGTCGCTGTCAATTCTTGTTGTCAGTTGAACTCCGATAGTACGAGAGCCCACGACCAAAACCATGTCGCATCGTTTTACAGCCAAAACCATATAAAATCGTTAGTTTAAATGATTCTGAACCCGACTCGGTGGGCAGTACCGGTCAGAAACGTCACAGTTTTATGGGAGCCCATTTCTCCTATATCAAAAGAAACAGGCAGACGGTTTCATTACATATTAAAAATGTACATAGGTTTCGTAATTTTAATACGAATAAGTTTGTTTGCAGACATTTTGCGTGTCCAATGTGGTCTGAGCGCATTTTCGAAAATTTAACCGATCGGTCTCCCAGTAACCTGGTTCAATTTTTTTTCTATCTTTTGTATAGTTACCGGGGTTACAAAAATATGATTTCTTACATTTTAACTGGTACCTATAATTCCAAAAACCAAAAGAACTTTTCGAAGTCGCCCGGAAAACACGCGGTTGTTGTTACGCTCCTATCCCTCACGACAGGACACGAAAGTTTTTAAACACGTTCAAAATGGTTCAACTCATAAGAGGCTCACACTTTCTTCTGAAAAACAATTTATTCGCATCAATTGACCAATGTTCACCTGAAAACAAAAATTTCAGACGGGTTGCTATGTATTTGATTTTTTGACTCATTTTTAACTTTCTCAAATGGTCTCCTTGCTACGTGCGACGCTACTGGATTCTAAAAATTGTGTTTTTGGTATCTAAAATCTATCGTTGAACTCCATTCTTAAAATCAGACAAATTGCTATGAAACCGGTCAGTATTTGTTTTTGACATATTTCAGAATGCGGTCCGGTCAGACGTGACGCGAAAAATGAATGAAATTATGATTTTTTGTATTCATGATAACTAAATCTATCGATTGTATAATATGGTTTTGTTCGTAAAACGATAAGGCAAAAATGTTGGTTACGGACTCTCGTACCACGACTCCTACTCCGGGACGAAAATTCAAAAGTGATAAAATTCTATAAATAATGCATTTCATCGAGACTTTCGAATAGGGATGATGATTAAAATTATTTTTTAGTCCGTCAGGTAGATTATATCAAATATTGGACACGTATTTTATTTTTTACGTAATCAAAATATTACGACGTAGCGAGTAGCGAGCTCCCCAACTTTAATGCGTTATACCTAAGTATTTTTTTATAAATATGATAAAGCAAGAAACACGTGTCTAATATTTTTTTATTAACTGACTGACGGATTTAATAGAATTTCTGTAATATAAATTTTACTTCTCATAAAATTTACCATACCCCGAGTAAACTCCAAAAGTCGCCATTTTGTTTCGTTTTCCACAGGGTTTTGACGTTCGCTAATGTTTCCATCATATGAATCGAAAACTAGCGATAACGGTTGTCAAAAAGTGTCACTTGGCTACGCATTTCTATGGAAGTTATCGTTCGACGCTGTCGATTCGTTTGATGGAAACGAATGATGATGACATTGTCTAGCTAATTTCTATTCGTTAACTTATGATCACGTGACATTTCCATAACATAAGTCAACCGCATACATTTTTGACTTTTCTACTGGCGATATCGCTAATCGAATGTTACTTTGTCTAGGCCCTCTGCAGGCCTAGACAAATGGCATTCGCTTCGGAGCGATTCCATTACGACAATCGCTATCGCTTGAACGATAACGAAGTTCAATTGGTAGACAAAGTACACTTCGTTTCGCTATCGTCTCATCCATTGGTTTGTTCGATAAAAATTACATTTTGTCTTTGGTCTTTCGTGAGCAAACGTCAAATTCCGCGCTGTCGCTGTCAATTCTTGTTGTCAGTTGAACTCCGATAGTACGAGAGCCCACGACCAAAACCATGTCGCATCGTTTTACAGCCAAAACCGTATAAAATCGTTAGTTTAGATGATTCTGAACCCGACTCGGTGGGCAGTACCGGTCAGAAACGTCACAGTTTTATGGGAGCCCATTTCTGCTATATCAAATGAAACAGGCAGACGGTTTCATTACATATTCTAAATGTACATAGGTTTCGTAATTTTAATACGAATAAGTTTGCAGACATTTTGCGTGTCCAATGTGGCCTGAGCGCATTTTCAAAAATTTTACCGATCGGTCTCCCAGTAACCTGGTTAATTTTTTTTTCTATCTTTTATACAGTTACCGGGGTTACAAAAATATGATTTCTTACATTTTATATGGTATGTACCTATAATTCCAAAAACCAAAAGAACGATTCGAAGTCGCCCGGAAAACGCGCGGTTGTTGTTACGCTCCTATCACTCACGACAGGACATGAAAGTTTTTAAACACGTTCAAAATGGTTCAACTCATAAGAGGCTCACACTTTCTTCTGAAAAACAATTTATTCACATCAATTGACCAATGTTCACCTGAAAACAAGAATTTCAGACGGGTTGCTATGTATTTGCTTTTTTGACTCATTTTTAACTTTTCAAAATTTTCAGGCGGTTTGCTATGTATTTAATTTTTTGCCTCATTTTTTACTTTCTCAAATGGTCTCCTTGCTACATGCGACGCTACTGCATTCTAAAAATTGTGTTTTTGGTATCTAAAATCTATCGTTGAACTCCATTCTTAAAATCAGACAAATTGCTATGAAACCGGTCAGTATTTGTTTTTGACATATTTCAGAATGCGGTCCGGTCAGACGTGACGCGAAAATGTATGAAATTATGATTTTTTGTATTCAGAATAACTAAATCTATCGATTGTATATGGTTTTGTTCGTAAAACGATAAGGCAAAAATGTTGGTCACGGGCTCTCGTACCACGACTCTTACTCCGGGACGAAAATTCAAAAGTGATAAAATTCTATAAATAATGCATTTCATCGAGACTTTCGAATAGGGATGATGATTAAAATTATTTTTTTGTCCGTCAGGTAGATTATATCAACTATTGGACACGTATTTTATTTTTTACGTAATCAAAATATTACGACGTAGCGAGTAGCGAGCCCTCACTTTGATGCGTTTTATCTAAGTATTTTTTTATAAATATGATAAAGCAAGAAACACGTCTCTAATATTTTTTTGTTATCTGACAGACGGATTTAATAGAATTTCTCTAATATAAATTTTACTCCTCATAAAATTACCATACCCCCGAGTAAACTCCAAAAGTCGCCATTTTGTTTCGTTTTCCACAGGGTTTTGACGTTCGCTAATGTTTCCATCATAAGAATCGAAAACTAGCGATAACGGTTGTCAAAAAGTGTCACTTGGCTACGCATTTCTATGGAAGTTATCGTTCGACGCTGTCGATTCGTTTGATGGAAACGAATGATGATGACATTGTCTAGCTAATTTCTATTCGTTAACCTATGATCACGTGACATTTCCATAACATAAGTCAACCGCATACATTTTTGACTTTTCTACTGGCGATATCGCTAATCGAATTTACTATTATTATGTTACTTTGTCTAGGCCCTCTGAGGGCCATGTTATGGAAATGTCTCATCAGCCTCCTCCACGCTGCCTGCGGCCTGCCTGCCTGTCTACTTACCTACCTGCCCACCTGTCCGACTGCCTGCCTGTTCCTGCCTCCCGCCCAACCCGAGCCTGTCCTGTGTCCTAAACTAACCTTTACTTTTGCTAATTTTAACTTTTAATTTTAATAGGTACCTTTTTCTAATATACGAGTAACTTCATTTGTGACCTACGTTTTTCTCCACGGAGGAAAACGTTACGTTACAGATTCCGTAGCCGAATGGCAAAAAACGGAACCCTTATGGATTCGTCATGTCTGTCTGTCTGTCCGTCGGTATGTCTCAGCCACTTTTTTCCACAACTATAAGAACTATACTGTTGAAACTTGGTAAGTAGATGTATTCTGTAAACCGCATTAAGATTTTCACACAAATATAAAAATAAAAACAAGTCTCGACTTGTCCGGTAATATTTGGCGTTGCTTTTACTACATTATTGCAAAATATCTAGTGCCGTAATTCTGTAGGCAAAATACATGTAGGTAGGTACATAAGTAAATGTTGCCTCGGCTCTGATGCACTGTGGCGATGGCGTAAGAAATCTGCCTCGCTACTCCGCAGGCTGCGTGGGAGCCGCAACACTATCCTGCAATCGATAGCCGCCCGGGCAGACGACCCGCTAGTGGGCACTTACAAACCGCACCCGATCTGTTTTAGTTAGTACGAGTAATAAGATTAATAATAAATGTATTTTTATAAAATATTAGAAAATGTAAATAATAAGCATTAAAAATGAAATAAATGTATTATAATGCCCGTTTTCACTAGCACTAGGCGACACATGAATGCGTAAATAAAAGCGCGCCGATGAATTTTAGACGGTCGGCTAAGCGCTTTAAGTTGAAAATCCAACAGCGCGCTTTTATTTAGGCATTCATAAAGGTGTCGCTTAGTGAAATGTAGTGTTAATAAGCAGGTAAGTGTGTAGTAAGTATAGTAAGTTAACATAACATACATAGATTATATAGTTATTAATAGATGTGTAATATCGTGAAATCTCTTCGGCTTTTGCCAACACAACAGAAAGATCTTGCAGTGTAGATGAAATATCGACGCTGCGGCATCTTTCTAACCGATAACAAAAAGTTTAAAAAAAATACTAAAATACTTGTTTAATCATTTATTATAAAATTAAATAATCACAATCAAAATGAACACCAATAAATAGGACGTTACAATTATAGTTATATTCGCCTAGATAAAGTAATTGTAATGCCATGAACAAAGAGCATGAGTTAGTGCAGTCCTGGGTTCGACCCACAGGTCGGGCAGTGTTAATTTGGTCTTCTAATTATGAAATTCTTAATATTACACCGGAATGAGGGCAATATTTACAGACCGCACATTGACTTTGCTTTGCTAAGTAAGCGTCTCATTCGAATATAATGTTTTGTTTAATTGTAGAGATGGAGCTATACGTACTGTAGAGCTTCATCTCTTTCCCACACTAAAGTAATATTAAAATACTACTGCTTTAGAGGTGGTTGTAGGCCCCCAGTACCTATTCGTATAACGATCCTGTTCACATACGTTTTTACGTCACGTATGATACGCTTATTCACATTTACTTGTACGAATATGAACATTATTCGCTTACGAATAGGGTTAATAATCGTATTAAACGCTGACTTAGTGAGGTCTGTGAATCTTGTCCTTAGATCTACAGGGTCAAATTAAATTTGCTAGCGAAACTCCGCAGACGTGACGGGTGTAATTGATATCTAAAGATATTTAAGATAAAAAAAAATTACCGTAAAGAGTTGCCTAATTTTTTTGAGTGTAAACTTCAAAGACGTAATAAGTAACAAGATAAAACAAAAACAAAAAACAATATTTTCTCAACGAATAATTCAAGGAGCCACACTACTAGCGGTCGTAAACCCCTTAAAAAGAATCATCAAATCTTTTATCGTGTATATCGACACCAATCTTGTCTGCGTAGTTTCGCTAGCTAGTTTAATTTACCCCGGACTTAAGAATAGTTAGACTTCACTTTGCGAAGCGTTTTGTTTTAGGGTTATGAACATTATTCGTGTATCAGAAATGTTCATGTTCGTATGAAACGCTTGCTCACATTCGTTTATACGAATATGAAACTTACAAGTAAAATAATAAGGTTCATATTCGATGGGACGTTCACTTAGCAGATTAGAAAGATCATTTGGAACACCATTTTTATTTTTCTAAACTTTCTAAATCTAAAATATTACTATTTATCTAATCACATTATCCTTTCCTTAAGGCACTCTCTCCTCAGACTGCGAAATTCATACTTTATGCTTCTTATCATAACGATAAATAGCCTAGTGGTGTGACCGTTGGACTGCCAAGTCATAGGTCTCGAGTTCGAACCCTAGGCACGCACCTCTGACTTTTCGGATTTATGTGCGTATTATAATATAATTATCACTTGCTTAAAAAACGGTGAAGGAAAACATCGTGAGGAAACCGGCATGCCTGAGAGATATTTCTCGACGGCGTGTGAAGCCAAGTGAGAGGCCCATGGGCGGCTTTAAAACTCTAACACCAGGTTAGTCACTAACCACACGAAAAGAAGAAGATCATAACGTACATATTCCTAATGACCAATGACCACATGCGTGTGCGGCGTTGTAGCTATTCTGCCCCTGAGCCTGTGTGGCGTACTTGATCATTTAGAATTTGTACAGCCAACCTCAAAAATACCTATATCGCCAAGAAGTGTTCCATAATACTGTATCAATGTGTGTAGCTACAATTAAGTATCCAATGTGTTACACATTGATACAATATTAATGACTCCTTGTCAATGTATACATCTTTTTGAGGCTGACTGTACGTTATAACAACAGGCATAAAGTATGAATTCCAAAGTATTTGAGAAGAGAGCGGCGCTTGCGCAACGTCATTGCGGTGTCGCTCATTTGAACGCGCCCTTACACGAACTGGACGTAATTTAAGAAATTATAAAACTCTGACATGAGGCATCCCAAACATTATAAAAGAAAAAAGTTAATACATAGTATACATACATACCTTTAATAAAATCTAATGTAGGAACAAATCATTTCTTACTGGTGAAGAATTCTAATTAAATAATATCTTGACTTGACAAATGTAAGACAATATCCAATATGAAGCTACATGTTACCCCACCAACCAATATCGACGAGACAGGAATTAACAACCATAGTGTACATTTACCATGCTTTTTGTTTCAGCTTAGACTTTTTTCCCACAACTATTTTAGATTGGCTGATATATGTACTAACAATGACCAGCCAAAATTATAATGTACGATGTAAGGACAATTACCCTTTCCCTTTACCATACATAATTTATATTTTAGACTGGCTGCTAAAGTACCAAATAACCCGAATGAACGAATAAATGAATTAAAGAGCTTTCTGAACAAACAATTATAATTAATATGCAGTTTCTTGTTCATTTCCATTCGAAACTACCTTTGGAAGGGGCAGAAACTTGAAATAATGGCGAAAATACAAAAGTAAATGTCACAACATTTAATGTACACAGTGTAACTGGCATGCAAGCTACTGCTCCATTTTACAGGCATGTATATTTTCGCCTTTGATTTGACTTTGACTGGACAAAATTATTATGCGCATTGTAAGGACATGTCCTTTTCACCAACATTTATTCTACTGTCTATTTTTTTTAAATTTTATAACAAAAAAGTAAGCGCTAGCGCTGACTAGCGGTACGACGTCGACGATTACGTACAAACCAAACCCATCGTAATAATATAAATTATTAAAAACTGATCTATTTAATTGAGCATTAAAGTGTGGTATTGTTGAGCCCAATCAACAATATTGTTATAATTATAAATAAATATATAACTTGAAAAAAATGCCTACACAATTCACCATCAAAGGTTACTATATTCCCAGAGAAGGGGTAGGCAAAGGTGTAGGTACAAATGAAGTATTTTAAATAAGCTCTAAACCAAAGAAATCAAGACAGCCTGATAACAAATTCAAGACTTTAAATAACAATATCAATATCCAAGGTAGCCTGGAAGAGATTGCAGAAGCGGTAAGGCCACCCATTGTTTGTTTTGTATTTTATTTTTATTTTATGTATTTTTCTGGTGACAGTAATATTTAAAAAAATAAAATAAATAAATATACATGTACAATTAAAATCAGTGCAAATCAAACTCACTCAGTGTGGAAAGGACCTAAGTCCTAAATAACCAAATAACATTATCATATAAATAAATATTACCTTTTATATTATAACTACAATTTAACCCTATTAACTCTAAAATTTGGTACAGATAATATCTAGCAATGCCTAGCATTTGTACGTATTTTCAATAAAAAGTAATATTAATCTACTGGAATAATAATTGACTTTTGTCTGTTGTGTTGCCTATTCTAATCCTACATAAAATATATAATAAATAGCCGCTAGCATCGTAACTAGGAACGATGATATTGGTACCCAATACCTCTTTAGGAATCCTCGGTCATCTTTACCAACAACCATCTTCTTTTCCTTGTACTTCTTCTTTTTCCCGCTAAGTTTCCATTCATACTCTGCTAATTCTTTGCGATTCTTTTCTTCCTCTAGCTCTTTCAATCTCTGTTTCTCTTTCTCTTGTTCTATTTTAGCAGCAGCTTTCTTAGCACCACATGTATTGTCGCACAGTATTTTAGTGTCTCCATTTCTAACTGAGTTGCAAGGAGCCTCCTTCTTTATAGAACCACAAGGACAGAGCACTTTAGTTTTTTTAGTGCATACTTGGTTACCGCAAGCTCCTGAATGACATGTGTTACGGCAGCGATGGCCACAGTCTATGTTCTTAGGACATTGTTGCTTGCATGATAACATCTCTTCGGTAGCTGCAGACAATTCTCGACAGCGTAAGTATATCTCTGTTACGCCGCAGTGGCAGGCTAAGCGTTCAAGTATTTCACAAGGGCGGCACGGACCAGGATGACAAGCCCTAATAGAACATTTATGGGCACATTTTTCAGGACGTTGAAATGAACATTCTCTGTTACATTGCTTACAAGTTGAAGGCACATTTGGGTATTCAGCCACAGGGTTATAAAGATGACAGAGTAAAGTGCACTTGTGGTTTCCACAAGTAAGCGGTCGTCCACATTCTCTTCCACAAGGCTTTCGTGAAGCTGTGTGGCAAGGCTGCTGGTCTGTCTCATGCTCTCCAAAACAAACCACAGGTACTGGTGTTTCACATGGTGGACAATCTAAGGTCATAATCTTAGTCTTTGGTGGTTGTACCTCCCAAGGAGTAGCAGGTTTCTCAACTTGTTTGAACAGCACAGCAACATATTCATGGCATACTGCTTTACAATGGTGAGTACACTTAGGATACTGCTTGTCACAGATTGCTTTGCAAGGTGGACAGTCACCAAAATGACAGGAGTGTTTATTTTCTTCGCTGTGACCGCATTTGTATTTAATTTTGCAGGGCAAGTTGCACTTAGGAGATTTTGTCTGCCTTTCCCGTCCACACGGAACTCTTACGTAAGTTTCTTTGCATCTGCAGGTTACTTTGGATTCTAGCGGGCATGGATAGCATGGTCCACGATGACAAATATTTGTGCATTTATGCCTACCACAGTGGAGGCCTTTGTCACATGTTTTCTCACATGGGGGGCAGTTTCCATTACAGCATTTTCTTCCACAACCATGTTTGCCACATAACCTAATTCCTCGACATTTAGTGTCGCATTTAAAATCCTTGCTACATGGTAGGGCCCTTGTATGTGTGAAGCAGTGGCATTTCTTTTCAATTAAAACTTGGCAAGGTGGGCAGTTACCATTGTGGCACTTCTCTGGGCACTTGTGATCACAATCTTCATGCC
The DNA here is from genome assembly GCA_916701695.1 of Agrochola macilenta. NCBI lineage: Eukaryota > Metazoa > Arthropoda > Insecta > Lepidoptera > Noctuidae > Agrochola > Agrochola macilenta. The sequence continues at coordinate 2,285,524 of OU753572.1, read as the reverse complement.
TCTTTCCACATGTACCTAGGCAGGTTTCCATAACATCTGGACATTGAACAAAGCGCTGGTTAGCTCCACAGGGACATGATAAAGTTCCAGAGTTGGGGCAATCCCCACAGTTGCCTGAATGACAGATTCGGTCACATTTATGATAGCCACAGGAAAATAACTTGTTACAAGGCTTCTTACACTGCCAGAATGGATCATTACATGGCCTTTTAGCTTTCTCTGAACTACATTGACATTGCTGAATACTAGTGTAGCTACATTGAGCACAATCACCTGCATGACAGACATTTTCACAATAATGAGTCTTACACAAAAGAGTTTTCTTACAGAGTTGGCCACAGGACCATTTAGCAGCACTGCATCTCACTCTCTTACGTTCCTTCTCACAGAAACATATGCCATTGACAGTTTGTGGGCACGGAGGGCAGGGACCAGGGTGGCATAGCAGCAAGCACTTGTGTTTACAATTTTCACCAGTAGACAACCTCTTCCCACAGACTTCACCACAGGTATGAGGAATAAGCCAGGGATGGTGGGGTGGGTCATCAGTTTGACCGCAGAAACAGCGATATTTACGAGGGATTTCTTCCTTAGAATAAGAGTTACGGCACTTAGGGCAACACCATTCGATTTTCTGTTGTTTTATAACAGCTATCGGGCCCGTACTTTCTTCACTCCGCAAGCTTATACTATCGTTCGCCCATTTTTGAATGCAAGAAAGATGGAAGTATGAAAAACAATGATCACAAGTCCATATAGCGTGAGATTTTTTTATCGATCCTATACATATAAGACACGTAACAGAACGGCCGCTTATGGCTTCTTCAAGGAGGTTTTTGGTCCGGTTCAGCATTTGAGTGTCCCCGCCGCCGCGCCAGTAGCTCTGGAACATGCTTTCCAAGACGTTGGATTCGCAAGGATCCTCATCTTCAGACGACGACAGTTCTTTCATTACTTTTAGATGTTTCTGGACGTTTTGCTGCAATTTTGCAGCTGCGTCTCTATATCGGCGCGCCATGCTCAATATTGCGTGAAATTTGAGGGAATAGTTAACGTATTTTAAATTTTCCGGTGGAAATTGAGTAGAAAATATCAAATGACAGACATTCTTTTTTCTTTCACTAGCGTTGACGTTTTGCGTTACAAAAAATTACACAAGCAAGTCTGCAAGACGTCAAACGTTTGGGACACGTCGTGTTTTTGAGGTAAAAAAAGGTTGTAACAAACAAAAATAATTAAAAATATTTTATATTCTTTTGACACACTTTGAATATTTCTATTTGATTGGATCTACTACAAATTCACAATAAATAATACAAATATAGTATCTAGTGGTTTAGTCGTTTTTTTTAATGCTGGTAATATTGTCATGTAAGGAGACTTAGAGGGAGACCGAGACCGAACCGAACCACAAACATTTAAATTACGTTTTCTCAAGCTCTATGGACGGAACTAAATCAAAATGACGTTGTTTAATTTCTGAATAAACCAATGAATTAATCCTTATCATTATTTTAGATAATTGGATAAATATATTGGATATTGAAGCTTATTGAAGTCCATTAGTAAACAGTGAAATAAACATATACAATAGTGTCATCTGGACGTGGCTAGACGAACTTTTGCAAAAGATGGCGGATTCAATAAATTATACTACTCGACAATAGATGGCATATGCCATTTATTTATTTATAAACAAAATTACAGTAGACCGCGACGGCTTCGCACGGGTGTGATTTTAAGATCTAATAATAATAATAAATATAGGCCATTTTGTTTTAAGTAATTATCGTTGGGTTTTTGCAAACTATGTTCAGAAGACGATTCTATAACTCGTCGGATTTGCCTTTCTTCTTCGTTTTCATCATCGTTAGAAACGTTTTATTTTTGCATTCCTAGTACCTACCGAGCTACCTACCTACTACGACTATAGGTCGTATCGGAATCGAACAATGTCTTTTTTGTGACTACAAAACTCAACGTGAGGAAGGATAACTATATAATAATAAATTAATAATAATAAAAAAGCAAATACTTGTACAATAATGGCCATGACTCACAGAAAAAATTTAGTTTAAAATTCCCAAAATAAAAAATAAATTATGTTTTTTGAAACGGTCATACAAAAATCTTTCTGGAACGAAAAATACCTACAACAATAACGAACAACCAAATAATAAAACAAACCAAATTATATGTACTTAACTGACAAATAAATACTTTGATTTTTTGAAGAACAAATACCTGCCACAATACATAAAGAAAGTAGGTACTTACATAAATACGTAATAAAAAATTTACTTATTATAAATTATTAACATCTACGATAGGTACCTACCTACCTACTATGATATAATACAGGGTGTCCGGACATCGACGCGAAGCTGGTGAGAATCTACTGAATCCATGGTAGCTGGCTTCGCGTCGATGTCCCTGCCACCTGTATACAAGGTGTTTTTTTACATCCCTTAACTTTAGTTATGAATGAGACTCAAACTCAAAGCATTTATTTCAAATAAATCAATTACAGGTACTTTTGAATTGTCAAGAGGTCGGTCAGTCAGAAATATGAAGCTAGTTGCCCATTCCAACGCGTAGTAGGTTCCTATGGAGAAGAACGGGCAAGAAACTTCACGGACACTCTTTTAAATCAGAATATTTTTACAAAAAATTGGTTACATCATTCATGTTGTAATTATACATGTGAGAACAATGTAGAAAGACGTGCACATTAAAAGCGTCCGTAATAAAAAACAAAAACAATTCAAAAATTGAAATAAGCCGTAGCAGCTAAGAGATGACCAGTCCCCACTGACGGCGCCCGTTCCCGAACATGACGCATGGATCAGCACCATTTAGCTCAACCATTTTGAAGGGAACTTAATGATCCAACACACACGCCACCACCAGCGAGACATTTGAGTGAGCATGACATACTCTCAGCCGCCAGGGCACATTCAAGTCAATCAAAGACGTACCCAGTAAAAGGTAGCTGTAAAGTAGGTACATAGTGCTCACACATGAGCTATGCAATTATATAATACTAAAAGACTGAATTTATACAATCTAATGATAGTTTTACAATCTTCAGCAGCTCCAACAATATTTTTGAATGCTAATCAAACTCAAACTCAAACTCAAAACTCAAACTCAAAGCATTTATTTCAAATAAACCAATTACAGGCACTTTTGAATTGTCACGGGGTCGGTCAGTCAGAAATATGAAGCTAGTTGCCCATTCCAAAGCGTAGTAGGTTCCTATGGAGAAGAACGGGCAAGAAACTCCACGGACACTCTTTTAAATCAGAATATTGTTACAAAATATTGGTTACATCATTCATGTTGTAATTATACATGTGAGAACAATGTAGAGAGACGTGCACGTTAAAAGCGTCCGTAATAAAGAAAAAAAACAATTCAAAAATTAAAATAAATTCAAAATAAGCCTTGGCAGCTAAGAGATGACCAGTCCCCACTGACGGCGCCCGTTCACGAACATGACGCATGGATCAGCACCATTTAGCTCAACCATTTTGAAGGGAACTTTATGATCCAACACACACGCCACCACCAGCGAGACATTTGAGTGAGCATGACATACTCTCAGCCGCAAGGGCACATTTAGGTCAATGAAAGACGTAGGTACCCAGTAAATGGTAGCTTTAAAGTAGGTACATAGTGCTCACACATGTGCTATGCAATTATATAATACTATGAAATTGAATTTATACAATCTAAAGATAGTCCTACAATCTTCAGCAGCTCCAACAATATTTTCGAATGCCAATCAATTAGTTTATGCGCCTTGTGGAGCTGGACCAGCGTTGAGCCAAGCATTTTTGTCATTGATGTAATCCCCCAACTTATAATATGCTTGGCTGCATAGTGTGCGTTTTATACAAGATTTAAAATTCCTTTCATTCAATTGGAGTATGTGGGGAGGTATTTTATTGTAACATTTCAAACAGTACCCCATGAAGGATGAGCCTACTTTAGCCAGTCTGAAACCCCGTTGAATTAATTGGTCCCTATTTCTAGTCCTATAATTATGTCTATCACCTCTTTTACTGAAAAGACTTAGATTGTTCCTAACGTACATAGGTACATGATGTTTTCATAGACATATTGACAAGGTACCGTCATGATGTTAATATCTTTAAACAGTTCCCTTAGATTATCGCGCCTGCGGAGGCCATATATTGCTCTGATGGCTCTTTTCTGCAGAATAAAAATAGACTCGATATCTGCAGCCCGTCCCCATAGTAAAATACCGTAAGACATGATACTATGAAAGTAACTGAAATAGACTAGCCTCGCGGTACCTATATCAGTAAATTGACGGATTTTTCTTACAGCATATGCTGCTGAACTTAGGCGTCCTGCAAGAGATGTTAAAGGAGGACCCCATTGCAGCCTTGAGTCGAGCGTGATCCCCAAGAAAACAGTTTTATCGACGAATTCTAATTTCTCCCTATTCAATACAATGTCACAATCACTACTTCTAACATTTGGTAAAGCAAATCTAATGCATTTAGTTTTATTCCCATTTAATACTAAATTATTAGCAGTGAACCAATTTTGGACCTGCAGTAGGGCGTTATTCACGTCGTCAAGATTTGATGCACGTCTATTTATCTTAAAAATTAGAGAAGTATCGTCAGCAAATAACACCATTTGTGGTTGGTTTTTTAATAAATGGGGTAGATAATTTACATATACTAAAAAGAGGAAAGGACCCAATATCGAGCCTTGTGGGACACCCATTTTTACTTTTAGACCGAGTGAATTGACCCCATTAATTTGAACTTGCTGTTGTCTATCATTTAAATACGATTTTACCAAACTGAGCGCAAGTTTACCTAGTCCGTAATGCTCAAGTTTCAAGAGTAAGGTCTTATGATTTACGCAGTCAAATGCTTTTGAGAGGTCACAAAAAATTCCTATGGCATCTTGGGCCTCCTCCCACGCTGTAAATATGTGTTTTAATAAGGTGACACCGGCGTCAGTCGTACAACGTCCTTTGGTGAACCCATATTGCTGATCGTGTAAAATTTGGTTGGTGTTAAAATGATTAAGCATTTGATTGAGCATTACCTTTTTGAACACCTTGCTGAATACCGGCAGCACGGATACTGGTCTATAATTTTTGGTGTCTTTACTGTCCCCAGATTTAAAAAGGGGTATAACCTTACTGTATTTCATTAAATCCGGGAAGACTCCTTGATCCACGCACAAATTAAATATTAAAGCTAAGTATGGTGCTATAGTCTCGATTATGGATGTACAAATTTTGATAGATAATCCCCATAGATCTTCGGTCAATTTGATTTTAATTTGCCGAAAAGCTTTTATAACTATCATAGGGTTTATATGTTTAAATTGAAATTCAACCGGGCAGCCTGGAACATTTGCTTTTAATAAATCTATTGAGACATCGGGTGAGGAATTTAAAGCTTCCGTCGTTTTATATGGTATATTAGTAAAGAAACTTACAAATTCTTGAGCTACTTCTAAGTTAGAGCTTATGACACCACGTGAAGTCTCCAATGTGAACTCGGTGTTTCGTATTTTTTTTCCTATTAGTTTCATTATTTATAACTTTCCAAACTGTTTTTATTTTATTTTCTGCTGATTTGATCTTGTTGCTAATATGCAGAGCTTTAGCTATCTTGCAGGTATTTCTAAAATTTTTGGAATATGTAGCAACATACTTGTTGAAAGTCTCAGTGTTAATGTAAGGCTTAAGGCCATACAGCTCGAACAGTCTTTCCCTACTTATCCTAATACCTCTAGTTGCCCAGTCACTAAAAATAAAATGAGGGCAAATATTTTTTGTTTTCTTTTCAAAAGTTTTATTGAATTCTGTGTTCACTAATGAAAAGAAACCCTCATACAATTTATTTGCATCGTTCATATTATGGCCCAGAGCATTTAACTTATTATTTAGGGTACTATTGAATCTATTTAATTTGCCAGTTGTAATTGGTATATCAAAGAATCAAATGGCATAATTATGTTATTTTTTTCATTTTGCGTTCAAAATAATTCTACAGTCACGATTTATGTAAAAACCCATAAGTGAAATATAAAATATAAAAAAAAAACATATAAGTCAGAATACTTTTGTGCATAAAAAGAAAATAAGACAATGTCGCATTTTCTTATTTTTAAAATATGACAATCATTAATATTTTTTTGAATGAAAATGATTTACTCGTACATAATCAATGAAACTTAGATACGCACATCGAAAGTCTAGTGGTAATTTATTTAAAAATATTTAAAAAAATTATATGCTAGTTTATTATGTTAGTTGTCGAATTATTTTTAATAAAAAAATGAAAAAAAAAACATGCCAGTTAATTCTTTGATAAGGTCTCATTCATCCCTAGGTATGGGATATAAAAAAAAAACTTGTTTATTGTATCCTATCTATTTATTCCAAATAACCAACTATGAGTATTTTTTTTACGACTGTATAAATAAAAATGGTTAAGTAGATGTCGCCACATCTACTTAACCATTTTTGTAACCAACCAACCATGTAAGTAATAGAAGAGACTCAAACTCAAACTCAAACTCAAAGCATTTATTTCAATTAAACCATTTACAGGCACTTTTGAATTGTCAAGGAATCGGTCAGTCAGAAATATGAAGCTAGTTGCCCATTCCAAAGCGTAGTAGGTAGGTACCTATGGAGAAGAACGGGCAAGAAACTCCACGGACACTCTTTTAAATAAATTGTTACAAAGTATTTGTTACATAATTCATGTTGAAATTAAACATGTGAGAACAATGTAGAAAGACGTGCACGTTAGAAGCGTCCGTAATAAAAATATAAAACAAAGAACAATTCAAAAATTTAAATCAGCCAAGGCAGCTAAGAGTTGACCTGTCCCAACTGACGGCGCCCGTTCACGAACATGACGCATGGATTACTTTTTATTTTTTTTATTGACTTTTTACCGATTCGACGAGGCGGGAGTAAAAGCGGGAGTTTTCCAAGTAGGTAGAAGTGGCGGCGCATTAAGGAAAATGGTGGAACAGCATATCAAAAATGGTTTTACCAATGTTGCTTCTGACAAACTTTTTTTATTTTATTTATTAGTTTAGGGATCAAACTAAATTATATGTTTATTACTATGTTTTTATGTTAATAAAAAAATGATTTTTGTGCAATGCCACAATCTTTATAGTTTTGACGGATGTCCATGTCAGTTCACTACATCACTTTCAAAGTGATTTTAACCGATCCGTTTGTGTGGATGTGGTGTATAATTAAATGTTCTAACAATTATAATATTTATGTAATGTTATCTTTATGTTTGTTTCAGTCCAATACTAACCCTACCAGATCTACATTTCAACAATTCATCATTGAAGTTTCTTTTAACATTCTACTTGTTAATTTTATTTTATCTCAATACACACTTGCTTTTCCAACTCACTTTAGACATTGGCAGAATAGTCGACATCGGCTTTGCTTGCCATATTAAAGAATAGAATAGAATAGAATAGAACCGATCCGTTAAACTTTGTAGGAATAGATATAAAGTATTATATATTTCTGAAAAGCTAATCCTTTGAAGATTTTAGAACAGGTACCTAATATGTTTATAATGTTATGTTAAAGTTAACGTTAAAATAATCGCAAAATAAAATAAGGTGTTTTTTTTTTAACTTCGTTGAGCCTTTTGACAGTTATCCACGTCTGAATAAGGATCACGACAAAAAAAAAATTGTCCGTCTTTGAGATTATAAAAAAATATTGGACACGTATTTTTCTTTTTTTACATACATTGAAGATGCGATACATTGAAGTAAAATGTGCCATGACGTCACGAGTATGTAGATTTTATACATACTAGTGACGTAGCGACCCCCACTCCCCAACTTAAAATGCGTTTTATCTAAGTATTTTTTTAATAATATTATGATAAAGCAAAAAATACGTGTCTAATATTTTTTTATTAGGTTTCTGACTGACGGACTAATTACAATTTTTTTTACGTAGCCTAATAATGTTGAATATTGTAGCCTAATAATGTTGAATTGTAGCCTAATAATGTTGAATTGTAGCCTAATAATGTTGAATTGTAGCCTAATAATATTGAATTGTAGCCTAATAATGTTGAATTTTTGCCTAGCTATTCATAAAAAGCATGAAATAAAAATCAGCTGCGGATATTTGCGATTTACGAAGTAATTTGTAAAAATGTGATAAGTCAGAAAATGGAAAACCGCTATCTATTGCGGTTTCAAATGTAGACTATTTATATTAATAGTTAGAGGTATGTTTTGTAATTTACTAATATTAATTAATTCATGAATTAAACGCGTTTATTATATTTGCACTAATGTTGCGTGTGAAAAAATTTCATCAACAACCCAAATTTTTCAAATAGTATTTATAGAGTTGTTACATTTATTTCAATATAACAAAATAGTGCTAAATAAGCAGACGTTTAATTGTTAAGAATACGAGTACAATATACTTACGTGTTTCGTTAACTCTTGATAAGTCGCTGCAATCGGATGTCATACAATACAGAGCGGCCCACGGATATGCCACATGGAGGGAAAGTACCTTGAATATTGTAAATGGAACATTTTACTGAAATAAGTCATTATTTGAATTTAAAAAACAATTTAAACTGCATTCATAGATATTTAAATAATTACATGGTTGAACCGAGAATCGAACCCGTTACATGAGAAAAATTATCACCCTGTAGCTTTATCATACCGATCGAAAGGCTTCATCATAAGGATTATTTTTTGCTAAATAACATAGTGTCACAAATAAAAGGAAGACCATTCAACACAATTGCTAGACATTCAACCACCAAGACTTTCACACAAAAAGAGAATTTTCAAAATCTGATAAAAAAATATACGCGACGAACATACAGAGTTGATATGACAGAGGGGCATTAAATAACACTACGTATACTATACGTGTTTAGTATTAATTCGATACGGTATAAAAATAAAAAGCACCTAAAATGAGTTTTTTTTTTTTTCAAACAAACTAATTAGCTTACAAATCAGAGTAAAACGCAACCACCCTTTGAAAATAAATTTAACTGACCTACAGATACCTAGGTAACAGCGGCAACGTCGCGCGCGTCGGCGTGTGTTATTTCGTCAAAGCGGGCGGCCGCCCGCCGCCGCGCCGGCCCGCGCCGGCGCGGCTGCGGTGGCGCGGGCGGCGCCTCCGCTCGCGGCGGCTCCTCGGCTCGCGGCTTTTGTGTTAGGTATGATTTTGAAGTACAACAATCACAAAAAAATTAAATTCTCGATGTGTCATTCACATGAATGCACAAATTATACCGACAGAGAATAATGTTATTTATTTTTCTAATTAAAAATCATGTCAGTGTATTCTAACGCCGTGTAAGTTACACGAGGCATTGTTGAACACTTTAATTACACACACACACACACACACACACACACACAAACCCAAAGTTTAATTACGTGTCGTATCACAATAAAAGCAGTCGATCACAAAAAAAAACACTAACACTAAATAATAATAATCCCAAGTTACGTGTCCTGTCACAATAAAAAAAGAAATACTGAACTTATTTAGTGTCCTATCACAATAACAAAACAAAATCCCAATTGTCAGCGCGCGAGTTCGACAAAACGGAAGCGGAGCAGGTGCTACCGTGTTACGTAACATCTTGTACGTTCCGAAAGAATAGCGTCGGCGCACTGAAAAAACCAGTTTTTAGAAGCCCCACTGCCCCAGCCCCACTTACCGATCGCAACCCCTGCCCCTCGATCGCTAGGATGCAATAGCAACACACTGACCTATTACTATTTATTTATCCATTCACATGTATCAATAGTTGCAATTGTATCGGAATATATGAATACACTTTTAAAACTATTTCTTTTACGCGCGGTGTTTTGCAGATGATTGTCCCTCTCGTAATGAAAATGCAAGTGTGTGTGTATTTATTGCTTCCTTGTTTGCATTGTCATCTTTTTAGCGAAAATATTTGGTTGTACTTGTGACTTGCGTCACAGCGGCAACAACGCATAGGTTATACTCAGATTTATCGTTTTAAGGTGCATGACCTATGCGTATAGACATAATCAGCTGTTAGGAAAGATACATCGTGTTCAAACGGGGCAAAACCTTAAAAAATCATTTGCGACTAAACTACTGCTCCTATTTAATTGATTTTTGGTACAGAGCTTGAAAATGGTACCTAGTATACTCAGTTTAAAGAAAAGCCCCTCTGTCGTATCAACTTTGTATAACCACCTCCTTTTTGGAAGTCGGTTAAAAATAGCATTACAATGTATACGCGAGCAGTTTCCTATGGCTGCGTTCTGGCCTTGTATAGATTGGAAATACGCGCCGCTGGGATGACGTAGTTCCAGGGGAAAACAGTTTTTGTTGAATAGCTCTCGAATGGTTGGATGCACAAATTTGTACTTAAACACACAAAATTACACGACGTCATACGCTAAATATCTGCTAAACTAAAATGAAGAAATTCGACATTTTTCCGCTGCGATTACGTACACGGCACAAGGTGCGTGCGCGGGACAAATTAAAATTCAATTTCAAAAATTCTAAAGTCTTTTATTCAAACTAAGCTGAGAATCAGCACTTTTCGAATGCTAAAATTACATAAGACAAGACAGTCCTCCGGCCACGCCCACCCTTCACCACTTCCAAGTGCGTTAGCTGGGAAGAAGTGTCGTAACAAACTCCCCAGCAGCACAGCTGTCTGATCAGTTAGAAAAAAATTACTATGTATAATGCAAAATATATGTATAGTATATATGTGTAGTATGCAAAATAATTTACATAACGCAACACAAAACATCATTTAAATTATTAGCCATATGTCATCTAGCACACGCCAATATACCAAACAAAAACATGGAGAACTATACTCAGGCAGAAATAAAAACTAAACGTAAACAGAACTTAATATCTAAATAAAAGCCTCCAGGCATAAAGGGCGTGCCGCTTACATATAGTTGTAACTGAACACGTTCCGAAACATAAGTTCTAGCATACGACATTCGGAAATACTTATTTAAAATAATCTGTAATTAAATAATCTTTAAAAAAAAAACTGTTAATATGCCATGCATGACTCTTGTCTGGATTAGATTTTTAAGTTTCACTTGTCAAATAGCACACAATGTGAAAAATGTTGGCTGCCTGTAATGTAGTTTTTGTTTAAACATGCCACTTTGGATTGGAACGTTGTCGTCTAGTCTCTATTTCAATTTCCATAATTCTTGGAATCTAAAAAAGGTCCACTGCCTTTTTTACAGATATTCATGGTCAAAACATATTCCTCGTTGGTTAGCTGCAGGATATAATTGTTTTAGAGGCATTGATGAGTGTGGATAATTTAAAATCAATGACTGAAACCTGCATTGATATGCCTTCTTATCAAAATTAGGGTTTTGTTTCAAGTATGGAGAGTAAACAGTATTACGTGTATCTCTTTTGGATGGCAAACTGGAAGCTCGCAATGGAGTTCCATAATATTTTTTTGATGGCCTATGGAATGTTTGTAGTTGTGACGTAGAAACTTCATGTAAGAGTATTATTTTTTCCCGGACAATATTTTCAGCAGCAAGAAGTACCACAGCTACATGTTTACAATGGGCTTCTATTCCTTCTCCTGCGGCACATTCACAGCTTGTTTCTTCAGGCATTCCATGATCACTTAATTTGATGTTTACCTCATATTGAAGCTGTTTCTATGCCTTGCAATAACCTGGAAGAAGTATTCTTATGTTTAGTAGGCAAATTTACATATACCCCCAAGCACCTCCACTAAGACCGGTTCTGTGCTTCTCGCATCCAGCGGATTCCTGCAGCCTTCACCAGGCCTTCCAACACTACGTCTTACAGTATGCGTACAATTTACAGTTACTTTACACATCTACATTTAGAACTTCACCATGCTAGTATTATCAACCATGGAAGAAGTGACCTAGCCACACTTTATTTCGTTCCAACTTATAAATGTGTTTTAGTGAGAATAAGTCTACCTTTTAGATATGTATTTTGGCAGGATGTTGTTGATTGTAAAACAAGAAGGTATCTTGATTCATACAATCGTAGAGCATCACTGATATTCTTATTGAATCTGAAACAAAATCCATTATGTTAAATAAAAGCACAAGGGTATCAAGCAAAATTTACCTGTATCATCTATACATATTATAAAATAAAGTTGTTTATCGCGTTTGTCTATATATCCGTGTTGTTCTTCTACATCCGGCAACAGATTTTGATGAGGTTTTCACCATTGTTTAGAGAATTTTTTCCGGACGGTTTATGTGTTTAATATTACAGTTACGTTTACCTAAGAAATCTCGATGTTTTGTCAAGTCATAAAAATCGTGCGAAGCAGGTGTGGGTTGCTAGTCTATACTATAATATTATTATTAGGTAAAAGTTTGTTTGTATTTTGGGGTAATCTCCAGAACAACCAGTTGGATTTGAAAAATTCTTTTTGCATTGGATAGCCCAATTCTTGAGGAAGGTTATAGGCTGACGGACGAAGTCGCGGGCAGAAGCTGGTTGGAAATAATTATTTTAAGTATTAACTGTCAAAGTAACTTTGAATAAGCTGTTTGGTAATCTTCGGCAATATGGTGGAGCTATTAACGTCTTCGTAAAGTTCTACAGCAGGAACGTCAATTGCTTGGCTTTCAGAAGCTTGAGGGCTTTGATTGACGAAACTAAGATTTCGGTCATAAGCTTCTAACCTATAAATAAAGAATAAGTATCATTTATAATTTAAAGCAATGTTCTCTCAGTTTTCGTAACTTTTCCTACCATGAGACAAATAAGAATAAACACGTTAGAACTACAAAACTATCCAAATCTAGAGCATATCACTGATGTAAAATATTTTATTAAATAAAAGTATATTTACCTCTCAATAAGATCTGCTTTCTTTTTTCTTTCCAATTATTCTTGCTCCTCGTTTTTTTAGTTCGTCTTTCAATTCTTTAATCTTCCAAGTACAATACATGTTATCAATAACGATGCTGGACCGGTTTCAATACAAAAAATAGCAAATATCATGGTCAAATATCTTAGATAAATAAACAAAGCGATGCGAAAACGATTTGACAGCAGGAACTTGACACTTGAAAACGAAATGAATTTCGTTTCGTTACACTAAATGATAACTTATAAGCTAACGTTCCAAAGTCGATACCATGGTATAATAATGTTTTATTAGACCATGGTCCATACTAAAACAAAAAATTGCAATAACGTTACAAAAAAAAACGTTATAGAATATCATTTTTGTAGAACAATATTTTAAGTTAGGTACGTTAAAGGTATCAATAACATTCTGTGCATAATAATGTTGAGTCAGGTCAAGTTGGTTCGATCTCCTACGAGGCGGCTTGTGCACTGGCCGGATCCCCGCCCTGGGACCTCGAGGCAAAACTACTCGCGTCATCGTATCGTTGGCGCGAGGAAGCGAGCGAACGTTTGCAGCAACACATGGAGCTGCATCGGTCTCAGCTTCGCGAGGTCCTGGTGGCGGAATGGCGGGACAGGCTTTCTCGCCCTACCGCCGGCCTCAACATCATCGAGGCGGTCCGGCCGGTGCTCGAGCGCTGGCTCGGGAGGAGGCACGCCTCCCTGTCGTTTCGGGTGACACAGGTGCTCTCGGGGCATGGTTGCTTCGGGAAGTACCTGTGTCGTATATACAGGGAGCCGGACGCCCGGTGTCACCTGCATTGCGTCGACTGCCGGGAGGACACGGCGTGGCATACGCTGGCAGAGTATTTCGCCTGGGACGAACCGCGCCGTGCCCTCATCTCAGAAGTACTACTGCAGTGCCGTAGTGCCGGCCGTAGTGAATGCGATGGTCGGCAGCGACGAGTCCTGGGACGCGGTGGTTTCGTTATGCAAGACAGTCATCTCGCAGAAGGAGGCTGCGGAAAGGGAGAGGGAGATCTCGTCCACTCACCCGGCCCGCAACAGGCGTCGGCGGAGGTTGGATAACGCCCCCCTAAATGGGTCCAGGGGTGACGGACTCCAGGACGTCTGTCGCCCTCCACACATCAGGAGCCGAGATGGTGGCGCGTAGTGTTCCACGCGCGCCCCTCTTAGACGTCGTGGAGGGAGTCAAACACCTCACATCTTTTTTTCCTAAGAATCACCGTTTCTGAGATACAGAGATTCAAAATCAGTACATGGCGCGCTTTTTTTAACGTGGTTTCTCATCATCTTCTTCTTCCTGCTGGATACACGTGAATTGTTCTTTCATTTGATACCCAACATGGCTTGATAAAAAAAAAAAAAAAAAACATGACTTTATGACTAATGTCGTCTAGCGGGCGGTATAATCACGTCACATAGCTGTAAAAGTTAAGTATCGAAACTAGATAGAGTTCCATGTACAGACAGAAGGAAGCGAAGCCTGCTGGTGATTACTTGGTCTGCGGTATTTCCTGTGAAAAATCTCTTCAACCATTGTTCAATGACGTGGATGACATGATGATAAGTAGGTACCGTAATAAAGTAACTAACCTAAGTTACTTTATTACGGTACCTACTTACGAAATATAAAAAAAACGATTAATTTTAAATGACACAACACACATTATTTTAATTAGACGTTTATTTATAAATCATTCAAGTTACAATCGAGCTTACATTATGTTTTCATCAGTATCAAAATATCTAGGTACTAAAATATTACACATGGCATTTTGTAGCCCGCCAATATTATGATCTCAAATCACAAATACTCGACACTTTAGTTTTACTTAAAAGCATTAAAAATGAGAAATCGAAAGAAAACTTAATTATAATATAAGAAAAATAAAATTAAAATTATTATGCACAGATATTTTCAATATCTTATTAGTAATAAAAGCATTTTACGTAATGACTAAAAAAATATGAAAATGGTAACATTATTGAATATAAAGTGGTCAATGGCACTGAGAAGTAACCACTAGATACGTTATTTTTTTATTAATATTTTACGAGCGCTCTTGTGAAAAGCAAGCTCTCTAGTAAATTTCGAGACAATTTCATTCATGATGTACTTAGCCCACGTTCGCACGGGCTTTATTTTATCGCGACTATTTTTTTTTCGCGCACTGGATTTTCAACGCTCTGCTAAGGGCCGAGAGTTGAAAATCCAATAGTGTGTTTTTTCAACGGGGTGGGACGAGACTGCGTCCCAGTGGGTTGGATTGTCAGTTGAAAATCCAGTGCGCGATAAAATCCCGCCGCGATATTTTTACTTGCCATGATAGTAGGTAGGTACCAACCAACAATACCAACAATGCCTAATACCTACTTATCTCGTTTTGAGAACTCAAGCTAGACAAGTCTCATCGCACTTATTGAATTTTTTACAGATTTAGTTATGTAACTAAACTCACAAGTCACTTGTTCACACAAAACAACTTGTTTAGTTTCGAATGTCAACTTACATTTACAACATTAATTGGCCAATTTATAGCCTAGTGACCAATATAAACTTATATTCAGCACTCTATTTGCTTAACACACGATCGATCATAATCTGAATCACTTTATAGGATATTGCTAATCCATTGCTTCTTAGGTTTGAAAATTTGTTTGCTCAACAAATTAAATAGCGCAATGAATGTTGTTGAACTGCCAAAATGAAACAGATTATGATTGATCGTGTAGGGCGCTGAAGCGCCGGATCCACATTTACAATAGTTTCGAGTATGGCACTCATTTTAGTGTCAAATTATTTAGTTTATTTAGTATTGGTATTTTTAATATTATGACAGGTTTTGAGATTTCAAAATTAAAAGTTAGTCACTGTAAACAGTCATTAAAATTGTGTTGAACTTAATCAATCTATTTCAAATAGTTAGTCGATTCCAGTCGGAGAATATTGTTAACGTACTCTAGTATTTACTTCTGGTTTCTTATTTTTGCTCGACAATTTGAACCAGCCTGCTTTTTTAGTATTATCTTTAGGCATTGATATGGATCTTGAAACCCTTTCTCGATCATTTTCACGACTAATCAACTCGCTTGATTGACTTTTCTTGCCATCTCTAGCAACTGACTTCCTTGGCGTAGTGTTGCTAGTATCTTTATTTCTTTTGTCGGATTTTTTGTATAGTGTTGTACTAGAGCTTGTTAGTCGATTATTCTGTGGTCGTCGAGTCAGTGTTGTTTGGCTGTACGACTTATTTTTTTGTAGTGTCGCGGGTTTGTCGTCTGTTAACGTTTTTGTTGAGGTCGCCTTTTTAACAATTTCATTGGGCTTGGATTTCCTCGGTCGTTGTGCGTAGTGCACGTCATGTTGGTCATTGTAATGTTTCGGGGTCCAGGGCGCGAATATTGAGAAGCTCTTCGTTGTGCTGCGTACTTGAAGGTTGGAGGAGTTGACGGAGGAGACGTCGTCACGGGAGCGGTTGCGCGTTATGCGGCCCGGGTTCGGTATGTCACCAACTGTAATGGAAATGATTCATTAATCACATTGGATAGAAATGAGAATGAGTGCTCCGTATAATCCTTAGAAGATTTCAAATTATTAAGAATTTACGCACAAAGGCAACCGTGTTGATGAATTTATTGTTTGGCGTTAGTTATAAGTACTTACCTATCTACAGACGTACCAACACGTACGCACGAGCGTTTTCTTAACGCGCACTGGATTTTCAACTCTCGGTATTGAGCACAGTATTGACAAACCAACAGAGTTGATCCAAGATCCCACACGTCAAAAAAATGCACTGTTTGACTTTCAATACTCGGCCCTGAACAGTGTGTTGAAAATCCAGTGCAGGATAAAAAAACTGCCCGTAGGTACAAGGAATTAGAAGGGTTGGCCCAGTCTCTGCCATGACTCTTCGTCCTCCATCAAAGCCCCTTCATAGTTATGCTGATCTTACCGGTAGTAGCATGTAGGTACACGACGCTGCGTTGTGATTGCTGGCTAGAGTCACCTTCAGTGCTGCTTTCTCCGGAGTTGGTAACTGGTGTCCTACGCCGGTGCCTTCAAAAAGAAAAAAATAAGTATTTTTAACCATCTTTGGAATTCTACATTAAGAGTAAGTAGTCGACATTGGTTTTTAAAATTAACTTTCATACACTCACAAATAATTCGCATGTTTTTAGATTAAGACACACTTGTACCGCAATGAAATACAACTAATGCGTCTACTGCTTATCATATTTACAACATCATTCTGTCTCTGTCATCTTCAAACGATTGATGGAAACATCACTCTGTTTTAAAAATACGTTTACCGTTAAAGTATTTAGTGATTGGTGGTACAAGCGGGCGCAAGTATTTAAATTGGGGATTTGAAATTCTAATGATTACTTTTTCGTTACTTTTAGACAACCATGCTCAACGTTAAGTTTGATAGTGGTCAAATACAAATTCTATTTACGATGATGGGGACACGCAAAACACTGATTCATATACTACTCACTTCATATCCCTGCTAAGCTCCTGCTTACTTCCTCTCAATTCAGAAGAGCTTCCTCTATCCTCCTGCCGCCTCCTTACATCTGCTTTAGATCCCTTCAAAGTCTTTGAACTGCTGTGACTTCTAGATCTCTCATACGGACTGATCGGGGGCTTGGCATTAACTTTCCTATCAAACTGGCTCTCGTTCTCCGAATTACTTTGTATTTCTGATATATTCTGAAGGTTGCGCTTATATTGTTTTCCATTTGGCGATTCGCTTTTGTCTTCCCGGTGTAAGTTTGACAGCGAGTAGCTTTTGTTCGTCAGTTCACTGTGATCTACTTCATCAAGTCCTGTGCTTGAATTTGATATGGTTTTTCGTAGAGTTCCATGTTTCGTGTGAGTGTATCGTTTAGTTTCGGTAGAGGGCTTGACGTTCGCGTCTGAGTCTGGATCTGTGTCGCCGAAGAAGCGAAGGTTTTTCGCTGGTGAAGTTAGAGGTTTCGCGGGTTTTGGGTAGGTCTTGCGTGGTGCTTCGTCTTCTGTTGTTATTATGCTTTCTTTTTCGACCTGAAAGTGAACAGAGTTTAGAAATGGTAACTCATTGGTTGTGTTTTGTTTCAGATTAAAAGTACTAGTATGGGAGACATCCAAAAATCCAGTTGAAGGCAGTTTTACTCTGAGCACGTACATATATCAAAGATCTAATCAAAATAATTCAACTTCTAGAACCGCCTTGGATGAGTATGAAAATAGTGTTATAATTGTGAATTAAATAAATCCTAACAAATATTATAAATGCGAAAGTGAGTTTGTTTATTTATATGTTACGCTTTCACGCTAAACCGGCTTAACGGATTTGGATGAAATTTGACACTTGGGTAGACCATGAGCTGGAGAACAACATAGGCTACTTTTCATCCTGGATCGCAGACGAAGTCGCGGGCAACAGCTAGTAATATAATCAAACAAAAATAGTAATAGGTAAGTGTTGTCAGTGACCTAGTAATACAGGTGACCCCCTTCTTTCTATACATGCAACTGTTATTAAATGACTATCATCGAACTGGGATCCGTCTGTTAACCGTGGTGAGTAGAATGATTTCACCTCTAATAGATCCATTAAAGACCCCGGCCCTGATCAGTAGTTCCTAAAGTCCATGCTGGTGCGATGGAAGTCTTTATTTGTGCTACGATACCATAAAGCAATAAGTTGATAATTTATTATTATTTTGTTTATTTTTTTATTTTATTAGAGGTCCTCCGGTATCGGGAGCAGGGTCCAAGCTACCGGTGGTTAAGGCTGCAGAGACAGGAACCTCCTCAGGTTGCAAGCCGTATCGAGGAGTACTATCTTTTGAATCAGAGCCTTGATCCAAACGCCTAACAAAAGCCACGAGACATGTTGGTCGAGGCTTTCGGCCACCAGGCTATTGGCCGTTACGACAATCGGCATAATGACAGCCGAGCTCACATTCCACTAGTCGACAACCTCGTGTGCTAAGTCGAGATATTTTATTTGTTTCTCTTTCTCAGCTTTCACGAGGTTCTCGTCATGCGGAATGGTAACATCGACTGTCATTACGCGGCGCTCCAATCGATGTATCAGCACTATATCAGGCTTATTGGCGACAGTAGTCCTGTCAGTAATGATAGACCGATCCCAGTACAACGCGACACGGGCATTTTAGAGAACTGGGTCGGGCACATACTTGTAACACGGTACCTCAGAGTCCGCAAGTTTATATTTCAAAGCAAGTTACTGGTAAATAATCCTGGCCACTTGGTTATGCTTATTATTATTAAGAGCCCATATTATCCCACTGCAGGGCAAAAGCCTCTCTACCTTAGCAAAGCAATACCTTTGTATTCTTCCCCTTCTTCCTGGTAAGCCTATCCAGGGATTTGAACCAGTTGCCGCCGGCGGCGGGTGCGGGAGCGGTCTGTCTCCGCGGGGGGGAGGGCGTCGGGCTCGGGGTGGCCAGCCTGCGTCTCTCGCGGTAACGTTCAGCCTGGAAAGATGGGATCAGGTTTAGTGGAATTGTTGTGAGTATCTGATGATCGATCTCCCTCCATGCGACGGACGGGTGGAGAGGAACGACCTTATAATTATGGTAGTAGGCTGCATGGTGCAAGCGCAGTGGATTTGATTAAGGCTATGGACAAGGAAGATGAAAGCGGAGATCATCCATCCAGGCTGTTCATAGATTAACGTGGTTCCCCCAAGATATGCCTAATATTTTGTCAAGATACCTACTTGTTTAGTTCCAATCCAAGCTCAAAGCGCTCAAATGGCCAAGTATTTCTTCACCAGAGACAAAATCAATCTGCCTAGCCTTTTCCCAACTACGTTGGGAAAAGGCTAGGCGACGGCGTTATATAAGTGCTATCTACTGGTGAGGGTGACATGCTTATTCTGCCACATAATCAAGAAAGAACAACAATCAGCTTCCTTCGAAAAAGAGGGAAGTACTCGATATTTAATAAAAATAGGTAAGTACTCGATGTATGTACACACTACATATACAAAGTTTTTGTAGACTGAGATCACCTCATTATTTCTCACATACCCGCAACATGTTAGCATGTCTGTACAAGTTCATTGACACTACACATAAATAAATATAACTTCTAGAGTTCTCGAGTGAGATAGACGAAAATCTCAAGTGTTTTTTGTCCGTAATTAGTGGAACAAAAAACACGGTAGGATATCAATATTTGACATGGAGAGACTGTCCTCTGACCTCTATAATTAGTAGTCAATACCGATAGTATATGTTGGGTTGAGGAGCTCGTGGCTAATAATAACTGCGGTACACTTGCCGGGGTTGGTCGGTGGATGGGTATGATCTTTACATACCGAGACTCCTCCGTGCCTCGGAAAGCACGTCAAGCCGTTGGTCCCGGCTGTCATTCGTGCATCTTTGACAGCGTTCATCGTTACGGGTCGTCAGAAGCCCGAAAGTCTGATAACCAATCTTACCAAGGGGTATCGTATTACCCAGGTACTGGGTTGTGGAGGTCAGATAGGCAGTCGCTCCATGTAAAATACTGGAATTCAGCAGAATCTGGTTAGACTGGAAGCCGACCCCAATAAAGTTGGGAAAAGGCTAGGCAGATTGGATTGGACCGATAGTATGTATATGTTGAATGGATGGAGAGAGGAACCAAAGAAAAGTTGGATGGATTGTGTGAGGGATGTATGAAATAAAAGGGAGAGTTTGAGGAGAGCTGTCAATTCCTAGCATCAGGTGGACACAAAAGTTAAGGTGAGATCTATACAGAATAGACCGGCAGTTTTTTAGGGTTCCGTAGTTTTTTTTTTTCATTTATTTATTCATTAACAAATAACATTGTGTTGCACATTACATATTAAATAAAATTATCACATGCAGAATAATACAATAGTAAACAAGGAACCCTTATAGTTTCGCCATGTCCGTCCGTCTGTCTGTCCGTCTGTCTGTCCGCGGCTTAGCTCAGAGACGGTTAGTACTAGAAAGCTGTAATTTGGCATATGTATACATATTAATCATGCCAACAAAGTGGTAAAATAAAATCAAAAAGACATTTTTTTTTAGGGTACCTCCCCTACACGTGAATTGGGGATGTTTTTTTTTCCTCATCTACCCTATGTTGTGAGATATCGTTAGAAAGGAGTCTGTCGAGACCATTTTGGGATTCAGGGATCCGTTTGCGAAATATTAAGCTTTTAACTAAAAAAAATTGTTAGAGTCAAGTGCCCAATTCTAGCTAAATGGTTGTACTTGGACTTGTGAAAAAATTCACAGCAGTAGTATTTAATAACGAAATTAAAAGGAAAACTATCAGAGCTAAGTAGGCTGTACAGGTTAACGAGTAATAATCTACCAACTTAAATTTGTGTTTGAAAAACGTGATCGCCCATACATTCCGTATGGGAGATCATGTTTTTCAACTACAATGTTAAGTTTGTTCTTGGGATAAATTCATCCCAACTACGGAACCCTTCATTGTGCGTGGTCCGACACGTACTTGGCCGGATTTTTTTTTTTTTCTTTGGCAACTGAGCCGATGTCGACTATTATGCCAGCGTCACGATCGGCAGTTGTCGGACTATTCAGAGCTTTTAACTGACTACTTCTTACGTCTGCCAAAGATGTTCATATTATCAAAATATGATATGTCCACTAGGAACCGATAAGTACGTAGGTGGGTAAAGAAAGGTCACCCATACATGGCCACACCGTGGCCAGCACAGCTTTATTAACCTCGAAGATTGAAAGATCCAGTCGGATTTTATTTGTCTTCGAGCGCCCAGAGGCATTAGGCATTTTACTATGATAATTTGTTATATCCTTAAGCCGACGGAACCAAGTTTGTACATAGGTAAGTAAGTATTTGCATTTTAAGTTGTTTGATAGGTTCAGTCAGCGACACGTGGCCAACGACAGAGGCAACTGCTGCTGTCGACACTTGTCGGCGGCAGCTGCAGACGCGTCGAGTCGGTGACGTCGGTAACGTGCCGCTCGTTTATATGAGCACTGACGTTTCAGTTTCAGACCTAAATATTTAATATTAGAAAGGCAATAAAATTAAAAGAATATTAACTCTTAGTTATTATATGAACAGCTGAAATACAACCTAGCGACTTTTGTCGCTGACTGTACCTACCTATTATATCATTTCTACGGTATGATATTACAAAGCAAAAAGTTAAAAAAAATCTGTTGATGAATACTGACAGTCTACGGTCAACAAAAAATAGTGAGATGATTGAATCTTGAATCATAATGTTGATTAAAAAATGTGCAAACTTTCATAAAGTAAGGTGTTTTTTTTTCACACAATTCATTCCGTATTTGCTACAAAACGAAGGTTCAATCCACTCTATGTTTTTGGTAATTCAAATACGATAAAATAACGTTAGTCTATGATAACGTCCTTCCGGGTTCAATGACCAGAGATATAACATCATCAGAGATAGAACACTGATAATATTCAAAAGGTCTACAATTTTTTAAACTTGCAGGATATTTCCTCTACGAGTGACGATAAAGTCAAAGTCAAATTATTTATTTCAAAGCACATAAAAGGCACTTTTGAACGTCAAAATTTACAGAAAAATGTGACGTTACATATAACGAACCTTCGGAGCAAACTGTCGTTGAATATCCTGCGCAGTGTGCAAGTCAGTCTGGCTATCCTTGCTAACGTTTTTGCAACACAATAATTAGTATGCCCATTTTCATTTACACAAGGCGACAGCTAAATTAATTCCATTTTTTTTTTGTATTTTCAGTAAGTGCGCTTAGCCTAGAAGTTGACGTTTTGATTAATTTGACAATATTACTATATGGAAATATAAAATCTGGCTAACTAACCAACAAAAATATTGATTATGAAATGCAATAATTAATATCGTAACATCGAATATTTAATTGTAATGTAAAAAAAGTATTTGGAAACTTTCCAAATGCCTTTTATACACCTAAAACGGTTCAAACAACATCAAATTCACTGTTATAATTGCAATTCATTATTGATATTGCAGTTAGCTAGTTAGCCACATTTCATATTTCCATACAGTAATATTGCCAAATTAACCAAAACAGCGAAATATTTGACATCTATTTGCGACGTTGCCCACTTTCAGAATAAACGCTCTTAAGGTGTCGCCTGTCTCTTAACTTCGTGTAAAGCTCGTGCAGACGCGAGTGAAGAAGAAAATGTGTATAATAAACATTTTTTATGTTATCAAAGGGTTGTGATCACAGATTCGCAGTAGGAGTTCTATAGCTTCTTTGATGGATTCATTAAACAATATAAAGTAGTGAACGGTAAGCAATTATATATTATTTTTATTTACCCGTATCTATCTAAAACTTACCCGATTTTAAAATAGTATTGTGTTTGATTTACAGGGCCGGCTGGTCACACAAAGGCAGAAATGCCTGGAGCAGGTCAAATGACACTAATTATATCTCTTTTATGACACAGCATCAATCAATCTGCCTAGCCTTTTCCCAACTATGTTGGGGTCGGCTTCCAGTCTAACCGGATGCAGCTGAATACCAGTATTTTACATGGAGCGACTGCCTATCTGACCTCCACAACCCAGTAACTGGGTAATACGATACCCCTTGGTAAGACTGGTGTCAGACTTTCGGGCTTCTGACGACTCGTAACGACTGTCAAAGATCCACGAATGACAGCCGGGACCAACGGCTTAACGTGCTTTCCGAGGCACGGAGGATTCTCGGTATGTAAAGATGGTCACCCATCCACTGACCAACCCCGGAGAGCGTAGCTTAACCTGATGGATCGACCAGTGCGGCTGTTGTTACTTAGCCACGAGCTCCTCTCGTTACTCTTTTATGACACAGCATCCGGAACATAAATGAGTAACTTATTAATGAGTGTGTTGTTGGCCTTAAGTCGCCTGCCATATGGTCTGTGGCCTTAACTGACTTATTTTGGTACAATGAAGGTAAGACTTTACTAAAGCCAACACATATAAACTGTAAATAACTGAAATAACAACTTTAAGTGCTATGTATTAAGTTGATTTCAGAATGGCGATTAAAAAATCTGCGTAGCCTTTTCCCAAATATGTTGGGGTCGGCTTCCAGTCTAACCGAATGCAGCTAAATACCAGTATTTTACATAGAGCGACTGCCTAACTGACGTCCACAACCCAGTAACTGGGTAATACGATGCCCTTTGGTAAGACTGGTTGTCAGACTTTCGGGCTTCTGACGACTCGTGACGACTGTCAAACATCCACGAATGACAGCCGGGACCAACGTTCGGAGGCATGGAGGAGTCTCGGTATGTAAAGATGGTCACCCATCCACGAACCAACCCCGGCAAGCGTAGCTTGACCTGATGGATTGATCCGTACTCTCTCTCTGCTGGGGAGTTTGTTGCGCCACTTCTTTTTCCCAGCTAAATTACTAGAAAGTGGTGAAGGGTGGGCGTTTTGGGGGACTGTCTTATGAAATTTTGACGTTGGAAAAGTGCTGATTCTCAGCCTTGTTTGAATAAATAACTTTTGAATTTGAATTTTGAATTCGTACGGCTGTTATTACTTAGCCACGAGCTTCTCCACGAGATTTCAAAATGACGATTGAAAGGTCATAAAACAGTTTTTGCTGTAATAACATGATTAGTAATCTGTGGTTGTGTTTGGTTTATCGACATTCACGAGTTCGGAGAACATCACGCCAAAGAGGTAGCCATGGGTGTACCTACCTATATAAAGTAGGTACACAAACATGTTACCAGTTATGTTTAAGTCCCATTTAATAGGGGACGAGCCTATATCTTGCCATAAATTACCGGGCACAAATCCGGACACCGGGCTGCTACTTAGGTACTGAGAAACTTTATTTTAACGCCTACATGCACATTTTTGTGAGTTTGTGTCTGAAAAAACAAAGCAAATGTAATGATCGTGACATGTCTTGCTCTGTTTCGGTACTTTGCTCTGATTAACACGTAGAGGCTGTGCGTAGTTATTTAAATAATAATGCGATTCTATGTTAACTTTCATTTTTTCAGGTGATATTTTTTTGTACATTGCTTTAAAAGCTGTAGGTAAGCATCTGCACCAGTGGAGGCATATACAAAGATGCTCTGAACATTAGTAGGTATTATCGCTGTCTCTCTGCTGCAAAGCACTGCTACTTTCCTATTCTCAAAATATGTTTAACCGGTAGCGTTATTGAAGCAATCGATAACAATATTGCATATAAGCCATTCGGATGATCACAATGTTTTTTTTATCCAAACAAATTACAGCGTAGCTTGAAACAATTGATAAACAAGACAATTTCGCTTATCCGAAAACCACGACTACTATTATTCCGCAAAACACCGTACTTACATAATACAATTACTTCTCTACTTAAGATCTTCAGACCTGAATTGACCATTACAGCTGATAGCATGTCTCTAAGTAAACATAAAATAACTGTCCCGTTTCCAGACATTTTCGCTAAGTAGACAGCTGTTGAAAAACAGTAATATTTGAGAAAGATCTGAGAGTTAAATTGTGATTGTTTAGCACGAATCGTCTAATTGGAGATGCGGTTTGCGGCGGAATACGGCAAGCAAACCTTTTTTGACCTCAATAAGATAACTAGTATTCAAAATGTAGAAACAAATAATTGTGATGTCTAAGGAGTGAAAAGTAGAAGGAGATCGCCGTTCTCCAAGTTACTTAAGCAGTCAGTTTATTCTGTAAGAATCTCACTCTGAGAATTAAGGTGAAGTGAGCTTGATGTGAACTGTTAAGGTACAATTCCGTAGCGGACCGCAGGCGGCAACTGCAGGTGACGTGTCGCCATGACACGACTGGTTTCTATGAAATACCTTCTGTAGCTAGGCTACACGTGGCCTTCATAGAAATAAATACATAAAAACCAGTCGTGGGGCGGCGACACGTCGCCTGCAGTAGCCGCCTGCGGTCGGCTACGGAATTGTACCTTTATCCTACCTGACGCTAGGGAATCTAGGAATTGTACACTTCACCTAAGTTTTTACGGCGAGTATTGTATTTTACAGAACAGCACACTGATTCCTATTTCTGGTGGTGCAAAAAGGGACATAGTAAGCGATGTGTTTTTAGGTACTTTTGAATGGTGATAGAGAGTGTAGGAAGGGAAGAGTGATGGCAAGATAGGTCAATGAATGCCATAATTGAGCTAGTCGCCAATCAGAGGCCAGCCTTTTTTTGTACTTCATGTTCCAGAGATCCTTGTGGAAAGTGGCAAAAAATGTCATGGCTAGAAATAGACTGTTAATGATTATGAAGTATTTTACCTGCGACGTGTCTGTTATCGGGCATAAGTAAGTATCAGCTTCTTCGCGCATTTATTTTGCGAGCGCGACGTCGAAATCAAGCGCTTGTGAATATACGTATGACATCACTGTCGGTGTCAAATACATGCCATTGAACTCGGGTCACTGACCCCGCTCGTTAAGATGCTTCTCAGAGACTAAACCTTAATCTTTTGGATTCAATTTTAATATTTCAAGTCACAGAAATCTTTTCAATTTGGTGTTGTGTTATTAATGTTATTTGGTGTTATTTTTGTTTTGGCTGTTAAGAGTCGTCAGAAGCCCGGTCTTTTTTTTAAACCGTACCCGTTGGAACCATTGATTAAAAAGAAAATAATAAATAATACAGCCTCTACTAGGTTTGACCCACCACCTTACAAGCTATGCTCAGCAGATGAGGATGAGAGCAAGCAAATGCCTCTTCATTCAGAGGAAAAACGAGAATTGCTGAACCAAACTTGGTGATCCAGCGGTCAAGGGCCGCTTACACAACAATAATAGAGGACAGAGCTTACTCAATAACAGTTTAGTTAGTCCATTCCCTAAATAAATACTTTACGGTTCACAGTACTTAGCGTTATTTTTTGTTTTTCGGCCCATACTGCGTATCTTTTATAGCGTAAATATACGTAAAAACTGCGAACGTTTGCGGCTCAAATATAGGCCACCTCTTATATCGACCAGGAGCGCGGCTGTCACTTTCCTTTCACTTTCATGTAGCCCTGGTACAAGGCATAGAACCCAGCGTTTTCAATGCAGGAACTGTCACAGTATTGGAAGAAAAAAGTAAAACTGCACCATCTATAATGGAAACAAATGAAGTGAGAGACAGAATGGAGGTAATTTAATAGTGTTCAGGGGGGCACATGGGTTCAGATAAAATCAAATACTTTTTAACTGAATATATAGTTCATGATGGCCTGAAAGTTATGGGGTCCGTTCTGAAGTAAAAGGAAACAGTCTCAGACCCTGGGAAGGATCTAGAATTCAAGACATTTTCAAGTTCATAAGTACTTATGTTTTTAAGAAAACCACACCACTTACTTAAGTAAACGTGAGAAATTCATATATTTTATAATATTATAGAGGATAGATTTATTTTTATTTTTTAATTTTTTTAATGTAGCTATATAGCTATGTAGCTATATTACACAGATACTGGGTATTTATTTATTTTAGTTTCTCATTCAGAACACACCACACACACTCATGTAGCAAATAAAATGTTGTCACAACATTTTATTTGATTTTGTGAGCTTTTCATGTTATCTTAACTTTTACTACTTACCTTTAATTTATTCTGATCATTTATTAAAACGGACACACACTTCCCTGTCTTTATTATTCTAGCGTATGGCACTCGTGGGTTGCAGCTGAAAATCAGCGTCGGGAACACATTGTGTTGCCATCTGACATTATGCTGCGCTGAGCCCTTTTGGCATTATAATCATTGTTTTCTGTTTTTTTTGTTATACTCGTAAGGTGTATTTTTCTGCTGTAATGCCAATAATTTTTCTTTCTTTTTAAATTTAACATCCCAGTGCGTGGTGCTTAAAGCTCTGTATGACACTTAAAACTCTCCATTAGGACAGTTAAGGCTTCAAAAGTATGTAACTTGGAGTATAAACAAATATTGCAGTCACTTAGAAGCAGTGTTGAAACATTCCTCCGGTTTAATTGTCGCATTGATTGCATTCGAAATAACAACTACTAGCTATATTTTAATACCATTACGACTATAACATGCCTTGTTCGTTCCGGCATTAAATCATTTAACTCCAAACAGACTCAAGATGGACTTAAGTTTTAATGCTTTTTGAACGTCTTACAGAAAGACGCGGTCCTCAATATTGCCCCATCATCATTTTAATTGACACACACAGTCCGTATTCATGAGACTTTCATTTAAAAGGTCTCATAAAGAGCTGTCAAAGAGCAACTGTCTTATCAAGTTTTGACAATATTAAATATCTGAAGGTATAATAAACACTACTTACATAAAAGGAGCTTTTAAATAATGGGCTGCTAACTTCCGAGAGATTTACAAACGAATTGACCTTTTCTCCAAGACTGAAGAAAAGCAACATTTTCAACAAGCCAAACGTGGTGAAAATGCATTGATATAAACCCTATAACATGAACAAAGCAGCAAAAAAAGTAGGGTAATAGTAATTACATGTCATTAGGTTATGTAATTATGGGCTTTTGATCGATGATTAATGGTTTTGCTTCTCTAATACAGTTTGCTGTAGCGATCATTTATATCCAGAATTTGCGATTCAAGCTAAACTTGCGACTTTTAATTGTATTCAGTAAGTTGAAATTTCGAAGCAAAATATACTATTGATGACAAATAAAGACCAATCCGCACGCGAGAATGACAAATTGTTTGGTCGTGAAAACAAAAGAAAGATACCTCGTTCTATCGTTACTATAGGTAAAAGGTGCATGTTTGTGGTGATATTCAAAGAATAGGAATACTTCGCATAACCATGGGTTATGGAACAAAGGCGTAATTCACCGCTGTAGTCTGTAGTACAGGTATCAATCAATAGACTGCAAGTGACGGTCGAAGCACCGAGTTTATGCGAACAGTTGTGTAATGACGCCCTTACTATTGGAACTGACTCGAGAGATGATTGAAGGGTAAACTCATCCGCTCGGCTTAGATTGAACTTGATTTTAGCTCAGATTCTGGAGCACAAGCTGCATTCAATCCCATGGGACAATAGGTATTGAGAGCTCCTGGCGATGATCGCATTGTGATTGCCAAGATGGCGCACATAAATTTTAAAGTATGTTTCGCTGCTTTTGCAACTAAAAGAAACTAAGTAGGTATATTCTTACTTATAAGTAAAGTTAAATATCGTGAGTTGACAACTTTTTGATAAATTGTATTTTGTGATGATTTGTCCAAACATGAGCATGTCAAACGATTATTAAAGAGCTGAGTCAGCTGTGTGACATAACAAAAACCGAAAGATGGTGATAAATATCAATTAAATGGTAGGTATGAGTTTTGTTCCTAAATTGAGTACTTGTTCTTTTTGCTGCATCATACAAATTGTCATTAAAGGTGCTTTTTCACCGGCAAGACAGGACAAAACAAAAATTAAAAATTGTGTAACAAAATTGCAATTCTCTCCCAACGCATCTTCGGTGGAAATGGTCTGGATCAACAGCCTTGCAAAGTGAAGGCTCGGAGGACCAAAATGGTTAAATTTGCAGAGTAATAGTGATGTAAATGCGAGTAAAAACATATTTAACAAGACAGACAGTGAGAGACCAATAGTAGTGCCTCGTCTTGAACCTCCGACCTTTAGCATCGATAGGTCAGCGCAAGAGTATTGTGCGATGACGACTCGCATTCTGTTCCGCATTGCACGCCGATGCTTGGACGAGGACCCAATTAACACTTGATTCTGGCCAATTTATATTCTCTTCGTGAATCCTTGGTCTTTTCACGAAAGATAAGTTGAAGAGGTGGTAATTAGGTAGGTATTTACAGGAAGTTGAGTGGCAAGGTAAAATTACAGGCACTTGTCAATTTCCGGAATAGAAAAAGTCAAAAGTCGACAAATAGGTAGTGTTAAAGGATACCCAAAGACGACTCGAAAAAGGTTAAGCGTTCAAAGTTCTTACAGATCTTCAGAGTTGGAAATCAGATTACTTAAAAAGATTCCTTTCTAGTTGTAATTACAAATAGGTCATCGTTTGACATCAAGTGGGCCATCAAAAATTATAAAATTATATAAGTACTTACCAAAGCGGGTGAGTCCAGTGGCCTCGACCTGGACTTCCTCAAGTCACTCTCTCCGTCAGAAGGTCTCGACTGCCTGTCACTCTCCCTGTCCGAGGAATGGTACCGTCTCTTTTCCTCTTTACGCTCCTTGTATCTTCTGTCTTCTTTCAGCGTCTTGTCGTATCTGGTAAAATTTAAAGTTTAATAAAAAGATTCGGCAAGAATCAAAATAGAATGAGCAGTGAACTAAAATGTAATGACGGCGTAAAACTTTGGTCCTTTGGGTTTTAAACTGCTCCAGAGCCATCCTACGAATAGTTTAAATTAAAAAAAATATGTCTGCTGTTTTTATTTTCAACTACTTAATATTTTATGAATCCAACAGTGCCAATTCCGTGGGAAAAAGTGACAAGCAGATTAAGCGAGTGTAATTTGTCCCACAAAAATTAATAAATGGGACACAGTGGCCGTCATAATTGTGAACATACCCCTTTGTTCTACTGGTGGGACAGCTTAGTGGGGTAAAGTGGAATAATCCTAAACTGCGATAAATAAATGGTTTGCCAAAAACCAAGCGAGCCCCTCATTTAGCTCACTTCATCCTGCTAGAGTACTATACTGCCCTGCTAACCCGAAAGGCGCTATCTTTGAGATATGCCCTTTAAGTTATTTTTATATCATTCAATAGCTATAACAATTTCGTATCTAATGGTATAAGCCAAATACCGCTATCTAACTTAAAACATAAAAAAAAACCACTCAGATTTTTTTTTATATCCATGCGTTTCCTTAAATTACAATTTACAAAAAGTAAATTTTCTCAAAACTTACTCCGATTGAGATAGCGCCTTTCGGCTTAGCAGGGCAGTGTATCACTCGCCTCTGTATCCTCGCCGAGCCCTTTCACAACCAATTTTTGTATTCTCTATTAAGTTACAAATAAATTCCTACCGTCCATCATACTCCTCCCGGTACTTCCTCTCAGTCGCATACTTTCTTTCTGGCTCGTAATTCCTCTCAGCTTCATACTTTCTTTCTGGCTCGTACTTCCTCTCAGCTTCATACTTTCTTTCTGGCTCGTACTTCCTCTCAGCTTCATACTTTCTTTCTGGCTCGTACTTCCTTTCAGCTTCATATTTCCGTTCAGGGTCGTACTTCCTCTCCGGGTCGCTGTCGCGAGGGTCTGAGCTCCTGTACCTATCCAGGTCTTCTCTGGAGCTCCTGTACCTCCTGTCATCACCCTTGCAGTCGTAGTCGATCTTCTTTACCACGATGTCACTAGGTTCTGGGTCGGTGTACCTAGGTTAACAAAGGAGGTTTTAATAAATAAATGCGATTTTTTGGGTGAATTGGGTGTCCCTTCTATTGAACAACTATCATCTATTAAAGGAGTCTGCCCACTACACCGCATCACCGTATCATACCATGACCGCGCTAGGAACTTGTCACGCAAAAAAAGTCTTTAAATTATTTTAAGTATGAGACTGCTCACTAGACCGTTTCGTTACCGACCAACACCGTAGCGTGCCATTCACGGAGCATCAGCAGTTGTTGGCGAAAATATTATGCCAGTGCCGATACGTTCCGTGCATGGCATATTCTCCTTTGACATTACTTTTTTTATTTTATCGGGTTGAACCCAGTAACGTCGTGATTGTTAGATGTTATTGCTTTTTCGTTCTTCGTCGTCTAAGACAACGGCCATCATTGTCAATTCTCTCATAGAAAATACAGCAATTTTTCAACGAAAATATTAACTCGCGCGAGACGCCTCACTCGAAAATACAGGGGAACCGTACGGATATGACACGCGGATATTACGGTCACGGGTATGTTACGTTCTAATGCCATAGTAGTCCATGTTATGTTTCTTTCCGTGCCTGATACGTTTATAGCACGGTCATGGTATGGTACGGTGTAGTGGGCAGACTCCTTAAAGGTTACCATTTTAGAGATTCTCTTTCAAAACGTCCCACGTCCCTATAAGTTATTTAAATCAATGTTCTCTAGGTAGTCAGTTGTTAAATTAATGTCATCTGTAGCTTACAGCAAGATAGAGTGTTTACACAACAACGGTTTGGAAAACAAAAAAATTACCTACCATTAATAATTTTAAAGTATTTCGTTTATAGTTCCAACTTTAACAATATAGAAAGAAACATGAAGTTATTACAAAAATCTTTGTAATGCTTTATCATCACGGGAAATCTCAACCTTATTCCTCTATAGGAAACATCATGACGATATTTTCATGCAATAGTTTCCCTGCTATAAAGTGATGCATTTCCTGTGACTCACTTACTTAGAATAACTAAGTTACCTTTACTTGTATATGAATACAAAATGCTACTCAGTCTTTCGTTTATTCATTATCCCACCTCAGCGAACAAGGCGACGACGATATGCCATGCGATGCGAGAGGCCACAGTACTGAATTGAATTGAATTTCTTTATTTTGCATAAAATATGGTACATAATAGGTCTTAACTTAAATATAAGAAGTTCCACATGTCTTGCTTACTTACTATTTCAGCATGCAAAAAATACCTTATAATAAAATTATATACAAACACACTTCAATTGTTACTATTAAGATCATGAAGTAAAAAATAAAATAAAAAATCCTTAAAATTACGTTATTTAATTATATTACTAGTGAGATCATATTTCGAGCTTTGCTTATAATTTAAAAACTCACTTATTGTATAGAACGCATTGATAAAGAGCTATTTCTTAAGTTTATTTTTAAAGTAGTTTAGTGGTAGCTCTCTGATCTGTTTGGGTATTTGGTTATAGATTTTGACAGACATATTGTAACAATTGTTCTGAACTAGTGTGCTTCTACATCTTGTGACAGCTAATCTGGTTGGATCTCTTGAAAGGAATTTTTTATTTACTATGGCTTTAGTATAACGCTCAGAGTGCTTTTTAACAAATAATCCTACTTCTAATATATATAGACTAGGTAGAGTTAGTAATCCTCCCAAAAAGTACAATACTCTCACTACAGTACCTCTATATGGGGTTTATTTAAAAACGTTGCATAAAGTTAAGTGACGTCCAAACGTCAAAAATGTATGGTTAAACAGTCGCTAATCATTACTTAACTTTAAGCAACGTTTATAAATAAACCCCATAATGAGGTATTGTAGTGACAGTATTTCCTTAAGGGCGAAATTTACCAATAAAATTGAACGCGATCAGTATATAAACCACGTTTAAGAGCTGTCAGTGTCATTATTTTCCTTGGAATATTGACACTGATAGCTCTTGGACGTGATCGCGTTCAGTTTCATTGGTGAAATTCGCACTAAATGGGTAAATTGCACCAATAAAACTGAACGCGATCACCGCACCTAAAACATGTTGTCCATCGTAGAGATGTCAGTGTCAATATTCCCTAGCAATGACACTGACAGGTCTTAAATAAGCGGTTTAGATGTGCTGATTTATTTCAGTTTCATTGGTGAAATTGAACATAATATGGAAGCAAAATAATCCATAACAATATGGGATGTACGAACGTACGGATGTACGAAACTGCACCCTAATTGCGTAATATACGATCATTCACAATCTGAATCATTTTGAAAGAGATTGCTAATCCATTGCTTCATAAGTTCGAAAAAACCAACAAGTTATAGTTATTAGTTTATCTAATAACGTAATGAATGTTGTTGAACTGTCAAAATTAAACAGAATAGTCTTAATCATTTACGAAATTGTGTTACGCAATTAGATACCTATTTTCTACGGAATCTGCACGCATAAGGGATGCCCAATTGAGAAAGCAATTATTACCACTGTATTTCGTGTAATTTATACTTAAAGGCACCAGGGGAGTTATTTAAAAAAGAGAAGGTCGTAATAGTAGGGAGGTAGGTAGTCTGTTTTTCAATTATTTGTTTCGCCAAAAAATAGAGTTAAAAGGAGGTGTTGGTACTGTTTGATAACATAACATCACAAGGTATAGCGCCACCGTTTCCTTTGAATTTTGTCACATCACGTCCCTTTCTATCATTTTGTGTCGCATCGCAAAAGTAGCTCATCTAGGACGCAAGTAAGGAGCGGGCATGCGTCATGTGAGATTTTCATGTCACTCACGGTTTTATCAGATGAAAGTTGTGCCCTGATTTAAATGTTGTTGTTTTAGTTTATCTAATAATGTCTTGAAATAAACAATTTTGAGTGTTATTCTAGAGAGTGGTATATAAGAATATTGACTTAAAGAATGTGTCATACCTTGGTGTCATTAGTGACAAAAGGATTTCGTTTAAACCATGGGTATTAAAAATTTGCCAATAATTACATAACTTGGCCTGATATTTTATTGATATTTCAGTGTGAGCATTGGGAGTTCCTTGTTTATCAACCTGGCTGGTAAAAAAGGCCTTTAAAAAATCAATGAAACATAAATAGCGTAGAGGGTTATTTTCGTTCACTGGTAGAGGGTACAACGCAGACGATGCACTAAGCGGTGGAGTCTGTCACATGTCACTCATAAAGTCTGCAACACATATTTTATGTAATTTTTAGCACTTGTGCGTGTCCTTTATAAATGTTATCATTAATGATGACCGTCAGATTCAATTAACAGAAAATAATTATGTTACCTTGTATACTCGGAGTCGTTTCGGGCAAGATGTTCAGGGCTCTTGAGCACCCGTGTGCGCGTCTTTGGCTGGACTACTTCCTTCTCTTTCTTGCTCTTCTTAGAAGAGTCGCGAGAGAACAGCTGTTTCATCTGAAATAAAGATAAGAAAAAGATTTTGGATAATTAGTGATTATTAAAGGATATAATTAAACAAAATATTGTAAGAATAGTGTACTCATACCTTTTCAAGTCCAGTTAACTTCTTCGCCTTCGGCGGTTTCGCACTGACTTTATCATCAAGTCTGCTAGGACTTTTGTCGTATCTGTCAATTTTTGGCTCAAATTGTGATCCTTCATCAGCACTCCTATCTCGCCCCGTGTACTCCTTTCTATAACCACCGTCCCTATAATCCTTAAACCTTGCCAAGTATTCTCCATTAGCATATATCTGCTCAGTAGGATAGTTATCCTCCGTGTGTTGCCTTTCACTAGCCAAGAATAGAGAAGTATCTCTGACGTCATCGACACTCTCATGTCTCCTGTGTCTCGTTCTGTGTATCTCTCCACTCGAGTCTTTACGGAAATCGTTCTCAATTCCCGAATCAACTAATCGATTATCGATTTCGTAACGACGTGGAGATCTATCATCTCGATAGTATTCCCGGCTGTCACCTGAATCGTGTCTCCTCATACCGAATTCTTCTTTATACCTGTCCTTGTTCTTCACTCGTCGTAGTGAGTGATAAGAATCGGCATATTTTGGGAGATTAGCATAATCTTCTTCCCGTTCTTGAGCAATTTCAGGATTGGAGGAGTAATGTCCTTTTCTTTTACCAAAATATTCATCTTTTCCTTTGTATTTCTGTCCTGTTGTTTGAAGTACATCATGACTAGAAGTGAGCTGCTTTTTTGCTTTGTATTTTTTCTCTTTATATTCATCTGGGCTGAGGAGTGGTTTGCCTGTTATAGAGTCTAAGCTCGGAGGCTCGTACTCAGGCTCTGGAGGGAAGGCTTTGTTATTGCTTTTGAATCTAGGCTCCAACCTGTCAATGAACTCGCGCCTATCAACTTCTCCTTTAGGAACTTTCTGGAATGTCCTACTCTCAGTATTGTATTTGACTTTATGGTTGTCTGAGTCGTATTTACTGTAGTCTTCAGTAACACTGCTTTCAGCAAAACCATCTCTTTCTAATGTGTTTCTATAGTAACGAACTGTTTCGTTCACATATCGTTCTGTTGCTTGCATTCGCTTTTCTGCTTCATATATAGGATCTTCAGGTAAATACCTAGATATAGGCTCTTCAACATTTCTCTCACGATCAAGTCTACGGGCATTTAATCGTGATTCCAAAAGTTGCCGTCTGTGACTTAGCTCATTGAAATCTAAATCCACCTTTGTTGCTTCTGGTTCAAAAGTTTTTTTCTTTGTGTCCATACCATCGCCTCTTCCTCTATATTGATTACTTAAATCAGGTGACTTATCTTTTGGAGAATATTCATTTGCATACGTAGGTTCAAACTCTTCGAAACTAGTCAATTTATATTCTCTGAACCTCGGTCTGATGGGTGAATCTGTGACGTTGTAAGTTGGCTCAAAGGTGTTGATATTGTCATTTTCTTTATTTTTATAATCGTAGTCGTACATACGAGTTTTGGTGAACTTATGTCTGTCTTCGTAACCTAATCCTTCGTCTTCATCGGAGAAGTTTCCATATTTTTCTTTGGATGGTGAGAAGGTTTTGTGGACAGTCTGTTTGTTAAGTCTGTTGACATGAGAGTCGTGATCTCTAACCACATGAGCGTACACTACCCCCTTATCCATCTTGTTTATAGGAGAAGGCACTCTATCAGGACTAGTATTCCTCACGAATAAATTAGGGTCGGGGCTAACACTTGGTTTGAGATAAGAAAATGGTTGATTTGAATTGGTCCCGTTTGGTGGAGAGATCAAATGAGATTTCGGTGGCGTTGCTGATTGGTCTTCCCTTAAGATCCTAACTAAATGATCGACAGTGTGCCCTCGTGTCAAAGGCGGCTTATCGGGAGGCTGCTGACTGCTATGTATCATTTCTTTATCACCATAAACGTTCTCTTCGATTTTTCTTATGCTATCTTTTATTCTATCTTTGACTTCAACTGGATGTATGTCTTTATTCTTTGTTGAATCGATCTCATCCACAAGTAATGTTTTCTTTACTTCTGTTTTTCGTTTAGGTGTCTCAGTTATTTGTGGCGATTTCTCTTTTTCCTTTTCTTGTGACTTGCTCTTCTTAGCTCTTGTGGGTGCCTTTGGCTCTGGTTTATCAGGAGTTTTATACCTAGGAGGCTTTTCAATGGGATTGACTTTCTTACTTTCAGTTTTCGTATCCTCAGATTTACTTTCTTTTAGCGCAGACTTTTGTTTCTGATAAACGTCTAGTGGCGACGTTTTCTTGAAATAGTCTTCTCTCGGTGAACTTTCTATGATGGGCGATAACTGAGTCTTCTTATTTCTCAATGACTTTAAGAACTCCTCAGTTTCGCTGCCAGATCTTTTGCGAATTGGTTTGTTTTGCGTATTGTTCAGGCTTGTGTTAGACTTCAAATCGGATACGTCACTTTTACTTCTCTTGACTACGGTAACTGGTTTTGTGGCAATAACGACTGGTGCATCAGGGCCCTTGGTAGTTTGCGCTCTTCTGAATAGAGTAGACAGTGATGTTCTTTCTTTTCTCTTTTTGCCGCTTACATCACTAGTAGATCGTCCGAGAGGAGTTTTCTCTGGTGCGCCTTCGTCACTGTTCCTTCTTCCTATTCTGTTGTCCTTTTTTTTTCTGTGTGGTAGGGAGAAGAACTTCTCTGGAGGATGGTCAGAGGTGCATGTGATGCCCTCGGCTTGGGCTCGTACTTTGTTAGCTTCTTCAATTAATTCCTTTTCTGATAGATGTGTGAATGGTTCCTTTCTAATTAACTTAGGTTGGTCGGATGAAGTGGTCCGCGTCGCACGCGGCTTATCTGCAAAAATAATGTATTTATTTACTCAAATGTCTGTATTGAAAACTTAAAGAAATTTTTAGCAAGTTAGCTTTTATATAGAGATATAAAGAGTTATTCTTTAAGGGTAGGTATAGGAAACTAGGTATTGAAGGTATTATATGTAAGAATATTAAGGGTTAAGTAATCTGTTAATAATGAAACTTTATGAGATAAAAAGATTACAATATCACCAATGATTCTAAATGGCGAAATCATGAATATTGATGATTTTGATATAAATACTAATTACATGAGTTATTATGAAAAGATGCTTGTATTACAAACCAGGCATACATAAAACAATAAGTATTATAAATATGATGATGCAGAATATTCACGTAGAAAATAAAATTTTACCCAACATAACAAAGCTCACATTGCAATGGCAAAAAAAAAAACGATTTTGAAAAGTTTTAGTAAAGTCACACAAACCAGTTAAGTTAGATCATTAATTAAGCTGTCAGAGTTATTTTTGTATTAAATAATAAACAGATAATAGAAATACCTAGGTATAGGTACTTGTTTGATAATAAAAGATGAACATTAATCTTTTTTGTAAATCTGACAAAAATTTGTGAAGGACTTCAAGAATCATTCGTCTTGCTCACTAAGTTGAGTAGTGAAAAAATAAAGCAATATATCAGAAGATTATAAATATTATATCTCTTAAAAATGTCATCAAAATATAGTTAGTATTTGAATCGTGAATCCTTTACTTTAATTATTTTAGGCGAAGACTTTGGAAAAAGGTTAATTATACAATATTTCCGAATGCCATACTGCAGCCGGTATCTGAAATTCGCCATAGCACATTATAATTTGAAGTCTGAAATATCCATTTTTCGATATACAAATTTCTCCCGGATCGACTGTGCCATTAAATTGAGTCCAAAAAGAAAAAGTATAAATGTTCATACACCCTACGCTAAAACGGATTTATGAAACTATTGTGCCAACCTATTTTTTAACTCATGTTGTATAGTTTTAGTACCTTTGGTGTATCTTTCAAGTTCCATCATAAAGAATCGTACTGTTTCTGTATTTACTTATATGACATTCATATTACAATGCAATAAGAATACAAAATGGTGGCGTCATAATGTAACGGGTAGTATCGCGAGCAAAGAACTTATTTTTCGCCTCCTACGCATGTTAGTAACCCCACGTCCTGAGTCTGCAGCAAAAACTAACAATAGCTAATGATTTAGAGATGGTGCCTAATGCTTTATGAGTCAAGGATATTGACACGGACACTTAAAGATTTGCCTGCTTCGATACACATCGCGGTTTTGATACGAGATTTATTCTTAATCAGTCAAATAAGTTTCCGACCTCTGAAACTCGAGGCGTCGTTGCAGAAAACTTCACTCGATTCCCTAACATAAATTATTATATAATTAATATTAATAATTATATTTGTCTTATTGACAATTTATCAACAACGCATAGGTACATACATTCATACATCATCGGGTCATACATTGATGACGCAAAAAGGGTCCGCTTTACGGTACGCGGCGTATAAACCGCGCCGTAGAAGAAACGTGTCTGTCAACAAGCTTCCACCGTGATCTATACAACACTGACGACCGTGCTTATACACGGCGCATAAACCGTAGCTTTTCGTTTTTTTTTTTTTGTTACCAGTTTTATTGCTCTAATCAGAGTCAAATTGTCGAATGCCTTTTTTAATCCCATGGTTAAAAGTAAACTTTTCTTCCAGACAGACAGGAAGAAAACTTTGCTTTTAGCGAAAAGACCGCCGTTCCTACCGTTCTGATGTACGAAAGTATATTTAAACATCCTCAAGACATAGTGAGCGTCAGGATGGCGGGTGTATGTTACAGGAAAAACCCTGAATTGTATTCCATGATTTCAAAAAGATAACAGGTCTCCTTCCTTTCTTGAACTCGACTAAAAAGTAACAACCCTTTTTAAACCAATACCAGTATCATAAAAGGACCAAATGGAATTCAAAAGTTGTTTGCGCCAAAAGTCAGCGCTAAAAATAAGCGTGAACGCAGAACTGTGACGTCACTGAGTTAAATGCGCTTGCGACGATTCTCAATAAGTAGTATGCAGAAATGAACAACATCGAATTTTATAATATGGGGGATTTTGCAAATTATCCCGGTATCAGTTCCGAAAATTATAATTTTCGATGTGTCTTTGCAGCTAAAAATGACTGTGTCCAATTAAATTGCACTTGCTTCAAAAACGGTGAAGGAAAACATCGTGAGGAAACCGGTATGCCTGAGAGATATTTCAGCAGTATTTGCAGCATTTGTGCAGCAGGCAGAGGAAGGTTTAGCATTAGCAATGGTAACATAAACATCCTTCTTTCCTTATCCCCTTTTTGTGGTCTTC
Source organism: Agrochola macilenta (assembly GCA_916701695.1). Classification (NCBI taxonomy): domain Eukaryota; kingdom Metazoa; phylum Arthropoda; class Insecta; order Lepidoptera; family Noctuidae; genus Agrochola; species Agrochola macilenta. Next base: position 2,245,545 of record OU753572.1, on the reverse strand, counting down.
TTCAATACATCTTTAGCAGCCATCATTCCTGTATTCAACCTCTTTCTAACCATATCATCTTTCACAGTATCTATCCATCGTATCGTCTTATAGCTTGCCTTTTTCATCCTAAACTTTCTTTACATTCCTCTGCATCACACGCTTATACTGTTTTAGCCGAAACCTTGCTCAACGAATTTTGTTCCCATGCATTTATGATTTTTCTTCACTAATGCTATAAAGACAAAAGATTTGTAGTTTTGTTTGTAATGAATAAACTCAAAAACTACTGGCCCGATAAAAAAAATATATATTATCAAATCAAATTAAAAATATTGATTTGCTAGAAAATGGTATAATAGATATTACAGTCATTTTAGTTTCAGCATATGCTGTCATGATATGGCGTGCAAATATATTTTCATGTCAATTAAAATTATTGCAATTACAGTCATTATGATTATTATTATTACATGATTATTACAAATTTACATCAGGTATAGGTTCCATCGAGTTATCCTCCAAATATTCCTTAATGGTATAATATTGTTTATATAGTAAAAGTTTAAAGAGACTTCTTTTGAACAATGTCAATGGCAAATCCTGAAGGGAATTCGGCAAATGCTTATATATTATAATCATTTTTTTCTTTTTGTACGTAATCTAAAGATTACGGCGATACATTGAGGTAAAATATGCCATGACGTCACGAGTATGTAGATTTTACACATACTAGTGACGTAAGTAAGATGAAACGCATTTTAGGTTGGGGAGTGGGGGTCGCTACGTCACTAGTATGGATAAAATTTACATACTCGTGACGTCATGGCACATTTTACCTTAATGTATCGCTAAAAAAAATACGTGTCCAATATTTTTTTATAATCTCAAAGACGAACTAAAAAAAAATATCAGTCTTCCTCCCTATTGTCAGAAAGACGAAGCTAGTTGCCCATTTCAAAGCGTAGTTGCTACCTATGGAAAAAAACGGACGAGAAACTACACGGCCAGTCTTTAAAATCAAAATATTGTTTTCTGGATTATTATTCCGGGAATTCAGAAGCCGGTATTATCAACTCTATGTTACTTACATCCTTGACGTTTAGGCAAATATACTCTACCTATTCCGATCTCTGATTATAATAGACATACAGTAGACATTTCTCTTAAACAATTTTAATCAATCAATGAGTATTAAAGGCTATAATTTATAAAGATCCAACGCGGGTGAAGCCTCTGACGGAAGCCAGTTTTCCATATATTCGCCGGTTGTCTAAGCAGACATACGATACTTTTACTTCAAAGATGTTAATCGTATAGTAAATAATCTTTCATAAATTAAAGGCTTTAACGGTGTTCTACTAAGAATTGGGTGTCAAGTTTAAAATTTATCTATTGAGTATCTATTATCTTTACATCATCACAACAGCTTTGTTCAAATGTGTTGGCTTCCAGTCCAACCAGGATGTTAGAAACCTACTTATAACCAATAAGTCGATTTAATTATAAGAAGCAACTGTCTTCTGTAGATATGTCTGAATCAATTTGGTAGCTCTGGTCAAAGACTATAAAAAATTATATCAGGTAAACTTTTTTTAGGAAGTTAGTAAAAATGTATCTTGGAATAATAATATCAAAACAAGCCTGCGTTAGGTTTCTTCTGATGTTCCTTTTCTAAGATTTTTTATATCATCGATTTATTTTCTAAACGTAGAGTTATAAATTACAGTCTGAAAGAGCTATTCCACAGAATACTATGCTCTGGATATAGAATATATCCAATCTGCTCTGGAAACAGCCATCCAGATTTTGTACCTGACTTGACACTTTGCATGCTTTAAACTCAGTTCTTAATCACCAAGTATGTTTCGAGTAATAATGACGGTTTAAAAAGAAAAAAGATTGATGAATGATTTGATTTTTAGCGCCACAGTCGACATCCAAATCTCCAACGATATGTATGTTAACATATATAATTAGTATGTATTATAATAAGAAACACGCTCAGTGACCATGACAGTGACGATCCGTTGTCTACACAAGACGTCGTCGGTACCAATAACTGTTAATACCAGTCAGACAAGGATATTATTATTGTGAATAAACGGATTTTATTCTATTTTGTTATTTACCAGTGATTCTAAGAAGACTTTTAAAGATATTTTTGGGGAAGTAAGGTAATCCTTAACCTCGTAAGAAGGCACGTGACTTTTAAATGTCAAGGGTCAGTTCACATCGAGGCATGATGCGAAGCGACGCTGCGCGTACTTTTTAAGATAGTGATACAAAATAATTATAACTTTATTTACTACTAAAAAAGATACACATTTCAATGAGATAATTGGAAAATGCCTCGCGGCTTAGCGAGGCGTGGCGCGTAGGGCTGCCAGCGACTTCACGAGGCGCATCGTGTCGCGTCGCGTCACGTTTCGATGTGAACTAACCCTTAATTGGATTTCATGATAAGCTTGAACACTGTTGACGGTGCTAAAAAAGTGAGGGAATAATAATAATTAAAAAAAAAAACTGTTTTTGTCTGAACTGCTCTGTCGTCTGATTTGATATTCAGCTGCATCCGGTTAAACTGGGAGCCGACCCCGACATACTTGGGAAAAGGAAAGGCAAATTGATTATGTGAGCTGATCTCCGCAGGCTGAAATTAAAGACCAGCAGTCAGATTTTCAGGCTTCTTTACATCCGTATTCTGTACCCACTATCATAAATTCTCGAATAGCAATAGGCAGTCAAACATTCTCTTCGAGGCACTCAGTAATTTCCATCTCGATGTCGATGGTCATCATAACCGCGGCACCGAAATCCTCAAACGGCCCTTAACTTTGAGATGTTTACGTATTTCTGTCGCTACAATCCTCCACAATAAAGTGAGAGTGATATCATATCTTGAGACTTAACAGCGGATTAAAAATTGAGTTGATTTGGCCGAGCCAAGCAGGTCGAAAAGACACAGTCTCGAGCAAAAACACTTAGAAAAATTCAAAAGCAATTTTTTCCTAAAGTTTTGATGGTATTGTTGTTTCACTTTTTATCGAACCCATGCTATTATCTATTATGAAATAGGTCTTATCTCAAAGTTGCAATCGTTATTTCAAGAGACTTATGAATACATGTTTATCCTCGTGACTGTACATCGTTAAACACAGTTATTGATGTCAGTATTGCACTTGGTAGAAGGTAATGTCCTTGTTTGTGTGACCACCTGTGCTAACTATAAGCATCTGGGCACATAGATACGTAACAAAGAACAAGTTTACTTAACGCGTAGTTTGTTTTCCATGTTTAATAGTTGTCTGGAAAATAATAAGGTAGGTATGAAAATAGAAGACTTTTTGTAGAGTTATTTTGACTATCGTTTTTAAGAACTAGAACTATTGGAACCCGTTGAACCTAATGTCAGAATGGTAACTAGAAAAAAGACAGTAGGTACATAATTTTTATATGTATAATTTTGAATAAATATTATTATTATTATAATAATTATGCGTAATGTAAATTATTTTGCATAATATTGTATATAATCAAGTTTTTCTAACTGAACAAACAGCTGAGCTGCTTCTGCTTGTTCCCAGCTAAAGCACTAAAAAGTGGTGAAGGGCGGCGGTTTTGGGGTACTGTCTTTTGTAATTTTGACGTTCCAAAAGTGCTGATTCTCAGCCTAGTTTCCTTTTCTCAAAATAATGACTTAAATCCATTCTAAAAACACATATCGTTTTCACCAAGTTTCTGCCTGAAATACTCATTAAAGACAAACTGTCTTTTGTTGTTATCGTAAAGAATCAAAAGAGATCTCCCGAGTGACATATTGGCAAAGCACCCTGTGCAGCAATCGGCACCCACTACCAACCTTGATGACTGAATAATGTATTATATCTCAGCCAAGCTATACCACTGGATGATCTATAGAGTATAGTAGTATTGTATACCTCATACCGAACAGAAAGAAGAAGGAGACCATTAAAACGATGAACGCACGTAAAGTAACTTAGTCACCACCACCATCAAACATGATCGAAGTAGTCACCAATACAAATATCCGTGTAGATGATGACAAACAAACCTTGGTAGAGGATAATCCAGTTCTTACGTGGGCTTGTGAAATATGTGTACATATAGTGTTGAGTACTTGAAACATATTTGTTTAAATAATAATTTAAAGTTGAACAAAAAATATGCCTACTAGGAATCTATTATGACGAGATACATCATCTGACTGCTGGCATTGGGCCTTTTCTGGACAGTTGCAACGTTCATTCGCGTATCACTCGACACAAACTACATAAAAATAGCAAAATGGCAGCAAAGCTGACTGTTCAAGACACGTCAGTTAATATCGCCAATCGTAAAGGTTGTAATAAATAAAATTTGCACAAAGCAAAAAGGATAAAAAAACCCAAAGAAGGAAAGTAAAAAAAAAAGTCCAAAACACCACTGCCCTTGAATTTTCATTTTCATCTCACAAGGTCAGTGTTTCCTTTGAGTTTCCTTATTTTTTTAAACACATAGTACTTAAAGCAGAGGTGCTAAACTGACGTGTCCGTGTTTAGGAGATTGATACACAAAGGCAGACAGTCATTAGTGGGCAGTGAACCTTGGAGGCTTCCGTTTTAACGTGGGCGAGTTTGTACACAAAAAAGATGTTCGCGAATCTTAGCTGGATTCAGTTTCAGAAAAGTGTACTATGGGTGATTTGATCACTTTTTATGTATAGGACGAGCTATTTATAGAAATGGAACGCGAATATAAGAATCGAGTGGCTTTTTATTTGCATGAGTAAGTACCTAAAAATGTATGTTTATTTGTTTTTGTTAGAGTTCAAAGATGTTTTAGTTCTTTACAGTCAGTGATGGATGGACCTTCACACTTATAACAACTGAAAGTCTTCCACTTACGTAATATGAAATGCTATGCATTCCACTCACCACCGATGCCAATAATTTCATCTGCACTAATCCCCATCAATCCAATACAGATCAATGCTCCTTACTGCTTACTTTAACACTTACTTAGAGGTATGGTTATCACAAAAACTGTATCTATTGCCTTGAAACACTTTTTGCAAGGAACGATAAGTTAATAACCTATATCCTACGGAAACAATTTGTCAAACCAATGTCAGACTTAACGTACACAACATGCAACGTTTAGATTAAAGTGCTATACATCGAAACAATATACAGTGTCTATTTAAGATAGATAATTCCGAACCAGTTATTCAAGGTCAAATTGAAGTATTTACTATGTGGGATGACTAGATAGTAGATACAGTAAATCTTAATAACAATATAAATATCCGTTTAGTTGGCAAAGAGTTTCAAACCCTATCAAAGCCACGGAATTATAAAAACACTAATTCATTTAAACATAATTTCAGTTTGAACGTGGGCTCCTACGCTAATAGTCAATACAAATAGTAACAATAGACATGTATTAAGTAACTTGGCAGATAGATCAATGACCGCAGTTTGTTGGTAAGTTTATAAGTGAGAAGATGCTGCAGTCTATTCTTCAAACAAACAAACAAACACACCCACTGATGTGACGGTATAATTGTGAAGAGCCGAATATTATATCATCACCAATGAATTTAACTACTGTCATACTTCTGCCCTTCAATCAACCATCAACTTAGCCAATCGCAGTCCACTGCTGGACATAGGCCTCTCCCAAGCTGCGCTACAACACCCGTCCTCCACCTTCTGCATCGATTCTGTCCCAGCCACTTTCTTAAGGTCGTCGGTCCATCTAATTTTGGGGCGTCTCATGCTACGCTTCCGGATACGCGGTCTCCACTCCAGGACTCACCTGCTCCACCGGCCATCGGTCCTTCGACAAACCTGGCCAGCCCTTCTGCCCTTATCCATATTTATTTGGGGTGTGCGCAGAATGTCTTCTTCTTCCATACTTAGCCATCATTTCTGAAGTCACCCCCTTTCCAGTCATATCATCTTTTACACAATCCATTATTTCACACAATCAGTTTGACTTGTGTGATTATGGTAATCATAATCAGCCTATAATGATCCCACTGCTGGGACACAGGCCTCTTCTCGGTGAGAGAGAGTGCGTCGTAGACATAGCATGTTTTCGAATTTTTGGTGATTTCTCACGATGTTTTCCGTCACCGTTTTCAGAGCAGCGGTGATGAAATAATTTACACAAAGTTAAGCGCCTCTCTGGGTTCGAACCTATGACCTATGTTAATATCAAGAAGTATTACGTTAGGAGTAAGCCCTAACAGAAGCGTACAGACTGATGGCAATGACATTTGTAGATTAAATCCTTGATGAGCCCACATGGACAACGATCAAATATTTTGCCACATTGACCTACATATTTGAGAACAGGACTTAATGAAGGTGGAGATCGGAGGCGAATATTAATAATAGTGTACAGAAGCTTCGAGACTAAGATGACCATGAAACCAAAATTTAGATTTTTTGCGACTAATAATAATGATTAAAGTACTGAAGGAAAATATAATAAAACTTGGAATGCTATGCCCATTCCTCTTTTTATAAATATCTTTGACTATCAGTGAAATAACTAAAAGTTGATAATATTACAGTAAAATTATAGTAATCATAACAACATAAAAATAATAATAAATATTTACGGTTATAGTTCACGCTGCAGTTATAAATGACTGCACGCATTAGTAACCCGTATAATATAAATTTAATTGTTATACCGGAGAATGAAGTGAGGAAGTAATTATAATTAATTAATCTACTGAAAACTTAATGGTCAAAGGAATCGTAATTGTAAAATGTTACCTTGAAAAACACGCAGACTTAAAAGCAAAACCTTACACTCGGTACAAGGCAATCATAAGTGCGAAGAAGCCATCGCTTAAACCCACATAAAGCCATTACGCGTATGGTAAAGATTGAAATAAGCTCAACAGTGACAGGTTGCCACTCAATCACCCACGCACTCTTCATATTCCAATATCAACTTACTTAACTTCAAAACAGCGATAAACAACTCATTTGTCAATGTAGCCACATCCATTACGCATATTAAATGAAATCGTCCGTAATAAACTAATAAAATGATTAATTATAACAAAATTCGCAATTTTATTATTAACATTCATTGAAAATGTTTCTGTCGGTGGCTTTCGCAACGGTTGACCACAAAAGGCTCCTTCGTTTAGGTCAATGCCGACTCAGAAACTGTCTTTATATGTCTTATATCGTCATCGCATGCCATTTTCGGAGCGTTTGAGTATCGCCAGATTGCAGAGAACCCGCCCCCTACGCAAGACACAAATGGGTGCCTCAGGGTACGACTGTGGGCCCACTTATGTCGATATAATCGATTTTCGAGGTAATGAGTCTATTTGATAGTTTTTGATCTACATGTTTTTTGTGTTCAGATTTTTTTCTTTAACTGTTAGTAAACATAAGGATGCTTTTGTGAGTTAATAGTATTAACAATAAGTTGACTCTATGCAGATGAACCATAAAAACTTTCCGATCTGAGTGTTTCATACTTTTTTTTTCCTTCGCCCTGAAAGTGACACATGCCTATGTCAGTGCTTATCTTCTCATCAATTATCCCAAGGCCAAGGCGAGTATCTCCAGAAACAAATAAATTCTCAACACATATAAAAAGTGTAATTCTAAATACATTACATAAGATTTATTGCTAGTCACAATAAATTAGAAGACTCCAATCCAATTACCAAACAACGATTCTAGTTATGATTACTGAAGACCAATGATTTACGATTTGTTGTGTCAGAATTACGCCTTGTCTTTGATGATGATGATTTGAAGCCTTTGACTTGAAAGAGATGGATTAAATTGGTTTATAAAGGAGTGATTGCTAAACGTGACTTTGATAGTACTGAGATACCGAAATGCCGATGTAACATAAATAATGTTGTTACAGGTTTAAGGCAATTATCCTGTACACAAAAACTATTTAAAAAAAAATCTTATGTATCCGTTTAGCAGTTTTTTTACTTCTCTTACCAATGATATCTTCTATATGTGGTTTATGGCTACATTAACAAGAATCAAAGTGAAAAACTAATAATAAACTACTGAACAAAGTGACATTCAATCTGCGAAAAATCAAAAATGTATGGGACTGACATACTTAAGGTACCAAAAAGCTTATAATTACGTCAGTCCCGATGAAAGTTATTGTAGAAATCGAAACGGTTTGAAAGCAATTGCAAGTGGCAATTCTAAGCCCTCTGAACTGAAAGCAGTATTGATTTAATTGTAAGTGTGGCGGCATCTACAATCGCCACATGCGAACTACGCATCAAAGACCTGACGTCACACAACATCCTGACGTCACAAAAATCCTGCATCGCGCAATTAGAGTTTACCGCGCGATGGACATATATACAATCTCCCAACTTCAACCTCTGGACAGTTGCCCGCCAGACACGACACCCGTCTGGTCGGAGGATCCTCCCTTTTCTATGGGGGATGAGTGTACTTTACACCCTGTTCCTCATACCCCTAAATTGGTGACCCCGACGTGATCGTGCCGATCGTGCCGATGCCGCCACAGTACTCGTAAGTAATGTTGCTAAGGATTTTCACTAACGGTCAATCACTGTGTTTCGAGAGGGCTATAATCCTCACGAAACATAATGATACTCTGTTAGTGAAAATACTTTACTAAGATAGTTTTTGTTGAAGCATTCCAATTGTTTTAGACCAGTAAGTTAACACAAGCGTAGTTACATAACACGCGGGCCTGCCGATGTATCAACAACTGATTACAAACCAATAAAATAATTTAGCGCTCTCGCCTCATTTCGTAAACCCTTATCTCCTCATACAAGATCTACGAGTATGTAAGAATGTGGTAATCCTATATTGTATTGTATAACAACCGGTCAACGTAGCTCAAAGGCATAGCGGGCACTTTTACTATTGTAAGGAAGTGTGGGGAAGAAATTATGAACGTGTTTTGTGGTCTGTTGCTTAATGTATGTGAATGGATTGGTATTAATTATTAGATAGTTCTGATCAGCTTCCAACCTAGAAGTGTTTAACAGAGACTAAGTTTTAAACTATTGCACTGAGAATATATACTACCATCGTGCACGTAATATGTATGTGTGACCACCCAGAAACTAAGGTTATCAAACTGTAGAATTCTTAAATTGAGAAGTCCTTGTTAATGTTTCTACTGTTATATTTTTCGAGTGCCATTATTATGATGCCTCAAAAAATTTGAGATATTTACCGATGTTGGAAAACTAACTCTTCTGATTGTCATCCATTTTATTCTTGTTAAGATAGCAATATTTTGAATTTGAACAGAGTCCGCATCACTATGGGTTTATTTAATACGAGTGGATCGTCCAAACAATTTGTTTTGCAAGTGGATAAAAATAATCCGAATACCATGAATAACTAAAAACTTGACTAAAAAAAGACTAAAAAGATTAATGTCATCTTGACGTGTCTGGGAAATTCGGTGACGCAAGTATGAATCTTGAAAGTCCTTGTATTTAAGTGGTATGTAAGGTAAGGACACTTAAGGATAGTGAAGTTGGAAAAGTGTTGCGCTTATTTAGAGTTTTGCCACTCACTATAAACGCCGTAAGACGTCATATTTTCCTAGTATATTTGCATATATTTTGCATCTAAGTTGTAGTAATGGAACTGGTTTAAGAGCGTTCATTCAAAAATTTGGCAACGTCGCCAATAACTCTCAAATATTTACTTGTTTTGATTAATTTTGCAATATTACTGTGTGGAAATATGAAATATCGCTAACAAGTGAACTAGAATATTAATAATGAATTGTAATATAACACTGAATTTGATGTTGAAGTTTTAAGTGTAAAAATAAATTAAGAACATTTGGAAATTTTCCAAATACTTTTTTTACATCTAAAACTAAATATTCAGTGTTAAGATATTAATTATTGAATTTCATAATCAATATTTTACTCGTAGTTCACTAATTGCCCATAATATTTCATATTTCTACGAGTATACATTAATATTGCCAAATTAATCAAAACAGCGAAATATTTGACTTCTATTTTCGACGTTTCCCACTTTCAGAATGCACGCTCTTAAGGTATATCCGAATACACCTACCTATACCTATACCTATACCTACTGCTATACATCCAAGATTACCAACGCACAGGATGTTATATCCACGCCATCCATAGGTACTCTTGCAACGGAAGCAGAACGATGAATATATATACCTACAAACACAGTAAATAGTTTTATTTCTTTTACAAAGAGCTATTATAAAAACAATGATTTTATCTCTACAGTCAGTCGTCATACCTGCATGAATTAACTCCTCAACTAATTCGTGATGCCAAAAATATTACGATTAAAAAAATAAAACTACAAAACTTGTTTGTAAAGATGACTATCTGTCAGTCCCTATTGATTAACTATTCTGTTATAATCACGATAGGGCAGAAAACAATGATGTTCATGTCATAGTTTTTGTGGAACTTAATGAAGATAAACATGACATGTTTATTGATGAAGATGTTACATAGATTGGTGAAAAAACAGTTTGTATGTATTACGTTGGTTATGACGATCTTTATAATAAACGAACTCGATTTGATTCAATATTGGAAGATGGCCATTGTTCTAGGAGCGCTGAAATACAAAGTAAGTTCTAAATGTGGTGGCCTCGAACAAGGAACTGACAGCGAAGTAGCTCATCTTTCTAGCAAATTCCCAACAATTTTAGGGTCATCTTTTAATCTAAACTGATTCAGTTCAATACTGTATAGGAAGCGACCACTATCTGACCTCTGCTACACAATTGCGTAACATTGATGTACAGAGGTGGTCATACTTTCGAGACTACCCGTAAAGATTGCCTTCAACCGCAAATGACGTTTCTCCGCGTCAAACAGAATTCGTCCCACAAAATTTCAAATAAGCTAAGAAAAATCTCTCAAGAAAGGTATTTTGTAACATCCTTGTAACACTGATCATTATTCTAAGCAGCATTCCTACGGAATGAGTAGCATTGACACGAGGACAGATGTCTTGATAGCAAGAGCCTAGACTCGCTAGACTCGGTATCGCTAGCAATGTCGCATGGACATAGTTTAGATATAGGTACGTAACGGTGCTTTTCGATATCCAGCATTCGTGAAATCAACAACACTTATCAAAATATCATCAGACTGTTGGTGTTACACAGCGTTAGGATATTCATGAGGAATTAATTTCTGATTCCACATTTACACGGTTTTTGTGTTAGTTGTGAGCGGTGGTCAAATAGTTTTACGGCTAATAAGTCTTTGATTAGGTAGGTATTAAAATTAGAAGTTGGTAAGAATTAAATCTTAAGGTTGCGGAGCATCATCTTCGAGTCGCTTTGTAGGCTCTTTTTATTTTTTATTGCTGAATGGGCCTACTCTTGACCTCGATCATCCTTGCTGGAAAGCGATGGATGAGGCCTGTGATGGATCGAGCGTGCCCAAAAGATGCCTGTTCACTCTTGCTTTGAAGGCAGACGGGTTATATGTGGAAGGGAACACACGACTCTGGCAGAGAGCAAGCCTTACGTACCTTATGGTTACGCTACCCAAAGTCGTAAAAATGTGTAAAACCACTGTCCGAATCAAATATTTATTTACTTTAAGTTGTCCACCATACCGACCCACAACGGTCAAGGTCGATGGTGTCTACCTAAAAACCAGCTTTTAAGTACCTCAAACTATTCGTAAGTACCACACTTAAGTCAACTCGGTCGTTTCGGAGAAACAATGTCACTAACACAAACAAGTAACAAACTCGACGAATGGCCTACAAAAAAGCATGCTGACATTTGACATGTGTTAAAGAGAGCATGTGATTAAAGAGCAGTAATGTCCTCTTGAATAATTATATTAACTGCGATCCTATTTAACACTTCATCATTTATGAGGTGATCCACTTCATCAGAAGCAAAATTATGAATAGTAACTTCTGTTGGACGAAATATTTCACTTCATTCAAATATCATTCAATATGTAATTTCTATTTTTTTTTTTTTCACTTTATTACGTTTAATAGTTCTTGGTATTGGAAATGTCTTACTACATTTCAGATTTAAAATAATTTTCTGAAGGTCTATTTCTTACCCACTTGGATGATTCAAAATTTATTACAATACCAAGGTTCTACTTAAAGAGGAAAACCTTTTGAAAAAGAGTCTTTATTATGAGCTAGACAAAATGAAAACCTTTCGTAACAACAAGCAACGAATTTTTGCTTTACTTTGTCCTGCATCTATTTGATATTCCAGTTACACAAAAAAAGATAAAATCGTTCTTACAAAATACATAGTTATAACAATTACGCATAACGTTACCTTTTGTTATTTCATTTTACACTTTCGTCTCAATTTCACGAATAAACTGTTTCTATACAAATATTTGTTTTATAAACTAGTGATGGTCTGTGACCGTTCGTTAAAATATACCAATTATGATTCGCCACGTTCAATTGCAGACAATTATGATCAAATTATGTTTGTTTTAGTATTTTTTGTTTGGTATGGCCTTATTTCTTGTATTGTCTTTTTGTCTGGGTTATGCAATTAAATATTCTGTTAAGTGTTGGTCGGTATATTGATGACACACTTTGAAGTCTAATGTTTACGTTCATGTGCCAAAGATTAAGATGAATTAGATAAAGTAGTTGGATGGCACATAATCGGTTTTCTAATAACTTTTTTTCATCCATTAAATTATTAATCGTAATACGTATTGAGCAGCCACCAAGAGATACGTCGTGTGCTATAATAGTCAGAAACACTAAACTTGCTCACAGTGTATTTCTATCCACGGCATGAGCTGTCGTATTTTGCCGACACGATGGAAGAATGCATAATCAAGTCCGTATTATGTTAATAAATCAAAACATCAATATAAACATTCCACAATAATGTACATAAGCATATTATCGTATAATTTGTAGAAACCCAATCACAAAGACTTATCAAGGCAAAACGACAATATAAAACTAATAGAGATATAGGATTTAAAATTAAAAATAACAAGCTTCGGCGGAAGATACACAAAATACAAAAAGAGGAAACGTTGTTAAAATTAGTCTTATTAATTTGAACGTATTAGTTCCAAGGTGAATCGGTTATTATTTTGTTATTTACAACATCTTTTCTCAGATTTCCGATACACAGATAAATGATAAAATTAGTATGTTAAACGATAGAGTCCCCTCTCTAAAAGTAAGAGATGTAACCGAGTCAGTTAGATATCGATATTCGTTGACTCACCGAATCTTTTGACGTGTACGTCCCTATTAAATGATACTGTTCTCGGCTTAGTTTCTTTCGTTTCCTTCGTTTCGGTATCGACTCTCGTATCTTTGGCTACCTTATCGCCATCTTCGGCATTATCCGACTTGACAATTTCATCAGTCATTGGGTAGATGAGGTACCCGGGACTTGGTACCTCGGGGACTGTTTGCGTTACCGTCAACTCGGCAGTTTGCGTTTCGGTATCATCGGTTTTGCTTTTATCTGTAAAAAGTTTTACCGACTTAGACCCGGTTTTTTAAATGGATAGACTAGTTTGATGTTTCTCCCCGTTTCTACTTTATATGACAGTAAACAGAATATAGATTTGATAGAAGAATAAATTGTAAATGATGATAGCGACAATTCAAATAAAGATGAGTAAATAAATCACTATAGAAAAATTTAAACAGAGAAATGAAATGTTCGTATAGTTAAAATAATGGCGTTGTTTATTTAGAATCAATACAAATCTATTTGAAGACTAAAGTTTTCATAGGTACCCTGGGGGGTTATTGCGTAATACACTTAAAGTAGCAATGGCTTTCACTTTGACATTTCAACAACATTCATTGCGTTATTTACGTTGTTGAGCAGAGAAATTTTGCGAACATATGAAGCAATGGATTATCAATATCCTTGTGATTGAAAGTGTGTTACGCAATTTAGGTGCTGTTCTATTAAGTTATGCTAGTTAATTGTAGTTGTTCTATTAGGGACATCTTTCTAATTGCAGTAGCGTTTATATTGTAACAATTTTAAATGTGCATACCTTATCGTGTTATCGTACATTGGACCAGCTGCGTTGTTCACATCACCAACAACCGTGGCTTTGACCGCATTTTGCACCAAACTTCCTGTAACAATAGAAAAACACAGTTCGATTTAAAACAAAAGCTACTAGATTTCATACATTTTAAAACAAATGATGACGTTTTAGTGCAATGTATTTTTGTATCTGAGTTCCAAGTTAATAGTTCTAATACTTTCATTTCGTACGCCCTTTTTTTTTTTTGGTTGGGATTTTATCAAATAACTTCTCCCATTCTGGGCGGAGCGAGAGGGCGTGTCTGACTGTTATACTGACTAAAACCCACCCGTGTTCCTTCAGTTGCCTGTACGTTGCCAGGGACCACGGTATCCCTTTCGGACTTTCCCGCGACCCCGGCAGGCATCGGTCCTAGCCTTCGTTCGACCTTGCTTTTTAATCACACGTAGCGTCCCTATGACTATCAAGCTCCTCTTCTTCTTCTATGAATAAGCTTAGTTAAATTTTGGTGTGCAATAAAGCATATTCTATTCTATTCTATTCATCTGTTAATTTGAGTTAATCCTTAACAGAAAAACCTCATCAAGCTTGACGATCATGAACTCACTTTTTGTACCACCCTGTAATTGTTCTAGTGCAGGGTTAAGGCCTCTTCTAATAGAAAGAAAAATCTATTACCAACCACCAAGCTGGCTCACCTTAGTTGACCGTTGAAGGACCATTTTGACAGGAGCCCATTATGGGCCTGTACACAACCGGGGGTTAATCAGTGGTTTCAAAATGTAAGTATACATTAGATGCTGTTCTATTACCACACTTCAGAGGTAGAAGGCTATCATTATTAAATACAATCTCGTCAAACACAAGCTCAGTTCAAAGTTCAGATGATAATCTAAATCATGATATATGGACGTCGCGATCATCAGGTAACCATCATTGTATGAGGAGTTGTGAAACCCTAACGATTTTTTTATGATCCATCTATCAATATTTGATCTAGGCATATATTATTTAGGTGATCATATCAAGACATCGTCGCTAAGCCGCGAATTGTGAAGAAGACCGCACTTCTATTTCATTGATATAAAAATACTTTTTCTTGTTTTCATTAAAAAAAATCCTTGTGGCCTGGGTCTTGTTATTGGATCTAAACACGTAGTAGACGGCCCCACGGATCCGCCATTTTCGTATGTTCAACCTTCTGCCGAACACCCTGTATAACGAAATTAAAAGGAAAACTATCAGAGCTATGTAGGCTCTACAGGTTAACGAGTAATAATCAACCAACTTAAATTTGCAGTTCGAAAAATATGATCCCCCATACATTCCGCATGGGAGAATATGTTTTTCAACTACAATGTTAAGTTTGTTCTTGGGATAAATTCATCCCAACTACGGAACCCTTCATTGTGCGTGCACGAACTTGGCCGGTTTTTAGAATAATCGCACTGGCCGTCGTGCTGGTCAGTGACTGTGACTGCATGAAAAAAAAAAAGATAAGAAGACTCTTTATTCTATTTTACATCACTTTGGTTTGTTTTTTTTTTTTTATAAAATCGCGACCAGCAGCGACGAAGATCAGAGTGAGTGCAAGCGGTGCATAATGCCGAATTGAGTATTCTAATTTAATATATTGCTGGCAGGCTGTTTTTCTTGCACCTAACATTTTCCTCGCTGTAGTGAGGTGAAAAGTTGTGTTTTTCGCTCGGCAGCAAAGTTATTCTGCGTCTCGTACCTTTGAAATCCTCGCTACGCTCAGGTTTCTTGCATAACAAATATAATTTTTTCGGGGTGTATTGCAATTACAGTCACAGAGAAAAATTATTGCAATGTACTTAAACTATCTGCTTAATCTGGAATTCACCTCCTTTACCGATCAATTTAGCGGTGATTAGCTATATCCGTAGAGAATAAAATTTCTTTATTTTGCATAAAAGGTCTTACATATAAATGTTTGCACATATTATTATTTTGCTTACTTAAAAACACTTATAAAGTACTAGTGAGATCTTTTTTTTTAAAAAATACCTTAAAATTTAATTACAATTATTACTACTGAGATCATTTCAGTAACTAGCTTCATATTTCTGACTGACCGACCCCTTGACAATTCAAAAGTGCCTGTAATTGGATTATTTGAAAGAAATGCTTTGAGTTTGAGTTTGATTTGATAAAAAATATATAGAATTTAAGAAGTAGAAGTGGGGTTACGATATATTCAAACTCGATATATTTCTCAAATAATGTTAAGAATATATTTAAAAAAAAATATATTCTTTTAGTTTTATTTTATACTTTTTGCTGTGCTCTAAGCCATTATACACATTATGGAATACAAATAAAGATATGAATATAAATAAATATTTTTACTTGATAAGCTCCAAGCCAAAATAAACATATTTATGTGTAAACTACGATTCTTGTTCTTTGTGGTGGAACGTTCTATGACAACAATTTTACTGCCAGACATATGCCTCTCCGAAATAAAAGCCATATCACGGTTTTGTGCCTTCCACATCCTTGCCCCAATTTTAACACCTAACTACCACCTCCTTGGAGCAAGAACATGATAATGTTTACGTATTTGGTGTGTCGATATGTCCCACATTGGCGCGCCTCTCGTGGCTACTGGACCGATTACGAAAGCAAATGGTCACTTGCCAGTAACATAACTTAGTTTGCGGCGACGCAAGTCTAAGCTGAGTAGCGAGTTGAAAACATATTTTTTTCACATTGTTGATGTAAATATTTGGGACAGACAGTACAGCTTGAAGGACCACAAGGATCGAAATAGAAAAATAATGAGACTCGAAGCAGCAACACACATTGAATCGTTCGATAGGTTTGACATTAAGTATAAAAAACTAAAAGACAGATAAATGGAAGAAAAGAAAAATTTCATTTTCGCAATGTTTTCTGCATTCCCATTTCATTATGACTCATCATCATATAACTCATCATAGACACCGTCTATGATACCAGAAATCATCATCTTCCTGTCCTTGTTTCATGTCACTTGGTGACGTTTTTTTCTTCCATTGTCCCTGTCAATCGTCACTCTATCATTCATTCCTTTTCATATCTGCCCTCACACAATCCTTTCATCTTTGCTTTGGTCTCCCTCTTCCTCTCCATAGATATCAACATTTATATTCATCACTCTATAAGCAACATGCGTTTCATACGTCTATAGTTCCAGATATATGAAAAAGATATATTCTAAATTGCCACCCGCTCCTCTCATACACCATTCAATACTTTTACTCAACACAGCGAGCGGGTGTCATTATGATCAATCGAAGGTTTAATGACCTCATTTTGTTTTTATTTGTGTAAGTTCTTACTAAAACTTTAATTAAGCATTATTAAAGCTTCCATCATATCATTTTATTCGCATGAAAATGCTTTTTGTGGCGAATAATCGCTATTAATGTATGTTTAGTTTGACCTTGGTTTTGATATTAGAGCTACATTATCTAGTGAAGCGTGATTGAGTAATAAAGATGTACTCATTACGTGTGCATTAATGTTATAGGGGTATTATGCTAATGCAAAACACAACCCAAACAAATTAGCATTCAAGCTCTGAATGACAGAACAGAATTTTATATTTTCCAACCTTTTGACTATCTAACATTATCAAAAAAACCACTTATGTCAAGTGATACAAGGAAAAAAACTGTCATTTTTAAACTTGTTTTTTTTTTGCAATATCTGATTTTTTATACACTTGGATTAAAAGTTGTGAGGAAACTTGTAGAGAGTAAAAATATCTACAATTTATACAAAATCCATATTTAAAGACGAGTAAAAATTTATCGAATATTTTACAAAAATTAATACGTGTCACAGCATTTCGTGTTGTATTGCAAATATTACGATAAGTCTTTACGTAATGGGCTGGTCTGCAAACAATGATACTTCGTACATTATTGTACAGTAACCTTTCGCTTGGTCCAGTGCACACGCAGTTATGTGAAACATCTTGTTTTGTCACTGTAAATAGTGTCTGAAGAAATGTCACGAAAGTGTTAAATTACGAAGTTTATGGCAAATTGGCTTTGCGAAATTAATCATGAGTTCAAAAATAATAGAGAAATAGATTTTAAAAACACACTTTTTTTTTTCGTTTGATCTCAGACTCACTCCGAAAGAATGATTTTGTAAGTTTCTGAACCCATTTTTGTTCATAAGGGACCAAATAGGTATAAGGAAATTTCTGTATGATAGGACCAAATATTTTCAAAGGACAAATAAGAATTTTCTACAAGAAACCTAACACATGGGACACATGGGACTTAAACATTACTGGCGAAATGTGAATGTAGGGTAGATACTATGTAGGTACACCTCTGCCTAATAAAAATAAAATAAAACAAATAGTGTGCAGACAAAATACCCATATACAAAAATTACCTCTCCCTTGAATTCGTATATATGTATATACAGGGTGTCCAGTAAATAGCACGACATACTGCAGGGGGTGATAGCTAGGGTCACTACCTATCAATACAACACAATATATGTTCAGCAAAATCTTACGGATTTACAGTTTTACAAAATTTTCCGAAATATACCAAATACCGAAAAATCTCTACCTTGAAACAGATTTTTAAGCATCTCGTAATGAAAAAATCCTTTTCTAGTACTTTTTTTTACATCAAATTATTCGTGAATAGTTACTTTACTCATTGATAAGTCTTTTTTCTATCAAAGACAAGAATGTTTTCAAGAAATACTATTTTTTGTTTAAATTTGTACAGAACTATTTTCTTTTCGATATTTCGGAAAATTTTGTAAAACTGTAAATCCGTAAGATTTTGCTGAACATATATTGTGTTGTATTGATAGGTAGTGACCCTAGCTATCACCCCCTGCAGTATGTCGTGCTATTTACTGGACACCCTGTATATAATATAAATATAATTTTATTATGTGTGTATGTGTATGAAGTTTGTAACATATTTATGTACTGTTGTACCTATTTTAGTTAAAATGCATTAGAATATTTTTTATTTATTTTTTTCGTTTTTCCTCTCAATCAGAGCACCTGCAATCTTATCTCTTCACCACCCTTGGTTGACTGGTAGAGAATGCCTAAGGCATTAAGTCCGCCTTTGTACTTTTTTGAGTGTGAAAAGTTTAAATAAATAGTAAAAACAGTGAAAATATAAAAAAAACAAAATGGAGGTATATACCCATAGTCTTCAAAAACATAACGTATTCTTTCGTCTAGTTTTATTCTCGTTTAGGTCAACAGAAATCCAGTGCAGAAATATGGGACTTTATGGGTTGCATGGGACAACCCTCAAAATGCTGTTACTGGAGCGTCTCTAACTTTGTCAAAAAGACCCGACCCTCGACCTCATGATGGCGTAAAAGTCCGGGACCTTCGCTTCGGCTACTCCTAATCCTTCAGAGAAATCAAGCCTGCCCAAAACCCAACAAATAATAAAACAAAGAGTGCACTGGACTATCTTGGCTTTCTGTTAGATGTAAACATATTAAAATTAAATGACAACAGAAGTGCATATTTTATCACCAACAGGTACCAGGAAAACATAAATAACAAGGAAGATTTGCGACAGAACTGCAGAGGTCGGTTGCACCTTGAGGCCCACGTGAGTTAATATAATAATAATATAATACCAGCCTGTTACTGTCCCACTGCAGGGCAAAGGCCTCTTCTCACACAGAGAAGGCACGAGCATTGATCACCACGCTTGCTCAAGACGGGTTGGAGATTTCAGACTTATATTAACTACAAGTCCAGGTTTCCTCACGATGTTTTCCTTCACCGATGTCAGTAATGTCCAAGATAAACTCAGAAAGTACATATGAATTGAAAAAGTCACATTGGTACTTGCCCGGATTTGAACCCACAACCTCGTGCATGAGAGGCGAGGCCTTAATCACTGGGCCATCACGACGTGAGTTAAGCAATAGTTTATTTAACGCCTACATTTAAAATTCTCCGTTCAATGGTGCTTATTAAAATAGTGGCCTCACACTGTGTGGATTGCACAAAACACTAAATTGAGATTAGTTCAATATTAACGCCTGATTAGTATCCAAGAGGTCAAGTTGTTTTTACACGTGACGCCAAAATTCCTAAACAGATTTTTAGCCAAAGAAGAGAGGTAAGTTCCCAAATCACGGTATTGTTGAGTACTTTCCATAGAGGAAAACCATCTGAATATATTATCGCAAGCCTAGTCACACGTACAACTAGTACGTTACAGTAAATATGAATATAATATTACTGTGCATCAGTGGTAACGCCTGAGGCGAACTCGTTTCTCATTGATAAGCTCGGAACGGATGGAACGTTTTTTGTGAAACTTTATTAAAAGTAATCCAAAACATCTATTGTACAGTCGCAAGCAAAATTGCAGAACTACAATGTAACATCATTATTTTAAAGCCAACGACTGTTTTTTGTCAGGAATTCAAAGTACCGTTACATTTTCGGTACCAGGACGTCAGTCAGTTCGGGAGATTTCATTATTCCCCCCTTGAATCTTCTGTGATTCTCATTATCCCGCCTGAATTATTAAAATTCTTGAAATCGCCACGAATTTAAGAACACCCTGGGCAGATCGTCCTGCAAAATGTTTTTACTATGTTGGTATTTTTGCTAAAATCGTGAGAAGACGAGCAAAATATTACATCTTCTTCAACCACTTTTAGAAGTAACTGTACAAAAAATACCTGTTTATAGATAAGACTGGCGAATATATTATTCGAGGATGACATTTTAATTTAATCGATCGTGAGCGAGCTTTAAAGCTCATAGGAGTATTCCGATCTGATGGAATCAATAACGATTTATTACTGGAGCTAATAATTATATGTATTACGTGCTAAGTGCATGCAGCGAATGGTGGAAGATCGATTTTAAGTATATGTTGTGTAATGAAGTGAAATATTGGCAGTTTTAATTGCGTAATCATCCTAATTTCGTAAGTTGCAAGATGAAAATAATGATATGTTCCTACATTATCTTGAACTCAGTATAGATCTCAGCATACCTGCACTCGGGAAGAACAGAGGGCCAATTCGCATTATAATCGTAATCTAAGTGTCTCTTTTTTAATATGACGTGTAAAAGTGATTCCGATATCCTATTTACAGTTTATAAGATATTTTAATCTACCAAAAATAGATGTGATATAACTACATTTGTGACAAATTTTTGATATTGATTGTCGCTGAGATGATTGGTATTCCGTCTACATTTTGAACACTTGCCGACACTTTTTAATTACGGGAATTGGCCTTCTGATGAACACTGATAAATCACGCCACAACTGTATGTAAATACTGGGTAATACAATTTCATACGTGCCATCTCAGAGGACATCAAAATGGACTATTAACAGGGCGCGTGAAATTACATGGATTTATTAAGGCAGGGCATATCAGTACTGTCTCGTTGGTCTAGTGACTCATAGGATTTTTCATGAGGGAATCCTCATTTGCTACTGCTTCCCGGAGACTACATTTGTTCCCGGTTATTGAGAATTTGCTTGCCCCCATTACATGAAAATACCAGGGACACATAACTACTGCGAAGGTGTAACCACTGAGCTATTACACCTTCGAGGACAACTCATGTACATTCTCTTAAAAACCCGCCTGCCAAAAGATGTACCTGACTTCTGTCCTTAATACCAGCATTATATCGTGATTATTGCAGCACAGTCTTCGTATATGGTAGCAAGGACGTACATTTTGGTACAACCACTGCATATATGGTGACAAATCCAGAACAAGTTTAGGTTTTGTAAGCCCCAAGGTATTTTAATGTGAGGAGAAAGGTAGCTCGATGGCAATCATTATGATACCTAGTGTTGATGACCATTTGAAGTGTGTGGTAATATTATGCTGTTCTGAATACTGAGCGGTAATGAAAAGGTTTGAGTTAATTTTTGACCACTATCTTACTTTATAGTAGGTGCACGTTTCATTTTTAGCGTTCACATTTTATTAATACAGGACGTAACATTTTTATATTTTTTTATTTTTATTTTTTTATTTAAAATCTGTATTAACAATAACATACATAAAGTCTGCCAAACTGAATAACAGTTTGTCGGCAGTTGTTCTCGTCTAACAATGAATTACAAATTTTGAATTTTGAAATATTTATGTGCTAAAACTTAATTATGCTAATTAAACGATAAAATAACATACCTATAGTCGAGTTATGAAATCTCACATTGTACAAAAATGCATTATAGCAAACGTGATGTTTGTTACAGATATAGCTATGGACACAATGATAGGTAATGTTTTTGTAGAACTCTTTTAAGTTGATCCTTAGACTTGACATGCGATATCAGTTTTGGGGGTAGTTCATTCACTAACGTTGGTACTAAGTACCTTCGTGTGCGCTTACCAAAGTAGTTTTTTATTTATGGAACAACAAGTGTCTTCTTCCTAGATAAACGAGTTGGGTACATATGCTTACGTTCCAATTAGTTCCATGTTTAGCGCTAAATGATTATAGCATGTATTTAATTTAAAACCTAAATAATACACAATTGGATTTACTAAAAATATTAATGGACACACTAATATAATAAATGTGCTTCTTTTGGTGAGTCTCAAAATATTTCTCATTTATTTAAAATCGTAATCTTCAAAATAGCCAAATTAGGTACCAGGCAGGCAGTAGTTCGGGTGAGAAAAAGATGTATTTCTTGACCATAAACCTTTTAAGTAAACAATATCATGCATTTATCCAATACTATTCTCATTTTCAATCCATTTTCTAAAACAAAAGCTACATAACGTTACTTGTTTGTTGTGTTGTTAAAATTCAGCGGTCGTTCGGTCAACCTCGGGCCATCGATCGAGACGACTGTCGTGCTTTTTCGACCATATTACCATGTTTTGTGAAGGTTTTATTTTATTTAAATTTCGAATCCAATGCTCCTAAGGAAAGGAACGGAGGTAGCTTGTGTCAATTTAAGCTTTCCGATCTTATGCTGATTTTAAATTTAGTTATTGTATTTTATAAATCCTTGAATAAGTAAAAGAGTTGATTGACTACCCCATGGATTTTATAGAACAATCGATGTTTATATCAACTATTTATGAGTGTTGGCAAGATCCTTGTCAAATAAAGCACAAAAACGCATGTATTTTGCATATAAAATAAACAAACTGAGATTCTTTTAAACTATACCTCGTTGAGTTTAAACTTCCTCATTAATGTTTACATCAATAAAGACAAACTTCTGGGTATTGTCGAGCTCCTTGTCAACGTCAATCCGTTGATATACCGCCCGTAGTGATGTGACATGTTAATGCGGGTTTATTTACAAAACAAAACGCGGGTTGTGCAAAAAAAATTTTGTTATAAAAACTAAAACCCAACTACGACAAAAAAGTCAACTAAAAAGGTATAAACAAGACAAATAGGTATAGTCAAGACATCACAGACAGACAAATAAAAATTCTGGAGTCACACGTTAGGTGACTCCGGATTTGTTAAATCGAACAGAGTACGTGTGACTGACTCCGGATTTATAATTTGTCTGTCTGTGATGTCTTGACTATACCTATTTAGTTGACTTTTTTGTCGTAGTTGGGTTATAGTTTTTATAACTTTTATTTTTATTAAAACATTTTGGGGTTGTAATTTTTTTGTTGTTTTAATGTGCTAATTAAGCCCTTACATTTGATACCCAACATGGCACCACTATAACCAGCGGACGATCAAGACGCTTTCAACGATACCTCATTAGTCAAATTATGATGAAAAGTTTAGAAGTTATGAGGGAACAGATGAACATACATACATACATGGCGGTCAAAATCATAACCCTCCTTTTTGCTTCGCCGTAGTCGGGTTAAAATGGTACAGGACGACACACTTTAAATTTAAAAAAACTTAAGATTTTGTAAGCTTAGTTTGAAGACCAGTTTTATTAGTCTATTTTGATGAGAAGATTTTTGATTAAAGGTTAAAAATAAACTATTCAACGCATTAGTCAACATTATTGAGACAACGGCACTTGCCCTTTTGTGGTATTTCTTTAGGAAACCATATTAGGAACCGACTGCTATTGAAGCTAACTAAATAAGTACCTAAATCTCAGTCAAAGTGCAATGATTATTATTTTTCCGATTAATTTTAATACGTCGAAAAATATTTCACTCTCTCCGAAACTTTCCCATCCCTATGCCATCGAACAGGCGCATGGCCCAAATATGGTCACATGGTCCAACGACCTATTGCCCGGGGACTCACCTTGTTCATTCGGAGGTCACCGAGAAAGTAAGGGAGTCTTTCTCGTTTATTTTCATCCGCTACCGATCGTAAAGGAATCACGACGCAGTTTTTTGTGCGTGAGAAAAAAGTCTTTACTTTTAAGGAGTACTTTCGAGGTTCGGAGGCTCGGACCCAAATTACTTTCGTTCTCATCGTATATTTTGATAGTGGGTTTTGTTGATACCCTTTTGTGGAACTTAAAAAGGTGATTATGGGGCGATTGTAAATACAGTGCAAGATGAATGTGCCGTAAATAGCACTTGGTGGAATTACAGGCACATAAGATTTCGGCACTTTCTTAAAGGGGTTCTCGATACCCTTTTGTTTGTGGAATAAAAGGAATTGCTTCATGATTACAGCACCAACTTAAATTGTGCGTTCTTCAAATAACACTGGGCGAAATTACACGCACATGACGTTGTCAACGCTTCGGCAAACTCCTTAGAGTTGCATGTGTTTTAGAAGGTGGTTGGCCGAAAATCGTAAAAAAAAAGAAAACTGAAAATAAACAAATAAATTCAAATGGAAGTACCCACGTTATCGAACACACATCACTACTTCAATCAATGACATGCCAATTTGTAGGGATGCGCCTACAAAAAAAGGGTTAACCATTCCCGTTTTAACCGCCACCCAAGTTGTAGACCGCAGTTACCGTATTATGTCAATTTAAAACAATTACTTGCCACAAGTCCTAGAAGTGTTTATAAGTGATTATTTATTTTGTTATTTATGTAGGTAATTACATAGTCAGTTTGGTTACTAACGAACGGCTATTAAAGGCAGTGTAGCTTGTTTATCGATCTGCTACAATTTATTGAAATGTCAAGAAAATTTTGTGGTCTGTGGTTGTCCGATTAGATTATATTTTTTATTGAGATTGGATCGATTTACGTCTTATAGCAAAAAAAGTTACTAAATATGCAAATTCTATTTTAGATTATTTCTCAACTCTAGCATGTTTTTTTTGTCCATTAAAGTAAATTAAGAGATTAAATATTAATTTAAAAAATCAAGAACCTTTAAAATCGAACACACAGCAGGTTACGACAATGTAAAAAAAATAAGCAATCTTCGAATAGGTATCCCGGACGCTCACAACACTAGTTAACATAAACGTC
Organism: Agrochola macilenta; assembly: GCA_916701695.1. NCBI lineage: Eukaryota > Metazoa > Arthropoda > Insecta > Lepidoptera > Noctuidae > Agrochola > Agrochola macilenta. Next base: position 2,220,104 of record OU753572.1, on the reverse strand, counting down.
AAACTTTTTACTACCTCCTAATTACCTATTGACAAATAAATCAACTGATCGAATCTATTCATTCCATTCAATCGTTCGCGCGTGTAAACACGTGGCATTCAATTTTCAATCGCATTCAATAATAACGCCGTCGACCTTGACCAATAGTAATTATCGAACGTTTTATACCTTATGCTATCCTAGTAATATGCCGCGACATATAACAGAAAACCTTAATTAAAAACAAACATCTGAGGAAACTAGTTTTTAATAAAACTAGTATTTTTTAAATCACGTTTTTATGAAATGTAATAAATAAAAATTTGTGTTCTCTAGTATTTAATTATTCTATCCATGTTAGAAATTATAATCACCTGTGACTTATTATAAATTTTTATTAACAAAAACAACATAACGAAAACGGCTCTAACGATTTCGATGAAAGTTGCACTATAGGGGTTTACGGGGGCGAAAAATCGATCTAGCAAGGTCTCATATTTGGGAATATTCTTTTTCTGTATTTTCACCCGAGCAGAGCTCGGTACTTTCCAGCCCAGATACTTACTAAACACGATTCGATTGTGTCTTTCGAAATCAAGACTTTGCCTCGACACATAATATGGTTATTCGATGAACAGTCGGTCTATGTTGTACGTGTAGTTGGTGACTAACCTGGTGTCAGTGTGGTGAGTTTTTATGCCGCCCATGGGCCTCTGACTTGGCTTCGTGCACTGACACTATTGACAGTTCACCAAACCGTTCACTGTGAGATTTTTACAGCAGAAAGTATCACCACAAATACCGAAACATGCACCTATAAAACACACCCACAAATGAGGTATATTTGTTATCAGGCATACGGAACAAAATGGCAAACGCAACTTGATCTTAATGCCAAAGCAACCTTTACACGAATTGCCGTGAGCGCTTACCAAAATTACACACAAAATGTCCTTGAATTCACCATGGGTGTAATTTTCATTTCTATTCTAAAAGCCAAGCCGTTACTAATTAAATTATTCAATTTCACATCTGCACGTGTTCTTTTACGTTATTTTTTAAATGAATACTGTACCGTTTGATTGTTGCGAAATTGTTAGAAGGACGTGGCGGAAAAGATTTGTCATACAGCAAAAAATGGAATAGGTGTTGAGCCCACGTTCAAATAAATATGGAGTCAGGTGTTCGTAGTAGTCAGTAATATATTTTTGTATTTTGAATGTAAAATGTGGGATTGGAGGTCCAGCTATAGACTTGAAAATGTTGATGAAACAGTGACGTCTTCTTGATTTCGCAAAGCTCCTGGGCCTTTGGTTTAAAGATAATCCTAGTACCTAATCCATAAGTTCTCTACTCGTAAGGAATAAGAAGCTACCAGGAACATATAACTTGTGTGTCTTTTATCTAGCTTATCGACCAAGAAATGTAGACAAACAGGCATGTCTACTGGCATCACGCCACACGGCATAGCCCTACCAAATTGTACAGCGAAACGTATAATTTTGAAAAAGCCCCTTGTGTTCCACATCATGCAATGCAGAAATAGCTGGTCGAGGGAGGTCCTCGCCCTTTCTTTAATTATTTTTATTATTTACTAGCTGACACGTCAGACGTTGTTCTGTCAAAATTTCGATTCCGATTTTTGGCTGTCCCTTGGGGTTTTTCATAATTTTCCTTTTTCCTAAATTCAGGAAACAATACAAAAAAAAAACAAATCGGTCGAACCATTTTCCAGTTTTTGCGAGACTAATGCTCGGCAATTCATTTTGTATATATATTATTATAGATAACAGCTGTTGGTTAATGTTAATCTTTCATGAGGCAGTCTTATTCATTTAGCCATCTTCTTTTGGGCCTTTCATACCTTTCTTTAAAAGTTTAGTTTGTAGGATAAGATCCATAATAATCTTTGCAGCGTAGGTAATGCTCAAATAAACTTCCACAGTGTAAACGGATTGACTCAATTACATGAAAATATTACTTACTCGTATTGATTGGATTTTCCCATACGTGAACCGAATCGTCGTCCAAATACAATGACATGTTTGAACGTATCCCTGTTTCTTTTAACTTTAAATGAAACAGGTGTCATCAAATATATCCTAGCGTTTCGACTATACATAGAATACATTTCACGTATTATGGGGAAACCCAATCATCAGTATTTTATTTACACCTAGTACAAGGACGCCAGTGAAGGGAGCATGGGGTTGGTGCTGGGTCCGGAGTCTGGATTTGTGCACGGTTTATGGTAATAGGGTCGAATATAATAATAATAATAAATATTTTATTTCTCTTTATTATTTTTAAATATGAAGATTACAAATCTAATAAATCCCTTGTGGGAGACTGGTACGAGTATCTGCACTAGGAAAACCTGTCACACAGATTACCAGCCCCCCCCCCCCCCCCCCCCCAAAAAACAGTGTTTGAGTATTTAATCATAATATAATATTTACAAAGTATTCTTACCTTTGATACGAGAAAACAGTAAAAAAAAAAAAATATTATTGAAGAGTGTGGGTATCAGTGAAGTGGGTGATGAGGTGTGGTGAAGTGTGGTGTAGTGTGGTGTGCTAAGGTGTGGTGTAGTGTCGTGTGATGTGATGTTGTGTCGTGCAGTCTGGTGTAGTGTAGGTGTTGTGTGGTGTGGTGCGCTGCGGTGTGGTGTGATGTGATGGACAGGCTGAAAACACTTATTTTAAAACATGTGTGAATGTGTGTGTACTAAAGATACACCTCTGCCTATCCCTTCGTGGATTACACGCGTGATGTTATGTTATGTTACAAGGGTTTGTTTCAGTCTCCGAAAAGGCATTTGGCCACCAGAATAATACGAGTATAATCAATTTGTAATTTGAAACTGTTTTCCAGATAAGTTTATTTGTACTAATCCGAGACTGGTGAAACGTCACAATGGAACGATCCCAACAAAAAAAAAACACAATACCCCAAAAAAAAAATTAAAAAAACTTTAATTTCGGAAGTCGGTGGTGGTGATGGTTTTGTATTTTCGGTTTTTGCCACCGACTGACGAAATTAAAGTTATTCACTTTTTTTTTAATATCAGTTGTTTTTTTTTTTTGTAAAATGTTTATTTTTCACTTTTAGTTGTGATACCTACCCCACACAAATTCTAATACCACTACCTGCTATATGTAAATAGCAGTGACAGGAACTATAACATCATCCATATGGACTAAGTGGAAAAAATACGTATTATTGAAGCTAACTCAAAAACTACTCAAGTTTAGTTAATAAAGTTTTTATGGGACCTCCCTCCTCTGAAGTATGACCTACCAAACAAAAAAAGAATTGTCTAATTCTTCTTCTTATTGTAAAAATCAATTCATAATTGGCGGAGTAATCGCGTAACAAACATACTCAAACTCCTCCTTTTTGAAGTCGGTTAAAAATAGCGTGATTTTATGTAAAGCTACAAAAATACGTTCGTAACATTGTAATACAAAAATTCAAGGTCTGCCACGGGTTCACTAACACGGTTTTATCTCAATAATTATACTGTTTACTTGCGCACGCGTCCATTTTGACTTTTTACTCATTATGTACATGTTAGCGCGTTGCCAACACAAAAACTTGTATTTAGATCCCCCAGCCGATAGTTTGTGCATAATTCTGAGGTTGGAGAGTTCCTTGAATTACTTAGTTTCTGGTCAAAAATTTAGCGAATAATAGAAGCCCAGAAAATAATAACATTTTGTTACTTGCGGTTGTATTTTTTAATCTCCATCAAAACACCTGTATTCTTGAAACCTAGCCCTAAACTTTCCGAAGCACCTTTCAGCAAGTTGAATACCAAAATTCTGAAATCAGGCAACGTCACAATTAGCTGTCAAATATTTCACTGTTTTGATTAATTTGCTAATATTACTGTATGAAAATATGAAATATGGCTAGCTAGTGAACTAAAATATTGATTATTCCAAATGCCTTTTCTACACCTAAAACGGTTACAACATCAAATTCAATGTTAATTGCAATTTATTATTAATATTCTAGTTCACTAGTTAGCGATATTTCATATTTCCATACAGTAATATTGCCAAATTAATCAAAACAGGTAAATCTTTGACAGCTATTTGCGACGTTGCCAACTTTTAGAATGCTGCTCTTAATGATCAGACCCTGATAATAACCGACTGTATGAAAAACTGCGAAATAATTTCAAAGTGCTAATTCACACAACCTTCATTGATTGATATCCTAACCTCGATATAGCAGCTCACTAATAGATACATTTACTAATTCACGAACAGCAATCGATCTAAATTACTGTGCTACTGCATATAAATAGATATTATTGTTTGATCTTGGTACGAAATCAGTGGCTGGTGGACGATTGTGTTTTGAAACGCAAACAAAAACAATCCTGAAAAGTAAACTGTAACGATTTGTAAACGTAATTGTACTATTGTCAAAGCTTTTTTTAATTTTATAGAACTTTTGTTAGGGTGTGTTTTTGGGGTGGGGTTCTATAGTATATAAAATTAAATGTTCATTCAATATTATAACACAATGAATTTAATGTTGGAGTTATTATAACTAAACACGGTTTATAAACAAGTAACTAAGATTAGGTAGGATAATTATAAAATAACGCGAATGACGCGGGACGCAGATAGTAACTGCTTATGTGACGTGTCGTATTGTCTTATGTGACGTGTCGTATTGGAACTCTATATTCGAACTATGTGATCATGTGTGCAGGTTGTGAGCATGTGTGGGTTACATACCACTACAGCACCAATAAAATTGCTTTCTACGGGAATGCGCTGGTTGGTTCTGAGATAGATAGAAATAAAGAAAGATAAGTTTATTTGACACAGAAACACCTGCATCATCATTTCAGCCGAAAGACGTCCACTGCTGGACATAGGCCTCCCCCAAGCACCGCCACTTCGACCGATACTGTGCTGCCGGCATCCAGCGGATTCCTGCGGCTTTCACAAGGTCATCGATCCATCTTGTGGGAGGCCTTCCAACGCTATGTCTTCCGGTACGCGGTCGCCACTGCAGAACCTTTTGGCCCCATCGGCCATCTGTTCTGCGAGCAATGTGCCCGCCCTGCTCATTGCCACCTAAGTTTGGCAATTCTGCGGGCTATGTCGGTTACCTTGGTTCTCCTGCGGATATTTTCATTTCTGATTCGATCACGGAGGGAAACTCCAAGCGTAGCATACAAAAAGATAATTAACTCGAGTAAAACAATAAAACACAATAGATTTAAATATAATCACGAGCACAAAACAGAAGTAGTCGGCAGCTGCAAGAACATCATGACTGTGACAAGAAGGCTTGCACTCAGCATGATGCTGTGCTATGGGGACCCACAGCACAGCGCTGATTTTCAGTGGTCACCCGAGATGAGTTCGAAGAGGTTTGACGATAGTTTGGCTTATGTTTATTTTAGTTTAACTGTAACCTTTTTATCATATATCGCAAAAATGCTAATCGTAACCCTACGTACTACCTAACTAAAGTAACCCACATATCGATCTATATCGGCATGAAACCGCTAAGTATACATAGTAGATAGGTTACATTTAAATTATCTATCTTACAAGTAGAGCGAGTGTCCTTCTCAACACTTCCTACTTTAATGTTAAACTCGTTAGGTAGTGATAAAATGTTAATAGCTTCACTATGTATATCTATGTAATTACAAAGTAAGTTTATGTGTTGCAATATAATTAACTTGCAGTTTTTGCAACTCTATCCAATTTACACTCAATCTGGTATTAGGTCTAGAGATAGATATGGATCCTATTGTACCGAACATGTTTTACATAATTTAATTTCCCATCAGTTTCTGCTTGAATGCTAGAATACAGTACTTTACGTCCAGCATGATTAAAAGCGTATTAATTGAGTAATACGCTTTTAACACAATCTAAATAATTTTGAAGGATATTACTAATCCGTTGCTTCATACGTATGTTCGAAAAATTTGTCTGTTTAACGCAATTAATGTTGTTCCACTGTCAAAATGAAAGCTATTGCTACTGTTAGTGTGTTACGCAATTGCCCCGCAGGTTACATTCAAGCCAGTAAGAGCCGTAGGTTAATAATTATAATCAGATTTAGAAAAATCACAATGTTGCAAACCAGCTATCTAAATACGTAACATATTGTCGTAAACGATTACGACTAATCTGTTTCATTTTGACAGTTCAACAACATTCATTGCGTTATTTAAGTTGTTGAGCAGATTTTTTTTCGGGCTTAAGAAGCAATGGATTAGCAATCTGTTTCAAAACGATTCAGATTCTGATTGATCGTGTATTACGCAATAAGGATACTGGGACCTGATGCTTTGGATTTAAAATAAACTTTTAAACTTATCTACCACAACATCATCAAAGTACACTAATAACTGCTCGTTCGCAGAGACAAATAGCCGTGTAAATGCAACATTCAGTGCTTACTATAGTATATAAGCGTCTCGGTAAAGTGAAGGCGGCACAGACCAACCGACCTTGCGGCCGCTGCTCTAAATAATATCTCTAATGTGTTGAAAAACTTATAACTGATCGTATCCGGGAAAAAAGACTGGTTTTTAAAATGATGTTTTGTTTTTTGGAATATTTTGAAAGGGCAGTGCGCAAAATGCAAAGAGTGATAGCAATCAATCACAAATTCACAAGGAAACGTGTTGGTACCAGTTATTCGCATTTCATTTCTTGTGTGATATAAAATATTTGGCTAAGCCTGTCTACAAAACTCTGTTCATCTTTTTCCTTCTCATGTCAGCACAATGGGCCCTATCAGAATACCAGCGCAGCGGTTTTTTTTTTTTTAATGTCGCCGCTTTATGCTGAGATAGGAGCCTTTTTGGCCTCGCACGGGTCGTTATTATTCTATTAGTTTTTAAATGCTCCTTTTTTTGTTTTTTATTTTATATTTTTTTTATTATTAATTACTGTTTGTATTTACTGTGCTTGTCCCAAATAAAATATTTTTCTTTCTTTTCTTTCACAAGCTTGGAAGAAAACCGCTGTCTAAAAGATTGGAGAGTCAGTACGGGTGGAAGCAGTCATAATAGAAAAAATATCCATGGATTTTATCGCCGATTACCGCCCCTTTTGTAATCGAGTACACTATGACACGTAGTTGTTTTTACGTATTGTTATTACTTGCATATATTTATATGTTAATTTTTTTTTTAAGCCCGACTGAGAAAACCAAGCATTATTTATAACTATGTCACTCCGACAATTAAGACGAATCTAACGACACCTCATAATTATGTTGAAGTCCATCAAGCCGTTTCAGCTACCTCTTTTTGGGGCAGTCGAGTAAAAATAAGCTAAGAAATAGCATCTAGAGGAAATACAGCAACGTCGTTCTCTTTCATAACAACATCGAACTGCTAAAGATCGAAAACCCAGTCCAGAGAAAATACAACACCTAACATTACCTAGTTATCAGCTACATACGTAGTTAACATTTCTCACTGAGACATGGCGGTCACGTTGTGTGTTTTTCTCTTTGTTATGATAATCATAGTTGTTACCGTTGACCTTGAGACGGACAATTGCCGTCTAGAAGACATATAGCTAAGATTTATTTTTGTACTTGAAATTCGTTGGAAGAACAAAAATACAGAAAAGTAGATATAAAATATTATACCATCTCCTTCAAAGGCGACTACGGGTCAAAAGAACGGAAAACAAAATCATAATAGTAGTTTATGAAACTGTTGCATAAAGAGGGGTATTAAAATACGATAGGATAATATTTTTAATAGTACTCACATTTTTAATTTTCATTCACATTTTTAATAGGATTGTTTTAATACCTAGTTATGTGCAGTTTCATACACTACTTTATCTACTCTCATACATTGGGATTGAATCTACTAAATAAAAGATCAAAGTTAAAGATCAAGAATAAAAAATCCCACGAAATTCAGTTCAACAAATGGCGCCTGCACCAGCACATCACCGCACATGCGCTAGTGCTCTGTCCCCCGTTAACGTTCCATTGCAAAAATAGATGGAAACTCTTTGGTGATATTAACTTCTTGGATTTGCCCTGTATCGTGATAGAAAAAAAAAATGTTTTATAGCATTATTTTGTTAGAGAATAGTTATTTATGCTACAAGTGCGGAAGGTAGGTGATTTCCGACGAGTGTATAAGTCGACACGAGTCTGAAATCATCTTACGCACGTGTATCGTACAACGTTTTACTATGCATTGAGCGAGGAAAAAAAAGAAAAACGAGCGAGCCTGACGGTAGTCGCCTATAATGTGTAACATCTAACTTATGACGACGTATATAAATTATGAAAACAACATTCATAACCTTTACTTTTGACTTTGATTTTTCACTTTGACTTCGACTTCGATTTCGACTTCAACGTCGACTTCGACTTTGACTTTGACGACGGCCTCAAAAAAAAAAAAGAGAAAAGTAAAAAGCACTAGTGAAAAATAGTGACACTTTCCGCACTAATTGACTGCTTGGAAAACGCTCTTTTCGAGCAAATGCATTGTAAAAAGAGTTATAATATGATTATATTTTTAAATTTCGGTATTGTGTTTATAATGTACTTACGTCAATGTAAACTCATTTTGAAGTTTATAATTCGAATATTACGATGAGAGTAGATAAAATAATGTATGATACAGATTTTCGAGATTATCATTATTGATAAAGATGTTGAATAATTAAAACAAAGAATACTGCAAGCACTAATCAGTTTGTAGAGCATTAATATAACAGCGAGAATTCTTCAAATTATATGAGGAGCTAATTTACTTCCCCATATATTGTGATCGCAAAATTCCTTTTATTATTTTCAACAAGAAGTTGAAAGAAGAAATAGAACATACACAAGATCTCAAAATAGCCTGGAATCAGTTTCAAGTGTACTGTCCCTATATTACAAACAAGGCATTATGTTGACCTGACTGATGACCCGTCTGATGTCAAGCAGTAACCTCTGTAATCATCTGCAATATATCGACAGAGCCGTCCACTAAGAACGAGCTTAGCTTACATGTTATTACATTGAGGCTTTCGAACAAACACAATTGAACACTCTTGTAATTTAACCAAACCACAATAGGAATATAATAAGCCTATGCAACCAATAATGAGGCCAGATATTTTGTTTAATTTAAACGATAACAGTGAATGTCACTGTCGCCAACTCGCCAAGGCTTGCATGCACCAAATCGGTCTTGCGACATGCAGTATTTTAAGTAAACTGCTCTATCGGTCAGGAAACTGACGTAAAATATGTGGGGATTTTGTAAAGTAAGCATACGATTTATTGCTTCGAGCCGTGGGGTCTTGGTACTAGGAACATATAGATATTAAAGAGGTTTACATATTGCTGTTTTTCTTTCAAATTGCTTTTGGCTCAGAGCCATTTTTGTTGCGGACACTAAGTTTTTTACTCACGCACTTATCAATCTGTGTGGCAATCCCATTGGTGTTCCCAGAAAATGGATAAATATAAAACTAAATAGGAAATAATGAAAATTTACCAGCGGAGTCTCAAAAAGACTTGTGGTTATTTTGATTGTATCAATTACATTAGCAGCCAGTTTTATATCCAAATACCTATGTAATTTGAAATACCAGGTGTACAGGAATATAATACAAGTTTGCACATTGCTGATATCTTCAAATAGTTCTAGAAGTCTAGAAGTCACGTTTAGAATCTGTCGTGTTTGTTGAATATAGGTAGGTACATCCACCTGTCACGTCACGTTGGACTGAAACCTCAATGCGGTAAAGAGTACTTCAAATATCGAGTACCTCTATACTTGCTTGCCATAATGAATGATATTGAATGACTAAGTTCCTCTTGAGAAAATTGAATCTATTTCATGATAATACATACTTTACTTCAATCTCAGCTAAATCAAACTAGCATCCCAACTGCGTAAAACACTTTCAGTCCAAAGGACTTTTAAGGAAATTCCTAAACCAATGCTTCATTATGTTCGAAAAAATCGTCTGCTCAAAAACGTTTATAACGCAATGAATGATGTTAAACTGTCAAAATGAAAGTCATGGCCATTGTAAGTGTATAACGCAATAACCTGCAGGTCCCGGATGAAAGGTGGAAGGTTCCTTACTTACTTGGTTTACTCTTTCTTTCCTAGATCGGAGAACCCATTTCTGCTATTTAAATTCCAAACGATTAGGTTATATTGAAAGCTGAATAATCTATGGAATTCACTCTTTCTATTCAATATTACTTAGGAGATCATCGCCATAACTAACAAAGATATTGCAATGGGCGTCCATTGCAAAATCTGTGTAAGTTATGGCGATTATGACAGTTGATGGATAGATTTTAAAATTTAAAATGATACGTAACAATTGTAGGCAGACAAAAATCATGATGGAGATAGTTCAGGCAGAGTAGATAACCAGAAAACCAGAGAGTCTTGACAAGGTGACATTCTACCAGAGATAAGAATGATGGAAAAGTCAAAAAAAATATGGGACTAACATAAGCTACCGAAGCATATGTTAAATCTATTGAAAGTCGTAGAAATATGAAATGCTTTGAAAGAGTTTGCCACTTGTCTAGGCTCTCAGTTGTTGTGGTACATCTTAGAAGCTGTTTTTATCCAGATGTAATTTCTAATAAACTACGTTAACTAAACAATGGCGTTAAGCATTCGTAACTAATATTATGCCGTCAACACAACCTTGACATCAGTCGCTAACTAGGAGCTATAGGACAGACGCGTCACGATATAGTAATTAAAATTAATCATGCTGAATAGTTTCGTTTAGATAAGTAATCTGTATCTATGGGTAGGTAATTTATTGAGATATATATCGGCTTTGTCTGACTCAAATTTCCAGGATTTATCAAGTAATATAAGACAAAAAAAAACATATTTTTTCATAGATTTTTCATCTTTAATCAACGATTTTGAGTACAATCTTGGCATGAGTCCTTCCTTGTCAATTCTTGTCAATCTCTTAGATCTAACTGATTTCAACGAAATATTATTTAGGTGTCCAACGTGATACTTGAATAACCTTTCGTTTAGCACCAGTAGCCATAATGATTTCCACATCATCACCATCCTCATCATCATCATCATCACATCATCTACAATCGCCACATGCGAACTACGCATTAAAGAAGTTTTTTGAGGGTTGATAAAACCCACCCGTGTTCCTTCCGTTGCCTGTGTGCCGGGGCCGCAATATCCTTGACGTCACACAACATCCTGACATCACTCAAATCCTGCATCGCGCAATTAGAGTTTACCGCGCGATGGACATATACACAATCTCCCAACTTCAACCTCTGGGCAGTTGCCCGCCAGTCACGACGCCCGTCTGGTCGGAGGATCCTCCCTTTTCTATGGTGGATGAGTGAACTTTACACCCTGTTCTTCATGCCCCTAAAATCAAATCGCATGCAGTATTCAAATAACTAATTTATTTCGTAAAATAATATCCAACTATGTAAAATTTGCACGTCGAAATTAAAGGCATAATATGAGATCGATATATTATCACAAGAACCTTCTGTACCCTATTTATGCATATAAATGATTTTGAATTTTTGATTTGTCCTTTTCATCATCGTCATCATCATCGCCATCATCATCATCATCATCGTCATCATCATCGTCATCATCGCCATTATTGTTATTAAGGTGCAAGGTTAGCATCGCCATCGCCACATATTTAACATGCTTACTAATAAATTACTACGTGAAACTTCACACGTGTAACCTACAGTTTTTACTGTTTAGTTATATAAATATTTCAACAGCTGCAGTTTCATTAATTTTAGTGTTATGTGGCTACAACATGCAAACATCAAACTTTATCATATTAAAATATTTTATTACAATGCATTAGAATGTTTAGTAAATTAATCAAGTTCAAAGTTTTTCTGTCAGCTCTGAAGGTTAACTTAGAAATAAATAGCTGTAATATTAACAAGTGCAGTACAGGTAAGTTTTTAAATAGCAAACAAATAATTTAACGAATTCCATTTTATTCAGATATCAGAGCAAGTAATATCTTTTTTAGCTTTTTATAGTCACCATCCAGTCTAACCAGATTGTCCACAAATGTAACAGGTTTCTCTAAAAAGTAGGTACCTTATGCTAAATAATATGAAAATTATTATATAATCTAGCCTCTGACGTAATGACGTAACTTGCCTATAGCGACAGAATGACCGCAGGCGCAAGCACGCCACTGCAAGGCCACATCCAACGCTGTCAATTGTCACATGTGTCATTCTTTGAGTAAACTGTAAACAATTATCAACACTATCCCTTTGATATAAGTTTGTAATTGGATTACCATACAAAGTTGCATTTGAAGACCAAACGCACTGACCTTGTCAGGTGGTGTCAGGATTATTATTTTTAATTATTAAATCGTGACGTGTCTGTCATAAAGCTAGTGGACTAGTGTCAAGGTCACATCGACTGCATAAAATTGTTTATTTTGATTTTATAAATACTCTTCCTTATTGCTGCTATCATTTTTGATGGGTTTGCAATAAGTTGTAGTACCTACCTATTTCTTTTGCCATATTTTGACCTACAATTTAATGGTATTCGATAGTCCATTAGAGGCGCACCGCAGAACTCTTAAATAAATGATTGATGTCACCGAATTAATATGGTTGTGCAAAGAACGTTAGCGTGATGAAATTGCTTACTTAAGAGTTGAATAAAACGTAATGTGTCACCTCTACCTCTTTACCTACGCGATATAATTGTGAGTCAATAGGAAACAAGATGGCGGGGGTGGGTGGAAGTAACACTGAAATGTCATTATTATTGATCTTGAGAGGTTTTTTTATGGCTCTGATTAAGACACAATAGAGCAATCATTCAAGCGTATGAAACATGACTAAAAAATCTTAGTTCTGTTATCTTCGTTATTGGATCAACAGGAACTTATTTTTAATTTCTAACACTTAATTTACAGACCAATAGCATACATTTTCCAATTGTTCAAATACATTTAGGCGGTTAAATCTTTATCTTCGAGCCATACTTTACAATACAAACCCGAATGTAACAGTGTCTCTCTATCTACCTTTTATGCCTAAATCACGGAACTAGAGGTGGGGCCAAGTGTATCATTTTTACGATTGGAACATTTGCATCTGGATCACTGAAATGATCCGAATCATTGATATGTTTAATTCGGATCATTTGAATCATCGATTCAAAGGATATAAAAATGGATATCAACAACTAAACTGTATGAGTGATACACATCTCATTTGGTATCTCTTTCTGACTTAAATAGATTGTAATGTGTCACCCGCTCACTCGAGACTCGCGAGTCAGTTTAGTAGTACTGAATAAAGTAACGTAACTCATCATCTCAGTATTTCTCTCTTGCTCACTGCTGCTCGGTCGCCTCGCAAGCGACGGTCGCGCGGAAAGAGCACACAGGCAAAGAAATTATTCAGATTCAAATGATGCGTTTGAAACGTTGTTACTGAACAATCTTTTGGAACACTTCAATGATCCGGATCAGTAAGTCGGTTCCGTAAAGAGTTACACACGCCTACACGGAACTGATCGTGATACATAAGTAGCCTGGAGACCTGGTGGAGGTCATAGACTACTCTTCATCCTGAATATTTGTATTTAAAAATTATGAAATACACGCAGTCGAAGTCGCGAGCAAAAGCTAGCAGCAAATATCGGCTAATAATTCACATCAACATATTAATTGAATTATCTTAAGAGCCTTTGCAGGTCTAATTAATCTAAATTGATCAACGATTCAATCGAGAGCAGGAAGCGAGGAGCGCTAATGACTGCTAATATTGAGTGTTAATTAGATCGCAAGACCGCTCGTCAAAGGTCATGTCGTTCAGAAGCTTGGTGTTTTTCACTGCCTACGTTGCAAATGACCTTCCATCAGGATGATACCTTAGTATGTTAGGTGGGCCTTGCTGACTGGCTAATATGTAGGAGATGCACATGTCCTTCTCGGGCAATTAAACACTGGAAAGTTTTATGGCCCATTTATAACGTTGGGCTTTTAGTTAGGTATTTTGCGGCTCCGTTGGTCTCGTGGTCGCAAGCGCGATTACTGAGCGTGGGGTCCTGGGTTCGATTCCCGGGTTGGGCAGTGTTATTGGATTTTCCATATTAGTAACAGCCCAGAGTTTGGAAGTTGGCGGTGTGAAACTCCCGTGCCTCGGAAACCACGTTGATGTTGGCCTGATCTCTCTCCGGTCGTGACGGATTGCTGTCCCATCGGACTATGAGAGTGAGGGAAGAAAGACTGCACCTGTGTCACTGCGCACACACTTGTGCACTATTATATTTCCCGCGTTGAAGCCTGGTCTTCGCTGTGATTAGTCGCCATGGCCGAAATTCGGTGTGGTGGACTACTTATTATTTGACCAAAACCTTAAGCACGTTAAGTCGTTGGTCCCGGCTGTCATTCGTGGATGTTTGACAGTCGTTACGGGTTGTCAGAAGCCCGAAAGTCTGACAACCAATTTTACCGAGGGGTATTACCGTTACTGGGTTGTGGAGGTCAGATAGTCAGTCGCTCCATGTAAAATACTGGTGTTCACCTTCATTCGGTTAGACTGTAAGCCGACCCCAACATAGTTGGGAAAAGGCTAGTCAGATTGATTTTACCAAAACTTTGTCATAGATAAGTATAAGTAAGATGGAATGAAAACTGATTTCCAATCCCATATTTGTGTACTATAGAAACTGCTGACCTCATTAAAATTCTCTTAAGTTAATAGATTGTATCTTAATTAACTTAAGGCAACTATCAATAGAGTAATACATCATGTATAAATACCTCTGAATGGTCCTTATTACGTATTTATCACCGTCGGATCTAATTGCGATTCTGCAGCGATCGTGTCACATTTAAATGCGTGCGTGCATCGGAGGCCATTGAGCCGAGTGCGTTGTGATTGTGACAGTTGATACTTGTCATTACTTATGAGACCCTGGTAGATTGTTTCTGCTGATGATTTAACTGCTAATGATATAATGTACTTAAGAAAGAAGTCCTCTGTATTTTAATAAATAAATCAATGGAAGATTTACGTCTAGATCCGGCCACCCGGGCTAATACCATGGACCCAGTTCTTTGTCTTCACAAGACCTTTTTTTTTTTTTTTTGGGAAATTATCATATAGCTTCTCCCGCTCTGGGTGGAGCGGGAGGGCGTGTCAGACTTTTACTGACTAAAACCCACCCGTGTTCCTACCGTTGCCTGAGTGCCGGGGCCGCGATATCCCTTTCGTACAAACTCGCAACCCTGGCAGGCATTGGCCCATAAGGACCCCGTCAGTTGGTGCTGACATTTCTTTTAGGCGCGCGTTGTACACAACGCGCCGTCGTCGACCCGGGCCTGGTCCTTATCGGACGGTCCGTATCGGACCCATTGCTCACCGTCCGCAAGCCCGCGCCTACGGTGGCCGGAAGTCGGCTCGCGACTCCCGATGCCCGGGGCGTCTCCTGCGGCGACTATGGGCCCGAGGGCGCGAATCTTGCCTCTCCCTCGCGCGCTCCGCCTCCTCCTTCGCGAGCATTACTGCTTCGCAGAAGGAAGTGACGGCCTCCCATACACTCTCGCTCCGGACCATGGCCTGAACCAGGGCCGGACGCGAGAGATCGCCGCCGCCGATCGCCTCCGTGAGGACACGGCGGTGCTCCGCCCAAGCAGGGCAGACCGCCACCATATGCTCCACCATGTCCTTTGGGCAATCCACACAGTGGTGACACCCGGGTGTTTCCTCCCGCCTTATACGGAACAGGAACCTCCCGAAACAGCCGTGTCCGGTGAGAACCTGCGTCAGGCGGAAGGTGAGGACGCCGTGGCGCTCTCTAGCCACTCCTCATAGAGGGTACTTATCGCCAAGATACTCAAAGTGAGTATCTTGATGATGTTATATATAATACTTCGTAGGTACCTTAAATTAAAAAGATTTCAAAATTTGGAAGTCGGTTGTTTTTTTTTTGCAAGGTTTTTTGGTGGCTGAGCCTCACTCCTCACCAAATGCAAACACAAAAGTTTGATACGATACAGTCATCATCTTGGCAAATTGTAACATCCATCTTCTAAACGCGTAGGTGCCCAGTATGCGACGACTCTTACCTTACCCACGACTCCAGGAACTAATCGCATCCACACAAAAGGCGCCAACACACGTCAACATAATCACAATGCCAGTTGCCCGTTTCGGAATCCCTCATTAACTTGTGTGAACTGACTGTCATACATATTCATACAACGTCATACATAATGTAAGGACTTGTTAATCTTTGTTCGTACAAGTGTGAGACCGGCTTTATCCGGTTCTGGGTAACAGTCGTGGTTCATGCTTTTCGTATTCGACGACGACGACGACGTATTGGATTTGGTTTTTCACAAGGACAAGACAGCGTCAAAACCATCATCCGTCTAAAGGTGTGTCCAAACATTGAGCGGCAAGAGCGCGGCAGCAAGACGCGGCGTTTGCAGGACACATTTCTGCTACGCTCTAGTTCGCATCGTGCCGTCGCGTGGCGCCAGTCAGCGCGAGGCTTTATGTTTAGACACACCTTTACCTTTTTCCAAATAAGTTGGGGTCTCCTTCCAGTCTTATTAGAATGATGTTGTCAAATGTCAGTATTTTTCATGTTGCACAGGACCTATTCATTATGGCCTCGGAATCCAACAACTCTAAACCCCTTATTGAACCCGGAGTCAAGGTACACCAGTATTAACTTCGGTTCAACCATACATATTTCAAGGTTTAAGTTTGGTATAACTTGACACCGAGTTCATTAGTAAGCCCGTAAATGAATTGAAGATCTTCTAAACCGCAACTAAGGGTTTAAATCCTCATAATCATCATTAACCGTTAAGTCTTTTTCCTTCCACCTGTTGAATGTCGGTCTACCCCCCTTTTGTATCATGCTTCCCTGGTCCTCAAGATCTTAGAGCGTAAAAAATGCCCACTCATCATTTATCCACGCAGCTGTTATTTTTACAACAAAAATATTTGAATAATCATAATGATCATAGTCGACTCCCTCATCAGAAATACTTGAAGCACAGTGATCCCACGTAGCGCCATAGTTCACGTTTAATGCGGCAGGTGGCGCCTGATCCTTTGCGCCACGGTTCTGCACGTACAGAATATAATTATGTACGTGTGGGCTTCTTCACAATGCTGTTACTTGATAACAGGGTATTGAATGAGTGTTTAGGAGTATATTATGGATTTACTGTTGCAGCAGCAGCTGTTGATTAGCTGTTAAAGATTATGAGATCCGGTTGAGTCCGAAACTAGTCGGATGCTCCCGATAAGATACAAGATAGTCTGTTTAGCTTAGTAAGTTCCGCATCGCGTTTTTGGCAACTTTCTGCGATCGGTCGCGATAGCAAAATCGCATGTTTTAGTAACTACATACTTCGATGTGCTTCGGTTCGGTTAGCGGAGAGGTGAAGCATTAATTCGCTGTAAAAAGCAACTTATTTCTCATATTGCTGATGCTAAAAGTGGCATTTCTGCTATGATCCCTACGGGCTTAGATTACGCTACATTAAACAATATTCCTATTACAGGAAGACAACAGAATATTATTATCATTTAGCAAAATACTGTCAAATACATCAATACCAATAGCACTGTACAAGATACAATACTAGTACAATAAATTAATAGAATAATAGACAATAACTTCAAAACATTAAAGTATGATCAACTTGTAAGTAAAGTACAGTCGTACGCGCAGGTTGCAATGACGTCACCGTGTCACCTTGCCGCGCCCACGCTCCACTGCAATAATTATTTATAACAACACAGCCTTACAAATACACTTAACACAAACCACATTCAACCTTATCTCGACAACATAAAGCATGTTAATGCAGCACAATCATAATTTATTACCGAACCATATTTGTAGTACCACTGTGACATTCGATTTGCGGCCTTATGAGAAGGTGATAAGAGTTTTCGTGTGTGTATTATTGTTTTGGGGATAGTAAAGTAGGTGTAGGAAGACGATCTATGAGACATCTTCAGTTTTAACAGATCGCAACTTAAGTATTGAAGTAATAGATTGACCAACGCTTTGGAAACAATTTTGAGTTATTTACAACTTTTAGCAATTCATTAATACCTTCTCGCCCACAAGAGAATACATCTGTCTTCTCTATGTATATATAGTAATGAAATAACTTTAGTTAGGGCGAAAACCCAGTCTCTCAAATTCTAAGTAAAGCATTCATGCACTATTGTTCCAATAGTAGACGTGGTGCACCATTCTGTAACTTCGAGTTCCTTATCTCCAACTACCACGCCTTTTACTATCTTTGATAACCATAGGAAGGATATTAGTACAAGAAGACCTAGATTTTTATCCTAACCCGTCCTGTTCTAATTCCAATTCATCTCTAATAGCATTCTTCGCAGTGTTAGCTGCCGTCCTTGCTAAATAGTCCTTCTCAAAATATCTCCATCATTCCTCAGGTTTAACTCTTTGCTTATACCCATCCACGTTTTGTAGTAAGCCATATAGTAGAGCGTCAACTCTATCCATTAGAATCTATATGTTATGTCTATACTAATGCTAAAATAATGCCTGCCATGATCTTGTTGTAATCATCCGTACCACGCTTTTTCTTCTCAAAGCTGTTGGCCTCTGTATATTACTGTATTTTGTTATTTGCGTTTTATTTGTGCAGGACAAATCACTGTTCTGTCTTTCAATCAGCCAGCTTGCTGCTTATGTGTCGTCGACCTTACAACTAATTAGCATACGAAAATACATAAACAGAATATTCTCAAAATAAATGAAAAGCAAATGCCTCCTAAAGTTCAGGGCACTTCATCTTCTGGTTGATATATTAATGTAGTTCAACGTACAATGTCGTCCGGTGACATTAAAAGTACACCTACTATACGTTTCAAGAAGAACATTTATTTGCTGGGCCTAAAATAAAGAAAACAATTAAAGCAACGATTCAAAGACAACAAAATTGCACTACATTCCCCATTTTCGGATTTTTTATCAAACGCCATTGGCGCAAACGGCTCCGCTGGTAACGTCAAATTAGGGCTTCTAAAACCACTTAAAATTCAACTAAGTTTGTAACGCGGGATTTAGAATCAGGATCCAGAAGTAGACTATACTTTGTTAAAGCTGTAAATAAGCTTTTTTACAAAAGTTATTTGATTGAATCCTACAGAAGCAGTCCATCCAGAAAAGGAAAAATAAATGTAAATAATAACAATAATATAATAAAAACCTGCATCACACAGCAGGTGATCTGCAAGTTCCGCGACTCATTCAATACCATTTATAGGAAAAACTTGAGACAAAGAGAAATTCCGCGTACTCACCTACTTCCTACAAGCAATCCAGCCAATAAATATACAAGAATACAGTAAAAAACTGAATTAAATAACTTTATCCTGCGCGTGGGCACGCACGAGCCAAGGTGACAGACGCTCGGACCAATCAGCAGCGGTTATTGCTCTGACGTCACTCGTCGGGCGCCCACTAGATTGAAATTCGAATGATTCGCATTTATGGTGAATGAAGTAGTTGTATAGACTTTTATGGAATTGGGTTAGTGCTTGTTTGATTGGGTAGGTTAACACGTAGACCAGTGGCTGGAAATAGCTGTTATTTTATCGTAGACTTGAGTAACGTGAGACTACTTCTCGTGGCTTCTTTAGAGGCCTATACCTTGGGATTCGGAGAGTGGCCCCCAGGTAATAATCAGAGTGTCACCTCGTCGAGAAATATGATGAAAATGAAGTCTACCAAGATCAAAGCATTCTTCTTTTCGTGTAAGGTTTCAAATCTTGACTACTTTTACTTTGAATTTTCTTGTTTCCTGTAACTATTCTTCTTTGACATCGTTACATCAGTAAGCAGTTCTCTAATTTCGATTAGTAAAAAAAAAACGGCTCGTTATCTATAAAGAAACTGAAAACATAATTCTTACAAATGTTTGAATTAATTCTGACATAACAATATGGTATGTCATGTACAGAACATACACAATTTGATAACCATCCTACTTATTATTCCAATGTTGTAATTTTGGACATTACAACAAACACTGGCAAAACATAAGTATGGCAAACGCGAATAGAATTACAAGTGAGTACATATTTTAAGTGTTAAAAATTCTGTAAAGGTATTATATTATGTACTTAAAACTTTATGTACTTATAATGTTAGTATGCTTTGAAGAAACTCGTATGTTTCCGAACATGGCGTCACAATGCCGCTTGAATGTATGGGTAAAAGCTAAATTACTCTTGTAATGACCCTTAGCAGACTGATTCGGATCAAGAAAAGTGTTGTGCGAACAGCAATCGTGACAACGTTTCCTGTTTATTAAAGCTGTCGAGGAGCCCATAGTGTGCCTCTGGACGTTTACGTGCACGTAAGTACCTAAGTGTAAATCAACGCTTGGAAAAGGCGGCGAAAAATGAAGAAAAGATCTGTTTTCGATTTGACACTACATATGACATTTTTCATTTAAAAAATCCATCTTTTTATATGGCGCTGGAACGTGATGCATTAAAAGAAAAAGCAGTAAGATCGATGCTTTCGAGGTGTGGTGTTGGCGTAGGCTACTTCGTATACCATGGACTGTCATGAGAACAAATTATTCCATACTGGAGAAACTCAACATCGCCAAGCAGCTATCTACAATATGCCAGGAGCGTGCCCTCAGCTTTTTCGGACATATTATACGTTCACGTAAGCATGGTCTGAAAAGGCTTATGTTACTAGGCTGGGTGGAAGGAAAACGCGCTCAAGGCAGAGCAGCGGTGAGAAGCTCAGACGCGATCAAGAAGACTGTTGGCGGCAGTATTTACCAATCGGTCCACACTGCAGAAGCATAGCTTGGAGACGCGTCGTATGTGGTCGCGATCCTCAGCATTGACGTAACGACGAAGAAGTGAATTACATTTTTGTTTTGTGTGTGTTTTATTTTAAACCTAGTCACCTGATAAATAAAACTGCAGTATTAATTTGTGTGAACACTTGATCACTGATCAGCAGCGAATTAGTTATTCTAATACATAATAAATTTCACACGCAGTTATACTTTGTCTGTAAATCAAAAGTACCCTAATTGCAAGAAAGAAACCTGTATAAGAAATATTTATAACAACAATAAAAATCTCCATAAATACATCCTTGTAGGTAATACGGGAAACATAAAACACAGCTGTTCATTATTAAATACCGATTAAAGGCCCATTTATATCCGTAATCATACTTTTGTAATGTCCATAAAGGAAAAAATTCTGTAGACATGATTATTAAAAAATAATCACTGTTTAATTTCCCCTCACTATTAAGACTGAATAAAGCTATAGCAAGAATAATGTTAGTTAAAACACAGTTAGGTAAGGTTTAGTTTAACCATAGTTAAACTATCAATACTCGTTACTTTAGGGTACTAACCCCTGAAGCTCGCAGGTAAATAAATAAATAATATATTATAAATCATCTAAAACTAAAATGTATTACTTGACTGTAATATAGTATCTATTAATCTCCAAAATCATGAATATTCATAGTTTATACTTTATACTTATCTATTACGATGCAGGGATTAAAATTCATGAACATAATATATGTACCTATAAAGTTTACAACTCAATCAGCAAGATGCCCCCAGAAATGAACTCTGATCAAACATAATTACAGCCTAAGGATAAACTAACGAGACGTGATAAATTTACCAAACATTAGCGGATATTAATAACTAGTTATTAAACATTATGTTGAACCGTTACCCAAAAAGCGCTTATTAAAAAAACGTTATAATTAGGTAACATTTGTATCGTGAATTCGTGATTGTAATAATTGATAGCCTTGTTCTACACAAAGAAGAGTATTTTGTCTACCTCAGGTGTTGAGCTGTGTTTATTGTTTTCGTATTATCAGGATTTAGTACAATAAAAAACGAATGGTTGCAGTTTTTTAGCAGACAGGAAGACCGTCATTATGTGCCAATAATAAGTACCTGTATAATAAATTGTACAAACATTTTAGAATTATGAAATCCGGTTCATGCACCAGAATATTTTAAGTGAAAATAAATAAAAACTAGTAGTGGAGCAAACTACTAAAAACAGGTTATTTCAACAAGTCGCTTTACTAGTTGGCACCTACATTTTAATACCATTCTACCAGCACTTCATACGCTCAAGTAGGTAACATTTATTTGACACCTGACGACGCGACGTGACGTTTGTACGACGTGCACACATTAGAGACAGAGCAAACAAAAACTGGACTAAATCGTTACTAAGCTATTGCGTTAGTGCACTGTATGTTAGCGTTTATTAATAGGGTTACCTCATGGGTTTAGGATGTTGTAAATACTGGTATTTGGATGTATTTTGGAGAGGCTATCATGATTTTGCTAATAACGAATTAAGTTAAGTTTATTGTAACTTTAAGGAGGAATATTGAATATTTAAAGCGTGATACTCTTTTATTTACTTATTTTTTACACTTCATGGCTTCAATGACAAGTGTCAAATCCACTTATGTGTTAAAGGTGACATAAACTTGAAAGTCCGAATTTCTTTACGTTTGTGAATAACTAAGAAGTGTCAAAGGTGTTCCGTGTCCTGTCTTCCGCAGATCAGAGAAGTAAATTCTGCTTAATGTTTGTCATCATTTAGATTAAGATAGTCCCTGTCTAATAGTGAGACAGAGGGGGCAACCCTGTACGTCTTAAAGGCCGTATCGTCACGAACTTTGAAGACATGTTCTTTACAACTCTCTCGTAAATGAATTATGTGTCGCATGGACAAGGTTTGTGCACGTCTTCTAAAATTACATGCCAAAGGTCACTGGAAGTCTGTTTACAAATGAAACCCTTTTGAGACATGACCTCCTGGTATTTTGGTGACATGGGAAAATAATGAACGAAGGTTTTTTCTGCAGAAGAAAAGCTGAGTGATTACTACTGTACAGTTTCCTAATATTTGTTGACTGCAAAGTGCAAAGAATATTACGTAGCATTGCGTGATGTTTGAAAATATTTCACAGCTAAAATCAAGTGTGATTATGTATTGCTGTGTATTGCTGCTTCAGGAAATCTAGCTCTACTTGACACTTAATATGTATACCAATAACCATTTATTGGTTTTGTGTCGGCAATCCGTTAAAGGGATGTAGGAGAGGTCATGTACAACCAAATGACCTCTTAAGACTCCTATGCAATGCAAATGTCAACAATTTTCGAGTTATTTGAGATTTTATACTTTTATTTCATTCATATAAAATATCAAATTACTCGAAAATGGTTGACATTGGCTTAGGGGTCATGAGGGGTCATTTAGTTGCAAATGAGATATAGACAATAACCCTGTATACCCTTAATACATATAGGTTTTGACATGTTAGCGTTGTCACATATATCTAAAGTTCTAAACAAATCTTCTGCCATGATGATGATTATGATTCGTTGTTGTTTTTATGCTCTACCAATATTCGATCATTACAGGTTGCATCGCCAAAGAGATGCGTTTCTGATTCTGGCCTTTTGAAAATGTGCGTACAATATCATCAACTTTCAAATCGGAGATCTTGATACCTAATAACAACTCATAAAACTAGCTCCTCGACAAATAGATCTAAATTCTAACAGATAAGCGTCCACCTGTAGATCTTTACATCGAAGGTCGAATGTCGACATCGACATGTTTGCAGCCCGCTCCACATACAGCGTTGTTGGCCAATTTCTGTTGTTTTAATACGCTGATTTGAATCTCTTTAGAATATATTAGGTGTGGTCGAGGATCTTGTTTGTAGTATAATCGAACGGCAGTTTGCAGTGCACGAAATGTTAGAACATAGCTTTGAGTGGCGTGTTGCCTTCTTTGCGAGCTTAGAGTTATTATTACAAAACATAGTATAAGTAGTTATACAAATAGATTGTGATAACCATTATCTTAAATATCAAAACGGTAAAGTCTGCCTAGGATTACCGAGTAATGTTTTCGGTCCAGGAAAATTAAAATCAACAGGGGTGAAACCCGAGTGCAGATATTTTAAATTGCCTTGACTTATAATCCCGTCATCCAATTCATCATTACCATCTTGCATAGTTCAAGAAATACCAGGACCATATGAATGCAAGGAGTGCAACCGATCAAGGTCTGCAGATATAAGTAAAGAGCACAGGATTACACCCACATAATACACGACGTGTAATGAGCAAATTGATGGATCCTTTATAGATCATCAATTATTAATTAGACACCATTGTTTATTAAATCACATGAAATCAAATAAAAATTTATTTTGTTTTCTCTATAATTCTAAATACACTTTTTGCACTTAGAGGATTAAAGGTAGTCGTTATATTTTGACCTCTTACCTTAAATATAAAATACCAGGACTAAATGAACGTAAGGAGCGCAACCGATCAAGGCTGCAGATAAAAAGAAAAGAGCACACCCACATACTGAGTGTAATGTGTAAAATGATTGACGCGGAGTGCAGCGCTCGTGCGGGGCTATTATTACACGTTTTGATATCTACATCTGATGGACGTGGTTCTTAAATGCCTGGGAATGTACAGAATGAACATAGGAAAATTAAAATTAAAATGTGTAACAACTTAACAAGAGTATTATGGGGGAGGCTCCGTGGAATTAAAGTCGATTAATTTTGATAACTTTTTAAGATTGGTGTAAAAATTTAAAAAAAGGCCCTGTCCATTACTGAGAGCAATAAAGCCGTTTGCTTGTAAAAAACAGACACATAAGTACTATAAAATGATCTCCCCATCCTTTTAGGTCATATTTTTTTCATTTGGATCTCTACAAACTAAAACTTTTGACAAAAAGTGTTCGCCTTCTCCATTTTTGAGTAGTACCTTCAAAACTTATAAATTGATCAGCCGAAGTCAGGTAAGATAGTAGTCAAATAAAAAATTTAAAACCTAAATAAAACACAAAATATAATATAAATATTATTATGAGCACAAACAAAATAAGATATTTAAAAAAAACTAATTACACGCCACAATCTTACACAAAATAATAAAACAGTACGGGAATAAAATAAAAAGTCATAAACTTACCAGATGAGCCGTTTTATCATAATATGACATCATTCTCGCACTTTTGACCTTACAGGTGCTACTCACGAGGTCTCTGAACTCTAATTATGTATACGTACACTGTGTAAATAATTATAGTCAAATGTTCAATTAATGTTATCAGGAATATATTTTTATTTCCCATATTAATCAGAGGCCTTAAAGGGGTCTTGAATATTCGCTGCCAAATAAGCTAAATCTGGTTAGACAAGTTCTTAAAAATTAAGAAAGGAAATTATATTAAGAACTAGTTACGACATACGTTATACGTTGTCCTGTCCAAAAACAAAACAAAACGACAATCAACGTCAATAAACGTTTTTGACTTTGACTTTTGACTTTGAAATTCAATAGTTCATACAAAAATTTCATAGGCAAAAGGACAATCAGTTTTTCCCGAATTAAAAAAAAACTGGAACCTTTTCCAATTTTTATTTCCCTTAAAACCTAATTCTGACAAAACAAACAAAAAAAAGATACGCTCACCAACGAGCAATTTTTTTTTTTTTAATACGAGTATATGTCAACCTAGGTTCGACTTTCCATAGGCTTATTTATACCTACCAGAGCCCCAACAGTTGTAAGGAGTGAGTCCCAAGTGTGTCCTAGATACTGATGTGTGACATAATATGTCTTCAGATTCTGGGCCAGAACAGAAAATATTTATCCCATCTGTCATACAGATTTTGTTTAACATTCGCGACAATACACAATTAAGCACGTCTGTATTGTTAATTGTTTCGACAAATATTGTCATTTCTAGTATTGTCTTAACTCTGTGGATTCATGCTTCCCTGGTATTCTCACAGTAAACGTTGTTATTATTGTTAGCAAAACTCTCACGCATAATTGTTATGTGTTATGTTAATTTGAATTAAATGTGATTCGTTCACTGACAACAGTCTTTTGTTTGTAATTGATATCTTATTATAAAATGTATTTTATAAAAATGTAGATATGGCTTTAGTTGATCATTCTTAAACGACATTTATAATTAAGATATCGAAATAAAATCAAAAGGCACAATCTTACTTGTATGAAATAATTTGCCAGATGAATTGTTTGATTCTTATCTAGACGTGGTGAAACACGTTAATTAACTCGTCTTCCAAATTGCGCAAACCGTAAAAATAACATTTGTTTCGGAAGAAATAACAAAAAAAACGGATTAAACGAACCAAATCTTAAAACTGTTTCACACACATAGGTACTAAAATACAATGTAGATTACATACTAACAATGTTTTATTATTTTTTGTCCGTTTTTTTGCTTTGAATTCAAGTTTATTAAATGTCATCGTCAGTGCTTATTTTTTTGTATTTCTATGTTTAAAAACAGTTTTTTCCTCATTGTTTACGAGTGTCATTGATTATAAAAAAAACCTATTAACACATCGTTGTATAACAGATGGTAAAGTCATTTGCTGGCTTGCACTTTTTTTTTATATTGAGTAAAGTCCACCACACACTGGTCGGAGTTATCAAGGCTATTCACTTTCACTCTCAGTATGTTTCAGTACTTACAAGTACATACATAGGTATATCTGGGCTAAGTGGCTACTGCGCAGATCGATTGAGGTTAAGCAATTTTGCAGACTATTTTGGGATGGGTTTTCGTTGACATTGGTATTTACGTTAAAAGTTTGGCTAATGAATCAAAATTCGGCCGGATGTCAAAGTTAGTCCCGTTAATTAGATAGGTAATATTCGGTCGGAAGCAGAAGTTCGGTCACGGCTCCCGAATTTTGATTGAACCTGTTTTCGTATCATCACCAATATGGGATCCTTGCTGGGAAATACTGTAAAATAAACGAACGCTATTTAAATGGAATAACATTCGCTTTATGTGCTGTTCGTGCTGCACATATTCAAGGTAGTTCAGCGCACTATGGAGGATAAAATCAGAAATGGAATTATCCGGAACGGAAAACAATTGGAGTTACCGACATAGCCTGCAGAGTAAGCAAACTGAAGTGGCAGTAGGCTGGCCATGTTTGTTGAAGGACCGATGGCCAGTGGAGCAGACGAATCCTGCAGTAGAGACCGCGTATCGCGTATAGCGTAGTGTGGGAAGGCCCCAGCTAATCTACGTTCGCAGTTTATTTGCTAAACATGTAAACAAACACAAATTTTCCACTTAGACAAACTTCAACTTTATACTAGTGTAAATAAAGTTGATTTTAGACCGACAAGTACTGTTGAAAAAGTCATAAAAAAAATGAAGTTGGAGCGCAAATTGAACCTTATGAGTAGGCATTACAGTTGTTTTTCCTAAAACTCGTGTTTATTTACATGTTTGGCAAATGAATTACGAACGCAGATTAGATGGACCGACGACCTTAAAAGGTGGCTGGAACAGCCTGGATGCGGAAGGCGGAGGACATGGTGTTGTAGCGCAGCCTGGGAGAGGCCTAGGTCCAGCAGTGGACTGTCATAGGCTGAGTTGTTTATGTGCAGATATAAAGCTGCATATATTTATATTATATCTCTTTTTTAATATAATCACCGTGTGATTATTACGATAGGTTATTCAAACATTAAACTAATCTCTAAAGACATTAATAACACTTTAACGCTTATTATTACTGCACATGTATTAAACAAATGAATATGTATTGTAATATCATACGTATAACCATGAACATACGTAGGAGAATATTATGTACAGTCGAGCGCACCAGTCTTACATAAATGCTAATGATATATATACATATAAAAATCAATTACCGTGCGTAAGTTTTGCAAAAACTCGAAAATGGCTCTACTGATTTGATTTTCTTTTTTGTTTCGTTTGTAAGCCTCAATTCTGGGGTGATTTAGGAAAAATCACGAAAAATCTAAAATATCGAAATTCTGTTCACGTGGTACGAAGTTGACCGGGTCATATAGTCCTCCAATAATTATTGAACACACATTCCATCAATCTATATCTATAAAAATCAATGCAACTTTTCGTTCTAATTTTATAACTCAAGAACGGCTGGGCCGATTTAGCTGATTTTGGTTTTGAAATGTTTGTCATAGTCCAGGGAAGGTTTAAACGATGAGAAAATTAGGGTAGGTAAGGTGGGTAGGTAGGTTAGGTAGGGTAGGTAGAGTAGGTAGGGTAGGTAGGGTAGGTAGGGTAGGTAGGGTAGGTAGGGTAGGTAGGGTATGTAGGGTTCAGTGCTACCCGTGCGAAGCCGGAGCGGGTAAAGCCAGTTCCGATATAAAACTTCCGTGACTTCAATGTATGAAGTCACGGAAGCTTTATATACGTATTATTGGCATTTACTAGTAAATATCTACGTAAATAATATGTATTCTATCCTTTACCAGAACATCCACGCCCCGAAGAACATCCCAAAAATAAAGTAGAAAAAGAAAAACCAATTAAAGTCGCAGTTTTTTGTTAGTTATTCAATTTTAATGCATAATTACAAACTTGTTTGTGCTTTTCATGGCGCCTCTTTCAAATATAAAATAAAGTCTTCTTCGTTTCTCGCGTTGATGTCTTTCGTTCGTGACACTGCATGCATACAACTGACCGACTGACTGATCTTGTTGATCATATTTATCTCTGTCTCACTGACTCCCAGTGAGTCTCAGGTGATGACGTCAGCAGGACACGCTCGGCCGCAGCTTCCAGCCCACGTTACGCCTGCGCAGAGCCACGGTTTTTGCTGATGTTAGGTTAGGTTATAGTGGGAGCGGGAAGCGGAAAAGCTGGGATGGATTTTATAGTATAGCATGTTTCATCAGATAATTTCTGGGATTTTTTTTTTTTCAATGCTAGTACATTTTTTTAATTTATCTGTGATATGGATATGGATGATATGGATGGATATGGGTCATTGTCAAGCTTAGGGTTTTTTTTTGCGAAAAAATGAAACATGTAATTTATAAAAATCAAAGGTATAATATGACTCTTACTTTACGTTACAACAAAAGTGAGTATCAGTCTGAGATCAATAATTCGAAAAAGGCGATTTATAAGGAAATAACAATATTTCGGTTCCACCGAAAAGACTAATATGTCCACCGAGTGGACTAAAATGTTAGTTGTTGAAAAAAAACAAAACAGAAAGTGATTAACATCTTGAACAAAAATAACGTTAATGCTATCTTCACATAATCACAAACAAATCAGTCATTTAAAAGCATTCAAAAAGTAAATAAAAAAATGTTTTGTGTCTGTCTACCGAAAAGTCAATTCATTTCGGTGGTCAAAATATGTCTTCGTCGTCAGAAGACCAGAAGTGTTCAATCCGTTCAGCCAGAGAAAGAGGGATTGGTGGTTTCTCTGGTTTTGACGTTGACGTATCTGAGCTGTCAGAATATACGTCCGAAAATCGTATGCGCTTATGGACATTACCTCCAATCAGCAGTGATGGACTGCGCTCGCCAATTTTCAATGGTTGCTGCATCGAGTCACTCGCAATTGGACTGGACGATTGGCTTGCCACTGGTCTATGTATAGGAGTCAAGGTTGGACTCGGTGAATTCATCCTCTCGGCGGGAGCTGGTGTGTCATTCCGAGTAGGACTTTGCAGAGGAGTCGTCAGGACTGGACTTGATAGAGTTGGGACATTATTTTGGAGTGGTCTGGAACATAGTGCTATGTCAAGTTTTTTGGTACCTAAACCGTAATGTATACCAGTATTTTCTGGACTATATTTCATACAACTCAACCTACGAAACTGAAGCATCATTGGTTTACGGCGACTCCAAGTAACCTGATGGACTTTAATGGTTCCACGAAACGGCGTAATATTGCTGTTTTTTATTTTACTCTCAATAGACTCCACATGCGTCTTATCTACTCTAATGACTTCATTGCCTTTAAAGTTTTGAAGAACACACTCCATGAAGGCATCCAAACTATGGACATCGCTTTTTCTCTGCGTCTTCTTGCATCCTCTCTCCATTTCCTCCTCAAAAGCTTTTTTTGCACATCTGGTAAATCTTCTACAGTTTTTATTTTCCCTTCGGCTTTCTTCCGATACTAATATTCTCTGTCCTTTCTTCGCTTTTCTTCCAAGGCTCCTGGATCCTGTTTAAGTTTTTCACGCGCCTTTCTCATACTCAGTGTTTTTTGTTCACGGCGTCGTTTTTTTTTCTGGTCATCGGTAAGTTTACTTCTTGTTTTCGCCATCGCCTGAAAATCACAACAAGCAATGCACACAAACGAAAAGAAAGTAAAGCTGTGCAAAGGAAGACCAGAGATTTTGTAAGTAAAAAAAATTGTAAGGAAACGACCGTGCTTATGAAAAAATATTATTTCCCATGACGTTAGAAATGTATTACAGGTACCAAACATTGTTAACTTAGAGTATGTAGCTATGGATAACTACAGTAACTCCAAGTCAACATGGTGTAGAAAGGTGTGAGGGAAGTGGTGGTTTAAAATATATTTACTCATAAAAATAAAGCGAAAATGAAACAAAAATAGGTCATTAGTAATTAAACGATTAAAACACCAGCAATCAGAAGCAGTTTTATAAGTTATAATAACTAAATAACCCACATTCAAGAAAACAATCCACTCGGTGGACATCTGTCGTTTTGGTGGACAAAAGTTCCACCAAAAAGATGTCCACCGAATGGACTTTTTTCGCAAAATCATTCACACCACGCGCCGTTTATAGGTTATGTCAAAAGCCAAGGTATATTCATAAAGTTTCATTGTTTAACTAGTTATTAAGAATGTTTGATGAATTTATAGTGATTTACTTACCAAAATACAGCAGTAACCGGAAAGACAACTCAACTTTGACACCACTAAATATTTTTCTTAGTACAACAACAACGTTTTCTGCGTACAAGTCGCGGCAAAATGGCCTCTGACAGGGATAGTATGATATTGGCTGCGTTCAATTTTACGTTCCGTTCCATCATTTGACATTTCCTTCATTTTAGTCAGTATTGAAACTAATGTCCACCGGAAAGACAAAAAATGTTGTGACAAGATTAAATAATGCAAAAAGTGTGTTTTATTTCTATATTTTTTTTTAATACTTTTAACGTTTAATGGAAAACATACGTAGATTAGGAAAATATACCATTTTAGTAAAATAATTAAAAACACGTATTTATTTTAAGCTACATTCTATTGAAAGTCGAATCCGAACAGTCCACCGAAGTGGACAATTCGGTTACGTCGTGGTGGTTTATATTAAAAAAAATATAAATTTATAGTAAATCTGTTACAGTTATGGTCTAGTACGTTTCGTTTACTTTATTATTATGATGTAAAATTAAGATGCAATTATGAAAAGTGTCTTTTAAGATTCGTATGAACAGTTTTTTTTAGGGTTATGACAATGACCCATATACTGTCTGCCTGTGCAGAAAGTATTAAACAACTCCTTAGTTTTTTTGCAACCAGTGAATAACATACTGGGCAGAATGTAGTAGTAGGATTTGCAAAAAGGTCGAACCGATTTGAAATAGTCTCACGGAGATTAAAAGTGTTTATGATTTTTGTTATGCATGATATTATTTATTTGATTTATGAGTGCAAATAAGTCATGATGTTCTAATTA
This sequence comes from Agrochola macilenta, assembly GCA_916701695.1. Lineage (NCBI taxonomy): Eukaryota > Metazoa > Arthropoda > Insecta > Lepidoptera > Noctuidae > Agrochola > Agrochola macilenta. Next base: position 2,188,483 of record OU753572.1, on the reverse strand, counting down.
TAATATTTTTCTTGCTACTTATTAGCATAAAAAAAAACTTAGTACCCATTTCATTTTCAAGGATTATTCTTAGAAATTAATAATATCGATATTGATTCCATTTGGTCACGTTTTACATTATAGACGGAGATCTAATATTTATTTTACACAAGGTTTGTAGTTATTTATTTTTAATAAACTGAATCAATCCAACAATTCAACATACAGCTGCAATAAAAAAATATTAGTTGAACATTATTACATGACTGTCTTGATTCCACTCAGTTATAGGAAGGCATGATATGTTACCTTTATAATTAATGTAGCTTCCTATTTCCTAAATCACCTTATATATTATTGATCGAAGCTAACTGGTCCGTCTGGACCGTCGTTTTCACACAACCAAGCTGACAGAATCGCTGACAGCATGTCCACAACCTGTACCAACAAAAACTGGCTATTACTAATTAACAGTGCCCGACCACCGGCACCGATGATTCGCTTTTTGCGAGGATTGCTAATATTATGACTATTGACGAGACTGTGTGAAAGATGAGCTGTGTGATTAAATTGGTTTATTTTTAGCTTCTCTCAACGAACCTGTCCTTAAAAAAAATATCTGTTGGTGACCGTTACCGTGAAGGGTTTTGTAATTAAACACATAACCTTATATAACAGAATCACAGAATCAACCACACAGTAATAATAATGACTGTGTAATTGAAAAAGATTAAAAAAAAAAAAATACTTTTGTTGTTTTTAATTTTTTTACTTAAAATCCCTAGGTACATAATAATATATTCTTTTGTATAATATCAGCTATTAGGTCTTAATTTCCATAAGGGTTTACAATGTCCAAGTGGCAGTAGAACACTGACTCCTAAGTCACAGGTATTCCTAGTTTAGGAGCCAGGGTTTCAACTTTTGTGCGCCTTTTAATTATTGTTGTGAACTTTAGCTAGATAAGGAGAGATCCACATAGATCCAGATCGACATAGGTTGTATATTATGTAAATATATGAAAAAAGGTACTTAATAATACTAATGAAAATTAATCCTACTAATATTATAAACGCGAAAGTTTGTATGTATGTATGTGTGGATGTTTGTTACTCTTTCACGCAAAAACTACTGAACGGAGTTGGATGAAATTTGACACACAGATAGTTATAAATTTGACACCTGGATTAACACATAGGATGCTTTTTATCCCGATATTTTCACGGGATCGAGACTTATGCGGGTGAAACCGTGGAGCGCAGCTAGTTAATTAATAATACTATCTTGAATTCATGCAAGCCTAGATACTTATTGTAAGGTTATTGCTCAGAACAAGGGCGGGCATATTGTGTCGTGAACAGTTAACATCTTCACATATAAATTGCACCCGTGCAAAGCCGGGGTGGGTCGCTAATACCTGATAAAATGTGAATTGGGAGATGACATTTTAAAGCACGCAACTCTAAAGTATAAATATGGCAATATTTGCTATGACTTTTTACTAGAATTCTTTTGCCATTCTGCACTTTCAACTATTCTTAAATCACTCTTTTTTTCCGTTTTAGACTTTTCCAGACTAGACGGGACAACGTGATGCTTTTCACAAAAAATGTACTTCAAAAATAATACAGTATAATTTTATTATTATAATAAAAAACAACCTTGCAACGTAGAAATATTCCAAAATTACCCTACACTTTCGCAACTTATTTATTTGTTCGCAAGAAAAATGTCTTCGAAACACGCAACCTTTAAAAAAGTTATGACTCAACACTAAATTGGAGGCAAAAAATACTATAATGTGCCTTAATTAACGTTCAAAGGGTTCCGTAGTGAATTAGGGAGGATCTTATTTGATTACCTGCCTCGGGAGGTGCTGCCAGCGCAAAAAAAAACTGCTTTGATAGTAGCGAACTGCTAACGAGGTTCTGAAAGAGTATTTGAAATCGAAGGCATAAATGGAAATCTGAATAGCGAATTCTGATAATCATTTTAAAGCAATGCTACTAGGGCTGTATGAATCAGTAGGAGAAGATCAAACCGGCATTAAGCACTGAAATATTTTCGAAGGAGCAGATCCTTTGAAAATATTTCATAAGCTTCGCTTGAAAGGAAAATTATTCGATTTTAAATTAAGGAATCGTGTAATAAATCTTTCGAAGTTCAGTCCTTTTAAATCTCTTAAATATTATCCAATCAGACTCATTTAAATTCATTCCAAGGGTATCAACCTCTTTTACCAATTCAGATCAAGAGTATTTTAATTTAAAAAACGAAATCAAATATTCTGATTATTGAACTTACTTCAATCTCAGTCGTTACCAGTACATTTCAAAGATTTTGCCTCCTTATTGATATTATTACTTATAACTGGTCACATAGTCCACTGGATGGCTATTAAAATATGCGCAGGTATCGACTCCCGCAAGGTGGTATTTTGGTTAGAGTCAGTCTGAGTGACTCAACTGAATCAACTGTTATTGTAAGTGATTAATGAGTCCTTAAGTCACTAGTAAATAGGGTAGAATTTCTAGGTGAGGTGAGCCAAATACAAATGGTTCTACTTAATACTTTACTATGATAAGAATCAGCTTCTGTCGTGTAACTTATCCTCGTACTGTTGTGTTCACCTCTTTACTGGCTATCAAGGCTAATTTTCAAGTAATATGGTATACATTTCAAGTAGTATCACACTTTAAAACTTCGATAAAGTTGTCTCCATTCCAGAAAACAAACAGTCGACTGTCGAATCCGGAACCAGCAGTTACTCGACGCTAAACAACAATAATTTACAAACAAACGCGAACGTGATAAAAAGTTTAACATTGCTGCAGATAAATCTGCATGACCGACAAAGGTTGTAGAATGTCTCAGTCTGTTCCAAAGGTCCGTTTGATTCGTTGTGCAAGTACACGATACAAATAACAACAATTTACGAATAACGCGTTCAGTACAAAAATCTAAACGCTCACTTATGTAGCTGTAGCAGACCAAATGTGGAATACTTCTCGTGTTTATTAGAGTGGCCAGTCTCAAGTGTCCTTGCAAAGTCCTTTTTCGTCGATTACAGACATTAATCGATATGTTAGAACACTCTTTATCTCGATCATTATGTATCCGGCGGCGGTAATTAGTTAGGTTCTAAAACGATCTAATCGAGATAAAAACTACAATGTTAAACAGGAAGCGAAATTGTATCAACATTTTATCATTTAAAAGCCACAATATAAATCACCCCAATTAAATTAAAACAAAAACTTACCGAAAAATGTCCTTTCCGGGCACAAGCAGTGACAGTTCAAACGGTATCAAACAGAAGAAAATAACATAAAAACACAACACTAATCACAGACCGAGATCTCAGCCAATAGCTCCGAGATAAACAACACGAATAAATTCCAAAAAAAAACGCGCTTTTTTTCACTAATCCAATTAATTTCACTACACTATTATCTTTTTATTTTTTTACTGGCAATTAGTACTAACATAATCACAGAATCGGCGCGAAGTTTGACAGTTCAAAATACAAGATGGCGTACACCCGCTCTCGGCTATACCTCGAGGTCGACTGACTGAATGAGTTAAATCAAATTGGCGAGTGAGAGAGCACCTATTACGTAGCTAAAAGGCTTTGCCGCATATGCATGAGGCTGTTTGCAAGGAAAACTGCTTGGAGTTACTTTTGGGCGAACGAAGGTGTTTGTCATACTGCCAAATTGGTTAATGTTGAGATTAGAGACATGAAAGAATGATGTCATGTGTGGACGTTAGAAGTCATTAGTCGACAGGTTTCGTTTTTTATGTGTTGGCGCCCTGCGGTCAGTTCTCCGAAAGTCTTTTATGAGCTGTAAGCTCATAATAGACGCATAAAAATCTCGCATTCATACTGACGATGATGCCTTCACGCCAATTATTATAGAGCCATTATTAATCATTGTTATGAAATTACATAGGTACGTTATTTGATAATGCAGCTAATAAACTAAGTAAATGTTGAACAATTCTCGGTTGTGTGGTCGTAATCGGTATTCTGTTTACTTGATAAAATTGCCCTGGTCCACTGCTATCGGCAATCTGTCCAAGTGTTTCCTACAACACTTAATCGCAACAAAAGCGTTGGCGACAGGTTGTTCACTTGTTCAATGGCCAAGCTTAAGGTCCATCTTTCTGAAGTTTGGACACCCAGCAGCTTGTGGAAAAGTCTTCATCGTGTGCAATCTTTTCCCTGATCTACACTGACGATCAATATAAAAAAGGCACTTGCAAAGTGCCAATCTCCTAAACCACACAAGTTAGCTACATGAAGTAAAAAAAAACTTGAAAACAGTTTTATATGTGTTTTCTATGCGCTATTAAATACATTTGAATGTTTTTACTTCAAGAAGCTACCTTGCGTGCTTTCGGAAATATTTCACGATAAGTTAATGGCTTTTTTGTACTGCTCGTCAGTGTATTTTGTGATTTTAATAGACTGCCTACCAGTCTTTACCAACAGCAATAAATTAATAAGAAGTTTAGCGAACTATGAATGTTTTGTTCACATATAGATGAGAGGTCTTGGATGCTCTTTACCACTATTTCCTAATATAGACATAACCGCAAAATCCCACGTCATATATTGTGAATTGTTCCTTGATTCATAGAATTTCAGATTAGGTTAGGTTAGTGAACATCAATAGGAGTCCACTGCTGCAGATCACCTCTTTCAACTGCACACCTTTTTAACTCGATCCTCGGCTATTGTTATGAAGCTGCTACCATTGAACCTGCGCAGCTACGGCTACGTGGCTACTTTGAATGTCTTGTATGTATTTTATGTTCGTTTTGTTTGTGCAGAGTTCACAAATTTTATTTATTTCTTTCTAAGATCGTCGCTCCGCCATTATACTCGTATTATACTAGCTGCGCCCCGCGGTTTCACCCACATAAGTCTCGATCCCGTGAAAATATCGGGATAAAAAGCATCCTATGTGTTAATCCAGGTTATGAACTATCTGTGTGCCAAATTTCATCCAAATCCGTTCAGTAGTTTTTGCGTGAAAGAGTAACAAACATCCACACATACATACATACAAACTTTCGCGTTTATAATATTTGTAGGATTATAGGTATATCCCACATACTCCTACACGAGCACTTACGAAACGTCAAAAGCTTGGCGCATGGTTTCGTCGTTTCCTGTGTAAAATACGGTTACTCTTGGAAAAATAAAGTCAATAAGTAAAATCCAATGTTTTCATATTACACTGATAATAAGTATGTGAGACTCAGACTTCCGAGCATTCAATCCCTTTCTGCTTAACAGCGTAGTGGACCTCTGGACACTACAAAAAAGAAAGCCCGTTTTTGATCGATCGATCTAGAAGACGAAAGAAATATCTTTCTTAAAAAAAGAAATACTTACCCAGCTTATCCTGCTTACCTAATTTTAAATTAAATACATAGCGGCTGATTTTGAAATCAAACAACTTTTACTGAAATACAGCAAAAATGGCATGAAACAAGCTCAGATTTCAAAATTTCAGACTTGTCCTCATAGTAAAAGTTGACAATAATTATTTAATATTATGAGCTCAAAGTCAACCAGTACATACAAAATGATGAAAACATCGCTCATATTTGTTTACTCCGCCTAAAAGTTTCATAATATGTTTATTTCGCCAAATAAGCCAGGATGACGCGAACATTGCAACTGTTGCACTCTGTTTTTCTGTTCTGTGGTTGCACTGGGCCACTGGGCAGCCATTTCTAAACCTAGAATAAGTAATAAAATATAATATTTAGAGTGTTCTATGTGGACTTTCTAAAGGTGTGTCGTATACAGACGCTACATGAAGCTTATAATGAGAATAACATGGCTTTCCTATTTAACGCAACGGATAATAAAGGGTATAGTCGCATGCACGAGTTTTGTGAACCCTATCTATGTGTTCAATTCAATCAAACACGCTTGCTCGTCGCTTGGTAGACAGAAATATAGCACAACTACATTTCACTAGTTAGCCCACGTTCGCACGGACGTAAAAATATCGCGGCCGGATTTTATCGCACACTGGATTTGCAACTCTCGGTGTTGAGCCCAGCGTTGAGAATCGAGTGCACGAAAAAAAATCCCCGCGATATTTTTTCGTCGTTGTTCTTTAACGGGGCACAAACCCACACTGAGAGCAGTGGTGGCCCAGTGGTAACGGCCCCGACTTACGAGTTTTAAGTCGTGGGTTCGGACCCGCGCAGGCGCTACTTTGCGTAAATAATTTCATCACCACTGCTCTCAAAATGGTGAAGGAAAACCTCGTGAGGAAACCGGCATGTCCTAGAACCAGATTCCAGACCAGTTCAAAAGTGCCTTTTATGTGCCTAATTGAAATAAATTCTTTGACTTTGACTTTGACAGAAATTCGAAGACATGTGACATCTACCACAGCGCACTGGGCCCGCGTGGTGGATTACAGCAGGAACATTTATAGGCTGATTATACTAAACCCATACTTGGAATCGCTACAGAGAATTTCCTAATGGCAACTTGACCCGACCCAGGAATCAATCCCAGAACCCGCAGTTCTTAGTAATCAAGACAGTCCTACTTACTGAAAGCGGGCGCTTTATGTGTGTTCAAATTTTTACGAGTGTGCTAGCTTCGTTCTGCTCAGCCAATTGAGAGGAAAAAAAACCAATACACAACCATCAAATATCAACAATATTTGCCGATCAGAAGCGATGAATGCTTCCATAACCGAGTCTGTATACAACGTTTAACAAAAACCCTGTCCGATCCTTGAGGGTGTTGTTCAGAATCGTACTGACAGTCTTTATTAAGAGATTTTTAGGAAAAAAGAAAAAAAAAATCGCCGCAATTTTTTCAATGGGGAGTTTTACCGGGTTTTTTACACGGGGCGCGGCTGTCGTTTAGCGGGTTTCTACAACCCATAACTTATAACCTCTGTTAAAAAGTTGTAGCGGTATTATTTTGGTAAGTACTAAAAACGGGAATTTTAAATAGCAATATATTTTTTTATTTACATTTTGTTAATGTTATTGCAGTACCTATGTGCCCTTTTCGGATTGGACAGAGTTTTTGTAACACATTGTATTTCTTTACACGGTAGCACTCGACTCTTCGACTGTACCTTGTAGATAAGGTAACCGGCATCCGTTGTCGTATTGTCACTGCCCCACCCACCTCATGTCCACTAATACCTGATTAGAACATAAAATATTACATTATTGACCGCATCGAGACGCTCTGTATCATTTTAGATCTAAGATATGTACGGGTTAGGGCTTAGGTGTAGGAACTATTTCTAAATACAAGTAAACTACTTCTTCTCACATATCAGCGCGAATTATGAGAATCATTCGGGAATACATATTTTTTTACCCGACTGCGGTGAAGCCAAAAAAGGTGGGTTATTTATATATTTTGTGTTCTCTTACAAAGCCTACGTATTTATCCTACTAATGTTATAAATGTGAAAATTTGCAAAACGAATTTGGATATTTGGCACACAGATATACAGAGTGGCAGGGACATCGACGCGAAAACTGATACCATGGATTCAATACATGATTCTGAAACCCCTCGTTGAAATTTTTCGTCGCTTATTAAAAAATACAGCTGTTTTATACACGTAGATTAATTTACTCATAGGATATTTTTTATCCCACCGTTCCCGTGAGATAATTTCAGACCACCACGCGGGCGAAGCCACGGGCAGAAGTAGTGCATTCATAATTATTGTGTGATGAAAAAAATCTTGAGAAAAACATGCAACGAACTTTTACTGCGCTGCTACACCATCTGTTGTCAAATAGTCATACTTTATATAAGATCAGCGACATCTAGTGTCGAGTAGATGTAATCGTTAACTTACTACTAGCGCCTCTAGTGTTATAATTTAGGAAACTTGAATTTATATTCCCGCGCATTATACTACAAACTTGGCGCGACCCCCGTTACTAGGGACGTGACAGGAATTCGGAACATTGTAAATCCGTCGCATATCATGTTATTATGATCGCATTGACATTCAGTTTAGATGAAAAAAAAACACCTAGCTTCCGAAATGTGACATCGTTGACCTATTTTTTGTTAATTCTAGTCAATTTTATCGTTACAATAAAGAGCAATATTATATTTTTGAGTAATAGTTATAAGAAAACATTAAATTTTATAATAATATTGTGTTAGTGAAGAGCATAAAATATTTTTATCTTGAAATCCCTGTTAGATATTGCCGAAAAGTGTTTAAAAAAAATGCCTTTATGTGCCGTGTTGACTTAGTACTTATTCATAGTAATGAAGTTATAAATTTTACACTATTTCTTCTATATTTCCCTGTTAAATTGTTACAATACTGTTGAATTTATATCGTTTAAAAAATGTCGTTCGTAAAATGTTGTTTCGAAGCTGGGGAGGGCCATGATTTTCTGGATTCGTTCGTTCAAAAATGTACAGATCCAGGCTGTAAGTATTTTGTCCAAATTAATATTACACCTAGCCGAAGTCTTATATAATTTGATTAAGCGTTATTGGCGCACGTTCAAGAATGGTCTTTTGTTATTGCCATCTGCATTATTGATTACCTGCTTGTAATTGCCGCCAAGGGCGCAAAGTAATGCTAACTTCACGCAGTCAAGCATTTCCGGGTTGTGTTACGAAATTCCAAAGAGTAGCGAGACTACAAAGTTTTATGAAACATAAATTAATAAAATATCTTTATTTTAAAATCTTAGTAGAAAAATCTAATAGTACAAGAACCACTGGTTTAGATAAATTAAAATATTTAAACATTAAAGTTTCCTAATTTGTAATAATAATTTCCTTCCAAGCAAATCGTAAACAAACTTTGTCTCTGGTGAAACTGGAACGCGCCCCAAAAAAATCGATCGACTGACTCAGAGACTTTGTCTTGTATTCTAGATTTTAGCTAGAAAGCTATTTTGTAGTAATATTCATAGCATCTAAGGCATACGGAAACAATGGCAGGTATGTCCTATTTTAATTATTTTCTCAATTTACGGCTGATCTTTGAGAATTTTGTTTACTAAACTGGACTTTGACATATGTTGCGTTGGGTGGCGCCATCTTGCTCTTTTACCTGTCATCAATAATAGCGTGTTTTCATGGCGTTTTTCCTACGTTTTGGAACGAATTTCTCTCAAAATATTAAATAAACTGTGTTTAAATGTGATACAATGTACTAGAAATGTGATTTGGTTCACCAGTACATGAAGTTTCTTAACAAAACTGTCCAACAAGTGAAAGGTTTCGGATTAACAAAATGACAGCTACAACAGTGCAAAATCTGGCCAAAACGGCAACGACAACGCCTGCAAAGGCTCAGAAGACCTATGGGAAGATTGTTTTAACATTATACAACTGCCTTTTGCCCGAAAATGTATTCAAGGAAACGCCCTCACAGACTGACGGCCTTGACATCGAAACGGAGACTGACCTCCGTATTCTAGGATGTGAGATGATCCAAACCGCCGGAATCCTGCTCAAGCTGCCCCAAGTCGCTATGGCGACCGGACAAATCTACCTCCAGCGGTTCTACTACTCAAAATCATTTGTAAGATATCCCATGGAAACTATGGCTATGGGCAGCATTTATTTAGCATCTAAGGTTGAAGAAAAACCGTGCAGAATAAGAGACGTGATCAATGTCTTCCATCACATCAAACAAGTGAGGGCTCAGAAGAATATTGCTCCACTCATTGTAGACCAAAACTACATTGAATTAAAGAACCAAGTTATTAAGGCTGAGCGAAGAATTCTGAAGGAATTAGGGTTTTGTGTGCATGTCAAGCACCCTCACAAGCTTATTGTGGTGTATCTTCAGGTGTTGCAGTATGAGAAGAACCGTCAACTGATGCAAATGGCATGGAACTATATGAATGATGCCCTGCGGACTGATGTCTTCATGAGGTTCCCACCGGAGACTATTGCTTGTGCTTGCATTTATCTAACAGCACGTAAGATTGGTCTGCCTCTACCAAACAACCCACACTGGTTTCTGCTATTCAAAGTACCAGAAGAAGATATAAGAGAAGTGTCTGTTCGCATTCTTCAACTGTACAAGAGAACTAAAGTTAACCCTGAGGAATTAGAGTGCAAAGTTGACATGTTACGTAAAGTGTACCAGGCTAATAAGCATATTCAAGCTCAAAAGGAACGGGATAACAAGGCAGAAGAGAAGAAGGTTGAGTCACCGACTGCATCAACATCTAAAGAGAGTAATAGAAGAGATTCTAAGAAAGACAAGTCACCGAAAACTCCTCCCTTGTCTTCCAAGTACCATAGCAACCATAAATCTAAGAAGGATCGGAGATCTCGTTCCCCATATGAACGCAAGAGTTATTCTAGTAGTAGTAGCAAAAGGCACAAGTCTCGTTCAAGAGACAGGGAGATGGACCGTTCTCGTGAACGAAGCAGGATGGATGACAAGCGTGGACGTGGAATGTCACGGAAGTACGATGACTATGAACGATCTAAGTCAAGCAGGGATGCTAGAGATGATAAGAGAAAACATTAGACTAAACTAACTTTAATTTTGGAATAAATACTTTTCTGAATATTACCGTTTTTTATTCCATATCTCCTTGGTTTATCATTACAGTCATTACACATAATTTGTATGTAAAGTAGCTGTATTTGAATTTTGAAACAAGTTACTGCAGATAAACTTTACAAAAAATGTTTTTACAGTGACAAACTAGCTTATTGCATTTCATGCCAATAAAATTATCTGTTAGATGTTTTAATTCACTCTCAAATATGCGATACAATATCATTGTTGAACATACAACATTTTTGTGTACGAGGAATTTGATCATAATATTATTTAGAATTTTTGATGATGAATTAATTCATAAGAATGTCCATTTTAAACCTGTAGATAAAAAGTTACACCATTATTTGAATTACAATAATCTCTTACAAGATAATAATTGGGAAATTATGTAGATGAACTAATAAGATTATTATCACACTTACTATCTACATAATAAGATAACAGAACTATAGTATCAATATCTGGGTGTACTATAGGTACACCTCTGCCTAACCTTTCGGGGAATACAGGATGATTTATTTATTTACTATTACCACTTATGTACATTGTTTTTACATAGCCCGGGGAAGTTACGCCGATTTTTGGCTAACTGCATTAATTCAAAACAGCGATTTTTTTCATTTAACGTTTAGGGTTCTTCAGTTCTTACTAAAGTAATTTGTAATTTCTTTACATTGAAAGTAGCTTAAACAATCAATGAGTCCCTCGCGCGCTTTCGTTCGGCGTCTTTTGGCGGGGCGGGGTGGACCAAAAGCCTAACAAAAACCGGACAGGCCGGATTTGTATATATTTGGCCCGACACGATAGTAAAAAGCCGGACAACTGGCAACCCTGCTCACGGCGCGTGTCTATTTTATTAATTATACATTTAATCGTCATACTACCCACGTAAAAGGTACGTAGTTAGAAACTATGTAATCTGTGGTTTCAATCCCAATAAATTCTTGGATATGGTGATGTAGGTACACTTATGTGTAGAATTATGCCGTTAAACCATCTCTAAATTGGACCCATTTTTGCAAAGTAGAACCAACCCACAGCAATTTTTGGAAACAAGAACCAACCCACAGCAGGTTTGCTATGGGTTGGTTCTTGTTTGCGAAAATGAGCTTGCCTCTTATTAAGGGAAGAAAGGACCAATTTATTTTTTGGCGGCCAGAATTACATCATTTTAATTAAGTTATGACTTCCAGTGCATTCATGATGTGATATTCTTGCATATCTTAAATTGGACCCATTTGTGCAAACAAGAACCAACCCACAGCAATTTTTGCAAACAAGAACCAACCCACAGCAGGTTTGCTGTGGGTTGGTTCTTGTTTGAAATTGGTCCTTTCTTCGCTTAATAAGAGGCAAGATCAAACTTGGTCATTTAAGGTCCATAGCCTACTACAGGCAGCAGCAGCAGGCGACGCGCGACGTGTCGCCGCGACACTACTGGTTTCTATGAAGAAGAAATACAGAGACACCAGTAGTGCCGCGGCGATACGTCGACTGCTGCTGCTGCCTGTAGTCGGCTGTACCTTTAGTCCCCAGGGAATGAAAAGGGATGGAAGCACACGTGCCATGTTCTATGTATAGATAAAGATCAACAAACTACAAATATGTCACATGTCACCCTTTAAGTCATCCCTTTCCAGTGGACAATCTATTTTCGGTGAGTGGGCAATGATTTATATTTAGCTAGTCAGTTCTAAGCCCGCGACCCGAGCGCCGTGCACTGCCGATTAGTGCCGATATTTTATTATAGGTTTAAAATCAATAGGTTTGTTTAGCGAATATCTTTTCGGTGATGTGGCCCTGGTGTTTGTGATTGGTCTTAGTTGCCAGAAAAAGTTCAAAGTACCTTAATTAATGATAGTTTGTTTGAATTTTGATGGGGTAAGCGGTGGTATAGTGGTTTTCGAATATTGTGGTGTTTAAATCAGTAATGTATAAAAAAATGGTCCTTGTGGTGTTTGAAATGTTTTTGGCTATGGAAGAAAGGACCAGATTTTTCAAAACTTCCGAATTATAGTTTTCTTGCCGTTATACATGCTTTTAATGACTGATGAAGTTATTAAGCAATTATCGCTTGTTCTAAAGTTACATTATTAAAGGGTTTGGGCAATATTTGCGGTATCTTAGCGTATATAATCTTGTCCTATAAACTGCGCCTACCAAGAAAAATGATTGATTTAGTTCTTAAATTCTGTTAAAAAAACCAAGGCGCTGTTCGCATGCACGATTTTTTCCTAATATGTTTAAGCATAACATAACCTACTATTTTCATTTTTCTTATATTAATAACCGATCCAAACTTATCGGTAATCTAAACGTCATAGGAAATGGAAAACTTTTCGATGGCCGGAAATGCACCTATAATGGGAACGTTCCGAGATTACTGGCTTGTTGAGTTATTTTAGAATAATTTTAATGAGTTTCAGATAATATGATTGGAAACTCAACGTAGTCACTGCCAATATTACCGTCAATATGCATAAAGCTAGTAATGTCTAGATTTTATACGCAACTTAATTGATAAGATTCGTCTAGCGACGATACACGTAATAAATAGATCTCTCACGATCTGATGACCTAATACTAAATCCAAAGTCTAGACCAAACAAACCTATGTAGGTATCTAGAATACTACATAGTTCCTATATGACTAAATGTTGTTTTCACTTGTAGAAGTTTTACTCCTAACCGAATTAGATAGTATCTCGTTTATTATTTTGCGATTAAATATAAAAGACAGTTTTAGTAAATAAAACAAACTATATTTTTTGGGCACAAGGGCAGTTACATTGTAGTCTTTTGGTCCGGATTAGTTTAAGTACCTAAGAAGGTAAAGTAAACTTACCTTTTAAAATCAATGTAGATGGAATATTGGCTAATATGGATGATGTTCTTCATCATCAATTTCAGCCTGTAGACTAACGGGTCTTCACCTTCAAAGATCTGCCACTATTATTTGTCAGAGGGAAAGAGGAAGTCTAGTGTCTAACTTATCCCACTAAAGCCTGGAACCGACGGTGCGCAATATCGCGCACGCACGCGCACCAGCCCGCACGACGCACCGTGGGAAGGGTAACGTGCGTGGTAGCGCAGACGCGTGCGTGGCGGTGCGTCCGAGTTTGGGTACATTCCCTTTGAAGTTACCGACTCGCCGCGGATAAGCCCGCACGGACACGCACCATGGGAATGGTAGCGTGCGTGGTAGCGCAGACGCGTGCGTGGCGGTGCGCCCGATCCGCGGAGAGTCGGTAACTTCAAAGGTGCCCGACGTATGCTCGGTTCCTATAAACGAAAATGAATCGTTTAGCTTACCAATGGTAGCTTTTATATTGCTCAACTTGGCGCATAACTACTTAAATAGATTTGTAAGCAAATTTTTAAACATGGGCGTTTTTGGATTTCTATGCAAACGGTTAAATATTCGATTTCAGATAGTGAAATCGTTTTTATCATCCGTTTTTAGAAATCGAATTCTGGAGCGGCTCTGGCGCTTCCGGCTCGCAGTTTCGATCGTCTCTAGTAATATTACGAGTATAATTCGATTGTAAATGCATCGATCAAAACTATCCAAACATAAACAAATACTTGCTTACGCAAATCTACTCTTGCTGTGGTTTTGTGAAATCGGTTTGTCTAGTTCGGATTATCGATACGATACGATTTGTGACTGAAATCGGATTTTAGATACGTTTTGATATATCTGACGCATATCTACTAATTTTACCTGTGATAGCTACTTCCATATGGGAGGGTCTACTATGCAAAGATATGGTCTTTGCTTCATTATTGGTAAAGAAACAAAAAAGTCTTAAATTTCAAATAAATAACGGTCCGTAAATTATAGGAATCGGCTTTCATTTGACTAACGCCGCATGTGCGTCGAAGGAGACGGCTCCGCTCGCTTAATAGCTCTAGATATGAAAATTCTGAACCTACGTTGCACGCAGCGACATGCATGTCATTTCGTCAAAACAACCGAAAAAGTAATAAGTACTAAGTACTGTTTGTTTTTATTATGACTTTACGAAACAACAATCAAAATAAAACAATGCATTTCCTTTTGATAATGTGCAAAAGTATTTTCTACTTTAACTTACTAACAATAAAGGCGTATGTCGTATGATAAGTTTACAATGACGTATTGAGTCGGAGAGCTATTCGGACAGCCGAATAACTCTCCGGCACAATACGTCATACGACTTAAAACAAAATTTTGGAACAACCTCATTGACAAAATTCTAGTAACTTTAAAGGGTATGTAAATAAAACAATGATTAATTGAATACAAAAGTTTATTAATTCATAAAAACTGGCCAAGTGCGTGTCGGACCACGCACAATGAAGGTTTCCGTAGTTGGAATGAATTTATACCAAGAATAAATATATCATTGTAGTTGAAAAACATGTTCTCCCATACGGAATGTATAGGAGATCATGTTTTTCAAACTGCAAATTTAAGTTGGTCCATTATTACTCGGTAACCTGTAAAGCCTATTTAGCTGTGATAGTTTTCCTTTTAAATTCGTAATAAATACTACTGCTGTGATTTTTTTTACAAATCTAAGTACAATCATTTAGCTGGCAGGGAGGGGCGGGGGTCTATACTTGACTCTAACAAAAATTGGCACTTTAAAGCTTAATATTTCGCAAAAAGATTCCAGAATCGAAAAATTATTTTCATACACTCGCAATATTTTTGAACGACCTTTCCAACGATACCCCACACTAAAGGATAGGCGAGAAAAAAAAAACATGGGCTTTATGTGTTGGAGAGGTATCTACCCTAAAAAAAAATATAGTTGTTTATTTTATTTTACCACTTTGTCGGCGTTATTAATATGTATACCCATACCAAATTACAGCTTTCTAGTACTAACTATCTCTGAGCTAAGTGTGCTGACCATAAATATAAGAAAGAAGTATTTATATTTCTATGGTGCTGACGAACCTGAATGGTCCTTTTATAACTTAATGTCTACTTTTTTGGACGATGTTTATAACCAAAAACAACGAAGAGTTCTAAAGTATTTTAGATATTTATTTTAATTCAACCATTACATTATCCATACGCCATAAAATAACCATAAATTATCACATTATAATTTGTTTGTAAAACAAATTTGCCAGTAACAATTTTTTTTTTTACATTTATCAAAATAAGGATTGGGGGATTAAGTAAAATAAAACATAAAGCCTTGGACAGACTGGTGCGACGTGACGGTGCGACGTGACTCCGATAATTATTGTTCCACCGTAAACTTTGCTTAGAAATTGTTTTGTTAGCGTCGCGTCGCGCCTGTCTGCACGGGGCTTGATCAATGCTTAAGGGCTCATGTAGAAGGCACTGCAGCCGCGCCGATACCGCTTCGCGTAACCATGTAGACTGAACGGTGAAGCGCTGCTACCGCATCGCCGCACCAAAACCAGCGTCAGACAGCATTTGTCTGGCATTAATGCTGAAATGAACCTTTTTGGCGCAGCCGTGAGGCACACACTTATTGTCAAAAGATTACTGTCAATTTTAGTTAGTTTGTATTTTGTGTTTCACGGACTGTGTCCAAATAAACGTTTTCTTTCTTTTCTTTACACCGTCGCGCGTCGCCGCGCCGTCTCCGCTTGATTTTGAAATATCACTATATAATACTACTACTAATTGCTTCTTGTATTTAAGGCACCTAAGCAGCAGCCGCGCAGTGTTCCGCCCATAAGTCTCAACGGAGTAGCACTGAAAATTGTTAATAGTTTTAGGTACCTTGGCCACATTGTTACGAGCGACCTAAGAGATGACGTAGATATAGAGAGGGAGCGCAGGGCGTTGTCTGTGAGGAGCAATATGCTTGCCCGTAGGTTCGCTCGTTGTACTACAGACGTCAAAGTAACCCTGTTTAAGGCGTTCTGTCAGTCCTTTTACGCGAGTGGCCTGTGGGTATCATACACGCGCCGAGCATACAACGTCTTGCGTGTTCAATTTAATAATGCTTTTAGGATGCTGTTGGGACTGCCATGGCGTTGTAGCGCCTCGGGAATGTTCGCGGAGGCTCGCACAGATGGTTTCCATGCCATCATGCGAAAGAAAGCGGCCTCCTTACTACAGCGCCTGCATGGTAGTGACAACAGCTTTCTAAAAATGATCGCTGCCAGACCGGACTGTCCCTTTCAGGGACACTGGGTGGGGACAGTCATAGGTCTATATAAATGAATTTAGTTCGTGTAAACTAACAATACTAACCTACTTTAAGCACCATTGTTACTAAAACCAAAATACTAACAAAAATATGGACCTTAGTCTGAAATAAAGTTTTTATTATTATTTCTTTATTACATTTTTATACATACAAATTACATTTTTAAATATTTTTATGAAAAAGAAAAAAAAAAAAAAAAAACATTTAAAAATATAAAAAGTAGTGGTCCATCGGCATCAGGAACAGGGTCCAAGGTGCCGGTGGTCAGGGCTCTAGAGAGAGGAACCTCCTCACGATGCGTGCCGTGTCTAGGAGTACTGCTTTCTGAATCAAGCCCTTGACCCAGCCGCGCAATGAGAGCCTCCTGAGGTGTTGGTCGAGGCTCTCCGCTATTAGGCCATTAACTGTTACGATTATCGGTACAATGATTGCAGAGTCCACGTTCCACATGTCGACAACCTCGTGTGCTAAGTCGAGATACTTGATTTTTTTATCTTTCTCAGCTTTCACGAGATTCTCGTCATGAGGGACAGCGATATCAACAATCATTGCACGGCGCTCTCCTCGATCTATCACCACAATATCAGGCTTATTGGCTACAATAGTCCTGTCAGTGATGATAGATCGATCCCAATACAATGTGGCATGACCATTCTCGAGAACTGGGTCGGGCACATACCTGTAGTATGGTACTTCTGACTCAACAAGGTTGTATTGCAAGGCAAGTTGCTGGTGGATAATCCTAGCCACTAGATTGTGTCTATGCAAGTACTCGCCGTTAGCAAGACGAGAACAACCGGAAACAATATGTCTGATTGATTCACCGGGACGGTGGCATGCCCGACAGATGTCAACCGTACCGTCCTTGACAATGTATTTCCGGTAATTATTCGTCATGATAACTTCATCCATAATCGCACAGACAAAACCTTCGGTTTCCCCGAAGAGATCGCCGAAACGCAGCCAGGATACAGATGCCAAAAAGTCTACATCAGGCCCATGGAGGGCCCGGAAAAACCGTCCGTGAAGCTCTTTGCCTTGCCAGACTTCCTTACGATCGTTAGTATCAAGTACTGCAGGTTTGCGCCAGTTCTCTTTCGCCAAGGAGAGTGGGGTGAGGCCCTTGTCCACTGCGACCACATCTCGGTGCATCCCCACGTCAGTTTGAAGGAAATATTCCCTGAGACTGCAAATCTCGCGGTTGTGGAGGGTTTTAGCATTTAAGAAACCTCGACCCCCACACTTCCGCGGGATGTACAGTCTCATCACTGATGATCGTGGGTGATGCATCCGATAAGCTGTCAACAATGTACGGACCTTCCTATCCAGAGCGTCAAGTTCCGTCTGAGTCCATTTGAGTATGCCGAAGGAATACATCAAAACCGGCATGACCCAACCGTTGAAGGCGCGCACCTTGTTTCCGCCTGATAAAAGACTATTTAACACTTTATTCAGGCGGCCAAAGAAACGCTCCCTCAACGATTGTTTCATGTCGGTAACCTTGATGCCTAATGCTTCCGACATACCCAAATACTTGTAGGTTTCGGTTGAGGAGAGAGATCTAAGGTGTATGGAATCCGAGAGTTGGGTTCCTACGGATTCCATAATCCCCCCTCGCTTTACATGCATAACTGCACATTTGTCCACACCAAATTCCATCCTGATGGCGCTACTGAACGTTTCTGTTACCTTCAGTAGCTCCATCAGTCGCAAATTGTTGGGGGCAAAGAGTTTCAGGTCATCCATGTAAAGGAGGTGAGATATAACCTGACCACCTCTTGTCAACCGATAGCCTAGACCTGAATTCTCTAGCAGTGTGCTTAGAGGATTCAAGGCTAAGCAGAACCAAAGCGGACTCAAACTATCGCCCTGGAATATTCCCCGCTCAATCCTGATCGGTTCATCGATCCCCCGGATCTGTCGACATCCTGGATGGAGAAGGACCGTCCTCCACTGCCCCATACATGACATCAAGAAGGTGCGTAGAGTTGCGTCTATTTTGTACAACTCCAGCACCCTAGTGAGCCATGTATGTGGCACCGAATCATAGGCCTTCTTATAATCTATCCAACATGTCGACAAATCCTTCCTGGATCTACGGACCTGTTGGCTTATGGCCATGTCTATAAGGAGTAGCTCCTTAGTACCGCGGGACCCATTCTTACATCCATTCTGAGACACAGACATAATTGAGTTTTTAAAGATATGTTGTGCAATTTTTGCTCTCAGAATGGATGTAAGAACTTTATAGACCGTCGGCAAACATGTAATTGGTCTATAGTTTTTAGGTTCCGCAGTACTACCCGATTTATGGAGCAGGTGGGTAACTCCTGTCGTAAAGAACAGTGGTAGGGACCCAGTCTCTAAAGATGACTGGAATTGCGAGGCTAAGCAGGCGTGTGACTTTTGTAGCCATTTAATCCAGAAATTGTGCAGTCCGTCTGGTCCTGGAGATTTCCAGTTAGGCAGCGGACGGACTGCACGGGCCACATCCAGAGGGCTGATGGTTATTGCCTCCATATCTGGTATCGAATCACACGCCCGCTCAACAACACGCATCCAATCACCTTCAGTGTGACTGACGGGCACCGACCAAATGTTTCGCCAAAAAGTACTCATGGCATCATTTTCCGGTGGATGCGCGTCAGTCACACCTTGAGTGGGAATGGGTCGCTCCCATGCTCTGTATACCCACCTTTCATCGCTCTGGAACATGCGGTTCTGAGTGTACCGATCCACTCTTCGTCTATACCGCCGGATACGGTTTGCCCATGCATAAACTTTCTGCTTCAGGAAGTCGATGCGCTCTGTGACACAGGAGCCATATTCTCGAGGACAAATATTAGTTCCCGAGAACGCCCGCCTAACAAAGCGCATCACCCTTGGGCGAGTATTGCCCTCCCTGAAGCAGATGAGCTTCCCGATGAGTACCCTGGCCTCATTAATACGACGCTCAATCCTGCACTGCCAGGCTGGCACAGCAGGTTTCGGTCGTACAGCTCGGTCAGTGTTTGGAAATTTGACACGAGCTATTCGACATGCCGCAACAGCCGAGCAATACAAGATTGAGTGTGTATCGCAAAGGTCTGCACTGCTTTCAATAAAATTTGGTAACAGCGCATCCAGGGCACACACCAGTGCTCTGTTTCTTTTATTCATGGGCAAACGTGGTAGCCGTGGTCTAAGGTCATGTGATATGAACCGGTACTCACGGATCGCATCCTCCAATGCGCTCCTTAATTCCACATTGCATAGGTTTTCTGCAGATATAGCCCTGGCGTCCTCCTCCTCATCATGCTGGTTTGCCCGCAGTGAGACTTCGGCGGGCGCATGTATGACATTCTGTGGTGGGGGAGGGTTACTAGCAGAGCTATTCTGCATTTCCGAGCGTAGCCGATCAAGTGTGGCGTTATCTAATCGGTGATTGTTCTGAATAACACGCACTTGATCCGACAATCGTTGAGCCGAGACGTTGACGGCAGGTTCAAGCACCTGAAACAGAGAGAGCATCCGACCTCGGTACGCTGTAAGGTTGTTATTATTATTATTATTATAATCTGCGGCGGCGGTGCGGCGCAGTAGCGGCACGGCACCGGTGTGGCAGCGGCACTGCACCGGTGCGGCAGCGGCGCGGCATTGGTGCGGCAGCGGGCTGGCAACGTTGCATATACACAGCTCAAAGGCGCGGCGACCGACGCACAGCGTTGTCGCCCAGAGCGTGTGCGCCCCTCACATTTAATAATGTAAACAAACTACGAGTATATTCCATTAGTTTAGGTAATTAACTAAAGGTACAAATCGTAAAAAGGGCTTTTATAGACGACTGATGATGATGATGACTTGTTTAAAAATACAATAAACTTAACCAAATGACGTATTTTTTTTTTTGATTTTTACCATTATTTCCTTTTTTATTAAGGTTCCGTGGTAAACAAGGAACACTTATAGTTTCGCCATGTCCGTCTGTCTGTCTGTCTGTCTGTCTGTCCGCGGCTTAGCTCAGAGACGGTTAGTACTATAAAACTGTAATTTGGCATATGTATACATATTAATTATGCCGACAAAGTGGTAAAATAAAATCAAGAAAAAACATTTATCTAGGGTGACGTTTTCCGTGGGGTTCGTTTCGTTTTTCGTTTTTTTAGGGGGTGGGGTTCCCTACACGTAAAGTTGGGATGATTTTTTTTTTCTCATTTGCTCCATGTTGTGGGGTATCGTTAGAAAGGTCGTTCAAAAATATTGCGAGTATGTGAAAACCATTTTTGGATTCAGGGATCCGCTTTGAATTATTAAGCTTTTAACTGTTTTTTTTTGTTAGAGTCAAGTGTCCTTCCCCCCTGTCAGCTCAATGGTTGTACTTGGATTTGTGAAAAAAATCACAGCAGTAGTATATTATATAACGAAATTAAAAGGAAAACTATTAGAGCTACGTAAGCTGTACAGGTTAACGAGTAATAATCAACCAACTTAAATTTGCAGTTTGAAAAACATGATCTCCCATATATTCCGTATTGGAGAACATGTTTTTCAACTAAAATGATATATTTGTTCTTGGGATACATTCATTCCATCTACGGAACCCTTCATTGTGCGTGGTCCGACATGCACTTGGCCAGTTTTTATGAATTAATAAACTTTTGTATTCAATTAATCATTATTTTATTTACATACCCTTTAAAGTTACTAGAATTTAGTCAATGAGGTTGTTCCAAAATTTCGTTTTAAGTCGTATGACGTATTGTGCCGGAGAATCATTCGGCTGTCCGAATAGCTCTCCGGCTCAATACGTCATTGTACACTTATCATACGACATACGCCTTTATTGTTAGTAGGTTAAAGTAGAAAATACTTTGGAACATTATCAAAAGGAAATGCATTTGTTTAATTTTGATTGTTGTTTCGTAAAGTCATAATAAAAACAAACAGTACTTAGTACTTTTTACTTTTTCGGTTGTTTTGACGAAATGACATGCATGTCGCTGCGTGCAACGCAGGTACCTACCTATAGTTTTTCAACTACAATGTTAAGTTTGTTCTTGGAATAAATTCAACCCAACTACGGAACCCTTCATTGTGCGTGCTCCGACACGCACTTGGCCGGTTTTTAATGTATGTTAAACTTTATCATTCATTCATAAACTATTCATCGTAGCGTAGATGTAACTGCTTGAGCATTATTTTTTTGTTAGGTTTAGGTATAATAAAAATATACTGTCTATTGTAAAGAGCCCAAAAATACTGATTCTATAAAAAAACCTCAACGTTAACGTTGTTGAAAAGTACAACTGTGATGTGGCATGACAACTGAAGTGACAGGTATTACGTTTAGTCGGTTAACCAGACGCCTTTGACAGCTCTCTCGTCGTCTCGTCTCGTATATAGATAATATTGAAGTTGCGCATTCATACCAATGTACTTGCGATGAGTTACATAATCATATAAATGTGACAAAAAATGATTTGACCATTATTTCGCAAAATATACGAAGCATATACTGCAATTTTAATGACTTCGAACTCTTGCTGTCAACTCTCAAATTTGAAACGGACATAATTGTTCTAACTGAGTGCAGGTTACAATCCCATAAACCTATTCCCCAAATCAGCAACTACTTGTCATTTCAAACAACACGCCAGCTAAATCAGAATGACGGAGTGGTTGTTTATGTAAAAAAAACACTAAAACCTAAAGTAAAAGAAATAAGCCTGGCTCAAACATCCTGCCTTCAGTTGAACATTCTCAATAACATTATTCTTGGTATTTACCGCTCCCCATCCAACACAAACACAGTCTGTTTTTTGGACTCTCTTAGTACACATCTCAATACTTTAAAATGCTCTCAACAAAACATTGTTATAGCGGGGGACATTAATATTAACCTCAAATCTAAAGACAATGAACCGATTCACGAATATAAAAACAGAGTAGATTATCTGAATATGTTATCACTCTACGGCATACTTTCTGGTCATTCTCTGCCAACACGTGAATTGAGCTGTTTAGACCACTTTATGATAAAAATTAATAAAAAAAAAGTTTCAGCATTTATTGCCATCCTCCATACAACTATAACCGACCACTTCACTACGTTTATGTCATTATCGAAATTAAAATCTAAACAAGTTGCTAACAAAACTATCTCTACAGTTGATTTTGAACAAGCCCTAGAAAACCTTAAAGAAAATAAATTAGCAGAGCTGCTGTTCTGTGATGACCCAGACCAATTGGCGGATTTATTAATACATAAACTTACCGAGTCTTTAAATAATAATACGGTTATCAAAACAATCCCTAATAGCAAGCGAACCATTAAACCGTGGATATCCGCTGGCATTTTGAGATGCATTAAAAATCGCAACAAACTGCAAAAGAAAACCCGTAGTGATCCTTTTAATGATGTTCTTAAAATAACTTACCGACGATACCGCAACTACTGTAACAAGTTAATTAAAAAATTAAAAAGAAAATTTGAAAGGGAACTACTTGCTAAATCAGTCTCAAACAATAAATTGTTATGGAAAAATATTAAAACTGTGACTTACACCAATAATAAGAAAGGTCAGGATACAGAACTACTATCCCTTAAATCGAGTCCAACTGAGTCGGTGAATTATATCAATGATTATTTTGCTAACATTGGCAGGGATTTGGCCCAAAATATTCAACCCTCAATACCTAAACCTTGCACTCTTAAAGCAGACAAACCACCGCCGCCGTCTCAAGCAAACTCATTTGTTCTTTTGAATACGGATGCCCACGAAGTGGGTAAGATTTTGATGAACCTTAAATCTGACAGTGCACCAGGTTCGGATAAGGTGTCCACCAGATTTTTGAAACACGTGGGCCGGGAAATTGTTCCTATTTTGACTCATTTGATCAATCTTTGTTTTGCGAAGGGAGTCTTTCCTACGCCGCTCAAACAATCTATCATCATTCCAGTTCACAAGAGCGGGGATAGAGACGATGTCAATAATTACAGGCCTATATCCATTTTACCAGCTATTTCCAAGATAATAGAAAAAATATTTAATGACAGACTTATTAGATACTTTAAACAATTTAATATTCTAAGCAGCACACAATTTGGGTTTAGGCAGGGAATTTCAACAGAGGATGCAGTTACTGCTCTTAGCACTCTAATAGCTGATAATCTGGATAATGGTACCAAGTGTCTGACTGTATTTCTGGACCTAAAAAAGGCTTTTGACACCGTCTCTGTTCCCATCCTGATAAACAAATTGGAAGCAGCGGGAATAAGAGGAACACCGCTTAAATTCGCAAAAGACTACCTGTCGAACCGAAAGCAACGAGTCAAGGTAGGAACATTCGTTAGTCGCGATGCTAATATCACGTTTGGTGTCCCCCAGGGAAGCGTATTGGGTCCTACATTGTTTCTCCTGTATATTAATAACCTCTGCAACCTCAAGATCAACAATGCTACAGTATTTTCCTATGCTGATGACACCGCTGTCGTTTTCACTGGGAGGACCTGGCATGATGTTGCTTTGAGTGCTGAGGCTGGTATGACCCAAGTAGCTAGATGGCTCAATGATAACTTACTGACTTTTAACACAGCTAAAACAAATTACATCTGCTTTAGCATATCCAATCGTTCCCAGCCTAGCACAGAACTTAATTTGAGAGTACACACCTGTGATGACTCAAGTACTTGTTCATGCCCAACATTAGACAAGGTGACACAAACAAAATATCTAGGTGTTGTGGTCGACCAAAACCTGTCCTGGTATCCTCACCTTGAACAGGTCAATAGCAGGATAAGAAAATTAAGCTGGATATTTAAGACCCTTAGGCATATTGTTCCAAAAGTTGTACCTACTAGTACGAATAAACCGAGACACCTCCTTAATGAAATCTACATAGCTTTGGTGCAATCTGTTTTGACGTACTGCATCCCCATTTGGGGTGGTGCAGCAAAAACTAAATTCATTGATCTTGAAAGGGGACAACGTGCTCTAATTAAGATGATGTATTTTAAAAACATGAGATTTTCTACCCAACACCTCTACCAAATGAGCAACTTATTATCGGTGAGAAAACTATACATTATTAGAACTATAATTAAAAAACACAAATCCCTTCCTTATGACCCTAACTTAAATTTAAAAAGAAGAAAAGACTTAGTAGCAGATGTTCCTCAAACCAAAACTAAATTTGCTAGCAACCAATTTAAAAAACGGTCTGCTCAGCTTTATAACAAATGTAATGGGGAAACTTATGTATAGAATAAAAAACTAAATGAATGTAAAAAAATTTTAGCTCAATGGATAAAACCGCTTAATTATGAAGAAACAGAGGCATTATTGTTATAAATATAATACGCTAATAGTATCCTAAGGCTCAATCTCATTCGCTCATGATATAGGTACTCCCACCCATACACATAATGAAATAACACACATACCACACATTAAAACACAACACTGAATACAACAACCCAATCACAATTACACACAATCACACTATTACACACAACTACACTATTACAAACAATTTGAATTCTGAAAGCACTTATTAGCCTAACTTATAAATTATCCATAGTTTTCGTAGATTAGATTCCTTTATTATATATTTTTTTATTATTGTATTAAATAAACAAGTTTATAGTTAATACCAACAATGTATGGAAGAGCGGAGTCTCCTAATACAGGCTTTATTAGCTTAAAAGGAGGCTCCAATCACTACCTAGTTATGTAAGGAAACTTGTTAAAACTAATAAACACTTTTTCATTTTTTTTCATTTTTTCATTTTCGTCACATGCTTTTTAGGGTTTCATACCCGAAGGTTGCCAAACGGAACCCTATTACTAAGACTCCGCTGTCTGTCCATCCATCTCTCTGTCAGTGGGCTGTATCTTATGAACCATAATAGTTAGACAGTTGAAATTCTCACAGATTGTGTATTTCTATTCCCGTTATAACAGCAAATAATAAAACCGGCCAAGTGCGTGTCGGACCACTAACAATGAAGGGTTCAGTAGTTGGGTTTAATTTATCTAAAAAACAAACTTGTAGTTGAAAAACATGTACTCCATACATCGATATACCTACGCCACGATCAATTCTCCAACTGCAAATGTAAGTTTGTAATCGAAAAACAAAAGTGATATACTACAAATTAACACTTTTCGGACTTTTTTATTTGTTGAGCTCAAATCAAATTTCATGATTCTAGGTCAACGGGAAGTACCCTATAGGTTTTGATTTATTTGGAGTATCAAAATATGTCGCATAAGTGGCCGTATTTTTTTATTGCGTAGAGTAAAAAAGAAGCTTGATTTTTTTTTAGAGCTCCATGGTAGATCTGCGTATTTGATATAGATTTCAACTTAATTAATACTTCCATGCGTTCGTGAGAAGAAGGGTCTTGACAAACGGACGGATGGACAACGAAGTGATCCTTTATGGGTTCCGTTTTTTACTGTTGAGGTACGGAACCGAAATGAAAGGGCCATTCAACAAACATTCGATATTTTTTTTTTAATCATGCCCTGGAATGTGAGGTGTTATTGTCTAGAAATCCTCGAATAGAGTACAAATATAAATATAATTTAATAGAATAGAGCAGTGATAGCCTAGTGGTGTGACAGTCGGACTGCGAAGTCATAAGTCTCGAGTTCGAGCCCAAGGCACGCACCTCTGACTTTTCGGATTCATGTGCGTATTGTATAATTATCACTTGCTTCAAAAACGGTGAAGGAAAACATCGTGAGGAAACCGGCATGCCTGAGAAATATTTCTCAACGGCATGTGAAGCCAAATCAGAGGCCCATGGGCGGCTTTAAAACTCTGACACCAGGTTAGTCACTAGCCACACGAAAAGAAGAAGAATATAAATATAAGTAATTTTTTTCTTCAAAAATTATGAAAAAGAAGCCGCTATAGTTGTCAGTTTTAGACCATTTTTGTACGAGTTCTATCGCAACAACTAAATAAGTTAGGAATTTGAAACTTCTGTATATGTATCACTATATTATCACATAATATTATTATTTTTATACAAGCTTAGTTTTTGTTTACCCTAAACCACTTAAGGGGTCATTGTACTCATCATTATGAACAACTTTCACTATAGGCCCACCGCAGAAATCGCAAAAAATAATAAACTGTTCCCTACATTTATGTTCGCATAGTTCGTCGAAATGTAGGGAAAAACTGTTTTTTTTTTCGAGATTTCAGCGTTGCTCCCATAGTGAAAGTTGTTCATAATGATGAGTACAATGACCCCTAAAGAGATAAGCAAAAACTAAGGTTGTATATGTACTGTATTTTATCAACAAATAAAAAAACCCCGATTTTTATGGTATTTTATTCCAATAAGGGCGATTTTCCGCAACTGCAAAAAAACTTTATAATTCACTGTATCATTATGATTAACAATTTATGCTTGCGATTTTTTAAATCTTAAGATTAAAAAAAACATCGTTTAGAATTTTCATCAGGCTAGGTGTGGGATGTGTAGCTGTCCGTGGTCGTCGGCCGTGTGGGCTGATGCGCGTGCGTCCGCAATATCGAAACCGTGGAAAGATGTCGTGCGTGGTCGTGCGCCATTCGGACTGGTGCGCGTGCGTGCGCAATATAGCGCACCGTGGGAAGACCTCGGTGCGCGGTGCGTGGTCGTGCGCCGTGTGGGCTGGTGCGCGTGCGTGCGCAATATCGCGCACCGTGGGAACCCGCCTTAAGATAGACTGCAATGAACAGAGGTTTAGATAACACTTAACTGATACAGTTATCAGTCACCCAGTAGTAAGAGTAACTAGTAAGTTGCACTTTGCACTTATGAACATCCCGTTAGGTACTGTAGTTTTCTGATTCAAGCTGCGCAAGCGCATGATACCGCGTGTTTTCTGCGCTATACATATATTGAATAGTTGCGGGGCTATGCTGTTTATTTAGCATGTGCTTTTTAAAATACAAAAGAACCTAATCTCCAGAACTTCAGTGTAAAACGGTCGTTGTCTCGCAGTTCAGTAATTTGAGTGTGGCTGAGAAACGGTATGGCCAGAGGTGAAAGGTCTACACAGGGTCAATTTAAAATAGATGACGAGACATCATAGATGGGCACCTCTTGATATCTAATGTTGATGAAACAAAATCAAAAGATTTCCTAAACTCATAATTTCAAGTAGGGAACTGTATGGTTTCGCCAGCTATTTTAATCTGACCTTATTAGTCTAATATTCTTCTTGAGGAGTTCGTGGCTAAGTAATACCAGTAGTCGCACGGGTCGATCCATCAGGTTACGCTACGCTTGCCGGGGTTGGTCCGTGGATGGGTGATCTTTACATACCGAGACTCCTCCGTGCCTCGGAAAGCGCGTTAAACCGTTGGTCCCAGCTGTCATTCGTGGATTTTGACAGTCGTTACGGCTCATCAGAAGCCCGAAAGTCGGGCAACCAGTCTTACCAAAGGGTATCTTATTACCCAGTTACTAGGTTGTTGAGGTTAGATAGGCAGTCGCTCCATGTAAAATACTGGTATTCAGCTAGACTGGAAGCCGACCCCAAAATAGTTGGGAAAAGGCTAGGCAGATTTGATATTCTACTGACATGATTCCTTTCGGTTTACCTTTTTGAACATGTCAGATACTACAGGTATAGTGCGCGGCGAGACTGGGGGCAGTGCAGGCTGCTCATTCGTCAACGCTCACAGCGTCCCGCCCCCGCCTCACCTCGCATATCTAAGACGCGGTACAGCGGTATCGGTCAAACTATAGTATCTACCAATATTCTTATTATTGCTCTTTGAGAAGTTAGCTCATCTGGAAATACCAACATACATCCATATTTTCCAAGCAGTTTTGCCATGTCACAATTTGAAGGTTCTCCACTTCCTGCTGGGGTTGCGGGTTTGTCTGAAAGGGATATCGCGGCCCCGGCACACAGGCAACGGAAGGAACGCGGGTGGGTTTTAGTCAGTAAAAGTCTGACACTCCCTCTCGCTTCGCCCAGAGCGGGAGGAGTCATTTGATGATTTCCTACCCAAAAAAAACCACCTGCTTGTTTCCATACAATAACTTACAGCATAATCAACCTATAATGTTTCCACTGCTGGAACACAGGGTGTCCTCTCTATGAGAGGGAGTGGTACACGCGGGCAGAGTAGATGTCACATGGCTTCGAATTTTTGGTTCTACACATGCCGGTTTCCTCACGATGTTTTGTGAGCAGTGGTGTGGTAACGAAATAAATTGCAGAAATTGCATGCCCAAGGTCCGAACCGAACCCACGACCTTCTATACTTGTAAGTCGAGACCGCCACTACTCTAAAATGAATTTCAATAACTTACATTGAAAGGTTATGTATAAATACTATACGTAGCGTCCTTGTACCATGAGAATATTCAATGAAGTTTAAAAGGCGTAACCACGAATCATTATTGATCATAGAATACGTTTCAGTGAAAACTTATTTTTTATTCCGATACCGTAAATCTTTTATACCAGTGTGGAGTCGGCTCTAGTTCTGTTATCACGGTAGTCTTATCACTAGAGCATGATCCCAGTGTTCGATGTTAAATCGTGTGACACAGTTGTGCCGTCCAACGAAAAATAATAAGATAACACTCGTAGTAAAAACTTTATAGAACTGAGAAAAAACGTGTTGTGGTGACGTCGTGTTTAAAAAAAAGTGTTAAGTGATGTGGTTAAAAAATAAAAGTATTTTTTTTTGTGGGTTATACTAGGTCCTGTGATATTTATTGTCCGGTTGAAAATTATAGTCAGTCATTTTCTTGTGAAAATTGGTAAACAAATCAAAATAATCCTGAAAAATGTCATTAAAAAATGTATTGCATGCGTATTTATTGCATCTAAAAACGTGCTATCAGTGATAATAATATTAATAAGAGCTTTTCCTCATTAATATCGATACAACGCTAAAAATACATATTGGTCGGTACTAATAATACACTTGTACAAAGATATTTAGACGTACTTACTTATTATTTTAAAACCTGACCTTTAAAAACATCTTACCTTGTGTAATATATTATTTATATACCAGGGCCACAACTGCTAGGTAAATTATTACCTGAAACATTAAAAATATACCAAGTGATTATTTGGACTACCTATGTGTTTAAATTTAATGTTCATAGTTACACTACATTATAAGACCGTTAAAATAAATTAAAATCCATATTCATTTATTACTTACTGTAAAACACAAATAGGATGGTATTCACATTATGCTTCTTGTTGACTAGTTTACTATGGCTTCTCATTGAAAGCTGTTCATGATTGTTCAAAAATTTTATCGAAATCACACAGAAACCTACCACAAATACCAGGATATCATAAGTGTAGATGGATTCAAAATAAGGGATGTGCAACGTTACGCAAAAGTGGACTAGGAATCTCCAAAAATTGTGATATGTGATAAATAGTGCTGTGTTAGAAAAATAGTGCCATAAATTAACGCCAAAATGATGCCAATGAGAAAGATAGCTCATCGAGCGTGTTTTATAGTCAGTAGGACGGTATACATGACATGTAAGTATTGATATGATAAGGACTCAATAAGGACCACTTATAGTCTGAAAATTGATAATTGTGTCACGATTGTTCAGCTTATCAGATTTTATTGTATTTATTGATATTGCCTGATATTAAGAAATTAAACTATTGTAAAAGCCAATTATTTTTAAAAGAGAAACCGAGGAGTTTCTTGCCGGCTCTTCTCCATAGGAAAAGACAAAATGGAACCGTGCACCTAGCTTCTGACGTTTCATAAGTGCTCATGTAGGTAGTTTTATGTGAAATAAAATATTTTGATTTTGAAATATAGGCAAAATTCCTCTGTCTCGCGTATTAAATTTTGAGTCGTTCTGTAGGTACGTTGAAAATGTAATAATATGGAAATCGCTTCTGTTCTAAGCTGGGAATCTAGTCTGCTAGTTAAACTTCAGCATGTTTATAATTATGCGTATGGTGACACTCGCTCGAATTAATATGACTTCTTTAATTTCTTTTCTGAACTACATTATAATAATCTAGTTAAATTAATACACTGTCCACATGTCTTTCATTTCTAGTGTTTTTCAAATATGTACCTAAAGGGAAAAATATTTTAAAAGAACACGAGAAACAACCAGGTATTATACTTTAATGGAAAAACTGGTCCAATCAACTTACTTAAATATCGAAAATATCCAAGTTTGCAAGTTGCTAGATTCCTGGCAAGCTTATTATATTAGTAACTAATATAGCAGAGACAAAAAAATGTTACTTAAAAGAAAAAAAAATTGTGTGGTGAACTCTTAGAATGACGTTTGATAGCACAAGAAAACAAGTTACTGACCGCTTCACATAGGTACATGAATAGTTACTAAGGGTTCTTGAAGTCAGTGAACTAACCATGATGAACTTGTGTAACTGATAAAATGTCATCAAACCAATACAAACAATGCTCTTCAGAATTCTTAACGGCACTCGTTTTTTGGTCCTTAATATTTTGGCCTTAATCACCCAAAGGACTATTTACGTACAAAAGGACCAATTTCTAACAGGAGGTAGGATTTCATTAAAAAAATTGATTGAGCTAGAAGAAATCTACTTTGCAAAATAATGTAATGAATTACTTCCAGAAAACGTAATAAAATCATGTTTGCATTAAGATCTGTATGTAATTCCCCTAGAATTGGTCTTGGTGTTCAATAAAGAGTTATCTATACATATACATGTAAATAAATAAATTGTGTCTGTTTGTAATGTCAATATGACTAAATGCATAATTATGAAAGTATAAACGGTACTTATAACAAAAAAACAAATTTAAAATGTTTTGTCTGTCTGTTTGTCCTGGCTAATCACGGAAACGGCTGGACCGATTTTGATGGGACTTTCACTAGCAGACAGCTGATGTTATAAGAAGTAACTAACGTTGTTTTAGAAACAGAATTATGGTATACGAGGGGGAAGCCGCGGGCAGCAGCTAGTTAATTCTAATTCCGTATTATCAAAACAAAAATCAATCTCCTCTTCAAACCAGTTCTTTCTCTCTCCAGGTTGCTGCGGCTGCTGCTCCGCCCTGCGACCGCGCTACAAGCGGCTAGTAGACAACATCTTCCCCGCCATACCGCAGGATGGCCTCGTCAAGTCCAACATGGAGAAGCTCACGTTCTACTCGCTGTCGAGTCCCGAGAAACTCGACAGGATCGGCGAGTACCTGTTCCAGAAAGCGTCGAGAGATATTTATAGGAGACGACATGGGTGAGTCTTGAACAATAACTTTATCATATTAATTATAATCTAAAATAATAATTGGAAGAAGGTTTTCCCACTAAATCTGAAAACAATTCAAATTCAAAAGTCATTTATTCAAACTAGGCTGAGAAATCAGCACTTTTCGAACGTCAAAATTACATAAGACAGTCCCCCAAAAATGCCCACCCTTCACCAATTCCTAGTGCATAACCTGGGAAGAAGAAGTGGCGCAACAAACTCCCCAACAGCACAGCTGTCTGTTCAGTTGAAAAAACTTGATTCTATATAATAGTGCATATTATTATGCTAAAATAATTTACGTCACCACAAATTGCAATACAACTCATAAAATAAAAACATTTTAAAGAGTAGATTATGTCAACAATAAATGAAAACAAAATTAAAATAAATTGACTTACAGTCAAATAAAATAATCCAAGAATTATATGCTCATATAGTATCGTGTAGTCTAAAATAATTGTTTGTTCCTTGGAGTACATTGGAGTAGCTTAATTAGTCCCAAGCCTTTTTGTCGTCTAAGTAATCTTTAACTTTATAGAAACCTTTTTGACATAGTATCTGTTTAATTTTTGAGACTCAGTTCTTTGACATGGCTTGGGAGTATGTTGTAAAAACGTATACTTTGGCACTTAAATGAATTACTAATTTTTTGGAGCCTAGTCCTCGGCACAATAAATAAATGTTTGTTTCTAGTATTTAAGCTATGAATGTCGCTGTGTTTAGAATATAGATTTATATTCTTTTTCACATAAATCAGGTTCTCATAAACATATTGAGACGCGACTGTCATTATGTTTATTTCCTTAAATTTATCCCTCAGTGAATGCCTACAACTTAGGTTATAAATTGCTCGAATGGCACGTTTCTGCAGCACAAATATAGCCTGAAAGTCGGCTGCATTTCCCCACAACAAAATGCCATACGACATTACACTATAGAAATAACTAAAGTATACTAATCGAGCTGTTTCTACATCAGTCAAATGACGGATTTTATACACCGCGTAGGCTGCAGAACTTAGCCGCTTCGACAATTTGGTTATATGTGGGCCCCACTGAAGCTTCGAATCCAAAGTAATACCTAAGAACACAGTGGTGTCCACAAGATCCAATTATGTCCCATTTACTAGTACATTGGTTTTCACCTGTTTAACGTTAGGTGTTAGAAATCTAATACATTTAGTCTTTTTCTCGTAAGTAAATTATGAACACTAAACCAATGCACTATTTTAGAGAGAGCATTATTCACATCGTCAATAACTGTCTGTTGTCGCTTAAGCTTAAATATAAGTGACGTGTCATCTGCAAATAACACTTTTTCATGACTGTTCTTTATAAAGCAAGGTAGGTCATTAATATATACGAGAAATAAAAAAGGGCCAAGAATTGAGCCCTGCGGAACTCCCATAGTGACAATAGAACCCGGAGATCGCTTGCCGTTAACGTCCACTCTTTGGATCCTATTATCCAAATAAGAAATAAGAAGATCCAAGGCAGTGTTTCTAACACCATAGTGATGCAATTTCCTGACCAATGTATCATGAGAAACACAATCGAAAGCCTTAGATAAGTCACAAAAAATGCCTAGGGCATCATGTGACTTCTCCCAGGCCTCAAAAATATGTGAAAGAAGCTCAACACCAGCGTCGGAAGTCGAGCGACCCCTTGTGAAACCGAATTGCTTACTGTTTAATAACTTATGTTTATTAAAATGTCTTTGCAATTGATCTAGCATAAATTTTTCAAATATTTTACTAAAAGTAGGAAGCACAGAAATAGGTCTAAAGTTCGTGGGGTCTGATGTGCTGCCCGATTTAAACAAAGGTATTATTTTACTACTCTTCATTAAGTCAGGAATTACACCACAGTCAATACATTTATTAAAAATAATTGCTAATTCAGGCGCTACAGTGTTGATAATGCATTTTGCAACCTCTACGGAATTTCCCCATAGATCAGCAGTTTTTTTTACATTGAGTGTATTGAAAGTTTTAATAATACAAATATCAACATTTTCTTTCAATAGGGACTCGGCAACAGTGGGTGAAGAATTTAAAGATTTTGTGGTTGTTGGCAATATAATTATGGTCAATGTCTGGTAAAGAATGGATAACCAACGACCGTTTTAAAAAATTCAAAAAAATATATATCCCAAGTCGTATCTAAGAAACTATTTTTTTTAATAAATCCTGTGCAATTTCTATTCACATCATTTACTGCTTCTCTGTCGGCATAGTCAACGTAAACACGGTTACACCTCAAGCTATAGATTTCCAGTATAAGCTGATCTAGCATTGTATACGATTTCGGTACAATGCGAGGTCAGCTTATACTGGAAATGTAGCCGTGTGTGCAATATTAGAACAACAAATAACCGATAGAATTCATCCATTTGTGGTCGTAGTGAAGAAGAATGTAAAATAAGGTAAAAAAAGTTAGTTAAATATCTTAGTACTACTTTGGATAATTTTTTTTTTAGAACGGCTATAATGTCTATTATGTGCTATTTCAAGGTTAGGCATTCTTTACCGGACACCCTGTATATGTTTTAAATTCTGTTCATATCAAAGTATGTGATGTTCGTACAAGAATAAAATATTAAGAAACGAATTGAGGTACAATATTTTTAATGTTACCTAACCGGGTAAGGGTAAAATGCACGGTATTGTGAATAAAAAAAATTGACAGATTTTTTTAAAGTTCATTCTCTTAAAAAGCCTAGGTTGTGTCCCTCATCTGGCTAAGAAGAAAGGTTTAGGAGATAGGACAGGTCTCTTTAGACCTGTCCTATCTCCTAAACCTTTCTTCTCTTTGCGATTTCTGACTATGTTTGTAGGTTTCTTACCTACAACAACATTTAGAACCCTATTACTCCCTCCGCTGTCCGTCCGTCTATTTGTCAGCGGGTTGTATCTCATGTACCGTAATAGATAGACAGTTGAAATCTTCACAGATTGTGTATTTCTATTGCCGCTATAACAAGAAATAATATAAAAATCGTTTCTTGTAAGTAATCCATACAAGAAACTTTTTTTTTTTTTTTTACGTTTTTTTTGCTAAATATTGTATGGTGGTAAACTCGCAATTGTCCGCATTTTTCAACTTTCCATGAGATTAACCATAACACTTATCTTTAGTTAACTTATCAGCACATTATCGTTTCCGTATTGAAGCTGTCTCGTATAACTGTGCGGCACTTGATAAATACAATGTGATCAATTTTATAATCCTATCTGCCTCTCCAGAACCGAATTCCTCGTGGTTAAGGAGAATTGCCTTCATCCACAAAATTATCTTTTACTATTAATTCGTCGCTTATTCAGCGGTGCGTCCAGACAGTGCGAGGCATGTGGTTCGAATGATAAGCCACGCATGTGAAGCGTGCCTCAGTATGAGCCATCTGACATAAAAATGAATTTGCAGCGAATGCCTCGCACTATCTGAAAAATACACTCATTTTCGGTAGCACTTAATAAAGAGCACGTCTGATTTAATACGTTTGTATTCTTTCAGGGATCCCCTTTCCATTCCCGAATGTCGTAAAAATTAGTAAGAAAGGAGGTGGAATCGATACAATATCAGGGTCTGGGCCTTTCCGGCTCTGCCACAAGAATACGATTTCTTGCAGAGCCATATTTACGAGCGTTTATTCTGAAGGTGGGCAACGTCGCAAATAAATGTCAATGTGTATTTCACTGTTTTGATTAATATGGCAATATTACTGTGTGGAAATAAAAAATGTGGCTAACTAGCGAACTAGAATATTGATTATGAAATGCAATAATTAATATCGTAACACCGAATGTTTAGTTTTAAATGTAAAAAACTATTTGGAATCTTTCCAAATGCGTTTTTACGCCTAAAATGGGTACAACATAAAATTCAATGTTATAATTGCAATTCACTATTATTATTCTAGTTCGCTAGTTAGCCACATTTCTTATTTCTCTTCAGTAATATTACTGTATGAATCAAGACAGGTAACAATTTGACAGTTATTTGCGACGTTGCCAACTTTTAGGATAAACCTCATACAATTGAATTAAAAAACGAAACATATTTAAGTTTTTTTTTTTTAATTTTAATAATATTATTAAAATGTACATTGCACTCACTGGCATGTATAAGGATGATAAATTAAGTATTGAAACATTAATTCTATGTTTATATCACATAAAAGTACAGCTATTAAATGATACCCAATCTAAAGTGCCTGGTCAACAATAGAGATAGATCATTCGCAGATAAATCTACGTAGAGTGTATTGATTTGTACACCACGACATAGACTGCTGTAAATGTAAGGCCTTATCCACACTGAAGCATTTTTGTCATTTTGGTACAAGATCACGTTATAAAATACGTTACGGTTGTGAAATACGTGGTGTTGAATAATAAAATTATGTTGACACGTTTTTTTAAAACGTTCACGTTAATAGTATGTTAATTAACGAAAGGCGTTCCCTATATCCCGCTATAGTAAAGCATCCATACATGCTAAAAAATATTACCATTCAAAAACAAAATATATTTTTGAAATAATACAGTGTGGCAGGGACATCGACGCGAAGCCTGTTACCATGGATTCAGTACATGATTCTGAACCCCACCGCGTTGAAATTTTTCGTCGGTTATAAAAAAAAAAACGAAATGTATGGAACAGCTGTTTTTAAAAAAAAAACCTAATAATAAAATAAAGGTTCAGAGTCATGTACTGAATCCATGGTAACAGGCTTCGCGTCGATGTCCCATGCCACCCTGTATAATATTCACAAAAAATATTGAATTGATACGTAAAAGAAATACTCTGTACTGCACACGCGCACTTATCCTCCACGTTGGAAGACAAGTGCGCGTGTACACTGTACAGAGTGTTTCTTTGGGGTATATACCACTCCAAGGGGGAGGGGGGTATAGTCTGTAATTTATATGGTGCACATAATAAAAAGTATTCTAAGGTCTTCAGGTAAATCAGAAACCATATAGAGTAGATATGGTTTCTGAGGTATCTGAAGACCTTCTATAATAATATAACCCCATATACGTCCACTATTCAACAAAAATCGCCAAAACATGGCACAACGAATGCAAAATCATCACGCTTGCTAAAATAACAGATCTTTTTAGTATATCGTCATCAGCGTAAAGATGAATGTCAACTCTAATCATCCATTAAGAGGGTTTATCCTAAAAGTTGGCAACGGCGCAAATAACTGTCAAATATTTACCTGTTTTGATTCATATAGCAATATTACTGAATAGAAATAAGAAATGTGACTAACTAGCAAACTAGAATATTCATAATGAATTGCAATTATAACATTCAATTTGATGTTGTACCCATTTTAGGTGTAAAAAAAGCATTTCAAAAGTTTCCAAATAGTTTTTTTACATCTAAAACTAAACATTCGGTGTTACTATATTAATTATTGCATTTCATAATCAATATTCTAGTTCGCTAGTTAGCCACATTTTTTATTTCCACACAGTAATATTGCTAAATTAATCAAAACAGTGAAATATTTGACATCTATTTGCGACGTTGCCCACCTTCAGAATAAACGCTCTTAATATATCAATAAGCTATATTAGCATTGGTCAGCAAAACCTCGCCTAACTTCATTACTCTCCTCCCAGGTTCGTGATAATAGCCATGGAGGCGATGGACCAGCTCCTCGTCGCGTGTCACTCGCAGACCCTCAACCTGTTCGTGGAGAGCTTCCTCAAGATGGTGCAGAAGCTGCTGGAGTCCACCGACCCTCAGCTGCAGATCTTGGCCACGCAAAGTGTGAGTACATCCTCTTTATAACATATACAATGTGAAAAATAACGCATTTATAAACATACTTCAATGATTTCAATTTAAACCTTATGTCAATGTACATAAGAGAGGAGCTTGTGGCTAAGCAATAACAGCCGCACGGGTCCATCCATCAGGTTAAGTTACGCTTGTTGGCCGTAGGCCGTGGTCCGTAGATGGCCATCTTTACATACCGAGACTTCTCCGTGCCTCGGAAAGCACGTTAAATCGTTGGTCTCGGCTGTCATTCGTGGATTTTGACATTCGTTAAGGGTCGTCAGAAGCGCGAAAGTCTGACAACCAGTCTTACCAAGGAGTATCGTATTGCCCAGTAACTGGATCGTGGAGTTCAGATAGACAGTCGCTCTATATAAAATACTGGTATTCAGCTGTATCCGGATAGGCTGGAAGCCGACCCCGACATAGTTGGGTAACAGCTAGGCAGATTGTTTGATTGTCAATGTACATAATAGTCCTTTTGAAAACAACCGTAAAGCCGCTTTTATCATAAAAAAATTACAATAATTTCTACAATTATAATTATGTTGAGTCTAGCTGTGAATCATATTAATAGATTACGTCACGAGTAAAATGCACATAAGTACTATAATATTGTTTTGTCATACAACTTTGAGTCATAGATCTATCATTTACATAATTATGACTACTGAATACCGGCCTTAACCCAATGTCGCTTCACTCAACTATATACAAGAAGTTCTTAAAACAACACAATAATAACATGCCACAATACTTTACAAGTGTTGATGGTGATATCCATCCAACCATACTATATAATTTGAAAGTTACTTTGTCTGTCTGTTATCCTTTCAAGCCTTAATGGCTGAACGGATTTCGATGACATATGCCACACAGGTAACTGAGATAATCAAATAATGGTAATAATTGAACTGGGCTTTTTTAGCGCAGCCGTGAGGCACACTTTCCTTCTCATTTCTTACATCACACTTTTCACTTTTTAGAAGATTTTTTTATCTGCTGTATATTATATTGTGTGGCTTTTAGTCTGTGCTAAATAAATGTATTTTCTTCTTCTATATCCTATAGGTTCAAACATATCCAAAATCGCGCTATATTTATATCCTACAGTTTCGAAGCGTATGAAACATACAGTTTCGCTTTTATATCTATGATTTGTTTTTCTGTGACTATACTTGTCAACCCTACTCGTTCCCCCAGTTCGTCCGCTTCGCCAACATTGAAGAAGACACGCCGTCTTACCACCGCCGCTACGACTTCTTCGTGTCCAAGTTCTCCGCGATGTGCCACAGCAACCACATCGACAAGGTGACCAGGGATAAAATCCGCCTCGCGGGCATCCATGGCTTACAGGTATGTGGTACCGACAGGTACAGATTAAGCGGTATACTTTTCTGCGTAGTCGAGAGGACCGAGATCCACGCTACCTAGTAATTTTTTTCGAGTAGTTTTGAATCTACCGACTGATCGTATCGCACGAAAGTGCGTAATTTACGCCGTTTCCTTCCTACATTTTATAAGACATATTTTGTTTGCCGAGTCAAAATCGAAAAAAAACAATAAAAATATTTAGCGATCATACTTAGGTAAATTATATAGAGCCGATTATTTTGCGTATAATTACTACAGAAAATTCAAATTCGAATTCTATACCTAGCTCTAGATAAACGCCGGGTGAAAAGTTTCAGTTTCAGTTAAAAACAAAAAGGGATGATGAAATGTCTTCGAATTTCTGGTTTTCGACATGCCGGTTTCCTCATGATGTTTTCCTTCATCATTTTGAGAGCAGTGGTGATGAAATAATTTACACAAAGTAAAGCGCCTGGGTTCGAATCCACGACCTATAACTTAGTCGAGGCCGTTACCACTGCTCAATGTTCTCCCAAAATTCGATAGTCGCACTATTTGGGAGGGAGTGAAATGAGTTAAAATTTAACCTATAATGTTACTTTTCTTTCAGGGTGTGATTAGAAAGACCGTGTCGGATGACTTGGTGGAAAACATCTGGGAGGCACAGCATATGGACAAGATCGTACCCTCTCTACTCTATAATATGCAGGTAAATTATTAACTGTCAGATTTTTTACGACAAAATATACTGTATGTATTTGCATTAATCAGGTATTAAAGATATACCAGCCTACCATTGCCATCAAACTGGAAAGTTTGGCGAGTAAAATTTTAAAAGCAACAAATAATGTACGAATGTTTGGGTTTTTTTTTTTTTATTTGCCCACTGCAGAGCAAAAGCCTTTTCACATATCTCTAGGTCCCTACTAAAGGTTTTTATACGTTTATCCACACTAATATTATAAAGAGAAAGTATTTGCATTTTTGTTTGTAATTAATAAACTCAAAAACTACTGGCCCGATTTTAATAATTCTTTCACCAGTAGAATGCTATATAACACAGGCTATATTTTATAAAAATATCACGCGGGCAAAGCCACTGGCGGAACCTAGTTAAACATAAATTCCCAGCCCATTTATGAGCCCATATTTATATTTGTTATTCTATTCAATTGACTCTGAAGATAAAATTAAAAACGTAACTTTCGACCATTGTTTACAACAATCCTACGAATTATAACTAAAACTAAGCAGACACTTATACCATATCTTTGTCCCCAGACTGCTGAGAAATACGACACAGTACTGTGCATGGAGGGTGGCGCGGGAGAGGAGGAGCCGGCGCGTCTGGCCGAGGCGTGTCTGCGCGAGCTCGTGGGCCGCGCCTCCTTCGGGCACATCCGCAGTGTGCTGCGACCTGTGCTCACGTGAGTCTATCTATCTGTCTGCGCGAGCTCGTGGGCCGCGCCTCCTTCGGGCACATCCGCAGTGTGCTGCGACCTGTGCTCACGTGAGTCTATCTATCTGTCTGCGCGAGCTCGTGGGCCGCGCCTCCTTCGGGCACATCCGCAGTGTGCTGCGACCTGTGCTCACGTGAGTCTATCTATCTGTCTGCGCGAGCTCGTGGGCCGCGCCTCCTTCGGGCACATCCGCAGTGTGCTGCGACCTGTGCTCACGTGAGTCTATCTATCTGTCTGCGCGAGCTCGTGGGCCGCGCCTCCTTCGGGCACATCCGCAGTGTGCTGCGACCTGTGCTCACGTGAGTCTATCTATCTGTCTGCGCGAGCTCGTGGGCCGCGCCTCCTTCGGGCACATCCGCAGTGTGCTGCGACCTGTGCTCACGTGAGTCTATCTATCTGTCTGCGCGAGCTCGTGGGCCGCGCCTCCTTCGGGCACATCCGCAGTGTGCTGCGACCTGTGCTCACGTGAGTCTATCTATCTGTCTGCGCGAGCTCGTGGGCCGCGCCTCCTTCGGGCACATCCGCAGTGTGCTGCGACCT
Organism: Agrochola macilenta; assembly: GCA_916701695.1. NCBI lineage: Eukaryota > Metazoa > Arthropoda > Insecta > Lepidoptera > Noctuidae > Agrochola > Agrochola macilenta. The sequence goes on along the minus strand of OU753572.1, from coordinate 2,147,352 downwards.
GTGCTCACGTGAGTCTATCTATCTGTCTGCGCGAGCTCGTGGGCCGCGCCTCCTTCGGGCACATCCGCAGTGTGCTGCGACCTGTGCTCACGTGAGTCTATCTATCTGTCTGCGCGAGCTCGTGGGCCGCGCCTCCTTCGGGCACATCCGCAGTGTGCTGCGACCTGTGCTCACGTGAGTCTATCTATCTGTCTGCGCGAGCTCGTGGGCCGCGCCTCCTTCGGGCACATCCGCAGTGTGCTGCGACCTGTGCTCACGTGAGTCTATCTATCTGTCTGCGCGAGCTCGTGGGCCGCGCCTCCTTCGGGCACATCCGCAGTGTGCTGCGACCTGTGCTCACGTGAGTCTATCTATCTGTCTGCGCGAGCTCGTGGGCCGCGCCTCCTTCGGGCACATCCGCAGTGTGCTGCGACCTGTGCTCACGTGAGTCTATCTATCTGTCTGCGCGAGCTCGTGGGCCGCGCCTCCTTCGGGCACATCCGCAGTGTGCTGCGACCTGTGCTCACGTGAGTCTATCTATCTGTCTGCGCGAGCTCGTGGGCCGCGCCTCCTTCGGGCACATCCGCAGTGTGCTGCGACCTGTGCTCACGTGAGTCTATCTATCTGTCTGCGCGAGCTCGTGGGCCGCGCCTCCTTCGGGCACATCCGCAGTGTGCTGCGACCTGTGCTCACGTGAGTCTATCTATCTGTCTGCGCGAACTCGTGGGCCGCGCCTCCTTCGGGCACATCCGCAGTGTGCTGCGACCTGTGCTCACGTGAGTCTATCTATCTGTCTGCGCGAGCTCGTGGGCCGCGCCTCCTTCGGGCACATCCGCAGTGTGCTGCGACCTGTGCTCACGTGAGTCTATCTATCTGTCTGCGCGAGCTCGTGGGCCGCGCCTCCTTCGGGCACATCCGCAGTGTGCTGCGACCTGTGCTCACGTGAGTCTATCTATCTGTCTGCGCGAGCTCGTGGGCCGCGCCTCCTTCGGGCACATCCGCAGTGTGCTGCGACCTGTGCTCACGTGAGTCTATCTATCTGTCTGCGCGAGCTCGTGGGCAGCGCCTCCTTCGGGCACATCCGCAGTGTGCTGCGACCTGTGCTCACGTGAGTCTATCTATCTGTCTGCGTGAGCTCGTGGGCCGCGCCTCCTTCGGGCACATCCGCAGTGTGCTGCGACCTGTGCTCACGTGAGTCTATCTATCTGTCTGCGCGAGCTCGTGGGCCGCGCCTCCTTCGGGCACATCCGCAGTGTGCTGCGACCTGTGCTCACGTGAGTCTATCTATCTGTCTGCGCGAGCTCGTGGGCCGCGCCTCCTTCGGGCACATCCGCAGTGTGCTGCGACCTGTGCTCACGTGAGTCTATCTATCTGTCTGCGCGAGCTCGTGGGCCGCGCCTCCTTCGGGCACATCCGCAGTGTGCTGCGACCTGTGCTCACGTGAGTCTATCTATCTGTCTGCGCGAGCTCGTGGTTAGGGTTCCTTAAGCCTCCGCTGTCCGTCTATTTGTCAGCGAGCTGTATCTCAGGAACAGTAATAGGTAGACATTTGAAATTTTCACAGATTGTGTATTTCTATTGCCGCTATAATAAATATTAAATGAAGTTAATAATTAAAGGGAAGAATGTGGTTTTTTTTCAGCGTTGTTTGCTCGTTCTTAGTACGGTACGCACCTTTCCAACTCGCACTTGACCGGTTTTTAATTGTATTTTCTGGATTGAAAGATTTTCTTGCGGTTACTGACTTACTCGATATGTATTCTTTGTAAACTACTTATGTACATCATATGGTTAAACCACAGATTCACTGATCAGTAACTTGATCAGGCTCGCAGTACACGTAGGATAAATTATAAAAATATTATTTTTCTCATTGTAACAGTCACTTCGACCGACACGAGCTGTGGATTCCGAACGACTTCGCCGTACACACTTTCAAGATTATCATGTTTTCTATTCAGGTAAGACTTGACTTAATTTGAGTGTACAAATATTGTTATAAAAAAACTTTTTTACAATCAACACACTTCACTCCCGACTCAGCGCGTCGCATTGCATCGCCCGCCCGCGCTATTACTTCGTTTTCCCTTAGCGTTCTTTGTGACTTTGTTTCATTTTGCTCGGTTCCTGAGGGTCGTGGCGTGATGTTAAATAGCCTTCCGCAAGAATTGGGTTATCAAATGCAAAAAAAAAAAACAAATCCGTCTTTACCGCGTTTAAACAAACAAACTGTTCAGCTTTATTATTAGTACTTATAGATATAACAATTATTTTGTTGACAGGATTACATCCTTACCTTTACCTTTTTGCTTCCTAGCAAAAAAGTAAAATTGCAATTAGTTTTCACCCGAATTATTAGCCATTTTGCTAAATTTATCGTGGTTTCATATTTTGCCTTGATGTTCCATTTCAAAAATTCATTATTCACTGTTCGAAAAAGGTATATGCACAGTGTACAGTATACTTTTCTTTAAATATAAAAACCTTTAAAAAAAAAAACAACCAATTTCTTTTCGTGTGGTTAGAGACTAACCTGGTGTCAGAGTTTTTAAAGCCGCCCATGGGCCTCTGACTTGGCTTCACATGTCGTCGAGAAATATCTCTCAGGCATGCCGGTTTCAGTGATCTCTCGCGTCTGGCCTTGATGCAGGCCATGGTACGAAGCGAGAGGGCGTGGGAAGCCGTCATCTCCTTCTGCGAAGCCGTGATGCTCGCGAAGGAGGAGACGGAGCGCGTGAGAGAGAGGCAAATGTCGCGCCCTCACGCCCCTAGCCGCCGCAGGAGACGCCCCGGGCGTCAGGAATCGCAGGCCGATTCCCGGCCACCGTAGGCGCGGGCTTGCGGACGGTGAGCAATGGGTAGCTCGCCGTCCGATTAGGACCAGGCCCGGGTCGACGGCGCGTTGTGTTCCATGTGCGCCTCAGAAAGATGTCAGCACAACGGAAGGGGTCCGCTAGGACCTTTCTTTTCTTTCTTCGCGAGATGCAAACTTTATAATTACAGTGGCTTATTATAATTGTGTATATTCTCAGGCGCAGTACTCGTACAGCGTGGTGGAGGCCCTGATGCAGCACCTGGACGCGGGCGCGCACAGCGCGGGCGACGCGCGCGGCAACACGCGCGTGCGCGCCGCGCGGGCCACCGTGCTCAGCAACATTGTGGCCATCGCGGCCGGGGATAGCGTGGGTACGGACCTCTTGTCTATGGCTTGGTCTCCACTCCACAAGCCAATAAGCAGCTTAAAGACTGACTGCCAAATGGAACTCTGTTACTAAGCCTGCGCTGTCCGTCCGGACAGACGTCCGTATGTCTATCCGCGGACTGTATCTCATGAACCGTTATAGGTTGACAGTTGAAGTTTTTACAGATTGTGTAACCGCAAATAATAGAAATTAAATAAAGTTGATAAAGGGACTCCCCATACACGAAACGTATTTTTTCGGCGTTAATTGCTCGGTGCTACAGATAGTGCCACAGTTACAGTACGTAGTATTACAGATAGACGCGCCCCACTCTTTACTACGGAGTGGAGCGGAGGGGGCGCGTCTTCGTGGATAGCACTATCTATAATACTGCACGGAATCCTTCGTGTGCGAGTCCGACTCGCACATCTTTCTAAATATTTCAAAACCTGAAACTAGTTTCTTGCGAATCGAGAGTAAAATCGATTGTAGAAACTATTTTACAATGCATTTGCTCGAAAAGAGCGTTTTCCAAGCAGTCAATTTGTGCGGAAAGTGTCACTTTTTTTCACTAGTGCTTTTTACTTTTCTGTTTTTTTTTTAATTTTTGAGGCCGTCAAATAATAAAATCTCTGAGACGGTTCAGCCCGTCTCAGATTTTATTATTTGAGAAAAGTTTTACAAATCAGATGATGATGATAACTATAACGATGGCGATGGCGATGGAGATGATTCTAACGATGGTCTAAATCAAAAAGTCGAAGTCAAAGTCATAGTCGAAGTCGAAGTCGAAGTCAAAACCGAAGTCGAAGTAGTTGTCAAAATCGAAGTCAAAGTCTAAGTCGAAGTAGAAGTCGACGTCAAATCGAAGTAAAAAATCAAAGTCAAAAGTCATGAATGTTGTTTTTATCATTTATATAAGTCGTCTTAGATGTTACACATCATAGGCGACTACCGTAAGGCTCGCTCGTTTTTTTTTTTTTCTCGCACAGTGCATAGTAAAACGTTGTATGATACACGTGCGTAAGATGATTTCCGACTCGTGTCGACTTATACACTCGCTCGCTTCGCTCGCTCGTGAATAAAAATGCCACTCCTCGGAAATGACCTACCTTCCGCACTTTTTAGCATAAATAACTATTTTAACATATTTTGCCAAAAATAAATTAGTTTGACAGAGCTAGGTCATATCCATTACAATTTACAACAAGCAGGTCGTTGCGCAATATGACTGAAAATAACTTTAGCCGGTGTCTTTATTAAAAAAATACTTTTCTAATTACAGGTCCATCAGTATTGGAGATCATCAACAATCTGCTGACCAACTTGCGGGCGTCAGTCGCTCGAGATTCTGAAGTGAGCGCAGTAACTATCACAATTTTAGTATGAGCCCGTAATAGCAATTTGTTAACATTGAATCCAAACGAAGACTGAAAATAGTGGTTCATAAAACACACACACAAAAACACACACACACACACACACACTACAATACACACACACTACAATACACACACACTACACACACACTGGTACACTAAAATTAATCTCACAATACATAAATGACATTTTAGGATTAAAATGCGATATGTCTTGTATCAACTACGCATGCCCATTTTTTACCCGACTGCGGCGAAGCCAAAAAAGCAGGGCTATATGTTTGGCCTGTATATGTGTATGTTTCTATGTGCCCTCGTAACTACTAAACGGCTGAACCGATTTCGATGAATGATATGTCGTTAGATTCGAATTTATTACGCGAGTGTCACTGTATTAAACTTATAAAAATCAAATTGGCAATCAATTGCAAAAAGTTACACCATATTTCAGGTTATTTGTTTGTCACGCCTGCAATATCAAAATTCTATAGAATAATCTATAGAATTTTGCTTTTTAAAATTCTCTTTACAGTTATGTGTTTTTGCAGTCGGTTTTTTTTTTCGTTTTTTTCCTTATTTAACTGTTATAAATGAGACAAAACTGAAGTTATTTCGACAGAAACTTCATTTCAATTTTTTACCTGACTTCCCCAGAAGCAGGGTAATGTCATTTCGAGAGTATGTATGTATGTCTATTTCTTAGGCACGCTCTGTAGCCTAAACGGCTTGATGGATTTTAACTTTATGAGGTGTCGTTAAATTCGGTGACATAGACTATACAATATTTATATATTGCATCCGAAAATACAAAAAAAAAAGTGTATTTTTTTAAATAAAGGACAACAATATAGTTGTTTTTTATCACACACATAAATTGGTTTAAGACATTTGTCTCAAAAATAGAATACAATTATTCACTTAGAATGTGAAACACTCGTTGCATAAACTGCGTTCGAAATTTATTTGCAAAATACGAGTTTTAGGAAAAACAACTGTAATGCCTATACATAAGGTTCAGTTTGTTCCGTTGCGCGGTACAATGAAATACGCGTCTACGCACTGCGCGTGTGGGCGGCGGACTGAGGCGCTTTGCCGAGTGCCTTTCTCGCAACGTCCAAGCGAGAGAAAGAGACAGATTATTCTCTATATCGTGTCGGCACCCGACCGCGGGACGCTCGTACTGGTACTTGTGTGTGGTTTGCTACAACTTGCATTAAGTTGATGTTTGTTTAAGTGGAAATAACAACCTTGTTTATTAGCTTTCCTTAAGAACGAGTATCGAGTTTGAAGTTAGAAGTAGGTAGAATATTGTAAGTCATTAACTTATCATTATTTCCCACTTACAGAAAGAAACCGATGAAAAGCTGTACCAGGAAGCCCTCATCAACGCTCTAGGAGAGTTCGCTGATCACCTGCCAGACTTCCAGAAGATAGACATCATGATGTTCATCATCAACAAGGTGCCCTCCAGCCAACGCTCCAACAAAGGAACCAAGGCCGACGCCATGCTGCAGAGCATACTGCTCAAGTCTTTGCTGAAGGTAGGACGTGGTAGAAACTTGTTAGACATCAGCCCATCACCATAACGTAGATTCAGGAACTCAGCCTATCGCTACAATATAAATATGGACACTCCCTCCAACCTTCCCATGGCCCTTCCAACGGAATGTTATACGGGCCGAATCGTGGGGCGGCTGCGGATATAGCACCCTTGGCGATCTGAGCAGTCCGCAATAAATGTGGACAGTATGGAAACCAGGCCATTTTTTTAAAATAGTCAGCGACCGACTGGAGCCGAGAATACCCGATTCATCGTCACTTTCCCAGAATAATAAAAAAAAAAAAACACCGACTGGAGCCGCAGTATATCTGATTCAGTGTCAGCGACCCGAACGTAACGGTTTCGTTCACTATTCAGAAAGAAGCGACGTGTGAAGTATAAAACTATCCATTTAGGTAGGCGTTTATTTTTTTGTAGGGCCTTATTTTGCAACAAGAAATCTAGCTTTTTTGATGCGCTTCAAAAACTAGTTGTATTTCTGACATTATATCTCCCGATACCACAGATGAATACGTGGAGTATTCATCTGTGGTATCAGGTAAAATCATTTAAATAAAAAGCGCCTCTTGCTACGACACAATAAAGTGCAATTCAGGTCGTAGAGCGCTAATTACCTACAGTTATGTTTACCTACAAGTTGCCTCTCTATCGCATAACTCTTATATCTTCTGACTACGTTACGCTCACTGAATTAGCCCGACAAGATGGGTCCGCCGCGTACTTGTAGCCTCATACCTAAAATGCGGAGCGAAACATCTGTATTGGGTGCCTTTCCACCAGAGATGTGCTATGCTACGTTGCTATGGATGTGTTTGATATCCACCAATATTTATTCATAATATTATCATTATTGCACCAGTTGTGTCCGTGCGGTGCACACTATTTTCCTAGTGTGTTAACTACTATTGTTCATTTAAACATTTTTATGCTTATTTTTAAAATCTAAATAATACAGTGTAATACAATATTCGTATCCATCATTTTTATCGTATAAATTCGTCATCCCCCCCCCCCCCCCAGGTCGGCACCACCTACCGTACAACGGAGCTGTCCAAGGCCTTCCCGGCCGCCTTCCTGGAGGCTCTGCTGCGGGTGGCCTCGACGGGCGAGCCGCGCGCCAGGACCTTGTTGCAGCGGATACTGCACACGCTGCTGGATAGAAGGGCTAACGCGCCGAGACTGCTTAGAGCTACGTAAGTACACAAGATCATTGAGCTGTTATTTCATCTCTCAAAACGGTTAAGAAAAATATCGTAATAAAAAAAAACTTAAAAAAAAAAAAAAAACCATTGCAAATTCAAAAATAACTTTAACCGTGCCTCGGAAAGCACGTTAAGCCGTTAGTCCCGGCTGTCATTCGTGGATCTTTAGCGTTCGTCAGAAGCCCAAAAGTCTGACAGTCTAGTCTTACCAACGAATATCGTATTACCCAGTAACTGGGTTGTGGAGGTCAGACGGGCAATCGCTCCATGTAAAATACTGGTATGCAGCTGCTGGTTAGACTGGAAGCGAAGGCTAGGCAGTTTTTTTTGTTTTTAAATTAATTAATTAACTATGATGCGTGAGGAAACCGATTCCGTATTGGACATGCGTCCTAAAAATAAAAATTGGAAGATATGTGACATCCCCACTCCCCGCAGCCCGCACCAAGCGTATCCCTCGTTTTTACGACAGCAGGACTAAAATGTTTTATTCATTACAGCGTGCAGTATATCGAGCTCGGTCTGATAGTAGAGAAGTGTTCGCGCCAGGACCTGATCTTCATCAGCAAGCATGGCTACGCTCTGTTCAGCTCACTGTATGAGGGTAAGCACATTTATCTTTTACTAGCTGCGCTCCTAAGTCCTTCTCCAGGGTATGGTCTACCCATGTGCCAAATGTCATCCAAATCTTTTCAGCCGTTTTAGCGGGACAGCGTAACAAAGAAACAAACTCAATTTCGCATTTATAATATTAGTTATAGGATTATCAATAATTGGCTTGGTATGTATATGTGATGAGGAGAGAGGAAACGCATGTGACTAAAAGAGTGATGAATATGAATGTTGTTGGATGGAGTAGGAGAGGAAGGCCTAAGGAAATATGGATGGATTGTGTGAGGAATTATATGAAAGAGAGGGAAGTAAATGATAACGTGACAGTTGACGGGGGAGACTGGAAGAAAAGAACATGGTGCGCCAACCACAAGTAACATGGGACATGGTCCTTCAAAAAGTAATCAAAAAATTAAGAGCGTTTATTCTTAAAGTGGGAACGTTAATCCGTTGGTCGCGGCTGTCATTCGTAGATCTTTGACAGTCCCTACGGGTCGTCCGAAAGTCTGACAAGCAGTCTTACAAGGGGCAAGGGCGTCGCCAAAGGGGCAGCTGCCCCTCCGTACAGATTTTTTTTTTTTATCAAATACATACAAGGCATTCTACTGTAAAGCCCAAAGCCAAAGAAACTAAATAATCTATAAAGATAATTTTGTTTATTTGGACGACTTTTATTTGGTTTTTTTTAAGTTCCATATCTCCTAAATGGGGTCTATTTCGGAGTCCGGGAACACAATATTCGTATATATTTGTTGATGGGCGGACTGGTAGGCCCGGTCATAATACCTATTAGGTTTCAGCTGTACAGTTCTCATAGTTTTGGGAAAAAAGACCCGACAGGTCCGTTTCCAATCCATACATTGAAAATGGAAATTATTATTTTTGACAATTCCTATCGGTACTACCGAGTTGAAACTGATCTTCAAAAATAAAATGTCCACCAGCGTCGATTTTGGCCCCCATTGTGCGCCGTAGAGGTAAGACTTGCACTACAAGAGTTCATGATAAATGATAAATGATTTTATTTCTGTAAGTAGGTTTGGACAAAACACTTTTACACGTCAATCATATTTTTTAAACTAGATGAGGTCGGCGTTTCCTATCTGACTACTCCGAGAAGAAAGGCCGAAACAAACTCAGAGGTCACAGTCTCTTTTAAAGTCCAGACATAATCTTGGTCAGATCATGTGAAGATCATGTAGATTGGTGTCTGAGATGGTCTTTTGAGGAAAGAACCACACAGATTGAGAGGACCTGTCCAGTCAGTGCACGCATTTGTCAGTGACCGTGCAGCTCAACTCAGGGTTTAAGGAGCTCAACGATTCGACGAACAATACCAAAGAAAGGACGTTTGGGTAGGCCGCATAAATTACTCAAGCTGCCAGACCGTGATAAAAACTAAATAATAAAATAAAAGGAATGACCCACATAGTCTTCACATTCACAATTATTAAAACAATATAATACTTTAAAAAGTAAATACTCATGTCATTGTATATATAAAATTCATTAATGTCAATGTGTATATAAAACCCAGAAATAGTCTTGGTCAGATCATTGAAGGACCATGTAGATTTGTGTCTCGAATGGTCTTTTGAGGAAAGTATTATACAGATTTGAGTGGACCTGTCCAGTCAGTGCACGCATTTGTCAGTAATCGTGTAGCTCAACTCAGAACTTAAGGAGTTCAACGACTCGACGAACAATACCAAAGAAAGGACATTTGGGTAGGCCACATAAAGTACTCAAATTGCCAGATTATCATTAATAATTACTGAGAAAAAAAAAAAAAAATATATATATATATATGATCCACATAGTCCTCACGTTCACAATAATATATTTAAAAAAATATGTATATATTATACTTCACAAAGTAAATATTCATATAGTGGTACAAATGATTGAAAAAAAAAAAATATATATATTAAAAACCAAATTTCTGACTGTAAAAAAAATAAAAATAAAAATTGGAGCAGCTTAATCCCAGGCCTTTTTGTCCTCAACGTAATCTTTAATGGTATAAAACGCTTTCTGGCACAACTTACGTTTAATGAATGATTTGAATTTATTAAGGCTTAGATCTTGTACGTGGCTTGGGAGTTTATTGTAAAAGCGTATACATTGACATCTGAACGAGCTACCTATTTTCTTGAGCCTTGTTGTAGGTACTACAAATTTGTGTTTGTTCCTAGTGTTTATCTTGTGGATATCACTGTATTTTTTATACAATCTTATATTTTTATGGGTATATAAAAGATTTTCAAAAATATACTGAGAAGGCACAGTCATTACATTAATTTCCTTAAATTTCTCTCTGAGAGAGTGTCTCGGGCTTAATTTATAAATTGATCGAACGGCTCTTTTCTGCAAAACAAAGATAGTTTGAATGTCGGCGGCATTTCCCCACAACAAAATACCGTACGACATTACACTATGAAAATAGCTAAAGTACACTAAACGGGCTGTCTCTATGTCAGTTAAATTACGAATTTTTCTAACAGCATAAGCTGCGGAGCTTAGCTTTTTTGACAATTTATCTATATGTGGGCCCCACTGAAGCTTAGCATCCAAAGTTAAGCCTAAGAATACTGTGCTATCTTCAGGATTCAATTCTTCGCCCCTTATCAACACCTTAGTTTTCACCTGCCTAACGTGTGGTAGGGTAAACTTAATACATTTGGTTTTTTTTTCATTAAGAAGTAAATTGTTAACATTGAACCAGTGAACTACTTTTGAGATCGCGCTATTTACGTCGTCAGTAACCAACTGCTGACGTTTAAGTTTAAACAAAAGTGAAGTATCATCCGCAAACAACACTATATCTTGGTTATCCTTTATGAGGTAAGGCTTATTAATATAAATAAGAAACAAAAAAGGACCAAGAATCGAGCCCTATGGGACTCCCATTATTACTATAGATCCAGGAGATCTTTGTCCATTTACGTCAACGCTCTGAATCCTATTACTCAAGTATGAAGAAAGAAGATCCAGAGCGGTGTTCCGGACCCCGTAGTGGCGGAGTTTCCTGATTAACGTTTCATGAAGAACGCAATCAAATGCCTTGGACAAATCACAAAAGATGCCCAAGGCATCGCATTTATCTTCCCATGCATTATAAATATGTCCTAAAAGTTCAAACCGGCATCAGTAGTAGAACGACCCCTTGTAAAACCGAACTGTTTGCTATGTAATAATTTATGTTTATTAAAAAATCTTTGCAATTGCTCTAAAATTAATTTCTCAAATATTTTACTAAAGGTAGGTAGTACTGAAATGGGTCTATAATTTGTGGGGTCTGATGTACTACCTGATTTGAACAAAGGTATTATTTTACTATTTTTCATAAGGTCAGGAAACTCCCCACAGTCGATACAATTATTAAAGATAAGAGCTAAGCTAGGTGCTACAATGTCAATAATAGACTTCGCAACTTCTACAGAATTACCCCACAGATCTGCAGTCTTTTTTACATTTAAAGTGTGAAAGGTTTTAATGATGTCTCTACAGGTAATATGTTCAAAAAGAAATTCCGAATCGCAAAAATTAACATTTTCCTTTAGCAAAGACTCAGCAACAGAAGGTGATGAGTTTAGAGATTTTGTAGTTGAAATGGGAATATCCGAAAAGAAATTTTCAAAGGCCACTGCGACTTGTGAATCTGATTTTATGATGTTATCATTAATAGATAGGCTGTAATCAATATTTCGGTTACCAGACCTTCCCGTTTCACTATTTATAATATTCCAAGTCGTTTTAATTACATTACTACTGTTTTTAATCTTCGAACTCAAATAACGCGACTTGGCTATACAACAAACTTTTTTAAATAATTTTGAATAATTTCTAACATATAAATTAAATTCAGTCGTGTTTACATAAGTCCTTTCATTGTACAGCTCATAAAGCCGTGTTCTACTTTTATGAATACCTATGGTAGCCCAATCACTGAAAGATGCATTACTATTAACCGAGATAATCTTGGGAATAAAGGTGGAATTAAATTGTTTACAGTAAATATTAAAAAAATCATCATATAGATGATTAGGATCAGCATGAATTGACAAAAGTGGTAATTTATTAACTAGTTTATCTTTAAAAGCTTCCAAGCGGCTTGCAGTTTTGGGGTTAACAGTGATATCCTTTTTAGCCACTTTATTGTTTTGGTTTGGGATAGTAATCTTCTGCCCGCAATGATCAGAATCTAGTAAATTTATAATTTCTTTGTGGCTTGGTATAACATCTGTATAAATATTATCTAGGCATGTGGCACTAGTAGGGGTTATTCTTGTAGGCTCCAAAAATAGGTTTACATGATTGTAGGACTGAAACAGACTTATTATTTTAGTACAAGAACCTGAGTTTTCCAATAAATTAACATTAAAATCACCACAAGTGATAATGGACTTGTTCGAGTTACAAATCTTGTGTAACACCTCATCCATTACCTTTTCAAAGCAGTCATACAATCCTGAAGGTGGTCTGTATATACTTAATACAATAAACTGCTCCAATTCTATACAGGCTATTTCAACTGTCCGCTCAACAGATAGGCTCACTATATCTTTACGGTCTTTAAATTTAAGCTGTCTACTAACTAAAATTAATGAGCCACCATGTATAGCATTAACTCTGCTGAACGAACTACCAACCTGGTGATTATTAAAATTGAACAATAACTGGTGGTTTTTAAGCCAATGCTCAGTTATACAAAGAATATCAATACTGTTAAAATTCATAAATAATTCTACTTCTAAATCTTTATTCATAAATCCTTGAATATTTTGATGCACCAGGTTAATACTATTTACTGATTTTAAACTTTTATTTGATTTTATTTTACAATTCTCATTCTGTACACTATTGCAAGAGGTGGCCTCTATTGTCTTAATTTCTAATTTAAATTATTATCAATGTCAATTTTTGATACCAAATTATTGTCTGAATTATTTAACATGTCACAGCATTGCTCAATAGAAGCAATTTGTTTAGCCAAATTCTTGGCTGTATGACTCTTGACTGTACCTACAAATCCTACTTTTCCTTTCCTCCATAAATCAAATTGCCCCCCCCCCCCTGGGCCCCCCTGGGCCATCGGCTGGCGACGCCCTTGACAAGGGGTGTCGTATTACCCAGTTACTGGGTTGTGGAGATCAGACAGACAGTCGCTCCAATATTCAGCTGCATCTGATTAGACTGGAAGCCGACCCCAACATAGTGAAAGGGCAGGCAGATTAATTGATTCGCGGCCATAGTTTTATAATTTTTCCTTGTCATCAGGTCTCCAACTCGAATCCAATACAATGGAGAACGTGGAAGCGATCTACACGACGTTAGCACTCATCTGTATTGAGCTGGGATCTGAGGAGACTGTGTGTGACATCATGCAGCTTATACTGGCGTAAGTTATTGATAACACTTTCAATATTTTAGTCCTTTTTAGGGTTCCGTACTCGAAGGATGCCATACGGAACCCTATTACTAAGCCTCCGCTTACCGTCCGTCCGTCTGTCTCTGTCAGCGGGCTGTATCTCATGAACTGTAATAGATAGACACTTGAAATTTTCACAGATTGTGTATTTCCATTGCCGCTCTAACAACAAATAATAAAAATAAAGTAAAGTTTAAAATTAAAGGGGGTTTCCATAAAAGAAACGTGTTTTTGTAAGTAACGTTAAAAACGTAGTATTAAATATTTTATGTAGGTACGGAACCCTGCGTGTGAGTCTGACTGGTCCTTGGCATTTTTTTTGTTTTTGTGGAGTAATGTGTTATCCCCCCGTGTACTCGATTCAAGTATCTTTCCTGTGGCATACAATAAAATTGAAGCAACATATGACTTGCATCCTCTCAACACTTAAGACGGTTCAACTTTTATTGTTGCATCAACTTATGGTATGCCAGAGGCAATTAAATAACACAGCATAGGACAGAAGTGGTGGTCTTTTCATAGAATATATAGAATATATTATATTAGTTATGCAGACGACATGGTTCTGTTGAGCCCGTCGGTAAGTGCGATCAGGAGACTTCTAGGTATTTGTGAATCATATGCCCTGTCACATGGACTCAAATATCATGCTAGTAAGAGTGTTCTCATGGTTTACAAAGCAGGGAACAAGGCTCCCTCTAACGTGCCCCCAATTAGTATCGGTGGCTCGGCACTCGTGAGGGTGTCTAAAGTAAAATATTTGGGTCACATGCTGACAGATCGGCTTCAGGACGATGAAGACCTAGAGAGGGAAATGAGGGCGTTGGCAGTCCGCTGCAATATGTTGGCCCGCAGATTCGCACGATGTACCACAGATGTAAAACTGTTACTTTTCAGAACCTTCTGTCAGTCTTTTTACACGTGCAGTCTGTGGATCAACTTTACGCGGCGGGCTTACAACGCCCTGCGTGTTCAGTACAACGACGCTTTGAGGATGTTTGCGGATTCATCTGTCGATGATTTCTTTGCAGTAATGAGGAAAAGAACTGCATCGATGATGAGCAGGGTTCGTGGTAGCACCAACACTGTCCTCAAAACGTTAGCGTGCAAAATTGATAGTCCATTTACTGTGTACTGGGCAGGCGTACACCTGCAAAGGAATAGGAAATAGACTGAAGTAATTATTGTGTGACTTGTTTACTAACAAACTACTAACACCATTTTATTTTATTTTTGTGTGTCTACTAACAACCCTACTAACGACTTCTTTCTTTGTTTTGCTGGATTTTTTTTATGGACTGTGTGTCTGAAATAAAGATAAATAAATAAATAGAAAAGTGCAAAACCTACGTGGTCAAAATGTATGGAACTGCAGATTTTTTTTTATGATGCCCCTGCCACCCTGTATAGTTGGTATAGAATAGAATAGAATAGGTCTTTATTTGCTTAGAATGTAGGTACATAAAAATAAGTTGTTAAATTATATAATAGAATCCGTGTACATTCTGCCTTATAGCATGCAAATGTAATACAAAATAAAGATATTACAAAAAAATATCATTTAAGAACTCCTGCACAGATTAATAACATTTGTCTACAAGTAATGCTGTGAAACGTTTTTTAAATTTTTGCAACGGTAAGTTTTTAATTTGGTCAGGTATTTTATTAAAGATTACAGGAGCCATACAGATCACATTTCTTTTTAATAAGCTAGTTTTAAATACGCCCGTGCATAATAGATTCTGGTATTGAGATCTCATAGCTGTACTTCGTTTTCTAGTTTCTATTAAAGTTGCAAATAGACATCGATTTGTTATTACAAATATTGCTAATTCAAGGATATATAGGCATGGGAAGGTTAATAATTTATGACACTTAAATATAGGTACGCAACTGTCTCTTACTTTAAGATCAAATATAGCTCTCAGGCAGCGCTTTTGCGCTTTGAAAATGCTTTCTCGTTCACTACAGTGACCCCAAAATATTATACCAAATCTTAAGATGGAAATTACTAGACCATGGTAAGCCACTAATATTGTCGGTAAATTTACTTTTTTTGATAGATTATGTAACATAAACGCGGCTGTGCTTAAACGTTTCCATATATCTTCTGCTTGCGGCTTCCATGTTAACTGACTGTCAATTATGATTCCTAAAAAATTTGTACTGTTTACTTTTTCAATAGTTTGACCATTGTAGTTTATATCCATATCTCCCGGAGATATTCGTTGGTAAAAGTGCATGATTTTAGTCTTTTGGAGATTAATAGTTAGATTATTACTGTCAAGCCACTTTATTAAACTAGTAATTGTATAATTGATGTCATTTACATATGATTCTTTATTGACACATGAAACAATTGATGTGCTATCATCAGCAAATAATATCATAGGATAAAGTATATAACGTGGTAGGTCATTTATATATAATAAAGGTCCGAGGACGCTGCCCTGTGGGACACCATATTTTATTTCTCTAAAAGGTGATATAGATTTTAATTCCTTTCTAGATTTTAAACACAGGCTCGATATCCGTACATTGTCTACGGCCTTTTAGGAACGTTTTTATTAAATTAAGGGCATTGCCACGAATACCGTATGCGTGAAGCTTGGTCAGAAGGATATCGTGATCCACACAGTCAAAAGCCCTCGACATATATTGCGCATACAGGTATTTTAGAGTCTACTTTTGGCATTATTCTATGAAGAAAGTCGAAAATAGCCATGTTGATGTTTTTATTTTTTCTTAAACCCTTTTGTTCGTCACATAGTATGTGGTATTTTGTTAGAAAATTGTAGAGAGATTCATATATAATTTTTTCTATAATCTTTGAGAAGATGGGAATTAGAGCAATTGGTCTATAATTTGCCATTTCGTGTTTATCGTTTTTTTTATGCAGTGGTTTAACGATTACAGTTTTTAGACTTTCTGGAAATACTCCAGAGTATATGCTAACGTTAATGATATGAGCAAGGGGCGCAGCTATACGATTAGAAACAAATTTTAGAATGGTAGGGAAATAATTTAGCTGCATCCGGTTAGACTGGAAGCCGACCCCAACATAGTTGGTAAAGGTTGGCCAGATGATGATGTTAATCTGTTTCCTTCCCCGCAGTATCCAGCAGTCCAGCCTGTCGCACCCGGTGCTCACAGTGGCGCAGCAGTGCCGGCTGCAGGCCGTCAGCGTGTCGCTGGCGGGCCTGCTGCCGCACGTCATGCTGTTGCCGCGGCTTGCTGAATATATTAATAAGGTAATTACAAAAAAATCAAAACTATTTCCCAACCATATTAATGAACTGCTGAGTAATTACGTAACACACATAAAATCACAATTAATCGCAATGGGTTTAATTTTAACAGTTCCACGTGGTGGTCATAGATGTCGTACAAAGGCGTTTTCTACTACGTTAACTAATATTATAAATGCGAAAGTGATTTTGTTTGTTTGTTACGCTTTCACGATAAAACTACTGAACGGATTTGGATTAAATTTGGCACAAGGGTAGACCACGACCCGGAGGAGGACATAGGCTACTTTTCTTCTTGAATCGTAGACAAAGTCGCGGGCTACAGCTCGTATTGATATAATAGAGCGCGATGATCGCTTTTAGTAAAGACGTTGTGACTTGCGTCACTGCCCGTTTTACGTTAAGTTGACGTGAAATGACAAGGAAGCGCGCGAAATAAAAAAAATCATACGTTTTTTTTTAAATTTGCATACATGTTGAGCTAAATATGAATTTACAGAATAATAATAATAATAAAAATCATCAATACAACTCGGTTAGAATTGACCTCAAATGTCATGATTTCATAAAAAAGTCATTCAATAGAGTAATTGAACTTAGAGAGTTGTATTAATTATTTTAATGATTGTTATTTTGTAAACACATCTACATATGTTACGGTCGCAAATCTTATTTTAATCAACATACAACCTGAAACTGACCTACAAATTGCATAAAACGTCAGAAAATTTTAATTTCCTGAGCTACCTTAGCGCATCCCCAATTAAATCGACTTAGAGAGGGTATTAACTAACACAGCAATCCTTCAAAGCATTTACTGACAGCTAAAATAATTGTATGTTTCAGATAATCGCGGCTCGTCGCGAGGAGGCCCCTCACCTGTTACCTCCTCTGCTGGAAGACTACGATGAGTTGCCACCTTCCAAGATGCCCAACAAGCTGCCTTACCTCATGATGGACCAGGTAAACATTATAACAACATTTATTAACCGACTTCCGAAAAGGAGGAGGATTATGTTTTTTTTTTTTTTGTATGAATTGGTATGAATTAGTCCCATATTAATTTTATTAACTTTGCTCAGATAGTTTTTGAGTAAGCTTCAATAATAAATGTGGATGATAACTTCCTGTGACTGTTATTTACATAGCAGGTACTGGTATTCGAATTTGTGTGGGGTAGGTACCACAACTAAAAAGTGAAAAATATAAACTTTTTATAAAAAAAAAAAAAAAAACGACTTCCGAAACACAACTACAAAGTGAAAAATAACTTTAATTTCGGAAGTCGGTGGCAAAAAACGAAAATTCAAAACCAAAGTAACAGAAACAATGTCAACTATCTTACATATTATCATTTGATTAACATCTTGTCGCGACATCGTCGCCTGTGTTAATGAAGCTAATTTATTTTTCCATACTAACTTCAATATCCTGACGCAGCCTTTTGAGGTTGTTGTGTACCATAAGGAGCAGGATTTTACAAATGTCATGTGTCTATCTTCACTTTTTCTGGCAGAGTTATACTCGCTTTTTGAAAGACTTATTTAAATCGGCTATCAAATCTCATTTCGAGTGATTTGGTTCGCTATTGCCATTTTGTCAACCAACACCAAGAGTAAACATACACTTTGGCAGCATATTGACCAGATCCTTTAAAATAAAAGGTTAGTCGCATATTAATTGTTATTTAATTTAATCTAACTAGCCTGTATTGTCCCACCGCAGGGTAAAGGCCTTACTCCCTCTTTTCTACACAATTCTCGTCTCTTGCTAGTGGCGGCCAATCTTTTCGGTAGGAGTCAAGTTCGTCCCGCCATCTTCAACTCGACCTGCCGCGAGATGAAGTAATTTGTCTATACATTTTATAAAACAAAGTCACTTTTAGAGTTTGTCTGTATGCCCGCGTTGTTCTTCTAAACCACGCAACAGATTTTGATGAGGTTTTCACCATCCTTTAGAGAATTTATTCCGGAAGGTTTATGTTTATAATACGTTAATATTAAAGTTACGTTTACCTAAGAAATCTCGGTGTTTTGTCAAGTCCTAAAAACCGTGCGAAGCAGCAGCGGGTCGCTAGTATAGTATAAAACAAATGAAAAGTTGTATTCTTACATGTAAAATACAATAGAAGACGTATATTTAGTAACCTAATCCGCTTTACTGTTCTTAAAGACTCATAAAGAACCCTGTAAGAAATCGACACGTGTTTCACCTCTCAACGAGTCATCCTCAGGATGACGATTGACTTGTTGCGAACCCGGACCCGACGTGTTGACACGTCAAACGTCGAGAGTAGTGTGAGCCACTTCGCCTGACAACCCCACTTATATAGAATTACTGCTCGGCCCACCTAAGCTTGGATCGTTATCAGCGCGATATGGGGCTGCGAACAAACGCAACAAAGGTGACCTTGGAATAGTTGTATTTCATTCGTTCAACAGTGTAACGTTCCCTGTATTATGTTTTACAATTTCTAAACTCTCTAACATGTATGTCGTACATTCCAGATGGCCCTGTGCGAGCTGCTCAAGTCGCACGGAGTGGACGTGACGCGCCTGTCCTCTACGTCTCCGTACACGGCCGGCAACATCGCCCTGCCGCACCGGCACAGCTGGGTGGAAGCTGGTACGTATTCATGCACTTACAACTGGTACATGCATTTACAACTGGTACATGCACTTACTACTGGTACATGCACTTACTACTGGTACGTGCACTTACTACTGTTACATGCACTTACTACTGGTACGTGCACTTACTTCTGGTACGTGCACTTACTACTTGTACATGCACTTACTACTGGTACATGCACTTACTACTGGTACGTGCACTTACTACTGGTACATGCACTTACTACTGGTACGTGCACTTACTACTGGTACATGCACTTAATACTGGTGCATGCACTTACTACTGGTACATGCACTTACTACTGGTACATGCACTTACTACTGGTGCATGCACTTACTACTGGTACATGCACTTACTACTGGTACGTGCACTTACTACTGGTACATGCACTTAATACTGGTGCATGCACTTACTACTGGTACATGCACTTACTACTGGTACATGCACTTACTACTGGTGCATGCACTTACTACTGGTACATGCACTTACTACTGGTACAAGCACTTACTACTGGTACATGCACTTAATACTGGTGCATGCACTTACTACTGGTACATGCACTTACTACTGGTACATGCACTTACTACTGGTGCATGCACTTACTACTGGTGCATGCACTTACTACTGGTACATGCACTTACTACTGGTACGTGCACATATTTTAAACACAGCATGAGCTGTTCTTGACCATTACTAATACCCGTAAATATGGTGTAAAATCAAGACTGACTTATCATCATTTAGCGTGCATATCTAGAACCTGAACATGGCTCTCTGAATCCGGGAGATATTGTAGTTATTTTAGTATGAACACCTTTTGTTTCGATGTCGGGAATCAATCTCCTTTTTATGAACTTATAGAAAAATCAATCTTCCGTCCAGTATCGCTTGTCGATAATTAAGACAAAATTCTTAACAATCTTACAGGAGCCGCTCAAGGACGCGACAGTCTCGCAGACATCACAGCGCCCGGCACTGAACTGGACAGCGCTAACAGCTCGCCCGGCGTGCAGCGGGTTAGTATCTTTGTATTTACTCCTACTCTCCTATCTTGTGCGGTCCTAGTACTTTGTATGCAAACTGAATGGAATAGAATATCCATAGTAAATAAGATTATTATACATACGAAAGTAACTGTCTGTTTGTTACCTTTTCACGGCTTAACGGCTGAACAGATTTCGATGAAATTTGGCACACAAGTAGCCCACCTGGGTTATGACATAGGATACTTTTGTCTCGGTAGTACGTTTTCGTGGGTTAACTTCCGACCTCTACGCGGGCAATAGCAATCTTACTCCATTTGAATATTTTTACAGTCCGTTCAACCAATTCTGACTCCTATACCGCAGGCATAAGGATGGCATTAAAAGCAAAAAAGTGGTTACAATACCAACTGTTTACTGCAGCTGCCGTTTGTCATGCTACCAACGTAATTGGAAGTCAAAATCATTTGAACGAACTGTAAAAAAGGTTTAGTTAAATGTGTAATCTTATTTCAATTGGAGCTATCTTATGCGATCCTAGTACTTTATATGCAACTTGAATAGAATAAGTGTTTGAATATTATGTCCTTTAACCTATATTCTCCTCATATGAAATCCTACCCTATTCATTATATGCTTTTGTACCCCGTGTTTACACCAACGTGTATAACATGTATTACATGTTGTGTCTACTACACAAGTCCGGCCGTCAAGAGAATGCGTTCCTGTCTGACACCTGTCAGTTGGACAATTTCTAACTATTCCTAGAGTCATAAAAAACCCTATAAGAAATTGACACGTGTTTCACCTCTCAACGAGGCATCCTCAGGATGACGATTGACTTGTGGCGAACCCGAATACGGCGTGTTGCCACACCAACCGCCGGACGCAGAGACAACGCGCAACACGTCGTATTCGGTTTTTTATGACTCTTTAGGAATAGTTAAGCGGAATAGGTTACTAAATATATCTAGGTCCATTGTATTTTATAATGGTTACGCCTGAATCAATTAACTACGAAAACGATTTTCCAGCTCCTTGTACATCAGTGGTTAACCGCTATGTATGTATGCCAGGATACACAGGCCGCATTGTATAGTTCATAGTGGTATAATAATAAAAGTAATTCTCGTGGATCAGCAAACTCAGTACGACGATCTGGACGAGGAGTATCGCATGTTCATAGAGAAGTACAATCACAACCACCGCCCCACCATGCAGAACTTTGGCACTTATGTAAATATATTTCATTTTGTTTTTTCTTTTGAGTTTTAGAAGCAGGGACCGAAACTTGTATGATCAAACGGGTATTGTTCGGTTACAACATTTATATTTTTTACTTAACTTTTTGAGACATTCTGATCTAAATTCACAATTTTGACAAAAAAAAAGTATTCACAAAAACTTTTTTTGATGCCAATCGATCCTGTTTCATATAAGGATCAAATAATTCTAACGAACCAACAGGTTTGAGTACTAGAAAAGTCCAATTATCCTGTAACTACAGCGGTAAAGAGCTGTCCTTACTGACCCATCTCAAAAATCCACCCTTTATACCGGCTAAATTGAAAAAACGGATCATACATTTTGTATGTAATTATTCTATATAAGTTTACCAGAACGGTCTAATCTATTGTATTTTATTTATAATCTGTAGAGCATTTTTATAGAATACAGATCTAACAGTTGATAAAGATATTTATGAACGCAACCATATTTTCCAAACACCTAAGCTCCAAAACTCTGATCGAACAGATCGGCTAACAAGTTAATTTAATACTTTACCAACGAGCCTAATAAAAGTAATACCTAATAGGGAATGTGCTTGTAATTTTTGTTTTCACAAAATCAATAAAAGACAGTAATAAAAACCTAATAAAAGTATTAAAAGTTAAATGTAACTACTTCTGGTTGCTTCTGGTACAGTTCAAACATCCGTTTCTGTCGCGGTCAGGATGTGACGTTATTTGGCACGTTACTTTTTTACGTGTATTATTTAAGCCTCAAATCATATAAATTAAATTGTTTTTGTGCTATAATCAAGCAGAAATCGCACTTGCAAACTTACCTTAGTGAGAATTCAAGCAGTTTGCCAAGAAAATATATTTACATGCCTTTTGAGGTCACTTCCGGAATTTTCGCAGGAGGCGCCTTTCGTTTTTGCGTTCCGAGCCAAAAAAAACAAAAAAACAAATTTGTTAAATAAGTAATGCGTCAATTTTTTTCTTTTATTGGAATTTGTTTCTTGACCGCTATATAATGTGTATTTAAATAATTAATAAGTTATAGCAGTAATAGCCTAGTGGTGTGACCGTCGGACTGCCAAGTCATAGGTCTCGAGTTCGAACCCAAGACACGCACCTCTGACTTTTCAAATTCATGTGCGTATTGTATAATTATCACTTGCTTCAAAAACGGTGAAGGAAAACATCTTGAGGAAACCATGCCTGAGAGATATTTCTTGACGGCATGTGAAGCCAAGTCAGAGGCCAATGGGCGGCTTTAAAACACCAGATTATTTAATAACCACACGAAAAGAAGATGAATAAGTTTCGTTCCCTGTTACGGTGAAAACAATTTACAAATAAACAATCCCTGTTATATCCTCATCCTGCTATATATCCTCTATCCACTTGATCCCTCCCCCTGCCCTCTAGCGCAGTGACAATGAGTTCTGGGACTGGGGACATGAAGACACGCGCAGCAGCGAACACGATATGAGACGGCCGCATGGGAAACGACCGGTAACTGCCGTGTAATACACACATCAACACGGTCTAGGGATATTTTAAAAAAAGCGAATTACTATCAATGAGTTAATTATTTATATGACATGTATATATTTAAAAGATATGTTATTTAATATTCTACCATTTTTTAATAATGGTTAAGGTACTTCGATTAAAATTTCAGGATTTTATGGAAAAAAAATGAAGCATAGACGGAAACCGTATATGAATTAACTTTTAATTTATGAGTAAAAACTGAAAAAAATAGAAAAATCATTTAATTTGTGTTTATAAACTTGAAGTTAGTAGTCTGAGAAAGCGCCCATGATGTTCATAACACATCGGCAACGATTCGGCATGCTCAGAACAAGGTTGTCAATGTCTTGCTGCGGAATATTGTCCCATGTCCTTCTGAGGTGCGCAAAAAGTTGATCTTCTGTAGCCAGATTTTCAGGAACTTCCTTCAGAGCTCTTCTTTGCAGCATATCCCACGCATGCTCAATGGGATTTAGATCTGGCGATTGAGCAGGCCAGTCTAAGGCCCTAGCATTGTGTGTATGTAACCAAGCTGCTACCGTTCTCGCCGTGTGTGCCCGGGCATTGTCGTGCATGAGCAGGAAATCTTGCAACATTTGTGTTCTGTGGGGCAAGATTACGGGCCCCAGCACCTGTTGGACGTATCGTTCTGCCGTCATATTGCCCCGCATCCAAACGAGATCCGTCCGTCCTCCAAGACGAATTCCTGCCCAAACCATAATTGTTCCTCCTTGGTATGGGTGAACTTCCTGAGGGTTCTGAAGACGGCTCCATCGTCCAGGAACTCGCCAAACACGCGTCCTTCGTGAATCTGGATGGAAGCCGAACCTGGATTCATCCGTGAACAGCACATTGGACCATTGCTCACGGTCCCAGTCCACGTGGTTCGAACCCATTCTAATCGTCGTCCACGATTGCCTCTCCGTAAAGGTGGGACCCGGAGTGGTCTACGAGAGCGTAGATTGCTTTCATGCAGTCGCCTTCTTACAGTTTGGTCACTCACAAGCACTTGGTGTTCCACTCGCAGCCTTTGGACCAATTGAGTCGCCGTTGCATTTGGTTGAGCTCGCGCAGTAATTTGCAAAAATCGGTCTTGTCTGGGGGTAGTGATGCGACTTGGCCCCCGGTGCCTCTCCGCTACTTCACCTGTGGCACGATAGCGTGTCCACAATCTTGAAATTACATTTTGGTGGGTCCCTATGGCCTCAGCAACATTACGCTGAACAGACCCAGCTTCCAGCATTCCCACAGCTCGTAACATCTCCGCCCTCGTCAAATGTTGGCGTTGCATGGCTACAATACCTCAATTTTAACTTTATCTTTCGTTTAAAAATGAAAAAAAACTGTAACTAAACGTAATTCGTATTGTTTTCTAAATTTCGCACAAATGAAAATTCCCTCTCCTACACATCAAGACATTTTTATGCCACCGAAACAAAAGGATTTTCAAAAATTTGAATTTGGAATTAGTCTGAGATAAATTACAAACAAATCGGTGTATAAAAGATTCCAATACGGCCAGTACTTTTCGAGTTATTTAATTGAGTATGAAATATCCCTAGACCGTGTTGATGTGTGTAGTTATGTTGGTTGTTAAACATAAGGTCGTAGTAATGTTAGTTGTTAAACATAATCGGTCTCATCATCATGGTAGACTTAAAAATAGATCTTTTCATTATCATAGCATAATCAACCCATAATGTTCCCACTGCTGAGACAGGGAGTGGGCTAAACCCACCCCGCGGGCCCAGTGCGGGTTCATTATCATATTGAATCATAAACGTGTGCTACTGAACATAAATTCCTTCATTATTCATAGATTCATTTTTCGTCAAGCTATCAATATGCAAACAGATAGCATATATTATGCATAGCTGTTAGTACGAGAGTCTACGACCAACATTTTTGCCTCATCATAGCTGTTAGTACGAGAGTCCATGACCAAAATTTTTGCCTCATCATAGCTGTTAGTACGAGAGTCTACGACCAACATTTTTGCCTCATCATAGCTGTTAGTACGAGAGTCCATGACCAAAATTTTTGCCTCATCATAGCTGTTAGTACGAGAGTCCATGACCAACATTTTTGCCTCATCATAGCTCATCGTTTTACGACCAAAACCGTATAAAATCGATATATTTGGTTATTCTGATTCCTAATATACAAATGACCTGACCAAAATAACAAATATGTAAAAAAAATACTGAAAAAAATTTCATAGCAATCAGTCTGATTTTTTGAATGTAGTTGAACGATAGATTTCAGGTACCGCTCAGCCCAGCAAATGTCTGAGAACAGATTTTTCGCCATAATATGACGAAACCTATTTACTTTTTTTTTATATTAGACATATTGTGATGAACTGTATGCCAATTTTTTTTTGCCACAGTAGATATACTAAATACTCAATATTTTTACCATAATGTGTACTTAGGTGGTAACTATATAATTTAGATCATTATAGACCCTGTAGGGCACAGCAAAAGGGTAGGAGAGAGGAAGCCCTGTTTAAGGAGATCATTAAGTTGTTATTGTGGTTGCAAGTTTTAATATGGCCGCTCCATAAAACTGCTAAGTTTCTTACCGGTACTGCAAAACGAGTCGGGTTCAGAATTATCTAAACTAAACTAACGATTTTATAGGGTTTGGTCGTAAAGCGATGCGACATGGTTTTGGTCGTGGGCTCTCGTATAATAGCTATTAATTATTCGTTATAAAAAATTTTGCAGTAGTAAATAAAGCTGGATCAAGGTGTGCACACAATTCAGATGTTATGAAATCAGAAAAGAGTTCTTGATTTCACAACTAATATATGAATCCAATAAGTGAGTTGATAAGTGAGTTTCTGATTGTTTTCTTTCTGAAGCCTCACAACACGACACGTTATTCTAGTGTGAATTTGTTAAATAATCTTGAGCAGTTGTAGGTATTACTATTTCCGGCAGTTTACCAATGAAGGCGATCATATAAGTATTGAATTTTTATGAAACCTCCACCCGCAGTCGGGCGGCGCTCGCGAGGGCGTGAGCCTGGAGGCGCTGCGCCGCGCGGCGGGCGGCCCGAGCGCGGCCGAGCGGCGCGACGCCGAGCGCCGCCGCGCCACGCTCAACAACGCCTTCCGCACGGCGCCCTTCGACCAGCTGCTGCACATCACGCAGCCGAAGGTACAAGGACACTTCTTATTTATTTATTTTATGTATGTACACACATATAAATAGACAAGAAGAAAGGAACAGAAAAATACCTACAAAGGTGATGCTTATTTTTAAAGAAATCTCTTCCAGCATACCTGCGAACGGTGACCTCGACAATTGATCATATTATTTATTGTTATTAGTAATTAACTCTTTGTTTATTTATTTTACCTCGATGGTCCTAGTTTATCATTAATAACTTCCAGTTACAACTATATGTAAGCGGACACGCCCTTTGTGCCTGAAGACTTTTTTATTTAGATATTAAGTTCTGTTTACGTTTTGTTTTTTATTTCTGCCTGAGTATAGTTCTCGATGATTTTGTTTGGTATATTGGCGTGTGCTAGCTTATATATGGCTAATAATTTAAATTATGTTTTGTGTTGCGTAATGTAAATTATTTTGAATACTATTATATAGAATCTTTTTTTTGTTCTTCTAACTGAACAGACAGCTGTGCTGCTGAACAGTTTGTTGCGCCACTTCTCCCCAGCTAACGCACTAGGAAGTGGTGAAGGGTGGGCGTGCCGGGGGACTGTCTTATGTAACTTTGACGTTCGAAAAGTGCTGATTCTCAGCCTAGTTTGAATAAATTACTTTTGATTTGATTTGAAAGTAGTTAAAGAGATGTAGACAACGTTTGTAAGATTAGAACAGAAAATAAAAAACATAAAATAAAAACACTTAATTATTCACTAATTTAACTTCTTGTCAATAACTAATCTGAGAAAATCTTACAATGACTTTTTTTTTTTTCTTTCATAAACTTTACAATATTACATTAAGTAAACAACACTTGGTACTATAGTTTAGAGCCCTCAACAACGTGGTCCTAACTTTAGTATAACGTTCAAAACATCAAATCTTGACTAATTAATATTGAAAGCATGAGTTTTTAATTTTGGCTCCATCTGGTTGGCAATAGTTATTTATGCTATAAGTGCGGAAGGTAGGTGATTTCCGATGAGACATCGACTTCGACTTTGACTTTGACTTCGACTTCGAATTTGACTTTGACTCCGCCATTGCCATCGCCATCGTCATCGATGTCGTCATCGCCATCGCCATCGCCTTAGTCATCGTCATCGTTATCATCGTCATCTGATTTGTAAAACTTTTCTCAAATAATAAAAACTCTTTGCAACGGGCTGACGACAGCCACAAAAATTAAAAAAAAACAGAGAAGTAAAAAGCACTAGTGAAAAAACGTGACACTTTCCGCACTAATTTACTGCTTGGAAAAGGCTCTTTTCGAGCAAATGCATTGTAAAACCCTTTTCAGTTCACATACAAATAACGATCTACGCTTTAACAACCAGTTAGGAAAAATCGAAATTCAAAAGTCATTTATTCAAACTAGGCTGAGAATCAGCACTTTTCGAACGTCAAAATTACATAAGACAGTCCCCCGGCACGCCCACCCTTCACCACTTCCTAGTGCGTTAGCTGGGGAGAAGTGGCGCAACAAACTGTCCAGAAGTAGGCATCGGCTCGTGCACTGCGAGTAATCTGAGTGCGCAACTGTCAGAAAACTATTTGTATGACGTTTTGACATCTGGTTACCTAACAATGAATATGGCGCATTCATATATGTAACGAATGTTCATGACATAATTTGCACCATATAAATGGAGCTTAAAGTGGCGAACTCCAAGATTAATTTAGAAATCACAATATTGAAAAAAATACTGGTTAATAATGCGAACCTAATAACATATTTGCTCCCACTTCCAGTACGAGATTAAAGACAAACTCGAAGAGATCTTCAACTCAATCAGCTCCGAGCCTCTCCTGCCGGTGTCCGGCTCCTGCTCGCCGGCCGGACACAAGTCCTACCAGCAGGCAGTGCCGCCCTACACCAAGTACTTCCCCGAGCTGTTCCTGTACTGAACAAGGTACATTATGACAATACTTTTAAGTTCCAATAGTCCTGTGTGTGAGTAGTCGTGATGGCCCAGTGGTTAAGGCCTCGCCTCTCATGCACGAGGTTGTGGGTTCAAATCCGGACAAGTACCAATGTGACTTTTTCTATTCATATGTACTTTCTGAGTTTATCTTGGACATTACTGACATCGGTGAACGAAAACATCGTGAGGAAACCTGAACTTATAGTTAATATAAGTCTGAAATCACCGACCCGTCTTGAGCAAGCGTGGTGATCAATGCTCGTGTTTTCTCTGTATGAGAGAGGCCTTTGCCCTGCAGTGGGACAGTAACAGGCTGGTATTTACGGTTAAGTGTAAGAACGTACTTACGTCACGCCCTCAGAACACGCCTCTGCACTCTCCCACCGAAAAAAGATTGTTGCGATCTTTGTTGGGTGAGTGAAATCTTCTTTAGGTGCGTTGGGCGATTTTTAGTAGGGAGTAATTTTATGCATTCGCGTAGTACTGTAGTATATAGGTGGCGCTAGTACCAGTTTTACTACTGCCTATTTTTTAGTTAAGGGGCATGCGCTAAGGTATCCCGTGAAATTCAAATTTTCTTTAGTTTTTAACATTTTGCAGGTCAGTGTGAGGTTTTATCTTGATAAAAATATGATTTGCGACCGTAACAAATATGGCTTTACATAATTATAATCATTACAATAAGCAATACAACTCCATAAGTAAGCACAATCGTCAAATGTCATGATTTCATGAAATAATCATTCAATGCGATTATATGAACTTAGAGAGTTGTATTGACCATTTTTATGATTATAATTCTATAAATAAACATTTGATACGGCCGCAAATCATATTTAGATCAACATACAACATGATACTGACCTGCAAATTGCAGAAAACGTAAGAAAATTTTAATTTCGCGGGCTACCTTGACGCTTTCGCCTTGAGTTTTGTGTTTTGGACCTGATTTCATGTTAATTTTTTTTTTTTCTTTTTCCAGTTCTCAACGGTGAAGGACGAACAATCTTTATTAGAGGCCTGTAGCTGTAGTTCCGCTCGATATACTAGCTTATAGTTGTTATACGGAAGTGATATGCAGGCGACATCGTTAATATGTATAACTATAATAATTATCCATTAAACTTTTTAGGCCTGTGGCTGAGCCTGCTTCACAATGATCGGAAAGGCTCTGTCTGACAGATAAATAAATAAGTGGAACATCACTTAATAAGATTATGTACCATATAAAGTAACAGTTTTTTTTTTTGGTACGACTATTATCCTAACTAGTAATCCATAATATTATAAATGCGAATGTGACTTTGTTTGTTTGTTACGCTTTCACGCTAAAACGGCTGAACGGATTTGGATGAAATTTGGCACATGGGTAGACCATGGCCTGGGTTAGGACATAGGATACTTTTTATCCCGATATTTCCACGGGATCGAAACATAATGCGCGTGAAACCGCGCAGCTAGTTAATACTAAT
The DNA here is from genome assembly GCA_916701695.1 of Agrochola macilenta. Taxonomy (NCBI): domain Eukaryota; kingdom Metazoa; phylum Arthropoda; class Insecta; order Lepidoptera; family Noctuidae; genus Agrochola; species Agrochola macilenta. The sequence continues at coordinate 2,117,806 of OU753572.1, read as the reverse complement.
AGGCGTACCAAAAAATGTTTCGGTGTTTCCGAGATAAGTCGATAAAGACAGATGCAATAAATTATTGATATAAAATAGCATTCGGTTTTTTTAAATAAAAACAACTATGCAATTCTGTATCTAAATATTATCTTCAGACATTTATCCCATCCCATAATAACATTAAATAAAAAATGTGTTCAAAGACATAATTAGCTATGTCGCCTGTTAAAAACAATTTTAACTTAAAATAATAAATGTTCGACTAAATCTGACTTTGGCTCCAAACTTTGATAATAATATAACGTATCACGAGTTACATTCCCGTCGCTTTTACTGACTATTAATAATAATTATTATTGTTGTTGTTGTAGGTGAATCTCTTAATATGGTGGGTGTACTGTTGTTATTAATCGTGATTATTATTTAAAAAAATACCTATCGACCGCTTTGTTTTATATCAATTGCCCTGCTCATAAATCGACAAATAAATGCTTACGACGAATAGTGTCGTGCAATGACATTAAAAATCAATAAACGAATGTAGGTTCTCAGTAGGTGTGTGTAACTCTTTACGGAACCGACTCACTGATCCGGATCATTGAAGTGTTCCAAAAGATTGGTTCAGTAACAACGTTTCAAACGCATCATTTGAATCTGAATCATAACTTTGTCTCTGTGTCTTTCCACGCGACAGTCGCTTGCGAGGCGACTGAGCAGGGGTGAGGGAGTGAGCGAGAGAAAAAGACTGAGACGCTGAGTTAAGTTACTTTAGTGTCAGTACTACCGAACTGACGTGACAATCGACTGGGTGACACGTTACAATCTATTTTATTCAGAAAGAGATACGAAATAAGATGTGTATCACTCATACTCTCACAGTTTTTCGTTGTCTTTATGCATTTTTATATCCTTTGAGTCGATGATTCAAATGTTCCAAATGAAACATATCAATGATTCGGATCACTTCAGTGATCCAGATGCAAATGTTCCAATCGCAAAAATGATACACTTTGCCCACCTCTAGTTCTCAGTCATATTTTATACGACTGAGAACATGAGGCACGGGTACGAAAACATTTGTCGTATTAATCCGACTGGGGCGGTTAAAACATTAAAAGAAAAATATATGTTTTGTCCGGGATAAAAATAACCGTTCTACCCTAGCACAAAAATATGAATGTACCATCGAAGAAGTTCATATCTATACACCGTAAGGACTATTTCTGCTTGCAGTGCTCGGCCGCTATAGCACCGGGCCGGTAACAGATGTGGTCATCGTGTTCACGGAATTTTGTTTTCAAACTGCTTAGATATGAAGTTCTTCGATAGTACATGCCATAATGTCAAGCAAGACACTTGTTTAGTTTCGAATACGCTCACATGGCGCTGTTATAATTTGTATACATTTGTCGATAGTGACACTAAAACTGTGGCTATACTATGTTCGTGTTATGAGTTTAGCTTACAGGCTCTTGAACAGCGTTTATTCACTATATGCCTCGGAAGATTACTCGTATGAAGTGAGAAACTATCTTAATGCACCGTAAGAGATCTCGCGCACTAGACGCTACGACTCCAGCCAGTCGTGATTCGTGGTCCGTGTCTCAGTCTGCGGCTAGTTGGCCATTGTGATTCGTAATCGTTTTCTACAGTTTGCCTGGTCGCTGGTCGTGGCCCTCTAGTGCGCGAGGTCCCTAAAAGTGCGATAATCGCCTGACGACTATCGCATATTCGCCTTAGGGCCGACGCTCACTTTCCGAGGCGCAGCGCAGCGCGGTCGTGACTACCAAACAAATATCAACCTTGCAGCAATTGAAATAAAGTTGAGAATAAATAAACTTCCATTAACTCGAGAGCGTTTCAAGCGGTAAAAGGACCGCGTCGTAGGTTATTTATTTTCGACTTTATTTTAAGGTACGCAGTGTTGATATTTGTTTGGCCAGATGTGCGCCAGCCCTTATGGGTGTAATGTCACGATTAATAACAACGTTAAAGTTTAAAGATAAATGATATTTAGTAGCGCAATAAGGAATGGTGTGGGTGGTGAAGCAATATTCTGTTTTTATGATACCCTGGTAGGGACCAACGTATCAAGGCTTATGAGGCCAGATGTTAATTAGAATAGCATACAAAAACAGTGGTTTTAATTGTGTATACTGAGAATAACTATGAGAGAATTGTTATAAAACAAAATATTATGATGTATATCATAGTTCTTCAAACCAATTACTTATAATAAAATTTTTAATACTTAGAAGTGGAATGTTACATAAAATTATACTCTGTTTTTTAATTTTCTCGGCAAATTTGACATTTGGTGTCGACATAAAAATAACCTAGTAAATAATGAGTGACTCTCACTGTTGTCGTGTTGTCTCTGTCATATTAATAATTTATCGAGTTAAAAAAAAAAGGTCGAACGCAGCTGTCATTTTGGTCTAGCTAATTAAAAATCAGAGGTTCGAATTGTATAACTTTAAGGTACAATTACGTAGCCGACTGCCGGCGGCACCTACAGGCGACGTGTCGCGGCGGCACCTACAGGCGACGTGTCGCGGCGGCACCTACAGGCGACGTGTCGCGGCGGCACCTACAGGCGACGTGTCGCGGCGGCACCTACAGGCGACGTGTCGCGGCGGCACCTACAGGCGACGTGTCGCGGCGGCACCTACAGGCGACGTGTCGCGGCGGCACCTACAGGCGACGTGTCGCGGCGGCACCTACAGGCGACGTGTCGCGGCGGCACCTACAGGCGACGTGTCGCGGCGGCACCTACAGGCGACGTGTCGCGGCGGCACCTACAGGCGACGTGTCGCGGCGGCACCTACAGGCGACGTGTCGCGGCGGCACCTACAGGCGACGTGTCGCGGCGGCACCTACAGGCGACGTGTCGCGGCGGCACCTACAGGCGACGTGTCGCGGCGGCACCTACAGGCGACGTGTCGCGGCGGCACCTACAGGCGACGTGTCGCGGCGGCACCTACAGGCGACGTGTCGCCGCGACACCTAGTTTTTATGAATTTCTATGAAATATCTTCTGAAGCTAGCGACACGACGCCTTCATAGAAATACATAATAACACATAGAAACCAGTCGTGCAGTTGCAGGCTACGGAATTGTACCAGGGTACAATTCCGTAAGGATTGGTGAAAATAACATAACGTGAGGTCTTTCTATAAAAGTGGAATGGTCGAAGAAAATATTATATTTTCATAGTTAAATTAAAACTGCTCTCATTATAAAAGATGGCTTGTATTATGATCGTATTCATTATTTTTATATTAGTTATATAGTAAATAATGATAATTAATATATTGTGATTATATTGTTAGTATATTATATCTTATTTATCTGTGAATGTTATTAGATATCTAACAGAACTGATTTCTTTATCCTTTGTTCAAGTTATAACTTAAAGCGTTATCACACTGACGATTTTCCAGCGAGGCGATTTCTGAGCGTGCTCTCCGCGGGTACGAAGCGAGCTAGCCGCGACTACACGACGTGTTCTCCGCGTTTTCACAAAATTGTACTCTCGCTTGTCTCACTCTCTCTAGTACAGTCACATAATTTACTCTCATTACGCAAACTCGGCGAACACGTTGCGCATTCGTGGCGTGTTCGCTACGCACACGCAGCGAGCGTGACTAAAAGTCGCTAGAAACACGCTCGCAAATCGCGTGATAAGGGTCTTATACTATACTCCGCGCGGTGGATTACGGCCCACTCCCTCTCACAGAGAGGAGGCCGCAGTCCCAGCAGTGGAAACGTTATGGGCTTATGCTACTGTACATTTGTTTGACATTTTACCATTATAGCCTCATTAAATTAGTTATGTTAGACCGCAAAGGGCATAGACAATTATTAATACCTTTATTTTTGTAACGTTTATCTAAAATGTCCTACAAATTCTCTGTGAAACAATACCTAAGTATAGAAAAGCAATTTATTTTGTACTAAAAATAAAAACATGAATATTGCTGCAGGTAGCGGAGGGCGCGGTCGGTGATTGTATATAAACGTTGCACTGTTCAATCATTTGTACTTAATGTTATATTACTAATGTATGTCTGTTCAGTACTCGGTTGTGTACGCTAAATAAATGTGGTTCAATATACGAGTTGTTTCATTGTATTTTTAGATAAAATTGAGTGTACAACCGCGGACTTTAGCGGGGAACCACTTTTCTTTCATAAGCCCTTAGTAATAAGGTTGAAAAGTGGTTCACTACCAGAGTCCGCGATGGTACCGAGATACTTAATGGTTAGGGTCAATTCACACAATGACGCGGCGCGATGCGACGCTGCGACCATTTTTTAAGATAGCGACACATCACCCCCTTCGGGAAATATAGGTGCAATCATAATATGCAAGTATACAATTATAAAGTTTAGTTAATAAAGATAAGTGTGACTTACACTAGCATGGCCATCATCAGGGATTTTTATTTTGACAACACAAAAAAATAGTCGCATGTTCGCTAGGTGCCCTAGCTTTTCAGATTCAATTGGGCCAAGCTGGGAAGATGCTCTCCAGATCGGCCACCTATAAACCCTTATAACTTTTGAACCAGTGATCGATAAATTCTAATGATTGGCGACTAATTAGCGTCAAATTTTTTGTGTTATCAAAATTAAAACCCTTGATGGTGGCGTGTCATTGACTCTGGCAGGGCGACCATCAGGGATTTTAATTTTGATTACACAAAAAAATTGTCGCTAATTAGTCGAAATTTGTCGGTCACTGGTTCAAAAGATATAAGGGTTTATAGGTGGCCGATCTGGAGAGTCTCCCCAGCAGGGCCACATTCATATCTCAAAAACTAGGGCATCTAGCGAAGATCTGTTTACTCCCATATTTTGTCGCCAATCAGTCGGAATCAGTCGCCAAGTCACAAATTTAATCGGGTCTTAGTTTAGGAGATATAATGAGTTCAATAGGGAATATGCATGTATTTTTTTATTCGATACTTTACATCGCCAAATAATAGTAAAAAAAAATCAATGCCAAAAAAGCAATTCAAAGTACTTTAAAAAAAAGTTAAAAATAACCATCCGACCCGGGATATTTAAACGCCATTTTGGCGCGCTTGGTGTGGTGACGTCACAGTCTATGATAACAAACAAACAAATGTCAAATGTTGAGGTTATGTTGAAGAAGTATTTTGCTCTGCTGCAAATATACAGTGTTTTCTATTTTCGACTAATACATCATCATGGAACCAACTTCTCCCTCTATAGAACAATGCAAAAAACCGACATACAAATACTGCATTGTGCCTAAGTACAGAAATACAATAAGAAATGCACCCGACCAAGTATTTTTTTTTGTCCTGAGAGGTTCGGACTTACGGAGAAAGTGGTGTAAAATTATGAAAAGAAACATGCTATCTCCCAACTTGTTTTCAATATCCTAGTATTATGACAACATTCTATACTTAACACAATCTAGATTTCGATATTTTGCGAAGCTGTTATTTATTTGTTTTAGGTTATGATGCTTTTTAAAACTAAATTATTCCGGAAAAGGTGTGGAAGATAAAATAAACATTATATGTTATACTTAATTACCTTAAAGCTTTCACTCCTTTGATTTCAACAGACGTGAAATCGGTATTTGATGTAAAAATGTGGTCATCATGAACACATCAGCTTTCGGCAAACTATCCGATTGGGTTTTCACAAAACCGCTTTCAGTCATTTTTCGAAAGAGTCTTTCGTGTAAAATGTACAAATGTACCTATTACTTCTAAATGTGTACTAAAATCACAATAAAACTGACTGAATCGCAAAAACTCCTACAAAACACATTGACATTACATTGTTGTCATAGATTGTTACGTCACATTCGCTCTGACCAATAGCGTCGCTTTTTAAGTATTTGAATTTCCCACAGACATTTGCACTTTAAAAAAAAAAAATCTTGCTCATTATTAAATTATAATAAAAAATATTGATGGAGGCATAGTTAATTCTGAAGTAATATAGTTTATAAAAAAAAAATATTTGACCCTTATTTGAATCTCATGCATATTCCCTATTAGTAAGGTATAGTCCAAGAGCTAGATCGAAGAGTTCACGAAAAATTGCCAAGAAAAAATATTTCTATTAATATGTGTAATATACTTCTAGTTTTATAAGTCCTTAGAAATGTCCGAGAGACATAAATTCTCAATTAAATACATGTTTTTATGTTTTAAATTACTAAGTTAGAGTGGCTTAAACTTCTTTGAAAACATTAAACCTTGCTCTTGGTCTATTTGGTGTCAAGATGTACAGTCGCATGCAACTGTTTTACCAGTCTACAATGTTAAGCTCTAATTAACGTTAGAATAATGAAAAAAATATCGTACCTACAGTAAAATGTTTAAAATACTTAAAAATGAAACGGAGCGCAGCGATCTATCTGCCAGCGACTAAGTGGTAAATGCACATTATGTTAGATCTATAATTACATATATTTATTGTAGATTTGTTTATAGGTAATGAATACAGCTTTCCTTTGGTGGTTGAAATTATAGAATAAGTTTATATTTATTTAATTCGAAACAAACATTCCTCCATATATGACGTCATAGATACTGTCTAGAAACTACATAAAGTATTTTGTAATTGCTTGTACCACTGTATGGGGAAATTGAATTCTTTTATATCTTTTTAATTACACACCGACTGAATCTGTAACTTGGCGACAAATTGCGACTAATTGGCGACAAAATATGGGAGAATACACATCTTCGCTAGGATCCCTAGTTTTTGAGATATACATGTGGCCCTGCTGGGGAGACTCTCCAGATCGGCCACCTATAAACCCTTATATCTTTTGAACCAGTTACCGACAAATTCAGATATTTGGCGACAAATTTTATGTGTAATCAAAATTAAAATCCCTGATGGTGGCCCTGCCAGAGTCAATGACCATACCAGTGTCAGTCACACTAAAGATAACCAAGTAATCAAGCTATTCGTAACCACTCGGGTATCCATTTTTTTTACCGCTTTCAAAAAAGGTTATCAATTCGAATTGTCTTTATGAATTAACATCTTTTGCAGATTCCTACCCATAAACGAAGTGCAACAGGACGCAAGGAACGAGAAATAAAAAAAACAAATATATTTAACAACAGTTGTATTTTAAAATAACATTTATCTATCTACATTACAATTTAAGTTAGTTTCCTATCTACCTTTGGACGAGTTATTCAGGTCGTTGCAAATCAAATACAAGTTACAATATATCTGTGACAATTTTCTGTTACAGTTAGGTACAATTCTGAGGCCATTGATGTCTACATCGATGAATTAAACGCATTGATGCTAAAATTCTATAGTGAACTCTGCGAATATTCGAGCTATCTCAGTGGTTTATACATAATTATGATATGTTAGTATTTAGGGCTAAGTTTTACTGTAACATCCATCGAATTGGGAGTCCCTATATTTTTTACAGAAAGATCATATAATTAGAAGGCTCCACGTAAAGTTTTATGCTGCGGAGACTCATGTATTACAAGAAAAAAAAAACTAAATCGTAGAAGTTTTGTAATATTTTGTCACTTTGTCTCGCCATTTAACGCTTCGTTTTACGTAAGGTCAACGCACTACAATGTTTAACTTCATATTAATGATAAATACGTATATTTAGTGAATTAGATACTTGATAATTGATATGCATATTTCATTATATTACATATATTTCGCTGATTTAAATTAACACACAAACAATCATTTACCGTCAATCGCTAATATTTGGAACAAAACGTAAAACGACGCCATTTTGTTTCGTCATTGTTTATTTAAATTTTGTTTTATTTATAAATATACTATCTTTTATAATTACCTCACTGTTACTTCTGTATTGATAGTTGTAAGCCACCCAAATACAATCAAAATAAAATAAACAATCCTCCACTTCCCTCTTTATTTTATTCGTCCCACCTCTTCCGACCTTTAATCGATGTCAATACAAGAAAATTCGAAAGAAAGGTAAGAATATTTAAAAAAACATATCTGAAAAACGGGGGGTTCCGCAATGGTTCCTTCACAGGGGGGCTTCTACACCTCCCCCTCTCTCACTCCCACCCCTTAAATCGAAGGATGTTAAAGTAAAGTCCTGCCATATTTAGTCCGCCTTCGGTACATAAAAAGTATACAGAATTATAATTAATATATGCAGGTACTTGCGCGACACGTTTTTTTTCCTGAGCACCATATTTTCAACGCCAACGCCATTTGTAAGACTATCAATCTTTTATACAGTTTTATCACTATTCGATTTATCGACGTAGACATTCAATGGCTAGTAATATAAATGGCACGTTTATATATTAAATAAAAAAGTTAATTGTTTATTAAAAAGGTTATATTCAAAGTAATATTTTGATAGCGCAATAATTAAATTCACAATATTATAAAATGTGTTTGCTCTATCAAAATAAGACTTGCTCTAGAAAAAGCTCAGTTTGCGTACAATTACATCAAATGCAACTGTCATAAATTGTGCGTTATAGTAACGGTTGCAATGCTTAATAGTATGATATGCCACATATTACGCGTTGCTGCAACGTGTTGTATTTAGTGTGGCCGGAAATGGCAACAGTAAGGCTCGGCACACACGAGCTACCGACCACAGTCGCCGGCGACGGTCGCCTGCGGCAGTGTCGCGTGCTGCTGTAGCGGGTGGCCGACACCGACATTCAATAAATTGAATACAAAATCTTTCTATATACATTGTTTTGAGCACCTATTTGATTTAGTAACTTTATTTACATCATTTACAGATCTGTTTACATTTTACAGTCTTGTAATGTTGTGACTTCTGGTGGGTATTAGTTCGAGATATAGTTTTACAACAATACAGATTTAATTCTACCCCGCCAATGAGTTTTTAAAGGGCTAATTAAAAGTAATACTTAAACAATAAACAAATTATATAGTTCTCTAAAAATAAACAACATAAATGGTTTAAATATGTTCACAGCTGGCACTATTTGTGCAAATTCTTGTGTTACCACATAAAAACAACAATAAAAATACTAAAAATAAATACATTTTCACAATGATATGACTACTTTTGTGCTTGAAATGAATTTTAGAATTTAATTCCTTTTTGGAGACATACTGGCACTACCGAAGAAAATTCAAAAAAATCTTAAAAATAGTGAATATCGTATCAATTCCAATCGTTTTCCATTAATAGCCGTCATGAATTGACTTATTTAATTTTATGATGATCATTGATCTTGTAAATCGATTCAACAATCTAAAAAAAATACGATTATATTTTATTTTCAAATTAGGAACAAAATTCCATAGGAACATTACGTGAAGGTTCCTATAATTTTCCATTTTTGCGATCCTAGTAACAGTTTATGGAGTCACATATTTGGGTGATTTGGTAGAAAATGCATAACCCGAATTTCTGAAGTATTTTGCCAATCACAACATTTTCTGCCTCGGCATAAAAACTTTAAAGATTTTAATATTTGCGCGCTTAACGTCTCGCTAGGCTAGACGAAGATAGAATCCTGCACTTATTTATTACATCACAAACAATCGTTTGTGTTATAAATAAGTTCGAGATATTTTATTTAGTCCAGCGGGTTTACTTCTAAGAAATAAAGGTCATACTATGGACGTGCGGCTAACAGCAATAACTTATAGTACAAATATTCATCAACACCGTCGTTCGCCATCAACGTTTGTGAGCAAGAAATACGTCAGGATAGCATAACGTAGATCTCTGTAAGTGCTAGGTGTACCAAAGATGGCTCTTGCCTACCAGGGAAGCATGAAGTATTGAGATGTGAGTTAGTACTAAGGGAATCGTATGACTGTGGTACCGATCGCGTCGTCGCTGCACGCATGCGCGAGTGCGCTCTCGAACTCTTGTGGGAGGTATACCTGCAATGGAAATGTCAATGTTTTATCAAAAGAGGCCATTATCTTGATTCCGCAGAAAGAAGCCCAATGCTGGACAAAGGCGTCGCCAAGCAACGCCACAATACCAGCGGAATCCTTTTTAACCGATTTCCAAAAAGGAGGAGGTTCTATGTTCGTAGCGTATGTATGTTCCGATTTGTGGACCGATTTTGAAATTTTTTTTTTGTATGAAAGGGTATGCTCTCAAGTTGGTCCCATAATTTTTTATCAACTTTGCTTGGATTGTTTTTGAGTTACCTACGTTAGCAGCTTGAGATAGCTACGTTAGTTAGCGTATTTTTCCCACTTAGTATATATGTGGATGATATGATGATAACTTCCTGTCACTGTTATTTACATAGCAGTTAGTGATATTCGAATTTGTGTGGGGTAGGTCGACAAATAAAAAGTGAAAAAAAAAATGAAAGGATTTAAAAAAAAAAAACGCTACGGTTTTTTTTTGTTATACATAAGTCTTTCTTACTAGCTGCGCCCCGCGGCTTCACCCGCATAAGTCTCGATCTCGTGGGAATATCGGGATAAAAATTATCATATTATGTCCTAATCCAGGTCATGGTCTTGCCAAATTTCATCCAAATCTGTTCAGCCGTTTTAGCGTGAAAGCGTAACAAACAAACAAAGTTCGCTCTGTCTCTATAATATTAGGGCAAACGATTATTAGCTATGGGAACCTCCTCACCTTATCAAGTATAGGGGCCATCGCTCCGCGGTCTACTAATTTGGTGAGCGTGTCGAGTCCGTCTCTCAGCCGGAACCTATCTTCTAGCCAGTCAGTATTAGAACCACAGCCTAGCAGCCACTGTAAAAAGAAAATTATACGGTTTATATATTGGTAAGTTAAGATATAAAAATTCGCTAGATAAGTGATTGAATTATCTTTACCAGAACTTAAAAGGGTGAACTTACCCTAAAGACCCTGTAAGTGTAGAATGTAGTGGCGAATAAAATGGCGAAAGGCGTCGGTAGTCGGTCGGTGATCATCGGGCCTGGTCGGAGATCCAGGAAAGCTCTGCGAGGTGCTGTGGCCCTGGTGGACAATTTCGATTTTTAGTTCGACCAAAACGATACAATTTTAATAGTTTTGTCATTGGCCGCCATTACATTTGCAAGTTTTTTTCAGTTTTTAGTCGTTAGTCGCCTTACGTAATTAACTTACGATAAATACTTTGCAAATGTAAACTCTCTTGTAAGTAGCTTAGCGTAATTTCTTCTTATATTTTACGCAGTCAGAAGTTACATACATACATTTTACGGAAGCAACTTACAAGTAGGTTATAAAATGGTCTCATTTAATGCACGAAAAAATAAGACTAGGGGGGGTAGTCTCATAATGGCGAATAATGATATTGTCTGTGAAGAGGTGTCTTTTTGTAAAAAAATATACAAAATTGAATGCTTCGAAATATGCGGCGTTAGAGATGCCAACACCAGTATATACATTTTCTGCTGTTATAGAAATCCTATCGATCAGAACTATGAAATATTCTTATCTAAGTTAGAACAATTACTTGAACACTTTTACAACAAAAAATGCATCATTTGCGGGGATTTTAACATTGACTTGCTTAAAACTGACCTAAAAGCTACCAAATTCGTAACACTACTGACATCCTATAATTTTAGACCTATTTTTAAAGAAGTCACGTATAGACGAAATAATGCGCAGTCTTGTCTGGATAATTTTTTGACGAATTTACCCGATAATGTTATAACTGAATTTCTCGTTGATCATAACTGCTTGGCTGACGGACACGCAGCATTATTGTGTGGCATTAAAACTGAAAAAATAGCATCCAATGACAACCAAAACTATATAAATATTGAGGCTAGACAGTTCAGCGTTAAAAATTCAAATAAATTTAGAAATAGTTTATTAAATATTAACTGGATGGAAGAAGGTTTAAATGGGTTCTTAAAGAAAATTTTACAAATATATCGCGACAGTTTCAAAAAGAGGAAAAAAAGGATTAAGTACAAAAAATTTCGTATGGCAAACTGGACAACTAAAGGGATAAAGGTGTCTAGTAAAATGAAACGGTTCCTACTTCAAAACACAAATAAGATGACTTGCACTGAGGAATTAAGGACTTATACAAAAAGGTACATTAGAATATTTAGACTAGTTTTAAAAAAAGCCAGACGGATTGCTATTAGGACAGAAATTACTAAAGCGAAGGAGTCTTCGAAAGCCTTATGGCAGGTCATAAACAGGCATAGAAATAAAGAACCTAAACAAGACGGAAATAAATGCATACTGCTTAAAATTTGTGATAAGATTATATCGAATCCCCAAGACATAGTTGACATTTTCTCGAACACGTTTGACAAAGCTGAAACAGGTGGGAATGTTGATTATGAACAAGCTATTGGAATCTTGCAAAGTAACGTAAACAGAGTGAACGTAGAAATGACATTTGAACGAGTCACCGCGCTTGAAGTAGTAAAAATTGTCAATGCAATGGCAAACAAAAAATCTTATGGCCATGATGAAATACCGATTCAATTAATAAAAGATCACATTGACTTATTAGCAGAACCGTTGGCACATTTTGTCAACATGTGTATAGATAAGAGTATATTCCCTGAACAACTGAAAATAGCCAGAGTTTTACCCATTTATAAAAAAGGTTGTAAATTAGACCCACATAACTACAGACCAATCTCGTTATTACCGATAATTTCGAAAATTTTTGAGAAAATTCTTATAACTAGACTGCTTAAGCATTTGAACCGTAATAAAATTCTTGATCATAGACAATTTGGTTACCAGAGATTTGTGGGAACAAATGACGCAATTGACACACTAATGGAAGAAGTAATTAACAAACTTAATAAGAAACTTAAAGTTGCCGGGTTCTTTCTTGATCTAAGCTCAGCTTTTGACACTGTCGATCACAAATTACTATTAGCGAAAATAGAGCATTATGGAATTAGAGGACAGGTTTTAAGTCTATTTAAATCTTATTTAGAAAATCGAAAGCAATATGTAGAAATTAAAATAGCTGAAGATAAATGTGAAAAAGTATACAAATCAGGTCTAAAACTAATAAAGAAAGGTGTCCCACAGGGTTCAATAGTAGGGCCAATATTTTTTATCTTGTTCATAAATGACCTAATTAATTACATGACAAATCAAACTGATATAGGACTTGTTCTTTTCGCTGACGATACAAATGCTATAATAACCGCAGAAAATATAGAAGCCTTGACTAATAAAGTAAATATGACTCTTACTCACTTTAATACTTGGTTCACCTTGAACAGTCTCAATTTGAACACCAACAAAACGAATGCAATGTTATTTAGAACTACGGCAAGAAATAAAGATACAATTGACATAAATTTGAATGGTAATAATATAATTTTAGTTGACAGCGTTAAATTTTTAGGTATTTATATTGACGAAGGATTAACATGGAAAAAGGAACTATCAACCATAGAAAGCTCAATTAGTTCAGCCTGTTATGCTCTTAGAAGTCTCAGAGATGAGATCGACATTAAACAATTAAAACTGGTATATTATTCACTTGTCGAATCCAGACTTAGGTATAGTATTTTCTATGGGGCGGAAGTTATGCGTACAATGTGAATACTGCTTTCGTAGTACAAAAAAGGGCCATAAGAACCATGGTGAGAATTCCGCAATGGGTATCGTGTAAGCAGTATTTTAAGGATCTACAGATTTTAACCGTCCCATCCTTGTATATTTTTGTTGTACTCACGGATCTTATAAAGAAACTTAACAGATCAGAAACAACTGAACAAAGAAATAAGAGAGAAGCTACTAGGCGCAAGGACTTGCAACATAACATAGTCCCACATATGAAAGTTGTTACTCATGCTGCAAGCTTTCAATCCATCAAGCTGTATAATAGACTTCCAGGAGATTTGAAGTCTGTTTACAATATTAACCAATTTAAGCAAAAATTAAAATCATTTTTGGTAGAGAAATGCTATTATGCTATTGATGAGTTTCTGTCTGACGTGTTTACCTAGGCCAATAAAATTGTATAATAATGATAGTATATTGTGACATAACCCTGACCGTGTTAAGTTTTGACATTATTATTCTTCTACATGACCTTTAATATTTTACATGATTCTTTTACATTGCCTATTATTTTACATTATTATTTTGCATGACTTATGATCATAATTTAGACTCAAATCTCTATGTTATTACTGTTAATGACAGTGATAAGCTCTTAAGATCGCTATTAATAAATATAATTAAATGCACGTGTGTAATTTTTAAGTGATTTCGACACAATGTAAAAATTGTTATGAAATAAATGAAAATGAAAAAAATGAGTATAATCGCGGCCATAGCAAAGCTAACTTACAAGTAACGTAAAAACATAAGTTTTTACACAAGATAATTAGACATGGTACTAGGGCCACATACTTGAGCAGAGCAGGTTTGTTGGCGAGCGCGGGCGGCGGCACCTCGGCGGCGGCGCAGGCCAGCACGGCGTCCCAGGGGCCCGTGCGCCGCGCGCGCGCCTCCAGGCTCGTCCACGCGCCCGACTCGCGATTACCTTCGATATCTACGAAGTCCTGCGCGCCTGGTAACAACATATAACACGTAAATAATGTGCAGGTGTTTCGGTTCAAATGAAGATTCCAAAAACTAAAGAACTAACACATTAATACAAAATATGAAGCTTGGATAACGAATTTAAAACATCGTACTCATTTAAAATTTCTAATTCAATCGTTTGAAATTGACAGTCTTTCTGTGTCAATTTAAAACGATTGAATTATTGATTATATTTTTATCACATCTATTCAAAAAGACCTAGTTTAATCTTGATTATATTTTTATCACATCTATTCAAAAAGAGCTAGTTTAATCTTCGTAAACAGGGACTAAAATAGCTTTTTAATCCCTAGGGAATAAAATTGATTTGAATTTGGAATGTGGATATTGTTAGTAAAAGTTCCAATCACCAAAGAAATCAATCACGAACATTGTATGCACAAGTACTGGCAAGAGAGAGAAAGTGTGAATTTGGTCAAAATAAATTCTAAGATGGCGGCTGCGATAATTTTGAAATTTTTCGTTTTTGGTGTCGTTTTCATAGTTTTCGAGGCTACTAAAACCGATAGTGAGGTTAAAATATAAATCCAATATGGCCGCTCTGAAAATTTTCAAATTTTTCGTCATGGGTGTCGTTTTCATGGTTTTCGAGGGTGCTAAAGCGGATAGTGAGGTTAAAATGTAAATCCAAGATGGCGGAAACCCTAGAAAAACAATCTACTATTATTAGCTCTGTTCTAATGTTTTATAGTGTAAGCCTAAGTGCCGAAATAAAGTGAGCCCGGGGGACGGGCAGGTCACGAGCACCAATATGTATACAATTTGCAACTTCAAAAAGTGATTTTCTCCTACTGTGGTGATTGTAATTTTATGTTGTTACGAACATAGTATTGTGGAACCCACACTAATATGAAATAGGTCTTATCTCAAAGTTGCAGTCGTTATTCCATCATCAAAATCGCTTTTGAATTTTGATAAGTGGATACATATTGGTGCTCGGGACTGTACTTATTTCCGTTTCATAAGTGAAATGTCCTATTTCTGCCAAAGCACTAGGAAAACACAAAAGATGTTGAAGTTGCATTACCCAAGTCCTTCAAGGTGAGTGCGGCGTGCCTGGGCGCAACAACGGTGACGTGCACGCCCCACGTGCTCAGTAGCTGAACTAACGCACAACCCTCCCCGCTGGCCGCGCCGCATACTGCCACCCTGCAAGACCATTTGTTAATTAATCATGTTATCCTGGTAACTGTAGGTCAAGTTTGTAGGAGACTGAATGAAAATTAAACGAAGAAAAACTGAAAAACAGTGTTACGAATCATAATGAATTTGGCGAACTTGACAACTATAATGAAATATTTGTACGGGATTTGAAAGGTTTTTGACACAAGTACTATCCATTTCTGCTTTGTAGTCGGGCTATAACCATTGTAAGCGCTTACCGTTTTCCTTTGCAGTTCTCAGGTGTGTAAGATAGGTCCCGAAGCGCTATTAGGGCTTCGCCCCCTGCCCACGGCAATGACGCCGCCGTGTCAGCTGCCAGATTGCGGGGACGCTTGCTCACCCGTGTACTAGGAAAACAAAGATAGAAGGGACATTATCACCAAGACTCTTGACAGAATGCATAGCGTGCTGGGGCCGACTATTATGGAAGTCAGGTCAAGTCATCATTGTTCCTTTGCAAAAACGGAATAACACTATTCATCTCGCCCTGAATAGCTCTATCTCTATCTCGCAAAAAATATGACTTTGACAGTTCCTCTATGGAGAAATAGAAGACCTGCATAGACATTCTCATCAGGAAGTCTCACGAAAAGTGATATCTGAACGATGAGTTGCAAAAAAAAGATGGCGCTATTTGTCCTGCATAACTCTATCTCTTTCTCGTACTGGAACAATTTTGATTTCCCTTATGAAAAAATAAAAGCCTGAATGGACATACAACAAGCCCTCTAGTTATGTCAATAAAAATATATAATAAATTACCCGAATCAATTAGAAATGTAAAAAAGATCCATCTATTCACGAATAAATTAAAAAAAAAAATATTAAGTAAATGTTATTACAGTGTAAACGAATATTTAAATGATCAATCTCTGAAACTCATATAAAATACACAAAAACAGTTTTTGTTTTTGGAATAAGTTAGATTATAAGTTAAACGATAACGGTTAACGGTATTATTGAGTATTGAGTATTGACATGAGCTCCACTTAGTCGTTACCAGGCACGCATATCTCCTCAGGAATTACTCACCTGCGTATAGTTAGCAGTTCGGTGGCCGCGCCGCCGCTCCATTCTGAGACGCATCCCCATACTTCATCACCCATTTCTAGGTCTGTCACACCTTGACCGACATCAAGGACTACGCCTGAAACAAATTAATGATTACGGTTTGATTAGCAGATCTATTTTCAATCGGTTTTAGGAAGTTATCGGTACTGTAGAGAAGGGCAGTATTCATGGTACTGATAAAGGCCACAAGGTAAATCAGGTGCAAAATTATTGTTCATGTACATAGGTAAGAAACTGACATTTTGTGTCTATACTAACTAAAGGTTACTTTCTTATGAGAGTTTATCCAAATAATTGGTAACGTCGCAAATAACTGTCAAATATTTACCTGTTTTGATTAATAAAGCAATATTACTGTATGGAAATAAGAAATGTGGCTAACTAGCGAACTAGAATATTAATAATGAATTGCAATTATAACATTGAATTTGATGTTGTACCCGTTTTAGGTGTAAAAAAGACATTTGGAAAGTTTAAAAATATTTCCTTTATATCTAAAACTAAGTAATCGGTGTAACGATATAAATTAATTTGCATTTTAATCATTGCCAAATTGCCAAATTAATCAAAACAGCGAAATATTTGACATTTATTTGCGACGTTGCCAACTTTCAGAATAAACGCTCTTAACTACATGAATTAAAATTTTGTATTTTAAAACAGCACAAAAATGCCAAATCAGAGTTGCGTTAGAAATACCACCAGATACAGATAGTGCAATCCACGAAGACGCGCCCCACTCCGCTCCGCTCCGTACTAAAGTACAGCTTACAGTACAGTTATCGCGGAGTGGGGCGCGTCTTCGTGAATTGCACTATCTGTAGTAAACCGAGTTTCAAAAGCTCTTTCTTCCATTTCGTCGCAGAAATTTTGTTTTGTAGATAAACCCATACCATAGCAATTAAAATACCAAGTGCCCATAAGCAACCAGGAGCTTACCAGCGAACCCTCTCCCCACGGTGACGTGACCGCGGTACACCAGCGACCGCAACAGATGTGCTCGACCGCGGAGCGCCCCGCGATCTACCGTGCAGATACTGAACGCTTGCACACGAACTAACACCTCGCCCGAACCCGCACCTGACGAACGAAATTGAAACTAAATAAAATACATATTTGTAAGAGAGTTTCTATGACATAGGTTCCTGTGAATTCCATGTGGAAATAGAACAAAATACATAAAGGACATTGGGCAAAAATATATGGGGCTTCGTCCAAATGTCCACCAATAATGAGACCTATGTCACTGACTAGTCTATTAGGAGCAAATTTATTAAGGCGTACGCGTACATTAAAAAATTGTCAGGAAAAAGATACAGCAATTGTTTTATTTCATGATATTTTGCCTAAACTGGATAGAGTTCATTACTGTCGCGGCCAGCAATTAGGGCATTGATGGACGATCGTGAAAATGTGGGCCGAGGCGAAGCCGAAGCACACATACGTGAGTTCATCAAAGCCTGGTTGCGGCCAAGGCATGTATAGAACTTTTCTCAAACAATGCACTAAGTTAATTAATAATAAATTCCAGAATCAGTGACAAACAAAGAAAAATTTTCACGCGCCAGTATGTTCATTTGTTACATTTGTACAGCTCTATTTGCAAATCCAGTTCGAAATTTGAATAAAATCTTTGATAAGTTACCTCCTTGGTTACCATGTGTTGAAGTAAAAAGTTAGTTCCATTTTTAAATAACACGACAGTTATGAGTTTTCATAGTAATTTATTTGGTCGCTAAACACGACAGTTATGGATTTTGATAGTAACCATTGCAGGCCGGGCGCTCGCTTGTTTTTGACCAGTATAGCAATTTGGATTTGTCAAAATATTCCAAGCATGTTTAAGAAACTTAAGAGGTGATATCATTAGATTTGTCACTTACATTGGCACCACAAATAAATAAATACGTTAGGTGGTAAATTAATATAAAACATTGTTCTGTTTCTGTCAATTGGTGACATAAATGTTTAGCGCTAAACGCATTGAGTGATTTGTGGTGCAAGTGGGCTAAGTCTTACCAGGTGCCAGAGAATCTTCTACCAGGATAACAGACTGGTCAGCCTGTGAGTGCAGCGCTCGCGCGTGCGGCCCGCTGGGCAAGCGTCGCGCCACCTTCAGACCAATCAGCAAGCCGGCGCTTCCACCCGCTACTACTCCACACGCGAAGATTAACATGCTGCGTCGCCATACTGCAAGAGACAGAGATAGTTTATGCAGTTCTCTTAGGGAGATTTTTCAATAGTCAGATAACTTTTATGTGAGGAATAAATATTGCGGTTCGACAGCGTTTGTAGAGAAAACAAATATACAGGGTAGCAGGGACTTCGACGCGAAAACTGATACCATGGATTCAGTACATGATTATGAGCTCTCCTACGTTGAGATTTTTCGTGGGTTATTTAAAAAAAAAGTGCTGTTTCATAGAAAAGTGCAATACCTACGCGGTAAAAATTTATGGAACAGCTGTTTTTTTTTTAAATAACCGACAAAAATAATTGTATCGCAGGGGTTTTCAGAATCATGTACTGAATCCATGCTATCAGTTTTCGCGTCGATGTCCCTGACACCCTGTATAGGGTGACTGGTAGTTAGTGACCGATACTTAAATACGCTATTTACCGACTTTACTCATCATTATGAACAACTTTTACTATGGGACTAAAACCTGAAATCGCGAAATAAAAATCAGCTGCTCCCTACATTTTGACGAGTGCGAACATAAATGTAGGGAACAGCTGTTTTTCTTTCTCGCGAAACGCTCATGAATGAATGAAAAACAGTTCTGTTCGTGCGTCAGGTTAATTCGGATCTTTGTTGTTTTCTGATTTTGTATAAAAATTGTGTCCTTCAAGCGCACGTTTTGGAGCTAAGTTGCATCACTTTTCTCAATTAGTGCGCCTCGACTTGTCGCTTAAAGAGGTGACAGCATTCCACAAAACCAACCATTAGATTTGGAATCGCGTCAGCCCGAAACAGTGGACACAAAGCCGCGTCTCGAAAATACAATAAAATCCCGCCTCATACTTCACTGTAGAAGAGGTAGGTTTCGAGATCCTGTAGTCACACTGACAATGTGGCGTTTTCTTACGAACATACCTTGAAAGTCTGTGAAAAGCTTATTTAGAGAAAATAGGGTTGCGGTGGAGGCGGCAATGCTGGGTTCGCACTCGGGCACTGAAGGGGCTTGAGGGGGGCCTGAGCAGATTAAAGCAGTGTCTCTAAAAGGAATGAGCATACTGAAATAATGCTTCTTTATTGCGAATTTTGCGATTCCAGCAAATTGTAAAGATAACCTACATTTTGTAACAGTATAGTTTTAAAGCGTGTCCATGGAGTTTTTGCACGTTCTTCTCCATATAAATCTATTAATCTTTGGAAAGGGCAACTAGCTTCATCCTTCTGACTAACCGACTCCTTTGACAATTGAAAAGTGCCTTGATATGGTTTAATTGAAATAAATGCTAGAGCGTTCATCCAAAAATTTGGCAAAGTATCAAATAGCTGTTAAATAGAAAACTAGTAAAACTAGTGAACTAGAATATTAATAATGAATTGCAATTATAACACTTAATTTGATGTTGTAACCGTTTTAGGTGTAAAAAAGGCATTTGGAAAGTTTCCAATTTTTTTTTTTACATCTAAAACTAAATATTCGGTGTTACGAATTTTATTATTGCATTTAATCATCAATATTTTGGTTCACTAGTTAGCTATATTACTTATTTTCATACAGTAATACTTCCAAATTAATCAAAACAGCGAAATATTTAACAGCTATTTGCGACGTCGTCGCTGTATATTTGTCGCATGTCGCAGAAATCACTTACGGCAGTCACCCGTGAATCATGATCTCCGCTTTATTGAACATATCATTCCCCACCACAAATAGATTAAACTATTTCTAAATTTTAATATACTCAAAGATATTTAGCCATAGATGTGATCATTGCATAAAACAGCGCCCCTTAATAAATAATCATGGCATAATAAATGTATGTTTTCAATGCTAGGGTTCTGGTCATCACAATTTAAGCATGGTTACAACAAACCTCTATCATGCCACAAGGCCACCAGCTCCTCATACAGTAACACGGGCGACAGGGGAGGCGCCCCCTCTTTGATGCGTCGCACGGCCTCCCTCGTCCAAGCAGCCGCGCGCTCGCGACCTTCCGCGATCAGCTCGTTATGCCAGACGTTGTGGAATGCGTCGCGAATCTAAAGCAGACAAAGAAGATGTTATGTAGTTGACCTTAAGGTCAGTAGTATGGCCTGGGACAATGCTGATGCAGGTTTTCTTTTGAACATTATTATATGAGGATCCTATTAATGTTTTACACGGCGGGTCACGTTACCCGCATGCACAGTGACCGTTGGGCAACAGTCTCAACAGAGTAGGTGCTTGAAGACGGGCAACGCTGCCGAGGCCAGCCCAGGAAGAGGTGGCGAGACTATCTAGAGGCGTACCGCAAGGATTGGATCGAGGTGGCCTCTGG
The DNA here is from genome assembly GCA_916701695.1 of Agrochola macilenta. Classification (NCBI taxonomy): domain Eukaryota; kingdom Metazoa; phylum Arthropoda; class Insecta; order Lepidoptera; family Noctuidae; genus Agrochola; species Agrochola macilenta. The sequence goes on along the minus strand of OU753572.1, from coordinate 2,096,554 downwards.
AAAAGGATTAAGGGCCTTTGCTCAGCAGTGGCCAATGTACCAGCTATCTATACGTATTATGCGAATAAATGTATTGATTTAATTTGATTTTAGGGCTGGCTAACAAATCTGCTGTTCTGAAGTTGAATAGGGAAGGCTCAATTTACAACATGTAAAAACACCCTGTCGATTCGTGAGGATATTGTTAGGTATCATACTGAAAGTATATTTATGTGAAAAATATCAGGAAAAAAGAAAAAAATATTTTTTTATAACTTTTTTTTTTCAATGGGGAGTTTTATGGGGTTATAAGTCGTCGTTTAACGGGTGTCTAAAAGTCATAACTTATGACTCCTGTGGAAAATTTGCTAATTAAAAATGTGAATTTTAAATAGCAATAACTTTTTTATTTACAATATTTTTTTTTTAAATAACCAACCAAAAATTTCAACACGTGTTGAAATTTTTGTAGATCAGATTCATGTACTGAATCCATGATAACAGTTTTCGCGTCGATGTCCCTGCCACCCTGTATAGATTAATTGGCACTGTAATTTTTTTTTATTTTTTTTATGTGTTTTATTTAATGTTAGATGGACCGACGGCAGTAAAAAGGTGGCTGGGTCAGACTGGATGCGGAAGGCGGAGGACAGGGTGTTTGTTAGAGCCTTGGAGAGGCCTATTTAGGCATACCAGAATAATTACAACTTTCATACTATCTTACTAACTTTCATCATATGCCCTTTTTTTTTTTTTTTGGTGTGGGAAATCATCAAATGACTCCTCCCGCTCTGGGCGGAGCGAGAGGGAGTGTCAGACTTTTACTGACTAAAACCCACCCGTGTTCCTTCCGTTGCCTGTGTGCCGGGGCCGCGATATCCCTTTCAGGCAAACCCGCAACCCCAGCAGGTTGATCCTATGACCTAGACCTAGATTTTATGATTAATCAGACAATGATATTTTTTTGATTAGTCATATTAAAGGATGAAAGTATTCTAGGAAGAAGCAATCAATCTGCCTAACCATTTCCCTACTATGTTGGGGTCGGCTTCCAGTCTAACCGGATGTAGCTGAATACCAGTATTTTACATGGAGAGACTGCCTGTCTAACCTCCACAACCGAGGAACTGTGTAATACGATACCCCTTGGTAAGACTGGATGTCAGACTTTCGGGCTTCTGACGAGCCGTAACGACTGTCAAAGATCCACGAAAGACAGCAGGGACCAATGGCTTAACGTACTTTCCGAGGCACGGAGGAGTCTTGGTATGTAAAGATGGCCACCCATCCACGGAGCAATCCCAGCAAGCGTAGCTTAACCTGATGGGTCGACCCGTGCGTTATTACTTATCCTCGCCACCATTTTAGACTCTCCAGCATTTTAGGAAGAAGCATAGTAAAATAAAGTAAATACCCTTTGAACAGCATCCACAGTAGTTTGGACGGCATCACTAACTCTGGATTTTCCATTGTCTGCAGCAGTTTTGGCAGCTACCTGATCAAATACATGTGAAATAAATGCTTATTGTTTTAGAAAAAAAATTGTCAGTAAATATTTGCCATTTATGCCTGCTAACGGAGGCATTCTAAACCAGCCTAGTTTTCATTCAATTGATGTTATTAGTTTTGTTGACACTATGTGATACGAATACTCATTAAAACATTTATAAAGAATTTGCATTGCCATTTAATGTGTCAATGCTGCCAGCCTTCTGGGCAGCTGGTTTCCGGATGACAGCGATGCAGTCGAGTACTTCGACACCTAAGTGTCTTTTTGTCTTTGTATTTATTTGTAATAATTTATTTGCTTTGTTTCAAGAACTAATACTATAACTTACTACTTTATTTGTATAGTGCTAGATTGTTTATTATATTTAAGATTTGTCAACCAACATTGTATTGTACCTAATGTTGTACCCAGTAAATAGATATTACTTAAAGTTGAATAAATAAGAATAAATTTTTGGAGTAAAATATAATATGTGTAATTATAAAACCACCACAAACTATACTTTTCTAAGGTTCATGACAATAGCAAATAATTATACTGGTAGCAAAACCATTCTTTTTTGCTAATTGTACTAAAATTAAGTAGGAATTGCTTGAATTTGTTTCCAACAAACTAGTCAGTTAAAATATGGAAAACTAAACATAGTTGAATTTTTGAATCAATAAATTAGGTATTTGGCACAGGAAGTCACAAGAATTTCCTGTGATTAAACTTCACAGAGTTTTGTGTATTTATATATGGTATAAAATTATGTCATGAAACGAAAATTGATGTGGACTGGTGTTTCAAATGACTGAAATAAACGAATTATATAAGTCCATGGTCGTTAGCAGGTAAAGTAGGGCAATGACATTTCATTGTCATAACAAACAAACGGATGGGCAGTTGAAAACAAAACTTTTATTGAAAAACTTTCGATCTTCTAAATTGTTTGCTAAAAAAATGACGTGAATAACCGACGCACTTTCGCGCGAAACTACCAGGACATCATAAATTTGCAAGAGTTACTTACATGCAATGCTTCGAGTTTTTCACCAGCTCTGTGCTTCAGTTCATCCATGTCAGAGCGTCACGAGCCGAGGGAGGGTCAGCGTTAACCGCTCAAACTGTTAAATCACATCCAAAACCTTAACCTTTGGACACAATTCGGCCTAAATAGTTGCAGTCCCAAAATAGACTGAATGTCACAACAAACCCTTACTCGAACACATTTGTGAGAAAACTTTATAGTTTAATTTATTTCTACTACAGTCTACCATAATAGTTATGTCGGAAAACCGCTTATAGTTACGTAAAATCAAAATTATTACCATAACCAAACATAACCTCTATTTATTGTTTGACAGTTGCATTTTGCATAATTGACAGATTGACATATGATTGTGACGTTTTTAACGTTACATTCTACGTTGCAAAGTGCACCGATCGATAGTACTTTAGTCTGTGGCACAGTTAAAACGAAACGTTAATTATGAATGTTTAAATTCATAATTATTATTATATAATAGGTATTCAAATAGAAAAAACACTTGTATTTATTTGAAGCCCTGACTAGTAAACGTCACCAGGACAAAATTCACGCTGTGCCTCATATACATTATTTATTCTGACATTACTTATAATTTGAATTTGTGACATTATTTACTACTATTTATTAATTTGAATGTATATTATTGCACAGAGTATTACTATTCTGTCGAATTTATGACATTATATAACCGATTAATTGGATTTTATGAAATTGTCTAACTATAATTTTTAATTTTGCATGCCTGAATTGGTAAATGCAGTGGACTGCGCATTCACTTTTAACACCTGGAAATGCATATATGTACTGTGTTTTGCAATAAATATTTGAATTTGAATTTGAAAAACCCAATATCAATTCAGTTCCTCTGTTTACTTAAACAAAAGTTTCTCACTGCGGCAGTTTTTTTTTTTTGTTAGCCATTATTGTTCTACTGCTGAGCAAAGGCCTTCCTAGTTACATTAATAACCTTATCGTTTCTAACAAACAGCAGAAAACAGCCCCTTGATGGTGTCTCCTTAGAATCATACATAATTATTATGACTCTTATTTACTTAGTCACTTCAGAATTTTTCCATAAGAGATTTGTTTTTATGGAACAAATTTTCTGAAAGATGTATTAATCATTCTAATGATTAAAAATCTTATAATACATATCTGATAGAGTCTAGGATTCAACCGTCACGCTATCATTCAATTCCTTCTCTTTCATATCCCTCACACAATCCATCCATTTTTTCTTACTTTATCCAGTTTCGTTACTCCACATAAATATAGAGGTATATCCAGTTTTGTCTACAAAATATTCATTGCAATGCTTAGGTATGCTTACTTTAGTTGCTCCCACGGACCAAAAATATTTTTGCAACTATATTTTTGCAAGTTACATGTGGCTGATTTCTGATTCATAACTATTTAAGTTCTGTAGGCTCTGTACGCATACTTTCATTCCATCCTACATTATGCTACGTGTAGATACCTAGATTAAAACCTCTTGTGTAAGCATAGGTAAGTAGGTATTAGAGAAAGTTCTTATATTATAGCCACCGTGTAATACATAAGCGGCACGTTGAAATAACACCTTGAAAGATCAAAACCAAAACAAATCATGGACTGAATGTTATGAACATGAGAAATAAAAACACATTATACGCGAATTGTTTACTAAGTTTAACAAGTAAGTTTAGTCCTGGATGTCATTATCGATAGGGATTATATTTTCTGTACTATCAGCGCTCTCCGGCGGCGCGTGTTCAGGTTCAGGTATCTCTGCAAGCACTTTGTCTAGCCATAGTCGACTGTAGGCTACCTGAAAAAACATAGATCCAATTAGTTTACCGCTTACTTGTTATGAGCTCCTAGTACGAATATATACCTGACTCTTCTAGGTACTACCCTGGAATAGTCATTACCTAGCCAATAGTTGACACGCAACTACAGTAAGTAGTCCAACGATTTTCTTCCAGGTAATGATAACAACACTTTTACGCTTATCAAGGGTGGTGATAATACCAAATGATAACTTAATTTTCAAGTGTCCCTTTTCCTAGTTGATCAATATCTTGAACTACTTTGGGAACTGAGTGCTCGAACGGTAACGGAAGACTGATTTGAGGCATTAGCACCGCCTTTTGTAATGAGTGACGAGCATTCGCTATATAAAAACTAGAAGTTAATGAAGAAATTATAATGATAGAATTACCTTAGCAAATACTCCTGGCTTGGACTTGTAGGCGCATTCTTCAGTGCCGGAAAACAGCGCTATGCCGTAAATCGTGCCGGCGCGATTGACTCCACTAAAAAGTACGGCTGGGTCACCTGTGTCACCCTGGTACCAAAACATTGAAACTACTGTTACTTTCCTTGGTCAAGGTATCGCGGAATTTGGCAGACCAATTAAAACAGATTCAATCAAAAGCACCGCGTTGGATTCAGAGTATTTCAGAGAATCTTACGGAATAAAGACAAGAAAAGTATTGTATTGTATTGTGAGAGGGAGAGAATAGGAAAGATACTGCCAAGACGGTGTACGCTGTATCTATAGGCAGTATCTCAAGCTTTATACTGTAAATAAGAATAAAGGTAGCAGACCGTAGCTTGTGAGTACAAATGAACTACTAACAGCACACAACGCAACGCCTTTTATGATACTCTGCAGACAGAGATTATCGTGTTGCAAGTGGTAATCATTCCCGTAGATACGGCGGCATTCCGCTTTCGGTATCTCTCGTACAATCATCCGCCGCAGCTCTTGATTCTCACCTTCGCGGATTTGTCCAGTCACCTGTCAAACCATTTTAACTTTATTAATTCTAACTTCTTACTAGTTTATAATGTCCTAGTACTATTCGATTAGAAGTAACGTAACACTTGATCCTTTTGACACGTGCAATGGATGAATCAGTGTAAAGTCCCTTGAACTCTGTTGAAATTGAAATGAAAATGATGAACCTCGTGTTTTATAAAAGTACGGTACTATACGGTATATCTTTCTCCTTCACTTTATGAAGAAATGTTTCGGCCTATCCATGAATCGTAGTAAGAGTAATAAAGATAGATAGATTGTGTTAGATTTTTTCGCAGATAATGATGGGTTTCGCAACTAGGTGGCCTTGGCGAAGTGCCAAATAGCTAACGGATTGACGCTTTTCAATTATACTTACCTGGTACCCGCGGAAGTAGATACCAGATTGATGCTCCACAAAACAATAGAGAAAAGATGAATAATTTTACTTTGCCTACATAACAGTACTCTGCGCCTAAACCCATAAATATAACCTACCAACTGTAATAATTATGATTTTCTGAAAACTAATTTTACTCCTTCGTTCGTTACACATGGTTACACGCTGTTTTTTTCTGTTCTGTGGTTACACGGCTAAGAAATTTCAATTACCAACGATTAATAAAATAATAATTATAGTTTTTTATTACCACCGAACCGTATCCAGTGACGACAGTCTCTCCAAACATCGGTGGCAGGTCAGCATCAGCGAGTGCTAGCGACACGGCCTGCACTCTGCTGTTTGGAGTTATCGGCAGATTCACCTGTAATACCAGGATAACATATATTTATGGTAACAGTAGCGTCGAACTTAGATTTTAGGTATTTAGGTCACTAGGCGGTTTTTTCCATATTTGTCTAAAATGCCCCTGCGCGTGCGGTGACCGACGCTCCGTCGTTTAGTAAGAAATAAGAATATTCAACCAACATATAGCAAGTCAAACAAATATAACAATGTTACCTACCTTGACCATAGCCAAGTTATGTTCAGGATAGTACTGGTCCATCCTATAGTCAGGATGTCTCCTGATATCCAAGACTGCCAGTATTCTTCCGCCGAAGTCTCTGAATACTGACCCCATTCGAATTGAAACTTCCTCTTCTGTTACGCTGTTGGAAAACGAAAATGTACCTACGATTTTCAAGAGGGTTCTTTTTTTTTTCAACGGGCAAGCTCTTGGCCTGCATCTCACCTGATGGTAAGTGATAACAGGCCAAAGGTGGAAGCGAGCTTCACCCAGAGTCCTCAACTAGAGAGGAACTGGCTATCCTACCTCTAACTGCTTTTTCTGATAAGACAGTGAGGAGATTGAAATATTGTCAAGCAGTTTGATTGCGTTGGTGACAGTTATATCAGATCTGATAGGTTACTGGCTAGGTACCGCACCAGACTGCTTGAAAAGTGAACTCCCTGTTTTTAACTTGTTTATTTTCATCCTTTTCCTGAAATACCTACATATAATTTTTGGTATCCGCCATATTTTTTTGAGTTTTAGAGTTTTTTTTTTGGTTTTCTCTCCTTCTGGGACAAGTGGGATATAAACGCCTTGCGGTTATGATTTATTGAATCTGAAGCTGAACCTACATAGCACCCTTCGGTAGATCATCGTCAGCCAGCCAGTCATTAAAGTCACTAAGCATCTTTTCTCGCTCAAGCAACCTCTTCGCCGTTTATGTTATCCTAAGAATAATATTATTAAACCTTTCGATTTCTAATGAGTAAAAACTTACTAATCGAAACATTGAGCTGCTGTCAAAATCCATTGTTTTCCAACTATCGCTCCACCGCACCAATGTTTTCCATGTAATCTGGAAAAAATAAAATCATAGACAAAATGAAATAAATAAAATTGCAGATTTGTTCACACATAAAATAATCTACATTTTATGTGTGAACTCCATTATGTACCTATACGTTAGATAATTTAAGTGAGTGCTGCATTTTGTAATTTTTTTCTTACCTCACAGACACAGTATATGGGTAATCTTCGAGACAGACTAATCCAGTCTCAGTAGTTAGTCTTTTTCTCCTAACGTGTGTGAGATCTTCTTCCATCTTAGGTGGAAATTCACATTCTAACTCTGTCCTTCTTGTGGTCGTACCTGAAACAACGGAATCGACTCAAACAGTCTTCTCATCTCTTATCTCTTAGTACCAGTGAACTTATATTGTCAACGTACTGTCAAAAAAATAATACCATACAAAATGCAATAATTGATTTCGCACGCTATCCACGGTGGACCGTGGATCCGCAGTTGTAGCCTGCGAAATTCAAATATTCGTTAACGTTTACGTTTTTTGCAATTTGTAGGTCAGTGTCAGGTTGTATCTTGATCAAAATATGATTCAAAAAGATTTTCAAGATTATCAAATAAGTATTTATTTTATCATTTGTGATTTCGCCGACTTTTATCTGGCTATAAATAACTGCCTGGACCTGCGTTTATTGGGGGTTTACCTACGTAATAATTTTTTATTTCTGCTCGAGTATAGTTTTCGATGTTTAGAATCAAATTTTTTAACCGACTTCCAAAAAGGAGAAGGTTCTATGTTCGTAGCTGATCAACTTGAGAGCACACCATTTCAATCATTTTTTTTTTTTTTTTTTTTTAATCTGTCCACAATATTATCATTATTATACAGGGTGTGGCGTAAGTAGTGGTCCACCGTTCAGGATTCGATGAACCAGATAATTAACTATAACAATTAAAATTTTTAACCATTTTTACCCAAGGGTTACGAAAATATTTCATTCAAAAAATTAGGGTTAAAATTAGAGAAGAACCAACTTTTTCTTCAAAAGAGCTAAATTTACATAAAAAATCATTATTTATCATGATAGCTCTAGTATTCAGCAGTAATTAGCAGAAATCAAAATGAAAAAATAATGGTTTTTGTTGAAACTACAAACAAATTTGTAATAAAAGGTAGAAATTTCGTAAATAAAAGACAGAAAGGAAATATTTTCGTAACCCTTGGGTAAAAATGGTTAAAATTTTTTATTGTTATAGTTAATTATCTGGTTCATCGAATCCTGAACGGTGGACCACTACTTACGCCACACCCTGTATATACAGGGTGGATTTTTGAGATGGGGCAGGACAGCTACCTTAACCGTTGTCGCTAGAAGAAAACGGTCTTAGGAGACTGTCCTTATGTTTTTGAGACATTTTGATCTGCATTCACAGATTCTGAAAAAACATTACAGTCAGCAAGAAAATGGGCAGTTTTCACAAAAACTCTTTTTGATGCCAATCGATCCTGTTTCTTATAAGGATCAAAAAACTCTACTAGATCAACTGAGGTTTGAGTACTAGAAAAGTCAGAAATCGCAAAAAACTTTTCCCATACATTTCGTAAGAAAGAAACTCCAACATACTTTATTATGATAGACAGACTAGCCAAACAGAAACCAATTTTTTTTTGCGTTGACTTTGATTTTTTTTAAACTTCAAGAGACGTTACGTGATGTTATTTCAACTTTATACCTCCACGCGTTCCTGAGAAAAAATGTCGTGAGAGACTGATGGATGGACAACGATGTGATCCTAAAAGGGTTCCGTATTTTTCTTTTGAGGTACGGAACTCTAAAAATGACCTCATATCATTTATAACTTTCAGACTTGTTTGGAAAACGTTAAAAAGACTGTCCTCTACAAAAGACAGAAATTGCAAAAAAACAAACTACCCATGTAAAAAGTTTTTTCAAAAGTAACAAAGGTTCTAAATTTTGTTCTCTATTCGTTCGAAATGTGAAGTTCAATTTGTTTTAGTTTAGTTTTGGCAAGTCTATCATCGTAAAATAGTAAGTTGGAGTCACGTTTCCTATGAAATGTATGGGAAAAGTTTTTTGCGATTTGTGACTTTTCTAGTACTAAAAGCTCAGTTGGTCCAGAAGAGTTTTTTGATCCTTATAAGAAACAGGATCGATTGGCATCAAAAAAAGTTTTTGTGACAACTGCCCATTTTCTTGCTGACTGTACATTTTTTTTAAAATCTGTGAATGCAGATCGAAATCTTTCAAAAAGTTAAGGACAGTCTCCTAAAACCGTTTTCCTGTAGCTACAACGTTTAAGGTAGCTGTCCTTACTGCCCCATCTCAAAAATCCATCCTGTATATATATTATATATTTTTTTTATTTTGCTGCTGCCTGCTATGTAAATAAGAGTGACAGGAAGTTATCATCATATCATCCACATCATTTTTCCCACTTAGTATACGGGGTGTCCGGGACATCGACGCGAAGCCGGTTACCATGGATTCAGTACACCCCCCTGCGTTGAAATTTTTCGTCGGTTATTTAAAAAAAAAACAGCTGCTCCATACATTTTGACCGCGTAGGTATTGCACTTTTCTATGAAACAGCAGTTTTTTTTTTTAATAACCGACGAAAAATTTCATCGCAGGGTGATTCAGAATCATGTACTGAATCCATGGTAGCCTGCCACCCTGTATTATACTAAGTGGGAAAAATACGTATTATTGAAGCTTACTCAAAAACTATCCAAGCAAAGTTAATAAAATTTATATGGGACCAATTCGGGATTGCATACCCCTTTCATACAAAAATAGTTATTTATGCTACAAGTGCGGAAGGTAGGTGATTTCCGACGAGTGGCCTGTTTATTCATGAGCGATCGAAGCGAGGGAGTGTATAAGTCGACACGAGTCGAAAATCATCTTACGCACGTGTATCATACAACGTTTTACTATGCATTGTGCGAGGAAAAAAAAAAAAAACGAGCGAGCCTTACAGTAGTCGCCTATGATGCCATCTAACATATGACGACGTATATAAATGATAAAAACAACAATCATGAGTTTGACTTCGACTTTGACTTCGACTCGACTTCTATTTCGACTTCGACTTCGACTTCAACTTCGACTTCAACTTCGACTTCGACTTCGACTTCGACTTCGACTTACTTTGACTTTGACTTTGACTTCGACTTCGACTTCGAATTTGACTTTGACTCCGCCATTGACATCGTCATCGTCATCGCCATCGTCATCGTCATCGCCATCGTCATCGATATCGACATCGTCATCGCCATCGCCATCGCCATCGCCTTCGCCATCGTCATCGTTATCATCATCATCTCATTTGTAAAACTTTTCTCAAATAATAGAAACTCTTTGCAACGGGCTGACGGCGGCCACAAAAATTAAAAAAAAACAGAAAAGTAAAAAGCACTACTTAGTGGAAAAAGTGGCACTTTCCGCACTAATTTACTGCTTGGAAAAGGCTCTTTTCGACCAAATGTATTATTTTTTTTTTTTTTTTCTTCTGTGGCAATCCGCGATCAGTTATTACTTTCAGCGGATGAGTTGGATGTAAATATTGGCGGGAAGAGCGTGACTCCAGCGAGCCATCTACTCCGTATTCGTGCTTAGGCCCACACATGTGTGGGTGAACTACACGATGTCTTTCCTTTTAAGTCTTTTCCTGTAACTTCTTGTTTTCAATGCGGCAGCTAGATTGTTGGGGTGCCTTTCCAGTCTTTCCTGGTATCTTTTTGTGATGTTTTTGATCTCGTCCATGACGGTATTCATTGATAACTTCTTGTGTATTTCAGCGTTCGTGACAAGCCAAGGAACGCCACTAATTGACCTCAAAATAGCATTCTGCATTCTCTGTATGATGCTAATGCTTGAGTTACAGGCGCTGCCCCAAAGTTGAATTCCATAAAGCCACACTGGCTTCAAGATCACTTTATATATTAAAAGTTTGTTGTCGTTACTCAGTTTACTGTTTCGTCCCATGATCCAGTGTAAGTTTTTGTAACGAATATTAAGTTCATGTCTCTTGTCCTAAGATGTTTCTTCCACGTTAGACGTCGGTCGAGATGTAAACCTAGGTATCTTACGCTGTCGTGGTGAGATAGTGTAACATTCTCGAGGTGTACTGGTGGACAGTCACCTTTTCGCAGCGTGAATGTGACGTGGACCGATTTGCTTGCGCTTGTCTTTATCCGCCACCTTTGTAGTCATGTGGTTATTTTGTCGAGACCCCCTTGCAGCATGTGAGAGGCTATAGCAGGATCTGTGTGGCTTGCCAGTATTGCGGTGTCATCAGCAAATGTTGCTGTAGTAACCTCATCAACCTGCGGGAGATCTGCAGTGTATACTGTGTACAACATGGGTCCCAGTACCGACCCTTAGAAAATGTATTGTAAAAGAATTTTCAAAATCGGTCCAGAATTGACGGAGAAATCGGCGGACATACATTAAAAAAAAAACAATAGAAGTCGGTTAAAAAAACATACCTCCTCCTTTTTGGAAGTCGGTTAAAAAGAACCGCAATATTCGAGCTTTGACGTGGAGTAGCTGATATTGTTATTATTTTTAATAATGCTGTATGCAAAGGAATTTAAATATGAATCCTAACCTAATATTATAATGCGAAAGTGAGTTTGTTTGTTTCCAGCTCCGGATCTAGGGGGGTCTTCAGGGGGCGCCAAATTCGAGCATAACAGACAAGTGCACCACCCAGCACACCGCAACTTTGCAATAAATGAGACGCGCAGCACACATCATCTTTGTATTTCTTTCTTTTTTACAACAGTTTTGGCGCCCCTGTTGAATTATCAATCGATAAAATGTGATTAATAATTTGATGCCAAAATTTTCATTTCCAGAAAATTTGAATTTCGCGGGCTACCTTAGCACATCCCCATGAAGGATTGGCGGGGGGCGGCAGACAGCAGTTTTTATCCCGCTTCAAATAAAATCCAGATCCGGGGCTGTTTGTTTGTTACGCTTTCACGCTAAAACAGCTGAACAGATTTGGACGAAATTTGGCACATGGATAGACCATAACCTGGAGAAGGACATAGGATACCTTTTATCCCGGTTTTTCTCACGGGATCGAGACTAATATACTTTGCACGCTAATTGTACAGTTAATTGTTAAGCAGGATTAGGCTCTCCCATTTTTATGTCTGCTTCGGAAAATTGACTTTCTTGGTTAAAATAAAACATAATAATAAGTACATTAAATTAATGGATAAAACTATTATTTTCCCACATGTTAAGCAATATTATTTAAATAGAAAATCCTTCTTACCACTTTCTACGAATAAATTAAAATTAAAAACTAAAACTACAAAAAAAGTTAAAAACTGAAGGCACTGCATTTCTTTTATGTACTAAAAATGTTCGAAAAATTTCACGTTATTTATCTATTCATTTTAGTGTTTGAGACACGTTGAAAGTTCACGTATGTAATGAGGAACTATAGAGTAACGTTTCCGAACATTCTAATCACTAGTTTAGAGTTCGTTTTTCAAAACAGTAATTGTGATTATGTAACAATGTATTGTTCGTCCGCACAATAGCGGAACTTTGCAAAACAAAACTTCAAATACTTCAAACCTCACTTGGAACTTTGTAGTTGAAAAATTATTCAACAATAATTATTTTAAAGAATGCCCATGGACACTCTTTGTGTCATAGTTTATGCAAAAATTGATGTACTAAAAATTATCTTATTTTTGTGTCACAAAATACAAAATATTTGCATTTAGTTTACCCTGTAGGTCTAACATGACAAGCGCGAGAACGCTCTTTTTCTCGTTTTGTCGAAATTTGTCTACGATTCTGTCGTCATTCTTTTCCACTTTGACACTTCTATATCTCGCGTCGAGAGACCGATGTTGCAAATTATTAAAAACAAATCATTTTTATTATAGCAACATCGGCTTGAGATTCCGTTTCATTCATTAAATGGTGCCGATTCTCTTGTCACAAATGCCTCTAAACTAGACTAAAAATCACCAAAATTTTGTTTATTTCTTTCAAACGACGATTTCCTATTCTGAAATAGACAAACAAGTGACACAACTCTACTATATTTTAGTTTCACAGCAGTAATATGGCACTGCAATAATAATTTCGTGAAAATTGCAATTTTGCTATTCTGAATTTGATGTTTTCCACCAAAAATTTTGATTGTCTAACAAAATCTGACTATTTTAAATCACGATTTAAAAGGCGTGGATTTATATTAGAACTTGTCATATACTAAAATTCACACCATCACCTCGACGCACGGTGGATCGAAAATCGGCTGTAGAAGACATAGGATCTCGATTTCTTAAATGTTATTTTTTTTGCTGGAAATGACTTCTGCTGATCATTACTGTTCTATAAAATGTCATATGAAGTAAATGTGTGCACAAATGGAAGAGTTATAATTTTTATAAGAAAAAAATGTATGGAGCTAGTATGAAAAATCGAATTATCTCCTAAGCGGCATGTTTAACCGTAATATCCTTGGAGGTGGTCATAGTGCTAATTATTTATAATTTTTTGGTTGCGGATTTGACGAAAAATTTCATGCCGTTTTTTTTTTAAAATCGTCAAAATATTTTTATCATATGAAACGATTCCTTTTAGTGTTTATGTTGAAGAACACGGACTTTTAACTACACGTAACATAAAATAGCATCACTCCTATATTTCCGAAGGAGTTGGCAGAGGTTTATAGTACACCCACACGTAGACAACTATGCTTGAGCTAGATATTTATCAACACATCATGAGTTTTAAAACTTTTCATACAACCAAATTACCAATTGTTTACTCTTCTAATGAGTCCGAAAAGAAGTGATTAAGTAACTACACTGATTAGGTCTTCTAATGAGTCTTTATAGGTGATTTAATGATTTTCAATATCTCACGACAATGCCAACTATGGATTACATTCAACTTTTCCTGATAAGTAAGCTAATTTGTTAATTAGCAGTGCTATGAGTTCTAAGAATAGTTAGTGACAATTATAAATTTTCATTAGCTAATGAGAAGATAACTAATGAGGGTAGTTACCTAATTATTGGCGTTTTGCAATAAAAAGGGCTAAAGTTTAGTTTTATAATTTAGTTTGTTCACAACTGTGTAACTGCTAACACTAAATCTGCGACTATAAAATCTTAGAATGGAAAGTTTAATCACGAATTTAGACTTGTTTGTTCTTCTACGAAGTGAGAGTACTTCATTTGATCATGAAGTATTGTTCAGTGCAGTTGTATCCCGCATAGGCGATTGCCTGTCTGACGAAGATTGTGTTGTTCTCAAAGAATTTTGTCGGAGATTTACGCGAGCCGCTTTACAAAGGTGGCAGAAATCCAACCGATTCCTTGATAATTTCAGGAGAAAGTACGAGAATTGGTTGGGAACAAATATTGATTGGCCGAGTTTTGTGCAAACTTTAGTTAATCAAGAACCAAGTGTTGATGAGATACCAAGAGCGCCCTCAGTCTCTCCAGAACCGTCGACATCAACGTCCATTGGAACAATGACGAAAAGATCCCGTAAACCATTCGAAGATCTGGGAAGTAAACAAAAAAAGAGAAGATCTGATGAACACACAGGCGAAGATTCCAGTGAATTGGCATATGCAGCTGCAGCACGTTTAAAAGAAGAAGGGCATGGAGATATCGCCTCTGTCATCGAATACATGATGAAAAATCCTGAAGCAGCCGCTAAATTAAATGAAACGCTTAAGAAACCAGCGAAAACAATCATATTTACGTCAGAAAAGGCGCTTGGATTGCTTCTTTCGCTAAAACTCTCAAAGTGGCAATATATTACGTTGCGAGAGGCTGCCATTCGGGAAGGTGCTAAGGATATTTATCCATCTTACTATAAAGTGCAACAAACTAAGCTTGATTGCTACCCTCCGAAGCAATCAGTGACAGTTACTGATTCATCGGCTAGGATTACACTTCAAGCTTTACTTGATATCACAGTTACAAGAATCCTTCAAAGCCTTTCTAAGGAAGAGCATAACAAGCAGTTGAAGCTGATATCCAAGTGGGGATTTGATGGTGCTTCTAACCAAAGCCGATACAAGCAGAAAATGGAGGGTGAGGAAGATGACTCGAGCATTTTCATGACCTCCTTGGTGCCACTTAAACTGACAGATGGAGACAACATCTTATGGACGAACCCAAAACCATGCTCAGTTTTGTATTGTCGTCCAGTTCAGTTTACTTTTGTAAAGGAGAGTGAAGCAGTTGTCCTTGAGCTGAAAAAACAAATGGATGAAGAAATTGAGGCCCTTATCCCCACAGAGTGCAATAATAATAATAGGGTGACTCATGAACTAATGATGACGATGATCGACGCTAAAGTTTGCACTTACCTTTCTGAAGCTAGATCAAATGCATCGTGCTACCTGTGCTTAGCAAAGCCTACAGAAATGAACCGCTTAGATGCTGTAACATCAAAAATTGTGTGTTCTGACCTGTATGAATTTGGCTTGTCATCCCTACACGCCCGTATAAATTGTATGGAATGTCTGTTACACATTGCATACAGGCTCGACTTCAAACGGTGGGCAGCGAGAAGTGATGAGCACAAAGAAATGCTACAGACAAGGAAGAAAATAATTCAAAATAAATTCAAAGATGAGCTCAATCTGTTGATTGATATACTCAATACTCAATACTCAATATCTTTATTGCTTTACCATAATGTGTACTTAGGTGGTAACTATATATTTAGATCATTATGGACCCTGTAGGGCACAGCAAAAGGGTAGGAGAGAGGAAGCCCTGTTTAAGGAGATCATGCAAGTTTTAACGTACATTTATTCAAAGTCAAGGAGATCGCAAATAGGATCTATCATTTCGTTTATCTATTGTTTATGTACGAGTATTGTTTTATCTGTAAAAGTGTATTTAAATATTTTAGATTATTTCGATATGTATGTACATATCTATTATAATTCTGTTTATTAATTTATATAAATTGTTTATCTTCGAATAATTATTATTGCTATATTGTTGAATTTATTATAATTGCTAATTTATTTAATTATTATTTTTGTTATATATTTATATATTAAAAAAAAAAAAAACAAAATCCGTATCATTAATATATAATAATTATTATTTTTTCATATTTTGTGTATCATTTAAATATTCATCTAAGGAGTAATAGCATTTGTTTATCAGTAATTTTTTAAGTTTATTTATAAATATATTCAACTTTTCTTCTTTCTTTAATATGTCAGGTAGTTTGTTATATATTTTTATAGACATTACGTAGGGACTTGTAGAATGCATTTTTAATTTGGATGTTGGTATGTTTAGTCTAGATCGGTGCCTAAGTGTATACTGTGATTGGATGTCTTCGCGTTTTGTGTAGAAATCTTGATGCTTACGGACAAATTTACATATTTCTAGAATGTAGATACAGGGGAGGGTTAGAATATTATATTTTAGAAAATAGGGTTTACAGCTGTCAGTTTGACCAATGTTTACCAAGATCCTAAGTAATTTCTTTTGTAGGGTAAATAGTGTCAGTGCATCTGTACTATTTCCCCAGAGAGTTATGCCATAGCTAAGCCATGCATTGGCATACGCATAATAGGTGGTGAGGGCCGTTTGTAGACTGGTTGTCTTTTTTATTTCGCGGAGAGCGTACGAAAATTTTGAAATTTTTGAACGGGTTTTTTGTATTTGTGTTTTCCAGTTAATATGTTTATCTAATGTAAGTCCAAGTAGTGTAAATTCATCAACAGTTTCCAATTTTGAGCCGTTGAAGTTAAAATTTAAATGAAGAGGAGCCTTTTGATATGGGTGGAAAGTCATTAATTTAGTTTTAGTATAATTAATTTCTAAATTATGTGAGGTCATCCAGTTACATGTTTTTGTGAGTGTGGAACTGAGTTTTTCTTCTATGTTTGTGTTGTTTTTACATGAGACTAATAAAGATATGTCATCCGCGAATAAAACACATGGTCCGTCTATAGTTTTCGGTAAGTCGTTAATGTAAACGAGGAATAATAGGCAACCTATAACACTTCCTTGGGGGATGGAAGCGTTAGTTATTTTGCTTTTAGATCGGATTTTTTCTATTTCTCTACTATTGTGGTTAAAGTATTCAATTTCAACTACTTGTTCTCTATTTTTTAAATATGACGTAAGCCATTCATGGGCTTTCCCGCGGATTCCTATTCCATACAGTTTATTAAGCAGTATTTTAAATTGTACCTTATCGTATGCTTTGGTCATGTCCAGTAATATCCCTACGGCGTATTCCTTGTTATTTATAATATTAAGAGCTTCCTGAATATATTTATAGACAGCTAATGTGGTGGAACGATTTTTTCGGAAACCGTTTTGACAATCGCTCAAAATGTTAAATTTTTCGCAAAAGGTATAGATTCGATCACACATAGCTTTTTCGAAAATCTTGGAGGCTGAGGGCAAGAGAGCTATTGGGCGGTAATTATTAGGATCATTTTTATTGTTCTTTTTATGGATTGGTTTAATTAATGACTTCTTTAGCAATTCGGGGAAAGTGCCTTCTGTAAAAGACTGATTTAGTAAAAGATAAAATGGTAAGGTGAGTTCATTCGCGCATTCTTTCAATAGCGTAGGTGGAATTTCGTCTAAACCGAAACTTTGTTTATTTTTTAGGTTTTTGATTAATTTGTTTACTTCCCAAGCTTCTACTGGGCTAAGGAACATGGTGTTCTCCGTGGTATTTTGTGTTGGTATGCCACCCAGTGCACTGCCAGATGGATTGTTGCTGTTTTCTCCAATAGATGCAAAGAAGTCATTAAAAATATTTGCAATTAGTTTGGGTTCGGATATAAAAGTATTATTGTGTTGTAATTGTATGCTGCATTTTTCCTTTTTTGGTTTTTTATTTGTTCTCTCATTTATAATGCTCCACATCGCTTTTACTTTGTTGTCTGATTTCTTTATTTTGTTTATAAATTGTAGTTTTTTTGCAGCATATAGTAAAACAAGGCTCGGGAACCACCAATGACGGGAATACTGCAAGAAAATTCTTTGAGTTTCCTAATAAAACCGCAGCTATAACCGGTTTGGATGAAGACCTCATCAAAAGATTTGCTGTAATTTTACAAGCAATTACGTCTGGAGAGCAGGTCGATATAATAAAATTTAGAGATTATGCCCGCAAAACAGCAGAAAAGTACGTATTATTATACGACTGGTACTACATGTCGTCAACCGTTCATAAATTATTAATCCATGGGGCTGACATAATTGAGAAAAATAATATTGTGCCGATTGGGACTCTCTCGGAAGAAGCCTCAGAGTCTCGAAACAAAGATTTTAGGAGGTTTCGAGAACATCATTCGCGGAAAAGAAGCAGGCAGGATTCCAATCAAGACATTTTAAATATGCTTGTTGTTTCTTCGGATCCTTTGCTAAGTGCACAAATGCCTAAGTTAGATGCCAAGAAAAAGCAGAGCTTTTTTGCTGAAATTCTCGACTTAATTCAATTTCAGGAAACTGAGTTCGAGTTTTTGGATATATCCAATCTGGATGCTGACTCAGAATTGGAGTCTGACAACGAGAGTGATAAGGAAAATTTGTAAAAAAATTATATATGTACTTATTTGTAAATTTGTATTTGAGTCTGTTTGGGTTTTTTTTTTGTAATATTTAATGATATTTTGTCTTTTTTTTTATTTATTTTACTTTATTTTACAAATGCTTAGTATAAATTCCTTAAATTAAATTATTTTGTATATAATATAACTTTATATGTTACTTAAATAAGAGTTTGATAAAATCTTTTTTTATTTAAATTAATAAAAATGTGTCAAAAAAACAGCAATTTTTTTATTTAATTTTTCTTGTTTTGTGTGTTCTTATATCGAACTTTTTAACTTGGACACTAAAAGGGATTGTTTTACATGTAAAAATAAATAAAAATATTTTGACGATTTTTTTAAAAAAACGGCATTAAATTTTTCGTCAAATTGGCAACCAAAAAATCATAAATAATTAGCACTATGACCACCTCCAAGGATATTACGGTTAAACATGCCGTTTAGGAGATAATTCGATTTTTCATACTAGCTTCATACAAATTTTTCGTAAAAAAAATATATTTCCTTCGTTTTTGGGCAGAATTAACTCGGATGTCATTTTTGTACATAGTAATGATCAGCAGAAGTCATTTCCAGCAAAAAATTAGCATTTAAGAAATCGAGATCCTATGTCTTCTACAGCCGATTTTCGATCCACCGTGCGACGGTGCAAAAACAATACTGTATTTTTTTTCTTTTCTCTTGCCGAATCTTGCCGATATCCCGAAAATGGTGTGTCCTATTCCTATCGCAAAAATAATGAAAATTTCGACCCCGTTTAGGAAACCCATAAACCCCTAAAACTCAACAAGTAGGTACTCGTAATATTGTTTTATATTTATAAACAAAAAGTGAAAAATTCCATCTAAGTATATAATATAATTAATATTCCATCTATATAATATAATTAATAAAACACATCGTTCCAACATAAATAGTAGTTTAAAACTAAATATCTGCATTATTAATTTACTGCAAAATAAAA
Source organism: Agrochola macilenta (assembly GCA_916701695.1). NCBI lineage: Eukaryota > Metazoa > Arthropoda > Insecta > Lepidoptera > Noctuidae > Agrochola > Agrochola macilenta. Next base: position 2,076,909 of record OU753572.1, on the reverse strand, counting down.
TGATAACTGAAATAAGTACAATTACGAAACTGCCATGTTATTTTGGAGAAAAATCAGAGATTATTTCGTGTTGAATTGTCAAAAATCGAGATAACTAAGGTGCCATGTCAGGGTTTGTCGTAAAAACATCAAGTTTGACAGAACAAGTCAACTATTTTGTTTAGCAGCGCTCTCAGAAAACGAGAAAAGTGACAGAAATAGACGACAAAAATAGTCGCGCGAGAGTGAGTGATTGTCGCGTGTGTCATGTTAGGCCTGCTGGATAAGTTTTTCGACTTACTTAGTAGGTTCGTTTCGGCTATTAGATAATTAATCAATGCCATTGCCGCATTTTGTTCCATTTTACGTACTTTAATAGTTGGCAAATTTAATTTTTTTCAATGTTCAATTGAACCTAATTAAATGATATAGAACCAATAAAGGAAACATAATACTAATATTTCATAAGTTTGGGGCTAGAAACTTATTGTAAATCGCACTGCAAATTAATATTATTCTGTCATGAAATCGGGTACTAATAAAACGTAGACGGCTGCAAAGAATGATTTATTTGAGGGCGGGCTGGGGCCCCGTTGATCGCGGGATCCTGGGCACTTGGCCAGAGTGCCCTTTGGAAAAGAGGGGCTTGATGTTAATAAGAATAAGCAATAATTAAATATTCATAAATAAATAATAAAAGACATATTTACAACGAATAAAGTTGAAAAAATTATAAGATATACAGATATAAACCCTGTATAAGATTCTCCAGGCAAGAACGTGGAGCGGTAAACTTTAAACATTACGGACAAAAACGATCGTTCTAGTAGGTTGTTTCTCGCAGTCTAAAAGGCCAAAAATGATGGACTCCGGGCTCTCCCAAGTCCCAAGTTGCGTCGCGACATCCTGATGCTCAACTTTCAGTGAAATAATGAGGTCATCAATGTATAAGTACAGTAATTGTATTCAGTTTGCGATTATCAGCCTTGCCTTATTCGTAATACGATGTTATGTTTCAATCTAATTATGTAAATCGAAATACATATTAACTTTAACTGTAGCGACTAACTCAACTTGCCAATTACTGTGGGATATCTTCCGATATCCCTAAGCCAGGTCGATTGTCACATTATTAGATGAATTCTGTTTCTTCTTTTTTCAATTACCTTTTATTATTGATGTGTAACATCTTTCCTCTCACTTTCCTGCTATCTGCAATTCGTAGGATCCTGCAATCTTTGGGGTAGAAATGATTTCGTGAAAAGGGACGGAAGTGTGTAACAGGAAGCCGGAGAAGCGCGCGCTATTTCATTTGACCAATGAGCGTGCGTGGTGCTAGAGTTGGTCGTCAGATGGTACCAACCCGATCGCCTCCGTGAGGACACGGCGGTGCTCCGCCCAAGCCGGGCAGACCTCCACCGTATGCTCCACCGTGTCCTCCGGGCGATCCACACAGTGTTGACACCCGGGCGTTTCCTCCCGCTTTATCCTGAACAGGAACCTCCCGAAACAACCGTGTCCGGTGAGGACCTGCGTCAGGCGGAAGGATGAGGACGCCGTGACGCCTCTCTATCCACTCCTCAAAGAGGGGACTTATCGCCGCAATTGTGGCGTGCCCAGCGCTGGGTTGCGACAATCGCACTCTCCATGCCGCCATGAGATCCCGCCGGAGCTCTGTCCGCTGTGTCATAATTTCTCGCGGCAGCGGAGTTACGCCCCGGCGTTTCACCTCCTCGCGACACTCCCACATGTGTGCGAGGACTTTTGCCTCCAGATCCCATGGCGGTAGTCTGGCAAGAAGGCTCGCCGTCTCACGGGAGACCGTGCGGTATCCTTTGACCAGCCTAATGGCCATGACCCTTTGGGACACCCTCAATCGCTGGGCTGGTCGCAGCCTTAATGAACGCGCCCACACCGGTGCCCCGTAAATGAGTTTTCCTCCAATTCCCATCACATTTCCGAGTCTGGTCTGAAAACCTGTAGAATGTAGGTACACACGGCTACACATCAAGCTATACATTTCCAGTATAAGCTGACGTCGCATTGTACGGAAATCCTATATAATTCGAGATCAGCATAAACTGGAAATGTATAGCTCGCCATAACAATATGACGGTGAATTCATTATCCAATCGATGTTATTGCTTGGAGCGTACTCATATTTATAATTACTGATACTAACAATGTCATCGTAGGTACAACGCTTACCGATGATAACAATGAATCAGAACAAGATGACAATGCATTGAATAACACAGTTGTCAGTTGCAGCTGTAACCTCTTGGTTTTAAAGCTAAGCCTTCTTGACTTGTATCTGCACGAACAATATAAAAATGAGTCTGAAATTTTTCGAATTATTTTGTGTACCGTGTACCTAAGTGTTTTTCTCGTTTAGAATCTTCAAACGTCAAAGCATCATAAACGTGTTTTTTGGAAGAGGGAAGTAGCCTCTTCCAATGCTGGCTACACCAAGAGAACACTTGTGCTACGCGGGCGCTACATTACAAATTATTAAAGCTTCTCGTTTCTTTTGCTTTTTCTATACTGATATCTTTGATTGCATGTGCGCCTGGTGTGATACTACGAACAGCTGACCTTTTTGATGATCGAAGTGTGTTGAAAGATTTACTTACGTAAGAATAATAAACACATAGCACAGATAGATTATTAAAATAAATTGGGTGCTTAGGTAATAACAGTCATTATTAAAATCCAAGCTTAGATACGGGCGGGCAGATTAATTTCAAAAGCAGGAAACAACATTATGTACTTCATTTTTAAATATATTTTTATTTTACTGTTATCGGACTTATCGATACTAAATACTTCGACTGTGAATGCAATTTTATTGTTTCTTTCATAGACCGATCTTTTATTTTGTAGTTGAATAGACGATTAAGCTTGTTATCTTATGTGTTCTACTCTATTTTCCTTTAATTTTCTCCATTGTATTTAACACCTGCATGTAGAAGATGAATCTACGATTCGTCGCTTTCGATTGTTCGCAGGTGATTTCATTCAGTTCACCTTTGAGTTTAAGATTAGTTAGTTTAGTCAAATCTGTTCTTGTCAGAGTAATTGCTACCATGAATCAATTCACCAATTCATTAAATGTAATCTTAGTTATTTTTGTAGTTCAATGTTATTCGCGTATTAGCCAAGAATGTGACACCAGTGATCACAGTGACTGTGATTCTGATAATGAAGTGACTCGCGAGATGAATGATGTCGAATCTTCATTAGAGCAAGCTGATATTAATTCAGTTATTAGAAGAAGATACAAATTACTCAAAGAAAATGCTGAAAAAGAAGAAGAACATACTTCTGAAACCGGTACATAATTTTATTACAAGGTTTATTTCAATTTGTTTGTTAACATTACATTTTTTTATAATTTAAAAAATATTGATAAAATATAAAAAATTGTAGTCCACCGGTATCGGGAACAGCTACCGCGGCAGTAAGGGCTCCAGAGAGAGGAACCTCCAAACAATGCGAGCTTTCTGGATCCCTTGATCCAGATGTCCAACGAGAGCTTCCTCAGGTGTTGGTGGAAGCTCTTGGCTATTAAGCCAGTGGTTGTTACGACTATCGGTACAATGATCGATGAGTCCACATCCCACATGTCGACAATCTAGCGAGCCAAGTCAAGATGCTTGATTTGTTTATCTTTCTCGGCTTTCACGAGGTTCCCGTTAAGAGGGCGCATAAAGCCAGCAAAAAATAAAATTTAACCCGCGCAACCCTTACCTACCCCTCTCATCAAACACGACGAAAACAAAACACAATCCATTCTCGCCGGCAGAAACTTTTCTCCCGGCGTTTATCTAGCTAGGTATAGAATCCGAATTTGAATTTTCTGTACTAAGTATACGCAAAATAATCAGATGAAATGGCCTATTCAATTTACCTAAGTACGAGTATGATCCCTGTATACAAGTAGGTATATTATTCCAGATATTACATTATTGTATATTCGTGAATCTGTTATCGATGCTGGTGGGCTACTATTTTAAACGTTTTTATTTACCTCTGAACATAATTGTTATCTTATAATTTTATATCCGATGTTTATTAGTCAGTTATAGGCATTGATTAGAAAACCGCGCAAATGCGAGCGGATCATCATCAAAGTATTATACTACGTACTACATTATCAGTCATGATGAAAATAAACTCAATAAACTTGCTTTTTTGACGATATGGAAGCAAATACTATCTAACTAATCGTATCACTTACCTTCCCTTTTTTACTTTGAGGAAAACAAGCCTTTTTAGAATGATAACATCATAAGGGTCATAATTATTAAGGACGAACATGATTGAACAAAAATATCAATAAACTTAGAATATTTGTTGGACCGCAGTGATCAGCAACCCTATTCGTCGAAATGGTTTTTCGATTACAATATTTAACGAAATATGATCATTGCCCACTCCCTTTATTTTCAATGCAATTCTTCAATAGGTAAAACTAAAAACATCTGTTTATTTTGCATATACTATACGCTAAGCTTGAATTCAGAATCCTAGATCAAATGCAAGTTTTGGAACTAGAAACTCTATATTGACGTGACAAGGTTCAAATTCAAATGTAACCAAATTTTATTTAGGACCTTGTACAATTTGTACCTCACGTCTTCGTGAAAAACTGTGATACCCAAGTAAAAAAATATAATGCTATATCGTGGATTTTGCACTTAGCAACAGTGTTACCCAAATTAAAAAAAATATTGGTATAGTGGATTTTGCACCGTATTGTGCAAAGACACAGCATGTGTCATGAAAACCTTTCCTGCGCGAAGCGCGAGTAGAAACAATCCCCACCGAAAACCTTTGTGAACAAAAAAATAAAATAAAAAAGAACAAAAACCCGACTACGTACAAAGTGAACTTAAAGTGGAATTAAGATGACATATTTCTGTCTTAAAAAAAATAACTTTTTTTATTTTACGCTTTTTAGTTAGGATTTCTCATTCCAAATTACATTTTAACAAATAATTTGTATAATTTTTTGTAATCACCTTTTAAAACCACTTGATAGGTTTGGGAGATTTTTTCGCCAAATATCCGCCATTTAGTTTTTTTTAATACGAGTATACCCAGTGTCAATAAACCCCATCATTTTGATAGGTCTCAAATTATTATTTTTAAACATACCTTTTGGCCCAAAAAAACAGCCAATTCGATTTTTTATTTAAATAATATTCCCGGTGACACTGACGTAATAAAATCCTTTATTTTGTTACCCCAATCGATAGATTTGCGAGTTTTTATCGATCGCTTCAGTAAGGACACCATTTCCAGTGAAATTGTTTAAGTATCTGCGTGTGTATATGATAGAAGTAATAAAACTACGTCCATGAAATGGGTACAAAATACAAAGAATTAAATGACTAACGTGGCGATTCTAAATGAAAATGTGGGCCGAGGCGAAACCGAGGCACACATACGTGAGTCCATCAGTATAGTACTTTTCTCAAACAATGCGCGGTAATTAAAACTAAGTGAATTAATTATAAATTCCAGAATCAATGACGAACAACGATAATTTTACTCGCGCCAATTATGTTCATTTATTTCTTCTTTACTTTAAACACCTCTATCTGCAAGCCAAAACGAAATTTAAATAAAATCTTTGATAAGTTGCCTCCTTTGTTGCCATGGAGCAACCAACCAACAAAAGTGTGTTCCATTTTTACAGATTCGACACCAGCAATTTACACTACGCTAACTTGAATTTTGGACAATTTCCGTTTTGAATGCAAAATTATTTATGGTATAGACTTTCAATTAGTACCAAAACAATTATATAGAAATTCCAAAAAATAACGAAGTTACAAATTTTCCATAACGCTTAGTGAATGTAATTTTTGCAATCGCGCGACATACATTACGCTATCTCTAGTTAGCCTAGTGTATTCCGTTCGTGAATGTTCGTAACAAAAAAGGCAAGACTTAGCTGAGAGTTAGCACACTCTTACCTGTACTATTACACGGCGGTTTAAGCTATTAGTATTCATTTTTTGTAATTAATAATGTTGTAAAGAATTTATGTTTTTTATTTTAGGTGTAGTTTGACAATTCATATAAATTTAATGTAATATTTTAGCATTCTCACCTTTTGACATTCCATTTAAATGTACGCTACGCTAACTATGAGTTGGTGTAATTTATTGCATATTCATTTATCGTTTTTTTTGTGTATTACTACTACTAACTCGGGTTAATTTCAAAACTAACAAATTTGTATTGTCAAGAGAACTGACAACACAAAAAAAAAAACAATTAATTATCTTTATTAATAAAAAAGTTACTTATCAATTTTTTTCTTTGAAATGCCTCTGGTGTAAAATCGACTTTTTCAAGTTAGCGTTGTATTCATTGCTGGTGTCGAGATATGACTTTTCATAGTAATTTATTTAGCCACTAAACACGCCAGATATTGCCGGCGCTTGAATGAATGTTCGAATTTCCAAGCATGTTTGAGAAAATGCTATTTTTACTGTAGACATAATGTCAAGCTTATCTCTTTTTCTGTCAAATTTTTGTTTAGATTTTTTAAGCTGTTTGTGTTTTTGAAAAATAATCCGATAGTCGTGACGGCCAATGACATAATTGCTAAGAGCCTTGACCAACACCTCAGGAGGCTCTCGTTAGGCTGTTGGATCAAGGGCTTGATCCAGAAAGGGCTTCAATGACTTCTGGACACAACGTGTATCGTTAGGAGGTTCCTCTCTCAGGAGCATAGATAATACACGAGCCCTGACCACCGGTAGCTTGGACCCTGCTCCCGATACCTGGTGGGCTATTATTTTTATGTTTTTATAAAAATATTTAAAAATGTAAATGATAATTATGTAGATGAAATAAAGGATATAATAATATACCAATAACCTATTATGCTTTTCGGGTTTCAACCTCATTTAGGGGATGGTCAAAAATCGCTCGAAATGGTTCGTCTAAGCGTTACCTTATAAGAAGTTTGTCAAAAAAGTGAGGTAAACGAATTTGGATCTTACGCTAATCGTAATAAGATTTAAAATTTCCAGCGCAAACTTTCAAATAAACGTGGAATTGCCTAGTTGGCTATATTGTAAATTTTCTCCGCAAGAATATGGCCGCCAATGGCGCTAGTTGTACTTTAAGAGTCATAAATCTGTCAAATAAAATGTATGTCATCTTGAGTTTTCAATTATCAACATTGAATTTTATATTTTTATTTAGCCTCGGTATTTATTTAGATTATCAATTCTTAAAGCTTTTAATAATCGTTTCGGAAGTGGATTTAGTGTTTTTTTCATGTTTTCTATTTCACAGTTTCTTTTCTAGAATGTGATAAATTACGAAAATATTATTTACGCAAATAAATTATATCACAGCGAAGCCAAAAATTTGAGCGCAGTCTTCTCGTCTCAACAGAGCGACGGCGACTGATTTGTGAAACAAAAATATGCTTGAAGTTCCCGCAACGTGCGACGGAAGATGACTTCTTCCACGAACTAAGAACGTCGTAAGTGCTAAAAGCTTGTACTCGTAATAAAACCAAAAATAAAAGGAATAAAAAAAAAAGCCTACACAAATTTTTTCGCCTTTTAATAATACAAATAATCATCTAATTTTTATCCAATTAATCATTACCATATTAAGTACAAATCGAAAATACGGGAAAATTAGAGGTAACATCCTGATGTTTTTTTATCGAGAAAATTTTAATATTTTGTGTTTCTGTTACACAAAAAGTTTGGAAATATCATGTAGTTACTCGTGTTATTTTTATTTTATACCTAAGTCTTATCAACTTCCTGATAAATCTAATTGAAGATAGGCAATTTTGGTTACTACCCCCTCTTAACATTACTATTATTTATGCAATGTTAACAACAAACAATAAACATGTTTATTAAGTAGAAACGACCGATTAGCGCGCCGCGCATTGATAGTCGTCGTTACCATTCCACATGACGAGAATCTCGCACAGAACATGTCACACAGAACACAGAACAAAAAGTTTTAAGATAAGCGCTAATTTTTAGTTTTCAAATGTGAAATGTACTCCAACTCTAAACACACATTTGTCTCAAAACAATCGTTTCATTTAAAGGATAAACAAATGAAATTCTAATTTTGAATTTAGAGTTTTCGCTTATCAATGGCCAAACTGCCAGCTATACCATCATGTGATTTTTTTCATGGAATGAAAACTCTTTTGTGTTAAATTAGGACAGAAACCATAAAAACGGAAGTGTTTACTACCTAAAATTAGATTCAATGTAGACTTGAAATAAAATGACTCCTAACATGCCACAAAATGAAATTGATATTGATGCAGTTACCGAAGCGGCCACCATCGAGGAAGTAAGCTGCGGGTACCAGTACAACAGCAGCAAAGAGGAGGATGGGGATGTTTCAGAGATTACACTCATCGACTATCCCTTTTCTGTATCAATACAGAAAAAAGGAGCGCATTACGTTTCTGGCGCCTTGATAGATAAAAGATGGATTCTGAGTGTAGCTGGAGAGTTCTTTCAGTAAGGATTTAATTTATTTTGCATCCATAATCTTCTGAATTCCCGTATCTGGCTGGCCGGTGATATTGATGGTGGTGAATGTTACTAATTTTCATCGAATTTACAGCGTAAGAGATTCCTTAAAATTATTCAGAGCAAGACTAGGATCCGTGGACTGCAAAAAAGGTGGTACGGTGGTCCCCATCAAGAAAATAGAAATTCATCCATACTACATTTATGGAAAACCAAATTTTGACATCTCTCTATTGAGAATGGCGATAACCGTAGATTATTCTGAGGTCTTAAAACCAATTGGAATTTCTAATATCAACGGCAAGGTGCTGAGTGCCAAGTTTATTACAACATACTGGCCGAGGATAGTGGTAAGTAACCAATAAGAGCTCAATATTATTTTGTCTTCTATTCGATTTGTTTCTACTGATGCTTTTCTTTTATTTTTACTATCCAAGATTCTGACAATCTGCGAGCCAATATTATGGTTTTGAGAAATCCTAAAGTTACATTTAAAGTTACACGTATACCTACACCCATATACAGGTGGATTTTTGAGATGAGGCAATAAGGGCAGGTCGGTATCTTAAGTTCTTAACCGTTGTAGCTACAGGAAAACTTTTTGAGACATGTTGATCTACACTCACAGATTTAAAAAAAAACAGTCAGCAAGAAAATGGGTAGCTTTCCCAAAAACATTTTTGATGCCAATCGACCCTGTTTCTTATAAGGATCAAAAAGGTCTATCGGAACAACTGAGATTAGAGTAACTACAAGAAAAATCTGAAATTGCAAAAAAACTTTTTTCCAGACATTTCGTAGGAAAGAAACTCTAACTTAATTTTTTAAGATGGATAGATTAGCCGAAAATAAATAGATAATTTAAACTTCTTCGAACGAATACTCGTTATAAAGTACTTATGCTTTAAGAACCAGATAGTTTGTTGCTTGTGATTTCCGACGTTCTGAGAAGAAAATGACCTCAAATAATTTAGAACTTTCAGACATGGGAAACGTTAAGAAAGGCTGTCCGCTACAAAAGCCAGTGTCTCATGTATTTTTTTTCAAAATCTGTGAATGCAGATCAAAAAGTTAAGGACAGTCTCCTTAGATCGTTTTCTTGTAGCGACAACGGTTAAGGTACCTGCCCTTACACTGCCCGATTTCAAAAATCCACCTGTGTATGGACTGTCAGTCGTATGAAATGTGTGTAGTGTGTCAATCTGCTCGAAGATTTTTTAGTTTTATTTCGGTTTTCAAATTCATATTTATTCATTTCCGTGTTCCAGTTAAACGGGAAGACGATACCAGAAGAAGCAAAGGAACGAACAAAGTTTAACAGCATGCGGGTGTCGACACAGAAGCTAATTCCAGCGAATTTATGTAAAAGTGCAATGACGGCCACAAAACAATTCATCCACGAATCCAGCTTGTGTTTAAAGCCAGTGATAAAGCATCATAGTGTTTGCATGGTAAGTGACGAGGACGACCTAATTATTATGCATCCTATTTACTTCTGCGCGCCTAGTCTAAATGCCAGCCTGGTACTAAGTTTCCGCATTTAACTTTCTACCCTATGAAATCCTATCCCATTTTGTGGGTTCGAACCACTCACCCATTTTAGTTGATTTTAGTTATGTATTGCAATTGTAATTATTCGTACTAAAAATAACCTTAATTTCTTCATTATTACGAGTTCCTACGATTTTATCCTCATAAATATTATGAATTGAAAGACATTTAATATGATTGCAGCACAGACTAACGTACCTAGCTAGACCGTCTGTGCTGCAATTATCTGATAATCAAAGCTTGTTTGTCCAGGGAAAGGAGTCTCATGTCTTTTGAGAAAGTTGACTGTTTGATTAAATTCTATCCACTGAGCTGAGATAGACATAATTCCAGTTCTAGAACTTCAAAAAATCGTCTTTCTACTCCTCAATCCTCTCTGTTATTTATTACTTAGAGAGCATTGACTCCAAAATTGTCTTCCGTATTCACAGCCCGACGCGGGGGCGCCAGTGGTAGCAGAAGATGTTCTTTGGGGCATCACGTCAGGTTGGATATCACCAACTTGCCCGAATTTCGCAGCTCCAACAATATTCACACGACTCTCTTCACCATCCGTGCGGTCCTGGTTGGACACACAACTACTTAATCTTTAGGTTAAGGTTAACAACACTCCTCGCTGACTACCGCGCATATTTTCACACCGCGACCAGTCGGCCACCGCATACCACAATGTCCGACAGGTTGTTACGACATTTTGAAACAAGGATAACATAACGATGTAAGATAAAAAGCGAATACCTTAGCGTTGTTTTTACCACGCTAATATCTTCTTCGTTATATGAACTCCTAGTAGAATGCACAGCTGATTTTTGTTTCATCATTTCCATCCAAGTTTGTTGTTTGTTGCATTCATTGAAAATGGTTTAGTAATACTCGTATTTAGTAGCTAATTATAAGTTGAGTACAAAACTATTTTTTGTACATACCTTTATGTAAATGATTGAGTAATTAATAATGTGCACAATAACTTTGTATCAGACATTTATTTATTGTTTGTATTTTTAATACCAACCTTATTAAAACAGTCATATTTTTATTTGTAATTATTTTACTACTTTTTAAATAAACCTTTTAATATTTATCTTGATCCAGTTTAATAAATTTTAACTAGACATACATAAATGCATGTTAAGTCTGTTCTCACACTGTCAAATTCAAAAAAAAAAAAATTAAAAAAAAAAATCAAAAGTCATTTATTCAAACTAGGCTGAGAATCAGCACTTTTCGAACGTCAAAATTACATAAGACAGTCCCCCAAAACGCCCACCCTTCACCACTTCCTAGTGCATTAGCTGGGAAGAAGAAGTGGCGCAACAAACTCCCCAGCAGCACAGCTGTCTGTTCAGTTAGAAGAACAAAAAAAAGATTCTATATAATAGTATTCAAAATAATTTACATTACGCAACACAAAACATAATTCAAATTATTAGCCATATGTTAGCTAGCACACGCCAATATACCAAACAAAATCATCGAGAACTCAACCAATCAATCATCGATACTCAGTCCGAAATAAAAAAACTAAACGTAAACAGAATTTAATACTAAATAAAAAAGCCTCCAGGCATAAAGGGCGTGGCCGCTTACATATAGTTGTAACTGGAAGTTATAAATGATAAACTAGGACCATCGATGTAAAATAAATAAACAAAGAGTTAATTACTAATAACAGTAAATAATATGATCAATTGTCGAGGTCACTAGCCTAACCTAACCTAACCTAACCACATATTGCAATACAACTCATAAAAAAACAGTGTGATGAGTAGATTTTGTCAAAAATAAATTAAAGTTAAATTAAAATAACTTGACTTAAAAAGTCAAATAAAATAAACAATTATATAAACTCATATAACTTGTCAGTACGTAAGCTGGAGAAAGAACATAAACATTTATGGTTAGTACATACCTACCATTAGATAATTTAGACATAATTGCTATGGTACCTACTAACCTAAATCATCATTCTCCTGACCCTAAACCAATGTATTAGGGGTCGGCACAACATAACGGAAAATTAAATATGCACTAACCTTAAAGGGACATGTTTAAGGTTAGTGCATATTTAATTTTACTAAGTACTAACATTAAATGACAATGTGAGAACTACTAATTTTGTTCACTATGTAACATGAAAGTTTGGATAAAATAATAGTATCCGATTTTAGGCCCTGCGCAGACTGGCGGACGGGATGGCAGAGGATTTTCAATTTAGGTAATTTAGGATCGACGGAAAAATGCGCTGCGTACTCCAAGTTCGTCTAACTACGTCATTGCCGCGTGTTTACAATGCTTCTTCTAGCCACCACTTGTACCTATTCAACATAATTATCAGCGGAAGTTGAGTCTTACCTACCGAAAAAACCTCTTTAGCAGATCCCTGAAAGATATGGAAATATCTCACCAAATTAGCTTGCACGGGGGTCCCTCGTATGGCCTGGATCGCTAGTACGAGATCCGAAATGCATGTAGGGTAAGTCCACCTAACCTAAAGTCGCAGCAACATCAAAACAAAAGACTGTTCAATTTCGTTGCCATGCGCGTTGGCATGTGAAGTGATCTTGCAACATGTGTTGGGCACGCTGCACCAAACGTTTAGTAAAAATTGAGATGGAGCACTCACTCGCAACTACTGTGCACTTCGATGACCAACGACTGAATCCCAGAGTCAGACTTAGTAAAACATAATTGTTTTATTCTTATTTAGGGTTTATGTATGAATAAATAGACACCCAATATACTTTCAAAAAGTACTATTTAAGACCTTTAATTAGATACCAAAAACGAAAAAAGAAAAAATTTAAAATGTATAACAGTTTACCTCCGCTATAAGCCGCCATGTTAGAATTTATGTGACGTCATGTAGCATATAACCCGCGGAAGAACGTATATAAACCACCCCATCAGTTTGCTCAAAGTCCTCGGCAAGGTCTACGAGAGGCTTATTTATAAGCGTCTCTGAGACTACGCCGAGACAAAAGGCCTCATCCCCAACGAACAGTTTGGGTTCCGCACCCAGCACTCTAGCGTGCATCAGGCCCACCGGATAATCGAACACATAAGCGCTGGCTTTCAGCGCGGTTATTATACCGGTGCGGTATTCTTCGATATAGCGAAAGCGTTTGACAAAGTCTGGCACAACGGCTTAATATATAAGCTGTACCAACTCGGTGTGCCAGATCGTCTCGTGCTCATCTTACGAGACTTTTTGTTGAACCGCACATTCCGCTATCGCATCGAAGGCGCAATATCCTCCCCCCGTCCCATCCGCGCAGGCGTCCGTCAGGGCTCTGTGCTTACCCCCCTCATATTCACTTTATTCACCAGCGATATCCCGAAGAGTAAAAAGGCATAGTTGGCTCTGTTCGCAGATGATACGGCCATTTACTACAAGGGCTCTGGGTCCGACTCGATAGCCCGCATTCTCCAAACCGCAGTCAATAACGTTGGCGCCTGGTTTAGGAAATGGAGGATCGAAGTCAACCCCGACAAAAACCAAGCGGTCCTTTTCTCAAAAAGGCTGGCCCGATATAGACCCCCTTTGCCCCGACCCATCACCATGCTCGGCAAGCCGATCCCTTGGGAGAAGCGAGCCAAGTATCTAGGTGTGGTCCTCGTCCAACACCTCACTTTCGCAGATCACATAAAGCAGGCCCGCGCGCGGGCCGCTTTCGCTCTCGGAAGACTCCACTCCATGTTAAATGCACGTAGCAAAATGTCACTTAGGTGCAAATTGCGAATCTACACAACGTGCATTCGCCCCATCCTGACCTATGCGGGCGCCGTCTTCGCCCAAGCCAAGCCCCGACAAATCCATAGATTGCAGGTGATACAGAACAGATTCTTTCGTAGGGCCACGGGAGCCCCTTGGTTCTGTAGGAACGAGACCCTCCACCTCGACTTTAGAGTCCCCACAATCCACCAGTTTCTCAAACGCAACTCCAAGCGTTTCTTAGATTCCGCCGCCACCCATCGCAACCCTCTGGTTGTCGAGGCCGTTTAATTAGCATAGCTTTTGCCCCTGGGTGGAGGCCTCAAGTGTAGAAGCTTAAGGCAGCCACAGGATTGACCGGTTAAGTAGTCATGACCTCAGTGGTCAGCTACGAGATGCCATACATAAAAAAAAAAAAAAAGAAGTATATAAACCACTGCCAACAAGACTGTTTGTCATTATACAACGAGTAGTTTGGAGTTATGAGGGAACAGATGAACATACATACTTAGTTTACATAGCCTTCAAATCATAATCACCATCCTCCTTGGCTTTGCCGTAGTAGAAAATGTCGGAAATCTATTGTACTGTATTATTCAGTAGGTAGTCGATTCTGAACAGTTTTTGAATTTTTTTACGAAATTATTACACTGCAGGCTTTGAGTCATTTCAACTAGGTATACTTTGAGACATCTACATGTTACACCTACTTAAAGGTTTTCATTTATTAAATATTTTTCATTATGTACTTACATAATTCTATCTGATATAATAGCAGTCTCATTCGTTTCAGCGACGGTTTCTAGTTCTTTACGAGTACTCAATAATCAAATCTTTTTCACGTGCACACCTACATACAAAATGTTAAATGTTTTGCATAATATCATTCCATTTCCTAGCCATTTCCAATACTTTAATATAAAAAAAAAAAAATTTTTACTAAAAATTCAACCAACGAAAAAATAAAAAATAACCTTTTAGTGTAACTAAGTTCCTAAACTTATTTAAGTTACAAATTTTGAGGCGGCGCCCATCCTACAAATTAATTTCATAAAGCGTAAAATGGTAACGGATGATGTTGATGGATCTTCGTTGAATGTGTTTGGCACCGCCACAAAATTTGTTACTTAAATAAGTTTAGGAGCTTAGTTACACTAAAAGGTATTTTTTTTTTTTCGTTGGTTGAATTTTTTGTAAAAAAGTTTTTTTTTCGCTTTTGAGTTACGATTTAATTTAATTGTTCTGTCTTTCGTCTTCATCATCAGATCAACTCCAAGCCTTATTATTTGGTTGTGTCATCAGAACTACAACATGTGCGCGAAATTACAACAGAATCGGTTCGCAATTGAAAATTCAGCTGGTGAAAAATCCATCAACCCCAATTTTTTTACCCTTAGGGGTGGATTTTAGTTTTCAATTTTACATGGGACCAACTTCGAGGTATACCCTCCCCAATAAAATAAGAATCATTCAAATAGGAATACTCAATAAAAAGTTATGCGTAAAAAAAAAAAATGTACGCGTCGACTTGAGAACCTCCTCCTTTTTTTTCGTCGGTTAACAAACGGTTAATTCGTGTTGTCTTGTTGTTGGTAAACGACTTTTTAGGTTATAAGTAATTAGATAATATATTATTTAAACAATTTAAATAAATAAATAAAACGTCATGATACTAGGCTTCCATAATACTAAAAGAGTCAATTATTAGTGCTACTGACCTTAGCCCAATAATTGCCAGCTACTGCTAATGATTTGCGATTAAAATGTGGAGCATACACAATACATTTTTGTGTTACCTATTTTATGGTAATCAGTTTTCATGCTGATAAACCTTACCTTTTTTTTTATTTCATGTTGTACGTAAACGTAAATAAGCATGTTCTATGTATACATGTAATACAAATACGATCGGTAGGTATGTAACTAATTAAGTGGGCGTTGCTGTTCGCGGTTCGTCGTCGATGCATGTTTATGTAGGTACATATTAGGTTTGCGCGACCGCCTTTACGATATAGTGCCCTAGTACTCAATCGAGGAACATGATGTTGCGAATACGACCGGGGAGATTTTAACGTCGCTTTCGGAACGGACTTGGTACAATAATACTATTTTGCTAGACGCTAAACAAACGTAAAGAAAACTACACCACCTCATAGAGCTATTTTCTTTTGTTTGACATCTGTAATCGGGCCCAAGCTGTACTTACTTACCTTTATTTATGGGACCCAAAATCCCTTGTACATCATACAAACTTCTTATTTAGTATCCTTCCTACATACATCCTACATGATTGCATTTTTTTGCCATAGGGTAGGCACCTTTCTGAAAAAACTGCTGCACTCTTCGATCAATAATGCACTAGATTCCCGGTAAGTGCTTCAAAAACGGAACGAAAAATAAGAGCACAAATTCGGTTGTGGTCTTATTTCAAATTAGTATGGTCCAATCATAGCCAACGTTAAGACGTCAAAATGCCGCAGTACGCGTTCAAAAAATATGTAAATAACCACCGTAACACCAAGATTTTGGAAGGAATATATTTTTTTCCGTAAGTTTATTATCAATAAGTGATTTTCATAAAATAAAAACAGAATTAAATAGTAAATATAAATCATTTAGCAAATATTATGATTGTTTGACCAATGTTTGTGACAACTACCAACTATTGTACCAAACATCGACTGTTCTGGAACAGGGAATGCATGGTGTAGTATTGTTATTTTATATTTTATTTCTGTTTGTAGATTTCCGCGAAAGAAATAGGAAAAGAAATATTAATAGATATTAATAGTAATAGCCTTATAAAAATTTGACAATTTGTTCGATTCATTTTAATAGATTGGACATAACTGGAAACACGCAAAGGCGTAGATTACTAAAAACAGTACAACAGTAACAAAAAATATTTTTGAACTTATATAAAAATGACTTTTAATTTTCATGACACATGACATTATATTTGTTGCTCCGACGACAGAAAGATTTAATTTTGCCATTGTAATTAAATATTTGTTTCTCCGACGACAGAAAGATTTAATTTTGCCATTGTAAATAAACTTTATGTTTGAGTGTCAAGGCTTATAATAAACTGAATTTGTTAGTATAAATTATTTATTTCTGTATTTCATATAAAGAAATATAAATGTACTCAAGTGTGTACAAACGTGGCCACTTCAGCGACGTATCTTTGTTCTAGTACTATTATTGATCGAAGGTATAAACAAAAATATATTACACAGTTCGACTCCACTCATTCCTTGTCCAAGCGGCGAGCCTCGGTCATAAATTTTTATTGCTTTTATTAGCACTTTGTAATTCGAACTTTAAAACATGCGTGTAAGGTTGAATTTGTTTTGATGTATGTTTGACTTTATTGTTTTTTGTACATAGCTTTGTGAATACAACTTTAAGCATTGCATTTAAGGTTGAATTTACATTAATGTATATTTATTTAAACTAGAATTACGTAAACACAATTGGCGACAGTTTTAGGAGAACTTTTGTATGGGATAGTGTATCTAGTGCATTATTGATCGAAGGCTGCACTTTACAAAATTATTAATTAGTACAGGGAATCAAAATATTGTATTCAGAACAACTACAATTCTTTAATTTTATGCTGTCTTGGTACAAATAGTCAAAGTTGACGTAACAGTTGTACGACGATAATTTCCATTGTGTGACGAAGGACGATTCGCAGCGGACCGGTACCTAGTCCTCGTATTAATGGGACAAAAATAGAAATATGGGGACAAATTACGATAAAATAAGAAAATATCGGCGCCCTCTGTGTGTTGTGGGACATACTGCCCTCTGTGTGCTGTGGGACATACTTATAGACGTTATTATTAACAGACGTAGAGCACCACGGAGTTGTGTCACTATTCCACCAAAAGGCGCTTCGCAGTACCAGGCAAACATGAATTGACGGAGCTTCATTACGAATTCATAAAATAGCGAAGGAAGTTCGACGATTGCTATTTGTTTGCATAGGGTCCTATTTTGTTATACGGTCGCATATCACCGTTTTGTAATTCAATTATTGTAGTTTGTAACTACATAAATATAGTTGTTTAAAATTAAATACCGTCTGTCTCTCTGTACCTATCGTATAACGTATGTCGTATGAATGATATAAAAACTCGATGTTGGCATTGAAAAATTACGAATATTCACTCAGTGCATTCTATATTCACTACCTATGTATTAGATATGTAGTTGATTTTTAATAACCCTAATTATTACGGACTTAAATGATACAGACTACTTTAGAGATTAAACTGAGGCAGACTGTGTAAAATTTAAGAAAAGTCATAATGAATCGTCAATGGAACTCTATTAATAGTTAGAGTGAAATCACACAGTGTGAGACGAGACGGATAAAACGTATGTTGATGTTTCTTATCAACAACTATGTCTTTTGCGTACTTATAATAAGTAAGTACTTAATTGCAAAGTAAGCTGGCTGTAGATAGGTACTTAAATTGAATTTGATCTATTTATCCCGTATGAATGTCGAATCGCAATAAAATAATAGGTAATATTATGCAATTAGTGAATAAAGGACGGATTTCAAGCGAGGCCATAGATTAATCACGAGCAAGTGACCGATTCAGAGCGACGCGAGTGATTCACATGGCCCTCGATATAAATCCGTTTTATTCAAGAGTTGCATACTATACTTTATACCATGACTACGAGAAAAATAAAGATTTAGGGAAAAATAGACATTTAAGAAAAAAAGGAAGGTTAAATTAATGAAAATGCACATTAAAATTAGAACAATAATTACTAAAATTAAGAGTAATTTTCATAATATTATTATTAGGATGGTCAACTTGTGATGAAGCGATATTCATGTCCTGTGTATCGAATATTTTTTTCACAAGGAGGTTACATAGCATTGAGATGGAGGTCAAATATTATATGTTTGAATTTAGAACACACCAATGTGTGTTCTAAATTCAAACACCAAAATAGTGATTAAAAAACCTTTTTATTCACTGTTTTCAGTGAATAAAATAAGCTTTTTAGAGGGGGAATGGTATAAATTATATTGTGTGTCTCACTCTCACATGATAGTCATCTTCGTTACGCAAGTACGACGAGTAAGTATGTATTAAAGCTAGGATAATGTACAAATTGGCATTTTTTGTTTTAAAGTAAATTTGTAAGTAGTACTAGTATATGTAACTTTAGAATTAAAAAGTGTTTTTAGGTTTAGTTATTTTGATGACGTTACAGGTGACGTTATCGTTCAGCGATAAAGCCCTTAAAAAGAAGTATATATTAGGTAGGTAGATAGAAGAGAAGTTAGTAGGTAAGTTCTTAAAGTATGTAGTTTACGGAAGGCATATAATAATTAGGTACTCCATAATCATAAATTCATTTTAACAGACTCACTATAATTATTATCTACCTACTTACCACAGTAATTACTGTAATTTTTATTAATAAATTTCAAACGCTAATCGTTTTCCATAGTTCTAATTTGTATGCTTACATAATAGCTATTTTATTGCATTTGACATTGTACATCAGTTTTGTCGAAAAAAAAATGCTGGTAAGTAGTAACTAAATTAAGCATCTAATTTATTATTTTAGTGTGGCAATAACTGGGGTCGCTTACCGCGATGATATGTCTCAAGCTGTGAAGAACAGAGCTTAGGTAAAGAATAAAAACTACAACCAAAGGTGTAGTTTTTGCATGTTTCACTGTATTGTTCGCAGCGCTATGTGTTGGTTTTTTATTTTGTCCGCCGCCGTCTGAGCTAGGAGCATTACCTATGATAGAATCTTTTACTTATTGCCAAAGGCTTGAATCGTAAATTTGCCCTCACCGTGCTAAATCGCGCGAAAACGTGTCCAAAAGAGTAAGCTCGCACAATAATAATTGCGTTTCCATGACAATCAAGTCAAGTATCTGCGACATTGTGTGTGACAGCGGCGGTGTCAAGAAACGCGACTATCTTTTGACACGGCAGGGCCAATCTACGATTGAATTCTTTGCTTATTACTGATTACCATACCACGCAGTATTTAAAGTAAAAGAAAAACTGAGAATGCTCGTAATTTACCTGATAATTACTTATTTGAATAAAGATTTAGTTTTATCTATTCTTTGATAATTTCAATATAAATAAAATGAACAACTATTCTAGCTAACATTATTTGAAGTGAAGTCACACGCATTTAACGTGCGTTTGTAATTTGTGTTTGAATAAATTTAACTTCTATGGGTTAAAATTCAATTGAGTGATCTATTTCATTTAAAAATTAAAAACTGCACGATGAACGGGGTTTTGGTACAGATATTAGTGACCGTTTTATGTGAGTTTAATTATCATCCGACATATCTGATTAAATTATTAAGCTGTAGTCATTACAATCTCTTATATTTTTGTATATTGACACATGGGTACTTTCATTGACATTAGGTATTCAAGGAAGCTAAAGACATGTGGGGCCAATGAACTATTATTCATTCAGTTTACTTGGTTAGGAGTTTTAGATAAACATGTTAATGCAAACAAAACACTAACCGCTTTTTAAACGGTACGTGCTGTTACTATTCCTTACAAAGAGAAAATTTTACAAAGGTAGGTTTTAAATAACATAACATCACGCCTTGTTTTTCCGAAGGGTTGGGTAGAGATGTACAGTAGGTATCTACACTAGATTTTAGATTAGTTTTTTTTTTTTTTTGCCCCGTTGTAAAGTGAGTAGCAATCAGGTGCCGTATTTCTTCAGTCAGTTCAGTAAAATCCACTCTAAAAATAAATATTTTGCTTCAGTTTCAATGCCAACTTTCATGGTAGCTGTGGGCAATACATGGACGTCCTATTCACTACCCAAACTGGAAAGTGAGGATTCGCCACTCGGGTACAGAATAACGAAAAATGACGGCAATCTGTTATCATCAATTATTATGCTGGGTTCTATTTCATCCATTGGTATTGCGGGATATATTAACGACAAAATTGGACGAAAAAGAACAGAAACGCTAAGTGGACTGTGTTATGTGGTAAGTAATTAATGATGACGAGGAATTATTATCGTTCACAAGCCAAATCAACACATTAAGTGTCAATATCTCAGCGATGACAAATTTGCAGTCTGCTGTAACATATTATTACGTTCCTGAAAGGTCTAACTTTGAAGGGAGTGGTCTGTCTGTATCCAGCATGATCCGCAGCTGGGCATATATTTGAGCGCTAAAAACAATTAGTTTTTAATTACCTACTAAGTAATCTATTTGCGGAGTTTCGCAAACAGATGACTTATTTATTATTTCATTTGAAAATATTGATTTGCAGTGTAATTCCCATAACCATGTAGTAAGTATTGTTAGGTGATCTATCTTCAGCAGAAAATAGATTTTTAAGTGTAATGCGGAAATCTCTTTTATTTTCAGGTAGCCTGGTCAATCATCACAACCGCAAAATCTGTAACACAACTCGTAATCGGGCGGTACATGATAGGATTAGGCACAGGACTGCATTTCGTAACGGGAGTCGTTTACGTTGGTGAAATAAGTCACAATTCTATCAGAGGTACACTCCTGAGCATCATGATGTTCATGTATAATGTGGGGACACTTGTTTCGTATACAGAAGGATGGTTCTGCAGTTATGATGTTATCAATTACGTAAATCTGACTGTGGCTGTCGTTTTTGTGCTAATACTGTTGTGTATGAAAGAAACTCCCATTTATCTGCTGAGGTTAGGAAAGGAGAAGGTGAGTCAAGTGTTGAAATATACAGTTATTTTAATAGTTTAGTAACGACGTGAAGAAGAAAGATAAGAAAGCTAGTAAAATATTGTTATTTGCCACATACAAAAGTGGGTAATAAATGCATAGGAAGAAATTAATAAGGTAAAATAGAAATATTCATGCAAGAAAATAAATATGAGGAATTAACAAGAATTACATATTTTTACAGGAAGCAATAAAGTCGCTGAAGTTTTACCGAGGCAAATATACTGTAACTCAAGAAATATTAGACGAAATCGTTTATATGAAAAGTCAGCTAACGATTGATGCTAATTTAGATCAAACTGGTAAGCCGATAATCGTGTTGATAATAGGACCCCCCTACGTGCACCCAAATGTTTGTCTTTCTTCCGCTCATCGCTAACAGTGTTGCAGAAAGAGACAAATATATATATGTTGGTGATACATTCGATGGGCGTGGCCTTGCGCGGCAAAATCATTTTCTCTTGGCACAATTGGCGAACCCCTGGTAGTTGTATGTCGACTCACCACTGTTCGATGCACAGAACAGAAATTTCTGTTCTGTGGTTCGATGGCTAGATGCGTTGAAAAGCAAAATTTAAGGACCCATAATTTTACTATCTCAAAAAAAATTGTACTTACCTAGTGAACTGAATTTTATTAGTAGGTATATTTTTAACTAGATATACTTTACATTTCAGATTTAGAAACCTCTCAATCAGGAAATGAAAAAGAAAAGTTAAATCAAGAAAAAGAAACTGTAAACGCATGCATTACAGAGCAAAATAGTGTTTGGAGCACGTTGCGTAAGTTTTAAGATAAAAGTAAATGAATCCAGCGCCAGTCATATAAAAATTACAAACACAAGATTATTTGTTAATTCTCAGCAAATAAACTTAAGTAATTATCATTTGAACAAGAATATTATAAAAAACATGTTTGAGTGTCGGTGACAACTTGAGTAAATGGAGACTTAATGAGATTATTGAATCGAATGTGTTTTGAGTTCAATACTCCTATAATATTACAATAATAACGTTCTCCCTTCACGGCTGGTTGGTTTACGCGGTACTATTACAATAATGAAGTACTTTTGCATTTTATGTTCTCCTGGTTATCACAGTCTATGGATTCGTCGTTGACGTCGACAAAATGCCGGATTGCGCATGGATTGCGCTGTCGTTGTCGTCACTCGCGTACTCGCATGACATCTCGATAAGAAATTGGCGCAATATTCAAGCAAACAACAATCTCTTGCTTTTTATACTTTCCTAGTACAATGAAACTTTTTGCTTTCCACATACGACACCGTTGCGAGGAGTCGCTGTTGCACAACACTGCCTTTTGTGCCTGTTCCCGCTGAACGTGCCTACGCTATAGTTCTAACGTTTTATGATAGCCTAGTAGAAAAGGAGCATTTGTTACAAAAGATTCAGTTAGATCATCCAAGCGAGCGCTGCCAACGATTTTCGCAACATGCTACTTTGCTAAGCTTTACGCGACTGGCAAATAAAAAGATAACACTCTCCTCTCATTATTTAGGTACACAACCAATAATAAATTGGGCTCTTGCGTTTTAATAGTATTTACTTTTATAACTTACAGACAATTGTTTATTTTTTGTTACATACCTATTTATCTGCTATTTATTGGCCTTTCTCAGCACTAAGGGCCAGGGGCCAAGCTGCCAAGCTGCACCATTTGCCAAGGCACTGGGGCGTACTTAGCGTTTGAGCGTACTATTTAGCAGTGTGGTGTTGTGTGGCACCTAAGAATTTTTTTAACCCTTTTTTTTGTACATGCGGCGCCATTCACACTGACACGTAAAGATATAATAATTATTGTTACCGCGCCGCTATTACTCAAACCCGATCACAAGATTGTCCAATCCTAATTAATATTTTAAAATGCGAAAGTGATTTTGTTTATTTGTTACGCTTTTACGCTATAACGGTTGAACGGATTTGGATGAAATTTGGCACTTGGGTAGACCATGACCTGGGTTATGACCTCATGACATAGGATACTTTTATCCCGATATTACGTTCCCGTGGGGTAACTCCGACCTTCACACGGGCGAAGCCGCGGGCAAAAGTTAGTATTTAAATAAAATAAAACTTTTTTTCAGGCACGTTAAAATCGGCACAACGAGCCTTAATAATACTGATAGTGAACATGAGCTTGGCAGTCTTTATGGGCATGATCGCAGTACAGGCGTACGCTGGGCAGTTCTTCATGCAGGCGGCTCCTAGTCTTTCGCCACATCTCTGTTCTGTACTCCTGGCAGTGGTCGTGACAATTATTAGTGGATTGTCTGTTGTTATAGTTGATTTAATTCCTAGACGGGTGAGTTATATTTTATTATTATAAAGTTACATTCATTTATTTTGGATACTACCGTAAATTTTCCCGTCTACCCCAGAAGGAGGGTAATGTTTTTTTTCTCTATTGGTGATGCTCTGGGTAAACCTATGTATGTCTGTGGATACCTTTCGGCTGATATGATGATGATCCTGTCTTTGTGGCAACATTCAAACAGCCCACCCTCATTAGTGTTGATAAATAATTGACTATTCTTCGGCATCCACAGCTTCTAATGATGGTCTCGTGTCTTTTGGCTGCTAGCTGCATGGCTTGTTTGGCCACTATGCTGCGATGGGCCTGGGCACCTGAGTGGAGTATACCCCTAGTCATGGTGTTATATTGCATCGTTTACCACCTTGGCGCAGTAAATATACCGTTTATACAGATTGCTGAATGTCTTCCTCCCGAGGTAATTTTTTCATTCTTGTTTGTTTCTCTAAACTTGTTTTTTTTTTGGTGTTTCCATACAAGAAAAATGAGTGTTTTTTTTCAATTTCTTGCAGATGAACAGTTTCGGTACAGGCGTCGTTATGTGCTGCATGTTTTTGGCGAATTTTGCAGTCTTATTTGTGTTTAAACCAGCTGTAGACACTCTCGGGTTGGAGGGTGTTTTCCTGCTATTTGCTATAATAGGCTTGATAACTGCTGTGTTAGCATTTTTGTTCATGAGAGAGACAAGAAGAGTACCTTTTGAAGTAGTACAAAATATGTTTGAACAAGGATATTTGTATCGGAGAAAAAAATATTAAATTAAAACAATAAAAAAATAACTGTGATATTTTTTTCCCCTTTTCCTATCCGAGAAAAACAACTGAAGAACGTTACGTCAATGTCAAACTGTCAAATTCAAGTGACATTTACTGATAAACAAGCGGTACGGTGGTTGTACTGAAAAAAAAATCTGTTTTCTTGAAAATAGAATGAATAAACCATTGTAAGATTGCTACACATTCAAGCAATCTACAAACTATAACTAAAACTTACCGTAGATAGCTTCAAAATGGGTCTGTTATCAGACCCTGATGTTGGGTCTGTGAAATGGGTGAAGATCCTGAAGAAGGTGCATGGTCCGCTCTGCTTCCTATGCTATGTCGGTGCACTAGTATGGTTCGTGATGCTAGGGAACAAGGAGTTTAACAACGAGACGTATTTCTCCGAGAACGCCTTACTTCCCGGCTTGGTAACCAATGAATTCAATGGGGAAAACTCTGCAAAACAGTTTTATAATGAATTCATACTGGAAATGGAGGTAAATTATTTATTTTATTGTATTGAAAAGCTCTTGTAGATGTGAAAAACTTGTGGTTAGTAGTGGAAGATGTGTGGTGACTGCAATATGTAAAAAATAACCAAAAATGTGAGATGTCTGTCATTTAAGAATCTTGACAAATTTTTATTGCAGAACATGCAAGCACAGCTTCATACTTTGGTTTGGACATAATAAGAGTTAATATTATTTATCAACAAAACCATAGACTCTTTGTCATTATTATGGGGAAACAGACCTTTCTATAGAGACATGCTGTAGGCATAGTGTAGAAGGGCAGTGACATTCAATTGAGTAACTTCAAGCGCTAGCAGAACACATTAAATTATTAACTTAGTGACGTGTTTGGGTCACCAAGATAATGCCTGTGCTAAATCTGTCAAAAAGTCTTCTGTTAGTTAGAATTTCATACCAACTTACTACTTGTATGTTTAAGAACTATGAGCAAGTTAAATAATTTAATTAAAATTTGAACTTGAACTGGTGGGGCTAGTGCAAATGTTGTGTATCATGGTCACTGTGCAGTTATAGTTGGTATAGATCCAAAATAACCGTTCATCTTACCCAGAGACAGACGGAGACAGAGTATCCTTGAGAATTTCCATAAAGTAAAAATGATTTTAAGTTTAGGGAAAGAAGCAATGTGGCACATTATTACTATTCTGATCACACTATTGTATACTTAATTTGATTTTGTCAATATTTTAAATATACTTAATAGATATCACAGAACATTATTAAAATTTTCAGGACAAATACGTGGATTCAGAAGACATGCCGGTGCCATGGCTTGTGGGCAAGATGTCGCAGCTACATCTTGAAGTGTACACGCACAACTTTACACTCAACTACCCAATGGGGCAAGGGCAGGTGAGTTACGATCCAAATTAAGGACAGAGTGTTATGTTCCGAAGAACAAATGCGCTTTATAAGACACACTGAACTATCGCCATGTCTTATTCCTGGCGCATCATGAAAAGGAAAAACTAATAATATCAGTTTATATCTTAAGAAAAACAAACAGGTTAAATGAATACATAATGTGACCTTAAATATACCGAATAACAGCGAAATCCATTTATAACAAATTCGAAGGGACCGTCGGATTACGGTAGTTGATAGGCGTTATAACGAAAAACTATGTTATGTTAAGTAAACAAAAATGTTGGGACCTCAAAATTTCTTCGTAATGACTGGTACAATATTTTAATCATAATCTTTATAAACGGTTTTGACTGTAATAACGTATATGCTTGTAGCACCACAGATTACTCCAAGTAACTAGCTAGACAGATGATGTAAAGTATATTTAAAACTAGCTTAAGCCTGCGGCTTCGCCTGCGTTGACGTACGCAACGAACTATCGGGATAAAAAGTATCCTATGCGTTTATCCAGGTTATAAACTATCTGTATCTGTTCATCCAAATCCGTTTAGCCATTTTTACTTGATTAACAAACATCCAAACATACAATAAATATTATAAAATAAATAATAAATATTTTTTTAAATAAATATTTATTCCACAATTTTCGATATTGCACCTACCACTGTTTGTCTCTGCATCACCCAAAGGTTGACTGGTAGAAAATGCCTATGGCATTAAGTCCGCCTCTGTACATTTGTGTGCTTAAAGTGTTAAATAAATAAATTAATAAATACAATCTTTCGCATTTATAATAAAAAAAATTGGATCGGATAAAGTGCCGCAAGCGGCATTCTCCGGAGCCACTGCACTTTATTATAGTAGCTATTTTTTTCTGGATAGAATAGACCTTTTTTGGTGTATATTTGAAAACCACAAAGTGCGAAAAACAATAGGTGCCGAGAAAAACATCGCCAAAGTTTCTTTCGACATTTGTGCGATGTATGGTGTTGGAGTATTAAGGTTGGGGAAGATCACGTAGTGGGTCTAAATTTGTTTCCAAGCAATAATACGACGTAGTCGACGGAGCTTCTAGATTTTAAGTCCTCTCGAGGGCGCCAGATTCAATTTAATGTGACGTCACATTGCCTGTAACCGGTGGACGATCAAGACGCTTCCAACAATACCTCATTTGTCAAATTATAATGAGTAGTTTAGAAGTTATGAGGTAACAGATGAACATACATACATATCGGTCAAAATCATAACCCTCCTTTTTGTTTCGCCGTAGTCGGGTAATACTTTTTTTTTTGCTATCCTATTTTGTCCCAATGCTGGGCAAAGGTCTCTCCCATATTTTTCCAGACTTCCTTGTGTTGTGTCTTCTCCGGCCAGGAACGAGCCCAAATCGTCACGGCAGCGCTATTTAGGCCTGCCCCGGTGGCGACGTCCGTCATCAGGCACCCACTGTGTAACGATCATGGCCCATCTGATTTGATGCATCCTATAGGTGTGACCTGCCCAGTCCCATTTAAGCCTCGCAGACTTATCGCCAACATCGGCGACAGCTGTCTTCGAGCGTATTATGGTGTTGCGAATTTTGTTGGTGACTTTGATTTTTCGGGTAATACTAATAAATAATATTTTTTCCCAGGTGTTCAAAGGCACCAATGTGTACGGCATACTGCGAGCTCCTCGCACATCATCATTAGAAGCCCTGGTAGTGACGGCGCCCTACAGGGCTCTGTCTACTCATCAGAAAGGAACTACAGCAGGCATTGCACTGATGCTAGCTTTTGCCAAGTTTGCAAGACGTGAGTACCTATTGCTTTATGATGTCCTGGTAATTGGTAGCAGAGATCTGTCATCTCGTTGAAGTTGTATTTTTAATTAACATAAAAAGGATTTAACACTTTCGACTCCTCCCACTTGTCATTACGCCATGCCGCCATACATATTGGAAGTGAACCCTCTGGGAGGGCTGCCGGCATTAAGTTCGTGCTAAAGTTAACCATCGCGGACGGTCAACGGCATAAGTTCTAAAACCGTGTTACGGTACAAAAATAAATAGTGTTTTCAGGGGGTCTTGTCGCTATACGTAGTTTCCATCCAACCTTTGAAATTTTTAGTGATTATTTGTAACCGTGAACCAAAAATAATAATGCTTGGATTTTAAAACCAACGCATATACTAATAAATATTGTTAAAATATACATCAGATTATATTTTCACGGTTTATAATTCGGTAATAAAAACCTACATACAAAATGAGCCGTCTGCGAGGGCTCCCGGCATCCCATATGCGACTAGGAGAACCCTCCAGGAGCCCGGCCCCCGGCACTGAACCTGTCAACTACACAACTGCCTAAGTATTTGTAGTTGGTTATTATTATGGACAAAAACTTTTAAATTTCAGCACAAAAATACTGGGCGAAAGACATAATATTCCTAGTCACCGAGCATGAACAACTAGGAATGCAAGCATGGTTAGAAGCTTACCACGGCTTGCAGAATGATGCAGAGACATTCCACACTAGTCTCGGGAGTTTCTGGAAGCCTAGTAGTCCTAGCCTGGATTTCGGAAGCTACTTCCCTGGTTTTCGATTCGAAGGGGAACATAAAAAGTGTTTGAATCCAGGGAAGCTTAAAGGACGGTCTGGGTCTATCCAAGCTGCAATCAATTTGGAGTTTAGCACACCAAAAATAAGTAAGTTTTAATATAAGTCTCCCTAACTAAACAAAACATAAAATCCAATTTTTCTGTCAGGGTTTTCCACACCACATCTTGCTTGATTTTATTTCCACAAATAGGTTGACTTTAAAATAATTACATACTAGCTGCCCCCTGCGGTTTCACCCGCATAAGCCTCGATCCCGTGAAAATATCGGGATTCAAAATTCAAAATATTTTATTTCACATAAACCTACATGGGCACTTATGAAACGTCAGAAGCTAGGTGCACGGTTCCAATTGGTCGTTTCCTATGGAGAAGAGCCGGCAAGAAACTCCACGGTAACTCTTTTAAAAATAATAGTTTTTTACAATATTTTCTATTATCAGTAGGTATTAATAGGTATGGGAGGACAGTGTAGGTCTTTCAACAAGTACCAGGTACTTAATAAGATAGAAGATGGTCAATAAATCTACAGTCCACTAAGCCTACAGTGTTCTCACATTCACAAAATAGAAAAAAGAAATCTAAGTATATAAAATATGAATAAATTAATAAAAATAAAAACCTATTTTAAACGAAATGACATGATTGCTATTACAACTGAATAATTATCATGTACACAAATGCCACTAATAAAGTGTTGAAATTAAATTGTAGGTATATAATGTCAAATATTATGATGACTATGTCAAGGAAGAATGTAAAAAAAACAAATAATATGGTAATTTGGTAGCAGTTAATAGACTCTTACATAACATGCCGTTAATGATGTACCAGGGAAGCCACATGTGCAGAAGGAATTATTGCCAAACTTCCTTGTCTTCAACGTAGTCTTTAATTTTATAATATGCTTTCTTGACAAGGACATGATTGATGTGGGTTTTGAACTTCCCATCGCTAAGTTCTGTAACCTACTTTGGCAACTTGTTATAAAAGCGGATAAAAAGCATCCTATGTGTTAATCCAGGTTATGAACTATCTGTGTGTCAAATTTCATCCAAATCCGTTCAGTAGTTTTTGCGTGAAAGAGTAACAAACATCCACACATACATACATACAAACTTTCGCGTTTATAATATTAAGTAGGATTTACTTACTACATAACACAAGCAGTCTTACCTAGGGGTTTCATGTTATCTAGTAACTGGGTTGTGGAGGTCAGATAGGCAATATCTCCATGTAAAATACTGGTATTCCGCTGCATCCGGTTAGACAGGAAGCCGACCCCAACATAGTTGGGAAAAGGCTAGGCAGATTGATTTGACTTACTACAAAACACGACACATATTCTGTCTATTGATCTATCTGCTACCAGTAAAACCGAGTTTATTAAATACAAGCAGAAATCACGATTGTGGCTAATTTGCAGTAAAAGATTTTCTTTGTTATGGTCGAATAATACAATTTCCTCGCTAGTTGCTTGTCTTTGGCGCCCTTACCATAGAAAGAACAAGAAATAAATATCTATCTATTTAAATAAAATCACTTGTCGTGCGTTAGTCTCGCAAAAACTCCGATCGATTCCTTTTTTTTTGTTGTTGTTTTGTTCGCCTCACTGGGGAGGTTTTGGAAAAGAGAATTAGGAAAAACCCAAAGGAATTAAAAGTAAAATCTAAAAAATCAATTCTTTGTCTTACGTGGTACAGTTCGCGTCAAATAACTTTGCCGCTCTGAAGTAGGCTACAAATAACTGCGCAGTAGTCAATCTTCCTTATAAAACAGTAGCGCGCATGCCAGCGAGTATCCCCCCCAACCCTTGCTCCCCCCCGACCCTTGCTCGACGATGCGCCAGCCCGCGTCGATGATGCTGAGCCTGTAGTTTTAAATTCCCCGATTAATAATAATGATATACTTTCTATCCAGCCTGTCCCTCTTGCTGTCCTCCCCCCAGCGAACGCCCTAAGCCGAGGTTCGTACCCCACAGGGGGTGCCCTTAGCGAGCGTTCGCCTAGTTTTTATTAGCATAGTTTTTGCCCCTGGCTGGACGCTATAAGTGTAGAAGCTTAAGGCAGCCACAGGATTGACCGGTTAAGTAGTCATGACCTCAGTGGTAAGCTACGAGATGACCTACATAAAAAAAAAACCAGCGCGTATGCGCAACCCAACTTCAGAGCGGCAAAATTATTTGACGCGAACTGTACGCAGTTCACCACGAGGGTCATCTAATATGTAATAAAAGAAGCGAAATTATCACTGCGAATGAGTCCGAAATTGCGCTGTTATACCCACTTACTACATTTAAGTTCAGGACGTATGATAAGTCCCGCCCCGTTTCTGAATTCAGTAATTCCATACATTTGTCAATCAATTAGTCTAATATTAAAACGAATTAGTTCTTGTAATACCCGCATCACTAAACACGATATCTAAAAATTTCAGAGTACATCGAAGTGAAAATTGAAGGTCTTAACGGCCAGCTACCTAATCTAGATCTGGTGAATCTAGTTCACAAACTGTGTGTGAAGTCTGGGATACACCACTCTTATAGAAACAGGTAATTCTTTCATTAGAAAATAGTTATTTATGCTATAAGTGCGGAAGGTAGGTGATTTCCGATGAGTGGCAAAGTCGACACGAGTCGGAAATCATCTTACGCACGTGTATCATACGTTTTACTATGCATTGTGCGAGGAAATTAAAAAAAACGAGCGAGCCTTTCGGTAGTCGCGTATGATGTACACATCGACATCGACATCGACATCGACATCGACATCGACATCGACATCGACATCGACATCGACATCGACATCGACTCCGACTCCGACTCCGACTTCGACTCCGACTCCGACTCCGACTCCGACTCCGACTCCGACTCCGACACCGACTCCGACTCCGACTCCGACTTGCCGTCGCCATCGTCATCGCCATCGTCATCGATATCGCCATCGCCATCGCCATCGTCATCGTCATCGTTATCATCATCTGATTTGTAAAACTTTTCTCAAATAATAAAAAATCTTTGCAACGGGCTGACGACGGCCACAAAAATTAAAAAAAAACAGAAAAGTAAAAAGCACTAGTGAATAAAAGTGACACTTTCCGCACTTATTTACTGCTTGGAAAAGGCTCTTTTCGAGCAAATGCATTGTAAAATAATTTAAACGTACGAGTATCTTCATCATCATCATTTGAGGCGGAAGATGTCAGCGGAGGTCATCGGTGCACCTCGTGGGGGCCTACTAACGCCTTCCTTCGTATAAACGAATCGAGATTTTTACTAATTCATTTATTTATCAAAAGGCGGACATTCTAAATAGGGATGTTGACAATATTTTTTTTTGTTCGTCAGATAGATTATTAAAAAATATTGGTCACGTACTTTTTATTTTTTTACCTAATCAAAAGATTACGGCAATACATTGAGTTAAAATGTGGCATGACGTCACTCCCCTGTAGATTTTATACTGACTTGTGACGTAGCGAGCCCCCACTCCCCAACTTTAATGCGTTTTATCTAAAAAAAAAAAACGTGTCTAATATTTTTTCATTATGTGACTGACGGACTAAATAGTTTTATTTTTCCTCAGTATCCCTATTCCATTATTTTTTATTTTGGTCACCAAAATGTTTAGAAACATAACAAACGTAACATAAATTTTTTTAGTTACTCGTGGATGCGCGGGCGCAACAAGATGGATGACTGGACGAACTCGTTCCGGACCATGTTCGACATGGTAATCTCGCAGATTGACGGGGTAACTGACAGCGATATTAACAAAATGCTATTTTTTTACTATAACTTTAGAGTAGATAAGAGGAGCTCGTGGCTAAGTAATAACAGCCGCACGGGTCGATCCATCAGGTTAAGCTACGCTTGCTGGGATTGCTCCGTGGAAGGGTGACCATCTTTAAATACCGAGATTCCACCGTGCCTAGGAAAGCACGTTAAGCCGTTGGTCCCGGCTGTCATTCGTTGATCTTTGACAGTCGTTACGGGTCGTCAGAAGTGACAACCAGTCTTACCCAGTAACTAAGTTGTGGAGGTCAGATAGACAGTCGCTCCATGTAATATACTGGTATTCAGCTGCATTCGATTAGACTGGAGGCCGACCCCAACATAGTTGGGGAAAAGTTAGGTAGATTTTTTAGAGTAGATAAGTGGCAGGAAATATAGGTCAAAAGAGCTTGAAGTGAGCTGTCATTTCACCCGATGTCAGTGATTGACATTACTGACAGCCCACTTCACATAGGTTCTTACATTACATACATTTTCTACCCCACACAGGTACCAGACGGCAACCACGGCTTATTCCACCGCTTCGGCATCGAAGCCGTGACCCTGGAAGGCCGCGACGCTAACGACCAAGGCGGCGCGGCGCCCCGGGCGCATGCGCTCTCTACGGCTAACTTCTACAGGCTGGGAGTAGCCTTGGAGAGTATACTGCGCTCGCTGAACAACTTGTTGGAGAGGTTCCATCAGAGCTACTTCTTCTATCTGTTGGCGGCTTCGCATCGGTTTATTTCTATTGGTGAGTCGAATATTATTAGTTGCCTTGGCATGTTTCTCGAATGAAAATTATCGCAAAATTAATGCAACAAATTGTCAAGCGGGTAAAACGGGTCATACACTGCAATAGAGATGTTGACAAAAAAATGTTTTTGTCCGTCATTAAAATTATTAAAAAAATGTTGGACACGTATTTTTATTTTTTTACACAATCAAAAGATGACGGCAATAAGTAGGCAATACGTTAAAATGTGGCATGACGTCACTCCCCGGTTGATTTTATACTGACTTGTGACGTAGCGACCCCCCCCCAACTCCCCAACTTTAATGAGTTTTATCTAAATCATTTTTTATTAATATGATAAAGTAAAAAATACGTGTATAATTTTTTTTTTTTTCTGACTGACGGACTAGATTTTTTTTTCCCCGTCGACATCCCTAGTGGTTGAATAATTTATTAATAGCCAATCACAGCACGCAAATACGCGCTTGAAAAATTTTCACTTTAATTTTGCGTTAATCGGCCCCTTAGTGACTTGGTAAAAAGTAAATTAAGTAGTCGACTCCACATAGGCGTCAAAAAAGTCATATAACGGTCATTTGGAAGCTACAATACCCCAACTGTAAAGGTGCGAACTGACGAGGTGACAAGTTCGTTACCCTTCTGTTGCTAACCCATTTAGAATAAAATTAATGGGATATTATTCAAATTAAAGAAATCATTTTTAAGGGAAGCGTCAGCCCTGCAGTGGTTCAAAAGACGAAAAAATATGAAATATAAATGTGGGTGCACTAATAAATAGGGCACACCTACACTGGTCTTTATTTATTTTTTGTTTTCGTGTTGGAAATCGTCCTGAATGTCGTCCGCCTTGGAGTGGGCAGAGGAGTCTGTCGGATTCTGACTGACTAAAACCACCCCGGTGTTCCCTCGCACACTTGCGTCGGAGGGTTGCGGGTTCGAATGTGACTTCCGCTGCCCCGGACTGGTGACGGTCCGCACTCTGCGGGCCCCGGCCCGTAGGGTGTGTTAAGGGAACTACAGGACCTAAACGTGCCTAAATGCAAATTCAAATGTCATTTATTTAAACTAGGCTGGGAATCAGCACTTTTCGAACGTCAAAATTACATAAGACAGTCCCCCAAAACGCTCACCCTTCACCACTTCCTAGTGCTTTAGCTGGGAAGAAGAAGTGGCGCAACAAACTCCCCAGCAGCACAGCTGTCTGTTCAGTTAGAAGCAAGTTCTATAATGTCTAAATGTATACGATCTACTGCAGTAAACAAAACCAGAAAATTATATGATATTCTTCAGGATATATGCTAGTAAGATAGTGTGTTGAAAACATAATACAACTAATTTGATATGATAGAAAAAAAACACAAAAATACCTCAAAAAAAATCTTTTAACGATTAAAAATCATATTTATATACATGCAATCATTCTGATTTTTGTCAGATTATTCTACAAGCAACATATTACCGTAATAGTGATTTTTTTATTCCAATCAATAGATTTTTTGTAAATAGATAATTGTTTCATATTTTGAATAAATTACCTGTGTTGTGTTATTGCGCTTCTCTTGCTTTTCTATGCAGTCCGACAGTGACCGCTTTGTGACTTTAGCAGTTGTAAGCCTCTTAAACTCTCCCCGTCAGGACCTAGAGCAGCGCGTGTGGAACACTACGCGCCGCCGTCTCGGTTTCTGTGGAAAACTGGTCTCACTTAACCATTTGGGGAAAACAGACTTGGAGTTATGTTAATGTAATCTATACATTTTTCAGGTCAATACATGCCATCATTATGCTTACTATGCGTGGCCATGCTCATCCGAGCATTGTCCCTATGGGTGACCACCATACAACAAGATGGCGACGAGGAAACAGTCAAGGAAGCAAGCAAAAAGACAACGAAACAGAAACCGAAGAAAGAGAAAGATTCCGACACGGAAGAACCAGGCGACCAGAAAGTCGAGGAAGTGAAACAGGTCGTTAAAACTAAAGGGAAGAAGAAAGTGGACGACTTGAGTATGAGCGTCGTGAATATTGGTGCTAATTATCTCCTGGTACATTTGATTGGATATGCTGTGATGAATTCGCCTTTTCTTTTAAGTTATATTGGTAAGAGAACATTATACTTATAATCATATGAATTAATTGCCTCTAGTCACTAGATTCGTCGCTTGCAGCCACTAGGCTGCAAGCGACTGCTGACTGCTGAGCGTGAGCCCTGGGTTCGATCCTCGGTTGGGGTAATATTTTGTTGAGTTTTTTCTTTTAGTTTTAGTAGCAGACCAGTCTTGATACTTGCTCAGTTAATAGGCTAGATAGACGCACTCTATTTCATAGGTATTAAATAATATAACCGACAAAATGAGCGTACTAAAAACCTCTGTTTACCTATCCTAGAATACAGAAGATTGATAATTAAATAAAAATAATAATATTATAATACCAGCCTGTTGCTGTCCCACTGCAGGGCAAAGGCCTCTTCTCATACAGAGAAGGCACGAGCATTGATCACCACGCTTGCTCAAGACGGGTTGGTGATTTCAGACATATATTAACTATAAAGTCCAGGTTTCCTCACGATGTTTTCGTTCACCGATGTCAGTAACGTCCAATATAAACTCAGAAAGTACATATGAATTGAAAAAGTCACATTGATACTTGCGCGGATTTGAACCCTTAACCTCGTACATGTGAGGCGAGGCCTTGACCACTGGGCCATCACAACATACCAGACAGAACAGAATCGACCTTGACGGAAAGACCATGGACGGAATCTTCAGAACAGAAGATTGATGATTAGTCTAATGTTATTTTATTTTCAGGTAACTACTACAACCAGCCATCAGAATTCTCAGTGTACTACGGCTTGATCGCCATATCAGTATTCCTAACTATAGTAACGCCCTTCATGCCGCGCCTTCTACGTAAGGGTCGCATAACTTATGAGGAGCTATCTCTAGTCAACATACTACTCCTCATAGAACTGTCGACAGTATGCCTGAGTGTCGGCATGCATAACTTTTCCTTGGGATTCGTTATAGCGGTTGTGTATACGCCTTTGGCGCTGATGTGCAGCGTGGTGGTTAAAGGTGCTGGGAAGGGAAGGTGAGAGACTCTTTGTGAATTATGTTTTCCTGTGAATAGTTAATTAACTCAGGCGTGACTTTGCGGAAATCCTTTATAAAATACAATAGATAACGTATATTATTTATCAATCAATCAATATCAATCAATATTCTTTATTTGTAAACATAGGTTACAACAGTGTGCGAGATGTTACAATTGTTATATTAGTTTCTCCATGGTATAATAAAACAAGGTATGGCATTCCGGGAGCGACACATGCCTACATCACTATTCAGTTGCCACTTTATTGCAACAAAACTCGAATTTAAGGAAAGATTTTCAATCACCATTCTGTTAAAAAATATATACAAAGCATTGAAATTGTCGTTTCGTTTGTCTTATCAAACGAAACAAACATATATCAACGTAATTTTTAATTAAAACCCCATTATTGTAACAGATTCGCATAAGTAATAAAGGAGGTTTGGGAGTTATTATTACACACTACTGATAACACAGAAACGGGCTGTCTAATTGGCATTCTGACATTTTGTCATGTATCGCTATTCTTGTCGAACCCGTATGTTGGTCTCGCTCAGTCCCATTGTACACAGTGATTCTCAAACATTTAGTTGTGGACGTCTAACAAGTTGGTTTGTTACATTTTTTTCTTTGACCACAATATCAATAAAAGCTTTTAAAATGGTTCGTTGTTCAATTCGGAACTGTAAGAATAAAAGTGTAAAAGGCGGTACAATAAGGTTTTTTTCATTTCCTCTAAAAGAATCTGTAGCCAATGAATGGCTGCGCTATTGTGGACCTAAAACAACCACAAAAAATGGTAAGTATGTAAAATTACTAATGTATTATTGTAATTGGTTGTGGTTGGTTGCATTCTAAATCACTAATGCTAAATCGCGGTAAGGTTATTACTGTTTTTATAACCTTTGTTTAACTAAAGATTACTGCACAGAGTTGACAGCTTGGCGGTCAATGTGTAAAGTCGAGATGGTTAAAAGAAACTCACACTAGGGCCTCGGGTGTTTCATGTGCCCAGTTAAGTTTATGTGAAGTAAAATATTTTTTGTTTTTTGATTTTGAATAAAATTTCGTAAGTAGACGAGTTTAACAATATGTTTGAGTATTATTTTAGTAATCCCTAGAATCCACTTATTATTAAGAATGAATATACACTTATATTATGAATGCTAAAGTAGATTATCTAATTTGTTTTTTTTTGTCTAGGGAAACCTACAACGCGCGGGTAGAGCTACAGGCAAAAGCTAGAAGTAATTTAATAATTATGTCAATGTTTTTATAAAATTTCCCCAAACTAAAAAGTTTGAGAACCATGGATAGCGGTGATGACGTAGTCTTGTGTCTCCCACGTGATCACTGTGTTTCGGAGTGCCATACCTTGTTTTATTATACCATGAGTTTCTCCATGTTTTGCCATTTGGCGTACAAATATACATTTATGGGATGCTTTCGCCAATTAAGTAAATTAATATAAAATAAAATAATTCAGTAGTATCAATGTCAATTTTTTTAATGTAATTTAGTAAAATGTAATAGGTAATGTTAGATAATTAATGAAAATATTTAACGAAATGTAATAATGTCAATAAGTTAGATAAGAAAAAATAAAATTGACATTGTCCACAGAATTATTACTTAATAATAAAGTCATCATGCTTACATAGTCATGCTAAGAGTAGGTATACAAATTATTAATTTTTAGTGAGCTAATCCGCTTTACTGTTCTTAAAAAGTCATAAAGAACCCTGTAAGAAATCGACTGCGAACAATCACAACAAATCGCGCGATAGTCGCAGAAAACTCCGAAAGGGATAAATTTTCCATAAAGACAAGTTTATTTTTCTAGTTTTCCAAAAATGTATGAACATTGAAGTAACTGCATGACGCAGATGCATTTTTAATTGATCTTCTCACAACTTTCCTGTGCAAGCCTTAGTTTTTTCTGAATAGAAAATAATTACTAATTATTTTTGAATTTCAATACATAAAT
Source organism: Agrochola macilenta (assembly GCA_916701695.1). Taxonomy (NCBI): domain Eukaryota; kingdom Metazoa; phylum Arthropoda; class Insecta; order Lepidoptera; family Noctuidae; genus Agrochola; species Agrochola macilenta. The sequence continues at coordinate 2,038,664 of OU753572.1, read as the reverse complement.
ATTGGATTTCATTTCGCGAGTCGGACCTCTTCTGACTAATAAAACTGTCCTTGCAATCTGTTCCAGTACTTTCTACCTGCTGATAAAGCGCACAGTCTGCCTCCTCGTGCACCCCCTGGTGGCTGTATCGCTCAGCATGGTCGCCTACAGCAAGTTCCTGTTCCCCGAGGAAGGCTTCCTCGGCATGCTGAGTCGAGGATCTGACGCAGCTATGCAGGCAACTATGTTCTCCATCGTTGATTCTATGGTATGTATATAACTGCCTTTGCGTCATGCCGGCCTGATAAGTTCTGTTCCCAGACGAAGGCTTACTAAGGCATAGTGAGAAATGGATCTGATGCAGCCATGCAGGCCACTATTTTCTCCATCCAATCCAATCCAAATCGTTGATTCTATGGTGTCTCTTACTGGTTCCTGTCAGCCTGGTCGCTTCTGATCCCAGAGGACGGCGATGGGCCGAGGGTCTGGTACCATTTGCACCCTGTGTAAGATTATTTTCTTTTGTTACAATGGGTTTTTATAAACAATAGAAATGAAATGCTTGAAACTGGCGGCACAACGCCACATGCGAACTAAGCATCAAAAAACCTGACGTCACACATCCTGCATCGTGCAAGCGGAGTTTTCCGCGCGATCAACATAATATACAATCTGGAAAAAAAAAACCGTTGTTAAGTATCGTACTGAGAGTCCATTTATGTGGTAATTATCAGGAAAAAGGAAAAATAACAAAAAAAAAATCTTCAAAGATTTTACCCGGATACTACTGGCCCGCTGGTGGCTGTCGTTTAGCGGGTGTCTACAAGTCATAACTTATGATCCCTCTTGTTAATTTCCTAATTTTTTATGGAATTGGTATAATCTTGGTACTAAAATCGTGATTTTAGTACCAAGATTATACCAATTCCTTCTCCTTTTATATACCAATAACATTTTCATTTTTAATAATAATAATATTTTTTATTACTTTTTGGTAATCTTATTGCAGTACCTATGTGCCCTTTTCGGATCAGACAGGGTTTTGTGTATATAACTTTCCGTGTATATAACTTTCCGACATCAAATTGTCGGGCAGTTGCCCACCAGACACGACACCCGTCTAGTCAGAGGATCCTCTCTTTTCGATGGAGGATGAGTGAACTTTACACCCTGTTCCTCGAACAAATAACTTAAATATTATGACAATATCCCTGGCCTAAATGACACATCAAGTTCAAGAAACAGACTCACACAGGTCTGAGTGTCTACAAAACAGAATTATGCCATATTTCCTGTACGTTGTGTTCTTTCCCAAGGTTCAAATTCCTCTGAACATTCTTTTTCCTTTTCCAGCTGTACGGCAACTGGCTGTTCAACCTAACAACTGCAGTAATCCTGCCCATCTGGATCATATTCTGGCAGATACTTAGCATCAAAGTCAACGCGCCCTAGTTTACCAAAGTTGTACAATAGTTACTGATAATTTTAGTTTAAATACAAATCTTTTGGGGTATTTACAAAAAAGGATAGGTTGGTCGCAAATATTTTGTGCAGGATTTGGGCCTGACCTGAAACTAGTTTCCACTGGATCGATGACGTGTGAATGTGAATCGATATTAAAGAGTTGGTCCGTTAGTAACACTTGTTCATATTCGTTGTATTTTACAGTGCTGTGCTGACATAAAGGCGCTGTTACAGTGTGTTCAATTCATTATAATTTGTTCCATGACGCAATTGGTCGCCGTTTTGATTTATTTGTATTGAAACTAAGCTTGACAAGCAATGGGGCCAATATGACGGCAAGGGACAAGTTATAGTGAACGGTGTGTACAGTGTCCGCGCCACCACTCAGTTCTGATAGACGCGGCGCTAGTGTCGTATGCCATTGCATCAAATTGCATTTAAAATAAATTAGTTCCATCATTTTCCGTCGTACTTCAGTAGTGGCGCGGACTCTAGTTTCAATACTAATAGAGTTCAAAATGGCGTCTGACAGAAAAGTACTACCAATCACATGAATGCAAAATTCAGTACTACCAATCGCGACACGGGACAAGTTATAATGAACGCACTGTAGCATATATTTTTTTTTTTAAACAAGCGTTCGATTTTGCGATTACACAATTATACAATATTATTGTTAGACGACAAATAGTTTGTGTCGATATCGATAACAGGCAGAACCAATATCCTATCACCAACTAACCACTAAATAATCTACGTTTACTAGAGGGAGTAAAGTTTTAAGTTATTTTATACATTTAAATGTATTTAGAACAATCTTTGAACAATAATTATCTATTCCTTGGCTATAATACTTGCATTCTCTATGAATAGAATAATATAATTATAATGACTGTCATATTTGTTTTTATTAATACAAAAAAGTATTGTAAAATTTAAAATAAATACCATATTTGTTAATTTATATTATTATTGTGTTTTATTTATCCCAGATCTGATACTATCTATACATATAATAAAATCTTAGCGGAGCCGAAAACTGTAAGTACACTGAATATTTCTGAAAAAAAATCCTTTTTTCCTACGACGTCCGGGTACGGTTCTAATGCTGAAAATATAGTTTCTAACTAGTTTTGAAAATTTCATGCAATCGTATTTTCGTAAAATAAAAATTAAATAAATATAATATGGAAAATATATATTTATTTCAACATTTATGCTGCAGTACTTTCGATATAACGGAGGATCATACTAAGCAATTTGAGGAGGTATTATAGACTTTTAAAGACTTAATTAATCTAGGTACAGACACAAGTGTGCAAAAGAGGTGCAAAATATAATTAATTTTGATGTTCGTTGCATAGATACTAATTTAATTTAATTTTATCCATCTACAAATTTAAACTTACGGAACCCTCCCTATTCAAAATTCAAAAAGTCATTTATTCAAACTAGGCTGAGAATCAGCACTTTTCGAACGTCAAAGTTACATAAGACAGTCCCCCGGCACGCACACCCTTCACCACTTCCTAGTGCGTTAGCTGGGGAGAAGTGGCGCAACAAACTCCCAAATAATATTATTTGGCAATAACGCTTGGCTATGACATAAGCCGGCTCATCTATCTAAACTAATATTTTAAAGAGAAAAAAGGTTTGATTTTTTGTGTTTGTAATAAATAAACTCAAAAACTATTGGACCACTTTAAAAAAAAAACTTTCACCAGTAGTAGGACACCGATGTATGTATATTATCACTGAGTAACAGATTATAATTTATATAAATATCACGTGGGCGAAGCTGCTGCCGGAAGCTATTATTGATATCTTTATTAAGTTGACTATCGGACACATTTTGATTGTCTGAACAGATAATAATATTTAAAACTAGCTAGCGCTCCGGCTTCGCTCGGGTAGCACTATGTACTTATCTACTAAAGATAAGAACTAAAGTAAAACCTCAGTGGGTATCACGTGGCATAAAATTCTGTAGCAAAAAAAAAGAGCGCTTATGTGGAACTATAGGCTAAATCGCAATGAAGTAAATAAAACTAAATTTAAAAAATATTCTAAAATATATAGAAATATAATTAATTTAACGCAACGGGCACAAAACAATCACAAAATCAAATCATCTACTAACAAATCCAAAGCCACATGGGCGATTATAAATAGGTCTAAACTGAATTTACCAAAGGGTAGTATCACTTCCATAGAAACAAACCATAAAACTATAACCAGACCGCGAGAGATTGCGAATGCTTTTAACAATTTCTTTATAGAAAAGATAGAACCAATACCAGACGCTGGTAAGGACGTAACTGTAAATATTTCTAAATCAAGTCAATCTATGTTTATGGCACCAACTACTCCTTATGAAGTACTTCAAATTATAAGATCGCTTAAAAATACTACAAGTGTTGGATACGATGGGATCTCTACTAGAATCCTAAAGTATATCGCTTATCATATCTGTGACCACCTAAGCTATATCATTAATATGTGTATAACCACTGGATCATACCCGGATAGTCTAAAAACTAGTATCGTTAAACCCATCTTCAAAAAAGATAACAAGCAGAGTATGAACTGTTACAGACCTATTGCACTTATTCCTATAATTTCGAAAGTCTTTGAAAAATATATATATATTCAAATTTATAAATATTTAGAAAAATTCAACATTCTTACAGAAGACCAGAAAGGTTTTCGCAAGAATAAAACAATAAACATGGCTATTTTTGATTTTATAAATAACGTCATGGGTAATGTGGATAAAAGGACGCCGGAATGTTCCATTTACTGCGATATGACCCAGGCTTTCGATTATGTTAATCATGACATTCTCCTCCGTAAACTAGAAGCTTATGGCATTAGAGGCAATATATTAAATCTCACAGAATCTTATTTGAAAAATCGGAAACAATATACAGAAATTTCTAAAATAAACATTAATACCAAAAAAGAAGAAACACATGCATCGAGAAAACGTATAGTTAAATATGGAGTCCCGCAAGGGAGCGTCTTGGGTCCTTTATTATTCTTTTTTTATATAAATGACTTGCCATTAGTAACTAATTATCCTGTATCACTTTTTGCCGATGATAGTACAGTCACTATTAATTGTATAAATAAAGATAGGTATGAACATGAAATTAATAATACAATCAAATCAGGCCAGGTGTCAATCTTGCCAGGGCTTTCCAGCGGAGCCATAGTTATCAGTTTTGCTGGACTTCCAATGGCATGGTGTACCTTCGGAAAAAAGTCAATGATCCACAAATCCGAATAACTTCGGAGTATGATGTGGAAAAACTAAAGTGTTCCGAGTGACTAGTCTTAGAAATTATTCTGTCATATTGTATTTCTAAAATGTTTTATATGCATGCGTCAATATTTTTTCTGTTAATCTTTATCATGTCATGTCCATCAACACAAAACAAAAAACTTCACACACACATTAACATATTTTATGAATTGAAGAGTAAACCTGGCCTATTTCCCTGTACTAATGGCTTTGTAACGTTTAACTTGAACCAATACTTTGGTTGCCTTTTTTACTTTTGCCCATTTCCTATAAATAATCATTTTTGGTAATTTAGATAGCTTAACAAGTGATATAGATAATTGCGCTGTCTCAAAAGTATCTATCTGTGATCTTGAAGACTGTCATGAGTTGATCTCTTATTCGCCTGGCAAACGTCTGACCATCCTTATGCAAAACATTCGCAGCATAAATTGTAATCTCCCTGGACTTGTATTATTACTGGACAGGTTAAAAATGAATTGTGACATTATAGTTCTCACGGAGTGCTGGTTATTGAAGGCAAGTGTAATTCCTACTCTATCTGGATTCCAATCGTTCTCCACTTTAAAAAATTTAAAACAAAATGACGGAGTTATTATTTATTACAAAGACCATCTTAAGTTAGTGTTTGAGGAACCATCCTTTCAAGAAGGAAACTGTCTTATAACGCGAATAGGCAAACAGATGACTATAGTTTCTATATACCGCTCTCCCTCATATAAAAACGTTGATCCTTTTCTAGACTCTTTACACGAAACTCTTTTACAAGTAGAAGGTTCCAACAACTTGATGTTAATAGGAGACATTAATATTTCCATCAACAACTCGAAAATTGATCAAACTGGAGAGAAATATTTGACCCTTACAGCGTCTCACGGATTATTACCAGCACATACAGAAATTACCCGTAGTGCGAGTGGAACATGCCTTGACCATGTATTATTAAGAAGTTCTTACCGTTCCCATACTTTGATTCCGACAACTACTTTAACAGATCATTACCCTGTGCTTGTATGTTTAGATCTTAATTTACCACGAACTTTTACAAACATTATGTACAGTGTAACCAATGAGGAATCCTTAACACAAGACATACTAAAAATCGATCTAACTCCGATATTCCAGTCCAATGATCCCGATTTCTCTATCAACTACCTGACCAGCTCAATACAGGCCGCAATAAATCAAAACACTGTTGTTGTCAAAACGTCAAGGCGTAAAAAGATTATTAAACCATGGGTAACTCCTGGGTTATTGAGATGCATGAGAAATAGAGACAGGCTACACTATGAACTAAAATCCTCACCAAATAATGACACTCTGAGAGTTACATATTTACGATTCCGGAATTTTTGTACTGAAATTTTAAAGAAAGTTAGACATGAATATGAGAAATCGGAGGTCGAAAAAACAAAAAATGATCCAAAAAAGCTCTGGAAAGTTCTTAAAGAAATCTCTAACATGAATAAAGTTCCTAGTCACTCGAATCAGCTTTTGGAAGTAAGCTCCTCACCCAAAAAATCACTGGACTCTATAAATCAGTATTTTGTAAACGTAGGCCAGACCTTAGCTGAAAACTGCTTGAATCTGCACAATACTACTACTACCTCACCGCTACTGACGGATGCTTTCAATACTAATACACAACTGAATTCGTTTGTGTTGGAGTATGCAAGTGAAGACGAAGTCTCTCGCCTTATGATGGGCCTAAAAACGGAATGCACGGTAGGCCGCGATAATATATCAAATAAATTTTTGAAAAGACATGTTGACTTTCTTGTCCCACCGCTTACTTACATCTTTAATCAATGCCTCCGTACAGGTCTGTTCCCTTCCCAATTGAAAAGCTCCGAAGTCCGTCCAATTTTTAAAGGAGGCGATAAAAATGATATCTCCAATTATCGTCCGATCTCTATATTACCCGCTATCTCAAAAATACTGGAAAAGATAATTAACAATAGTCTCACAAAGTATCTGGAAAAAAATAATTTGCTTGCAAATAATCAGTTTGGCTTTAGAGCAAATAGATCTACCGATGATGCTGTTTATTGCTTGACTGAATTTGTTAGTACTAACCTCGACAGGGGGCGCAAGTGCTTGTCTATCTTCCTGGACCTGAAAAAAGCGTTCGACACCATTTCTATTCCCATCTTGATTACCAAGCTAGAAAAGCTTGGTGTGAGAGGAACTCAACTCCGACTTCTCGAGAGCTATCTGGCTGGTCGGACGCAGTGTGTTCGAGTGGGGAGTCACGTGAGCGCTGATCTTCCGGTGTCTTTTGGCATTCCCCAGGGCAGCATTTTAGGGCCTACTCTCTTTCTCATTTATATTAATGATCTGACTAGTATCAACATTCCCAAAGGCGACATCATATCATACGCTGATGACACAGCTCTTCTTTTCTCTGCCAATACCTGGGATGAGGCGTTTAATACTGCACAAAATGGGTTTAATATGGTAAACCAATGGCTCAGACTTCATCTTTTAACCTTAAATACGGATAAAACGAAATACCTGACTTTCAGTATTCGTAACTCAACGCCGGCAGGGAGCAATTACAACATTGTCCCTCACCAATGTTCTCTAGATATACACTGCACTTGTAAGCCAATAGAGCGTGTCAATACAATAAAATACTTAGGGATCCTCTTCGACGGCAACCTCAGCTTCAAAGACCATATAAAATTACTCAGCGCGCGAGTCAGAAAGCTTATTTATGTGTTTAAAAAGCTGCGTCAGGTAGTTGATGCTAGGTTGCTGAAACAAATCTATTTTGCCTTGTGCCAGTCAGTATTAACATATTGCATTTCATCCTGGGGAGGAGCTCCAAAAACAGTAATTAAACCTATTGAGATCGCTCAACGCACGATTCTGAAGATTTGCACTCATAAGCCTCGACTATTTTCCACTACATTGCTCTATAAATATTGCGAAGTACTTACTGTTAGACAGCTCTACCTACTAACTATAATTCTGAAGCAACATCAAGGCTTAGCATATGACCCCAACCTTAACCATAGGCGTAAGAAACAATTAGTGTGTACTCGTGAACATAAACCTAAAACTTCTTTTATTAGAAGATTTTTTGTATTTTTGGGGCCCTATGTCTATAATAAAATTAACTCCGTCATAGATGTTTACCCTCTCAATAGGGTTCGTTGCAAAGCCATTGTAAAAAAGTACTTATTGACCTTAACTTATGATGATACAGAACGACTATTAATCGTTCTAGAGTAAAAAGGGTCCTTTGACTCCTTTGTGCAACTTTTAAGGTATTTACTCTTCATCTACATATCACTGAAACACACACATTTGCTTACACTCATCATTTTACACATCACCACACGTACACACATCATAACACTCACTACACAATTACTTCCCCCTCTCTATACATGCACACCAACACACTTAGTTTTTAGCTTAGTTTACTTTATTTTATTTTGACTTGTTTTTCTTTAATCTACATAAAGCTGTACTTGTTAGCTTAATTCCTTATGCAAATAATGTACTGAGAGGTTTGGCGCTGCATGCCGAGATACAGGTTTTACCTAGTTCGGCTGCAGATGCTCCTATTTTGTATTGTATTTTAGCTTACTAGTTTTTAAGTTGTTTTTTGTACAATCCTTTTCTTTGCAAAATAAATTATTATTATTATTATCAATAATTAACTGGTTAAATAACAATAATTTAAAAATCAATCTTGAAAAAACAAAAATTATGTTCTTCAGTCAACGTTTAGAAGCACCAATTATTAATGTTAAACACAAATTGACTGATATAGAAAGGGTAGATATAGCTAAATTTCTAGGCGTAACTATTGACAAACGTCTGAACTGGAAGGCACACACAGAAGAATTAAATAAAAAAGTATGTTCTTCTGCCTATGCCCTCTATAAACTAAAACCTATTATAAGCACCAATGCGCTTATAACTGCCTACCATGGTATTGTCGGCTCTATATTGAGGTTTGGAGTTATATTTTGGGGAAACTCTACTAATAAAGAAATTCACATTCCTCAAACGCGCTAACTGTCCAACGAGCGAAGTTAATAGTCGTTAAGTTTTCTGAAAATTTCCAATTTTCTGAGCAATTTTCTTATATTTTTTTTCCGTAAGAACCTTCTCCTTACAATAAAAAACACAACAAAAAAAGAATTAGCGAAATTGGTCCAGCCGTTCTCGAGTTTTGCGCTTAGCAACACATTTTTATTATATACGTATAGATACTCTCATAACACTTTTCGTTTCGCACCACCAGTTCTTTTTATACTTCTGGTACGCCAACTATGAGAATGAAGTTGGTTATACTTATTGCTTGTTAAAATTCTTCTCAGTATATGTTTGTACAGATAAATACTATAAAACCCACCAAAAATATTTCATGTAATGTAGGGTGCTAAGACCTTCCTTAAACCTCTAAAAGTGAAAGCGTTATGTAGGCTTATAATAACGCTTTCACTTTTAGAGGTATGAGGAACAGGGTGTAAAGTTCACTCATCCACCATAGAAGAAGGAGGATCCTCCGACCAGACAGGGTGTCGTGTCTGGCGGTGTGGGAAACTGCCCAACGATTGATGTCGGGGATGTTGTATACATATATGCTGTTCGCGCGGTAAACTCTAATAGGGAATATGCATGAGATTCAAATAAGGGTCAATTTTTTTTTTTATAAACTATATTACTTCAGAATTATGCCTCCATCAATATTTTTTATTATAATTTAATAATGAGCAAGAAATTAATTTTTTAAAAGTGCAAAAAATCTTGAAAAGCGACGCTATTGGTCAGAGCGAATGTGACGTAACAATCTATGACAACAATGTAATGTCAATGTGTTTTGTAGGAGTTTTTGCGATTCAGTCAGTTTTATTATGATTTTAGTACACATTTAGAAGTAATACATTTGTTAATACACGAAAGACTCTTTCGAAAATGACTGAAAGCGGTTTTGTGAAAGCCCAATCGGATAGTTTGCCGAAAGCTGATGTGTTCATGATGACCACATTTTTACATCAAATACCGATTTCACGTCTGTTGAAATCAAAGGAGTGAAAGCTTTAAGGTAATTAAGTATAACATATAATCTTTATTTTATCTTCCACACCTTTTCCGGAATAATTTAGTTTTAAAAAGCATCATAACATAAAATAACATAGCTTCGCAAAATATCGAAATCTAGATTGTGTTAAGTATAGAATGTTGTCACAATACTAGGATATTGAAAACAAGTTGGGAGATAGCATGTTTCTTTTCATAATTTTACACCACTTTCTCCGTAAGTCCGAACCTCTCAGAACAAAAAAAAAAATACTTGGTCGGGTGCATTATATACTCTAAGGGTGCATTTCATAATGTATTTCTGCACTTAGGCACAATGCATTTGTATGTATTTGTATGTCGGTTTTTTGCATTGTTCTATAGAGGGAGAAGTTGGTTCCATGATGATGTATTAGTCGAAAATAGAAAACACTGTATATTTGCAGCAGAGCACAATACTTCTTCAATATAACCTCAACATTTGACATTTGTTTGTTTGTTGTCATAGACTGTGACGTCACCACACCAAGCGCGCCAAAATGGCGTTTAAATAGCCCGGGTCGGATGGTTATTTTAACTTTTTTTTAAAGTACTTTGATTTGTTTTTTGGCATTGTTTTTTTTTACTATTATTTGGCGATGTAAACTATCGAATAATTTTTTTTAAAAAATACATGCATATTCCCTATTGCTCGATGCAGGATTTCTAGTCTTTGATGCGCACTGCACACTGTGTAAAAGTAGATCTAATGTAGAGGTCCCTAACCCTACAAGGCCTAACTCTACAATCCTAACATCTTGGCACAGAATACATAATAGTACAAGTACAGAAGATTCACTCCGCAAAATCATTTAAATAAATAGCGACTCTTGCTGCGACACAATAAAGTGCAATTCAGGTCGCACAGCGCTAATTACCTACAGTTACCGACGCGATAGAAAGAGAGGCAATATTAGATGAATTTTCACTTAAAACTTATATTCTCTGACTACGTTACACCCTCTGAATTGGCCCGACAAGTCGAGCCCGCCGCGTACTTGTACATTGCTTCATACCTAGAATGCGGAGTGCGCCTGGCCTGATCTTGGTCAAAATGTACAGCTTGGCTTATGGTAAGAAATTAAGTCACTGGTCTTTAATTTTGTAATTAAGGCGAATCGAACAGATTACGACGTGTGTTACGGCTAGGGCTGCGCAGGGTAGGCTGCACAGGCAGTTAAATGATAGGTAGGTAGATAAGTAGTAGATTAATTAAACAGCTGGATTAGTTAATACATATAATTACAGGTACAGGGTAGTGGGCGTCGGTAGCACGTGGTGGTAGGCCACAGGTAGGACAGGCCTTTAGACCATGGCAGCATGCGCAGGTAGAGTGCAGCACAGCTACGCATCAGCTGTAGGTAGCGTGCAGGACCGGGTAAGGGGTCCTGCCCTCAGCCCGTACGGAGAATCCCTAGGTCAGGGCTCTTTCTGTTTTTTTTTTTTTGGGTGGGAATCATCAAATGACACCTCCCGCTCTGGGCGGAGCGAGAGGGAGTGTCAGACTTTTACTGACTAAAACCCACCTGTGTTCCTTCCGTTGCCTGTGTGCCGGGGCCGCGATATCCCTTTCGGACAAACCCGCAACCCCAGCAGGGTATAGCTATACCCTGCGATAGCTAAAATCAGCTCTGCAACGAAACGCAATGCTACAGCGTCTCCGGAAAGTCAGTGATGTTCCCCGTTTTTAGTGATGTAACTTACCTACTAATTGTAATATTTTATCATCACTCGACTACTTGCAGCTGAGAACGCTCACAACGCTACACGTGTGACTCCGAATTTTTAATTTGTCTGTGTATGTTGTGTTGTTTATAAATTTTTAGTTGGCGTTTTTGCCGTAGTTGGGTTTAGTTTTTCACTATCATTTTTATTCCAATTATTTGGGGTTGCGGATCATTGAAGGCCTCACCCACTTCTTTGGTTTGGGAAAATTCAACAGTAAACTTTGCGGCTTACGATATAATTATATATAACTAATATATTTTCAGAAAGTAGGTACTCTTTAAGACCTTTCATTAGATACCAAACACGATATTTTAACCTTAATTTTTTTTAACACCTCACTAACACATCCGCTATAAGCCGCCATCTTGGATGTTATGTTACGTCTTAAGAAATACCCGCCTAACAACATGACGCTTCCAACGATACCCCGTTTGTCAAAATTCGACGAGTTGTTTAGGAGGTATGAGTGAACAGATGAACATACTTATTATACATACATAGCCTGCTAAAATCATAACCCTCGTTTGGCCTCCTTTGGCCGTAGTCGGGTAAAAAGTAACTCTGTCTGTCTGTCTGCCTGTTACCTTTTCACGCCTTCACCATCGGAACCGATCGTTATGAAATTTGACAGATAGGTCCCCTGAACCTGGTGGCTTAGGCTTTTCAACTTGGTTAATAGTATTAAAAAAAATATGAATACAAAATACACGAAGACGATGTTACGGGCAACAGCTAATTTGAATATATATAAATAATAATAATAATAATATAATAATATATATAATATATAGTAATGTAAGGCAAAATTGTATAACTATAAATAGGTACTTAGCGTCTACCGATACGAATTATCTTTCATGCCTATTATAAGGTACTAGGCGAATATAAGCAAAGAGGCGTTCACACAGCTACTTATTGCATGCCTTGGAATCATAGTTTAATTCTTTTGATCGAGGTTAAAAAAGCAAGAATTGATTGTTATGATTGACCCTATCTACGAGGATTGGTGGCAAAAAATACAGGCTGTTACGTATTCGCATTTGTGTCGGTTTTGTTCCCGATTGAAAAAAGCGACTTTATAAAAACCTTTGCACTTTTTTCTACGTAACTATATAACGTTATATCTATTATACGAGTACATTGTAACAGCGAATCCATTTTCAAGACCTAGGTCATTTTTAATTTTTTATTCCGATAGTTCATTAGCATGACATAATATGGAGGTGCCATAAATAAAATAAATAAAAAAAAGAAAAAAAAAATATCCAAGAAATTTCGCAGGTATTCTGGTAAGAAACATTGGTGTTTAGTTTTTTTGAATGTTTATACATAACTAGCTCCTAAAAATACCATAGTCGACGTATATTTATATAGTAACCTAATCCTCGTAACTGTTCTTAATAATAATAATAATAATCTTTTATTTCAGTCCATTTGGTTAGTATACACTCGACTTAAAAACTAGTGTTAGTACTTACATCTACCAGCAAAACAACACAAACTTAATTAATACGCCACAGTGGCATGTAGGCGTATCCAATGTCCCAGTATGGGGCTGTCCCACCTATCGGATATAGTTTTCAGGATGCTGTTGGGGCTGGCGCGTACCCTGCGCATAATGGAAGCGCAACGCTTGCGCATGATGGCGTGAAAGCCATCAATTCTCGCCTCTGCAAACATGCCGGAAGCACTGCAGCAGCGCGGCAACCCCATCAACACCCTGAACGCATTATTGTATTGAACGCGCAGGGCGCTGTATGCCCTCTGCGTGTAGTTGACCCACAGACTGCATGTATAGAACGACTGACAGTACGCTGTAAATAGTGTAGCCTTTACTTCAGTCGTGCAATCCGCAAATCTGCGTGCCAACATATTGCAGCGGACAGCCAACGCCCTGCGCTCACGCTCAATATCCAGACTGTCTTTTAGGTCCTCGGAAACCCAGTGGCCCAGATACTTGAAAGAAGTGACTTGCTTTAAGGAATTTCCGCAAAGTTTCAAGTGAGGTTCAAAAGGGTAAGTTTTAGTGCCCGCCTTGAAAACTAGTACCTCACTCTTCTTAACATTGTATCTGAGCCCATGAGTCTCCGCGTACCTCTCACATATTGTAAGCAGGCTCATCATTGCATTAATCGAAGGGCTCAGCAACACCATATCATCAGCATAACTAATGTTGTTGACGCATACTCCGTCTACATAACAACCCTGATAGGTGTTGCTGAGCTCGACGATCAACCGGTTTATGTACAGATTGAAGAGGCGAGGGGAGGTCAGTCCGCCCTGCCTCACCCCGCACTCCAGCCCATACACATCCGAATGAGCCTGCCCACCTTACACAATTAGTCTGATTGTTATACCAACCATGTATGACCAAAACCGTAGAATTGATATAACTTCTCTATCCACTGAAGTATCAGTCAAAAGTTTCTGCCACAGTAACTCGTACGACACCAGATCAAACGCTTTGGAAAGGTCTAGGAAACACGCATTAACAGGCGTTTTCCTTGACGTATAATACTGAACAGTATGCTTGAGAGACAGTATGGCACTTTCAGTGGAGAGACCAGATCTGAACCCAAACTGCGCATCATGCAGTTCAATGCGGGTTGCCATATGCCTATCAAGCAAACTGTCCAGCACCTTGGCAATGATAGTAGCAAGGGATATGGGCCTATAGTTCGAGAGGTCTGATGTGTCCCCAGTCTTATCCTTCACAATAGGTACAACCACAGTTTTCATTAGGTCACCGGGCAGATGAGCGTGGCTTAGATAGAGTGAGAAGAACATCGCCAGAACCCTAGGCAGGTGAACTCCTGCATGCTGCAGATGCTCGATGCTGAGGTAGTCATACCCTGGTGACTTGCCCCTAACCATTTTTTTAATAACAGTAGCAACATCTCTTGCTGAAAACCTGACATTTAACTCCTTCAGACAATCCTCAGCATCGACCACCTGCGATGCGGAGCCAAGAGGAGATCGAACTTGAAAATGTTTCACAAACAAGTTTTTTTAAGGAGTCATAAAGAACCCTGTAAGAAATCGACACGTGTTTCACCTCTCAACGAGGCATCCTCAGGATGACTATTGACTTGTTGCGAACCCGGACCCGACGTGTGGACACGTCAAGCGTCGAGAGCATTGTTAGCCACTTCGTTTTTTTTTTTTTTTTTTTTTTTTATATAGGGCATCTCGCAGTTAACCTCTGAGGAGGTCGTAGCTGCTTAACCGGACTTTCCTGTGGCTGCCTTAAGCTTCTACACTTAAAGCCTCCAGCCAGGGGCATAAACTATTCTAATTAAAACTAGGCGAACGCTCGCTAAGGGCACCCCCTGTGGGGTACGGACCTCGGCTTAGGGCGTCGCTGGGGGGAGGACAGCAAGATGGGACAGGCAAGATCAAACATAGATTATTATTATTCGGGGAATTTAAGACTACGGGCTCAGCTTCGACGCGGGCTGGCGCATCGTCGAGCAAGGGTCGGGGGGTGAGCTACTTCGCCCGCCAACCCCACTTATATACATAGGATTACTGCCTCTTATCGCGCTGATAACGATCCTAGCCGAGGTGGGCGGGGCAGTAATCCTCTGCCGGGGTTGCGGGTTTGTTCGAAAGGGATATCGCGGCCCCGGTACACAGGCAACGGAAGGAACACGGGTGGGTTTTAGTCAGTAAAAGTCTGACACACCCTCCCGCTTCGCCCAGAGCGGGAGAAGTTATTTGATAATTTCCCAAAAACAAAAAAAAAAGGAGATGTAATCCTATATACACACACTTTTGAATTTTGAAGGTTTTTGTGTATAATTCATCAAGGTTTTGTGTA
Source organism: Agrochola macilenta (assembly GCA_916701695.1). Lineage (NCBI taxonomy): Eukaryota > Metazoa > Arthropoda > Insecta > Lepidoptera > Noctuidae > Agrochola > Agrochola macilenta. The sequence continues at coordinate 2,023,290 of OU753572.1, read as the reverse complement.
AATTGGCTGAAATATAACGATTATTGTCGAAGATGTCGGAAAAATTCAAGCCGACTGGGAGCATTACTGGCGTGCGCCGCGTAAGCCGTAAGCCGTAAGCCGCATTCTAAACCTTAAAAAGTTCAACAAGTAAGTCCGCAATAGCATATGTCTATCTTCTAAGGATGACCTACAGTAACCATTATTACCTTTAGAATTTGATAAAAATATCATTGTTCCGAAGCTATTTTGACCGGTATTATATTTATCCAAAGCCAATAAAATATGTTAATTCAATCGGGCATTTTATTTAGATGTAAATAAGCCTGGACATCATATCGTTAAAATGAATACTTTAAAAGATATCACAGATTCCAAAAATTATTATGGTTGACGGCAACACGAGCGCAGCGGTAGGAGTCAATGACTTTTCCTCGGCTATTTGGTATGTAATCCTGGTAGTACATACCCGTGGGATATTTTCCGACAACCACGCGGGCGAAGCCGCTGGCAAAAGCTAGTATAGGTACATTCCTCATTCGTTCGGCGAATGGATGTATTATGTATAAACCTTAAACAGTATCAAATTATGCCGAGTAGCTTTAGATGCCTTTATTTTATTCAGCAGTATTGTGTTTAGTGACTGTAGGTAAGACATGTATTCGCAAGTGCTAAATACTGTTAAATAACTGTAAATAGGTGATAGGTATGTTAATATTACTAAATTATTCTTCTATTGGGCGTAAATCATGAACTTATCAGTACGCTAGGAGTTAAGGTACACATCCACTTTACTATGAAACTGGAAATAAGGAGAACATTTAGGTAATAATGGTCTAAGTGAACTCCACGTTTGGAGAACGGTTTGGATTGGCTTTTATAGGAAATTTTCGTAGAGCACGAATGTGAAGTGAACTGTGGATGTGGACTTACTTTTCTGGATAACAAAATTTCAAAGTTTCGCAATGGTGTGATATGTCAGTACCTTGTTGAGTTTTTACAGTGTAACCGATTAGAAGGAAAACGAGGAATAAAATAGATATGGGGATCTTCTTCCAAGTTATTGGCACTATCCTACGTGAGTATCCTTCTGTTTATTTCGTTTTGTTTTGCAATATTACTTTCTTCCAAGTGCGAGTGCGGTGCTCCTGAATAGACTAGGTATATCCCATGTGCTGGAGTGTCCCAAATATTCCTTCACGTGCACCCTTGACGGTCTGAAAACCGCCTGTGACGCCGCAATAAACGTGGTCATAATAGTTTAAGGGCCTATACTATCTCAAATTGCTTAGCATGATCCTCCGTTATATCGAAAATACTGCAGCATATTTTTTTAAATAAATATATGCTTAAGTTGAGGATTAATGTTAAGTGCTGTGTTTGACAAAAAAGCTATTCCATAAATTTCTCCTTAAAAAAATAATCCAAAGTTCTAAGTCTCCAAACTGAACAATAAACCGCTGGTATTAAAAAAATACTTCAAATTAGGTCATGAAACTTTGCATAATAACTGAAAAGCAGCGACTATGTTTTTGTTTTTTTTTAATTTACCACTTTTTTGCCGTTAGAGCAATTACCTAAACTATTGGCGTCTTGGAGCTGCAAGCTCGGCACTCCGTCTCGCTCTCACTCAGTCTGCGATCAGTATGGTGCGAGCGAGATAAAAAGTGAATTTGAGCTGAGGTAGTATGGGCTCTTAATATAGATGTATCGTCGAAACGAAAAGAAGAAAACCTTCTAAGACAAGAATAGCTGGTAATCCAAATAACTGTCCCCATATTTTCAGTATGCTGTTCCTGCACAAACATGGGCATAATGATGGCATGGCCATCTTCCACCATCATCCTATTCAAATCTGAGAACACCACGCTGCACCGGCCTATGGGGGCAGCGGAAGTATCGCTCTTTGGGAGTTTACCAGCCATAGGATCGCTGATAGCTAATCCTATTGCTGGAGTGGTGTTAGACCGATTGGGGCGGAAGAAGTGCGCCATATTAACTTCCTTGATTTTCGTGGTGAGTACCAGGGTAGCATATCGTGTTAAGAAGTGATGTATAGTCGCCTTGTTGGAATAACAGTCGTGTGGGGTCATGGATTTGACATCCGTGTCGACCACACAGTGGTTTCATTCAATATCCAATTCGTCACCTGAATTTCCTCATAAGTAACTAATACACTATACTAAACGATAACTTTGTAACTATTTCAGATCGCCTGGTCTATAATAGCGCTGACGAGCCAAGTGGAAGTGATTCTTACCGCAATGTTGATAGGAGGTCTCGGGTTCGCTATCTTTCTTGAAACCACGATTTACATCAGTGAAATATGCCAGGACTCCATTAGAGGTGAGATTCAGGACAGCAGTAGCATAAACAATTTTTTATATAATAAAAATATTATAAATAAAAAAAAATTGGCAGTCATGGGGACTTCCGACAAAATTGAAAACTAAAAACTGGTATTAGCGCCATCATCATCATCGTTATCATGATTTTGTTGCCCTGTATCCCCATAAAAAGAAACAATCAATACTATTAGAAAACTTAAAACTGGTATTCGCGCCATCTATATTTTAAGATAGGCACTACCGAATCCATAAGTTTACCCCTTACCCATCACTCAACGCACCTAAAGAAGTTTTCACTTCAAAAATGCTCATAATTTTGATATTTACGAGTACAATCGAACCTACATATCTAGGTATATTATGTTAGCTGGATTTTCTTCCGTTATTGCCGTCATCGACAAGTCTTGCTTACTTTTGTTGATACTGGGAGGTTCATGACCAAAGTGCAATGGGTTGGATCTCACAGCTTCACACTCGCCATTTCGACTACTTATTTCCTTCCTTCACATTGAGATGACGTTGGGCCTTTTCTTTTACACCCTTGCTATTACTTTATCTGGAAACTGAACCAAGAACAAAGCGTGCAAATGACCCCTTAAGAACTTCTAATATAATGTATGCTACTTAATAAAAATATCTTTTGTTTTCTTTTCAGGAACCATGACTTCAGGACCGATGCAGTTCTACGGTTTTGGAATTCTCGTCTCTTATTTCTTGGGGGGATATTTATCGTACCACCAGATGGTATACGCGTGTCTATCCTTGTCTGTGGTTGGTGTTCTACTTCTTTCTGTGCTCACGGAGTCACCTTTGACCCTCATGGCGAATGGCCGAGAGGAGGTAAGTTGGGGCTGATGAAGTGACCCAGTCTTTTTAACTTCCGGAGTTTGTTGTAAACTAAAACTCAAAGCATTTATTTCAAATAAACCAATTAAAGGCACTTTTGAATTGTCAAGGGGTCGGTCAGTCAGAAAGATGAAGCTAGTTGCCCATTCCAAAGCGTAGTAGGTTCCTATGGAGGAGAACGGGCTAGAATCTCCACGGACACTCTTTTAAATCAAAATATTGTTACAAAACTTTGGTTTCATCATTCATGTTGAAATTACACATGTGAGAACAATGTAGAAAGACGTGCACGTTAAAAGCGTCCGTAATAAAAATATTAAAAGAATTAAACTAAGAGATGACCATTTTCTACCTACTGACGGCGCCCGTTTACGAACATGACGCATGGCTCAGCACCATTCAGCTCAAGCATTTTGAACTTTTTACGATCTAACACCACAGGTACCAATGCGTCATCATTTAATGAGCCCTTTTCCGTTATTTCAGGACGCTGCAAAATCAATAGCATTTTACAGAAGTAAAAAGGCCACATCCAAAGAAGTAGCGCAAGAGTTGCATAAGTTACGACGGATTTTCAACTCTCATTCAGAAGGTATTTCTTACTTTTCATTTAAGACTTATCAGTAGCCTCCAGGAAATGCAAAGAAAGCATTTTCATTATCTTCAGATTACAGACAGACAGAGAACAGTGGTGGCCCAGTGGTAGCAGCCGCGAGTTACGAGTTGTAGGTGTTAGGTTCGAACCCAGACAGGTGCTTTACTTTGTTTTGTGTAAATAATTACATCACCACTGCTCTTAAAACGGTGAAGGAAAACATCGTGAGGAAAGCGGCATGTCCTAGAACCAAAAATTCGAAGAAATGTGACATCTACCAATCCGCACTGGGCCCGCGTGGTAGAGTACCTACAGCCCACTCCCTCTCATCGAGAGGAGGCCTGAGTCCCAGCAGTGCGAACATATCATGCTGATTATGTATGTATGTCGATTACAGAGAGCTAAGAAAATACGGAAATGCTATTTCTAAATTAATTATTATGCTTTTGCAGATGTTCAATCATTGACAGAAGAAAAATATGGACCGACGACGATGGAGGATAAGAAAATGTCTTGTTGGCAATTTTTCAGTAAGTAGATTTGAGTTCCAATATTAAAGAAAGAAACTATAGAAAGAAAATACATTTATTTAGCACAGACTAAGAAGCACACAATATAATATTACAGCAGATAAAATGAACGAATGAAAAGTGTAAAATGCGATGCAAGAAATTAGTTGGGGAGTGTGCCTCAGAGCTGCGTTAGCAAAAATTCCAGACAATTAAAAGTGTCTGCCGATGGTTTTCAACTGGACCTGAGAGTATGATGTGATGGATGTATCAACAATATCGTTCTTTATGACAGGGAGATGTTGCTCGTTGCAGTTATGGAAACTTTTGCCTACCACTACTATAGTGTATTTTACACGTAATATGTGTATGCTAGGTAGGTCCAAGTTCGAGAGAAAGAGGTCAATCGTCGAATCCGCCTCGGCTGGGTAGCGTTTGGGAAGCTACGCAATATCTTCTCGCCCCGCAGTGTCTCAAGACGAAAGTCTTTGACCAGTGCGTGTTGCTAGTGATGACCTATGGCACTGAAACACGGTCGGTCACAATGAGCCTTATCGGTTAACAGTCACCCAAAGGGCAATGGAGAGGACTATGCTTGGAGTTTCCCTACGTGATCGAATCAGAATTGAAGAGATCCGCAGGAGAACCAAGGTAACCGACATAGCCCGAAGAATTATCAAACTTAAGTGGCAATGGGCAGGGCACATTGCTCGCAGAATAGATGACCGATGGGGCCGTAAGGTTCTGGAGTGGCGACCGCGTACCGGAAGATATAGCGTTGGAAGTGCTCCCAAAAGATGGACTCAAGACCTTGTGAATGCCTCAGGAAACCGCTGGATGCGGGAAGCACAGAATCGGTCGAAGTGGCGATGTATGCGGGAGGTCTATGTTCAGCAGTGGACGTCTTTCGGCTGAAATGATGATGTCTATTACAATAGGTAATCATTATTTTGTGTTATAGCTTGTATAATGGGATCTTGCTTTTACAGAAAACTCGCCATCAACTCAACGCGAATTCTTTGTCATCATGATCCTGAAGGTAGCCTCCGTCTTCCAAGGTCTGCCAGTAGTGATGGTGTACGCAGAACCCTTATTCGCAGAGGTGCTGCCTGCTGACGTCATCTCCCCGAACCTTTGCAGCGTTCTGATGGGAGTCGTCATGATTATCTCCGGGTCTATTTCCGCCTATTTGACTGATGTGGTTGGGAGACGGGTAAGATCTACCTACTATGTTCCTTTGGCTTATTGATCTCCTGGTCCCCGAAGTGCTGGCTTTAGCAGAGACTTTGTTACCTCCAACCGAACAGATGTCATTGGCAGTCTTGTGAGATGGGGTCAGAGGAGACGTGCGATTCTTGTCTACTATCTTCGTTTCTTATCTCCTGTTTCCCTTAGTTCATTTCTGTGAGGAGATTTTGGTCGGGAAGATAGTAAACTCATTCATCTCTCCGAACCAGAAAACCTCCTACACGGTATCAGCGAAGGATGGACCTATACCAGATAAATAGCACCATCCTTTTCTGACAAGGAGATACTGATGCAGATGTAAGGCTGGTGAGATAGATCTATCCTCCATCTCAGACCATCTTCTTCAGAGTTCTGAAAGAATAATTATGGTTGTGATACAGGTAAGAAATTATTCATCCCATTATTTTCTTTTTCAGCCGCTGCTTATTTACTCGTCCGTCGCTGCTGGTTTCTGCTGCATAGTACTAGGAACCCAGATCCTGACGGAGTGGGGCCCAAAGTGGACGATACCAATGTTCATATACGTGTTCACGACTTTCTACACGTTTGGGGCAGGAACAGTGCCCGTCGTGGTTTTGGCTGAAGTATTTTTACCCGAGGTTAGGTATTATCACTACCTATTAATGGTTTGAATTTGAAATCTCGATTTTTCTCCAATAAAAACCTGCCTCTAGTAAGTTTTTACTTTAGATCAATGTTTTTACAGAAAGCTATAAAATGGTTTGTGTTTCCCTAGCTTCAGCCCTAGAACAAAGCCTACATTCAATCATGTTAACCTAGTACGTACCTATTTTCTTTTCAGGTAAAAAGCATCATGTCAATGTTAGCAGTAGAATGGGCGTGGATACTCAACTTTCTCATTCTGTTCGTCTTCAACCTCCTAGTAACTTCTGTAGGCCTGCCCCCAGTCTTCTATTTCTTCTCTTTTGCCTGCTTCTCTACTGCTGTCTTCTTCTTTTACTTCTTGCCAGAGACGAAAGGCTTGCCAGTTTATGCTATTCAAGAATTGTTCATGAAGAAAAAATGATTTTGTTTCTTAGTTTTAAAAATAAATAATATTACTGTTTTGTTAATAAAATACCAAAATGTCTCTATGCCTACGTGATCGAATCAGAAATGAAGAGATTCGTAGGAGAATCAAGGTAACCGACATAGCCCGAAGAATTGCCAACCTTAAGTGGCTGCCTAGGGCACATTGCTCGCAGAACAGATGGCCGATGGGGCCGAAAAGTTCTGGAGTGGCGACCGCCTATCGGAAGACCTAGCGTTGGAAGGCCCCCACAAGGACCTGAAATGACCTGGTGAAGGCCGCAGAAATCCGCTGGATGCGAGAAGCACAGAACCGGTCGAAGTGGCGGTGCTTGGGGGAGGCCTATGTCCAGTAGTGGACGTCTTTCAGCTGAAATGATGATGATGAATTGGCGTCTGATCCTAGTCTAGCCATTTTGTTTTATGTAATCTGAGGGTCTAGCGTCAGAAATACTTTATTGACGTTCAAAATTCAAAAATTCAAAAGTCATTTATTCAAACTAGGCTGAGAAATCAGCACTTTTCGAACGTCAAAATTACATAAGACAGTCCCCCAAAAACGCCCACCCTTCACCACTTCTTAGTGCTTGAGCTGGGAAGAAGAAGTGGCGCAACAAACTCCCCAGCAGCACAGCTGTCTGTTCAGTTGAAAAAACTTGATTCTATATAATAGTGCATATTATTATGCTAAAATAATTTACATCACCACAAATTGCCATACAACTCATAAAATAAAAACATTTTAAACAGTCGAGTTCTTCAGTCATTTGGTACAACTAGTGCAGTGTGTAGTAAGTATAGTCTGATCTGCACGCGTAGTATGAACACCGTAGAAACGTATTGTCGACGGAAGAACAAAATGACAGATTGTGATTGTTTATCCGTCATTTTGTCTATTCTTCCGTCGACAAAACCCGTTTCGACGGTGGTTATGCTACGCGTGCAGCAGTTACAATTCTTCTCTTAGCGTGTCGATGGTAATCTAAACTGTGTCAGCAACGAGTAGATATTGCATTATACTGAGGAGATAGTGAGTTAACACCGAAATATACAAGCAAGTCATTCACACAAAACGCACACCCCCAACTCACTACCACACGCAACTACACACGCAGTTACATACACACACACTCACACACACTATAACATTATTTAGAAAGAAAGAAAGAAAGAAAGAAATCATTTATTTGCTGATAATGTAGGTATACATATAAGTTGGAATAATTATTAATAGTCCCGATACATTTTACCTTACGGCATGCAAAATATTAGGTTTGAATTAATTAGTAATATAGATACAGCTATTACGATCATTATTTGCCCTAGTCGAATTTAATAGGCTGTTATAGATCAGACAACAAAATAAAAACAAAATAATTAATTAATTACATAATAAATCTCTCGCAAATCATTCAATGAAGGAGTATAAATGTCGAAATGTGTAATGTCAAAAAGCTTAATGTCAAAATATTCCAAAACATTAACAACAATCACAATTAATAATAGATAAAGAATTTAGATAATCTGGTAATGTCAAGATCTATTATATCAAATTACAATAAACAACAACCATAAAAAAATAAAAAATCGCTAATAAATAAATAAGAATGTCATTATGTCAATTTCATCTAAGACATTCGTAATTGCATTGGCAACGCACATTTAACAAAAACATTTTATTATAGTTATATTATATATATATAGTTTTGTCATTTAAAAAGTCTTTAACTGTGTAATAACATTTCTCCAGCAATAGTTTTGTTAATTGTTTTTTAAACATTTTTATGGGTAGGTCTTTTAAATGTTCAGGTAATTTATTATATAAAAGCGGTCCCATGGACAGGATGCTATTTTTTAATAAGGCTGTGTTATGACCACCTGTGCGCAATTGGTTTTTATACTGGGACCTCATTGGTGCTGTTCGTTGTCTTATGTCAATCATTGAAGTAAATAGGTGTTTATTTAATTTAACGAATAGGGTCACTTCTAATATATATAAACAAGGTAATGTCAGAATGTTTAGGGATATAAATACAGGTTGACAACTTTCAGTAAACTTAAGACCTGTCATTGATCTAAGACATCGTTTTTGGGCCCTAAATATTCTTTCCCTCTCACTGCAGTTGCCCCAAAATATGACACCGTATCTTAATAATGAAGCAACTAATCCATGATAGGCTATAACTAATGTATTTATGTTTAGTTTATTTGAGAGGTTATAGAGTACATATGAAGATTTACTAAGTTTTTTGCACACATTTTCGGCCTGAGATTTCCATGTCAATTTATCGTCAATCTGCACTCCTAAGAATTTAGTCACTGAAGCTGTGTCTACGATTTGGCCATTATATTCAGTAATTACTTTTTTTGGCTGTAACCTCTGGTGGAAATGTATGACTTTAGTTTTTTGTAAATTTATGACTAGATTATTCCCATTAAGCCAATCTATTATTGTTTTAAGTGTGCTGTTTATTTCATCTTCGTAGTTCGTCTCATTGATACATTCGACTATAGCGGTGCTGTCATCGGCAAATAAGGTCATTGGCTTACGAATTTGACGGGGTAGGTCATTAATATAGAGTAGAAACAGTAATGGACCGAGTACACTACCCTGTGGAACTCCGAACTCTGTTACTCTGCAACTGGATAGGTATTTCAGTTCACGCTTAGTTTTAGTACAGATTCTCGATAGTTCTGTGTACTGTTTTCTATCCGTGAGATATGACTTAATTAAGTTTAGCACGTTTCCTCTTATGCCATAATCGCTAAGTTTATTTAAGAGAGTGTCATATTTTACATAATCGAATGCTTTTGTCATGTCTGTGAATATGGCACAAATAGGGATTTTTTTATCCACATTATTCATGATTACTTTCAAGAGATCGAATATTGCCATGTTAATATTTTTATTTTTTCGAAAGCCCTTTTGTTCTTCAAATAAATGTCATTTTTAGCTATAAAAGTGTAAATAGATTCATATATGATTTTTTCAAAGATCTTAGAGAATACTGAAATAAGAGCTACAGGTCTATAGTTTGTCATGTCTTCCTTGTCATTCTTTTTGTGCAATGGTTTTATGATCACAGTCTTTAATTCATCAGAGAATATACCTGAGCCTATACACACATTTATTATATGGCTTAATGGTTTTGCGATAATATCAGAGACAAATTTGACTGCAACGGTTGAAATGCCATCGAATCCGAAACTTTTTTTATTTTTTAAGTTTTGTATCACACGTGTAACATCTTGGGGGCCTGCCGGCTGCATAAACAAAGAATTAGGGGTTTTGGTAATTGCAGCTGTATTTCCCGTACAATAACTGGATACATCATGTATTTGGTCAACAAAAAAGTTATTAAATGATTCAGCAATCTGCCTAGGGTCTTTTATTAGTTTGTTTCCTTCCATAATTTGCAAAATTGGTTCTTTAATTAAATTATTATGATTATTTATTATTTGCCATGATGATTTAGATTTGTTTATTGAGCTATTAATCAAATAATTGTTTTGGGCTCTTTGAGTAAGTTTCACAATCTTTTTGAGTTTATATGCATAGTTTTCAAATGTATTTTTGTTCTCGCTTGTAGGTGATTTTCTGTATTTCCATAGCATATTCCGTTGTTTTCTGCAACAAATTCTAATTCCGCGAGATAGCCATTAATTTTTTTTATCAGATTTTACATTTTTTAATTGCATTGGGAAGGATAAGTTATATAATAGACGAAAGAGATCAATAAAATTATTATATGCATCATTAGGGTCATCTGTTTCAAGTACTTCTGAGAAAGATAGGCATTGAAGGTGCTTTTTAAACAAAATTAAATTTTCTCTGGATAAGTTCCGCTTCTGAATTCGCCAGGAATTTATTGTACATGTTTTGTTTACCGGTATTTTTAAAATTTGAGCGGTATGGTCCGATAAACCGAAGTCGACTACATCACTCATGCAATTTTGTTTGGAATTGTGAGCAAAGTTATCTAGACACGTGCCGCTTTTTGGTCTAGTTACTTGACTAATCACTAACTTTAGATTATAATTCAACAGTAAATTTTCAAAGTCTAATGTAAAGTAATTTTTTTTCAGTGTGTTGTTGTTGAAGTCACCGCATACTACTATTTTTTTATTTGCCTTGGTACACAATTTCTTTAACAAAGTATCTAGATGATCAAAGAACATATTAATACAGGACATGTTCGGTGGTCTATAAATACAAACAACTATTAATCCCTGCCGTCTTAATTCTATTGCACAATATTCAAATACACCCATAATAGATGTTTAAGGTAGCTCTTTACATTCGTATTTGTTTTTAATCAGGATACATGCTCCTCCTCGCTTCTTACTTCTTGAATAACACGCTGCAAGCTTATAATTTGGAACGTTGATTAAAGATTCTTGTCCTGTGGTTACGAAATGTTCAGTGATGCATAAAACATCTATATCGAAATTTTTGTTTTTTGCGAATAGCTCTTGGATATGCAACGTCAAAATATCAGTTTTATTAAGAAGTCCAGCGATGTTTTGGTGCATGATGTTCATGTGCTTATAAAAGAAATAACTGGTCTTGTGGTCTTGTTGATTTATCTTCAGTCACGCTATTTGAGATTGGCGGCGTTTGGTCAATATTGTCGCTTGTGAAATCGTCTTGAGAGCAGAATAATTTGTAGTCTATCAATATGTTAGACATGATTTGTTCAAAAATGTTCCTCCATCCATTTCTGCTTAATTTTCCGGTACTATTGGAAAACATTTCAAGTGATAGGGTGCGATTACTATCGAAAAAATATGCGTATTGATTATTTTTTATGTCTAAACATAGTAGGTTATTAAATAAATCTACTTTATAATTGTGAATTAGAGCACCAGTTTTGTAGAATTATTTAATTTTTATTTTGATAGTTCTCTACCTACTCTTATTTAATTAACTATTCTATCGATTTCCAAACATCCTGAAATTAAATTGAAGCTAATGCAAACATGTTTCGAATTAAAATTTAAGATCACGCAACTCAGGCCTGAGTTGCGTGATCTTAAATTTATATATATTATATATATATATATATATTATAAATCCAAGATACAGGCGCTGCCTAGTTTGGGGACCACTGTTTTAATACTATGTTAAATATTCTAGTTACAGTAAGCATACAATATCATTATTTTCTGATATTTATTTTGTAATATTGGACCTTATTCTTATTATCAGTAGCGTTCATAACTGCTCAGTCTAGACATGACTGAAAGCTGACCCTAGTTTATACCTACATAATTATTTACTGTATCTACCTACAATACAAAATTAACCTCACACTACAACTTTATCAAATCCATATTTACAAATACCCACTATTCTACACTTTATCTACGACTCTTAGTTAACGAACGTCAGTAACTACTTACCGGTCGTTGACTCGATGCAATGAGGTCAAGGTCCCCCACTGATCAGACGAGACGAACAGTCAATAGTTGACCGAATACGATTGGTACAGATGTTGCGAGATTCGAGTATGGAAGCCCGCATGTATAAACAATATCATGACGACTGTTTTTCCCGGAGGGCTAGGCAGAGGTGTTGGTACTGCACCTACACAGCCCGTTGCGTTAAAGTTACGAAACAAAGACAAAGTCGAATAATTTATTTCAAGTAGAAACTCTTGCAAGTATTCATCTTTGAATGTCAAAATTTACAAGAAAATAGAATTTGTCCATTGAAGCGGAGCGAGGCAGCGGAGAGGAGCGTGGCAGCGGAGTGGAGCGGTTGGTGGTTGCGGACAGTGTCTGTCCATTGATGCGAAGTGAGATAGCGGGGCGGTGTTGCGGACTGTGCGGAGCTAGACCGAGTTCACGCCACGAGTAATAATTCCCTGCTCCGGTTCCCCGCTTCACTTCTCCGCTCCGTTTCCCCGCTTCGCTTCCCCTCTCCGCTTCCCGGTTTTGTATGAATTTTTAAACTAGTTCGCAAATCCCTGTCCACTGAAGCGGAGCGGAGGTTTTATGCTATTCCATTGGCTAATTTTGGCACACCGCCGCTCCGCTCCTCTCCTCTCCGCTCCAGTGGACAGGCAGCCTAAAAACTAGTTTCGTATGGAGAACAATGGGTCCCCTGGCTGGAGGCCTCAAGTGTAGAAGCTTAAGGCAGCCACAGGATTGACCGGTTAAGTAGTCATGACCTCAGTGGTCAGCTACGAGATGCCCTACTAAAAAAAAAAAAGGAGAACAATGGGAATGAAACTTCATACTTAGTTAGGTATCAACTCTTTGGACAAATAACAACACTTCGTACTGGGAAATCCAACAACATTTTACCCAACTTAGGAATAGATTCCAAAACCCCAGTGCCAAACTCAGAGCCATCGTAGTTACTGCTGTGGTTCATTATAAACTTACAGTAGGTTGAAGTGTATTCGTCCGTCCGACCGTGACATATTAATATCGTCACGGATAAATTTGTTCGAAATTAGGTCCTCTTTAATGAAGGCCAAGCCTGTGTTTAGGGAATTTATTTAGCAGTAGGTTAAAAACTCTGTCGAAACTTAGCTGAAGTGCAGTGAATGCTGGACTAACGCGTCGAACAGCATAAAAGTTTTTAAAACGTGCGTCAATCCCTAGTTTCATTCAGTCTCTTTCACGGAGTACTTTATACTATACTGAAGTATCTCATCTCAAGATGTATTTAACCTCACACTCCTAATTGAGAACATCCTTCTTTTAGAAGACGCTCAAAAATATTAAGAGTACCTAATTAAAATTCTGGCTGTTACGTCTAAAGATTGATTAGTAATTTATGATCACATTGTATCAGTAGAATCGCGACAGACCTGAGGAACCTACACGCAGAATATGAATGAGATATTATGCAAGAAACAATAACTACAATATAGCCAATGGTACTTACTACCTTTTATTCGACGACACTACAGATGTTATAACATGAGTGTCGTTAAAAAAGACGTAAGCGACATGAGAATAGTAGATTATGATTATTCTTATCGCAGTGTCCCCTGTCCAGCGAGCGGTTATAGCATAGATATAAGAAATAAAGGTTATAGTGTTGGGACGGGATGTTACGATAACGTTATTTTTAGTAACTGCTATTTTTATCGATGTTATTTGGCTGCAAACATTTCAAACTTTTTTTTGAATTTGTTTATAATTTTATAGAGAGTACAGAAACATTTTGTGTTGGAGTTTACTAGTTAACTTCAGAAACTAAGCATATTATTCTTGTGTTAGGAGATGGTTGAGGTGGGTGAGTAATTTAACATTATGAGTTAAATAACATTTAAATCAGCGAAACTAGTAAACAACAAGTTTGACGATTCAACGAATATATGCTTGAAGGTTAGATTAGGTAACCGGTTTGTCTCGAACATAAGGAAAACTGTATAATTTATAAATAGGCTAGTGTTGAAAGTTACCTGCAACGGATACAACTATTTGTTATCTTTTAATACGAAGACATTTTCATAATACGAATTAGTTTTATTTTTATGTGTAAAACTTTGCGGTAAATAACTTTAAACGTTCTGTGTTACTACTACTTAAAGTCATCACGAGCTATACGAGAGTTACTCATGCCCTGGTAAAGAGTAAGTCAGTCAGCTCGGTACAGCGGGGCTGACTGAACCTAAAAACGCAACATTGAAAAGGTTGCTTTTCATCCTCTTACTGCTACTCGTTGACGTCACAAATAAAAAGACAGAGCTGACATTTCCTACCCGAGTACCGCAATTAGCGAAAATAACGATAAAACCAGTTACTCCAATAACGATATATACCAGTTACTTCGCTACAACGCTATTCGCTGATACATTACGTTTCACCAGTTCACGGCCAGTCCAGTACTAGAGACAACGCGAATCAAACGCCAGTCACTATCTGCCAGTGTTTACTATACAAGTGTTAGTTCGTTATCAGTATTATTTGTTCGGGTGAGTTTTATGATAATATTTAGTTATTTTGTAATGTGTGTAATGGATGCCTGATTGTTGTTTGTCTTGTATGTTGGTAATAGCGTTGTTGCAAATACTGGAGATACTGTAGTTGTGTTTATTTGAACATCATCTTAATTAATGTTGAAAATATGAATTATATTTTACTAGCGACCCGGTAGCTCCTGCTTTGCACGGTTTTTACGACTTGACAAAACATCGAGATTTCTTAGTTTTACGTAACTTTAATATTAACGTATTAAACACAAACCTTCCGGAATAAATTCTCTAAACGATGGTGAAAACCTCATCAAAATCTGTTGCGTGGTTTAGAAGAATGTCCGCATGGACATACAGACAAACGCGATAAGCGTTCTATGTTCTATATTATGTATAGATAAGAAGACTCGTTTTGGAGAGTAAATAATAGTATAGTTTGTACTTTCAATGTGCAGTGATAGTGTTTTGACCGTCGGACTGCCAAGTCATAGGTCGAGACCTATCACTTGGCACGTACCTCTGGCTTTTTGGATTCATGTGCGTATTGTATAATTATCACTTTCTTCAAAAACGGTGAAGGAAAACATCGTGAGGACGCTGACATGCCTGAGAGATATTTCTCGACGGCATGTGAAGCCAAGTCAGAGGCCCGTGGACAACAGGTTAATCACTAACCACACGAAAAGAAGAAGAAGATTTGCGTAGACGAATACATTCGTCAAAATCCTTAATTTTAACACTAAGGGCCCACACAAACCGACAGACAATCGGTGAGTTCTGCAATCTGATGTCTTTGTACGACTGTTTATTACATTCAATACCAAATTTTTTAAGTAAGAATAAATGATTACGGGACGTATGGGCGCGTTAGTTATGTCGTCCATCAAGTGTTTGATGGACTACATAAAGTACAAACTCAAACTCAAACTCAAAGCATTTATTTCAAATAAATCAATTACAGGCACTTTTGAATTGTCAAGGGGTCGGTCAGTCAGAAATATGAAGCTAGTTGCCCATTCCAACGCGTAGTAGGTTCCTATGGAGAAGAACGGGCAAGAAACTCCACGGACACTCTTTTAAATCAGAATATTGTTACAAAATATTGGTTACATCATTCATGTTGTAATTATACATGTGAGAACAATGTAGAGAGACGTGCACGTTAAAAGCGTCCGTAATAAAGAAAAAATTAAAATAAATTCAAAATAAGCCATGGCAGCTAAGAGATGACCAGTCCCCACTGACGGCGCCCATTCACGAACATGACGCATGGATCAGCACCATTTTGAAGGGAACTTTATGATCCAACACACACGCCACCACCAGCGAGACATTTGAGTGAGCATGACATACTCTCAGCCGCAAGGGCACATTTAGGTCAATGAAAGACGTACCACAGTACCCAGTAAATGGTAGCTACATAGTGCTACATATAGCTAAAGTAGGTACATAGTGCTCACACATGTGCTATGCAATTACATAACATAAGTGCTTCGTGGTAGTCTGTCGCCTGCACATGACATTTCTTCTGTTATAGACTCAGCACCTATAATTAATTTACTTCAGTTATAAGTATAAATCAGTCTCAAATAAGCATAGAAGATTAGAGGAGGTTGCAGCTAAGTAATACCAGCCGCAAGGGTCGATCCATTAGGTAAAGCTACGCTTGCCGGGGTTGGTCCGTGGATGGGTGTCCATCTTTACATACCGAGACTCCTCCGTGCCTTGGAAAGCACGTTAAGCCGTTGGTCCCGGCTGTTATTCATGGATATTTAACAGTCGTTACCGGTCGTCAGAAGCCCGAAAGTCTGACAACTAGTCTTACCAAGGGGTATCGTGTTACCCAGAAACTGGGTTGTGGAGGTCGAATGGGCAGTCGCTCCATGTAAAATACTGGTATTCCGCTGCATCCGGTTAGACTGGAAGCCGACCGCAACAAAGTTGGGAAAAGGCAGGTAGATTGATTGATTTTATAAGCATAGAAGACTGCAGACATCAGAATGTAAACATCAACTGCTGAATTTGACCTCCCCATTGCCATAATCACACAGCTTAGTAGTTTGAATGGTGATCGCATACCAGGTCATCGGTCCACCATGTGAGGGGCCTTGCATCGCTATGTCTTCCGGTACACGGTCGCCACTCCAAAACCTTTCGGCTCTAACGGCCATCTGTTCTACGAGCAACGTGCCCTGCCCACTGCCACTAAAGATTGGCAATTCTTCGAGCTATGTCGGTTATCTTGGTCCTCTTACGAATCTCTCAATTTCTGTTTCGATCATGTAGGGCAAGCCATGTATGTTACCGCATAAAAGGTCATAAATATTACATTAATCTGCCTTCTGCCTGACACAGAATGGTCGAAAATTAGTTCTTGCTAGAGGAATATTTAATTTTAAATTATGCTGTTGCTAAGGCTAGGCAAAGATCTTCCCAGCTACATGCTCCAGATAGGCTACTTCTTTTTCTCTATTAGAAGTTTGTCAGTTAGTTAGTACATAGCCAAGGCAGATGTCTTGATCATTCACCAATAGCCATTTTTTCGTTGGCTAGCCTCTGCGACGAATTCCGTCACCAGGCATCTACTGCATCGCGATCCTTGTTCACTTTTCCGAGTGCATTCTGCATTCTTTCACCATCATTATACTCTAAAGAAATAGATAGTAACATAACATCACGCCTGAATTCTCCGAAAGGTTCGGTAGAGGTATACTCATAGTACACCCACATTTCGCCAGTTATGTTTAAGTCCCATGAAACAGGGGGCGAGCCTATTGCCATCAACCGAGCACAAATCCAGAGTCCGGGCTGCTACTGAGTAATTTCAGATGGAAAAACCCAATAACACTTTGCCCGACCCGGGAATGGAACCCAGGACCTCGTGCACAGCAGTAGCGCTTACGAATAGAACGAATGGATAGTAAACCATAATAAACAATAAAGTTATATTCATGCATTTATAAATAGAAAATTATCTGTTGCTGATGGTAGTGACCTTCACTGAATTCACATTGCAGTGCTAATTGACGCGCAAGGTGCATGTGTCCTCAAATGCCATGCATCGATATAAGCAGTGGGACACATGTATCGACACAACATGGTGCTGACGCAAGGTCTCGACACAGAATTCATTTGTTTTTTACGAGTCTTCACTATTTTTGTTTGCTTGGGAAATGAAGACGATGGCTTTACCGAGTGTTAAAAGCAGTGATTGTGTTGAATATGGAGAAACTAGAATTCGTCGATAAAATTGTTTCTTGGGGATCACGCTCGACTCAACGCTGCAATGGGGTTTTGTTAATGATGTAGTTACCGCGAGGCTAGTCTATTTTAGTTAGTTTCATAGTATCATGTCTTACGGTATTTTACTGTGGGGACGGGCTGCAGATATCGAGTCTATTTTTATTTTGCAGAAAAGAGCCATCAGAGCAATATATGGCCTCCGCAGGGGCGACGTAATTTCCATCTAACTCAATGCACTTCATCCGTAAAGTACGACTTAGGCAACCCTTCGAAATAGGCATTGGTTTCGAGCATGATCTCCTCGTTGGAGCTAAATCTTTTTCCACCGAGCCATTTTAAAAAATTCGGAAACAGAAAATAGTCGCAAGGGGCCAAATCTGGCGAATATGGTGGGTGAGATAGGAACTCATATCGCAACTTATGTAATTTGCCCATGGCAATCGCGCAGGTGTGCACTCGTGGGTTGTCTTGGTGGAAGAGGATTTTCTTCTTAGCCAAATGCGGTCGTTTTTCAGGTAAAATTTGGTTAAATTGGTCCAATAATTTGGCATAATATTCGCCATTGATCGTTTTACCTTTCTCTAGGTAGTCAATATGGATTACCCCACGTGCGTCCCAGAAAACTGTAGCCATCACCTTATTGGCCGATAAAACTGCTTTGGCCTTCTTCGGAGCTGGTTCGCCCCTAGCAATCCATTGTTCCGATTGTTCCTTGGTTTCTGGTGTATGGTGGTGGATCCACGTTTCGTCTACCGTTATATAACGACGCAAAAAATCAGGTTTATTCCGTTGTAACAACGCCAAACCTGCCTTCGAGGTGGTAACTCGCATGCGTTTTTGATCAAAAGTCAGTAAACGCGGCACCCATCGCGCGGAGAGCTTTTTCATATCTAAATGTTGATGTAAGATATTGCGCACACGTTCGTCTGAGATGCCTACTATCTCGACTATCTCGCTCACTTTTACTCTTCGGTCGTTCAACACTATTTCATGGATTTTAGCGATCATCTCTGGAGTAGTGAGCTCAACTGGGCGTCCTGGGCGTTCAGCATCACTTGCGCTTGTACGACCACACCGAAAATCCGTAAACCATTTATGAATCATTTTAATCGACGGAGCAGAGTCCCCATAATATTTATCAAGCCTTTGTTTCGTAGTTTTTTTGCGCAAAAAATAATGTTTAATCAACACTCGAAATTCACTTTTCTCCATCTTTGCGAAAATGCGTTCAATTGTTTTTATTTAATGGCTCTCAAAAAAAAACTAACCGGCGGTACTGACTGAAAATTTAAATATACGAGTAAGTAGTCCCTCAAAAGAGTTGTGAACAGGGAGGTAACATGCAATTTGCGATAATTTTATTCCAAAATAGATTTTTACCAGACTTATCACTCCGTAGATCATGTATGTAAGGAAAAGTCTTTTCAGTAAAAGGGGTGATAGACACAATTATAGGACTAAAAATAGAGACCAATTAGTTCGACCGGGTTTCAGACTGGTTGAAGTAAATTCATTCTTCATGGGGTACTGTTTAAAATGTTACAATAAAATGCCTACTCCAACTGAATGAAACGAAATTTAAATCTTATATAAAACCCACACTATGCTGGCAGGCTTAATATAAGTTCGGGATTACATCGCTGACAAAAATGCTTAGCTCAACGCTGGTCCAGCTCCACAAGGGCGCATAAACTTATTGATTAGCATTCGAAAATATTGTTGGAGCTGGTGAAGATTGTACAACTATCTTTACATTGTATAAATTCAATCTCTAAGTATTATATAATTGCATAGCACATGTGTGAGCACTATGTTCTATGTTCACTATGTTCTACTTTAAAGCTACCATTCACTGGGTGCGTTTTTCATTGACTGAAATGAGCCCTGGCGTCTGAGAGTATGTCATGCTCACTCCATTGTCTCGCTGGTGGTGGCGTGTGTATTGGATCATTAAGCTCCCTTCAAAATGGTTGAGCTGAATGATGCTGATCTATGCGACACGTTCGTGAACGTGTGCCGTAAGTAGGGACTGGTCATTTCTTAGCTGCCACGGCTTATTTAAATTTATTTAAATTTCAGTTTTTATATTTTTATTACGGACCCTTCAACGTGCACGTCCTTCTACATTGTTCTCACATGTATAATTTTATTTAAACATGATTATTGTAACTAATATTTTGTAATAATATTTTGATTTAAAAGAGTGTCCGTGGAGTTTCTGGCCCGTTCTTCTCCATAAGAACCTACTACGCTTTAGAATGGGCAACTAGCTTTATCTTTCTGACTGACCGACCCCTTGACAATTTAAAAGTACCTGTAATTGGTTTATTTGAAGTAAATGCTTTGAGTTTGAGTAATTGTGTGGTATCTTGGATTATCAGAAGATGCACTGATAAAAAGTTACATTATTGATAATGTAGGTGGGATTTACAAAAACAATATATTGTAAGTAATAAATTCAATCAATCCTAACTTTATAATTATAATCCTAATATTATAAATGCAAAAGTGTATTTTTTTGTTTATTTTGTTGTTTGTCTGTTACGCTTTCACGCTAAACCGGCTGAACGGATTTGGATGAAATTTGGCACATGGGTAGACCATGACCTGGGTTAGGACATAGAATATTTTTTATCCCGATATTTCCACGGGATCAAGACTTATGCGGCCGAAAGCCATCAAAGGACGCAGCTAGTAACCAATAAAATGATAGTTAGGTATTTTTATGATGCAATAAGATTTTGTATAATAACAATAAACATTAACAATAGGTTGGCACAGTCCGCAGTTGTATAATCCCTATTTTAAGTAACCTCACAGCTGAACACTGTCTCTTAAGATACAGGTTATCCTAGTTTAAGAGGCAGGGCTCACAATATCTGTATACAGACTTCTGCCGCGTAGATAGCATCTTGTTAAACAGTGTATACTAATGTATTTTTCTTTGTGACAATAAACTATTATTATTTCCTTTATTTCATTTATATACGTAACATATAATTTACATTTTTAAATATTTTTATAAAAACAAAAGGTAAAACAAAAATATAAAAAATAGTAGCCCACCGGTATCGGGAACAGGGTCCAAGCTACCGGTGGTCAGAGCTCCTGAGAGAGGAATCTCCTAACGTTACGCGCCGTGTCTAGAAGTACCGCTTTCTGGATCAAGCCCTTGATCCAGCTGCCTAACGAGAGCCTCCTTAGGTGTTGGTCGAGGCTCTTGGCTATTATGCCATTGGCCGTCACGACTATCGGCACAATGACTGCTGTATCCACTTCCCACATGTCGACAACCTCGCGAGCCAGGTCGACATGCTTGATCTGTTTCTATTATTATTATTACAGTGTTCCCACTGCTGGGAGTGCGGCCTCCTCTCTGTGAGAGGGAGTGGACTGTAACCCACCACGCGGGCCCAGTGCGGGTTGGTAGATGTCACATGTCTTCGATTTTTTTTTGCCTCTAGGACATGCCGCTTTCCTCACGATGTTCTCCTTCGCCGTTAAGAGAGCAGTGGTGATGAAAATAATTTACACAAAGTAAAGCGCCTGTCTGGGTTCGAACCTACGACCTATAACTCGTAAGTCGTGCCGGGTGCCACTGGACCACCACTGTTATTTATATTTAGTAATTTATAAAAATTATGAATGTTGAAATTATTATTGATCAATACTTATCATTTTGATGTTCAACCTCTAATAAGTATCTGTCAGACTATTCAGTAATTGATTACATTTCATATGGTCTGTTCCAAAAGTATCTGACGAAAGTGTACATAAACCCTGTTCAGGTTAAATTCTTACGCAATCACTAAAGGGAATTAGTATTAAGAAGGTTTCAACTTTATTAATTTTTCACCACTTTTTTCAACAATAACTTTTGTGAATGTCGACAAAAAAAAATATTTTTGTCCTTCAGCTAGATTATTAAAACATATTGGACATGTAGTTTTCTTTTTTTACGTAATCAAAAGATTACATCAATACATTGAGTTAAAATGTGATCATGACGTCACTCCCCGTTAGATTTTATACTGACTGAACTTTAATGCGTTTTATCTAAACCATTTTTTATTAATAATTATGATAAACCAAAAAATACGTGTAAACAAACTACTTAGTCCGTCAGTCAGATAGTAAAAATATTAGTTCTTTTTTTTTCCCAGTGAACATCCCTATTATTGTTTGATTAGCATGATTAAATTATAATTAACTAGCTTTTGCCCGCGGCTTCGCCCGCGTGGATCTCGGAAAGTATCCCACGGGTACGTACTACCGAGATTAGTTAGAGTATCAGAGGAAAAGCATTGATGTAAATCAATCGATGAGGAAAAGTCATTGATTCCTACCGCTGCAGCTGCGCCCGCGTTGTCGGCAACCATAATTATTTTGTCACGCGTAATTTTGAATCAGTGATATCTTTTAAAGTATTAATTTTAATGATATGATGTCAAGCCATATTTTAATCTCAATTAAATGTTCAATTTAAATAACATATTTGATTGGATAAGGATAAATAAAATACCGGTCAAAATAGCTTCGGAAATAACAAGGAAATTTTTATCAAATTCTGAAAGATAAAAATGGTTACTGTAGGTCATCCTTATAAGATAGACATATGCTATCCCGGACTTTATTTTTGAACTTTTTAAGATATACAATTCTGTAAAACATGAATTTGATGTATTTCTTACGGGTTACGCGGCGCACGCCAGTTATGGTCCCAGTTGGCATGATTTTTTCCGACATCTTCGACAATAATCGTCATATTTCAGCCAATTTACACAAAACCTTAATGTATTATACACAAAAACCTTCCGCATGAATCACTCTATCTATTTAAAAAAACCGCATCAAAATCTGTTGCGTAGTTTTAAAGATCTAAGCATACATAGGGACAGACAGCGCGAAGCGACTTTGTTTTATACTACACACATCAACACGGTCTAGGGATATTTTTAAAAAAGCGGATTACTATCAATGTGTTAATTATTTATATGACATGTCTATATTTAAAAGATACGTTATTTAATATTCTACCATTTTTTAATAATGGTTAAGGTACTTCGATTAAAATTTCAGGATTTTATGGAAAAAAAATGAAGCATAGACGGAAACCGTATATGAATTAACTTTTAATTTATGAGTAAAAACTGAAAAAAATAGAAAAATCATTTAATTTGTGTTTATAAACTTGAAGTTAGTAGTCTGAGAAAGCGCCCATGATGTTCATAACACATCGGCAACGATTCGGCATGCTCAGAACAAGGTTGTCAATGTCTTGCTGCGGAATATTGTCCCATGTCCTTCTGAGGTGCGCAAAAAGTTGATCTTCTGTAGCTAGATTTTCAGGAACTTCCTTCAGAGCTCTTCTTTGCAGCATATCCCACGCATGCTCAATGGGATTTAGATCTGGCGATTGAGCAGGCCAGTCTAAGGCCCTAACATTGTGTGTATGTAACCAAGCTGCTACCGTTCTCGCCGTGTGTGCCCGGGCATTGTCGTGCATGAGCAGGAAATCTTGCCCCATTTGTGTTCTGTGGGGCAAGATTACGGGCCCCAGCACCTGTTGGACGTATCGTTCTGCCATCATATTGCCCCGCACCCAAACGAGATCCGTCCGTCCTCCAAGACGAATTCCTGCCCAAACCATAATTGTTCCTCCTTGGTATGGGTGAACTTCCTGAGGGTTATGAAGACGGCTCCATCGTCCAGGAACTCACCAAACACACGTCCTTCGTGAATCTGGATGGAAGCCGAACCTGGATTAATCCGTGAACAGCACATTGGACCATTGCTCACGGCCCCAGTCCACGTGGTTCCGAACCCATTCTAATCGTCGTCCACGATTGCCTCTCCGCAAAGGTGGGACCCGGAGTGGTCTACGAGAGCGTAGATTGCTTTCATGCAGTCGCCTTCTTACAGTTTGGTCACTCACAAGCACTTGGTGTTCCACTCGCAGCCTTTGGACCAATTGAGTCGCCGTTGCATTTGGTTGAGCTCGCGCAGTAATTTGCAAAAATCGGTCTTGTCTGGGGGTAGTGATGCGACTTGGGCCCCGGTGCCTCTCCGCTACTTCACCTGTGGCACGATAGCGTGTCCACAATCTTGAAATTACATTGTGGTGGGTCCCTATGGCCTCAGCAACATTACGCTGAACAGACCCAGCTTCCAGCATTCCCACAGCTCGTAACATCTCCGCCCTCGTCAAATGTTGGCGTTGCATGGCTACAATACCTCAATTTTAACTTTATCTTTCGTTTAAAAATGAAAAAAAACTGTAACTAAATGTAATTCGTATTGTTTTCTAAATTTCGCACAAATGAAAATACCCTCTCCTACACATCAAGACATTTTTATGCCACCGAAACAAAAGAATTTTCAAAAATTTGAATTTGGAATTAGTCTGAGATAAATTACAAACAAATCGGTGTATAAAAGATTCCAATGCGGCTAGTACTTTTCGAGTTATTTAATTGAGTATGAAATATCCCTAGACCGTGTTGATGTGTGTATGTATACGTAGATATAGATATAGAAGAATGTACGACGAAAATAGCGTTTATAAAATTAACCTGAATTGTTGAATCTTTAAGGTGAATTAAAAGTAGAATTTCAGGTTTAATGAGGATTCAAATATCACATTATGTGGAAAAACAGTGTAAAAATAAAGATATGTTTTTTTTTTCAAGCTGTCCGCTTAAAATATTCAAGATATTATTCTCTCTTGATATCTATTTTCGAGTTACACTCGAAAACTATCAAGAATCGCGGGGGATGCCCCTGGGCATGAGGAATCAAGTTTTTTATGACGTCGTTATTTGGACCTCCTGTATACCTACATATATTATAAAGTTGATGATTTTGTTTTGTTTTTTGTTGGTTTGTTTGAATGCGCTAATCTCTGGAACTTATAGTCGGATTTGTTTTTTCCTTGCATTTGATATTCCAATTCTTGAGAAAGGTTATAGGCTATTTAACACCACGCTAGGAGCCGAGCAAAGAGGAAAAAAGTCAAAAAGAACGCTAAGCGAAAACAAAGTAATATTTTAATAAAGGTACTGTCACTAACCACTAACAACTTATGGACTAATTAAGGTCTGAATTAAAGTTTTTTTACTGTGGTGTCTTACTACACGCGAACGAAGTCGCGGGAAGCCAGTAGCTATACGAGTATAATCGCGAACAGCATGAGATATAGAAACTGAAATATTCGGCATTAAGTACTGCTTCACTTTTTGAAGTCACCTTTTTGAGGTTTTCATTGTTATTGGATGGCAGAAGGTATTCCGTTTCATTCTTCGTTGAATTTTCTGAAGCAGTTGATTCATTTTCCTAAGACTCTTTCACGACTGTCTCGACGTTTATTTCTGACTGACTGCGCCTGACGGTTTTACCAGCATAAGTCTCGATCCCGTAAAAATATCGGCATAAAAAGTATCTTATATTCTAACTCAGGTCATGGTCTACCCATGGGCCAAATTTCATCCACATCCGTTCAGCCGGTTTAGCGTGAAAGCGTAACAAATAAACTCACTTTCGCATTTCTAATATTATAAGTTAGGATTGCTCACCTCTCTAGATTGGGTTACAGGAGTTACAGTACAAAAGTAACTGTTGAAGAAAGTAATGGCGCTTACCGTAAATCAAAATGATTCCGTCATCAACAAACCAAAGTCGATTCGCCAATTATTAATTATCACCAAAGGAAAGAAAGACTATGTTGCGTAATATTGAACTGATAAGATTGTCACAAATAATAACATATTTATAACACTCTTATAAGAGTTATAAGTACTTACGTATAACTGATAAGATTGTAGGTACTATAGGATAAAATTGCAAATTCCTTAATTTAGTAAAACAAAGAACGATAATTAGAAAAACATTACCTAAGGTGGGGTGGGCTTAATTAACTTTCACGAATAATATTCGTGTTATAGGTATATAGAGGTCATACCCCTTTCCCCTAAATCTCTCTGCAGGGACCTAAACAATAAACTTTGTATGGTTTTTCGTTATTGGAACATGTTGAACATCACGATGGATATTGATTCAGCACGTTAACGGACTTTATTTCAGTTTTTGAAATAAAACTTGCTAGAAAATGTACGAGGTCAATGACCGCTATCGCCATGCTAAAATGAGACAGCTGTAGTTGCTAGGTGTTAGGTGTGGCTGTCACAAGAGAATTATATGATAGTTAGCAATATCATTCTTCAGCAATCCGCAATGGGGCCCCGTTGTGGATTGTGGCCCATTCCCTCTCACAGCGGGGTGGCCCGAGTCCAAGAATTAGGAACATTGGCATATTTGTAATTAGAAATATGTCGGTATTGTCACCAAGGCATTCTTACTAGACAATGATGCCATGGTTTTGGGATACTTTAAACCGGCTGTTAATTGAGTTTTTGCTCTTGAATCAGATTTTTTATTTATTTAATCAGATTTATTATCAAATGTATAAAGCACGTGCGATTGGAGAGTTCATAACCTGCAATAGACCGTTATAAACTGATGTTTATGAAAATAATGGAAATCAGCTGATGAAGAGCAATCTGCATGGCAACTCAGAGCGAAAATTATTGAAATAGTTTGTCTAGTTTTGAAGAATAAATCTTTTTGTTACAGCCAACCAACTATGCACCACGACAAATGAAACTACCAGGATGACAGGAAAGATAGGAGTACGTTTCGAAGAGGCGGAGAAGTGCAAGGGGATTATTCTGACATCGATAGCGGCGACATGTGCGATATTAGGATGGCTGACACGAGGGTCCCCAACAACTATGGGAGCTGTGGCCTTGCTTGGCACGTTTTTCATGACGGGCGATAGATATCAATGGATTTATATATGGAAGAAGACGCATTACAGGGATTTTCTGTGAGTACCTAAGAGATAATTTAATTTGGATTTCTAAATTTTGGTCCTTCTGCGGATTATCTCTAAAATTATAAATAATTCCATCTAGTTAGCGAAGTTGCTAATATTTTTCTGGTACACGTTAAGTCAGTAAATACCAAATTAAAAGTAGCATTTAGGGCGTATTACAATTAAAATAAAATAAAATATTTTGATCCCAGAGAGACAGATAGAAACAGTCAGTTCTCAACGATAATTCAATTGATTTCGATATGTGGTACTGAATGAAATACTTCCTGTATATTGCGACACTGTTATATTTGACTGTGGTTAACACAGGAGCTGTTTCTCAGACCACAGAATAGGGTTTCTAATTTCACATAGATAAGATAATCTCATTAATAGGGAACAACTTACAACACAATATGTAGTCCTAGGAACCGAAATCAAAAAGAGTTGTAACAAGGATTTGGAAAGTATTTTCCATTGGTTTTATATTTGTTATAAATACCAGCCTGTTACTGTCCCACTGCAGGGCAAAGGCCTCTTCTCATACAGAGAAGTAACGAGCATTGATCACCACGCTTGCTCAAGACGGGTTGGTGATTTCAGACTTATATTAACTATATAAATTGCTGGCGATGTCCGAGTGGATCCGGCTCGAAGGACCAAATGTACGCACCAGGAATTACAGCTTAGTACGGCCTTATTCCAAATGAGTGCAGTGTGGCTATGTTTAAGACAATCGAGCCTGGTACCTAAAAGCTACCTAAAACCCTACTGACTTTAAACCTAGCCCCTGTAAAATTACCTAGCACCCTAGTTATCCTAACGCCCTTACCAACCATACAAACCATACCAAACGTGAGTTACGTTGGTTATACGTGCGGGAAGTCTGTTACAAGGAGACCTACGGTAACAGACGGAATGTGGGAAGGAATAGGGGTTTGTGAACGTCGTGCAATGTACACAGGAAGTGGTTTTCTCACTGCCGATCCCACAAACTCATAGGATCGATGATGGCTAAAGGTGTCTTGGCCACAGTAAGAGGATGTACAGGAGATAAATCACACTCGACTCCAGCTTGATGACTAGTTTATTCCAATAATTAACTTAATTATATACTAATTTTGAGGTTAATACACATTGATAGCTCTTTGTATGTGTGTTGTGTGTGGATCGAGCCGATGAAGCGAAGATCTCAGTAGGTCACTTCTTAGTGCTGACGGCGCGATGCTGATGTTGCTTGTTCACGTTTGAACAGAAAGACTACAGATAAATAGGTAATAAACTAAACTGGAGTAGTAGTATGTTTCTGACATATTTGTAGCGTCAACTGTATTTATTCTTCGTTTTATGGTACAGTAGGCGCTCGGTAATCCAGCGCTAACTAATCTGACATGTCCATTATTCCGGCATTTTCTAACTTAGCTCTCCTACCATAGATTCAATTCAATTAAAAATATTTTATTTCACATAAACCTACAAGGGCACTTATAAAACGTCAGAAGCTAGGTGCACGGTTCCAATTGGTCGTTTCCTATGGAGAAGAGCCGGCAAGAAACTCCACGGTTACTCTTTTAAAAATAACTGGCCTTTACAATATTTTCAAATAACAGTATTAATAGGTATGGGAGGACAGAATAGAAGATGGTCAAATCTACAGTCCACTAAGGTTCCGTCAGGTTTAATACAAAAGTGCCGGATTACAGAGCGCGCACATTGATCGTTGTCGTTCTGCAACCTGTTCCCATTCTACGAGTAGGTAATACGAAAACTAATAAAGATTTTTCACTTTGCAAATCTGTGTTAAAATTATTTCTTACCAGGGTAGCTGAAATTTCATATAAAAATCCAGTAATCCGGCATTAATCCAGTAATCCGATTACCGAGCGCCTATAACTGTACTCGGTATGTGCGTGTCGGGTCCTTTAAGAATGCTGTGACAACGTTTAACTTTTACTTTTTATTAAAGACGACTTTGTTTTATACTATGTACAGATATTGAACCCTCCACAAGTTTCTAGAATTGAATTGTTTGAAAACCAGTTAGCTCGGTACACGACACCTTGATAACTGCTAATTACGAGGTAACCATCAAATGTTGTTTGTATTTATTGTAACTTATACCGTACATATAGGGAGGATTATTGAGATGGGGCAGTAAGGACAGCTACCTTGACCGTTGTAGCTACAGGAAAACGGTCTTAGGAGACTGTCCTTAACTTTTTGAGACATTTTGATCTGCATTCACAGATTTTGAAAAAAAAATACAGTCAGGAAGAAAATGGGTAGTTTTCTCACAAAAACTTTTTTTGATCCTGTTTCATATAAGGATCAAAAAAGTCTATTATACCAACTGAGGGTTGAGTAAAAAAAACCTGAGTCGCGAAAAAATAAATCTGCTGTTCCCTACATTTAGACGAATTATGCGAACATAAATCTTGGAACAGCAGATTTTTTAATCAAAAATTGTTCATAATGATGAGTTAAGTCACGTGTTTAAGTTTGCGCACTAGTTAAATTTTTCCTGTATAGATACATTTATCAAATTATCAGGTTTTCGGTAATAATGACATAGAATATGCTTATCACTTTGAGGGACACTAAACGCCCGAAGGCGTTATAATAATAAAACTTCTATTTTGTCTCGTTCAGTGTCCTTGAATGCGTTAAATATGCTAAGCTGTGGGTCACCCCTGTTTTTTTAAGTAAAGAAAAATGCGCTATGCATTTACTTTTGGTACGCGTTTATTCTAAAAGTTGGCAACGTCGCAAGTAGCTGTCAAATATTTCCCTGCTATGATTAATTTGGTAATATTACTGTATACAATTAAGAAATATCGCTATCTAGTGAATTAAAATATTAATAATGAATTGCAATTATAATATTATGTTTGTATTTGATGTGTAAAAAATATATTTGGAAAGTTTCCAATTTATTTTTGCTTATACACACTAAAACTAAATATTCGTTGTTACGATATAAAATAATTAATGTTTTAGTTCACTAGTTAGCCATATTTCATATTTCCATACAGTAATATTGCCAATCAAAACAGGAAAATATTTGACAGCTATTTGCGACTTTGCCAACTTTTAGCTGAGCGCTCTATATGTACACTTTAATTTTCTTTGGTACGCATTAAGTACACTTTTATTTTCTTTGATGTACCTATTATACTGTACGCAATAAAGATTTTTCACTTGTATCGAAGAAAGAACTTTCTATTTGATTCTCTAGTATATATAAGTACCAATTTTTGGGTTGCCCGGATATTCATTCTATTGTAATAAATCTATTCGGGCAACATAAGCAGTTAAATTGTTGATGAACGTAAATCTACGTACAAAAGGACCACGTTAACAAGAGTTACAGAATAACATCCCAATTGCTTTTGCGAATGTTTGTTATTACACGTTATCAACGGTGCAAGGGTCAGTCCGGTGTCGCATGTCTTCGATGCTCTGTCCATTCATTGTCCCCTAGTATGTGTAAACGGTTCGAAGTCCACCATTCTTTCACATTTACTAACAAACAATGCCTGGGTTTTGTTGCAGTATTTCTTCCGATAGAACGAGACATAAACATGCCATTGATCAAAGTCTGTTTATTATGTTTGTGCATAATACGGCATCGTTTATAGTAAAATATAGTATTGTTGTTTTATTCAATGAAAATTAAGGATAACACCATTTCTTATGAAAACATTGCGATTACGGAAAATCTTGTCCGTATTATGGTGACAAAAATATTTTTTGTAACCTAGTGTAAAATGTGGCATGGTCTTTGACATCTTTTGGGTGCGAAACCCTAAATATAATACACTCGTTGCGATCTATATGTATAAGTTGAAAGTTTGTATTTTTGCAACTTGAGTGATATTCTTGGATACCTTGATGCATTTGACCAGACTAAATGATAATATTCACGTTACTAAATTGGTTTGATTTCCTCTCATGAATCACGCTATATTTAACACACATTTATCAAGCAATCAACTTCAGACAGGTGCAACGAAATGCAATTCTGACTTATTAAGGTGCCCTTGCATTTAATTTAATGTTGATTAATAACATCGAGTCCGTAGTTAACTGGAGCATACATATATATGTATATCTCGCAGTAAGATGGTTAAAGCCGTGATATAGTTTATCCCTAGGGATGTAGAGCAGAATTTTATTTTGTTCCTGTCTCTCCAAAACGACTAGACTCACATAACCCGTGCAGAG
Source organism: Agrochola macilenta (assembly GCA_916701695.1). Taxonomy (NCBI): domain Eukaryota; kingdom Metazoa; phylum Arthropoda; class Insecta; order Lepidoptera; family Noctuidae; genus Agrochola; species Agrochola macilenta. Next base: position 1,992,466 of record OU753572.1, on the reverse strand, counting down.
TAATGTGAAGCACCGGACGCAGTTGATAGCTCTCCATTGTGCGGCCACAAGGTGTCTGCAGCAATTGCCTGTTGGACCTTGGCCTCTCCTGATGTCCTAGTACATAAACTGTTTATAAGGGGGCCGCGGTCGGTTAACATTTCAATGTGAATCTTTCTAGCATTTTCCAGCAGTATCCTAGAATTTATTCTTATTAAGATGGGGTTACGAATTTGAAGATTAGTTATTTTTAATTAGTTCAGAGGTAGTCAAGTATTTTCAGAACAGCCGTCTTTGAAAAGGAAAAGAAACAAAATAAATATTTATTTGAAACACGAATATTTTGGACCAAGCTCGCGGTATTTTCTGAAATCTTAAGTTAATTCCAGTACTTTTTATTTTATAAAGATTAACTATGCGGATCCATACAATATTGAGCGTTATAGAAATTAACGAAACGTGCCAGAGTACTGAAATGAAACGAAATTGTTTATTCAGTAAATAGGATATATCGGAATCACTTTTACACATCATATTAAAAAAAAACGGCCAGGTGCGTGTCGGACCACGCACAATGAAGGGTTCCGTAGATGGGATGAATTTATCGCAAGAACAAACTTAACTTTGTAGTTGAAAAACATGTTCTCCCATACATTCTGTGTGGCAGAACATGTTACGCCATACATTCTGTATGGGAGAACATGTTTTTACAACCGCAAATTTAAGTTGGTCGATTACTACTCGTTAACTTGTAAAGCCTACTTCCGTGAAATTTTTCACATATCCAAAACCAACCATTTAGCTGGCAGGGGGGGGGACACTCTCAACACAAATGAACACTTTAAAGTTTAATATTTCGCGAACAGATCTCTGAATCCAAAAATGGTTTTCACAATATGGGATAGACAAGAAAAAAAAAACCCCACTTTGAGTGAGCAAAACACGTGTAAGTGAGGTACCCTAATAAAATATTTTTCTTGATTTTATTTTACCACTTTGTCAGCGTGATTAATATGTACACCCATGCCAAATTACAGCTTTCTAGTACTCACCGTCTCTGTGCTAAGCCGCGGACAGACAGACAGACAGACGGACCTGTCGAAACTATAAGGGTTCCTTGTTTACTACGGAACCCTAAAAATATTAAAAATAAGCTAGATGAGTTAACTAAACTAAATAAATGGCGGAATGTGTCTTTGCAGTTTGCACTGAATTTATTATTAAAAGGAGTATTTAAGGATTGTAATAGGTGGCGTTCTGTAGTTTCTGCCTACCCCCATAAGAAAGCGTGAGTTTATGTATGTATGTACATACCATCAAAGTTCATATCTATCCAGTTTCAACAAAATCTCGTGAACACGATGACCACATCTGTTAACGGCCCGGTTCTATAGTCGCCGAGCGGTGCAAGCAAGAATAGTCCTTACGGTGGTAAGTTAAGAACTTCTTCGATTTTATGTGTATTATTTGTCATCTTTTGTACAAAATGCGGTTGGTTTGTAGATAATATACAAAATATATTGCCAGTAGTAGGTATAGGTATTTTTCAAACCGGTCTTTTTTGGGAACGTTAACTATTGAGAACTATGATGGGTGCTATGAATAATTTGAGTTTGTTTTGGTTCTGCATACAAATATTATGGTAAATCTGCAATTCATCGTCGCCCGCCACATTCCGTTACAAATTCGCAGCCACTCTTAAATTGACAGTCATAAATAGACATCGGATTTTATGCACTTGCATATTTTTTTGTGATTACGGAGTAAATGCATATTTTTCTGTGATTACGGAGTTAATGCATATTTTTAGCCATTTTCCCCTATCGTGCTTATTTGGTTTAGTAGCGGGCTGCGGGAGGTACGTATAGGGAGCCTACATTAACGGCCCAGGTCATACCCTGCCTAAACAGGTATCTCCAGAAATGGCACCAAATTATAAATTTTGTCCAATGTCGTCAGTTGACGTAAAGAGGTCGTTTTCGGCTAACAAATGAATACTGGGTGACAAACGTCACTTTGCTCTCGAAAATTTAGAAAAATACTTAATTGTTTATTGTCACAAAAACTATGCATACTTATATATTTTAAGAATAAGACGCGTCGCGTTTATTATGACGCGTCTAAATTAAAATATAGAAAAATAAAAATAGTTCTTTGATTTTAATTTTTTGCATTTTTCGGCCTTTGTTTTAGTGCATATTTCGGGCTTTTTTAGTGCATATTTGCATGCATATTTTGGCACTTTGTTAGTGCATATAGTCCGATGTCTACTCATAAACCTTTATTAAGATGGGTAAATAACCAAAATATGTCAACAATAACAATGAAACCATTGTTGATCCATATTTTGATCTATAATTTAATTACATTTGACATGTTTCTATAAAATATATCAAAGATTTGACAACGTAATAAATAACTGTTTATTAAGGTAAGCCGGATTCCCACCATTAGACCAGGAGAGCAAACAACAAGATGTAGGTACTAGTAAGAGGTGTCAGTCCACTGTAGTTGCTTTCAATGATTGAATGATTGGCCAGCTCGAACATGCGAGTGCGCTCGTCATCGAAGTATTATGTAATTCTATGATTGCCTGGTGGATTGCATGTGGGAATGTATGGATGTACGTAACGTTACTTTATTGTGGGGTGAGCAGAGCTCCAAGCGAATAAATGGTATCCCGTCACGCTGCAATTTAAAATCTCCAAAGTTGACTGTATACATATGTAATGTAATTTTCCCTACCTACACTAGTCGTACCATTTTTGGATATACTAATCAATAATACCCCAGCTTATCACTAAACTGATAAATAGAATTAATATGAGGTAAATATTACTTTCAACTAACGCCAGGTAATCTTTATATAAAGATTACCTGGCGTTAGTTGAAAGTAAAAAAGTAAAAATTAAGTAAAAATTCGCCTTTTTCCACATGTAACGTATATACGTTACATGTGGAAAAAGGCGAATTTAGCTTTCATCATAAATGCTTGGCCTTTTCCCAACTATTTTCGGGTCGGCTTCCAGTCTAACCGGATGCAGCTGAACACCATAATTTTACATGGAGCGACTGCCTATCTGAATTTTACAACCTACTGAGTAACAACACAATACCTCTTGGTAAGACTTGTCAGACTTTAGGGCTTCTGACTGCCCAGTCAGAAGAAGAAAGACCTACGAAAGATCTACGAATGACAACTGGGTCTAACGGCTCAACGTGCTCTTTAAGTAAGTACTTGGTCGACCGAGCTCTGCTATAAATAGTATAGGATAGTTCATACTAATTACATGTATTGTAAATACTAATTACATGTTGCTATGATAGTAGGTACCTACTTACTAATTTCATGTTGCTATGATAGTACCTACTTACTAATTTCATGCTGCCATGATAGTACGTACTTACTAATTTCATGCTGCCATGATAGTAGGTACTTACTAATTCCAATGTGCCATGTAATGACATGTTAATTGACATTGTAAGGTAGTCATCTTGTTCGTAAATTTGGGCGACCGAGCTCTGCTTGGGTGAAAATACGGATAAAACGATTTTTCCCAGATATGAGACCTAGCTTGACCGATTGTTTGCCCCCGTAAACCCCTATAATGCAACTTTCATCGAAATCGTTAGAGCCGTTTTCAACAACGGGATTTAAAAAAATATATAATTATATACAAATATTGCTCGTTTAATTGTTTAGGATGAATGGTCACCCATCCACGGACCTACTCGGAAGGCATAGTTTAACGTTGACCCGTGCAGTCGTTATTACTGAGCCCCGTGAAAAATGGCTTTGGGGATGTTATGTTTAATTCGCTAAGTGACACCACCGAGTTAAATTGATTACTGTTTAGCGTTGGAAGTTGACAGTTACATTGGCCAAATGATACAATCACTGTTTTCGTCTCGTCGCCAAAAACCATTGCATCGGCAATTGTAACAATGCCATGTTAAGTACTAATATTTAGAACAATATCCAGGTTAAGAAAACTTGATATTAAATAGAAGTCCTTCTACGGAGAACTTTTCAACAATTTGGCTACACGTAAACTACATAAAGGCAGACCTGGATTAGTCTCGCACATACCAGGAAAGCATGGCACAAAAGCGTGACGCTATGTGCTACGGTTATGGTACTAAGGTGCTATACCTTCTGCAATACAATAGTTAGTGTGCAATAATATTTGAAGAATGGACGAGTGATAAACTGTTCGTCTCGTGTCTTGTTGACCTATTTCCGTCAGGAGATTCAAGATTATTACATCTAGCGTCAGAAATTGGTGTCACATAGCAAAAGATGATTGTGTAATTTGGAGATGCATAGACACATTAAATACCTGCATTCCTCCTTATTTATGATTGTATTGAAGCATACTTACCATAATATAAAATGACTTTTGAACTCGAGCGGAGATCTTTTTAGTAACTCATGCGTCGATACTGTGACCCTAAAAAGTCATAGATATAGATAGATAGATAGATAAATCCTTTATTTGATGCACACAAAAGACAGCACAAAATACAAAAAATAATATCATACTCTTATGAATTCTTTTTTTATTTCCAGAGGTCTTCGAGTGCTGCTATACACAATATTTAGAATAACGATGTGGGAGCGTCAAGGGAAGACAGTGGTCACGAGGTGGGCCGAGGTAGTCCGGATGAATCCTGACAAAAACGTTTTTGTTATGGAAGACAGGGCGCTGAGTTTCCGCGAGGTAACCCTCTTCTCTCTTATGATAACCTAGTGTTTTATACACGTGTACTATATTTGCTATTCAGCTCATCGGCTTTAGTAAATAAATAATTATATTCCCTTTTTGCATTCGACTCGTAGGACGAATATTTAAATTTATAGTACATTATACAACAATTGCAAAAAAGGGAATTTAATTCGAGGGACTAAGTTGGATCCCGAGAACAGCGAAGGATTCTGGAGTCTAGAGATCCCGAGCGTAGGGAGGGATTCTTGATTACGAGTCCTGAACGGAGCGAGATGATTTTTTTTTCACGAGTATTGTACTCTACTTTTTATCATTGACGCGAGAAAATAAATAGTAGTATCTATAATTGCTGCTTTAGAACGAAATGATTCCGGAGGAAGTGTTTTATTTTCGTCTCTGGAAGAATTCTCTCATTTTATTTTAATTTTCCAATGACATAAAACAATCACGTTATCAGATAGAAAAGAACCTAACTAATATTAGCGGGATATAAAAAAATGTAATTGTATAGCTCTATGGAATAGCTCCATTTAGCCAGCCAGTAGGTACGGTACTTTCAGCACGTTTTATATATTTTTTGTATATCATTTGGATAATTCGTGCTTTTTCCAAATTCAAAATGTTTTTATTCACTCGGTGACTAAAAGCGAGTTTTATTCACTGTTATCGATGAATGAAATGCCCCTTTTCGAGTGGTAATGGTAAACATATTTTTGTTTTGCTCTAGGCAGGATTGAATACCATTTTTGAGTGAAGTTAAGCGGTATGCCCCTTGTGAGGGTGGACCAACTTAAATATGTGGGTCACTTATTGACCACTGGCCTCAAAGATGATGAGGATATTGACAGGGAGCGGAGGGCGCTGTGTGTGAGAGCTAACATGATTGCCCGCAGATTCAGGCGTGCCTCTCTAAGGAGGTCAGGCGCACTATATTTTGCTTATTGCACGTCGTTTTAACCGACTTCCAAAAAGGAGGAGGTTATATGTTCGACGCGTATGTATGTTTTTTTTTTTTTTTTAATTTATTTATGTCCGTCGATTTCTCCGACAATTGTGGACCGATTTTGAAAATTCTTATTTTGTATGCAAAGGTATGCTCCCAAGTTGGTCCCATATAAATTTTATCAACTTTGCTTCGATAGTTTTTTAGTAAGCTTCAATAATACGTATTTTTCCCACTTAGTATATGTGGATGATATGATGATAACTTCCTGTGACTGTTATTTACATAGCAGGTACTGGTATTCGAATTTGTGTGGGGTAGGTACCACAACTAAAAAGTGAAAAATTAAAACTTTTTACAAAAAAAAAACAACCGACTTCCGAAAAAAATACTGCAAAGTGAAAAATAACTTTAATTTCGGAAGTCGGTGGCAAAAAACGAAAATTCAAAACCCAAGACACAAACATAAAAAAAAGAATTTTCAAAATCGGTCCACAATTGACGGAGAAATCGACGGACATACATAAAAAAATAAAATAAAACAAACATACAAACGCGTCGAACATACAACCTCCTCCTTTTTGGAAGTCGGTTATTACTCTTGCAGTCTGTGGGCTCATTATACCCAGAAATCATAGGGTGCCCTTCGCGTTCAACACAATAACGCATTCAGGATGCTGATGGGGTTGCCTCGATACTACAGCGCATTAGGGATGTTTGCTGAAGCTCGCGTTGACTGCTTCTACACTGTGATGCGGAAGCGGTACGCATCCTTGGTTAGTAGGGTGCGGAGCATCACCAACAGCATCCTGTCTATGGTAGCAAGCAGGCTAGATTGTGCGTTTGTGAGCCACTGCTGCAATGTTCATACCTGTCACGATGACATTACTGTGAGAATAAATTTATTTTTAAGCATACATTGAAAATTCAGTTGCATACAAAAGATGACTAAATATACTCTTTCCATTTACTTGCAGGGTGACGAATTCAGCAACCAAATATCCTGGTACTTCAAACGTCAAGGCTACAAGCCTGGCGAGGTGATAGCACTGTTCATGGAGACCCAGCCTGAATACGTGTTCCTATGGCTAGGTCTAGCCAAGATCAGGGTTACCACTGCGTTGATAAATACTAATCTGAAGGGAGGTCAACTGATCCATTGTATCAGGGTAGCAGGATGCAAAGCTGTTGTGTTCGGTGACGAAATGAGTGATGGTAAGTGATTTTATTTTAGTTTAAGAAGATATATTTTTATTAATATCGTAAGATTTTTCCCAACTCATTTACGTCATTCGTCATGTTTTATATTATATTATTTAGAAAATGAAAACAATAATTAACATAAAAAGTCGTTGCATTTATCGTGAAAAACGTGTAGGTACTTTGCAAGTAGTTAAGTATTTAAGATAATTACATATCACACACACACACACACACACACACACATACACATATCATTAAATACAATAATGATTTTCTTTAAGTTAACAATGTCACTCACTAAAATTTATTGATCACAGATTAAGTTGAGATGTTAGTTATAGTTAAAATACAGAAAAACGTGTATAATACACATAATTGTTATTGTACAAATGCCTGGTTTAATAAAGGAGGACAAAACCGTGAATACTAAAATATTAAATAAATCTACATCTGTGCGGTGACGATGTAGACGGCAGATAGATGCTTATGGAAGAATAAATGCTATATAGCGACACCAGATAAATGAGGATACGGGCACGTGGCCGATGTTGATCTATGCGGAAACACCAAAATTCAAAATTCAAAAGTCATTTATTCAACTGAGGCTGAGAATCAGCACTTTTCGACCGTCAAAATTACATAAGACAGTCCCCTAAAACGCCCACCCTTCACCACTTCCTAGTGCGTTAGCTGGGAAGAAGAGGTGGCGCAACAAACTAGCGCTAACGCAGAACCCCAGACTAACATTTAAGTACCTTTTTTTTGCAATTCCAGCCATAAAAGAGATCCAGTCAGAAATCCCGGACATCCCACTCTTCCAGTACAATTCCCCGGACAGGGAGTCAGCCCCAATTCTCCAGGATACGGTGCCTCTAACCGTTGAAGTGAGCGAAATGTCAATAGATCCTGTGGTCGACTGCGGACAAGCAATGCCAAGGGACACGCTACTGTATATTTATACCAGTGGAACTACTGGCTTCCCAAAGGCGGCTATTATTACTAATATTAGGTGAGCAAAGCTTTTGAAAATATTAGAATGTTAATTAATAAGGCTAGGGGGCCCATTAAAACTTAATCATCACTATCGAGTCATGAGACAGATGAACAGATGTTCACTCCTCAATTTTTGTAAAATAAAAATCTACTCTTGCTACGACACAATAAAGTGCAGTTCAGGTCGCACAGCGCTAATTATATATCTACAGTTTTAATAACCTAGATTTCTATCGCGTAACTCTTATATCTTCTGAATATGGTACACTCACTGAATTAGCCCGACAAGACGGGTCCGCCGCGTATTTGTAGCTTCATACCTAAAATGCGGAGTGAACTGATCTGTATTCATCTTTGTTACAAGGCAGGAAATTTTGGAAGATTTCCTTTCGGATACACCGCATTTAATATCATATGTAAAAGTACAAAATAAGTCCTATTTTTATTTTCTTCACCAGGTACCTGCTAATTCCACTAGGAGTGCAGAGTTCGGCGCAGCTCAAACCTTCCGACGTGGTGTACGATCCTCTACCTCTTCATCACACGGCAGGTGGAGTACTAGGAGCAGGCCTTGGCATCGTCACTGGGTGTACTGTCGTGTTGAGGAAAAAATTCTCTGCTTCAAATTACTGGAGCGATGCGGCGAAGTATGGATGCACTGTAAGTCTTCATAGCTTTTTTTGAGTACTTTTGTTGGTATATGCAAAGATATTGTTAAAATGGCAAGCCAGCAGTGGGCTGAATAAAAATAATGGCATTTAAAATAATTATAGGGCCTAATCTGGAGAGTGATAAGTAGCACAGTATTATTCTTCTTTTTCCGAGAATATTAACATGTTTGAACTGCCTTATGATAACGATAACTTCTCTTCCCAGGCAACCCAATACATAGGCGAGATTTGTCGTTACCTCCTGGCTGTGCCTCCTGGTCCTAACGACCGAGCTCACAAAGTCAACGTGATCTTCGGCAATGGACTTAGGCCACAGATCTGGCCAGAGTTCGTCGAGCGATTCGGAATCAAAAGGGTCATGGAGTTCTATGGAGCTACTGAGGGTAATAGCAATCTTGGTGAGTTTCATTTACTTTACATTGATTTTCGTGTAAATTTTTAGATGATTGTTTCTTAACAGGATTGGTCTTTTTGACCTCACTTGTCTAAAACTTGTTGCCCTTGAATACGTATAAAATGACAAAATAACTTTATTTTCACTTTTTCACCTGTTTCTTTTGCATTTTTCAGTAAACTTGGACTCGAAAGTGGGAGCCATCGGTTTCTTGAGCAGAATATTTTCAACCATCTACCCGCTTAGCTTAGTCAGGTAACACAAATTTAAGAAATCTAAGCTATAAGTACAGTGTGATTCATAGAAGGACCAGTGTGGAAAAATATGAAACGTAATATTTATTTTTATATTTTTCAGATGTGATGAGATTACTGGAGAAATCCTGAGGGACGCTAATGGCAGATGTATTACTTGCGGTCCTCATGAACCAGGTAAGCCCTTAATATTCTAAACACTTCATTTATCCCTAGAAACTATAGAAAACTGACCATATCTCTCTTTACAGGTCTCCTCTTAGGTAAAATTGATCCAAATAAAGCCATCCTAACATTCGCGGGATACGCCGACAAGACTGCTTCGGAGAAGAAGATGGTTCGCAATGTAAGAGCTGAAGGAGATTGTTACTTCAATACTGGAGATGTTCTTGTCATGGACCACTACGGGTACTTCTACTTCAAGGATCGCACTGGAGACACGTTTAGGTGAGCTTCTTGATGTTATGTCAGCCTGGTAGCGATGATACTTTCACCAATCACCATCCTCTTGTCCCTAACCCAATTTATTTGGCGCTATCAGCCGTTTCTCAGTGATCCCTACTTCTTTCCCAACTATATTTCGCACAATCCATCCATTATTAATTAATTAATGTGTTTGTAGGTGGCGTGGTGAAAATGTGTCGACAGCTGAAGTTGAAGGAGTTATTAGCACGTTGATTGGACTGAAGGATGCTGTCGTCTATGGAGTTAAGGTAATTAACCTGTCATATTAAATCTTCTTTATAAAATTCTTAAATTCATTCATTCACTGGCTGACAGACAACGCACAGCCTAAACCGCTGGGTTAGCAGCAGCTTGAAATTTTGCACAAGAGTTCCATATATATGTATAACGAAAGTGAGCACTAAGTATGGATTTTTGGAAATTCATCCTCTAATGGGGTTAAATAGGGGATTAAAGTTTATATGGAAGTTCGTCGTTTTTGTCGATGGTTAAACAGATCGGGCGCACGACTTGTTTAAGGCGAAGACGTCAAGGTAGTCCGCGAAATAAAATTTTCTTACGTTTTTTGCAATTTGCAGGTCAGTATTAAGTTGTATGTTGATATATGATTCGCGGACGTATCAAATATATATATAGATCATCATAAAAATTATCAAAACAACTCTCTCAAGTTCATCCCTATCGAATGACTATTTCATGAAATCACGACATTTAAGGATTATTCTAATTTACGGACTTGTATTGTTAATTATAGTGATTATAATTCTGCAAAGCCATATTTGTTACGGTCGCAGATAATATTTTAATTAACATACAATCTGACACTGACCTGCAAACAGCAAAAAACGCAAGAAAATTTTAATTTCGCGCATGCCCCTTAATTTAATTCTCGATTGCCTCATTAATCTTTATTTCAATAGTTATTGATTACTGCTGCTTATGAATAGCCAACCAATAAGGTGATGTTAGACTTGGGAGTATTCAGATTATTGTTTTGTAGATCCAAAAAATCATACTCCACATTTTCACAGATTCCAAACATCGAAGGCAAAGCAGGAATGGCGGCGATCGCCGACCCAGAGAAGAACCTCGACCTGACCTCACTAGCCAAGGGTCTCCGTTCATCACTGCCAGTGTTCGCTCGACCACTCTTCGTCAGGATCCTGCCAGCATCACCACTCACTGCCACTTTCAAGCTCAAGAAGAAAGAGCTAATGGAGCAAGGATTTGATGTAGAAATCATTAGTGATCCTCTACACTTCTTGGATCAAAAGACGGGGGAATATGTTCCTCTAACTCAGAAACTATATGATGATTTAATGCAGGGTTTGATAAGGCTGTGATTCTTGATGCCAAATGATGATTGGTATATATTTTTAGGAAATGTATTAGTGATAATATGTTTTTAATGTATTCTTCTGTAATTTTAAGTAGGGTGTCTGTACATTGGTGATTTTCGTTAGTCGTAAGAGGCAGTGTCGACTATGCTGTAGACTGAGTACGTATTTTGAATCCCGATAAATTGTTTTGTATTTATGTATCTGACATTCAGTGTTCCAAAAATTTAAAAAAACAGTTTAGTTTTTTAACTCTTGTACGCTACTTCGGACGAAGATTGGTCATCATTTGTTGGAGTTCCCATTAGTCGGCTATTATGTTCCTTTTTGGTCCTTCTAGATAATAATTGAAACACCAAAAATATTTTTAACGTGACAACGTCTAATAAATCGATGAACGCCGGCTGCAAGCACGAAAAACTGTCCCGTAACGCTCATTGTCCCGTTACGCTCATTATAACATTACGATCGGAGCGAGGGAAGGGAATGTTTTGTTATGACGTTGTCACGATAAACTATCGTCCGTAAACCGACTTTACAGACAACCAATTTTTTTATTTGAAAAAAATATTAATTTTTCTAGCCAGATACCCGGTAATGGCTGTGTGACTATAGGGTACTAGAAGCTCATAAATTATTTGGTGATATATTTGTATGCTTGGAAGTAAGGGAAACGTTGTTTTAAAAAGTTTTGGAGTGAAGTGCACGGGGAGAAAAAATATTTGACGCACAAAAAACAGAGATTATGTTCGAAGATAGAATAATTAATTAATTTTTACTAAGTATTTTTTATGATAACAGGGCTCTCGTTGAAAAAAGTCAAACTTATCAATTTATGTTAGAGATTGCAATATAAGTGAGTAAATAAGTAGTTTAAGTAAATGTAATTTAGAGAGAGTTTGCAACGGAGAATCTCAAGGTAAGAACTAGGTAATTTATACGCAATTATGTAAAGTTATTATTGGAAATTAAAATGTTTATAACAACTATCCGTGTTTTAATGACTCTGAGGACCAGTTTAGTTTAATCAATTTCTAAGGTTTTCTATATTGCTGATGAAAATAAAAATAAAAATCGTATTCAACGTAAAATATTAATAAAGTAACGCTTCGCACATTTAAAGCCATTTATTTAATCATCCATACAAAACGTAGTACATAATATTATCAACATTCAATTTCACAAATATTTTTATTTTGGATAAAATTTGGCTAAAAATCATGCTCCGTCTATATTTCTTACTATCTTGAGCTATACTATACTATGTACGTTTGTACACACTTTGTGCGGATTGAACAGTTTTTAACATAGTTGGGCACACTGAATTTTAGTATAATAATTGCTTAGAGTAATAATTATAATTATTTATAGTAATAAATGTGAGACTTAATAATTACTTCATGTAAACAAAAAATAGTTATTAAGTCGCACAGTTAGTGAAGAAGAATTTGTAATTTTTGTTTGATTTATGAACGTATTTTTTTAAGTCTAAGTAGTAATGAATAAGAAACATAATTATTTAACAAAATAATTATAGAACATAAAATATTTATTTGTAACTAAATTTACAAACATAAACATAACATCACGCCTTGTCTTCCCGAAGGGAATGGCAGAGGTGTACCTGTAGCAGGTACCACCCACATTTCGCCAGTTATGTTTAAGTCCCATGTAACAGAAGACGAGCCTATTGCCATCAAACGGGCACAAATACAGACTCCGACTTAACTAAATTCAAAATAATAATAAAAAATGATAATTTCAATTATTAGTAGGTATAATATAATTTTTATGGTATATTACAATGATAAATAACTTGCCCAACTAAAATAACGAATTTTTCGCTGACAAACATTTATAGAACATTACTTTAAAATCCACTGAAACTATTTTCAATACAATATTTGGTATTTTTTTTATAATTATAGTTTACATCGTTATCGGGCGGGATTTGGTGGCAGAATAAGGTCACGCTCTAACCAACGCGATCGCCGCGTTTATTTTCAACGCGTCATCGCGGCTACAGAGGCCCTTCGGGTTTTCCGAACAAATAAGTGACATATGAACGCGACGATCGCGTATTCGCGCCAATCATCTTTTTGGATAGGACGCAAGGTTTTTTTCATAATATTGTTATGTAAATATCAGTGTAAAAATATTTATACTAATTTCCTGCCAAAAACATAAAATAATGTCCAGAAAAGGCTTTTTTAAATATTTTCTGTCAATCTCAGTTTACAACAAATATGCATTACTTAATATTATCAATCAACTCAGCAGCCTATAGTAGTCTACTGGACCTAGGCCTCTCCCAGGCTGCGCCCCAACACCCTGACCTCCGCCTTCCGCATCCAGTCTGACCCAGAAACCTTTTTAAGGTCGTCGGTCCATCGGGTCTTCTACAAGACACAAAATGACAGATAAACAATCACAATCTGTAATTTTGTCTATTCTCCCGTCGACAAAACCCGTTTCTATTGTGGTCACGGTAATCGTCCTGGGGGCGTCTCACACTACGCTCGCTAAAAGAATAAATATCCACCAAATCTCTAGCCCGATAATGATGTATTTATCACAAACAGACTAATCGAAAAATATTATCACACCTATTAAAAATATTGATATTGTGTGAGCAACATCTATTTTGGTACATAACATGCCTTTGCTTCTATTAAAAAACTTATTTCTTATTCTGAAACGAATTTCCACTGAATTCACACTTAACATTGCATGAGAACACATAATAGGTACCTAGTTGGCAGTACGATACCTATGCATTATACTGATATCAATAAGAATGGGGCATTTTGACAGCTGTCAAACTAAGTCATACTATAGGATTTGTATCAATAGCTGTCAACAGTATGAGTTTAGTAAACCCCTAATCAAGGCCATCCCTTTTCTTATTGTGATCGCATTGTAGTCAGGAAAAATAGGTGTTAAAAATTGACTACCAAGTTAAATTTGACGTCTATTCAAATCACAACTGTCATTCTTTGTCACTGTGTTCAGTTGTATGAAATGGCTATCATCATCTACCTGGCACTGGAAGCAGACCCCAACATAGTTGGGAAAAGCCCCAACTATGTTGAGGTGTGCTTCTAGTGTAGCCGGCTATCTAATTACGCAACACATTTTCGTAAACGATTACGAGTAATCTTTTCATTTTGACAGTTCAACAACATTCATTGCGTTATTTACATTGTTGAGCAGAAGTTTTCGTCGAACTTATGAAGCAATGGATTAGCAATCTGTTTCAAAACGATTCAGATTGTGATTGATCGTGTATTACGCAATTAGGGTACTCCAGCTGAATACCAGTATTTTACATGGAGCGACTGCCTATCTAACCTCCACAACCCAGTTACTGGGTAATAAGATACCCCTTGGTAAGACTGGTTGTCAGACTTTCGGGCTTCTGACGACTCGTAGCCTGTCAGAGATCCACGAATTACAGCCGGGACACGGAGAGGTCTTGGTATGTAAAGATGGCCACCCATCCAGGGACCATCGATCGATCGACCCGTGCGGCTGTTATTACTTAGCCACAAACCCCTCTGGCTCTATAAAATGGCTGTAACACGGCTTATTATTTTGATTAATAAATTAATTTCCATGACTATCTTTTCAATATCATTAATGCATTATATTACCTCAATTCCAAGAATACAATAATAACTATCTATCACATATAATTTAATGGCCTTGTCGCCTATTTATTTTCACATCAAATATGATATAATAAAATTTTAATTTTGGATATCCTTAAAACCTTGGGGCCTAACTATACAGAGTGTAACAAAAAGATGAAATTAACTTCATGGCATGGCTCAAAACTTCGGATTTCTGTAACAGTGAATGAAATTTAAAAATAAAAATGGAATGTTTAGCTGATAATATATATAAAAGAGTTAAAGAGTTTACGCTATGAAATATTTGTGATCTTGATTTGAACAAAAAATAAAGAATATTTTTTGGAAGTATTCAAGTAGTTTTAATATATTTTTAGGCTGTAGAATATTTTTGTAGATCAAAATTAAGATAACCTTTCTATTTATATACGTATAGAGATAGTAATCGAGAAAAAGAAGTTAATTAAGAAAAATTTAGTAAAGAAGAAAATGATTAATAAAAAATTGTTCATTTAAACAATTTAGATCGTTGTCTATATCAAATATTTTCTTCGACTTCATTTATTTGAATAACAGGTGTAGTATTGAAACAAATACTTCTATCTAAATATGAAAGGAAGCGTTACTAAAAGGGCTGATACAGATTTTTTATTTTGTAATACATATTTATTTTGTTCAATTAAGAAAAAACCAAAATTTTTGACCGTTTCTTTAGGAACTTTTTTCAAAGAATCTTAAACGTCTTAAAATTTAAAAGAGATATCGAAAAAGTAAAAAAAAATATCCTAAAATGATACCATTTTGGTTTCGATAGTAATTATTATTAAGAATACCTAGTTGTTTACCCCTTTCGGGGACTGACAGACATTTTGGTAATTGGTTTTTTTTCAATAAAAATAAAAAATCTTTTTTTTCCCCAGTATTGTGGCTCTTTCAGTACCTGGCCCTTACAGTAATGCATCTTTTGATATCATTTTTATTTCTCGATCTTAATAATTAAGGATTTTTTTTAAAATTTTTTTGATTGGTTAGCTTTGAAAATGCTTTTTTAATCACTTCAGTAAACCCGTTTTTAAGAAAAGTGCGACCGGGGTGTGCGGACCACGGTCGCACTTTTCTTAAAAAATTGTAAATATATAAAAATTGGTATATATAAAATACAAAATCCTACCTTGATCTTAAAAATTCATTCTCTGTAACAAAAATCCGAGGTCAACACCCCCAGGCTCTCCCACTATTATTTTCTTATTTTCAATCGATATGAAATTGACAGACAATAACTATAATTTACTTCACTTGAATGGCTATGTTTTTATTGATCTGTAAGATGTATTTAGCGTTAAACTAAGTGTAGAAACTAAAAGTCCTTTTTGTAATCTTTTATAAGACATTGTTAATTCATCTTTTTGATAACTCGTATCGTGCATACAAAATAATGCCTCCATTCACATAAAAAACTTAAACATCATCAGAAACACTCTTACCTCGATATGTTTATCAATCGCTAGTATCAATCTTGAGCGACATTATTTTGGCAAAGTCCTACCCTACCAGGGCACCATGAACTGACAGCAGCTTATAACAATGAGAACACTGTAAAAACCTTAGGCAACCTCTGTCATCGTTGATCACGATCCTTCCTCTTTCGGTTGAGCACCAATAGTGGTCCATCAAGGTCTTCGTCGATTTGTTGCTGGGCCTTGCCTTTTGTCTCAGGTATGATGAAGAATATGTACAAGGAGCCCAGGAATGTGATGGAGGCGCATATATAGTAGGTACCGTGGAGGCCTACAGAGATGGCGATAGTGCCGTAGTACCGGAGGATGAAGAAACTGCTGAGCCACATCCAGGATATTAGGAGACTGGACGCGAGGCTTCTTACCTGTGGAGATAAAAATTCACAAGGTTATATAACACTTTTCAAGCAAGACATTGCATTCAAATACTAAGGTGAACAAGATTTCCTTGACTCGTGAAAAAGTTTTACTCACATTGATGGTAAACAATTCAGATATAAGTACATAAGGCACGGATCCCAATCCAATATTGTACAAAAACAGCACCACTGACATTAAAACCACAGGTGCCCAAAGATTCTCCTCTGCCGTATCCATATCTTCACCATTCGTCACATTCTCGACTTTCCATTCTCCAGGAACACTGTCATTACCCAGGTTATCTCTGTATCTGGTAATATCGTTGGTATAATTCTTCCATTCTGGATTCGTATTGACTCCTGTGAAGTCCTCAGTCAGTTGCAGACCCTTCTCTTTGAGGTTGTGCGTACGTTTGTAAGGCCACAAGCGGTGAGAATACAAGGAATGCAGACGTAGATTAGGGTCACAGTACGCCCCTAGGATTGCGAGACAACAGGTTATACCTGAACAGGACCAGAGTAGCAGCATCTGAAAGAAATAAAAGACAATTTTTTTTTGTCAAAAATGATGGTCTTTGAAGGGTGGGATCGAATTATCTTTCTTACCTTTCTGCCAAGCTTGTCTACCGAAACAGTTGCGACTGCGGCTCCCAGGACCAACGCAGTGCCGCATAGTATAGAACCAGCTTCAGATGGTTCGAACAGTGGGCGAGGAGCAGTCCTAAAAATGTTTTAAAATATTGAAGTTAAAGTAGGTACTAGCAGACTCTTTCCTGATCCAAGACTAATGAATAGATTTACGTCTAATTTCATTCTATACATTAATACCTAACGGATGCCTTTAAAGAAGAAATAATTAAATCATCCACCAGTGTTTATACGATTTAACTTCGCTTAAAAATATATCTGATTACATTTGGGTGCCCAAATGTAATAAGATATATTTTTAAGCCATTAGGTCCATTCTTAAAAACTGTGAATCAATTTAATATTCAAAGCTTTCAGAGTTCACTGCAGGACGTTTTTGAATGTATTATGCTGAGTCACCAAAAAGAAAAACGTTTTTGGCCTCGCACAGGTCGTTACTATGTTTGTATTTTCATTTTTTTATTATTATTTACTGTTTGTATTTCCTGTGCGTGTCCCAAATAAAATATTTTTCTTCTTTCTTGCTTTCTAACTTTCAAGTAAGTTGCACCGTCACCAGCTAGCACTTACCCGTTATACATAGTATAGTTATAAGCCGTCAGATTGAGATGCGGCACACTATGCGTGGAGTGTCGCAGCACGGCGGCCGCAAAGCTGTTGACTGCGCCGGCGCCGCTGCCCGCAGCCGCACTCAGCACTACCAGGCAGGAGAATAACGCGCGACGAGAGCGACGGTGACGGACTGGAGATTAGGGTAGTTGAAATAATATAACAAAGTTGAAAATGCATTGGGAACCATTTGGGGACCTTGTGTTGGAGATGCCTACAGTTGATGCTGAGAACTTTTCTTTAATTAGGTCGTCAGAATGTTTGCTAGTCACACCAGAAAAAGTAATTGGAGCAAAGTGCTTAGAGCTGTCTGATAGGAAACTCACAATTTCCAGAACTAGCCATATATTATAACTATCTGTATTTCTACATGGTAAATAATTGGCATCACATCGCTAAACTCAGTTTCTTGATTTCCCAAGTAAAAATATTTTCTTATTTAATTAAGTTTTGTAAGTTTCATAAAGTCTGCAACTTACACAGCTCCCGACAAGCCGACTGCTCCCTCTTCTTCTCTGAGTTAGAGTCCAGCCCACTAATCCTCTTCAGCATTGGCTGGAAGGTGTCCGAGTCCTGGCGACGGACGGGCTCGCGTCTCCCGTAGCAGTCTGAAGTCCTGATCTTAACTTCTTGCTGCTCTATCACGTCTGTTAAGTCTTCGCGGAAATCGGATCCGTCGAACCAGCACATTATTTTGGCAGCATCCTGGAGTAACAATGTTAGGATTCATGAATGCTTGTACCTTCCAAGTTTTTCGAAGGACCGGCCAGTGTGCCATGCCATATTTACTACTAGCTTTTGCCAGCGGCTTCGCCAGCGTGGATGTCGGAAATTATCCCACGGGAACATACTGGGATAAAAAAGTATCCTCTATGTTAATCCAGGTTATAAGCTATCTGTGTCCCCAAATCCAGAAGTATTTACTATCTTGACAGACAGACCGAAAATAATTCTAATAAAAATCGCCCCTTTAAATTTTTTATATTACCTTTCTTCAGCGTATAGGCACATCGGATTCTAGTGTTTTATTATATGTCTAGATATAGATGAATAACAATTGTTATTTCTTCCTTCTGCCTGGTTGCACCACAAATCACTAAACACATTTAACTCAAAAATAATTTATTGTTTCTGTAAAGCGTTTGAAGATGACAGAGACAGAATTATATTTTAAATACGTTTACGTTAATTGTATTAAGTGATTGTTGGTGCAAGTTTAGTGTTCATAAGAACAAGATCAATTCAGGGCAGGATCTCAAGTAGCAGTTTTGATAATCGATTCATCATGCCATTCAATGATAACGGCAATTTGATAGAGTAATATTGCCATTGTAGTTATGACTACTCGTATTTCATTGTGAAAATCTATGAACTTGTGTAAGTTGGAGATAGAAATCGTCTATCCCTTTGAAATCATCTTTTGACAAACCTGTATCCTTCCTACGCTGATGAGGAACGATGGTGTCTCTGGCAGCCAGATGAGTGACACCAGGAGCACAGCAGGTGGCACCGCCATTGATAGAGACAGCGCATGTGCTGACAGAACTCCGCCAGCTGCGTACGCGAACAGAATGCCGCAACTGAAACGTGATTGAAGATTGTTTTAGAGTTGGAGTTTAATAGTACATTACTGTAGCGGCCAGCAATTAGGGCATCTATGGACGATCGTGAAAATGTGGGCCGAGCCGAAGCCGAGGCACACATACGTGAGTCCATCAATGCCTAGTTGTGGCCAAGGCTTGTATAGTACTTTCTCAAACAATGCGCGGAAATTCAAACTAATTAAATTAATTATAAATTTCAGAATCAATGACGAACAAATAATTTTTTTCACGCGCCAATATGTTAATTTGTTTCCAAGTTCGAAATTTATATAATATCTTTGATAAGCTAGGTAGCTTATCAAAGATATTATATAAAAGTAAATGGGCATTTTATTCGAACCGGTGACCCACCAGCGACCACTAACAAAACTAATCGGAGTATGTTATAGACCATGAATACTACTCAATGAGATAAGTCGCATTCCTCAAAAGTATGGGAAAGTGTTTTTTTTAGCAAAATAAAAATTTATATAAAAATTCGAATTTTCGTATATCCATATCCTTCTAAATATATAAAATGCTTACAAAAATGCACAAAGATCTTCCTAAAAAGGTATAAGAATGTTTTGGAGCTTTTACGAGTATATCTTGTTCTCCGCAGTCTCTCCCGCGTTATTCCGAGTCCGCGTATCACTGGTCAGTTTCCCTCAGTCATCAGTTTATTTAATTCGCCAGTTTCGTTGATTCGTCAGTTTTATCGATTAGACAGTTTCTTTAACTCGACAGTTTCCACTGTTTGCCAGTTTTTGTTGATTCGTCAATTTTATTCAATTCGTCAGTCAAAGTACAGTCGGTAGAAAACTGCACACACGTCTGCTAATTTAAATATACAGTATGTTAACTAACAGAGGGCGTTCCCGTTAACCCGCAATAGTATAGGGCCCATCCACTGACTAACCCCGGCAAGCGTAGTTTAACCTGATGGATCGACCAGTGCGGCTGTTGTTACTTAGCCACGAGCTCCTCCGATTGAAAATCAATAAGTGGGAAAAATACAAGTTTTTGAGTTGAACCACGTAACTTTTTTTCCCCAAGCTTTTGGATTAAAATAAACACATTCCGTGAAATGTTAACCCTAAACCTTCAAAACAAACCACATTTCAATAATGGACGCGTACTTCGAGGTACCGGGTCAAAAATGCCCAATGACCTTTACAACCAAGCAACCAAGGAGGTCCTTGGTTGCCATGTATTTAAGTATAGTTTCATTTTTAAATAATACGACAGATATGAGTTTTCATAGTAATTTATTTGGCCTTTAAAGTTTAAACACGACAGATGTGGATTTTCATAGTAATCATTGCCGGCCGGGCGCTCGCTTCTTTTTGACCAGTGCAGCAATTTCGATTTATCTCAAGGAAGGTTTTCAAAATAATGTTCGAATTTCCAAGCATGTTTAAGAAATAGTTATTTATGCTATAAGTGCGGAAGGTAGGTGATTTCCGATGAGTGGCATTTTATTCACGAGCGAGCGCAGCGAGCGAGTGTATAAGTCGACACGAGTCGGAAATCATCTTACGCACGTGTATCATACAACGTTTTACTATGCATTGTGAGAGAAAAAAAAAACTTCGACTTCGACTTCCACTTCCACTTCCACTTCAACTTCCACTTCCACTTCAACTTCCACTTCCACTACCACTTCCACTTCCACTTCCACTTCCACTTCCAATTCCACTTCCACTTCCACTTCCACTTCAACTTCAACTTCCACTTCCACTTCCACTTCCACTTCCACTTCGACTTTGTCTTTGACTCCGCCATTGCCAGCGCCATCGTCATCGATATCGTCATCGCCATCGCCATCGCCATCGTCATCCCATCGCCGTCGCCATCGCCTTCGCCATCGTCATCGTTATCATCATCATCTGATTTGTAAAACTTTTCTCAAATAATAAAAACTCTTTGCAACGGGCTGACGACGGCCACCAAAATTAAAAAAAACAGAAAAGTAAAAAGCACTAGTCAAAAAAAGTGACACTTTCCGCACTAATTTACTGCTTGGAAAAGGCTCTTTTCGAGCAAATGCATTGTAAAAGATATTTCTAGGTCCATCGTTTCATTTTATCTTGGTAGAAACCAGTTCACCAGTCGTATATTGTCTTGAGCTGGATGAATTTGCTTTTAACCTGACCATGACAATTCCCAAAAAAGGTTTATGAATTCGATTCTATTTATTAGAATGTCGATTACCTGCAAGCCAACGCTGGCATTGCTGCCAATCCTCTGGTCCTTGGGGCTATTTCTGCACAGTACAGTGGTGCCAACGCTAGTGCGCCTGCACCTCCTGCCCCCGCTGCTACCCTGGCCGCCCATACTCCTCGGGGACCACACCATGCTGCTAGCGACCAGCTTATCTGGAACAGCGTAGATATTTTAAGTATGAAAGATTAAAATTTTATTTTTACATCTTGATTACGTGAAATGAAATTAAGTACGCAATTTTTGATATCAAAAATGTTAGATAAGCTGTTTATTTGAAATCGAATAAATTCCAAATGTTGTTTTACAGTCCAACCGCTTCATGCCACTGCTAGGAAAACGCCTTACAGTTACTTGGTTAAAGAGCTAAGGTGAACCACTACTTGTTAGTTTTCTCCAACAGTTGTCCCATCATCTCTTACGTGGTTTAAAGTAAGCAGTGTTAATTTTCTGTTTCGTTTGTCCGAGACTGTGGGTCTTCTGGTTGGAGAACCTGATATCAATGAATATTTTAAAAGTTAATAGTACTCACAATAAAACTAATGCAGATACAAAACGCTCCAGCCTTACGTCCCCTCGCATCAGCCAGTACAGCGAAGAACGGCGCAGCAGGCAACGCGACCAGGCAAGGTAGCGCGGCTAACCAGGCACCTCCTGTTAATGCCTCGCTCCCTAGTACTCCCGATACCCAGCCGGTGCTGCAGCCGTGGGTAAAACAGGATAGGTTATCTGGAAAAACAATAAACTTGGTTATGTTTTCTTTTTTGCATAATTATTCTTATAGTCATTTCAAATTCTGGTCCTAAAATAATTATTCATAACCTTCTTTGCCTGACAGCAAAATTGATATTCATGATACAAATATAGATGTGCAAATATCAAAGGGAATAACAATTTTGCCCCAATTTACTTTGAGAAAATCGACAAACGCCCCGACAGATGCGAGCATCTAAAAGCTCTATCAACAAAAACCCAAAATAATTCAAACGATCCATCTACTTAGAATTGCAAAATCAAATTGAAATTCAGTAACGGATGGACTAGGAAAGCAGGAAATGCAAAAAGCACTGTTTATTTTATCATACGGAAACATTTAGAAATTCGGAACAGTCGTTGCGGATGCAGATTGTCGGCTTTTGTCCGTTTTTGCTGTATTTGTTAACATATTTCCTGAACATTGCTGACCTTGGTTAGACTCTGGTCTCTCTTTTTGTATAGATTATTGTTTCGTGGTTACAATATTGATTTAGATAGAGTTTTTTTTGTGTTGGACCACCATCACTGTGCATCAAAGATCGGTTATAATACCTATAGGTATCACCATGATATTGTATTGTCATCAAACCTACACGGGTGAGCGAAATTTCAAATCAATCGGATTACGAGAAGTGGGTGAAAATTCGATTATAAGATTCGATTGTTATAGGGATAATAGGTATGCTTATTGTATGCCGTAGGTGGATAAAATGAAACGTAAAACGTGCAATATGAGACAGTAAAAAACCGTTTAAAAACCCACGGGTTTATACCCCGAAAAGGTAGGCGGTTAATACTGCATGACATTGTTGTACTCCGGCTTGCAGGGAAAATTATGCGCTTGTGACTTCTGAAATTACTTGTACCAGAGCACCAGAGTGACATAATAGTATATATAATGCAATTAGTGAATACAAGACGGATTTAAAGCGAGGGCCATAGATGAATAACGATCAAGTGAAGGATTCTAACGACTGAATCACGACCGTAGGGAGTGATTCATGATGATTGAATCACTTGCTACGCTCGTGATTCAAGTGTTAGAATCCTGAGCGACGCGAGTGATTCATGGCCCTCGATATAAATCCGTTTTATTCAAGAGTTGCATACTATACTTTATACCATGACTACGAGAAAAAGAAAGATTAAATGCACATTAAAATTAGAACAATTACTAAAATTAAGAGTAATTTTCCTAATATTACTCTTAATTACACAATTACTAAAATTAAGAGTAATTTTCCTAATATTATTATTAGGATGGTCAACTTGTGAAGCGATATTCATGTCCTGTGTATCGAGTATTTTTTCACAAGGAGGTTGTATAGCATTGAGATGGAAGTCATTGGATTTAGAACACACCAATGTATTGACATTGGTGTGTTCTAAATTCAAACACCAAAATAGTGATTAAATAGATACCTTTTTACCATTGTCACTCGAAAAAGGGCATTTTATTCATCGATAACAGTGAATAAAACTGTATTTTACTCACAAGAGAATAAAAACATTTTGAATTTGGAACAAGCACGAACTATACAAATTATATACTAAAATAAATGAAGCGTACTGAAAGTACGTACTGGCTGGCTAGATGGAGCTATTCCTTAGAAGCTACACAATATTTTTTTTTTTAAATATCCCGCTAACTTTAGTTAGGTTCTTTTCATCTCATTCATCTGTTATCGTGGTTGTTTTCATTTTAATTTATATAAAATCATCGTGTTTTTTATGGATCTTGTGGTCTGCAATAAAGACTTATTGGAAAATGAGACACTGAATACCACTGACTTCGAAATGATTTCGTTCTGAAGCAGCAATTATGGTAGAAAATTTGTTACCGCCAAAAATGTGATACATATAAATAACATAACATCACGCCTTGTTTCCCCGAAGGGATGGGCAGAGGTGTACCTTTAGTTCACCCACATTTCGCCAGTTATGTTTTTAAGTCCCATGTAATAGGGGTTGCGCCTATTGTCATCAATCGGACACAATTCTAGACTCCAGGTTGCTATTGAGAAATTCCTGTTGGAAAAACCCATTAATACTTTGCCCGACCTGGGAATCGAACCCAGGACCTCTTGCTCAGTAGTAGCACTTGCGACCACTAGACCAACGAGGCAAAAATTGTGTATAAATACTACAACTAGGGCAGATAAATATAAATACTATACTACTATTTATTTTCTCGCAGTCAATGGTAAAAAGTAGAGTACACAACTCATGAAAAAAATAATTTATCTCGGTCCTTGTATCCCTCGCTCCGCTCAGGATTCAAATCTAGAATCCCTCGCTATGCTCGGGATTCTACTCTTGAATCCTTCGCTACTCTCGGGATCCAACTTAGTCCCTCGAATTAAATTCCCTTTTTTTTCACTTGTTGTATAATCTACTATTTTCGTACCACTTGCTCAAATGTGTCAAAGTGACATTCTATGCCACAAAAAGCGAACATAACAATAGTCATTTTTAATCTGTTAAAAACAGGGAAAGAAAATTGTACTGAATTTCATTCATCCTCTAGGGGGAGAATGTGATTTAAATTTGGAATACTTACCGAATACTGAACTTCATCTGTGTTTACACCATTGAGTTTGTATATAAAGCGATATACATCTTTTTGAAAAAGGAATACGCATTTATTATGCAGTTATGATTAAATAAAATTACGAAAACCGACGAGGCCGTATGAGCTTGATGCCTTTGCTTTTCTGACAAAAAAATATTAGTCTAGGAATTTGCCGCGTTTTTGTTTTCTTCAAATACTTATACGTTAAGTTTATTTTATTTTTATAAAAATAAGTTAATGTTCTTAAAATACGTTACGATTTTAAATCAAAGCGACAGTGACAGTGAATTGTCGGATTCCATCATTGCAAATGCTGCCGCAATTATAAATAATTTGCTTCCAACAAAATCCAAGGAAAACTATTTAAAAACTTATGAAGAATTTTCAACGTGGAGAAGTCCGAAAGGTCTATCAATTTCAGAATCAGTACTTCTTGTCTATTTTGATTATTTATCCAAGACAAAGAATCCGAATACACTTTGGTGCATATACTCAAAACTGAAAGCTACATTAAGCATCAAACACAGCATTGAAATAAATAGATTCACGAAATTACTGTCTTTTTTAAAAAGAAAATCAGAAGGGCAAAGAAGTCGAGAATTTTTACGACTCAAAATGTGGAAAAATTTCTGAATGAAGCTCCTGACGAAATTTTTCTGGCCACAAAAGTAAGTATACATGATTTAACTATGAATATTTAGTATCTTAGTAATGGTAATTATTCTATATATTTACCTGTTTTTTATCTTTGTTATAGGTGGCCTTAATTTTTGGACTCAATGATGCTTGCCGCGGATGTAAACTTAAAGGTGGAGGACGTTGAAAATCATTCCAATAAGTTGCTGCTGATTAATGTAAAGGAAACTAAGACAAAGAAAAATCGGTCATTCATTGTACAAGGACAATATACTAAAATCATTCATAAATACCAAGCATTACGTCCCACCAACATGGAAAACAATAGATTTTTTATAAACTATCGGAATGGGAAATGTACTCGACAAGCCATCGGCAAAAATAAAATTAGCAATATGCCAAAGGAAATTGCTAAATATTTAAAACTTAAAGATGTTGAACTCTACACCGGTCACTGCTTTAGAAGAACTTCGGCGACTTCGGCAATAAAAAGACACGGTGGTTGGAGCTCTGATGGAGTAGCTGAGGGTTACATCGAAAGCTCAATGGCGAATAAAACATTCAAATTAACAAAAATATAAAACTTAATCCATCAGAGCCACAACCATCAACTTCCGGCATCTTATCTTCGTCCGTAACTCACGATGCACCACCACCACTATCTCCGACGTATACCATCTACAATGAAACGCAAGTTCCTCAGTCGCAAGAACAGAGAAATACTCAAATCAACTCATCAACAATAAATATACCAAACAAAAATGTAACTCTCTCTATCAATAATTGGACCAATGTTTCGAATGTTAACTTTTACTTTGAATTGTCATTATTTTTAATAAATGTTTATCTCATATTATTATTGTGTAAATTTTTTCGCAAATGGCGAAAAACAGAGTATTTTCCTCGGTGATAAAGCTGTCTTAGTCTTGGGTCTTGGGTGGTTTGTCTTGGGTCTTCGCTACACTCAGGACTCGTCTTAAATCCCTCGCTTCGCTCGTGATTTAAGTTTTTAACACCCTCGCTACGCTCGGGAGTAAACCACGAGTCCTTCGTTACGCTCGCGATTTAAATCGTCACCCGCGACAGAAGACACTGCTTTATCCCCTTGGTTAATAATCTACTATTTATTCACTGTTTTCAGTGAATAAAATAAGGTTTTTAGAAGGGGAATGGTATAAACAATGTATTGACATTGGCTACGTCCTAGTAGGTGAACAGTTACATAAGTAGTTTTGTCACAAATCTTGACGAGTTACGATACCTAAGTACGTCTGGCATTTCCTGTGTAGTCCCGACACAACTGTTTACCAGGCTGCTGCTTACGAACAGTGTTAAAAGGAAAACAGACGAAAGATACCGGTTTTCAAAGAGTATTATGGGCAATTTCGTTATTTTTAAGAACGCTCACAATACAATTTCAGACTCAATCTATCAAAACAATCTCGAATTTATCTACATTTTTGACTTTTTGATATTGGTTGTCGCTAAGATGAGATTGGGACTTATTGGAGCATGAGCAAAAATGTATGGAAGCTGGAACCCAAAAACAAAAATGTATGGAAGCTGGCACCCAAAAACAAAAATGTATGGAAGCTGGAACCCAAAAACAAAAATGTATGGAAGCTGGAACCCAAAAACAAAAATGTATGGAAGCTGGAACCCAAAAACAAAAATGTATGGTAGCTGGAACCCAAAAACCAAAGGAAACCATTAAGTAGCACAATAGTCGTTAAGGCGGATAGTCTCAGTTCGCTGTCCGTTCAGAAATATACGACATTTAACAATTAAATTTTTCTGTCAATCATGTGTTAAATAAAATCAATATTGTACAATACTAAAGCTTTGAATATTAGCTCATTGGAGCTTTGTTGCAGTTAGGGAACTACACATACCTACGAATGCATTATAAATTGAATACTTATAACTGTATTAAAAACATCGGTGTATTGATGAAGGAAAACACCGTGAGGAAACCTGGACTTATAGTTAATATAAGTCTGCAATCGACAACCCGTCTTGAGCAAGCGTGGTGATCAATGCTCGTGCCTTCTCTGTATGAGAAGAGGCTTGTGCCCTGCAGTGGGACAATAATAGGCTGATATTATTATTATTATATTAAAATGGTAACTCAAAACTGTAACAATTAGACTTCAAAACAAATAGTATGATTCATACAAAATATTTATGTTAAAGGTTGAATGAACAGTGAACTGAGACTATCCCAATTAACAACTATCTTTCTACATAATTTAGATCTTTAAAACTGTATATAAATTATTTTTATTGGTTGTTATTAGTTATCGGGTACCAAAACGCCTATCCCCCTTTGAACGTTGGTTTAAGTACGAGAATCATTCTGATTTAATTCACATTACCTACGGCTGGGTAGTACTAGCATGTTGCAGAATGTCACACACAACAACACACGGTACGGAAACGGACTGAATTCGGTTCGCAAGAGATAACATGCTTGAATGTGTTTTGCAATTTACTAGTGTTTCATTTTGGCTCAATTTCGTTGCCGTGTCCAACGGTGTTAGCTGTTGATTGGTTCACCAATATAGCGACACCAATCATTACATCACACCTGTATGCCCTGAAGGGTAAGGCAGAGGTGTACCCTACCTACATTTCGCTAGTAATAGGGGGCGAGCCTATTGCCATTAATCTTATGCCATTAGACTCCGGGTTGCCACTGAGAAATTCTTGATGGAAAAACTTAATAACACTTTGCACGACTTGGGAATAGAACCCAGGATCTCATGCTCAGCAGTACCACTAGACCAACGAGGGAGCAACCAATCGTATAGGTTGACGTCAACTGTCAGGGAGTTTAGGAACCGCAACGTGTCGCGGGTTCGATCCCCGCACGGAACAAGTATTTGTATGATCTGCAAGTAGTGGTTCCGGGTCTGGGTGTTAGTGTATGTGAGTTTCTATGTTTGTAAGCGCACCCACGATACAGGAAGAAATTCTTAGTGTGGGGCAACGTTTAAAAAAAAAAAACAAAAAAAAAAAAAAAAAACCGGTGATTACTCGTTCGTTGCCAGTGTATAAAAGACTCGTGAAAGAACATTACTTGTCGTTATGATTCTGTTTTTATCGTTAGCTGTAATAATATTCGTCATTTATTTTCGTTGCTTATATAGTTAGTATGTATGTATCCATGTCTCTATTATATAGCATTTATCTGTGTATCTATTATAGTATATTGTACCTATATACCTTTTATTTGCACCTAAGACAACCCCATTTGATGTCCAGAAAATCACTGTCCATTCCAAGGTTGCCTGGAAGAGATCGCAGTAAGCGATAAGGCCGCCCATTGTATATTTTGTAGTGTTTTACTTTTTCTTTATGTAATGTATAATCTGGTGTACAATAAAGTATATATAAATAAATAATTACTCAAATGAAAATGGACAGACTTCGATTTGGAAATCGCTACTGCAGCATCGCCCGCTTCGATCGCTCGGCTGGAGCGCGAGTGGTCACAGCCACAGTTCTACCCTAACCTTCACATTTGCTCCGGGTGCCCTAGCTTAGTTACTGCGACCAACTTTGAGAATAGGTCGGAAAGTTAATTCCTTCGATTTGGAAATTACACTGATACAATACAATAAGCAATGCAATACTTATAAATTAGGTACTTGAATAGTTGCTTTCACCAATAAATGTGAGACCTTTATGAGAGTAGAATGGTGGCCCGGTGAGTTGTGGTGGCCCAGTGGTAACGGCCCCGACTTACGAGTTGTTGGTCGTAGGTTCGAACCCAAGCAGGCGCTGTACTTTGTGTAAATAATTTCATCACCACTGCTCTCAAAACAGTGAAGGAAAACATCGTGAGGAAACCGACATGTCCTAGAACCAAAAATTCGAAGGCATGTGACATCTACCAACCCGCACTAGGCCCGCGTGGTGGGTAACAGCCCTCTCCCTCTCAAAGAGAGGAGGCCTGTGTCCCAGCAGTGGGAACGTAATAGGCTGATTATTATGAGAGCAGAAATAAAACATATCATTACCTAAAATAGATGGCTATGGTTTATATCCGGCTCGAAGGACCAAAGATCGACTTTTCAAATCAAATCTTTTTATTGTCGGCATAGGTTGTACAGTTAGGTAAATTACAGTTCCATTATGTCCTGCCTAACAGGCATACAATAATTATGTCAACATGCAGTATAAAACAATTCTTAGGTATCACATATAAAACCTTTCTTACAGAATAACAATTAGGTGTATGTTGACACATTGTAGTAGGTTGGGTAAGTTTTGGTGCTTCGAGCCTTCCTTCGAGTAAAACGTTGATTCCGAATGATAATGTAGTCTTAGGCCGTTTGTTCTCACCGTCAACGAGAACGAGATGATGGCACCGAAATAGCGATACATACATTTACTATGGCCGCGTGTCCAGCGCACACCACGGCCGCGCCGCTGGGACGTCACGTTCGGTTCGAATAATCTCGTTTCTCGATGACGTCCCGTTAATATTGGCGGTGGAAAATAAGCAAAGAAACAAATGAATGCGTTTGGTTTTCATCGAGCTGTTCTTCGATCAATAATGCACTAGATTCCCGGTAAGCGCTTCAAAAACGGAACGAAAAATAAGAGCACAGATTCGGTTGTGGTCTTATTTCAAATTAGTATGGTCCAATCATAGCCAACGTTAAGACGTCAAAATGCCGCAGTACGCGTTCAAAAAAAATGTAAATAACCACCGTAACACCAAGATTTTGGAAGGAATATTTTTTTTTTCGGTAAGTTTATTATCAGTAAGTGTTTTCATAAAATAATAACAGAATTAAATAGTAAATATAAATCAATTAGCAAATATTATGATTGTTTGGCCAATGTTTGTGACAACTACCAACTATTGTAACAAACATCGACTGTTCTGGAACAGGGAATGCATGGTGTAGTATTGTTATTTTATATTTGGTTTCTGTTTGTAGATTTCCTAGCGACCCATTTCGTTATGTAGAATGAATGAGTATCTGAATGAGAATGGGTATCTATGTCGCGAAAGAAAGAGGAAAAGAAATATATTAGCCTTATAAAAATTCGACAATTTGTTCGATTAATTTTAATAGATTGGACATAACTGGACACACGCAAAGGCGTAGATTACTAAAAACAGTATAACAGTAACAATAAGTATTTTTGAACTTATATAAAATTGAATTTTTATTTTCAAGCGTCATGACATTATAATTATTTGTTTCTCCGATGACAGAAAGATTTAATTTTGCCATTGTAATTAAATATTTGTTTCTCCGACGACAGAAAGATTTAATTTTGCCATTGTAATTAAAATAAATATTTGTATCTCCAACGACAGAAATATTTAATTTTGCCATTGTAATGAAACTTTATGTTTGAGTGTCAAGGCTTATAATAAACTGAATTTGTTAGTAAACATTTTTTTTTTCTGTATTTCATAGAAAGAAATATAAACACATTTCGACTCCACTCATTCCTTGTCCAAGTGGCGAGCCTCTGTCATAAATTTTTATTGCTTTTATTAGCAGTTTGTAATTCGAACTTTAAAATAAGCGTGTAAGGCTGAATTTGTTTTGATGTATGTTTGACTTTTTTGTTTTTTGTACATAGCTTTGTGAATACAACTTTAAGCATTGCATTTAAGGTTGAATTTACATTAATGTATATTTATTTAAACTAGAAGTACGTACACAATTGGCGACAGTTTTAAGAGAACTTTTGTATGGGATAGTGTATCTAGTGCATTATTGATCGAAGGAGCTGTTCTATTTTTATTTAAATACAAGCAATTCACAAATGATGGACGTTTACTTAAAATAAGTTATGTGTACGTTTTCATTTGTATTCTTAC
The DNA here is from genome assembly GCA_916701695.1 of Agrochola macilenta. Classification (NCBI taxonomy): domain Eukaryota; kingdom Metazoa; phylum Arthropoda; class Insecta; order Lepidoptera; family Noctuidae; genus Agrochola; species Agrochola macilenta. The sequence goes on along the minus strand of OU753572.1, from coordinate 1,961,114 downwards.
GTGCTTTCCAATGGTTTTCAAGTCACGATCCGCTTTACGTAAAGATGGCTATAATGCTACTTCCGATTACCGATTCGCCAGATGACGATGACGCGCGGGGAATAATAAATAGCTGTGATGTCGTTGCCGTCAAAATAATATTTTTGTATTTGGCTGGATAGACGATATCTTTTTCTAAAATAAAAACTTTTTGGATGTCAACTTGCGGGATCTAGCAAATAATAAAAGAACCACGTATCGGCTATCTCGCAAAATTGTTGGACAGAAGAAGATTGTGTGTTACATATTGTTAACATTCTGATTAAACCTTTAAACTTTGTTAAAAAGTTTCGACTTTGTAGGAAAGTTTAAAGGAAGACGCAGAGGTGGCTTGTAGACGTAATTGAAACTAAAATGAAACGCAAACAATGTTAAACTAATAAAGTAACAATGTTAGATTGAAGCGCGCAGTTTTTATTCTAGGAAAAGTATTTCTAGTTTCAAACAGTTTTTTTTGAATCCATGAGAATTGCCAGCTTTTTATGCCGACAAAAAAAGGGGGTGGTTTTCAAGTCACGCGTATATTTTTAATAGGTATAATACGTTATTCCTTTAAAAAAAAAAATTTTTAAGAATCTGGACAAAAAAGACTGAAATATTACGAAATATTATTTGCTACGGCGTAGCAAATCCGAAATGTTTATAGCTACGCGCTACAATATCGTAGCAAATTCGAAATCTTTATAGCTACGCGCTACAATGTCGTAGCACATTACGAATCCACTACGTGTCAAACCAATGACGTGGAACTTGGTAGTTGTAGTAAATTTTGTTCTAAGGTCCGGCGCTTACTAGGCGGCCTGGCAAAGCATTAACATTTGTTTTATTGCCTTTCGCGGCATACCGCAGGTTACCGCGATATGCTCAAGTCTCCTTGACACGAAATCAACCAAATTTAAATGGAAAGTGTATGAAAATAAGATTCAAAACCATTTCCGTTTACTAAAATCCTTTGCAATACCATAACACGCCGTGCCGCCTGGTGAGCCTTAAAACTTAAGTTTATATTTCTGGATGAAATATATTTTCTGGCTTTTATAAAAGGTCAATTGGAAGTAGTAAGAATAGAAATGCATGCACTGCTCTCAAAACGGTGAAGGAAAACATGGTGACGAAACTTGCGTCACGACACGACCGACTAGGACATGCGTCCTAGAACCAGAAATTCGAAGACATGTGACATCTACCAACCCGCACTGGGCCCGCGTGGTGGGTTACGGCCCATTCCCTGTCACAGAAGGAGGAGGTGTCCCAAAAGTGGACACATTATGGGCTGATTGTGCGAAAGAATAGAAATAGAACAGTTCTGTGGACGAGCCGGCTAGAAACTTCAAGGACGTTCAGACTTATTTTAAACTAATTATGTTAGCATTAGGTACACTAACACTCCAGCACGAATGTCTAGCTATAATAATAATTATTATAGTCAACGTCATCGTGTTTTCAACATTGATTAATAATTTGTCAATGTTGAAAATATCAATTTATAATTATTGTAACAGCGACATGTAGGGCGGCTCGTATTTGGACTAAAGTCCGCGCCACCACTGAAGTCCTTTTGACGCGGCGCTAGTGTCTATGTCATTGAATCACATTCCATTAAAAAAAAAATAGTTTCACAATTTTCCGCAGGCCTTCTTTCGTGGCGCGCAATCTATAAACAACTATCGACATATAGCCGACTTATGGAGCACCGTCAGCTCAGACTGTACTTGTGACGAGGTTGTGGATAGAGCATTAAACTCATCTCTAAGGTTACTGCCACTCAAGTTAATGCTCGAAAACTGGTTAAGTATTTATGTGAGCGCGCAAATCGCTTATAGTTTTCTTAAATTCGACAGACAGGTCAGCAATAGCCAGCGTAAGCGCGAGCTTACGCTGGCTATTGCTGACCTGTCTTGTTTTTTATTGTCAACCTGATTGCGAAATCCGGTTGTTTCCGTTTAACCGTTCTTTGTGTGACAGAGGTAGAATCCTGTCCCGTGTAATGATTCGAAATCGACCTACGTACGTACGTACCTAGACCGACAACTGTACCAACTGCACGCGTAGCTTGACAACCATAGAGACGGGTTTTGTCGACGGAAGAAAAGACAAAATGACATTGTGATTATTTATCTGTCATTTTGTCTATTCTTCCGTCGACAAAACCCGTCTCTACTGTGTTCATGCTAAGGATGCTGGTTTACTAAATAAGCGTGTTGCACAAAATGTTCTTTCGGATACCGGTTCAAAATTTCGACACACCGGTTGTTCACGCAGCGATGGCTTAGCGTCTCAATGCGCTACACTCATCGCCGCGTCGCTCCAATGCAGCACGACCTCAGGTTCAAACCCCGCCACATGCACGTCTGTGTCTTGTCATGTAGTAGCTTTAGTTTTAACACTTAAATAAAATGTATAAGATAACTTACAAACAGCAGCAGACGCAACTCTTCGTACGGAACCCCGCCATCGTTTGGAAGCAGTTCTCTCTATGCGGTTCCTGCAACGAAACACAGATTACACTCATTTGTATGCTAACAACTCCTGGCTTTTATGCTAGCCTGGTAGCAGGAAGTCGTTTTGTCAGAGAAAATATTATTTATGAGACCAAGTTCAAAGGGAAACTAGTGCAAAATTAAGTTACTGCTAAATTATTTTTTCGTGAGGTTTTACTTTATTTTGTATAAGTACCTATGTACTTGTGTAAATATGGAGGACATCAGAAAATACTGGCTATTCACAGAATAAGCAAAGCTAAATAAGTTTGTCAATAAGTTTGTTCAGCAGTGGAATCAATAAGCTAAGACGATATTATTATGGAAATCTTAGCAATACATTCACTCATTTCTACCCTGCATAACGCTTACCAAAGACATAACCAATCTTGGCAGTCAATACAAAATAAGTGTTGCTTCAACGTTCGGCCACAAACTTAAATATTAAATATATAACTTCATCAAATTTATTGCTATAGAAATTCTTGCTTTCCAAAGACTGTCTTTGAGAAGCAAGAGCAGCTAAAGTTCTAATTAAGAATGCGCAAATCATCCCAAGGAAATTCGTCCCACGGTCATTAGCCTTTCATTAGAAACCGGACGGGCTTTACTTCGTGAATCAGCGAATTTCAGTATCGTTAAAGATTTTTTTTAAGAATGCTCTATGATAATATGAGGTATATGTAAGTAAGTGTGTTGGCGGTAGCTCTTAGCTGTTCCTTATCTTATTAAATGTAGGTAGGATAAATAAATTTTACAAAATTTGATACTATCTTTTTTATAATGAAACGCATACCCTTAAAGTTTTGAAAAGTTTATCAGAAAATTGGAACTCATATTTTAGCACTAAACACGAAAGAACTAACAATAAACAATTATTGTACGGGTTCTGGCCTGGGCCCATAACCTATAATGAAACGCATGAATGACTTTCCAAAAAAGAATGAACATCTTTAATACCATAAAGCTTATAGGCATTCAAACCATAGACAATTAGTAAAGAGTTTACATTTTGATATCCAATTTGAACATTTTTTATCTATAATTTTATGATGGATGTTGTTTTTTTTTTGCAAAATCTAATGAATTCAATGAAATGGCAATAGGCTCGCTCCCTATTGCGTGGAAACTAAACATGGCTGGCTAAATGTGGGTGTACTGAGGTACACCTCTGCCTAATCCTCCGGAGAAAAAAGGCTTGATGTTATGTGTTATGTTCTCTAATGAATCGGCCAGATTGCCTCGCTTGGACAAGGATTTTTCACTCGATGTGAAGCCCAATAACTTCAAATAACTTGGAAATTCGGAATATAAAATAGTAGACGAATTCAGAGCAAGGAATTTCATTCAGACAGTAACCATCCAAGTTCTAATTTAATTTACTTGTTTGAACACTATAAGCTATTTCGACCATATGGTCAGGTACGCGCGAATGATTGTTTCCTGCGGTGATTTTTTTTGCGCACTGGATTTTCCACGCACAGCTTTTTTGGCGCGCTGAAATACACTCTGTTGGATTCTCAAAGCTCGGCTTAACACTGAGAGTTGACAATCCAGTGCATGATAAAATCCCGCCGCGATATTTTTACGCCCGTGCGAACGTGGGCTAACACTTAACAAGATGTTTACGAAATTATCAAGTAAACTATCTGATACGTCGAACGATCCTGTCCATTGTGTACAGAGCCATTAGCCATAAGTGGCCACACTCCGGTTCTAGCGCGGCGGCCATTTTGTGTCTAGTTTATCAGAGGCTAACGATAGTTAAGCGAGTTCGAGCTTCCAGTGTGCTAATAACTTTAGTTCTGTTAAGGTGTGGTTTCATTCAGGATGAGAGAGGTTTTTGAACACCCGACGAAACAAAAAAAAAACTAGGAATTTCTTGTGTTGTCGCGTCAGAGCGTACCACAAAAAATAAAATCTATGGCCTGCGCTCACATTAATACACTTAAGACTTATCCAATTGAAATAAAGTATATATTTCAATGCTCGGTGATCGACGGAAAACTGCGGTGCGATGCTCCAAGCTCGATCATCGAGCATTGAAATATATACCTTATTTCGATTGGATAAGTATTAAATTAAATTGATAAATTTAAAATCCTCTGCCGTCCCGTCCGCCAGTATGCACAGGCTGTAACTCTCCTACTCAGACCAAATAAAAATCCAAGACATAGCGCTGTCAACAGTGACGTGAGGCTGGTTTCGTAAATATGCAGAGCAGAGGTGTAGTTTTGGCATGCTTCACTGTGTTGTTCACAGCGCTATGTCTTGGTTTTTTATTTGGTCTGAGCTTTGCTGTGAATGCAAGTGTCTTCCTTGTATCTATTACAGCGGTATCGCCCACCATAGGATTAGGGTCTAATAGGGATTTTTGTGTAGTAAAATATTATGATTGATAATTATATCTAAACTACACAATACGAGTAGGTGACGGGTGACCTACGATTGACGACCTACAAGGTAATGTATGAAGCATGGGCTGCAATGCTTTGCAATTATAATAAGCACAATCTGACACGGTAGATCATAGACGAATGTACGATGGATTTATGCAGGTTTACATTTGATAGTGCAGTCTATTGGATAGTGTTCAACACTTTATTAGTGGCTTTTGTGTACATGCTAATTATTCATATTTGTTACAGTTGTAATAGCAATCATGTCATTTCGTTTAAAATAGGTTTTTATTTTTATTAATTTATTCATATTTTATATACTTACAATTTTTATTTTTTTTGTGAATGTGAGAACGTTGTAGGCTTAGTGGACTGTAGATTTATTGACCATCTCCTATTTTGTTAAGTACCTCTTACTTGTGAAAGACCTACACTTTCCTCCCATACCTATTAATACTGTTTTGAAAATATTGTAAAAAACAATTATTTTTAAAAGAGTAAACGTGGAGTTTCTTGCCGGCTCTTCTCCATAGGAAACGACCAATTGGAACCGTGCACCTAGCTTCTGACGTTTCATAAGTGCCCATGTAGGTTTATGTGAAATAAAATATTTTGGATTTGAATTTTGAATTTGAATTTGTTAAGTACTTACTATACATTGGTATCGGATAAAAAATCTGTGGAATAAAAGACATTTTTCCTCAGACCAAATAAAAAACCAAGACATAGCGCTGCGAACAGTACAGTGAAGCATGCCAAAACTACACCTCCGCTCTGTGCATACACGCTCACACGCACATATTTACAACCATTTACAATCAAACTACACCTCACTAAGTGCACACATGTTTACGTATCTGGCCTCACTTCACTGTTGACAGCTCTCTGTCTTGGTTTTTTAACCGACTTCCAAAAAGGAGGCGGTTATATGTTCGTTGCGTATGTAAGTTTTTTTTTTAATGGTTTCTCCGTCAATTGTGGACCGATTTAGAAAATTCTTTTGTATGAAAGGGTTATGCTCCCAAGTTGGTCCCATATAAATTTTATTAACTTTGCTTGGATAGTTTTTGAGTAAGCTTCAATAATACGTATTTTTCCCACTTAGTATATGTGGATGATATGATGATAACTTCCTGTCACTGTTATTTACATAGCAGGTAGTGGTATCCGAATTTGTGTGAGGTACCACAACTAAAAAGAGAAAAAAAAAACTTAAAAAAAAAAACAACCGACTTCGAAAAACAACACTACAAAGCGAAAAATAACTTAAATTTCGGAAGTCGGTGTCTTTGGTTTAGAATTTATGTATTTTGCCACCGACTTCCGAAGTCAGTTGTTTTTTTTTTTTATTTGATCTGACCATTTCTTATACAAATCTTGCAAGTGGAATAACCGGTTTGTTCAAAACAACTTCCCTATTTGAGTTATATCGCCTCGTTCTTGCGCAATGAAATCGCCCCCTAATTGAAGAAAGAAAAGGCATCCGGGAGTTGACCTTGAAAGTTTATTGCCAATCCTGAGTCTTAACTAATCTTATAGATGAAACTTTTTCCGGAGCGTCGGAAAGAATTGATCGGGACACGACTTGGGTCGGTCGGGACTACTCGGGACGGTGTTCGATACGACCGTGTCTGACTTCTTTTAAAAATAGACAGGAATTTAATCTTGTTTTGCTGGATATTTATGAAGATATTTGACAAGATAAAAATTACCCTGTTTTTCTCGAGAAGGTCTTTCTAAGATTTTAGAAAGACAATTTTTTGTATTGAGTGCGTTAATGACTTTTTGCACATAATTGCAATCAGTATTGAATGTCAGTTTAAGGATAAAAAGAGCGTAGAAATATTTTTTTATAAATTTTGGGATAAGTTGGTACAGTCTAATGAGTTCATTCATGAATTGCGTTACACATGGCCGCTTTTCATATTTTTGCTTTACGATGCGAACCACAGAGTGTAAGAGATAAAAGCTACAGCAAAGAAAAGTGCTCAGACTTAGGTACCTACATAGTTTTTTATATCTACTCAATCTCGTCCAATCACCTGCATTTCCTTAAAGCCCTCGTTTCTCTAAACTAATATTTTATTGTTACGCCAAGCGTCTTTATGTTCCCAAGAGCTCATTTAAAATGTAAAAAAACATTTCAACAGCCATCTCAGTCAGTGTTCATGATTAGACGATCTCTTTACGCCGGAGTGATCGTTGAAATCACTTACATTTTATATTTCCTGAGCGCTTTTCTTTCCTACATTCCTGGTACAAGAGGGGCACGCTTTTACAAAGTTACTTCGTGTGTTCGACCACGCGAGTAATTTATTCTTGACTATGAACTGAAACATGGATTAGAATAATACGAACTTTGTAATATTAAATTTAATAGTTGAAAATTGATGTAATGGCTTTTAGTGTCTTATAAAATTATGGGGTGCACTAAAATAGCCTCTGCGAGGGGCCATACTCTGATTAATATACAGGGTGGCAGGGACATCGACGCACAACCCGTTACCATGGATTCAGTTCATGATTCTGTGACAAAAGTGTAATAATACCTACGCGGTCAAAATGTATGGAACAGTAATTTTTTTTTTTCATACACTACTAATAATTTCAACGCAGGGGGGTCCAGAATCATGTCCTGAATCCATGGCAGGTTGCACATAGGCTATCAATATTTTTTGTTCGATATATCGATATTTTTAGGCGATATAATATCAAGTATCCAAAATATATCAAATACGATATATTTCCAATAGCAACACCGTTGTCGCCTTGACTAAATCCGCTGGGATTCGGAGCCGTAAAATCTAGGCGTTTTTTTAATAGTTTCGTGACTTTGCTTGCTCGGAAAAAAAATACAAGTAGAGTGCGTTTCATCAACTAGTTCCAATGCCGTATGTTGGCTCCACTGTTGTAGGTTCGACACGAATACGCGACGGCGCTACTTAATAGGTCCGTTGATTATGGCCAAGGAACTATGTGATGAAACGCAACCGGCATTCGGCAACGTAATAAAAAAACTGTTTGTGAAATTTTTGAATCCAATGTCTAGTGTTGTATGGAACTTTTTCAACAGTAACCAATTAAGTAAGGAAACATTTTGTGTAATCTCTGATCATTTTTTTTTCCCTGATATATCGAATATATAATTTTTTTTCGATATATCGAAATCGATATTGATATTTTTTTTAATATCGTTACGATACAATACGAGTATATGTCGTGACCAGATCTTAGAATTGACCATTTCATGAAATGGGAGCTAAAATTTACCTATCGTCTAAACGTTAACGTTTTTATATGTCAGTCGGCGTTTGGCCATATTATCATTCAGGGTATCCATGGTTTAACATGTCAGAGTTTTAACCTAACCCATTTGGTCGGGGTGCCACTTAAGCGTCGTAAACTTTGTTTTTTTTTAAACTAATTTGAAGTACTATGTTGCATTTCACGCCGCGGCAGTGATCGGCGAGCTCTACGTCCAAGTTCATCGCTTTCTATAATATCATATTAGGAAACTCAATAAAAGTCCATCAACTTTTTTTGCCTGGTCACCCTAGTTTGTATGATTTGTTGTTTGCCGCCGCCATGATGCACAACAAAAACAAAGCGACTTAACGCCTCTACCGGTGGATAATCTAACTTTTTTACGATATATTCACTAATTTTTTGGGCACATTATGAAGTAGTCACGCGTTTAACTGTTCATTTCGTCAAATGTTGAGTATTCAATGATCTGGCCAGACCACATCATGATGTGACCAGCGGTTAAGGTTCATTTCATGAAATGATCAATTTTAAGATTTGGCCGAGACATATCGATAATTTTTGGCACTTGTTACATCCCTATATCAGACGTACCCTGGACAGTCAGCCGCGTAAGGACCTTGTTTGCTGGTTGTCTAATATATCGAGCACGTCATGAGCTATATGAGAGGAGAGAAAAAGTGACCTAGATATGGCTTATATTTATATAACTTTCTGAACGTTTCACACAAGTAACTTAGTAACGTTACAAAGTCTTTGAAACTTTTTTAATTCCAGAATCGACCTAAATATTTCAGACCACGTTTTCATAATTTTCATCCAAAACTCAGGTTAACTTCAGCTGAAAAAGTTTGAAAAAGGTTTATTTCGAAGCTATTATGTCTAGACCGAAACAGAGTCTGAAATAGGCTGTAGGTCAGAGCTAAATTTAAGTTTGTTGCAGGCAACGGGTGTGCAAAACTAGTGATGGGGTCAGATGTATAAATAGGTGAAGTCGATAGGGTTGCTTATTTATTTCTGGACTAGTCTGGATAATAGTTATGGGCTAGTAGATCTTGCTGATTTTAAACTTTCAGTACTTAGGTCAAATTGGCCTAAACAAAATAATGAGCATAAAAATCTACCAACATTTTATTACATTTTTATTTATGAAACTACAAATTAGTTTAATAAATGAAACTTGCAATTTCAAGAAAATCGTGGGTCTCAAACAATAAGAAAATTTGCTTTTACTACACAAAACTTTTCAATAAAACATCATATTACCAAACTCAACGAATTACATTATCTAGCCTTTATTTCCCTCGGGACATCGATATCGACAGTCGATAAAGTCTCATAACTAATGCAGGCGCTTCGGACGCCAAAAGTTTTCGTTGTTACATGCCATTCGTGGCACTTTCGGTACGTCAGCTGTTTACTAGATAAGCTCTTGCGTGTTATTCTGCCCTGGTACCATGCTTTATGGTGCAAGGTAGTTTTAATTGGCTTTCAGTTCGTTGCATGGGTTTATTATGCAATTTGTTGCTTTTATTGAAGTCTATAGTTTTTTTGTGCTTCTTCTAAACCTATTAAATTATATCACAAAATATAATCTTGTAACTTGCATAAACGGCGCCATCCACCTATATTAAGTAGTTTGAAAATAATGCACTGTTTGAACAAAGTAGATATATACCTATTTTAACTTTGCATGGTATCTGTTATTTACTTGCCATTCAAAGCATTTTCCGGGTATCACTATCAGATTCAATAGCGGTATAGGGAATGGTAAACTTCTAAGCTCCTTATCGTGGTTTACATTATGCATGAGCTTATGGTCAGTACCTTTATGCCAAGAATTTCTATTTTAAATCGTTTACGGCACTTCTGTACTGGGTATTCGCGCCTTCTGTGGCACGCGGGGTGGACTTCTGTGTAAATAAAGCTCTTCTTTTTTATGGGGTCTTGGTAGATATTACATTTCTATGTAAAAAAACATGGCTCGAATTTATTGATAAGCTTAATTCTTTTAGGATGCCGGGATAAAAGTTCCAGAATGTTATTGAATGCAAAATATCAAGTAACTTAGCACGGCCACGAGCTACCGACCACAGCCAGCGGTAGCCCAGCGACAAGCAGTTCACATGCTTTTTCATACGTTTTGTATGGATTCGTCGCACACGTGGACGGTGGCGGCCACCGTTATAGCAGTACTCAACACCGCCGCAGCAAGAGGTGAGTGTTCAACGAGAATATAGATCATTGTGATGGAAAATCAGAGGTAAATTAACTATGCAAGGACTTGTTCATCATTATGGCATTACGCCGAAATAACCATAGGAAACTATATCAAAGGAATTTTTACATTATGACAGGTTCTCCCTATCAAAATGTGTTTTATTAATGACCATTAAAACGTTATTTTTCTTCTGATCAAGGCTAATTGTACGAATTGAAAAATACTTACTCTAAGATGTGAATCCTTTTACGAAAAAACAAGAAGTCTAGCAAACTGACACACGACACGACACAACAAGGAAGCGACCCACTTCTCTCGACTGTCAGTAATTTGTGGGAAGCCCAACAACGGATTGCTTGGGAGACAACACAAATCCTACATACAGAAAGCAAAATAATTTTACAGTGCATTTATTGTTCAAAGAAAAATTTTCATCCGGCCAAGATTATGTCTGATTTCGTTTCGGTCTTCTCAGAATAGTCGGATAGGAAACGCTGACTTCATCTAGTTTTAAAAATATGATTGACGTGTAATAGTGTTTGTACCAACCTAATTACAGAAATAAAATCATTTATCATGAATAACCTTCACTATATATAACTGTATTGTTTTGATGCACGCGGGTTAGCGGTCGCGAGCGCGACTACCTAAGTTTGGGCTCCCGAGTTGCATTCCCAATTCAAGCAAGTATTTTTTCAGTATTTCTATTTACATTTTCAGTAAGGTAAGTATGTAATCGTTTATTTGCGTAGCAAATAGGTACATGAAATAAAAGTGTCAAATTTTTTTTTTAGATCGCTGAATTTAATCATTGAAAGTAATTACAAAAAAAAAACACGTCAGTCAAATTAAAATTGTCACAAAAATAAATGAATAATTATAGAATTTCTGTCAAAGCGTGTGAATACTGGTGAAATGTCACTACACTTCTCAGCCTATCCCACTCCAGGTACCAGACGTGATGATATATCACATTAACGTTGCTATGTCTTCTAAAGTGGCAATTTAGTGTTGGATGAGCGGTCAAGGCGCACTCAACGAGGGTAGTAAGTGTGCGTGTCGTTGGCAAGCGTGGGTTGTAACTTGTATTACACAAGAAACTATTAGGAACACGAAATATAAAACGTGAGTGCGGGTCATCTACAGCACGGTAGTGGGCTGTCGGTGGCTAGGGACTCAATCGAAAGCAATCAATCAGAACAGACGAATCTCAGAAAAAAAAAAAAAACTTTGCGCGGCCAAAAACTACACCTCCGCTCTGTGCATACACGCTCACACGCACACATTTACAACCATTTACAATGGAACTATAATCAAACTACACCTGACTAAGTGCACACAGACCGGCTTCACTTCACTGTTGACAGCGCACTGTCTTGGTTTTTCATTTGGTCTGAGAGATGAATTTGCTCCAGTTCGTTTTGACTGGTTGCAAGTATATTTACAAAATTATGAGAATTGTCTTTTAACAATTCGCTTCTAGTAGTAATCCGGCTGTCGCAGATGATTGATCTTGTGGTGTGTAAGACTGAAGGTGGAACTGACCATATAAAAAGTTGCAACAACTTTTGCGTACGGGAAAATGGAATTTTCAAAAGTATATCGGCTGACTTTGAATTGATTAGAATCCCTCCAGGGGATGGAAATAGAGTTGTTACTTACACCCCCTGAAAGGGTACTAATGGATCCTTAAAAAGATGTAAAGTAGGTCCAATTATTTACGTTCGTTGGTGACGGTAAGTGGGCCACGACATGAAGGTCCTCCTTTGTTGGTTCCATTTCCCAGAACTGTGAGATTTCTCGTACATAAAAAGTGATAAATTCCCTATATATAATTTTAATTTGGCATGTATACCCCGAAGAGCACCTGCTCTTATAATTGGCGAAATGTGGGTGTTCAGTACACCTGTATAAGTGTACATAGTAGAGATGTTACGGAGGTTGTTTTACCGAAACCGGAGTCGGAAGTTTGAAATTTGATTGATCGGAGTCAGAACCGGAGTTGGAGTCGGAACTGGAGCCGGAGTCGGAGGCGGAGGTGGAAGAAAGATTTTTCCATATAACACTTATTTTCGGCTTCATAACTGAATTTAACAAATTAACGTGACGCGTCTGACATACGCAAAACAATTTATAAACTGAGGCATCGAGCGCGAGCGTGTATAAAAATTACCCGGGTGAAAAGTTAGATCTTCGGTGAAATTCCGAATCAAAATTTTCTCTGCTACATAGACCCACATTTCGCCAGTCGTGTTCCATGTAAAATGGAGGCGAGTAAACATAATAATAATAAATACAGTCCATTGTTGCCACTAAGCCTGTGATAGACCGATTAGGGCGCCGCGCAATGATAGTCGATGTTACCATTCCACATGGCGGGAACCTCGTGAAAGCTGAGAAAGATAAACAAATAAAATATCTCGACTTAGCACACGAGGTTGTCGACATGTGGAATGTGAGCTCGGCTATCATTGTGCCGATTGTCGTAACGGCCAATGGCCTGATTGCCGAAAGCCTCGACCAACATCTCTCGAGGCTGTCGTTAGGCGGTTGGATCAAGGGCCTGATTCAGAAGGCAGTACTCCTCGATACGGCTCGCATTGTGAGGAGGTTCCTGTCTCTGCAGCCCTAACCACCGGTAGCTTGGATCCTGCTCCCGACACCGGCGGACTTCTATTTTTTATATTTTTAAATGTTTTTTTATTATCTTTTGTAAGAAATATTTAAAAAAGTAATTTTATATGAAAGAAAATAAATAAACGACACAATAAATACAGTCCAATCATTAATTTAAATTTAGTGAACATAGAAATAAATTCATGTTCCAGAGCTAAAGCTGCTGCAAATTAATTATATTTTATCACTTAGCATTAAGCGCAGCTGTGCCCAAAGTTTTGGGTTAGATCGCCGACTCACTAAACAGTAAGGTTGGACTTTTTTTGAGAGAATTACTTGTGCCCGAGGCTGTGAAGTAAAGTATTTAAGGGCGCACCGAGCTTTTGCCGCTAATGAATGGGATAGAGCGGGATAAAGAATGGGCGGCTCGCGCGCTAATTTAGGTAGGTATTTCCTTTTTATGAATAAAACAAATACACATTTTGAAAATGTAAAATGTATACGTTATCGAAAACATGTAGTTTTGTTATTATTAAAAAACTCCGTGAAGTATTTACGCCGTACTAAGGGTTTATGTTGTTTTAAGGGTTCCATACTCAAAAGGAAAAAACGGAACCCTTATAGGAACACTTCGTTGTCCGTCCGACAGTCTGTCAAGACCCATTATCTCAGAAACGCGTAGAGATATCAAGTTTTTCAAGAGATTCAATTAATATGAAATACGTAGATCTATGTTCCCTTGGAGCTCTAAAAAAAATCAAGCTTCAATCTTAACGCAATAAAAAAAATACAGCCATTTATGTGACATATTTTGATACTCGCAAATAAATCAAAACCTACAGGGTACTACCCGTTGACCTAGAATTATGAAATTTGTCAGGAAGCAGGGTCTTACAGCACCAGTAAAGGAAAAGTTTTTAAAGTGTACGATTTATAGAGTAAATCCTTAAATATCTTAAGCATACATGGCTAAAGGTTAAGTGTTAACGATGCAGCAAGGGAACAAACGAACGCAATTATTTCGCAATTTCCTCGGTGAGGTCTTAATTTTACAGGGCTAAATGTTTTTTAGTTATGTAGGTTTTGTACCTGGGCTGGGGTAAGGAGTTACTTATTACGGCAGGAACTTTTTGTCTTTTATCAAAATGAGTGAGATATAGTTTTCGCATTTCTAGTGTTTAGTGAACGTCTACTAATTGATGTAAATATTACGTTAGCTGCTTCGTAAGAGCAGTGATAGCCTAGTGGTGTGACCGTCAGATTGCCAAGTCATAGGTCTCGAGTTGGAACCCAAGACACGACTGACCTCGGACTTTTCGGATTCATGTGCGTATTGTATTATTATCACTTGCTTCAAAAACGGTGAAGGAAAACATTGTGAGGAAACCGGCATGCCTAAGAGATATTTTTCGACGACATGTAAAGCTAAGACAGAGGCCCATGGGCGGCTTTAAAATTAAGACACCAGGTTAGTCACTAACCACACGAAAAGAAAGATAGAAGAAGATGCCTCGTTGGTCTAGCGGCCGGAAATGCACTGAACATGAACTGTTGAGCATGGGTTTTTGGGTTTGATTCCCGGGTCGGGTGATTATACTCGTATTAAAAGGCTTTTCTATTAGGTTATGACAAGAGATTCGCCAAATGGTTAAATTAGATCTTTTAATTTTAAGAAAAATGCTTAACTTGGAGCATATTTAACGTATTTTGTAAATTTTGGAGTTTATTGCCCGTTCTTCTCCATAGGAACCTACTACGCTTTGGAATGGGCCACTAGCTTCATCTTTCTGACTGACCGACCCCTTGACAATTCAAAAGTGTCTGTAACTGGTTTATCTATACTTATATTATAAAGAGGTATTTGTTTGTATGGTTGTGTAGTGGGTAATCTCCGGAACTACCAGGCGGATTTGAATAATTCTTTTTGCATTGGGTAACCCAATTCTTGAGGACGGTTATAGGCTCACGGACGAAGTGGCAAGCAAAAGCTAGTTTGAAATAAATGCTTTGAGTTTGAGTTGGTATACTAATATACCTCTGTCTATTCCTTTGGGGAATACAAGTGTACTTATAAAGGTATTGGTACCTTTATAACGCTCTTATACGACTCGACCTGCACTTTCTCCTAAGCGGGTCAAGGAGCTGGCCCTCAAAAGAAAGAGCTGGAAGGTGCATCCAGAAGAGCGTAGCTCTTAAGCTTTTATAGTATGACGAGTGAAAAATAGAAATGGAAACCATTCTGGAGGGGGGGAATATAATCTTTTTGTGCAATATCTGTGGAGTTAATTATGCCCCAACCCTTCAAAGCCAAGCAATATACTTATTGTAGGTCAATCAATCTAGAGCCTTTTCTCAACTATGTTGGGGTCGGCTTCCAGTCTAACCGGATGCAGCTTATACCAGTATTTTACATAGAGCGACTGTCTATCTGACCTGCACAACCAAGTAATTGGGTAATACGTTAACCCTTGGTAAGACTGATAGTCAGACTTTCAGGCTTCTGACGACCTGAAACAACTGTCAAAGATCCACGATCCACAAAGCGGCTTAACGTGCTTTCCGAGGCAAGGATCACCCATCCACAGACCAACCCCGGTAAGCATAGCTTAACCTGATGGATCGACCCATGGGGCTGTTATGACTTAGCCACGAGCTCCTCATACTGCAAAACTTATTGTGGGTAATGTAAAAATTTATATTGTGGGATTAAATTCAACCATGAAATCGGGATTCTATTGTCTGAAATCACTATCATGCAGTGTGCAGTGCCCTATGTAAGAAAAGAGGATTCTGTGCTAAAATGGTTGTAGGTATATTATTAAGCTTATCATCATTATCATTGGCAGCCTTGTTCCACACAGTGCTCAGTATTATAGGCCTGCTCCCTTTCGTGCCATGTTTCCCTGGTATGTGTGAGTCTCACGCCGCATCCTAATTTACACACTTTCAATCAAAATTTTAATGATTTTGAAGGATATTGCTAATCCATTGTTTCATATGTTCGAAAAATTTGTCTGCTCAACAACGTAAATAACGCAATGGATGTTTTTGAACTGTCAAAATGAAAGCCATTGCTACTGTTAGTGTGTTACGCAATAGGGATGTTGACTGGGGAAAAAAAAACTATTTAGTCCGTCAGATAATAAAAAAATATATGACAAGTATAATTTTTTGCTTTATCATATTAATAAAAAATGCTTTAGATAAAACGCATTAAAGTTGGGGAGTGGGGGGGCTCGCTACGTCACAATTCAGTATAAAATCTACCGGAGAGTGACGTCATGCCACATTTTAACTCAATGAAATGCCGTAATCTTTTGATTACGTAAAAAAAGAAAAAATGCACCAATATTTTTTAATAATCTACCTAATCTGTCTGAAGGACAAAAATATATTTTAGTCAACATCCCTATTTTACGCACATTGTGTAGAAAATTGGTACCTTAAACCGTCGTTTCTGGTTGTAATATCAACGTCAGAATTTGGTCTCTTCTAAAATATCTGTGTTATTGGCTCGATTTGGATTCTGTTTGTTATTTCTAAAAGCATATGAGTTATTTTATCGGATGAAATAATATTTTTTAATAAAATTTAAGAAACGCAGGTGAAGACATAAAAAAAAAAAACATTATTTATATTATTTATTGCCTACCAATGTATTGACGTAATTTATTGATTACTTAAAATATGAAAAAAAAAAGTAAAAACATTTTTTTATAAGCTACGTGAAGGATAAAAAAAATTGGCAACATCCCTATTTCCCTATAAGTCTTCCCCGCGGTTATCAAGTTATCAACCTCAAATTGTGACCGCCAATGTGACTACAATATGAAATGTCTGAATTTTTTAATAAACATTTCAACCAAACATTTTATTACTCAAAAGTGAATTTCATACAACCAAAAACAGCCCGTAATAGTCCAATTATATTTAATCCAATTTGTGCGTACATTGGTCAAATTACGCGATGTTCATCAATATGTATCGTATACGTATGTAATGTGTCCCGGCGGACGGTGGTCGCATTTAGGAGGCAATTAAGTATAATTAAAATATTGTGTGTTAATCTTGTGATGGAGGATTGTCCGAGGGTTTTAGCTGTGGAGGTCATCAGGTTTCATTTTGTTGTTTATTCATGCATTATTAAGGGGTAATAATAATAATCAACGGTTAAGGTGAGTGTGAGGTCAAGCCCATTGGACTATTCAACTGTCTATCCTACGCACAAACATAATAGTTATTTAGCTTAATTGGAGAGATATACAACTATAATTTGAGAAATTATATTGACTTAGTTATAAACGTTAATTGCACTATAGGTACAAGCAAACGAACAGAAAAATATATTATATTATATTCAAGTATATAATACCTAACAAAAAGCCTTCACAAAAGAATATTAACACTTTTGACTCTACCCACTTTTCATAGATCTCTTACGCCATGCCGAAATATATATTGGAAATGAACCCTCCGGGAGGGTTGCCGGCATTACGTTTGCGCTAAAGTTAACCATCGCGGACGGTCAACGGCGTTAGGTTTAAAACCGGGTTATAAAACACTGTAAAACGAAGTAAAATAGAGTTTTCAGGGGGTTTTGTTGCTATACGTAGTTAACAACCTTTTAAATTTATAAAAAAGTGAATATTTGTAACCGTGCATAAAAAATATAAAATCCTTCGATTTTAAAACCAACGCTTATACTAATAAATCCTGTTAAAATATACATCAGATTTTATTTTCACGGTTTATAATGCTGTATTCGTTGAGATTTTTTTTTTGTGAGCCCTCGAGGGCTAACGGCTTCCCATATGCGACTAAGTGAACTCTCCAGGAGGGCTCCCGGCACTGCACGTAATAAACATTAAAAAAAAAATGTTTTGCTGTGTGAATTAGCTTCGGAAGCCTCACGTAGTCATCTCCCATTACCAGGGCTACAGAGTCTGCAGAAGATTACATTCCACACCAGCCATAAATAAAAAAAGCCGATGAAGCGCTGACAAGCAGTTAATTGACTCCGTTAAAACAAATTGGATCAGGAACACCGCCGATCGATTGGCAGATTACTGCGTTGTTTTAGATTTTCTTCTGCTTTTTATCTTACCACTTCATTTACGTTTCGTAAACACTTTTCGTACTTATTATCATCATTATTTTTAGATTTTCGCAATGCACAAAAATACAAATAAATTGTAAAATAAAGTTTAAAAAAAAATGCTGAATTTCAGCACAAACTTCAACAGACAAATATTACTTACTCTTTCTTTGTTTTCTCTCGTACGAAATACAGAATAGCTCAAGCCGTCAAAATATTAGCTAGACAGGAAGGTGGCAGCGGGTCTGTCTGCCCAGTGGTTTCATGATCTTTTTACGACCAAATTCGGTCGCAAAATCCTAATTCGATGGAGAAGTACGGAAAAATCGCGTGCTTGTCAATTTTGACCGACTAGAATGGGGTCCCCCATTACAGGACTTTGCGACCGATTCGGTCGTAAAGCGATCGCTATGTATGTCGAGACTGCAGCTCCTGGATGTGCCAGACGTATAATTTAAGTATCGCCATGAATGTAGGCTATTTTAATGCTACTAATATTGCAGTGAAATTCTGAAAGGACTTATTTAGTGGTAACTTAACATGTGGTAATTAATTGTTGGGGGCTAATTGGTTGCAGCTACTGTTAATTGGTCAATTTCCTGGCTGTGTCAATTTTTATATGGATATTTCCTGTTACGATTTATTGGATGTACCATTTACTGTTTATCTTGGTGATTTCTAACATTAATTTCTCACTTGAAATATCAGATTCAAGCTCTAAGTATTTACTTTTTATTATCTAAACCATTTTCAGGCACTTTTGAATGGTTAAAGAGTCGGTAAGTTCGAACGATAATTCTAGTTTGCATTACTGATAAAATTTCACTATTTGACGACAATCTCA
The DNA here is from genome assembly GCA_916701695.1 of Agrochola macilenta. Taxonomy (NCBI): domain Eukaryota; kingdom Metazoa; phylum Arthropoda; class Insecta; order Lepidoptera; family Noctuidae; genus Agrochola; species Agrochola macilenta. The sequence goes on along the minus strand of OU753572.1, from coordinate 1,942,156 downwards.
CCTTGCTAGGAGTAGTCAAGACATTAAAGTAAAGTTTAAACGAACGACTAAATTTATTCCTAAAACCGGCCAAGTGCGTGTCGGACTACGTACAATGAAACGATCCATAGTTAGGATGAATTTATCCCAAGAAAAAACTTAACTTAGTAGTTGAGAAACATGTTCTCCCATACATCGATTTACGTCACGGCCAATTCTCCAACTACAACGTACGGAATCGCAAAAAAAAAAAAAAAAAAACATTTTCGGATTTTCTCCTTTACTTGTGCTGTGAGACCTTGCTTCCTGCCAAATTTCATGATTTAAACGTAATGATGTAAACGGGAAGTACCTTTTTAGGTTTTGATTTATTTGCGAGTGTCAAAATAAGTCACATAAATGGTCGTATTTTTTTTTGAACTCCAAGGGTAGGTACGTGTTATTTTCGTATTTTATTTGATATTAATTTCAACTTGATACCCACACGCGTTCCTGAGAAAATGGGTCTTGACAGACAGACGGACGGTCAACGAAGTGATTCTCTATGGGTTCCGTTTTTCGTTTTGAGGTACGGAACCCCTTAAAAGTAGTCACAGAATCTATTTACGTAACAAAACAATTTCAGCCTATAATTTGATAGTAAAATTATCATAATTCCATAGTTTTCCCACCTCATTCAAACTAACCCAATTTCTAGTGTGAAATAGTTACCGTGAGTAAGTGTTGCCACTGTTTAAGTTAACAACGCGCTCGGCAGTAAACTCAATAAATATTGCACAGCACGCAACGCTAATGTTAGCTTGTACTTTAAAATGGCTTAGAAACGGAACGCATTTGCACGAAACGCGGGCAGAGGGTTGTGAATGGAAATAATGTAGTTACTATGTTTTTATTTGTACCAGATGCGGTAGAATATCAGTATTTTAAATGGAGTAGCTGCCATCTTAATCTTGGCAATACCGACTTTCTACATCGTTAAAAACATAACGATATGTGATATGTAACATATATCAACCTCACATTGGGCCCGACTGGTGGATTACGATACCACGACGAGGCGGTCTAAGTCCCAGGAATGGGAAAACTGCAGACTGATTTTGTACCGACATTCTACGGTAGAACCAGGTCTCAGGTTTTCTTGATTGTGACTACCTTTAGCGACTGTGCAAGTGCAGCTTAACTAGACAGACTGAAGAGGCTGTTATTACTAAAGGCGTGTACACACGAACGAAGAAAATGGCAAACACGAACACTATACGAACACAGTTCGACTTGTGTTCACGCTCAACCACCTGCTCTCTTTAGTAGCCGCTTCGCTTCGCCGTTGGAAGTGGTCGACAAAGTAGCAATTTTCTCCGAACACCGTTCACACAAAACAACGAAATGGGATCGCCACTATCGTTTTTGACGAACACAGTGTTTGATGTTCGTTAGCGGTAAGCACATGCGAACAAAGTGGTCGATGTTCGTGTTCATCATGTTCTTGTTCATTCATGCGTACACGCCTTTAAAGTCCCACATAGTTCGACGACCGAAAAAAAAACAAGATCCGATCAAGTCCCAACAGAGTTCATAACTGTCACCGTAACCCTATATATTTAGAAAGGGTTAAATTGATCCCGGGTAATAAATTCAGGCTAACTGTTAGGTAATCCCGATTTACGAAGATTTATGTTTACTCTTGGGAAGATTGGCTGAATCTGTACGCTTACGTTTTATGTTGTCCTGGTAGCTAGTGGTTATTATTGTTTTTTTAATGGCAGACTAGGTACGTTTTTTTAGGGTGAACGGTCCCAAACAAGGCCCTATTAATTAACTAAAGATGTTTGTTTGTCTGTCACAGTAATAAATGGTGTTGTTATGACATGAATCTTCGCAAATAATAAAATGGTCGTTAGAACGGACTAGACTATTTTTTTCAATTAATTAACCGGTCACTCAAAGTCTATTCAATTAAACCTCTTGTCAAGATATCTGATTGGTTTTATTACGGTCAAACCACAGCTAAATTAAGATCTGAGTCTTTTAGAAATCGTGTAACTATTTGAAATAAATAATAATAAAAAAATAAACATGTTTGAATTTTCAGTACTCGTTTAGGCTGTGTTTTGTCAAGTAGTCCACCGGAAATCATAGTATATGTAGATGTATTGCTTGTGTTAAAAATCTAGCCATTAAATTGGCACATCTGATACATTTTAATGAGGTTCTAACCATGTGGATTGGTGCAGGTCGCGTGATCATGCATGCATGCACGCACGCGATCAACGGTGCAGCGAATTCAAGTTACTGTTACAATTTACAACACGAAGACTAGGCTAGGTTAGGGGTACCCACCGAACATAATATCGAAGTTCCTTCATTTAATCCTCGAAATCTATGAGTATTTCCACAAGCAAAAAAGGCCTAAGCGCTTGTGCGTTGTGCTTTTTTACGCCATAATGTTGTTGAAGACGAATTACTCTACGAGTAAAAGAAGACGAGTAAGCTCTGTTATTTTTAACCGAATTTTCAAAAAGGAGGAGGTTATCAATTCAGCTGTATGTTGTTTTTTTTGTATGTTTGCTACGCAATTACTCCGCCAATTATGAATTGATTTTGGTAATTATTTTTTGTTTGGTAGATCATACTTCAGAGATAGTCCCATATTATATTGACTTTGCTTGGGTAGTTTTTGAGTTAGCTTCAATAATACGTACTTTTCCCACATTAAATGTGGATGATATGATGTTAAATTCCTGTCACTGTTATTGAGTACATAGCAGGTAGTGGTATACGAATTTGTGTGTGGTACCATAACTAAAAAGTATAAATAAAAACTTTTTGTTAAAAGTTTTTATTTTTCAGTTTTTCATAAGTAAACACAAAATCAGTTAGTATTTTAGCATTAGCAAATTAATCATAATAAACATCTACACAGGCAAATTGATGACATTTAGCTCAATTTTTTTTTTTTTTTTTTTTAAACGTTGGCCCACACTAAGAATTTTTTCTTGTATCGTGGGTGCATTTACAAACATTGAAACTCACATACACTAACACCCAGACCCGGAACAACTACTTGCAGATCATACAAATATTTGTTCCGTGCGGGGATCGAACCCGCGACACGTTGCGCAGCAGTCGATCACTCAACCACTGCGCCAACCGTGTCGTCTAAACTAAAATTGTAATTAGCATAAACTAGGATGCTATCACATCCTGTTGCCACCAAAACTAGAGGGGTTAGTTTCGGACGCTCGTTCAGACTCATAAGGTTTTTAACCTCATCGAAAGATATCATGGATCGACGACGACTTTGGGCCCTCAACGCGGCCTTGTTCTAATGCAAAGTCCGAAAATCGTCGAGAAATCCCGAAACAAAAACCAGTAATCATTATTAGAGTTTCTTACGAAAGTTAATAATATCGTTATGCTTTCTAAAGTAACTTTTATAGCCAGTTAACTTGTATAGTTGGTAGCTCTTCTATATCTACTATAGCTATGTCGTGGCCAGATCTTAGTATTGATCATTCCATGAAATGAACATCCACCGCTGGTCACATCATGATGTGGTCTGTCCAGATCATTGAATACTCAACGTTTGATGATATGAACAGTTACACGCAGGACTACTTCATGATGTGGCCAAACATTAGTGATCATATCGTAAAATAGTTAGATTATCCACCGGTGGAGGCGTTGATGACGCTTTGTTTTTGTTGTGCATCATGGCGGCGGCATACAACAAATCAAACAAAATAGGGTGACCACGCAAAAAAAGTTGATGGACTTTTATTGCGTTTCAAATATGATATTATGGAAAGCGATCAACTTGGAACTAGCGCTCGCCGGCCGCTGCCGCGGCGTGAAATGCAACAGAGCACTTAAAATTTGTAGAGATTTTATTTACTCAACTCTAAGATCTGGCCACGACATCTATACATACTCGTAGAATTATACAAATTCGCTTTTCAAGTCTGCTGTGTGACCTCCTGTCAAGACCGTCTATGGACAGTCTATACAATGGATTTAGAAGCGAATTTCACCATCTTTTAGAGAATACTGTGGAAAGTTTGTGTACCAATAGGTACATTAATATTTAACCTAGATATAAAACAGGAATGTAGATGTTTTTTTTGACATATCGCTATTGCACCGGTACGAGGGCGGGTTTCTAGTTAAAAATAATTGCCGTAGCATAAATAGGCCACTATGCACAAAGGACATAGCCTGCCTGGGAGCCTCACAGCTGCATCAAACGTACACTGCAGGCAGGCAACAACTATGGTTATCTATAATGTGTGCCTACACCAACTATTACTGCATGACTAGATATAATATCCGAGTCGCCATGTTGTGTATTAGAGTGAATTCACACGATACGTTGTGACAATTTGCGGTGATGCAACGGACGCTCAACGGACAAGGGGACCAGAGAGACGAAGCAGGGACCGATGTTGCGGTGTGCGGAGAGGAGGTGTCACAGCGCAGCGCACTATTGTTTGTACTATCGAAGACTGACACACCCAACACCGAGACGCTCGTTGTAGTAAGCAGCGTTGAGTTGCGACAGCGATGACCGGCATTACCTACCAAACCGCACTAGGCCGGCGTTAGATTACAGCCCACTCCCTCTTGAAGAGATGAGGCCTGTGTCTCAGCAGTGGCGAACATTATGATGATGTTAACCCGTGTACAATAGACGACGTACATTTAGTAACCTAATCCACTTAACTATTCTTAAATAATCATAAAGCACCCTGTAAGAAATCGACACGTGTTTCACCTCTCAACGAGGCATCCTCAGGATGACGATTGACTTGTTGCGAACCCGGACACGACGTGTTGCCACGTCAAGCGCCGAAGGCACTGATACAACGTACTGTTACAGTGCGTTCGGCGCTTAAAATATTCGTCGTCTCTTGTATTTGATAATGGATTTCCGCAAAGGCACGCCTGAGTCAATTAACTATCTGATTATCCGTGTGTTGGAATCATAGCGGTGTGATAACGCAACGCACCGATAACACTCGTGTGTCCTCACTCTTAGTCTACCTATGTTGTGATTGTTGGAAAATAACTCATATGCAAATACTTGGCATTACACGAGGCGGGCTTCTATATAATTTGAAGTTGTTAATGGTCTGATTGGCATACAAGCATGAAGCAGCCGGCCTACTTGGCGGTAAGTGGTTCCCATCGTATCGCAATGTCAATAGAGAAGTAGATTCTTTGATATCTTCAGATACAAAGCTGAAATGTCTCATAAAAGAACGGATGGCTGGATTTATGAAAGTGTTGTTAACTTTTTACCTCATCATTATGATTTTATATTTTCTCTCTATGAGCATCTGTATTTGTAGTGGTATGAGGAACAGGGTGTAATGTTCACTCATCCACCATTGAAAAGGGAGGATCCTCCGACCAGACGAGTGTCGTGTCTGGCGGGCATCTACCCGAAAGTTGATGTCGGATAGTCTTATATATGTCGTTTGCGCGGTAAACTCTAATTGCGCGATGCAGGATTTGTGTGACGTCATGTCTTCGATGCGTAGTTCGTATGTGGCGGTGTAACCGCTACAATATACCTAAACTGTGTCTTTAATTAATATTATTAACTAATAATTAAAAAAATATATATGCCTGTGAATAGACCAACATTGGTTGGATATAGAAATAGTTATGGTGGAATTACTTCCTCAGACGTGCTCTTTCATAAAAGTTTCACGAAATTATTTTTTCTGTTCACGTACATATATTGTACTTTAGCATCTACATCGCTACGTATGCGAACTACGTATCAAAGATCTGACGTCACACAAATCCTGCATCGCGCAATTAGAGTTTACCGCGCGAACGACATATGTATATAAGACTATCCGACATCAACCGTTGAGCAGTTGCCCGCCAGATATTACACCCTGTTCCTGGTCTGGTCGGAGGATCCGCCCTTTTCTAAAGAGGATGAGTGAACTTTACACCCTGTTCCTCATACCTCTAAAGCATTATCAACGGTTCCTGCCCGTACCTAGTTTTAATTTTCCGAAAGTCAGGATGTACCCTGTGTATTGAATTATCTCTCGCCAGGAACCCAAGCCACGTTGCTGCCAAATTGCATTAAATCCGAGACGGTATGTACAATTATCGAATAGGTAGCACGAATTTCACATTATTAAATTATTAATTAATTTAGTTTACATAAATTATCTTTTACATGATTCTTAAACTTAAAATTTCTGCCAAACGAAACCAGCAACGTCAACGGTAAAAGTTTCGACCTAAAAAAATACCCGTCCATTTATTGAAATCCCCATGTTTAGTTAGCAATGGAAGCTAACACGATTAAGCAATGATAATAATCGTAATTTTGTTCTCCTTTCGCTCCACTAATTTTATGTTACCCTTTTAAAGGAAAACGTAAGGAAGGTCCCGGTTGTGGAGAAGCAATCCTACGACTATTCACGGGTCACTTGCCTTGAATAAATAATAAGAACGTTTAGTGCACGATCGATAGGACCACTTGAAGCGACGGAATTAGCTCCTCACAGGAATGTTTTCCTAGTACTTCACAGGATACGAAAGTATTTTGGGGCATAGTGATCCTGTTTAAGTCTGCTGCTGGATTTGGGCATTTTGGGCTTACAAAGAGTCATGAGGATAGGACCTGGCCCACTTTTTAGGGTTCCGAACCCCAAGGGTGCCAAACAGAACCCTATTACTAAGCCTCCGCTGTCCGTCCGTCTGTCCGTCTGTCTGTCAGCGGGCTGTATCTCATGAATCGTAATAGGTAGACAGTTGAAATTATCACAGATTGTGTATTTCCATTGTCGCTATAACAAAAAATAATAAAAATAAAATACAGTAAATAATTCGCGCGTCTCTCCGCACTTGGCCGGTCTTATTGGTAATTCATCATTTTTTTCGTGCCGTTAGTAATCTTAAAATGAACAAGGTTTTCTCAAATTACTTATTAGTGATATAATTGCTAAGTTTGTAATCCCTGTACGTTGTACATAAGCTTGTCAGGAATCAAATTATAAATCTGATAGCTTTTTATCCGTTCTAGGACACTTAAGGGAAAAGGAATGGGTCTTCTCTATCGCATAAAAGATAAAGTTTCCTTTTTTAAGAGTCTCATAAAAACAACTAATCCAAAATCTTGGGTTATGAAGAAGATTCTAGTTATTCACTTTCGGTCAAACTCAAACTATTATTTCAAATAAACCAATTACAGACACTTTTGAATTGTCAAGCCGGGTCAGTAGTCAGTCAGAAAGATGAAGCTAGTTGCCCATTCCAAAGCGTAGTAGGTTCCTATGGAGAAGAACGGGCAAGAAACTTTCACGAACACTGTTTTAAATCAAAATATTGGTGACATCATTCGTGTTCAAATTATACATGTGAGAACAATATAGGAAGACATGCGCGTTAAAAGCGACCGAAAAAAACAATCCAAAAATTTTATTAAATTAAAATAAGCCATGGCAGTTAAGACATTCAAATTCAAAAGTCATTTATTCAAAATAGGCTGAGAATCAGCACTTTTCAAACGTCAACATTACATAAGACAGTCCCCCAAAAACGCCCACCCTTCACCACTTCCTAGTGCTTAGTTGGGAAGAAGAAGTGGCGCAACAAAGTCCCCAGCAGCACAGCTGTCTGTTCAGTTAGAAAAACTATGAGATGACCAGTCCCTACTGACGGTGCCCGTTCACGAACATAACTCATGGATCAGCACCATTCAGCTCAACCATTTTGAAGGGAACTTAAAGATCCAATACACGCGCCACCACCAGCGAGACATTTGAGTGAGCATGACGTCATCAGGTCATCTTTATATTTCAAAGTGCTGATCTTATACCTCCTCATTGCAATAAAATGTGTATATCAATAAAATACAATGCAACGTTACACACATGAAACATTTTAGTGTCTCATAAAGTATGTTATGACATTGTCTTTAAATCGACCTTAGGTTCATCCATAAAGATAGTGGACACTGGCGAATTAAGAGCTATCTACACTGGGGCACATTTTGCTGCTGAAAGAGTGGGATCCTGAGTTCGATTCCCACGTTGGGCAAAATGTTAAAGAGTTTTTCCTTCACATGTTTCTCACTAGCAGCGCAGGGTCTGGGTTTGTGCACAGTTTATGACCAAAGTGTCGCTCACTACTACATGGCACTGAATCATAACTGGCGAAATGTTTCGCTGGTTCCCTTGAAGGTGTAGGCAGAGGTCCTACACCTCTGTATACATGATGAGTTAGACATACTGAGACTGAAAAACAGTCATTACGAGTATAGCTCATGTTTCATTATGGACTAACCATACTACGCAAGAAAGCACACACATAAAAAATTATGAGCACACAAGCCAGCCAACGCCAAGCCACTATAATTACAATGGTCATGGAAGAGAATCCACGCAATCACTCTCTGTGGCTCGCTGAGAACTCGTTAAACTGTCTTAAAAGCCACTGCGACATTAATCACAAAAGAAAATGGGAGAGACCGAAGTATGGCCGTTAATTTGACGGTACAGTGTAGCTTGACAAGGACGAGTTTTAGAAGGACCTTGCTTGTCTGATGAAAGACGAGTTTGACGATACCGAAAGATCTAGTACTTGTTGACAAACCGCCACTGTCCTCCCATACCTAATATTAACACTCTAAAAAAATTAAATTGGAAAACACTGTAAAAGCCAATCTTATAAGGTTGGCTTTTACAGTGTTTTCAAATTGCAATTCTCATCGATATCGCCGATAGAGCCGTTTTCAAGAACGTGATGACAAATATGTCTAAATACAAATATTGCTCATTTAATAGTACCTACTTATACTATTCAATGAGCAATATTTGTAAATAGAGTTTAGTATATAGAATTTTGTTGGTAATCCCAGAACTGCAGTACTGTTTGCACCAAGTGCAAAGAGCAACTGATAAACTATATACTAGAGAACACGAAGTTTGCCAAGAGACATTAAGAAAATAGTTGTACTGTACCTATTAAACGATACAATTATTTATGTAAACCTTCAGTACCTATTTAATTAAAGTATGTTTTTAAGTTTAATACTTACTGTACAGTCTTAACTGTACATGTTTTGCTGACGCGGTGGCTTGCATCAGACATTTTATTACTATTCATAATTATACATAACAATAAATCAGCGAGTGCAATCACTGCTACGTGGTGACTAACATTAGAGAAAAGAATCGTGAACAGTTTTACTTGTAAACTCTATTTATATACGTAATAATCCTAACAGGAACTAAGTGATCTTTTAACTTCCTGCTTCAATCTGAACAACAACCTCAACAACAACAACTCTGCAAGTGTAGGAACCGTACATTTTATGGTCTTTTGAGCCGGCACGTGTACAAACCGCGCAAATACACTGAACATTGATAATAGACACCAAATGAAAAAAACCGGTCAAGTGCGTGTTGGATCATGCACAAAGAAGGGTTCCATAGTTGGGATGAATTTATCCCAAAAACAAATTTAACTTTGTAGTTGAAAAACATGTTTTCCCAGACATCGATATACGGTAAAGTCAATTCTCCATCTGCTAATGTAAGTTTGTAATCGCAATAATATATATTTGTATGTGATAAAATTACAAATTAACAATTTTCTGACGTTTTCCTTTACTTGTGCTGCATGATTCTAGGTCAACGTGAAGTACTAGTAGTTTTGATTTATTCACGAGTATCAAAATACGTCACATAAATGGCCGATTATTTTAATTAGGTTGACTTCTAAGCTTGATTTTTTTAGAGCTCCAAGGTACCATAGATCTACGCATTTTATATTAATTTCAACTTGATACCTCCACGCGTTCTTGAGAAAATGCAGTGATCCTATAAGGGTTCCGTTTTTTCCTTTTGAGGTACGGAACCCTAAAAAAGCACAAAAAAAAAGCTCATGTACAAAGCAAAGCTTTCTTACTACTACTCATGCCATCCATACAGTGTATTGTAAGTCTATAGATAAATCTGCTATCTCTATATCTATGTTAACATCCGGGAAGTCGGGAGCGAAGGTCCAATAAACTAGTTTCCACCAGTGACGATGTAACATGTAAGTACATCCGGAGCACCCTGGACCGTCAGAAGCTACAACCTTGTTAATAGTTTTATGAGTATATAAGCCGCGTGCTCGTTGTGATTTCTCATCAGCAAAAATGATGAACTTCCATACGAACTAAAACCAAAATATTTATTTAAAATATTATTAAGAAACTAAAATAAATAAAATATTAGAAGAAGAATACATAAATAATATAAGCACAAATAAGCGCTCTTCCTCCTCTCTCTTATAGTGCTGTGCCCGACAGGGTCTATAATTATATCATTAATTTTAAGAGCGTTTGTACAGAAAGTGGGCAAAGTCGCAAATAGCTGTCAAATATTTACCTGATTTAATTAATTTGGCGTTTGTTAATGCGTTTTTTACACAATCAAATTCAGTATAATAATTGCAATTAATTATTAATATTCTAGTTAGCCATATTTCTTATTTCCATACAGTAATATTGCCAAAATTAATCAAAACAGGTAAATATTCGACAGCTATTTGCGACTTTTTGGATGAACGCTCTTAAAAGCCTACCAACTGTTTTACCAACATTATGGAATGCAATAAAGAATTGTGAACTGAAAACGGGATGAATTTTCAAAAATCCTTCCTTAGATCTCGTTCGTTATAAAAGGAACTTTTGTACAATATTACATGCTTCTGGACCCATAGCGCATTGTCTGTCAGAGAATAAATAAATGAATTTAAGATTTTTACTATAAGTATGCGTGGGTGAGACATTTGTCCCGCAGTGGGCCAGTATAGAACAATACTATAAGTATGTGTGGGGGAGACATTTGTCCGCAGTGGGCCAGTATAGAACAATACTATAAGTATGTGTGGGGGAGACATTTGTCCGCAGTGGGCCAGTATAGAACAATACTATAAGTATGTGTGGGGGAGACATTTGTCCGCAGTGGGCCAGTATAGAACAATACTATAAGTATGTGTGGGTGAGACATTTGTCCCGCAGTGGGCCAGTATAGAACAATACTATAAGTATGTGTGGGGGAGACATTTGTCCGCAGTGGGCCAGTATAGAACAATACTATAAGTATGTGTGGGGGAGAAATTTGTCCGCAGTGGGCCAGTATAGAACAATACTATAAGTATGTGTGGGTGAGACATTTGTCCCGCAGTGGGCCAGTATAGAACAATACTATAAGTATGTGTGGGGGAGACATTTGTCCGCAGTGGGCCAGTATAGAACAATACTATAAGTATGTGTGGGGGAGACATTTGTCCGCAGTGGGCCAGTATAGAACAATACTATAAGTATGTGTGGGTGAGACATTTGTCCCGCAGTGGGCCAGTATAGAACAATACTATAAGTATGTGTGGGGGAGACATTTGTCCCGCAGTGGGCCAGTATAGAACAATACTATAAGTATGTGTGGGTGAGACATTTGTCCCGCAGTGGGCCAGTATAGAACAATACTATAAGTATGTGTGGGGGAGACATTTGTCCGCAGTGGGCCAGTATAGAACAATACTATAAGTATGTGTGGGGGAGACATTTGTCCGCAGTGGGCCAGTATAGAACAATACTATAAGTATGTGTGGGTGAGACATTTGTCCCGCAGTGGGCCAGTATAGAACAATACTATAAGTATGTGTGGGGGAGACATTTGTCCCGCAGTGGGCCAGTATATTAATAATAATAATAATAATCTTTTTATTCAAAAAGCCAAATACAATAATTATCCATCTCAAACAAAACATACAAACATTACACTATAAAAATACATCGCCAAGCATTATTTAAGACAGAGTGACCGTCTGTGTCTGTGCTAGTATAAACTGTGTTACAGACACAGGCGCCTTCCTCTTACAATTTTACTCATTGACAATTTGCTGCACTATTGTAAGCATTCTTGGTTTATCTTAAGTACTAATCACTTATAGAATTAAAATAAATTATGTTAGCAAGGAATGGCTGTGTGTGGTGTGAGTGTATTTGTGGGTGTGTGTGGTGGGGGTGTATGTGTGGGTGTGTGCGGTGTGGGTGTGTGTGTGTGGTGTGGGTGTATGTGTGGATTTGTGCGTGGGTTTAGTTGTGTGTCGTAAGTATGCGTCACAGTATAGAAACAGATAATAAAGGAGCATTTTTTTTTTTTTTTTATTCTTATTATATTATAATAGTATATATATATATATATATATTTTAATTCTTGATCGGTTTAGTAAGATTTTTTTGCAAAGAGTTGTTCAGTCTCATCGTACGTTAACTTTTGAAGAAAGCCAGTAACAACAGTTTTACATTTAAATTTAGGTAAAGGGTATACGTTGCAGGTTTCGTTTATAGTGTTATAAAGTTGGCTGCTAAGATACGGGTAGCTTCGCCTCGCCAGCGCAGTTTTGGTGGTGACAGGTGGGCATACGGGATCTTTACGACGTTTGTTTTGCTCTAGTCGCCTTGGGTCATAGGTCAATGATGAGTGTACACGTAAGGTGATAATAAGCGCACAGAGCTGCCGGACAGTGAGAACAGATATGTCCTTATAAAGCTGGGTAGTCGGGTATCGGTAAGGTTTGTGAAGCATGACTTTCAACACTGCTCTTTGTGCCCTCTCAAGGCGAAGTAAATACGTTTTAAATGTACCACCCCAGATAGATATGCAGTAGGTAAGAAGTGACTGAGCCAGGGCAAAATAAATAGTTTTTAACAATCGGTCGTCAACTACTCTTCTTAGTTTTTTCATAGGAAACATTAGTTTACGAACACGTGAGACTGTCACACTGATATGCTTTTGCCAACTTAATGTGTTATCAATGTGCACGCCCAAGTATTTAACACAAGAGCTTCTTTGTACAGTAGGGCAGCTGCAAGGGGTCAGTGTAGGTTGACAACTATGGGCTTTAACGTCTGGCATACTAGGCTGTGTAGCAGTGTTCGCTGAGAAAGGGACATAGTGAGTTTTAGAGACATTTAGCGTCAGAAGATTCAATGAAAGCCAATCCATGACTATGCCAAGAGCATTTTCAGCTGCGTGGTGAGCAGATTCCCATGTTTCTCCACTTATGATAAGCGCAGTGTCGTCTGCATATACAAGTATCTTGCAGTGTGGGATTGACAGCTGACACAATCTGTTTACAAATAGAAGAAAAAGAGTGGGCCCTAGCACGCTGCCCTGTGGCACGCCAAAGGTTAGATTCACATCGTCACTGACGTAGTTGCCTACCTTAACTCGTTGATTACGGTTTGTAAGATAGTCACGGAAGAGATTTAGAGCGATATCTCTTATTCCTAAGTTTTCTAAACCACGAAGAAGGATGGGAGTAGAGACCGTGTCGAAAGCTTTGGCTAAATCAAGAAATATACCTAAAGTTTTAGTCCTAGAATCAAGATTTTTAACAATTTGGCTTGTAAGTTCAAGAACAGCATCCTCCGTTGATACGCCTCTCCTAAAACCGTATTGGTTTGGCGCAATTATGTTGTAGCATTCAAGATAGCTAAGCAATCTTTTGTTCAGAACTTTCTCCAGAATTTTGGATAGTGTGGTGAGTACAGATATAGGCCTATAGTTTTCGACACGGTCACCATCCCCACCCTTAAACACTGGTGTGACTAATGCCTTCTTAAAACTGTCAGGGATAGTATAGAACAATACTATAAGTATGTGTGGGTGAGACATTTGTCCGCAGTGGGCCAGTATAGAACAATACTATAAGTATGTGTGGGGGAGACATTTGTCCGCAGTGGGCCAGTATAGAACAATACTATAAGTATGTGTGGGGGAGACATTTGTCCGCAGTGGGCCAGTATAGAACAATACTATAAGTATGTGTGGGGGAGACATTTGTCCGCAGTGGGCCAGTATAGAACAATACTATAAGTATGTGTGGGTGAGACATTTGTCCCGCAGTGGGCCAGTATAGAACAATACTATAAGTATGTGTGGGTGAGACATTTGTCCCGCAGTGGGCCAGTATAGAACAATACTATAAGTATGTGTGGGGGAGACATTTGTCCGCAGTGGGCCAGTATAGAACAATACTATAAGTATGTGTGGGGGAGACATTTGTCCGCAGTGGGCCAGTATAGAACAATACTATAAGTATGTGTGGGTGAGACATTTGTCCCGCAGTGGGCCAGTATAGAACAATACTATAAGTATGTGTGGGGGAGACATTTGTCCCGCAGTGGGCCAGTATAGAACAATACTATAAGTATGTGTGGGGGAGACATTTGTCCGCAGTGGGCCAGTATAGAACAATACTATAAGTATGTGTGGGGGAGACATTTGTCCGCAGTGGGCCAGTATAGAACAATACTATAAGTATGTGTGGGGGAGACATTTGTCCGCAGTGGGCCAGTATAGAACAATACTATAAGTATGTGTGGGGGAGACATTTGTCCGCAGTGGGCCAGTATAGAACAATACTATAAGTATGTGTGGGTGAGACATTTGTCCCGCAGTGGGCCAGTATAGAACAATACTATAAGTATGTGTGGGTGAGACATTTGTCCCGCAGTGGGCCAGTATAGAACAATACTATAAGTATGTGTGGGGGAGACATTTGTCCGCAGTGGGCCAGTATAGAACAATACTATAAGTATGTGTGGGGGAGACATTTGTCCCGCAGTGGGCCAGTATAGAACAATACTATAAGTATGTGTGGGTGAGACATTTGTCCGCAGTGGGCCAGTATAGAACAATACTATAAGTATGTGTGGGGGAGACATTTGTCCCGCAGTGGGCCAGTATAGAACAATACTATAAGTATGTGTGGGGGAGACATTTGTCCCGCAGTGGGCCAGTATAGAACAATACTATAAGTATGTGTGGGGGAGACATTTGTCCGCAGTGGGCCAGTATAGAACAATACTATAAGTATGTGTGGGTGAGACATTTGTCCGCAGTGGGCCAGTATAGAACAATACTATAAGTATGTGTGGGTGAGACATTTGTCCCGCAGTGGGCCAGTATAGAACAATACTATAAGTATGTGTGGGGGAGACATTTGTCCCGCAGTGGGCCAGTATAGAACAATACTATAAGTATGTGTGGGTGAGACATTTGTCCGCAGTGGGCCAGTATAGAACAATACTATAAGTATGTGTGGGTGAGACATTTGTCCCGCAGTGGGCCAGTATAGAAAAATACTATAAGTATGTGTGGGTGAGACATTTGTCCGCAGTGGGCCAGTATAGAACAATACTATAAGTATGTGTGGGTGAGACATTTGTCCCGCAGTGGGCCAGTATAGAACAATACTATAAGTATGTGTGGGTGAGACATTTGTCCCGCAGTGGGCCAGTATAGAACAATACTATAAGTATGTGTGGGTGAGACATTTGTCCCGCAGTGGGCCAGTATAGAACAATACTATAAGTATGTGTGGGTGAGACATTTGTCCGCAGTGGGCCAGTATAGAACAATACTATAAGTATGTGTGGGTGAGACATTTGTCCCGCAGTGGGCCAGTATAGAACAATACTATAAGTATGTGTGGGTGAGACATTTGTCCGCAGTGGGCCAGTATAGAACAATACTATAAGTATGTGTGGGGGAGACATTTGTCCCGCAGTGGGCCAGTATAGAACAATACTATAAGTATGTGTGGGTGAGACATTTGTCCGCAGTGGGCCAGTATAGAACAATACTATAAGTATGTGTGGGTGAGACATTTGTCCCGCAGTGGGCCAGTATAGAACAATACTATAAGTATGTGTGGGGGAGACATTTGTCCCGCAGTGGGCCAGTATAGAACAATACTATAAGTATGTGTGGGTGAGACATTTGTCCGCAGTGGGCCAGTATAGAACAATACTATAAGTATGTGTGGGTGAGACATTTGTCCCGCAGTGGGCCAGTATAGAAAAATACTATAAGTATGTGTGGGTGAGACATTTGTCCGCAGTGGGCCAGTATAGAACAATACTATAAGTATGTGTGGGTGAGACATTTGTCCCGCAGTGGGCCAGTATAGAACAATACTATAAGTATGTGTGGGTGAGACATTTGTCCGCAGTGGGCCAGTATAGAACAATACTATAAGTATGTGTGGGTGAGACATTTGTCCCGCAGTGGGCCAGTATAGAACAATACTATAAGTATGTGTGGGGGAGACATTTGTCCCGCAGTGGGCAAGTATAGAACAATACTATAAGTATGTGTGGGGGAGACATTTGTCCCGCAGTGGGCCAGTATAGAACAATACTATAAGTATGTGTGGGGGAGACATTTGTCCCGCAGTGGGCCAGTATAGAACAATACTATAAGTATGTGTGGGTGAGACATTTGTCCGCAGTGGGCCAGTATAGAACAATACTATAAGTATGTGTGGGTGAGACATTTGTCCCGCAGTGGGCCAGTATAGAACAATACTATAAGTATGTGTGGGTGAGACATTTGTCCCGCAGTGGGCCAGTATAGAACAATACTATAAGTATGTGTGGGTGAGACATTTGTCCGCAGTGGGCCAGTATAGAACAATACTATAAGTATGTGTGGGGGAGACATTTGTCCCGCAGTGGGCCAGTATAGAACAATACTATAAGTATGTGTGGGGGAGACATTTGTCCGCAGTGGGCCAGTATAGAACAATACTATAAGTATGTGTGGGGGAGACATTTGTCCCGCAGTGGGCCAGTATAGAACAATACTATAAGTATGTGTGGGGGAGACATTTGTCCCGCAGTGGGCCAGTATAGAACCATTTTTTTTTAATCCTAAGAACTCATGGTCCCATGACCTTCCGACACATTGAAAATTACTTTATTTATTAAGGCACTTAAAAATCAGAGCAGGTTAAAAAGGTGTCTCCGAAAGGGGTACACATCTACCGTTAATTATAATCCTTTCGAAACCAGATTGGTATCATTTTGAAGCCCTTTAAATTCTCTAGGACACTTATTTTAATTTTTTCGATTTCTCTTTTCGTTTTTGAGAAGTTACGGTCAAAAACTGGCGTTTTTTGTTAAATAAAAAAATATGATGTTAAAATAAACAAATAAAAGTACCGTACAGTATTGTAGCCCCTTCAGTAAAGTACCTTTTGATATTATTTTCATATCTCTATCTTAATAATTGAAGACACATTGTACACTCTTCTTCACACTTTTCTTGAAAACATGTTACTGAAGCGATCAAAAAAGCATTTAGCATTTTAAAAAGATTTAAAAAAAACATATGATACTGTTCATGCCGATCATCCTTATTCGTATAAGTAGATATGAAAATTGTTTATATATTTTTTTTTCACAGAATGGATCGGCCAGGTTATGGGCTACTGTAGAAATTGTAATAATAATGATTTGTTAACATATTATTATTGTATTGAAACAACAATCATATTTATTTTATCTCCGAAGGCATTTTGCACTGAAAATGAAACAGTCTCCGAGTTTTACGAGTTACGCAACAGTACATTTAATTTTATTATTCTTTACAACTCTGTCTCAGTATGTGAGTTGTTTCTTTTTTTTTGTGTTCAAACGGTTTAGGGTGTATCTTTGAGGTAATGTTGGAAGAAAAACAATGTTCTGTCTACATTGTTTAATTTTGTGTGTCTGCTCGTAACTTGGGTCTTATTGTGAAGCCCTTTTATAGCACGTGGCATAATATCACGCGGTTATTCTTTAAAATGGTGGGCAGAGATGTAGGTTTAGTAGATATCCCACCTTCCAACATATCCTATACTATTAAATTAGCAATATTTGTTTAAACATATATATTTGTAATCACGTTCTCGAAAACGGTTCTAACGATTTCGATGAAAGTTGCAATATAGGGGTTTACGGGGGCGGAAAATTGATCTAGCTAGGTCTCATATCTGGGAAAATGCGTTTTCTCCGTATTTTCGATTCGAGCTCGATTGCCCAAAATTTAGAACAAGATGGCTACCTTAGAATAATGACATGGTAGCATGGAATGAGTAAGTACCTACTATCATGGCAGCATGGAATAAGTAAGTACCTACTATCATGGCAGCATGGAATAAGTAAGTACCTACTTCCATGGCAGCATGGAATTAGTATGTACTATACATGGAATGTACCATACATTAGTATGAACTATTCTATACTATTAAATGAGCATTCTCTATTTTCTCCCGAGCAGAGCTCGGTCGACCAGGTACTTACAATAATTATTATACCTAAGCATAAGATAAACGACACCTAAGCGTCCGATTTAAAAAAATCTGTTTTTTTAAATGTGCTCTGTAGAATTTCTTATAATTGTCTTTTGAAAACTTTTATAAAGCTGATGTCCGCCCTCAAACTCAATAGTTTCCCTGACTTTTGAAGTATGGTTATGAGATTGCGTAAATTGAAATCGTACCTATTTCCAACCCGATTTCGCTACGAAAAGTTAGATAAATGTTAAATTATTAGCAGTTAACTTAAAATTTTGTGCCGAATTGTAAATTGCACTGTGTATCATTATGTATATTTTCCAATCCCGAATAAAATCGCTATAGTCCATATCTTTCCAAGCTTTCCAATTTTCCAACCAATATTCTCGATTGAATGAAACTTAACGGTTTCCCAAGCAACTTGTACATCAGACCACGTAGGTACCAGCCAATCATGAATTCAAGGTGTTTGCAAAATATAGTCTCTATGAGCAAGATATGGGTGGAAATGTTCAACATTCCATATCCGTTCTCGCGCAGACGGAAATCATTTTGCGTTGGAAGGGAAAATCCAATTGACGCTCGCCTCCCTATCTAATAAAGTGTTAGTAGAGGTTTCTATTTAATTTAAGCTGAATTTGGAGTGTGGGACGAAAAGAGAGAAAGAGACAGATATAGAAGGATCGATAAATATGTTTTTGAAAGAGCTCTGAACAAGAAAATCTTTGGTACTTTTTACGAGAGTTTTTTATCAACTACCGCTGTTTTATAGCCACTTACTAACAACTGTCTTTACTATGTTGGATTTAAGAATCAAATACAATGTCTTATATTTGATTCTTAAATCCAGTCTTAAGTCAGTTAGTCTTAAGTTTAGTTTTGTCAAACGTTTAACAGAAATGGCTCTATCAATAGAATTCACGATCAAACAAAGTTCTGTTAGCAATCATTTTGAAATGATTGGTACATAATGTCACCGTTTATTGTAAGTGTTTGTGGGACTATTTTATTGTAAGTGTTTGTGGGACTATTTTATTGTAAGTGTTTGTGGGACTATTTTATTGTAAGTGTTTGTGGGACTATTTTATTGTAAGTGTTTGTGGGACTATTTTATTGTAAGTGTTTGTGGGACTATTTTATTGTAAGTGTTTGTGGGACTATTTTATTGTAAGTGTTTGTGGGACTATTTTATTGTAAGTGTTTGTGGGACTATTTTATTGTAAGTGTTTGTGGGACTATTTTATTGTAAGTGTTTGTGGGACTATTTTATTGTAAGTGTTTGTGGGACTATTTTATTGTAAGTGTTTGTGGGACTATTTTATTGTAAGTGTTTGTGGGACTATTTTATTGTAAGTGTTTGTGGGACTATTTTATTTTAGGAACTTGCTATAGAATGTAATGAACGAATGAAAAATGATTTTATGAGAATACCAAGTTGTATCTCCATGGCTATATGAGTCGCGCAGTGGTCCGCAAACTCTAATGAGTTTTGACTAATGTCAATAGAGCCAAATATCAATACCATAATGATTAAAATTTCTTATGAGAGCCAAGCCTTTCTGTGTGTCCAAACTGTCTCAATACACTTTTCTTAATCGTTAAAACTCCCATCCTCTTTCACTCCACAACGGTTCCTAAAATTAACTTGCTAAGAAATAGGATGCCTTCATCATCATTATATCGGCTGATAATATAATGATCAAGTTAACCTTGGAAAACTTTGAAAGGTACAGTAAATTATTAATTTTTGATGTCCTATTAATTATTGGAATAAAACTTGATATCTTGCTTAATGACCGAAATCCCGACACCCGCGCGTATCTACGCTCGCACTCATCGACATTTGTACAGAGCCGCACTCTACAGGCCAAAGAGCCGCATGTGGCTCGTGACTCACAGTTTGCCGAAACCTGGAGTAGGGCAAGACAAAGAACATAATCCTACTATATCCTACTATAATATAATATACATATAATCCAACTAATCCTACTAATATTATAAACGCGAAAGTTTGTATGTATGTATGTGTGGATGTTTGTTACTCTTTCACGAAAAAACTACTGAACGGATTTGGATGAAATTTGACACACAGATAGTTCATAACCTGGATTAACACATAGAATGCTTTTTATCCCGATATTTTCACGGGATCGAGACTTATGCGGGTGAAACCGCGGGGCGCAGCTAGTATTATAATAAATGTCAAAGTTTGTATGTTTGGATGTTTGTTACTCAATCACGCAATAACGGCTGAACACATTTGAATGAAATTTGGCACACAGATAGTTTATAACCTGGATTAACATATAGGATACTTTTCATCCCGCTAGTACGTTCCCGTGGGATAATTTCCGACATCAACGCGGGCGAAGCTGCGGGCGAAGCTGCGGGTGAAAGCTAGTATATCTAAATAAAAGCCACCAGGCCTAAAGGGCGTGCCCGCTTATATATAGCTATATATAACTATAACTGAAAGTTCTAAATGATAAACTAGGACCATCGAGGTAAAATAAATAAACAGTTATTTACTAATAACAAAAACAAAACCATGGTCAGCAAGACGACCAGTCACCACAAGCAGCACCCGTTCACGAGCATAACGCAAAGATCAGCCATTACCCCCTCGCTATATTTGAGGGAAGGAGGCAACCCGACCCCCGACGCTACCGCAAACAGTGACATCTAAGGAAGCATGACGAACTTGGTGGTGATGCGGAGTAATGAGGAAAGTTTTGGGTATGAATGTCGATGGCTATAAGAGTAGGGGAAGACCAAAGAAACAATGGATGGACTGTGTGGAAGGTGATATAGGTAGAAAGGGGCTAAGGGGCTAAGGTGACTACTGAGATGACGACTAATAGAGAAGAATGGGAGAAATGGATATGTGGCGCCGAGACCAAATATATTGGCATAAGGGCAGGAGAATGATGATGATTATGACTAGGGACCGGATTATATGCATTTGCATATTTAAGCCATTCTTAGCAGTAATAGCATATTTTACCTAAGATCTAGTTATGATGCATATTATCGGTGCATTTACAATATTTTTCCAAGTGCTTATAATAAATGTATGAGTATAAGTGCTAACATAGCACCCAAGTTCAAATTCTGCCCAGTTACCTCAGTGGATGTGGAGCGAACCTTTTCCACTTACAAAAATAATCTAAATGATCGAAGACACAATCTTACCACTGAACATTTGGAACAATACATGATTGTTTACAAAAATATTAAACAATTTCAATGTAATGTTGCAGTACCTATCAAAAGATAATTTACTAATTGTATGCTAATTTTGAAATAAAAAAATTAAAACTTATTTTTTTGTTTTTTGGTTCCAAATTTTTTTATTTAATTTCGCATATTCTGCCAATTTTCGTGCATATTTCAAGCATTTTTCATGCATATTTGCATACATATAACAAGCTTTTTATGTTGCATATAATCCGGTCTCTAATTATGACCAAGCTTTATCTCTGTGGGATATCTATAACCGAATTTTAATGATTTTATATTGATGATCACGTCTAAACGAGTAGTGTTAATGATTTGGAAAAAAACATATGTTAAATTAGAGATTTTTTTTTATAAACTATATTATCAATATTTTTGATTATGTTTATATTACATAGTGAAATTAATTTGTAAAGTTATGTCTAACGCGGATAAGAAACTGAGAATCACGCAAAATCTATCAAGCGTTTTTTCTGAAACCTTTACCAATTTAAAGATAATTTAATTATTGATCTTTTAGTATACGTGTTTTATTAAAATACCGTTTGTTTTGTGTATAATAAATTAATAATGCGTCTAATTTAAGACAGCGCTCCTTGATGGGCGAGTCCTATTACTGGCTGGACGTACGACGCGTTGCGTGAGCTCAGTACAGAACACGCAAGCTAAATAGGGATGTAACGATACATAATTTTCCCAATACGATATCGATACCGATCATTGTAGTAAATCAAATAAATAATTAAGTATGTACTCGTATCTCGGGCGTTTGTATGTCTTTTGTCTTTTGTATTTGTAGTGAAGTTAGGACTATCATAGTCCTCACTTCACTTTGTGAATAAACAGAATCACGAATAGCAGTGACGTGAAACAGGCACGAAACAATACATCGCTCAGCCAACGCTCAGCAAACTGCAAACACTGACGTTTGTCGTGTTGCCATGTCGCTAAGCATGCGCTACGCGGTTCTCACGCCAGTCCCGCCTACGACGGAGCTCCCATGGTATAATAATATACTTCGCCAGGTATAGCATTCCGAGATACAGTGGTCACGTGGGAAACACAAGTCTACGTCATCACATCTGTGTTACCAGAAGTTTGTAATAATAACTCCCCAACCACCTTTATTACCTGTGCGAATCTAATAAAACAATGAGGTTTTAATTAACAATTACGTTGGTTTATGTTTAAATTGAATTATTTCGTTTGATTAGAAACACGAAACGACAATTTAAATGTTTTGTACATATTTTTTAACAGAATGTTGGCTGAAAATCTTTCCTTAATCGTGTTTTGTTGCAATAAATGGCAACTGGATAGTGACGTAAGCATGTGTTAGTCCCGGAATGCCAGACCATGGGTGCGCCAATGTCCGCGCGCGTCATCGTTTCGCGCGCTTTTCGAACTGTTTGTAATTTTTGTTTGTATATAATCGGAATCGTTACATCCCTAGTTTCAAGATGTTGAGGAAAATCCAGATAAATAAACTTTCTTTTATTTTCTCCGTACAGACAAACACATTTTATCTCCAACACAATTTATCATTCCGCTAATTGCAAAACGCAGTTAACTAAATTGGCAATTCTCCATTTTAAAATGTGGCAATATCTTATGGTGTCCAAAATGTTTATGGAAACAAAAGTTATGCTCCAAGAATACAGGGATATTTTCAGGGTTCCGTTTTTTCATTTTTAGGTAAGTAGTAGTATTAAGCGCATACTTAAAGAAAACTATATCAACTCATTAATAGAGTAATGATTAGTCAACTTGTAATGATGCACTAATTCTAACTAATATTATAAATGCGAAAGTAAGTTTGTTTGTTACGTTTCATGCTAAAATGGTTGAACGGATTCGAATGTTTGGCACATGGGTAGACCACCAGACATATACCACCCCAGACCACAGACCAGACACATAGGTAGAACCTGGGTTGGTGAAAACCACAATGAAGATCATGTGTTACAAATTGCATAAAATCTGCCGGAACAAAATAGAGGCAAAGGGGGCCCTCCATGTACCTGGTGGTCAAATATAAAAAGATACCTCAAGAAAACCCAATTGCCAGTACTGAAAACCCAAGACAGACTAACTTGGCGCAGACAAGTGAGGAGAAGAACTAGGTTCCCGTGTGCTAATTTCCAATCTCTACGCGGGCGAAGCTGCGGACAAAAGCTAGTTATCCATATTTTGTATTTTCACGAATAACGCGTTGATAAAATCTTAGACCATGTCTTTCAGAGGTTTAATAGTGGGCCTGCAATAAACTATGTATAAAATTGTTTTTAATAAGTAGTCTACTGAACCCAGGTGTGGTTATCCCCATAATGTCTACTTTCTTGTTTTTATCCTGTTTAACCTTCGGATACGTTATTCTGGACTTCGCAAATTATATAATACAAGCTCTGGATCCGGGGACCCTTAAACATACACGTTTAAGGGGTCTCCGGATAGGCATCGAGTGTTTGTATATAATTTCGCTCCTCACTCGTGTTACTCTAAATAAGGTGTGGCGGCACCTACGAGTACATCGCCACATGCGAACTACGCATGAAAGACCTGACGTCACACAAAATCCTGACGTCACACAAATCCTGCATCGCGCAATTAGTGTTTATCGCGCGAACGACATATATAAGACTATCCGATATCAATCGTTGGGCAGTTGCCCGCCAGACACGACACCCGTCTGGTCAGAGGATCCTCCCTTTTCAATAAAAGATGAGTGAACTTTACACCCTGTTCCAGATACCTCTAAAAAGGTATTTTTATTATTTCGAAAGCACCTTAACAGACTTTAGAAAGAAAACCATTATGTTGAAATACGCAACATACAGAGGCCATTTACCCTTTATAACACACTTGTAAGAACTTTATCAAACTGTATATGTTATGTGCGAATCTCCAATAAAAAACTTTTTATTGCTCAAAGATAAAGGTGAAGCTCATAAAAGTCCTAGCAGTGTGTTTCAATACACGAAAATACACAAACAAACACATTATTTTTGTATACGAATTACCTAGATTAACTTTGGTCTAGTTTGATGTTGATCCCTGCCGGTTTAATCATTAAATATCACCGTGAACACTGTGAAGTGAGCGTGAAGTGAGCTTCTGTCATTCCGCATTATGCTAGGGATTTACAGCTCACTTCACGCTTCTTTCTTGTTCTCCATTCAGGTACTATTCCATACCCGACCGCAGGAGGCAACTGCAGGCAACGTGTTGCGGCGTCATGTCGCTGCAGTCATGATTCCAAACCCGACCACAGGCGACAGCAGCCCGTATTCCAGTCGGTAGATAGAATATAGAAAAACGTATCATCGCTCGAGCGTTGGCGGCATTACTGGTCTGCGGTCGGGCTACACGTGTCGCCTGTCGCTCGCCGTAGCTGCCAACAAGGTGTTGCTAGCTACGGAAGGTATTTCATAGAAATTTATAGAAACCAGTCGTGCCGCAGCGATACGTCGCCTGCAGTTACCTCCTGCGGTCGCGTACGGAATGGTACCTTTCTTCTTTCTCGTGTGATTTGTGGCTAACCTAGTGTCAGAGTTTTTATGCCGTCCATGAGCTTCCGACTTGGCTGCACATGCCGTCGAGAAATATCTCTCAGGCATGCCGGTTTTAGTTATCTCTCGCGTCTGGCCCTGGTACAGGCCATGGTACGGAGCGAGAGGGCGTGGGAAGCCGTCACCTCCTTCTGCGAAGCCGTGATGCCAACATGCCGTCGAAAAATATCTCTCAGGCATACTAATGCCTGAGAGATATTTTTCGACGGCATGTTTCCTCACAATGTTTCTTTCACCGTTTTTGAAGCAAGTGATAATTATACAATACGCCTTGAATTCGAACTCGATAACTATGACTTGGTGGTCCTTCGGTCACACCATTAGGCAATCACTGCTGTTCACTTCACACTGACTTCAAGTGAACTGAAAGTGATATTTCAAAAACAATACTTACCGGTCGGGTCGGAAGACCGGTAAATATTGTTTTTCCTCTTCAAGTTTCAAATTGGAATTTTGCCCAATGGATCTTGAAGCTATGGCTCCATATCTTATTATAAATCTGTTGGAATGGTGGTATTTATCATCTTAGCTTTCAAGAGCCGAACTGAAACCGAATTAATACAAAATTGACAAGTTAATGTGTTCCGTTTACAAGAGTGTCCGTGGCATACTGTATCTGAATAGACTGTGCCAACCCAGAATGTATGTATAGCATTAGGTGTCAGTATCTATCTTTAACTTTACATAGCTATAATATATATCAATACCTACTAATATTAATAATAAAGCTGAATATTTTTGTTTGTCTTTAGAGGTACGGCCTCAAAAGATTTTTATATTAAAATATTTTTTTATTAAAATAACTTTACTTATAAAGTCAAATAAAAATAAACAATTATATAACCTGTCAGTAGGTAAGCTAATTCTGGAGAAAGAACATAAACATGTCTTGAGTTAATCACAGCGACCAACTATTCATATCATTGAAGCATTCGTTGATAGAATAGTATGCCTTTGAACAAAGCTTGGATTTTACTTTCGTTTTAAACGCATTAAAAGGCAAAGCTAGCAAAGAAGAGGGTAGCTTGTTATAAAAGGTTATACCAAGCCCAACAAATGAGTTATGAACCTTATGAAGCCGGTGAAAGGGAGCTCGTAATTTGTTCTTATTTCTAGTGTTAACATTGTGAAAATCACTGTTTAGTGTTTATGTGAGTAGGTCATGGTCTACTATGGGTAGACAAGGATAGGGTCTGGATATTCTTTCGGGATCGAGACTTATGCGGGTGAAACCACGGGGCGCAGCTAGTAGGACATTTTTTGTTAAAACAAGAAATTTCACGCGAACAAAGTCGGGGGCAGATGCTAATAATATTATAAAGTGGTTTTGTATGTAGGGGGTAATCTCCGAAACTACCAGTCGGATTTGAAAAATCCTTTTTGCATTGGATAGCCCAATTCACGCTACGACCGCTAAACGGCTTTAACGATTTCGATGAAAATTGTTATATAGGGGTTAACGGGGGCGAAAAATCGATCTAGCAAGGTGTCTATCTGGGAAAATTAGTTTTCTACGTATTTTCACCAGAGCAGAGCTCGGTCGCCCAAAGTTTTGAACTAAATGGTTATGTAGCGGCATCTACATCGCTACATGCGAACTACGCATCAAAGACCTGACGTCACAAAAACATCCTGACGTCACAAATCCTGCATCGCGCAATTAGAGTTTACCGCGCGATAAACATATATAGAATCTCCCAACTTCAAACCTCTGGGCAGTTGCCCGCCAGACATCACACCCGTCTGGTCGGAGGATCCTCCCTTTTCTATGGGGGATGAGTGAACTTTACACCCTGTTCCTCATACCCCTAAACTGGTGACCCCGAGCATGAACGTCAACGCAGCCTTCGTGCAGATACTTCAGCGTGACGTCATCATCATCATCACTCCCGCAAGCTTTCGTGAGGCGAGTCACACAGCCAGTCAGCACCCACGGCTTCAACGGGTATCCTGACCACCAGCATGCAGCAAACGCGCATTCCTGGTCATCACCCTCAGCCACAACCCAGCGCTGTACCACATCCGACCCACTGGATCATAACGCAGCGCTACCCCGACTCACTGGGGAATCACCGCAGACAGTTCCGACTCACCGCGAACTATGCGGCACCCGGTTCCGACTCACTGGAACCACAGCTGGCACTGTGAAGCATCGCAAGATTCAAGACTCAGCCCACTATCGACCTCCGGTCTCCGGAGGGGAGTGATGTAGCGGCATCTACATCGCTACATGCGAACTACGCATCAAAGACCTGACGTCACAAAAACATCCTGACGTCACAAATCCTGCATCGCGCAATTAGAGTTTACCGCGCGATAAACATATATAGAATCTCCCAACTTCAAACCTCTGGGCAGTTGCCCGCCAGACATCACACCCGTCTGGTCGGAGGATCCTCCCTTTTCTATGGGGGATGAGTGAACTTTACACCCTGTTCCTCATACCCCTAAAGTTATAATGACATGGCAGCATGGAATTAGTAAGTACCTACTATCATGGCAGCATGGATTTAGTATGAACTTTCCTATACTATTAAATGAGCATTTTCTTTTTTCACCAGAGCAGAGCTCGGTCGCCCACGTACCTGTATCTAAGATCTCTGCAGCTACAGATTATTTTAGAAATGTCACGTTAGTATTTCCCATGTTAATACCGTAGGTTCGTGAACCTGCAAGCTACCTCGAGACATTAATTATTTCAACATTCTAATTAAATAACTTGGCAAAACAATATTTCATTGTGTCCCAACGGAACTGTTCGATGTTTTGCTAAATGAAAATTATGTCGAGCGAGAGTTTTTCTTACAATTCTCTTAAAGCAATTTGTTTCATTTCACTTTGTCGACGATTTTGTGACAAACAAAACAGAAAGGTATTTTTGTTATGACTCTTTTGTTTCTGTTTACGGGTTTCAATTCTTCGAAAGGCCAGTGCTTTGAAATCTTAATTAAAAGTTAAATGAGACTGACAGAAACTTTTAGTGAGTTATAAATAAAGGACATATCCAAAAATGGTTAATTATTATTTAATCATTCTAACCAGTATTAGTTAAATATATTTGAATAGACATCCCAAAAACTCCTGGTTTTAACTATATCATACATTTTTAAACACCAATTTTGAGAAATAATGTTTTTTATTTTAGTGTGAATTTACTCCTAAAACGAACAAACCTTCCTAATTATAGAGGATATTAAAGTGAACACGACCCAAAAAATAGTAAACTTGTCGAAATTGACAGATGAATAGAATCATCTGTCAATTAAGACTTTGTCAAAGTGTGTGGGAGGTTTTATTTGGGTTGCCATCAACAAATAAAATATATGTACTAACTGAAATGAAATAGTTTATAACTTTTCTTTTAAATGGGTGAAGAGGTCTAAAAATATTATTTCAGTGGTTTCTAGTTCAATATTTTTGTCGCTTTTATTTAGGTGTAGTTTGATGCCGGTTAAATGTTTCTCGGAATAAAAAACCAACATCCCTACAAAAAACGGACATCTCCTTTAACAAATAGTAGGTTCTTCAATGTTTTCTAGCAGTACCTACACGTTTCTCAAATAGACCTGTAAAACATATAGGTCGCAACATGTCCTTTCCTTCCACACTTCTCTATCAGTCGTCATCTCGGTAGTCCCCCCCTTTTTATCCATATCATCCTTCACACAGTCCATCCATCGTTTCTTTGGTCTTCTCCTACTCTTATAGCCATCGATACTTCCCTCAGTCCTCCGTATCACATGCCAATACCATAACAACCGATTTTCGCACAACTTTTCAGTTACCGGTGCCACTTTGCAGTCCTCTTATGTACTCATTTCTTATTCTAACCATTCGTGTAACAACACATCCCTCTTAGCATTCTCATCTCAGCTGCCTTTCATTCATCCCTTTTGTCGCCCAACATTCTGATCCATACAAGACAGCAGGTCTAACCATTGCTTTATATATCTTCCCCTTCATTTTAAGGGGAATGCAGGAGTCGCAGATTGTTAAGGTTTAAGAAATTTTATTTCGCTCAAAAAGAATACAAATATTCACTCATATGGGGAAAAACATAATAATTAAGAAAAGCGACGGTTACGTAATAAACTAAAATTAAGTTATAATAAAAACGGTAAAAACGTACAATTTAAACATGATTCAGGTGGTGCTTTAATAGTCTTTTAAAAGTTGGAAGTGATTTCGATTCCTTAATTACTTTAGGTATAGAGTTATAGAGTTCAGCTCCTTCATATACGACAGTCCTTCTACCGTAGTTTGTCCTCGGTGCCCTTAAAATTATATGGTTAGCCTGCCTCGTCATGCGCTTTTGAATTTGCATTCTTTTTGTAAATGTTATTTGTGTATGTATGACTCTATTAATTATTTTACGTACAAGTATGCAAGTGCTATATTTATAGATTTGATCAATATTCATTAATTTAGTTTCTTTTAAAACCATTTGAGAATTGACCGTGCCCGTGACCGTGACCTGCCGCCATTTCATCCATCCAGTGTTAATTCTGTGCCCGATCTACTTCGCCATCGCTTTGCACGAGTGAACCGAGATACCGAAAGTCGGAGCAGACTGGGAGAAGCGTGCCATCAAGCGTTGTGGCTTCGGAATTGGAGAGACCGCCGAAATTGCAGAGCATATAGCCTAATATATACTGCCTGACTAAGTTTTCGCTAGGAGTAGATTTCTCGTCAACCGTGCAACGGGTAGGGATTAAACGAACCTCTCGTTTACCAGTTCGCGCCTACACCTTTGGGCACTTAATTAAAGCACACAATATTTCACGGGACGTAAACTGTAGGTAATCACCTTTTTCCGAGAACTAGCTGGGAATTTAACGGCGAGAATGTAGGGCGGGATTAAAAACGTCGCGAATTACTGAAAGGCTTTGTGTGCGCTGAAGATTAACTGAACATATCTTGCCACGTATAAGTTCCTGGTATCTTGAACATTGTGTACCTGCATTGTGGCCGGATATACGAAAGTTCTAACTCGTTTGTAGGCAAATCAATTTCCCGGTTGTATTCGACCTGGTACCGCCTAAATTGACACTTAAAAGTTAGTGTTTCCTAACCCCGGCCATTAGTTTCATTTTCGATTTTCCAGCGAATTCGAACTAAAATTGCCCATAAACTACACACACAGTCGAAAACATACCGTGTACCTATCTAATCTTCACCGGAATATCATATTGGAAGGAAACTTATTTGGATACCTTCCATATCTTAATGTAATATCAGTTAGTACAAAACCTTCGAGAGAGCGTAATTTATCAAACGAGTCACAGGTGAGGCACAATCAATCAATACTGTATGTATATTCGAATGTAATTTGAACTGAGCAAAGGTCTATGTTTACTTGTTTGTATGTTATGGGACCCTGGTACCAAGGTTGAAGAGTTGTGTAAATAATAATTATTTCAATTTTTGAATACTTGTTACTGTGAAATTGTTTCTTAATCACCATGCTTGACAGATGGTACGGGCACGTAATGAGAAGAGACCACAGTTTCTCAGTAAAAACAGTATTAAATATCCCTACGAAACGCCTGGGAAAAGGAAGACCCAATGACAACCCAGGACAGAGCGTCCTGGCACTGCTATGGTATACAAGAAGACCCGATGCCAGATATAACTGTGACTAAGGGATGGAAGAAAAAGAAGAAGAAGACCATGCTTGACAGAGAAATTGCTGATTGTAGTATATTACATTTTCATATTTATGAATCTTAAATTCATTCATTTACTGGCAATCAACGCCTAAACCGCTGCCGTCTATAGGTAACACATATTCCCGATCAGCAAAACCTTGTCGTGAACACTGTTGACGCATGAAATTTTTCACAAGAGTTCATAATAGCGAAAGTGAGCACTTTATGGAAAGGAAGGATTTTGTAAACTTCAGCCCTAGGGGTTAGTTATGGGATGAAAGTTTGTAATTTTGTCCGTTGTCCCGTTGGCTTGTATCCATATAAGTAGACAGGATAACACCTCTGCCTATCCTGTTTGCTTAATCCTTAATTCCGTTTCCATTTGCAAAGTTCTCGTCGTATCTGTATCAGAACAAGGATTTGTACCAACATCCCACTCGTTTATGAATAAACGAGCCAACGAGGTCTTTGAGTGCATTATTTAGCTGCTTGCGGGAGGCAAGAGCATTATCTTATTATCTAATAAGGTGCGGTCACAGTGGTTCAGTTATATTTATGTTATGAAAACAAACAAAAGTAACAGGACCACTAATAAATTTACAAGGCAGATGTGAGTGGAAACGCCGGGAGGGGACGCCCTTTTTATTTTTTGGGTGGGAAATTATCAATCTTCTCCCGCTCTGGGCGGAGCGGGAGGGCGTGTCAGACTCTTACTGACAAAAACCCACCCGTGTTCCTTCAGTGTTGTCTGTACGTTGCCAGGGGTCACGGCATCCCTTTCGGACTTTCCCGCGACCACGGCAGGCATCGATCCTAGCAGACCCCTTCAGTTGTGCTGACATCTTTTTGAGGCGCGCGTGGAACACAACGCGCCGTCGACCCGGGTCTGGTCCTTATCGGACGGCGAGCTACCCATTGCTCACCGTCCGCAAGCCCGCGCCTACAGTGGCTGGGAATCAGCCTGCGATTCCCAACGCCGGAGGGGACGCCCTAGGAGTATAATTGACCTTGTTGGTGATGTCCTTCAGGAAGGTCAGGTGCGTAGTAAATGCAACCGGCCATGTATGAACGTAAACGAGGTTAAAGAAGTATGTAAGGATCGTAGCAGGCGGCGTTCTGTAGTGTCTGCCAACCCTCATGGAAGAAGACGTGAATTTTTATGAACGAAAACAAACAAGCAGTAGCTTTTTTATTGATTTGAAATAATAAGTAAATATAAAAAGTTTTTATTTTTCACTTTTTAGTTTTGGTGCAGCTACCTCACACAAATTCGAATACCACTACCTGCTATGTAAATAACTAAGTGGGGAACATACGTATTATTGAAGCTAACTCAAAAAATATCCAAGCGAAATTAATAAAGTTTAGAATTTTTTAAATCGGTCCACAATTGACAGAGAAAACGGTGTATATATATATTTTTTTTAAAGATACAAAACATACATACGCGACGAACATACAACCTCCTCCTTTTTGGAAGTCGTCTAAAAGTGAAACATTTTCACGAGATGTGCTGTTTAATAAAACCGAAACTGTTGAACTGTCGGATTGTCGCTTATCACCTGGCGGTTTTTTTAAGAAAGTGAGGGCTACTGGTAAGATGATGGTAAGTGGACACACACATCTGTATTAACAGAGGCACCGAAAATGCTTTGCCATCCCAAACACAAAGCTGAAATGTCTCATGTGTTTGTGTGGACTTGCGGGTTTAAATCCTTGTTTGAGGTGTCAGTTTAATGTACGATCCATGTATATGGAGATTACAGTTCATATTTACATATCCTGTTAGTATCCCGATCGGATACATCGCTATTCGCGAGCAAGCTATCAGCTTCGTCATTATCGTTTCGGTTACCCTCTACAAGAAGTAATTGAATATTATCGAGTTAATGCGAACATAAATGTTTGGAACAGCTCACTTGAAATTTTAATAAACCACGAATAAAACCGTTTTTGGTACTTACCACAAAAACTAAGGGTCTATAGATACCACAGTGTGAGGATAAGAAATACTTACTAAAATTAACTTAAAAAAAAGAAAAAAAAAAGCTTTTAATTTTAATAATCATGCATTTTCACGAAAACCAAACACGTATGCCAAATTTCAGCCCAATAGCTTCAGTGGAAGTGGGTGAAATATTGATTGCAATAGTCCAGGACATACATACAAGTGCAGTTAAATAAAAGCCATTAATTAATAATATTATAAAGCTTTTAATAATAATAAATTAAAGCTTTTAAAAAACTGGAACAGAATTCGTATGTAATTATGAGTCAGATAAGATAACCTATGGAGGTGGTGAATAATGCATTGTGGTTTGTTTCTGTCCTCAAGTAAATGTCGAAGATGCACTCTTAAACAGCCTATATCCATAAAGGACCAGCTACTCTCCCAATATAAACGCGTCCTAAGCCCAGCGAGTTCGTACAACACAGAAATACAAACGACACTAATAGGTACGCATATAATAACTTGGTAACGCCTCGGAAGTTCTCGGAATTGCTCGGAAATGTTCGGAATTAGTGTTGCTTACTGCGAGAATATTGTCAAAGAGATAGCCGTTTATATTTTGATTTCAAGGGAGTCGAGTGGGTGGATTTCGTACAGGAAAAGGACTGAGAAATGGTGGACTATTACCAGCGCGAATCGATCTTTCTAGGAGGTAAAAGGGGCCGGTTTTACTGTATCCGCAGAGGCTTCTAGGTACCAGATTAATTCACAAGTGGAACATTTGTCATACGCAAACTCAGAGCATTTATTTCAAATTTTCAATTAAACAATTTACAGATATTTTTCAATAGGTCTGTCAGGAGTCTGTCAGTAAGAAAATAAAAAAATATTAGACACGTACTTTTTGCTTTATCATATTAATAACAAAATACTTAGATAAAACGCATTTTAAGTTGGGGAGTGGGGGTCGCTACGTCACAAGTAAGTATAAAATCTACATACTCGTGACGTCATGGCACATTTTACCTCAATGTATCGTGGTTATTAAAAAGAAACTGCTGTTTCATGGAAAAGTGCAATACCTACGCGGTCAAAATGGCCGATAAGGCAGATAAAAAAAAAAATTACCGACGTAAAATTTCAACGCAGGTTGGTTCACATTCATGTCCTGAATCCATGGTAACAGTTTTCGCGTTGATATCCCTGCCACACTGTATTTGTCAGTCCGGGGCAGTGGTCCAACTGCTCTGTCCAACTAGTTGGACCATGGGTCTTTACTATTTACTAGGGGCAGTTGTCCAACTTTAAAAATAGTTGGACCAAAGCACCTTTTGAGAGTTCCGTGGTCCAATTTTGTCATACGATTCACTTGGGCACTGTTTTTTTTTTTAATTCTTAATTCATAACAGTCGTATCGACTGTCAACTTGCAATTTATTGATGTCGAATCGAAATTGGCGTCATACCGTACGCTATTAATCATTGCTGAATTGCAACCTGCAACGTCAGAGTTTTGCAGCTCGTTCGGGGAAGTACTAACACTATACCAATTTCTGCCGCCAATGCAGCGTTGTTGTTCCGCTTTTAACGATTTAGGAGCCGGTGTAATTACGGTTTTCATGACAATCCACGCCACCAACTGGCGCCACTTTCGACAAGATTTTCTACCAATTTAACAACGTATATAAAATATATGATGACGTTCATCATTCGTTCATCATTGTGTTGGCGCGGACTCTAGTCACTTTTATCAAATGCCCGGAGCTGACGTCTCAGTGCTGCTCCCTAGTGAAATTAATTTTAATTATTTTTAAGTGTACTTATAGTGAAATAATTTAATTAAATGTAAAATAAATGCATAAATACTCAGGATTATTGTTTTCCTGCAAATATTCATAATAAAACACAGTGTTTGGTTGCCCACCGGTACCGGTAACCTATCACGAACAGCTGATGTTCGACCTGCGGATTTAAATGGGGAGTATTGTTACTTTTATTCTTTATTCACCACACAGTCCTCTCATAGACTCTGTAACACGCCTTCATTGATCCCTAGAATCTCTTTTCTTGGTTGACTTGGCACTCAGCCGTGGGTCTAAGTCGCTTAGTTTTTTGCCTATAAGATAACGAAACTTATGTCTCAGTGAATTTTCGAAATACTAGTAGTAGTATATTATTGGAATACACAACAACAAGAACGTTATTTACCGTTTTTGCATTTTAATCTCTATGTAAAACCATAATTTTATTTTAAAGGCATCCTACCCACATAAGGAAAAGTAAAATCATAAGAAAATAGAATCCATGTAACTTAGTATCTGATCAACTCAAGTTGCATTTCAATTAGATTTAGCAGCCTACCTCATTTCTCTATAACGCTACACTAACTTCTCTAATACACTAATTTTTCTTTAATTTCTAGCTTTCCTTTTTTGTGTTTGTCTGTCTCAGTGGTTCTCACCGTTCCTTTAATTCTACTTTCAGTACTAATTCCTGAAACCATGCCTGTGATGACCCGTAAGGCTTTTGCTCAGGAGTTGGAGCTTAAATTGAGAAAGGCCGTTCAAGATCTTGAGGCTTCAAACAGTAAATGTCAACAACTGTTACAGGAGATAGATGAAAGTGAGAAGGAAGTCGAGAAGGTCGTTTTCAAAAACACAGGCTTAAAACGGGAGCTAGTGGACCTTCATCAGCAATACTTGGATGTTGTTGATGAACGGGACAAACTGCGGGTGGTCACAAATGGTTTCAACAACTGCAGTAACATATATGAGGAGGCTTTATGTAAGGCTAGGGACCTAGAAGAAGAATTAATTCATGCAAATGTACGAATTACAAATTTACAGAAACTAAAATAATGTACTCAGGCTAAGGAGAATAATAACTTGTATAATGAATTATTAAACACTACTTGCAACCCGAATTCCTTAATAACAATAGACCTTACTGAAGATTCTTTAATGAAACATAATAGTAGTAGTTATAAAGTAAGTCAAAACAAAATTAAAAAATATGCAAAGCTAAATAAAATCATAAATAAATGTAATAAATATAAGAAACAACAAAAACACAGTTCAAATAATATTAAACTAAGGAAAGAACGTGGTTTTCTTCTGAATAAATTAAAAAACTATCAAATTAAATTAGAAGACAGTAAGAACATTTATGAGTTTGACACTCAACATTTACAGTCTGAAATTCAGGTACTAGAAGCATCACTACAGTCACTCTATACTAAGTATGTGAGGTCTGAACAAATTCAGGAGCACATTCTTGCTGCAAATGAGTTAGTGGAAATGTGCAACTCTAATATAGATAAAGTGGACCCGCTGACTCCCAGCAGCCCTCAATCATCATTGCAAAATAAAAACAATCTTGCCACTCTCCAGCCTGAGGCAACGGAGGACCCGTACCAGTTGGGAAGTGCTCAGGTCTCTATAACTAATCAAGTTACACCACATATTGAACAAGGTCCTTTGCAAGTAGTTCAGACAGAAGCTGATTCTCTCCCTTTCTCCATTATGTTTTCTGATAGCTTTGGAAAAGGGTTAGGTAAATTACTTAGCAACAACCTGAGTTATTCTTCTCAAAACTATTGTATGCCTCAGAATTCCTACAAACAAATAATGTCTTCATTAACTAGGAAGGAATATGATCCTAATGCCATTATTACCGTACTTATAGGTAATAGTTTTAATGTTAAAAAAGATGATATTACTGATTGTGTCACAGAACTATTGAAGTTAAATTGTAAGAAAATAATTTTGTGTGCTTTTCCATATTTTGAGCATTTGTCAAATAGGCAAAACAACTACATTCACATATTAAATAATTACATGCATTTCTTAGTTAGTCACCATAGTGACAAGTTTATATTTTTTGATACCAACATTTTTGTTGATAAGTTAAGGTCGACTAGGGATACTGTGTATCTGCCCATTAGTTTTAGACGTCAAATAGCTAGGCTATTAGCTTTTAATATTAACCCAGACATAATTAGTATGTCTAAGTCATCTACAATTAGCACCACAATTAGTAATAGTACTAATGTTAAGGTGGTTAGTTCAAATAGTTTAAACTAGTTTGTAAGACAACAGAAGGTACCTCTAACAGTATAGTTACACTTAATAACAAAAAGGTATTTTCTAGCACTAACATAATTAACTGTACAAAAGGGGCTAAGCAGAAATCCTTGAAATTATTTCATCAAAATATTCAAGGCTTTTCTTCCAAACAATTGGAAATTGAATTGTTTTTAGAAAAAACAAGGTTTGACATTATTTGTTTAACTGAGCATTGGTTAAAGGATTATGAAATGTTAATTAACTATGAGAATTATAGTGTGGCCAGTTGTTTTAACCGAAAATCTATGCTACGTGGTGGTTCACTAATATTAATTAAAAATTGTATTAAATCAAAAACCCGTATTGACATAGTTGAACTATCGGTTGAACATAGCATTGAACTGTCTTGTGTTGAGCTAGATAAGCATGTTATAGTGTGCGTTTACAGACCCCCAAATTATCAAAACTACTCTTTATTTGAGTCAGTAATGGAAGATGTTTTGGCAAAACTTGCAACTGGTAATAAATCAGTAATTATCTGTGGTGACTTTAATGCGAATATTTTAGAAAATAATTCAAATACCAGTAGAAAATTAAAATTTAAAAAAAAATTAAAAAATTAAAAATTATTTAAATTTAAATTTGTTCAAATCATTCAATTTGTCAAATGTGTTTGTAGAACCAACCCGAGTAACTACGACTACTGCTACATGTATCGATAATGTGTTTTGTTGTTGTGACTATTTAGATAAAGCCATTGTTAATTTTCTCCCTTCTGATCACAGTGGTCAATCCGTAACTTTTGAATCCAACATACCAATAACAAAAGTCCAGATACAATTCAGACCAATAACAGCAGTTAATTTAAATAAATTTAATAGCACTTTAGTTTGTAAGTTAAATAATCAAGACCTTACATTGAACAATGCTAATATTTTGTATGAAGAATTATTTTCGTTAGTCCAGACCGAGTTCAATAATTCTTTTAAGAAGAACACAAAAACTATCAGCCCTAAGTTTTTATTTAGTGACTGGGCAACTAAAGGACTCAGGAAAAGTAGGGATAGACTGTTCGAGCTGTATGGCCTTAAGCCTTATATTAACACGGAAACTTTTAATAAGTATGTTGCTACTTACTCTAGAACTTTTAAGAACACTTGTAAGACAGCTAAAGCCTTATACATTAGTAACAAGGTTAAGTCAGCAGACAATAAAATACAGACGGTTTGGAAAATTATCAATAATGAAACGAACCGGAACAAAAATCATAATTCTGACTACACACTGAAGACGTCATGTGGTGGTCTCGTTCGCGATAGCAAAGAAGTTGCTCAAGAATTTGTGAATTTCTTCACCAGTATCCCACTTAAAACTACTGAAACCTTAAATTCCTCGCCCTCGCTCTCTTTTGATTTAGTAAGGGCGAATGTTTCAGCTCGCCCGATTGAATTTAACTTTAAGCATATTAACCCTTTAACAGTAATAAAAGCTTTTAAGCAAATTAAGATCAAATTAACCGAAGATCTTTGGGGAATGTCCATTAAAGTATGTACTTCCATAATTGAAACCATGGCGCCTTACTTAGCATTAATATTTAATTTGTGTGTGGACCAAGGAGTCTTCCCGGATTTAATGAAATACAGTAAGGTAATACCACTTTTCAAATCCGGGGACAGTAAAGACACTAATAATTATAGACCCGTGTCCGTGTTGCCGGTTTTCAGCAAGGTGTTTGAAAAGGTAATGCTTAATCAAATGCTCAATCATTTTAACACAAATAAAATCCTTCATGATCATTTGATTGCGTCGATCACGAAACCTTGCTCTTGAAACTTGAGCATTACGGACTTGGAAAACTTGCGCTCAATTTAGTAAAATCTTATTTAAATGATAGACAACAGAAAGTCCAAATAAACGGTGTCAATTCACTAGGTTTAAAAGTAAAAATGGGCGTGCCACAAGGCTCGATATTGGGTCCATTCCTCTTTTTAGTTTATGTCAATGATCTACTCCATTTATTAAAAAATCAACCACAAATGGTGTTATTTGCTGACGATACGCTAATGCAGGTCCAAAATTGGTTCACTGCTAATAATTTAGTATTAAATGGAAAAAAAACGAAGTGCATAAAATTTTCTTTACCAAATGTCAAAAGTACTGATTGTGAGATAGTATTGAATCAAGAGAAACTAGAATTCGTCGATAAAACTGTTTTCCTGGGGATCACGCTCGACTCAAGGTTACAATGGGGTCCTCATTTAACATCTCTTGCAGGACGGCTAAGTTCAGCAGCATATGCTGTCAGAAAAATCCGTCAATTTACTGATGTAGATACCGCGAGGCTGGTCTATTTTAGTTACT
Organism: Agrochola macilenta; assembly: GCA_916701695.1. Taxonomy (NCBI): domain Eukaryota; kingdom Metazoa; phylum Arthropoda; class Insecta; order Lepidoptera; family Noctuidae; genus Agrochola; species Agrochola macilenta. The sequence continues at coordinate 1,903,201 of OU753572.1, read as the reverse complement.
TTCATAGTATCATGTCTTACGGTATTTTACTATGGGGACGGGCTGCAGACATCGAGTCTATTTTTATTCTGCAGAAAAGAGCGATTAGAGCCATATATTATCTCCGCAGGCGTGACTCTCTAAGGGAACTGTTTAAGGATATTAACATCATGACGGTACCTTGTCAATATATCTATGAAAACATCATGCACATAAGAAAAAATGTACATCTTTTTAGTAAAAGAGGTGATAGACATAATTATAGTACAAGAAATAGGGACTTATTAGTTCAACCAGGTTTCAGACTGGCTAAAGTGGACTCATCTTTCATGGGATACTGTTTAAAATGTTATAACAAAATTCCTCCCCACATACTTCAACTGAATGAGACGAAATTCAAATCTTGTATAAAACGCATACTATGCAGGCAGGCATATTATAAGTTGGGGGATTACATCGCTGATAAAAATGCTTGGCTCAATGCTGGTCCTGCTCCACAACACAACTATTTGATTAACATTTGAAAACACTGTTGGAGCTGCTGAAGAGTTTAAGACTATTTTTGCATTGTATAAAATCAATTTCCTTTGTATTATATAATTTCAGAGCACAGGTGTGAGTACTATGTACTAAAGAGCTAACATTTACCGGGTAATACGTATTTTATTGACTTGAATGTGCCCTGGCGGCTGTGAGTATATCATGCTCACTCAGATGTCTCGCTGATGGTGGCGCGTGTGTTGGATCATTTAGCTCCCTTCAAAATGGTTGAGCTGAATGGTGCTAATCCATGCGTCATGTTCGTGAACGGGCGCCGTCAGTTGGGACAGGTCACCTCTTAGCTGCCTTGGCTGATTTAAATTTTTGAATTGTTCTTTGTTTTATATTTTTATTACGGACGCTTCTAACGTGCACGTCTTTCTACATTGTTCTCACATGTTTAATTTCAACATGAATGATGTAAAAAATACTTTGTAACAAATTTAAAAGAGTGTCCGTGGAGTTTCTTGCCCGTTCTTCTCCATAGGTACCTACCTACTACGCTTTGGAATGGGCAACTAGCTTCATATTTCTGACTGACCGATTCCTTGACAATTCAAAAGTGCCTGTAAATGGTTTAATTGAAATAAATGCTTTGAGTTTGAGTTTGAGTTTTGAAATTAATTTAAAAAAATACTTATTACGGGGCCATGAGTCATTACATTTTTCAGCTTTGAAAGAAACGGGGTTTGAAAACCGACCTCACGGTGGCCATTCTAAAGTCGTATAGTCTAGGGCCATAGCAATTGCAAAGTGATCAAGCCCTCATAACTTTAAAGAGCCCTTTAAGTTCGACGGTCAAGTTTGAGAGCTTCCGAAGTAATAACGACCTCCTTGTATTATTTACTGACTTGTGAGGTACTTTGGCTTCTCAATCATAACTTGGAAAGGCAATCGAGCTTGGAAACCCTGGATTTTGTCTAAGTTAGGAAAACTTTGTGTTTAACTTTTGCATGCCAGTAGACTGTTGGCATCAGGCACATCTTGGTCAATAATAGTCGCGGTTGAATTTGTAAAACAGACCCGTGACTATGGTTTACCATCCGTCCGGCCTTGTCATTTGCCCTTACTTTCGAATTATTCCTTTTAGAAAATAAAAAAATTGAAGTTTTAAAAATAAAATACCCGGACTTTTGCAAATGTCTTTTTATCAAGACTTTTCAAATTTCGAAAACCCTAATCATACCCGAACTTCTTCAACAGTCTGGCTTTTTATCAAGACTTTTCAAATTTCGAAAACCCTAATCATACCCGAACTTCTTCATCAGTCTGGCTTTTTATCAGGACTTTTCAAATGTAGAAAATCCTAACCATATCCAAACTTCTTCAAATTTTTGGCTTTTTATCAGGAGTTCGATATGGTAAGCTTAACCGTGATTCATAAGAAGTTTCCATTTTTTTTTCCTACGAGGTTGTATAAGTGTGCGACGAAAGGTTTCTTGGTAACTTCGACCTTGAGAGAATCTACAGCAGCTTTGATGTTTGTATGCTAATCAAGTCAGCGGCGGATTTACACATTTCCCAAGTACAGGCTGTTAAATTTTAGCCGCCTTTGCATTTACAATTTGCTTTTACAACTGTCAGTTCCTAGATTATTTTTACAATTCAACAATTTGGTTGAAATTTATCTATAGACACGTATTGACATTTAAAAACTAACAGACATAAATATGTAGTAAATGTGTGTAATAATGTCAATCTGCCGAGCCTTTTCCCAACTATGTTGGGGTCGGCTTTCAGTCTAACCGGATGCAGCTGAATACCAGTATTTTACATGGAGCGACTGCCTATCAAACCTCCACAACCCAGTAACTGGGTAATACGATACCCATTGGTAAGACTGGTTGTCAGACTTTCGGGCTTCTGACGAACCGTAACGATTGTCAGCCGTGAAGATCAACGAATGGCAGCCGGAAAATAATAATGTGTACAGGCATATAAAAAAGGGGGGGAAATAATCATAGGGCATCAAAAAATTCGTCAGCATTGCTGTCAATGGGAAAAATGTGTCCAAAAGACTAGCAGCATTGCCACGTTGTATGGAAATGCTGATTCTTTGGCCAAAAAATAGTCCAGCCCTCTGTTCACGTGAAGAGTCGACCAACCGCATGGCGATGTCTTGAAAAACTAAGTGGGCACTCGGACCCCATGGCCCTAGTGTTTCAAACCCAAACGGCTCGAACATATAAGTCCCAATAAGATTGGAGTATTTGTTGGAGATTTTCCACACCTGCAGCAGCAGCCCCAGCACAACCCGCCGTGCTAGGAAGATGGGATGGCGCAAGGACACACCCATTGAAATTGCACAAGAAATAGTTTTTGGGAATATTTCTGAGGTAATGAAACGGAAGAAGGAAAAGTCATCGGAAAGATTTCTTGTAGACTTCTTTCTTCTTTGAATACGGCTCCTTTGCCGCCCACAGGCAGCCTGCTGGTAAATCCGTCACTGAATCAAGTCACTGGCTGGCTGTTGCCGAAAATCAGCGCTAGGGCTCTGTCTCGCATAGGATCGCAGTATTATGCTGAGCGACGGCCGTTTTGCGTGGATGTGACGCATATTTTCCCACAACTTGTTATTTTATTGTTTTGTGTTCTTTCTTTGCGTCATGTTTGCGTATTCTCTTTCTTTTCTTTCTTTACGAACAACAGCTAGTAAGTGGCTTTCATGTTTTTTTTTACTTTTCCCACCGCCGTCAGATAAGCTATGGCAAAATTCACATAGCCAGTACCCTAATTGCGTAATACACGATCAATCAGAATCTGAATCGTCTTGAAACAGATTGATCCATGGCTTCATAAGTTCGAAAAAAAAATCTGCTCGACAACGTAAATAACGCAATGAATGTTGTTGAACTGTCACAATGAAACAGATTAGTCGTAATCGTTTACGAAAATATTTTACGTAATTAGATAGATGGTCTACTCATAAACCAACTCGACCGCAGTCGCATTTACTGTTTCCTAAACGATACAAATAAAAAAATACGCGACAAATAGTCACGGCTACAAGCTGTAGTGGCCAATTTTACAATGGTGCTAAAGTGAAAACATTATATTCGTGATAATTTGTAGCATTTCTACACACGCTTACCTCATTGTTAAGGTTCTAATTACGGAAATACATTATAAGGGCCTACCTAATGTATACGTAATCCGTAACAGCTCCATTCGGAAAAATGTCTATCATGAATCAAATATAAATCAATAGAACTCATAAATTATCCATAAGATTTTATATTTAGCTTATATTATAACGTTCTTAGATCACACTGTCAAGCATTTGAGTAAATATACGACAGAGACCAACCCAATTTGATGAACGATTTGAGCTTAAATCGAAGTGTCTTTTGAAACTTTTGACCTTTAAAATGTGCTGATTTCCAGCTTAACTCTTACCTAGCGCGACTCAATGAATGTTTAACAGTTTAAACGTCACTTTTTGGTGTCAAGGTGAATCTTATTACAGCTAGGTAAGAGTAGGTCGTCCATTATTCACGTGATGTTTTTTAGCAAATTTTTAACTCCCCCCTCCCCCTGATGATGCTTGGTGAGGTTTAAACTATCCCCCCTTACCTAAAGTCACGTGTATTTTTTTTGGAATAAAATTATATTTAAATACAGATATAATCGTTGCCTGGCAACGGCGATTCCAGGTCACGCGCCGCAGTTCGGTTTAGAAATCGCGCGTTCAAAGAAAAAATAAATACCCTTCTCCCCCCTTGTGATATTTCGTGATTTTTTCCAAACCCTTCCCCCCTTTCGAGTCTCACGTCATTAATGGACGATCCCTATGAGAAAGCTTGAGCTTCGACCATTCCAGTTTGACCAGTCACACAATGTGAGTATCGCAGCGCTAAATCCGGGCAGGTAATTTCTAAGTTTATCTTGGACATCACTGACATCAATGAAGAAGCTAGGAACTAGCTTCATATTTCTGACTGACCTACCCCTTGAAAATTCAAAAGTGCCTGTTATTGGTTTATTTGAAATAAATGCTTTGAGTTTGAGTTTGGAGAATATAAATCGCCAATCCGCCTTAAGCATGCCTGGTGATCAAAGCTTAAGCCTTCTTTGCATAAGAAAACCCTTTGCCCTGCAGTGTGACAATAATATGCTGGTATTATCGTAACATCGTATGATGCTAGGTCTCCATTTGCTATCTACTCATGTGCCACCGGTTTCCGTTATTACGTACGTGCGTCGCAAGTATTTAATAATATAATTGAACATAGGTATCTCGGTTCGTGATGGATCGCATTAATAATTATATATGATTGGAGTTATTTACACTCTGTGTTCGATGCCACACGTATTGATAAATGGTACGTTAATTTCTGGTGGTGGTTGATACAGGAATATATACTGTTATATATACCCTGTATAACATAGAGCTTTATTTGATATAGTGGTGATTTGGACTAAGGTAGATTTTAACAGATTTTTTTGTAGAGAAGTGAAATGTAGAGAAATGTGAACAAAGAATGTCCTCAATTTCAGAGTAAACTAATACCTTCTACTATTTACTTAAGTCGCGACTAAATGCTAATAGCCTTGAGTGGTTAGCTTGCGTGTTCTGTAATGAGCTCACGAAGCGCGTCGTACGTCCAGCCAGTAATAGGACTCGCCCATCAAGGAGCGCTGTCCCAAATTAGACGCATTGTTAATCTATTATACATAAAACAAAAGGTATACAACACGTATACTAAAATAATTTTTTTTAAAATGGTGAAGGTTTAAAAAAAATACGCTAGATAGTTTTTACGTGATTCTCAGTGATTTAAATCTTTGATTCTCAGTTTTTATCCGCGTTAGACATAACTTTACAAATTAATTACACTATATAATATAAGCATAATCTAAAATATTTACATATTAAGTTATTAAAAATGCTCTAATTTAACAAAAAAATAAAAACCAAATCATTAATGCTATCTACTCATGTGCCATGTGTGCTCTGCTCGTTTAGACGTGATATTTATAAAAAAATCATAAAAAGTCGGTTATTGTCGCCTTACATGGCCTGCAAAAAGCCAACCACCCACGGTACTTAAGCTAGGGATAGGTAGATTCGTAAACCTTGATTAATTATTATCCGTATCTAAAAGTGGTTCAATTTACCCTTTGTTCGAAGCGGTTGCTCCCACCACAATGTTGCGGTTGCGTAGCGCAGGAACAGGCAACGTTGATTGCCAACAGATTTACGTTTGATAGCAGAATTTCCCTGAACGATCCATTTCAATAGCTCTCTATACTCTGTTGAAATTGGATATAAAATACGACCCTGAGTTTTTGACGTCTAACATCCTTCCTCTCGCTTTTAAAATAATAAAACGAAATAATGAAATCTGTGGGATTGATTTCGTGAAAAGGGACGGAATTGTGTCACGGAAGCCGGGGAAGCGCTCACTATTTGATTTGACCAATGACCGCACGCAGTTCTAGAGTTGGCCCTCAGAAAGGACCTTGACGAGACCCCGCCCCTTTAATGTTGCTTATTACAAAAGTGAGAGATGTTACACATCGTATGCGACAGCTGTAACGGCTCGCGTACACCAAAACCGATTTTATCGGTCGATGGCGGACAGAACTACCCGGACGAGTAACTCGGACGTGTATGTGCTTACACTGCAACAGCGTACCACTTGTGCCGACATTGGACGTTGCCGGTATTCTGTAGTTGACTGTGTTGCAGAGTGAAAACGCGTTTTTAAAATGGAGGAATTCGAAGAAATGTATGTTTAAGAAAATTCATACCGCAATTTAATTCGTCGTCGTCAACGTTGGCGACATCGGCGTGTGTGGGTTAATTAAATATTTATGTATAGAAAACAACTGGGTGAATAAGAATTAAAATTACAACCTATCAAGTTCTACAAGACAGAATGATTAAATTTAACTATAAATACACTCAATTTGCACTGCAGACTGGCGAGAAATCCCAACAAGTTCGGACTCGACGGTTGATCGGCCGTTTTCGGTCGTCATCGGACGATGACGGTCGTGTTCGTGTACGTGCTCTCTTCCTTTTACAAGTGTTTGATTCAATCGTCTGAGTTCGGCCGTCGTCGCCCGAGCAAACTTCGGCTGATGACGGATTAGGTGTACGCGACCCATTAGGCTCGCTCTTTATTTTCTCACGCGCTCATTGCCAGGAAAGCCCAGTATAGGAAAACATGTATAAGAAAATCTTATTCTAGAATAACCCTATCTCTTTTAAAAATAGCTCGCCCATTCTTTGAACTTCAGGATTAACATTCAAAGAATCGAATTAATTTGTTTATAAGAATGAGTATTGTAATCCGAAAGCTGTTAATTATGAATTGATTTCGCCTATTATATTAATATCAAACCCGGCTCTCTAATTATAACGGGTATTGTTACCCGAATGAATGAAAAACCTCGGCCCGCCCACGCCCCCCCCCAGCCGCCGTCTCTCTCTGCCCTTGGCCTTTGTTAGGCGCTTCACATTGTGCGCGAGATGAGGATGTACTCGATACATTCTGAATTCTAAATCAGGCTGAAAAACGGAAAACTGAAAGTGGTATTGTGTGTGCAATTTTGAGCATGAGCAGACTCAGTAAGTCGCTCTAATAATCTCGCTGACTTCTTAATTTTTTAACTATACGTATATCTGGTGTATCAGGTGACATGTATTACCTGATAAAATATATGGAAGTGTATAAAGAAGTAACAGTATTATATCGACGGCCACAAAGTATAAACGGTTATCTACAAAATCATGATTTAAAGGAGAGTGTTTTGAACGCAAAACTGTGATCTTCTCCTATTTTACATCGTTTAGTTAATAGAGCGTAAAGAAATGGTTGGTATGGATGGACAATATTACTGTAATTTTTTTTGTCCCAAAATACGGTTCGTCGACACTTTGAGAAAAATTGGTGTAGTTGTCTTTATATACGTGACTTAATATCAGTAAAAATTGAGACTGAAACAGAAAAAAAGTCCAATGATAACACAAACAATTCAGAGTCAAATTACGTAAAAGATTCGTATAAAGTGCAGTTTACTGTGGCGACGCGTGTTGTCTGAATTTAGAGTCAGCAATAAGTAACTCGTTTTTTTTTATCAAGTTCATTTGTTATCTCCGCAGTAATGAAACATTTCGTCGCCTAGCAATTACTAGCCACCCCCGGAATGTCCTGTCCTTGGTCCTTTTAGAAGCACGTTTTACAATTTACGCGAGATGACAAATAGTCAGCTGGCCTACAATTTTATTACGAAATGTAAAAGAGAGTGTCCTATTTTTTTAATGAACAGCATAATTATTTGGACACAGATAAGGACAAAATTACCAGATAACTGTTTTGTATGATAAATGATAAATGATAACCATACTTGGAATTAGTATAAAAAATCCTATCAAACTTAAAATTTTAATGAATTATGGTCGAATTTCGACCACCGGGCGACCACTAACTACTCTTCATAATTATACCGAGTCATAGTCAACAGAATAAGCAAATTGAAGTGACAATGGACCGGCTATATTGACTGTAGAACAAATGACCGTTGCGATAGACGTGACGGCAAACGTAGGGTAGGACGCCCTACAGAATAGGTGGAGTTTGATCTTCGTAGTGTGGCTGGTACCCTGGTAGCAGCTGGATTAAAGTAGCCGAGGACTGCTGTATCTTGATGATGATGATGATTTTGACAAGCAATTACCATTACCACTATCTCTTTTCCAAAATTAGTAACAATCACCTATTCATTGAGACCATTCCAATGAGCCCAAACACGATACCTGTGCTGTAAGTTGGTATGGGAGTTGGGTATCCTGCAAGTTCCAGGTGATGCTGCAGCATCAGTTCAAGGTTACTATGTTCTTCTAATATCATTGAAGTAACAGAATACCAAATTTCAAATCGATCAGACCTGTGGAAGACGCTCACATCCATCATCAACTAGAAAAGAGCTGATTGATATTCTTCAAACGGCTGAATTGATTTTAATAAAACATGTCTAAGAACCATCGCTAGAAAACCTAATTTCAAATGAAAAAAACCGCATTCAAATCGGTTCACCCGTCTAAGAGCTACGGTGCCACAGACAGACACACATAGCGGCCAAACTTATAACACCGCTTTTTTGCGTCGGTATAAAGGGGAAAGTATCTAAATTTCAATTTCTTCCAATAAATCCAGGACGAATAACTCACAATATAATCCATTTAAATTCTCATATCGATGAATGTGTAAGTAAAAACCGAGCTAAGACGATGAGTATGCGCGATCACGTAATACATTGCGCGCCGGGCGGTATTAATTGTGGATGACATTTGCATATAGCGAGCGATGGATGTGACTCCATGGAAAATATCGCGTACGAATCGCATGAAGATTATTTTTAAGACGTGACAGTTCATAATATATGAATATCACTTGTGTTTAGCTATCCTACCTGCCGATTTATTCTGTAAAATTTTACCATGAAAACTTCGGCGAGGTTAACTTAAGTTAAATCCGGCTCGAAGGACCAATGTTTGAGGTGGTTCTTGGTTCTTATTAAATTAAACTAGCAGTGTATAAAATATAGGTAATGTAAAAGGCAAAAATATTCGGTGCTAACATAGAAAACAATGACCGTACGGTATTAAGATTTTGACAAGAAGTGAAGCGGGGTCCGCGTTGGTCGTCGCTGATTGGCTCGCGCCGTAATCGTCCCGCGCGTCTCCCGCACCGTATTGGTCTCCCGTGGCACCGTGTCCGCGCGTGGACACTTGAACTGAGCTGTCAATAATGTCAAGCAATAGCATCAGATGGAACAGCTCAATTCACCAAAGTTTCCATGGTCGGATTTTACCTGAAAAGACCGTCAAGCTACTTTCCATCAAGTTTTTATGAATACTCTATTTCACAACTAAATGAAACGATTAATAAAATCGATTCATTGACTTGCCCCTGTTTAATTATAGTCGGTTCAGAATATAAAGAAAACGCTGGTATACGATCAATAAACGTCTCGAATATAATTAAAATTGCACGTCCCTGATTGATTCATTAGTGGAGTTCGACTGAAAATGGGTGTTCTTTTTAGGCTGAAAACGAAAACAATATTCGACGTGATTTGCATTTTCGGCCGAAAACGAAAAGTTGGCGAAAATTTTTTGGTACTTCGGACGAAAATGGTCGAAAACCAAAAACGAATTTCGGTCGGACCCTATTAATTAGTTACCACAGTGCGTATTTTTAGGAAGTTTTTGTTTCAAAAATGTTAGACCCGTTCCGTTTAGGTAGATTTCTTATTATTTACAGTACTAGACCATAATTTGTATTAAAGAATAAAAAATAATGTTGATTTCATTTTAAAAATACTATTTACTTCTTTGCATTTAAATAAATAAATACGATTCAACGAAATAATCATGAAGGCACGATAAATAGTTGGATTTCCTAAAGAGCCTGCATTAGGTAGGTACCTAGTTAAAATGCAATTTCATGCGAAATGGCGTGGCGAGATTAAAGCATACTTACCGTTCAAACCAACGGAAGTAGGTATTATCCAGTAATTAAGCACTTGACTAACTGTACACGTACTATCTTAATTAGTTAAATCTACTTACTACAGTCACTAATGGCATTCAAATTAGATGAAATTCTACCATAATACAGGGTGGCAGGAACATCGACGCGCACACTTTTACCAGGAGCATATAAGATTCAAGACCCCTAGCGTATAAATATTTCATCCGTTATAAAAAGTCGTAAAGAAGTAATTGAAAAGTTTTAAATGAAAGTAAGTTTGTGTGTTTTTTTACACCGTAAAGTCAAACCCTGGTGCCATCATTTTCATGACGGCCGTCACTGTGGCGTTATGCGGCCACCGCTTTTCTGGAAGACCGTAGCCTTAAGCTTAAGTTCAAAAAATCGTGAGATATTAATTTGCCACAGACATTTTATTTGTAATTTTTTTATACGCTGAAAAGACCACATCTATGTAGATGTGGTCTTTTCCTCGTATAAAATAAAATGAAATGACCAGCATCTGTCCTAGAGAAACCCTATAATAAAAATATACCCCACGCATCATGATGATACCCTAGTCCCTCACGTATGTTTTATGTGGTGCGCAATAAAATACCGTTTCGGCTAATAAAACTTTGAGCTGCGAATTATAACTAGACAGACATATTCGACAGAAGACTTGCGGGAGGAAATGCGCAATACATATTAATTTCTGAACAGATTTACTTAAAAAAGAAATAATGTATAAGAAAACAAAGAATTAAAAAAACTAAATAAAAAACTGTGCTGTCGGACGACCCCCGTCAGGAACGAAGTTCCTTACGCGATACTCGCACGCACACACACACACACACACACACACAAGTATTTAATAGAAAGAGCCAGAGAGTGAGAGAAAGTCGCATGGAGTGTGGATAACGCTTTTTCCTTATGTGATGATTTCTACCAGCCAACTCTTAACGCAAGTCGCGTAAACTTCGTTCCAAAAAACTTTTGACACTTGAGACCTTGAAACTGACTTTTTTATTTGAAGTTTCTTTTAGCTCGCATAGACTGTTTTATCCATCCACAGACGCGTTTTTAATACAAAGCCATCTAGTACACGTTTTGAGAAGCTCTTAAAATTAACTCACACATACAGAGAGACAGAAAGTCGCATTGTGGATGCATAACGCTTTTTCCTTACGTGACGAATTCTACCAGTCAACTTCTACTTCGTTCTAAAAACAAATTGCACATTAAATGCGAATAAATGTTTAGTATAGGACCCATATTTTGCTTGTCATGTTGGGTCCACGTAAGTTTAATAGGTGACAAGTCTATGGGAAAAAATCCAAAACACGTTGCTTGACCTGGGAATAGAATCCAGGATCAGTTTACGTACCTACCTATACAGGGTGAGATTTTTGAGATGGGGCAGTAAGGGCAGCTACCTTGAGGAAACGGTCTTAGGAGACTGTCCGTAACTTTTTGAAACATTTTCATCTGCATTCGCAGATTCTGATTTTTCTAGTACTTAAACCTCAGTTGGTCCAATAGAGTTTTTTGATCCATAAAAGAAACAGAATCAATTGGAATACAAAAAAGTGTTTGTGAAAACTGCCCATTGCTGACTGTTAATTTTTTCATGTGAATGCAGATAAAAATGTCTTAAAAAGTTAAGGACAGTCTCTTAAGACCGTTTTCCTGTAGCTACAACGGTTCAAGTAGCTGCCCTCACTGCCCCATCTCAAAAATCCACCCCGTATAACCGGAATTGCATAAAGCTTATTCGCTTTCCATTTGCAGTTCATCCATTTATGAGGTTTACTACTTTTTATAGCCACGCCGTAGAGGCTATTAATCTTTTCATTGCTGTTTCATTACGAGTGGATTTTCTTTCCTTCCTAACTTGATGCGGACGGATGCTTTTAGTACGGACTTGCGTAACGTTAGGTTATGTAACTTCTCATATGTACGTCCAGCCCCTTCACGGGTCGAAGGTGGTATACTCAGGGGATGAACGTCTGATTTGAACGTGTGGAAGACGCCGTTATTTTGAGTTTGACCGACTGACGCCCGGTTACTTTACCAATATACGGAATGTTCTTTTTTTATTTTTGCTCATTTGTTTTTTCCTTTCTCAAAAAAATGGAGATTGCTTCTTTTGTCGCTTTTTTAATTGTAATCATGAACAGACGGTTGTTTTACCTTTTGTAAAGATTAATGTGCGTATGTACTTAACGATTTAATTATGGTCTGCATTAATCAGAGAATTTTGGGATTTTTTTTCATTTAAAAAGGGTTGACTGTTGTTATAATTTTCAGAAAAACCCAATGGGCGTTTTTGTAATTTCTAATGGAACTAGGTATACGTGGACGTCCACGGCTCATGATAACACAGGGAAGTAAAATGTATGGAATTGAATACAGAATGTGCTGCATTCTTGAATACTGATTTTAAAAAAAAGCGGCCAAATGAGAGTCGGACTCGCCCATGAAGGGTTCCGTAGCAGCAAGTAACATACTATAAAAGTTCTTGTAGTTCGTTGTAACTTTGATCGATGTTTTAATAATAGTGTATTTAAAAAAAAAGAATGTTATTGATTAGTAAACATTATAATTAGGAACCTAAATGATGGGATTTTATGAAATTAAATGTTTAAAAAAATATATATATTTGAGTTGATTGAATGAAAGGTAAATTGCGGTTTACGATTTATGACGTATTAAAAAAAAACTACTTACTATCTCGTTCAAACCAATTTTCGGTGGAATTTTACATGGTAATGAACATCATATATATTTTTTAGTTTTATCATTATTTTATTTTAGAATTACAGGGGGGGGGGGGACACATTTTACCACTTTGGAAGTCTCACGCGCAAACTATTCAGTTTAGAAAAAAATTATATTAGAAACCTCAATATCATTTTTGAAGACCTTTCGATAGATACAACACAAGGGTGCGTTAGATGAAAAAAAAAAAAATGAGTTTCAGTTCTAAGTATGGGGAACTCTTTTTGTGTGAAAATCTTAATGCGGTTCACAGAATACATCTACTTACCAAGTTTCATCAGTATAGTTTCGGAAAAAAGTGGCTGTGACATACGGACGGACAGACAGACAGACATGACGAATCCATAAGGGTTCCGTTTTTTGCCATCTGGCTACGGAACCCTAAAAACCGAATACAAAACTGGATTGTGTTATATTTACGGCCTGAACAAAAGTTCCAACACCGTTAAAAGTTAAAACCTTTTTTTGTCCTATCCAGAGGGATACCAAGTTAACATAAAATGTCAGCGACTGCTACGACAAAGTTGTATAGTTTCCGTTAGTGTCGCGGATGTTGTAAACTTAGCACTTATCTAGTCCCCGGGGAATAAGCAGAGGTCGAACATCAACGGAGATGTCTGTCTTTAAATATTGCACGCCACTTTGTTTTTAGGATGGTGGATTTAGGTAGATTAAAGTCACGTGAATCAAAGGATCCAAGATCAGACGTTGGATAGGTGACAATAGGGATGTCAAAAATTGTCCGTCAGTCAGAATAATAAACAAATATTACTTACTCACGTATTTTTTTATTTAAGTATCATTTAAAAAAAAAAAAATTTTGATAAAACGCATTAAAGTTTAGGAGTGGGGGCTCGCTACGTCACAAGTCAAGTATAAAATCTACCGGAGAGTGACGTCATGCCACATTTTAACTCAATGAATTGCCGTAATCTTTTGATTAACTAAGAAATTGGATTGTATGATCTGTAAATAAAATAATTTGATTTGATTTGATTACGTAAAAAAAAAAAATGCTTGACCAATATTTCTTAATAATGTACCTGAAGGACAAAAAAAAAAAAAAATTAAGCACAACGTGTAGAAAATAGGTACGTTAAACCGTCGTTCCTGCTTGTAATATCAATGACAGTCTTTGCGGGAAATCAAAGTCCGCAAAAGTCTGAATTTGGTCTCTTCTAAAATATCTTTAATATCGGTTATGGGACAATATTCACAATTTTCTAGCTGTCCATGTTTTCGCAATATCGCTGGGGATTTCGCGAGGGTTCGATATTGTCAAATCATCTTACGACATATGTATACATTGTCGATCATGGGCATGTACCCGCCCGTATTTTTCTGAATATTCATGAAAAAATATCGAAAATTAACTTTAAAAGGGGGGGGTCTATCTTTAATATTTTTTATGTCATTATTTTTTTTTTTAAATTTGCGTTTGCGATTTGGATTCTGTTTATTATTTCTAAAAGCTTGTGAGTTATTTTATCGGATTAACTAATATATTTTAATCAAATTTAAGAAAAGGAGGCGAAGAAATTAAAAAAAAAGATTTTAAAAGACACAATTAGTTTAACTCCATAAAATCATAGCGGGACATTGAATAAAAAAATAAGATAGAACCCCCCCCCCCCTTTTTAAGTTAATTTTAAATAATTTGACATGAGTATTCAGAAAAATACGGGCGGGCACTTGCATGTATACATTGTATACTACTTATTGTAATTTGTTATCATTTATTTGTGCTTCTGTGTGTCTTTTGTATGTACTGAATAAATGTTTTATCTATCAATATTGCCATGTAAAATATTGATAGTATTTGTATTGAGGATAGGAGACAATATTGCTTCATCTGGTTAGACTGTAAATCGAATCTTGCAATCCTGCTAGTGAACTTTATTGGAAAAAGCAAGGCTGTGCAGTACTCTTTACCAACCCAATAAGATCTAAATAAAAAGTATTGAAGCATGAATGAATACCTACATATTTATACTTGTTCTATCGTAGATCTCGGTCAAGAGAGGACCCGTTAATTAATGAAATCCAGAGTTTGATGAACTCCCAAAACACATGACAATTATTATTAAAACACGATCCGTGTGTAACACAATCACTTTTCTTAAGCGTCAGAACCCCTGGACCAATAGAGATATTAGATGTTTAGAAAATACCAAAACGCACTACCTTTTTGCTACTATTTGATACCTAACTTCAAATATTTACCTCGACTGACAGCGAAAAAACGGGTACAGAAAGTGGTCAGACATTCTACCATCAGGATGTCTGGACCATTTTTTTTTTCATAGGTCGGGACAATACAACTAATTTATCTTTTTGTAAATATTTACTACCTTTTCAACATATATATTTTAATTTTTTTTTGTCATACCAGAAAAATGTTACGCATGAAACATATTTTTTTTGATAATGGATATTTAATTTGCCACTTATAGCATATATTTTTAGGAGATTTAATTGCATTGTGGATTAGAAATCATACACTCTAATATACAAAATAATTATTTAATTACTTTCTTGCATGTCAAAAAAAAACAGCAACTTATATAAAATTATATATTGTTGATTTGAAACACTTTAATGAATTTAAAGATGATTGTGTTTTTTTTTTATGTGACTTCTTATTTAATTGTTATAATCGTATGATTGTGATGTATATTTGAATCTTTGGTTACTAACATAATTCTTAAGTATACTACTAAAAATATGGATCACTGTGTCTGAAGTAAAATCATCATCATCATCATTTTAGTCGAAAAGACGTCCAATGCTGGACATAGGCCTCCCCCAAATGGGGGGGTTAGCCATAATCGCTACGCTTGGCAGGCGGGTTGGCGATCGCTTGGTGTTAAACTGCACAGAGAACGCTGCTGCCCATTCTCTAGTGAGTCCCTTAGTCGCTTTTTACGACACCCACAGGAAGAAATGGGTTGGTACTATTCTTTACGTCCGGCACGACACGGGCCTGAAGTAAATAAATAAATGAAATTAAAATAAATCCTTTTAAGGGATCAATTTTTTAAAACTCTTCCTTAGCTAACTGGTCGCTTTCACTATTTATAGAACTCTTCATTGATTGATTGATTTCTCTTGATTGTTGACCCAGCGGTTTATTAGGAAGGCGTACAACGTTATTTTGATTAATGGATTTGTGTGTTTCAAACCTAAGGATAGAAAAAAAACAAAGGTAATAGAAGCATTACACCAATTTTGTACTAGGAGAGCAGAAGTTATGCTTGGTAGCGTGAAACGAACACGAACAACGAATTGGGAACCGCACTGATGTGCCTGAAAAAGCCATTTAACGTTGACTGACATTTATTGTGCTCGGTAAACAGAGGCCGTTTGATAGTTAATGAATGGTTAATTAAGTTGCTCTCTGCAGGAAATAGCGACGCCTCGTAGAAAGTGCAATTATGTATGAACTAGCTTTTTCCCATGACTTCGTCTGCGTGTATTTTGTATTTTAACAAAATCCAAGGTGAAAAGTAACCTATGTCCGATCCGTTTAGTGGTTTAGGCCAAACAAGGTAACTGATAGACAGACAGACAGAGTTACTTTCGCATTTTTAATATTATTATGAATGACAGAATAACTTGATATTTTGGCCAATCATTTACATACAATTGCTAACAAGACATTTTAAAACTAAAAAAATAGAAGAAAGAAACTGAACGGACCTGATTTACTAGATTAGCTTCTGATTTACTTGAGTATAAGACTCCGTAGTAGCATTTTACCCGACAGCTGTGAAGCCAAAAAAAGAGAGTTATGTGTTTGACCTGTATGATATACATACGTATGTGTGTCCGTCTCTATATTCCCTCGTAACTACTAAACGGCTGACCCATTTTTGATGATAGATATGCGAATTATTGGCGCCAAAATGTATGTTTTTGAAAACATACATTTTGGCGCCAAAAATCTGCCTCGAGTGTGGTTTTAAAAGGCGATTACAAAAAATAGACAAATTATACGTTAAAATGTAATTCGGAATGAAAAATTATAAAAAAAAACCTAACAAAAAAAACTGAAAAATTCATAGGCAATAAAATAGGTCTTTATTGATTGATACATTTAAGAAGATGCCAGAAGATGCCGACTTGAAATTGCATGAAATTGTTTTGGAGACAGAAATAATTCATCTTGTTACCATCTTTTTACGCAGCCAGGTTTTTGTTTTTTTTTTAATACATCCTAGTTGTTCGAATTAGATCAAGCCTACTTGCTTTCAAGAGTGATTATCAGTTTTGAGATTTTCGTAAACTCACCGTAACATGTAACTAAGTACATGTAGCTCCCACCAACTCACATTCTGTCAGTGCCCCACGGATGCAGCGTCATAGTTGTGCCCAACTCGTCTCGGAACAATACGACGCGAGATATTTATCAACATCACTACACGACAGACATCTTGTGGCAATAGGTCAAGTTTTGATGTTTTCTGAAACTTCTCAGTTTGAGCTGCCATTTTTGGAGGGAATTTGTGAAAAATGTGGCCGCCATTTCTTGTTTTTTTTATGACTTTTAAACAAACAAATATACTACTAATATTTGATCTAACTGTTGTTTCTCCCGCATAAATCTCGATTCTGTGAATAGGAATATCGGGTTAAAAAGTACCCAGATCATGGTCTACTAATATGCCAAATTTCGTCCAAATCCGTTCAACCGTTTTAGTGTAAAAAGGTAACAAACAAATGAACTCACTTTCGCAAATATAATATTAGTTAGGATGTAGGTACGTGTTTAGTATAATTATGAGCACCTACTTAAAAAACTTCAAGATTTTATTTCAATTCTGGGGAAATGCAGACATAAAAACTAAAAGAAACATCGGTATGTTTTCCGTCTTAAGTAGGTACGTCTATTGAGATATCTTGAGGCAAAATTACCCACTATCGGGTAGTGTCTCAATTAACTACCTCATTCATTAACCCTAATTAATTATCGTTATTAATCTATTACTGGAGAATCTATCTGTGTGTCTGTCCCATTCGCCTTTCTCAAGAATGATTTTAAAGTTTTCTGATTTACGAACTAGAACGTTTTTTACACTTGACTTCTATGATTTTACAGCGCTTATAGGAAGCGCTGTAAAATCATAGAAGTCAAGTGTAAAAAACTAAAAGAACAAAGCGGGAAATGAAGAAAACCTATTTCCCAAACCGTAAAAAGTCTGTAACTTCTGTCTTATCTCTGGCACATGATTTTGTGGCACGCCAGTGTTGCCAGCGTCTGCGGCGGTGATGTGAAAACTTGTGTAATAGCTCGTCTGAGACAGAGCGACGGCTTGTCATTCATTAGTTGAAGGGAAGACAGATTAATGTTCTTTGATGGTTATCAAACGGGATTTAGAATTAAACAGAGGTTTAATTTTTTCGTTTTGTGATATGAGATGTGTTTGCTCGGGGGTCTGAAAATGTAGGATATCATTATAACAATTTTTTAACTGATTACCAGATCAATCACTCCATGTACTTACGCGCGCTAACTACCTACCGGCCCGGTTCGCAAGCGTTTCTCAGTGGGTTGCCGACAGCCGCGAGGCGCATACGTACGCATATGACGTACGTCAGGTCAACCGAAATATATGCGTTTGCAGCAATTCACAATAACCACGCGGTGGCGCGCAGCTACAAAGCAAAACACATTTTACGCTTGTAAGGTTAGGTACATTTTCGTTCGCAGCGTCTAGCAACTGAAAGGTGTAGGTTTGAGAATTTTGTATGGAGTGATTCAAGGCTTGTGCAGACCAGCGCGACTTGTCGCGCGACGCGACACGAACAATACAATTTCTACGAAAACTTCACAGTATAACAATAACCGGTGTCGCGTCGCGCGACAAGTCGCGCTGGTCTGGACAAGCCTTTATCTGGTAATCTGTGCTATAGGGACACAGGTCTCCTCTCCGAGAGCCGAGTGGGTTGCAATCCACCACGCGGGCTCATTGCGGGTTGGTGGTGGATATCAAGTGTTCGAAAATTTGGTTATAGGACATTTCCGGTTACTTCACGATGTTTTCCTGTATCATTTTGAGGAGTGCGATTGATGATTAAACGCTTACTCCCTGCTATATGAGGCTATAAAATATCTGATCAATGGTATGGTGAACAATACGCATATTTCAACCCTTTCACGGAACACAACCTTAATGTTATTGCATAACTAGCACCCGCCCTTGTTTTAGTTTTTTACTACTTGACAAAACATTGAGATTCCTATAATATATGTAAGTTTAATTTTATTGTATTATGCGCATAAACCTTCCGGAATAAATTCTCTAAATGATGGTGAAAATCGCATGAAAATCCGTTGCGTAGACAAACAACGCGGTCACACAGACAAACACAAAAAGCGACTTTAATAACCATTAATTATCCCGTACAAATTGAAGGGAAAATTGATTTTATATTCTTCCTGAATGGACGACGAAGGTAACTAGTAATTGCTCACAAGAGGAATCGAATTTCCTTTTTAATGATGAATCTTTGTACATTGCTAATTGCTCTGCAAGCTCAATAGAACTCGTAACATGATTATTTATTGATTTTCTCTGGAAGACTTACAGCAAAATTAAACAGAATTAAACAAGTTGGGAGGTGTTATGGAAGACCAGGTTGGGACGAAGTTCCTCTTGCTGTATATTATGTACTAGCTTCTGCCCGCGAGCCTATAAGAATCGGGCTATCTTATGCAAAAAGTTTTTTTCAAATCCGACTGGTAGTTCCGGAGATTACCCCTACCCTATAAATGAATTAACAACTTACAAACAAACAAATTTGACTTCTTCATATTATTATTATACTATAGATCAGTGGACGGCAAACTCATTAGTCAATAGAGCCAAATATCAACACTATGACGACTAAGATTTCTTATGAGAGCCAATCCTATCTGTCTCAATACACTCCCATCCAAGAAGATGGGAGTGTATTGAGACAGTTTAGTGTGATGGCAGTGCTGCCCACAAAAAAGTATAAGTAAGTCAAGGTATAATTCCGTAGCCGAGTGCAGGCAGCAGCAGCAGGCGCCGTGTCGTCGCGACACTACTGGTTTCTATGAAATACCTTCAGTAGCTAGCGACGCGGTATTTCATAGAAATACTAGAAATCTAGTCAAATCTTGACTAGATATTTTATGAGGACCATAAAGATGTGCAAAACCATTCTATTAATTTTCAACCAATTTTAAGGTGATGTCCACAAATAAAGCTCCATCTTGGCAATTTTTTTTAGTAAATTCGTGCTCCAACCTTTTTCAAAGTTGAGAACGAAACCATAGCACGAGTCAAAAATTCAGAGTGACCGAACAGCGCCATCTATCGAGCTTACGAGTACTAGTAAACTTTGAGAGTAACTTTCAGTACAAACATAATTATATAAAAATTGTATTTTATATGATTCTTTATCGGGGGCTATCTATAATATTGTCTGTTCTTTCGGTAGGCATTCAAATAAGTAGGTAAGTACTTGTAACTTTTCGGTCTTTTTATAAGTTTCAAGATTCTGTTTTTGCACACATAAATCCTAAAGTTTATACCTTTTTTAAGCTGGAAAATTGGGGAAGTTTGTTCGTTTCTTTTTGTGAAGAATACATCACGGATATTTAACTGCCGTATTATAATATATTCAAGTTTTTAACCGCCTTTACGTGTAGTTCGCAGATGATAGACGTGCAGTATTTGACAGTCAAACAACAACAAAATATTTATGAAATACATGGCAACACGACAACCTAATTATTTGCCACCCAATGTAATAATTGCATCTCGCAGAATTTATACAGTGTGTATCAGAAATGTGTTCAAACTGGACACCTTTCTCATCATAATAGCGAAAAAATAATCAACTTTATTAATTTCAATCAATATTAAATCAATAATCAAGGCATGAAACATGATTGAGGTAGCAAATGTCCCTGTCATTGGACAGAAACCTTTGTTCCCAGTATTATTAAAGGTTATAAACCAAACTCAGTTTAAAATATAGTGCTGTTCAGAAATTCTGAGGCAGTTTAGCGAGTAAAATATGAGAATTAAAAACTTTTCGGCGTGTGTAACTGGCACTATGACAAAACGAAATAATGCGACGGAAAAGTTTTTAAATTAATGTTTAAAAAATCCGGGCTCCACACGTGCAGTTATAACTGACAGTTTTAACTGTTCAGTTGAACTATTCAGTTAAATCGTAACGTGTGTAGAAAAATCTGAGAACTGTACAGTTGAACTGATAACTAATCAAATTATCAATAGATAAACTGTATAGTTAAAACTGAATGTCTGTAGCAGAAAACTGTGCAGTTGTCAGTTTTGCCATAGAAAACGTTGCGAGTACACGTATTTTAATTCCTCATGGTCCCACGTTTTCGCATCTAGCGCAATTTCATTGTGACAATGTCAAATCAACGAAAATGGTTAGATGAATTTATCAATCAAATAAAAAAAGCCAATCTTTATACCACACTGTTCTCTTTTGTCTTTTATTGTTTTCTAAAACGAACAGTAACTCACTAATTGCCACGGCATTATCCATCGATGCCATGATTCTGCGGACACGTAGCGGACGGTAGCAACGAGCGCCAACAGATAATAACTGAAGCAACAAACAATAAAAGTCACGTGTGTAGACAAAAGGGGCGTCAGTCATAACTGTCAATTAAAACTGTCAGTTATAACTGCACGTGTGTAGCCTGAGTCGAGAAGTTTTTATGAACCGTGAGTTTAATCTGCGAGGTTAAGCTATGAATTCCGCGGTAAGTCCGCGGGTGGGCCACTTTTAAATACATTATGGTTTCTCCATGTCTCGGAAAGCGCATTAAATAGCCTTATTGTATCGTCGTACGGGTGGGGAGAAGCCCGAAAGTCTGGCCAGCTGGCTAACTTTTGAAAATTGTTACTGGCACGAAAATATGGAGGTGGATCTTCATACATGTGATGCCAGCTGCCAGCTGGCAGTAAGTCACTGCATGTAGGCGTATCTGGGTAGACTGGAAAGTCCAAGAGACAAGGCTGAAATACCTGTAATTACATCGGCACCCGTAACCTGCACATACTATACAATAGTGCTAAGAAGTTCTTAGACTTCTTCGGATGAGATTTTTTACATAGAGCTCTAGTATTAGCCAACGATATTGACCTGGAAACTATTTCTGTGACCAATGGGTGATTGGGCAATGGTTTACTTTGAAGTAACTACCCATTATTCGAAGCCCACTTAAAATCACATTACTACATTACTGTTATCTGATTCTGGATGGAAATTCTACTGAAAGCCGGTGTAGTTCTGTCACGTTGAATTATTACTGGTCTCTCACTGTTTATGATTGCCTGGTACACAGCATGTTAGGAGTTTGAACTGACGGGCTTGTTTATAATGCATGGTTGCTTGTCTAGAATAGTTTTGGTGTCTATAACGAGTTTTTTTTTGTTGAGTTACGTGGACGTCCTCAATTGCTGTAACCTGGGGCCTAGAAAGTAGTTCACAAGTACATAAAAAAACAGGCCAAGTGCGTGTCGGACCACGCACAATGACGGGTTTCGTAGTTGGGATGAATTTATCCCAAGAACAAACTTAGCATTGTAGTTGAAAAAGATTCCAACTGCAAATATAAGTTTGTACGCACAATATTCAGAGATTTACCATGACCATAGACTTTTTATATTTTTTAAAATTTTACTGTCAATATTTTCAGAGATATAGTAAATTTTCATTTATTTTCTTAAATAACTTTAAAACTGTTTATTTTAAAATTATAAATAATATACTTGAGACCGTCACAGCAAACCCTTTCATTAGAATGTCACACAGTTTGGAAAACTATTTTATTTTTTAAATTTCTCGAAAAGTGACCTCAAAATTCATTTATTTACGTTAGACGTCCGTGTTTGGGTCACAGAAATTCATATCTGTATCAAATTGCAACTAAATTGGTCCAGTATATTCGGAGCAAATTGGCTGTGATAGGCGGACAGCCAGCCAGACACACGAGTGATCCTATAAGGAGTCTGTTTTTTGCTTTTGAGGTACGGAACCCTAATAAAGATGACTTCCAGCCAAACCTGCACCATTAGTCATCTTTATCGCGAGATATTCATTACTCCTATGAATACCTTTTCCTACGAAGGTAGTTGTGCCAACCGATTACAGAAATATTTGTCCTAAACAGTGGATAACATTATAGCGGATTGGTAATAACTAAATGTAATCAAAGCAATATTAGTCAGCCTTGGAAAACCCGGCAGTGAAATGGCGTCCCATACTGTATTTAATAATCGTATACGCCATATTTTATCCTTTGACGTTCGAGGGGCTTTGAGTGAGGCAACACAATTACCCTTTGTTCCACACGTCGCGATGAATTGCTATTTCAGTACAGTACAACGTATCATGATCTATGCGTTTTTTCTCGTGTTTTTCTGAAACTAAATGACACTTAATTTAAGCCCGAATTCTTTCTTCTTTCGGTTAGTGACTAGCCTGGTGTCAGAGTTTTTAAAGCCGCCCATGGGCCTCTGAGTTGGCTACACAAGCCGTCGAGAAATATCCCTCAGGCATGCCGGTTTCCTCACGATGCTTTCCTTCACCGTTTTTGAAGCAAGTGATAATTATATAATACGCACAAGAATCCGAAAAGTCAGACGTGCGAGCCTTGGGTTCGAACTCGAGACCTATGACTTGGCAGTCTGACGGTGACATTGCTCGCCATCACTGCTCCCAACTAATTTTCATAAATGAGAATTAGTGAAAACGATTGATTGTTTGTTACTCAATAAGTAGAAACGGCTTGACACTGGCGGATTTACCCTAAGGCCCAATAGGCCTGGCCCTAGGGCGCCCAATCTTGACAAAAAAATCACTAATGATAACAAGAAATAACTCAAAGTACCTATAATATAGGTACTTTGAGTTATTTCTTGTTATTGTAACATCGGTCGGTAATTGTGAACACGCAACGACAGGGGTCTCACCAGCTGTGGCGCTCCAGGGGCGACGTTTGCGCAGCCGACTTGATGCGCTACGGCCGGACATAGCCGCAGCGGTACGCGCGAAGCAAGAGCACCAGGTCGCCCGCGCTTCGACACAACTAACAGCTTTATATTTTTTGGGGCTAAAAGGGAATTCTGTGTTGGGGATGCGGTAATTGCTCGCGATTACACAGCGAGAGGGGATAAGTGGACCGAAGCCACAGTTATTAAAAAGACCAGTTTCATACAAAGTTAGTTTAGGTAACGGAATTGAGTGGCGTAGACGTGCCGATCAAATTATTTCAGCAAGTAGCAAAAATAGGTACTCATTATCACGCGTGAGTGACGTGGCCGTAGCCGGAGTTACGGGCTCTGGGGCAGTCAAACCGGGGGTCGATAATGGAGCCGAAGGAGAGATGTTTGAGGACGCATCCAGCGGTGACAGTGATACTAGGGACACGCCGCTGGAAGAGTCCAAGTCGACGCAGGTTCGACCCGAACGGCTTTCGTCGCCGATATCACCACCACCGCTGGGCGCGTCAGCTCGCGCACTGCGTGCGTTCAACCGAGCTAGACAAATGGTCAATAGTTTGCCTCAATAGTTTGCCACAATAGTTATATGTACAGTTATGTGAAATTGTTAGTTGTAAGATGTATCTGTTGTGACTGTGATTAAGGGACTTGATGAGGAGAGATGTAACATCGGTCGGTACTCATAATTGTATGGTGGTGGGTAGTTAGTTTACTTATGCAAATATATCAGTCTGTCGTTGACCCACGTATTTCATTGACCTAACAGTTATCATGTATATTCTAAACGTTAGCGCACATTATGGCGGACCGCACTGCACCGCATCGTATAACAATAATAACTTAAAACCATTAAAAAATATGTCCAAATAACTAATTGAAACGCGTCACAAAATTTCACTGCGCCAACCCGATCCGTTCACAAAATTTCAGAACCAATTTCTATAAAGTAAATTCATTATGTAGTCTATAGGATGGGTGCTGAGAAATGGGGCGGTTGATACTTACTACATGGCCTGGGGCCGAGAGCGGCCAAGACTGCAAATCCGCCACTGGTTATCTGATTTGGATGATATATTATGTAGATATCTTGGATACATTATGGTTTACATCAGTGTGGTTCATTCCTCAAAAAAATCATCTCAGACACTAATCTGTATGTTCCTCACATGATCTATGAAGAACATATCGTGACCAAGATAATGTTTGGACTTTAAAAGAGAGTTTCAAAATACGATTATTTCTTGTGACTTGTGAACCGTAGCTTGTAACCGGCAGCGGGCAGCGCGGGGTGGCGGCGACAGCAGCAGCGGCGCGTTCAAATGGATAGTTTTATATGGAACTGTTCTCGATGGCAGCGGCGCGGGCGCGGGGAGTGAGGACAGTTCCATATAGAATATGGAAGAGAAAATACGATAATATGAGAATGCGGCCTTACAATCAATTAACAGAAACAAAATATGATTAACATTTATCAATTAAGTATACATGTTGAGCGGGGCTTGTGGCTAAATGATAGTAGCCGCCCAGGTCGATCGAAGCTACGCTTGCTGCGGTCGGTTCGTCGATGGGTGTCCGTCCATAACATATTATAGGGACCTCTCCGTGCCACGGAAAGCATGTTAAGCCGTTGGTCCCAACTGTTATCCGTAGATTTTTGACAGTTGTTACAGGTAGTCAGAAGGTTAAAAGTGTGACACTCAGACTTACCAAGGGGTATCGTATACCCAGTAACTGGGCTGTGGAGGTCATAGGCAGTCGCGCCATGTCAAATAATGGTATTCAGCTGCATCCGGTTAGACTGGAAGCCAACTCCAACAATAAAAAAGTGACTGCCTATCTGACCCCCACAACCCAGTAACTGGGTAATACGATAAGCCCCTTAGTAAGACTGGTTTCAGACTTTCGGGCTTATGATGACTCGTAACGACTGTCAAAGATCCACGAATGACAGCCGGGACCAACGGCTTAACGTGCTTTCCGAGGCACGTAGGACTCGGTATGTAAAGATGGTCACCTATCCACGGACCAACCCCGGCAATTGTAGCTTAACCTGATGGCTCGACTCGTGCGGCTGGTATTACTTAGCCACGAGCTCCTCTCTCCAACCCCAACATAGTTGGGAAAAGACTAGCCAGGTGGCGACATGTGAAGCGGAAACATGTTTTTCAACTATACAGGTTTCATTAATGCATATAGCATTCAGGCAACAGCTTCTGCTAGTATAAATTCAAGATAAAAGATCACCTTAGGATATGCTTCTGAAATTGAATTATGGCCATGAATTATTATGAATAAATCAACTGGCTCCTACTAAACGCTGTCATGGCGTCCTGCCAGAATCCCGTTGTAAGGAAAATTAACGCGCTCGTGTGCACGGGCGACCAGTTGCTGCATCAATTATGGACAAACAGCTGGATTGGCCCTGCTGGAGTAATCGGGAAATAGCTTCATCTTTTAATAACATAAGAGCGCGTACGCCTTTATGGAGCCGAGGAGGAAGACAGAGGTA
This sequence comes from Agrochola macilenta, assembly GCA_916701695.1. NCBI lineage: Eukaryota > Metazoa > Arthropoda > Insecta > Lepidoptera > Noctuidae > Agrochola > Agrochola macilenta. The sequence goes on along the minus strand of OU753572.1, from coordinate 1,876,892 downwards.
TAAGGAAAACCCCAATGACACTTGCACGACATGAGAATTGAACCCAAGGACTAGGAGACCATGCTCAGCAGTCGAGCCTGCGATGACAAGACCGAGTTAATCCAATATCCACTTGCTTCAAACACGGTGAAGGAAAACATCGTGAGGAAACCGAATGCCTGAGAGATATTTCTCAACGCCATGTGAAGCCAAGTCAGAGGCCCATGGGCGGCTTTAAAACTCTGGCACCAGGTTAGTCACTAACCATACGAAAAGAAGAAGATCCATTACAAAACCTAGTAAGTACCTACTTATTTTCTGCAAAAGTTAAAACATTTAGGCAAAAGCACTACTATGAAAAGCGTTCGTGTTACATACAAAGTGACGTCGCTAAACAGTACCCTAGGGCTAAAGAGAATTACAACTTAAGTACATTACCTATCTATGTAACAACGTGTCATACAGTCGTTCAAAACACAATCACTTAATAGCATCATTCATTCAAGTGGACGTAAATTCCGTTCCAATTCTGCTTCATTCCTGAAGTTTCGAATTAACTGACAATAGATTGATCGTGCGCAGTGATTGACGAAGCATTCCATCGGACAGCTCTCTGAATAATTAGGTAGCCTCACACGCTCAATATAATTCAGTCTAGTCTTCTGCGGTTCTGGCTTGAATTTATGGTCAGGTCTGAATAGTAGCAATATAGGCAATGGGACCAATATGTTTTGATCTTTTTTGATTAGTCGAATCGAACTAATCTCTTTTTATACTGATATATATAGCATGTTTCAATGTGACGAGTCTTATTGATTTTTTTTAGGACACAATATACGAGTATTTACCTCGTGATGATGCAGTATCATAAACAGGATGATATTTTTCCCATACAAAATACTTATTAGGTAATAAAAATTATAAGAAATACAAAACCATAATTTTCAATAATATCCAAATCCATACAAACTTTACGAAGTTATAAAGTCCTGATAAAAAACTTTGAACGACGTAAGTATGCAGTTTTTTTTTCAATTGTTGTAAAATTTAATTTACCTCCAGTATACTTACTATCTATTTTAGCTACATAATAACTACCAACTTTATACGTACATAACTGACGCCTTCTTCCCATTTGTAATTCTTTGTCAACTGTAACAAAATTTTCCCGAAAATATTGGTCCCATACCACCGATATTTACCGAACCTTTGACCTTTGGATAATTTTTCTTTGGGTCAGAATATATTTTGCCAAATGTAGGTGGGAAATTCACAAAATATTCATATCTTACTCGTACAAAATGTGAAAACTTGGACATTTATGAAATACAAATTCTGCCCTTAAGAACTAAGAAAAGATCAAATATTTATTAAGAATAAAAAGACCAAAAAAATATCTAGATTGCAAAACATTGTAAAACAATTTTAAGAGAAATTAACGATGACAATAAAAAGGTCATCTCTCAATTTCCAATTTCTTAAGAAAGTGTCGAAGCGTTTTCCGACCTTAAAATACAGCCACTTAACTCCTATAGCTCTCTGGAAGCCTAGTACTTGAGTCTAGAGGCTCGTGAAAGAAAATCTTTTTATGTCAAAGGGTTTTGGCATTGGCAGAATAATTTATAGCAATATGGATAGGTACCTAAAGGGAGAAGGGTGTTGCCATTCAATCACGTATGAATTTCGTTATATTTCTCCACAAGACCAAAAAACTTTGCCTAAGAATTTGGTGCCACGCCCATCGCTGTCCTTTTTTGGTGAATAAGTAAATAAAGAAAGTTTTGAAAGCGAACCCAACTTTACTAAAGTAACTACCCAATGTTAATTCTGATAGTTAAAATAAAGCTCATTGCAACGATTTGCTCCGTATGTTTTTACATGTGTCTCCTCTCAACAATAAAGTTTATCAGTTGAAATGTCACAATAATGAAACTGATTGCGATAGTCACTGGGGAGGAGTCTGTATTGTTACCATATCAGGCATAATCACCGCTTTGGGGCTGTAACGCGTGAAATTGTCAAGTAATCTTCGTGGGATCGATGTTACTTTATTTTTCTGTAGAGCACTTTTTTTTTCTGTAGCAACTTTGTCGTTCGATTCGCTTAAATTCCTTCCAATTTTTAGGGTAGTTAATTATATTATGTTAATTATAATAATTAAATACATTTTGGTTCGTTGTACTTTATTTCTTGTTATCACTATGAAAAAAAAACGAAATGGAAACAAGCACGTGCACATTACATCCAAATTCCAGCCAGCTTACATAACAGCGGACATCAGTCTCTAATTCCAGCCAGTACCTTTACAAAAACAAGATATATCTTCATAAAGCGGCACCGTATTTGCTAAGCGGTCTTTTCAGCCACCAACATACCACGGAACGCTACCAGGCTTACACGAAACCACAAGAGTACACTGAAGCTTTTTGTAAAACGCTGAGAATGCTTTGTGGAGCTTTTTGAGTTCCATCCCTTTGAGAAAACGTTTTGAATAATTAGCTAATCGTTTTAAACTTTGAAGGATATTTTGGTGACATGATATTTTAATTTTGGTTAGGAAATAAAAAAGATTATATAGTCTGCGTGGGATAAGAGTTTGTTAAAAGAACCCCACCCAACGAGTAAATTCGTTGAGCACAAATTGTGCAGTCAATCTCCATCAACCTTGCGCACTGGTGACTGCACACACAGAATATTTTGAGTTAGAACGTTGTTACACATAGATTACTCCTGCCGGGATACAAGTGCTTTTACAGACACATATATGATGTGTTAGAGCCATCATTATTCTAGTTGGAGAGGGATGATGAATAGTACCATTTCATTTTCGCCTATATGATGACAAGGGGGATGCGCTAAGGTAAACCGCGTTTTTTTTTTTTGCAAATTTGCAGGTCAGTTTCAGGTTGTATCTTGATTAAAATATGATTGGCGACCGTAACAAATATGGGTTTACCGAATTATAATCATTAGAATCAGCAATACAACTCCATATGTTAGAATAATCCTAAAAGTCATGATTTTATGAAATAGTCATTCAATAGGATTATATGAACTTAGAGAGTTGTATTGATGATATTTTTGAGTATAATTCTATAAATAAATATTAGATGCGGCCGCGAATCATATTTAGATCAACATACAACCTGAAACTGACCTGCAAATCGCAAAAAACATAAGAACATTTGAATTTGGCGGGCTTCCCTGACGCACTTCAAAATGCGATCCCCGTAAGCAACAGTCGGCCATGCAAAGATACAAATATTTGTTTGAAACGAAATTAAACTCCACGACCCGATCTGCAGAAATCAAATTGCCTTGCCATCGCACCATTCGGCGTCGATTCAATCAAAGTTAAAGATTTGGGGGATTGAAGCCAATTCTTAGATCTTGATAGCAGTTTCAATAGATGCCTATCGGTCTCGACTACGTTGAAGTTGAGCGAAATTCTCACCTAGTGGATGTTTATTGCTTTTCTGTAGCATTGAGATGAGAATAGTGTAAGTGAATGGGGTGGTCCGAAGGTCGGCTCAAGGCTCTTTAGCACGTTAACTGTCCGTGAAGTTGACACAACAGATAGACAATAGCTGACTGTGCTATATCTAAGGCACCACATAGATACCTATTATAGGACTTGTCACACTGGATGTGTTCTGCGTCCTGCCGTCTGGTCAATACAACATGGTCAGAACAGTCGGTCAGCGAACCGGGCCGGTCAGCGATCCGGGTACGTCAACCGGGCAGCGATCTGACGTGTAGGGCAAACAGCGGCCCGCTGCCTGCTGCCCGACAGCCCGCAACCGGGCAGCCTTTCCGCGTCCTTCAAACTCAAACTCAAACTCAAAGCATTTATTTCAAATAAACCAATTACAGGCACTTTTAAATTGTCAAGGGGTCGGTCAGTCAGAAATATGAAGCTAGTTGCCCATTCCAACGCGTAGTAGGTTCCTATACACAATATTGGTTACATCATTCATGTTGTAATTATACATGTGAGAACAACTTCCCCTCCCGACCGCCTGCCCGGTTCGTTCTCTACGTTCTTTGCTTGTGCTCGCATAGTCAGATCGTAATTACATAAAATATATATACAATGCAAATGATGTTCACATAGGATGCGGGCTGCGTTCAATTTGAGCGGACCGTAGGACGCAGAACGGATCCAGTGTGACAAGTCCTTAACAGTGTTATTTAAAAACATTGTTAAAGCCAATATTGTTTTTAAATAAAAGAGTAACCGTGGAGGTTCTTGCCGGCTCTTCTCCATAGGAAACGACCAATTGGAGCCGTGCCTTTTGACATTACATAAGTGCCCATTAAATGGAATTTAGTTTTATTTTGTACTGGGCCGTGAATCAAGTGCCATTTATAATCAAGAAAATATGGCGTTAGGTATTATGTGATTTTTTCTAAACTTAGTCAAGCGATGGTCTTTGCAGAGTGGTCTGTAATTGGTGAAGCAGCTGAAGAAAGACGTCAATGACGTGCAATTGGAGGGGCATAAGTACCCTTTTTTGTTTTTTTTTTTGGTGGTGGGAAATTATCAAATAACTTGAGGGCGTATCAGACTCTTACTGACTAAAACCCACCCGTGTTCCTTCAGTTGCCTGTGCGTTGCCAGGGGCCCCGGTATCCCTTTCGGACTTTCCCGCGACCCCAGCAGGCATCGGTCCTAGCAGCAGACCCCTTCCGTTGTGCTGACATCTCTTTGAGGCGCGCGTGGAACACAACGCGCCGTCGACCCGGGCCTGATCATTGCTCACCGTCCGCAAGCCCGCGCCTACGGTGGTCGGGAATCGGCCTGCGATTTCCGACGCCCAGGGCGTCTCCTGCGGCGGCTAGGGGCGTGAGGGCGCGACATTTGCCTCTCTGGAGGGGCATACCTAACCTACGATCAACAGTGAACTGCTAAATTTTAATCTTGGACACGAAAGTAAAACATCGTGAGGAAACCTGGTCGTAAAAGTCTGAAATAAGCAACGCAGTAAGCGTGGTGATCAATGCTAGCTTTTTAGGGTTCCGTAGTCAACAAGGAACCATATTATGTAGTTTCACCATGTTCGTCTGTCGGTCTGTCAGTCTGTTTCTCTATACGAGAAGAGGCCTTTGCCCTGTAGTAGGACAAATATTAGACTCATATTATACGTACACATATAGTTTGTCTACTTATAAAGAAAAGAAAGAAATAAATAAAGAAAGAAAGAAAGAAAATAAATTAATTTAGCACAGACTAAAAGGCTCTGGGCTAGGCCCAGTTCAGCAAAAATGCCAGACAACTAGACAATAATAATAGTAATGTGACCTTTCCCAAGTTATATACCCGTACCTATACGATTTATCTATGACTAGGTTACTGTAATTTGAAACTTATTTAGGTACGTTAGAAGCAATGTAAAATGTGAATGGCAATGAACCTCTCATCCTATCAAGTGTTTGACAGTACTCTTCAATTCGTGTCAACAATATGCGATTTAGTCTTGAAGGTGACCCGAGGAAGAGTGCTCTTATGTGCGTCTAATTAAAGGTACCTATGTTCGCAACATTATAAGCTAAAGCGATTTTCAAGTAGAATTTTGCAGATATTTTAGGACAACTTTATAGAAAGCACGTTAAGCGGTTGGTCTCGGCCTCCATTCGTGGATCTTTGACAGTCGTTAGGGGTCGTTAGAAGCTCGAAAGTCTGTACTGTAAGAGACCAGTCTTACCAACGGGGGATCGTATTACCCAGTAAAACTGGGTGGTGCAGGTCAGATAGGCAGTCGCTCTATGTAAAATAGTGGTATTCAGATGCTGAAGATGGTGGTTAGAGTGGAAGCCAACCCCAACATAGTTACGAAAAGGCAGATTATAGAAAATAGTTTATAGTAAAATAGTTGATGAATTAGGACAACTTTTTTAATTTTTTTTGAGGGTGGGAAATTATCAAATAACTTCTCCCGCTCTGGGCGGAGCGCGGGAGGGTGTGTCAGACTTTTACTGACTAAAACCCACCCGCGTTCCTTCCGTTGCCTGTGTGCCGGGGCCGCGATATCCCTTTCGGACAAACCCGCAAGCCCAGCAGGGAATTAGGACAAAATCTGAATGATGATTTAAGACAAGTTTACCTATGTATTTTTTTGTATTATTCTTTATGATAAATGTACATATTGAAAAAAAAAATGAATCACATACTAGAGGCATAGAGAATATGTACCCAAGCATATTATAGTTCATATAGAGAGATAATACATATTCATAACAAAATAAAGGGCTGATTGCACAAATCCGCACTTTTAAAGTAGACATTTCTACTTCAACTACGATTCGAGATTAGTGGGTTTTGTGACCGCGTCACCACAATTTCGCCAATCGTCACGTACCACTAAACACAATTAGAGGCATTCATTTTGTCTCCGTCACTTAAAACGATTGACAGAAAAACAATTATGTTAAACGCTAAATGGATTTGGTAAGTGGTCACGTAAGAGAGAACTATATGTAATTTACAAGTTTTGAAGCTTCAATGTGCTATATGAAAACCTACCAAGTTAATTAAAAAACTTCGCAGAGTTTTCATGAAGTTATCTGCCACATAAGTTAAGCGGAATTTATTCAACAGTGTAGAAAGTGAAACCAGCTAAAAGCTTCACGTAATTGGATTCTCATAAACTATATTTTTATACAACCTCTGAAGTATGGCCTAACAAACAAAACAAGAATAATCAAAATAAATTATGCTGAAACGGAAAATCTTTAACCTTTCAAATATTAAAGTACTATCATCTCATACTCTCTAACACTCATCATTTACATACTAACACTCATTACATTTACATACACACATACATTTGGTCACCTTTGAGTCCTATGTTTGATTTATTATTTTACTGAAACCGGTGCATTTGTTAACCTATCTCTAAAATCCCTATTATCTGTCGAAAGAGACTGGATCCTGCGACACAGGGTATCCTAGTGCGGGATCCAGTGTCATACCTAAATATAGTAACCTTTGTTTATGAATCAATAAACTTGTTATTATATTTACCTATTATATTATGCTTTTATGCCGTTATTCCATCGCGCATAGCATCGTTTTCCAGCAGTTTACGAAAATCTACCAAACAACTATTGAGAATCGTTAGTGAGGATGGGAGCAGTCCGATCCACAGGTATTGGCTCGAAGTCCATCGGAGTGCCAACTGACGATAAAGATTGTGGTATTTTTATTTTTGTAAGTGATAATGTAATTTTAATGACTACTTAGTTTTAATGTAATTTAGTTTGTGATTGTATGGAATTTTGAATTTTAATTTTAATGTGCATATTTAATTTTAAATGATCGATTGCATTGTAATGTACTTATATTATTTTAATGATTATAATGAATTGAATGAATTGTATGTATTTGTGATTAGTATATTGGGACTTGGTGCCATAGTAAATAAAATCAATTCATAATTGGCAGAGTAATTGCGTAACAAAAATAACATACAGTCGAATTGAGAACCTCCTCCTTTTTGAAGTCGGTAAAAAATTAACGTTAATCTATCTGGTTATCTGGTAGGTAATTTCATACAAAATTCTTCTTCTTCTTTCCGTTTTAGGGTTCCGTACCCTAAGTGTGTCAAACCCTATTACTAAGCCTCCGCTGTCCGTCCGTCCATCTGTCTGACCTATCAGCGAATGTATCTCATGAACCGTAATAGGTAGACAGTTGAAATTTACACAGATTGTGAATTTCTATTGCTGCTATAATAATAAAAATTGGCTAAGTAATAACTGCCGCACGGGTCGATCCATCAGGTTAAGCTACGCTTGCCGGGGTTGGTCTGTGGATGTGTGACCATCTTTACATACTGAGACTTCTCCGTGCCTCGGAAAGCACGTTAAGCCGTTGGTCCCGGTTGCCATTCGTGGATCTTTGACAGTCGTTAAGGGTCGTCAGAAACCCCAAAGGGTGACAACCAGTCTTACCAATGGGTATTGTATTTCCCAGTTACTGGGTTGTGGAGGTCAGATAGGCAGTCTTTCCAAGTAAAATACTGGAACTCAGCTGCATCCGGTTAGACTGGAAGCTGACCCCAAGCCAAACCATATTGTAGTTGAGAAAAGGCGAGGTAGGGGATTAATTGAATAATAAAAATGAAATAAAGCAAAAAATTACAAGTGTTTTTGCTCGATCTTAATACGGTACGGAACCCTTCGTCCAACTCGCACTTGGAAGGTTTTTTTATTTTGCTCAATTTATGAATTTATCTGGTAGTTATTTTCAATTCGAAAACTGTGAAGCAAAATCCTGAAGGTTATTAACACTATTACCAATGAATGAATGAATGGATGAAATGCACCGACAACCCCAGCGTGGTTTTACCAGGCTCAATAAATCGAATGAATCCCAAGATTTGCACTAGCCCCTGGAGCCTCATGCTTCATGGGGCTGCAGAGGCCATTGCATATCAAGGATTCAAGGAGTAGACCGGGAGGCGCGGTAATGGTAAGAAAGAGGTGCCCTTACGATGGAAGAATTTTCATCACCATTAACAATACCATACAATAAATAAAACAGTTAAGCTTTTCCGCACCACGAAAATAGTCTTAAAAATGTTCACCGGCACGTGTTTGAAATTACATTCGCGTTATCTGAGATTGAATTCAAGCTGTCACGATATTATGTTTCTTTGAGAAAGGGTCTCAAGGCTTTAAGCGTAATAATAGTACTAGGAAAATATAGTTTAAAAGAGAAATCTTGTTCGTAAGTTGGTTATGTCGCGCCTGTAGAAAATATAATAGCAACTTGTCGGGGATGTAAGTAAAGTTGCATTGTTCATTTTCTTGTGATGGCGGGGTATCTGATTTTTCAGTATAAGTTTTTATTGTTTAAAAGCTTTTGCGCATGAAAGTACAACTTCCGCCTTTGAGTTGTATCTTCATTTTTTACCGACTTACAAAAAGGAGGAGGTCCTATGTTCGTAGCGTATGTGTATTTTTGTATGTATGTCCACAGATTTCTCCGTCAATTGTGGACCGATTTTGACCATCCTTTTTTTATCCTATCATAGTGGTCCCATGTATCAATATTTTTATCTTTTTTTTATCAATTTGATTAACTTTGCTTGGATAGTTTTTGAGTTAGCTTCAATAATACGTATTTTTCCCACTTAGTATATATGGATGATATGATAACTTCCTGTCACTGTTATTTACATAGCAGGTAGTGGTATTCGAATTTGTGTGGGGTAGGTACCATTACTAAAACGTGAAAAATAAAAACTTTGTCCAAAAAAAAAACTACCGACTTCCAAAAAAAACGTCGGTGGAACAACAAACGTATAAAAAAGTCGGGGGCAAAAAACGAAAATTCTAAACCGAAATTAAACTTATTTAGTAGTAGTGTTTTTTTTTGGAAGTCGGTTTTTTTTTTTGTTATTTCTATTAAGTAATGCAGTGGAGGAAAAACTTTTTGACACCGGTAGGTAAACGCAAAAAACATACTTAAGTATTTCCTAAAATTTAAGGTCCACCTTCAAATCGGTCTATTCTGTAAAATTCTCACCGGCCAAAGGTAGGTGAAGTAAGATTAGATTGACCGGTCATCACACTTATAGCTCAGAAGTACATATTTTAGCCTCTATTTACATTCCTAGAACTTATATTTACTAGAAATGTTCTATATGAGTGTAAAGATATAAATATTTTAGGCTGTATATAAATATTGTATTATATTAATGGGGGCTAAAAAAGTTGTATATTTCTTAATTAACCCTGTACATATCTTCGTACTCAGACAAATTCAAATAGGTAAATAATTAAGATAGGAATTCTGTACTAATGTATTTAAACGAACGTCTCGCTACGAGCTACGGCGTAGCGTCGTAGCGCGCAGTCTATGACGATCGCGTAGCTTCTTTACCTCCGGAACTTAAGGAAGCTTTCGATAAGCTATAAGTTCTACATTTAAATTTTAAGTAGCTTTTTTTCAATTACGAGCAAAATTCTACCATTGCCCTTAATGTTGCCATGTCCAAAATAGGTCTATAGCCTTAAATGGTCATGTGGAGAGAATTTCATGAAAGGAATTTATAGCGCGGATGTAGAAACGATGTAGAAGGACAAACTCCGACCTTACTGGTTAAGACCTTCAAAAAGGTCAGGTGCGTAGTACTCACAACCAGCGCGTGTTTATGAATGTGAACGAAGGAACCCTTAAAGGGGTATATACGGAACCTGGGTGAATTAATTTAGCGTCCACAAGTGGCGATACTTCAATGTACGTGCGGGGAAAGTAATTGTTTACCAAATTGACACACTACGTCAATTTGCCGTGTTATTACCATATACCTACCTACTTTAAGTTGCTAATCAATTTGATGAATACTACTGCGATTGTACCGGTACCTATTCGAAAACCAGTGAGACGGTATATATATAAAAAAAGTATATCAAAATATTATTGTGAGTATCGAAGCGTTCTGAAGTTTCTGAATATAATTTATAATACCCAAGGGAAAAAATGTGAGCTTATCTATAACAAGGATGACATACTTATTTAACATCATATACTCGTATTGGTATTTCAGCTACATCCGGTTAGACTGGAAGCCGACCGCAACATAGCTGGGAAAAAGCAGGCAGATAATAGTAAAAAATGTCTCAGGAATTAATTCCGCCTTTGTACAGTATTTTTTTACTTGTGAATATAAATAAATAACAATGCTGACAAAATTAACATCAACTAAGTTTTCAATTACTCCACTTGACTTAACACAATTTAATAGTTAATTGACTCAGACGTGACCTTGCGGAAATCCATTATAAAATACAATAGATGAAATAAGTCAATCGTCATCCTGAAGATGCCTCGTTGAGAGGTGAAACACGTGTCGATTTCTTACAGGGTTCTTTATGACTCTTTAAGAACAGTTAAGCGGATTAGGTTACTAAATATACGTCGTCTATTGTATTTTACAATTTAATATTAAATTGGGCAGTATAAACTCTTAATAAAAAGCTTTACCTACTATCTCCGTGAGTATCCTATTAGCGCGCATAAGGATACTATGGACTACCCGAGTAATCCCATACTTATGACCCCCTAGAGAAAGGAAAAGCCTGTTAGTAACCGGAATCTAAGCAACAAATTAACGACCTTACCTAGTTAAGTTAAGCTTGGTTAAGTATAAAGGGTAAGAGGTAGTCTTGTTTGATGCTGACCTCAGTAAAAAACTATTTACAGTCGGTGTCTTTGGTTTAGAATTTTCGTTTTTTGTCACCGACTTCCTAAATTAAAGATTTCACTCTGTAGTGATTTCTTACGGAGGAGCTCATGGCTGAGTAATAACAGCCATACGGTTCGATCCATCAGGTTCAGCTACGCTTGTCGGGGTTGGTCTGTGGATGGGTGACCATCTTTACATACCGAGACTCCTCCGTGCCTCTTATAAAATTCAAAATTCAAAAGTCATTTATTCAAACTAGGCTGAGAATCAGCACTTTTCGAACGTCAAAATTACATAAGACGACTGTCTTATGTAATTTTGACGTTCGAAAAGTGAAGTGAAGGGTGGGCGTTTTAGGGGGACTCCCCTAAAATGCCCACCCTTCACCACTTCCTAGTGCTTGAGCTGGGAAGAAGAAGTTGCACAACAAACTCCCCAGCAGCACAGCTGTCTGTACAGCTGAAAAAAAAAATATATACAAAATCATAGAACAAAGATTGTAGCCAATTAAATTATTTCTTGTCGATATACTTGTATAAATTTTTTGAAGCTGACTATACAACAAGAAATTTTTCGTGTTTTTTTTGTCAAATAATTATTCTAAGGTATCGTTTTACAATGGAAATCTACTACATTTATATAAAATAGTCGACTGACTGACAGAGAAGAGAACACTTAGCCAAAAACACTGAAGATAAAAGTAAGAAGGTAATTTGGAAATTGGAAGATGTCGTCCATAGAAGATGCACCTCTACTAAACGCAGGGTATTATTATCTATTAGTATTATCGTTTATACGGAAACGGCGGCGTTGACAATTTTTATTTTTCGTGTGGTTAGTGACTAACCTGGTGACAGAGTTTTATACCGCCCTTGGGCCTCTGAATTGACTTTACAAGCCGTCGAGAAATATCTCTCAGGCATGCAGGTTTCCTCACTATATTTTCCTTCACCGTTTTTTAAGCAAATGATAATTATACAATACGCACATGAATCCGCAAAGTCAGAGGTGCGTGACTTGGGTTCGAACTCGAGACCTATGACTTGGCAGTCCGACGGTCACACCACTAGGCTATCGCTGCTATTAAAAATATTAGAAACACGCAAAAAAATTACTCTTGTATTCTACGCGTCACCTGGAAAGTTTATATTTATATCGATATTCATATTATGGTAACTTGAATATGCACTCTACAGAATCTTCGAGAGTACAATGGGATTTTACTGAAAATATCCGATACATATGCAGAGCAATTTCTTGGAGAGGCAATATTATAATGGCATGTGCAGAGCTGGGCTAGTTATATATGTTTTGTTTGGGTTTAGTTGTTATGAAGGCTATTACAACTGCCTGTGGCTTCACCCATTTCACTGCGGGCCCTATCAGAATACCGGCGCTGGACTTAATTTTTAAGTATACTTTGTTTCATTTTTTTTTGTTTTTTATTCTTTTTTTATTTATGTTTAGTGTGTTTTTAGTTCAATTTGTGATTTCCTGTGCGAGTCCCAATAAATACTTTTTCTTTCTTTCTTTTCTTTCTAGTAGTAAAGATATGAATGTCTCAATTTTAAGAGTATCGCGTGGTGAGAACTTGTCAAAATCTACCAAATCTTCATCAACTCTGGCGCAATTGATCCTAAGACCGGCAAAATTGATCAAAACCTAGGCATGATTCTAAGCGTTGCCAAGCAAGAAGACCCAGTAGTAGAAATCACTACTATCACCGGACCAATTGACCCCAGGACGGGTAAAGTAGACCCAGTAGTAGAAATCACTACTATCACCGGACCAATTGACCCCAGGACGGGTAAAGTTAACATTAGTTTGTTGCGCCACTTTGTTTTCCCTGCTAAAGCACATATTAGCACAGATGCTTCACTCCGCAAAACAATTTAAATAAAAAGCGACTCTTGCTACGACACAATAAAGTGCAATTCAGGTCGCACAGCGCTAATTACCTACAGTTATATTCACCTAGAAGTTGCCTCTCTTTTTATCGCGTAACTTCTTCTGACTATTGGCCCGACAAGTCGGGCCCGCCGCGTACTTAAAATGCGGAGTGCGCCTTCCTGTTTTATTCTGTGGCTAAATCACTAGGGAGTGGTGAAGGGTGTGCGTTTTGGGGGACTGTCTTATGTAATTTTATACGTTCAAAAGTGTTGTTTCTCAGCCTAATTTATATAAATGACTTTTGATTTGGATTTTTCTGATTGATTCCATAAGGTGAACGCTCGAGAATTTTATTTTTTTTGTGCTTCAGAGCGTTTATTTTGAAGGTGGGCAACGTCGCAAATAGATGTCAAATATTTCACTGTTTTGATTAATTTAGCAATATTACTGTGTGGAAATAAAAAATGTGGCTAACTAGCGAACTAGAATATTGATTATGAAATGCAATAATTAATATCGTTACACCGAATGTTTCGTTTTAGATGTAAAAAAACTATTTGGATACTTTCCAAATGCATTTTTTATACCTAAAATGGGTACAACATCAAATTCAATGTTATAATTGCAATTCATTATTATTATTCTAGTTCGCTAGTTAGCCTCATTTCTTATTTCTCAAACTCAAACTCAAACTCAAAGCATTTATTTCAATTAAACCATTTACAGGCACTTTTGAATTGTCAAGGAATCGGTCAGTCAGAAATATGAAGCTAGTTGCCCATTCCAAAGCGTAGTAGGTAGGTACCTATGGAGAAGAACGGGCAAGAAACTCCACGGACACTCTTTTAAATAAATTGTTACAAAGTATTTGTTACATCATTCATGTTGAAATTAAACATGTGAGAACAATGTAGAAAGACGTGCACGTTAGAAGCGTCCGTAATAAAAATATAAAACAAAGAACAATTCAAAAATTTAAATCAGCCAAGGCAGCTAAGAGTTGACCTGTCCCAACTGACGGCGCCCGTTCACGAACATGACGCATGGATTAGCACCATTCAGCTCAACCATTTTGAAGGGAGCTAAATGATCCAACACACGCGCCACCATCAGCGAGACATCTGAGTGAGCATGACATACTCACAGCCGCCAGGGCACATTCAAGTCAATAAAATACGTATTACCCGGTAAATGTTAGCTCTTTAGTACATAGTACTCACACCTGTGCTCTGAAATTATATAATACAAAGGAAATTGATTTTATACAATGCAAAAATAGTCTTAAACTCTTCAGCAGCTCCAACAGTGTTTTCAAATGTTAATCAAATAGTTGTGGTTGTGGAGCAGGACCAGCATTGAGCCAAGCATTTTTATCAGCGATGTAATCCTCCAACTTATAATATGCCTGCCTGCATAGTGTGCGTTTTATACAAGATTTGAATTTCGTCTCATTCAGTTGAAGTATGTGGGGAGTAATTTTGTTATAACATTTTAAACAGTATCCCATGAAAGATGAGTCCACTTTAGCCAGTCTGAAACCTGGTTGAACTAATAAGTCCCTATTTCTTGTACTATAATTATGTCTATCACCTCTTTTACTAAAAAGATGTACATTTTTTCTTACGTGCATGATGTTTTCATAGATATATTGACAAGGTACCGTCATGATGTTAATATCCTTAAACAGTTCCCTTAGAGAGTCACGCCTGCGGAGATAATATATGGCTCTAATCGCTCTTTTCTGCAGAATAAAAATAGACTCGATGTCTGCAGCCCGTCCCCATAGTAAAATACCGTAAGACATGATACTATGAAAGTAACTAAAATAGACCAGCCTCGCGGTATCCACATCAGTAAATTGACGGATTTTTCTGACAGCATATGCTGCTGAACTGAGCCGTCCTGCAAGAGATGTTAAATGAGGACCCCATTGTAACCTTGAGTCGAGCGTGATCCCCAGGAAAACAGTTTTATCGACGAATTCTAGTTTCTCTTGATTCAATACTATCTCACAATCAGTACTTTTGACATTTGGTAAAGAAAATTTTATGCACTTCGTTTTTTTTCCATTTAATACTAAATTATTAGCAGTGAACCAACTTTGGACCTGCATTAGGGCGTTATTTACGTCGTCAAAATTTGTGGCACGTCTATCTACCTTAAAAATTAAGGAAGTATCGTCAGCAAATAACACCATTTGTGTTTGATTTTTTAATAAATGGAGTAGATCATTGACATAAACTAAAAAGAGGAATGGACCCAATATCGATCCTTGTGGCACGCCCATTTTTACTTTTAAACCTATTGAATTGACACCGTTTATTTGGACTTTCTGTTGTCTATCACTTAAATAAGATTTTACTAAATTGAGCGCAAGTTTTCCAAGTCCGTAATGCACAAGTTTCAAGAGCAAGGTTTCGTGATCGACGCAATCAAATGCCTTGGAGAGGTCACAAAAGATTCCTATGGCGTCTTGGGCCTCTTCCCACGCGCAAAAAATGTGTCTTAATAAGGTTACACCGGCGTCGGTCGTACAACGTCCTTTGGTGAAACCATACTGTTGATCATGAAGGATTTTATTTGTGTTAAAATGATTGAGCATTTGATTAAGCATTACCTTTTCAAACACCTTGCTGAAAACCGGCAACACGGACACGGGTCTATAATTATTAGTGTCTTTACTGTCCCCGGATTTGAAAAGTGGTATTACCTTACTGTATTTCATTAAATCCGGGAAGACTCCTTGGTCCACACACAAATTAAATATTAATGCTAAGTAAGGCGCTATGGTCTCAATTATGGAAGTACATACTTTAATGGACATTCCCCAAAGATCTTCGGTTAATTTGATCTTAATTTGCTTAAAAGCTTTTATTATTGTTAAAGGGTTAATATGCTTAAAGTTAAATTCAATCGGGCAAGCTGAAACATTCGCCCTTACTAAATCAAAAGAGAGCGAGGGCGAGGAATTTAAGGTTTCAGTAGTTTTAAGTGGGATACTGGTGAAGAAATTTACAAATTCTTGAGCAACTTCTTTGCTATCGCAAACGAGACCACCACATGACGTCTTCAGTGTGTAGTCAGAATTATGCTTTTTGTTCCGGTTCGTTTCATTATTGATAATTTTCCAAACCGTCTGTATTTTATTGTCTGCTGACTTAACCTTGTTGCTAATGTATAAGGCTTTAGCTGTCTTACAAGTGTTCTTAAAAGTTCTAGAGTAAGTAGCAACATACTTATTAAAAGTTTCCGTGTTAATATAAGGCTTAAGGCCATACAGCTCGAACAGTCTATCCCTACTTTTTCTGAGTCCTTTAGTTGCCCAGTCACTAAATAAAAACTTAGGGCTGATAGTTTTTGTGTTCTTCTTAAAAGAATTATTGAACTCGGTCTGGACTAACGAAAATAATTCTTCATACAAAATATTAGCATTGTTCATTGTAAGGTCTTGATTATTTAACTTACAAACTAAAGTGCTATTAAATTTATTTAAATTAACTGCTGTTATTGGTCTGAATTGTATCTGGACTTTTGTTATTGGTATGTTGGATTCAAAAGTTACGGATTGACCACTGTGATCAGAAGGGAGATAATTAACTATGGCTTTATCTAAATAGTCACAACAACAAAACACATTATCGATACATGTAGCAGTAGTCGTAGTTACTCGGGTTGGTTCTACAAAAACATTTGACAAATTGAATGATTTGAACAAATTTAAAAATCTACTGGTATTTGAATTATTTTCTATTCAGTAATATTGCTTTATGAATCAAAACAGGTAAATATTTTACAGTTATTTGCGACGTTGCCAACTTTTAGGATAAACCCTCTTAACAGGTTAGCAATTTTGACTTTCGCGAGCTGCATTGAAGCAATCACCTTAACTAATGTTAAAGTAGAGTTTTGACAACTGCTCAATTCAGGTTCTTCCGTATATCAATTTTTCTCTTGATACCTACAAAGTTAAAAGAATCTCCAGTAACGCTAATGCCACATAAAACTATGTAGCTTGTCTTGATCTCACGAAATTCGATTTGATGTCCAGGCTTGAGCAAACTTTTGTCATTCAATAAAGTAAACATAGCTTTCAGCCGTATAGTTCGTAAATGACATCAAAACATCGGTAACACAATACAAGTTTTACGAGTAATTAACTAGAATTACGATTTCCTCATAAAAAGGCAATTCTTACGCATATAATGACTTCCCTGATAGTTGAATAAGACTAGTGCAAACCACGCAATGCACGAAAACCGCCCTAATTGTCACTAAATACTCGTAAAGGCATTGTCTGAGTCAAATTTTCATCATGAGATGTGTGGTTGGCTGTGCAGAAATCATTTTAAGGGTTCTGTTTCCGAAGGGCGCCCAACGGAACCCTATTACTAAGGCTCTATCTGTATATATGTCGGGCTGTATCTCATGAATCGTAATAGGTAGACAGTTGAAATTATCACAGATTGTGTATTACGATTACCGCTATAACAAGATTAATAAACTAAAATAAAGTAAAAAATTAAAGGGGTTAAAAATACAAGAAACGTGTTTCTTTTATTACTTTTTCACAATAATTGTGCGGTGTACGGAACCCTTCGTTTGCGAGACCGACTGGCACTTGGCCGGTTTTTTTAAATTCAACTCTTGTTAGGACCTTTCTCTCTTTCACTGAAGGTAAAAACATAACTCTTCTTTGCGGTCGGGTAAGGACCCAAAGGATTTTCAAAACAAAACACGCTCTTGGCATACACTCATGTTGACATGGGTCCAACACACGTCAAAATCTTTTACACAATTTAAATCCACATTTCTGGTTTAACAAATGGTTATCTAAATTATTTTTTGCCCCAGTCACAATTGTTATTTGCTTATTTAATGGAAAATGCATTTTTCATGTTCAATTCGCGGCGGCAGATAAAGCTGACAATATACTATTGGGATTGGTCTTCATCATCATTTTCATGTCCTTTATTTGTGGTCGAAGCAGCTCATGTGGAATGTGAGCTCGGCTGGCATTGTACCGATTGTCATAACGGCCAATGGCCTGATGGCCGAAGAATAAAATAAAAAACGAAATTCATTTATTCAAAATAGGCTGAGAATCAGCACTTTTCGAACGTCAAAATTACATAACTCTGTGACTGTCCCCCAAAAACGCCCGCCATTCTCCACTTCCTAGTGCTTAGCTGGGAAGAAGAAGTGGCGCAACAAAAAGCCTCGACCAACATCTCTCGAAGCTCTCGTTAGGCGGTTGGATCAAGAGCTGATTTAGAACAGTACTCCTCGATACGGCTCGCATCGTGAGTAGGTTCCAATCTCTGGAGCCCTAATCACCGGTACCGGTTATTACCGGTAGCTTGGACCCTGTTCCCGACACCGGCAGACCACTATTTTTTATTTGCCAAAATTAAAATGTACAAATTCCAAACCCTTCGCCTTTGAGCCTAGGGGCCTGCCTACCTTCCGCCCCATTTTTTAATGATTTTTGTATCTTTTTAAGAAATAATTAAAAATTAATTTTAAAAAATTAATTTGTGTAAAAACGAAACAATAATTAATACAAAATTAAATGGCTAATGACAGGCCCCCAAATAAAAACAAAAATATCGATTAAGCTATAGCAACATAGTTTTACTGACTCTAAGTTAAATGTGAGGTTAATTTGGAGAAATTCCGTTCTTTTTCCTGGATACGTTTTTTCCTCTATCAGCTGTAATTTCTAAGTTACGTTATCATCTCTCAGACAATTTTTTATATATATTTTTATTATATTTTAGGCCTGTTCTTGACCCCTATCTCCCCTGATGGAAAGCGATAACCGAAGTCTATGGTGGAACGAGCGTACTCAGAAAATCTCTGTTCACTCTTGCATTGAAGTAATATAATGTAGTAATATGATGTAATATAATTTTATTACTATCAGTAAAATACACATTTTGGTGTTAAGATTTTGCAGCATCCAAAAAGCAACTTATTGCAACGTAAATATTCGACCTCTGTGATGCTAAATCAGAGGAAAAATAACTAGGACTGTAGATATTTCAATCGCTTTCATCTCACTGTCAATTGTTCCTCATGATTGCTTCAGAGCGTTTCAACCAATAGGTATGAACATCAATTTGTTTATATTGTTGGCAAACTCAATTACAATCCACCATCGTACATACCTCTCGCAAAATGACAATGTACTGTAACGATTTAATTAAATTCTGGAGGTAAATTGACAATGAAATAACAGTGTGATCGTAGATTTACGTATATAATGTATGAACAACATGGTTCACAACGATTTTATCATTACTTACCCACGTTTTACTGAAAAGGTTAAAGGTTATATTTGAGTATATAAATAAAAGTTCAATTTCAATGAAATATCATAATAAATCGCTTCTGTGGAATTGTTGAATCGACCTAGATTTGTTCGCAAGATGCATACTCAGAATTTATGATATCGAACTTTTGTTTTTATCTTGAACGCTTTTGTTTCCAAGATTTTCAAGCACAATAAAACAAAATATTTTTCTTTCATCCATTTCCTAAGAAATTCAATACGCAGCGAACACCAAACCCGAACAATTATCACTAGGAACGCAAAGACGCAGACATAAGCACAAATTCATCTCAATTCTCAGCAAGACGTACATCAAGATCACGATTCGTTTTTCAAAACACTTAACCGTTTAATTTATGCTCGTGTAGTACTTAAAGAATTAAGTGCTAAGTAAACATTTCAGGTGATGATAATGTTTGTTTGTGTGTGAGGAATAAATAATGTTGTCGTACCTGTGCATCTCCCGCGCTTGCTGCCGTCCTGGTACGCGTGTTAGCGATCGCACGGTCGGGGGCACACTGTCGCCTGTTGGTTAGTTAAGGGTGGTCTAGGTGTGTATAGAGCTGTTAGTACCAAGTATGTTTATTGCACGTATTTTTATGGGTGTCTGAAGGTACGTACATTCACATAACTTTAACTGGATGTAACACGGGAATGGATATTTAAAGAAAAAGGTAAAGTGTTCTCAACCTTGGGTCTTTAGTGCGTTTCTCTGCGTATTTAGTGTTTTGGTATGATCCTGACCTCCACCACTCCCGTTTCTTATACCTTCCAGATTCGCATCATTAGTGACCTACAATCACTCATGCGGATGCACGATTATGAGATCGGCATAAATCGTATAAAATTCGTAAAATTTCCACCTAACTTTGCAAAAAAAAATTGAAGCAAATCATTAGATAAGAACGTTTCTAGTCGAGCCGTGTCTAGAATTCGCAAAATTTGCAGCTGCAAAAAATCCTCGTTTTACAAGAAATTCTGCAAGGGTTGCAAAAAAGCGATCATTGTTCAATGTAGGTTATTTCTAAAACTGATTATTTTATTGGATAAAGAGAAAACGAAGACTGCTAATTAAACTCCTTTTGTGTCATACTCGTAAATGAAGTTGATTAAATAAATATTTATGTTTTAATCCGTCGTAAAATGAATAAATACTACATTACATAAAATTAAGTATAATAAGCTAGCATGTATATCTTGCGTACACACAACAGCTCTATACATTTCCCCAGCGTTCTCGCGGTGGGCGGGAGCGAGTCACTTGCCGCCCAGCAACAGTTTATACGGGGTTGCCACTCCGGACTGACTAGCTACTTCAAATATTCATTCATTACCAACACTTTACTGAAGGACTTAAGCAGGCAAGCTACTTGTTTTGAGTAACAAGTTAAAACAAACTACGTGAATTTGATAACATTTTTGAATAACCATTAAATAGTACAAAAATGTGTAAAGATCTTTCGCTGTCAGAAAATGCGTTGAATATTTTTTTTTTTTTTCTAGCCTTGTCTTCTTATCTGCCTGACCTTTTCCAAGTATGTTGGAGTCGGCTTCCAGTATAACCTTTTACATGGAGCGACTACCTATCTGACCTCCACAACCCAATTACTGGAGTAAACCAGTCTTAGCAAGGGGTATTGTTAACACGATACACCTTGGTAAGACTGCTTCTGAATACCCGTAACGACTGTCAAAGATCTACGAATGACAGCCGGGACCAATTCCGAGGCACGAAGGGGTCTTGATATGTAACGGCTGGTCACCCATCCACGAACTGACCGCAGCAAGCGTTGCTTAACCTTCAATCGACTCGTGCAGCTGCTATTATTTAGCCGCAAACCTCTCCTTTTAAAAAAAGATCATAACATATCATACATAAAAGATCATAGGAGGAGGAGGAGGTGGACCGATCAAGTAATCACGGTTGGAAGCCCTGTTAATGAATGAATGTTAGCATGACCACAACAGAAACGGGTTTTGTCGACGGAAGAATAGACAAAATGACAGATAAACAATCACAATCTGTCATTTCCGTCGACAAAACCGATAGAAAACTCGTTTGTCGACGGAAGAATAGACAAAATGATAGATTATGATTGTTTATCTGTCATTTTGTCTATTCTTCCGTCGATATAGCCCGTAGAAAACCTGTTTCAATGGTTGTCATGCTACTGGTTCTGATGGAGGTGGGTTGGTTGGGTGGATTCGCAGGTGTAGTCGTGGTGCCCGCCTAACGCTCTCTGCGTTAGGCGGGCACCATGACTACACCTGCGATGGGACACAGTTCATTGTGACCACGACCGCTCTGTCAAGAGCGAAGCGAAGAAGAAGCAGTGAAGTGCTACATTGAGTATGATGTTTCCATGATCATCACGCTTGGCAGACGAAATTATTGGTGATCCGAGTTTTGAAGATGGTAGGACGCTGTAACCAACAATTTCGATCCGTTAACAACAGTCGATAGCGTAGCCTATTTCTTTTATAGGCTGCGCCCCGCGGTTTTCACTTCACTGTTATAGCTTGAGCTAAGCTAGCGTTGTTATTGGTTAGTTTCACGGACATTCCTCGCTACGTATCCTCGCTCATCTCTAGTGGAAACGCAGCCTAACTCTCGATCCCGTGGGAAAATCGAAATATCCTATGCCCTAACCCAGGTTATGGTCTACTCATGTGCCAAATTTCATCCAAATCCGTTCAGCCGTTATAGCGTGAAAGCGTAACAAATAAATGAACTCTTTCCCATTTATAATATTAGTTAGGATTATTATAAGAAATTTGTCGGAAATAAACATAATATCACCCCTTTATAACCCAAAGGACTTTCTGATATGTATATTCACCTACATTTCTCGAGGCTGTCGTTTTAGTCCCATGTAACAGGGCCAATTCTTTGCCACTAACCGAGCACAAATCCAGGCTCCGGGCTGCCCCTGAACAAAAAACTTATTTTTCCCAAAAAAGAAGGAATATTTTTTCACCAGCAACCCTACGCTCGCAGCAAAAGCTCCTATTACCCGTCCAATATAAATTGTCACTCCCACTTACACAATTATGTCCCAGATAGAGGCGACTCATCTTCGTCGTATTACATTGGATGCTGCGGGGACAAACACCGTTTACAATCCCTCTCCTGTAATTGAACTCTAAACCAACGTGATAAGGGTTATGTTGACTGAATTTAAAAGATTTTTTTCAGCAACTGACCCATATAGGTTTGATGGGTTGTTTTAGAAACTCGTTTGATTGACGAAGTCGATTTACTTTTTTTAATTGTTATGTCTGCTGCACGTTTTAGCTGTTAGTATCGCCAGGGTCCGTTCTGAGTAATTGAATGATCTCCTTACGGATGCATAGTTAGAACCGTTCGCGTTGGATGGAACACTTTTCTGCGTCGAGCGTTTGTGCAAGATTTGTGTCTGTAATTGCACCTACAAATCCAATCTGGCTAGCCTTTTTCCAACTTTATTGGGGTCGGCTTCCAGTCTAACCGGATGCAGCTGAATACCAGTATTTTACATGGAGCGACTGCCTATCTGACCTCCACAACCCAGTAACTGGGTAATACGATATCCCTTGGTAAGACTGGTTGTCAGACTTTGGGGCTTGTGACGACCCGTAACGACTGTCAAAGATGCATGAATGATAGCCGGGACCAACGGCTTAACGTGCTTTCCGAGGCACTGAGCAGTCTCGGTATGTAAAGATGGACCCATCCACAGACAACCCCGGCAAGCGTTGCTTAACCTGACGGATTGACACGTGCAGCAGTTATTACTTAGCCACGAGCTCTAATTGCAACTACAAATGTGACTCAGAAAAAAATATTATTCATAGTTTATTCTTAAGAAAATTTTACTTTTCTAGAATAAAATGAGTGAAGAAAATCTTTCCAATTATTGTCAAGTTAATTTTCTGTTTCATCACAACCATTCATTTCTACTAGTTCTTCTCTTTGTGGTGAAATCGACGAAACTTTAAACATAGATTTTGACAGTCGATTTGTCCTAGCGATGTCAAAATCTGTGTGTGCACGGGAGATGATGACTTAAGTCGCTGCATGTGTATCTAGCATTAGTCTTAAGCCCCTAGTGCACGTTGGGCGAGCCCGTTGGTCTACGTATACTAGGCCTTTTTGCGTGTATTTGCCCGTTGGCCGAACGCACGCAGCCAAAACCTGCGTTTATTTTTTATATTTTTTGTTTTTCCATGCAAATACTGTACACACAAGTTTTTCTTGCCGTGAAAAACTACGGTTTATAAGCCGTATGTATGCACGGTCGTCAGTGCATATATACGGTGCTATGGAAGCTTGTTGTCAGATACGTTTTCTTTACGGCGTGTGAGAAAAAAAATGTGTCTCTGATTACTAGTACTGCAATATGCTGTTTTTGGGATTAATTTTTTCATAGAAGATATAATCAGTCGCGCGCGCGCACCCGTTCGACAATGACCTCGAACGTAGTGAAATGTAGTTCGTGCAATATTGTGATAAATGAAGTGCTTGCATTTATGCATAATAAGATATGTGTGATGGATGAGATTTCCCTAATACGGATATGTGATACAGCGTTTTCTCCAGAAGAAGTTTTAGCTGCTAAGAAATTGTTATTTGAAGCGGTTCCGACCAAGAAAATGAAAACACGAAGACAGGCAGGTAAGTAGAACAGAGATTTGCAAGACATCATAGACTTAATTAAGCACACCGAGGCCACAGACCCCGAGAGGCTTCCCACTTTTGTGGCTAAAGAATTACACCGACTACCTCCTGTAACTTTCGATCATTTGGATGCAACAAGATTGCTAAAAGATATTTTATTGCTACAACAAGAAATAAAACACATACAAAACGACTACATCACGAGACAACAACTGGATGAATTCCAAATGGCCATGCGAACACAGTCACTGAGCGAGTTTGATTTTGATCCAGTTAATCGCAAGCGAGGTGCACATTTATTGGATAATTTTGAGTGTGAGAGTGGGCCTATGGGTTTAAATCACATCACTGTATCACCACCGACCAACCATGACAATGTCTGTGTTGCAAACAGCGACCTATCCCAAGCATCTTGTCTATTATCGGAAAAAAAACGCAATAATCACGCCGCCTACCTACATAAACAAATCATTAGCGGCTGGCCAACGCGTGGAGGCCCACACTGCGGTTCCGATAGTGCGTAACTTAAAATCTGTCTATGTGAGCGACGCCGATGAACCGACCGCACACAGGAGTGCTGAGGCTCCGACCGCGGTTCCGAACACAGAACTGGTATCTGTATGCGCGCTAGCGGAGCTTGCTACTAATATTACTTCTCACTCATTAGTTAATACACCGAGTAGGCGCGCGAGTTATATAGCTAAGCAAACTGAGACAGGTTCGAAGCAGACTATGGCGGACGTACTAAAGGCGAGTAGTGAATGTAAGCAAAAAGTAGGGGACACGGATGAATGGGTGAAAGTGCAATACAAAAAGTCTTATAGAAATAGTTTTATTAGCTATACAGGAAGAGCCAATAACGGACTTAATGACAAATTTAAGGCAGCACCAATATATAGAATACCATTATATATATCAAATGTTTGTAAACAATCACAGGAAGAGGACATAATAGAATATATTTGGAACAAAACACAAGATAAAGTTACCTTAGAAAAGATTAAAATGAAAAAAGAAAGAGATTACAACTCATTTATATGCTATGTATCTGGGCAGAAGTTAAGGTTATTTTTAAATGATAATATGTGGCCAGATGGCATAAGCTTTAGACGGTTTGTGCAGTTTCGAGACAAAGCGATAAGCAGTAATAAAAAGGACTCAAACTATCATAATGACTAATTATAGTACTAATAAGTTTATTACGTTTAATTGTAAGTCGTTGAAGCGCTCAATGGAAAGTGTAAGACATTTATGTGATACAGCTGACATACTGGCACTGCAAGAAACCTGGCTCCTGCCGCATGACCTGCCATTACTTGGTACCATTCATAAGGATTTCGAATATACAGGAAAGTCGGCGGTAGACACGTCGGCAGGAATGCTCATAGGACGACCATATGGAGGAGTAGCATTACTGTGGCGTAAGGGGCTCTTCAAGTCAGTGTGTGTAGTGCAGTGTAACAGTGTTCGAATCTCGGCCATAAAAGGTTGCTTAGAGGATCGTGCGATTTTAGTGATAAGTATTTACATGCCAACAGATTCGATAGAAAACTTTTTCGAATTTACAGAGTGCTTGAGTGAAGTAAGTGCCATTATTGAGGCGAATGATGTTGAAGCAGTTTATATGTTAGGGGATTTTAACTCTCACCCTCATCAACCTTTCTGGACTGAATTATGTAAATTCAGTTTAGATCAGAACTGGGTATGTGCTGATGGGGAGAAATTAAGCTTAGGATCAGACAGTCATACGTATGTGAGCGATATGAATGGTAGCAAGCGTTGGTTGGATCACTGTTTTGTTACTCAAACAGCCTGGCACTCCGTGCTGAATGTTAACATACAGTATGATGTTTTCTGGTCGGATCACCTTCCCCTAGTTATAGAGTGTAATTTGCATACGATTCCAGTAAAACTGGATATAACAAAGGTAGTGCCAAACAAAGTAAAATGGCATGAGCGTGGAGGTGATCAGATCAAAAAATATCATGAATTATGTAACTCTGAGTTTAGGAATATACATTTTCCGGAACTGTTTTCCTATTGTGCAGACAAAGTTTGTGATAACGCAGAACACAGACGTGGCTTGCAGATGATGTACCAAGATATTGTAGGTATTTTGTCTAGGGCTGCCATACAGACTCATGAAA
Organism: Agrochola macilenta; assembly: GCA_916701695.1. Lineage (NCBI taxonomy): Eukaryota > Metazoa > Arthropoda > Insecta > Lepidoptera > Noctuidae > Agrochola > Agrochola macilenta. Next base: position 1,850,693 of record OU753572.1, on the reverse strand, counting down.
GTGTTCGGCCGCAAGGAAAAAGTCGTATTATTGGGTGGAATAAGCATGTTCGAGCTGCTCACATGGAGGCGAGATTTAAGTATCAGTCATGGTTGTCTTACAACAAACCCAATTCCGGCAAAGTTTGGGAAGAAATGCGAGACAGTCAAAGGGTATTTAAAGGCAAGCTTAAATGGTGTCAAAAACATCAAAAACAAATAAAAATGGACATATTAACATCTGAACGATCGTCCAAAAACTTTAGCCGATTTTGGAAGTCGACATCTCGACTTGATCATAAACCAGCTTTGCCGGTGACAGTGGCGGGCTGCAGTACACCAGTGGAAATAGCGAACACTTTCCTGAACCACTTTCGTGTTTCCTCGCCGCTGAAGCCTTCTGAATCAGTGGTCGATGCTGAGATCTGACACAATAGCCCTCTCATTCGTTTTACAGCAAAGCAAGTATCATCTGCAATACAGAAAATGGCCCGAGGCAAGTCTCCAGGGCATGACAGTCTCAGCATCGAGCACTTGAAAAATGCAGGTATACATTGTCCGAGAGTGTTATCCATGTTTTATTCTTTGTGTTTAAGTCACTCTTATCTTCCTCCTGAGTTGATGGACACATTAGTTGTCCCAATCATAAAGAATAGAACTGGTGATGTCTCCGACGTTAGTAATTACAGACCCATATCACTTGCCACTATACTAGCTAAGGTGTTGGACAGTCTGTTAGATAAAACTCTCAACAAATGCTTGAATTTAAACGACGCACAGTTCGGGTTCAGGCCTGGACTTTCCACTGAAAGCGCAATATTGAGTCTTAAACAGACTGTCCAATACTATACGGACAGAAGCACGCCTGTGTACGCGTGTTTTCTCGACCTCTCTAAAGCTTTCGACCTCGTCTCCTATGACATATTATGGAAAAAGCTCGGGGAAGCATGCGTGCCAGTCGAAATTGTACGTGTTTTCCAGTACTGGTATGGTAATCAAGTGAACTATGTAAAGTGGAATAATTCACTCTCTGCTGCGTATGGGTTGGACTGTGGGGTGAGGCAGGGGGGGCTGACCTCGCCCAAGCTTTTCAACCTTTACGTCAACGACCTGATTGCTGGACTCAGCAGTAAACGGATTGGATGTTGGATTGACAACGTTTGCGTCAATAACCTCAGTTACGCGGATGATATGGTGCTGCTGGGTCCAACGGCCGGCTCCATACGAGAGCTTTTGCAATATTGTGAGAGGTACGCTGCTAGCCACGGCCTAGTTTATAATTGTAAGAAGAGCCTTTTCATGATCTTTAAGGCCTCCAGTAGAAAGCAGTCATACGAGCCAGTAATCAATCTCAATGGCCAACCCTTGCAAAGGGTGAAACAAACTAAATACCTAGGGCATTACGTAACGGAAGACCTTAAAGATCATGAAGATATCGAACGCGAGCGCAGGGCTCTTGCTGTGAGAAGCAATATGCTGGTTCGCAGGTTTGCGTGTTGTAGTAAGGAGGTTAAAATTACGTTGTTTAAGGCTTACTGCCAGACCTTCTACACAAGCAGCCTGTGGACTAGCTACACGCGGAAAACAATGGACGCCCTGAGGGTCCAATACAATAACAGCTTCAGAATGCTTTTGGGGCTCCCGCGCTTTTGTAGTGTATCTGGCATGTTCGCGCAGGCACATGTTCATGACTTCCATGCAATGGTGAGGAGAAAGACGGCGTCGCTATTGGAGAGAACGCGGTCAAGCCCCAATAGCATTCTGAAGATGTTAGTGGACAAATTTGACTCACCGATAATGAATCACTTCATGCAGGTGTTGGTTAGGCAGAAGTGATTCATTACCACCGGTGAAATGTGATACATTCACATTCTATGTATGTAAATATTTGTTTTCTATGTGAGCGTAGTACCTACATATAATAACACACTAACATAGCTTTTAATTTTGTAACTAACTAACTAACTAACATAAATGGATCATTGTTGTCTTTAAATAAAATAAATAATAATAATAGCAGCCTACTTCTTCAGCGTTCATTATTTAAAGAATTTCTTGATAGGCCAGTCCATTTAGACGATTCGATTTAATTTTACTTAAACCGGGGCACGTACCCCTGTCCCCTGGATTCGCCCTTGGTGTCAAAGTATCAAAGTTATTACACCTCTAAGACCTTAGAAGTGTAATAACTTTAATAATAATAATAATTAGCGATTAGCGCGCCGCGCAATGATAGTCGATGTTACCATTCCACATGACGGGAACCTCGTGAAAGCTGAGAAAGAGAAACAAATAAAATATCTCGACTTAGCACACGAGGTTGTCGACATGTGGAATGTGAACTCGGCTATCATTGTGCCGATTGTCGTAACGGCCAATGGCCTGATTGCCGAAAGCCTCGACCAACATCTCTCGAGGCTGTCGTTAGGCGGTTGGATCAAGGGCCTGATTCAGAAGGCAGTACTCCTCGATACGGCTCGCACTGTGCGGTTTAATTTAAATAATAACAAGGAAAAGATAAAAATTCATAAGATATAGATATATATTTTTAGTTTCGATTGGAATTTGTTTAAACAATGTATGCTTAATGTGTTGTGGAGCTTATTGTAAAGTAACGAGCTTAAATAACGGTTATGTCGTCGTGCAAAGGTGGTATTTGTACCGACTTTGGGACAAACGGGTTTGGGTCTTCTTCTGAGCGTAGGGCTTTTACCTCTATTGGGAGGGGTAACTTTATGTGTACGTGTGACCGCACGTAGATATACATCTGGCGGACTGTCAGTACCTTAAAGTCCGAATACACTTGCTGGGTGGGATACCTAAAGGGTTTGCTCAACAGGATATTACTTTGATATTAAAAAACTCATAAGGGTTTTCATAGGTGCATTGGAACCTGCAACCTGTTGCTTTAAAAGCGCGTCAGTATTCCTCTGAGCCACCGAGAACCACTGCTACTATCTAAATGAAGTTCTAAAGATATAGCAGGTTTTTAAATAAATAATTAAACTATAATTAACTGTCCGGTTGTTCCTGAGTCTGAGTTAAATTGTTATTTGTTTTATCCCAGTGTTGTTTCTTTGCGATTACGGGTCAAAAGTCCCCTTATTACCCAATTCACTGTGATTGTGGATTTTCTTAGTTGGATTTTTTCCTTATTTTCGAATCGATGGTATTACTTGTATGTTACTTGGGCTCAGTATATGCCCAAGTAAATCGCGTTGGATGAAAAAAAAGAAGTTGTTAAACAATAAATTATGGGTGTATGGAATTATCTTGAAGGACTGGCACAGATTACACGATTCAGTTTTCTTATCAACAACTTCTGCATCGAGGAGCATAGACCATAACAGCTAAACGGGTTTTGTTTACACAGTGAATGCCGCTCATAATACTAATTGACAAGGGCCCACCCAGTGTCGCGTTACTGAGCCAATTTCCGGATCACTACCAGCCTTTTATGGTGGCTTGGTACCTACATAGCATCCTATTATTGACATTTAATTACATTGTTAATAAACGTAACATTACTTCTGACTGCTGACGATTTGCAGCTTTACTGCCAGGCAAGTGTTGACAACATTTCCGATGCTATTGAGGAGCTTAATCGGGATTTAGGTGTAGTTAACCCTAGAAGTATCAGGCCATCGTAGTAGGGAGCCCCTATGAGCATAAGGAAGCTGAATGGCTTAACTGTGCCACCTGTAATATTCGACGACTCTGTCGTTCCATTCGGCTCGGATGTTAAGGATCTTGGTCTGCATGTCGACACTTGTCTTGACTGGTGAAAGCAGGTCACGACTGTTACTAAAAAAATCACAGGAACGTTGCGGGCGCTCTATAGGTTGAAAAACCTTCTCCCATCACACATAAAGGCATGCTTGTACAGTTCCAAATATTTCCCATAATTGACTATGGTGATGTGTGTTACTATGACCTGAATGCAGATTTCCTCAATAAACTAGACCGCGTTCTCAATAACTGCATTCGATTCGTTTTCAATCTTCGTAAGTATGACCATGTATCCCCGCATCGATTGCTTATAAAATGTTACCCATTCGTCAGTGCAGAGAGTTGAGGGCTCTGTCTATGTTGTTTACTATAGTCGCCAAACCCACCTCTCCTTCTTACCTGACTTCCCATATTCAATACTTATGCTCTGCCCATAGCAAAAATCTTCGTTCCACCAACAATCGTCTTCTACGATGTCCTGCTCACCGCTCTGGTTTCATTCACTCTTCTTTCTTTGTCCAGGCGGTCTTTCTTTGGAATGCGCTACCTCTGAATATCAGGACGGCAACCAGTCTGTTATCTTTTAAAGTGAAGGCACGTGATTATATTCGTAAGAAGTTGGCAGAAACCTAGCAGATATCTTTCAAAGTCTATATTAAAAATTTGATCCTCGAAACAGCCCTTTCATTTTATATGTCACACGGTACAGTTCGCAAAACTTTATTTTAATTTTCTTTTTGGCCACCAAAAGTGACCACCATATTCAAAATTCATTTATTTATGTTACACGTCCCTATTTGGGTCAAAGAAATACATATGTGCACCAAATTTCAATTTAATCGGTCCATTAGATTCGGAGCAAATCGGCTGTGACAGACGGACATACAGACAGACAGCCAGCCAGCTTGCCAGACAGACACACGAATGATCCTATAAGGGTTCCGTTTTTTGAGGTACGGAACCCTAAAAGTAAGCTGTACCTATGTATACTTATTTAAACTTAATATGTGCTAGTAGCCCGGGTTTGCCTCACAGAAATAAATCGTATATTATTATTATAGTATTGACATAATCATCATAATATCGCATTTTCCCTTTTATTAACCGTTTGCTTTGCTTATTTCAGTCGCGTCCCTTTTTAAAATACTCCAAACTCATTTTACAAAATAAACAATGGCTCACTGAGTACATTCATTCAACTCCCTATTTCATTTCTCTTAGTACAAATAGCGTGAAATTAGTCAGTCCGTTGGATGCGGAATGAATCACCCTTTGAAGACGGAAATTATTCAGCTTTTGGACTGTTTTAAATAATGTATTCCATAGCACTAACGAGTTGAGTTTAAATAATATCAAAATTGTGCAATCAGACTCCTTTACAAATATCAGCAAACAGTTTTTAGTTTGAATACAACATGAAAGTCTAAATAATAACAGCCACGCGAGTAAATCCCTCAGGTTTATATGCCAGTGACCTTGAGTGGTTAGCTTGCGTGTTCTGTACTGAGCTCACGCAACGCGTCGTATGTCCAGCCAGTAATAGGAATCGCCCATCAAGGAGCGCTGTCGAAAATTAGCCGCATTATTAATGTATTATACATAAAACACAAGGTATTTTAATAAAATACATATACTAAAAGATTCATAATTAAATTATATTGAAAATGGTGAAGGTTTCAGAAAAATACGCTTGATAGATTTTGCGTGATTCTCAGTTTTTTCGCGATATACATAACTTTACAAATTAATTTCACTGTGTAGCCATACAATATTCTTATGTTAAGTTATTAAGAAAATGCTCAAATTTATTAAATTAGAACATTTTAAATTTTTTGCAAATCATTACTCGTTTATACGTGATTTTATGTCACGCTGTCCGGGGTTGGTCCGTGGATGGGTGACCATCTTTACATACCGAGACTCCTCCGTTCCTCGCAAAGCACGTTAAGCCGTTGGTCCCGGCTGTCATTCGTGGATCTTTGACAGTCGTTACGCGTCGTCAGAAGCCCGAAAGTCTGACAACCAGTCTTACCAAGGGGTATCGTATTACCCAGTTACTGGGTTGTGGAGGTCAGATAGGCAGTCGCTCCATGTATAGACTGGTATTTAGCTGCATCTGGTTAGACTGGAAGCCGACCCCAACATAGTTGGGAAAAGGCTAGGCAGATTGATGAAAGTTTGTATACAACATAACGTAGGCTACATAATGCATACGCAGGTAACGTGTTTTTCCATAGCTAGGTTTTACAAAAGTTGATAAGACAAAAAAAAGTTTTTATTTTATTTTATTGATTGTCTCCTTTGATTAAAAATAAACCTGTAAAAATATCACTATTTCACATAAGCACAAACAGAAAACAAAACGAGGAAGCTCAAAACTTTTAGTACTAGGGCTGAAAATATGGTGGAGCAGTTGCTTTGACCACAGCACATATGGCAGACGAGCCACTCCAGACCTCTGTCCTCAGCCAAATCTACCAGGATACTATCAGCGTTATAGAGTAAGTAATCTTGAATGGGCTTCCATAAGTAAAACAGGAATCCTTCAAACAATATTATTGATATTGGTATCTGAAAAAAGGGAAATTTGCTTATGAGCATATGCTGAAAAAAAAACTTCCTGCTACCTGCAAAAAATGCATGCAGTAAGTGAGGCTGATCTTTTCAAAACGATTAGTTATTTTTTAGTCGACTGTTGTTGACGTCATCAGCCCGCTCCACCAACTGCTATGTTCAGGCCTATTTCCTTTCGTGTCGTGGTTCCCTGGTTTGTGGTTGTCTCATTCATGTCTTACCCGCGGTGATTTGTAGGTCATTCACCTATTTGGCTGACAGAAGATAGCTGGTTTATGGACTTACCTCTAAAATCAAAAATAGTAAATTCAACTTTTTCGACACAACCAGGGGAAAGAGGTCAATCTTGCGGAGAACTAGGCATACGCTTAATAAGTACACTAGGTTGGAAGTGAAGAATTTGTTTCTGAGTATTTTAGCTGTAACAAAAGATAATAATAAATTAATAACGACGAAGAAGGATGAATAAGTGCTCGTTCGTTTATTCATGATTCGTTTTTTTTTATGGTGGCTAAATGATAATGCTTTCTAAATGCCCATGTTCACACGCATCACAAATCGTGAAATATTACGGAAACGAACGTCTTTTAAAAACTTTTTACAAAAAAAAAAACAACCGACTTCCGAAAAAACACTACAAAGTGAAAAATAACTTTAATTTCGGAAGTCGGTGTCTTTGGTTTTGAATTTTCGTTTTTTGCCACCGACTTCCGAAATTAAAGTTATTTTTCACTTTGTAGTGTTTTTTCGGAAGTCGGTTGTTTTATTTTTGTAAAAAGTTTTTATTTTTCACTTTTTAGTTGTGGTACCTACCCCACACAAATTCGAATACCAGTACCTGCTATGTAAATAACAGTCACAGGAAGTTATCATCATATCATCAACATATACTAGTGGGAAAAATACGTATTATTGAAGCTTACTCAAAAACTATAACAGCAAAGTTAATAAAATTTATATGGGACCAATCCGGGAGCATACCCTTTCAAACAAAAAAATAATTTTCAAAATCGGTCCACTTTTTTTCTGAGAAATCGACGGACATACATAAAAAAAAAAAACATACATACGCGTCGAACATATAACCTCCTCCTATTTGGAAGTCGGGTAAAAATCACGTTCGTCAAAAAACGTGATTTTTTTGTGACGGATCCGCTCAAGCGCTCGTCCAAGACTGGACTCTGAGTCACGAATCAAGTGTGAACATCTATTCAATTTATTTTGACGAATCGTGAATAAACTCGTTTCCGTATGCAATGTGAACGTGCATCCGTCATGATGTATCGTTCTTTTTTTACGAATGACGGGTCTCGTGAATGAGCTCTTATATGACTGATGCACTTAGGAAACCAACTATAAATGTATTCCGAACCCCGCTGCACGCGGCAGTGCTGTTGCAGCAGTGCTACGCGTCACTACTAGTCCCCATACATTTTCTATAGGTTTATATGAGATAACATTCCAAGCACGCAGCAATGTCGCAGCAGCAGTGCTGCGACGGCACTGCTGTGCGGCAGTGTTTCCCTGACGCCACGCAGACTAGTACTGCGGCGTTCATCACAGCGATAACACGTGAAACAACTGATGCCACAACAGCGAGACACCACGAATCAGCACGGCAGGCAGCACTGCTGCGGCGTTGTTGCCGCGCATTGAAAGAAAGAATGGAAAGAAAAAGAAAGAAAAATACGTTTATTTGGAACAGAAACACGTGCATGAAAGAAGATAATAAACTCGAGTAGGTAACGACAACATAACGATAACAATACAATAACGAGCACAAAACAGAGATAGTCGGCAGCTGCTGGCACGTCATGACTGTGACAAGAAGGCTTCCACTTAGCATGATGCTGTGCTATGGAGACCAGCACAGCGCTGATTTTCAGTGGTCACCCGAAAAAAAACGTACGGAGATATAAATATAAAATAAATAGTACTTATAATATAATGCTACTATACAACCAATAGTATGAATAAAATGATTAAATAACATATAAATAATTATCCGCAGGCTCTGTGCGTGCATAAAACATGTACCCACCTAAAACACTGCAATGGGCACTGCTGCGTGCACCGTTCGGAATCATACCTTAAAATAAATTTACACCTAGCTTTGGCTACACAAAACCGATGAAGAGAACAGAAGAGTATTTTAAGGATCTTTAGGTGAATATTTTCATTAAGGCATTCCGCAGTTGCAGCCCGCGAAAATCAAATATTCATAGGTGTTTCGCAATTTGCAGGTCAGTGTTAGGTTTTATAGGAATAAACTCTAAGTTAGATTTGTTCCGTAAGAACTATTATGAATGATTCTAATGATTACAATTCTGTAAATTCATATCTGTTACAGTCGCGAATCATATTCTGGTCAAAATACAACCCGACATTGACCTGCAAATTGCAAAACTCGTAAGAAATTTTCTGCGTGCTTCATAGCGTGTCGAAGGCAATTCAATTGAGCCAGCCCAGGATTTAGCTATGAGTTTAGTTCCAACAGTAGCGTCCATCTGTTAGGAATCATTTCAATTGAGCCAGCCCAGGATTTAGCTATGAGTTTAGTTCCAACAGTAGCGTCCATCTGTTAGGAATCATTTCAATTGAGCCAGCCCAGGATTTAGCTATGAGTTTAGTTCCAACAATAGCGTCCATCTGTTAGGAACCATTTCAATTGAGCCAGCCTAGGATTTAGCTATGAGTTTAGTTCCAACAGTAGCGTCCATCTGTTAGGAATCATTTCAATTGAGCCAGCCCAGGATTTAGCTATGAGTTTAGTTCCAACAGTAGCGTCCATCTGTTAGGAATCAGGGCATGGGATAATAGCACGTGTCCCGTCGTTTGAGGAACAGCACCACATTTGCACTGAGCACGTTTTTCTCCCTTCGCCCAACTTATGTCTGGAGTCAGTTTAAGAACTTCCTGGTTAGCCATGGCAACTCATGTCCTGGTGGAATATATGGTGGAACGAATGGGATAGGTAGGGATGCACAATGCATGCAGATATTTTGTTGTTGTTTTGTACAGCCTCTGCAAGTAGGTTTATACAGTAGAAATAAAATAATAATAAAATATAATTTATTGTTCAGTCTAACCCCATTCGTTTTTGCTAGGTTAAACTAAGCTTGCCGCGGTTGGTCCGTGGATGGGTGACCATCTCTACATACCAAGACCCCTCCATGCCTCGGAAAGCACGTTATGCTGTTGGTCCCAGCTGTCATTTGTAGATCTTTGACAGTTGTTACCATTGTGGTACCCAGTGACTGGGTTCCGGAGTTCAGATAGGCAATCGCTCCATGTCAAATACTGGTATTCAGGTGCATCCGATTAGACTGGAAGCCGACCTCAACATAGTTGGGAAAACGCTAGGCTGATGATGAGGTGCCACCTAATCCTCAAGGGCCTCAAAGCTAACATACAATTGACTATTTTCTTAATAGATACTTACAATTATACAGTATGTGTACTTCGTTAATAAGAAAAGATAAGGCGACTACAAGAGCAATAAGACTTGTCATAGAATTGATATTCTATTTAATTTATAATAAAAACTAAAAACATTCATATTTCTCTATTCTATTCTATTTTTTAATAAATGGCAAGCAAAGCCGATGTCGACTATTCTGCCAAATTCATATTTCTCAAAAAAATAATATAATTATGTAAACAAAAATGACAGTGACGTTTAACTAAACTCTATGGTTCTTTTTGGTATTCCGTCTTTACATAATATTACAACCTTTTTGCTTAGGATCTGGGGAATTTACATATTTTTGCTCGTTGTTTTGCATAGTTATACCGCGATGTTTTTCATTGTAAAATTGTTGTTTTGCATATTAAAACCGCGATATTCTTCATTGTAAAATAGTTGTGGTTACTAGGAAAACATAATGTAATAGCTGGTTAAACACGTGTCGACTGTAAACTTTTACGACCTCCCGTAAGTTTATGTGGCCAGAGTACATGTTAACTGTATTGTGCAATGCAAACCATTTTGATATTGAAGTGTTCCTATGCCGCCTAGATTTCTTAGCTGAATGACTATGACTAGTCTATTTACGATTTCGTAAACTATTATAGTATACATAAGTCGTACCAACACAAGAGCAAAACTGCTATTCAAACATGGGTTTCCATACCCCGTAGATGTTTAAATAGTTAAAAAAGTCCTAGATCCTCGATACTTTGATGATTTCCTTTGTTTGATTTACTTTTTAACCGACTTCCAAAAAGGTGCTACGTTCGTAGCGTATGTGTTTTTTTTTCTGTATGTCCACCGATTTCTCCGTCAATTGTGGACCAATTTTGAACATTCTTTTTTTGTTTGAATCCTATCCTTTCAAGGTAACTCAAAAACTATCCAAGCAAAGTTAATAAAATTTACATGGGTGGTCCCATGTAAATTTTAATAACTTTGCTTGGATATTAGCTTCAATTATACGTATTTTTTCCACTTAGTCTATAAGGATGATATGATGATAACTACCTGTCACTGTTTTTTACATAGCAGGTAGTGGTATTCGAATTTGTGTGGAGTAGGTACCACAACAAAAAAGTGAAAATTAAAACTTTTTACAAAAAAACAAACAACATATTAAAAAAAAAACACTAAGTACCGTACATAGTAAAAAATAACTTTAATTTCGGAAGTCGGTGACAAAAAACGAAAATTCTAAACGAAAGACACTGACTTCCGAAATTAAAATTTTTGTTTTTTTTTTGTAAAATCTTATTATCTGCTTCGTGAAACTTACCATCACTAGTACCTATACGAGTATATTTACAAGTTATAATAACAAAACTTAATAATAACAAGCTTGTCTTTCTAGCTCAACTATGAAGCGTTGAAGCGTGGGCTGTTTTAAAAGTCAGTAAGTCAAAGTTTTGAACCTAGTTCCAAATCAAATAAATACATAACAGGTCTGACCACTGTTAACTATAAGCTAATGATACCAGCAAGCTTCTCCTAATATCTGATCTGAAGGCTTTTACGAAGTTCAACGCTGGTCATACATACCACACAAAACCTTGTATCATGTAAAACAAATCAATATCTCTTTTAACATATACACGCCTGGTCCAAAAATAGTAACGACCCGAAATAAATAAACCATTGCTATTGATTTGAGGTATATAGACCAACTTTAACGTAGTTCAAACAACCTTACTGTAATTATTGAATTCTTTATAACTTTCTACGATGAAAATAGAGTTAAACTAATAGAACCAATAGCCGTACTAAATTCAATTTCTTGGTCGCAATCCGTCTGTTAGATTAGTTCTTCCGTAAGTAAGGTTGAGCGAGGTTGTCTGCCGGGATCCACCAGAAGTACTTAAGTATTCTTGGAGGTTCTTTTATGATTATTTTCTAATCATGATATTTTAAAAAGGCCTGTGAATATATTATTTATTACATTTTTATACATGCAAATTACATTTTTAAATATTTTTATGAAAAAGAAATAAAATTAAAAAAACATTAAAAATATAAAAAGTAGTGGTTCATCGGCATCAGGAACAGGGTCGAAGGTGCCGGTGGTCAGGGCTCTAGAGAGAGGAACCTCCTCACGATGCGTGCCGTGTCTAGGAGTACTGCTTTCTGAATCAAGCCGTTGGCCCAGCCGCGCAATGAGAGCCTCCTGAGGTGTTGGTCGAGGCTCTCCGCTATTAAGCCATTAACTGTTACGATTATCGGTACAATGATTGCAGAGTCCACGTCCCACATGTCGACAACCTCGTGTGCTAAGTCGGGATACTTGTTTTTTTTATCTTTCTCAGCTTTCACGAGATTCTCGTCATGAGGGACAGCGATATCAACAATCATTGCACGGCGCTCTCGTCGATCTATCACCACAATATCAGGCTTATCGGCTACAATAGTCCTGTCAGTGATGATAGATCGATCCCAATACAATGTGGCGTGACCATTCTCGAGAACTGGGTCGGGCACATACCTGTAATATGGTACTTCTGACTCAACAAGGTTGTATTGCAAGGCAAGTTGCTGGTGGATAATCCTAGCCACTAGATTGTGTCTATGCAAGTACTCGCCGTTAGCAAGACGAGAACAACCGGAAACAATATGTCTGATTGATTCACCAGGACGGTGGCATGCCCGACAGATGTGAACCGTACCGTCCTTGACAATGTATTTCCGGTAATTATTCGTCATGATATCTTCATCCATAATGGCACAGACAAAACCTTCGGTTTCCCCGAAGAGATCACCGAAGTGCAGCCAGGATACAGATGCTAAAAAGTCTACATCAGGCCCATGGAGGGCTCGGAAAAACCGTCCGTGAAGGTCTTTGCCTTGCCAGAATTCCTTACGATCGTTAGTATCAAGTACTGCAGGTTTGCGCCAGTTCTCTTTCGCCAAGGAGAGTGGGGTGTGGCCCTTGTCCACTGCGACCACATCTCGGTGCATCCCCACGTCAGTTTGAAGGAAATATTCCCTGAGACTGCAAATCTCTCGGTTGTGGAGGGTTTTAGCATTTAAGAAACCTCGACCCCCACACTTCCGCGGGATGTACAGTCTCATCACTGATGATCGTGGGTGATGCATCCGATAAGCTGTCAACAATGTACGGACCTTCCTATCCAGGGCGTCAAGTTCCGTCTGAGTCCATTTGAGTATGCCGAAAGAATACATTAAAACCGGCATGACCCAACCGTTGAAGGCGCGCACCTTGTTTCCGCCTGATGAAAGACTATTTAACACTTTATTCAGGCGGCCAAAGAAACGCTCCCTCAACGATTGTTTCATGTCGGTAACCTTGATGCCTAATGCTTCCGACATACCCAAATACTTTTAGGTTTCGGTTGAGGAGAGAGATCTAAGGTGAATGGAATCCGAGAGTTTGGTTCCCACGGATTCCATAATCCCCCCTCGCTTTACATGCATAACAGCACATTTGTCCACACCAAATTCCATCCTGATGGCGCTACTGAACGTTTATTATTTATTATTATTAATACTTTATTTATGTTATTCTATACATTAATAAGCCGTAAATCGGGTGTTTTTCATAAAAGCAATTGAAGGGCGAAACTTTAATACAGTATCAATTACATATGTCATGATTCTGGCTTCATTGTATATCTATCTAAAGTATACATTAGGTATAGTATAACTAACCGGTCACAGAATACCATGCACGATACTGAAATAAAGGATGCAAATAAAAAGTCCATAGCTAACCAAACACAAGGTTTTATAACATCAATAAAACGTAGAACAAGCGCAGCCAGCTCACTTTTATTTTAACTTTATACTTTTTGTTATTTTCTTGATTGAACATTGACGTTTTATTGTTTATTTTATGACTTTCTATATAAATTCAAGATTATTTTTTGACCAAGATTCATTTCTACAAGTGGTTCCAACACACAAATTTTGAACGACATAATACTCGGATGATCTTCAAATACCGTAAGAAAGAGAAATACTAATAAAACTCTCCGCACAGTTCCAAAAAGACTGAATTAACCTAAATTCTGAAACACAAAGAGAAAAATCAATAATTTCCTTAGAAATCCCATCTGTCTTTACGACGACGCAGTCATAAAATGCAGACATAAAACATGTTATCGAAGTACACAAAAACTCATTACAAATGGAAATCGGCAACTTGGATTAAAAATTTAAGATGAAACCAAGATGATTATACACATTAACGCAGACATAATTAAAACTGTTGTTATTTCAATATTTGTGAACAATGTGCTTAGAATAGAAGCTACGGATTTATCTACAGAAGACGACAAGTTGTTTACCGTAAATGAAAATGAAGATGGCATTAACATTTATGAAAAACAACCGCCGTATGCATTAAAAAAAAGTGTTTTAAGACAGAAAAATGATGAAAATGAAGAAGATATAAAATCTCTTTTAGAAGAGAAATATAAGTTTAGGAATGATGAAACGTCTACGAGGTTTAAGGTGGCCCGCGAGGAGAGAGGTGAATTTCCAGGTTTGTTTATTTATTTATTGTTTATATACCCTAAAATAACCTATATGAGCGTAGAAATTAAAATAATAAAGAAAGCCTTTAGGAATTGAGTTTAGTGTAATTGAGTCTAATTGAAATAAATTGAAATTACTCGTGACCGCTCCGAATGAGTAATTGCAATTTCTTTCGATTCGTTCTTAGATCAGTGTAGTTTAGTTTAGAATAATATACTCTGCATTTTGAGATAATACTTTCGCGAAACCAATTCTTGTTAATTATTGTTTCTGGTCTTACTCACATGTTTGTTTCGGGGTTGCCCGACCAGTTTCGAAAACGGACGGATTCGTTTTTAACGAGCTCGTCAAGCGGCGAGGGACCGGGTCGAGCTCCACACAAACATGTGAGTAATACTGTAAATGATAATAAACAAGCCTTTCGAAGACTTTAGTTAGCTCCTCTTTTACCCCTAGGTAAGGTATCTAATATAAATATGTCCATCATCATCATTTTGCCGAAAGACGTCCACTGTTGGACAAAAGCCTGCCCAACCAAGATTCTCCTATGAGCAAAACCACTCGAAGTACTAGGACAACACTATATTGTAAAATATAGTGCAGTTTCAATAATCCTTTAGTCTAGTCCAGTAGCAGTAGTGACTGACTCTTGAACTGTGCAAAGATCTTTTCGCTAAAGACGTTAAGACCCGTCCCTTTACATTTATAGTCTCTTAGATTTATTAGGATACTATACTCTTTACAAAATCATGATGAGAACTAGCAGTACATCGTTCGTCAAAATCTCGTCAACCGTTCTTGATCGAAGGCGCAAATAAGGAATCTCACAATAAAGACAATTCTGTGAACTCTTGCCATTTTATATCCTCCTAGTATTTCCCGAGAACCATGACGATCGCAATATAGCATGGGCTTTCCGGTCGTTTGCTGTGCGTCGCATCGTGGGTGGTATGGAGACCACCATCAGCATGTATCCATACAACGTAGCCATCTCCAGGAACGCCAAGCATTGGTGTGGAGGATCCATCATTGATGAACAGTGGGTGCTCACTGCAGGACATTGCTTGGAATCGTGAGTGATCATTTTACTAGAACAGGAGTCAAAAAAGAAAATATAAAAAAGTCGAAAAGAACGCTAAACGAAAACGAAATAATAGCGCGGGCGGGCGATGCAATGCGACGCGGTGGGTCGGGGGCCGAGCTTTATAAAAACATGGCTGTTATAGTATATAGTGTTACGACTTCCACGCAAACGAAGTCGCGGGCAGAGGCTAGTAGCTATTTCAAAAAAATATAGAGCAGTCTGTCTTCATATAGATTGTACCAAGTTTACCTACTTGGCACAATCTGTATGAAGGCAGACAGCTCCATATTTTTTTAAATTGGTTGAGTAAGCTAAGCTGTCCGAAGAAAAAACTAAAGATGGACTGGGTTATTTGTGTCGTCCGTTGTATCAGAAGTAATGAGCCATAAATTAAAGTACTCATTACTAATATCCAAAGTACCATAATTAACTAACTTAGTTCATTACTCATTGGACCCCTGAAGGAGGACATCGCCATTGAGGTAGGTAAACAATCTTTAAAAGAAAAAGCATACTTCCAATCATGTAGTGCCGTTCTCACAATTTGCATTTGCTCAGTTCATACTCCTTTACCTTGCAGAGCCTACGACGGAGACAAGAAGAAGCTGCAGCCGTTCATCATCAGAGCAGGAAGCTCCTTCCACAACCGAGGAGGTTACCAAGCTCGGGTTAATAGGGTGGGTCTTATCAACATAGTTTTTTGTAAAGTCCAGATAAAGTTTACCTACACATGATGAAAATCGTGCAACTTTAAACTTAGCTTTGCATAGCTGCATCAAATAGATTCAATACACAAAACCCAATTGAGACCTTGGTGGCCAATTTAACTAAAGTAAGAAAGGACAAAATTGGTAAAGAGATCAGTTTTAAACAAAGAAATAATTTAGAAAAAGAAACTACTGGACATAGGCCTCTTCAAAGCATTGTCGCCTGCACTCCTCGCATTCAGCGAATTCCCGAGATCTTCACCTGAATAATAAAAATATTCGTTTTATTATTCTGAATTATGTCTTAGCACAATTTGTTTCTTTCCCATATCTATTAAAACTGTTATTGTAAAAGCCAATAATTTTTTAAAGAGTAACCTTGGAGTTTCTTGCTATTGGAACCGTGCACCTAGCTACTGACGTTTCATAAGTCCAACTGCCCATGTAGGATTTTGATTTTGAATAATTCGTGTGAATAGGCAGCAGATTTTTAGAACCCTTTATACATTTGCAGGTATTCTTCCCCAGCAAGTACGTGCCTGGTAACGCGGACTACGACTACTCGTTGCTGCGCCTAGACCGGCCCATGCCAATAGGCAGGAATATCGCTGTTCTCAACCTACCCTCGAAGGATTACCTGATGAAGGAGAACGATATCCTTATCGTCTCAGGGTGGGGGAGTACTGATGTGAGTGACATAATATATTGGTGTTTCCCTATGTGGAACTGCTACAAAAAAAGTATCATTTAAAACAAACTGCGTTTCCACTTTCCCATTGCAAAGAGATCTAAAGTACTATAGAGATGCTACCAGAAAAAATGTCATAGGAAAACTGTAATACCATTTCTCAGTGATGCCATCGAGTATAATGTAGCAAAATTACATAATAGTCAAGTATATTATGACACAATACACTTATCGTAACACCAACCTTTGATTACAACCTGCTACTGAGCTAACCACAATGTACAATTTTTCAAATATTTTCTTCGTTAATCATTTTCTTCTACACACAATGCGATCTGTCATGTGGGGCCAAAGACATTCATTTATTTAGGTACTTGTTTGGGGCGTATGACACAAACAATAGAACTAAGAACTAAACTGAGCGAGGTGAGACCTATGGGGAATACCAAGTAGATTTGGATGTTGTTCGCTTTGTCCCGTCTACCGTAAGTCTAATTAAATGTGTTTGCTAATTACCTTGGTTGATCGCCTACATTCGAGTGATGTCTACGTTGTATTACTCATATGGCTCAACATTTTATCTGTAAACAGGAATCCGGTTACGGCCACATCCCGGACCGGTTGCGGTTCGTCCCGGTGCCAGTGATGCGGCTGGATGACTGCCAGAACTCGTACCGGTTCTACATCACGCCACGGATGCTGTGTGCCGGATACGCCACCGGTGGGAAAGATGCATGTAATGTAAGTGGGATATTATTGTTTCTTTATTTATGAACAGATACTGCAATACAATACAATAGTAAATTATAATATAATTTACTATTTACACTAAGTACTGAATAAATAAGCTAACTAAAGGCTTGTGCAGACCAGCGCGACTTGTCGCGCGACGCGACACCGGCACCGGTTATTGTTATACTGTGAAGTTTTCTTAGAAATTGTATTGTTCGTGTCGCGTCGCGCGACAAGTCGCGCTGGTCTGCACAAGCCTTTACTGTACAAATAAATAGAAAAACAAAAGAACACTTCGGCCACATGGCTTACTTAAGATTAGTAGATAGCCAGAATATTATTCTGCCTCCCCCCTTCTCTTTCTCTCTTAGTAAAAATTGAACTTTAATTTACTATACCTACTTATATTTTAAGAGGGCTGTTTTTTTTTTTTTTGTGCATAAAATTCTGACTTTCTGTCTTAATATGACACTTCGAGTTTAGTAAAGTGACTTTCACGGCACGCAAGTATAGAAACGACGCTCTTAAGCCGTACCTCCTCATGCTTAACTCCATTTAGGTACCAGATTAACAGCCTAGTTTAAAAGTATTGTAACATTCTTCTCAATTCCTTAGCACGATTCCGGCGGCCCAGCAGTTCGGGACGGCGTCCTCCTCGGCATAGTATCCTTCGGGGGCAAGCAATGCGGTGACCCTCGCTCCCCAGGAGTCTACAGCCGAGTGGCCGAGGTTACGGACTGGGTGGAAAACACCATCACGAATAACGAAGCGAACACCGTGTCCGAACTGATGCCGAAGATACAGAAGGCAAGGCAACGGGAGAAGGAGCTGAAGAAGTAAGTATGAGAGGAGTCTTAGGTAGAGCGCCTTATGAAGGAGGTTACTACCACAATATCGAATGATAACGCCGGCTGTTGTTCAAAATTTGCGCTGTAGCTCTGTCTCGCATAATATAAATATGGCCGTTTTGCGTGGATGTGACACGTAATATTTTCCCCTCACTCGTTCCTTTTTGTTTTGTTTTTCTTTGCGTCATGTTTACCGCTCATTATTGTATTTTCCTTCTTTCTAATTCCCAATAACTGTTACAGATTCAAATCAAGAGTAGATGACAAGAAGAATAAAATCAAATCTTGGCTCCGTGAGACATTGAGGTCGCCAACATTTATACAACTAGCAAAAAAGAAACTTATGGAAGCGGGGTTTCATACAAGAAGAGCCAATGATTATGACTCGATGAATGTGAGTAATCTAGATGATAAAATGATGGATGAAATTAATCTAACAAATATGATTAATGATAGGATAATAGAGAATGATGAAGGTACTGAATCTGATAAATTGTTGAGAACTTTGGCTTTGCACGAGGTTATGATAAATGATGAGAGCAAAGAAATGTTTCCTCAGAGGGCTCAGTCAAACGAGAGTGACAGTGTTGAGAGCTTCATAGCTTATATAGGCGCAGGTAGTAAATAAACATTGATATTAAACTGTTGGATTTTTATTTTTGTTCGACAGGAATCTAATATTTTTCTTGTTCTTGAGGACAGCGTCATCTGTGATTTATTCATGAAACTCATTAGAGAATGTTGTTGGTCTTTTACTTACTGATAATCAACAGCCGTATAATTATATAAATGTTGGCTTTAACTAATTTATTCAAATAATAAAAGTTCCTAAATGTCTGATATCTATGAGACAGTGTAGGTAGACCCCTGTAGTAATTTCAATGTCGAAATATGTTTTTTCCATTCGATAAGAGATGGCGCTATGTTTATTAATGTTGCTATTAGATGCTAGATGGTGCATGGTACAAGTAGCAGTTTTTAAGTGTAAATTAAAAATAATTCCGTAACCCCAACTTCCTCATTCGGGTTAAACCAAAAAATTACTAACATGATGGGTAATTTCACAAGAAAATGGTGATTTTGATGGCTGACGCTGTGAATGATTGGTTATGAGGTACTTTCGTTAAGTACACTAATGCTCTTCATGAAATAATTAATTGTCTGAAAAACAGGCAAATCAGAAATTTTTCACCACTTCCCAGAGTGACAGGTTGATTGACATAAAAATAAATTACATAAAATAAATCTGTTCTGTGAAAGAACCTATTTAAATCAGCTAATAAGCACTAATGCTTATATTATAAATGGCACAGGACAAACCTTGCTTCAAGGGGCAATTGCGGTCACAGCGCCTTTTGAGATCTACCAAGCAACGATACATGACCAAAAGTGATCTTTACTGGCGCAATATAACTACTAGAACTAAGTAAAATAGGTAAGTACAATGAAAATAAAGATGAGGAAGGGGAATACCAAAGAAACGATAGACCGATTGTGAAGTATGCGAAGACTTTAAAGGAATTTAACGATGTATTTTTAAGAGAGAAGAAAACCTTCATGCGCCTGCCCCAAGTAAATTGCAAGAGTAGTTGTTTATGCAGGAACAAGGTATCCGAGTTTGAAAATCTGAGAATTAAGATGTGTAGTACTTGCAACTGGCGCACGTGGATGACAAGATGTATTGAACGTAGACAAGTATGTTTATGTTATAATGATAGCAAGTGATGTCTGCAGTTTCTGCCTTCCCCAATGAAATTATTATTTTAAAATATAATAATCAATAAAATATTGTTTTTTATAAAGGTGCCACATTTTGATCTCTGCAGTGTTTATTGCATTTTAATTATGATGTGTAAGGGCACTGCACATTTAGAATTTAAATAGCTTAGACGGACAGAAGTTGTGTGTTCTTTCCTGGGAAGTAACAATAAAACTTTATCATTGACTCTCACAATAACGTGAATGTATTCAAAACAAAATTAATTACGATATAGGTGTTCCAAAATTGAGACCACACTGCCTATAGTTAAATCATTTTAGGACTCGATGACTAATTTGAAGTAATTTCGAAAATGGTTATGAATGACAAGTTAATTTTAACTAATGATCCATTGTCGAATGCTAATTTACTGTACATTAAATAATTTATTCTATGTATTGATAACAAACATAAGTTAGCAGCGACTATAAACTTATCTGAACGATTAAAATATCTGATAGTTGCGTCATGCTGGTACCAGGATCGCAGAAGATGCGAGAAATGTGCTTAATGATTTTCGGCGATCATCATAATGATTAAAGACAGAGGTAGGTGCAAACTTGACCTACCTTTAAGTAGGTACTGTTGTTCAGTATAAATAAAGCTACTTGGGATGATATTTCCATGTGCATTAAGTAATTAATGTATAATTCTTCTTTTCTCGTTTCCGCGTATAATTCATGTATGCTGTAGGCATTTAAGCCTGAACTGAAGGTATGCGTGCCAAAGACTTCACCGGCACATGAGACGTCAATTTTGTCTCTGGTGTAACACTACCCAGTAGGTACACGTAGGACGTACCAGATGCGGATTATTGCAGTATTTAATAAGGCTGCCATAACGCCAAATGTTACAACAGAATGACCCTAAAAAACGCCCACACTTCGTCACTGACAGTGACGAAGTGATTGAGCGGGGAAAAGTAGCGAAAGAAACTCCCTAGCAACTCAGCTCTAACTGTTTTATCATTAAAAAAAAAACTTGTGATTCTATACCATATAATAAAAACAATTTACAAGTTCCGAATTTCAAATCACTTAAGAAGCAAAATTCTCAAATGTAACGCTTCGTCAGACAAGCTTCATTGAACTGTGAAGCATCCGAAATAATTTGTGAAAATAACAATTAGATTATGTAAAACTTTGACATAATAACCTTAGCATTACCGACTAGGTACAGGCAGGCTCAAAAAGTTGTAAACATCGACAAACACAACTTCATTTTAATCAATTTTTGTTTAATAATACAATACAGATGAAATACTTCAGGTTCACTCCGCATTTTAGGTAGGCTCGAATGGTTGGGCGAATTCAGTGAGTGTAACGTAGTCAGAAGATCTCAAGCCCAGTATACGTTGGGCGAGCCCGTTGACAAGCGCGCTCGGCCATTGTATACGGGGCCTTTTTCCGTGTATTTGACATTATTTTGATTTTCGTGTATGGCTCGCCCAACGTGTACTGGAAGCTTAATAGTTACGCGATAGAAAGATAGCAACTTCTAGGTGAATATAACTGTAGCTAATTAGCACTGTGCGAACTGAATTTCACTTTATTGTGTCGCAGCTTGAAGAGTCGCTCTTTACTTAACTGATTTTGCGTAGTGAACCATCTGTGGTGTAGCTTCAATTAAGTACCCATTTGTAATATGTTTTGTGGCTACACATTGATAGACCATTATGGAGATTGTAAACAAATAAGTGAATTGTTGTCGGTGTCAGTTTACATGTTTTACAGGGCGACAGTACACGGTTAGTTGTATAATAACGTTTATTTAAAGTACCGAGAACGGAAATAAAATACGTCCTCAAGTTTAAGTTCGTTATGTCACTTGTTTCGACAGTTTGAGGTTGTTTTGAAGAGGGAAACAAAAGTGAAGTATCTAAGGCCATTACAAGTACCCGTTTGATATTGGTTGAAATTGATTTTAAGTAGATAATGCTTGAGTCTTGAGTGAGGTTCTGTAATAAGGTAAGGTCTGTTTAAGAATTTAATATTAATAGCTTTCACTGATCCGAGAGAAGAAGCATAATATAGGCCTAAGGTCTGTTTAAGAATTTAATATTAGAAGCTTTCACTGATCCGAGAGAAGAAGCATAATATAGGCCTAAGGTCTGTTTAAGAATTTAATATTAGAAGCTTTCACTGATCCGAGAGAAGAAGCATAATATAGGCCTAAGGTCTGTTTAAGAATTTAATATTAGAAGCTTTCACTGATCCGAGAGAAGAAGCATAATATAGGCCTAAGGTCTGTTTAAGAATTTAATATTAAAAGCTTTCACTGATCCGAGAGAAGAAGCATAATATAGGTCTAAGGTCTGTTTAAGAATTTAATATTTTCTTTTACTGATCCGAGAGAAGAAGCATAATCTGCAGACTATTATGTTCCCACTGCTGGGACTGCGGCCTCCTCTCTTCGAGAGGGAGTGGGCTGTTGTAATCCACCACGCGGGCCCAGTGCGTGTTGGTAGATGTCACATGTCTTCGAATTTTTGCTTCTACGACATGCCGGTTTCCTCACGATGTTTTCCTTCAACGTTTTGAGAGCAGTGGTGATGTAATTATGTACACAAAGTAAAGCGCCTGTCTGGGTTCGAAAATACGACCTGCAATTCGTTAATCGGGGCCTTTACCACTGGGCCACCACGGGGGCCACCAATGAGAGAAGAAGGACAATGGCAATTAGCGGTATTGGGGACCTTGAGTTCACCACTTGGATTAAACTCATCATTTTGATGTCTATGACTCTATGCCATTAACAATGACTCCAAGAATAAATTATATCAACAGGACCAACAGGTTAACTTACATACATAAACTCACTCCTTTTTCCCATGGGGGGGGGGGAACCACCTGCTACGATGCTTACATACTGAAAAAAAAACCTCTATCTATACTCCATTGGTTTAGGTAATTAAATAAAGTAAACAAATAATGAGTTGATGATGAATGACATTTCCTTGTTTAAAAATACGTTATAACCAAATTAAATTTATTTTCTATTTTTATGATAGTTTCCTCTTTTATTAATGTAATATAAGTTAATCTTTATCCTTTATTCTTAAACTACATTTAGTAGATGTAACTACTTCAGCAAAATTTTTGTTGAATTTTTTTTTTTTACTCTTAAGAAACAGGTTATCCTAGTTTAAGAGGCAGGGCTCACAATATCTGTATACAGACTTCTGTCGCGTAGTTAGCATCTTCTTAATCAGTGTATACTAATGTATGTTACTTTGTGACAATAAACTATTATTATTATTTATAATAGTAATATAATATTTTGTAATCTGTCTATTGTAAAGAGCCCAAAAAGACAGGCTCTCTATACGTCAACGAATTATAACGTTACTAAATTGAATACTACAACCGTGACGTAGCATGACAACTAAAGTGACTGGTATTACGTTTAGTCGGTTACTTGACAACTAACTCGTCACGTGGTTTTTTTTGTTTCAATAAACGATCACTATATTTTTTGTGTTTACCTTTATTTAACTGCGTAAACCAACGGAGTATAGTGACCTACAATAGATGTAAGTTTGAAGAAATAAATAACGAGTTAAAGAGAAGTAAAAAAAGCTAAATATAATCTTTCAAAACTAAATAAATATTTACTTAAAATGTTTCAGATACTTATTTTCACACTCGTGTGATTACGAATAAAAAACGTATTTTTTTTCGCTAGTTACTGAAAAATACCACCTCTACAGCTTAAGATCTAACTTTTATTCCATTATGTAAGATTTTATAACAGTTGACTTACAAAAATAGTTGTTACACAATTTGCTTTGATTCTGTAACCAATTCTTTTCATCTTTGAATCGATTTGACAAACCTCGCGTTGCGAAAAAATCTAGTCATTGTAATTATTTTTAGTAAGAAAAGTTTACAGGAAAAACTTTGATGTGGCTTTTTTTGTATATAATTCTGTACGTAATGTACAATTATTGTTTACTCAACTACTTTCTTAAGTAACAATCGAAGAAAAATCGAATACAAAAGTAGGTTATAATAAAAAATATAGAGTTAAAATATTTTTAGTTGTGGTCTACGATTTTTTGTTTTTTTTTCGAAAAAGTTAATAGATAATGAGTAGCCTTTTCCCAACTATGTTGGGGTCGGCTTCCAGGCTAACCGGATGCAGCGGAATACCAGTATATTACATGGAGCGATTGCCTATCTGACCTTCACAACCCAGTAACTAGGTAGGTAATACGATACCCATAGGTAAGACTTGTTGTCAGACTTTCGAGCTTCTGACGACCCGTAAAAACTGTCTAAGATCCACGAATGACCGCCGGGACCAACGGCTTCACGTGCTTGTGAGGCACTGAGGAGTCTCAGTATGTAAAGACGGTCACCCATCCACGAATCAACCCCGGCAGCATAGCTTAACCTGATGGATCGACCCGTGCGGCTCTTATTAATTAAGTTGATTAAAAAAATTATGATTTGTCGTGATGGCCCAGTGGTTAAGGCTTACATAGACGAGGTTGTGGGTTCAAATCCGGGCAAGTACCAATGTGACTTTTTCAATTTATATGTACTTTCTGAGTTTATCTTGGACCTTACTAACATCGGTGAAGGAAAACACCGGGAGAAAACCTGGACTAGTTGATATAAGTCTGAAATCACCAACCTTCTTTGTATGAGAAGAGGCCTTTGCCCTGCAGAGGAACAGTAACAGGCTCAAATTATTATTAAAAAAAAAAAAACTAAGTACCTACCAAACTCCAAGGCATGGGTTAATTTTGAAATAGGTACTTACGTTGTTTTTTTTTGTATTATGTACTGAAAGTTTTTGTCAAACAGTTGATTTTAAAATCACTCCTTCATAATCCTGGAAGAAAAAAAAACCGGCTAAGTGCGTGTCGGACCACGGACAATGAAGGGTTCCGTAGGTGGGATGAATTTATCCCAAAAACAAACTTAACATTGTAGTTGTTCTCCCATATATCGATATACGTCACGGTCAATTCTCCAATTGCAATTGAAAAGTAAGTTCGTAATTGCAATTGACGATTTTTTTCTTTACTTGTGCTGTGGGACCTAACTTGTTGACTTTCATGATTCTAAGTCAGCGGGAAGTACGCTTTTGCTTTCTTATTTGTATCAAAATATGTAAAGGCATAAATGGCCGTTCTTTTTTATTGCGTTGACTAGAAACTTGATTTCTTTGAACTCCAAGGAACCTTTGACCTACGTATTTGATATTAATTTAAACTTGATACCTTTAGGGCCATAACTGTATGACAATAAACCCGCGGCGTCGCCCGCGTGGAGGTCGGTAATTCTTTATTTATTTATTTAATACTTCAAGCACACAAATGTACAGAGGCGGACTTAATGCCATAGGGGGCCACGGGAAAATACTACCGGTATACAATGGACGTATGTATTTTACCATTCGCCACCACTACAGCTTACCACGTAAGAGATAAAGCGCGAAGGTAACGGAAAAATCCATTTAAGCAATAAAGTAAATAGTAGGTGATTCATTCATTTACATTTATAAGTACAAACTAAATCTAATTGACACATTAACACTTCAACTTTGTTAAAAAATTCAAATATTCAAGTAAATGGCGCCCTTTTGTATTTATACATACTCACTCTACGAGCAAAATAGATGTAGGGGTTTAGAAGGTATTATTATATATACATTTTCACAGTTTTGCTAAAATAGACTGAAATATAAAAAAAATTTACAAAAAAAAAAAAAACAAGTGACTTCCGAAAAAAAACACTACAAAGTGAAAAATAATTTTGATTTCGGGAGTCGGTGACAAAAAACGAAAATTCAAAACCAAAGACACCGACTCCGAAGTCGTTTTTATTTTGTAAAAAGTTTTTATTTTTCACTTTTTAGTTGTGGTACCTACCCCACACAAATTCAAATACCAGTACCTGCTATGTAAATAACAATCACAGAAAGTTATCATCATAATTATCATCCACATAAACTGAGTGGGAAAAAATACGTATTTCAATAATACGTATTTTTTTAGCTTACTCAAAAACTATCCAAGCAAAGTTAATAAAATTTATATGGGACCAACCCTTTCATACAAAAAATAATTTTCTAAATCGGTCCACAATTGACGGAGAAATCGGCGGATATACAAAAAAAAAAAGAAACATACGCGTCGAACATATAACCTCCTCCTTTTTGGAAGTCGGTTAAAAAACTGCAACTTCTGCAGCCTGAATCTGCAGAGGTGAACAACTAGAAAAACGCCGACACAGACTGAATCTCCACATACCCAGAAAAATAGGAATGATTCAACTGTCTTCCCGCAACGATCAGAAAATAATATATGAACCTCAAGGGGTGCAGAAAATGGGACGCCACAATTGCGGCGATAAGTCCCCTCTTTGAGGAGCGGCTAAAGAGGCGCCAAGGTGTCCTCATCTTCCGCCTGACGCAGGTCCTCACAGGACACGGTTGTTACGGGAGGTTCCTATTCCGGATAAGGCGGGAGGAAACTCCCAGGTGTCACCATTGTGTGGATCGCCTGGAGGACACAGTGGAGTATACGGTGGAGGTCTGCCCAGCTTGGCTGGTTTAAAAAATAAAAAGTCGTGAGCGGCAAGTCTTAGTCCTAAACCAAGAAGACATGGGACATCCACTAACCCGCACTAGCCACCTGCCTCTCACAGAGAGGAGGCCTGGGTTGCAGCAGTGGAAACTATCTAGGCCGATGTATGCTAGGTGTTAATGTTCTGTAAAGAACGGTCACTGATCACACTTCCAATGGTTACAAGACAGTTTTTTTAAATTTATTTTTTAACTATTCTCGGGTCCATGGATCCCGGTCCTTTGGAAGGCGTACGAGGGACTGAAGCCATAATATTTCGCCATAGACAAATGTAAATGGCATGAGGCACCAACCGACGATTATCCCTGTATGCACTATGCAAGTGCTCACAAGGACAACTCCCGGCTGGTGCACAACTATTGCGGAGCATGGAAATAAAATATATTGGGCTATGGGTTTGAGTGGCTATAGTTGATTGGTTACCCTGAGCTATGAAAGGACTATGTCCCCTGCCGGACCAATGATAATATATTATTCGAGGATATAACGGTAGGGAGTGACTTACACACTCAATAATGGGCTCCCGGAAACTGTCACTAGGACTTAGTGTATTAATTATTTATTTATTCTACAGACAACTAGATCGAATTACAAAAAAAATACTTTCTAGATGTTAGTAAACAATTTAACTTATAATGCTATGTATGTATTTAACATTTGCTGTTAATATTTAAATTCTACTACCGACAGGATGGTTTTTAGAACATGCCTCATTATGGGGCTTTCGTCAGGCCCATCAGCTTTCAGGAGGCTGTTATTACTGTACCGCAACGTTGTGAGAAGAGATGC
Organism: Agrochola macilenta; assembly: GCA_916701695.1. Lineage (NCBI taxonomy): Eukaryota > Metazoa > Arthropoda > Insecta > Lepidoptera > Noctuidae > Agrochola > Agrochola macilenta. The sequence goes on along the minus strand of OU753572.1, from coordinate 1,823,247 downwards.
ATTCGTCTTCCGCACTATAGCTGAGAAGCTATCTGCTCTGGCTCGAGCAAACATTGCAGAATCACTGCAATAACGTGGCAGTCGCAACAGCGCCCTAAAAGCGTTGTTGTATTGAATACAGAACGTACTGGAGAAATGTTAGCAGTGTTGTAACACCTAGGGTATTCAACCAGGAGCTATTCAGTCTAGAGAAGACTTGCATCTTCGTCATTAGTTTTATGCTAGGACCTCGACAGAACCTCACTGCAGGCATTAATTAGGTATGATGATAACTTACTGTGTTAAACCCCTCCGCTACTTTACCTTTGTCCTTCGCTTATTCAAAGTCAATGTGTGCCTTTGGCTCTGTTTCATCTGGAAGCTAGACTCTAGCTGGGATCAATTTGTTATGTATGTGATCAGCAGAACATTTAAAAACTAATTCATTCTGTACTTTCGTTCCTTGATCAGGTGGTATACGTAAGCAGACTTTCAACTTGGTAATTTGCAAGTGCATGCATCTGGTCCGTGTGACTACTTACTAATTGTAGGTTTATGTGTTGAATTGAAATACCAATCACCTTTAAGTACTCTTCGTTGTTAGTGGCGATGATTAGGAAAGGCATAGGCCTTTCCTAATCACTGCTGGACATAGGTCCAGCAGTGTTTCGGCTGATGGTGATAATGAAAATGCCATAGCATGAGGCAGTGGAGGTACGAAGTTCAATCATCCGAATTACCAAAGCATTCGTGCGCATTCGTTCTTCTAGTCAGCTTATCAGCTTTTGTGACTTTCATTGGAGGAGTACAAAAAGAGCAAACTTCATTCATTGACGTGCACACAGTACTACAGCACAGTTCTCCTTTTCTGTATGAAAAGCATCTTGCAGAGGAGGTAAGGCTATGTCAGTGGTATATGTCGCAGATAGATTGCCGAAACCACTGTTTTACATAACCGGTATCTGTATTACAAAACAGCTCTGAAAAAAATTGTAAATAGCTAAGTAACTGCCACAAACTCGGAATTAGCGCTGCCGCGGCACCGCTGGCATCACTCGCTCAGCTCGCGCGAGTTTAGGCACAGTTATAGCCTCACCTAAACCAATTGATTCGGCATCAGATGCCACACCAAACGCTTAGTGTAACCGCAGATATGCCATTCTGCCTTACGTTTAGCAGTTTTGTTAAACGCAACGCAATGGGAATTCAGCTGAACGTTGTTCTGCTGTTTAACATAACGGAGCTGTTTTATAAAACAGCTAGCGGTTATGTAAGAAAGCGGATTTGACAATCCATCTGCGACATCTATACTCTGATTATAATCTACTTTGACCATCTAATGAGGGACCACAAGTTCTTGAAGTACAGAGCCAGACTTACTTCCACTTATCTATATTTATTCTGCAGACCAACACTCAACATTTGCAAGTGAAGTTAATTGACAGTGTGTGATCACTATTAATTAATGTATTTCTAATGACGTAATTACTACATGACCTTCTATGGAGGAAAAAAAACATTTTCTCATAGCCTATAGATTAAGTCAGTGTTGTATTGAAAGCGATAGTGTTATAGAGATAATATCAAAAACAAAAGTTATTTATTCAAATTAGGCTGAGAAACAGCACTTTTTGAACGTAATAATTACATAAGAAATGGTAAGTGGTGGTGCTGGTAATGGTAAGAAATGGTATGCTGGAAGAGATTTCTTTAGAAATAAGCATCACCTTTGAACGTATTTTTCTGTTCCTTTCTTCTTGTCTATTTATAAGTGTGTACATAAACTGTTAAATTAAATAAATAAGACAGTCCCTCAAAACGCCCACCTTTCACCACTTCCTAGTGCTTTAGCTGGAAAGAAGAAGTGGCGCAACAAACTTCCCATCAGTACAGCTGTCTGAAGTTATAGTAATAAAATATATAATCGCTTGAATTCATTGCTCCTGTAGAAACTTGGGTTTGGTTGTCATGATACTAAATTATGCTTAAAATTAATTATGTGATGAAACACAAATCGTTATGGTAATACATTATGCGTTTAAATCAAATGAATGATCAATAAATCTAGTTCACACATTTCACGACTCTCATGGAGTAATGGTGCAGTGTGTAGATATTTATGTGAACATAGATCATTTTGAAATAGATATTATAAATAATAATGCGAAGTTATAGTAGCTGAAGGCTGTAGCAGCCGATACATCCTCCGCTATAATAAGGCAATTTGTGCAAAGACACCCTAAATTGAATGTTTTTTGGAAAGAAGATCTTTAACGCGGCTAGCGGTAGGAGTTGCCTCGTAGAAATCGTCACGTAACGAAAAAGTGTTATGCCTCCTCCTATTTCTATTTTATGAAAGTTTCTAAAAACGTATAATATGCTCTTTAACGTTTCTGTGGGTGGGTAAAACAGTATATGTGAGTTAAAACAAACTTTAAAAAAAAGTCTGTTTTAGGTCTCAAGTATAAGTGTCAAAAGTTTTTGTTTCTGACGGGGGCCCCCTACCGCATACGTTTTGTTTTAGTTGTTTGGGTTGTCTTATCTTTAATTCATCTTTAGTTGTTTGGGTGGTCTTTCATTAATTCGTCTTTAGTTATAAAAAAAATTATTTTAAGTGCAAACCTTACTAACAATTTATGGATATCTTTGTTGTCTGAAATAAAATGATTAATTTAATTTGATGGTTAGTTGAATTGCAGTATTATACAACAATGAGGATCTGACCTCCTATACTATGTCTGCTCATTTCAAAGAAAAACTTTACAGAATAATGATAAGCCCAACATGGTACCTAAGTCAAAACAATATTGAAACAAAGACAGAAGTTTAATTGAATGGAACAAACAATACAATTAAATGATTCAGATGCAAAATACTAACAGTGAAAAATGTTAGAGTACCAAAATCGCCAGCAGATGGAAAATTGCACCTCGACATAATTATATTGTAAGCGAAAAAAAGCTTACAGTGTAACAAAGCCTGGACGCTGAATCATAGTTCACATAGTTGTCAGTAATTACATGTAAACAAACATTATATAAACAATCACTCAGTTATGAATTTATGATACTCTGGTATTGTTAAGGTATTACATTATTTTCTTGTAGTTACCTACTAAGATGAATTGAGAACAAACTGGTCAAAATTTAATGTTCTAGATACACTTTGGAACACGTAAATAAGTACATAGGGAAATACAGAAATTCAGCTGCCAAGTGCCTAATAGTTTTCTACATTATTTGCAATATTTTCTTCACTACATTTTAACTTAGTTTTTAGCCTATAAGGAACTTTTCCTAACGTTCATAACATAATTTCTAGGAAGTGCAAACATTTTCTACAAACAATAATTTATCATTGCCACGAAACCAGTTTCGCTTTAACAAAATCTTGTAATAACAAAACAAGACAAAAAATAAATAAAAACACATCAAACAAAACCTTATCAAACTATTAAATAATTTACGAATTATAATAAAAAAGACACCTCGCTTCGGCGTCTACGCACTATCTATGCACACAGATACAGTTTGATGTTACCACGCGACCACACACAAGTGTCTGTCTGTGTGTGTAGCCCTCTGTTGCAATCCCTAAAATAGGTCGACCAGATACTAATAGAAAGACGCAGGGCCGGCTTGTAAGATTTTTATCGATATTCATTGAGTTTTTACGCATTTTAAACATCTCTTTTTAGCTTTGCTTTCCTGGTTGAATGTCCTTTCGAATGCAAGTTTGTTTTCAAAGCAGTGATAGCCTAGTGATGTGACCGTCGGACTGCCAAGTCATAGATCTTGAGACACGCACCCAAGACACGCACTTATGACTTTTCGGATTCATACGCGTTTTGTATAGTTATCACTTGGTTAAAAAACGGTGAAGGAAAACGTCGTGAGGAAACCAACATGCCTGAGAGATATTTCTCGACGGCATGTGAAGCCAAATCAAAGGCTCATGGGCGGCATAAAAACTCTGAAACCAGGTTAGTCACCAGCCACACGAAAAAGACAGAAAGATGCAAGTTTGTCCAATTTACACTTTGCTGTGTGGAGATGTTTAATAATCTTTTGCTGTTACCGATGCAGAAATACAATTCCATAGCTTGTACTGAAAAAATCTCAGTGGAAAAGCCATCCACAGAATGGAAGGTAATGTCGTTTTGGATTTCTGAATAGGAGGAGATTTCAATGAAACTACGTGTAATGAATGGTCAATGAACTAACAAACGCCGGAAGTGCTGCACCGACAAAATACTCTTATGCAGAGGAATCTAGAAATCCCAAGTTAAAGTTAAACTGCTTTTTTACATTACTGTTTGGTGGAAAACGAGTTGCCGTAATTTCCATAAACTTCATGATTTAATTTTAATAAATGACTACCCGACTATAGAATTATCTTAATTTAAATAGAGTTTTTCGCATCCACTGGATAAGTTCTGATTGACTTGTCTGGCTAAATCTGTCAAATAACCTTTTTTTAAATATTTTAGATGGCTCTTTTTCGCTTTATTTTTTCAACAGGCTCCTAACTGTGTTGTTATCTCATGCACCTGTCTTTATCACTCTTGATAGATCCAATTCCGGCCCTGTTATAAAAACTTTAAAAGATTGTTTGCATCTTTTCGTTACATTTTTTAGGTCACATACCCTTTGGTGTGTATGAGTGTGTTTGATAACATTGTGTGGAACACGGACGCAGCGAATTTCTCGTGTTAGTCCAACGTTTATTTCTCTATCAGAATAGATTTTCTTGTTGTTGTTATGATTTTTTTGGTAAAGTAAATATGGATTTATGTTTGGCCAGATACTAGGAACGCATATGTGAGTAGAGTGTGTCGAGTTTGCTGGGAAGTTACTCGGAAATTCTTCGAGGTTTTGAAATGAACGCAGAAAGGTAGATGATTGATGGCAATGGTGGCTAATAAAATTATGACTAGCCTATGTCAAGAGAATACTGCTAACTGGTGGGTGATGGTCTGTGATATTATTTGAAGTTTAGAGATAGAAACAGAAAGGTACAAAATAAAATCCAGTAATGGAATAACATGAAGATCCACTACAGAAACAGAAGATTATTAAATGACATTGATGTTGCGAAAAATTAAAATAATTTTCTTTCAGGTACCAGGTTGTCAGAACTCAACAGCGATGTCATTGCTCCAGACCCTTACTACGTCTTAACACATATAGCCCATCTGAATAGTACCAAGGTCGTTGACAATGGAGACGGCGGGTCAGTATGTTCAGTGTTGACCAACTAATTATCCGTCACATATAAATATATTGTATGCTAATGCCACTGTCTGCATGGTTGAACTGTAATGACTTAGTTCGATTTTGATTTAATTTTGTTTTTTTAGTTGGCAGTGGTTTGTTTAGGGCGGCGTCGTAGGCAGAAGCTATACTCGCACTTGGTTAGTTTTGTACAAAGGTTCTTCACAAGCTTATCTCATTACAGCTTAGCTTGACTCAGCTTTCTAAGCTCGTGCTTTCTTATCGTCCATCTTAATCCACTTTCCTCTTCTCTGTGTCCTCTGTTTCTATACTAATCAAATTCAACACTATAGTCCTAAAGTTGTCATACATGGTAACCCACTTCCCTCATTTATAACTACTTGCAGAATGATAAGCGTTTGACAAACTAGAACAGATATAAAAATCGTTTGTAAATTATATTTCAATGCTGTTCCAAACTTGAACGCCACGCCATGAGCACGTGTAGATATCGCCATTTTCGGCTCCATCCAGGATCTGCAACTGATTCTGGCATTGATTGAGATTATTATTAATTTAACAATCATGTATCCAAATTAGTGTATTCAAATCTAATAACTTACTATACTGTCTTTTGCCTGAAAGTCTGACAACCAGTCTTACCAAGGGTAAGTGTTACCCAGTAACTGGGTTGTGGAGGTTAGATAGGCAATGACTCCATATAAAATACTGGTATTCAGCTGCATCCAGTCAGACTGGAAGCCGTCCCCAACATAGTCAAAGATGATATGACAGATGATAGTGACTGCCTTCATATTTTAGATGATACCGCAACTACATTGAACTCTTAAGGAACATCAGCATGCCGGAGGTTTTTGTTGTTACCCTGACAGAATATCTCGTGACATCATTTGATTCACCTATCAAACTGTCTCGTCAACCTACTCAATTAACTCAGAACACCCACTGTCCTGCCTACACACTCAGCTTCATTCATTGCTACCTAATGACATGAGGTTCATTCAAATTCGCCTCATTGTTTGCATGAAGTGTCTTTCTCTTTTCGTAGAAGAGGAGTGAGAGGTCCTCTCCTAGAAGGTTAACGGTGGATACATTAGAATATCATCGTCGTTATCATCTACAGCCCGATTTGGGCCACTATTGGGAATAGGACTCTTGAGCCTCATCTAGGTCTTACCCGTAACGGAAAAAGTTTGTATAATAGTATTCTATTTTTTTTTTACACGAGCGAGCCTGACAGTAGTAGCATAAGATGTGTAACCTAGGTAAAAAGCAACATTAAACTCTAACACCGCGCGCGCTCATTGGTCAAATCATAGCGCGCGCTTTCCCGGCTTCCTGTTACACACTTCCGTCCCTTTTCACGAAATCACTCCCACAGATTACAGGAAAGTGAGAGGAAAGATGTTACGCATCGTCACACTGGTGGCGATGTGGCATGAGAATTACATGTGTACCGGCGAAAAGTTCATGAATTTAAAGTTCTTCTCTTCGGGAAATACAGGCATAATGTTATGTTGATAAGTACACCATTCAACAAAGATGTTTTAGCAAGAATTTCGGGTTGTTAATAACATAATTCTGAAAGATATCAGAAGACTAACTAAATAGACCTTTCAGGCGAACTTGTACAACTTAGCTTGAAATTAAAACTGGAGAATACAACATCCCATTTATTTATGACTCTTAAGAGCTGTGAATTTTGAAGCATCTTTTACAAAATATAAAGAAATAAATAAATAAATAAAATAAAAAATAAATAGAGATAAAATAAATAAATGGAGAAAAAAAGAAATTAAAACTAAACTAAACATAAATAGAGATTTTATGATAATTAAAAAAAAAATATATATATACGAGTATATAAAATCACAGAGCAGTACATTTTTCATATATCACCAGATAAGGCTTATGAATGGAAATAGATTTCTCAATATTATGCAAGTTTCACTTTCCATTTGGACAAGGCAGAACCTGTCTTTATAAGATGATTCAGAAACGTCATTTGTTTTAGAAGTTTTCTCTTTATGACTTTATTCGTTGAATCTACGTGATCGTGAACGTCTACGTCAACGTCCAATCAACATAATCAGTCTACACTTTGGTGATTGAGTGTATCGACTGCCTACTCTTAACCTAGTAGCCAATATATCTCCCTGAAAGGAAACTGTCATCTAATTGGACGTAGGTTGGTAGATTTAATGCCAGCTCTCTCACATTTAAAGTTATGGCTTGAACTGGTCCCCGATTCGTTAAATGCAACAAACGCAAATGAAATGTGAATGAATATAACAACACAATATGAAAAGAATGACAGCCATTAAATAACTTTCAACCGCAAGAAAAACCTTCCTTCGGCTTTTCGTGTAAAATTATAAGTCAATTCTGTCCATCCACCTTATCGAAATTATTATAACCAAACGGTCTTTATCTTATGATGCTTTCATCACCTTCCTGCTCTTGCCTTGTTACTTGGGGTAACACGTTTTCTCCTTCCATTCTCTCCTTTCATTCTTCATGATATCCTTCACTCCTCTTTCACATCGTTTCTTTGATCTTTCTCTCCTTCTCCTTCTATTAACATTTCAAATCTATGGATTAATATCTCCAATATCGCAAAATGTTCTTCTACTCCCATAATCCTCTGTAAAGCGTTACCAAAACCAGAAAAGGCAAGTCATAGTCCATTATTTAATACCTATAACGTCTCTCTCATAATATTAAGGTAGTGGGAAATACCACATCCCTACTACTGCGCAGCGTGGGTATGAGGTATGACACACTTTCGCTTCAAACGAATCATGTTGCTGTGTACTATCTTATAATTTGAATGTTGGTATACCTCCTATATCGGTTGTATTGTTCAGATGTTACTTGAGAATTGAATTAAGTTGTACCTATTGGTTTTTAGAAGATTTGAGTAGATTTTCTCATGTTAGTAGTCGGTGTTTCCAGTAATGTTAGATGAGAATGAAATATCACAAGGACCATTCTGGCATCGTATGACAAGAAAGACCAAGCAGGTCGCTCTTGAAGAAAGAATCGCTGGAAAAAGGAAACATAAAAAAGACGAGTTTAAAGTCAGATTTAAAATAGTTGGCTTGAAGGTAGTGTTACATAAAGAAATTTTAATACTTATTGAAATAAAAACCGTTATTTGGTAATGTAGATTATAAAGCTGAGATTATATTGAAAATTAATAACATAGATGCGATTCAAATTAATTTAAAGCATGGAATACTTGTCAAGCTCCGCAGCACTTAAAAGTTAAGTTATTAAAGCTGGCATATTGATTTAAGATAATTAGTTTGAAGTTGTCAAATTATAAAAGATATCAATTTATTTGCATTACAACTAAATGATGCGACGTGTAATGACTAATAATAAACTAATACAGACAAGCTAATAGAGACAGTTATTAATTGACATTAATTTAACTATGAAGGCAATTTGAAAATTATCTAAGTTTTGGTGCAACGACTACAGCACCAAATATTTTATTAAATTTATCTTTTCCAACGATAAATTTAATAAAATCAACTTCTGGTTCAGAATGTCGGGCAATTGTTCCGATATTATCCAACAGTTAATTTATCGGTGAGTTAACTATTGAGATGAAACCGCTATCAAACTTTTTTATTATTATTGCGAGGTAAGGAAAATACCAGGTGATCAGAGCACAGCAGTAGGTTGTTGATGATATTAGGACCGGCGAGGCGGCACAAAGCTCGGCGCGGCCTCAGCTCGCGAAAGTGAGAGTGGGCCGGTTGCGTAACGCTGTTCGACTCATGACGCCCTAGTACTCGGCGTGGTTACCTACATTCAAGTTCTTTTTGTCTAAAACTATTTCGATGTCTTACTTAATTTTTTAGTCTGATTGATTTTTTGTCTGAATCGTTAGGTTAACTTTTGTGGTTATTTTCAGCAAAAAAGAACAATTTTAGAATTTTCTTGTTATTCTTCCTAAGTAAATTGGAACAATTCCTTAGTTTCGCCATTTCTTATGTATCTTGGTATTCTTTCTTCTCTTGCATTTTTTCCTAGTTCTTAAAATCAAAAGTGAATCTTATTTGCTGCACTTTTATTTACTCGCCGTTTTGTATCGCGATCTTTCTTACGCGACGAAGCGAAATATGCATCGTTAACATTCCTTTCTAAAGACTTCCTTTACTAAATATTTATGTGTCAAGTCCCAAAAAAGTTATGGTAAAACCCACAAGGACCACTTTCTATAATTATTTCTGGTGATTACATAACTTGCTGACGTGTGATGGTATCCGGTCAGGGCTAAGACGAATCATCGAAGAACCAGAATTGCTAAGATCCGCCTTAATTTAACTAGCTAATAATGATTCATTCAGGATTTGCTGAAAATTATAAATGTCAGTGGTATTTTTAAGAAATGAGGAAAATTTCCAATTTTGGGAGTAAAATCCTAAAACAATTTATCATAATGTTAGAAATAACGTGAATTAAAGTTAGCTTCTATCAAACTACTGCGGGAAATCTGTTCAGTATTTTTAGGAAAGACAAATAAATATATCGCAGACAGATCTCCTGGAATATATCACAGAAAGCGATAAGGCCACCCATTGTATGTTTTGTAGTGTTATTTCTTTTCTATGTATTTTCTGGTGTACAATAAAGTATTTTTTTTTTTAAAGTCACTATTTTCTTTTCTGAATTACAAATGATTGATTGTTAGGTCAGAAGGACCATTTTTTTTTTAGAAAACTTGTCTGCGGCTACGATACACAAAAATTAACTTTTGTAGTGTCAAATTCTCAAAGTTTCAAGTTCAAAGTTTCAGATGTTTGGTCTAAACATGAACTTTCTGTTTTTAGAAAAAAAACTGTTACTAAATTATTATTTACTACTTGCACTTGCTTGCTTGCTTGTTTTACTTACTTGATTACTTTTTTGTTATAGAAGAAACCCTTGGACTAAAACATGATTTTGAAGAGCTATATCGTGAATATGTCATAGGTCAAGTAGGCGTCGAATGTGAATAAAATGACAAACACTGCAGTGTTATTTGACGAAGAGAGGGATCGAGATGGAGCCATACGGAAGCATTTTGACCCTAAACTTATTGCAACTGTCTTTTCAGCACAGATGAACATCATGAAAAATAAATGCAGTGTTATTTGACGAAGAGAGGGATCGAGATGGAGCCATACGGAAGCATTTTGACCCTAAACTTATTGCAACTGTCTTTTCAGCACAGATGAACACCATGAAAAATAAATGGTGATATGCACCATCACGTCATCACGATAATTACGATCAGACAGCTAAACACAACAATTTAGAACATCTTCGTCATCTCTTCCAAATTCAAGCCATGCCCTTGAGTCACACACTTTCACAGAATTAATATAATTTTCCTACGGATGCTATTTATACAAATACTTTCCCAGTGGGACGTGACGGTGGTCACTCCTCTGACTTTTGGTGGGAAAAAGAGAAACTGACAATTATTACCCTTAAAGCGATGTACAGTCAAATTACAAATTTCAAAACATAAAGATGATAAATATGATGTTCGAAATTAAATAATAGAGTTCAATTTTGCTTCTATCAAACTGCTGCGGAAAAACATAATAATATTAAGTAAAGATGATGAAGATGGTATAATCTGGGTGCAATTTTCTACTAAGTAAAAGATCTTTGACTCTGGAAGAATGCCCTAACTTTCATAGTTATGTTTATTTTAGAGAAAAAAACCCAATAATCACCATGCATAGTTAAAAAGTTACTGATCGTAGTGAAATAAGAAGAACGTCCCAAATTAAGACTGACGGATCCCAAAAAGACTACTCTTCGCAACCTTTCTATATACTTATTCTTCGTCGGACGTAGTCTCATCTTTGCGGTCCTTAGGAAGATATTAGCTACGGATGGTAGAACCACCTTTACGACATTTTAGAAAAAAAATCCTATAGTCATCATGCGTAATAAACGAGTACGTGATCGCTATAAAATAAGACTGTTGGAACGGCCCATATTAAACTAGACCCTAAAAATACCACTCTTCACTAAGAAGAACGTTTCTGCACACTAGCTCTTCCTCGGACGCAGTCTCATCTTTGCGGTCCTTAGGACCAAATTATATATATTTATATGTATATGCTACGAATGGCATTACCACCTCTTCACCATTTCAGGAAGATTTTCGTGTAATAAACGAGTTAGTGATGAAATAAGACTATTAGAGCCTCCCGAATTTCAATAGACAGACCCCAAAAAGTTCCCTCTTCTCAAGGAAGAACGTTTCTGCAGTTCCACGGTCGTAGACTCGTCTTAGAGTTCCTTTGGATCATATTAGGTACAAATGGCATTACCACCTCCTCTGGCGCGTCGTGATGGTGGGCACCATCGTCTGGTAAGGCACGGTGACTGGGTTACCGGCGCGGTTGCGTCACTGCAACCACTTTCTGCTGTCGCTCGCCTACTTATCCATTCACTGAGACGTTCGTGTGGCGAGTATTGGCCATTGTAAGATTTTTGCAAGGCATGAATATTATTTGGCGACGCTTGAAGAATGCCTATTATGTCCAGCAGTAGACGTCTTTTTACCATTATATGATTGCTTATACGCTTCAACATATGAAGATGATGAAGATTTTGGCTGAAATTATGAATTTTTTACCGACTTCAAAAAGGAGGAGGTTCTCAATTCGCCTGTATGTATTTTTTTGTCCTCTACTTAAAGGTGACAAAAATATATTTAACAAAAAAAAAAAACAACTGAATTCCAAAAAAAAACACTACTAAGTAAAAAATAACTTTAATTTCGGAAGAAAAAAACAAATATTCAAAAACAAAGGCACCGATTTCCGAAATTAAAGAAAATTTTCACATCGTAGTGTTTTTTTTGTTGTTTGTGTAATTTTTCCTTGTTACTTCTTTGACTTTTTTCTTCATCAATATTACTAAGACTGTTTTATTAATTAATTGAATCTTTCAGAGAATATTAAATAGTTTAAAGATTTAGCTTTACGTCGAGAAGGAATATAAATAATATTATGATTTCTTATTTTAATTCGTGTTAAGCCATAAAGTTGCTTGCCTTACTCAGCACAATATCAATTATGTCGTTGTTGTTGTGTGGTTGACGTTGTAATGTTTAGAAAATTAAAGAACTAGGCGGAGGGTAATGATTTACAGCGATGCTGTTTAGACACAATAGCGTGGGGTATGGAACCACCTTGCATTCCCATCCGTATCTACAACACTTGCACAAAAACACATTTTTCTGCAAGAAAAATATAACTTACTTCAAATATCTATAAGTTAGCTGATCTGTTCTACAAATCTTCAAGACGTGTTCCACTTCCGATCGTACGCCACTCCACCACGAACGCATTACATTGCGCGGGCGCAGGGTTGCGTCACAGCAGTCGGGCCGCTCACCGCACCCCCCTCCACCCCCACCCTAGTGGAGGGGGGGACTGTTACTAGGGCTTTAGTATGCACTAGCTGTACCAAGGAAAATAACCATCTAGGCGTATTATAAAATAATGTGTAATGCCATAATCAAGAGTCACTTATCCGGTGAACTGTGGTCCTTTATTGATAACGAGTCGTAATCGAAATACCAATGGTTGTAAGTTCCCTGTAATGCTGATTTGTGTCTGTGAAGGCGCAAGTTTTATTTATGGACGGCAACTTGGGATTGAAAAGAGAGGAGCTCGTGGCTAAGTACTAACAGCCCCACAGGTCGATCCATCAGGTAATGCAACGCTTGCCGGGGTTAGTCCGTGGATGGGTGACCATCTTTACATACCGAGACTCCTCCATGCTTCGGAAAGTACGTTAAGCCGTTGGTCCCGGCTTTCATTCGTAGATCTTTAACAGTCGTTACGGGTCGTCAGAAGCCCGAAAGTCTGACAACCAGTCTTACAATGGGGTATCGTATTACCCAGTTACTGGGTTATGGAGGTCAGATAGGCAGTCGCTTCATGTAATATACTGGTATTCAGCTGCATCCGGTTAGAATTGAAGCCGATCCCAACGTTGGGAAAAGGCTAGGCAGATTGATTGAATTTGGGATTGAATAGAAAAGGGGTATTAGGGGTGATATTTTGAATGGCTCACTCCTAAGTCTCCTAAGGCTAGTAACTATGATAAACTATGAATAAATATAATTATGAAAAAAATAAGCTTGGTGCAGTTGGTGGGGGACACTCGTTAGTCTAGCGGTCGCAAGCGCTACTGCTAAGCATGAGGCCTTGGGTTCGATTCCCATGTCGGGCAAAGTATTATTGGGTTTTTCCAACAATATGGAATTTCTCAATAGTAGCCCGGTGTCTGGAATTGTGCCCGGTTTTTGATGGCAACAGGCTCACTCCCTATTACATGGGACTTAAAACGTATCTGACGAAATCTGGGTGTACTACAGGTACACCTCTGCCCAACCCTTCGGATAAACATGGCGTGATGTTATGTGCTATGTTTGATACAGTAAATAAAGTCATTAATAACAGTCCACGGCTGGACAATCATCCAACTGAATACAGTCTGTCCTAGCCGCCTTTTAAAGATCTCGGGTTCATCTAGCTGGGTGGCATTTCACACTACGTTTAGTGATTCCCAATCTTCATTCAAGGACTCGTCTTATAAATCTGTAAGTATATTGAATTAACAGTTTTTCAGCCAATACATTCTAAGTCTCAGAGGAAAACTGATTGTATTAGTTAAGAGACAATGGCCTAGTGACTAGTTTTTACTTTCTGCTGTGTTGCGTTTGCGCAGTCTGTGTGAACGGCAATGACACGTGAAGTCATATAATATCACGTTTATCACGATCCGATTAGCTATTAATATCTTTAGTTATTTAACTAGAAACTAAATTATTTTTTGTGTGTCTACTAAAATATAAACAATGTAAAGTTTATTTGCATGCCCTAAACACGTAAAATATGGATTCTACTTAACCCACCAACTTTTAACAACTATATTTTTTTGCAAATAAATGCTTCGAAAAAAGTGATGATGAAAATCTATGATGATTATGCTTGATGAACAAGAATAATCATCATAGGTTCCCCAGACAGTGTTCAACCACATTTCATTAGTTTATTTTTAACTCCTGTTTATTCCTTATTGAACATGGCTAGCATACCCCACTGTTAATAACTAGGTACAAATCTAGACCCCGGGCTGCTACAAAAAAATCCTAAACGAAAAACCCATAACACTTCCCGACCGACTGTTGTACCACTGACGCCGGTGTCACCTTCATAAAGAACATTTTTAACGCCTGGGAAGAAGCACAAGATGCCATTGGAATCTCGAAGGCGTTCGTTTGCTTAGACCATGAGACACTTCTGCTGAAACTAGAGCACTAGGATTAGGAATACAGCTCTTGGTTTACTAAGATCATACCTGAAAGGTAGAAAAGTTAAAGTTCAAGTAAACGGCGTAAACTCATTGGGGTCAGAAATGGCAATGGGTGTTCCTCAAGTTTCGATATTGGGTCAATTTTTTTTTTAGTTTATATTAATGATTTACCCCAATTACTTCAAAATCAACCGAAGATGGTGTTATTTGCAGATGACACATCACTGATCTTTAAAATAAAGTGACGGTCACAAAATCTTGACGACGTTAACAGCTCTATTCTTCAAGTCCAAGATTGGTTTACGGTAAATAATTTGGTACTAAATAAAAAACCAAATGCTTGCTCCATACGAATACTACCATTTGGAATGGGCGACTAGAAACAATTCTATTTTTTGTAAAATTGACGTTCATAAGTGTCTTTTATGTGCCTAATTGAAATAAATTGTTTGACTTTGACTTTGACTTGACCCTGGTTTTGAACTCAAAAACGTTACCGCTGGCTACCACTGTTCGAAACATGATATTATTTAATTCATGCTGAAGTAAAAAAAATACATCGCAAAGTATGTTCGTAATTTGAGTAACTAACTGCTCATTAATAACTAAGTAGCTTCATTATATTTTCGCGAATAAATATCAAATTCTGCACTGCTTACAAAAACTAAATATGTGCTAAAATCAGCAGTTATGTACTAGGTCAAGCAACACATGTGCTTGTGAATAAACACTTTAAAAAGAAATAATCCTTACGATCAACATCTTTTAAATGTTTTTGTTATGAAAAGGGGGAAGACCAAAGAAACGATAAATGGACTGCCTGAAAGATGAAATGGCTAGAAAGGGGGAATAACGAGATAAGTACTAGAGAAGTATGGAAGACGAAGACATGTTGCATCGACCACAAATAATTTGGGATAAGGGCAGGAGATGATCAAAACAAGCAGACGGCATTACCAGAGGCATCGTAGGAACTTTGTAGACATTTAGCTGGAATATAGAAAGAAAGAAAGAAAAAGTTTATTTGGACATAGTTCGTGAAACACAAAATACAAACAAAGTAAAATTGATAGTAATCTTTTGACAATAAGTGTGCCTCACGGCTGCGCCAAAAAGGTTCATTTCAGCGTTAAATGCCAGACAAATGCTGTCTGACGCTGCCTGGTTTTCTAATGAACCCTTAAGGACAAGTGACGGAGAGTACAACAGTTTCAACATACCTATATAATACATAATTTGTATACTTCTAAATAAATAAATAAACTAGTAATCAGATAAACTAATAACAAATAAAAAAAATACGAAAACAACAAGAACTTTACTATCCAAGCAAAACCTGTTCTTAGCGATTAGCTAGATTGATTCGAATATGTGGCTGTTACCCACCGGCGAACATGCCCTTTAAACTAGAACACACCAAAGGTATTTGGCAACAGGATTAGGTAGGTATATCAAGTAATAAAAAAAACTAATAATATATTGTAAAACTTTTAACTATTTTGTTGTCTTTATATTATATTTATTTATTTTATTATTATTTATTATTTTTATTTGTCAAAATACGAGCCTTTTGGCCACTTTGTAACATCTCTGCTATAAAGATGTGTTCAAGGCATCTAACCGTTTGCGCTATTAGATCCAACAGGTTGGAAGAGGCTCGCTTCACATACGTCGTCTTGGCGCTTTTTCAAAAGTTTTTACATTTTCGTAGACAGTAGTAGTAAAAGCGACTCGATAAACTAACCGAAAAACGCCAAATACGTAAAGACTTAAGCCCTCATAAACCCATACCTTTAACTCTGACGGGCCAATTCTGTTGTATTAGTTGAGACCGGGTATTTTTTAAACAAAATTCGGTCTGGCGAGTCATATTAGGGCACACGCTAGGAAATAATAAGTTCAAAGGGTATCGAAATCGATAAGGAGGACTATAATAATTATAATAGTATCTCGACCTGGCTCGTGAGGTTGTCGACATGTGGGAAGTGGATACAGCAGTCATTGTGCCGATAGTCGTGACGGCCAATGGCATAATAGCCAAGAGCCTCGACCAACACCTAAGGAGGCTCTCGTTAGGCAGCTGGATCAAGGGCTTGATCCAGAAAGCGGTACTTCTAGACACGGCGCGTATCGTTAGGAGGTTCCTCTCTCTGGATCCCTGACCGCCGCGCCGGTAGCTTGGACCCTGTTCCCGATACCGGTGGGCTACTATTTTTTATATTTTTGTTTTACCTTTTGTTTTTATAAAAATATTTAAAAATGTAAATTATATGTATTATTTGAAATAAAGGAAATAATAATATTCTTTATTTCAGAAAACTATGATCTGTGTTAGTAGTTACAATACAATAGAGAAGAAGACAGAATAAATATTATTGTGAAAAGGACATCCCCAAATTAATGTTTAGTGATTGTCCTTCTCACAAAACTTTTAATAATCGGAGAGTCGATACTCTCCGCAATAGTCTTTAGAATACTGTTGCCACTCGCCCGCAATCTTGACAACAACGACAACTACAACAAACAACTACAACAACAACTATGATTAGTCTGTTTATGTGTGTCTGTCTGTTTGTTTTGGCGTGCGTGTATGACCAGATGTAGGTATGAACGTAAACGTAGCAAAAGGAGTATGTCAGGATCTAAGTACTTATGTGGCTTAAGTTTCTGCCTACTCCCCATTAGGAAAAAGGCGTAGTTGAGTGTATGTATGTGTACGTGTATTTCTCCGGACGAGCTCCTTCACTGAGAGCAAAATCAAGATGCCGCGTACAACAGATAGTATTTTTTATTCTCGGGAATTTTGAAATTTCTTTATCAATTAAAAAACAGATTCTCGTAAATCGTTACAATGTGATTTTAGACACGTGATGACGATTCCAGCAGAACACAGCTATCGGCACGAACGTCGATATCGATTGGTATCTATGCAATCGAATAATATCATGAGATGTGACAATCGGTGGAACGTGGTCAATCGATTGTTGGGTGATTTTGGCTCAAGATTGGGATGGCAGGGGCGTGTAAGATAGTTGTGTGGTCTCTAGATTCTAAAAATCCATTTTTTCATAGCTAAGTGAAAATACATTGTCGTTTCCTGTGGGAGAACACTCAAATGAAACTTCGTGGTTGCTTTTCCAGTAAATCAAAGCGATGATTTTCACACACAACTATGTTTGTTAGGTTTGCTATGTAATATGTTTTTGTGTTGACAGTCACAATATTCATACCTGAAAGACTACTACGAGTATAATACAAATCTGTATCTGTAGATCATACTAATATTTAAAGCGCGAATAGCAACTGAGAAAAACTGCAAAAAAATAAAACATAAAAAAACAACCGTCATTTTAGGCAAATAATTAAAAAAAAAATCATTATCATCAGTTTAAAAAACTAGGGTGATTTAAAAATAGGTAAACCACGCGTGGTGTGGTTACTTTTTTTCAAAACTTCCAAGACTTAGAACTTTTTACAAACAAAGTTACATTACAATATTAAAAACATTGTCCTTAAATGAACCTAAGTCAGATAAAAAACTTATAAACAATGAAGTTGACGGAACAACTTGAAAAGCTAAAATGAAAAAGGAATCCACTACATGAAAATGTTGGTCCTTTTGTCCCAAGAAAACTTGTTAAAGGACCAGTAAGTAAGTGTAGCTATTTAATAAATAGACATAAATAAACATACATAAAAAAATCATATTTAAAAAATCTCAAGATATAAAACAATTGGTGTATAAGCCACTGGCCACTGCCACTGGCTAAAAATAAATAAAACTATATTTTAAAGAAGTAGTCATTCTTTTCTAACTTAGGAACAAACTATTAACTACCTACTTACCTAAACATAACATAATTATTATCTATCTACTAATGAAGTTATCTTAAAAGTGCAACAGTAATTATACAATCGTTCTACCTATTAAGTGCAATCGTTTTAACTTATCCTAATTAATGAGACTTGCTAACCGCTTAAACTATTACTATGGATTAGTTTAAATATTGTCTAGTACGAGCTTAAAGAAATCTAAGTTAAAATTTAAAAGTAATTTTTGATACATTATGTGTTATTTAATTTTCTAATTTCCTTTTTTTTCGATTTCTTCATTGGATTTATAATATTAGTTAGGAGTTATAGTATAATATTAACTTAATTTAAAAGCTAACAGTATTAAAATAATAATAGTAATATTATTATTAGAAAAAATTCGTCCGAAAAGTGCCCAAAATTCTGGCAGCATTCTTTGGCCAAAAAATAGGCCAGCAATATTTTAAATATTAAATACATAATCATGTAAAAAAATAAATATAATAAAAATATTTTTGATTTTTATCTCAGTCACATACAAAGTAGCATATAACTATTTTCAACTATTATCTAAGATTATATTAGCACACAAAAATCAATAGGGCAAACACCCAAATAGCCAGGCGGCCGCGCAAACTTTTACTCGCGAACTTTCAGCGGCAACTTCAGCGCTTCCTTCCGGGCAACCTTGCGTGCATTGCGCGGGCGGCGCGGCGCCGCAGTTAGCGCCCGACCGCCGACGCGCCCGCACGCGCGCCACTACCGCTCCGCACCTACACGTGATCAACGCGAACGTAATACGCAAAGGATTTAACTTGACGGTGCATGTGCTTTAGTGACGGCTTCTCAGTGCTTTGAAGTGGAGCCACGGGCTACCGGCGCCGCTGGGCCCGTGATTGGCCCGGGCGGCGGTATGGAGTCCCCGCAGATGTACGACCAGGCCGCAGCGCCACCACCACCACCACAACCAGACCTCAAGAAGACAGTAGAGGATAAACGACAGACCTTCCCGCCTCCGGACCTAGACGAGCTCAATGGACAGGAAATTAGTTTGGATTTACAACACCTCATTGAGGACCAGTTCCGAAGTGAGGAGAGTATGGCCTTATTCCAGGAAATTCTTCCTGGTGGCAAATCTCCTCAGCCAAGGTACAATCGGACCACATTGGCGTACATGCCACAGCCGGTTCACTCGGGGGCGTCTTACGCTCCCGTTCAGACGAACCAAGGGCACGAGCAGGCACCTCCCATAAAGGAAGAGCCTCCCGAGCCCCATGATTATCGAAGATCGGTGTCATGTGCGCAATATACTGGCCAATATAATCCTCAGCCGACTGTCGGTGTCAGTGGACCGTACGGTGGAGGGTTCACACCGCTACCGCCCCTAGGAGCACCTCTCCTCCCTCCGCTACTGAAACACAAGACTGCTCCTCCACGACGCTCGTCGTCAGGAAAAGTGCTAGACAAAGGTACAGATGAGTATAGAAGGCGACGCGAGCGGAACAACATAGCAGTGAGGAAGTCTCGCGAAAAGGCAAAAGTGCGTTCCCGGGAAGTGGAGGAAAAAGTGAAGACACTCCTCAGGGAGAAAGATGTGTTACTAAAAAGGCTGGAGGCGGTGTCAGGGGAACTGAGCCTGCACAAACAGATGTACGTGCATCTGATCAACCTGAACCACCCGGAGATCACCGAGCTGTGCCGATCGATGCTGCAGCTAGGAGCGCCGCAAGCGCCGGATCACTCACTTTGACCATTATAGGTGAGTATTCACACACGTGTGTTTCAACTGCATTCGTGCCTGTGTTGTGTGCGATACAAAAATTGTGTGTGTGATTATTTTCGTGCGGAGCATGGAAAGTCGTAAATCACATGGTGTAAAGAAAAAGGTTTTTTTGTATTTTATGAGAGCGTTACGCAATTTGTTTATTGTAGTAGTTCTGATGTGTCGATCAGTTTGTATGAGTGTTTCTTTGATTGTAGAGCGACTGCATTTGGGGCATTGCTGTGAATGTGACTGGAAATGCGTGCGGTGTTTATTCGTTTTTTATGTTCGCTCTTTCGTTATTTAATATGTTTACGTGAGGAAGAATTTTATTTGAGTTTCAGTTCATTCAGTTATAACTTCTTGACATCCTAATTCTAAATGGTATTACTTTTTGGTTCATAATACTCTCTTCCTTTAAGCATTAAAATATCATGACTAGTTTTCTGCGAAAACATAATTTGACTAGATGATCCATGATGCATTTAAAATTACTTCATTACCTAATCACTTCTGTGACAGTGTAAGCTTTAAAAGCATCTTCATTTTAATTTAATTATAATTAGCATCATTATATCTAGTAGTCGTAATAGTAGTATAGCTTCATAGTTTTTATGCGTTTTAGCCATGTTCCAAAAATTTATATAAATGCACATTGCGTTTTATATCGCACATACCAATTTTTTTTTCTCGTTATTGGGCTAGAACTAAATATTTAGGAAGTGAATAATATGGGCTGTCACCTTATCACAGAATGCTTATAGTTATTTTACTTACGTCTACGAATTCATGCTGTTTTTCCGATATCGTTCTGTTTTCCAATTCAATTTCTACTGATATATGTTTTAGAGCTATGATAACTTTTGTGGTCCTTTGGGTTTTTTTTTGTTCGATATGTGTAGATCGCTGATAGATTACTGCAACTGCATGTTGCAATAATGTCCCATGTGGTGTAAGTCTTAAGTGATAGATTGCTAATCATCTCTCAGGTGACTTTTTTCCTACAGTTGACCGATAACTAGCGCTGGCTTCTGCAAACGACGTACATTGGTTTTACTTTGAAATCGATTGATTGATTACTCTGACGGTCTCAATAGTGTTAAAGTGTGTCAAATGTGGACAGAAGCCATAAATTATATTGACTTCTTCTATTCGAAGATTAGTATACATTGGAATTTATATTTGTTCAGGAAATACTTCATCAACAGTCATAAAATAGGTCCTTTGAGTCAGGATGTTATGGTTAAGTACAACTAACATATTACTAAGATTTTCTGCTCACGTGTTCTCAACCATAATTGTTTTTTCAAAACTCAATTTATAATAGTTCGTTTACAATGGTTACGTTGAAATGCACATGATTTTCAACAATACGGCCACGTTTAATCTGAATCATTGAGAAAGTTATGTGTTTTACTAATACTCATTGAAGTCCCGTTGATGGATATGTATTTTATATTTACTGCTCCTTGCCTATCAGCTTTTTCGCTTGCATAATATTCGTGCTATGTAATACCAGGGTCTCAACAGTTCTCAGAAGTTGTCTTTGAACTTTAGTACAGTTTACGATCTCTGGTTTTGGCAGTACGGTACTGGATTTTAATCTCTGTAGGATTTATGACAGCTCGGTATGTTTCCTAACGGTAGTCTGCTTACGTTACTGCTGCCAGCTACGATTCATGGAGTCCTGTTACTTCGTTTTCAAGAATAGATCAATATTGTCAAAAACCTTACGTTAAAAGTTCAATTTAAGTTAGTTTATGATTTTCGCTTCCTTAAAAAAGCATCTCTGTCTAACTCACTGTGGGAGAAAAGGACCACTTTCAATTTAGTGAAAGGACCACGCGTCCCACTTCATTTGTTTATTTTTTCAATTTACGATGTGATGAAAATCACGCATCCTTTTAATTATTTATTTTAGTTCTTATTATCATGGTTTAAGGTTGAATATTAACTCAAATCGTGAGTATAGTACGCACTTTGCGAACCAAATGAAGTTACTGTCACTTTCGAAGCGGCCATATGTTAGTGTATGTGATTAGGTTACGATATACGCATATTAGATTATTATCAACACGAGACATAATGTATAGCTTGTATACTACTGCAAGCAGGAATTCAACTTCAAAGACACATGGTACCCGTTTGAACTTCTGTGTACACTGTGAACACTGGTAGGATGCAAAGAAAAGAATTTCCTTTTCGCGTTTTAAAAGGTAGAGGAACTGAGGAATACGGAAAATTAACTGAAATAGAAAAATCGTTTCTATTAAAAATGATAATTTCAAAAGTCTTCGAACCAGCATTTATCAAAATCAAAGAGATCATCACGACCACAAACAAAAATAAAAAATGACGTACCTACTTATGATACAAAAATAATCGCACTTCCTTTAAACATGGCCTTAACCCTACATAGATAAGTTTGCGGTATTACATAAATGATAACGCGAATATTTGCAAAAAAGATTATCTGCACTGAAATGGCAATGGCCGAAGGATTTCAGATAATACGCGCTGAAAATGTTATTAATACGAAGGAAAGTTTGGTATGTATGTTTGCTGTAAGATAACGTAAAAATAGCATATTGAAACAGTATGAAATCTTTTTATTAGTCTATTACGTACCACTGCTTTTGCGAATTGTATGACAAATTGAGAATCGAACTTAATTTATTCTTTGGCTAACAATTCAAAAATTTTGAATAGCTAAAAATTACAATTTTTGGCTCCCTAAGCGTCTACCCTTCCTCACTTTCTAGTGTTATCAATTAAATATTTTTCCGCATTCTAAATTCCGGAAAATTCAGGAAGCCTTTAGAGACGCATACATTTATTTTTAGTTCCCAAAATTTCCTAAAAAAAATTTGGTAACATTGAAAACAAAAGTGATAACATTAATAATTGTACATTAATCATAAACTGTGCAGAGACAAAGGCGTTCAACCATTAAAATTGTAATTTATATACATTTTAATATTCCGGTTTTGGCCAATTTGAATTCTAATTTGTTCTTTACTACCTATAATATCCTGGTACATAGTCTTTATATTTGTATCCTAGCTAGATTTACGTGAATTTTCTGGGTGAATATCAATTTTCCGCGTATCTGTTTGGTGGCCCAGTCCTCAACATTAGGGTAAATTGGCATTAAATATTTACGAAAAACAACGGGTCTGTAACACTTACCGGTAGGTATCCCACATGGACCTAATCTAGGCGATTTGCGATTTGGAAAGTTGAGACCATCTCGTTAGCAATTTGAAACATAAAAGGAAATTGTATGCATAATTATGTATTCTATCTGTCCTTTGATTAATATATTTGTTTGAACACCTAGGTGTAACTTAGAATTTCAAGTGTGTTGGAGTCAGCTTCAGTTATGGTTGAAGTATTCAAAATGGAAGATTTCAGATTGCTATATTTTTGTAATTAAAACTACTCACTTGACACGAATATAAGATATGCTTATTTCACGTTTTTCTAATATTGACCGACTTGTAAACTACAATGACGTCAAATGTGTGCTGATTATGTATTGTGTTAAATAAGCTTAATTACGATCTATGTTTAATTACGTACCTATAAGACATGGTTCATATAACCGATGGTTGTTGGTTAACATTGAGATAATTATGTAGTTCACTTACGTACGATGTAAGTAGTTACGGTTCAGTCTTACCAAGGGGTATCGTGTCACCAGTAACTGGGTTGTGAAGGTCAGATAGGTAGTGGCTCCCTCTCAAACTCTGGTATTTAACTGCATCCGATTAGACTGGAAGCCAACCCCAACAGATGAAAACTTACATACAGGAACAGTTCGGCCATAAATGTCATAGGAAGTAAACTTTTAGTTTTTTTTAAATAAAAAAACGGCCGATTGTGGTGTGACTTTTTCGTCTAACGTTGAAGCTAATACATTCTGTTGCTAAGAAAGTATCTAGGTTACAAAATACATTTGTTTTGTTATTGTTCTCACCGTCTCTTTTCGATTTAGCTGTCGTTTAGTTTCACTTAAGTTAAATGATCTAGTTGTAGTTTCATTAGTGTGATTAGGTCCAACTCTTTCATTTATGATTTTGCCAGTCATAATGTCTCTCTCTCTAGGCGTTAATGCTATGTGATTTCAGAGTGTCTCAGAGAGATCAGATTCTCGCTCCGTAATATTGCATTTTCTTTGATCGTTTTTCCTGTCTTTATCATTTCCTTGTGGTTTATAAAATTCGTTTCGGATGTAAGAAGCACACATATACATACTACATAGGAATCATACCGGATGGGTCACCCTTCTGGAAAATGTCAACTTCGTTCGGAATACCGAAAAATATGCCAGGCCTCTTGGAAAAGGAGCATAACTCTTTAATGCCGGATCGAAATATTTAGTATTCAAATTCGTTTGTGCAAAACGTTGTCTGACGGCGACTTTCGTTTTCACCGCTGCATCATCACCGCAGAAAAGTGGACCTTATAGCCGACAAATTAAGTCACTATTTCGACTGTCAAAGTTAACATTTTCGCCTCTCGTGCCCTACTTAATGGCTTCCGTCGGTTTGACTTGTTGATTTTAACTATTTTATGTTTGCACGCTTATGGAACAATAGTTCGTGAGGTTCTGAATGTATTTGAAATTTAGAAACTGAACACTAGTAGCTAAATTCAGGTGTGGATGCTAATTGCGTCGCATCAACTTGAAACTTCATTCTGCGTAAAATTTTGGCAAACCGGTTTCCACTCGGTGTAGGCGAAACTCTGTTGGAGTTATGCGCTCCTAGTACATGACTTGCTGTCCTACGAAGCCTTTTCCGTTCGGTCTTTGATCTTTGATAGGTTAATGAATCATGGTAAGTAAAGCTCAGAGGTTCCCATTTGTCGATTTCAGGAACATTTTTACTGAAATTGTACAACCTTCTGAAAATGTTCATGGCTTAAATAAAACATGCTAATATACTCGGTTTACATTTTTTATGAGCACGCACGTCCCTTATAAATCAGGTTTTCTCTTTCAGGAATGAATTAAAGCTCTTTTTATTTTGGTTCAAGCTTTTAAAGAGACGGATCCTTTGATAGGCTCTCTCAAGTCAAACTTTCTTATAACTTGTCTTAGCCTATGCATTCCTAGTACTTTTAACATTCGCGACCTTCCGCATACAGTTTTTTTATCTTCTTTATTATCACTTTCTTCCAACGGCGTAGGATGTCATTCATGAGTTGTATCAACGCATATTTTTTTTCATAAACGTGTATGGTCTATTTCTTGCCAATTCCTTAGCAAGAGAAATAGTTACAGCATTTGTATCAAATAATAAAAATTCAAGGTTTATAGTGCGTTACAAGCAGTATTAAGAAGAAAACTATTGTGGTAGGTCAGTAAAGCCCAAAAATATTATACATAGCTACAAAAGATTGTTGAAGTATCAATGAACTGAAAAGATTAACAAAATAATAATGCGTGGGCAGACTAAATAATAACGGGTTCTACTTTCGCGACTATTTATTAGCGGTTTCGCTTTCTGCTAAACGTTTTTTCTGTATGGGTTTTATATCATGTTGGACTGAATGAAATAAGACGGTTATCATCGGGCGTAATTTATGTGAGCTGGGAATCAGGGCTGCCTCAAGAACTGCTTGTATTTTAACGATTAGAATGAAAAGATTTTTTTTTACAATTTCAGTTGCTATCTATGTATCGTTCGAGCGCTGATAGCACTAAAATAAACCAAGGAAACTCCATTTAAAATGCTAAACTATTCAAATAAAAAAATATTAACCCAAAAAGACAAAGGATCACAAAGATATTTTCGGATTATGTTTGCACTGTGATCGATTTCTCACATAATCTTTGTTCATTAACCATTCAAATTCAAATGTACGTATTAACATATCTTTGTGGACATAATAAATAGTCTACCTACACTTCTATGAATCAACTTAGAGATTAACACTACGTGCGTAAACGCACGGTAGTGGGCGCGTTCCGTGCGAGTGTGCGTGTGTGCGTGGTTCACTTTCACTTTTTTTCGTTAATATGCCTTTTGTGTTTTTGGACGATGTTATGTTGTATGAAATCATAATGTTTGAAGTTTTTTTTTTACCGTGCGAATATGGTTTGAATGGTAAATTGTGCTGGTCTTGTTTTTCGTGATATTTGTTAATTGTTAGCTTAACGAAAAGGTGATAAATAACCTTTCAGGCATAATTATTCTTACAGTGTAGTAAACAAATATCATTATCAACAAATACTTCCGAACCTAATTACTACTACAAAATTAGGTCACTGACTTTACTTTTTACTTAACTATAAAAACGAGTTATTATTTTTTTATAGCCAATTTAGATTCTAGAATCCACCAGACATCCGTTTCCAACTTACAAAATGCGCTAAGCAGAACAGAGGGCCGGTGCCAACCGGCGCGCGCGCCGCTTTGCGCAACCCAGCAGTATGTGTGTCAAACGATCGACGAACGACTTATGTCATGCAAGAGAATGTTGCCTTTATTTGTTTTGATTGTTTTACTATTATTTTTTAATATTTTTTATTCCAAAAAAGTAGTAAAATTTGAATTGCCTTGGACATTTCTCTTATTTCTTTGTTTTTGAAATCTAAAGTTTATCCAATGTATAAGCCTTTATGACAATGACAAGCCATTGGTTTACGAGCAATCGCCTACGACTTACTAGTGCTGAGTAATATCTTATTCGAATTCAAATTAAATTTACTTTGACGTCTAACAAGAATAGTGTCCAATTCACTGTCCTTACATTGTTTATACAGAAGAATCGCCTTCTGTATAAACAATGTATTAATGTAATCAATGGATTGGTTACAAATTATCGGTACAATATAATTTGAATCACTAATTAACTGTTTTAATTAATCTGGCTTAAAAGGACCAAAGTAATTCAGTTATATCTATTTTAAAAAAAACAAAAACAAAAAATTGCCCAAACTAGACTAATAAATGTCATGGTTCAGTTATTGCATAAGTCGCTGCTTAGGCGCAGGAGCGGCGGCCATGTTGGAAAGTTTTCGGCAATGTCCGGGGAAATCTGTGACGCGGCAGACACGATTATATTTGTATACGCCTTTATTCTGCGGGGTAGGTAGAAATCGAAGTTATTGATGAATATAAAGATGATGAATTTCTGAAAGATGATGCTAAGTGTGTTTTACCCTAAAATAGATGATTCTCATCGTTTTGCTGAATATGCTGAAAATCATCTTTTGATTGGAGAGGAAAGTTGGAAAGCGGGTCCTGTCAATCGTGAATTAGTGATATGAACGTGTTTAAGATGATTATCTGTCCAGGAGGTCTACCCCTAGGCACGACATCCGTAGTTTCGGCCGAACTTACAGGTGATTTCTACTCCGTATCGCATACAAAAGATTAGTTTTGAGAATGAATACCATCACGATTCAACAGTTGTCCCTATTCAGAATGTGTTTTTGCCCGTCCGAAAAAGTTAATTATATAAGGCTCAATCCGAAGCTACCAATTAATTTCGGACGGGCCCGTATTTTCGTTGACGGACTTATAGTGTAGGCCCCAGGTCCTATTGACAAAGGGTAGAATGAAAGAACTATATCAGAGAACTGTCGTAGACTTGTTGGAATATATTCTTATATCAATTTTTCCAGTCCAAATCTTGTGACAATGATAATGGGGAAGCCTATTCAGCTAACATCATTAGTTAATATATTACAATGTTAAAGTCAGATGATTCAGAACTAATTATACATTTGTCGCTTGAATGCCCATTTGATAAACGATAACATACAGGAAGAACCGATAGAACAGTAGTATAAAATAATTCCGTCACACGCGAATTTCAATGAGACTTTAAAATAATATTCTATAAATAATATATCTTAAATAAAGAATTGATCTCAAAAATGGTTTACATGTCGAAAAATTATAGCTGAACTAAATGATTCTGTAGTTACAAAAAGAAAAGCAATAGAAATTGTGCTAACTACAAAAAAAAAAACACTTTTTTTATATATATTTTTTTAATTTAAATAAAAAATACACAAACACTGAAAAGCAAACCCCAAAAGCATTGTTTCATAAAAATTCATGATTTTACATCATTATAAACCAAATCTTTTGTAAATAAGACTGTTCCCTAGATAGCCCTTTTATTATATACCACGTGTATGTATTTCCCTATTCCATAGTAGCTCGAAGAGAGTTCGTAGTGCTAACACAATTGACTCCGAGCCCTTTCAAGGCCACTTAATATACAAAAATAGGTCATGAGATTGGATGCGATAGCCTATCAACTGGTCACTTCCCAGCAGGTTACATGCCTTTATTATTGTGATGATCATGTGCAGTAGATTCTTTTTTATCTTTGGTTCTAGAATATTGTTTTAGCTTTAGGTTTTTCTTTTCATTTAATTTTGTATTTGTAAAGTTCTGTTATCTGAACCTTAGTCAGGCATTTCTAGAAGTGGGATTATCTTGTCTGTTATCCTTAATCTAACTTATTCCTCTTCATACTTACTTTCTGTTATTACATCCTAATGTGACATTTTAATTCGCATAGAGGAAGAACTCCACGATCATATGCGTAATTATTGTAATTAATGACTGTGTAAGTTATAAAAATGGTACGTAAAACTTTGTAAGCTACCTTCGATCAAATTTCCCCCAAAAATATTATATTCAAAGGGATAATTATAATAAAATGCGCCCTAAAATGTTAGTGAAGAAAAACCATACAAAGTTAAAGTTTGGAAGAAATCACGTTGACGTCTCGCTGGTTAGGGGTTAAATTTAAAGCTATATTATGAACGTATTGTACAATATTATTGATTCCGTTTCGAAATTCTACATTTTTACTGACTAGCTGTTGTCCACATTTTCATCGCGTCCTAAGAACTACTTCATGAACCCGTATAACAAACTGATATGTATGCGTTATCTCGTGAGTTACGTCCTTTTATTTGATATATGTGACTTTCGTCTTAATTCCTTAAGCTTTTAACATGTTTGTTACTCTAACAAATACACACCACATTTAACATCATCTTCAACATCTTCCACATTCACAACATTTGTACGATTAATGATGTAACTTCTTACCAAACCTGCTTATGGTAGTGAAAAAGGGTATCTTTAGTTAAACTCCTTGAATCATTTTCATCATTCTTCTTTACTTCTTTAATAAGATTCATTCTCGAGTAAATGTTCCCGAAAAAGCGGTTCCTAGAAATGTTGCTCAAAACGAATGATTTTGCTATTTTTATTTCTTTTTCTCTTTCCTTTTTTCACAAACCAAGCAAGCCACCTGTCACCTGCTTAATATCCAAAACGTCACAACTACCGCCCACCTGTTTCAAAACACCTGTTTTAAAAAGTTGATCGCAAAGTTGATCACGTGATCAAGTTTCTTCCCCTAAGTGCTATTGTTCCTCTTCGGGAATAAAAACGGTTGTGTAATAACCTCTCCAGCTATTTGCTTGGATTTTTTGTAGTTTTCGGACGAAGAATCATAGGATTTTTTTAATGTATGTTTACTTTATGAACGAAACATTGTAGTTGGTTACCCTTTCGCTATCAGGACATGTTCAACGCAATGTATGATTTTTATGTTTCTTGTTTTTACCGCTTGGATTTTTTTTTTTATTCTTTCATTGTTGTGTTGTCTTTATGGGATTATATGTTTTCCTATTTTATTCCATTCTACAAATTTCACAAATTGATTTGACGATGTCAGTACCGATGTTTAATGTTCAATAGGACGATTTTTATCAAGAAATAGAAATTACCAAGGATGTCGTAATCGACGAAATAAAAGAATTAATTCCCAAAACCAAGATAAAATCAATAGAAAACCATCATAACATAAACAGTTGCTCAATTGAAAACAATGATCCATAAACCTTTCTCGAATAATATTTTACCGAAAGAATTTCAGCAGTATATCAAATATTTCACCATTTTTACTTCCAAAGTTTTTGCTGGGTTTCGTTTTGTGAACTAGAAAGTATATTTCCCTTTTAGCCATATTTCTTTGCACATTGAAAGTCACGAGGCTTTGTTTGTCTCCGAGGACCATGCTTCCCTAGCAGGTCACATGTTTTTCGCTGTGGAATCGCAGTTAGGCTGTACACGTTTAAGTACATTTTGTGAAAAATTTGCAAGACAATAGATTCTTTTCAATTCGTTCCAAGTTTAATTCATGCCAGGTTGAGGATTTTGACCAAACAGGTGTTCATAATTATTATAACGTCATTAGATCATTCGTATGAGGTAATTGAATCTAATACAATTTTTGTGTCGAATATTTTTTTCCTTCTTTTATGATTAGAAACTTCCAAGAATGTTCTTTTGTTTTTTTCATTATGTTTTTAAGAAAAGTTTGTTCTAGCTTCGATTTGATACAAAAAATCAAATCACACACACACATACACACATACACCACACACACACACAACACACACACACATGATACATTTTCATTTTTTTTTTTTTTTTTTATGTTGATACATTTTCTTTAAATGAATGTAATATTTTTAATGATTGGTAATTCACCAATTGAATTTATATTACTTAATATCTTCTTCATATGGTGGTTTATTTGTTTTAGCCAATATTTGTTTTGTAAGTGATACAATTACCACTTTATTAGAATTTCTCGCATGACTGGCTTTCGCTCGTGAGCAGGCTGACATTTTTACTGAATTTCCTAGAATCAAAGAATCGAATATTTAACTAATAAGTAACAGTTTTCTTCTAAGCTAAATTGTATCTTCTTTAATAGATCAAGACTCTTCAGCGTTATTTACTTCGAAAACAATTTGAAAAACCTTACTCCAACTCTAAGTACACACTCATTCATTGCTAGTTGAGTATTTAGGGCACGCAGTGATAATAATGACATACATTCGTTATCAAATCGCTAAACAAACAAACAAACATATCTGATAGATCGTCGATAGATATTTGGGTTCAGCGAGTAAATGTAGATTGCCTATGTAAGGACCAAAAATAAATACGAGTAGTAAAAGAAAATAAATGAAAGTTAGAGAATATTACTGATATGACTCTACTTTTTGAACAGTAGTTACAAATAATGTTTTACTAAACATGGATTTTGAGTTAATGGTGAGATTTCAAGTTTTCCTTAGTGAAAAACGAATTTTACGATAGGCAGAAAACAATATATTAACCGCCGCCCGCGCCGCCACTTAATAGAGTATACAAAAAAAAAAAGCGCTTGCTCTTGGCGAATGTCATGTACTAGGAGCATATAGCTTCATATTAGTAATGATAAAAAGTAGGCTTCCTTTTTGCTACGCGCGTTCGACTATTATTCAATGAATTCGTTTCATCTTTGCTATGATACCCTAGTGTTAAGGTAGTTTATTAATACCTACTTTTCTATTAGGCTTCATAAAAATAGTATGCCAACTTTCTTTGGAATGAAAATAATATTAAACTTGCCACGTAATCTGTTGACATTATTGACAATCAATTGTCTCGTTTATCAAACGCATTCCATGAGAAAAAAATATTACTCATTGATTATATGTTCCATCCACTTATCTTTGGTACTTATCTTTGAGATTAACTACTATTGGTATGAAAACTGGTACGATTCTGCTTACAAGTGCTCAGTAAACAATACTGGAAAGAATTTATTTGGTTTCATGATGTTCGTAATTTTCTTATTTTCCGATTCCTTTGCTAATCTTATTCACTTTGTATATCCAAGTCTTCCTAGGCTTCTTTGAAGACTACACTATGTATGCTTTTTATTAGTTCATTTTTAGCCAAATCTGTAGCGTCAAGCATGTTTCTCTCTATGTCTTCAAAAGAATATAAAAACTTTACGATAGCAGAATACAATTTAATGTCTCTTGCTCAATACTTAGGGTCCAATATCGCACTGAGAAATGTATCAGTGGATACTGCTGTTGGATATTGTATAGGAAGCATTACGATGGACTAGGACATGCAGTTGTTTTGATATGCTTTGTTTTTGTCTCATTCATTGATATCTTATCAATCAATGATTTTTATGGAATTTGTCATTGGATAGTAGATCAATCACGTGTGAAATAATTTATTAGTGAATCATAGTATTTGTAACGTAGTATTTTTGTAGTAGTCTTTTGTGTGTCATATAAAATTGGTTTGTTGTGATTGGGATTACCCGATATTCATAACATCGACAGTCACTGTTTCCGGTTCATAACCAAAATATATTTAAGAATCGTTTTGTGCTTAACACGAATATAAAAATAAAACTGTTGAGCGTGCTACTGATAAATTCAAGTCTGTTAGGTAATGGCCATTATATAATTTGAGCAGCATACTTCTATTCCCCCAAAACATTGACCTCTCAAATCATAACGTAATTATCACCCGTGTGTCCGCTTCGACGGCCGCATTTAAAATGACAATCGGCTCGCTTTGAGCGGCGCAAGCGCCGGCCGGTCCAACGCACTTTCACTGCGAGCTCGTGTGCGTGAGCTACCGTAGTGGGCGTGACCATGTTTTTTTTATTAATCTGGCCCACATTTGGGATTCTGTTACGTCAGCGTGCATCGCACTTGCATCGAACTGGATGTAGGAAGCGTCACGCGAATGCGCGTGCAGCCAATGTCATTATTGTATAAGTAATGTAATGTTTTGTAAGAATTGTAACGTGGTGTAGCGGCGTGTTTGTGTTTTTTTTAAGAATTGCATTATCATCTGCATCTATTCTTTCATAGTCTCCTAGTGGAATTGCATTTGTCCTCCAAAATAATATAGTCTCTTGTTGATTCATTACTTACTACTACTGCATTTCTCTATTTACGAGCAGGCTTATTCGTTGAACTACAAATTGACATTCAATTTTGAGATTTTCCTTCCTGCTTTCGGGTTGGTGATTTGATTATACTAGGTACAAAATACTATCCAAACATGTGGTTGACGCTACCTGTCCTATCTAATTATAATATTTCCACTTCTTGGTATTTTCCTTATAAACGTCCTCGTTTTCTGATATAATTTCAGGTAAATAAAACATCCATATCCATTTTGGTCCTTTCATTCGACGTGGTCCTTTAAGCCGCAGCTGAGATACCGCAGGGCATATTAACGACTCCATTTCTATAGAAGTTTACCTTATTGTGCGTTGTAGAGTTGAATGCATTGACACAAAAATTATGCTTGCTCGCTTTGCATACGTTTTAAATTGTACATCGATAATCTATTTGTGTTACGTTTTATGACTAGTTTTTTTTTTTACTAAATAATGTTTTTATTCATGTATTTAGGTATGTACTGCTTAAATCTATTCCATAATTTATAGTCTATTCGTAAAACGAAACAAAACAGATGATATCAATTGCTTACTATTCTACTCGGGTTGTGGGAGTAGAATGGCGGAAATGTATGACTATGATGCATGCGATAGATTGGTATCAATTCCCGGTCCTTCCTTACTTATGTGCTCCTGGTACGACTTATTTAAGGTATTAGGTAGGTATATTTTCAGCAGTGACTTCTGAATCTTGCTCTCTATGCACTCCTAGTGTTTCTCCAGTATTGTACCACTTGCCACTTTGGGTGCTGGTACCATAATCATACGCGTAACTAGGTTCTTTCTTTATCACTTATGAGTCCTTGTTACTATTGCAACTACCACTTAAATGTCTGTAAAAGGTTGTTCCATGATTTAATTCCTAAAAATCACGTTTGACAGATAGGCTGGTATTCAAAAGTGAGGTTTTCCTAGATTTTTTCGTTCTGTTTCTTCTGTTTTAACTGTTAATAAACAGTTCCGGTAAACTTGGTTTAAGGCTTTCCTTGTACAACGAATTCACCGCATAATTTGCTGTAAGCAACAACTGAAAACAAAAAAAAACATGATGTTATATAGATTTTGTAAAAAAATACCGTTTCCCTAGAAAAGTCCCTCTAATCAGATGCGTATAAATAATGACGACCTAATTTTATCCACGTGTGCATATTATGTCACTACACACATATCGCTCTACATCACCGAACAAAAAAAACTCACAATCTATTTCCGAGGTCACATACGAACGAGTCCCAAGCTAGTATCATAAAAAAATCACACAGTAAGGTCAATGACCCGCCGCCGAAACGCATCGGGTAATGCACTCATACGCCGACGCTGGATACCACGATAGTACTGGTACTTTGACTTTTGATTGCTTTAATCTTTTTATGATCGAATTGAACTGTTAGGATCTCTGTGTGCCTGGTACTTCGTTTGGAAGAAGAAGATGGTTTCTACTACTAGGTCTCAAGATAAAAGGGCATGTAAATAAATTAATCATTTTGCTTAGCTCTCACGTTTTATGCGAATCAAAAACTAATTTTGGGTTAATTTATTAACCAACTTTGAAACTTTCTTCTGTTAATTTATTAGAGGTTATTATATAATGTGGGTACTAAGATGACCAGAGCGTCGGCTCCACGAACAACAAAAACTGTTAATTAATTTGATTTCCCTATGAGCGAAGACGGTGGTCACTTTACCAGAATCTTGTGATAAAGGAAATAATCAAGCCCTAGTATTTAGAAATTCAGTAGCAGTATTTATGTATCAGCCTGCTTTTCTA
Source organism: Agrochola macilenta (assembly GCA_916701695.1). Classification (NCBI taxonomy): domain Eukaryota; kingdom Metazoa; phylum Arthropoda; class Insecta; order Lepidoptera; family Noctuidae; genus Agrochola; species Agrochola macilenta. Next base: position 1,788,527 of record OU753572.1, on the reverse strand, counting down.
CCTTTCCAGATTTTAACTTAAAGTACCATGTAATGTTACTAGCTGAGTGTATACATAAGTTAGAAAAAAGTATCGTGCATATATTTGGATACCCATAGATACCTAAGATTTCAGCAATCGCTGTTGATTTACTATCATCCGGTGAAGAATTCTATATCTCTAAAGTTCTTTATCAATTCATGTCGATTTATCTGGGACCTAGCAGACGAATCATCATATTTAGCCTCTTCTCTCTTTATTTCAATTCAGTTATGGTCGATCAGGCAGCGTGAGTTCTTTTTCCATAGTCTCTCTTAGTCACCATCTCAGTATTTACCCTGTCTAGAGACACACTCGTCATTCGTCTTTCACACAATCCATTCAGTCTAACGTTAACTCTTTTTAACGTAGTATAAAAGGTTACACATTGCGGTGACATAGCCACTTCCTCTGTGGTTGAGGATTCCCGGTGAACCTCGCTTCCACCTGCACCCTTTTCATCACTTACCATCAGGTGAGATGCAGGCCAAGAGCTTCCCCGTTGCGGATAAAAAAAATGAAAACTGAAGTTCAGAGTCCCTTACTGTTTGTTAAAACGTTACCTTTGTACTATCTTTATTTAATTTTTTTCTATATTTGATTTTTTTTCTACACCGGTTATTCTTTTCAATCTAAGCCTTCATAGTTCTCACATTTATAAATGTCAGTGCCTTTTTCTATGACATAAGCTTCCTCAATGCAAAGTTTATCGTCTTCCGTTGCCTATTTGAGATGATTAAGTAACTCTCCGACAACAGATGTTCTAAAACCTGGGTGTTGCAGTCAGCCTTTGGCCTTTTGTGATATAAACTCTCCTACAAAGTAACAATACCTGCAGTATTTTATTTTTTGTGTGAAATTAGGACAAGAACTTAAAAGCATCTCTTCCACCAATATACCTGGAGAATTTGTAGATGAATTTAAACTAAGATGACTACGTGCAACTAAGAGAGTAATTTTTTAGCTTTGTACACGAGGTAGGATTCTCTAGGAAATTCGCAAGGCATTAAGTAACAATTATAAATTATTTTAGAAAACAGCCCAATGATAATTAATTGATAGTAATACGGAACCAATAAAACCAATATTTCTATCCAAGTTCACCTGTATTGGAAAGAAGGTAGGGTTGGTAAGCCTTCGAGAATCAATTATTTATTTATCTTGAGCAGGTCCTTAGGACCGGAAAGTCCTAACGGTCATAAGGACCTGTTCACACTTTAACAGCACTCGACGCAGTATTCAAGTTGCTTACACCAATAGCTTAAGAGCAGTACGGAAACCCAGTGGGTCAAATTATACTTAATAGTGATGACACAATGTCAAAGATGCATTTAAAATAATCTAAAAAAAAATAACCCAAAAGATGATGAACTAAAAAAATCCGTGCCAATGTGAATAGACAAATTAGTGTTGACATTTCGCACGTCCTACTTTCTACTAACATTCAACTTCAAAAATTACCGTGACGTAACAATATTACTGGGACATTGGGTCTTGGGGTCTTATGTAACTTGAATTTGGCGTTGCATAATCTGTGAAAGTCGGTCGGCAAGCTTCCGTAGTGATGTAATGGTTCTCAAGTGCTGGCATACTTGTGTGGACCATGAAACCGTTTTTAAACGATTTGGTTGCGGTCATGTGGAGTTTGAAAGTCGTTTTTAGGTTAGGAGTCGGTAGTTCAGTTCGGCTGGTGATGATTGTTATTTTTTTTCGATTTAGTTTGTTTTTCTCTATATTTTTTTCGAACAGGCATTGAGCAACACTGTACTACTTAATATTTTCTTTGTCATTATGTTTTCTGTTTATTTTTTAAATATTTTTTTTTTTTTTTCTTTTTGTTACAGATCGAGTAAAAATCGGCATACCGGAAGCCCGTGTGATACTGTGCATTAACTAAACTTAACAAAAAAACGTGACGCCTCTATTTCGTAAGTTTAGTTAGCGGAATTACTATGTGATTTTTACATTACTTTTTTTATAAATATACACGGATAGTTTAGATTTTAAGCTAATAACGTAAGATTTGAAAAATACGTAACAGCATAGATGCATACGATTGAACTAGTTCTCGTTTTTCGGTTGCGTTGCGCCGTCATTCAGTAAATATTTTGATTAATTAAGCGAAGTCAGTTCTTCGCTTTCAGGAAAAGTTTTAAATAAATACACGTGTTTTCAATCATGATGACGAAGTTTTTAAAGTAAAAAAAATACATAATTTTTGCAGGTGCGTCATCATAACACCCCACTACCGCTATTGGGATAGGGTTGTCACATGTCAGTTTGATAAACTACATGTTAATTTAAAAACTTCTATTATTTATTCAAGATAAAATAAATCTATGTTATTACGTGTTTTTATAGTCTTGCGTGTAATACCTATCATCTGATGTTACTGGTGTGTCCCAGCCGTAAAGAAGTGATCTCAAACGTAGGCAGGGACCCGCGCAGCAAACATGATCACTGCCATTGTTGTCTCGAAAATGTACTCTAAAATCATAACAATAAAGTCTTAAGTTTACTTAAAGGCTGCATCATAATTCTACGTCAATTCATTGTCATAATATTCCATCATTTGTCATCGATTTTGTTTATAATTTATAATATGACACCCCATTAATTGATGTCGTTCCAAAATTGTTGTAAAAAAGTAAAGGATTACTTATTAAAATGAAAACGATTGTAAATAAAAATTGTTATTGCTTATATTTTTATGCATTTTGTATGCACTTTAATTATGATCGTTTTGATTATAATCTAAGATTTTCTATAAGTTTCCTATTCCGTAAATAAACATAGTTTAACAAAATTTTTTTTTTGGGGTGAATTATATCAAATTTTATAAATCATAAAAACGACATCTGGTTTCACGTAGCATTAATAAAAATATCATACAAATATGACTGATCAGATTTTATACCACGAAGACAATAAATAATTGATGTTTTTCTTACTTTTCGTTAACAATTATGATAGTTTACTGTAATATATAGAATAATATAGTTATTTTAATGTAAATTGGTTGTATATAATTTTGAATCAGTAATCAAATGAATTAGAATTAATTGTAATTGTTTTCCGTAACTCCTTAAACGTAAGAGGACAGAAAAGGTAAATACTTTGTGGTAGCTTAAATAATCATTAAAAGTTAAAAATGTTTGTTTGTATTTGCCCGTTCTGACGTAAGAAATTTTATTGATTGTTGAGAAAAACAACTATTTTCTTCTTTTTAAAATATTTAATGTGTACATAATTCTACTTAAGGCGTAGCGCTAAGCGTATAGGTTTAATGTTTCTTTGGGTTAATATTATTTTGTTGAGTCTAAAATTTTTATTCCTATTAAAGTACCTTTAACTTCTTTTTTGTTAGATATTTTTCTTGTCTACTTACTTTAAGATTAAGTGATGTTTTAAATGATAAAATCATGATCTATTATGGCGTCGCCAGATGGCAAGTACAAGGAGTTATTTATGTTAAAAATACTTATTGATGTAAATGTTATGCGCTACTTAATTTTGTTTTATGGTAGCTACAAGCACGGGTTTTAGGCTGCTTAAAACAGATGTATATTATTTTAATAAAAAAACAAAATGCAAATATTAACTTTGAGTGCCAGCCCTGATGGCAGTGTTGTAAAAAATAAAAATAATATTTTTGAATGTAGTTTTTTGCTAAAATTAGGGATGGCAGTCATCGTAAAACGGGTCTCGAAACAGATAGTTACCAGATTGAATCCTACAATGTAATAATGAATATAAGAAATGGCATCTACACACTAATAGAGTAAACGAGAAACTTTTATATATCTTGTATTTTATGAAACTGTATTATAAAATAATCACTATTTACACATGTGTATTTTTGTAATAAAACGTTTTAAGGAATTTGTAAAAAAAAAATTGCATACTGACAGTTTTATATTTTATAAACATTAATTTCTAAGCATATTTATTTTCTACACAAGCCTATTTAATATTCTTCACAAAAACTGTAAGTAACATAATATATTTTATTTATTAAAAAAATACATTTAAATTAAAAAACTTGTGTGTAGAAGTCATAATATACACTATACTCCGTCCCGTTTTTACCTGCTTTTATTTAAAGATATAATATAAAATAAGCACTTGAAATATTTTTCAACTACTTGTATAAAAATATATTAAGAAACTTAAATATAAAAAACTAAAGAAAAAATTGATTTGGCTTCAATTTATAAGTACTAAATAGGCGAATAAATATTGCAATTTGCAAAAAAATGCAAATGGCAAATTGTTTTTCCCGCGTTTTGCGCATCAATCGTTTTGGGCCTTTGATTTTAATTGTTTTCTTATGCTTTGATGTAAAAAAAAAAATTGTTTTATTATTAAAGTTTTTTTTCTATGTCGTGGTCGTCCAGATGGTGCTACAAGATCAAATCTTTCTATACTTCTGAGCCAAAGACTATTATTTTTTCCTTAATATTTTGTTATTATGCGCGAAAATATTGAATAAAATATTGATAGACATACAAAAGAAAATTCAATGCAAGGAACTTTGCACAAAATAAGTACATATCGAAAAAATACGTTTTTTTTTGTCTGTCAATATTATAATATATTTTTTTTGCTTTTTGGGAATGACTTTGTTATTCAATATATAAATATTATTTCGGTCCTACTTTGTATATGTCGCTTTAAAAGTCCTATTTGGTAGGAACGAATGAGGCCTTGCTAATTTTCTCTGACAATAATGCTAGTGGTTACAAAAACACGTAACTTCGATGTTATAGGTGCAATTAAATTTAATATATACCTATTTAATAGAAAAATATACCTTTTGTTTTCTTTTGACAACCCTATTATACTTCTAATTTATATTAAGGTACCATTTTGTAGCGACGACGTGTCGCCGCGACACGACTGGTTTCAATGATTTTTTATGAAATACCTTCGGTAGCTAGCGACACGTCGGTTTCATAGAAATACCTTTAAAAGCCCACAGAGTACGGACACGCCTCAGCGGCCGCCGCAGCACTGTCATCGCTTTCCATACAAACCATGCGAGTGACACAAATGACGGATAGAAACTGACAGCTTTGAAGGTGGTACGTGACAGAAGTTGGGCGATCAACTGACTTTCGACTGCACGAATTTTATTAGTACCTGCCATCTCTAGGTGCTGCCGGCGCGGCGATCCGAGCTCAAAAAGCCCGGTGGTGGCTCGGTGGAAAAGTCACAGAGTCTACAGGTAAAGGCTGACGTAAGTGATACCAGAAATGCTATTTTATGCACTAAATGGTTTTTTCTAGAGTGTTTTCAAGACCTATGGATGGGTTCAATACCTGTCAAAATGATGTCTGCAAAGAAATGTGAATGAAATCTTCCGATCAGTAGCGGGTGAAAAAACTTAGGTGAAGTGACCCGTCAATGGTAACAGTGATAGTGATGTGACTGTCGGACTGCCAAGTTATAGGTCTCGAGATCAAACCCAAGGAACGCACCTATCCTGCCAGGGTTGCGAGTTTTTCCGAAAGGGATATCGCGGCCCCGGCACTCAGGCAACGGAAGGAACATGGGTTTTAGTCAGTAAAAGTCTGACACGCCCTCCCGCTCCACGCAGAGCGGGAAAAGTTATATGATAATTTCCCAAACTCAAAAAAATAAACAAAAAGGCTATAAATAGACCTATGACTTTTCGGATTCATGTGCGTATTGTATAATTATCACGTGTTTTAAAAACGGTGAAGGAAAACATCATGAGGAAACCGGTATGTCTGAGAGATGTTTCTTGACGACATTTGAAGCCAAGTCAGAGGCCTATGAAATGGGTGGCTTTAAAACTGTGACACCAGGGTTAGTCACTAACCACACGAAAAAGAAGAATAGTCGTTTGGAGAATAAGAAACACCCCTTCTCCTACCGAAAATGAACCTCCTCCAAACCTCAGTGAACTATTTGATGTGGATTACCTTCTCAGCCAGTCTTCTATTATTTGCTTGTTGGTTCAACAGCACCCGCCTTATCCACTGTTGTCTGGTTTCATCATCACTGATATGTTCTCGTTTTTTATTAGCATGTGATAATCATGCACGTAACTACCTACCTAGTGGTTCTTAGTGGTACAGACTTATAAAAAAAATAGGAAGTCAATCTACACTCTAAGCTGTTCTAAGTCTTCAATACCGCCAATAACCTGCATAACTCAGCAATGAATAAGACATGTCTGGATGTGTCGAATACTTGGCATATCCGGTGCCAATCGCATGTTTGCCCAACATACCATCAGGCCAACATTGACCCAAAGGTTTGAGGATAGATTTCTTATTTATATTTGTAAATAACGGTGTGGCAGTCTGATAAATATAATCTGAAGATTTGACAAGATGTAAAGATATCTTAGAAGACGTAGATATGTTTTGAGCCTATATGAGTAACGATGCTCAAATCCGGCGCACCCTACTTAGAGCAAGATTCACACACCGCACTTTGTTTTACTTTGATAAGTAACATAAGGGTGTGATACGATTGCGAGTGTCCGAATGGATTGAGAAGCCATGTCTCATATTTAAACGCGGTTACTACTATTTATTGGTAGTACCCGCGTTTACGCGTTCAAGAATGTGAACTCTATTTGTGAAAGCCAGAGTGCAATCTGTGAATCTTTCAGTTGTTAACTTCACTAACAACTTTACTGACTTAGTCATCTCTGTTGCCATATAAAGCTTGTCTATAGAAATCTGCATTACCGTGTGCGTAAATGCGGTATTGGGGCGCGTCATTTCAAAGTGGAGAAGCTATACTTGGATTTCTACTGTATCGTGGCTGTTTTGACAAATATAAATAGCCAGACCCGAAACAACTACTACTATCCATACACACACAGAACCATACACAGAATATTGTTCCGTAACGGAATCACACCAACGACCAGAAGCTCAGTCATGGAGTGTCGGCCACAGAACGGCCAATCGTCGAACCCAGTGAAGAAGCGTAACCTCTGCTTGACCCATTTATAAATGAGAAGAGGCCTTGCTCTGCAGTGGCGTCCCACTGAATTAATCAATCTGCCTAGCCTTTTCCCAACCATGTTGGGGTCGGCTTCCAGTCTAACCGGATGCAGCTAAATACTAGTATTTTACGCGGAGCGACTGCCTATCTGATCAACCTAGTAACTGGGTAATACGATACCCCTTGGTAAGACTAGATGTCAGACTTTCGGGCTTCTGACGACCCGTAACGACTGTCAAAGATCCGCGAATGACAGCCGGGACCAACAGCTTAACGTGCTTTCCGAGACACGGAGGAGTCTCGGTATGTAAAGATAGTCACACCCATTCACAAACCAACGCCGGCAAGCATAGCTTAACCTGATGTTATTACTTACCCACGAGCTCGTCGTCGTCCCAATGAATACAATCAATTATTTAACTCAGTCTTTAGCACTCCATTGCTGGACATAGGCTTCTCTCAAATTGCTTTACAACACCCTGTCCTCTGCTTCCGCATCCAGTCTGTCCCAGCTACCTTTTTAAAGTCGACGGTCCATCCAGCTGGTGGCGTCCCACGTTACACTTGCCGATATACGTTCTCCACTCCAGGACTCGTCTGCTCCAACAACTATCGCTTCTTCAACAAACATGACCGGCCCCTTGCTATGTCGATAACTTTAGTTCCTTTCCTGATAATTTCATTTCAGATAACATAACATCACGCATGTATTCCTTAAAGGATTGGGCAGAGGTGTACCTATAGTACAGCTACATTTTGCCAGTTATGTTTAAGTCCACTGTAATAGGGGGCAAGCCTATTGCCATCAACCGGGTACAAATCCAGAGTCCGGGCTGCTTCTGAGAAATTCCAGATGAGAACACCCAATAACATATTCATTCATTCATTTCTGATCTTATTCTGATTTCAGATATGTTTTATCTAAGAAGTCTTCTTAACAGTAAAGTGGGCGTGTAACCGAGTCATCATTCTTATGCAACGTTAGATCAAAGATTGGCCACACACCTGGCGCCAACTGTTGGCAGTAGACAGCTACTAAAATACCAGCATTGTATCCCTGATCACCTTGACAGACATTATATTTATACTGTCAATTTGATTCAGATGTAATTATAGACGTGTGATACTTTCTTCTATAATGCTTAGTCATGTACTATTTTATGTAGGTACTGTTTATATGCGCATTTTTTTTTTGAGTACGTCACACCTACGCTCAGACCAGGGAAGCATAGCACAAAAGAGAGGAGGCCTATTCATAATTAGCAGTGGGTGGAACAAGGCTGCCAATGATGATGACGTCGCACTCTGGGCAGTGAGCCTCGCAACAATCATCTCTCTTGTCTTCCCCAACTAAGTATGTTGGCTTGGCTTCCAGTTTAGCCGGATGCAGCTGTATATAAGTATTTTACATGAAGCGACTGCCTATCTTACCTCCAATCTCCACAACCCAGTATATGGGCTGTCTGTCCCGCAATCAACCCATCTTATGACCACTACCAAAAGAGGTAAGAAAACCTTTTTTGAGACTGATTCCATATCGGGAATCGGGTAATGTATTACTGGGATTTGTCATCCGGTAGATGGCAGTAGCAAGACTCCTCCCGCTCTGGGCAGAGCGAGAGGGAGTGTCAGACTTTTACTGACTAAAACCCACCCGTGTTCCTTCCGTTGCCTATGTGCTGGGGCCGCGATATCCCTTTCAGACAAACTCGCGACCCCAGCAGGCATTGGTCCTTCCGGACCCGTCAGTTGTTGCTGACATCCCTTTGAGGCGCGCGTGGAACACAACGCGCCGTCGACCCGGGCCTGGTCCTTATCGGACGGCTAGCTGAGGCAGTAGCAGCCTTGGGTCTGGATTTTCCTATATGGCATTAGGCTCGCCTCCTGTTACATGGGAATGCAAAATAACTGGCATAATGTCGTGGCTTACCCCATTGGAAAATACGGGCGTTATGTTAAATCACCAAAATAAGTAAATTCCAATTTGGACAACAACGTTATATACTGTAAGTTGACACTAACACTTCGTATCAAATTATGTACATAACCGGCGATTTCTTCGAATTACCTACATCGACGATTTTATAGTGCTTACACCTGCGGTGCTACGTCATAAACATTGTGACCCATTGAATGTATGAAGATTATACGATGATGGTATACTACTCGTGGTATGAATATGTAAGAATTGTTTATTTTGATAGACTGCGTTTGACCATCTCACCTCGTGGTTACATGCAATGCAGTCAAAAATGGTGAACGCTTAACTAACATGGAAAAGACGCGCTTGAAATAGTGAATCAAGATTATGCAGAAAAATAACATCGTACAGCCCAGTAAACTACGTAAATCAGCCAATACCACAATCGGCTTAGGCGCGAACTGGAAAGCTAGTGGTCATGATTTCGAGTACTGATGCAGTAAAGCTCGCTCTTAGCTGCACATGCATACTAACTTAACTTTCAAGAGATGAGCAGAATTGGTACTTAGATTGCGGATTGTGTTTATTTTCAAACATCTCTGAACATTCGTTTTTGTTTACTAATAGTCTAGAAATACAAAATAAAATCTTAAATCTTTTTCAACATCTAAGCACAAACATCTGTTACTTACGTTATTTGACGTACAAATTCGGTAAAATAAGTGCATTTTATTATAGATAATATTTGCACAATTTAAAAACTTACAGACTTAAAATAAAAATAAGAATTTTGTACAAGTATATAAAAAAGGGGGGAAGTAATCATCAAAAAGTTCGTCCGCATCGCTGTCAACAGGAAAAATGCCCAAAAGACTGGCAGCATTGCCACGTTGTAAAGCATTATTTGGGCAATAAATAGGCCAGCCCTCTGGTCACGTCACGTCACATTATTTGTGAGGAAACATAGAGCAAAATTCGAAATGTCTAAAATTGGGAACACGCAGCAGAAAAAGATAGTGCACGTTGCTCGTTTAGAGGTATGAGGAACAGGGTGTAAAGTTCACTCATTCTATGTCCATCGTGCGGTAAACTCTAATTGCGCGATGCAGGATTTGTGTGTCGTCAGGATGTTGTGTGACATCAGGGCTTTGATGCGTAGCTCGCATGTGGCGATGTAGATATGCTACCACACTCGTTTCTTTCCGGCACAAGAAGAGGCCTTTGCACAGCAATACTGATACTGACATTATAATTATTCCATATTTTTCTATCCACTTCCACAACCTTACAATGACATTGGAATCGCGTGACGAGCCAAAGGAAAAAAACTCGAGTTTCCATTGTTTTAGCAGCATTCAATAATTTATAGGACGTTATTATATTAATGAATAACCGAGGTTATCCAGGCTTCCGGGTGTTATGATCAGTCTTCTGTTTCCTGTTTCGTGAGGTACTGGCATTAGGGCGTTAGGACTGCGAACGGATGACACATCTTGTGATGGAAATGGCATAGAAGTTTTTATATCAAGTACTGATTTACATTTGCATTAGATATGTAGTGAGTTTAGTTAATTACTTAATAACAGCTGCACGGGTCGATCGATCAGGTTAAGCTTCGCTTGCCGGGGTTGTTCCTTGGATGGGTGAACCATCTTTACATACCGGACTCCTCCGTGCCTCGGAAAGCACGTTAAGCCGTTGGTCCCGGTTGTCATTAATGGATCTTTGACAGTCGTTACGGCTCGTCAGAATCCCGAAGTCTGAAAACCAGTCTACCAGTGGAGGTTAGATAGGCAGTCGCTCCATGTAAAATACTGGTCAAACCGGCATCCGGTTAGACTGGAAGCCGACCCCAATATAGTTGGGATAAGGCTAAGCAGATTGATTAACGTAGCGAGTTTAGTTCAAATAGCAAGATAAGTGTCCAAACGTCAGTACCTACTAAAGTGTCAGTTTGTCATTGTGAAGTGTCACGTATAGATAACGTAGGATGATTTGATAATTCGAATTTTCGCGAAAACACTAGGGTTATTGCGAACACAAGGATAATTAGAATGGCGGTTGAAATAGGTTAGGTTAGGTTAGAACTGTGATCGACCGCGCTACTTCCAAGTTGCTCGCAGAAATGTTTTCACCATTTTCAAATTATCCGTGTTTTCGCAATATACCTAGCGTTTCGCGAAAATTTGAATTATCAAAATATCCTACGACATAGACATCAAGGGACAGCGCTACTCAAGTAATGTAAATGAACCTTAAAAAAAAGGACCTTTTAGAAACATAGATGAAAAAAAAAAAACAGTAAAAGCTTGCTGAAAAACAGTAGGAACTAACAAATCGACACAAACAACGAGATTCTATCGTGTGAAAGTAAATAAATAAAGTAACCGCTGTGAAAAAGAAAAACGAAGTAGAATCGTTGGAACTGAAATATGGAAAGAATCAATCAACAACTGAAATGACTGTCTGACTTTGAAAAACTGAATGAAAACTGTCAGGTTCTTATCAGTATTTTTTCGATATTTTATTGTGATTCTTATTAATTTGTCGGCACTAACCTGTAAATAAAAAAAACTTAAAAAAAAATATCTACATGTCTATCTCAATCGATAGATACGACTTTAATCGTTACAATCTATCGATAAATCGTCGACAGGTACTAGGAGCACATAAACGGCGAGATGTATAAGCGTGAGGGATACGCAGGGCTGGCCCACAAACGCATCCCACTTTAGAATTTGGGCCGATATAAATACGCATTGCACTTGCACCGTCGCGTCAGGTAGGGCTGTCAGTTTTGTATAAAATACATTGTAGAGTAAAATAACTGTTTCAATGTTGATTTATAGTACGTTGACATACAAGCAAAAAGTACTAATGATGTGGTAATAAATTACGACTGTGTAGGCTACATTATTCATTAAAAAGATACTATTTGGCCACAGCGATCGCTCATCTTGAGCAGAAGATTTTTTCAGGTTGATTAATTTAATTAAAGTGACAAACTCGTCTTATGTTCTAGCCTAAAATTATGATTTGAATAAAGGCTCTTAACGTATTTTCTTTCAAATAAATCGCAACTCAATGTTTGTATGTAGGTAATTTCAAAAAGTTAACCGACTATTTGTCTACAAGGAAGTTCTCAAATTATACCTCGTGGTGGACTTGACAGCACAAGATTTAGCACAGGGGTAACAATAGAATCCTGAGTGCAGTGAGGAACTCAAGCTCGCCAAAGACGAAGACACCGTTATTCCAGAATTTGATTTTCGAATATGTATTTTTGTTTTCAAATGAAATTCAGTACAATCTTATTCCCCTGCGAGACCCGGGCTATAATGACTTACGTTAGGTTAGGTTTGTGTGACATTATGATGTGAAAAGATTTTTAGTCCCGATCATAGACCACATTTCACCGAGTGCCAGCCCTACAAGCCAGCAGGCCGGACGTTACGCGTGCGGTAACCGTGCCGATCGTAATACTTATAACAGCTCCACTATATTTATTGACATTATTAGGCAATTTGATTATTTGTTGATTTTTATTATTGACCGAGAGCTTTCAGGCAGCTTTTAGCAGGATTAGTGATAAAACTCCAAAGATCGAACTAACATAATTCTCGTATAGGACGTGACGAACACACGCATGTTGGATCCCTGCACGAACAAACAGACAAACGACAAACGATCAAACAGACAGAGAAAATTGTATCATCAAATAATTCAGAAAAGTCACGTATTTCAGGTGTTTTCAGTGAAGTTTACTGCCGGTTCATCGTTTTTTTTAATCAAATTGGTAAAGGGGCTTGACCAGTAAAACAAAACAAATTAATCACCGCAAAAAAACCTTTTTCTCCATTCAAAAGTAAGGATTACTTGCCGCTACACTCAAAATCCAGTACGGTCGATTAATAACTGGACCTTATTAACCAATACTCAATGTGTATGCCCGTTTTCCCCACAATGGGAATACACGATCACAAAGATACCAGGAGCAAAGAACTGTCAACAGGTTTGAAGGTACACTTGCCCTCTCAATAAGAGGTCATAAACAATGTCCACATTCTACACCCTGAACCGATCAGGGTTAAACATTTGGCAAAAGCGGAGCGCTAACTGAGACGGGAATGTTAGCCGTTATTTTTAACTGGCCCAGTTAAACGACAACGTGCGGTTAGACGGAAACTAACCCGTCTGCATCACTTTCAGTTTTACCCAGATATTTTAACCTACCAACTCGTTTGTTGCTAAATATGGAGTTCTCAGAGATAATAAAGACTCAGTCAAGTAGCGTAAGATATTTTATGTTTAGACACCCATAATATACTAAAGTCATATGTATGTTTCCGAGCTGCAATGGAGCAGTCCACTCCGAACTTTGTATTTCCATCCGAAGGTAGGTAGAAGTGTAGTTACCACATTTCGCTAGATATGTTTAAGTCCCATGTCCCATGAGGGCGAGCCTGTTTGTCGAAGTAAATAATAAAAAAGAGGGAAAGAAGAAAGAAAGAAAAAACGTTTATTTGCGGAAAACATGACGCAAAGAAAGAACACAACACAAAAAAGAACAATTTGGGGGAAAATATGCGTCACATACGCAAAACGGCCATCGCTCAGCATGATGCTGCGACCCTATGCGAGACAGAGCCCCAGCGCTGGTTTTCAGCGACTCGGCAGTCGCTGAAAACCAGCTGATAAGCTGCTAACCAGCTGACGGCAACCGTTGACGTTATGACGTCAACCGGTGCAGCATTTAATGAGATATTTATTTATTTATTTATATCTCCCTTACAACTATCATTACAGGTGTATACCTAATGCGATAGCGCGGTCTTAAAATTAACTAAGTTACAATTTAAAACTATGAAAAATTAAAAAAAACTAGTAGTACTACATCTAAAAATAATAACTAAGTACTTTACAAAATTCCCTATAAAATAATAAAACTAAAATTAAAAATAAACACAATATTTAAAATAAAATGAAAAACAACATATTTATAGCCTACTTCTAATCTACACTATAACATAAAATAAACAACAGTATATAAATTTAATTACATATATAAATAAAATAAATATGACGAAACCGTTGACTGTATTTTCGATATTTTACAGAGTATTTCCCACTGAATTTTCCCGATAGAATATCTAGATCGATAACCATAAAATTTTGACAAGTAGCTAGTACAGTAATGAGATGCAAGCCAATAAAACAATTCGCAATAAAAATAAAATTTAATCTATACCGGTTTATTTTGCGGGCTACGCTTGCGCTGCCTGTGAACCAATTTACGTTATCGCTCCATATAAGTAATGATAGCGTGGTACAGCTGAAGATTTAAGACCTTCTTGGCTTCTAGGTAACAATTTCACCTGGATGTGCCGTCTAATGGTAACAAAATAGCCATGGACATTTTTGACTGTTCCTTTAAAAATAATTGTACGCTTGCAATGCAAGTATCTTCAAGTTTCTTAAAGACTTTGGCACTAAACAAAAAACTGTGAACGAAAACATTGTGAGAAAACTGGTATATTCCACAGCCAAAAATTTCAAGACATGACGTGCCATCTACCTACCCGCAATGGGCCCGCATGGAGAATATAATGCATACGGTTGTACGGTTCGCTTCGTCTATGATCCAGCCTGTCCCATCTTGCTGTCCTCCCCCCAGCGTCGCCCTAAGCCGAGGTTCGTACCCCACAGGGGGAGCTCTTAGCGAGCAGTCGCTTAGTTTATAATTAGAATTATAGTAGTCTTTAAGTTATTTGCTAAAGGTGACGATAACCGACTTTTAATGATTGTATGCTAAAGATCACGTCCAAACGAGTAGTGTTAATGATTTGAAAAAAAAATGTGTTAAATAAGAGCATTTTCTTATTAACATAATATACGAATATTTTAGATTATGTTTATAATACATAGTGAAATTAATTTGTAAAGTTATGTCGTATGTGGATAAAAAAACTGAGAATCACGCAAAATCTATCAAGCGTATTTTTCTGCAACTTTCACCAATTTAAAGATAATTTAATTATTGATCTTTTAGTATACATGTTTTATTAAAATACCTTTTATTTTATGTATAATTAATTAATAATGCGTCTAATTTGGGAAAGAGCTCCTCGATGGGAGAGTCCTGTTACTGGCTGGACGTACGAAGCGTTGTCTGAGATCAGTACAGAACACGCTAGCTAACCACTCAAGGTCACTGCGAGTATATATCTGCGTCTAAGGACAGCCACAGGATAGCCCGGTTAAGGTTCAACTACGAGATGATAATAAAAAAATATAATAAAAAGGTGTGGTTCGCAATCACTCACATAGAGGAGGCATGAGTCTAAGCAGTAAATACATTATAGGCTGAATATGTTATGTCATGTATGGGATGACTACATCAGGTATGGGTTGACAACTTGACATCATCATTTAATTTAATCTGCGTTTATATAACTTTGAAAACTCGCTTTATTTAAAAGTAAATCAAGCAACTGCCTACGCATAGAATGTTATGTAAAAACTACTTTAGAGGCTTGTAGTAAGAGGAAATATCCGTATAATATCTAAAACCGTTTTGTATGTGGGCAGCGCTTCATATAGGTTTTACTAATTAACATGAATGAAAGCTGACCGGTTATTAGCCATAATGTCTTTGAAAGAAATAAAAAAGAAAAAATACGTTTATTGGTTCCAATTTTAAAAGTATCAGTTACATCAAGTGTGATCATTATTTTTACAACGATAGTGATATTCCCGTGGTAATCACGTTAACCTGTAGTTAACGTGCTTTCTGCGGCAATCAATATCTAGGACCTAGTTATCATTCCGGAATTTAAGTGTATTATCTATGGTTATCATAAGCTGTCCAGAGTGGACCCAACCATACTTTGAAGCCTGGCTGCTTTACTTAGACGGAGGATGATCAATAAAGATTTTGACATAATTGAAATAGGTCCCAGTTGTCAAATTCTTCACTTGTACTTTTAATGATGGTACGAGAGCTCATGACCAAAACCATGGTACATCGTTTTACGGCCAAAACCGTATAAAATCGTTAGTTTAGATGATTCTGAACCCGACTCGGTGTGAAGTATCGGTCAGAAACGTCCCAGTTTTATGGGAGCCAATTTCTGCTACATTGTTACGTTGTATTTTTTATGCCTACCACTAATTGGTTTTGCACATCTAAATCCTTAATAAATAAAGTGGCATTTACCTGAAAACATACGTAGTCAATTATAAAGTATCCCACAGGATTATTTTACAATGAATTATTAATTCCTTAAACTGTATTTCGTCACTGGACTTTTTAGTTTCACTTTCTGTAAAGAAATCACTTTTCTAAACAGGTTTGCACAATTAATTAGACCAAATATTGTAAATTAGTTTGATTGCAAAATAGAATAACAACACAAATGTCATTCATTCAAACGTCAGCTTCTGTCAGTTATAAGCGACATCTGTTGTCGCCGATTCATGGTTGTAGTTTTAATCGATAACAGTTCATTTTAACATATTGATTGGTAATCATCGAAATAATATCCAGTGACCAGTCCTTAATTATTTTCGGCTTTCGGTAATAAAATTAATAATAAACTAAATAACCGAAAACGGAAATGAATAAATTTTTTCATTGTAAACTTTTTTCTAGAACTTTCATTGTCAAACGAATACATATTTAATCTGTGAAGTGTCTTTGACGTAATGTTTCTGGTAATTAACCTAATTATCCCTAATTAATATTATGGGTAAATTACCACATTCTAGACAAATTTTGGCATTGCAGACTGCCAAAGATTTGTTTTAATTAGTTTTTAATTCTGGATCTGCAGGATTTTTAGTGTTTCAGCGTTCAAACGTCATGTTGGATAGTTGTTTGTGAATTTCAAGAGTTAAGTGTCGTAAGTGATGTGGATATCTTCCGTGAACTGGTAATAGTTTTGCCTGGAGTAAGGGAGATTTTCTGAATGCTCTCATCCAGTTCCGGTTGGCTTCTAGGCCATAAATATTTGCCGAGTTGAGCGATTTCGCCCTTGAACACGCTTGAGAAGTGACTGCAATTCAATAACACTTCTAAAAGGATTCTTAGCTGCGTCTACGCAGGTTGCTTCCCGGCCGGTCGAAGATATTGCAGTCGAGTGTTTTCTCCCTGAACCAACCGTGAGGCACCTCGAGTGATTCGTCTCGCCGCCAGGATCTAGAGTGGCGTCTGGGGCCTGGACGCGAGACCCATTCCTCGAGACAGCTCTAAGCCTCTTGCGGAGACGACTGTGCGGCTGGTCAAGTCCGCCTAGCGTTAGCGCAGGCGGGACGGTTTTTTTTTACCCTTACATTTATAATTATTCATTTTAATACGGTATACATATAAACCGGTATATTACTTTAGTCCGGGTTTCAATATTGGGAACCCGGTCTGTATCAGAAATTTAAATAAGGACCCCGAGTTCGACATCCTCAGTTGGTCTGATATTGTGGCAGGATTGACACCTCCGTTGGGGGTATTAACCTCCGTTGGGGGTATTAACCTCCGTTGGGGGTATTAACCTCCGTTGGGGGTATTAACCTCCGTTGGGGGTATTAACCTCCGTTGGGGGTATTGGCCTCCGTTGGGGGTATTGGCCTCCGTTGGGGGTGTTAGCATCCGTTGGGTGTATTAACCTCCGGATTGCTGGTAAGGCAGCATTTTGATAGTCCTGAGATAAGAGGCCATAATGGCGGGTGTGTAGGCTGCATTGATGGAAAACGTTTTTAAGATGGTTTTTTTTTCAGGGGGCGAAATAACCGTCACATTCCTTTTATGGATGACGGTTAGCCAATTTTCAAATTTATAGCATTTAGATTTTTTTTATATTATTTGTGTACCAGCTCAGCGTTGTTTTGGGCAATAGACACATTCGGTTAGAGGATGTGAAAGGTGGTGTGCGATGGAATGGGGTGGTCTCTCCTACATACTTATAGTAGGTCAGACTAGGTTGTTAACACTTTAGAAGATATTTACACATATCTACACTCTTTGGAGCTTGTCTTTTACATGTTTGTAAATAGACTAGACTCGCTCCAGGAGATATTTACACATATCTACACTCTTTGGAGCTTGTCTTTTACATGTTTGTAAATGGACTAGACTCGCTCCAGGAGATATTTACACATTTCTACACTCTTTGGAGCTTGTCTTTTACATGTTTGTAAATGGATTAGACTCGCTCCAGGAGACATAGTATATTTATTATATTGTATGGGTCGCATGGATAAATAAAAATAAGCCATACAACACGGGCGGAATTGTAGACTCGATAACCAAAGCCTACTACAATGTCGCATAATAGAGCGGTTTGTTACTCTATACTTGAAATGTGACCAGAACCCTTTTAGGTCGTAGGTTTATGTATCATGTTAACCCAAATTCAATTATTTCACATAGGTTACATGGATAATTAAAAATAAGCCATATAACACGGGCGGAATTGTAGACTCGATAACCAAAGCCTACTACAATGTCGCCTAATAGAGCGGTCTGTTACTCTATACTTGAAGTGTAACCAGATTTCTGTATTGTTTATGTATGTTTATACCTTAAATACCTTTATATTATCATTTATGTTTATATCAGCTATGGGGATATGTAAAATAATAGAAATCGCACACCGGCTTCCATATTTTTCATTCTTTATTTTTCTTTACTTTTCTTTCTCTGTTTCTGTTTTCAGGCATGAGTTTTGTAGATTTTTGTAGGAGTAATTGGTCCTTTGGAGTCTGCTTTGACGCTGGAGGGCCAGCTTCGAGATTTGCCCTAGCGGGTCAAATCTCTGGTGGTTGGGGAGGTACTGTTACGTTGTATTTTTTATGCCTACCACTAATTGGTTTTGCACATCTAAATCCTTAATAAATAAAGTGGCATTTACCTGAAAACATACGTAGTCAATTATAAAGTATCCCACAGGATTATTTTACAATGAATTATTAATTC
Source organism: Agrochola macilenta (assembly GCA_916701695.1). NCBI lineage: Eukaryota > Metazoa > Arthropoda > Insecta > Lepidoptera > Noctuidae > Agrochola > Agrochola macilenta. The sequence continues at coordinate 1,769,634 of OU753572.1, read as the reverse complement.
CTTAAACTGTATTTCGTCACTGGACTTTTTAGTTTCACTTTCTGTAAAGAAATCACTTTTCTAAACAGGTTTGCACAATTAATTAGACCAAATATTGTAAATTAGTTTGATTGCAAAATAGAATAACAACACAAATGTCATTCATTCAAACGTCAGCTTCTGTCAGTTATAAGCGACATCTGTTGTCGCCGATTCATGGTTGTAGTTTTAATCGATAACAGTTCATTTTAACATATTGATTGGTAATCATCGAAATAATATCCAGTGACCAGTCCTTAATTATTTTCGGCTTTCGGTAATAAAATTAATAATAAACTAAATAACCGAAAACGGAAATGAATAAATTTTTTCATTGTAAACTTTTTTCTAGAACTTTCATTGTCAAACGAATACATATTTAATCTGTGAAGTGTCTTTGACGTAATGTTTCTGGTAATTAACCTAATTATCCCTAATTAATATTATGGGTAAATTACCACATTCTAGACAAATTTTGGCATTGCAGACTGCCAAAGATTTGTTTTAATTAGTTTTTAATTCTGGATCTGCAGGATTTTTAGTGTTTCAGCGTTCAAACGTCATGTTGGATAGTTGTTTGTGAATTTCAAGAGTTAAGTGTCGTAAGTGATGTGGATATCTTCCGTGAACTGGTAATAGTTTTGCCTGGAGTAAGGGAGATTTTCTGAATGCTCTCATCCAGTTCCGGTTGGCTTCTAGGCCATAAATATTTGCCGAGTTGAGCGATTTCGCCCTTGAACACGCTTGAGAAGTGACTGCAATTCAATAACACTTCTAAAAGGATTCTTAGCTGCGTCTACGCAGGTTGCTTCCCGGCCGGTCGAAGATATTGCAGTCGAGTGTTTTCTCCCTGAACCAACCGTGAGGCACCTCGAGTGATTCGTCTCGCCGCCAGGATCTAGAGTGGCGTCTGGGGCCTGGACGCGAGACCCATTCCTCGAGACAGCTCTAAGCCTCTTGCGGAGACGACTGTGCGGCTGGTCAAGTCCGCCTAGCGTTAGCGCAGGCGGGACGGTTTTTTTTTACCCTTACATTTATAATTATTCATTTTAATACGGTATACATATAAACCGGTATATTACTTTAGTCCGGGTTTCAATATTGGGAACCCGGTCTGTATCAGAAATTTAAATAAGGACCCCGAGTTCGACATCCTCAGTTATCTGAATCTGGAAGAATATTGGACATCTTCGTCGGCTCTGGGATCCGGGATTTTCTAAATCCCTGGCGCCCATTTACTAATTGTTTATTTACAAAATAATTGGAAGGTTACACCTTATTAATTCAATCTTTTATTATATTTTAATCTTAATTTAAAATCGGAACAGTACTGGCTTTATCTCCAACTCCCCACGACCTTAGTTCTTAAAGCTGAAGTTTGAGCTGGCTGGCATTAATAAGTGACAGTGTGTCACATACTTATTATAAAGGCTACCGTATATTGTTTTTAAGAAGGAGTATTCTTTTTAAATATATGTTATTTCAAACAGTTTATTGTTTCCTTGTATTTCGATACGTAACCACCTTGCATGAAGATTTTGTTCCATTACCTATAGAGGGACAAAAACTTATATGTAACAACATGTCAAAAAAAAAATAGGCAGACGGTTTCATCACAATATGTCTGATATTAAAAATGTACATTGGTATCGTAATTTTATTACGAGTAAGTTTTTTTCAGAGTATTTGCGTGTCACATGTGGCCTGAGCGCATTTTCAAAAGAAAATATCTGTTCTACATCCGGGCTACTTTTTTCATAATGGCCAACAGCTTTCAGACAGAATGCTATGTTACCGATCAGTAAATTTTTTCAACACGTTCAAAATGGTTTTAAACAAATAAGCTACTCACACTTTCTTCTGAAAAATTATTTATTCGCATGATCCGACTATTGTTCACAAGATTTTCAGACGGGTTACTATGGGTTTTATGTTTTGCTTTATTTTTAATTTTCTCAAATGGTCTCTAGGTACGTGTGACGCTACTGGTTTCTGAAAATTGTGTTTTCAGTATCTAAAATCCACCACTGGGCCACCTACTGGGCTCAAACAATATATTAGTACCTATTCAACCAAAGTCCCACCGACAAGAAAAGAAGAAGAAGTAGTTGTAGCATACCAACAGTCGATAAGGATGGTCAGGAACCTGATGGTCTGTTATTGGTCCAAGTTTAGGATTTCTAAATTAACCAGTTCTTCTTCCTTTCGTGTGGTTAGTGACTAACCTGGTGTCGGAGTTTTAAAGCCGCCCATGGGCCTCTAACATGACTTCAGATGCCGTCGAGAAATATCTCTCAGGCTTCCTCATGATGTTTTCCTTCACCGTTTTTGAAGCAAGTGATAATTATATAATACGCACATAAACCTGAAAAGTCAGAGGTCTTTTTTCAGTTAGTTATCACAATAAAAAAAAGAAACTCATACAGTACGTCATATACAAAATCTAAAAAAAAACTGCCCAATCCGTGAGGTTGTTGTTAAGAATCGCACTGAGAGTCTATACTCGTATCACACCACATCCTAGTCACGTACGCATAAAAAAATGCGCATGAGTTTGTACATTGATAAGGGCAGGAGATGGAGAATGATGATGAATTTGTTCAGACTTTTCAAAGGTAATTTCATTTTCAGGGAGCACAACTTTCAGGATTTTGAATTAAATCTTTTATGCTTTTTAGTGATTTTACATTAGCTATGGTAAGCTTGCTGGCTGGCAAAGGATGACTGGTTGAGCTGGTCGGCTGGTGGAGCTCAGAGAAGTTGCTACGTCTGATGGTGGAGCACACCGGCAACACCATTATCACTATCTGCCTAAACTTTTTCCGACTATGTTGGGGTCAGCTTCCAGTGTAACCGGATGCAGCTAAACACCAGTATTTTACGTGGACTGCCTATCTGAACTCCACAACACAATGACTGCGTATAGTTTGACCGAGTACCGCGTCTTAGGAATCCTCTGCGAGGCCGGCAGCGCTGATGAATGAGCGGCAGAAAAACGTGAGCGTTGACGAATGAGCGAGTTGCACTGCCCCCCGTCTCGCCGCGCGCTTATCTCAGGCGCGGTACAGTGGTCTTGATCAAACTATAGCCAGTCATTGGGATGTGGAGTTAAAATACGATACCCCTTGCAACCACTTCATCGCTTTGTCAGATTATCTATATTTTTTTTTAAATTCGCTTTTTGGTCTACTCTAGTAGCCACACCGTAGGACGATAGTGTATTGTTGAATGTTTTTGCAACTAAAATGCAGTTTCCGCTTAGATGACGCATTAATGCCCTTCTGAGATAATTCTATTTAGATTGTTTCACCTACTGTGGGTTTGAATGTTATTTAATACTCAATACTCAATACTCAATATCTTTATTGCTTTACCATAATGTGTACTTAGGTGGTAACTATATATTTAGATCATTATGGACCCTGTAGGGCACAGCAAAAGGGTAGGAGAGAGGAAGCCCTGTTTAAGGAGATCATGCAAGTTTTAACGTACATTTATTCAAAGTCAAGGAGATCGCAAATAGGATCTTTTTTAGGATTTACATTAAGATAAGTGACTTTCAGTTGTATAAAGACGTATTTTTTTTCAGGTCAAATTGTTATGCAAGTAAATTTTTTTTTTTCTTTAAGTATTTTTGATTAAAACCATTAAATAAAAGTACTTTCGCAGTTTTTACACCAGTAAAAAGCATGCTTATATAAATAAAATACAGCCGAGCCCACAGTGCGTACACAGTAATCCTAGATAAACGCACACATACAAACTGTTTACTCCAAATTTGACGCACACTTCGACGCTTGAATGCATTACGGGTATAAAGCTCTCGGCCCACGCACACACACATGGAAGAAAGTGTATGTGTGTGCGTAAGTGGGTCACAGAGATAGAAGGGACACGTGTTGGAGGGCCGGACCTTTATTAGTGTGCTTTATTGGAGTTTTTTTTTTTATAAATTCGAAGTTTTTCGCCATTCATGTGAGTTACTGTTAATTATACTTGATAAAAAAAATCTCATATCTATCGATATTCTCGGAAAAATAATTAACTGTACAGGCGCTTACTATTTTTCTTCTTCAATGTAATCTTATTTTTCCTTCAACGATTAGCATCAACAATAGTCTTTATATTTTATATTTTTTTGCATCGGTTATGGTCTATAATTAATATACCTATTTTTTTCTGCATAACCATTTCCTATACAGTGCTATTTCTAAATCGATTACCCTATCTGCATAAAGAATCAAGGCTGGCTTTACAGAGTTTCCTGCAGGATTAAGCAGCAGTATTAGTTTTAATGTAATTCACGATAACGGTGTATCACCGCGTTGAAAAACAACCATCATCTATATCTCTATACATATTATAAATTAAAGTCGATTTTTGTGTATATCTTTGTGACCGCGTTGTTCTTCTAACATTTCTATATTAAACTTACACATATCGCCGCAAGTTAGTAACATAAAAAATATGCACATAGCACGCCCTTCGTGCACACTAATAAAGGACGTTGCGCGCGCGCACCGCGGATGATAGCGTCGAATGGAGAGCGTTCACCCGCCGTTGCCTCGCCCCGCACTGCCGCCGGAAAATTGGGTTTTCTCATAGGAATATTATATAATTTGAACTTAAACCGGAAAAGGGCTTTAAAAGTTATTGTATATTTATAACGTTATATATGTGTGTATTTACTGAAACTTGTATGTTGATTTTATATCTGGCAATAAAAGATTTAATTTCATTTCATTTTCTTTTAATTTTTATTTAATTTATACTTAATTTTAATTTCATTTAATTTACATTTAATTTTCATTTTCATTTAATTTAATTTTCATTTAATTTCCTTTCATTTCAAAATTCGTAAAGGAAATTGCGATTTCTTTGCTAAATGCTAACCCGACTATTGTTACTTGAGGTAAGAATCCTGAATCATAGTTCTATTTATCTTTAATGGGCCAGAATCAACAGCTGTCCCGAAGACATCCATAGATTACACACGTACACATGGGTACACATCAAGCTATACATTTCCAGTATAAGCTGACCTCGCATTGTACGGAAATCCTATACAATGCGAGATCAGCATAAACTGGAAATGTATAGCTTGATGTATAGCCGTGTGTACATTATTATTTGCTGTCTGAAAGCAATAAATGAAAAATCTGCTTTGAAAATGTAACAAAGTCAATTGCGCAGGCGGAAAATATCACTGTATCCGTTTGAAAATATAGAAGAATCACATGTGTGACAGAGAATCTTTTTTGTATCTCTTTGAATGGAATCTCCCATGCACAAGGTAAAAATCATGAAAGTCCTCAAGCAGTAATATACCACTCTCTCCTTTCGTGAACTCTGTAGCAGGAGTAACCAATAAATGGGCGACAGCATTGACCTAATGTATTGATGATGTCATTCTGAATCAACCGACTAGCCCAACTTGCTTTATGGCATTATCGTCCTACGGTTGTTTATAAGTATGGGAACCAACTTAGCAAGCTCTATGACTTTCTGTATAAACCTTTTACAAAAATTTGATAAAATTGGAAACTAAATAGGAAATCGAAAACACTAACGATTGTTGAGATACTAGGTCTCCATGAGTCTCGCGCACATCTGGGAGTGGCGCGAGAAGGCGAAACGGCGGGGCGTAACTCCGCTTCCGCGAGACATCATGGCACAGCTGACAGAGCCCCGGCGGGATCTCATGGCGTCATGGAGAGTGCGATTGTCGCAACCCAGCGCTGGGCACAATTGTGGCGATAAATCCCCTCTTTGAGAAGTGGCTAGAGAGGCGCCACGGCGTCTTCACCTTCCGCCTGACGCAGGTCCTCACCTAACACGGTTGTTTCGGGAGGTTCCTGTTCCGCATAAGGCGGGAGGAAACGCCGGGTGTCACCACTGTGTGGATCGCCCGGAGGACACGGTGGAGCTTACGGTGGACGTCTGCCCGGCTTGGGCGGCCGATCGGCGGCGGCGATCTCTCGCGTCCAGCCCTGGTTCAGGCCATGGTTCGGAGCGAGAGTGCATGGGAGGCCGTCAATTCCTTCTGCGAAGCAGTAATGCTCGCGAACGAGGAGGCAGAACGCGTAAGGGAGAGGCAAGAGGTAGCTCGCCGTCCGATAAGGACCAGGCCCGGGTCGTCGGCGCGTTGTGTTCCACGCGCTCCTCAAAGAGATGTCAGCACCAACTGACGGGGTCCGTAAGGGCCAATGCCCGCCAGGGTTGCGAGTTTGTCCGAAAGGGATATCGCGGCCCCGGCACTCAGGCAACGGAAGGAACACGCGTGGGTTTTAGTCAGTAAAAGTCTGACACGCCCTCCCCGCTCCGCCCAGAGCGGGAGAAGTTATTTGAAAACATACCACCCAAAAAAAAAAAAAAATTGGTCTCCATGAGTGAGTGACGATACTGATAATATTGTCAAGCGTCTGGCACTCCCTGAGCAGTTGGTAAGCTACGCTTCTAGCCTAGATGACTGACTGAAGAAGATACAATTCAAAGTATGAACCTATTCCAAATTATTTAAACAAGTTTGTAGCGAAGCTAAGTGTCGATATTTAAGCTCTAAAATTAAAAATAGTCAAAATAAAATTAAAGCTACTTGGGAAATTATAAACAATGAGACTGGAAGAGACAAAAAGCGTAGTAGTGACTACAGCTTTAATATTAATAATACTGTTATTAAAAAAGATTTAGAAGTTGCCACAGTTTTTGAAAATTTCTTTGCAGATATTCCAGTCTCAACCACAAAATCTTTAAATTCTTCACCCACTGTTGCCGAGTCCCTATTGAAAGAAAATGTTGATATTTGTAACCATGAGTTTAATTTCGACTATGTTAGTGCTCGAGATATTATTAAAACTTTCAATACACTCAATGTTAAAAAAACCGCTGATCTATGGGGAAATTCCGTAGAGGTTGCAAAATGCATTATCAACACTGTAGCGCCTGAATTAGCAATTATTTTTAATAAATGTATTGACTGTGGTGTAATTCCTGACTTAATGAAGAGTAGTAAAATAATACCTTTGTTTAAATCGGGCAGCACATCAGACCCCACGAACTTTAGACCTATTTCTGTGCTTCCTACTTTTAGTAAAATATTTGAAAAATTGATGCTAGATCAATTGCAAAGACATTTTAATAAACATAAGTTATTAAACAGTAAGCAATTCGGTTTCACAAGGGGTCGCTCGACTTCCGACGCTGGTGTTGAGCTTCTTTCACATATTTTTGAGGCCTGGGAGGAGTCACATGATGCCCTAGGCATTTTTTGTGACTTATCTAAGGCTTTCGATTGTGTTTCTCATGATACATTGGTCAGGAAATTGCATCACTATGGTGTTAGAAACACTGCCTTGGATCTTCTTATTTCTTATTTGGATAATAGGATCCAAAGAGTGGACGTTAACGGCAAGCGATCTCCGGGTTCTATTGTCACTATGGGAGTTCCGCAGGGCTCAATTCTTGGCCCTTTTTTATTTCTCGTATATATTAATGACCTACCTTGCCTTATAAAGAACAGTCATGAAATAGTGTTATTTGCAGATGACACGTCACTTATATTTAAGCTTAAGCGACAACAGACAGTTATTGACGATGTGAATAATGCTCTCTCTAAAATAGTGCATTGGTTTAGTGTTAATAATTTACTTTTAAACGAGAAAAAGACTAAATGTATTAGATTTCTAACACCTAACGTTAAACAGGTGAAAACCAATGTACTAGTAAATGGGACGGAATTGGATCTTGTGGACACCACTGTGTTCTTAGGTATTACTTTGGATTCGAAGCTTCAGTGGGGCCCACATATAACCAAATTGTCGAAGCGGCTAAGTTCTGCAGCCTACGCGGTGTATAAAATCCGTCATTTGACTGATGTAGAAACAGCTCGATTAGTATACTTTAGTTATTTCCATAGTGTAATGTCGTATGGCATTTTGTTGTGGGGAAATGCAGCCGACTTTCAGGCTATATTTGTGCTGCAGAAACGTGCCATTCGAGCAATTTATAACCTAAGTTGTAGGCATTCACTGAGGGATAAATTTAAGGAAATAAACATAATGACAGTCGCGTCTCAATATGTTTATGAGAACCTGATTTATGTGAAAAAGAATATAAATCTATATTCTAAACACAGCGACATTCATAGCTTAAATACTAGAAACAAAGATTTATTTATTGTGCCGAGGACTAGGCTCCAAAAAATTAGTAATTCATTTAAGTGCCAAAGTATACGTTTTTACAACAAACTCCCAAGCCATGTCAAAGAACTGAGCCTCAATAAATTTAAATCATTTATTAAACAGAAACTATGTCAAAAAGGTTTCTATAAAGTTAAAGATTACTTAGACGACAAAAAGGCTTGGGACTAATTAAGCTACTCCAATGTACCCCAAGGAACAAACAATTATTTTAGACTATTTTAGACTACACGATACTATATGAGCATATAATTGTTGGATTATTTTATTTGACTGTAAGTCAATTTATTTTAATTTTGTTTTCATTTATTGTTGACATAATCTACTCTTTAAAATGTTTTTATTTTATGAGTTGTATTGCAATTTGTGGTGATGTAAATTATTTTAGCATAATAATATGCACTATTATATAGAATCAAGTTTTTTCAACTGAACAGACAGCTGTGCTGCTGGGGAGTTTGTTGCGCCACTTCTTCTTCCCAGCTTATGCACTAGGAAGTGGTGAAGGGTGGGCGTTTTTGGGGGACTGTCTTATGTAATTTTGACGTTCGAAAAGTGCTGATTTCTCAGCCTAGTTTGAATAAATGACTTTTGAATTTGAATTTGAACCTATAACATAGTCATAGCATAGTTTTCACGTAACTAATTATTACTGTAACTGTTTAGCTAGCTCGCGGACGGAAATAAGGTAGCCTTTATGAATCATAGTGCAGCTAGCAACCGGTACTAGTAATTTATGCATTTTGCGATCCTATCTATGTTTTACTGCTGTTTACGAATGTAGCTACGGACACCATAAAGGCCTAGAAAGACCCAAATAAAATATAAAAATTAAAATTCTCATAACGACCCACACGAAACATTATATTTTTTCTCGTTCCCATAAAAAACTAAATTACCATTTTTTTTATGTAAACAAACCGGCGAGCCACATTTTTTTGTGCATACTAAGTGAAACAGAGTACTAGGCGAACAGAAAACGAAGGTACCTACTGTACAATGGAAAGCGGCGTGAAGGCCGCCGGGTACGGCATAACGCCGAATTTCACTGCGGACAACGCCCTCTGTCGAACTTCTTGACTCCTAGTGACGTAGCCAGTTTTGGTTGACTTGCAGTTAAATTTTAACTGTCGGACCACATCTTACGGCTGATTAATATTTATTTATGGTTTTAAGTGTTTTTGTTTGTTTATACAATGTTATCTCTAAAACTGGTGGGTTGCTTGTGATAAGATTTTCTTTATTTACAGAACTTAATGAAATTATTATATACTTTTTAAGCTTACGGATTGATGAAACGGGGCTTAAGAGGGTTTATCCTAAAAGTTGGCAACGTCGCAATTAACTGTCAAATATTTACCTGTTTTGATTCATAAAGCAATATTACCGAATAGAAATAAGAAATGTGGCTAACTAGCGAACTAGAATATTAATAATGAATTGCAATGATAACATTGAATTTGATGTTGTACCCATTTTAGGTGTAAAAAACGCATTTGGAAAGGTTCCAAATAGTTTTTTTACATCTAAAACTAAACATTCGGTGTTACGATATTAATTATTGCAATTCATAATCAATATTCTAGTTCGCTAGTTAGCCACATTTTTTATTTCCACACAGTAATATTGCAAAATTAATCAAAACAGTGAAATAATTGACATCTATTTGCGACGTTGCCCACCTTCAGAATAAACGCTCTTAATTATTTTTTGTTTAACTTACGTTGCCGCACACGTCCGATGAAAGAAGAAAAACGAAAAAGGGTGCTACCGTTTTTCACAAAAATAAATAGGTACTAACGTGAAATATTATTGACGTTAAAATTTATTCAAACATTATCTACTAACTATAAACTTAAACTAAAGTAAAATATTTCATTAACATTATTTTATTTTCAAGTTATTATCAAATATTTTTTTAAGTAGACTCGACATTTAATTACTTAGCAAAAAAATCACGAAAAGCCACAAAATTGCATTTATTACGTTACAAACGATACCAGATTTAAAAAGTGTATCAGGCTGCATGCACATTAAATATAATAAAAATATTATTAAGGTATTGCGCAACATGTTATCTCACCCACTGGTATTGTCATACTGACTGTTATTTTTACACCATTTAAACTTGTAGCAAAGAACATACTTTCATTTTATTTTCAATATACTAAGCTTTAAAAAATATTCATGAATATAATAAAACGGAACACTTTTATACTTCTAAAAATATCTAAATAAATAAAAGAGTATAAAAAATCAATATGTTCATCTGAGACAAATAATTTCTTCAAAACTAAATTTAAACTTAAAGAAAAAGCAATTAAACGTCGTTATCAAAAAGATAGACCGAAATAAATACTATGTTTATCACGTAACAAAACAGTAATTTAAAAAAAACAATATCATACGCGCACGCGCATATCATTATTATGTTATAGCACAACTATTGTGCAACATCGCTCACCCACTGACACAGTAGTTAAACATTAATTTTAATTGTTATTTGGTATCATGCAAATCTCTGATAATATTCGAAACATAGTTTATTTAAACTTTTTTTTTAAGGAAATAAAAAAAAAATGTTTGCTCGTTCGTTAAAAAATTGCTCTTTTTTGTATTTTTTTAAAATGATTTGCGATTTAGTACCGATTTCGGCTATTATTCTTTTAAAAATACTTTAGCAAGTCGCTTTATTATTGATTCGGAACCTAGCTTCTGACGTTTCATAAGTGCCCATGTAGGTTTATGTGAAATAAAATAATTTGTTTAAAAAAAAAAAAAGTATTTGTAAAATAAACAAAAATTTTAAAAATTGTGCTCCTCTGCCCTACCCTTCGGGGAATAAAGGCGTTGTTGTTATGTATTCATTTAATATAATCTTCATAATTTTTTTCTTTATTGATCATAGCCTTAATAACAATACCCACAAACCATGACACCTTCTACTGACTCTCACAACAAAAAAAAACAAAAAAGAATTCACTGTTTATCACGTAACAGAGAGGGTAATTAAAAAACTGTATCAGCACAATAATTGCGCAACTCTCTCACCTACTAACACACAAGCTTGTATCACTTCCCCCGTATCATTGATCTTAAGAACTTATGTAACACATGGAACTACCATTTTATATTTTTATGTAATTTTTTTTTTCGTTGTTATCACGAGAAAAAATTACTTCGGATTTTAGTTCAATGGCTTTTGGAACGTTTTAATTTTTATTGTTTAAAATTAGGCTTGAGTCATGTAACTAGAAACTCGTTCTTGAGTTTGATGCAATGAGCTTCGGAAATGCACTATTTTCGATTCTTACATTGTTATATTATTAGGATTCCGTACCCAAAGACTGTCAACGGAATTAGTTTCTAAGCTTACGCCATAAGTGATCTTTAGAACCTTAATAGCGAACTAGCTGAAATTTTAATTGAAGAAAAATAATTACTCAGGTATTTTATTCGTTTTTAGCTTTAAAAACCAACGACACATTTTTGAACTCTTTCCTTTCGAACACAAAAATGTCTCGTTGTTTTTTTAACTTAGGTGATGCAGTAGTAAAAACACTTCCGAAATGTTACCAGAAATTTTTGATTGAACACCCAAACAGGCTGTAAAGCGCGGTTTTCATAAATCAGGCCCATTTACAAGACTGATTCTGTCTGTCTCTGTCAACTTCATACGTTTGTAAGAAACATAATGAAGAGTGTAATCGTGCAAAAAGGCCTTAATATTTATTTCCTATTTCATGAATAGTTATACCTATCAGGAACTGAAGCAGCCATCAATTATGTAAAACAGTTTAAATAAATTATAATAGGCATAAATTAGCAAAATCGGATCTTAATCTTAATTTCGACCTAAAATCCACTCTCTTTTACATCGACGATCTCCTGCTTACAAATTTGAATTTTATGCATAATGTGGGTATTATGCGTGAAATTACAATAATTAAACTACCTTTTAACAAATTCTGTGAATAAATGAGTGCACAGCATCACGATTTAGCTTGAAATTGCCGCAAATAGGAGGGGAACAAAGACTTTGGCGCAACCTACATACATCCCCCCTTTCGATCTCAAGATTGTCCGAGGATCGCAGAAGCGAAAGTCGGTAGAATATATCTATCTCAGTAAGGATTGAACTAACTAATTCTGTAATATTATGTAGCCCTGGTATGTTACACAAAATTATTACAATGTAACGGGTACCAGGTGGAATTCGCTAATGGCTCTTCCATTTTATGTTGTCCTAGTACTTTTCATGACGCAACAATATGGACATTGTTGCTGTACTAACAAAATGGTCAATCTCGGTGTGTGACGAAAAATAAATGTTGTTCGCTCTCTGATTTTTTTTTCCTCAAATCTGATGTTTTCATAAGAACCTACGTGCAAGCCTTTCTTTTCACATTAATCCCTAGGAGGTCTTCTCATTACTTAAAACATTTTATAGCTCGAATTTCCTAATAGTTCTTTTACAATTTCCACCACGTAATTTTCATGATTTATCAATAATTTCTTCAACTACGTAATTACTTGGAGATAATAATTAGTTGCATAAGACAGATACTGCACGGACAGTGCTTATCACTGCGCAATGGTCTACAAAATACGTGTCATTAACCATACTATAGATAGGACCCGATTTTTGGAATCATTCGCATATTTTTATTAAAAATGCTTCTGTATGAATCGTCCGTCAGACTGCCATAATCAATCATTTGGTAAAAGTAGCAAAATTATATACTAACTTAACTAAAACTATTTACAAACTAAAATATAGCATCGAAGAATTCATCCGCATCGCTGTCGACTGGTAATGTATCCAAGAGGCTGGCCGCATTGCCACGTTGTATGGCAATGCTTAGCCTCTATTTCAAGCCTTAGCTACGAGTATTAGCAGTATTGACGTGAAAACGACTTTTCGCTCGGAGTAAGTTAAACTTTTCTGACCTTCAAAAACATGTCAGATTTCAATCGCTAATAACTACAATACTTTTAATGCTAGAGTTATGGTTGGACACGCAAAAGATAGGTCATATTTACAACAATTTTGAGGAGGGATATAATTTGCCTATGACTATCACATCGTGAGGGTAAAGGCATGCGCGTGATCCTCTATTTTTCACTATATGTCGAAATTCCAATTCGTATTTTTGTTCCTTCTCTACTCAACCAGTATCTATTATCAGGTAGCTATTTTGAATTTGAATTACCGACAACATAAATTATTAATTTTATTCGGTCACACTCACCACATGTTTTCCGGAATTTTGACGTTGGGACAATTAAGGAAAATGAGCAAAATCTAACGAATCAGTCAGCTGGGCCACTTCTTCTTCCCAGTTAAAGCACTGGGAAGTGGTGAAGGGTGGGCATTTTGGGCGTTTGTCTTATGTAATTTTGACATTCAAAAACTGCTGATTCTCAGCCTTATTTGAACAAATGACTTTTGATCTCGACTTTGACCTACCTTTATTACAAAATAAATTAATTTAGGTCTCGGCTACCAAAAAAAAAAAAACATAACATGAATTTTCGTCAATAATCACTTTAGCATTTTTAAACAAGCCCCAAAATTGCCATTGACGTCCAAAATTCATAGACAAACCTAATAATATAAGCCAATTTCCTCTATCAAAGCCTTATCGCGTCTACGCCGCGCCTCGGGTCTGGCGCAAGAGCTTCATCTCGCCTAAGCTGGCTTATGCAACCTTTCACTATTGCACAACCGACTGACCGACATTCAACGATTTGCGAGAGGTTATGTAACACAATTGTCTTTTTATGCCACCCCTTTGGTGGAAGGAAGTCGTTTAAAGTTCTGTGAAAATGTGTCGAATGTTTTTATTCAAATTCAAAAGTCATTTATTCAAACTAGGCTGAGAATTAGCACTTTTCGAACGTCAAAATTACATAAGACAGTCCCCCAAAACGCCCACCCTTCACCACTTCCTAGTGTGTTAGCTGGGAAGAAGAAGTGGCGCAACAAACTCCCCAGCAGCACAGCTGTCTGTTCAGTTAGAAGAAAAAAAAAGATTCTATATGATAGTATTCAAAATAATTTATATTACGCAACATAAAACATAATTAAAACATATTAACCTGATTACGGCGAAGCAAAAAGGAGGGTTATGATATTTTGACCGGTATGTATGTATGTGACAAATGAGGTATCGTTGGAAACGTCCTAATTGTCCGCTGGTTATAAATTGAATATGCGCCATATTCAATTTGGCCTATAACCAGCGGACAATTCTCCTCTAGGGGACATAAAGTAATGAACTAAAAATTTTTTTTTTAATGATGCCATGTTGGGTATAAAAATGGAAGGACTATTGTGCTATAAGCACAATTCAAATATATATAAATATAACACCAAATTAATTTAAATAAAAATAAAAGTTATAAAAACTAAAACCCATTGCATGCTGACTTTTTTGTCGTACCTATTTGTTTTTTTTGGATATATTATATTTTAAATGTAACATATCAAATCGATGGAATGCTTCAGTCAACTAGGCACTAATATATAGCCGATTTTTTCTACACCTGAAGATAATGTTAAAAGTAACAATGGATTTGTGTGATTATGCAGTATTTTGCCAAATTAGCCAAAACATGAGAGTTAATAACTCTCTTCTCTCACTTGTCATCGTCTTATATGTGGCGCTCAGACTAAGTAGAAAAAGATACTAACCGAACAAAAGTACAATTTGTACATGTCAGAATTAACTGTCGTATCCGCTACAGTAAAAAACTGATCGAATTTCTTGAATTGTTTGTTTTTTTTCTTATTTTTTGTTGTGTTTTGGCAAACTCATCGTGAGTTGATGAACTGAACATGAATGAGACCTAGATGCGACCAGCGCGGGGTTGAGGTGGATAGCAGGCATAACAAGTAGAAGGACCAGCCGATGTATTCTGTAAAAAAAAAAAACCGTCAAGTACAATCATCATTGTAGGTAAAGTGCGCTGTCAAAGTTGTCAATGTCTTGCATCAGGTCAAACTCAAAATCAAAGCATTTATTTCAAATAAAAACCATTTACCGGCACTTTTGAACTGTCAAGGGTCGGTCAGTCAGAAATATGAAGCTAGTTGCCCATTCCAAAACGTAGTAGGTTCCTATAGAGAAGAACGGGCAAGAAACTCACGGACACTCCTTAAATATAAAAATTTGTAACTAATTATTTCTTACATCATTCATGTTGAAATTATACATGTGAGAACAATGTAGAAAGACGTGCTCGTGAGGTGAAATGGCAGCTCACTTCACCTAAGTTATCATGATGATTTTTTATGGGATATATTGACTAGTCCCAGTAGTGGGAGTCAACTTTCTCCAAAAGTTGACTATAATGAATTGATGAAATATTAACCGGAAAAAATAGACTGCTTCATATCAAGGATGCATTAAAATAGTCTATACAAATGGCTATGCGAAGAGTGCTATGAAATAACAAAACAATTCTTTTTTACAATAGAAAAGTATTTTTTTTGCTCCTGTCATCGACGCTACTACATACATAACTGGCTTATCTTTACATATACATATAATTCTTCTGTACGTGTGTATGTCACTGCACTCTTCCTAAACGGCTGGAAGAATTTCAATGATTTCTTTTATGTGTATTTGAGTGGGTCCCTGGATGTTTAAGACTCACAATTGGACCCGGTAGGTGGCACTGCGATCGAGTTCTAGGAAGCAAGACAAGCCTGCTGGTCAGTTAGTATTTTATGTAAAACACTAGATGAACCGGTGAACTACGTACCACGTGAGACCAAATTTAGTTTATTTTTTATTTTTCGGCTGTTCCTTAGGGTTTTTCCTAATTTTATTTTTTCCCAAACCACCCCAGTATTGAGGCGAACAAACCAAAAAAAAAGTCGAGTCATTTTCAAGGTTTTGCGAGACTAATGCACAGCAAAAAATTTTTATATATTTGTATAGAAAACATCTAAAAAAACCCTGTCCGCTCCGTAAGGGTGTTGTACTGAGAGTTTATTCATTAGTAATTTTTAGTAAGGTTTAGCGGGTCAAAACTTAAGAGTTCTCTGAAAAAAAAAAAAAAAACATGGAATTGGGGTAATTTTAGTTCTAAAAATGTGAATGATAAAGAGCAAGAACTTTTGATTTTCAATAATAATACGTTTTTTTTTGTTGCAGTATCTAGGTATCGGATGTGCCACTTTCGGGTCGGTCAAAGTTATTTTATGAGCTAGTCTTATTCCAGTTCCTGCAAATACAAGAGATGAGGTCGAGTCATCTAATAACCATATCTAATACCAATATACCGCTACTATCACACAATGCGTGTCAAGGTAAAAGTATGAACATTCAAACGAAAGCAAGAGTGTGAGAGATCCTGAATCCGCCATGATACATCCGCGAAACGGCGCGTACGCATAACGGACGTGTGTCACACCGAAGCGGCATGGCATGGTTACATACCATGCATGCATATCATACATCTACGCGTAGACAAACAATAGATAGTACAATTAATTACTGAACATTTTGTCTTTTCTGTGCATCATATTTAACCGGACACTGGAGTCGGAAGTCTAACTTTTAAGAGTCATCGTCACGTCACATCACGTCATCACCATCATATTAAAGAGAGAGAAAGTAGTTAAAAGAACCTTATTTCGTGCATTTTGCACCTCATTTTACACGTGCAGCCTGTTGGTAGATTACACTCAAAAATCGTTCAGTGTTCTTCGCGTTCAATACAATAATGCGTTCCGGGTATTGATGGGGCTGTTCCGCTTCTGTAGCACAGCAGAGATGTTTGCTGATGCTCGTGTCGATTGCTTCTACGCTACGATGCGAAAAAATGCGCGCGGGTGCGCCAGCCGAGACAGGTCCAACATTATACTGCAGTGCACTGTTTGTGTGTGAATCGCTGCTGCAAGCTTTCTACATAAGTTTTGAGCTTGTAGCAGGGATTCTCATAACTATAGGGCAGTGTTAGATTAAATGTGTAGGTTAAGTTTACTAACATAGTTGTTAAGAAATATTGTTACTACCATAATGAGTCCATTTTTACTTAATTAAATAGTACCTAGGTGGCCGAACTTTGCTCTGGTGAAAATAGAGAATGCTCATTTAATTGTACAGGATTGTTTATACTAATTCCATGCTGCCATGATAGTGGTACTTTCTAATTCCATACTGCCATGATAGTGGGTAATTACTAAATCCATGCTGCCATGTCATTAATGTCATCCTAAGGTAGCCATCTTGTTCTAAACTTTGGGCAAACGAGTTCTGCTCGGATGAAAATACGGAGAAAACAAATTTTCCCAGATATGAGACCTAGCGCTAGTTCAATTTTTCGCCCCGTAAACCCCTATATTGCAACTTTCATCGAAATCGTTAGAGCCGTTTTCGAGAACATGATTACAAATATATATATATATATATATATATATATAAATCTTGCTCGTTTAATAGTATAGGATAAATATATATTAAACCCCAATGCACTATAAGCCAGAAATACGAGGCACTATTTGCCAATTCCTTTGTAATAATCTATCAATTACTTGACTCGATGAAAAGTATACTTACCTATGGTTATTTGTTAACTTCCTCATCAATGCCCAAACCTGCAGTGTTTATATGTGTTAATGACCCTGGTTGATGTTTAGAGCGGGAGGAGGGAGCGTGTCAAAGTCTTACTGACTAAAACCTACCCGTGTTCCTACAGTTGCGTGTACGTTGCCAGGGGCCACGGTATCCCTTTCGTACTTTCCAGCGACCCCGGTAGGCATCGGTCCTAGCAGACGCCTTCTGTTGTGCTGACATCTCTTTGAGGCACGCGTGGAACACAACGCGCCGTCGACCCGGGCCTGGTCCTTATCCGACGGCGAGCTACCCATTGCTCACCGTCCACAAGCCAGCGCCAGCGGTGGTCGGGAATTGGACTGCGATTCCCGACGCTCAGGGCGTCTCCTGCGGCGGCTATGGGCGTGAGGGCGCGAAATTTGCCTCTCCCTCACGCGTTCCGCCTCCTCCTTCGAGAGCATTACTGCTTCGCAGAAGGACATGACGGCTTCCCACGCTCTGGACCTGGGCCGGAAGCAACAGATCACTGCCGCCGATCGCCTCCACAAGGAGGTGGTGCCCCGCCCAAGCTGGGTAAAATAGTTGGACCTGGGATCTATTTCTCAGTCGATTAAAAACCTAATAACACTTTGCCCGACTGAGAAAAAGATTCTTAGTCGGGCAAAGTGTTATTAGGTTTTTCAATCAGGAATTTCTCAGAAGAATCCAATTGACAGCATAAATAATATGTCTGTCAAGGTGATCAGGGATACAATGCTGGTGTTTTTAGAAGCTAAATACTGCCACCAGTTGGCGCCAGGTGTGTGGCCAATCGTTGGTCTAACGTTGCATAAGAATGACGACTCGGTTACACGCCCACTTGACTGTTAAGAAGACTTCATAGACGAAATATGTCTAAAATCAGAATAAGATCCTAACTGAATGAATTAATGTACCGATTATTGTTTTCTCATCTGGAATTCCTCTCGTCTGTATTTGTGGCCGGTTGATGGCAATAGGTTCGCCCCCTATTACATGGGACTTAAACATAACTGGCGAAATGTGGGTGTTCTTTAGATGCACCTCTGCCTAACCCTTCAGGGATACTCGGCTGGATGTTATGTTATGATTAAAACCTTTGCCCCTCTGGGCAATACGAGTGTTTAGTTAGTTGTGTTAAGTTGATTTGAAGTTTGTCACGTATTTGGTGTTACACATCGGTGTGATAGGCGTCTAAGTTATAACGGGTTTTTTTCTGACTCACTCTCAAGCCGTAAGTAGGACATCTTCGGTTTCCGTTTTAAAATTAACTTTTAATGCATATCTGACTGACACCATTTTGATAAATATTTTTCCTTTGAAGATCCTGGAAATCCTTTTAGTTACAAATGACGTAAGATGAGACCTGAAAGAAGTAAAAGTAGTTACATAACTTTATGCAGTAAGTATTTCAGAAACTATTGTGTGGAGTTTAATGTCAGTTTAATAATAGTTAATATCTCCTGTTTTGATGTTAACTGGGTGAAAATCTAACACAATATAAAACTGTAAATATAAATCAATTTAATTAATATTTTCTTATTAAACCTACCTACATATACCTACCTGACCACACTTGGCTTCCTAAATATAATTCCAAAGGATAGTTTAAGATTTGATTTCCTCAAGTAATACCTATAGCAGAAAACCCTTTGATTGGAAAAATTTATTGAAGCCCTGGTTCTTCTCAAACACGAGTACAAACATAATTATATCATGAAACACTGGCATTTTATAATTTTTACAGGAAAAAATCGCTGTAAATCGGGATTTCATCATTTTCTTTTTATTAAGGCCATTCAAGATGTAAACGATGCAAGACCTTAATTGCAAAAAAAATAGTTTAGAGAAAAATAACAAAAGTTCGTGTCAATTCTATTTCATAACACAAAACGTGGATCCGTCAAAGGCTCTGAATATCGGAACTCGCGCATCTTTTTAGCAAAACATCTTAAAAGCATCGCCAAATCACCCGAAAACCAACCTAAAGGTAACGAGATCAGAATTACAATTCCCTTGAAGTTCGAATCATCACTTTCGACTTTTGTCATTTGAATTCCCAGTTATAACGGAGTTCCATAAACAAATCTAGACTCAAATGAAATCCAACTCTATTCCAAGTCATTAAAGTTGACTTTACACCAACATGAAGGGGACCACGACAACTTTGTCAAAGTAAAACGTTTGCCCTACAAATGAAAGTGAAAGTTTGTCCGCGCAAGCGCACAGTGGTGGGGAGGGAGCGCACGCGTCGCATGTAAATGCGGATTTAGGCGTTTGATGAAGCACCGCACGTAGTGAAGCCAGCCACTCATATTTATGTACTATTTTTGGACACTCAGATGAAAGTATCAAGATTACTTTAGAGTCAGATTCATGACGTCGCTTAAATAGACTTAAGTTATTTTTAACCGACTTCAAAAACGAGGAGGTCAATTCAACTGTTTTTTTTGTATGTTTGTTATGCGATTATTCCGTCAATTATGATTTTGATGATTCTTTTTTGTTTGGTAGGTCATACTTCAGAGGTGGTCCCATATAAATTTTAATAACTTTGCTTGCGTAGTTTTTGAGTTAACTTCAATAATATGTATTTTTATCCCACGGAGTCTATATGGATGATGTTATTAGTCACTGTTATTTACGTAGCAGGTAGTGGTATTCGAATTTATGTGGGATAGGTACCACAACTAAAAAGTGCAAAATATAACTTTTTACAACAAAAAAAAATTTAAACGACTTACAAAAAAAAAAAAGCACAAAAAAGTGCAAAATAACTTTAATTTTGGAAGTCGGTGGCCAAAAACGAAAATACAGAACCAAAGACACTGCACTTTATTGTGTTTTTTTTTTAAGTCGGTTCGATTTTCTGTTTTAAAACCAATTTTTCCAGAAAATAAACCTGTTTTTTGTTTTCTGTAGGAGAAAATGTCTGTGCCCTTTACTCCCCAAGAAGATCAAGCGAGGTCTCGTGCCTTCTACCCACATTTCGAAAACGACAATCTAAGATGTATCTACCTATATTGCATGATTCTGCGACTGGTGTTGCTGCTTAGAATTTCCTCATTAAAAAAATTACGAGTAAAAGAATAGAAGATTGGTGATCATGAAGTTAATCGTGGCTGATTTTTTTTACAACCTAGACTCTCCAGGTGATAGTGCCTCGAATTGGCAATAGACAAGGACTATCAATCAATCAGCCTAGCCTTTTCCCAACTATTTTGGGGTCGGCTTCCAGTCTAACCGGATGCAGCTGAATACTAGTATTATACATGGAGCGACTGCCTATCTGACCTCCACAACCCAGTAACTGGGTAATACGATACCCCTTGGTAAGACTGGTTATCACCTTTCACTTTCGGGCTTTTGACGAACCGTAACGACTGTCAAAGATTCACGAATCAACGGCTTAACGTGCTTTCCGAGGCACGAAGGATATCTCGGTATGTAAAGATGGTCACCCATTCACGGACTAGTCCCGGCAAGCATAGCTGAACCTGAGGGATCAACCCGTGCGGCTGTTATTACTTAGCCACGAGCTCCTCATACGAGTATATACCTACAATAATTAATGAAAGAATATCTTGCTTGTATAGGACAACATCCTGTCTTCTCATACAAGTAGGAACACAATTTGATGACTGAGTAGCTCACTAGGTGTTTGGTTGGATTCCCCACCATAAAACCTAGGTTTCCTCACGATCCTTACTTTCATCGATTGCCCTCTCGATGGTTTGGGTATATTTTTGAAACATTGTTAAGACATGAATTGTATCTGGCAACCCATCCGTCAAAATCTGCGTATAAAACCTTCAAGACTGGTCAAACCGTGGTCTGATGTTTCCTGAAAGATGATGCGGACATGGAACGGAAGCGGAGGATTGTTAAATAACTAACTACATGCATATATTTATTGAGCAGTAAATAACTTAGTTATCAATTTTTTAGCTGATGCAATAAGCAAATGAAATAAAGTATTTTTTTTACTTTGCCAGTTTCAAAACAATTGCGTACCGATAACTTAATGTTTCATCATTAAAATAGAACTTAGGATTCGGAATTATGAGAACCTCCTCCTTCAGGTTCATTAATCAATCATCAATTTTTCCATGAAAGCTGATGATGATTATTGATCATCAATCAATCACCACTGACCCCTCAATAATATCAATAAAGCCAATCACTGGTACCAGGGCTACATAATGACCGAAGAGCTCGTGCATCTCAGATTAGATACGTAGGCGATTTTACTTATCTAATGGCTTTCAGGGGGCTTGGCCTTTAGGGAAATACCAAAATGGAACTAGCCTACTTGTTAGTCCCGATCTGATTTTCCTTTTAACTTATTAAGACTGGATTCGTTAACTCCACATTACGAAAGTTTAAAGTTTAGATTCATGAAATCTTTAAAGTTTAAACACCCTATTGATCGATCTTACTTATGCAGTAAGATCGATCAATAGGGTGTTTAAACTTTAAAGGTGGTGAAATGCAGCAATCTGTGTGTCTTTATGACTTTTTTGTCTAGGTATATTTTTCCAGTATGTGATTTGTGTAACAGCTAGGTAATCAACTATCGTCGTATTCACAACGCTCAAGATTTATTGTTGTAAAAGTATGTTACGAACAAAAATGATAGGATAATCTCAATTTATGTGATTGTGACAGAGGTTTTTTTAAATGTCGTTCTTTCATTCACTTGGCCCATATTTTGGAATACATTATATAATCCATCGATTTAGTCAATATCCATCAAAATTGCTCAATTTGTCCATCAATTTACATTAATTGTAATTTGCCAGCCAATAGCCATCCATGTGTTTATTTACTAAAATCATAAGGGCGACTATTGCACATAAGTTTATAACAAACCATGAGTACTAGGCTAACATAATCGAATAGAAGTAACTAGTATAAAATTCTATTACAATTATCTTCTGGGAACTATCCCACGAGATCGGCGTAGAGGCGATAGTATGGGGCAATACAGACAGATATTCAACATCAAAATGAACCTTAGCTACTCAATTTATAGACAATAATTGCTTAGCAACGACATTTTCCCATTTTTATGGAATTGGATCGCTTGTGAAGGATAGGTCAAATATTGTAGAGAGGAAAATTCTCCAAAAAAATAAGAATGACAATCAGGAATTGATTGCAAAAAACAAAGTATTGAAACACACTATTCTGTAGGACTTATATCCGTAAATAGCCAACCAGTAATAGGTAAATAAGGTTGCGTCAAGTACTTATAACAATACACTAATTAAATCTGATGCGTCACCAAGCAAGGAAGAACATTGTTTGTAGTTAGATAATTGGGATTCCTTAAGAAAATTGTTCTAAGTTCATCTCTATATTGTTTAAAGTAAAGTTAAAAGTTGTCTGTCTGTTTGTGAGTGGTAAACAACGAAAAGGGCTGAACGGATTTGTTAAAGTTTTCAACAACAATCCGTAGATAGGAGAATACTTTTATTCAGACACATTGTTACAGCCATTGCGACTAAGAGCAACTTGTGACATTGTGACATCAGTGTTGCTACACTATAATAATGAGTGGTAGTGGTACAAAACACCTGACAGTCATCATATGTTTTTATTATGCATTGTCGAGATGGAAGACCTCGTTAAAGTGGCGTGAATTTTCATGAAAATCCTCATTACTGGCACAAGAAACATTTCAGATTTGTCTCTCGGATGGAGTCGCACCTGCGATGTATCTTGTATTTCTGATGTCCTTATACGGCTGTGATATGACCACTTATCAAGTGAGCCGCCAGCTTACACAAAAACCTCATACAGAACCCAGTGTAAAAAATATTTTTATTCTCATCTACAATCATCCATCAATTAGTGACATAATTAGAATTATCTCTGAAATCATCTGGATCCTTGGTAGTCTATCACGAAAACGTGATGAAACTGTGATGATCATGATGTCGTTTGTAATGCTTATTTCATAATGTTTCCGTCTTCTTAAACGTCATTTGCATATTGTCATAGGAAAGGGAAATATAAGTTTTTCCGAGTCCTTTGGAACCGTACCATAGCACGAACATTTTTAACATGGATCTACGTAATGACTTTTTATTCTTTAGTATCGGCGCGAGCTAAGAGGGGGCGCTAAAGTTAAATTGCAAATTGTAAATGAAGACAGGAGGCCTGTGTGTCAGCAGCAGAACATTATTTGCTGATTATACTCTAGACCAGGGATCACCAATTAGTTTCATTGGGCGTCCGTTTAAAAAAATTATATGACTGTCACGGTCCGTTAGGTAACCGATTACTAGCAAAAAAAAAAACAAAGAAAAAAAAATTGAACAATCAATAAATAAAACAAAAGGAATATTTTTTAAGTTAATTAAACAAAAATTATGTAATGAACAACAAATATAAAGTAAGTAATAAATATATTGTGTAAAATTTTTTTTTTTTACTTTGAACTCTGAAATCTGAAGTTCAATTGATACAAAAAAGTTATTTTTATATTTTTTTTTTTACTGTTTATCGACCTATCGACAAAATAGGTCTGGCGGCGGTCCGGATCCAGACCGCGGTCACCAAATGGCAGACTGCGGTCCCCCATTTTGTGGCTCCTCTAGACTTACATTAGTTATGTTTAGACATTTATTTAAAGTTAAAACCAGACTTAAGTTAGACAAGTATCAAAGCCTTTGATCTTGAATAACTTAATCCCTATACAAGTGTCAATGACTCAACGACTGGTGACAACAGATTGAAAGGTTGTGGATTCAGATCTAGACAATCTAGATCGACGTAAATCTAGCTTGAGTTTGTTTTAAGCGCAATTGACACTACGAGCTAAGCTATAGTTAGCTTAGCTTAGCTTACGTTGCTACGGAGTCCTATCAGGCTCTGTAGTTCGCGGTGCGAATCGATGGATTAGTTAAGCGAAGTTAGCTTTACCGATTATTTTAGAAAGAGTAAACGTGGTATTTCTTGCCGGCTCCTCTCTATAGGAAACGACTCATTGGAACTGTGCACCTGGCTCATCCTATCTGACGTTTCATAAGTGCCCTGTTTGTTATGCGAAATAAAATATTTGGATTTTTTTTATTTAGATGCGGTGCGCCTGAGGTTTAATTTAACGAACTAACTTCTTATATAATTATTGGCGCCGCTTCCCTTGTTGTATTAAGACTTCTGACTGACAGATAGCTCGAGAACAGGACGGTGAAAGATAAGACAAATGGCTCCTATGCTGGCGGCATGGTCGCCGGCTTTTGCCGCGCGGCACGTACCCCCGGCTTTTGCGCCTTCATTTCCTTTGCGATCTTTTGTGCGGCTTTGTGCGGCAGGGCCGGGCGCGCCGCGGCTTGCCCGGCGGGTAGGGCCGGCATAGTGTGTAAGCGCTATAAGTTATAGATTTACACGATTTATATTATAACTCCCAAGCTGGAATTAGGTATATTTAAAAATTATATTTCAGCTTAATAACGGAAAAGTGTTTGTGATATTGTGCATGCCCATGACATGTTTACAGGAACGGATGACATCAACATAATAATATTATCTAATACATCACCACCAAATAAACTTATCTAATATTTTATTAAACCATGTAAAAACACTATAGTAGAAAAAATATATAAAGAAAATGATTGCGTCAGTAGACTGATGTCAAATTGATATATGCCTAGAATTGCGCCGTGATTTTGGCCAATGCGTTTTCAAACTCCGGAAGCGTCCGCCCCTTTCTTGTTTTATATGAGAGCAAAAGATGCAAATAGCCTAAATTAAGTTTAGTTTGTGAATAGGGGAATCGGCACCATTACCAGTCCTAAACCGTATAAGTAAACTAATCATTCGTGCTTATTCGTCCGTACGTCACTGCAGGGATCCAGCAGAATATCAGCGTCAGGTATATTTGCCTGACACATGCTGAGCTGGACTCCCATTTGGTACAACCTTGAGACGCACACCGCACCTTGTTTTTCCTTATGTCATAATGTCACTCCATTTCTTTAAGCACTTATGTTTTTCTTTTTTGTATATTGGCATCTTGTTTTTATATATTTGTCATGTAATTTTGTTTTCATTTTATGTGCTTTTGTGTGTCTTTTGTATGCACTGAATAAATGTTTTATCTATCTATCTATCTATACGAGAGAGCGAGAGGACTTAATTTTTAACTAAAGTGTGGAAGTGTTTAAGTTAGATTTTAGTTTAGTTTTCACATAACATCACGGCTGTAATCCTCAAGGGGTTAGCCAGAAGTGTACCTATAGTACACCCACATTTCGCCAGGAATTTTCAAGTCCTATGTAATAGGGGGCGAGCCTATTGCCATCAACCGGGCACAAATCCAGACTCCGGACTGCTACTGAGAAATTCCAGATGAAAAACCCAATAACACTTTGCCCGACCTGGGAATCGAACCCAGGACCTCATGCTCAGCAGTAGCGCTTGCGACTACTAGCCTAACGAAGCAGACCATTTAAGTGAGGTTTTGATTTTCGAACCTACATACATACTTACCTATATCTGCCTTTTTCCCAACTATGTTCGGGTCGGCTTGCAGTCTAACCGGATGCAGCTGAATACCAGTACTTACATGGAGCGACTGCCTATCTGACCTCCACAACCCAGTAACTGGGTAATACGATACCCCTTTGTAAGACTGGTTGTCAGACTTTCGGGCTTCTGACGACGCGTAACGACTGTCAAAGATCCACTAATGACAGCCGGGACCAACGGCTTAACGTGCTTTCCGAGGCACGGAGGAGTCTCGGTATGTAAAGATGGTCACCCATCCACGGACCAACCCCGGTAAGCGTAGCTTAACCTGATGGATCAACCCGTGCGGCTGTTATTACTTAGCCATGAACTCATACTTACCTATGCGTCCAATATCTAACAACCATAGGAAGTTTTTCCGTATTTAAATCCATAACAACATCAGTCCACAAAGCAACTAATGTAGTACAGTTTTTATGACTTCTTTTCTTCCAAAAGAAATGCCCTGAAGGCGTTGCACTCCCCCCCCTCTTGGCAGGTAGGGGCGAGGGAGGGGAGGATGCGTAAGCACCGCAGAGCATTCCACTGTCGCTTTCCAAGCTTTCTTCCGCCTCTAGCAGCCTTGAAAATTTGGCGCAGGGCCGGCCGTGGAGACTTCAAATTGGTAAAGTTATTTTTTGGGAAATAAGTTTCTGGATTATGTTATTATTATTTATTATTTATATTATACATTATTTTTATAATTATATTATATATTGCGAATGTATGCCATTTAAAAAAATAAACAAAAAACCTACATTATCAGTAAATTATTATTTATATTCTATTCTATTTGCTAAATGTACAAGGAATTTAAATTATTATAGAAGTCAACAATTTATGGAATTTTTAGTTTATGTTTTGGGAACTTGCTTTTAAATTCTAGAAGGTAATTTTATTACATATAAATAAATAAAAACTTACGCTTATAAATAACACAACAAGTAATAATAATACTATAAGTACCATACAGCAGAACCCCTTGAAACCCGCTTTTCATTCTGTTCGCATTAGAAAACAAAATTATTGACTACGATTATTTTGCGTATTAAAGTTTTTTTTTTATAGTCTTTTGTGTAGGTAAGAAATAAGTTAGCCTAGCGACTCCACCACCTTGTCCCTTCCAGAGTGAATGAACTAAATAAGCGAGATGGTCTAAAGTCGTACTTTCACCGAGGTTAAGGGCCTGCTCTGAGGCCCTTGGCCCTTAGGCCGATGCACTTATCTGCAGCAGAAAAAAAAACAAGCCTTTTTGGTACTAGCGCCAAGGAAGGTACTTTTGTAGTATGAATTGACATAGGAGGTGTTGGAAAAAAGGCGCATAATTTTAAGAGCGTTTATTCTAAAAGTTGGCAACGTCGCAAATAGCTGTCAAATATTTACCTCTTTTGTTTAATTTAGCAATATTACTGTATGGAAATATGAAATGTCGCTAACTAGTGAACTAATAATGAATTGCTAAATTCATTATTAATATTATTTAAATAAATTATTATTATTATATGTCAATCAATTATTAATGATTACTAACACTAGTTTGTAAGCTCGCAATTGTACAAAAAATAAGGATGTAGTCGTAGGATGAATCTGAAATAAATGATTATTTATTATTCTGGTGAAATACAAAATACACACAGAAAGAAGTCGCCGGTAACAAATCGTACTTCGGTACTTACTTCATATTTCTTGTTATTTTATTGTTACAGACACCGACAGCAAGCAGGTGGTAAAATTAAAATCTGTGTACTGTGGGAGAGGTACTTCACTAAAACATCTTTCAGATTAATAAATACAGTGCGTTCATTATAAATTGACACGTATGGCGATTGGTAGCACTGAAATTTGCAGTCATGTGATTGGTAGTACTGTTCTGTCAGTCGCCATTTTGAACTCTACCAGGGTCTAATAAAACAAGGTCTGGCATTCCGGGACTAACACATGCTTACGTCACCATCCAGTTGCCACTCCATTGCAACAAAACACGATTAAGGTAAGATTTCCAGAAACCAAAGCTTTTAAATTGTCGTTTCGTGTGTCTAATCAAACGAAACAATTCAATTTAAACATAAACCAAGGTAATTGTTAATCAAAACCTAATTGTTTTATCGGATTCGCACAAGTAATAAAGGCGGTTGGGGAGTTATTATTACAAATTTCTGGTAACACAGATGTGATGACGTAGACTTGTGTTGCCCACGTGACCACTGTGTTTCGGAATGCCATACCTGGCGAAGTACGAGTATATATTATTATATATATATAGTATATATATATATTATACCATGAACTTTACTATTAATGAAGTAAGACTGCAAAATTCAGTGCTACCACGTGACGCGTCACGTTGGTCAAGTTATAATAATAAACGCACTGTAATTATTGCGGAATCGCTTTACGTTTTTACATCATGACATCCAACATGTCAGCTCTTCTGCCAACCTCTACTGTTTTTCTTCTATTCTTAATACAAATTAATGCTTGTCTCGTAATTATGCCATCAACGAATACCGGACTCGCGGAGCTTGCATGCTAAAACGATGCAGTTTTTAAAGGTTCTAAGTACTTCGACTATAAGAGATTAGTTTGCAAACATCAGGAAAAACAGCAAAGGAATGGAAATAATCGGTTTCCATAACTTTGAATTTTCCCGAGATTTTCTTTCTTTCAATTCTTTTGGTTTATCAATGCAGTAACCATATCAAACGGCAAGGTCGCAAGAAGTAACTTTTCTCTAGAATAAAATGTGATGATGATGGTAGTCATACTGACTAATTAAATAACTAAATAAGTGAGTATGAGTTTGTTAGTCCGTTTACGCACATTATGACCTACTTTTCTTAAGTGTCTATTTGAGGAGGAAGTTAAATAAATAAAATAATGTTTTATTCTTACGTTCCTGGGTAACTAGGAGATAAGCCGTGAAATAGAGATATTTTTCTCGACCCATTATCACCATTGTCCTGTTTCAATTTTGCTAACCGCTACAGTCGCCGCACGTAACTTGGCAAGGTTTTGGCGTATTGGGAGTAAGTTTGCGCATGTAAACTTAGTGCAACAAAAAAAAAAGACACTTTTATTGCATTCTATGGTTATGTATTGCTATAATTTATTTTTGAATATGTCCATTAAGAAAAACAAGTGAAAACGAATTCTGCGCATCTTCGATTGTTGCCAGATTACGTGAGTGAAATTGGATCGAGAAAAATAGCTCTATTTCACGGCTTATCCATACGCCGCAAATCCCAACTCCTTGGAAATTATTATCTTATTAAAAAAAGAGACGCTTGCACCGTTTCGTAAACATTAACTGCCTTTTTTTTTTGGGTGGGTAATTATCAAATAACTTCTCCGGAGGATGTGTCAGACTTTTGCTGACTAAAACCCACTCGTGTTCCTTTCGTTGCCTGTATCCCTTTCGGACAAACTCGCAACCCTGGCAGGAAAACATTAACTGCCTAGTCTAAGGTTTTCCCAGATTTTCAGTTGATTATAAGTAGCAAGATTAATCTTATTTCCTATAAACCTTCTTTTTCCCCTGCATGAATAAGTTACCCGATTCTACATTTTATAGACTTCCTGTAACTTCTGCTAACCTTGGTCTTATTTATGAAGAGGTCTTTCTGTCAATCTCACTCTCCCCGATACCCACCAAACCCCTTTTTCCTCTAGTATGTTTCCGTACCAGGAGGAGCAGGATACCATCAGTTTATAGGAGCTAAGGGACGTTAGAGTGCACGCGGTGTGTTGTTACCAAAACTGCATAGACTAGTGT
The DNA here is from genome assembly GCA_916701695.1 of Agrochola macilenta. Lineage (NCBI taxonomy): Eukaryota > Metazoa > Arthropoda > Insecta > Lepidoptera > Noctuidae > Agrochola > Agrochola macilenta. The sequence continues at coordinate 1,739,539 of OU753572.1, read as the reverse complement.
CAACGCTCCGGTCGTTGTACGCGCCGGTACAGCCGAGCGACATAGTTGCTATAATTTAAGTGTGTTTAATAACTATTTACTTTAAATGCATTTTTTAAACAAAGGGCACATTTTATTTACAGCTGATATAAGATATATCTTATTATGCGAGGCCTATATTATTTTATTTTATTTATTTTTCCGTACAAAAACTGTCAAAAGTCAATTTTAATCCACGAATTTAAAACATATCAGCAGACTTTGGAAAAATCAGCCCTTAATGATTTATTTATGTTTACGTTAATTTTTTTTATTTTATTAAATGTTTGAAACTAGCTATTTTACTAATAAATACCATATTCTACGAATAATACTCGTATATTAGTTTTGTCATAGTCTAAATAGATCCATTTATGATCGTAAAGATGTACCTAAGGAGACACTGCCACCACGATCCACTCTGTCGCTTGGCTGTACAGTCGCACGTGCAAGGCCGCTGCGCGGCGGGTCGCCGACCCACTCCCGCGCAGCCTCCGATACACTCCCGAGGAAAACACGCGTTGCGCTAGAAAGGGGAACTTTTTACCGACTTTGAAAAAACGGCACGGAAGGGCTAAACTTTACGGATTCCATTCCTGAAAAAAAATGCACGATGTGAGATTTTTTTTCTGTTAAAATCACTGTTCTGAAAAACCTCGTCATGTACATCATTAAAAAACGTCAAAGAAGGCTTTACTGACTAACTGTGCAGTTAGGTACTCCTATACAGGAAACGATCTTCCCCCAGTCTTACCAAGAGATATCGTGTTGCCCACTAAGGGTTGTGGAGGTCAGATAGCCGGTCCATGTAAATACTGGTATTCAACTGCATCTGGTAAGACTGGAAGCCGACCCCAACTTAATTGGGAAAAGGCTTGGTAGATGATGACACAGGCATCGATAAATTGCTGATTAACTAAAAATACATAAAGAATGTGGCATAATTCCCATGTAAATGTGTGTCATGATGACAAGACCACCATGAAATTCCACCCCGAAGTTCAAACTAAATCCGCCAGGTGACTGGTGACTAATTTATAAAGAAAAACAATCGAATAATGACTTTAATTGGAATCTTTGCTTACTGAGAATACAACAATCGTTAGTATTTTGTCAGCAAGGTGGTCGATGTAACATTCTGCTGGTGCAGCGATTACGTTCGTTGATACGTGAGTCGTTCATTCATTGTAATTTAAAACTGTGTTATGTACCTTTTGACGATATTAATTTTATTCCTATTTAATTTTGTGCAATGCCTCGTTGATCTAGCGGTTATAAGCGCCACTGTTTGTTTAGGTCCTGGGTTCCGTTCCCAGATCGGGAAAAGTTATTGGTAATTCTCAATAACAGCTCGAAATCTGGATTTGAGCCTGGATGTTGGTCATAGGCTCGACCTCTCTACAACACAGGAGTTAAACATAACTGCCAACATGTGGATGTAATAAGTTACTAATACAACTTAGCCTGCAGCCCAGGTAACACCTAGCTTGATGTTATGCTATGAACATGTTCAGTAAGAGAGCCACTTCGGGAACACAAGGAAGTGGGGTAGATCTTTAGGAAAATTACTTTTTCGAAGTTTTTTGACAGCACTGTTTTTCGGAGAAATCGTAATACGATAACGACTTTGAAAGCTAAAGAGGGGATCTGTGCTCGTTCCTTCCTTGTGACATGACGCCACTTACACTGCAGTGGGATATCACATAACAGGAGTTTTATTTAGGCTAAATTATAAGCACCATGTATCTAGTTTAAGCAGCCTAACTCAGAGAGGTATCATCAATGACTGCTAAAATCGGCCTAATTGCACAAGAAACAGCTGATGACTATTTCTTCGAGGTACCAGGATAGCATGAGCTTAAGGTGTTTCAAATAGTCCCGCGGTGCCTATTGAGAAACGCCGAAGGCCTCATCACTGCCTATCACGAATCACGGTGATTTTCGACTTTGACCTACAAGAAACAGCTGATCATAATGTCTGCAGGGTACCAAGGCAGCATAGCAGCTAGTGATCATCTCCCTCCCTCTTCTCTATTTATTGGTTTGCGAAATATGGACAGCCTACAAAGAAACAGCTGATTATTATGTCTGCTAGATACTAGGGTTCTATAAACTCAAGGTGGTTCTAATAGACCACAGAGCGAATTAGTTATAGATGGCGTTGTACCAATAAAAGTGTCTGGCGGTTGCTACAGGGTGTTACATAACACGGCAACTCGCCGACAACTGGGCAAGTAGACCGGAACGGTGTAGTATACAGAATGATCATTTTTATATAGAAATGGTATATAATATTTTATAGGAAGTATAAGTTTTCCCACGGTGTGAAAAATAACATTTTTTTTTTTGGTGGGAAATCATCAAATGACTCCTCCCGCTCTGGGCGGAGCGAGAGGGAGTGTCAGACTTTTACTGATTAAAACCCACCCGTGTTCCTTCCGTTGCCTGCGTGCCGGGGCCGCGATATCCCTTTGGACAAACCCGCAAACATTGTTAAGGCTGGGTTTAAAATTATTGTAAACGAAATGATTTAAGGTCAGATAAATATAAATCACTTGACTCATTTAAAATAGTGCAAGTACTTTGATACTTGACCTATTTTTGTTTATATTTAAATAATTTGTCTGTTAGTACCGCATTTAAAGTTTTATACTTACGTTCCGAAGACATTACAAACTTACGGATAGATCAGAAGATATTGCTTATTTGTAATAAAGCTTACAAATAAGTTTATTTACTAGTATAATTTTGACATTTTACTTCATTAAAAAAAAAAACAAAAACCAAAAACCTACATTTCCCGTAAGAACCATCATCACCATCATCATTTGCAACCTTGTTCTACCCACTGCTGAGTATCGATCTCCTCTCTTTTGTGCCGTGCAGATGCTTCTCTGATGTGTTTTCTCATTCAGGTATTCCCTGCGATTTTCTGTTGGTCGACACCATCCACGCATACAGAAAACATCAGCCTGTACACGAAATCTTAAAGTTGCACCGAGATTGACGCAACGCCGTGCAAAATGAGAAGAACTGACTATTGTGATCGCTTCCTAGTGTTATGTCATACTAACCTAGTTTTGTTATAAAAATATAACATCAGTTTAGAAAATTGTGCTTTAGTGGTTTGTGGGGACGTTGTAGCTCAGTAGTTAAGGCGACGATAACCGACTTTTAATAATAAACGAGTAGTGTTAATAATTAGGAAAAAATATATGTTAAATTAGAGCATTTTTTTTATAACTTAATATACGAATATTTTAGACTACGTCTATAGTGAAATTAATTTGGAAAGTTATGTCTAACGTGGATAAAAACTGAGAATCACGCAAAATCTATGAAACGTATTTTTCTTTAGCGTTCACCAATTTAAAGATAATTAATTATTGATATTTTAGTATACGTGTTTTATTAAAATACCTTTTGTTTTATGTTTAATAAATTAATAATGCGTCTAATTTGGGACAGCGCTCCTTGACGGGCGAGACCTATTACTGGCTGGACATACGACGCGTTGCGTGGGCTCAGTACAGAACACGCAAGCTAATGGGAGCAGGCAATAGCGCCTATCTTAATTAAGTAAAAATTTAGCAAAACAATAAATAAGTGAAAAATTGTTATTATAAATTATGTTTATGAATTAAAAAAGAAGCTACGTCTGCCAAAAAACTGCTTATCAGTTTGGCGGAGTTAATATGTCTTGTAAAATTATTTATGTCTGTGAATAAACACTTTTTTTTAAAGATTACATTGCCAGCAATGTCCTTAGAATACTTAGGTCAGCCACAATATGGTTATATTAGATTGTATAGTCTACCTTTGAATTTTCACTCTTCCCAGACAAAGCAAAAGTCGGTATTCGGAGGAAAATATATCCTAGAAAAATTCGAAGATATGTGACATCCACCAACCCGCACTGGCTTCCTCTCACAGCATCGCCGGCCCTAGCCTTTGATCAAGATATACATTTTAGTTTGCGATGGATATTGTTTTTCGCATTTGGCTTTTTAGCATAATCAGCCTATACAAGGATCCCACTGCTGGGACCCTGGTCTCCTCTCTGTGAGAGGGAGTGGGCCGTCATCCACCACGCGGGCCCTGTGCGGGTTGGTAGATGTAACATGTCTTTGAATTTTTGGTTCTAGGACATGCCGGTTTCCTCACGATGTTTTCCTTCACCGCTTTGAGAGCAGTGTAAACTGTGCAACTTTTTAGCGCCCCTTGCCATCTGGGCGAGACGAGCGGTCGCTCCACTCTAGGGCTGGCGCTGTCTCAGAGGAAGGAGGCCTGTGTTCCAGCAATAAAAACGTTAGAGTTTGATCATGCTAAACAAAGCGCGACGGTGGAAAAATAGCCGTGTTAGTGTTCATTATTACAGCACAACTGTAAGTAGCTTGGTCCCTGTTATATCTTTCCGGTATAACAGCACAATTGTAAGTAGCTTGGTATTTGTTATATCTTTCCAGTATAACAGCACAATGGTAAGTACCTTGGTCTTTGTTATATCTTTCCAGTATAACAGAACAGTTGTGAGTAGCTTGTTCTTTGTTATATCTTTCCAGTATAACAGCCCTATAATGTAAGTACCTTGCTCTTTGTTATATCTTTCCAGTATAACAGCATAATTGTAAGTACCTTGCTCTTTGTTATATCTTTCCGGTATAACAGCACAATTGTAAGTACCTTTGTCTCTGTTACATCTTTCCAGTATAACTGCACAATGGTAAGTACCTTGGTCTTTGTTATATCTTTCCAGTATAACAGGACAATTGTAAGTAGCTTGGTCTTGCTTATATCTTTCCAGTATAACAGCACGATTGTAAGGAGCTTTGTCTCTTTTATATCTTTCCAGTATAACAGCACAATTGTAAGTAGCTTGGTATTTGTTATTTCTTTGTATAATAGCCAGACAGAAGTTACTCATATTTTGTTATTAGTAGGTATAAAAGTAAATGCGTTCTATAGATGAACATCGATTCACCTTCAAGCAAATGACCTGTGAATAATAATATCGATTGAACGCATTGTTTACAGGATTATAATATGATAAGGATTCATAGAATATAGGTAAGTATATAATAATGTATGTAGTTTAGTCATAGACGTTACGTCTATATATAATTTTTGCTTTACCAACATCCCAATAGAGGTTACAAAATCTCTCCCCTCATCATCTAAACTAGCTGAATCTCTTCTAAAAGAAAACTTCAGTAGGGACATTCCAAGTTTTGAATTCATGCCCATTTCTATTGTCGCAATTAAAAAAGCATTCAAAAGTCTTGACATAAAAAACACTGAAGACTTATGGGGGATTTCCGTTAGAGTTCTTGGAGAAATCATTGACACAATTGCCCCTGTCCTAACAGGCATATTTAATCAATGTATAGATAGCGGTACGTTTCCTGATTTAATGAAACATAGTAAAGTAGTACCAATTTTCAAATCAGGTAGTAAGAGTGACCCCACTAATTATAGACCTATATCTGTGCTACCAGCATTGAGTAAAATTTATGAAAAAATCATGCTAGACCAGATGTTGTCACATTTTAATTCTAATAGGATTTTACATAGTCACCAGTTTGGTTTCACGAAAGGTAGGTCGACGACTGACGCAGGAGTAAAACTCATCAGTCACATTTTGGAATCCTGGGAGAAGTCCCAGGATGCAATTGGCATTTTCTGTGACCTCTCAAAAGCGTTTGTTTGCGTTGACCACAGTACACTGATCTGTAAATTACACCACTACGGAATTCGTGAACAAGCTGCTGATCTTGTTCTTTCCTATCTATCAAACAGGCAGCAAAAAGTAAACGTTAATGGGGCGATGTCCTCGGGGTCTCTAGTTAAAATGGGCGTGCCTCAAGGTTCAATTCTTGGCCCTTTCTTATTTCTTGTTTATATAAATGATCTTCCTTATATGATGGCTAACTTATCGGATATAATTCTATTTGCTGACGACACTTCTCTTATTTTTAAAATAGATAGAAAAGATACAGATGTCTTTCATGTCAACGACAGTCTGGCTGTTCTTTCGAAATGGTTCGCAGCTAATAATCTTTTACTTAATGCGAACAAAACTAAATGTATTAGGTTCTCATTACCAAATGTACCTCAAGTAGGTCTAAATCTAAAACTTGATGGCAAAAAACTAGATGCAATAACGGAAACTATATTTTTAGGAATTACTTTAGATTCGAAATTGCAATGGGGCGCCCACATTAGAACTCTTTCAGGTAGATTAAGCTCAGCTGCATATGCAGTAAGAAAAATAAGGCAGTTGACTGATATAGCCACAGCTAGGTTAGTATACTTTGCTTATTTCCACAGTATTATGTCTTATGGCGTTCTGCTGTGGGGATCGGCAGCTGACGTAGATTCAATTTTCATTTTACAAAAGAGGGCAATCCGCGCTATCTATAAAATGGGTCCTCGTGAGTCCCTTAGAAACAAATTCAAAGAAATTGATATACTGACTCTGCCTTCTCTTTATATCTTAGAAAGTATTATGTATGTCCGCAAAAACTTAGGACTTTTCAAAATAAGAAGCGATTTCCATAATAAAAATACACGTAGTAGACATGAAATTGTGATACCCAAATTTAGATTAACTAAAACAAGCAAGTCATTTCTTATAAACAGTATCCGCTTTTATAACAAGTTGCCAAAGTCGGTTACAGAACTTAGCGATGGGAAGTTCAAAACCCACATCAAACGTGTCCTTATCAAGAAAGCATATTATAAAATTAAAGACTACGTTGAAGACAAGGAAGTTTGGCAATAATTCCTTCTGCACATGTGGCTTCCCTGGTACATCATTAACGGCACATTATGTAAGAGTCTATTAACTGCTCCCAAATTAACATCTTCATCTTTTTTTTTTTTTTTTACATTCTTCCTTGACATAATCATCCTAATATTTGACATTATATACCTACAATTTAATTTCAACACTTTATTAGTGGCTTTTGTGTACATGATAATTATTCAGATTTGTTACAGTTGTAATACCAATCATGTCATTTCGTTTAAAATAGGTTTTTATTTTTATTAATTTATTCATATTTTAAATACTTAGATTATTTTTTTCTATTTTGTGAATGTGAGAACACTGTAGGTTTAGTGGACTGTAGATTTATTGACCATCTTCTATCTTGTTAAGTACCTGGTACTTGTTGAAAGACCTACACTGTCCTCCCATACCTACTACTTAATACCTACTGTTATTTAAAAATATTGTAAAAAACAATTATTTTTAAAAGAGTAACCGTGGAGTTTCTTGCCGGCTCTTCTCCATAGGAAACGACCAATTGGAACCGTGCACCTAGCTTCTGACGTTTCATAAGTGCCCATGTAGGTTTATGTGAAATAAAATATTTTGATTTTGATTTATGAGTTGTGGTATTCCATTATTTGGAACCACATCTTTTAGTTTATTTACGTATAAACACGTTACTCTTTCTTTATGTTATTATATTAAACAAACCACCTTTTGATATATTTTCCTATTGATATTCTATGACACTTATATTTAACTCACTTTTATATTCTGTAGCACTGTTTACCTCTGTAAAGCATACTCTTAATTATCTCTTGATTGTTTTATCATCCAAATCGATTTTATAGTATTTAATTTTCCCTTTTGTAAAAACTTTAGAATATTTATATTCTGACGTTTTCATCTTAAACTGTCATCTGTCGTAATTTACTTTTCTAAAACATAGACAGAACACATCATAGATAAGTACACTCTATCTTCTCTCATAAAGTGGGTGTACACACTGAACCTTCGCAATAAGCATAGATCTAAGATTTCTCCTCTGTAAGCCGTTTTTATTAGTGCTGGTCATATCTAAATTAAGAATTAACTTGAATATGTTTTAAAAACGTTTAAAATATGACACAGAACGATAAAAACGGTCTTCATATTTTTGGGAGGCTAGTCTTGTCTGAGCCCTCGGAGAGTCGTATTTTTAACTTGAGACGGAGTCACTGTTTTTATGCCCTTAAGTCTTATTTGTTGAACAGTTAGCTACTCGAATATTAGTCTCTTAAAACTAACATAACTAGCGTGCCGAGTGTCCTAATTTTATTGTGTAATTTAAACTATCGATACTGAGTGGATTATGTCAATAAACATTCTAGTACTGTGTAATACTGTGTTTAATTCGCTCGGCCCTCCTGCCTAGCCCTGTAGGAGGTGCTCACTTCTAACGAACTCTTAACCACGCGGCGTAAAACGCCGCGAGCACACGCACACGAAGGCCTCCGACACTAGACGTCGTTACTCTCCGAGAGAGACCTCCGCCGTCACCTGTGACGCTAGCGCGGTCCTCCCGCTAGGTGAGGCGCCTCAAAGCGCCTCCATCTACAAAGTCTCACAACCTCTACTCCGTTCCACAGGCTGGAGTGTACCTCCAGGGGGGATAATCCTCAGCCCAGCCTCCTGCACGCTGCATGCGGCCTGCCTGCCTGCCCACCTGTTCCACTCCCTGCCTGCCTGTTCCTGCCTAACCTCAGCCTGTCTTGTGCCTGTTCCTGCCTAACCCGAGCCTGTCCTGTGTCCTAAACTTAACTTTACTTTTACTAATTTTAACTTTTAATTTTAATACCTTTTTATTTTAATTTAATTTGTGACTTACGTTTCCCTCCACGGAGGAAAACGTTACGTTACAGAGTTTAGTAAGTTTAAGGTTTAAGTCCGATTAAACTGACAATCTTGCGGCTTGTCACTACCTCAAGATTGTCAATTTGACATAAACAACAGAATTCTATTCTATTTTTCCATATGGCAATGGTGCCGATGTCGACAATTCTGCCAATGTCAATGTGTATTCCAAATAGGTAACTACCTCATTGGTCTAGTGGTGGCAAACGCTACTGCTGAGCATGAGGTAACTGTGCGCTTGGAGTTTTCAAAATCGTAGGTTGGTAGACTTGTTAGTATTGAATTCACCCGCCCGATTACCTCCTCAGTACGGTTCTCTTAATAAGGTCTACACATCTCGTGTCGTCTCCACGGTTCTGTCTTATTATTCGTTAATTTGTTATTGATATTATTTAAATCACATATTCTGTAAAAATTTGACGTTGACAGGCGCACAGTTATTAAAAAACCGGCCAAGTGTATGTCGGACCACGCACAATAAAGGGTTCCATAGTTGGGATAAATTTATCCTAAGAACAAACTTAACATTGTAGTTTGTAAAACATGTTCTCCCATACATTCCGTATGGGAAACATGTTTTACAAACTACTAATTTAAGTTGATCGATTATTACTCGTTAACATCTCCTAAAGCCTACTTAGCTGTGATATTTTTCCTTTTAACTTCGTTATTTATACTACTGCTGGTGAATTTTTTCACAAAACCAAGTACAACCATTTAGCTGGCAGGGGGGGGGACTCTTGACTCTAACAAAAATTAGCACTTTAAATTTAGATTCCTGAATTGCAAAATGGTTTTTACACACCCACAATATCTTTGAACGACCTTTCCAACGACACCCCATCCCATAGGATAGATGAGAAAGAAAACACCCCCACTTTACGTGTAGGGGGGGAACCTAAAAAAAAGGTCGTGTTTAATATGTACGAGTATAGGTATACCAAATTACCGTTTTCTAGTACAAATCATCTCTGAGCTAAGCCGCGTACAGACAGACGGACATGGCGAAACTATATGGGTTCCTTGTTTACTACGGACCTAACAATCGGTAAGTACACCTCTGCCCAACCCTTCGGGGAATAGACGCGTGATTTTATGTGTAGTTTAGTAAGATCATTGAAATATAACGTAGTTACGCTTAATTCTTGAAGAACATCGAATCTAAGCTTCCCCGGTCGAGCTTATTAAATGGAGTTCTACCTACTTCGTAAAACGTTTAACAAGTGTAACCCCGAATTGGTTTGGTCTTTTATTGTCAAAACATTAACTATAATTATCAGAGTAGTAGATACCCGTGGTAATAATATGAGTCATTCAGCAAGGTGGTTGCGAGGCTGACCTGGACGATGCCGATGGAGCCTAATCTACTACATTTCAATGCCGGTATGAGAGCTGAGACGATTCCTAAAGACTAGGGTCGCATAACGTTATTAAAGCCAAAGAAGATGAGTAGTAAGCCTATGAGATGCCACTTGCGGTGATGCATGGCTACTTGAACTATCTTCCAATCACGCTGTTGTAGCTCTGCGCTACAATGGCGCAAAAGAACTGTGGATAACGAACAATATAGTAGATTATACAACAAGTGAAAAAAAAAGGGAATTTAATTTGAGGGACTAAGTTGGATCCCGAGAGCAGTGAAGGATTCAAGAGTAGAATCCCGAGCGTAGCGAGGGATTCTAGATTTGAATCTTGAGCCGAACGAGGGATACAAGGACCGAGAAAAATTATTTTTTCACGAGTTGTGTACTCTACTTTTTACCATTGGCTGCGAGAAAATAAATAGTAGTACGTATAGTATTTATATTTATCTGTCGTAGTTGTAGTATTTATATGACTGCCTCGTTGGTCTAGTGATCGCAAGCGCTACTTCTGAGCATGAGGTCCTGGGTTCGATTCCCAGGTCGGGCAAAGTATTATTGGGTTTTTCCAACAGAAATTTCTCAATAGCAGCCCGGAGTCTGGAATTGTGCCCGGTTGATGGCAATAGGCTCACCCCCTATTACATGGGACTTAAAAACACTGGCAAAATGTGGGTGAACTAAAGGTACGCCTCTGCCCAACCCTGCGGGGAAACAGGGCGTGATGTTATGTTATTTATATGTATCACATTTTTGGCGGTATCAATTTTTTGCTTTTGTTTTCTACCATAATTGCTACTTTAGAACGAAATGATTTCGAAGTCAGTGGTATTCAGTGTCTCATTTTCCAATGACATTAAATAATAAATAAATAAAAATCTTTATTGCAGACCACACGATCCACAAAAAACACGATTTTTTTATATACCTAAATTAAAATTAAAAATTAATACAACCACGATAACAGATTGAAAAGAACCTAACTAAAGTTGGCGGGATATTTTTTATTTTATTTTATTGTTAAGCTTCTAAGGAATAGCTCCATCTATCCAGCCAATAGGTACTTTCAGTACGGTTCATTTATTTTTGTACATAGTTTGTATAGTTCGTGCTTGTTCCAAATTCAAAATGTTTTTATTCTTTTGTGAGTAAAAGACAGTTTTATTCACTATTATCGATGAATAAAATGCCCTTTTTCGAGTGACAATGGTAAAAAATAAATAATGTGCCGTTTGGGCGATGTGGAAAAGTGGTCTCATTTTCAGGTAAATAAATATCTAGCTTATTTTGGCTACTTGAGATACTGCCCTATTCATGGCAGCGTATGCCTCGTCATATTAATCTACGTACTAGGACCACATAAGTGACAACACGTCTCACGCGAATAATATAGTGTATAGGCGAAATCAATTCCGAGCGGCCCACGCACGCGCCACCTAGTCATTGCGTAGGAGTCGATAATTTTTCGCGAAAGTCAATCTGAGTGACAAATGATTGGCGACATCTTGATTGATTAAAATTAATGTTAGTTAATAAATAATTATTAAATGCAGTAAGGCAAAGACCACATCATTTTCTCTTGGCTTGACCTATCTACATAATAAAAACTTGAGAGGTGTCAAGGGACACCCGGATGGAACGAAGTTCAGAGAGAGAGAGAGAGACAGACAGACAGAGAGAGAAACACGCGCACGCCGCACGGCTTACAACTATAGCAAAAAGTGTCGTTACAACTTTTGGTCTTAATTTTTTCCGTCTAGCCCCCTTTCGTAACGCGCGATAAGGAACTTCGTTCCAAAAATCTAAATGTTCAGTCAGGTAACGAACAGCCTAACTTTTATATCGAAAGTAAGCAACTAAGTAAGGATTTTTGAATATTCATATCTGAAGGGGTTAAATAGGGGATAAAAGTTTGTGTATGGAAGACCGTCATGTTTGCCGATAGGAAATCCTATCGGGCACACGGGTTGTAATGTTATAGGGGAGTAGTAATTCAGTAAAACTTGATACATTTTAATCAACGTTAATTTTCTTTGTAGGTGCACTCTTGACAGAGCGTTCCTGGTCATCACGTTGCAGTGAGATTTCGGACAGCCGTGATTTGCCTCACGATGCGACGCCATCCTTCCCTGTCGGCTGTAACATGTGTGTATTCGCGTAATGTTTCTCCCACTGCGGATGTAATCTGATCGGTCCATCACATAGGCGATCTGCCACGTGCTCTTGTACCTTCGACACCCTGAACTATACAAGACTTTCTATGGAATCGTTTCCCCGTCGTAAAACATGCCCAAACATTTTTTGTATTCGAGCCTGTACTGTAGCGGATAAGCGCTGCTTGATGCCGAGTTCTTGAAGTATGGATGTGTTGGTGCAATATTCTGTCCACGACACTTTAATCATTTTCCTCCAGCACCACATTTCCAGAGCGTCTATTTTCTTCTACTCAATTTCTCTAACTGTCCACGTCTCAGCAAAGTAGGTACAGGAACATGGAAAATACTAATGCCCGAAGAAGCCGCTCCATAATTTATTCGTTCGATTAAATAGGCATACAATTAAATAGAAACATAGATACATACCTCATACCTCAGGCCGTCAACCTTTTGCAAAGATAACTCGTTGCAGTTTTTATCAGACATTGCATTTTTTTATCGTGCAACGATCTGGGTGCGCAGTTTTTTTCCTGAAAACGCATTTGCTTTGATAAATAATGTTTGCTTAGTTAAATAAACAATACTCACAGACTAGGGTCTGTGGACAGCTAAGAAAATATCAATATGTTCGATTATATTGGTGCGAATACATGGTTATTACATAATGTTAATGATTAAACTTCCAATTTTGGTTCTTTTTTGGGATGTTTATAAAGGTCTTAAGTCCTTGCGATTGCAAACAACGAAAATAACTTTTTAGTCGACTGATGCGAGTGGAACTGAAGTACCTACACCACCTTAATAGATTAGAATAGAAGAATGTTGCTTCTATACCAAATTGCTAGTTATTTTATTTAGGCGCTAAAGAGCGTCAAATATGTTAGTAAAATCGTAATTACGTAAGTCCAAAATAAGTTATTTCATCTTGGGACCGTGTACCAACAAAATTTTATTTATGTTATATATAGTACGAGTATACTATTATATAATTATATATTAAAATAAATTCGTATCTGTGAAATTGTTTTTTTTTTGATTATTTGATTATTCGTTCTGAGTAGGGGAACATGGGGCTCAATGGATCATTTTTTTTTCTAAACCTATTTTGTGTTAAATTTCTGCTTTATTGACCGAGGTTGTTAATCCAATATATAAAAGCATGTCTAATCTTTAACATAATTTGTTCAAATACCTCTTTTACAGTTTGGTTTACTTTATAAGATTGTTTTTTTTCATACAGCGTATTGATCCATTGTGACCCATGAATGGGTCACATTGAATCAGGGTTTGAGTTACAGTGGATCGAATGGGGTACTATGAATCATAAGCGTTTATAAATCAATAACATTTATTTATTATTACTTATATTAATTAAAATCTATTTTTTTTACAAATAAAATATAATTATCAGTCATTGCTTTAATCAGTCTTAGTTGCAAAATCACAATATACTTGATAAGATTAATAGTACAGAAAATTATAAGAGAAAACAAAATCGGCAGCTTCTACTACTTTACAAAATAAAATACGCCTTCTTGAACATGAGTAAAACTCCTAACAAATTTTGAGTAACAACATAAACAATAGAGCAAATGAAAATAACAAAAAATGCACTTACTTCTTGCAAAAACTAAAAAGGAAAAAGTAATGTTATAAAATCAAACTGTCTTGAGCTATCAATGTTTTGAGGGGTTTGACGCAGAATGTGCACTTCGCAAAATGTGCACTTCGCATAATGTGCACTCCGCAAAATGTGCAAATCTCAAAATGAGTGTGAATTTTATCACACTCATTTTGTCAAAATAAAAACCGTTTGCTTACAATTTTTTTTTAATTATTTTGCACGATTTTTATTTTAACCCCTTGTGATAAAATTCACACTCATTTTGAGAAGTGCACATTTTGCGGAGTGCACATTATGCGAAGTGCACATTTTGCGTCAAGTGCACATTTTGCGAAGTGCACCGTTTTGAGCATAGTAAATGAGGTATTTATTAAAAACTTAACGTAAATCAATATTTGAAAAATCAACATCGAAATAATATAAACCTTGAGCTCTGTTCGTGCTTCCTGTAAATCCCGGTCTAGGTCCACTATCATGTTTAAAGCGTTGCGCATTTGTTCTTCTGTATGAAGACCAATCTGTGTCTTCCTTTGTCTATCACGTGGCATGTTTACCTGTAAACAAGTAGGTATACTTTGAAACTTGAAACTTTTTGGGGAACAGTGGATCACGATCCAACGAACCCCATTACCACATGATTCACTGTAACCCATTTACTAATAACAGAAATAATATTTTTAACAAATAAAAAATCGTTTATATCACACAATATATTACAGTTTTATACAATTAGACACGCATACTGAAGGAAAATATGCAAAGACTTTAAAATATCTAAATATCTTTGAACTAAAGTAATTTCAAACATTACGTAAATTATTTTTTCGTACTTACCTACTGACCTATGCGCTGTCGCGCGTCCTCCCGTTGTGATGCAGTGACGGCGACTAGTCGGGTGGCGCGGGGTAGGGGATAGCGTTAGCGAAGCCAACGCGTGTGAGTACAATAGGTACAGAGTTTTAACAAATGATTCACTGTTCCCCGTGATCCACTGATGCACATGTTCCCCTAGGTACTAAATGTCGGGGTGCGTTCATGTGCACCAATTATTACAAGTTCTTCAAAATATCATGCCTGGAACGGAAGTTTGTGCAAATATTATGTTTTACTTGTTATGAAGGATGTCAGAAGTCGTTAGGATCAAGAGAAAAAGATTTGTGTTATTTTGTTGAAATTTCAAACTGGTTGCGACATCTAGCGGCAAGTAGCATAACTTTTAAGACCATTACATCCAATTCAACTATTCCATTCGCTAATAGACGGCGCTTATAGTTCACCATCTGAATCCAAAAAATTACAAAGTAATGTTTTGGTACATAATCAAATGCAATAAACAATTATTACTATAAAAGTATAAAATACTAAAGTACAAAATGCAGATATTTGATGAGTCTTTCAGCACTTGCATGAACACGAAGAGCAGAAAGTTCGTAAATTCAATTTGATTATAAATGGATGTCCATTAGTTATCTCTAATATACTAATCAAGTCAAGAAAGTTAAACAATAAGATATAGAACATACATTAAAAAAAAAAAACTAAACCAAAAAGCTATGTTTCCGCCCGGGATCGAACCGGGGGCCTTCTGCGTGTTAGGCAGATGTGATAACCGCTACACCACGGAAACTAATGATTAGTGTGGGTAAATGACCTAACACGTTCAAACTATACTAATGAACTATAATATAGTTACTAGTATATTATACTGGTCAGTGGAAAATATTCGGCATCGAGTCGAAAATAATAAAATCGGAGGTATTCAATTTCTTTGCTTTGACTGACGAAAAATGCTCAACACAAATAGCTGATGAGATCGCTGTCATAATCTACATAATAAAAATCTTCGATTAGCTGACAGTTAACGCTGGTTCCATATACCAGAGTTCGATATACATAATACATATTATAAAGGAGGTGAGCACAAAGGAAGGAGTTTAAATAGAGAGGGGAGTGAACTTGGTACTGAAAGTTTGTAATTTTGATTATTTATATCTTAATGTTTTTTGTCAGGCGCAGTGCGGTTCGCCTCGTACTTTTGTGTAGATGGCCTAACCAGTTTTGTCATCAGCATCATCATCATTTCAGCCAAAAGACGTCCATTGCTGAACATAGGCCTCCCCCAAGCACCGCCACTTCGACCGATTCTGTGCTTCCCGCATCCAGTGGATTCCTGCGTCCTTCACAAGGTCATCGGTCCATCTTGTGGGGACCAGGTTTGTCCTATTATACAAATATAACGTCATACTGAATACTACGCCACCAGCAACCACAGTGTGTACAGTGCGTTGGGACCACCAAAGAGTCTAATAACAAAGTGTGTTCATGAGTAACACTCAGCTCCTAAGTTTTAAGGTCAAAACGACTTTTAATGATTTTGCACTGAAGATCACTTCGAGTAGTGTTAATGATCAATTTGTGAATATTTTAGATTATGTTTATATTACCTACATAGTGTACCTAATTAATTAGTAAAGTTATGTCTAACGCGGATGAAAAAATAATTAATCACGCAAAAACTATCAGGCGTACTTGACTGAAACCTTCACCATTTTCAAGATAATTTAATTTATTAACTTTTAGTAAACGTGTTTTATAAAAATACTTTTTGATTTATGTATAATAAATTAATAATGCGTCTAATTTGGGACAGCGCTCCTTGACGGGCGAGACCTATTACTGGCTGAACGTACGACGCGTTGCGTGAGCTCAGCACAGAACACGCCAGCTAACCACTCAAGACCACTGGCAAATATCGGATCGGCGCAGAGAATCAGACGGACGCACAATTTTTAACTAAAACCACACTGTTAAAAGTTTAGTTCCAGAGATCCCTTCAATGTTATTCAGGGTGGCAGGGACATTGACGCGAAAACGGTTACCATGGATTCAGTACATGAAAAAAAAAAACAGCTGTTTCACGTTCCTGCCATTTCTTAGCATAACCTTATTGAATGCCTATGTATACAGTATCTCCTTTATCTCTCTTCTATCATGCATGACACGTGCGTCACTCGTGTCGTCAACAATCGTCAAGGTATTGACGCAAGATCACGCACTGTTGAGGCCGTCATTCCGTCATTCATCAATGAATAACTATAGACATTAAAATGTCCCCGACGTCGCGACACGCACAGATTACTACAGATGGGACACTGCAAAATCATATAAATAAAAAGCGACTCTTGCTGCGACGCAATAAAGTGCAATTCAGGTCGCACAGAGCTAATTACCTACAGTTATATTCACCAAGAAGTTGCCTCTCTTTCTATCACGTAACTCTTATATCTTCTGACTACGTTACGCTCACTGAATTCGACAAGTCGAGCCCGCCGCGTACCTACTTGTAAATTCATACCTAAAAGGCGGAGTGTCCCATCTGTATTCATGTGTGCGACCTGTCGATATGAATAAGGCACCGCTCCACAGAAGCCCACGGCTAAGTTACAAACGTTCACATAGTGAAGCGTCTGATACCGGCTTTGGGTGCTTTACCACCAGAGATGTGTTAAGCTTCGTTGCTATGGATGCCATATTCATTGGTCCACATAGCGTAGCACTGGTGGAAACGAGTTCAACTAAGTTTTTTTTTATATGGAAGAATGCGTGCGATGAGGAGCTATGCATGCGCGAGTGGTGTAGCTATGTGCAGAGCAGCCGCAGCCGCTCCCCGTGCCTTCCCTACTGTCGATGCATCGCAAAGCTCAAGGTGCGCATGTTCCTCGCACAGCTACCTTGCGACGGCTCATCTTCAATCACATCCTATTCGCTCCGCTACACTGTTGATCATTAGTGGAAACGGTCACATAGATTCGTAGCTTAGCTTTCACATCCGCGCTGCCTAGCTGCATAGCACATCTCTGGTGGAAAAGCTTTGCTTTGTATGAAAATGTAGGCAGGATCGTTCTCTGCGACACACGGCCATGCTACGCGCTAAACAAATGCTGGTAAAGAAATTCAAATTCAAAGTCATTTATTCAAACTAGGCTGAGAATCAGGGCAGCACTTTTCGAATGTCAAAACTAAATAAGACAGTCCCCCAAAACGCCCACCCTTCACCACTTCATGGTGCTGTAACAGGGGAGAAGAAGTGGTGCAACAAACTCCCCAGCAGCGTAGCTGTCTGTTCAGTAAGAAAAAAAAAAAAACTTAAAATAGTATCGCAACACAAAACACAACTTAAGTTATAAATTATTAGCCATATGTCAGCTAACACATGCCAATATACCAACCAAAAACATCGATAACTATACTCAAGCAGAAATAAAAAATAAACACAAACAGAAGTTAAAATCTAAATAAAAGCCTCCGCAGGCATAAATGGCGTGCCCGCTTACATATAGCTACATATAGCTGTAACTGGAAGTTATAAATGATAAACTAGGACCATCGAGGTAAAATAAATAAACAGTTAATTACTTATAACAATAACAAAACCATGATCAGCAAGATGATCAGTATCAGCAATTATCGCAAATATCAGCTATTACCCCCTTCGCCATATTTGAGGGAAGGAGGCAACCCGACCCCCGACGCTACCGCATGCAGTGACATCTAATGGAGTATGACGAACTTGCTGCCGGTTGCTCAGGCAAAAAATAATATGATCAATAAAATTGTCGAGGTCGCAATAATCATAAAATATAACAAAACTATAATAAGTACTTATAACGATTTTCGGACTTTTTCCTTTACTGTTGCTGTGAGGCAACTTTGCTGTTGCTGTTGCTGTTGCGGTGTGTGTGTGTTCTTCTTGCCAAATTTCATGATTAGGTCAATGGGAAGTAGGTACCCTAAAGGTTTTGATTTATTTGAGTATCAAAGTATGTCGCATAAATGGCTGTATTTTTTTATTGTGAAGCTTGATTTTTTTGAGCTCCAAAGGACTGACAGACCTATGTATTTGCTATTAAGAGGGTTTATCCTAAAAGTTGGCAACGTCGCAAATAAGTGTCAAATATTTACCTGCTTTGATTCTTATAGCAATATTACTGAATAGAAATAAGAAATGTGGCTAATGTGGCCCGTTGTTGTGGGCAACGTCGCACATAGATGTCAAATATTTCAGAGTTTTGATTAATTTGGCAATATTTCTGTGTGGAAATAATAAATGTGGCTGACTAGCGAACTAGAATATTGATTATGAAATGCAGCACCAGTATCACTAAAACCGTCGTCCGCGTCGCTACGTCATGTGCAAAGAGACTGCGGAATGTTTAAACAAGAAAAACTCAGAGGATTCTCCGCTCTCTCTCTGTTTACGATCTTGAGGTATCTTTGGCACCTCTAGCATCCTCAAATTGTTTGTACCTACCTTTAAACGAGTAAGTACACCATAGATATAAGAAGTACACAAAATGTACTCTATCTATCAACTCACTCATCAGATTTTTTCTATTTGTCTCAATACCCAGTCTGCGCGTGCGTCACTAATGACGCCAGCAATCGTCAAGGTGTCGATTGGTGTGGACGCACGAGCACGCACCGCTGACAGCCGTCATAATTTGTCAGCGTCAAATTGAGGAGTAGGTATTGAAGTAGGGTGAAAATAATTGAGTTGAGAGGATCTTTTTGTTTTTCACTCACATTCATTTTCTTTTTTCTTTCTCATCTTGTACGAGCAGTCAGTAATTGGTCATATTTGTGAATTTAATTTCTATACTCCAAGCGTCAAGCCTAGAGTGGTTGCAGAGACCGTTAAAAAACCAAGGAAATCATAGCTCTTGAATAGTTGATTGAAGAAGTGAATGCTCTTTCAACTCCTCTAATTTTCGTTATACTTACAAACATAATTTTTTCCCTTTATAGTAAAACGGGGATATACTTACAGAAAAAATCTTCCGCATTGCTGTCAACAGGAAAAGTGTCCAAAAGGCTGGCAGCATTGCCACGTTGTATGGCAATGCTGATTTTTTGGCCATAAAACAAGCAACCAAGCCCACAAACACAAACTTTTCAGACTGTTAAACAAGCATTATTTTTTTGTAAATTAAGATAGTTTTGCTTTTGCTCTCACACCTGAAAACCTTTTTAGGGACTACATAAAAGTGTCGATCTTCGGGATAATTGCGTCACAGACATATAATGAAAATCTATTTCTTTCACACTGCGATCGATTTTGACAGTTCAGCCTCGTTCATTGCGTTATTTACGTTGTTAAGCTTCTTTTTCCAACTCACTTTAGACATTGGCATAATAGTCGACATCGGCTTCGCTTGCCATTTATTAAAAATAAAATAGAAGACGTTGTAAGCAGACGAATTTTTCAAACCTACTATGCAATGTGTTACTAATATCCTTCAAATCTGTGATCGTGATTGAAAGCGTGCTACGCAATTAGGATACTGTACTTGAGACCTTTGTCATTTATATTTTACTTGCGATTAAAACCGTCTGGAGATCTTCCGATACCGGTTATTGTGTGTCAAGTTGACAGCTTGATGGACAGATTCCATCGATTTTCGTCAACAGAATACCGATTCTGGTTTTTGTACCGGGTTTTTTTTAAATCGTGGTATCGTATTACATTGTAATGCCCCGAGTATACATAGTTGGAATTCAAATCAACATGATTGTGCAACATGCGGATTGGGCAGAATTATTAATAATCTAACTATTCATTTTGCAAAACTGACCTTTTTTTTGCGACAGGAAATTGTTATGTTACATTTATCCTTTGCTATCAATATTGTTAGTAAAAAATAAAAGTTAAGCAAAATATTTAGTTTTTCCTTTTGTTTTGTTAATTAATATAGTCATAGTATTTAGGTACATACTTCTAACTTTAATTTAATGTGAGTAATGTGTCAACAATCGCATCTTACCTATTATTGATTTCTTCATTCGATTATTTGGCATTCGATTTGGTATAGTACACCCCTTGTTTAAGTTTTTTCATTTGTTTTCTTTCGCTACTTTCTAGTTAACCTAGCTTTATCAATGCCGTGAAATTCTATTATTGGCATACGTGATAATTGTCATCATTTCACTATCACCGAGCAGTGTAAGCAGACTGTAAGATGCTGTAACTTTGACGCAACTGCATTGAGCTGTTCATTGATAGTGGGGTGAACATTCATAACTCATGTAATGTTAATTATAAGCTGTTGAGTTTCCAAATAAATAAAAATAGGAATAGAATAGAAAATAGTCTATTGTCCAGGTAATAGAGCAAGCAGATTCACAGGGTAACAGTAAGTTGAGACGCCTTAAGTAACAAATATTACCTACCTCCTCTTTCCCAGATTTTTCTAGATTTCACTTTATTGAATTATCAAATTAAAGCGCAATATTGCAATTTTAACGCTCGCTCAGCGCAGAGAGTTAGAAGTTAATAATATTCAGGCATTCATTTAGAACATATTATAAAGCTAAAACTCCTCTCTTCCTCTCTGTGAGTGGGCCGTTTAATCCACCACGCAGACCGAGCGTGGGTTTGTGTACTCCATTCATTAGCTAACTAAACCTAAGTATAATTGTATAATCAACCTTTTTCCTCATATACCTGTGTACACAATAGTCCAGCGCAATAGGACAACTACGACCTACGTCCCAATTACAAACAATTTGCTGTCTATTAACTAATCGATGTGTGCGGAACTATTCACTGCCAGCTGACGCATGTTCTCCTGGTAATTCTGGTCACGTGTACTGGATTGAAGGGGTTTGAATCTTCGAGCTTGGGCCATCCTGGATAGTTGGCCGGGAAACAATAAAATACAATCCCTGCTAAGTTAGGGGTTCCTGGTAAATATTATCTCACCAAAAACATTTCGAGCGTGCCAGGACCCAATTATCGCTTTCAGTTTCAAAAAGTTGTCAGATCTAATGAAGAGTCAACCCCTAACTCTACAAAGCCTAACAACGGTACAAACCTTACATCTTGGTTAAAATGTACGGTTTGGCTGCTTCGCGGCCATCGCACAGAAACCTATGGGATGAAGATATTAAGTCATTGGTCGTTATGTTGTACTCGTATAGTGCAATAGTTCAATGGAACGGCCAAGCTATATTATGTACATTTTGACCAAGATGTTAGGTTTGTAGAGTTAGGCATTGAGGGGGTTTTGAGTTCTGGGTTCTGGCCGTAGAGGCTCTCGGGCCTCGACTTCGGGGGCTCCTAAGCGCATGCTTGGAGAGGGGCCAGTTCCCACTTCGTTGAAAGACGGGGAAGCTGGTCCTCATCAAGAAGCCGGGGCGCCCAGCGGACTCTCCGTCCGCTTACCGGCCCATCGTGCTGCTCGATGAGGTGGGCAAGCTCTTTGAAAGAGTAATTGCAGACCGCCGGGCAGCTGGTGCGAGTGGGGCCGGATTTGGCGGACAGCCAGTTTGGTTTCCGCAAGGGGCGCTCTACGGGGAGCGAGAGTACATGGGAGGCCGTCACTTCCTTCTGCGAAGCAGTAATGCTCGCGAAGGAGGAGGCGGAGCGCGCGAGGGAGAGGCAAGATTCGCGCCCTCGTGCCCCTAGTCGCCGCAGGAGACGCCCCGGGCGTCGGGAGTCGCGAGTCGACTTCCTGCCACCGTAGGCGCGGGCTTGCGGACGGTGAGCAATGGGCAGCTCGCCGTCCGATAAGGACCAGGCCCGGGTCGACGGCGTGTTGTGTTCCACGCGCGCCTCAAAGAAATGTCAGCACCAACTGACGGGGTCCGTAAGGACCAATGCCTGCTGGGTTTGCGGGTTTATTCGAAAGGGATATCGCGGCCCGGCACACAGGCAACGGAAGGAACACGGGTGGGTTTTAGTCAGTAAAAGTCTGACACGCCCTCTCGCTCTGCCCAGAGCCGGAGAAGTCATTTGATGAATTGCAACCCTCAAAAAAAAAAAAGGTGGTTTTGAGTCCTGAGAATTTGAGCTCAATAGCATTATCCAAACCGTAGCTATGAGGGTTTGAAAATACGACGAAACGCTTCGAGAAACAGAAGATAGTGCCCCCCTGCTTTTTGGTTTTGGCTGGTTTTGGCGGGGGCACTGCCATGCCCCTAGAATCTTATTTGTACTGTGTGAAAGGGGTTCTTATCTTCACGCTTTTGCCACCTTGGATAGGCTGCAGTCTTTGGCCATTAGGTCAAAGCAATTGTGACAATCAATCAAAGAAACAATAATTATTCACTGCCATTTGATCTATGTACTCCTGGTAGAGAATTCCCGCTGACCACCACTTATACTGCCACTAGTGGTGGATGGTACTCGCCCAATAATCCACCACTGGTAGACAGTTCAACTTTGATACCAGGCTATCAGAATTGCAGAGAAGTATGTAATTTTCATTCACACGTGTGTAATATCAACCAATAGATCACAGGTGCACGCATGATTGGCGACGGTAAAGGTCTTGCATGCTCTGTCGCGCAACTATTTGTACCTATTTACTTACGATGCATAGGTAAGTAAGGTATGAATGATAAATGTATTAAATACAAAGTCTTTCTCGTTGCAGTTCAGAAAGAAACGGGAATCCAAAAACCCTTTATTGCTTGTAAGAAGTTCCAAATTAGCAAAACCATTGTTTGTTATGGTTAAGAATGAACCCAACTCTAATAACAAATATAAAAAACTATTTTTGGCGTGTCTGTGACTCTGTTACACGAAACGGATTTTATTTTCTTTATATTAAAACAAATACAACAGGTACTTGAATTAACAAGCAAGACAAATATTGATTTTTCTTCAAACTTTTACTGAAGGTGATGCAAAACGTATCATCCTAGGTTCCGTAGTAGGTAGAGAACATTGACGACCTTTTCTTTTAGCCGCAGGACACAGGAATCCGCTGGTTGCAAGAAACACAGGATCGGTCAATGTGGCGACAAGGTGAGCTACAAGCAGAACTTAGACGTATTATTCTAAATATCCTCCACAACAAAATCAAAAAATCGACAGGGAGCGAAATAATCAAAAGAGTGTGACTTTGTATTCAACAGGAAGGGACTCATTTTGAGCATTTGATAAATTGATTAATTTTGTATTAAAAATGTTAAAATTCATGGTCTTCCTTTTATTTTTGACACTATGTTATTTAGCAAGAATAATCCTTATGATGAATCTTTTCGATAGGTATGATAAAGCTACAGGGTGATTATTTTTCTCGTGTAACGGGTTCGATTTCCGGTTCAACCATGTAATTATTTAAATATCTATGAATGCAGTTTAAATTGTTTTTTAAATTCAAATAATTTCTTCTTTCAGTAAAATGTTCCTTCTACAATATTCAAGGTATTTTCCCTCCATGTGGCATATCCGTGGGACGCCCTGTATACCTATATTAAATAAAAACTATATATTTCTTTTCTGCAGTGAATCATCAGCAAACGTACTATTACAATATTCTAGGAATTTCTCAATATTAGTCTGGATTTGTGACCAACTCGCAATAGGCTCGCTCGCCCTTATTAATCGTACTTAAAGGCGCGATTCCATTAGGCAAGTTACTTGTATGCAAGTTACAAATTGCATACAACTTGAACAAACCTGCATACAAGCTACAACTTGTGTGAGGTAGTTTGAACTTGTACATTTTTTAATTCAAGTGACGTGCAAATTGAACGCGCAAACGTTTGTTGCACATTTCGGATTTCGAACGAGTGACGTGTACGCGCATTTTTATCTCTCGCTGTACAATTATAATATCGTAACTAATTAAAAAGTCCTATTTATAAAAATCGTCTAACAACAATAAAAAATGTCTTATAACCATGATGTCCTACTCAATTGTTGAACATCTCCACTTGTATGCAAGTAAAACCTGTATGCAATTTGCACACTCGTGAAAACATGTTTCCAATGCAAGCAACTTGTACTCAAATGTGACGTCATACTTGCATGCAAAACTTGCCTAATGGAATCGCGGCTTAAATGTTATTGAAATGTGGTGAGTACTGTGGTATCATTGAGGATATCCCTACAGAAAAAAGGTACCTAATTTTGGTGTTTCAACAGTGCCACCGCGAATTCCTAAGATAACTTGCGACAGTTTTAAACATGTCCTTGTCATAACAAATATTTGTGATGTTTAACATTCGGCATTTTATTTGCTCAATTTACCCTAATAAAACCTGTCATCCATCGTAATATCACCGCTCCTTCTGTACATATTTACTTAACAAAATGGAGTTCTTTATTTATAGGTATAATTATGATAATTTTAACCAGTCAATCATAACAATAATATTGATCGATAAGATCATACTAAAATAATGTGCCAATAATGTAAACAAAGTCTATTCGACGAAAATAACTTTTTTTTATTTTCTTTTTCAGCCGTTGATATTGTAACCACTTTTTTACTTTTAATGGCCATCCTTATGCTTACGGTATAGAAGTCAAAATCGATTTAACGGGCTGTAAAAAAGGATTATTTATATGTCTAATCTCATTTTAAATGGAGTATAATCACGAGCGAGTCGGAAAATGCAAACGAAAATGCGTAATTTCTTCATGTGATATTTATCTAAAGAAGATATAAGTAGTACTCTATGACGGTACCTACTCACATTCCCCAAATATTAGCGTTTGGTCTGATAACAATGTGCGTAGAAACACTTGAAATGATTGATCGTTAATCAAAGATGAGGAAAACGATAGTTTTTTTTTTGTTGATAAAATTTGATGTCTGTTGGTGAACGAAAGAGTTGAAACCTTAAATATGGGAAGGTTCTGTCATAATTGCGTTCGATTAATATCGATTGGGAGCAGTGATCGCCTAGTGGTAACTGTTGTGACTTACGAGTTCTATCTAGGTCGAAGGTTCGAACTCTGACAGGCGCTTTAATTTGTGTAAATTATTTCATCACCACTGCTCTCAAAGCAGTGAAGGAAACCGACATGTCCTAGAACGAAAAATTAAAAAACATGACTGACATCTACCAAACCGCACTGGGCCCGCGCGGTGGATTACGGCCCACTCCCTCTCACTGAGAGCAGGCCTGAGTCCCAACATTGGGATCGTTATATGCTGATTATACTAAGGAGGCCCACTCTAGGCAGTACACACAATGATTGTGTTGATGGATTATCCAGTATCTCAATTGATCTGCCTAGCCTTTTCCTAACTATGTTGGGGTCGGCTACCAGTCTGACCGAATGCAGCTGAAACCAGTATTTTACATAGACCGACTGCCTATCCGACCTCCACAACCCAATAACTGGGTAGGAGTGTCACTGGTTGGTGAGTATCCAGTATCTAGCTATATCGCTGGCGCATCGCCATTCGTCTGGTTTCGACCTATGAAACATAATGTAGATTAATAATAACGTCAGTGGATAAACAAAGCAATCAATAGCAATAAAATCGTGTAAATCATATCGTAATAATTCAAATGTGCGGTACATTTTCAACATCTGTTTTATGTCTTATGTGAGTAGTTAGTATGTGATGTATACTGTCCGAATTTGTTTTCAATTGTTTTTTTTGTAGGGAACGATTTTCCACTTGGCAGATTCGAGTGAGATGGGTGGTCCAAAAACAAACGAGGTATTCTACTCAGAGCAGTGATTTAGACAGCACTTGTCCGAGCTGCACCTGAGCACTTCCACTAACCGCACTGTAATAAAGTTTTGATAAGTGCGGTTGGGTGGAACAGTTCCTTAATATTATTTTCTGTCTCCAAACGGCACCTGCACACAGTTTGTAGTGATGGGACATTTCTAAACCAATTTGAAGGTTTACTTTTAGTAATGCGCTAACTCTCCTTGATGAAAGAGAAAACTTTCTAAAGTCTCACGTTCTTGATCTGTTCACGCATCCATACCCTTATATCCGAAACATATCAATACCAACCTACTGCTTCGTGGTAGAACATGCTCCTTGATCGACCTGTGCGAAGCCACTGTTAACGCTGTCAATGTGGCCGAGTTCAGAGGGACAGTTGCCGTATTTTTTCGAATGTCTGCGTTATAACCTCAGTTTTAGGGATCTCGTGCACTAGTCGGCCACGACTACGAATCGATACCAATCGCGCTCTTGGTCGCAACGGCTAACTAGCCGCAGACCGCGCCACGGACCACGGAACACGACTGGTCGGAGTCGTGGCCGTGTAGTGCGCGAGATCCCTTAATCGCGCACTAGACGACTAGACGGTTCCGGCTAGTCGTGGTCCTTGGTCGTGGCCGTCTAGTGCGCGAGATCTCTTAATCTGTCAAAAATAGCTCAAATTAAAAACATGTTAAAGATCTTTGACAAATTTTTGATATAGATATTCGCTGAGAAAAGATTGCAACTATATTTTGAACGTTTTTAAATACGGGCGTCCTGGTCGTAGCACATTTAAGGCGACACTAAGCGACTTTTAATGATTTTATACTGAAGTTCATGTCAAAATTAATGATTTGGATAAAAATATATGTTAAATAAGAGCATTTTCTTAATAACTTAATCTTAATTTGTGAATATTAAAGATTATGTTTATATTGCATAGTGTCATTAATTTGTAAAGCTATGTCTAACGCGGATAACAACAATAGAATCACGCAAAAACTGTCAAGCGTATTTTTCTGAAACCTTTACCATTTTATAGATAATTTAATTATTTATCTTTTAATATACGTGTTCTATTAAAATACCTTTTGATTTGTGTATAATAAATTAATAATACGTCTAATTTGGGACTTGGAGTCCTATTACTGGCTGTACGTACGACGCGTTGCGTGAGCTCAGCACAGAACACGCAAGCTAACCACTCAAGGTCACTGGCATATATCGGCGTCTTAATTTAATATTGGAATCATCGATTCAACAAAGAAGTTAAAAATTTAAGAAAATTGTGATTTGTGGTTGAAACAGTCGGTAGTTTTCCTAGACAAGCTCTTTCACGTGGAGATCTTATCTACAATCTATTTACGTTATAATAATTTTTCAGGTGTCTAAGTGATTTCGATTTATATTTGTAGGCTTATTACGTCGTCTAATTGAGTCTTTATCTTACAAGATAATCTATATTGCGCTGAAATAAACAAATATTTTCTTATTATCATGTCGTACGATATTATTATTTAATCTATTTTGTCTAGTGATTGGTCAGACTAATTAATTTGTAAGTACGATAAAGGTGATATATTTTGCCGAGTCTAAAAAGTAAGAGGTTCTCGATTCGACAATCCAAAATAGAATAGTGACCTTCACCATACTATAGAATATAATATTCTATAGTATGGTGAAGGTCACTATTCTAGTTTGGTAGGTAGGTAATCTTATTCGATATATTTCCCAGAAAGAAAATAACTTTCCACAATTTCCCACGGATGGAAAGCAACCACCATCTTTCCCACATTCTAAAATCATCAGCATATACCATAAAGTAATCAGCACTCGTATTTGGCACATACAAGACATAAATAATTCAATTCAAAGAACATGGACCCTCTGTAGGAACTCTGCAATTGCTTTCGAGCCACTAAATTATGCTCAAACATCCGTATTGCTGGTTTGTTTGCTCATATAACTGGCGTACGACCTGATACTCGTTTGTGGTATGTCTGGGAACTATTAAATTCCTATTTTCGTATGCGCTCCTGGTAATCAAAGTTGTTTTCTGCCTGGAACTGGCTAGTTCTGGAACTTTATGAAAAAAAACAATGTCTGGACCACTGACAGGTCTGGACCTAAGCATGAACATTGAACGCAGCAAGCCTCTTAAAGCCGTTGATGTCCTGGTACTTTCATTAATATTCCGCTTTGTGAGATATCTTCAAGAAGGTACTGCTGGAAGAAGTAGCAAATAGAACATTTAAAAACTATTCACAGTGCATTTATAGACATGGTAGGTACCCAATCGCCAAACAAAATCCAATTCCCGTTATTTAAAACGTTCAAAATCTATTCGCAATATCATCTCGGAGCCAATCAATGCCATGTAACAAATTTAGGAAAAGTGTGTTTTTTTACGGATTGCAACTGAGTTTAGAATGCGATCGTTCATCAAAATACGGGAATTTCCCCTCAGATCAGTATTGCTAGTAACTGTCAAATCTCATAGATAATATGAGATGCAATGATTGGTTGAACGTAATAGTACATTACTGTCGCGGTATAATGACTGCGTTGCAGGCAGTTATGGCCGAAAGCGCAGCCTAGCGCAGCTCCAGGCCAACACAGCGTGGTCAGCATTGCAGCCCTTGATGGATAAGCTGGAATAAAGGCCGAGACCGAAGGTGACCGAGGCTTTTATAGCACAGACAGCAACGGCTGCAATGACGACCAAGCTTGAAGGCCGAGAGCGTAACTAAGCTAAATTCGAGGCCATCATAACGTGGCAAGCAACTCAGCATTGCGGACTAAGGCATGGAAAGTGCTTTATAAAAAAAATGCGAGTAGTTTTAATAATACCAACTTAGTATAGAAAATTGATGCAAAACAGTATGGAGAATTGCTAAAATTACCGCGTCGCGCTTTTGTTTGTTCCTGTGCATTTGTTTTTATTTTTTCACTAGGCTATGATGATTGTACTTCCTGAACCTATACAGCCAAATCCTAACTAATATTATAAATGCGAAAGTGAGTTTGTTTGCTTATAACGCTTTCACGCTAAAATGGCTGAACGAATTTTGATTAAATTTGGCACATGGGTAGACCATGACCTGGGTTATACTTTTTATCCCGATATGCTTACGGGATCGAGACATACACGGGTGAAACCGCGGGCGCAGCTAGTTGGGAATACAATCTTTTTTCATCTGACTATTTTTAAAACAAAACTCGACAATAATGGATTATCAAAGGAAATTGCTGGTGGCTAAACCTCACCAGCAATGAAATAACGTACAATTTTGCTGGCGCCTATTCAGTAGCATTTTTGAGTAAAAATAACAACTGCCTATCAAACTGCTTGACATTGTTTACCTGCAAAAAAAACACTGTCATTCACTGCAAGAAAACAAAATGTTGAAACAAGGGAGTTATAAATAGATTTCTTTTATTCAAAACAGGGTCAATAAAATACTCAACATATTTATTTGTTAACAAAACAAAAATCAATTTAATTTATTGCTGTGTTATTGTTTTTACTTTAATAAAAATAATAACGTAATGTGCCAATGCAAAACATATTTGTTTCTTACAAAAACATTTTTATTAAGGCTATAAATAAATACAACTATTTGTTATTCATTGTTTTTTGTAAGTTCAGTAAAGTTCAAAGTATGTTGTGGAGTAGTATTTATTCTGCGGTTGTGGTTAAAACAAAAAACGACCAAAAGAAAGAACGACTTAAGGCGAATTTCACCAATGAAACTGAACGCGATCAGCACATCTAAACCGCGTTCAAGAGCTGTCAGTGCCAATATTCCATAACTATGATGACACTGACAGCTCTTAAACACGGTTTAGATGTGCTGACCACGTTCAGTTTCATTGAAGAAAATCACTCTTAAAACAAAGGAATTAATGATCCGCAAAAAAAAATGTGGTATTAAGTTTTTCAAGGTTTTCAGTCCCAGAGACTAATTTGACAGGAGCAAATGTCATACTCCAAATTGAAAAAACAAACAACAATCACTTAAAAATCTCAATTTAGTCTCTGGTATTAAAAAACGAACTTTAGTAGAAGTCTTCGTAAAGGAGCTCGTCAGATGAAATACATACTCGGTCATAAACCATACCCATTTCTGCCTCCAAGCAGTGATGCTGTTTCGGTCTGAAAGGATGCAACACATGAGACATATCAGTTTTGTCTCTAGAATGGCTTCGCTTGTGATACCTCTAATATTGGAGATAGATAGATATCTGCTATATCGGAGGCATCGCCTGTGACCTGCAAGCATGCTTGAAAAAAAAATCGGCCAAGTGCGTGTTGGACCACGCTCAATGAAGGGTTCCGTAGTATGGGATGAAAGTATCCCAAGAACAAACTTAACATTGTAGTTGAAAAACATGTTCTCCCATACATCGATATACGGCACGGTTAAGTCTCCAACTGCAAATGTAATTTTATAACAGCAAAAAAAACACAAATTACAAATTAACGATTTTCGGACTTTTTCCTTTACTTGTGCTGTGAGACCTTGCTTCTTGACAAATTTCAAGATTCTAGGTTGACCTAGAATCATTAATTTTTTTATTTATTTGCGAGTATCAAAATATATCGCTTATAAGGACGTATTTTTTTAATGCTGACTTTAGAAGCTTGATTTGGTTTTAGCTCCACGGGACCGTAGTCCTACGTATTTGATATTACTGGAAACCAATAACAACATAGTCGGGAAAAGTTTTTAATAGCTCACTTCCCATATCTCTAATTTACCGGCAATACATCAAAACATTTCGCTTTTTTTGACGGGGACCTCCCAAACTTAATACCACATAATAAAAAGTTAATTAATTATAATAAAATATTGCACAGATTAGCATAATCGAACTACAAGCAAATAACATTAAACAGATAATTAATATAATTAATTATCTATAATATTGAGCGGCGCCATTAAACTAGTTGTAATCTATAAATACATTACTACGATATCTACTTGAAAACAGGTCTAAATCTTGATTTGAAAGCGCCACTGGTAGAGGTTAGGTCCCATTGTAAGCGAGATCAATTTATTTTTAAGTTAAGGTTCAAATACTTTATTCTCAAAAGACAAAAGAGCTACTTACGTGAGAATATAAGATAACATAGTGTTATAATCTTAGTCTAGGTAACGGTCACCGATACAATACAATTAGGTTTATAATTACTTTGTTTTTCAATTGGTTGGGTTAGGTTAGTTAGGTAAGCATGTTCAACGGTTATATTTTCAACTAGTAGGTATTTTTATAGAAAAACTAGTTTATTTCTGTGTTTTTGCGCGCGTATGACACGAACTACTAGGTATATACATGTGAGATTGGGATGAACTATAAAAAAAATAAGTTAATTATTAAGTTCATTTGCTAACAATATTGAACGTTGGAATTTGAATGATTAGACCCTTATATATTACTAGCTTTTTCCCACGAGTTCGTCTGCAATGTAGCATGACATAGCCTATGTGTGCTTTTCCAGGTCATGGTCTACCCATGTGCCAAATTTGATCCAAATCCGTTCAGCCGTTTCAGCGTGAAAGCGTCACAAATAAACAAACTCGTTTTCGCAATTATAATGTTTAAGTTAGGATACTTTTGAAATAGGTATTAATACTAAATATATATCCTTGTCAGATAGTAAGTATAGGTGCTCCTGTTTATTTATAATTGCACCATCCGAAATGTATGATCATCACTACACGTTTATTTTACAATATTTCGTTCCTAATCATCTTTGAGCCGAGTGACGCATGCGCGGTTTACGTCACTAAACCACGAAGTCGCGCGTCTGTGGTGAATAATATCTCAGCTGATAATAACTAGGGTTTCCCCGCGGTTTTATAAATTATTTATGTATTTAATTTTGATATTATTTATATAAATTTTCCTTAAAGTAAAAGGTTTTATTAATAAGATACAAGCGACAACATTTATCTTTTACCTTATATATACTTACTATTGATTTATTTATATTCGAAGTTTTAAATACACTTGTTTACAGTCTATATTTTAAACTAAATAAGTTGGTCTTTGGTCAAAAGATTTGGCCAATAAAATAAAATAGTTTTCAAGCAGTACGCCTCCGCTGTCAGTCGCCCCACACCCTTACAGGATTGCTCGGATTGTTTCTGATATGACAGACTTTACCATTAAAACTCAACTGGTTTTCGCTTTCCCTAATTAATTTAATCAAACGTACATACATTGCGTTGAAAACCATAATTCCCACAACTTCTAAATGCAAACTTCACCAATGAAATTGGACGCGATTAGCACATCTAAACCACGTTCAAGAGCTGTCTGCGTCTTATTTGCGGTGAAATATTGACACTGACAGCTCTTGAACGCAGTTTAGATGTGCTGATCGCGTTCAGTCTCATGGGTGAAATCCGGCCTTAGTGTGATGTACCTTTTTTTTTTTTTTTTTTTTTGGATGGGAAATTATCAAATGACTCCTCCCGCTTTGGGCGGAGCGAGAGGGAGTGTAAAACCCACCCGTGTTCCTTTACTAGTTTGGTACCAAAAAAATCCCCATATGTACCGATACTTATCTGACATACTCATGTCCATAGTTCAGTAAACGATTACGTTTTAGCAAATCCGTTTTACATAAATGACGGACATAAAAAAAAAAAATATAAACATCCGAATTGATAACTTCCTCATTTTGGAAGTCGGTTAAAAAAAATGTCAGAGTTAAAATTTTTCAAGTCAATTTTAGAGCATTGATCATAAATTTTAGTTTCTCTATAGTCAGATTAGTACGTAGAAACCACGTGAGTATAAAATGAGAATATACAAAATGGTAATCCTTCAGTCTACTCTACCGATATAACGCTGCTAAATAAAAACTGCTTACAATTGCTATTGTCTTCAACAAACACTGGGCTATCAGACATGGTCGGGTTACCTCCCCTGGTCAGTCCGATCGTACCGAGTACATTTAGTATAATTTCAACAGTTTGAAACATGGACGTGTGTTATCGAAGTGTCAGGAATTAATTTACAAGTTATCGTAATTATTTGTCAAAAGAAATTAACTTTCGAAGTGATTATCAGAAGAAATAATTTGTTGAAATAAACATTTTACTTGTAAAAATAAATAAAAAACTTTATTTGCTACATAAATACAATAAACTTAGACACCTAGCTAATATTAATAATTAAAGTTTGAGGATAATTTGTGTATTTTCTCAATAAATCACATAATTAACAAGGCAGGAACTATAAAAACTCCATAATGTGCTAATATAAATCATAATAATTTTAAAAAAATCGCACGCGTCATAACCATAAACAACAAAAAACAGGTCCAAGAAATAATAATCAAAAAAGATAAATAATAAAATAACTGGTTAATAAATACCCAATAAAAAATAACTGCCTTGCAAAAAATGTCGAGTTCGAGTTTGGGGGGTCTCGGACACAGTTCTAATTTTGAAAAAGTGTTAAAAATAGTGAGGTGACAATGACGTGGACCAAAGAGTTGGACGAGGCCGCAATCCTGGCCACTAAGACTGGCCACTGGCATGTAGTGTTGTTCTATTTATTATGTGGACTGGCAGCTATACCTACTTCGTTCCTGGTATTTTCTCAGGTAAGGCTGTATTTGTTTTTATTGGGATAGTAATCTCGTGGTTAACCATTGTCACACCTGATGTTAAGCGATCATGCGGTTGATGAAGGTGTACGCTTGCCTTGAAGTACAGTACTCTATTCACTCGACGGCTTAAAGTCTCCTAGGTTATAACTTTCGAGGACGAATTTCAGGCAGTAATATTTCCATTGCAAGACAAAAGCATTTTCTCATACAGAGACGGGACGGTTATTGATCATCACTTTCATCAACTATTGATCATCACATTCATCAACTATTGACCACTACATTCATCAACTATTGACCATCGTTTTCATTCATCAACTATTGACCATCACATTCATCAACTATTGATCATCACTTTCATCAACTATTGATCATCAAGTTCATGTGTGTTGACGATTTCAGACTGATAAAAGTTCAGTTTTTCACACGAAGTTACAATACGAGTAGGTAAAAGAGTTGAAGATTAACTAAGAAAGTAAATATACATGGTAATATTGAAAAACTTTTTACAAAAAAAAACTATTGATATCCAAAAAAAACACTACAATGTGAAAAATATCTTTAATTTCGGAAGTCGGTGTCTTTGATTTAGAATTTTTGTTTTTGCAGTCCGTTTTTTTGTAATAAGTTTTTATTTATCACGTTTTAGTTACCTACCACAAATTTTAATACCACTACCTGCTGTGTAAATAACAGTGACAGACAGTTATTAAACATCATCCAAAGTGCAAACAATACGTATTATTGAACCTAACTCAAAAACTACCCAAGCAAAGTTAATAAAAAAATTAAACAAGATTTTTCAAAATCGGTCCATAATAAATTGACGAAAATATCGACGGACATAGAACCTCCCCCTTTTTCAAAAGCCACATAGTATTTGTCAGTTTTCAAAACTCGGCGCTATCTAAGATAACCATCAACATCTTTCGGGTCCTTAACATTCCATTTCAGATGCATTATATAGCTCTTTTGTCCTGCGCACCCTGGACTGTCGGCCCCGCTACCACCTTGCTAACTGGCTACAATTTTCACCATGGCAAGAGTTATCTTTACAGCGCCGATATGTGTGAAGTATTTAGAACAAGGCTATGTACCCGCATATTAGTACTTAAGTACCAGAGGGAATAGACAAAGTGACATTTTATCAACGATAACAATTATAGAAAAGTAAAAAAAACGAGCGAGCCTCACAGTAGTCGCAAATGATGTGTAACATCTGACATCTTGAATGACATATATAATATGATATAAACATTATTCATCATCATCATGGTCATCATCGGAAAATGGGGTGGTACCATCTGACAGCCAACTCTAGCACCGCGCGCGCTCATTGGTCAAATCAAATAGCGCACGTTTCCCCGGCTTCCTGAAATCACTCCCACAGATTGCAGGATAACGAGAGAAAATATGTACCTATCAAAAATGTTTTGGATTGACATAAGCAACCGAAATGCTTATGTCAATCCTCTTGAATGAAAGTCGTTGTAGAAATATGGAACGCTTTGAAAGCGATTGAGTCTAGGCCCTCATGTTCACAAAACACTGTGCCATCACTAAGAAAGCATAAACATGTTGAAGTAAAATAAACAATATTTGTTTTGGTTTTGGAACACAACACAACAAATATTGAGAGAAAGTTCAGTGACATTATCTTATTTGTTGTGTGTACATACATGTTGTTTTGATGTCAAGTTTATTTCATTCTTGTGATTATCATTGTCATGCATTTTATTTACATTCTACCTAATAAAAATCTTAAATTCATTCACTGTCAGAGCACACACCCGGTACGGCTGGCACTAGAATCATGAAGTTTTTCACAAGGGTTCCTTATTTATCGAAAGCGAGCATTAAGGTAGGATTTTGGAAAATTAATTATCTAATGGGGTTAAATAGAGGATGAAAGGTTTTTATGAAAGTTGCTGATGCCCAATACCATCGGAGACGCGGCTTGTTTTAAATAAATAGCTATTATAGAAAGTTCTTTAAAATAATTGTATTCTACACCGGTAGGATACAATTATTTTGACGAGACTCGCACGTACCAGGGATGCATGTCACAAAAGGGAGGTGGCTCAGCTGTAGGTGGAACATAGCTGGTAATGATGATGATGATGGTATCGGGAACAGGGACCTAGCTACCGGTATTTAGTCTTGTGGCAGCATCTACATCGCCACATGCAAACTACGCATTGCACCGACGTCACGTAAAATCCTACACCACCCAAGTATTATTTACCGCGCAACTGGCGTATATTTAACGTCCCCACAACAATCGTCGAGCAGTTGTCCTCCAGACACAACACCCGTTGGTCGGAGGATCCTCCCTTTTCCATGGAGGATGAGTGAACTTTACACCCTGTTCATCATACCTCTACACTTGTGACCCCGACGTGATGGACATTGCACCAAGACTTTCTCAAGGTTTCGAGAGGTGCGTCACATAGCCAGCCAGCACCCACCGCAATTCCACTTTGCTCGACGTGAGAATCAAAATCGCATTATACTCTGCCAGTCGCGCTTGCGACTAGTGAGTTCATATTACACACGTTAATTTATTGCTTGAGTACCTGAAATAACTTTTCTATAGACATAACTAATTATCGATGTTATACTAAGTGATATCTTCAATAATAGCAGTAGTTGTTATATTGACTGATCCGTATAGTCTAATTCGAGAGTAATGGAAAATGATGAGCTTGGAGCTACATTTAGCCTAACCATCGTTTTCCATTTTCCTCTCTGTAAAGTTAGTAGATAGGTACCTCAAGGCTACATCTTTGTATCAGTTTTATACGAGCCATTTTTTAAACCAAATACCCAAACGTGCGAGCACGCGTGCAAAATGCAATCAAGTAGAAATTGTATTTCATGAATTATACATTTTCGCACTACCCAAGTTCATATAGGAACGCGCCGAGGTAGAGCGACGGGTCTATATTGACGAATTTAATAGGAATCCTCGTCGGGCAGTTAGTAGTAATTAATACTGGTAAATTCTCCCGATTTATTAAATTGGAATGTCAATATCAGGATGTTAGACGGCTGTGCTGGCGCCGCTGCAGCGGCTGCTGAGACCCTCAAGCGGCGCAAATACTGTAACCTTATGGGTAACTACAGTTTTGAGCCGTTTGGGGTCGAAACGCTCGGGTCGTGGGGTCCGAGTGCGCGTCTCCTTTTTAAGGAAATTTCTCACCGACTGGTCGACACTTCACGCGACCAGAGGGCTGGCTCGTTCTTTGGCCAAAGAATTAGCATTGCCATTCAACGTGGCAATGCTGCCAGTCTTCTGGGCACGTTTCCGGATGACCGCTGTCATCCGCATCGCTATGCGGACGAATACTTCGACGCCTAAGTGTACTTTTGTTTTTTGTATCTATTTGTATAGTTAGTTTTATTTAGTACATAGTCATATATTTGTTTAAATAAAAAAACGATACGAGTGATGTTAGATAGTATTTCCTATTCATAGTTAACACGATCTTATAAGCACATGCCATCCTAGTCGGCAAGGTTGGTAAAGAGACTGACGGTCCAGGGTGCGCCGAACATTCTCAAGTATCGTAAGTCATTGAGGCTCTTTACATGCTCTTTCAAATCATGAATGCCTAGTAATTTGTTTACTGGTACTAGTCACAGATGTCGACCGTATTAGTTGCTTGTCACGTCGCGAAAGTTGTGAAAGTGATTTAGAGAAAGGATTACTTATCTTGTGTTTCTATTTATCACAGATCAATCGTACAATGACGCCTCCAAATAGAAATACATACTTAGATAGACTTTCAAACGTGAAACGAAATGTCAATTCATCATCATTATTGGCAGCCTTGTTCCACCCACTGTTGAGACCTCATCCTTTTTGTGCCATGCTTCCCTGGTCTGTGCAAGTCTCAACCGAGCAATGTAAAGCTTGATGAATGATTTTCGAAGGGTTTAGGCAGTAACTGATGGACCTGGAGACTCGCTTGCCCGAACTCAGATCTACCCGATTATCCATCTTCCCAAAGACGGTGGGATGAGCCGCTCTGCAGAGTAGTACAGAACAATTCACTTAACACGTCTGCTACCACAGCGGAGCGAGCGAGCCTGCTGAAAAAAATAACGTCAAAAAGTATCTCATTAAACCTACGATAATTATACCTGTTACGACACAATAATGTTACAGCTGTTAAAATACATCTGTCCAACAATAACATAATACACAAATCTACTTTTGAGTAGATGTAGCATAAAATGCGAATTCATTTAAAATTATCGTGTCGTGATCTTCAGTCAATCTGCCTAGCCTTTTCCCAACTATGTTGGGGTCGGCTTCCAGTCTAACCGGATGCAGCTGAATACCAGTATTTTACATGGAGCGACTGCCTATCTGACCTCCACAACCCAGTAACTGGGTAATACGATATCCCTTGGTAAGACTGGTGTCAGACTTTCGGGCTTCTGGCGACTCGTAACGACTGTCAAAGATCCATGAATGACAGCCGGGACCAACGGCTTAACGTGCTTTCCGAGGCACGGAGGATTCTCGGTATGTAAAGATGGTCACCCATCCACTGACTAACCCCGGCAAGCGTAGCTTAACCTGATGGATCGACCAGTGCGGCTGTTGTTTCTTAGCCACGAGCGCCCAGTATAAAATTAAAATCATTAAAAGTTGGTTAGCGTCGCCTTAAGATCGCGAAACGACAGTTACACGGATCAGCATGAGAAGGCTTAGACTAAATACAATTTACACTTATAACTTACAAAAATTAAAAAAAAAAAACATATTATATGACAAAAAAAAAACAAAAAATTATAATAAATATTATATTTGTTGCAAAAGCCGGCCCCCTAAAACGACCACCTTCCTTTCTTGCTTTAGTAGAGGCACTGTATGATGGTTTGTGAAATTTGCACTAAATGGGGAAAAAATATGAAATACTATGGCGTTATACGGATCGCAATATTTCGTACCGCTGGAACTATAATTATCGAATGGATATGCTATATTTTTATAATTAATTATTAGCTGTCACAGGCGCCATCATACAGTGCCGCTGGTTTAGATCAAGGTGGAAATATGAATACCTACTCGTTCTTAGTTATCAGTTTTCAAACTGTGGACAAAATTAATTTTAGTAACTAGCTTAAAACATTACATTACAAGTAGTTAATAATTATGTCCACTCAAGAACTGACTACTGATTGTTGAATGAACTGTCTGAGTTAGATACTGACACTTCAAAAATAAAAGATAAGATTACCAGTGCAGCTAGTACCAATAATGAATATCCCTACTTCACCAGTACAGGCACCGTTTATCGTGTCACCATCAATCATTTATCGAAGATGCAGTAGCACTATGTATATCTAATAATTGCTTTACTAGAGTGCGTTTCATCAAATAGTTCCTATGCCGTCATTTTGGATCCACTTGTGTAGGACGAACACGCGCACACGACGGTGCGTCCGTTGTTCAAGTTTAACAGTGGAGCCAACATTACGCCAAAGAAACTATTTGATGAAACGTACTTTGAGTGCGTTTCAACAAATAGTTCCTATACTTTAATGTTGGCTGCACTGTTAAATTTAATAAACGGACCTATTAGGTAACGCCGCGCGCCGTAGCGGCGTAGTGTGTTCGTATTGGTCCTACAGCAATGGAGTCAAAATTATGGCATAGGAACTATTTGATGAAACGCACTTTGCCCTAAGGTTGAATGTCAGTTGCATATCATAAAATCAAATTCAAATTCAAATTCTTTATTGCGAACTAAGTGTACAGAATTTTGAAGATGTTAACAAAATCTATTTCATAAAGTCTATTTGTCTATTAATTAAAGTGATACTTGCATAGATTCGAGGTAGGTACATAAAATAAGAAAAAATAGAGTGCGCACCACGAAAGAAGGCCCGCGGAAAATTGTAGAACTACATTTTTTTAATACAATGTGATGCAATGACATAGACACTAGCGCCGCTTCAAAGGGACTTCGTGGTGGCGCGGACTATTACAGTTATTTAAATGTAAAACAGTCTATGTGATAGTTACAAAGTTTCAACCTTAGTGCAGTTTCAATTAGCTGGGAGTTATTGATGTGCAAGCCGGCCTATATCTAATTTTGTATTGACATGAAATACATAGGTTATTGTCGAGATGAAAGCTGTACCTTTAGTATGAATCAATCGAAATAAAATAGCTGTCATCACTTATTTTTCAAAACTTGACGAAAGCCAAATACGCTCAAGGCAAATAATTAGAAAACAAAAAAAATTGCAGAACTTTCCGACGGCATTTTTGAGCATAAACATGAAGCATTTAAAAAAATGTATAGGAAATGGTATAAAAAAACTCGTTAAAATAACAGTAACGTTACAAACCAAGGAGTGTCCGTGGCATCCATTACAAATTGGAGACGTTGAATACGCCGTGAACAAAAGCAGGGGGCAGGGTCTTGTTCATAAATCATCATCTCAATCAAGATCGGCGTAACCTTTAACAAACTGGATTCCGACGGTATAATGTTGGGGTCAATTTCAAACTGACATCAATAAATTATTTTTGTTTGTAATGAGCTGGACTCCTAAAACAAATATTAATCCTTGGCAGCTCAGACAGAGAGAGGTGGAAGGAGAGTTGAGAGATCTTTGTCTGGCGGTGGGTCAATACGGGCTAAAAATAGGAGTGAAAGTCTTTGGTATGAGACATTATGGTCAAATGCTGATGATGACCATACGCTGGACTGTGCGGGTTACAATCCATACTAATATTATAAATTCGAAAGTAACTCTGTCTGTTTGTCCGTCTGTATTTTACCTTTTCATGGCTAAACCACTGAATAACCGTATTTTTTTATTGCGTTGACTTGGAGGTTTGATATCCGCTACAGCTCCAAGAGACCGTAAACCTAAGTTTTTGATATCTGTTTCCTGAGAAAAGGGGTCTCGACAGACAACGAAGTCATCCTGTAAGGGTTTAAATTTTTCGTTTTGAAATACGAAACCCTAAAAGAGATTTATTATCTGCCTGTTACCTTTTCATGCCGTAACGGCTGAACGGATTTAGATGAAAGGCAGGGGTTAAGACATAGGATACTCTGAATCCCGGTAGCATGTTCCAGTGGGATATTTTCTGACATCCACGCGGGCGAAGCCGTGGGCAAAAGCTAGTAAGCTTATAAATATTTATGGGTTTACTACATTCGCCCCGAGGTTTCACCCGCATAAGTCTCGATCCCATAGTAATATCGGGA
This sequence comes from Agrochola macilenta, assembly GCA_916701695.1. Lineage (NCBI taxonomy): Eukaryota > Metazoa > Arthropoda > Insecta > Lepidoptera > Noctuidae > Agrochola > Agrochola macilenta. The sequence goes on along the minus strand of OU753572.1, from coordinate 1,698,380 downwards.
TAAAAAGTATTCTATGTCCTAACTCAGGTCATGGTTTACCCATGTGCCAAATTTCATCCAAATTCGTTCGGCCGTTTAAGCGTGAAAGCGTAACAAACAAAAAAATAAACTTAGTTTCACATTTATAATGTTAGTTGGAGTTGGAAAACATCTCCTGAACCTTAATATGCCTAAGGTAATTAATATTTGAAAGCATTTCTATTCATCCACATAAAAAAGTCTGCTGACTAAGGCCGAGATCTATAAACTTTACTTAGCGTGTACTTAGCCCGCTAACCAGGCCTTTAAATACCGGTATTTTTGTACCAGAGTAATACTTGTACTATGGGGACTTGGTTCAGACGTAGTACCTGTACTATTGGTATTTCTAATCAGTATCGGCACTGTACCGGTACCAATACAGGTACCAAATAAATATTTCCGTAACTTAGAGTATGAAAACAGATATAGTAAGTAAAAAGGATAGTTAATTCGGCATTAGAAAAATAACTCTAAGGTAGAAATACGAGATATGTGGGACGCAGTGGGTACCTTAATTTGGTACCAGTACTTACTAGCTGGAGTACGGGTACCCGTCTGGAACTGGTATCCGACTGGTACTGGTGGGTACCAGTACCAGTCGGATACCACTTCTAGACGGAACGAGTGTTCCGTCTGGAACCGATACTCAGGTGCCGAAATGGTAAGAACCGCTAAGTACCGGTACAAAACCTGTACTTTCGGTTCCAAGCCCTCCTTCTAACCTTCTAACTGTCAAACTACATGTGCAAGATAGAGAATGTCTAAGCCAAAACACGAGCCAAGTAACGCTTACATCGTGTATAACACTCGGCCTGAGTGAGTGGTGATCTGAACACATCTAATGCTGCTTAAAAAGTTTATACTTAGGTGCATTAGGAAAAAAAATATTAGGCTAAACTTCCACCCTGAGTGGGTCAAACCATAGAACATAATACGAGTATATACCTGGGTTAAACGGTCAACTGCTAATTAGGTATTTGATGTTTCCATTCATTATTATTATTAACCTCATTTTTGCACAATGATTTGACACAAACAAAACTCGAAGAGACAGTGCAACAAGAATCTTTTGGCGCCCGAATGACATTGACAGAGGGGCGTTGTTGGTAAACATTTGTAAAATTGTCACAGAAATCGTATTGAAAAAACAAGATGGCGGTGTTAGTTCCGATTTTGGCCACGCGCCAATAGATCCTTGTAATGTTGTACATATTTTACAACAAATAAAGCCAATGACATATAGACACCGCAAAATCCTTCCAAGTTAGATAAATATTATAGTAAATACAAGTACAAAAATAAGTGGGCACTTACAGTGATAAGATACGAGGTGCCTCCTAGACGGTAACGCTGACACATTTTGTAAACATCACGTATAAATGATTATCGGAGTGTGTCGGAGATAACGCAACGATTTTGCCCTATGGGCGTACACACGTACGGTACGGCGCCACAATCCGCAATTGTGACTGCCTTTTTGGTCTAGCGTTAGCAAGCATCAGCTACTGCTGAGCAGGAGGTCCTGGATTCTACTCGCAGGTCGGGCAAAATGTTATTGGAGTTTCGGGCAGTAATTTTCAGTAGCAGCTCAGAGTCTGGATTTGTGCCCGGTTGATGGCAATAGGCTAGCCCCCTATTACATAGGACTTAAACATAACTGGCGAAATATAGTTGTACTATATTATGGACATCTCTGTCTAACTCTTCGGGAAAAACAGTTGTGATGTTATGTTTACTTAATGTTTGTTTCTGCATTTCTTCTTAAAGGTGGTAAATTAGGAAATGCTGGTGATATCTAGTTCCATCATTTATTTGAATTAAAACCATTTACAGGCACTTTTGAATTGTCAAGGAGCCTGTCAGTCAGAAATATGAAGCTAGTTGCCCATTCCAAAGCGCAGTAGGTTCCTATGGATACAGATTAGTTCAGATGTCACTCCGAAAATTATTTAAATAAAAAGCTACTCTTGTTACGACATAATAAAATGGAATTCAGGTCGCACAGCGCTAATTACCTACAGATATATTCACCTAGAAGTTGCCTCTCTTTCTATCACGTATCTCTTATATCCTCTGACTCCGTTACGCCCACTGAATTCGACAAGTCGAACCCACGGCGTACCTACTTGTAGCTTCATACTTAAAATGCGGAGTGTCCCATCTGTATTCATCTGTGTTATGGAGAAGAACGGGCAAAAAACTCCATGGAAACTCTTTTACATCAAAAATATTGTTACTTCTTCTCTTTGCTCTTGACAGAGCTGTCGTGTTCACGGTTAATTGTGTTCAATCACAGGTGTAGTCGTTGCTCACCTCACGATCTCTCTCCATCTGGTTCTGTTAGATGACAGTCTGGTTCTGTCAGACAGCAGAAGAGATTGTTACAAAATATTGGTAAACTTGCAAATGGGGGGAAATGTACCTTATTTCATCACCATTTCATTTCATAACCCATATTTCGGTTCCTTGTTAAATTAATGAAACTTAATTAGTCATAGATAGGTATCTATGTACACAATCAAATTCAATCCATCTTTATCAGCAATAATTATTACAAATCACAGAAGTAATAGCATACACTATTGATAACGTTATCAATAAACATAATCATTGAAAATTTCGTTACGGTTAGTAGAAATCCAAATATATTCAGATTTTCCTGTCTTTTAGATAATTTAGATCATCACTGGCAGCTTTGTTCCATCCACTACTGGGTAAAGGCCTTTTGAGCCATGCTTCCCTGGTATGTGCGAGTTTCATGGATATTGGTAGGATACAAAAGGGATGATTTTTTGGTCCGTCGTCAGCTACATTATTAAAAAATATTGGACACGTATTTTTTATTTTCTTACGAAATCAAAAGATAATGGCGATACATTGAGTTAAAATGTGCCATGACGTCACCGTTATGTAGTAAAATCTAGTTACTTGTGACGTAGCGAGGTCCACTCCCCAACTTTAATGCGTTTTATCTTAGGAATTTTTTATTAATATGTTACCTAAAGCAAAAAATACGTGTTAAATATTTTTTAATTATCTTACTGACGGACTTAATAGAATTTCTTTTTTTTACCCAGGTATCATCCATTATTATAAAGAATCCGGTAAGAATTTATATCAAACAAGCCGTGTGCCCGATGGTATTTCTCATTGGCAAAAATCACGAACTTTATAAAAACTATTATCTCTTTAAAGGATGATTTTTCAAGTATCCGTCCTCAGGGCCTCTTTTGTTGCTTTATCATCATCATCATTTTCCTGCCCTTGTCCCACGTTACTTGAGGTCGGCGCAACCGTCACACTATCTTTCACTCCCTTCTCTTTCATTTCATTCCTCACGCAATCCAGTCCATCTTTTCTTTGGCCTGGCTCTCCCTCTCCACCGATTAACATTTATATTCATCACTCTTTTAGTCACATGCGTTTCCTGCCTCTTCATCACATGCCATACTAAGCCAAGCGAATTTCCTTTGTCCCACTTTATAACTTCCCCATAAATACTAATTTCTTACATTATCGATTTTCATCGCTCCACACGTCAACATTCTCAACTCCGCTGCATTCAATCTTTTTTCAACGTCCTCCAACCTCCTTCGTTACTTAATAAACGCAGCTTGCAGAATATCGTTTTAGGTTTAAAAATAAATGCTATACAATTTTAAAATACATAGTTTTAAAGTTATTTTAACACAACTATTTACACTACTGACTATCTAACCTAACTAAACAAATAAATACAAAAAACAAACGGATACTTAGGCGTCGAAGTATTCGTCTGCATCGCTGTCATCCGGAAACGTGCCCAGAAGACTGGCAGCATTTTTCAACGTCCTCCAACCTCCTTCGTTACTTAATAAACGCAGCTTGCAGAATATCGTTTTAGGTTTAAAAATAAATGCTATACAATTTTAAAATACATAGTTTTAAAGTTATTTTAACACAACTATTTACACTACTGACTATCTAACCTAACTAAACAAATAAATACAAAAAACAAACGGATACTTAGGCGTCGAAGTATTCGTCTGCATCGCTGTCATCCGGAAACGTGCCCAGAAGACTGGCAGCATTGCCATGTTGAATGCCAATGCTAATTCTTTGGCCAAAGAACGAGCCAGCCCTCTGGTCATGTGACGTTTTAGATTGAATTTAAGTATTTCATCTAATAGGTAGATTCGTGAAGTATAAGATAAAGTTAGAATGATGCATTAAGAGCCGAATTAGGTATGTGGAATGGATACTCCTTTTTTAATATGCATATTAAAGACATTATAATATTTTAATGTCTGTAGGTTTTTAAGAGCTATTCTTTCGTTATGTAATTTTATTTTTATTATTTAGCCAATGAAATTCTTGTAGCATGATGTCATTTTAAATATTTTAATAATAAGTGCGATGAATTAATATCGGCGATGCAGGATAACTGTTTAAATAAGAATTCCCGATTTCACGACTATCATCCAAGCCGACCGTTTTTTTCAACTTCCCAATAAGCATGATCAGCCTAGGTTCCCACTGTTGGAATTCTGACCTCCACTCTGTGAGAGGGATTAGGCTGTTATGCACCTCGTGAGTCCATTGCTTGCTGGTCGATGTCACATGTTTCCGATTTTCTGGGTTCTAGGACATGCCGTTTTCCTCACGATGTTTTTTTTTCAATTCATCTCCTCAAGTAGGAACATTTTCATTTTCCATTTGTTTATATTTTAATCAGATAGTTTTGGAACAGACCGTATATAGCACACCATTCACTTTAGTCATGCACATAGCACACTCAAGAATTTCATCTCAACGTCTCGTCTCGTCCCGATTACCTCACCAAGCATACTCACGATTCCTTTATACTTTACTGGGTAAACCTAGTCTCTCTATAATATTGTTTGACACGATCATGATTTTAACTATTGTCATACAAATTATTTTACGTAATGCTTTGAATATTTTATAAGTGGCGCTTCGTTGTAAATCTGTATGAAAAGATGACACACTTTAAAGTATTTGTATTATAATAACTTTATTGATGTGTAATACACACATCAACACGGTCTAGGGATATTTCATACTCAATTAAATAACTCGAAAAGTACTAGCCGCATTGGAATCTTTTATACACCGATTTGTTTGTAATTTATCTCAGACTAATTCCAAATTCAAATTTTTGAAAATTCTTTTGTTTCGGTGCCATAAAAATGTCTTGATGTGTAGGAGAGGGTATTTTCATTTGTGCGAAATTTAGAAAACAATACGAATTACATTTAGTTACAGTTTTTTTTCATTTTTAAACGAAAGATAAAGTTAAAATTGAGGTATTGTAGCCATACAACGCCAACATTTGACGAGGGCGGAGATGTTACGAGCTGTGGGAATGCTGGAAGCTGGGTCTGTTCAGCGTAATGTTGCTGAGGCCATAGGGACCCACCACAATGTAATTTCAAGATTGTGGACACGCTATCGTGCCACAGGTGAAGTAGCGGAGAGGCACCGGGGCCCAAGTCGCATCACTACCCCCAGACAAGACCGATTTTTGCAAATTACTGCGCGAGCTCAACCAAATGCAACGGCGACTCAATTGGTCCAAAGGCTGCGAGTGGAACACCAAGTGCTTGTGAGTGACCAAACTGTAAGAAGGCGACTGCATGAAAGCAATCTACGCTCTCGTAGACCACTCCGGGTCCCACCTTTGCGGAGAGGCAATCGTGGACGACGATTAGAATGGGTTCGGAACCACGTGGACTGGGGCCGTGAGCAATGGTCCAATGTGCTGTTCACGGATTAATCCAGGTTCGGCTTCCATCCAGATTCACGAAGGACGTGTGTTTGGCGAGTTCCTGGACGATGGAGCCGTCTTCAGAACCCTCAGGAAGTTCACCCATACCAAGGAGGAACAATTATGGTTTGGGCAGGAATTCGTCTTGGAGGACGGACGGATCTCGTTTGGGTGCGGGGCAATATGACGGCAGAACGATACGTCCAACAGGTGCTGGGGCCCGTAATCTTGCCCCACAGAACACAAATGGGGCAAGATTTCCTGCTCATGCACGACAATGCCCGGGCACACACGGCGAGAATGGTAGCAGCTTGGTTACATACACACAATGTTAGGGCCTTAGACTGGCCTGCTCAATCGCCAGATCTAAATCCCATTGAGCATGCGTGGGATATGGTGTAAAGAAGAGCTCTGAAGGAAGTTCCTGAAAATCTGGCTACAGAAGATCAACTTTTTGCGCACCTCAGAAGGACATGGGACAATATTCCGCAGCAAGACATTGACAACCTTGTTCTGAGCATGCCGAATCGTTGCCGATGTGTTATGAACATCATGGGCGCTTTCTCAGACTACTAACTTCAAGTTTATAAACACAAATTAAATGATTTTTCTATTTTTTTCAGTTTTTACTCATAAATTAAAAGTTAATTCATATACGGTTTCCGTCTATGCTTCATTTTTTTTCCATAAAATCCTGAAATTTTAATCGAAGTACCTTAACCATTATTAAAAAATGGTAGAATATTAAATAACGTATCTTTTAAATATATACATGTCATATAAATAATTAACACATTGATAGTAATTCGCTTTTTTAAAAATATCCCTAGACCGTGTTGATGTGTGTAGTTGAAACGGCCATAAGACAAACCAGATTCACAAGCAGATTTGAAAGCATATTTAGTTTCTTGTATTCTTTTTTGCAAAAGTAATATAAATCGGTTATTGAATTGAGATAAAATCATTGATGCGAATCAATTGAAAGTCGTTTTATCTGTTTAGTTTGGAGCAAATTACTTTCGATTGGTTGATTGAGTTAAAATTGAACTCCTTCAAACTATCGGATCCGAGAGTATTTTTTTGGCAATAGGCCAATCGTAGGCCAATAGTTTAGTTGAAGGAAAAACCTAATAAAAGCAGATTTTTATAGCAACTACTTTTCTTTGTTTTCCAGGTCTTCACTAACGCAACTCCAGAACATTGGTGCGCTCCGCCTCCAGAACTAGACAATCTAGGCCTTCCAGGTGACCTGCTTCGTTCATTGACAGTACCAGGAGAGCATGGAACGTACGAGTCATGTCAAGCTTACGATATAGACCCCAAGGAGTTGCGTGAGGCGCTGAGAGATTATATTGAAGAAAGGTAACTTTGATTTATGTGAGCCTGGTAAAAGGGACTCTACTTGTCCTTTTGCGAATTAGCCATTTGAAGAATTACTCCTTTAATGAATCAGCCATTTGTCGAATGAGGCATTTGTAGAATGCACGGCATTATACGAATTGGGCATTCATCGATTAAGCCGCTTTTTTAACGTAATGCACTAAGAGACTTGACTCCTTTTTTTCATATTAGGAAATTCAAAATATCTATTCACTCGTAGCCTGTTTCTACTTCGTTGAGAAGGGGAAACTGGAAAAACGAAAAACAGAATTACAGATAGTAGAAATGTCACTTTGAGTAGAAGAAAAGATATTAGATTCCTCGTGTATCTAATATCTTTTCTTTGTAGAGTAGAGATAGAAGTGGTTATGCTTCGCGTGCTGTAGCGGGACAATTATTATTATTGGCCGATATACATAGTATACCTTTAGATTTTTTGGGTAGTGGCTAATTGGCTATTCTTGTGATATCAATGTCAGCATTTTTTTTTTGGGGCGTGTTTACATTACTAGATGTGGCAGTGCAATGCTCCAGACAGTTGGCAAACTATTCCATAGTTAATTAGAATTTTAATTTGTGCCAAGTATTTTAGTTCTTCACTGCCCGAAATGTAATTAGTTATTTTCAATTTGGACGATCGATATTTTCATTTGACAACACTTTGTGTGTAGACTTGATTTTTCTGACGATACTTTTTTAGTAGTGATCTTACCAAAACTTTAGTAAAGCACCTTGATTGTTGTAACCCCAGCATGTATGTATCATGCCCACTGCATGTCAAAAGCGAGCGAGCACGAGCATTGATCACTACTCTCCAAAAAGTGAGGTGCCCAAATTCCCAAACTAGAAAATAATCCCTCCCTTAAGTAGGTAAAAAGTTTTACTGAAAAGTTGTGCGGAAATGGGTTGTCATGATATGGGCATGTGATGCGGTGGAATGACGAAAATGTCGTGAGGAAAGTTTTGAGTATGAATGTCGATGGCTTTAAGAGTAGGGGAAGACCAAAGAAACGATGGATGGACTGTGTGGAAGATGATATGGGTAGAAAGGGGCTGAGTACCGAGATGAAGACTGATAGAGAACTATGGAAGAAAAAAAAAGACATGTTGTAAATATAAAGGTAGGAAAATGATGATGACGAGGTACATCGGTACAAATTATTCATATATCATACATAAGTCAGTGAAGAACATGCATAGGTTACTTATGGTCAAGCCTCATTCCCATGTAACTAGACAGAAACAACTAGAATGCCAATCCTTGGATTGACAGGTGACCTAGAAATTGAGAAAGTCACACTGGTACACTTGTCAGTTTTAAACCCTCGTGTTTTAGCAGGCCTCCAGGCCATCACGATTTGTTCATCGGATTAAAGCAACCATTGACGAGTAACAAAAACGTGTGAATCTGTTGTATGTAAATTATACTTAGGTTTTAAGCCTACTTGAAAGTAGAAACTCCAATGTCGACTGCGTACTTGATACTCGTGCACCTTCGTACAGGATTATACCTAATATCGGACGTATGTAAGCCGTATTCGGAGTACTGCAATTGTAAGAAAATTCTTATAAATCAGTGCATGAAATCAAACTGCCAAAGACAAAAAAAACTGGAATTTATGTATTAATATAACCTATGACATAAATTCTAGAATTTGTTTGTCTTAAAAGTTCGTTCTCCGCCCATTGCACTATTGTCGGGAACCCGATACCTAATACCGCAAGCATACCTACTGGCCTAAGAGGAGGGGCTAACATAAGTACTGTAATGTAAAAATATACAAAACGCAGTACTTACAAGAAATCGTTAAAAAAAACAAGTGTCCACTCGTGTGATTGCAACTACCGGCGCTATGAGCAAATATTTATGTATTTTTTGTCAATCTTGACAATGTAACATGATCAATCTTTGTCTTAACCATACAGTTAGGTACTTATTCTTAAAATAAACACACAAAAAATACAATAATTAAACATCGTCAAAACACAACAACTTAACTGTTGTCACAACTAAATTAAAACATATTATTGTAACTATATTTATACGCTCATTTATATTAATAATTATAATTCTATCGCTCTAACGATCCATTTAACAAGTCATCCATCAAAATGTTGACAAAAAACGTCAAACACGTGGTTTTTAATTGAAGAGGCAGGCATGTTGTAATTTAAGAATTTATGTTCATTGAATATTTGTGCAAAAAAATTGTCTGTATTTGGCATAAGCTATGCCATGATCCAATCGCGCGTTTTAATGATGAAAATAAATCATAACAGCTGATTTGATTAATGTGGATGGAAGGTATACTCCAAAGGTCTAGGTAGTTAAATAAAGGTAAACAAAAAAACCATGTAACGAGACAGCTGTCAAGTAACCGACTAAACGTAATTGCTGTCATGCTGCGTCACAGTTGTACTCTTCAGTTTAGCAACGTTATAACTCGTTGGCGTTTAGAGTTTGGGCTCTTTCCACTAGACAGATGACAATAGTACATTATGATACGAGTGTGCTGTATTTTATAGGCAAGCGCGATAATTTAGCCGAGTGGGTAATGACCAATACAGCACGCGTTTCATACGACGTTTTTCAACAAACTTGCGAGGAAAAAAACAGACTTGTTGTAAGAACTTATGCTGGAATAACGTAACTATAGAGATGATAATTTAGATTTATAAAGTTCAACTGACCTTTTTTTTTTTTCTGCTAGCGATGCGCGCGCACTTGTAAATAAAGGCAAAGGCAAAACAGCTGAACAGCCTTTATAAAAATATAATAAACACAAAATAATAATTTGAATACGCAAATTAAGATTAATATGTAGTGAAAATATATAACTTGACGAAATATTGTGTAAATGTATCATATTTTATTTATTTACACAGTAGGCATAAAAAAAGCAAGAAGTACCTATCCACGCACAATGGTCCACCTGAAGGAAAGAACCAAACCCCTTAACATAGAACATAGAAGGCGAGAAGTCTCTTTGATGAAATGTGACCAGATTCAGTATTTTAATACTTTTTGAGTATATTTTAGTAAGTTTTCCAAGAGTCAGTATTTTTAAAGGTATTAAAAAAGCACAAATCTCTGCTCGGGTTAAAATAGAGAATGCTTATTTAATAGTATGATAGTTCATACTAGTTCCATGTATTCAAAGTCAATTTCTTTATACACATTCTATGCTGCAATGATAGTACTTACTAATTCCATACTGCCATGTCGCGTTTCAAAATTTGTCAAACAACAATGGCCGCTAGAAATTGTCTATGGTTTTAGTGATGTGGTAGTATGATCTTTTCGTTTTCGTACTTTCGATGTTACGATTTTTTTTGTAGGTAGTGTTTCATCAGTATTTTTTATATTGAGTAACTTTCACATAAAAAACAAATCCATTGAAATATGTTCGAAGTTAAAACCGTGAAAACGAACAAGATAGCACGGGTTACGTACGTTTGGTATGTAAAAGATAAATAAATTCAGTGTTAAAGCAGTATAATATTCTAAAACTTGAGGGGTCTCCATAATACATATAGACCTACGACATTATTTAATAAGGAAATAGGACCGCATCTTTAAACGTGGGCTAGCTCCGACAGCATCTTGAAAATCCTAGCCTAAAACACGATTGTTGTCAGTATAATAATTTTATATACTGAAATTGAATTGAATTGAATAATAAAATACATTAAATAGTTTTTTTTTTTAATGCTTTAATAAAATACTCCTTGAACAAAAAGTCGATATTTATTACGTCAATTACTAACTTTTCAAAGACAAGATTAATTTAGACCAGTTAAAAAGGATGTCGGTTGCCTATGGTCGGTTGTTTGACTTTTGTAAAAATTGAAAATTTATTCCAGTTTTCGTTTTTATTGTTAATTAAAATAGTTTAATTAAAAGATAAGAAACACGCATAGGATGTTAAAGTGGGTGTGATAATACGTGTATCCTAATTAGTGCGTATTTAATCAGTGACACGTAGATATCGCGTTCAATTCCCAGGCAAGTCCAATGATATTGTTTTTAGCGAGTCGCAACCAAATCCCTATTAGTTTTCTGTGGCATTACAGCACTAGTCCGATAGTATAAAGATAAAGGCACGCGTTTTTAATACACTGAATTATGAGCCTAAAAACGGTTCAATAAGAGCTACTTTACGAGCAAGTGTGTTGAAAAATATTATAATAAATCTAACTAAAAAATTGTAATCAAACAGTTACATCTACGAAGAGTAGCTTAAGAATAAATTATACAGTTTAACATCATTAATAAAAGAGGAAACTATTTAAAAAATCTAAAATAAATTTAATTTGGTGTTATCGTATTTGTAAACAAGAAAGTGTCATCTATAAATACGCTTTTTACGATTTGTTTACCTTTATTTAATTACCTTCTGTAGTATTTTACGGGATACACCATACATGGTGATAAAGTCGAGCATGCATCGTCGAGCGATTCCGGTGTAATGCCATACAAATATAGTTACATGCAAAAATATGATTGTATACTGCTTCATTATTATGATAAATGGTTTATTAACGCGCCATTTATAAAAGTTAAACTCATATTTCTATTTTTGATTACGGAAGATGCTAATAAACAATTCAAAGTTTGTCTTCTATATTCATGCTTTTCAAGTTCTACTAAATCGGTACTAAGTATTACTACTCCTAGAATGACGACGTTTTATAGAGGACTGCCACTGAGTATCCTACCTAGGATATATGGCGGATTCCTATATATTACGGACCGTTATTGGTTAAAATAAAGAGTCTTGTATCTTTACCAATAATGAAGCAGACCTCATAGCTTTGCATAGTAGAAGTAGCTATTCACAGGTGAAATTAGCTTACGAATCTATTTACATGCTTGGCAATATAAATGCTGCCATTAGTAAGAAAAACTATTTGTTTTTTGTTGTAGCAACCGAGCTATTGCTCGGTTGCTAACGAGAAGACTCTCTTTGAAAAAGGCATTTATTAAACTTTCAGTGTACTTGATGTAAAAATAAATTATTACCAATGCTATCGCTACCATGTTGATATGAAGGAATGTTTGGCAATTACTCAAAATTAGATGCTTTTGTGAGGACAGAGTACAAACCACTCCAGATTATTATTATAGGAGTAGCATCGTAATTAAATGTACATTTGTCGTCACTTTGAATAATGAACAGCTGCTGACTGATGTGTTGATGGTCTCCCACGGGTGTAGTAAAAATTAAGTAATCACGAGTACATCAAACGTGGTTATTAACAAATAGGAGTTAATAACCATTAGCATATTGTATTTTCAAATGAAACAGAACCCATTACGAAAATTGCAACTCTCCAATCCTTATGTCAACCTGGTACCGCGGAGAAAGAATTTAACAACATGGAGGAGTAACGATAATATAGATGTCGAAATTGATGACAGTCTCAACTCTCACCTCTTCATTCTGTATGCCAATTTAGGTGTCTCAGAAAGGTAGAAAGGCTTAAAATTTATGACAGTCTCATCTCTTTAATCTGTATGCCATCCTGGTAAAAGGCATACAATATTGGGTGATTTGATTTTGTCAGGATTGAGGGACACCCGTTGATATAAAGGTTACAGCGGAGTTAATATGAGTTTTATTGGGGAGTTTTGTTTTCTAATAACTATTATATCTCTTTGTTCCCAGAAAAGTGACAATCAAAGAAGCCAACGCGTTTCATACGGTGAAAATATTTGAGCTGGTAACAGTTAGCGATAAACAGCAGAATGATTTGGTGAGTAATACAGAACTAACATCCTAATTCCTATGCCATCATCATCATCTTCTTTGGAAGCCTTGTCCTACCCACTACTGCGATTAGCGTCCTCCCTTTTTGTGCCATACTTCCTAGTCTGTACCAGACTGAATTTATGTCCTATGCGATAAAGCTTACCCCTTGTTAGGGTTGTTTGTCAACAAATAACCCTTATATTTACATCATGTCCGTACGTCTGTCTGTCCAGGGCTTAGCTGATCTAATTTGGCATTGGTGTACATTAATCACACCGACAAAGTGGTAAAATAAAATCATGGGTATTTTTTAAGGTTCCTCCTCTACACGTAAAGTAGGGATGATATTTTTGCCCTCGTCTATCCCATGGTGTGGAGTGTCGTTGGATATTCCGATTAAGAATATTGCGGGTGTGTGAAAACCATTTTTCGATTCAGGCATCCGTTTGCAAATTTTAAGTTTAAAAGTGCTGATTTTTGTTGGGATAAATTCATCCCAATTATGGAACACTGCATTGTACGTGGTTCCTCACGCACTTGGCCGGAGTCTATTTGATGAAAACACAGTTTTATTTTCAACAATTTATTCTCAATTTCCAGTTAACAAACATAACGAATGCTGTGCTGTTAGTGAGGCGGAACACCACGTCACCATGTGCCAATGGCTGGCGGTTCAGCAGAGATCAGTATCAGGATACACTTGTTACTGATGTGAGTAGCATTCGTCTGTAGTCTGGCAAGTCAACTAACATAACATAACATCACGACCGTTTTCCTCGAAAGTTAGCCAGAGTTGTATCATGATAATCCACTCATGTTTCGCCAATTTTATCTTTAACACCATTATAATGAGGGTTGATTTTCAACAAGTCGTTACTAGAACAGTGTTCATACGGGTTTCAGACCTTAAATTTTTAAGATAAGTTTTTTAAGCTTGGTTTTTTAAGTTCTCACTAACTAAATATGAATATAATTTTGAAATCAATTATTATAATACTATTATTAAGTCGAGTGGAGGCGAGCCAACACTAATATCAGAGCACAAGCCCGGAGAATAGTAATAGGTTCGCCTGGATTCAGATTTAAGTTCGAGGCTGCTACTATGAATGCCCTAATACTAGAGTACAAAAACCCAGTAACACTTTGTCTAACTCAGAGTTTGAACACAGTGCCATACGCTCTTCACCTTTGCCACCACTAGCTAAACGAGTCTATTGTCCCGTGTCTAGTCTTACTTCTTCTAGCAACATAACCGAATAATCAGTTCCCTTTTCAATTTCCAGTTCTCTCTTGTCTGCGACATGGATTGGCTACCCAGAATGTGCAACACTCTCTTCTGGGTCGGCTCAATATTCGGCAATCTCTTCTTTGGATGGATGTCTGACAGGTAAATCTTCTGGCAATACGTAACCATTCATATCAAAATTCGAACTGCCCTTTGGCCCTTTCATTTTGCACTCATTTCTTTTAATCCGGAACATAATTTTAAATGAAACTGAAAGTTTCAATTTTATTGCCTCTTTTTGCAGGTATGGCCGTCGTCCCACCATTCTTTTTATGGTCTTTCTCGAAGTTCCTCTGGCTATAGCGTCATCATTCGCCACTTCCTTCTGGACTTACGTAGGTCTCCGAGTAGCTGGTGGACTGTTCTTCCCAGCATTGTATCAGCTGCCTTTTATATTGGCTCTGGAGCTAATGCCGCCTGGGCAGAGGAATCATACGGGTAAGCAAACATCTAATCATCATAAAATATCATACATTTCACGTAATGGGCGGTGATGGGCTTATTTTTGAGTGGAAACCAGAACCTCAGACTCTTCAGTTGCTCTTGCAACGATTAAACTAAGAAGGTGGTTCGACAACCAAACGATTTCCCTCATATCTCTCTTTTATCTTCTTTAATGAATGAATGAATGATTGTTTATAATTTCAGGTATTGTCGTCGGAATGTTATTCGCTGGCGGCATGTGTCTGTTATCTATGCTGGCTTATGCTGTGAAAGACTGGTACCATCTGTCCTTGGTCACTACATTCCCTTTTATACTACTGTATGGGTGAGTACATAGTTTTTTTTTCTAAAATTACTAATGTAGCAGTAGAGTCGTGTTTAACATACTACTCAACCTTTGGACTACTTCACAGAAGGTAAGTAGATAATTCATTATGTCGAAAATTTTTTTGCCAATGTGGTTCATATTGATTTTATCTCGTCTGTTCGCAAATCACACACCCTTTTCGCGTATGAAATCTTGTCGTTTGGTTCGGCTTATACCTTCCTGTGGTTTTAGTCCCAGCCACATAAGCGGAATAATTTGCGAAAAAGTTTCATAAATTCTTCGTAAATGATGTATTATTAAACAATAAGTTCTACAGATTTACAGTACCTGGTCGACCGAGCTCTGCTCGGGTGAAAATAGAGAATGCTCATTTAATAGTATAGGATAGTTCATACTAATTCCATGTATAGTACATACTAATTCCATGCTGCAATGATAGTAGGTACTTACGAATTTCATGCTGCCATGATAGTAGGTACTTACTAATTCCATGCTGCCATGTCATTATTCTAAGGTAACTAACAATTTTGTCCTAAACTTCGGGCGACCGAGCTCTGCTCGGGTGAAAATACGGAGAAAACGAATTTTCCCAGATATGAGACCTAGCTAGATCGATTTTTCACCCCCGTAAACCCTTATATTGCAACTTTCATCGAAATCGTTAGAGCCGTTTTCGAGAACGTGATTACAAATATTTATATACATATATATATAAATATATTAACAAATATTGCTCGTTTAATATTATAGGATATATTATATTATTTACAGATATTACTGGCTAATACCAGAATCTCCAAGGTGGTTAGTTGGCAGAGGGCGAATAGCAGAAGCTGAAAAAGTTCTCAGGAATCTCGCTAGAAAGAATGGTATACACCTGGAAAGAGGCTTCTTATTGGAATTGCATGTAAGTACAACATATTTAACACACGATCGCATTCTGAATACTTAAATTATTGAATGACAAATAATAATACAACATGAAAAAAAAACGCTGTCCGATCCGTGACGGTGTTGTTAAATATCGCACTGAGAGTCCATTAATATTCAGGAAAAGAGAAAACAAAAATCGCCTCTTTTTATTTCAATGGGGAATTATACCGGGTTATTTACATGAGCCGCGGGTAGTCGTTTAGCGAGTGTCTAAAAGTCATAACTTATGACCCCTGATGAAAATTTTGCGTTTTTTTTATGGATTCGGGTTAATTTTGGTACAAAAAATAAGAATTTTAAATAGCGATAACTTTTTTATTTTCTACAACAATTAGGTCCGTATTACAGAACGTTACTCAAGTTCAGTTTGATCTTCAATCAGTCGATCACTGTTTAAGTATAGAATCAGTACTTGAGCATCGGTCTTATTCCAGAACGGTAATAAACTCTACTCATTACTCAGATAAATCGAGACTCAGATCCAGCCTCAAACAGAGATTTGTATCTATTGTCTATGCTCATGCAGACAAGATTTTTGTATTAAGTTTAATAATTAGTTTTGCTAATTTATTTAATCATAATATTATCACTGTATAATGACAGGACGATAAAATAATTTTAGTCCATTGGAAAAATCCTTTTAAGTACGGTACTTAATAAAAAATCTAACGGATTTCAAGAATATTGTTGAAAATAAAAAATACAGCGTGAGTGACGCTATAGTTCAACCTTCTATTTGAATCATCGTTGAATAAATTATTGTAATGACCTACTTCTCCAAATATATCCATTTTGGTAGTAATCATTTAAAAAAACATAAATATTTACAAACTCGACAACACAGATAGACTGAACAGAACAAAAATTGACATGAAAATCTATGCTCAAGCGCGGTCTCGACCACACTTGGGTGATTAGGATTACAGAACCAATCACTGCTTGGGTTCGATTCGTGAACTGAGTAAGTAACGATTTAAAATAGAGCCAAACTCAGCTGAACTATGATCAAAAAATCTATGCTTGAGGAACGTTCTAAAATTAAAACTCGACTCAAAACTAGTTTTAAACAGAGATCAATGCTTGAGTTACCTTCTGTAATACGGACCTAGTGTTTTTATTACTTTTTGGCAATGTTCTGCATTACTTGTGCCCCTTTTGGATCAGACAAGTTTTTTTTTACATATTGTTTAAATGAGAATGAAGCAGGTAGTGTTTTGTTGTTTCTGCCTACCCTCCCTCATGAGAAAAAAGGGTGAGTTTATGAGTTGTCTCAAGTTTAAATATATCTCAGGTTTATATTTATCTTTTGCAGAAGAAAATAAAAGAAGAAGAAGAAACCACACAAGAAGAATTAGCAACGATGTCAAACATGAATGGCCACGTTGCAGGATACACAGAACTACCCGGAAAAGATGAAAATCTGGACAGAAGAATAAGCAACATGTTAACATTCAAGCCAGACCTCTCAAAAATATCTGAAACAGATGAATCTAATAAAAACTTAGAAAAGATTATAGCACTAGAAGTAGCAGAAATCGTAAATAAAAAAACTAGACTGAAAAAAGAAGAGGAAGAAAAAGAACAGAACATAACAGAAGCAACGAATCTGAATGCTGAACATCAACAGAAAGCAACGCAGACTGAATATACTAAATCACCAGGGAGTACTCTCAGAAGAAAGTCTCTACAGTTAGTTAGTAAGATATTCATACAAGAAGAGGGCGAAGAAGATATTGTGGAGAATAAGAGAATGGACGATCAGAATTCTGAAGGAGATTGTAAAGCTTCTCCATTAGATGTGTTCAGATATCCAAATATAAGGAAAAAGTTCTTTATTCTTACGTTCGATTGGGTTGCTCTAGGAGTTGTGTATAACAGTATGAGTTATAATACTCCTAATTTAGGTGTCAACGACTACTTGGCGTTTTTCATAGGTGAGTCATATTTAAATTTATTTCAGTCCTAATACTCCATCGGAGCTCTATTATTACTTGTTTTTTTAATTGCGTCAGCGTCAAACAGGATCTGTTTGTCATTATTGCTGAAATTAACCTATTTGGTGCGGTCGTGTGGCCCACAAATGATCCTTTTAATTTAATGTTAGTTTAAAAAAATTCAAAAAATTTCTTGCTTACAGTAAAGACAGAAAAACGTACATACAGGGAGCAAGAAATTGTGCATATTGCATACCGTTAGTATGGGCATGAACCAAAGATATTTTCCTGAAATTAGAACTGCTCTATCACTGTTCGTTTTTTTTTTAACGCAGTTCAAAGTCAGGTTTTCGGTATTTATTTTTTATTTGTTTGTAGTTTAAGGGCTCGTATTTACTTTTCTAGCAATCATCTGCGTCAAATACTAATTTTATAAGATTCTACAGTTACTTTAGATGAAAATAAAAATAAAATGTTGCCAGTTTTGTTGTTTTTAAATGAAATTATTGACGTTTGAAGTTTTGGCAACGACAAATTCCGAAAAAAAAAAAAAAAAAAAAAAAAATCCTTGTGGCCTGGGTCTTGTTATTGGGCCTAAAAATGTAGTAGACGGCCCCACGGATCCGCCATTTTCGTATGTTCAACCTTCTGCCGAACACCCTGTATATATATTTTTTTTTATTTATTTAATAAATGTGTACTTAACGTATTATCAGAAATTTCTTGAATGTTCATTATTTATTTGATGCAGTAATTGCATGTCTTTATCTTTGTGAGGAAGGTCATACGAGGGGCCGCAGGCAACTCGCAGAGGCCCGTCAAACACTTTCCTCTCCATGAGGCACACTAGAAAAAAAATCCTATAAATAGTGTTCTGTCATTTCAGGTGGCGCCGTAGAAATCCCATCTTATTTCATGGCATGGCGCTGCATGGAGCGGTTCGGTCGTCGCTGGGTGCTCTGTGTGTTCATGTGTGTCGGAGGAGTAGCCTGCATTAGCTGTATTCTTGTTCCTGAGTGTAAGTGAAAAACGATTAGATAACTATGGCAACATAATTATCTATAAAAGGTGTTCCTTTTGATGTTCCATATCAGAGAATCAACTGGCATATGAATTATTATTTATTTAAGTTTTTTTTTTTACTACTTTTATTCAACGGATTTGGATGAAATTTGTCACACATATAGAATTATAACCTGAATTAAGACAGGATACTTTTTATCCCGATATTCCCACGGGATAGAGAGTTAAGCGGGTGAAACCTCAGGACGCTGCTAGTATTTTAATTAACTCATATGTAAATCTTTAAAGATAAAGATGGCTGTCACAATATTTCGTATATACATGTTCCACAAAAAATAAAATAAAAACTCAATTACAAAATAAAATTAAATTACTAAAGGCATTTCAATCTAAGTACATAGTAGTGTCGTTCAAAAAGTCACTTAAATTATAATAACGCTTGTCCGTTAATAAATCTCGAATCGTTTTTTAAAACAAATTTTAACACTATCAATCTTTATTTCTTTCCAGCATGGCCATGGATAACAGTAACTCTCTCAATGCTGGGCCGGTTGTTTGCTGCTTCATCTTTTGCTGTCTTTTACGTACTGATTGGAGAATTGTTACCAACTGTACTCAGAGCACAGGCAATGGGAGCAGCTTCGTTTATATCTGGACTTGGTCTGCTGGCTGTTCCGTATATAGTTCATCTGGTGAGTCGATCAACATTGATATAACTGCTTTTAGTGCGATTAACATGGCCATCTCCTGGGCCCAAGTAACAATATATTTAGCCCAAACTTATTACAAATTCTGTCCTAGTTTTGAACTGATCTGGTAAAAGTCACAGTTAGATAGTTGAAGCCGTGATATATATCACGGCGTCAACCATCTTACTGCGACTTGTACAAACTTCAACTACTTACATCATAATCATATATTTTTATGTAGATATTTTAATAATAATAATATTATTTATTTCCTTTACCTTTTTAGGCAGTCTACTCCAGAGCTTTACCACTGACTATAATGGGCGTTCTAAGTGTGATGGGAGGGATTACCTCATTGTTCCTACCAGAAACCCTGAACCAGCCACTACCACAGACCCTGGGTGACGGGGAAACCTTTGGCAGGGAATTTAAAATATTAAGCTGTGTTGAGAGACAAAGTGAAGAGTGAATTTAGTGATGTGAAAGTGTAACAGTGTATATATAATAATCAGTGTTATAACTTTTGACTTTTTAGCGTCACAAATTATTAATCTGTTATTGTAAAGCTGATAAATATGAGACGCTTCAATCCTTGTTCACACGATATCAAAAAAATTACAAAAGAATGAACGTTCATCTGCTCATTTCATTCCGTTTTTCGATCATTCGATAGGCGAATGAGATATGCCGAATGAAAGACAATTTACGAAAAAATAAAACGTCTTCATCAGAAAACGTCAAATAGGAAAAAAAGAAGATAACATTTAGAAATAAGGCACACAATTTCTCATAAATATAACATTTTGCGTCACAAATTATAATTTTTTAGTTAAAAATTAGACAGTCAATTCATTGTTAAATTCGTGTTCTTTGTATTGTTTGTGAATAAAATAATTAAGTATTAATACTTTTCGTAAAGTACAAAAATTAATGTAAATAACACAACAAAACTGTAAATATTAAAGTTTAATATAATTTGTAATTGATTTATTTCTTTCTTGTCTATGACGCACTGATGTCTTAATCGTTATCATCAGTAGTCGAAAGAGATTCACTGCTATACGGGTCTTACTTACTGAAATGCCTTAAGGGGCATGTGCTAAGGTAACCCGCGAAATTCAAATTTTCTTTAGTTTTTTGCATTTTGCAGGTCAGTGTCAGGTTTTATGTTGATTAAAATATGATTCGCGACCGTAACAAATAATATAATAATTACAATCAGGAATACAACTCCTTATGTAAGCACAATGGTCAAATGTCATGATTTCATGAAATAGTCATTCAATGGAATTATATGAACTTAGAGAGTTGTATTGATAATTTTTATGATTAGGTACAATTCTATAAATATACATTTGATACGGCCGCAAATCATATTTAAATCAACTTACAACATAATACTGACCTGCAAATTGCAAAAAACGTAACAAAACTTGAATTTCGCTGGCTACCTTGACGCTTTCGCCTTTAACTGTAATCACTAGTCACTAGTATATCTGAAGTGATAGCCTAGTGGTTAGGCCATTGAAATGCCAAGTCATATGTCTCGAGTTCGAACGCAAGGCACCCACCTCTGACTTTTTGAATTCATTTGCGTATTGTATAATTATCACTTTCTTGAAAAACGTTGAAGGAAAACATCGTGAGGAAACTGGCATGCCTGAGAGATATTTCTCAACGGCATATGAAGCCAAGTCAGAGGCCCATGGGCGGCTTTAAAACTCTGACACCAGGTTAGTCACTAACCACACGAAAAACGAAGATCACTAATCAAACATTTTCAGAGATTGGGCTGCACATAAACGAGATACCAATGATGTAACCAACAATTTAAAAGAGTGTCTGTGGAGTTTCTAGCCTGTTCTTCTCCATACGTACCTACTACGCTTTGGTCTAGACAACTAACTTCATATTTCTGACTAAACGACTCCTTGACAATTCAAAAGTTTTTGAAAATTGTTGACTATCAAACGTATCTACATAATAAGGATTTATTCTCCTGTACTTAACCTAATTTATTCGAGGTCGGCGTAGTATTTTTATTCGATTATTATTATCATTAGTCATCTGCTTTCTAGCTATATCAAAATTATCTAGGTACATAATATCTATGGTCTATTAAGCTTTTTGACTTTAAGAGAACAGTAGGCTGCAATGATATCCAAGTCTACAGGAAAGTGGACTGCAGCATCACAACGATGTAGTTAGTAAGAATTCCTATCAATTGTATTGGTAGTGAGGCATCGATGTTGAACAAGCCACACGCGCTCATCTTACTGAACGAAGCTCGGTTTATCTGTATCACGTGGCTGCAGAGATTTTCTTCGTAATCTGTAAAAAAAGTAGGATGTGGTTCGTTAAATATATATGTAAAGGATGCAGCAAAATCAGCCCTGCATAAGCATAGGATAATTAGCTTATAATGTTTCTACTGCTAGGACGCAGACCTCCCTTTATGAAAGCACACCCTCCTCTCTAAGGGAGGTCTGTGTGTGGCCGTAATCCAATTCGCGGCCCTGTGCAGGTTGGTGAATATCACAAATGTCTTCGAATTAAATTATTTGTTTTAAAAACATCCAACAACTCAAAGGGTCACATCAATTAAATCAGAGCTCATCATTATTTTTTTTATAAAATGGACCTATGGCTGTTTTACAGTAGGAGCATTCCTTTACAGTCAATCGTTCATCGTTGTTGTTGTAATCATTGTTTGTAATAGCTGGAACTTATACCCCTAGCAGTGGGATGATTGCACTTTTAACATCTATCAATCGACTCTTGCGCTCACCTAGATAATTTTTATTCTTCAAACGTTGTATACACACCATCTCAGCTTCCTCCACAGTTATATAGAACTTCTCGCAATGCACGCATTGTAAAATTACTATAAATATATCCTTTGCTAGCCATATGGCTGCTAAAAAGACGGTCAGTGAAAACTGCATCTCCTTCTGAAAGTTTTAAAATAAGAAATTAAACCGAAATAAATTATAGGTAGAATTAGTGGTTTATCGAAATCCCGCAAGTCTGACGACCAATATTTTCAAGAGGTATTGTATTATCCAGTAACCGGATTGTGTAGGTCAGATAGTTTAAGGAAATATGTACTTTATGGCCCCCAAATAAATAGGGTTATAGGCAGCAAGACGATGAGAGATAGCTTGGTATATTTTAATACTTACTTCGTCATTATGACCAGCTGACATAGTCAAGATATGCAGCAAAATACTAAAATAGCATAAACTTCGGAAAAATGTATCAACAGTATGGAATAATATCTGTGGAAGGAAAAAGAATCAATAAACTGTATAATATAAATAATCAATAAATAATGAACAATTAATATATACAATATTTTTTTTTTTTTTTTTTTAATTCCTACTGTAAATTAATAATAATTCAATTAACCTGGTTTAAAGAAATTGAAAGTTAAGACACAACACACATACGTGCGGATAAGGATAGTAGAAAAGAATTAATAAAAAAACAAAAAAAATATTATCAAGAGAATCTTACGATTAATTGGAATATATTCTTATAATAGTTATAAGCTTCCAAAATATTTCGATAGACATCAAAAAGATCGTCGACAATTTTTTCTTTACCATCGTTAGCTATGAGGACATCCACGATCCATTTCTCGAGATAATTTCTCAGCAATATAATAACCAGAATACCATAAGCTAAGTTGATATCAAAGCTAATGAACATAAAATTTAAGATCATGTCATCTAAATAGAATTCATCATAAATTCCAGCATAGAAAAACTGAATAAAGATGTTAACGCCAAAAGCACTTAAAATGAAGATCCAACTCCAACGAGTGACTTTCTTGAGACTTTCACTAAAGTCTAATCCTTTGTAAATTCTTTGAATCAACAAAATTATTGAGATGTTGATGTCACTGTGAATGATGTTGAGAACGAAGAGAATGGTATACCCGGCACTGAAGAAAATCATAAAGAATGCAAACATGATAGCGACGACGTCATAATTGTTGGTTCCCATTGTGTCTTCCAATTCTCCAAAAAACAAACGATTGATACTCAATCCATATACACAGGCCACACAGACGAATGTCAACATATGAAACTTTTTCTCTTTGGGAGTAATATAATCATCTTTTATAGTATATTTCGATAATAGAAAGAGTGAGAGCACCAAATTAACTGGATGCATTAATTTTTGAATATCTTTTTCAAGTCTGTTATCAAGTAATATTTCTGGAAGTACCATTGTACTCTTTGGTTTAATTTTATTATTTATTAAAATCATTTTTTTATTCACAAGTCGTCTACTGTGTTCATTTTGACGATGAATGAATAAAATTATCATAATGGTGAAATGAAATACTCATGCATGTAGGGCATTATTATTGTAATCTATTTAATGACCGTTTTTAATGAATTAAAACAATTGAATTCCAATGAAGTCGAATTATAATAGCAAAAGTACATGGATGAGTTATTGGTATGTACATATTAAAATTATACATAATTCATAATAAAGACTAAATTAGTAGATAACACTAAAATGTAAAATAAACGGAAATAGATATAGATTGTGGGGACGACAATATGACAATAAATTAAAACACTGGCAACACTAATGCATAGGAGTATTTTCAAACTATTAATTAAATAAATCGTAACCTTTATTTATTTAATTAAGGGATTTTTGTACAGATATGCGACGAAGTAAATCCCATCGTGCTTTTACAAATAATAACTTACGCCTAAACTAAATTAACAAATCTTAGCCACACAAAACTTAGCTTAAGAGCAGTAAGCAAAATTGCGTATCTTCAATTTGATTTTTCTGGAAGTTCATAAGACTTAGGTATAAAATAAAAATAATACGAGTAACTACATGATATTTCCAAACTTTTTGTGTAACAGAAACACAAACTATTAAAATTTTCTCGATAAAAAGACATCACGAAGTTACCTCTAATTTTCCCGTATTTTCAATTTGTACTTAATATGGTAATGATTAATTAGATGATTATTTGTATTAATAAAAGGCGAAAATATTTGTGAAGTCTTTTTTTTAAATTCCTTTTAGTTTTGGTTTTATTACGACCAGCTTTTAGCACTTACGACGTTCTTAGTTCGTGGAAGAAGTCATCTTCCGTCGCACGTTGCGGGAACTTCAAGCATATTTTTTTTTCACAAATCAGTCGCCGTCGCTCTGTTGAGACGAGAGGACTGCGCTCAAATTTTTGGCCGCGCTGTGATATAATTTATTTGCGTAAATAATATTTTCGTAATTTATCACATTCTAGAAAAGAAACTGTGAAATAGAAAACATGAAAAAAACACTAAAACCACTTCCAAAACTACATATTATTAAAAGCTTTAAGAATTGATATACTAAATAAATACCGAGGCTAAATAAAAATATAAAATTCAATGTTGATATTTGAAAACTCAAGATAACATACATTTTATTTGACAGATTTATGACTGTTAAAGTACAACTAGCGCCATTGTCCTGTATTTTAGTCAATTTTCTTGCGGAGAAAATTTACAACATAGCCAACTAGGCATTTCCACGTTTATTTGATAGTTTGCGCTGGAAATTTTAAATCTTATTGCGATTAACTCAAGATCCAAATTCGTTTACCCCACTTTTGTTGACAAACTTTTTATAAGGTAACGCTTAGACGAACCATTTCGAGCGACTTTTGACCATCCCCTAAATCAAGTTGAAACCCGAAAAGCATAATAGGTTATTGGTACATTATTATATCCTTTACGGGAGTAGGGTCCAAGCAACCGGTGGTCAGGGCTCGTGTATTATCTATGCTCCTGAAAGAGGAACCTCCTAACGATACTCGTCGTGTCCAGAAGCACTTGAAGCCCTTTCTGGATCAAGCCCTTGATCTAACAGCCTAACGAGAGCCTCCTCAGGTGTTGGTTGAGGCTCTTAGCAATTATGCCATTGGCCATCACGACTATCGAATTATTTTTTTCAAAAATACAAACAGCTTAAAAACTCTAAACAAATATTTTACAGAAAAAGAGATAAGCTTGACAATATGTCTATAGTAACAAATAGCATTTTCTCAAACATGCTTGGAAATTCGAACATTCATTCGAGCGCCGGCGATATGTGGCGTGTTTAGCGGCTAAATAAATTACTATGAAAACTCATATCTCTAAACCAGCAATGAATACAACTCAAACTTGAAAAGGTCGATTTTACACCAGAGGCATTTCAAAGAAAAAATGTGATAACTTTTTTATTAATAAAGATAATTTAAAGATTTTTTTTGTGTTGTCAGTTCTCTTGGCAATACAAAGAATGTCGTTATTTAATTTCTTTATTAATTGTTAGTTTTGAAGCTAACCCGAGTTAGCCGTGTATACACAAAAAAAAACGATAAATGAATGTGCAATAAATTACACCAACTCATAGTTAGCGTAACGTACATTTAAATGGAATGTCAAAAGGTGAGAATGCTAAAACATTACATTAAATTCATATTAATTGTCGAACTGTACCTAAAATAAAAAAAACATAAATTCTTTACAATAATAATAACTACAAAACATCAATACTAATAGCTTAAACCGCCATGTAATAGTACTGGTAAGTGTGCTTACTCTCAGCTAAGTCTTGCCTTTTTTGTTACGAATATTCACGAACAGAATACACTATACCATAAATAATTTAGCATTCAATACGGAAATTGTCCAAAATTCAAGTTAGCGTAGTGTAAATTGCTGGTGTCGAATCTGTCGTATTATTTTAAATTGGAACGAACTTTTGTTGGTTGGTTGCTCCATGGCAACCAAGGAGGCAACTTTTCAAAGATTTTATTAAAATTTCGATTTGGCTTGCAAATAGAGGTGTTGGTGTTGTAAAGTAAAGAAGAAATAAATGAACATAATTGGCGCGTGTAAAATTATCGTTGTTCGTCATTGATTCTGGAATTTATAATTAATTCACTTAGTATTCATTTCCGCGAATTGTTTGAGAAAAGTACTATACTGATGGACTCATGTATGTGTGCTTCGGTTTCGCCTCGGCGCACCGTTTCATTTAGAATCGCCATAGTTCACTTTGTACGTAGTCGGGTTTTTGGTTTTTTTTTAATTTAATTTTTTTGTTCACAAAGTTTTTTGGTGAAGATTTTCGTGACACATGCTATGTGTCTTTGACTTTTTGCACAGTACAGTGCTAAATCCACTATACCAATATTATTTTTTACTTGGGTAACACTGTTGCTAAGTGACTTTGCATTATATTTTTTTACTTGGGTAAATGATAAATGATAAATGATTTTATTTCTGTAAGTGGGTTTGGACAAAACACTTTTACACGTCAATCATATTTTTTAAACTAGATGAGGTCGGCGTTTCCTATCTGACTACTCCGAGAAGAAAGGCCGAAACAAACTCAGAGGTCACAGTCTCTTTTAAAGTCCAGACATAATCTTGGTCAGATCATGTGAAGATCATGTAGATTGGTGTCTGAGATGGTCTTTTGAGGAAAGAACCACACAGATTGAGAGGACCTGTCCAGTCAGTGCACGCATTTGTCAGTGACCGTGCAGCTCAACTCAGGGTTTAAGGAGCTCAACGATTCGATGAAAGAAAGGACGTTTGGGTAGGCCGCATAAATTACTCAAGCTGCCAGACCGTGATAAAAACTAAATAATTAAATAAAAGGAATGAGTGGGTCATTCCTTTTATTTAATTATTTAGTTTTTAGTTTATAGTCTTCACATTCACAATTATTAAAACAATATAATACTTTAAAAAGTAAATATTCATGTCATTGTATATATAAAATTCATGAATGTCAATGTGTATGTAAAACTCAGAAATAGTCTTGGTCAGATCATTGAAGGACCATGTAGATTTGTGTCTCCAATGGTCTTTTGAGGAAAGAATTATACTGATTTGAGTGGACCTGTCCAGTCAGTGCACGTGTGAGGTTATTCATATTTAACGGAGAATATCTTATTGTATTGATCACTTTATTTGATTGTTTACAACAATAAATCACAGTATGAACGTCAGCTGTCAGAATGATAGATGACATTGACGTATGGAAACGTTCCATTTCAACAATATTTTAATAAACGTAATTAATGTTTAGTGAATAATATAAAGGTTCTATAAATGATATTTCATAAACAGATGTATTATATAAATAGTTTTAATGTGACTCAAAAGGCTGTTTCATAAACAACGATTATAGACTTTTCGAACAAGTCATGATTTGTGGTTTTATGAAGATCAATATAAATGTTTATTAAGATATCAGTACAATAAATAATTAATATTGAATAAGTAATAATTAATATGATACTAGTAATATTTATCACGATTTTATAATGCAGTTTTAAAGTAACATGGTGTTTCAAACGATTTTCGGAACATCCAGTTGATGTTATTATTTTATGACATTTTATTATAAAGATTACAAAAAAATATATAGTATATTGCTAAATAATGTTATTAAGTTTTAAGATAGTTCCACTACATAAGATTTGTTAATTATTACTTTGGTTAGAAGATATTTAACATTTATGTATGACCATCTATGATTCGTCTAAAATGGCGGGAGAATGGGCGGCAATATTTGAGGGACCTGTAAGGTTGATAGGCTGGTAAGATGGTGTGACCGCCAATCTTGAAAAGGAACTTGAGTTAAACGGTTGGACGTTATAGGACCTCCGACTTTTACAGGACAGACCCTGAGTGGTGTCCATGTCCGTAATATAAAGTTGCTAAAAGCCAATGTAAGAGTAAAAAATCATGTAGCATAGCGGAAGCTCTGCCATTATTGTAAAAAGGATTGATGTTCAGATCACTTCTTGTGAAAGATCGACAGACTACCTACAATGTTCATGTAAGTTAATTGATAATTATTATAGGTACCTTGATTATTGCTGATAACTATGTTGTTCTGTATGTGTTTTAATATGCCTAATATTGCTAGCTTGGAGAAATGGTCCAAGAGATTAATTTGATATTATAAGGATTTATCCTAATGTAACAATGTGTTGATCCAAAAATATAAAAGAAGCTGCCACGGAGTTTCTTGTCCTTCTTCTCCGTGATGACCTAGATTAGGAACGGACAACTAGCTTTCTCATTAACGGTACCTAAGTACCTATGTATCGACAAGCCTAATTGTAAATAAATGCCTGGTCTTGTCTTTCTGTGCTTTTCTTCATAAAATCCTTTCCCTACACCATATTCATAGAAAGTACCTACATACAAAGTAAATAACTAGTAGGTATTTAACCATCCTGACACTCAAAACTTGATAATTAAGTGGATACCTATACCTATAAATGTAGTTTTAATCCACTTTCTAACACACGCATTTGTCAGTAATCGTGTAGCTCAACTCAGAACTTAGCCGTCTTATTACAAAAAACTGCATAAGTAATGGTTTAAACCAAGACTAACAGGTCTTGGATTGTTACGGTAACAAAGCTAGTACCAGCCTCAAAATGTGTCCCGATTACAAAACGAAGACCAATCGAGGATCAGTTAGTACCAAAGAAGGTTCATGGTTCAAATAATATCCACAGATAAGAAACAATAATGGCATTCTTTCATTCGTTCACGCAGGCTTTATTTGAAGCAACGTTCTGTTTCTCTAAATGCTGATATTGTAATAACACTTGAAATGCTTAAATAATTATTTATCAATACCAAAATATGTCCTAAATTGTTCTTTGTTTAGGTTACAATATATTGAACAAGCAAAACTTGTACTTTTGATGCGCTTTTTATAATATAAAGTTGTCATTATTTTTTAACACCTCTGTTGAGGTTTTTTTGTGTTGACTTAATAAACGTGAGTGACGTTTTTCTTGGGAAAAACGGAAAAACGACTCGAAAGGACATATTTTATTAATAATAATTCCTGAATATTATCAATTCCACTAATCGAACCTGAAATATCCATTAACAAACATCCAGAGATTCGGCGACGGACGCTGGGCGCTCATGAGCTTGCTAGACAACATCTAGCGTGAAGTGCAGCGACTTACATACGGCGGCGGCGCGTGTAATTTTAAACGCATGTTTATGTTACGTCCTTTACATATTAATAAATAAATGCACTTCTTATTCGAATTCATTGTTCTTAATATACCTAACTGTAAAGCTCAATACACACACAAGGCGGGTGCGTATCGTGCGCGGGCCGGTACGGTACGGTGAGACGCCGTACCACCGTAACGTACCGAACGGGCGTAACTACCGTTCTTGGATCGCGACGCTGCACGGTGTTACGACCAGAGGTACGGTACAGACAAAAAACAAATTTCTTATATAGTTTGCATAGCATTTAATGAAGAAAATCCATTTCTATTCATTTACAACTGACCCCCAGCAGCATTTATTTTCTTTACTCTTATATTCATTGTATTGGTCCAATTACTGTTGGAAAATTAGCAATACTGGGAAACTTCCTAATGCTTTCCTCATGTTTATTTAGAGTAATATGCATTTTTATAAATCTTCAGGACATCTGCTACCTGTTTACATGTTTTTTTGACAACTGGTTGAGACACACCATGTAAATCAGCTGTATCGTCTTGAATCTACGAATAAATCAATAATATTAGTATATTATTTAGATTTTGTCTAAAATGTTAGGTTAGCATTAACCAAGGCTAGGTACTTACATACTTAATGGCGAGCCCAGTTGCGTAATGCGCAAACCACTTGCACTTCAGGATTCAATGGGCATCCTCGAGGGTTGTGGGATAAATCCTCACGTAAAACATCCACAATTTTTTCTCCAAAATGTTTTGTGAACCTATTCATTCTAAAATCTTCGTCACTCAATTCAAAAGGATTTACACGATGTCGATGTCTGTAAGACCGCCGAGACGTTTCCAGCATATCCAAATCTTCCAAATCCATCAAGTCAATCATATTAATAGATTTTTTTATTTATATTGACAAACAATGATAATCGACGCAAACGTCAAATAAATTAGTACCAAAGATAAGCTAGGGGACTTGGCGGACTAACTTTAGTACCGTACCATAAATAGTTCTGAAACTAGTGATAAACTTCATTTTATAATAACGTTTTATTTAGTTATGGTACTAAAGCTAGTACTAATCCCAGTACCAAATTTAGACCGTGTTTTGAAATAAGACGGCTTAGTTCAACGACTCGACGAACAATACCAAAGAAAGGACATTTGGGTAGGCCACATAAAGTACTCAAACTGCCAGATTATCATTAACAATAACTGAGAAAAAAAACTATAATATAATAAAAAATATATGATCCACATAGTCCTCACGTTCACAATAATATTTAAAAAAAAAAATGTATATATTATACTTCACAAAGTAACACACACACACGTCATACAGTGGTACAAATGATTGAAAAAAAAAAGTTAAAAATTAAAAACCAAATTTCTGACTGTAAAAAAAATAAAAAATAAAAATTGGAGCAGCTTAATCCCAGGCCTTTTTGTCCTCAACGTAATCTTTAATGGTATAAAACGCTTTCTGGCACAACTTACGTTTAATTAATGATTTGAATTTATTAAGGCTTAGATCTTGTACGTGGCTTGGGAGTTTATTGTAAAAGAGTATACATTGACATCTGAACGAGCTACCTATTTTCTTGAGCCTTGTTGTAGGTACTACAAATTTGTGTTTGTTCCTAGTGTTTATCTTATGGATATCACTGTATTTTTTATACAATCTTATATTTTTATAGGTATATAAAAGATTTTCAAAAATATACTGAGAAGGCACAGTCATTACATTAATTTCTTTAAATTTCTCTCTGAGAGAGTGTCTCGGGCTTAATTTATAAATTGATCGAACGGCTCTTTTCTGCAAAACAAAGATAGTTTGAATGTCGGCGGCATGCGGCATTTCCCCACAACAAAATACCGTACGACATTACACTATGAAAATAGCTAAAGTACACTAAACGGGCTGTCTCTATGTCAGTTAAATTACGATTTTTTCTAACAGCATAAGCTGTGGAGCTTAGCTTTTTTGACAATTTATCTATATGTGGGCCCCACTGAAGCTTAGCATCCAAAGTTAAGTCTAAGAATACTGTGCTATCTTCAGGATTCAATTCTTCGCCCTTTATCAACACCTTAGTTTTCACCTGACTAACGTGTGGTAGGGTAAACTTAATACATTTGGTTTTTTTTTCATTAAGAAGTAAATTTTTAACATTGAACCAGTGAACTACTTTTGAGATCGCGCTATTTACGTCGTCAGTAACCAACTGCTGACGTTTAAGTTTAAACAAAAGTGAAGTATCATCCGCAAACAACACTATATCATTGTTATCCTTTATGAGGTAAGGCAAGTCATTAATATAAATAAGAAACAAAAAAAGGACCAAGAATCGAGCGCTGTGGAACTCCCATTATTACTATAGATCCAGGAGATCTTTGTCCATTTACGTCAACGCTCTGAATCCTATTACTCAAGTATGAAGAAAGAAGATCCAGAGCGGTGTTCCGGATCCCGTAGTGGCGGAGTTTCCTGATTAACGTTTCATGAAGAACGCAATCAAATGCCTTGGACAAATCACAAAAGATGCCCAAGGCATCGCATTTATCTTCCCATGCATTATAAATATGTCCTAAAAGTTCAACACCGGATCAGTAGTAGAACGACCCCTTGTAAAACCGAACTGTTTGCTATGTAATAATTTATGTTTATTAAAAAATCTTTGCAATTGCTCTAAAATTAATTTCTCAAATATTTTAAATGATGAAATGGGTCTACAATTTGTGGGGTCTGATGTACTACCTGATTTAAACAAAGGTATTATTTTACTATTTTTCATAAGGTCAGGAAACTCCCCACAGTTGATACAATTATTAAAGATAAGAGCAAAACTAGGTGCTACAATGTCAATAATAGACTTCGCAACTTCTACAGAATTACCCCACAGATCTGCAGTCTTTTTTACATTTAATCATCATGGGTATCATGGGATACAGTTTTCCACGAAGACGTCGTGAGGTACAAATTGTACAAGATCCTAAATCAAATTTGGTTACATTTGAATTTGAACCTTGTCACGTCAACATAGAGTTTCTAGTTCCAAAACTTGCATTTGATCTAAGATTCTGAATTCAAGCTTAGCGTATAGTATATGCAAAATAAACAGATGATTTTAGTTTTTACCTATTGAAGAATTGCGTTGAAAATAAAGGGAATAGGTAAGATCATATTTCGTTTAAATATTGTAATTGAAAAACTATTTCGACGAATAGGGTTGCTGATCACTGCGGTCCAACAAATATTGTAAGTTTATTGATATGTTTGTTCAATCATGTTCGTCCTTAATAATTATGACCTTTATGATGTTATCATTCTAAAAAGGCTTGTTTTCCTCAAAGTAAAAAAGGGAAGGTAAGTGATACAATTAGTTAGATAGTATTTGCTTCCATATCGTTAAAAAAGCAAGTTTATTGAGCATGACTGATAATGCAGTATGTAGTATAATACTTTGATGATGATCCGCTCACATTTGTGCGGTTTTCTAATCAATGCCTATATCTGACTAATAAACATCGGATAAATACTCATAAAAGATAACAATTATGTTAACCCACCAGCATCGGTAACAGATTCACGGACTTACAATAATGTAATATAAATGGAGTAATATACCTACTTTTATATACGACGATCATACTTAGGTAAATTATATAGAGCCGTTTCATCTGATTACATTGTGTATACTTACTACAGAAAATTCAAATTCGAATTCTATACCTAGCTAGATAAACGCCGGGTGAAAAGTTTCTGCCGGCGGGAATGGATTGTGTTTTGTTTTCGTCGTGTTTGATGAGAGGAGTAGGTAAGGGTTGCGTGGGTGAAATTTGATTTTTTGCCGGCTTTATGCGCCCTCTTAATCTAATATTCTATAGGTACTTATATATAAATATATATTAGTATTATAGTGAAGGGTGGGCGTTTTAGGGGACTGTCTTATGTAATTTTGACGTTCGTAAACTGCTGATTCTAAGCCTAGTTTGAATAAATGACTTTTGAATTTAAATTTGAATTAAGAGGTTACATTTGTTTGTTAGTTTGTATGTATGTGGGATTATTTCCGGAACTACCAGGCGGATTTGAAAAAATATTTTTTGCTTGGATAGCTTAATTTTTGAGGGAGGTTATGCTTTAATTTAATTATTACTATACCTGAATTAGTCACACTTACAGGAACAATAATGTGTTTTAGAGATTTGTGTGAAACAATCGCTTCTCTTCCGTACGAGTCATATTTTTGTCCATTCTATAAACATTATATCCACTTATATGTACGAGTGTGTAACTGCATGAATATTTTCTCGATTTAGTAATAGTTCTAAACCAATTAATTTAGGCTTCAACTCTGAGCAGGTATCAAAATAAATACCAACATCGAAAAAAAAAAAATAACAGAGAAGAGGGATTTTTTAAAACAATCTAAATACTAGGCCTACTGGCAGAATAGTCGACATCGGCTCATTTGCCAAAAGGGAAATAAAAAAAAAAAAAAAAGACAATGGGTTTTGCCGTTCTTTGACTAGATAAAGTTACTTAACTATATAAAAATACATAATATAAGGATATATTTGGCATTGTCAGCAAACTGGAAACGTTAACGTCGACTCAAAACATATATGAAGTTTAATTTATTGTCGTTTTGTCATCTCCACCTTGTTTATGTAATTGGACATTTTCTTATAGCAACATAATTTACAGAAGAGCAAACTGTAACAGTACAACAACATAATTGATTACAAGTCCCAGCAGAGATATAATTAGCGTAGCGTCTACGTGGAACAGGCCACACGCGGTCATCTTACTGAACGTTCGGTTTGTCAGTATCACGTTCTTGCACAGACGTTGTTGATTCTCTGTAAGAAAAGTATTCATATTAAAAAAAGCAATATGTTCGTTAGTATGTTATGATACATTTTCCTTTACTTATTCTCTTTTACACACTGCGTCTATGTGTCTCATGTGACTCTGTTGTCGCAGGTCTGCTGGAAGAAATTTCTAATGATATATAAGCAGTAACTTTGTGCTCTTCGATCTTTATGTATTTTTCTCTATTAAGTGTTTTATGTGTACATAAATAAATAAATAAATTCTTTGCAAGCTAGTTTTAGACAAATTTCTCTTGCTTAATACAACATAAACCAATCGTCGCCACATCGACCGGTGATCTTCAAATGTCGTCGACCGATCTTGGCATATCAAACTGAAAAATTGTATTGTCGTCTCGTTTTGATGAAAATACAGATGGTTTGTCATCAATACGGGACGTTGGCTGCAGCTTCCAGAGGAACTGCATGCAGGTGATCTGATGCTGGATCACCACTATACAAGGGAACTCATTAACAGTCTTGTATCGTCTTGTAACTTGGTACACATGTTGAGATTAGATAGCAAATTGCATTCATATTAATTAAGCTTGCAGCATTTTAATAGTTGTGTAGCGGCATCTACATCGCAATATACGAACTTCATCGCATCACACTGACGTCGCGCGAAATTCTGCATCACGCAAGCAGGGTTTACAGCGCGATCAGCTTTTATATAACTTCCAGACATCAATCGTCGGACAATTGCCCACCAGACACTACGAACTACGCATCACACTGACGTCACACAAAATCCTGCATCGCGCACGCAGAGTTACTGAGAGTTTACTGGCGTATATACAACGCACAGTGTTCCATTTGACTAAAAAAATTCCCTCTGCTGCTTATGGTATTTATCAATCAAGGGATGCATTTATATTGCACGAGTAAAACACCCACGTGTCCATTCCAAATACTTTTTTTAAATTTTAATGATGAACCTTTTCATTAAAAAAATTAAAATAAATTCTTAAAACGTAACTGTACAAGATATTTATTTTATATAAATATATTTTAGATAGAGCATCTTTGGGCGCATATATTCCAGTTTTTATTTTTGGAAAATCACCTCCGGATACCGAGTAATATTTGTTTTTCAGATTTTCGTTTTTATTTTGTTCTACCTAAAAACTCAAAAGTGCGACTTGACACTAGCACAGAAATATTGCTCGTAACAAAGCCTATCAATGATAAAAAAAGTCACGTCGCACATACGAGTATTTCCATCTAAAAACCGGTCAAAAGTCGAATTTACCAGGTTCAATAAAAACCTATTAAAGCCACACATTGCATGCATTTGCAGCTTAATAACCGGTCCATTGAAAACGGGACACATCTGTGACTCAGATAGTCGACCCTTCCCGCACAAGCAGACGGAACCCAGTCGTTGTCTAAACCGCATGTCTTTATTCTCGGCCCTTGTTTATATGCACTGCATTGGAGTTTGAACTGTACGTTTGGTGTGATAAATTGTGGAAAAAAACATTGTGAATATGGAAGTACAAGGTACGTACATTATTTTAGCATAACAATTAAATAATTTGAAATAAAGTAATTAAATAAATAATATTTTATTTAATCGTGTTTTTGTTTATTTGTCAAGGCTTGTCAAACCTTTATTTTACGATTAATATGTTACCTAGAATATGTTTTAAGTAAAAACAATAAAAATTGGCCGCGCCTACGCGCGCCATTTTTGTTTTTTATTTTTTGAAGATGATAGTGTAAAATGTGGATATATTTGACGTTGCTTTTTTTTTTTTTTTCAGATAATGCAGAATCAACTGTTAGTTTTAACAGAAGAGCTAACAGAGACACCTTGCGTGACTGTAAAGGAAAGAAATTTGAAGAAAAATTGGAGTTTTTGGAAACAAAATTAGTTGCAATAACCAAATGCACTGATTATAAAAAAACTGTTTTGAATCGTACTCTGAGATTTTATAAGACTGAATTCAAACGAAATTGGGAAGCAGCCAGTGGCAAAGAAGAGCGCTTTTGAGCGCGTAATAACAATAAATGCCTCAAATCGTCTATACAGTTGCAGAAATCTAGTTCAGAGCTAATACCTAATGCCTAAAGCAGGATTTGGCAACACCAATGATGGAAATACATCACGAAGGTTTTTTGCAGACCCAGAAACTTCATCTCACATTACTAGAATTAATTTAGACCTCATCAAGCGATTGAGAGCAATCCTAAAGGTAATTGCCAGCGGAATCAGTATTAATGTTGAAAAGTTTTCGACTTACGCCCAGGCAACAGCAAAGTTGTATACTGATTTGTATGTACAAAGTTTTTATGCATGGAGCTCTAGTCCTATCTAAGCCAAGCTATCGTTCCTATTGGTTAGTTGTCGCAGGAGGCGGCTGAGGTCCGAAATAAAAACTTTAGGCAGTACAGGCTTGACTTTTCTAGAGAAGACTGCAACAGGGACATTATTAACAGATTGTTAAAGTTCCGATCCTTATTTAAGCTCAATTCGGCCAAAACCGGAATTGAAGAGAAAAACTTTTTCGAAAGAGGCGCTTGATCTGATGGTCGCAATTAAAATTAAGATAGTTTTAAGAACTTAAGTTACAAAAACATATTTTTTTATATGAATGTACTTTTTAACCGACTTCCAAAAAGGAGGAGGTTATATGTTCGACGCGTATGTATGTTTTTTTTTTTTTTATGTATGTCCGTCGATTTCTCCGTCAATTGTGGACCGATTTAAAAAAATATTTTTTTGTATGAAAGGGTATGCTTCCGGATTGGTCCCATATAAATGTTATTAACTTTGCTTGGATAGTTTTTGAGTAAGCTTCAATAATACGTATTCTTCCCACTTGATTTATAATAATAATATAATAAATTTTATTCAAGTATAAAGTAAAATTATGATTTAGATTAATTACAATCGAGAAAAATTAAATTCTAACTGTAATGTAGACCTGCCTGACCTAGGTTTATGAAAAACCTGTGTTTCAGGCCCTCAATTTACATCAAACATTTAAAAAGAAGACAACAATAGGTTTTTTAATAAGCTAAATTAAAAAGAAGACATGATATTTTCAATGACTTAAAGAGTAAATATTAATTTGGGTATATTATTTTAAAACTAGATTATTTAAGATATATTATGTTTAAATAAATTAACAAATAATATTAAAGTAGATAAAGTGGACACTGTTATTAATTAGGTAAACGAAGAGACTTAATATACAGTAGATAGATAGAGCTATTATTTTAAAATTTCTAGTAGTTTTTCCGTGTCTGCGTAATTGAGTTTTGACAAATATTCCTGTACTAATAAGTTACACCTATTATAACTTAAACTATAAATCTTTAGCACTCTGTTAAACTGGTTATACAAGTAGGGCCCTAAAAATAAATAAAAACGATTAGCAAAAGCATGTTTAATCTGAGAGTTAGCACAAACCAAATCTTTTCTTCTCTTATCTGAAGGTACTGGGTTAAAATAGAGTTCAGTGTGTTGGAATAAAACTACATTCAAAACAAATAATTGACGTACTGTAAGCACCTTACATGCCATATAAAGCTGGTGTGTAGGAAATCTAAATGGGCGAAAAGTAGCAACCTTTAAAACTGCTCTTTGGGCGCGTTCTAGGTGGAGTAAAATTGATTTAGCGGCCCCACCCCAGGAAGTTATGCAGTAGGTAATAATAGATTGACACAACGCCAAATAAACCTGCCTAATTAATTTACAGTTGGCAATATTACGTAAATTTTTAAAAATGTATATTAGTTTACGTACTCTGGTGCATAATAAATCGATGTGTTTGCGGAAATTCAGGTTTGTGTCAATCGTGACGCCTAGATATTTGATATGATCGGTTTTAGCTAAAGTGGGACAAGTGCATGCAATGTCAGCATAATGTAAATTACAATTGTTATGCGCTTGAATGTTTAGATTAGTAAGCGTTGGATTAGTGTTTCTCATTGTAAATAATAGGTACTTGGTTTTATCTGTATTTAAAGTTAAGAGATTTTTATGAAGCCAATTAGACACAGTATTAAAACCATTATGTGCTACCTCATAGACCTCGGCCTTTGATTCAGCTGCAAAAAGTAGAGCTGTGTCATCCGCATATGACATAATTACACCCTTTTGGAGTTTCAAATTGCACAGGTCATTTATATAGATTAAAAACAAAGTAGGACCCAAAATACTGCCTTGTGGGATTCCATAACAGCTATTTTTAAGTTCAGAACTCATCCATTGACCTATTTTTACACACTGAAGGCGGTCGGTAAGGTAATCAGATAATAGTTGCAATTGTATTCCCCGTATTCCCAGCATTTCCAGCTTGTTGTGTTTATAAGCAAAGTACAAGAAATTGTGTCAAAAGCCTTGGCAAGGTCTAAAAATATCCCTATGGTATGCATGCCGTTATCCAAGTTTGTGCTTATAAAATTTGTCAGATGGTGAACAACTTGGCTTGTTGATCTTTTAGGCCTAAAACCAAATTGATGATCAGAGAGTAATTTACTACTTTCAAGATAGTTTACTAATCTGCTGTTTATAATTTTTTCCAAAATCTTTGAGAGGCCTGTTAAAACTGAAATTGGTCTGTAGTTATTTAAACAATTTTTGCCTCCAGCTTTAAACACAGGGGTGACTACGGCTTTTTTAAGCAATTTAGGAAATATTCCTTTTGTTAAACATAACTGAAAAATGTGAGTCAAAGGAGGGGCAATGACGTATTTAAATCTTTTGAGTATGCTATTAGGTATGTCGTCACAACCTATGGCACAAATTTCCTTGAATCCATCTATTATACTTACAACTTCATTAACATCAGTATCAAATAAGACAAAAGAGTTTCGTGCTGCATATGTATTAGTTTTGCTTTGAATGGAAAAACATCTATTAGATAATAGGTTTTTTTCTGCTAAGTTTTTTCCTACGTTAATGAAGAAGTTGTTAGCTTTATTTGCTGCTTCGATAGGGATTAGCTCAGAAGATAAAAGATCAAGCGCCCTTTCCGGATTTTTGGACCTAAAAGTGTTAGTTTTTATGAATTTCCATATAAGTTTACTGTTTGTACCTGCTTTCTGAAGTTGACTTCGATCATATTGGTTTTTTAGCTTTTTCAACAGATTATTACAGAAATTCCTATATCGTTTGTAAGTAGTTGATAGTAGTTCATTATCCGGTGCGTTTTTCGATTTTTGGTGAAGTTTGTCTCTATTTCTAATACAGCGAACAAGTCCTGGCGTAATCCACGGTTTAATATTACTATACTTTCTAGGTATTACTTTAGTAAATTTATTTTTCCTTAATGTAGATTGTAACAAATCGACAAAATATTGTAGAGAAACATTTGGATCATGTGAATCGTAAACGGGGTCAAAATTAATACCGCGTAAGTCGGTTTCAAGACTCGTCATATTGAGTTTAGTATAGCTGCGCATGCAGTTATTTCTAGGTGAGGATATTTGTAATGTTAGTAAAACAGCTTGATGATCGGTTAGTGACGAATTAGTAACCAATGTTTTGGATGGACTTTTCGATTTTAAAAGGATATGGTCTAGACAAGAGCCGCTCTGGTGGGTAGGGTGATAATGAGCTGGTAATAGTCCATGAAATGAGCAGATATTGAGGTAATTATGTGAATGAGTATCGATTTTTTCGGCAGCTATGTTTATGTTGATATCACCTATCAGTATGATATTTTTAAACGAAGATAATTTTCCTAAGTTACTGTTAAGCGAATCCAAAAACCCATCAATACTTTGGGATGGAGGCCTATAAATAGCCATAATTACTGTATCAAGAATAATTTTAATTACTAAGCAGTTGTAGTCTAGAAAATGGGGTTCATCTACTAATGTTCTTAAATTATTTTTAATATAAACCACTATGCCATCATTCTGGTTGAATGTTCTAACGCTTTTGTGAAGATTAAAGCCATCGAGAGATGGCCGTTTGTTTGGATAACCAACATTCTGTTAGAACGATAATGTCGCAGTTTATATCAAGATTTTGTAACAAAACTTGGAAACCATTAAAATTTCGGGTTATACTGCGTATATTTTGTGTAAGTAGAGTCAATGTTTTATCTCCAGTATAGACGATGTTTTTGCACTCCTCAACATTACAGATTTTAGCTTCAGACACGGAAAACTCATCTAGATCACAGATTAGCTGATTAGTCATAAAAAAATAAAAATATATGTATAAGTTAACCTACTAACTATGTGCTGAATTGACTAGGTAGTCGGCGGCGCTCCTAGGCGCCTTCATAGTCAATGGAATTAATATAGTTGTCTTCTGCATATTTACGTGCTGGGCAATTTACATCACCAGTTGGATGATCACCTTTCCTCTTGAAGCGTTTGCAGGTCGCACATTGAGGCGGAGAACCTTTATTATTGCAGTCCTTGAAAGAATGTCCTGTTTCGCCACAGAGGTTGCAGGTAGGGCTCGTTTCTCTACAAAATTTGGCTGCGTGTCCGAACTGCTGGCAGTTAAAACAGCTGGTCACAATCGTGAAATCTCTCACTGGACATGATGTCCAATTTATAAAAATTCGGCCTTGGTCCATCATAATTTTCCTGATATTAGCAGGAACTTCCAATATATAATTACAAGTAGGACGATCTTTTTTTCCTGACTTATGGCTCAATTTTATACTTTCTAAAAAGGACTCACGAGTAAGGTTCGGCAATTTATCTGTCAAGTTTTGGACGTAAATGCAATCAAATACCTCTTTTTCGGTCAGGGCTATGGGGACACCAATGATAGCAATCCTGGGACGGCGTTTGGATGGTTCTTCAACTGTAAGGCCTGAGGAAAGTAGCTTCTGTGAGCTTTTTAATTTATCAATATCGTCTTTGTTATCCGTCCTAATGATGACACCTCCGTTTCTAATTTTCCTTAGACCACGAACATGGAGTTTTAACTCCTCTGACGAGATAATTTTTTGTACCAACGACTTGGTTTCGTCACTGGTTTTGGTTTTATCGCTGGGATATATAGCGACTGAACTGAGATTTGCTGGGCGAATAAATTTATCAGAGCCTGTCTTCACCATGTTAGCATAGGAAGTACTTTCTGGTTCGGTTCGGCTCATCTTCGTTTCCACGACTTCTTTGAACTGGCAAAGGGATTCCGCAACATTCTGCTGCACTTGAAGGTGCTGGATGGTTGTGTGCGCCTGGATGGACTTCTGCTTCAGGGATTGGTACAGCACGGCCATCTGAGACGTCCCATGGTTGACTTTTCGACAGAGATTGGTGACACGGAGTTTTTGGTCGGAATTCATTTTTCCGTCCGCCACAATTGAGCAAATTTCGGTCAAAATTGTGTCGATGGACCCAAGCCATCTCTGAAGCTCCGCCGTAGAGACGACTTCAGTCGGTAATTCATTCTCCGTGGCTGCTGGCGGCGCTGGTTCCCTTGTCTGGTTTTGATGGGCAGGCGATGGCGTCGGTGGAGGACTTCGTCGTACCAATTGACTGCGGCCGAAGGGGCTATCTCCTGGGTTAGACATACTACTAACACCCAAAACGTTGATTGTTTATAAACTATTTAGTTCATCTTTCACAACAAAAAAAGTTATTAGTCACACTCGTCACTTACACAATAAACTGACTCCGCAAATTATTGCAATAACATTATTCGTAATTACTTAAATCAATATCGTTACAATCAACACAAAAAACACGTCTGCTTAGTCTCGCGGCTAATTATAAATCCAATCCATCCATTTATGTGGATGAATGGAAAAACACTACAAAGTGAAAAATTACTTATTTTACTAATACTACTATTTTCACTTTGTAGTGTTTTTTTTTCGGAAGTCGGTTGTATTTTTTTGTAAAAAGTTTTCATTTATTATATTAAATCGTATTACCATGTTTCATTACTAAATAAGCCATTAAATAATTTTTACCGGATGGAAAAACGCGATATTGCGACGTGACTTTTTTATCATTGATAGGATTTGTTACGAGCAATATTTCTGTGCTAGTGTCAAGTCGCACTTTTGAGTTTTTAGGGAGAAAAAAAATAAAAACAAATATTACTAGGTATGCGGAGGGGATTTTCCAAAAATAAAAACCGGAATATATGCGCCCAAAAATGCTCTATCAAAATACGAGTATATTTATATAAAATAAATATCTTGTACAGTTACGTTTTAAGAATTAATTTTAATTTTTTTAATGAAAAGTTCACCTAAACTTCGTCATTAAAATTAAAAAAAAGTATTTGGAATGGACACGTGGGTGTTTTACTCGTGCAATATAAATGCATCCCTTGATCGATAAATACCATAAGCAGCAGAGGGATTTTTTTTTAGTCAAACGGAACACTGTGCAACGTCCCTACATCTTCGAGAGTTCCCCACCAGACACAACACTCGTCTGGTCGGAGGATCCTCCCTTTTCTGTATAGGATGAGTGAACTTTACACCCTGTTCCTCATACCTCTAAACTTGTTACAGTTAACTCACTTGTATAGTTTATTTTCATGATTCGCTGAATACAAGCCGTCTCAGCATTCTCGATGGCGATGTAGAACTTCTCAGAGTACACATTTTGAATGATAACAAGTAACATGTTCTTCGCTAGCCATAATATTGTCAGACTCGTGATCTTCCAATCCGTATGCTGAAAAGAAATTTTATACGTCTAGGAAAAGGTGAATTAGAATAGCTTCTACGAGTACCAGTAGTGAAGGAATAAATACATTTATGTTCAAGACACCCTTTTCATTTATTGGCAAATATGTTGTAGCTTATCATTATCTTCTATATAAGGTGTATCTATTCATACA
Organism: Agrochola macilenta; assembly: GCA_916701695.1. NCBI lineage: Eukaryota > Metazoa > Arthropoda > Insecta > Lepidoptera > Noctuidae > Agrochola > Agrochola macilenta. The sequence goes on along the minus strand of OU753572.1, from coordinate 1,655,139 downwards.
CGAAATATTTTAAGAGATATACCTATAGCTGGCAAAGAAACTATAAACACGAAAAATAAATTTTTATCTCGATTATTTTTATTTTACGTAATTATTATAATTTTAAAACTGCTTGAGACATTTTGCATAAAACCTTTGCTCCATATTCTATGAATGACCCGCCCGCCGCGGTGAGAGAGGTGACCGCCTCGATGCGGCACGCGGCGCGGCGGTGCCTCACAGACACTCGTCTCTCGCACTCCGCAGTCTGTGTGCTGCCGGACGCAAACACCTGCCCGCACCTCATGTTATATGGGACCTATCACTGGTGAACTGTAGTGGACATACGAAAATACACCTCTGCCTATCTCTACGGAGAATGCAGGCGTGATGATGTTAAAAATAAACCAACGTAGGTAGACTTCGTAACTAGATCTAGTGTTATTTTAATAGCGTATCGCTTACATTGATAATAAATGTGAATTTAAAATACAATACCACCTAAACCTATGTAGGTACCTAAATTATTATTTCCCTCCTTTAAAATTTTACGAAAAGAAAGCTAGATGCGAAAAAAAATTTTAATCCTAATCTACAATACCTACACATTTGTAAGCTACGTAGGTACATACAAATAAACAGCCGATAGGTGCAACTCGAATTCGCATGTTAATGACCTCTGGGAAGTTATTGACATGCATCGAGTAGTATCCGTCAGCTGATTGTTAGTTGCCTACCTATCTACTCATACAGAGGTGAACGTTAAAAAGTCTAAGTGCGTAGCACGGATTTATTTGATCAAAAAATCGTACCTACCAGAGATTAGCAGACGTTGTCGCCCCGCAGTGGTCATAAACGGGATAAATGTCTTGTCATTGTGGAATAACATACGGTATGATTCATCAAAACCTATTTGACGATTAAATAACTACGTTACGGCTAGATTATAAGTTTGACTAGTCTTTTTGATGGCAAACAACATTGTTATTGTTAGTAGATCCGTAGTTGAACACACACACACCACCATGTTCTGGTACTCCTGGTTGGAATACCTGTAGTTAGGCATTGTAAGTATCTTGCCCGAGCGAGCCTGACGCGTGCCAGCTGAGGCGCGCGTGAGCGTTACAACACGCGGATTGTGTGGGACTGGCGAGGCGCGGGTGCCGGGTGGGGGAGGCAGGCGCCCGCGCGCCGCGCTCACGTGTTTCTCTTTGATCATTCATAAAAGCCACGTGCCGTCTCAAATACTGCCGCTCGCGTACAAACTAGCGTAATGGATGTTAAAAATTAAGAAGGAACCAGTATTTATTATGTATGTCAAGTAATATTTTTTTTTTTTTTTTTTAATTAAGATACTTAAGTACCTAGATTTTTTTTTTGTTGCTATGGTTTCTTTACCAGCTATAGGTATATCTCTTAAAATATTTCGTGTATGAATAGATACACCTTATATAATATATAAATAAGGAAAAATATTCAAATTACTCAAAGTTACTTAAAACAATTATCAAACTGACTAAACGATCTCAAAATAACTACAATATTCAAACTTCTGACAATAAAAGCAAAATCACATGGAAAATAATAAAAAACCCTAAATTAAATCTACCTAATGACTCAGTAAATACAATTCAAATTGACAATGAAACAATCAACAAACCTCAATTAATTGCTGACAAGTTCAACGACTATTTCGTAGAAAAAGTTATCCCAGTACCGGGATCAAGTAAAAAATCGAGTGCTTATATATTAAATAAACAAAAGTTAATGTTCATGGCTCCATGTCATCCGATACAAATATTTAATATTATAAAAGGTCATAAAAACACTAGTAGCGTAGGGTATGACGAAATTTCAACTAAGATTATAAAACATGTTGCCGATTTCATTTCTAAACACTTGAGTCACATTCTTAACGTGTGTATCAGTCAGGGAGCTTTTCCTGACCGTCTTAAGATCTCCATAGTTAAACCTATATTTAAGAAAGGTAAAAAGTAGCTAATGCAAAACTATAGACCTATTGCACTTTTGCCAATTTTTTCTAAATTTTTTGAAAAATATCTTTATAATGAGCTTTACGCATACTTAGAAAAACATCTGATTCTATGTAACGAGAATATTGATAATAAGATACCTGTTTGTGCTGTGTATTGTGATATGACGCAAGCTTTTGACTGTGTTGACCACAATATTTTATTTATTTTTATTAGATTATTAAATCTAATAAAAATAAATGTATGTACCTATTATTTGCACGCCACACTTAGTAGAATGTGATGATACCATTGACTAATCTTAAGACCATATAATGTACCATATTCTGACAAATAAATGATTATGATTATCTTATGTATATACAGGGTGTTTATACTGAAAAATTCTTCAGGGGCCACGGTATCGTACAATGACCCCCATTGTACGATACTATTGCCCCTGAACTGAAGGAACACGGGTGGGTTTTAGTCCGTAAGAGTCCGATACGCCCTCCCATTCCCACCCAACCCAAACCCACCAATCGCGAAAAGAAATCTGCTGTTCCCTACATTAATGTTCGCATATAACTCGTCAAAATGTAGGGAACAGCGCATTTTCTTTTCGCGGTTTCAGTTGTCTGTGTGCACTTAGTTCTTGTAAACTACACAGTAGATTTAGATGCGGTTTGCCATTATTTTGAGAATTTATTCCGGAAGATTTAAAAGTGTAATCCTAATTATATATGTATAGTATTTTAGGGGTATGAGGAACAGGGTGTAAAGTTCACTCATCCCCCATAGAAAAGGGAGGATCCTCCGACCAGACGGTTGTGATGTCTGGCGGGCAACTGCCCAGAGGTTTGAAGTTGGGAAATTCTATGTATGTTTATCGCGCGGTAAACTCTAATTGCGCGATGCAGGATTTGTGTGACGTCAGGATGTTTGTGTGACGTCAGGTCTTTGATGCGTAGTTCGCATGTAGCGGTGTAGATGTCGCTACAGTATTGAAACATCAGCAGATCGCACCTGTGCAAAAACAGGATGCCTACCATGATCTAATTAAAAACGATTCAAAAGCAAGGCATTTCAGTTTAGGTTCTTAAACTGCATCGCTTCAAAGTCGTACCATGACGTCCAATACGCTCAGCGGCATTTGGATCGTTAAAAGTGAATGAAAGATCGCAATTTGTCGCTGAACCGCGTTTGAAACGGGAGAATTTGACGCCGTGTTTATTTGAGACAATACTGATGTTGTGCCACGGAATGACCACCCATATCTCCAATCGGTCTTTGATAAGACCCTGTGGCATAGAATGACAATGCAGTTAAAACCTTAAAACAATATTACAACAATATTATTGTAGGTACACTTATTATGGTTAATAAACCTTATAGTTGTAAAAATGGATATGAGTAGTTTCTCAAATCTTTTCTTACTAACAAAAACATAGGCTTTAAGAATTAAGTAAACTCAAGAGATAAGAAGTTATGTTAGGTTATCTACCTTGTTCTCTAAGGATAAATCCGCAGCAGAATCTTCCTCAAAAAACTCAAATAATAGTAGTTCATCAAACATCTGTTAGAGAAAAACAAATGCGGTTAAACAAGGCATGTAAAATAGGTATTTTAGACTTTAAAATAAAGATTAAAGCACACTTACATCGGTTTTTGTAAAATTCCACAAAAATAGCACTAAAAAACTTTATTTTCGTCACTAATTCACCAAACGTTTCAGTTTATGTTAGAGAAATAGTAACTTTTATTGAATCGCTTATTTTGACAGTTGAGCGTTTCAGCTGAGCTGCTGTAAGGACGTCATGGTACCAAACAAGAATGAATGAAACCAAAACTCAGTTTGGGACAATCGCTGTCAGATGGCATGGCCTAAATTGAATCGTTAAACTGACGTCATGGTACGAATTAGAAGAACAGTTCAGTTTAGGTCCTAAAATGGATCGCGCTAAGAGCTCGTGGTAGGCATCCTACACAACATTTATCTTATTAGAATCATACTACCAGGAGAGCAGAGGAGTCTAAGTAATAACAGCCGCACGGGTCGATTCATCAGGTTAAGCTACGTTTTCCGGGGTTGGTCTGTGGATGGGTGACCGACCATCTTTACATACCGAGACTCCTCCGTGCCTCGGAAAGCACGTTAAGCCATTGGTCCCGACTGTCATTCGTGGATAATTGACAGTCGTTACGGGTTGTCAGAAGCCCGAAAGTCTGACAACCATTCTTACCAAGGGGTATCGTAGTACACAGATACTGGGTTGTGGAGGTCAGATAGGCAGTTGCTCCATGTAAAATACTGGTATTCAGCTGCATCCGGTTAGACTGGAAGCTGACCCCATCATAGTTGGGAAAAGGCTAGGCAGATTGATTTACTACCAGGAGAGCAGAAGTTAAGGTTAATATTTCGTAAATTTTGTAAACAAAGAACCACTATCCTTACCTCATGATGTTGTGCCGCAGTTTGTAACAGTACTTCTACGTAACACAAGGTACGTACAAATACATTGAGGATACTGTGCATTACCTGCAAAGAAAGATTAGGTACTGTAGTTGTTAGTTTAATATTTAGTTCATACTTCTGCCTTTCCATATATCAATTTTATTTGTGGTAGGGGCTTTTTTCTTCAACATTTTTTTAAAAGTCTACTCAGACTTTACTTCCATATTACCACCACTTACGACCACCACTTACGAGTACATAAGTTAATCTTAGAAAGGAAAACTTAAGTGTTTCTTTTCTAAGATTAACTTATTTATATGATTTTTGAGCATTTTGACTTACCCACACCAAAACAAACTTACCATTACTTGCGACACTTTCTTGTACACTTTGTAAGCTTTCAAAATATTTTTATACGTCTTAAACAATTTCATACAATATATTTTGTCATTTTCCTGCCCATCATCATTCGTCACGTGAATAGTTTTAATCCATTTACCAAGAAACTTGTTTATATTAATAAGAACTTGAATAGAATAAACGTACTGTAGATCAATACTTATATACGTTACATCAAAAATAAAATGCAAGAAATTGAAGTAAATATACAAAAAATAAAGGTTAAAAAAAATAAAAATATTAACAAATAAAATTGTTAATACTGAGATCCAATTCCAAATAATACAACTGCGGATACTCTTATTACAATCGATGCTCTTATGTATAATTTGGATCATAACAACGAGCATAATGTTGTCATTGCTGTGAAGGAAGTCAAGAATAGAAAACACAATAAGGCCAAAACTATGGAACACGAACAAAAATATTGAAACAAGCATAAGTACTGCATTAGTAACATTCCCCAAATTATGGTTCATTTCATCAGCAATTATTCGGCGGACACCAAAAGCAAACAAGAAGGAAACACAAAAGAAAGCGAGTATGTAATACTTTCTTCCACTAGGAGTTATATAATTGTCTCGAATACCAAATTTTGATGAGAACAACAGAGTCTGTAGTAAGTTGAAAGGGTAGAACATTCTTTGGATTTCCTTATCAATTCTTTTATTGAGTAATACTTCGGTTGGGTAAGGTGAAATCCTTGGCATGACTTTGTAATTTAGAAACATTTTTACAGCTTTAAAGCTTAGAAAAATTTGTAGTTATAATCTTATACAAAATACTACAGCGATTATAATATGTATTGATCGTATCGAAGGCTAAGCTATAATAATGTTTCAATTATATTGCAAAGGTAAGGCAGAACATTTTAATTTACTAATAGGCTTAATAACGACGAGGCTTACGCACTCTAAATAATTAAACTGTAATCATTAAAATATGCAGTATTAATAATTTTAATATTGGTGTATATAATTTTAAAAACAACTTTCCTGCCGATTTTACACCTAAATGTATAGTATAACATAAAAAGCAACTTTTCGGTTTTTCATACATTTTGAACTGTGTAGATGCTCACAGTGGCGGCCGAATAAGTATAGTTTTGGTGTGTACGCGGCCCTATTCTATAAAATTAGACAAGCGACAGTAATATAACTTCGGTTGTTATCAATAATAAAATAAAAAAATGGGTTGTGGCTGTGTCGTGGACACGGCCGTGTGTTTTACGTAAATACGTATATCTTATGAGTAATATTTTCTTTGATCCTCTAGCTATCCAGTGGTGTAATTAAAGTTTGGATGTAAATGATAGATAATGTAGCTGCAGCATCAAACTGTAACCCCCGATTTGGTGATCATGTTTTTTGAATCGCCTCCCAATATGGAAGCAAATTTAAAGACGTATTCACGACAAAAGGTAGAAGTCAGTAGTCAGAATAGCATAGCGTTAGCGGTCCGGACAGTTCGCACGTTTTTCTAGCTATTATGTTACTCATCCTCAAAGGAATAGTGATGGGCCAAGCTAGTCCAAATCGTTATGGTATGTGGTCGCTTATAAGCACATCATACAGCTTGTCCGGTTTGAAAGGATAGTATTCCATTCTAAGTATTCAGGAAAAAGCATAGTTTCGAAGAATCATTTATTCTTCGTTATTAATTATTAATCAAACCTAATGAGTCCAACTCGCAAATGGCCGCTTTATTTGGTCAAGTTTGGTTCATAAACGAAAATTAATCTTTTCATTTTACTAATGTATTAAGACAATCAATAAAAATTGACAGTGACATTACAAAACATTTATATCCAAACTTAATTCATTTTCATCGTTGATCGAATTTACTGTTTCCTCAATAAGCATCAACGAACAATGTGCAGATAAAAATGATAAAAATGTTTAAAAGACGTAAAAGTACCCCACAGCCCACATTCCAAGTGCTAATCAATAATCGCCTTGAAAAAGAAATTCAAAGAATTGTGCATTCTTTTAATTTTGCTCTTCATTTGTTTATTAGTTCAAAATATTGTGTACAAAATAATCATATTTACCCAAGGGGCAAAAAGTATTTAATATTGTCGTTCTGCTATATGTTATTATTGAATGCGTTGTGTATCTATCGAACGTTTACTACAGACTCCAGAGATATAAATATGAAACAATCAGAAAATGACTTTATTTCACTCCTTGGCGCTCTTTATTACATCATTCAATCAATTTGTTTCACAATGTTGTTCATTCTAGGCATTGTGCACAAACACAACAATGTGTTTCTTATTTTGAAGTTACAAACTATCCATAAGAGCATCAATTTTAGAAAGAGTGTTCGGAGCTACATTGTTTGGAACTGGATCACACTAGTATCTTTAATATGTGGAGATATTTATTTACATGTGATCTATTTTATGTTTCGTGTAAACACAAGTTTTTTTGAAATTGCCATTCAATTTTTATGTGATGCAACGTTTGTAGCATTTGATGTCAACTATATTATTGCCATTCGAGTTACAATATTATTAAAAAAATATCTCGATGCATGGATAAAAGAAATCTTGAAGTTAAATGTCGATCAAAATAATAATGAACAATGTCAAAAATTGCTACATATGTACAAAAATATTTTAAAAGCTTACAATTTGTATAAACAAATTTTTCAGGTGTTGGTAAGTTCATGATTATTCAACTTGAAACATGACTAAACTTATAAATACACTGAAATGCGAAAAAATCATCATCAGAAAAAATGCCACAGCTTTTTCAGTCTTACTTTTCTCAAGTGTCATCATCTTCAAATTATGAGCTATTAATACTCTGTCTGTTCCAATAGTATCGGATGAAAATGTTATATTGTTATTTTTTTTTTTTTATAACAATGTTTTAATGTTAGTCAAACAGTAATTGTTGGAAGAAAGCATGAGTGAATATGTTATTAATTCCCTTTAGTGAATGATTGCGTAAGAATGTAACCTGAACATACTACACCTTTAACAGATACTATTGGAACAGACTGTACTAACATATTTTATTATTTTATTTTCACAGACTTTAAGCCAAGTGGTTGTTAAATTCCTCCACGTCTTGCTTTACTATTACTTCATTATCTTCGAGATAAAAAGACATCTTCTCTCAGGCAACGACGTAAGTATGATAACGTAGTTTCTGCCATAATATAAAATTATCCATCTGTTGTCTAACATTTTCTAATTAAAAATATTTTTGTTTAGCCGGCGTTCTTTGGTGTCGATACAGTAATTTTTCTATCGAAGAATATAATACTCATTATTATACATAGTATATACTGTGAGAGGTTCTATATAACTGTTGAGGAAGCTGAGACGGCGTGTATACAGCTTATAAAGAATGGGAACTGTCCAAGTAAGAATGTTTTTAAATTACAGATACTACTTTAAATACCGGAAAGATAAAGTTTTGACACATATCGTGCATACATGGATTACATAAAATATATTGATTGCATACTATAGAGGTATAAGGAACAGGGTGTAAAGTTCACTCATCTTCCATAGAAAAGGGAGGATCCTCCAAACAGACGAGTGTTGTGTCTGGTGGGGAACTGCCCGAAGATCGATGTAGGGACGTTGTATATACGCCAGTAAACCCTCAGTAACTCTGCGTGCGGGATGCAGGATTTTGTGTGACGTTAGTGTGATGCGTAGTTCGTATGTGGCGATCTAGATGCCGCCACAATACACAAATTTCAAATCTAAATATCCGATATCTTTCCTTACAGAGAGCCACAAACATCTTTGCAAGAACGTGCTACAGGCAAACCGAACGCTCAGTAAGATGACCGCGTGTGGCCTGTTCTATGTAAACGCTATGCTACCAATATGTTTGGTCGGAGTAATCACTAATTACGCTGTTGTATTGTGGCAGTTCACTTTTATGTAAAATTCATATTAAAAAAAAAAAACATTGTAGAAAATTGTATTTGTTTGTCTGCTTCAAAATTGGCATGCAAGCATCTCTCATCTAAAAATCAAAATTGCTCATTGTAATAGTTCAATCATTCAATCATGATACATTTTAAAGTTGTATGTTGCTATTTTAGTTGCTATCAATGAATCAAGTCAGCCTACCGCAGTCCACTGCTGGACGTAAGCTGCAAGCTACACCACAACACCCTGTCCTCTGCCCTCCGCGTCCATTTAGTTGCTATGTATCGCCTTATCTACTTCGTCATGGATGGTCAAATACTAGTTATGCAGTTTAATCTTCGTCTTTTGGATGCGAGCACAGAAACACTGCCCGCGTATGTGAAACTCATGGTGGAAGAAATGCTTTTTCTGAAAACCTACTGTACCAACGGACTCTATTGACTCTAATCCTCAACTGGTTAGGCAAAGGTGTACCTGTAGTACACCCACATTTCGCCAGTTACGTTTAGTCCCAGGATGCATTCTAGGAAAAGAGTCCCTCCATTTGCGACTTATTTTTTTCCACGACATGTTATGGTGATACAATAAGAGTCTTAAGATAAATAGTTAAACATATAACCCACACTATTGTCCACGGATTAATCAAAAATGTGTAAAACGGAAGCTGATTTTAAGAATATGTAATATGTTCTAAGTTATTTGAATCAAGTGCTAATTTAAAGTTTATTATTAGTATTTTTTTTAACTTTTTATTCTCGATATAATAGTTGAAAGGTTAAATGATGCAGGTCACGCTCATGTCGTACATACTGTATATTAGTTAATGATTTATTACGTATGATCATTGATTTTCAATGTACTTGTTTCATATTTTAATAAATTAAGCTTCCATGCCCACCGAGTCTCCGCCCGGTTTGTGTGTAAAGGTTTGTTCAGGAAATGAGTAAGATTAACTTATAATTTTACTAATGTAATGATAAATATAATCAATAAACATTGAAAGGATTAGTACATAAATAAATAGGAACACATCAAGCATAAGCCATCGCACAACAAGCAGTTAGAAAAGAAAAAATGTTTCAAACACGTAGAGTTACCTCAAAGCCCTCATTTCAAGTGCTCCCAAGTAATCAACTCGAAAAAAAAATCAAAGAATAGTGCACTCTTTTAATTTTGTACTTCGTTTGGTTTTCTCTTCTAAATACAGTGTACAGTATAATCAAATTTATCCAAGAGGAAATAAGTATCAATTATTGGCATTATGCTATGTGTTATTCATGAATGCGATGTGTATCTATGTAGGGTTTACTTCAGACATAAGGGATGTAAAATGAAACAATCAGACAATGACTTTATTTCTTTCCTTCTCGTACATCATCCAATTAATTTGTTTCACAATGTTGTTCATTCTGGACATTGTGCACAAACACAACAACATCTTTCTAATGTTGTAGTTTCAAACTATCCATAACAGCATCAATTTTAGAATAAATATTCGCAGTTACATTGTTTGGAATTGGATCACACTATTATCTTCTTTAGGTGGAGATATATTTATATTAATCATGCACTACTTTGTCTCGTGTCAACACAAGTTTTGTGGAAATTGCCCTTCAGTTTTTTTGTGATGTAATGTTTATAACTTTCGATGTCAACTTTGTTATCGCTATCTGAGTTATAATATTATTGAAAAATTATTTCGATGCATGGATAAAAGAAATCCTGACGTTGAACGTCGATCAAAACAATAATGAACAATGTTAGAAATTGCTTCAGATATACCAACATATTTTAAAAGCTTACAATTTATACAACTGAATTTTTCAGGTGTTGGTAAGTTCATGATTATTTTACTTGAAACCCCTCATTGAAAATCTTCTTTATCAGAAAAAAACTTTTAGCTTTTCAATATTACATTCCTCAAGTGCGTTCATCTTCAAATCACCATGCTTTGCTACAAATTATTATTTTTTTGTTTTCACAGACTTTAAGCCAAGTGATTGTCAAGTTCCTCCTCGTTATGCTTTACTATTACTTCATTATATTCGAGATAAAAAGACTCTCAGGAAATGAAGTTAGTGTGACAATATTTACTTTACAAGCTTACATTTACACATTGCCTTAGTAATCATCACTATCATCTTAGGTTTTTTGTTGGTATGTCTGTTTTGTCTTCTTTCATTCAAGAAATCAACATACATACTCAGCTACAGAGCTATCATTGATTCAATATTGATTTAAATTGTCTGTTCCTAACAATATCTGAACACTTTGAATGTCTCAGTTGTGTTCAGAGGTAACAATATTAACGGTTTTGTAGTTTGTGCCATAATATAAAATTATTTATTAGTAGTCTAATGTTTTCTAATTTGATATAATTTTGTTTAGCCGGCGTTCTTTGATTTCGATTCAGTCATTTATCTAATGAAGAATATTATACTCATACACAGTTTATATTGTGAGAGGTTCTATATAACTATTAAGGAAGCTGAGACGGCGTGTATACAGCTTATGAAGAACGAGAACTGTCCAAGTAAGAATATTTTAAAATATACCGGAAAGAAGTTTTGGAAAACAGATCGTCCATACGGTTTACAGGAAATGTATTGAATTAGGTATAAAAATTGAAGTTGAAATTGAAATGTAAACATATACTGCACTTTTCCTTACAGAGAGCCACAAACATCTTTGAGACTTATGCGCGTGAAACCGCGGGGCGCTGGTAGTACTACATAATATATTTTATTGTATTATTTAATTATACATAAGGATCATCCCTTAATTTTCATTGAATGTACTTCTCAAATTTAAATAAATTTGCGTTCTGTGCCCACACCACCTGTGTCCTGTTTGTTTGTAAAGGTTCGCTCAGAAATTAAGTAAAATTATCTTTCAATTACACTAGTTTAATAAGACAATGGTGCCGATTCTCTTGTACGCCAAACGAAACTAACTAAATATCACTACAATTCCTTACTTTTGGCTATAAGAATCTTAAAGCTATTCTGCAATAAAAAATATCTAAACTTAAAAATAATTTAGAATTTTATAATCGCGTCTCCACGTGGAACTTGTTAATTTCTTACCATAAACCCATAGGAATGACTGCGCGACGGCCGCGAAACGGTCAAGCCATACACTTTGACTAAGGTTCGTACAGTTAGGGGCTTGATTCTACATTAGATCTGATAACTTTTACTAGTGAAAGCGTTATGTGAGTCTTGGCAACCTACTGTACATAAAATGTTTTTGTTGGGATTGTTCTATATAATTCAAATCCTTAACCTCATTAGCTATGATTAGATTAAAGTAGTACTTGGACGTAAAACACATTAGTCTTATAAAATCACATAATGTTACATTTTATTGGATCATAAAATACTATATTTAATTCTAACGCAGGCCAATCAAAGAGTTTGTAATTTTGTAATTTCCAATCACTTAACAAATGACAGTTACAAACACATTTGAAGAATTCTAATTACATTAAACAAACGACGAACGATGAAATAAATGAATTCACATTAGCTTTGATGAACATTCATAACACTTCATTAATAAATATCGACATGTTCGGTACAACACACGTGTTGTCAAAGTTCAGAGACAAACGACGATCAAAATTAGGCCCTATTGTACCGGTAAAAAATTCGAAAATCCCATACACGAGTGAAATTTTGCTCGATAATTTCATCGAAAATGATTTTCTGGCAGTTCTAAGGCCGTTGAACCTGATGCAATCCCTTCTTATCTGCTCTAAGTATTCTATACGTGACAATTACATCACTTCTAACAGTTGTCTTTACAACTGTATCGGAGTTTTTGGCTTGATAATATCCCGGTGTGTAGGTTTGTATGGGCTGTTTACATCCATTGCTGACTGGGAAACTCTAGCCTTGATTCTTAACTGGACCAGTTTTTACGACTTCTTGAGCTACTCTTTCGGTTTCATTATAAATTACTATATTAATATCAAGTGGAGTAATACCAATATACTGTTGGTATTAAAAATCCAACATGTGATTAGGACCCTTAAGATTACCGGCAAGGATCTCTTCATGTTTACTGTTCAAAACTGGGTTTCTGTCATCACTCTATATGGTATCATAATTGGGTCTATCATCTATATGACATATATGTTCTATCCTTATACTAATATCTTCCATATGTCGTATTACTACTTTAGTATGACTTTTGATATTAATGTGGTGTATGCTAAGTTTATGATCAAGTTGATCTGCAAGGCACTTTGTGTGTGGACCGAAGATGCCCGGAGAGCAGGAAATTCTAAATCTGAGTCTTATTGGGAATGTATGTTTGATGTTTATCTGAACATATTACATATTTACAGGACCGTAGAGAAAACGTTTAAACATTTGGTAAGATTCTGTGATTTTATATTTCTCTTCTTCAAACCGTATCTACCCAATGCTAAGTGTAGGTTTCTTCTATTGCACGTCCTTAATGCCTGTCACGGGCCGCCCGTATGTAACTCTAACAATATTGTATTGATTTTTACTTTACTTTCAATATGTGAATCCAAATTTCAGATTGTATTCTACACAATATTCGCAGTTTCCCACGGTCTAATGAACATAGCAGTTATAATACAAATGAAGCTATTTATAGACGGCGGGGGACTCAGTGTAAGTAACTGAATCACATTAATTCCAAAAAGAGATCATTATCGATTTAATGTGACTTGCTAGAATATAGACGTTTCCTGGTTTTTACTTACACATTTACTTTTCCTCCGTAAATCATTAGTCTAGCCTTATCCCAACTATGTTGGGATCGACTTTTAGTCTAACTGGATGCAGCTGAATATTAAAAAGAAATATTTTACATGGAGCCATTGCCAGTTACAACCCAGTTACTGAGCTACACAATTTATACCTATACCCCTTGTTCAGACTTTTGGGCTTCTGACTACCCGTAACGACTCTCAAAGATCTACGAATGACAGCTGGGACCAACGGTATAACGTGCTTTCCGAATCACGGAGGGGTCCCGATATGTAATCGATGGTCACCCATCCACGGAACACCCGCGGCCAGCGTAGCTTAACCGACGGTGCGGCTGTTATTATTAAGACACGTGTCCCACCCCTTTCCTCCGTACATACAAGTATAAAAATACTTATCATATTATGTTGTGTTATTATTTTTCTAGGTTGCCATATTCATAGTAATTACTCAGATATGGTTCGTGAAGAACATTATGATACTTACATCATTGAGCATTGAATGCGAGAGGTTTTATACCGCCACTAGAGAAGTTCAGAGTACGATGATCATGTTCGCAAAGAGAAGAGGACTCTCAGGTGAAACTTAATTATATTGATTTCGGTTTCACCAAATAGGTATAGTATGAATGTTTACGACTATGAGAAAAGTTACAGCAGAGGTATAGATTGTGAGATAGGTGATAATGGCTAGGTAGGAAGAGAACACCGGCATGACGACTGAGGGAGCTGATGTATGTATTGTGTTACGGAGTTCACGCAAAATCCTGAATCGCGCAAGCAGTGTTTACCGCGTGACTAGCAAAACTATATACAACCTCTCGACATCGATCGTCGGGCAGTTGCCCAACAGACACAACACCCGTCTGGTCGGAGAATCCTCCCTTTTCTATAGAGAATGAGTGAACTTTACACTCTGTGACTCATATCTCCATATATGGAAAAAAAGAAGTCGGGCACCGAACTCAAAGAATTAGGATATAGGAAGTTGATGATTATATGTGACGTATCTTATTAAATGCCTTTAGTAAGATATTAGAAGTTAAAAAAATCTTTATCCCACAGAAACACAAAGAAAAGTATGTAAGAACGTTCAACGTGTGCAGAATGCTGCCTTTAAAAAAATGGATGCGTGCGGAGTATTCATCATTGATGCCACTCTCCCTTTGCGCCTGTTCAGTTTCATTACTACGCATACCGTAGTTCTACTTCAGTTTTCGATGTGATTAAAAAATAACTGCTTGCACTGACTTGCAATAATGTTTATATTTCTCTTTAAAAACGTATAAAAACGTTGTTATCCTTTACAAAACAATACAAATATTTTAAGAGGAAATGCGGTCACGTGGTCGTTGGCGTTTATTCCATACTAATAAACTTTGTTTTTTCCCTGGGTATTTTATTATTTACTAGCCATATTTATATTATATTTAAAAAAAAAAACATTACGCCAATAAACAAAAGATAGGGATATGGCAGTGGTACACATTATATATTATATATCATTATCTGTTACTCGTATATATGTATTATTGGCATTATAAATTATTATTATTAGGCGTAATCAATAATTTGAATAAAAATGTGGTAAACTTTTCATTATATTAAACCATTTATTGATGCAAAAGTATTGTAAGCTTTTATTGTTTACTAAACAAATAAGTTACAAAATAGTGAACTGCAATATTACAATGGCGTAGTTAGTGATAAAACTCATCAACACTATTGCTAGCGTTGCATCTACGTAGAACAGCCCACACGCGGTCATCTTACTGGACGAACGATTTGTTTGTAGCACGTTCTTGCAAAGATGTTTATGACTCTCTGTAAGAAAATATACATAATCACAATAGAGGTCAGATATTCATACAGGATGCGCGGAATGTATTTGGGTAACGATTAAGAACAATGTTTTTTCAAAGTCATCACAGAAAGGCCACCTACATGTAGCCGCAGTTTATATACCCCCCAACAATAACTCCCCATAATGCTGAAGGACTTTAAAGACTCTCTTCTTCATTCATACAATTTAAGACCAGTTGATAGGTACCTAGTGGTCGGCGATTTTAACCTTCCCTTCATAACGTGGTCGTCAGACGGATACGGTTGGAAATCTAAAACTGACTCTGATTTATTTGAAGTCGCAACTGAATTTGTTAATTCGTTAGATTATATGAATATGACTCAATACAATCTGATATCAAATTGCTGCGACAATGTTCTTGACCTTGTCATTTCTAATGTATCTTTAGAATGTACCTCAAGCGAGGTATCGCTGGAGGATATAGACAAGTTTCACATCCCACTGGACCTTTCCATTGAGAATTGCTGTTATAAGCCTATTCGCACTCAACCTAGAGTTGTAAAAAAGTTTTTAAAGGCTGATTTTGATAAAATCAATTCGGAGCTCGTTACTGTGGACTGGAATAATCGTTTCGAACAGCGTAATGTCGAGGAGTGTATCGACTTTCTTTATGTAATATTACGCTCACTTATAGATGCACACGTTCCAATAGTTAAAGTATCAGGACGTTTCCTATACCCGAAATGGTACCCTTCACCACTAATAAACGCTATCAAGGAAAAATTTAAGGCACACAAAAGGTGGAAAAAAATGAAATTCCAAACGGACTACGCCGAATTCGCCTTGTTAAGATCTCGGGTAAAATTTCTCCAAGAGGAGTACTACGCTAAATATACTGCCAGATGCGAGAAGGAATTAATAAAGTCACCTAAAGAATTTTGGAAATACGTAAATAATAAAAGGACATCTTCTGGATACCCTCGCAATATGGTTTATCAAATGTCCGTGAACTTGGCAGATCATTTCCCAGCAGAGCACAAAAAAATGTGAGTTCTATTGGCATGCGGGTGAGTTCTAGAGTTCCTTATACTTAAAAAGAATAGTTCTGGCTTTATTGCCTGAAAAAAGTCGAATGAAAATATGCTCTGCTAACTTCCGCTAGCAGATCATTTCTTCCAAAATTTAAATTTAAAAATTGATTTAGGTGCACAGTGGTGAGTTCTATAGTTCCTTAAACTTTTCAGAAAGAGTTCTGCTCACCTAAATCTAAAAAAAAATAAAACAAAAATATTGACGTGTTATCAGAAAAAGACAAACATTATGGGAAAATAGCCATAAATGACGTAATTTATGAATTTTCATAGATTCTTCGGGCAATGATTAATAACTAAAGTTTGAGTAATAGAAAAAAAACTAAATGAAAGCAGTAGTCTCAAAAAATTAGCAGCAGAGCCTTATGAAAAAGATAGGTTAGGAGAAATCGAGATTTCATTCAGTGTTTAAGTTAGTAGGATCAAAAAAGAATTTGATTAGGACTGAGAAACCGGAACTCTTCATTTCCTGATGCAACTGTAAAAGAACTATCCGGAGGCATGAAACAGAAACCCAGAACTCTCACTCAAGTATCAGCAGAGCTTGGGTAAAGATTTCAGTAAGTTGAAATCAAGATTTATTTCAGTGTATCAGTAAAAAATATCAAAAAAATATTAAATTAGCACTGAGGAGCTGGAACTCCTGGGGTGCTAGGACAGGAAGGGGTGCTAGGACAGGAAACCTCCCCGTGTGCCTGGGGGCTGGAGTTCCCTTACGGATGCGTCCGTGGGGAAGGCCAGTCTCCGGGACGGTGCACCCTGGGGTGCGGGCAATGTCTCCCCATTAGGTACTGCGTGCCTAAGGGGTCCCGTTGCCCGTATGCCAATATCCTGTCAGAGGAGTGAACGCTCTAACGTGTACTCGTAGATAGTACATGTTGAGCAGCGTTCCAGTGGGAGCGGGCTCGGCGTGCACTTACCCTGCCGTCGGGCAGGCGGGAGGAAGTCTTTTCCCCTGCCACCGTTGGTCTCGTAGCCCCGAAGAGTGTCAAGGTCATGTCTCTGGCATTTGACGGGGGTCGCGGGTCTTGGCTTAACCGCCCGGGCCGCGAGGTAGAAAACCTCTATAAAAAATCACCCCAAACCTCCAAGCGGCGGCGCACCGTGAGGGAGGTTGATAGCTTGACTAATGGGTAGCTTAATTAGTCACTAGTGCGAACCACTATTTTTTGGTTGGTTGGTTGGAAATTTTTTGTACTCGTGGGATCAATTATGGAAAATTTATTATGGAAAAAAAAAAACCCAGACGACGTGCCAATAGTATTGGCGGAGGAACCACTTGTCGGCGACGGCAACAAGAGTCGAGGAGACTCCTGTCCCTCCGGGGACCAAGCTAGGTCCGACCGGGACAGTGGACGGGTGCGTTTCTGGGGGAAACGCCCGCGTGATGAAAAGACGGACCGCGCGGGATCGGCGGGACGGTCCTCAAGCGAGGAAAACCTGCCGGTCGCTAAGGCGCCTACGGGTAGGAGAGGCCGAGGTCGTGCGGCGGTGACCCCGAAGCCAGGGCGTGGCAATCGGGGTCGCATCAAGCGGCCCGATACCCCCCCAGGAATCGGCGGGGAGAGTGACCCTGAGGTCTCATCCGAGGCCTCAACCGAGTCGGAAGGGGTCATCGTCCCACAGGGGGGCACGAAAATAAGCCCCCAGGCCGCCAAAGTGGCCGCTGGGGGCTCCAATTCGGAGCGAGCGGACAGGTTTGCGGAGGTCGTAGTGGCCGCAATCAGGACTGTGGCCTTAAAAAAGCTGCAGTCCTCGAAAGACAAGGCCATACCTGCGGCCACGGCCTCCATTATGGCGGCAGCGGAGGCCCTTCTTCATCTCGGGCCTCCGTCGGACGGTATGTCCGAAATGCGGGCGGAGGTCGCCCGCTTGACAGCCGCCACGGAGCTTCTCCAAAAGGAGAACAAGGAGCTCCGAGCAGACCTGGCCGGGCTCCGTGGAGCCGGTGCTCGCGTTGTCCTACAACGTGGAGCGGTGCAGGGGCAGGGCCCGCCCTTGCCGGCGGAGGACCGAGTTTTGGCTCTGGTGCGGAAGGAGCTGGCTGCCTTCAACAGCCGGTTCTCCGCACTGGAGGCCGTGGTCCTGCGCCCTCCGTTAGCGGCGAGCCAGCCGGCCTCAGGCCAGCGGAAGGCGGCATCGTATGCCGCCGCCGCCACCGCAGCTGCCACGGCGGCCAAACCAGGCCCGTCAGGGCAGACCAGGGGTGGGGCTGCTACACAGGCAGCGAGGGCCCCGGCCAAAGCGGTGGGGGCCCCGGCCCTGGCCCTGGCCCTGGCAGCGGGGGCTCCGCCCCTGGTGACGAAACGGCCGCCCATGCCTCCTAAATCTCCCCAGGCTGACGCCGAGTGGCAAATAGCCGGGGAGAAGAAAAAGGCGGGCAAGGCCAAAAGGGCGGCCAAAAAGAAGGCGAGGCGGCAGCGGCGCAAGGAGCAAAGCATCGCGGCTAGGCTCCGCGCCCCGAAGTCCGCAGCTGTAGTGATAACACTACAGCCGGAAGCGGAGAAGAAGGGCGTGTCCTACCGCGACGTGCTCTCCAAGATTGGGGCGGCGGTGGACCTAAAGGAGATAGGTGCCGCTCAGGGCATCCGGGTTAGGGTCACTGCGACTGGGGCCCGGATGCTGGAGCTCCCCGGAGCGGCTAGTGGCCCGGCCGCTGACGCCCTAGCTGAAAAGCTCAGGGCGTCCTTAAATGCGGACGAGGCCCGAGTGTCCAGGCCCACCAAGTGCGTAGAAATGCGCATCTCGGGCCTGGACGACTCAGTGGCGGAGGATCAGGTGGTGGCCGCTGTCGTCAGGACTGGGGGGTGCTCTGCCGAGCAGGTTAGGGCGGGCACCATCCGTCCTGACTTCACGGGGATGCGAGCCGTAACGGTGAGCTGCCCCGTGTCGGCGGCCAGGAAAATCGCCGGGGAGGGCCAAAGGTTATTGGTGGGCTGGGTATCCGCGCAGGTCAAACTGCTCGAACCCAGACCTCTGAGGTGCTTCCGCTGCCTTGTGGGCAACCACGTGGGAGCTAAATGCACCTCGGAGGTGGACCGCAGCGATCACTGCTATCGCTGCGGTCAGCCCGGTCACAAGGCCGGCTCGTGCGAAGCCACGCCGCACTGCGCCGTGTGTGCGGCGGCTGGCAAGCCGGCCGAGCACCGGATTGGGAGTAAGGCCTGCGCCCAACCCGCCAAAGCCAGGAGCAAGTCCTCCGCCACCGCCGTCACTGCCGCAGCCGCAGCCGCCGCTACAACTACTGCCGCCGCCGCTGCCGCCACCACCGTCGTCGCCGCCGCGGCCGTTGCCGCCGTGGCGGGGCCCTCACGAGGGGCTCGGGGGGGGGCTAAAATGGACTGCCAATAGGTCCATTACGCCTCCTCCAGGCGAATATCAACCACTGCGCCGCAGCTCAGGATCTGTTGCTCCAGAGCATGGCGCAGTGGTCGATTAACATCGCCGTGGTCGCTGAGCCGTACTTTGTCCCGCCCAGGGATTACTGGGTGGAGGACCTGAGCGGCTCAGTGGCCATTATTTCGTCGGCCGCCGCCGGTACCCCGTCCCTCGAGGCCGTCAAGAAGGGACGGGGTTGCGTAGCAGCACGGTTCGGGGAGATTGTCGTGGTGGGAGCGTACTTTTCCCCGAGCCGAACTCTCGCCGAGTTCCACAACTCCCTTGGGGAGTTGAGAGTCGTCGTCGTCGGGTACCATCCCCTCCCCGTGATCGTCCTCGGGGACTTCAATGCCAAGAACGTGGCTTGGGGTTCCCGGTTAACGGACACACGGGGCAGGATGGTGGAGGACTGGGCTCTGGAGTCGGGTCTGGTCGTCCTAAACCGGGGTTCTGTTCCCACGTGCGTGCGGATGCGGGGCGAGTCAGTGGTGGACATTTCGTTCGCCAGCCCCGCTCTGTCGCCACGTGTCATCGACTGGCGCGTCATGGAGGGGGTGGAGACCTATTCCGATCACCGGTACATCCGGTTTGACGTCTCCGCCCAGACCTCGGGCACGCCGGTCAGACAGACCCCGAGTGGTCCGCGGTGGGCGCTGAAGCAGCTGGACCGGGAGCTCCTCCTGGAAGCCTCGATCGTGCAGGCCTGGGTGACATCACCGGACAGGCCTGCCGACATCAACGACGAGGCGGAGTGGTTCCGGGAGGCCATGTCCGAAATATGTGACGTGGCAATGCCCCGGGTCCAGCCCAGACGTGCTCAGCGCCAGGTGTACTGGTGGTCGCGTGAGCTGACCGCTTTACGCGCGGCGTGCGTAGATGCGCGCCACCTGTACGCCAGGCACCGCAGGCTTCGTATCCGCCCGCCGGATACGGAAGCCATTGAGGCGGAGCTGTACGCCGGGTACAGAGCGGCGAAGACCGCCCTCCAAGCCGGGATCGAGCGGGCCAGAGGACTGGCCCGCGAGGAGTCGCTGGAGACTCTGAACAGAGACCCGTGGGGACGCCCATATAAATGGGTGCGAGACAAGCTCCGCCCATGGGCTCCCCCGCTGACGCAGAGTCTCCGGCCCCAGCTCGTGGAGGACGTGGTGAGCGCTCTGTTCCCTTCGCGAGGGGAACATACTCCCCCGCCCATGGCTCCGCCTCCTGCGGTGCCCGATGCGGACCACACAGGAAACGACGACGACGACGAATCTCCGGAGGTGACCGGGGTAGATTTGAGAGTGGCGGTACGTAGGCTGAATGCCAAAAATACCGCCCCAGGACCCGACGGCTTACCTGGAAAAGCCTGGGTTCTGGCCTTAGAGGCTCTCGGGCCTCGACTTCGGGGGCTCTTTAGCGCATGCTTGGAGAGGGGCCAGTTCCCACTTCGTTGGAAGACGGGGAAACTGGTCCTCATCAAGAAACCGGGGCGCCCGGCGGACTCTCCGTCCGCTTACCGGCCCATCGTGCTGCTCGACGAGGTGGGCAAGCTCTTTGAAAGAGTAATTGCAGACCGCCTTGTCGGGCAGCTGGTGCGAGTGGGGCCGGATTTGGCGGACAGCCAGTTTGGTTTCCGCAAGGGGCGCTCTACGGTGGATGCCATCATGCGCGTTCGAGCCCTCACGACGGGGGATGCTGTTGCCCGGGGTGGGGTGGTCTTGGCGGTGTCTCTTGACATCGCCAATGCGTTCAATACCCTGCCCTGGAGTTGCATTAGGGAGGCACTCCAGTATCACCGGATGCCGACCTACCTCTGTCGAGTGGTCGAGGCCTATTTGACGGACAGGGCCGTCATCTACCCCGGTCACCACGGAGAGTGGAACCGGCGAGAGATGTCGTGCGGTGTCCCGCAGGGATCGGTCCTGGGGCCGCATCTGTGGGACATCGGCTACGACTGGGTGCTGCGCGCCGACCTCCCTAGCGGCGTCAGCGTAGTCTGCTACGCTGACGACACGCTGGTCCTGGTGCAGGGGAGGTCGCATGAGGCGGCGGCCGAACTAGCGACACGTTGGGTTGCGACAATCGTCGATAGGATCCGGCAACTGGGACTCGAGGTGGCCTTGCACAAGTCCGAGGCCATGTGTTTCTATGGTCCTCGGAACGCGCCGCTGTCGGGTTCCCAGATAACGGCGGGAGGGGTTCACATCGGTGTCGAGTCGACGATGAAGTACCTGGGACTCGTCCTCGACAGCCGGTGGAACTTCGTGGAGCACTTCCGACGTTTGGCTCCCAAACTGCAGAGGGCTGGGGCTGCTTTGAAGCGGCTTCTGCCCAATCTAGGGGGTCCAAACGCCTCCTGCCGAAGGCTCTACGCGGGGATCGTGCGGTCCATGGCCCTTTACGGGGCACCGGTGTGGGCGCGTTCATTAAGGCTGCGACCAGCCCAGCGATTGAACGCGTCCCAAAGGGTCATGGCCATTAGGCTGGTCAGAGGATACCGCACGGTCTCCCGTGAGGCGGCGAGCCTCCTTGCCGGACTACCGCCATGGGATCTGGAGGCAAAAGTCCTCGCGCACATGTGGGAGTTGCGCGAGGAGGCGAAACGCCGGGGTGTAACTCCGCTGCCGCGAGAAATCACGGCACAGCGGACAGAGCTCCGGCGGGATCTCATGGCGGCATGGAGAGTGCGATTGTCGCAACCCAGCGCTGGGCACGCCACAATTGCGGCGGTAAGGCCCCTCTTTGAGGAGTGGCTAGAGAGGCGCCACGGCGTCCTCACCTTCCGCCTGACGCAGGTCCTCACCGGACACGGTTGTTTCGGGAGGTTCCTGTTCAGGATAAAGCGGGAGGAAACGCCCGGGTGTTACCATTGTGTGGATCGCCCGGAGGACACGGTGGAGCATACGGTGGAGGTCTGCCCGGCTTGGGCGGGGCACCGCCGTGTCCTCACGGAGGCGATCGGCAGCGGCGATCTCTCGCGTCCGGCCCTGGTTCAGGCCATGGTCCGGAGCGAGAGTGCATGGGAAGCCGTCACTTCCTTCTGCGAAGCAGTAATGCTCGCGAAGGAGGAGGCGGAGCGCGCGAGGGAAATGCAAGATGCGCGCCCTCGCGCCCCTAGTCGCCGCAGGAGACGCCCCGGGCGTCGGGAGTCGCGAGCCGACTTCCGGCCACCGTAGGCGCGGGCTTGCGGACGGTGGGCAATGGGTAGCTCGCCGTCCGATTAGGACCAGGCCCGGGTCGACGGCGCGTTGTGTTCCACGCGCGCCTCAAAGAGATGTCAGCACCAACTGACGGGGTCCGTAAGGGCCAATGCCTGCCAGGGTTGCGAGTTGGTCCGAAAGGGATATCGCGGCCCCGGCACACAGGCAACGGAAGGAACACGGGTGGGTTTTAGTCAGTAAAAGTCTGACACTCCCTCTCGCTCCGCCCAGAGCGGGAGGAGTCATTTGATGATTTCCCACCCAAAAAAAAAAAAAAAAAAAAAAAGGAGCTGGAACTCCTCGATTTCTGATGCAACGTTAATAGGACGATACGAAAACATAATAAAGTAATCTAGAACTTTCACTCAAGTATCAGCAGAGCATGGGTAAAGATTTCATTAAATTAAAATCAAGATTTATTTTAGTGTTTCAGTAAAAAATTTAAAAAATTTATTAAAGTAGCACTGAGGAGCCGGAACTCTTCGATTTCTGATGCATTGGTAATAAGACAATAGGAAAACATGATTTTGTAATCCAGAGCTCTCACTCAAGTATCAGCAGAGCATGGGTAAAGATTTCATTAAATTGAAATCAAGATTTATTTTAGTGTTTCAGTAAAAAATATCAAAAAAATATTAAAGTAGCACTGAGGAGCCGGAACTCCTCGATTTCTGGTGCATCGGTAATAAGACAATAGGAAAACATGATTTTGTAATCCAGAACTCTCACTCAAGTATCAGCAGAGCATGGGTAAAGATTTCAGTAAGTTGAAATCAAGATTTATTTTAGTGTTTCAGTAAAAAATATCAAAAAAATATTAAAGTAGCACTGAGGAGCCGGAACTCTTCAATTTCTGATGCACTGGTAATAAGACAATAGGGAAACGTGATTTCGTAATCCAGAACTCTCACTCAAGTATCAGCAGAGCATGGGTAAAGATTTCCTTAAATTGAAATCAAGATTTATTTTAGTATTTCATTAAAAAATATTAAACTAGCACTAAGGAGCCGGAACTCCTCGTTTCCTGATGCAGCTGTATAAGAACTATCCGGAGGCATGAAACATAAACCTAGAACTTTGACTCAGGTATCAGCAGAGCATGGTTGAAAAGTAAGATTAGAAGAAATCAAGATTTAATATAGTGTTTCAGTAAGAAGGATAAATAAAATATTAAACTATCACTGAGGAGCCGGAACTCCTCGTTTCCTGATGCACCTGTAAAAGAACTATCCGGAAACTTGAAACAGAAACCCAGAACTTTCACTCAAGTATCAGCAGAGCATGGGTAAAGATTTCAGTAAGTTGAAATCAAGATTTATTTCAGTGTATCAGAAAAAAATATTAAACTAGCACTGAGGAGCTGGAACTCCTCGATTTCTGATGCAACGTTAATAGGACAATACGAAAACATAATAAAGTAATCTAGAACTTTCACTCAAGTATCAGCAGAGCATGGGTAAAGATTTCATTAAATTAAAATCAAGATTTATTTTAGTATTTCATTAAAAAATATTTAAAAAATATTAAAGTAGCACTGAGGAGCCGGAACTCTTCAATTTCTGATGCATTGGTAATAAGACAATAGGAAAACATGATTTCGTAATCCAGAACTCTCACTCAAGTATCAGCAGAGCATGGGTAAAGATTTCATTAAGATAAAATCAAGATTTATTTCAGTGTTTCAGAAAAAAATATTAAACTAGCACTGAGGAGCCGGAACTCTTCGATTTCTGATGCATTGGAAATAAGACAATAGGAAAACATGATTTCGTAATCCAGAACTCTCAATCAAGTATCAGCAGATTATGGGTAAAGATTTCCTTAAATTGAAATCAAGATTTATTTTAGTGTTTCAGTAAAAAATATCAAAAAAATAGTAAACTAGCACTGAGGAGCCGGAACTCCTTGTTTCCTGATGCACCTGTAGAAGAACTATCCAAAGGCATGAAACAGAAACCTAGAACTTTGACTCAGGTATCAGCAGAGCATGGGTAAAGATTTCAGTAAGTTGAAATCAAGATTTATTTCAGTGTATCAGTAAAAAATATAAAAAAAAATATTAAACTAGCACTGAGGAGCCGGAACTCCTCGATTCCTGATGCATCGGTAATAAGACAATAGGAAAACATGATTTTGTAATCCAGAACTCTCACTCAAGTATCAGCAGAGCATGGGTAAAGATTTCAGTAAGTTGAAATCAAGATTTATTTTAGTGTTTCAGTAAAAAATGTAAAAAATTTATTAAAGTAGCACTGAGGAGCCGGAACTCTTCGATTTCTGATGCATTGGTAATAAGACAATAGGAAAACATGATTTTGTAATCCAGAGCTCTCACTCAAGTATCAGCAGAGCATGGGTAAAGATTTCATTAAATTGAAATCAAGATTTATTTTAGTGTTTCAGTAAAAAATATCAAAAAAATATTAAAGTAGCACTGAGGAGCCGGAACTCCTCGATTTCTGGTGCATCGGTAATAAGACAATAGGAAAACATGATTTTGTAATCCAGAACTCTCACTCAAGTATCAGCAGAGCATGGGTAAAGATTTCAGTAAGTTGAAATCAAGATTTATTTTAGTGTTTCAGTAAAAAATATCAAAAAAATATTAAAGTAGCACTGAGGAGCCGGAACTCTTCAATTTCTGATGCACTGGTAATAAGACAATAGGGAAACGTGATTTCGTAATCCAGAACTCTCACTCAAGTATCAGCAGAGCATGGGTAAAGATTTCCTTAAATTGAAATCAAGATTTATTTTAGTATTTCATTAAAAAATATTAAAAAATATTAAACTAGCACTAAGGAGCCGGAACTCCTCGTTTCCTGATGCAGCTGTATAAGAACTATCCGTAGGCATGAAACAGAAACCTAGAACTTTGACTCAGGTATCAGCAGAGCATGGGTAAAGATTTCAGTAAGTTGAAATCAAGATTTATTTCAGTGTATCAGTAAAAAATATAAAAAAAAATATTAAACTAGCACTGAGGAGCCGGAACTCCTCGATTTCTGATGCATCGGTAATAAGACAATAGGAAAACATGATTTTGTAATCCAGAACTCTCACTCAAGTATCAGCAGAGCATGGGTAAAGATTTCAGTAAGTTGAAATCAAGATTTATTTTAGTGTTTCAGTAAAAAATATCAAAAAAATATTAAAGTAGCACTGAGGAGCCGGAACTCCTCGATTTCTGATGCATTGGTAATAAGACAATAGGAAAACATGATTTCGTAATCCAGAACTCTCACTCAAGTATCAGCAGATTATGGGTAAAGATTTCCTTAAATTAAAATCAAGATTTATTTTAGTGTTTCAGTAAAAAATATCAAAAAAATAGTAAACTAGCACTGAGGAGCCGGAACTCCTCAATTTCTGATGATGAAATCTTTACCCATGGGTAAAGATTTCCTTAAATTGAAATCAAGATTTATTTTAGTGTTTCAGTAAAAAATATCAAAAAAATTGTAAACTAGCACTGATGAGCCAGAACTCCTTGTTTCCTAATGCACCTGTAGAAGAACTATCCAAAGGCATGAAACAGAAACCTAGAACTTTGACTCAGGTATCAGCAGAGCATGGTTGAAAAGTAAGATTAGAAGAAATCAAGATTTAATATAGTGTTTCAGTAAGAAGGATAAAAAAAAAATTAAACTATCACTGAGGAGCCGGAACTCCTCGTTTCCTAATGCACCTGTAAAAGAACTATCCAGAGACATGAAAAATAAACCCAGAACTTTCACTCAAGTATCAGCAGAGCATGGGTAAAGATTTCATCAAATTGAAATCAAGATTTAATTTAGTGTTTCAGTAAAATATATCAAAAAAATATAAAACTAGCACGGAGGAGCGGGAACTCCTCGATTCCTAATGCACCTGTTACAGAACTATCCGAAAACGTGAAACATAAACCCAGAACTTTGACTCAGGTATCAGCAGAGCATGGGTAAAGATTTCAGTAAGTTGAAATCAAGATTTATTTCAGTGTATCAGTAAAAAATAAAAAAATAAAATTAAACTAGCACTGAAGAGCCGGAACTCCTCGTTTCCTGATGCACCTGTAAAAGGACTATCCGGAAGCATGAAACAGAAACCCAGAACTTTAACTCAAGTATCAGCAGAGCATGGTTGAAAAGTAAGATTGGAAGAAATTAAGATTTAATACAGTGTTTCAGTAAGATAGATCAAAAAAATATTAAACTAGCACTGAGAAGCCGGAACTCCTCGATTACTGATGCATCTATAATAAGACCATACGAAAACATAAAAAAGTAATCCAGAACTCTCACTCAGGTATCAGCAGAGCATGGGTAAAAGTTTCATTAAGTTAAAATCAAGTTTTAATTCAGTGTTGCAGTAAGATGGATCAAAAAAATATTAAACTAGCACGTAGGAGCGGGAACTCCTCGATTCCTGATGCACCTGTAACAGAACTATCCGAAAACGTGAAACATAAACCCAGAACTTTGACTCAGGTATCAGCAGAGCATGGTTGAAAAGTTAGATTGGAAAAAATTACGATTTAATACAGTGTTTCAGTAAGATGGATCGAAAAAATATTAAACTAGCACGTAGGAGCGGGAACTCCTCGATTCCTGATGCACCTGTAACAGAACTATCCGAAAACGTGAAACATAAACCCAGAACTTTGACTCAGGTATCAGCAGAGCATGGTTGAAAAGTTAGATTGGAAGAAATTACGATTTAATACAGTGTTTCAGTAAGATGGATCAAAAAAATATTAAACTAGCACTGAGGAGCCGGAACTCTTCGATTTCTGATGCATTGGTAATAAGACAATAGGAAAACATGATTTCGTAATCCAGAACTCTCACTCAAGTATCAGCAGATTATGGGTAAAGATTTCCTTAAATTGAAATCAAGATTTATTTTAGTGTTTCAGTAAAAAAGTTTACTATTTTTTTGATCTTTCTCACTGAAACACTGAATCTAAACTTGATTTTAACTTAATGAAACTTTTACCGATGCTCTGCTGATACCTGAGTGAGAGTTCTGGATTACTTTTGTATGTTTTCGTATGGTCTTATTATATATGCATCAGTAATCGAGGAGTTCCGGCTTCTCAGTGCTAGTTTTATATTTTTTTTATCCATCTTACTGAAACACTGTATTAAATCGTAATTTCTTCCAATCTAACTTTTCAACCATGCTCTGCTGATACCTGAGTCAAAGTTCTGGGTTTATGTTTCACGTTTTCGGATAGTTCAGTTACAGGTGCATCAGGAATCGAAGAGCTCCCGCTCCTACGTGCTAGTTTAATATTTTTTTGATCCATCTTACTGCAACACTGAATTAAAACTTGATTTTAACTTAATTGAACTTTTACCCATGCTCTGCTGATACCTGAGTGAGAGTTCTGGATTACTTTTTTATGTTTTCGTATGGTCTTATTATAGATGCATCAGTAATCGAGGAGTTCTGGCTTCTCAGTGCTAGTTTAATATTTTTTTGATCCATCTTACTGAAACACTGTATTAAATCTTAATTTCTTCCAATCTTACTTTTCAACCATGCTCTACTGATACCTGAGTCCAAGTTCAGGGTTTCCGTTTCATGCCTCCGGATAGTTCTTTTACAGTTGCATCAGGAATCGTGGAGTTCTGGCTCCTCAGTGCTAGTTTAATATTTTTTTGATATTTTTTAGTGATACACTGAAATAAATCTTGGTTTCAACTTACTGAAATCTTTACCCATGCTCTGCTGATACTTGAGTTAAAGTTCTGGGTTTTTGTTTCATGCTTCCGGATAGTCCTTTTACAGGTGCATCAGGAAACGAGGAGTTCCGGCTCCTCAGTGCTAGTTTAATTTTATTTTTTTATTTTTTACTGATACACTGAAATAAATCTTGATTTCAACTTACTGAAATCTTTACCCATGCTCTGCTGATACCTGAGTCAAAGTTCTGGGTTTATGTTTCACGTTTTCGGATAGTTCTGTAACAGGTGCATCAGGAATCGAGGAGTTCCCGCTCCTCCGTGCTAGTTTTATATTTTTTTGATATATTTAACTGAAACACTAAATTAAATCTTGATTTCAATTTGATGAAATCTTTACCCATGCTCTGCTGATACTTGAGTGAAAGTTCTGGGTTTATGTTTCATGCCTCTAGATAGTTCTTTTACAGGTGCATTAGGAAACGATGAGTTCCGTCTCCTCAGTGATAGTTAAATATTTTTTTTATCCTTCTTACTGAAACACTGAATTAAATCGTAATTTCTTCCAATCTTTCTTTTCAACCATGCTCTGCTGATACCTGAGTCAAAGTTCTAGGTTTATGTTTCATGCCTCTGGATACTTTCTTTACAGGTGCATCAGGAAACGAGGAGTTCCGGCTCCTCAGTGCTAGTTTAATATTTTTTTGATCCATCTTACTGAAACACTGTATAAAATCGTAATTTCTTCCAATCTAACTTTTCAACCATGCTCTGCTGATACCTGAGTCAATGTTCTGGGTTTATGTTTCACGATTTCGGATAGTTCAGTTACAGGTGCATCAGGAATCGAAGAGCTCCCGCTCCTACGTGCTAGTTTAATATTTTTTTGATCCATCTTACTGCAACACTGAATTAAAACTTGATTTTAACTTAATGAAACTTTTACCCATGCTCTGCTGATACCTGAGTGAGAGTTCTGGATTACTTTTTTATGTTTTCGTATGGTCTTATTATAGATGCATCAGTAATCGAGGAGTTCCGGCTTCTCAGTGCTAGTTTAATATTTTTTTGATCCATCTTACTGAAACACTGTATTAA
This sequence comes from Agrochola macilenta, assembly GCA_916701695.1. Classification (NCBI taxonomy): domain Eukaryota; kingdom Metazoa; phylum Arthropoda; class Insecta; order Lepidoptera; family Noctuidae; genus Agrochola; species Agrochola macilenta. The sequence goes on along the minus strand of OU753572.1, from coordinate 1,625,469 downwards.
ATCTTAATTTCTTCCAATCTTACTTTTCAACCATGCTCTACTGATACCTGAGTCCAAGTCTGGGTTTCCGTTTCATGCCTCCGGATAGTTCTTTTACAGTTGCATCAGGAAACGTGGAGTTCTGGCTCCTCAGTGCTAGTTTAATATTTTTTTGATATTTTTTACTGATACACTGACATAAATCTTGATTTCAACTTACTGAAATCTTTACCCATGCTCTGCTGATACCTGAGTCAAAGTTCTGGGTTTATGTTTCAGGTTTTCGGATAGTTCTGTTACAGGTGCATCAGGAATCGAGGAGTTCCCGCTCCTACGTGCTAGTTTAATATTTTTTCGATCCATCTTACTGAAACACTGTATTAAATCGTAATTTTTTCCAATCTAACTTTTCAACCATGCTCTGCTGATACCTGAGTCAAAGTTCTGGATTTATGTTTCACGTTTTCGGATAGTTCTGTTACAGGTGCATCAGGAATCGAGGAGTTCCCGCTCCTACGTGCTAGTTTAATATTTTTTTGATCCATCTTACTGCAACACTGAATTAAATCGTAATTTCTTTCAATCTAACTTTTCAACCATGCTCTGCTGATACCTGAGTGAGAGTTCTGGATTACTTTTGTATGTTTTCGTATGGTCTTATTATATATGCATCAGTAATCGAGGAGTTCCGGCTTCTCAGTGCTAGTTTTATATTTTTTTTATCCATCTTACTGAAACACTGTATTAAATCGTAATTTCTTCCAATCTAACTTTTCAACCATGCTCTGCTGATACCTGAGTCAAAGTTCTGGGTTTATGTTTCACGTTTTCGGATAGTTCAGTTACAGGTGCATCAGGAATCGAAGAGCTCCCGCTCCTACGTGCTAGTTTAATATTTTTTTGATCCATCTTACTGCAACACTGAATTAAAACTTGATTTTAACTTAATTGAACTTTTACCCATGCTCTGCTGATACCTGAGTGAGAGTTCTGGATTACTTTTTTATGTTTTCGTATGGTCTTATTATAGATGCATCAGTAATCGAGGAGTTCCGGCTTCTCAGTGCTAGTTTAATACTTTTTTGATCCATCTTACTGAAACACTGTATTAAATCTTAATTTCTTCCAATCTTACTTTTCAACCATGCTCTACTGATACCTGAGTCCAAGTTCTGGGTTTCCGTTTCATGCCTCCGGATAGTTCTTTTACAGTTGCATCAGGAAACGTGGAGTTCTGGCTCCTCAGTGCTAGTTTAATATTTTTTTGATATTTTTTAGTGATACACTGAAATAAATCTTGGTTTCAACTTACTGAAATCTTTACCCATGCTCTGCTGATACTTGAGTTAAAGTTCTGGGTTTCTGTTTCATGCTTCCGGATAGTCCTTTTACAGGTGCATCAGGAAACGAGGAGTTCCGGCTCCTCAGTGCTAGTTTAATTTTATTTTTTTATTTTTTACTGATACACTGAAATAAATCTTGATTTCAACTTACTGAAATCTTTACCCATGCTCTGCTGATACCTGAGTCAAAGTTCTGGGTTTATGTTTCACGTTTTCGGATAGTTCTGTAACAGGTGCATCAGGAATCGAGGAGTTCCCGCTCCTCCGTGCTAGTTTTATATTTTTTTGATATATTTAACTGAAACACTAAATTAAATCTTGATTTCAATTTGATGAAATCTTTACCCATGCTCTGCTGATACTTGAGTGAAAGTTCTGGGTTTATGTTTCATGCCTCTAGATAGTTCTTTTACAGGTGCATTAGGAAACGAGGAGTTCCGTCTCCTCAGTGATAGTTAAATTTTTTTTTTATCCTTCTTACTGAAACACTATATTAAATCTTGATTTCTTCTAATCTTACTTTTCAACCATGCTCTGCTGATACCTGAGTCAAAGTTCTAGGTTTATGTTTCATGCCTCTGGATACTTTTTTTACAGGTGCATCAGGAAACGAGGAGTTCCGGCTCCTCAGTGCTAGTTAAATATTTTTTACTGAAACACTAAAATAAATCTTGATTTCAATTTAATGAAATTTTTACCCATGCTCTGCTGATACTTGAGTGAAAGTTCTGGGTTTCTGTTTCAAGCTTCCGGATAGGTCTTTTACAGGTGCATCAGGAAACGAGGAGTTCCCGCTCCTCAGTGATAGTTTAATTTTTTTTTTATATTTTTTACTGAAACACTAAAATAAATCTTGATTTCAACTTACTGAAATCTTTACCCATGCTCTGCTGATACTTGAGTGAAAGTTCTGAATTTCTGTTTCATGCTTCCGGATAGTTCTTTTACAGGTGCATCAGGAAACGAGGAGTTCCGGCTCCTCAGTGCTAGTTAAATATTTTTTTGATATTTTTTACTGAAACACTAAAATAAATCTTGATTTCAATTTAATGAAATTTTTACCCATGCTCTGCTGATACTTGAGTGAAAGTTCTGGGTTTCTGTTTCATGCCTCCGGATAGTTCTTTTACAGGTGCATCAGGAAACGAGGAGTTCCGGCTCCTCAGTGCTAGTTTAATATTTTTTTGATATTTTTTACTGAAACACTAAAATAAATCTTGATTTCAACTTACTGAAATCTTTACCCATGCTCTGCTGATACTTGAGTGAGAGTTCTGGATTACAAAATCATGTTTTCCTATTGTCTTATTACCGATGCATCAGAAATCGAGAAGTTTCGGCTCCTCAGTGCTCTTTTAATATTTTTTTGATATTTTTTACTGAAACACTAAAATAAATCTTGATTTCAATTTAATGAAATCTTTACCCATGCTCTGCTGATACTTGAGTGAGAACTCTGGATTACAAAATCATGTTTTCCTATTGTCTTATTACCAATGCATCAGAAATCGAAGAGTTCCGGCTCCTCAGTGCTACTTTAATATTTTTTTTACATTTTTTACTGAAACACTAAAATAAATCTTGATTTTAATTTAATGAAATCTTTACCCATGCTCTGCTGATACTTGAGTGAAAGTTCTAGATTACTTTATTATGTTTTCGTATCGTCCTATTAACGTTGCATCAGAAATCGAGGAGTTCCAGCTCCTCAGTGCTAATTTAATATTTTTTTGATATTTTTTACTGATACACTGAAATAAATCTTGATTTCAACTTACTGAAATCTTTACCCAAGCTCTGCTGATACTTGAGTGAGAGTTCCGGGTTTCTGTTTCATGCCTCCGGATAGTTCTTTTACAGTTGCATCAGGAAATGAAGAGTTCCGGTTTCTCAGTCCTAATCAAATTCTTTTTTGATCCTACTAACTTAAACACTGAATGAAATCTCGATTTCTCCTAACCTATCTTTTTCATAAGGCTCTGCTGCTAATTTTTTGAGACTACTGCTTTCATTTAGTTTTTTTTCTATTACTCAAACTTTAGTTATTAATCATTGCCCGAAGAATCTATGAAAATTCATAAATTACGTCATTTATGGCTATTTTCCCATAATGTTTGTCTTTTTCTGATAACACGTCAATATTTTTGTTTTATTTTTTTTTAGATTTAGGTGAGCAGAACTCTTTCTGAAAAGTTTAAGGAACTATAGAACTCACCACTGTGCACCTAAATCAATTTTTAAATTTAAATTTTGGAAGAAATGATCTGCTAGCGGAAGTTAGCAGAGCATATTTTCATTCGACTTTTTTCAGGCAATAAAGCCAGAACTATTCTTTTTAAGTATAAGGAACTCTAGAACTCACCCGCATGCCAATAGAACTCACATTTTTTTGTGCTCTGCTGGGAAATGATCTGCCAAGTTCACGGACATGTTTATCAAGGGGTATCATACTCGAACGGCGAGGATATTTGTAACGCATTTATTAACTTTTTTCAAAGCGTTTTTAGTCCTACTAGCAGTAACAATGTTAGGAATTGCGATGACTCACCTTTGTCAAACGTACTCATTCAATTGTCATCACTCCCGAGTCACTCAAAACAGTTTTTGGAATTTTAGACAGTAAGAAAAGAGCCGGTACTGATGGGATACCAGCTATTTTTATAAAAAAATGCGAATTAGGTCTAACTTCTCCCCTTAAGATAATTTTCCAGCGATCTCTCGACGAGGGCACGTTCCCGCGACAGTGGCGCGAGGCTCAAATTGTCCCGATCCATAAAAAGGATTCCAAGCTGGATGTATCTAATTACCGAGGCGTATCATTATTAAACAACTTTGGGAAGTTGCTTGAGAAAATTGTATACGGTCATATTTACGCTGCAACTAAGCTTTGTATACTTGCTTCCCAACACGGCTACGTTAAATCTCGCTCAGTCAATACCAACCTTCTCGAGCTTGCCAACTATGTTGTTACTGGTATGAACGACGGTGCCCAGGTCGACGTAATACGAGTATACACAGATTTCGAAAAAAACCGTTTGACCGGGTAGATTTCTGCATATTAATTGAAAAACTAAAAGCCGTAGGTATTAAGGGGAACTTGCTAAGGTGGATTGACTCTTACCTGAGAAACCGATCTGATTACGTAGACGTTACTTCTGGGGTACCTCAGGGCTCACTGGTATCCCCCTTACTTTATAACGTTTATTTATTTGACATAACACAGTGTTTCCTTCACTCTGAACATCTTCTGTATGCCGACGACAAAAAAATATTTTTGAAAATTAATAACCCTAGTGACTGTCAATTGATCCAATCAGACTTAGATAGACTTAGTGACTATTATAATTTAAACAACATAAATGTAAATACTAAGAAATGCCAAATTATAACATTCTCTAAGAAGCGCAACAATATTAAATACATGTATCGTATCAGTAATGATAACATACCGCGAGTATCACAGGTTAGGGATTTGGGTGTGATTCTGGACGAAAAATTCACGTTCGAGGCACACATTGACCAAATCACTAGTAAAGTCCCTTGGATTCGTAATACGTAACAGCCAACAGTTCTATAACCCACTATGCTTAGAAACTTTATATTACTGTTACGTTAGGAGCATACTGGAATCCGCAAGTGTTATGTGGCGACCTTTTTATATGAAATATATTGATAAAATTGAATCAATCCAACGAAAATTTATTAAGCACCTAAATTACAAAACTAAAGCGGATATCACAAATTACCCGGACTCCTGTCAATACCACAAATTTAATACTCTAGAAGAGCGTCGACAGTTGAATGATATGATGTTATTATATGACTTGAAAATGGAAAAAAAAAAAAAAAAAAACTTTCATATTATTATCAGTACCATCGGCATGCATTATATAATGATAAATTCCCAACATTGGACCCCTTCAATACCACACGGAACAGACTTAAAAAAGAGATTATCCACATCCTCCATCAAACGCCGGCTATCCAGTGAACTCTGTGTCAGTTTATTCATTTGTACATAGACATAAACACACCTCCACACACATTTACACCACCTCCATTACACCCTCCACAACACCACCATTTACACACTACACCGCATATATGGGCGTGTATATATGCGGTGTAGTGTACGCACGCACTACAAATATTAATAATTATGTCACTTTCTGTTTTTCATATTTTTCTGTGTACTTCGTAATTGGCGTAATGTTTAGAATAGTTTTAATGTTATACTTACTGTCAGCTGTGAAGCTACCTTATAATAAATAAATAAATAAATAATTATAATACAGGCTAACTTTGAATTCATTAGCAATCTCAAATCTTTTGAGGCTAAAAGTACTCTTAAAGTATTTATTTTTCATTGCTTTTGGAACAAATCTGAAATACTGGAAAAGAGCTGTCTTTTGTATACATTTTCCTTAGGTAAGTAGTTCTTCTTACTTGGACAGTTCCTGTTCTTTATAAGCTGTATACACACTGTCGAGAAGTTTTATATAACTGTTGAAAAGGCTATTTTCAACAGTTATATAAAACTTCTACATTATAACAAGCACTATGTTCTTTGAAATCCAACTAACCGAATTCAGATTGTGAAACATTGAGGCCTGGAAATGGAAATTGTTACTCATTAGTAACTTAAGGGTTTGTAAACCAGCGAGATCCGTACCATATCCGTTGGGCAGCTTGCGCAGTCATAATTGCACCGCACATGGTTCAAAATTGTTTGACAATTCAACTGACGTCTGCTTTTTGACACATTTTGTCTAGTGATGCACGATCCGATCCTATTCTTTACAGTACCGGTACTACTTGGTAGATAGATACTCCGATATTTTGGATCGATACAAACGAATACTATACTTATACCCATAAGTAAAGAAACATGATACAAAAGCTTTAGTATTGGAATTAATGGATCGTATCACATTGACATATACGCATGATCAATCAATTTAAAATATCCAACTTAGTTGTTTATTATATAAAAAAACATATCTAGAATGTGTTCAATATAGCGGGCGGCGGCGCAACTTGACAAATGCGACGATGTCGAACCTGAGTATTTTATTAGTATTATTATGAGTGCACAGGTACGTTGGAATTTCGTTATGGCTATAAATATGTTCTATGGCTAGATATTCGCTGTTATCATTCTTAATTAGTACATAGTACATAGCAGTTTTATTGTTATGAGTACCATGGGTGTCTTTTAAATGTACTCCTATGGCGTTTTTCACCCACAGGTTCATAGAATACAAAAGAATTCTTGGAATTTTGTCTAGACTACTAGACGGATTAAGTACGATACGATTCGATAATATTTGGAGGATCGGATCGAAGCCATTTGATCCTAGCATCGATACAAAAGCAAGTGCCGTGCATCGCTAATTCTGTCAAATATTGGCTTGCCATATGGCCGCGTTAAACCAAACGTTTATTTGGCAGTGAACTGTGATCGCGCGCGTCAAGTTCTAAATATGTGTAAAAACAACATCACATGCCAACTGACTGTTTGTTGTTACTGTTTTTATCTTTTCATACGTTCTCACTGTCGGTATCCGACTACACGTTTGCTGTAAACGTGGCCTAAGAGTACATTTTAACCCCTGGTTCCTAGTATCGCGAATGCGTGCATAAAATAAAGAAAAACAAAACGTTATCAAATGTACTTGCATCGTCTCCAAGTGCTAATCGTTTAGACCTGAAGATAATCAGATAAAAGAAAAGCAAACTGCGGAAACATGTGTCCAGTACGTAGTTCAAAATCTGTAAAAAAATACAATGTTTTGGTATTTTCTCTGTAGGATGAGGAAACTGATTATAATTTTATGTTTACCGGTGTATCTGATGACGACTGCTACTAGTTAAGTATCAACTGATATGGATATTGGTGAAATCCTTACGGTTCATGCTGACCTGGTATTTATGTTCAACTTTAAAACAACTTTTCAAGATCAACTCAAGCAAAAGAATCATGAACTTACCGATATTTGGAAAATTGTTTTATACAGATTGTAAGCTTCTATAATATTCTGGTATATTCCAAACAATTTGGTACATTGTTCATTATTTTTCTGAGTGTCATTCAAAATCAGTATATCTTTAATCCATGCATCGAGATATTTTTTCAATAATATTATATGTAAGATGGTTACAACATAACTGACGTCTAATGCGGTATACATTATGTCACAAATACAGTCAATGATAATCTCGACCAAAGTCATGTCATCAAAAAACACGTAATATACAGCATATATGGACAAATCACAAAAAATTGAAGTTAATATTGAGATCCAGTTCCATATAATGTAATTCCGGATACTCTTACTAAAATCGATGTTCTTATGAATAGTTTGGATCTTCAAAATAAGAGTGACGATGTTGTTTTTGTGCAAAAAATCAAGAATGAAAAATCTTGTAAAACCGATCGCATGAACAAGGTAAAGAACACAAAAGAAACGGATGAAGAAATTTTCGAAACGTCTCATTCTAACGTCTGAAATATCTACGGTTAATATGCGATAGATACACAACGCATTCATGAAAAACGTGTAGCAGAACGACAATAATAAATACTTGTTTCCTATTGGATAAATATGTTTTAAATAATATTTTGAAGACAAAAACAAATGAAATGCAAAATTAAAAGAATTCGCAATTCTTTGAACTTCTTTTTCGAGTTCATTGTTTGTTAGCTCTTGGATAGAAGGTTTTGGAATAATTTCAAGTTTGTGTAACATTGATAAAATCTTCAACTGACCGCTGTTCGATTACGTCTGCCTCTGTAATTACTTATACGGCTGACTAAAATGTCTTACTAATTAGTGAAATGATATGTTTTGATAGCATCAATGTTTGCCTTGTTACATTAGTAAAATTAATAGGTGTTTTTATTTTGTACTCAGCACGTGTGACAAGAAAAACTAGGTCAATTAATGATAAAGCTACGCTTACGATTCCGTACACGTGGATATTATGGAAAAGCAATTTTGCATTAAGATGATGATGTGCTCATTGAATTACTAAAGCATATCGGCCCATACTACATACATGGGACTTAAATAACTGGCGAAATGTGAAATACCTCTACCTAAACTTTGGGGAATAGAGGCGTAGCGTAATGTTATGTGTAAAGTATATCGCAATAAAAATCGAATATTTAATTATTTTAACAACAATTAACAATGTAGTGCCCTTAACCGACTCCAAAATATAGGATGCTGCATCGGCTTCAAAAATATATGGCGTATATCTCGCCAGTTAGTTTTGGTGTTCCTTCAAAGTCAAATCATTTATTTCAAATAGGCCCGAAAAGGGAGACCTTTGCCCAGCAGTCGGACATTACGGGCGGTGTAGATAGAAACAAAGTTCACCAATCACCGCTTAGCAACAACGATCATCAGTCACCTGGTTCTATTAAAAAACATGGGTGCTAGGTTTGCGTCGATGGTAACCTGATCTCCATGATACGTCCTAGGGAACATGAGGAGAGATATAAGGACTCTAATCAATCAGACTATAATAAATCTACTTAATCTAGACAAATAGTTCCTATGTTGTGATAAATTATATTGTTTGATAAATTAAGAACATCTAAAAAAGAAAGTGATAGGTATTAATGTGGATGGCTTTAAGAAAAACTGCAAGGACAAAGAAAATGTGATTATTTAAAAGACGACGAAGGATGTTTTAAAAGATGAAATTGCTAGAAAAGAAGTTAACGATAAGATGATGGCGAATGAGGTTTTATGAAAGAAAAAGATATGCTGTGACGACCTCAAACTCGACAGTTTATTAAATACTTTGTTTCTTGTATATTTCGAAATATAATTATAGTCCATTAGGGATCACCACAAAAGGGATAACTGCAAAAATTTGCAAAAATAGTTTAATTTCAGTGCCTTTTATAAAATCAAATAACTCCTTAAGGTGAAAACATACAGAATTAATATTTTTCTGGCACATTTTGTTCAGGAACAAAGTTAAAAGTACTTTTTTAATTTACTAATGTGACTAGAATAACAAATTGATACGTTCAAAACATAAATATTATATATACCTAATCGCATAGGTAAGCATTATGGTTGAGTCTGGCACAAGTCATCGAGCAACGGACAGTTGAGGATGATAACAATGTTTCAAAAACGTGAATATATTGAAAATTCCTCATTCGAAGTGCCACCTAATAATCGAATCGAAAAAGATGTCCAAAGAATTACGTATTCTTTTGATTTTGTACTTAATATGTTTTTCTCTTCAAAATATTTAGTGGAAAATAATCATGTTTACCCAAAAGGAAACAAGTATCAATTGATTTCGTTTTCCTTTTCTTTGCTCATGAGTTTGTTGAGTGTCTATAGAATGTTTACTATTAATATGACAGATAGAAATTTGAAACCTACTGAGAATGACTTTATCAAACTTCTTAGTGGTGTTTATTACATGTGGTATGCATTCGGTTTTATAATGTTATTCGTTTTAGACATTGTGCATAAGCATAACAACATCTTTCTTACTTTGAAGATCCAAACTATCCACAAGAGCATTCACTTCAGTAAGAGCATCCGGACTTTCATCACTTGGAACTGGATCTCACTATTAACTATTCTTTGTAGTGATATTTTCATATATTCTTCTTTTTGTGTGTTGTATGAAAACTCTAGTCCCGGTGAAATTGTCCTCGACTTTTTTTGTGACGTAATGTTTATCACATTTGATATCAATTATATGGTTGCCATTCGAGTAATAATATTGTTAAAACAATTTCTCGATGAATGGATAAAAGATGTCCTAATGTTGAATGGCGGACAGGAGAATGATGAACAATGTCTCCAACTGCTCGAGTTATACCAAAATATTTTAAAAGCCTATAATCTGAATAAGAATATATTCCAGTTATTGGTAAGTTCACAGTGCCTTTGAAGACTATAATTACAGAAAATGCTTAATTTGAATTGAAACAACTGACGGGGTCCGTAAGAACCAATGCCTGCTGGGGTTGCTGGTTTGTCCGAAAGGGATATCGCGGCCCCGGCACACAGGCAACGGAAGGAACACGGGTGGGTTTTAGTCAGTAAAAGTCTGACACGCCCTCTCGCTCCCCCCAGAGCCTGTCTATTAGCTTTTTCACGCCTAAACCACTGAACCAATCGTTATGTTTAACAGATAGGCAGCCTGCGAACTGAAGAAGAACGTAGGCTACTTTTAGTCCAGGATATTTGTACCAAAAATTGATGAAAAAGGGGCCACCTCTAGTTAAAAATATATATTCCTTTTAATTACTCTTATTATACAGCTTTTCTTATAGGTCAGCCATCTTTTAAACGTAGTGTTTCATCATCAGCATCATTTCAGCAACCTACCATTCTTTTTTACAGACTGTATGCCACATAGTAGATGCATTTTACCGCAGTTTACTTTTTATTTATTTCGCAATCTTCACGTTTAAACGATTTGCATTAGCAGGAAGCAGTGTAAGTATAACACATATAATGGATTTATTCAAAGGTACTCTTTCCTAACATAGCAGAAAAATCTAAATGCCACCTGCTACGGTCTTTACATACTTCTATTGCTTCGTATACGTTCATACATCTGGTCATTATTTATTTATTATTAGGCTCTTCAACAATGAGTACACTATTACTTTATAATTAGTACATTTCAAGCTTAAATCTAAGCGCCTCATTACTTATAGAAAAGCACAGCATGCACTACATTATGCGCAGATAATAACATAATTAATTAATTAACAAGAAATACATAGTTTAGATGAAAATAAATTATTATAAGGTAAATTGATTACAATAAATGAATATACACTAATATCTGATGATGATGCGGGTACACGTGCTGGTAAAATAGACAGTGGTCTGTTTTACCAGCACGCATAGGAAGACCACCGTGGAAACGAAAACGAACGAAAAAATTACAGATTTTAGAGAGACGTCTATGTTGCTATGGCAAAAAGTCGAGTCGCGTTATGTTTGAGCAGTAGAGATGTCAAAAAGAGATAATTAAATATCTGTTTTACCAGCACTGTTTTACAGACTTTGAACTTAATATTTTGATTTCCAGGCCCCGCTGTTTAGTGCGGTTGTGTCTTTTATTTGGCTATCAAAAAATATAGCATTGGTTTTTATACATAGTATATACTGTGAGAGGTTTTATATAACTGTCGAGGAAGCTAAATCGGCGTGTATACAGCTTATCAAGAACAGGGACTGTCCAAGTAAGAAGGTTTTGACAACAATACAATTCACCAAAAGCAGGGGTGGTCACTGGACCACCGGTGGTGGTAACGGCCGCAATTTACGAGTTGTAAGTCGTAGGTTCGTAACAGGTGCTTTACTTTGTATAAATTATTTCATCACCACTGCTCTCAAAACTGCGAAGAAAAACACCGTGAGGAAACCGGCATGTCCTAGAACCAAACATTCTAAGACATGTGTTGTCTAACAAACCGCACTGGGCCCGCGTGATGGATTACGGCCCATCAAGAGGAAACCTGTGGCCCAGCAGTGGCTGATTATGCTATTTATGCTACACAAAGATACATAAGATTTGAAAACTCACATCGTTTTCAGAATTAATGTTTATTACCCATCATTTTCTAACTTACAACCTCTTTCCATTTCATTAATTTCCTTACAGAGAGTCAAAAAAATCTTTGCAAGAACGTGTTACAGACAAATCGATTGTTCAGTAAGATGACCGCGTGTGGCCTGTTCTATGTAGACGCTACGCTAACAATTTGTTTGATGGGAGTTATCACGAATTACGCCGTTGTACTATTGCAGTTTACTCTTCTGTAAAGTTACTGTTTAATAATAATAAACATTGTAAAGCAATTTCTTTTTTGTTTCTATCATTATCATCATCTAACTCCATTTCAGTGCTTCTTGCAATTTTGTCTTCCCATAATCATGCGGAAGAAACCGTAGGCACAGCTAGTATAACATAAAATGACCTAGTTTCTTTTGTCAAACATGATGGAAACGAAATGAAAACAGCTATTAATTTCACTAAAGTAACACGGCGAACATTGATGCTATCCATACATTACATATTAAAATAAACAGTCATAAGACGGAATCGAACAGCGGCCAGTTGAAGAGGAAAACAATGTTACACAAACTTGAAATGAATCCAAAGCCCTCAATCAAAGAGTGCTACCAAATAATGAGCTCGAAAAAGAAGTTCAAAGAATGACATGTTCTTTTAATTTTACACTTAATTTGTTTTTCTCATCAAAATGTTGTGTAAAACGTAATCATATTTATCCAATAGGAAACAAGTACTTATTATTATCGTTCTGCTTCACTTTATTCATGAACGCGCTGTGTTTCTATCGTATATTCACCGTAGACATCACAGATGTAAAGATGAAACGTTTTGAAAATTACTTCATCCAATTCATTAGTTCTCTCTACTACTTCGTTCATGCAATTGGTTTTACAATGTTCTTCATTTGGGATTTTGTGCATAAAAACAATAATGTCTCTCTTATTTTAAAGATCCAAACTATCCATAAGAGCATCGATTTTAGTAAGAGTATCCGGAGTTACATTATATGGAACTGGATCTCAATATTAACTACTATAACTACTGCTTTTTCCGTACTTTCTGTTTTTTACATTTTCTATCATAGTATGAGTTGGTTAGAGGTTATCATTGATTATTCATCTGACATAATGAGTATCGCATTCGATTTAAATCATATGGTTGCCATCCGACTAATAATATTATTGAGAAAATATCTCGATGAATGGATAATTCTGATGTTGAATGACAGTCCGGAAAGTAATGAACGATGTTTGTATTTGCTTACAATTTACCAGAATATTATAAAAGCTTACAATCTGTTTAAAAACATTTTCCAGATGTTGGTTAGTCCATCATTATTTTACATGATCGTTTTTATCCCCGGCAAGAGTTGGTCTTAAATACTACACTGTAATTGAAATAACTTGAAACTAGAAATTGTGAAACTGCTTTTTCATGTCTACATTTTGTCGAATTATCTGAACAGAATTTTTTTCTCGCTATTTCAGGTTTGGTCTCATAATAGTTGTTAATAATAATGAGTTTACATAACCCTTTTGTGGATTTCGACTACATCTTGTATACTTGTGAACACAATTACCAGGCTGGCATAAACCATAAAAAGTTCACCAATATCCATATCACTTGATACTTATCTAGGCATTAGTCATCAGAAATACGGTCAACATAAAATAATAATCAGCTTCCTCATCTTATCTTACTCTACTGTTGTCTGTGTTTCCTGGGGAAAATTCCAAACATTGTTTCTTTTATTTTACAGACATTAATTCACGTACTTGAAACATTTTGCCGCAGTTTACTTTTTATTTATTTGATCATCTACACATCTAAACAATTTGTACTATTTGGAATCAATGTAAGTGCACATGTGATAATATTTGGTTTTTATCTATTTGCATCCGAGTAATTTCCTTATGCAAATGTACCTACTCTATCAATAACATTTTATTTATTTATATTTTTACACAAAACACTCAATAAAGAAACACAGTCCAAGTGCGTGTCGGAGTCGGAACACGCATAATGAATGGTTAGTATATAGTTGGGATGATTTTATCGCAAGAACTTTAACATTGTAGTTAAAAACATATTCTCTCTTACTTACGAACTGCAAATGTAAGTTTGTACAATATTGGGAGATTTGCCATGTTATTTTAGCACCATAGACTTCTTATAGGTTTTCCTGCGATCTATAAGTATAGAACTATTTGCTGTAGGTATATTGTAAAAAAAATTGGCGCTGTTTGTGACAGGTATTACGTTTAGTCGGTTACTCGACAGCTATCTGGTCACGTGGTATTTTTTGTTTACCTTTATTAACTACCTAAACCTATGGTACTTTACATTTTTTTCTTATCTGCTATTAGCAACAAAATATTATAGAAATGTTTGTCATGCTTTAGTTTGTCGAGCTAAATTCTGTCGTCCCATCGTTTGTCGTGTAAACAATCAGTCGCACTAATGTTGGTCGAGCTGATGTGCTGTCGCACCGCTGATGGTCGACATATTTCACATGGAGCGACTACCTATCTGACCGTTACAACCCGGTCACTGTACGTAACCCTTGGTAAGAATTATTGTCAGACATTCTGGCTTCTGAATATCCGTAACGACTGTCAAAGATTTACGAATGACAGTCATACCAAAGGCTTAAAGAGGCGTGCTTTCCGATGCATGAAGGGTTTGGTGAAAATCCATTACATACCGAGGTTTGTTACCCATCCACGGACCAACCTCGGCAAGCATAGCTTAACCATCGATCAACTCGTGCGGCTGTTATTACTTAGCCTCTTTCATACATACGTAGACATGATTAAAGACGAACTATGCCCTTATCCCAATTTATTTGTGGTCAGCGCCACATCTCCCTTTCTTCCATACTTCTCTATCAGTCGTCATCTCAGTAGTCACACCCTTTCTATCCATATCATCTTTGAAACAGTCCATCTATAGTTTCTTTGGTCTTCCCCGACTCTTATAGCCATCCACATTCATACTCAAAACTTTCCTCACGACATTTTTCTCATTCCTCGGCATCACACGCCAATACCATGACAACCGATTTTCGCACAACTCTACAAATATTATAAATGCGAAAGTATCTCTTTCAATTTCTTACCTTTACGTTTCATCGGGACAGTTCGTTCTCGTGAGATCATTTCCAAAATTCTACGCGGGCGAAGCCGCGGGCAAAAGCTAGTAGATCTATAAACTCTCCAGTTACTATTGAGAAACAAAATAATTATGTTTTCATTTCCAGACCTCGCCGTTTTATCTTCTGAATGTTGTTAGTTGGATAGCAAAGAATATAGTGCTTGTTCTCATGTTTATCATGAATTGCGAGAAGTTTTATATAACTGTTGAGGAATCTGAGACGGTGTGTATACAGCTTATGATGAACACCAACTGTCCAAGTAAGAAAAACTATAAAATCTAATGAAAATGTACAGTAGCGGTCTAAAAATGTTTATCAGTTTTCAAATTAGATTCTTTATCAAACTTTATGCAGTAAAGTCTAAATTGCTACATCTAGGTACATCATACTTTTTAATAGTTGTGAAGCTTCTATTCTAACAAAAAAGTATTCATGACTTTTTGATGATGAAACTGATTTCTTACATTAAAAGTTGACACATTGACTTATTTGCATTTGTTACACTGACATTTATCAAAAATGTGTGTGAAAATATTAAAAAATTATTGGCAAAGATGGCTTGAATATTTGTGTTATAACACGAGAACTCAATTTATCTCGATTCACTGTGAGATTTTGGACTCGGTGTCATGGCGAAGATGGGCAAATAACTGATCATAGAAGCAATTCAGGACTACGACGGCCGATACTAACCGCCGCCGTGCAAATAACTGGTATGGTTCGACAATACGAAGAGCACGGCTTCAGATCAAGTAGTCATTTTGCTGCTTTGTATGATGTGAGTCCTCGGACGGCTCGACGAACTGTGCATCTAGCGGAGCTACACTACAGACATCATACTATTTAAAGTGGAAATCAAACCTCACAACAAAACTTTATTTTGTGCAACAATATCTAGATTTTCATTGGTCGATTGTTATATTTACCGACGAAAAACTTTTTAAATCGAATCAAATCGGAAGATTAACTATATGGCTCATTATCAAGCTTTTTTTTTCTTATGTAAATGGGTAAATGGACCACGACGATGCGATGACGGAGAACTGACGTCGTTAGAAAGTAGGGCTTCTGCGTATAATTATGTGTCGCTTTTGGAAGATGTGATGCTGCCTCCTGTGCGCGTAGTGTATCCTGCAGCAGAATTTGATTACGTTCAGGATAATGCACCGATACACTCGGCCCGGTCTTCTATGGCGAGTTTTAACGTGCACCGTGACATTCATCTCATTCAATGGCCTACTCGGTCAGCAGATATGAACCCGATTGAAAATCTGTGGGGCATAATGGTTCAACGCTGGGATTGTTAGAACGAAGTAAACCCTGAAGCTCTTAGATCACATTGTGCACGGGTATGGGATGATATCGAAGTGACTAATTTATGCGCACGCCTTGTCGCATCTATGCGAGATACACAACTTGCCATCATAGCTGCTGATGGACTCTTTATTAGACAATAAATTGTTGATAGAATTTAAAAAATAAAGATCCTCATAAAATAAAGATGTTTTGAATTTCTATTTGATTTTCTTCCTATTTTTGCATTTTCAGTAATAAGTTCGACCTGGTTCGACCTCGCTTGGTTAATGTCCGTATTTATTCCAGTTAATATTTAATCGTTTTTTTTACAAAAAAGGTTTTTGTATAGGTCTATCCTAGACGATGACGTGTAAATAAAAAATAATCTATGCTCTATACCTAATCAAATCACATAGAATATCATCGACTTTGTGACAGATGTGTGCATGCAATTATAAACCTTAAGGTGGTAAGCATTTTCAAACCGCGACTGTATATGTCGCAGGTTTTCCATAAAGTTAGGTTTTTTATCAAAAGCCTAGGTTTTTGATGAAAAACTGGAAGATGATACATTTTAAACTCAATTTCATCATAAACCTGTAACAATCCAGACTAGTTCAGATTTTTGATCAAAAACCTGAACTAGTTTGGGTTTATGATAAAGTTCTTATCAAAATCACGGGTTTGCTTTGTTTTATGACAAATAAATCAATTTAAATGAAATAAATAAAACAATCCATCATCATTTGCAACTTAGTAGAACGAAAACAATTATTTATTTATCAAAATTTTACAAATATAAACTACTGCCTTTAACGAAAATGGTATCTTGGAGATGATCTAATAATGGAGCCAGGAGGTGGATAGTGGAACTCTTCAGTGGCTACTAGTAAAACCCTCGAATTTGGTCTCATATAATTCGTTTTGACTACTCCAATATATTGCACTTGGTCTTATGATGGAGCCAGGAGGTGAATAGTGGAACTCTTCAGTGGTTACTAGTTACCTTTCGAGTTTCAGATGATTCGTTTTGATGAGTCCAATAGATGGCACTTAGTGTTGAGGGTCGAATGATTTAATTAATTTATAATTTTTTGGGCTTCATAAAAGGGTTTTTTTTTAGCCATTTGTCATTTCGTTAAGTGATTGTGTAACATAATCTGATTGATGAGTTCCAGCAAGGCCGACGTAACATAAAACTATAATTTTTATTGAATTAACCAATTTTTTTATGAACTTTTAATTAAAAATACATTATTATTATTCATGAAAAATGATGATTGAATCAATCGGAACTGTCGTAAGTGGATAATTGATTGAGCACAAGGTATCACAATATAATACTTACAATTAAAGTAACTTGAGTTGATCAGAAAAAGCATAAGAATATTCTCTGTGTGTTTTTAATTTCCTTGTTACCCAGAAGGGTTGGGCAGAGGTGTACCTAAAGTACACCCACAATTCGCCAGTTATTTTTGTTTAATATGTATTGTCTGTTTTGTAATCCCATAGAACCTCTTTAAGTCGAATCTCGATAATTCAAAACGTCCAGGACTCGAATAAATGTTTTGTTCCCTTCCCATCAAGCCTCAAAACCCTCGAAATCTTAACCCTGTATAGGTCAAAATAATCAGAGAGTCCCTACAAGCCATTTCAGTAGATATTTTCTCTCTAAAACTCAAAAATAATAATTGGACCTCTGTATCTCGAACAAGCTATGTTTTATTTTACAACCTTTACAACTCGATCATTTCAAACTAATTACCACTATAGCTCGAAGAAACATAAGTTACCGACTTTAACCGATTTAAACTTGACACAATTTAAACGTAAACTAAATAATGTTTTAATAGACAAGTGCTACTATATCATTGACGAATTCCTAGTTGAAAAATTTTCATGTGACTGACCATTTTTTTATTTATGTTTTAATGTTATATTCTTATACATATGTCCATTGATCTATTACATTATATTAAATTTTAAATAAAAAAAAATATAGTCATTAATTAGTTCTTTATGTTGCATGTAATGTATAACTTAATCTCTTATATTGTAATTTAACAATGCATGCTTTATAAGGTAGATTTTTGAGTTACTCTAAAATATTTTTAAAACCTTATTGTATTACCAAAAATCGCATTAATAAAAACTTTGAACTTAAGAATTTGCGACAATGTAACGTCATTGTTTCTTAGAAAACAATGTAAGAGTTTCCAATAAATAGTCTAAATAGACCAACGTGGCAGGCAATCTGTTTTTTGTTTGTTTTTAGATACATACTACCTACATAAAATCACGCCTTTTCCCTTGGGGGAAACTACAGAACGCACAGTTGATGTGAAGCAAATTAATGTAGGTATGACAAGATCAGACTCGGTACTTATCTAGATACTATTCGAGAATAATCAATCATAACCCTTACGATTTAATAACGTAAAGTAACTGTCATTATGACACACATTACCGCTGTGTTCTCATGTTAGAAAACATTTTTGTGTGGGAAGTTCTTTCGAAAAGATGTCCACCAAAAGAAAATATTACCAAAAAAATATTGATCTAAGTTTTCAAACAGATGTCTTACCGAATAATGTCGATAACGATGTGCATTCCATGTTTCTGCCTTTTACTCTATTGCAAGCCATTTTGTTAAGTCCAAAGTATCGCATCAAGAACGGTATCATAACTGCAAATAATCTGTTAAATAAAGTCCTGTTACTGTGCGGCACAGTCATGTGCATGTTTTTGTTTCTGTTTAGACTCATTCACATAGACTTTGTAAGATTACACGCCATTGTTAAAATGCAGTTCTATTCCACAATCCACGACTTCTGCTACCATATTTTCGGATTCTTTATTAACTTCATGACTACTCTGATTCAAGCAGACAGTAATGTGTTGTTCGTTTTGACCATTCAACAGGTTCATAGATTTCTGAACAATGAGAACGACTCCAAGAGATTTATCAGGAACAGTTGGATCACTGTTGCTATGATTATTTATTTCTACATTATCTTTACCTGTTTTAATTTTGCTATATACCCGAGTATGCCGTTTTATTTAGTTGTTCAATTAGCTATTTTAATTCATTTTGACGCTAATATAGTTTATGCAATTCGACTTATAAAGTTGCTTGAAGATAAAGTTGTTCTATGGAATCATCAGGTTTTACACCCGTTCAATGATAACCGAGATGAAACCTGCCACGAAAGGTTATTTCAAACTTACCTCCAAATATTAAAAAGTTACCAGATTTATAAAAATATTTCGCAACCAATGGTTAGTAACTTTTAATAAACGTACCACTACCAGAAATTTTCTTAAAAAAAAAATGAATATTAACACTTTGCTGGACACTGCTCCCAGACGTAATAACCATAAAACTTATTGTCTCTCGTTCAGTGTCCTTGAATCGATTATTTGATTTCAGGTTCTATACTTTACGGTACATAATTTATTGCATACCTTAATACTTGTTCAGATGTTAATAGAATTTTGTCAAACACTAAGCAGACCAGAGGAGCGTGTACGTATTATTTTTGTATTGAAATCTTATTTCATTTGATTTTTAACGCCGGGGCATAACTCCGCTGCCGCGAGAAATCACGGCACAGCGGACAGAGCTCCGGCGTGATCTCATGGCGGCATGGAGAGTGCGATTGTTGCAACCCAGCGCTGGGAACGCCACAATTGTGGCGATAAGTACCCTCTTTGAGGAGTGGCTAGAGAGGGCCACGGCGTCCTCACCTTCCGCCTGACGCAGGTCCTCACCGGACACGGCTGTTTCGGAAAGTCCCTGTTCCGTATAAGGCGGGAGGAAACGCCCGGGTGTCACCACTGTGTGGATCGCCCGGAGGACACCGTGGAGCATAGTAGAGGCGATCGGTGGCGGCGATCTCTCGCGTCCGACCCTGGTTCAGGCCATGGTCTGGAGCGAGAGTGCATGGGAGGCGGTCACTTCCTTCTGCGAAGCAGTAATTCTCACGAAGGAGGAGGTGGAGCGCGCGAGGGAGACGCAAGATTCGCGCCCTCGCACCCCTAGTCGCCGTAGGAGACGCCCCGGGCGTCGGGAGTCGCGAGCCGACTTCCGGCCACCGTAGGCTCGGGCTTGCGGACGGTGAACAATGGGTAGCTCGCCGTCCGATAAGGACCAGGCCCGGGTCGACGGCGCGTTGTGTTCCACGCGCGCCTCAAAGAGATGTCAGCACCAACTGACGGGGTCCGTAAGGGCCAGGGTTGCGAGTTTGTCCGAAAGGGATATCGCGGCCCCGGCACTCAGGCAACGGAAGGAACACGGGTGGGTTTTGGTCAGTAAAAGTCTGACACGCCCGGAAATTATCAAATAACTTCTCCCGCTCTGGGTGGAGCGGGAGAAGTTATTTGATAATTTCCCACCCTCAAAAAAAAAAAAAAAAAACCCTTAGACGTATGTACGTATATCATAATGTGTACTATACCATGTTCCGGACTAGGCAGAAGAGTGGTCGGACTATAACAAGCGTTCAGACCTCCAACTTCTGTGGCTGAGACGGTACCGTATGGCCCGGTTACGGAACGAGATAGTTTGTGGATTTTTTTAATTTGCGACAGCCTATTTATCAGACATCATTGTCATAAAAAATACTATTTTTCTTCTTTTGATTTCAAGTATCTGTAATAATCCTAACATTATGTGATTTTTTTTCAGTATTTAGCATTGTCGTCATCAGTGCTGATTTGCACTTGGATAATAAAAAAATTGATGTTGCAAACTATACTGAGTCTGTACTGCGAGGCGTTCTATGTAGCTGTGGAGGACTCTCAGGACTCATGCGCTTATATTCTCATGACCAATTGTACAGGTATGTGCGACTCTAACAGAAGTTAGTGCCGAACAATTAAAGCAACAAATGGTGTATTCTATAAATTACAGATGAAGACAAGATGTTATGCAAGAACGTCCGGCGCGTGCACCGCGCGTCGTTCAGTAAGATGCGCGCCTGTCGACTGTTCTACGTAGACGTGTGTCTATTGCTGCACCTGGCGGAGCTTCTCACTAACTATACCATTGTGTTGCTGCAGTTCGCATTTCTGTAATCCTGGTATCATTAAATGTTTCGTGTACAAATGTGTTTTTGTTATTTATTTATTTATTTAATACTTCAAGCACACAAATGTACAGAGGCGGACTTTAATGCCATAGGCATTTTCTACCAGTGAACCTTTGTTTGTTTTGTTATTAAATAATACAAAAAGTTGTAGGAAAATTACTATACATTACTATAAACATTTAGTATTTTTTCCGGTTGGAAACAGAGTTTTATCTGGTTTGCACCTGACGCTATGAATCATTATCACTATAATGTTCTTATCTCTCTCAAAACATCTTGCCGCCATAACTGTCGCTTTTACCAGCCTTGCGATCGATATTGACGTATGATACGATATCTTAAACCAGATATTGATCAAGACTTGATCTTACTTACATATTTGTGCACAGACACGCTCAGCTGCGTAGATCTGTAACTTGATCCAGTAGTTACATGTATAAAACAAATAGTATTTTTTTAAAGTTGTTAAAATCAACGTTATGCTGCAGTACATATCAGCTGATATCTATCTATTAAATAAAAATCAATTGCCGTAAGTTAGTCTCGCCAAAACTCGTAAATAGCTCGACCGACTTGTTTTTTGTTTTGTTTTATTCGCCTCGATACTAGGGTGGTTTTGGAAAAAAGGAAATTAGGAAAAACGAAAAGGAACAGCCAAAAAATCTCAATTTTGTCTCACGTGGTACGAAGTTCACCAGGTCATCTCGTTGACTATAAAAATGGCATTACTAATAAGTATCGTGTTATTATGTGTTGCACAGAATGTGAATTCATCGACGATAGTGCAAGTAAGAGTGAGCGAGGGTCTGCTGGAGGGAGAGCTGGTGCACAACGAGTACGGTGGCACGTACTGCAGCTTCAAGGGGATACCGTACGCGCAGCCGCCACTCGGGGAGCTGAGGTTCAAGGTAAGGATCTATGAACTTCATTTTATTATTCATAATGACTGCGTCATTGTTCATACGCGCGACTGCTGAGCATTAACCCCAGGTCTGTCTAGTGCATTTGGGTTTTCAATCAGGAAATTCTCAGAAGCAACGCGGTGCCTGGAATTGGACCCGATTAATTGCATTACGCTTGCCCCCAATTACATGGGTGTTACATAAGTGAAATTTGACGTTCATAAGTGCCTTTTATGTGCCTAATTGAAATAAATTGTTTGACTTTGACTTTGACTTTGAATATTAATAATTACATAGCGAAATGAGGGTGTATATGCACTTCTACAGAACCTTTCGGGGAAACACAGGTGTGATGTAATGTGCAGATTTTTTATGTTAATATTCAAAAGCCCTAAAATCAAAATAATAATTTACATAAACTAATTAGCAATATCTAGAAAAATATTTATTTATTGCCATATTTTTTTTGAGATTTTTGGAGCCTTGAATTCTTTGACAATAGAATAAAATCATCATTTGGCCTCGTAACATTTTTGAATGACAAAACTTCATCTTATGTCAGTGCCCTGACTGATGCGGCCACTAGCGAGTTAGTGGTTTATATTCTTGTTCACTAAAACACTATTTATATTGTTCACAGGCCCCACAACCTTCAACACCATGGGAAGGAGTTCGTAGCGCAAAGGAATTGGGTTCCAAGTGCGCTCAGTACGAACTGTTCGGTGATAAAGATAAACGAAGTGGTAGTGAAGACTGTTTGTATCTCAACGTTTACACACCAGATGTAAAACCGGAAACGCCACTGCCTGTTATGGTCTGGATACACGGAGGAGGTTTCGTATCCGGTGCTGGAGATGATGACGAATACGGTCCTAAATTCCTTGTAAGACAAGATGTAATACTTGTCACGATCAACTACCGACTCGAAGTGTTTGGTTTCCTTTGTTTAGATACAGAAGATGTGCCTGGAAATGCTGGTATGAAAGATCAAGTAGAAGCCCTTAAATGGGTGAAGAAGAATGTCGCCAATTTTGGTGGTGATTCAGAACATATAACCATATTTGGTGAGAGTGCTGGTGCGGTCAGTGTCTCCTATCACTTAATATCGCCAATGTCAAAGGGTTTATTCAAGAGAGCCATTGTTCAGAGTGGCGTCAGTGTTTCTTACTGGGCACAAGCATACAAACCACGTGAAAGAGGCTTCGCATTGGCAAGAAAATTAGGATTATATTCTGATGACGTTAAAGAAGTACACGAATTCTTAAAAAAGCAACCAGCGGATTCCCTGATAGAAGCCGTGGTTCCTATAACTTATTCCGAAAAAGTAAGGACCAACGTTGAAGTTTATTTTAGTGTGACTGATGAAAAAGATTTTGGGAACAATGAGAGATTTTACCATGGAGATATGGTGGATGTAATGTCAAATGGAGTTCACGAAGGAGTCGATATTATGATAGGATACACTGCCGATGAAGGTCTTATGGGGATAGCCATCTTTGGCGATGTCGAAGAAAGTCTAGATCAAGCTAGAAACTACCCACAGTTTTTTGTTTCATATCCAATGTCACTTGATTTATCAGTAAATAAACAATTACAACTTGGGACAAAAATCAAGGAATATTATTTCAAGAATGAGATTTCAATACCAGATGATTGGGAGAAATTAGGAAAATACTATGCTATGGATGCGTTCTTATTCCCCACAGTGAGGTGGGTTAAGATATGTGCTTGCTCTAAGAAGAACAAAATATATTTGTACAAGTTCACGTGCACATCTGAATTGAATATTATTTCTGAATTAATGGGGATAGGCCATTTAGTTGGAGATAAGCCAGTTGTCGCCCATGGTGATGACTTAATGTATCTATTTAGTGCGAAAGAACAGCCTTTAATTGATATAAACTCTATTGAGTTCCACCATATTGAGAAAGTCACAAAACTATGGACCAATTTTGCTAAATACGGGTAAGTGCAGCTTTAAAAAAAAAAATTAAGAATAGAACATTACACTTACACACACACTTTACATTTTGGTTTTAAGTTTATACCCTGAAAACAATCGCTCAAATTCTAGCTCATTACTAAAAGTAACAACCCTGTCCATAATGACATCATAAGTACAGTCAGCCTCAAAAAGATAAATCGACAATAAATTATTTGATTGGCTACAATTTGTGTTACCTCATACTGTATCAATGTGTTGCTAACATTAAGTACCCAATGTGTGATAATAATTATGTTTTGTGGCTATACATTGAAACAATTATTAACAAAGTTTGTAGACAATTACAGTGCCCAACGATCACAAAAAATACTGATAATCCCTTCTCATAAATAGTTGAATTCGTCAATAAAAACGTTAAGTATAGTGGTTCAAACATTTAAAACTAGTATTTTATATCATAACGCGACAACACAGCTGAAATGGGAAAACTTCAACAGATGTCATCTTTTAGAGGCTAGGAGTACTTTGCAAATTCGCACTTTATACTCACAACTCAGATGATAGATGTAGATGTAGATGTACAAAAAACCTTTTTTGTTGGTAGCAAGAAAAAGTGAGTGTACATTACATATCGTTTCTTGATGGCAAGTCAATAGCAATTACACATTGTTGTTGCAAGCTGTCAACATTTTTAATTTCTTAATGTTTGAAAAGCATAAGATTGATTAGTATTATCGTAACTACTCACTATACAGGGTGGCAAAGACTATTAAAGGGTGGCAGGGACTGTTTTTTTTAAATAACCGACGAAAAATTTCGATGCCCCTGCATCGAAATTTTTTCAGGTTCAGAATCATGCACCGAACCCATGGTGTCAGTTTTCGCGTCGATGTCTCTGCCACCCTGTATAGGTAAAAGGTAATACGGGCTATTATAATATTATACTTTTATATTATATTATACTTTTATATTATATTATACTTTATAGAATACCTACTCGTATGTCTGATCGTCATTTCTAGAACCAAAATCATGCAACTTTCTTTTATTTTAATTTTAGAAACCCAACTCCTGATAACTCTTTGGGCGCAGAGTGGACGCCGTATTCACTCGAAAACCAAGAATATTTTGACATCGGCAACGAGCTTCAATCCGGCAATGCACCGGATGAAGAAGAAACAAAATTTTGGGAAAATCTGTTGACAGAATTTGGGCTGAAACTATATTGAACTTTTCGTTGCTGAGTAATCGTTTACTTGAGTATTTTATTTTATCCATGTACTAATGCTGATGATTTTGAATTAAATGTTTTCCATAAGAGCGTTTCTTTAGTTTGTTGTCCCAAATCCTATTTTCTTTCAGTTTGTCTAGATAAATAGAACATAACTGTACACCAACATGTTATTAAGTCACTTGTTAATGGAAGCTTTTTAGGGTTCCGTAATTAACAAGGAACACTTGGGGATTCTTCATCATGCTGGTGTGATTTGGAAGTTGGCGTACCTCAAGGCGGTATTCTTTCTCCTCTTCTGTTTTTAGTAATCTTATAATTTCCAAGCTTCAGTGTGCAGTGTGTGTGTCATCTATATGCAGAAGACTTGCAGTTGGACTGGCAAGGGAGGGTTGGTGAAATACATGACGCTATCGACAAGTTAAATAGGGACTCGGCAGCTATAAAAACCTGGTCTGATAGATTTGGTGTTGCAGTGAACCGTAATAAGTGTCAGGCGATCATAATTGGGAGTCCCCGTAGTATTGGTAAAGTGAATGGTTAAACCTTGCCACCAGTTCTCTTCAATGGTGCGATCGGCCCATATAGCACTGACGTAAAGGACCTAAGCTTCCACATCGACGGTACCCTGAACTGGCTCACTCAAGTCGCTATGGTCAGCCAGAAGGTTACGGTTAGACAATACATGTGTAGTCCTTAATTTTCCCTATCGTCGATTATGGTGATGTGTACTACTATGACCTAAATGCAGATCTCCTCGACAAACTTGACTGCCTTTTCAATAACTGCATTCGATTTGTTTTCAATCTGCGTAAATATGATCATGTCTCTGCGCATCGGTCGCTTCTAATGTAGTTGCCCATACGCCAGCGCAGAGAACAAAGGGTGTTGTCCACCTTGTTTTCATTTCTTGACTCTCCCTCTTCCCCTAGTTATCTAGCCTCCCACTTTCAGTACATTTGCGCAAACCACAACAGAACTCTACGTTCATCACACAATCGTCTTCTTCTATGTCCCACTCACCGCACTGACTTCATTCACTCTTCCATCATCGTTCAGTCTATCTCTCTGTGTAATGAACTCCCCCAAGAAATCAGGATGACAACCAACCGATTATCTTTTAAAGTTAAAGTTTGCCACCACATTAGTAAGAAGCTGGCAGTATCATCACAACGGTAATGTTTTCCCATTGTTTGTCTTATTTGTTTTAGTATATTCTTGTATTTGTGTGTATTTATTTGTTCTTATATTTATATATATTTAGGTACATTATACTATATAAAGTTTTAATAGGTACGAGTATATATGTATGTATATTCGTCACACCTATCTTCCAGCGGATTTAGTAGAAAGTGTGGTAGTACCTGTGATTAAAAATAAAACCGGTGATGTCTCCGACAAAAATAATTACAGGCCTATCTCCTTAGCTACGGTGGTAGGGAAGGTACTTGATGGTCTGCTTGAGCGTCAGCTTAATAGCCACTTAACATTGAATGATGCGCAGTTTGGCTTCAGAAGCAAACTATCGACGGAGAGTGCTATCCTGGCACTCAAGCAGACTGTAAGGTATTATACTGACAGAAAGACGCCAGTTTATGCTGCCTTTCTTGACCTTTCCAAGGTTTTTGACCTCGTATCCTATGAGAAGTTATGGTCTAAGCTCCATAGTTTAAATTTGCCTTCAGAGCTATTGAAGTTCTGGTACAGGTCGCAAACAAATCGCGTTAGGTGGAATAATGTGTCTTCCCAGCCGTATTTGTTGGAGTGTGGTGTTAGACAGGGTGGGTTGACATCGCCTGCTCTGTTTAACCTGTATATGAATGACCTGATTGATGGGCTTAGCAGAATCAATTTTGGCTGTTCAATAGATGGTGTCATGGTTAATAATCTAAGTTATGCAGACGATATGGTGCTGCTGAGCCCATCAATCAGTGCACTCCGGAAATTGATAGTTGTATGTGAATCTTATGCGGCGACGCATGGGCTTACATATGTACAACGTCAATAAATCACAGATGGTGATTTTTAAATGTAAAAATGTATCGTTAGGTAACGTTCCTCCAGTAATTATGAGCGGAACACCATTGCAGCGTGTTGATCAGGTTAAGTATCTAGGGCATCTGATTACGGAGGACTTATCTGATGATGCAGATTTGGACAGAGAGCGTAAGGCGTTGGCGGTTCGGTGCAATATGTTAGCCCGCAGGTTTGCACGTTGTAGTGGGGATGTGAAGGTGTATTTATTTAAGGCCTACTGCCAAACCTTCTACACGTGCAGCTTGTGGGTGAAGTATACGCAGAGGGCTTACAACGTCCTACGCGTTCAGTATAATAATGGATTTAGGATGTTGATGGGGCTTCCGCGCTTCTGCAGCGCTTCACAGATGTTCGCGGAAGCCCGTGTTGACGATTTTCACGCCATAATGAGAAAGCGGGCGGCGTCAATTATGGGTAGACTGCGCGGAAGCCCCAACAGCATCCTAAAAACATTGGCCGACAAGGTGGACAGCCCCTTTATTAGGCACTGGATGCGGAGGCACGTGCCAACATGTGTTGAGCCACGTAGGTATTAGTTGTGTTAGGTTAGTTTGTAAGTTTTACTAACATAGTTTCTAAGTCTTTGTTACTAATACTATATGGATTATATGTAATTTTTGTGTATGATCCGCAATAAATGAAATTATTATTATTATTATTATATTCATATATTTAAATAAATATTTATTCCACTATTTTCGATATTGCACCTATCGCTATTTGTCTCTGCATCACTCAAAGGTTGACTGGTAGAAAATGCCTATGGCATTAAGTCTGCCTTTGTACATTTGTGTGCTTGAAGTATTATTAAATAAATAGACCCTTTAAGTCCGTCTGTTTGTCTGTCTGTCCGCAGCTTAGCTCAGAGACTCTTAGTACTTATCTCACGCCGAGAAAGTGGTATTTTTTTTTAGGATTACACATAAAGCGGGCATTTTTTTTTGTTTCATCTATCCTATGGTGTGGGTCTTTGGAAAGATCTTTCAAAAATATTGCTAGTATATGAAAACCATTTTTCGATCCGTTTACGAAAAATTAAGCTTTAAAGTGCCAATTGTCCCTTCCCCGCCTGCTACATGATTGTTTCGGTTAAGTGAAAAATTCACGGCAGTATTTATCAAAGTTAAAAAGAAAATTATCACAGCTAAGTAGGCTTCACAAGTTAACGAGTAATAGTCGACCAACTCAACAATCGGTCAACATTAACATGTTTTCAACTACAATGTTAAGTACCTAGGTCTACGGTCCCTGGGAGCTTTAAAAATCAAGCCATTTATGAGACATAATTTTGATATTTATAAATAAATCCAAACCTAAAGGGTATTTCCCGTTGACCTATAATGATGAGGCAAAAAGCAAGGTCTTAGGACCGTATTACAGAATCTCACTCAAGGCTCAAGCATTACTTAAAACTCGTTTAAAGTCTTTTGATTGGTTGAAACTAGTTTTAAGTATTGCTTGAGTCTTGAGTGAGGTTCTGTAATACGGGCCTTACAGCACAAGTAAAGGAAAAACTCAAATTTAACTAAACGTAAATTTTTAGTTTTATAAAAAAATAATATTTTGCGATTACGATCTTACATTTGCAGTTGGAGAATTGACTATTGAATTGAGAAGTGACGTATATCAATATTTATTTATTTATTTCCAACTTACATCTATCTACTTATATATATGGAAGAACATCTTTTTAACTACAAAGTTAAGTTTGTTTTTGAGATAATTTCATCCCAACTACGGAACCCGTCATTGTGCGTGGTCCGACACGCACTTGGCCACTTTGAATTTAGCAAGCTTTTGCAAAAACCAAACTATCTAACACGAATACCTATCCTGAAAGGACAGTAGAAACTAAAATAATAACTACGACAAACCTCAATCATTTAACTTTGATTTCACTACAGAATAGATAAGTAGTAACACAATAGTGTAATTAGTAAGAAGACTCATCAGACTAAGGCCCATCGTCCTCGAGACACTACTCAAAAATAACGCGTTACAAAATTAAATCAGCAATTAGTACATTACGCGACTTACAAACAGCTTTTAGACTAGTTGCACTGCGTTCGGTCACTTTAAGAAACATTGCGTGTGCAAGAGATAGTTGATGTTCATTAGACGTTTGTCTTTATTCAATATATCTCATATTAATTCATAAACGCCATATTGCTTGTTATACTCCGCAGGTGCTACTTAAGATATTATATTTATAAATGAGAAACCTTGAAAACATTGAATAAATAATTCCCATAACATAATGTGATTGATATGTTCGTTTAATATAATTAATTACCATCGATTATACAGTCAATGCGTGCCAGGAGGCTACAAGAAATGGTCTATTAAAATGAAGAGAAAACGTATTTTCGCTAAGGACTATACTATGGACGTCCCTTTAAAAAATATGGTGGATAAAGATGTGCAGTCAATGCTACTACCGTTTAATCTGTTGCAGTATCTCATGTTTTGTCCTAACTATCGCATCAAAGACGACGTTATAACTCCAAATAGTTCAATCTCCAATATTGTTTCAATTGTTGGAACACTGGCGTTCAGTTTGTCAACCATTTATCGCTGCTGTACGCTATACTTTTACAAAAAATATCTAGGAGACACTACATTTATGTATATCGCTGCGTATTATGACTGTGTTTACAATTGCTTGGGATTCGCTATTAATTTAATTACCGGAATCATTCCAACCAAAAGTTATATAGAGTTTGTACTAACTTTTCAAAAAGTGCATAGATTTCTCAACGATGAAACAAGTTCTAGACGCATCATCATTTGGAATTGGATTGCCGGAATTATAGCACTGTTTATATATGTCTCTGTGTTCACTTATTTTATCTTCAAATTAGATTTGTCTTTCAAAAAAATGTTCAGTTGCTACTTTATCGTGTTTTATGAATTGAAAGTATCTTATTTCATTCGAGTTTTGAAAATGTTAGAAGAGAAAGTTATTCTATGGAAAATTCAAGCTATAAACTCTGAAGTAATGGGAGACACAGTTGGCAAGGACTTTAGCAAGAAAATGTTTCAGGCTTACGTTGATATAATAAGGTGCTATGAAATCCATAAACACTGTTTCCGCTATTTTGTAAGTGACTTGTTTATTCCGTTTCTTGAAGATATTAAGAAATAAAACTAATATCGAATTGCTATTTTTCAGATACTTCATAACACTGTACAATTATTCACTCATGCTTTGGTTTACATTCAACTGTCAATTGAAATATTGAAGAGAGGATTGATTAACTTTGTGAGTGTAATTATGATTGTTGGTTTTTAAGAACTTGTGGTGACATCTATACCGCCACATATGAACTACGAACGTGACACAAATCCTATAACGTGCAAGCAAAGTTAACCGCGAAATCTGTATAACAACAGCCCAATAACCTTGACCTTACTTGGTGTTGTCTATTGTCCACCTGCTGTTGAATACTTTTCAAATCTTGAATTGGCGCTGGAATCCGTAGGGTCAGAGTATGCACATTGCGTCATCATGGGCGATTTCAACACCGACCTTGTTCACCATACCCCTCGATCCCGTAAACTCCTTAACATCATCGAGTCCGTTAGTCTCCATGTACTTTCACAGCAACCTACCCATTTCAATATCTCCGGCGATGACACTTGGCTCGACCTAATCCTTACATCCACTCCCTCCCTTGTTTCCTCTCATGGTCAGTGTCCTGCTCCTGGTTTTTCCAATCACGACCTCATTTTCCTCTCGTATGTCCTAAAACCACCTAAACCTATCCCAAAAGTTCTGCATATGCGGTGTTTTGGGCGCATGGACGTTGAGAAATTTCGTCAGGATGCGTCAGACCTCAGTTGGGAACACCTGTCAGAGGCGACAGCTGTAGACGAGAAACTGCGTATTTTCAATCGGGCGGTCCTTGCTCTCTACGACAAACATGCTCCTGTTAAGAAGATTAAACTTCGGCGTCCTCCTGCTCCTTGGATGACGACAGGGGTTCGGATGGCGATGAGGCGTAGGGATCGGGCCTTTCGTAAATTTAAAAAGGATCGCTGTGAAGAAAATCGTAACTTTTTCAAAGCTGCTAGGAATCGGTGTAATCAGATGATACGCAACGCTAAACGCCGCCATATTCTCGAGAACATATCTTCTGCTTCACCTGCTGATATCTGGAAGTTCCTTGGGACTCTTGGTATCGGTAGATCACGACATGTGGATTTTCCTAATACGATAGGTCTTGATGATATCAACCGTCACTACACAACCACTTCCCATTTGGATTCCCAAATATTGTCCCAGACGGTCGCTTTCATTACAGGCCTTGCTAGTCCTATTATAGAGCCATTTCACTTCTCTCCGGTAACCTTGGATGAAATCAAAAAGATCATCCTATCTATAAAATCTAAGGCTGTGGGCTATGACGGCATCAGTCGTAGTATGGTCGTTTGGATCCTCGATATCCTTCTCCCTCCGATTACCCACATCATCAACTTTTCACTTGATTCCGGAAAATTCCCTTCCCTGTGGCGTATGGCCTATGTCCGCCCACTCCCTAAAATTTCAAATCCCTCCCTTCCCAGCCACTTTCGGCCTATTTCCATTCTCCCATTCCTGTCTAAAGTGCTTGAGGCCTGCGTACACAAGCAGTTTACGGGGTTTGTTCACCGGAACAACCTTGTTAGCTGCTTTCAGTCTGGATTCAGGCCTGGGCACAGTGCAGCCTCCGCTCTCCTCTCTTCGCTCTGTCCTTAAAGTGACTGGTGACATTAGAGAAGCGATGGAGGATACCAAGGTTACCGTTTTGGTATTAATTGATTTCTCCAATGCCTTTAATGCCGTCAGCCATGATATTCTCCTTTCCATCCTTTCTCATCTTATGGTTTCACCCGAGGCCCTGGAATGGTTCTCTTCTTATCTTCGGGGACGTCGGCAATCGGTTCGTGTTGATGAGAGCTCGTCGAGTTGGCGTGATCTGGATGCTGGTGTTCCACAAGGCGGTATTCTTTCTCCATTGTTATTCTCTATCTTCATTAATTTTATAACTCACTGTCTTCGGTGTTCGTATCATCTTTATGCTGATGATCTTCAATTGTATACAGCTGGGCGGGTAGAATGTTTGTCGGACGCTATAACAGATGTAAACCGGGACTTAGATTCTATCCAAAAGTGGTCTGATAGTTTTGGGGTGTCAGTAAACCCCTCAAAGTGTCAGGCCATTGTAATTGGAAGCTCGCGCATGATGGGTAGGGTGGCACTAAGCACTCTTCCTCCTATTATTTTTAATGGTACCGTCATACCCATTACCCCTACAGTGAAAAATCTCGGTTTGCATCTTGACTCGACACTGGGCTGGCAACGCCAGGTATCTAGTGTTAGTCAAAGGGTCAACGGTACTTTGCGATCCCTGTATCGTCTGAGAAACTTTTTGCCCGCTAAGACCAAAGCTATGCTTGTGCAGACTTTGATTTTCCCTATCATCGACTATGGTGACGTGTGCTACTTTGACTTGAATGCGGTTTTGCTTGATAAGCTCGATAGACTGCTCAACTATGGTATCCGGTTCATATTTAATTTAAGGAAATATGACCATGTGTCGAGTTACAGGTCCGAGCTCAAATGGATGTCTATTCGCCAAAGAAGAAGTTTACGCGCTTTGACCACTCTTTTCTCCCTTCTGAACTCACCCACCCCTCCTTCTTATCTTATGTCTCACTTCCAATATCTATGTTCTTCACACGCTAAGAATCTGCGTTCTTCCAACAATCTTCTTCTGCTCTGTCCTTCTCATACTTCTGACTTTGTTCATTCTTCCTTTCATATTCAGTCCATTCTTCTCTGGAATGCGCTTCCTCTTGATATCAAGACGGCCACTAGTCGGTATGCATTTAAGCGGAAATTGCAGAGTTATTTTCAAAACAAATAGTATAGAGTCATCTCAACTACCTCATTTCCTTTGAATTTGTATCCTTATATATATATATATATATATATGTATATGATGTAGGTATATATTATAGCAAATATTTATATACGTGTATCATAAGTCTATAAACTACATATTATGTACGTGTGTACCTATTTTATTTATAATTCATTGTTGTCTTTTTAATATTTTTTATTATTATTATTATCTCCTGTAATTCGGAGCACCTGCCGTCTTATCTCTTCACCACCCTTGGTTGACTGGTAGAGAATGCCTAAGGCATTAAGTCCGCCTTTGTACATTATTGTGTGTAAGAAGTTTAAATAAATAAATAAACAATAACTACCATCGGGCCCAAAACCTTTCTGGTCGGAGGATACTCCCTTTTAAATGCAGGATGAGGAACTTTCCAACCTGTTTCTTTCTTCCGAACTGGTAACCTCGACATGATCGTCAGTTCAGCCTTTCTATTAAAACTGAGTTAAGAAATGTGATCAGCTTTGAGTCCACCTTGCCATTTCTTAAAACAGTTGCAATTACATTTTAACCAGTCTGAACTTAACTTCATTCTTATCTTAATTACACTTACAGGACACAGCAATTATAGCGTCGCTGTCCATATACATTTGGGTATTCAAAGATTTGTCGTGGCAATCTGTACTGAGCGGGGAATGCGAGAAATTCTACATAGCAATACAAAGTGTTCAAGATACTTGGGCACTTATTTTAAAGTCTAATTGTTCAGGTACGTTCTTTGTAAATTCATACAGAACCCGGGTGTTAATATGGTACATCGAGGTTTAGAGAGAGACTGACTTGCATATGAGTGACAAACACGGCGTTCTACAATGCCATTTTCTATAGCTCTATATACCATATTACGGTCTGAGTACTGTATATTTTAGTACAAGCGGAGCTTTTAGTGAGTATTTACCACCATATTTTAAGGGTTGTTATAATGACGGCTGTAATTACCGGCACATTTAAGCGCTTATGAAAGAAATAATATTACTGCAAGCCTTTAGCTGAGGCTTCTTTAGTTTTCCAGTAATAGTAGAAGGTACTACCACAACCAGTTTCCCTAAACTAAAAAAGTAATAATGTAACTACTTCTTCGAAGATCACTGAAACCTGAGGGCCTAGTGTGAGTGTAACATATACTTGTCACAACGATGCCATAGAGTACCACAGATACCAAAGGCATAGACAAGTACAATACGATTCACGAAAGATGACCACAAATGGCGGCCGTCTGCGCACGTACACTCATGAAGAAAAGACTTAAGACAAAATAATATTTTAATGTTGGTTAAATAATTTGTGTAATGTTGTAAACGCTGGTTATGCAAATAAATCAAACGTAAGTAATTTTAAATGTTTATTAAAATAAATTGAACCAAAAATATTATAAATATGTGAAACACATTTAGTCGCTATCGCTATTCTCAAGTTCCATGATTCCCTCTATCATGGAACTTGAGGAACTGGGGCCGGGTTCCATATTAAAGTCTTCATCTTCCGATGATTCAGGAAAATCCACATCTGTCGAATCTTCGCTCTCGTCAGATTCTCCCACACGTATAATTAATTCCTCCGTAAGCACATCCACGATGTGGTCACTTTTTATATAGCTTTCTTCTATAGATTTTAATTTGTCACATAGTTTTTTCCATTCCTCTGGTCCCATCAGATTCACTTTTTCTTTAATTAAATCTATAACGCAGTCAATATTCCACTTTACGTTTTTACTACTCACGTAACCCTTTATAGAGGCCCAAGCCATTTCTATGGGATTTAAATCCGGATGGTACGGTGGGAGACGGAGAACATCGTGACCATTTTCCATCAAAATTTTGTCAACGGAGTATTTCTTTAAACGAGGTTTGTTATTTTTTATTATATCGTACAATTGAGGTTTCAACATATTGGAATCAAAGCTGATTCCATTTTTGGTAAGCCACTCTAATATAATTGCATAGCACATGTGTGAGCACTATGTACCTACTTTAAAGCTACCATTTACTGGGTACCTACGTCTTTCATTGACCTAAATGTGCCCTTGCGGCTGAGAGTATGTCATGCTCACTCAAATGTCTCGCTGGTGGTGGCGTGTGTGTTGGATCATAAAGTTCCCTTCAAAATGGTTGAGCTAAATGGTGCTGATCCATGCGTCATGTTCGTGAACGGGCGCCGTCAGTGGGGACTGGTCATCTCTTAGCTGCCAAGGCTTATTTTGAATTTATTTTAATTTATGAATTGTTTTTTTCTTTATTACGGACGCTTTTAACGTGCACGTCTCTCTACATTGTTCTCACATGTATAATTACAACATGAATGATGTAACCAATATTTTGTAACAATATTCTGATTTAAAAGAGTGTCCGTGGAGTTTCTTGCCCGTTCTTCTCCATAGGAACCTACTACGCGTTGGAATGGGCAACTAGCTTCATATTTCTGACTGACCGACCCCTTGACAATTCAAAAGTGCCTGTAATTGGTTTATTTGAAATAAATGCTTTGAGTTTGAGTTTGAGTTTGAGTTTGAACTCTTGCATGTCGGATTTTCGGGAATTAGATGTGGGAGCCATATCATATTCTTTATTGTGGTATGGGGCGTTGTCTACCACAACAACGGAGTTCGGTGGGAGATTGGGTACCAATTGAGTTCGAATCCATTTCTGGTAATTTTCAAAATTCATGTCGTCATGATAATCTCCTGATTTTGTGCCCGACTTGAAAGTTAATAATGCATTGGGCACAAATCCAGCCTCTGACCCGGCATGAACGATTACGACTCGTTGGCCTGTTGAGATAGGCTTTTTCAGACCTGATGTAGAACCGTCAGCCCAGCCCATGGGTTTTGCATGTGTAGCATGGACGTACGATTCGTCAGTATAAATGATTGGTCTATTTTGTCTTCGATATTCTTGGAGATTTTTCAGGTAATTGATTCGTAACAACCGAATAGCTGATGTTTCTATTAAAATATTACGGTTATTTTCTGTTTTTTTCCACTTAAATCCAATTCTTTTTATTAATCTACCCAAACTTGTTTTGGATCCTTTAAAGTTAATATCTTGATGTAATTTTGCTCGTAACTTCTCTAAAGATGGCAATTCTTTTTCAGTTAAATGAAAGTTATGGATACATCTCTTAATTACCCCTTTGTCAAAGTCGTCAACGTCGGAGGCAGGGTTACGACGCGGTCTCTTTTTACCAGGGGTTCTAAAAACCACTAAAAACGGTGAAGATTTACTTTCTTTTATAATTCTTTGTACTGTCGATATAGACGTCTTTGTTGCCGCGGCCGTTTTTTTGTAAGCTTCGAGTATTTTAAAATCTTGTGAAAAATATTGAAACACGTTGTACACCAAACTTCTCGACTGTCTATTCAAAGTATTGCCTTTTCCTCGCGGCATTGTGATGGCTTAAAATAGCAAATAAGTTCAACACAATAACAAATCTCTACAAACGTTGTTTGTTAAATAATAATAATAATAATAAATCATTTTATTTCGGATAACACAAAAAGATCCATAAATTGTTAGTAACATGTTCCTTTGCACTTAAATCATTATTGTTAGTACCTAACCTAAACTAAAGACGAATTTGTGGGAAGACCACCCAATATCTAGACACACCGAGAAATGGTAGTGGTAGTCTAACTATGGTATCAGTCTTCGCACAAATTGTCTCATTATGGCGGAGGAAGTATCTGCCGCCACAGCCATCAAGATTCTATTGTGACTGCCTCTTATTCTGCTCAGGAGTGAGGCTGTTTTTTTGCGGATGATGGCATGAAATCCGTCGGTACGATTTACCGCGAACATTTCTGAAGCACTGCAAAAACGAGGCAGTCGCAATAGCATCCTAAACACATTATTGTATTGGACGCGTAGAACATCCAGCGACCTTTTCGAGTAGTTGACCCAAAGATTACCGGTGTAAAAACTCTGACAATAAGCTTTAAAAAGCGTAATCTTTACTTGGTCAGTACACCGAGAAAATCTTCGTGCCAACATATTACCCCTGACCGCCAGAGCCCTACGCTCCCTCTCAATGTCACTATGGTCACTGAGGTCACTGGTAAGAAAATGCCCAAGATATTTAAACTTTGAGACTTTACGAACTGGCGTTCCGTTTATGGCAAGTTCGAGGGCATCTTCCTGACACTTAAAAAACTTAACAAACAACGAAAACTTAACAAATAAAAAACAATTTAAAACAAAGAAACACTCCTTTTCGACTGTACTCGAGAGCAGTGTGAGCGCATCGACGCCGCGATAAACGAATAGCGACTGAGCAGCCTATCACGAGACGCGCGCGCACCAATGGCGTCGCTCCGGTCTTGACGCATTCCGCCCGCGCCTCACCTCGCACCTCCAAAGGGACCTAACACATGCCTTCTGCGCCGTGGTCATTTTTCGTGAATCTTACTGTAACTGATGTTACATCGGATGCAGACACGTGGATTACATATATTTTACTTATTATTGTATTTCACATCCCAATTTATTTTAATTTTAGTTAAATAATTCTGTATCTATCTATTCGTGACATCACTACGGGCCCTATCAGAATACCAGCACTGCGAAATCTTTGTTTTAAATGTCGCAGCATCATGCTGATATATGAGTCTTTTGGCCTCGTTCAGGACTTCCTTCTTTAAATTTTAATGTTACTTTGTTAATTATTGTTTTTTCTTTTCTAATTATGTTTAGTGTGTTTTTAGTTTAATTTGTGATTTCCTGTGCGAGTCTCAATAAATACTTTTTCTTTTATTTAATTTTTTTTCTTTCTATTAACCATCTCGATTTTACGCATCGACCACGTTCGGCGCTCTGATTGGCCCTTCACTGGCCTTTATTGGTGAAGGGCCAATCGGAGCACCAAACGCGGTCGATGCATAAAATCGAGGTGGTTATAAGAAACACACACTAGGGCCTCAGCCCAATCTATTCAAAATTCTCACCGAGTGCTTTTATTTTCACTTTCTTGCCCGTCTCCTGTTCTATACTCTAATATTATCAGTGCAAAATTGGTTTTGGCTTTCCTTCACTAATGTTTACTATCCGCATCAATCTTATCCCATCAGTAAGTAGTCGTATATGAAAATATAAAATAATGGAAAACAATATTTTCGACACAAACTTTTTGAACTGTAAGTAAAGAGTGCAGTTAGGGTTGTTTTCAAATCTGACTCCTTTTTATTATAAACGGAATTAACACACAGTGACAGTAAAATTCAATATAAAATAAAAATTAAATACTCAATATTTTTTTATCCAAAATGTTATATTTGACAGATGACGAGAGAAAACTATGCAAGAACTTACTGCGTTTTCATCGAGCATCGTTCAACAAGATACGTGTGTGTGGCCTGTTCTACGTAGACGCTGCATTACAATTGATTCTGATGAGTCGTCTTACTAACTACACTGTTGTGTTGCTACAGTTTGCTATTCTGTAATTCAGGTTGAATTAAATTGATGTTTTGGTAAGTCGTTATACTATCATATATTAATAAATGAGCAATATTTGTAAATATATATGTATATTTGTAAACACGTTCTCGAAAACGGCTCTAACGATTGAGATGAAAGTTGCAATATAAGGGTTTACGAGGGCGAAAAATCGATTTAACTAGGTCTTATACCTCGGAAAAAAAAATTCTCCGTATTTTCACCCGAGCAGAACTCGGTCGCCTAAAGTTTAGAACAAGATAACCTTACCTGATAACCGCGAACCTTAGAATAATGACATAGCAGCATGGAATTAGTAAGTACCTACTATCATGGTAGCATGGAATTAGTAAGGTACCTACTATCATGGCAGCATGGAATTAGTATGAACTATCCTATACTATTAAATGAGCTTTCTCTGTTTTCACCAGAGCAGAGCTCGGTCGACCAGGTACTTATTTATATTTATTGTAATATAAAACGGCCAAGGCCAATTACATTAGTTAAAGACAAAGACACAAACACATGTTTAAGGCACAGTAAACAAAAGTATAAACTACTCGACAGTCATACGCTCATCTCACAATACTCCAGACCTAGAGAGAGAGTTTCTTCCATTCATCCGCGAACATATCACAGTCAGGCCTAGCGTCCAAGAGAGCGTTGAGCGCCGAGAGTGTGTGAGGGACAGGAGACTGGGCTCGAGCGACGGTTCAACTCCGAGACACGGCGAACAATCTATGCCTCCTGCCACGGTTATAGTTTTTCGGAGCAAAAAGATTTTCTTGCGGGTTCCAGACACATGCACCAGGACTCCAGTTTACTACGAACAAATACATTAAAAATAGATTTAATAGCGCTGATGTTGCTAAAATCTTTAGCTTTACGCAGTATAAAACCTAATCGTCTAAATGAATCTTTTGCTACCAATGCCAAATGTGGTACCTATATTCCTCATTCCAGTTGTTTTAGTAATAGCGCTGCAATTAATTTTATAAGTAAAGGTGATAGGGTTTCGTGCAAGAGTAAAACTCGTGACGAAGCATTTGGAAGAATTAAATCCCATTTTGTTCTTAACACTCCACTCCAATATCGCCTCAATATCACGCTGAAGCGCCAGACAATCGGCTTCAGACTGAATTTCTGAAAAGAGTTTCGAATCTTCTGCATA
Source organism: Agrochola macilenta (assembly GCA_916701695.1). Taxonomy (NCBI): domain Eukaryota; kingdom Metazoa; phylum Arthropoda; class Insecta; order Lepidoptera; family Noctuidae; genus Agrochola; species Agrochola macilenta. The sequence goes on along the minus strand of OU753572.1, from coordinate 1,585,375 downwards.
CAATAGACTTCTGACGTGGTGAATAAATTAAGGAAGGTCGTTGATCATTATCAAGAAAAGAAGTGGTCCCAGAATTGATCCTTGACTGACTCCGGAACGCGTATGATATCATCTCTCTTGTAATCTATGACTATCTTTAAAAACATGAAAACAAAACTGATCTTAACGTCGATGCCCTCTTGTAGGTCGTGTGCTTAGAACTTCCAACTGCACGTGTAAGGTATATATTTTATCTTCCCTAAATATAAAATATATTTTTATATTAAAGCAATGCTCACATATTATTCTACTATGTATAGAATAAATTGTATTATATCATCCTAGACTTAAGATTGTGTAATATCCTTCTATGACCGGTGTATGAACGTGGATGACGTAAAAGAATGTTAGTAACTCTGTAGTTTCTGTACACCGGGTCTATGGAGAAAAAAATAAGTTATAAACTAAAACCCCACTACGATAAGAACACCAACTTAACTTTTTTGATGGCGTTTTTGTTGTAGTTGGGTTTTAGTTTTTAACTTTCCTTTTTATTTAAATTATTTTGTGGTTAGAGATCATTGGGTTAAGTAGTTAATGAAATTTGATACCTATGATTTGTTGATCAGCCTACATAACAATTTAGAAGTGCATTTGGTGTTAATAAAAGACAGTCAGAGTGAAACATGATTGTTTTATTCCCATTTTTGAGGAGCATGTATAAATAATTATAGATAACCAATTTATATTCAGAAAGTAATCCTTAAGATTTTTTATTAGATACCAAACACGATATGTTTATCCATCTAAAATATGTTTTCTTCGGTACCACTTCATATAAGCCTATAACCCGCGCAATAACATGATACTTCTAATGATAGGTACCTCGTTTGTCAAAACTCGACAAGTAGTTAAAGTGTTATAAGGGAACAGATGAACACACAACTATTGCAACTAAGGAACCCATGTCATTGTTTGCTGACGACAGTACCGTAACCATAGCACCTAAAAATATGATCAACTACTATTCCGACTCTAATGATTCATAAAATTCCATAATCACCTGGCTTAATAATAATAATTTGAAAATTAATCTCATTATAACAAATACATATAATGCATTTTAGGCAACGAGAAAAGTTACTTAATACAAAAAAAAATAATTTAGTATACAAAGATAATATAAAAAAAGAAACTGAAACAGCCCGATTTTTGGGAATAATCATTGACAGGCAATTAAATTGGAAAACACACATTGACGAACTTTGAAAAAAAATTAGTACGTCATCATATGCTCTTTATAAGTTGGCACCGACTGTCAACACAGATACTTTACTTAGAGCGTATTACGGGCTTACTGAATCAGTGTTAAGATTTGGAATTATATTATGGGGCAATTCAACTCAGTAGGACACTGCGTTCAAAGCACAAAAGCGTTGCATACGGGCTATGTTTGGGTTGCAAACTACTGACAGTTGCAAACCAATATTTGTACAGCACAGAATTCTAACACTTCTGTCACTTTACATATTAAAAATATCGCTGTTTGTAAAATCTAATCCTCATCTATTTCCCCTTCGGATTAACAATACAGGTAGAAATAGACGTGAGAAGTACAGACCTTGGGTGCAATCACTCTCCGTCAAAACAGTATTTCTAAGTAAAAGTGTAATATGCATGGCATATACAATAAAATTCCTAATTCCCTTAAGAAAATGAATATTAATTCATTCAAGAGTGAGTTTAAAAAATTGCTAACTAATAAGGGATATTATAATGTTACAGAGTTTTTGAGTGACAAGTTTAAACTTAGATAATTTAATTAGATTTCATTTTATTGTTCTAATTATTATTATTTGTTGACTGTATTTTTGGTATTGATTGTAATTAGGTATTTGAATTGATTGTATTTTGACTATAATTTAATTATTTCTAAATTTATAATTCCAATTACATATTATTATGAACTATTTTGTACGCCGAATATGGCAAAACATGTTGAACCGGCAATTTTAAACTCCTTTCCATCCTATGTGCATTCTATGTATTATGTCACACATGTTTATACAAATAAATGATCTTTATCTTTATCTTCATACATAATTACATATATACGTACTGCATAAGCCTCAAATGATAAGGTTCCTTTGGTTTGCCGTAGTCGGGTAAATGGTCTGAGTTTATACTGAATGTATAATAATTTCGTGTATGGATGGATATATACGGATTCATTTATTTTAATTATTGTTGTTGTTTGTCAGTAACGTCTTAAAACCTGCAACATGGCAATGGTGAAAGCGTGGACTGTGAAGTCGCGAGGTTTGCACCTAATCAGACGAATGATTGTACGACAATGGTCGTAATACCATCTACATCTAGGTGCTTTTACATAATACTGACCTTCGAAGTTGGAAAGCAATATAGTTCAAAATGATCAAAAAGTGTATATGTATAGAGGTGGAGTGACACAAGGAAGTGTCTTTGGACCCTCACTAATAATTAATTAAATAAATGGCATTCTTAATACATACTTAAATATGCGTGATAATCACGCTGTGGGATAAAGAGACAAAATCGTTCTCGCTTCAAAAAGTTTTTATTTACATAAAATATTTACGAAAAATAAAACAATGTTAATGAAAAGAGAACTGTAATAAGACGACAGTGTATGTAGTGATGAGAGAGAAGAAATGCAGAGGTTGTGTGGCATCTATGATGAACAGACCACAAACGTTCATTTTCTTGAAGGTAGCCCTGTGCACGCGTTGAATATTCTTGCACACTCTTTTCTGTGTTACTGAGGAGCATACATGAAATAAAATAAAGTGAATGCAATAGTAAAAGAAAAATGTACTGAGTGCAAGATATTTTTGGTTTTAGCTTGTATTTAAACGACATCGTCCAATTCCTGTCTTTGGTATGGGGTCTACTATGTTCCGAGTATAACCGATTCAGCAGTATTTATTGAACAACATAGCCGACCCGAAGCAATTACTACATATACCAACTAGGTTTTCATTCGGCTCGTACCGATCAGTAAATTCCGTTCGGCATCTACCCTTGCCGAAACAAGTTCGGGTCGGATCGTTAAAATTCGAGCTATCGCCATCGGCCTTTTTCCGAACCAATATCCACAGTCTACTTAAGGACTTCATTAGCAACTTCTTCTTTCATCTTTTTAGGGGTGCCATACACTTGCTCTGGTGCATGATTCGGCTCAGCCATGCGGTAGATTCGAATGTAAGATAGTACAAGTGAAATACAATGCTCGCCAAGTCGAGCAAACAAAGGCACAGGCGTACCAGCCTTTTCTTGAAGCCATTCAGTACATTTTCGACCCCGTGTTACTTCGTTGTGAAGACAGCAAGAAGCAACTAGAATGGCAATCGCACACGGCAATAGAAACTACTCATGCATACAACAAAATTTACCTAATATTAGCGCTCTGAGCGTTTTCTTTAATTAGGGCTATTAGACTATTCTTATGAGATTATGTTGCCATGCGATGGCCAAGTCTTTATATTTATTAAAGAAACAAAGATGTCTAATATTGATAAGGTATACAATACTATAAAATATTGTTAGTTCACTAATTAGGTAACAATTTATGACAAAGTTGTTGGATATTACTCCCATAGACAGGTACTGAAAAAAATTGCCGAATTGGTTTTACATTAGATCTCACGACGTTTTGCGGTAGAAGAACTGCGTTGCGAGACTTGCATTTTTGTATTACGTTATGTTTTTGATGGGATCTAGTTTACCTGATACATTGCTTGATGTCCCCAGCCTGGAACATGTAAGCTGAACTTCACTCATGGCTGAATAAAATCTTTCACAGTCCACGCTCAAAGATATTTGTAAAATAATGCTTTTTAGTAGCCATGGTTGAGATGAAAGGACTTGAAGAGCAAACTAGAACAACAAAAATAAAAATGCTTAGTTTCAACAATACTTAAATAAGATATTTTAATATCAGCTTGCTTTTGACTAATATTTCTACTTTAAGACGCCGATATATGCCAGCGGCCTTGACTGATTAGCAAGCGTGTTCTATGCTCACGCAACGCGTCGTACGTCCAGCCATCAATAGGACTCGCCCATCAAGGAACGCTGTCCTAAATAAGACGCATTATTAATTTATTATACATAAATCAAAAGGTATTTTAATAAAACACGTATACTAAAAGAAAAATAATTAAATTATCTTTAAAATGGTAAAGGTTTCAAAATTACGCTTGATAGTTTTTGCGTGATTCTAAGTTTTTTTTCCGTGTTAGACATAACTTTACACATTAATTACACTATGTAATATAAACAAAATCTAAAATATTCCCAGACTAAGTTATAATTTATTAACCATGGTCGCGCTGTCAATAATGTATGGATGGTTGCGCAACCAATCTGAATCCTGGTGACGCATGGTTACTCCAGTATTAAGCTGATCTCTTATTGCACGGAAAGGCTATACAATGCGAGGTTAGCTTATACTGGAAATGTGTCGTCGCGTGTAGATACTTACATTAGCTTCACTATCTATTGTTATTTTTCGCGCCTGTATGTGAATTGCTAAATCCATGAGAGCGTTGGAAAATATGTATAGATTATAAAATAATATCTGAAAATATTGGACAAAATATTATTAAACAGAACAAAATTAAAATTATTTATTATCTCAAACAATAAGCTAACCAGATATTGGAAAGTCTTCTTAACTAGCTGGTAAGATTGTATTATTTCCATATAAGCTTTAAAGTAATTATTCCAAAAACTCTCATCTTCTACATATTTTGACTCAAGCACATTTTTGATCCATACCATCACAGTTTCCCACTTCAACTTCATGATCCTCGCAGCATATAGGACATTAACGTCAAAGCAAATGTGAAGGTTGCTAGTAAAGACATCGGTGAAACCCATATTATTAAAAATGGAGCAGTAATAAAACATCCAGAAAATATGGAAAAGATTCAAAGTGATGACGTAAATCCAGTTGTAGATGATGAAACGGCTAAAACCTATCCCGTAAATTTTGAGAATTCTGTGCACGTTCTGAATGCTACAGACTAGCGACACGTTGTTAGTCTTCTGCATGACATTGGTGAAATAACTAAGAAGGCTACCAGAAAAAAAAACAACAACGTCGTTCAAAATGCCTGAGTAGACGAAGTTGCAACCTTTTTCTCCGACGATTCTAAATGAGGAAATGAACAAGAGGTAGAAGCTTCCAGAGACATAAATGACATTGCCGAAGGCTGAAATGACATCGTAGCTCAAACTGTTCTGAGTGATGAAATCTTCTTTAATCTTGTACTTAGCACAGAAGAATAATGCTTGCATCATATTTAGTGGCTTTAATATTGACTGAATGTATTTTTCAATGATATTATTCTCTTGAACTTCATTGTGTATATGATTAGGTTTAGTTTTTATTGCAATAGTGGTAATTTTTTGATGATTTCTATAGTTTGATAACATGTCTATTTCGGTAAGCAGTATAAATTGTATTAAATGTACTGGCTGGTGGTAATAATTCGATAAGCAATTAATCCGATGGGCTGCAGCATTTCATTAATGACTTTTATAAAATACGTTTGTTTCTTTTAATGGAAAGTCAAGTATCATTAAATAAATATTTAATACTTTACTTTCCATTAAAATGATTGATGCGTGGGTGCAAAAAGATAGAAAATATACTGTATGTACTATCGAAGAACTTCATATCTAAGCAGTTTGAAAACAAAATCCCGTGAACACGATAACCACATCTGTTACCGGCCCAGTGCTATAGCCGCCGAGCGCGTTGCTTGCAGCGCTCGGCGGCTATAGCACCTTGTCAAGACAAGATAAGACACATAGATAAATACATTTCTTGTAGAATTTAATATTTATAGACGAACGAAGGTCAGGGAAACGGCAAGGCCAAAGCGGGGAAGGCCTATGTTCAGCAGTGGACAACGCAGTTAGGGGTTGAAATAAATGATGGATGACTGTGCCTGTAATTTCACCACCTTGCTTGGGGGTAGATATTAAATTGTTTTTAATGCCGCGTACAGGAAGCCAACTCTCGCGTTTACAGTCGTAGCATGACGCATTAATCGTTGCCGCTCGTCTCATAATTATGTCGCTTATAAAATGGTGACATTATCCAAAATATCATTCATTCTCAGTACAAGTCATTCGTAATTCACGAGTCTATGGAGAAACATGTTGTCATTATGCGTCTCACGAAGTAATCCATTCCACATACTGATGCAATCGTTAGAATACTTCTGACCATCTTTAAAAATGATTTATCATGATGATGATATTGAATTTATCAATATCATCATCATTATTGATATCGTAACTCCATTTTTAGGGAACCCTATTACTAAGCCTCCGCTGTCCGTCCGTCCGTCCGCCTGTCTGTCAGCGGGCTGTATCTTATAAACCGTAATAGGTAAACAGTCAATATCCACAGATTGTATATTTCTACACTCGTAAACATAACACAAAAATAATTACAAATACAATAGAACATCATAGAGGGCCGGCAATCTTTAGGAGGAAAATATATACAAGCATACAACAAATCCTGAAGCTAAGAGCAAAAGGTTGTCAGATTGCTACGCAATCAATTATTAAATATTGTGGAGAAATTCTACGAAGAACTTTATGCCTCAAAATCAGCAGAACCAACATCACCACATAACAACTCTAGAGCTCCGCCCATAGAGCACCCAAGCTCAGAAAGTCTATCAAATATCATGGCTTGCGAGGTAAAACTTTCGCAAATGCAGAGTGGAAAAACACCTGGTGAGGACAGTATCACAGTTGAGTTGCTGCATGCTGGTGGTCAACCCGTACTACAAGTTCTTGTAAAACTTTTTAATAGCGTCCTCTACAGTGCCACGCCACCTCATGCTTGGAAGAAGGCAACAGTAGCTATCCTACATAAGAAAGGAGACCATTCAAAACTTAGCTACTACCGTCCTATATCCCTCCTTTCCCAAATTTATAAGCTGTTTTGCTAAAACTATATGTAACCGTCTCACCCGCCAACTAGACGATTGTCAGCCCGTTGAATAAGCCGGTTTTCTCCACCATCGACCACATCCACACCGTAAAACATGATGGAGAAGAGTTCACAGTAAAACCGGCCCTTGTGTTTAGCTTTTGTCGACTACGAGAAAACATTCGACAGTGTCGAGCACTGGGCCGTGTTAACTCTCTCCATCGCTGCCAAATCGACGCTCGGTATGTGGATGTATTCAGGAAACTCTACGATGTGGCAACAATGCAAGTCAGACTGCATGAACTTACGGCCCCAATACCGATTAAAGGGGGAGTGTGCCAAGGATGTGTCCTTGGCACCATTTCGCCAAAAATGTTCACTGCTGCTCTGGAAGACGTGATGAAAACATTGGAATGGGATCAACGTGGTATAAACATCAATGGTGTCTACTTGTCGCATCTGCGGTTTGCGGATGACCTAATTTTATTCGCCAAATCCAAGGAAGACCACCAACGCATGTTAAAAGAACTTTATAATGCTTCCTTACAAGTTGGCTTGAGAATGAACATCAAGAAAATATGAAGATGAGGGTGATGTTAGGCGTCCTGGATGACTCAGTTTCAGCAGTTATGGTTAGAAACGAGCGTCTGGAGATGGTTGACCATTACGGTTATTTGGGACATGGTCTATCTTTTGACAAGGATAATCCCAACAAAAAGATTTCTAGGAGAATACAGCTTGGGTGGGCGGCATTTGGTAAGCTGAAACATATTTTTCGATCCAAAAACATCCCACAGTGTCTAAAAACCCGCCTTTTCAACCAATGTGTCCTGTAACCAACAATGACCTACGGTGCTAAGACATGGACGCTATGGACGCATGGTGAAAGTCTACGACGTCGGAGACAGGGCGATGCGCCTCAATTGGAGTTAGGCAGGACATCTAGTCAGACGCGGAGATGGCCGATGGAGTAAAGCTGTGACCGAGTGGTGGCCAAAGTTATGCAAAAGAAACCAGAGTCGTCCAAAAGCGCGTTGGGTCGATGATATTGTCAAAATCGTGGGAAACACCTGGATGCGAGACGCACGGAACCGGGAAGTATGGCAGACAAAGGGAGAGGCCTATACCCAGTAGTAGGTGATTCCGGGCTGAAATGATGATGATTCTATGTACTGTTTACATAGTATTTCTGTTAGTTACATAAGTATTACAATGAAAAAAAAATACATGTTATATCTTTATTGTTTCAAATGCTTTTGATACACTGCATCATGTGGGTAACACAATAATAAGAGGTGAGTATATTATTTATTTCTGGTGACAAAAGATGGATGTCGAATCCGCTGTTTTACATAACGGCTAGTCGTTTTACAAAACAGCTCCGTTATTTACAAAACAGCTGAACGACGTTCACGACGAAGAACGACGGCGTATGTCTCGTGGTATATTGGTACCACGATTACAGAAACGCGAACTGTAACAGCACAACAGTGTAGTGAGTGAGGAGTGCCATCAGACGCAGTGGTTGACAAATGTCTACATAGAACAGGCCACATCCGCTCATCTTGCTGTACGATGCATTGTTCACTCGCAGAATATTCTTGCATAACTTCTTTTGATCATCTGGAAACAAAATAAAATTACATACATAATAAATATGGTTATACAGGATGGATTTTTTAAATGAGGCAGTAGGACACGTACCTTAACCACATTAGCTACAGGAAAATGTTCTGAGGAGACTGTTCTTTACTTTTTGAGTAATTGCTAACTGCATGCACAAATTTTGGAAAAAAAATACAGTCAGCTAGAAGAACATACATTTTCACGTTTTATATTTATGATGCCGATCGATGCAGCTTCGTATAAGGATTAAAAGACTCTCCCAGTTCAACACAGACTACTAGAAAAGCCACAAATCGCAAAAAAAATGTTTTTCTTCAACAACTACCTGACACAAATCTGCAAATTGCAAAAAACTAAGAAAATTTGAAATTCGTGGGCTACGCTGGACCTGTCGCCTTAAAGAAATGAATTAAAAATGATGGCATTAATCATGCCCTATTTCTCGCAAATAAGTGCGAGTGAAACGACAAACTACTTTGAGGATAAACTCCTTTTTTCTTTAATGTCGCGACTTAAATTTATTTGTAAACCGGAACCGACATTACAACGTGATCAAATAAATTCAAAAGCGCTCACCTGGACAGTTTGATGCCAAAATGCTCGAGCATAAGTCTTGGGCAAGTTTCACAGCCTCATAGAATGTCTCAACTTGCAGACTGAGTACAAGCTGCAGAACCAATGTCTTTATCACCCAGAAGTACAGGAATAATGAAACTAGAGGAGTGGACACCTGGAAAATAGCAATGACCTAATAAATATTTTCAGTTCAGACCATTATCGTGTCATGACGTGTAGGCATCTTTTTAACACGTAAATCTTACTCAACAAATTATCAGAATGAAAGTGGGCAACGACAACGTCGCAAATAGCTGTCAAATATTTCGTTGTTTTGATTAATTTGGCAATATTACTGTATGAAAATATAAAATAACCTAAATAGTAAACAATAATATTGATTAATATCGTAACACCGAATATTAGTACTAGATGTAAAAACAGTATTTGGAAACTTTCCAAATGCCCTTTTTACGCCAAAAACGGTTACAAAATCAAATTCAGTGTTATAATTGCAATTCATTATTAATATTTTAGGTCACTAGTTAGCGATATTTCATATTTCCATACAGTATATTGCCAAATTTAACAAAACAGGTAAATATTTGACAGTTAATTTCGCGACGTGAAGTGAAACCACATAAGAAGTATCCAGAAGTTACGAAGCACTAAGTAAGCTAAGACACATACACGCCATTCTGTTTCATACTATTTAAACATAACATTTTGTACAACTGTTGGTTGAACGTTGACCTTAAAAATGCCCATTTAATGATTATTTATAACATCAAGGTATTATTACTATTAGTAATATAGAATTAAGTAGAATATAATAGAATAAATTACTATTTGTTATGTAGATACACCATATGATTTACGAATATAAATGTAGAAATTTTACATAGGGCGACACAATGGGCGGTCTTATCGCTAAAAGCGATCGATATGTAAATAAATCCAAAGATTGTCTTAAGAAGACAACTTTTACAATAAATAAATACATTAAATAAATAAGTACATTTATTTATTATGACACAGTATTGGAACAAGATCTGCAGATGTGTATACCCATTATACCAACAACACCTAAGGAAATAGCGAAGGAAATCAGATTGCTGAAGTCGAGAAAAGCCCCGGGATTCGACCTGATCACGCCTTCCATACTTAAAAATCTTCCCAGAAAATGCATTTCTTTTCTAGCTAGTTTGTTCAACGCAATTTTTCGAACATCTCATTTTCCCGACCTGTGGAAAATCTCTGAAGTTGTCATGATCCACAAATTAGGTAAACCTGAATATGAAGCTTTGTCTTATCGGCCGATAAGCTTGACGCCTGTACTCTCCAAACTGTGGGAGAAGATATTCCAAAACGGACTAAAACCGTGCATGGACGCCAATGGTGTTGTTCCAACTCACCAGTTTGGCTTTCGGAAATCTCACTCAACAATAGAACAGGTTCACCGAGTGTACCAAACAGGAAGACAGGCTTTTGAATGCAAAAAGTATTGCTCAGCGGCATTTCTTGATGTACAACAAGCTTTTGACCGTGTCTGGCACAAAGGATTGCTGGCTAAAGTGAAGGAAAAACTTCCGCACTCAATGTTCCTACTCATCCAATCGTATTTATCCGAGCGCTGCTTCCAAGTAAAACAGGGCGAAGCAAGATCAAGATTGTTTGAAGTGGAAGCTGGTGTACCACAGGGATCTGTTCTTGGCCCAGTGTTGTACAACATATTTACGTCAGACCTACCCACATTGGATGGCATAACAATAGCAACATATGCAGACGACATAGCCTATTTATCAGTTGATGAAAACCCAGAAATGGCCAGCAATAGACTCCAGAAACAGCTAGACAAAACTCATAAATGGCTCTGTAAGTGGCGGATTCGTGCCAGCGCATCCAAGTCTCACCATATCACCTTCACGCTCAGGCGAGGAAATACCCCTCCTGTTAGACTCGGTCCTGATACCCTACCACACACAGATTGTGTAAAGTATCTTGGCTTCCACTGGGATAGGCGCCTAACATGGAAGCATCACATTAAAAATAAAAGGGACGAGATAAACCACAAGTTCCGCAACCTGTATTGGCTCATGGGAAGAAACTCTGTGCTCTCTGTAGACAACAAACTCCTCATCTACAACTCGGTCCTTAAGCCAATATGGACCTACGGGATCCAATTGTGGGGCGTTGCCAGCAAAACCAACATACTCTGCCTGCAAAGAGTCCAAAATGGTATCTTGAGATCAATAGCAAATGCACCTTGGTTCGCTAGGAACGACGAAATCCACGACTATTTACATCAGCCATCAGTAACCTCTGAAATCGAGCGATACAAAAAACAACACAAGGCACGCTAACAATGCATCCGAACCCACTAGTTACGGAACTGTTAAACCCGACAGCGGTGGTAAAAAGGCTGAAGAGGAACCACCTTCTATAAGTGGGAGGCGCAGCACTGGCTGCTCCACCACAACGCCATTTGACATAGAACGAATTCGCTTATGGTCTGACGACCGATTGCAAGTAGAAATAAAGGAAAAAAAAAAAAAAAAAAAAAAAATATTAAACTTACACACACTATCTCTACAGGATGACGACCCCAATACAATAGTGGTTTGCAAACACACACCAAATAAATGAAAAATCGACTTACGGCTAATACATAAAAATACAAAGCATCACTAAACTTTATTATCAATCAATCAATCAAATCAATCAAAAGTAATTTCAAATCAAAAGTTATTTATTCAAACTAGGCTGAGAATCAGCACTTTTCGAACGTCAAAATTACATAAGACAGTCCCCCAAAACGCCCACCCTTCACCACTTCCTAGTGCGTTAGCTGGGAAGAAGAAGTGGCGCAACAAACTCCCCAGCTGCACAGCTGTCTGTTCGGTTAGAAGAACAAAAAAAAAAGATTCTATATAATAGTATTCAAAATAATTTACATTAAGCAACCCAAAACATAATTTAAACTATTAGCCATATATAAGCTAGCACACGCCAATATACCAAACAAAATCATCGAGAACTATACTCAGGCAGAAATAAAAAACAAAACGTAAACAGAACTTAATATCTTAATAAAAGCCTCCAGGCATAAAGGGCGTGCCCGCTTACATATAGTTGTAACTGGAAGTTATAAATGATAAACTAGGACCATCGAGGTAAAATAAATAAACAAACAGTTAATTACTAATAGCAATAAATAATATGATCAATTGTCGAGGTCACTAGCTAACCACATATTGCAATACAACTCATAAAAAAACATTGTGATGAGTAGATTATGTCAACAATAAATTAAATTTAAATAATTTGACTTTTATAGTCAAATAAATTAAACAATTACTTATATAAACTCATATAACTTGTCAGTGGGTAAGCTGGAGACAGAACATAAACATTGTCTTGAGTTAATTACAGCGACCAACTATTCTTATCATTTAAGTAGTCGTTGATAGAATAGTATGCCTTTGAACAAAGCTTGGATTTTACTTTCGTTTTAGACGCATTAAAAGGCAAATCTACCAAAGAAGAAGGTAGCTTGTTATAAAAAGTTATACCAAGCCCAACAAATGAGTTATGAACCTTATGAAGCCGGTGAAAGGGAGCTCGTAGTTTGTCCTTATTTCTAGTGTTAACATTGTGAAAAACATTAACAAACAGTAACAATATATAATAACAATCATTAACATTGTGTATTAGAAACACAATCTGAAATCAGACTACAGAATTATATGAACCTACCTATATAATAATTACCAAACACACTTAAAGTACACACATAACATACATAAAGTAGTACTTAATACTTACAAAAAAAAGTTTCCGGAATTCGATCATCACCTGAACGTTAATCAAGCAACGGCAGAAAGTCTCTATTGTTTGATACAGAACCTAAAAAGGATAAATAACAATAATAATTGTTAGAAAAAAATTAAGGCTGTTCTTATTTAGATGGAATATCCCTAAATATACGTAACCGCATTGCTTTGATCAATGCTATGCTAATAACCACGCTAATAAGAAATGAAATCGGTAAAAATCTGTCTAAACAACAGAAAGTAAGGCCGAGATGAATAAACATTACTTAGCTTTGGCGGTGGTGCTTTGGCTTGGCATTGTATAATAACTGTCATACAACTATCAAACTGCCAGTGCAAAATAGAGACGGATACATAACTAAGGCAAAGTACGTGCTAGAAACGTTTATTAATCTTCATAGAACTCAAAACCCCAACTTACCGGTTGTTGGAAAATATTCTTACAAATTTCATAACACTTTAAAATATGCATGTAAGCCTCTGACATTCGATCGCATTCCAATTCATTATTTACACCTTGTTCATTTCTCGGGAAAAGTAAAACTCGAACATTCCATAATAAAACTTTATCAGCCAATAGCTTAATCAAACACATCGCATAAATTAGATTCGTATCTAGACTTGCCAAGAAAATTAAATTTAAAACAAAGTACCAAAATGACTGATTGTAAATAAGGGACATAAAAACTACAATTAAGAAATAAGACCCGAAGATAGTGGTAACACTTATCCAATTCCTAATGATGGACCATTTAAAACTGGCCTCATTGTTGAGAAATCTGTGCACTTCTTGAAAGGCCAAGACGAATGTGACAATTTTTTTTGTGTGAATGCAATGTAGGATAACGTTCATTATAAATCCCGCGCTGTAGAACACAAAGTCGTAGTAGGAAGCGAAATACAGAAACTGAATAGAACCATATCGCTTCAAATTGTCGTCTACCAATATTTCTGCAACTCTGTATATGTAACCCGTAAGGTAAATCACGAGCCCGCAGCATAATATGAACTTATTAAAACGGTTATTCGGTTTTATAGAATTATTGTTCATGCAGTACTTTGGGTTCAACACCATGATTTGCATCAGATTCAGAGGATAAAGCATTGCCTGCACTTCTTTGTCGACAATCTTCCTCAATTCCATGACACCCCGGTAACTTTTTCGGATTTCGACATTATTTCCCATGGATGACATATTGAAGTTTCGAATGCAAGTGGACGCTATACTACAAAACTATGAAAAAATAATTTACTAGACAGGACAGTAATTCAATATAATTGTGTTTCTTATGCGTTCACTAGTAGGTTGTGAAAGTACACACATTAGAGAAATTAACAAGTGATATAGCGTCACAGTTTGCATGCAAATATGTTATGGAAACTGATCACAAATTTAAAATTGTTTAAAAATAAAAGTTATATAGTTTGCACGTAGAAACATTGTGTCATTGGGTTTTTTGTAATGAAACAGAAAGTCTTCTACGACTTAGGATAAAACAACAGCATAAAAATCAATACTCGTAAGTTTAACCTCATTTTCAGATGAATATTAATTTATTAATAAAACGATCGATTTTTACATTTTCTTTTATTTAATAATACAGACATCAAGTTACGAGAGACGCCATTCGAAAGAAGGGCCTGGGACAGAAAAGCTGAAAGAAAATTGTAAAAAATAAATGAAGAGTTGAACATTTTGCTGTGGTAAATAAGGATAAAACGCATGTGACTAGGAAGGTAATGAAAATAAATATTGACTAATGGAGAGAAAGAGAAAGGCATAAAAATAATTTAATGAACTATGCGAAGGCTAAATAAATACAAACAAAAAGAGAGTGTATGACAAGGAAACGGCAGATAGGTGAGAATGTAAGAGAAAAACACTATATGGGATCAGGATAGAAGGAAAAAAAAGAAGAAAAATACATTAAGTAATCTAGAATTATAGAAATGCGAACTAAATCAGAACTATAGTGTTGGTGGTGATGAAACTGAACAGGTGCAGAGACATCATGGCATCCACGATAAAAAGACCACACGCGCTCATTTTCTTGAACGAAGCGTTCTGCATACGTTGAATGTTCTTACATGCGAAGAGAGTATGTTTGTCTGTAAATTAAACAAGTAAATTAGTTAACATAATTATATGCCATTCTCGGTCGCAGCCCGGAGTCTTTATTTATGCCCAGTTAATGGCTATAAGCTCAACCCCAAATGGGGCTTGAAATATAACTGGTGAAATGTGGGTATAATACATATTGTATAACGTAGCGTACCCTGGCACTGTTCTACATTTTGAATTTCTTATAAGTTGCATATAACATTTTGGTCATAATTAGTCTAAGTATCTTAAAGGTTTGGGGTTGGCTTATGGCATTCGGTCTCTCTACGAGTATAATATTAAAGTTACAAACTCCAATGTACAATTCCAGGTAAGTATCAACATGGCTACTTCTGCCGCCAAGCAGCGTTGCTGTTTTTTGCTCCGATTGAAAGGGGAAACATAAAGAGAGAGGTCATAACCACTTACCATCAGATGAGTTACCTCCCCCCTGCATGGCCTATTTACCATCTATTAAATTAAAATAAAAAGAAATATGATGTTTACCTGAACATCTCTTTGAATACATTAGCGGTGACACCGCACCCCGGACATTTTGCATGGTTTTGTAGAATCTCTCACAATTCACGCTCAAAGATATTCCTATAAGTATACTTTTCAATAACCATACTATTGACACAACTATTACTAAACCGAACTGTAAATAAAATATACAAATTAAGGTTATTTAAAAAAAAATAGTAATATACCTAAACTTCGTATTTTCCTGTATCGTGTATTTAGGAACACAAATCCTGTTCCAAGAAGTGAATAATCAGAATCGAACCCATAAGCTCACACCTTATTTTTATAGACTGGTGGGCAGAAACTTTACTTTTTCTACGTTCATACATCTGTGGGGTAATTGCGTAATACTCTGACAATTCCAATGCGATTCATCTTGAAAATTATACAATATTCATTGCGTTATTTACGTTTTTTCACATAAACGAAGCAATGGACACGCGCACTCTATTCTATTATGCACCTGACTTTTATGGATGGCATCACCAATAAGGTCGATGTGTATCTAGATGTCCTTGAAGCATGTCGCGCTTCGGGCGTTTCCACTAATATCGGTCTCATAAACTGCCTTACATAAGTCTAATTATTTCTAATATTATGTAAATGAATGTATGTGGATTAATTCAGTTGGATAGTGGATATCAATATCTATAAATGTAGTTTTTTTTTAATCCACTTTCTAACACATGCGGTTACTTGAGTGAGGTCGGAGTGAACTTTACAGAAAATTACAAAAAATCAATCTGCCTAGCCTTTTCCCAACTATACTAGGGTCGTCTATCCAGATGTAGCTGAATATGAGTATTTTACATGGAGCGACTGCCTATCTGACCTCCACAACCCAGTGACTGGGTAACTATACCACTTGGTAAGACTGTTTGTCAAATTTTAGGCTTCTGACTACCTTTAACGACTATCAAAGATATGAATTGGGATTGGGATTCGCATTCGTTCATCACTGCCGTTTATTTGTTTTAAAATACATATTATGTGTTATTAATGTAAATACTTCGTTTTGTCCGGCATTCATTGCACTTCTACCATTATAGAACTGTTCATCAGACATATGTTGTTCTGGTATATCTTGTTCTTCTAAATTTTCATGCTCCGCTTCTCTATCTAACATTTCAAAAGCATGGATCTGATTAAAAGCATTTTCTAATTGTCTGTCGCGTTATCTATAAAGCTCTAGCCGAGTATTCGTGTCTCTTAGGTAAGATTTTCTGGCTAGAAAAGCTTCTCTTGCTGTATCGTAATCAACCACCAATTCGGTTTCATTCCGATAAGGGACATATTGAAGGAGCAAACTATAATAACAGTTTTCAGGATCAGTTGCTTCAACAAAGTAGGGTACGTGGACAACTCCTGGTACGTTTCTGTTCACCATCTTACTGTTGTCAGTAAGTGCTATTAACCGACGCTTTGTCTGTCTTTTAGGCTCATGTTGGTCGACACTCTCTTCGGATTCTGAGTGTGGTTTAGCATAATATGGTTTGAATGACATTGCGAATTCAAGCAGACACATGTTTACAAAGTCATAATCCGGGTGTTTAACAGGACGTTTTTCATACCTGACAAAAATATTTAAACAATAACCTGTAACCTGACCATTTTGATGGAATTTCAATAAAGAAAGAAATCTTAAAGAAATAATGAAAATACATTTATTTAGCACAGACTAAAAAGCACAGAACAGAACATAACGTATTACGAGATAAAAAAAAACAATAATAAAGTGTAAAGTTCGATTGTAAGATATTAGCAAGAATGTGTGCATCGCGGCCGCGCCAAATAGGCCCAGTTCAGCAAAAATGCCAGACAACTAGTGCCTGACGCTGGTTTTCAACTGGACCTGAAGTGTGAGGTGACGTAAGTCAGTATCAATACCTTATATCTCTGCTCTGGTTTCTTGGTATACAATAATATGCATTTTCTAGAACTCTCCTTAAAATTCAAATAACAAATAACATTCACATGCTGAAACTTGCATTTCCCTTAAAATTCACATACAAGAAAAGTTTGCGTGATAAATTCGATTCCTCTTGTTGTGTTTGACGTATTGCTTGAGCTACGCAGTTTTCAAACTGTGTTGGTTTGAACCTGTTCGAACTAAGACACTTATTTTTATTTTTGATAGACATTTTATTTTACGCATTTACTTATAGGGTATACAGAGCAATTAATTTTCTAGAACATTGTCGATGTTGCCTATTTATTGTTTCCTTTTTCTGTGGGGACGTGACAGATTGGTGACAGAACTACGGTTTCTGTTGGATTAAATTATTTGTATTAGTATATAATAGTATGCACAATTATTTTGTACATTAAATGATCTGGTAATAATAGCAACCCGTTTAGAAGTGCATACAAACATTCTATTATTTTAGGAAGGTCGTGGTGGTATTCTATGCGATGAATGATTCATGTTGTTTTGAAGCAATAACTATGATGTAAAAATGCATTGTCTTCAAAACTGAACCACCTTGTAAAATTTCTACTCAGTAGGATAAGAGGAAGTGGTTGTAATTTAGCTCGCAAGATTTGACCAATACATACTAACTAACTAACAAGGCAAGTTAAATAAAAGCTTGTAAAAGACGTTTCTTGTATGAAATTAAAGGGAGTACCCCCCTTTAATTTTTTACTTTATTTTACTTTGGGATCCCTAAAAATATGTAGGTAGTGTTAAATATTGTACGCCGGTACGGAACCCTTCGTGTGCAAGTCCAACGTGCACTTGGCCGGTTTTTTAGTTCAGATAAATGAAAATACTAAACGAAGAAAAATTTTCATCCTTAATTAAAAAAATCGCAAAGATAAATTGTGATGTGAATTTGATAATGATACTATGAGTAAGAGCTTTTTTTTTTTCAAAATTTATAACTGTTCCATTATGACCATAATTTTTATATAGCAATATAGCGCAAATAGGAATACACAATCTGTGAAAATTTCAACTATCTACCTATTACGGTTCATGAGATACAGGCAGCTGACAGACAGCGGAGGCTTAGTAATAGGGTTCCGTTTGGCACTCTTCGGGTACGGAACCCTAAAAAACGAGTCATAATTGTAATGAAACACAAAATCAGGATAAGCATGTTTTTATACCAGTCTAGATTGGCTATTACGTTGTATAATTTCAATAAAATTTTATTTTTGAGTTATTTTTACAATCAATGTAATATAAAATTAAATAAAAGCCGAAATAAAATGATAAATTTATTTATTATTATTTTTTTATAATTTTTTTTGGTCACAAAACTATTCGTTTTGCATAACTACAGAAACATTATGAAATTGTTTTTTTTAATGAAGAAACAGACAGTAACACACTCAGTCACATTCC
Source organism: Agrochola macilenta (assembly GCA_916701695.1). NCBI lineage: Eukaryota > Metazoa > Arthropoda > Insecta > Lepidoptera > Noctuidae > Agrochola > Agrochola macilenta. Next base: position 1,566,410 of record OU753572.1, on the reverse strand, counting down.
CATTCTACTAATTGGGATAAAAGCAGCAGTTTGGAAATCAATACTCATAAGTTTAACCCATTGATTCGATATAAATCGATGGTTTAACCTCAACTAAACATATGCCTTTATGGTCAAAATTAATGAATAAAACGATCGATTTTACAATTTATTTAATTTCATAATACAAAGTTAATTTAATCATCAAATGAATTAATTAATAAAACAATCAATTTATAAAATTTATTCATAATAAAGACATCATACGAGAAGGAATTTGAAAATAGCGCCTCTGACAGAAAAGTTGAAAGGGCTTTTTATGCAAGTGATGAAGATCATGAAAATAAATATTGACAAATGAGAAAGAAAGGCATAAGAATAAATGGAAAAACTATTTAATTATACAAATGAAAAGGGAGACATTCTCAGCTATCTGCCGTCTCCTTATCATTCGATAAGGAGACGGCAGATAGCTGAGAATGTAAGATAAAAACATATTATATGGGGAAATATGACACCAGTGCAGGAGGAACAAAAGAAAGAAGAATACTAATCTAGGATTATAACAACTCGAACTGAATCAGAACTATAGTGTACGTCGTGATAAAACTGAACAGACGCAGAGACATCATGGCATCCACGATAAAAAGACCACACGCGCTCATTTTCTTGAACGAAGCGTTCTGCATACGTTGAATGTTCTTACATGCGGAGAGAGTGTGTTTGTCTGTAAATAAAACAAGTAAATTAATTAACATTAATATACCATCCTCAGTCGCAGCCCGGAGTCTAGATTTATGCCCAGTTAATGATAATAGTGTCGTGATGGCCCAGTGTTTAAGGCCTCACCTCTCATTCACGAAGTTGTGGGTTCAAACCCAGGCAAATACCTATGTGACTTTTTAATATTCAGATGTACCTACTTTCTGTGTCTAGTTTGTTCATTACTGACATCGGTGAAGGAAAACATTTTTTTTTTTTTGGGTGGGAAATCATCAAATGGCTCCTCCCGCTCTGGGCAGAGCGAGAGGGAGTGTCAGACTTTTACTGACTAAAACCCACCCGTGTTCCTTTCGTTGCCTGTGTGCCAGGGCCGCGATATCCCTTTCGGACAAACCCGCAACCCCAGCAGAATCGTGAGGAAACCTGGACTTATAGTAAATATAAGTGTGAAATCGCCAACCCGTCTTGAGTAAGCGTGGCGATCAATCCTCGTGCCTTCTCTGGAAGAGACCTTTACACCAGTGCAGAGGGACAACTACATACATGCTGCTATTATAATGATTGGTATGAAGCTCGACCCTAACTGGGACTTAAAGGATAACTAACGAAATGTGGGGGTAATTATGTATTGTTCTATTAGATCCTAAAGGTTGCTTTAGGCATTTGGTCTGTCTTAAATGTAAGTATCAACATAACTACTTGCCTACTTCTGCCACAAAGCAGTTGCTCTTTTTTGCTCCAATTGAAAGGGTAACATAAAGAGGTCTTAAAGCGACGGTAACCACTTTCCATCAGATGAGTCACCTATCCTTGCCCTATTTACCATCCAATAAATTAAAATAATTATCAAGTTCACCTGAACATCAGATTGAATACATTAGCGGTGTCACCGCACCCCGGACATCTTGCATGGCTTTGTAGAATCTCTCACAATTCACGCTCAAAGACATTCCTATCAGTATACTTTTCACCAACGATACTTGTGACACAAATAATACTAAACCGAACTGTAAATAAGAAATACAAAGGAAGGTTATTTAAATATCCTGTTCCAACAAGTGAACAGACACAATTGAACCCTGCTCACACCTTATGGCAGAAATTAAAGACTTTACTTTTTCTACGTTCATACATTTGCGGGGTAATAGCGTAACACGGCCGCCCTTCCGGCGTTTCCACTAATATCGGTCTCATAAACTACCTTACTTAAGTCTTACTATTTCTAATACTCGTATTATATAAATGAATGTACGTATATGTGGATTAAGTCTGTGCTATCCTAAACCTGCATATGCTTTTCCCAACTATGGTCTAATAAAACAAGGTCTGGCATTCCGGGAAGAACACATGCTGACGTCACTATCCAGTTGCCACTCTATTGCAAAAAAACACGAATAAGGAAAGATTTTCAGAAACCAAAGCTTTTAAATTGTCGTTTCGTGTGTCTAATCAAACGAAACAATTCAATTTAAACATAAACCAACGTAATTGTTAATTAAAACCTCATTTTTTTATCGTATTCGCACAGGTAATAAAGGTGGTTGGGGAGTTATTATTACAAACTTCAGTAGGGCTAACTTGACGCCCGCGACAATTACTCACTCTCGCGTGAGTAATTGTCGTCTATTTCTGTCACTTTTCTCGTTTTCTGACAGCGCCGCCATACAAAATAGTCGACTCGTTCTGTCAAACTTGATATTTTTTCGACAAATTCTAACATGACACCTTAGTTATCTCGATTTTTGACAATTCAACACGAGATATCTGCCATTTTTCTGTCATTTACTCGTCCTCGATTTTGACGACGAGAAGAGTAGACAAAATAATGATACAAAAAAAAAACTCCAAAATATGGCAGTTTCACAATTGTACTTATTTTAGTCATATTTATTTTTTACAATATATTAATAATGAAAACACTTGGTTTTAAACTACTATTTATATTGGAACGACATGTTTTATATGGAATTTTCACGTTTTGTATGAAAAAAAAAAAACCTACATGTTGAGCTCTAGGGGTTTATTTATGGGTTTCATATAGGGTGTCGAAATTTTCATTATTCGACACACCATTTTCGAGATATAAGCAAAAAAAATAAAACTTGAGAGGTGTCAAGGGACACCCGGATGGAACGAAGTTCAGAGAGAGAGAGACAGACAGAGAAACACGCGCACGCCGCACGGCTTACAACTATAGCAAAAAGTGTCGTTACAACTTTTGGTCTTAATTTTTTCTGTCTAGCCCCCTTTCGCAACGCGCGATAAGGAACTTCGTTCCAAAAAAAGATACAGTACTGTTTTTGCACCGTCGAAGTGTTGGTGTGCATTTTGGTTCATGACAACTCATTTCAATACACATCTTTTTAATCGCGATTAAAAATAGTCATAAATCTGACTATTTTTAATCGCGATTAAAAAGCTGTGATGTGATGTGATTAACAATCAAAATTTTAGGTGAAAAACGCCAAATTCAGAATAGCAAAATTTCCGTTTTCAACAAAATGAATAGTTCAGTGCCATAATAGTGGCAAAACGTCGTTTGACAGGAATAAACAAAATTTTGGTGATTTTTTGTCTAGTTTAGAAGCATTTGTGACAAGAGAATCTGCACCATTGAATGAATGAAACGGAATCTCAAGCCGATGTTGCTATCATTAAAATGATTTGTTTTTAATAATTTGCAACATCGGTTTCTCGTCGCGAGATATAGAAGTGTCAAAGTGCCTTTTTCCAGTTTACTCGTCCTTTACGGTCATGTTAGGGATTAGAATGACGTCAGAATCGTCGACAAATTTCGACAAAACGAGAAAAAGAGCGTTCTCGCGCTTGTCATGTTAGCTATGCTGGTAACACAGATGTGATGACGTAGACTTGTGTTGCCCACGTGACCACTGTGTTTCGGAATGCCATACCTGTATTATTATACCATGTTCCCAACTATGTTGGGGTCGGCTTCCAGTCTAAGTTTTTTGACATTTATCATAATATCAGGGAATCGCAAATGTTTTACTTTTTAATTTCTTATTTGGTTAATGTTATGATAATGATTTATATTGTAATTTTTTAATTTGTAATTGATAAAATGTTGTGTAAACTTTCGATACAATGTAAATTGTTGCAGAAAATAAATAAATAAATAACCGGATGCAGCTGAATACCAGTATTTTACATGGTGCGACTGCTTATCTGACCTCCACAACCCAGTAACTGGGTAATACGATACCCTTGGTAAGACTGGTTGTCAGACTTTCGGACTTCCGACGACCCGTAACGACTGTCAAAGATCCACGAATGACAGCCGGAACCAACGGCTTAACGTGCTTTCCGAAGCATTTCATGTTAAAGTTGTGAAATGGATTTTCTACGATGACACGCCCTTGCCTTTGTTTGTTTGTTTTATGATCTAAACTGATATTATAAAGAGAAAAAAATATAAGTTTTGTGTTTGTTTGTAATGAATAAACTCAAAAACTACGGCACCAGTTTTAAAAATTCTTTCACCAGTAGAATGCTACATTATCACTGAGTAACATAGACTATAATTTATAAAGATATCACGCGGGCGATGCCGCTGACGGAAACTAATGTACAATAAAGTGTATTTATTAATAAATTATTTTTAGATAAAGAAATCGAGAAGGAATAACTTACTAAAAATTCATTGATGAAAAGTATCCGTATCTTTAATAACGTTGCTATGTTTATCAACCCATGACAAGCTGTATTTATTATATTGAATGCAATCTGAAAATAAAATAAAATCATAACGGCTGCAAATATCTTTTATTTTTACTAGGAAAATAATTACTTACAAGCTGACCAAAAGTTGTCTCAACGAGCTTATATGCCTCCATTATGTCTACATACACATCATACTTGATCTGCCAATAATATTCTCTTTCAGAATCTGAAATACTTTCCGCCCTTCGAACATCTTCAATCCAAACTATTAACAGCTTACATAACAGTTTCATAACAAATGAAGCATACATAACATTAATATCAAAAATGACGACATTGTAACCTAAAAGTGTATTGATATAACCCATTTTAGGGAAAAAACTAAAAAACAAGATCCATGTAACTATAAATACACTGTTAACACTTATAACTAAAATCCAATTGTAGATTTTCAATCTTCTGAGTTCTTTACCGTTCACTTTGAGAAGAGCGAGAGCGTGCTGGATCCTTGAAACTAATGATACATTTTTGTGGCGATACTTGATATTGCTGTAGTAATTTAAAATAAACCCAACCGACAAGATGAAGTTGTCATAGATAGCAGACCAGTTAAAGAGAATGGACAAGCCCTCACCGAAACCGACAAATTCGCTAAACCAACCATAGAAAGAATAGACGCGGAATATGATCATGCAGAAGACTCCAATAAAATTGTAGGTGAAACTGTTTATAGTGATGATGTTGTCGTGAATTTTGTACTTCGAACAGATGAAGAGGGCTTGCATTAGATTTAACGGTCTTAGAACCGACTGTAGATCATTTTCAATCTGGTTGTTGAACAAAATTTCACTGTAATACGGAACGATTGGTGCAGCCTCGATTAAAGCAGAGTTTATTCTTGATTCTATTCTGTTCATTTTTGAAATTTCTTTGTAATACAACACAACTGTTCTATTCAACAAACAAATTGTTAACCGTTAAACTTAATCAATACTTTAATAATCTAATGGCTTATGTTTTATCCTTTTGACATTAATTCTGATTGTTATCTTTTTGGCTCCTGGCTAAGTAATAACAGCTGCACGGATCGATCGAAGGTTAAGCTACACTTGGCCCGGTCAATTCATTGATGGATGATCATCCATTACATACCGAGACCTATCCGTGCCTCGGAAAGCACGCTAAAACGTTGGTCCCGATTGTCATCCTTGAAAATCGTTCCGGGTCGTCAGAAACCCGAAAGTTAGTTAGTCATGGTTAGACTGGTTGTCACAGTCTAACCATGAGGTATTGTGTTACGCAGTAACTGGGTTGTGGAGGTCAGATTGGCAGTCGCTCCATGTAAAATAGACTTTGGTAATACTGGAAGCCGACCCCAACAAAGTGTGGAAAACGCTAGACAGACGATGTTATCTAATTCAAAATTCAAAATATTTTATTTCACATAAACCTACATGGGCACTTATGAAACGTCAGAAGCTAGGTGCACGGTTCCAATTGGTCGTTTCCTATGGAGAAGAGCCGGCAAGAAACTCCACGGTTACTCTTTTAAAAATAATTGTTTTTTTCAATATTTTCAAATAACAGTATTAATAGGTATGGGAGGACAGTGTAGGTATTTCAACAAGTACCAGGTACTTAACAAAATAGAAGATGGTCAATAAATCTACAGTCCACTAAGCCTACAGCTTTCTCACATTCACAAAATAGAAAAAAGAAATCTAAGTATATAAAATATGAATAAATTAATAAAAATAAAAACCTATTATAAACGAAATGACATGATTGCTATTACAACTGTAACAAATCTGAATAATTATCATGTACACAAATGCCACTAATAAAGTGTTGAAATTAAATTGTAGGTATATAATGTCAAATATTATGATGATTATGTCAAGGAAGAATGTAAAAAAACAAAAAAAACATGGTAATTTGGGAGCAGTTAATAGACTTGTTGGCGACGACAGGAAGAACGACTGATTAGATATTAAGAGTTTTGATTGAACAAATAAAAACCATTTTAATTAGATAGATATAAGTAATCCCAGTTGTATTGTAATGAGCTTAAGGATAGTTTTAATCTCCCATACTTTTAAGCCTGACTGATACCTATACCTTTTGATAAGAACAATGATTAAAGAACGTAGTTAGCACCCTAACACATACCGGAGGTAATGTAAGGTAAAGGTAAATCACATACATAAACAAGCGATAGTTGTATTGCCCACCAAGCAGGTCCTAGCTTGACAATAACACACAGGTAAATCACTAACAGTCACCTAAACACACATGAACAGAATATTAGCATCACTCACGAACAAGTCGCAACTTGTCGACAAGAAACTAGCCAAGATGGCATCGCCCAAGAACAAGTTGCAACTTGTCTACGCAAAAGGTATCATTCGGGGAGCAGGTTACAACCTGTCGAGAATCGAGTTCATGCTTGACTAAAATATACAGGCCTCACCTACCTATCATTGGTCAAGAATTATAAAACAGCTATCTGTTATACTAGAACCACCCGCTACTTGTACCATAGTAGAAACCTACTTAAGCTCAAACCAAATTGTAAAACCCTAGTTTTTAAGTGCGCGACATATTATAATCGTTAGTAATTATCAAAGTAGTGTTTCAATGCAAATCCCCTACAAGAATTGGTCCTTCTGCAGCCAGATTTGAAGAACTGAAGCCTGAGTCTGAAGATACGTGAAGAATACATAAGCTACGTGAAGATACATCGCTATTTTGAAGATAAGCAGCGTTCTACGAGAAGCTTATGTATTTCGTGTTCTACGTGCCGCGCACTAACTACTCATCACCGCCGGAAGATTACTGCTGGGAATAGGCGACTAGAAGATCGCTTATTCTCGAAGCCAGGCCCTCTACGGAAGACCTGTTGTGTTATTTGAACGTGTATCGAGAATACATAAAAATAACGTGAACGTGTATCAAGAATACATAAGTGTTATGTGAACGTGTATCAAGAATACATAAGTGTTATTTGAACGTGTATCGAGAATACATAAAAATAACGTGAACGTGTATCAAGAATACATAAGTGTTATTTGAACGTGTATCGAGAATACATAAAAATAACGTGAACGTGTATCAAGAATACATAAGTGTTATTTGAACGTGTATCGAGAATACATAAAAATAACGTGAACGTGTATCAAGAATACATAAGTGTTATGTGAACGTGTATCAAGAATACATAAGTGTTATTTGAACGTGTATCGAGAATACATAAAAATAACGTAAACGTGTATCAAGAATACATAAGTGTTATGTGAACGTGTATCAAGAATACATAAGTGTTATTTGAACGTGTATCGAGAATACATAAAAATAACGTGAACGTGTATCAAGAATACATAAGTGTTATGTGAACGTGTATCAAGAATACATAGGTGTTATTTGAACGTGTATCGAGAATACATAAAAATAACGTGAACGTGTATCGAGAATACATAAGTGTTATGTGAACGTGTATCAAGAATACATAAGTGTTATGAGAACGTGTATAGTGAATATATAAGGAACATCAAATATTGTTTAGTGAAGTTTTAACTGTGTGTGTCGAAGCGTGTGTATACCTACACCTCGACGCATCCTCTGCTGAAGGATTGTAACATAAAGACTGGTAAGTTGCTGAACAATATTGACTATAAGTGCTGTGAAAGTGAATAAATAATGATGACGCGAAGCCGTAAAGGGGATAGCACGCGCTCGACCACGGAAGAAGAGACTACGGAGACGTCAGCTACCACCTCCCCTACCACCTCCGAGGTGGTGACGGAGAGCAGCGCACGTACTGAAGACACAACCGTGGTCGAGGAAGCGGACGCTACCTTGGTGGAAAACAAAAAGAAGGGAAAACCAACTTCGAATAAAGTAAACAATAAGAAGAAAGAATTAGAAGCCAGATTGGAATTAGAGAAATTACAACTGGAAGAAATTAAGATGAAAGCCAAGCTGGCAAATACCAAGTTGGAATTGACACGTGTCAATGAAGATGACACAGACTTGAGTGATGATGAAGAGGATCCTGCAACCAAAGCCGCTGCTGAAAAGGCCACTGATGCTTGGGTGTCAAAGTCAAAGGAAGCAGAGTGTGACGAAGTAGAAATCCGCAAGGAAGCGCCACACACTAACGACGCAATCCACAATGACTCACACCAATCAGCTGGCTGAAGCAATATTGGAAGCAGTCAAGTCCGCCACAGACAGCAAGGCAACAGCGATTATGCAACGTGCGCCGAAGTATGTCAGCGAGTTACATCAATTCGACGGCGATGCAAGAGACTGGATGGCCTTTAAAGCAACATACAAAGACTCACAGGCTCTCTTAAGTGGTATTGAAAATATGGGAAGATTAAGAAGAGCAATCAAAGGGAAAGCCAAGGAAGCGGTGAAGTCCCTACTCTATACACAAGTAGATCCAGAAGAAGTAATAACAGCATTAGAACGTCGATTCGGAAGACCTACTTACCTGATAAGAAGCGAAATAGAAAACATAGAGAAACTGCCTCCCATGTCTGAAGACGCAAGAGAGTTGGTGCGATACGCTGGAGCCGTGGCCAATACAGTCAGCGTTGTAAAGCAAATGAAGAAACAAAGTTACCTGCACTCAAGTGATATATCGAATCGAATAATTGAGAAGATGTGTATTCTGGTGCGATTCAGGTGGTACGAGTACAGAGCATCCAAAGAAGAAGATGATGAACCAATCCTCATCAGCCTCATGAACTTCTTCAACCAGATGGTGGATAAGTTCGAGATGCATGAGTTCATGGGGACCAAGGTGAAGAAAGAAGGATTGAGAAGCCGCATGCGATCTTCAGGTTCCCGAGGCGTGAATGCCACTCGAGTCACACAGCAAAACGAAGACGAATATTCGTCAAACGAAGAGGATTCAGATGAAGAGGAAGCCGAACCACAAACAGCGACAGTCTGTTCATGCAAGGATAACACAAAGAAGCCAGAGAAGATCAGCTGTCCTGAATGTGCAGAAGAACATGCACTGCTGAAATGCAAAAAGTTTATCGACTCTTCAATAGAGGAAAGATGGGAACAAGCCAAGCGAGCCCTCATATGCTTTAAATGTCTGCTGGGGCGACACAGAAGATTCAGTTGCAAAGCAAAGCCGTGTGGAAAATGCAAGGGAGGTCATCATGTGATGCTACATGCAGATGAAAAGACGAAGCCAACTACACAAGAGACCCAAGCCATAGCATCAACTGTGAACGCAACACGGACAATATCAAGAGCCTACTTGAAAATCGTACCAGTAGAACTATGGGGACCAGATGCCAAAGCCGAAGTCTACGCCCTCATGGACGAAGGATCAACGGTGACACTTATAGAAGATGACATCGTGAACATGATAGGAGCCCAGGGTCCCGAAGAAGAGTTAAGAATTGAGGGTGTGGGAGGTCATCGAATGGATCAGAAGTCAAAGAAGATCGACATTAAGATCAGAGGGAAGTTCGAGCGAAACATAGAAAAAATGTCAGGATATACCGTTAAAACATTGAACTTATCCCCCCAAGAGGTCAGCGATAAGGATCTGGAAGATTGCCAGCACCTAGAAAAGATCGCAGAGCAACTAAAATACCCTAACGCTCGTCCTACGGTACTCATCGGGCAGGACAATTGGCATCTCATCGTGTCTCAGGAACTGAAAACTGGTGACCGAAGCAAGCCAGTAGCCTCCAGAACCCAGTTGGGATGGGTCTTACATGGGACCAAATCAAGCAACAACACTCCGGTACGAATAGTAAATCATCTCGTGACACAGCCTATTGGAAAAGACGATTACCTCGAGAAGATAATCAGAGACCACTTCAACATTGAAGCCCTAGGAATCGCTGCAAAGAGACCATCCAGCGACATCGACCAGCGGGCTCTCGACGTGCTGCATTCCACATCAAAAAGATTGCCTGATGGAAGATTCAGCGCAGGCCTGATCTGGAAGACTGACGACGAAAGTCTACCTGAAAGTAAAGCAGCTGCAACGCGACGACTAAGGGGAATGGAGAAGAAGTTCTTCAAGGACAAAGAATTTGAACAAAAATATGAAGAACAAGTTGAAAACCTGATCAACAGCGGATACGCCGAGGAAGTAACAGACGAACCTACCTCTTCGAGAGCATGGTACCTGCCTCACTTCGCCGTTGTCCACCCCCAGAAGAGGAAAATGAGACTGGTCTTCGACGCCGCAGCCAAATCAAATGGAAAATCACTGAACGACGCATTGTTAGCTGGACCCGATTTGCTACAATCACTGTTCGGTGTTCTGCTTCGCTTCCGTCAAGAAGCAATAGCCGTCGTCGCGGACATCAAAGAAATGTTCCTGAGGATAAAAATCAACGAAGAAGACAGAGATAGCCTCCGATTTCTCTGGAAGAACAAGGAATACAGAATGACATCCCTAATATTTGGAGCCGCCTGTTCGCCGTGTACCGCTATATATGTGAAGAACAGAAATGCAGAAGATTTCATCAGTCACTGTCCAGAAGCCGTCAGAGCAATAAACCGAAATCATTACATGGACGACTATATTGCAAGTTTCTCCGACGTGTCAACGGCTACCAAAGTATCAAGAGATGTGAACGAGATCCACAAGAAAGGAGGTTTCGTCTTAAGAGGTTGGGCAAGCAACGACCCTTCAACGATTGAAGAATTCACCGACTCGGAAAGCAAGACAAACTCCATCGTGCTAGGAGAACCGAAGAATCAAGTCGAGAAAACTCTGGGACTCAATTGGAACGTCCATGAAGATAGCCTTCATTTCACTCTGAGCCTGCGCAACACTCCTGACGAAGCCAAAGAAGGAAGACGTGCACCGACGAAGAGAGAAGCAACAAGCTCAGTGATGTCGGTCTTCGACCCCTTAGGATTGGCGTCACCCATAACCATACAAGGAAAAGTAATGCTTCAGAACTTGTGGAGGTCCGGCCTAGAATGGGACGAAAGATTGCCACCGCCCAGAGAAGAGGAATGGAGAAAGTGGCTTGAAGATCTAAGAAAACTTGAAAATCTTCGAATTCCTCGCTGCCTCACATACGACGCGACTGAGGGGGAGCTGCACACGTTCTGCGATGCAAGCGAGAAGGCGTACGCCTGCGCGGTGTACTGGCGCTCCCAACACCCGGACGATCGCGTAGAAGTGAAGCTGTTAACAGCGAAAGCTAGAGTGTCACCTCTCAAGCCAACTTCGATACCTCGACTCGAACTACAAGCGTGCTTACTGGGAAGTCGCTTAGCCAATAGTGCGAGCCAAGAAATGGACCTGACTACGACCCGAAGATACTTCTGGACCGACTCGAGAACAGCACTGACATGGATCAAATCAGATCCTAGGAGGTTCAAGCCTTTTGTCGCACATCGTCTCGCCGAGATAGAAGAGCTGACAAAACATAAGGAATGGCATTGGGTTCCAACGAAACTTAACGTAGCCGACGATGCTACCAGAGAGACCCCATCCAACTTCGACATAACACATCGATGGTTCAACGGCCCAGCTTTCTTGCATGAAGATCCCAGAAATTGGCCTACAGAAGAAAAGAAGGTCTCCATCACCAATACAGATGAAGAAAAACCTAACGCCTTCACTCTAAGCGTTAGAAAAGTAATCCCTGTCATCGTACCAGATCCAGCAAGGTTCTCCAGTTGGATGCGCCTACTGCACGCGACAGCGAGATACTTGCAAGCCATAGATGTCTTCAAGCGAAAAATAAAGAAAAAGGTGAACACCACGAAACTCATCACCAGAAAAACGCAAGACCCAGCTTGGAAGAAGACACGAAAACAGAAAATCCAACCATTAGAAAAGAGACCAAGCAGAAAAGAAGTAGCCTTCCTACCGAAGTCTGCACTCTACGTAGAAAAGGCGGAACAACTGCTAATAAGAAGAGTGCAAGAAGACAGCTTTTCAGACGAACTCGCTGCCTTACGTAAGAAAGAAGACCTCAATCCAATATCCAATTTGAAGAACTTCACAATAAAATTAGAAGACGGACTCATCAGATTATCCACCCGCATTGGAGCAGCCAAGTACCTGATAGCTTCATACAAAAATCCGATCCTGATGGATAAACACCACCGAATAACCCAGTTGCTAGTGAAGTACATCCATGAAGCCTTCAATCACGGGAACCACAACACCGTGATGAATGAGGTCCGGCAGAAGTACTGGATACCATCGCTTCGAAACATGGTGAAGAAAGTAGCACGAGACTGCGGATGGTGTGGAATTCGTAAGAAGACGCCACAGATCACACCTCAAGGAGATCTGCCACCTGAACGTCTGACGAAGACCAGCCCTCCTTTCACCTGCCTAGGAGTAGACTATTTCGGACCCATGCTCGTCACCATTGGAAGACGTACAGAGAAACGATGGGGAGCGTTATTTACGTGCCTCACCACAAGAGCAATTCATCTAGAGCTGGCTAACTCCCTATCAACCGACTCCATGATCCTCGCACTACGAAGAATGATCGCCAGAAGAGGAACGCCTAAGATCATACTAAGTGACAACGGTACCAACTTCATCGGTGCCAACAGAGAGATCGCCGAAGCCATCGCGAGTCTAGGACAAGAAGTGAACAAGATGGGCATCATTTGGAAGTTCATCCCTCCTGGAGCCCCCCACATGGGCGGCGCCTGGGAAAGAATGGTGCGATCCGTAAAAGTCGCCCTCACAGCTACACTACGCGAGCGGCAACCTAAAGAAGAGATTCTTCACACATTGCTTCTGGAAGCCGAGCACGTCGTCAACTCAAGGCCCCTCTTCTCTGTCAGCACCGATCCAGAAGAAGAAGAAGCTTTGACCCCGAATCATTTTCTCATCGGGCGGTCATGCGGAGCCACTCTCTTTGGCTCCTTCGACGACACAGAACTCATCGGTTCTCCCAACTGGAAGACATCCCAACGCCTGGCCGATCATTTCTGGTCAAGGTGGTTGCGAGAGTACCTCCCAACTCTCTCGCCCCGCTACAACCAAGGTCCTCACTACCGGGACCCGACATTGGGCGACATAGTCCTGATCGTGGACCACACCTTGCCACGATACTCGTGGCCACGCGGCGAAATAGTCGCCACTCATCCCGGACCAGACGGAAGAACTAGGATCGTCGACGTGCGAACAGCAGCGGGTATCCTGCGGCGGCCAGCATCACGCCTAGTTCTGATTGTACCTGCAACGTCGCCCCAATGAGATGGAGTGCAACGCACTGAGAGGGAGACTGTTGGCGACGACAGGAAGAACGACTGATTAGATATTAAGAGTTTTGATTGAACAAATAAAAACCATTTTAATTAGATAGATATAAGTAATCCCAGTTGTATTGTAATGAGCTTAAGGATAGTTTTAATCTCCCATACTTTTAAGCCTGACTGATACCTATACCTTTTGATAAGAACAATGATTAAAGAACGTAGTTAGCACCCTAACACATACCGGAGGTAATGTAAGGTAAAGGTAAATCACATACATAAACAAGCGATAGTTGTATTGCCCACCAAGCAGGTCCTAGCTTGACAATAACACACAGGTAAATCACTAACAGTCACCTAAACACACATGAACAGAATATTAGCATCACTCACGAACAAGTCGCAACTTGTCGACAAGAAACTAGCCAAGATGGCATCGCCCAAGAACAAGTTGCAACTTGTCTACGCAAAAGGTATCATTCGGGGAGCAGGTTACAACCTGTCGAGAATCGAGTTCATGCTTGACTAAAATATACAGGCCTCACCTACCTATCATTGGTCAAGAATTATAAAACAGCTATCTGTTATACTAGAACCACCCGCTACTTGTACCATAGTAGAAACCTACTTAAGCTCAAACCAAATTGTAAAACCCTAGTTTTTAAGTGCGCGACATATTATACTCGTTAGTAATTATCAAAGTAGTGTTTCAATGCAAATCCCCTACAAGACTCTTACATAAAATGCCGTTAATGATGTACCAGGGAAGCCGGGCGGTTTTACCGAAAAGATTTTGCCCAAATTTCACTACCCAAACAAATTTTAGCAACCTTTTCTTATACCAATGCAATGTTTGGAAGGATTTTAGTACGCACATTTTCATTTGGTCAAATTTTTACTTGGCAGAATATTATCAAGGATAATGTCACGAGCCGAGCGAGCATAGCGAGCGGTGCCGCGGCAGCGGCCGGCGAGTGCCAGAAACGACTAGATTATATAGAAAAACATATGGAAAAAAAACAGGCTACCCGAAACTGAACTAGTTATACGAGATTAATAATTTTAAAAATGCTACTAACTAAAAAAAAAATACTACCAGAATAGTTAATATTAATATTAACTATTCTGGTAGTATTATTATTACCTGTTTAGAATTTGTCCCAAGTGGAAAAAACACCCTTGTAATAAAACGTCTTTATTTTGCGTAAAATGTGTTATTCCAACCGAAATATTTGACTAAATAAAAATTGGTAAAAGTACTAGTTGGTAAACAAGTTATTGTTTAAACGTTCACTTGCAAAACATTAGGTTTGCGTTACACTAATTTGGGAAGAGATTTTTTGCTAAGTAATAATTTGGCAAATGAAATTATGCGGAAAATTGTTTGGGAAGTGATAATTTGGCAATTTCTTTTCGATGAAACAAGGGAGACCCCAGGGAAGCCACATGTGCAGAAGGAATTATTGCCAAACTTCCTTGTCTTGAACGTAGTCTTTAATCTTATAATATGCTTTCTTGATAAGGACACGTTTTGATGTGGGTTTTGAACTTCCCATCGCAAAGTTCTGTAACCGACTTTGGCAACTTGTTATAAAAGCAGATACTGTTTATATGAAATGACTTGCTTGTTTTAGTTAATCTAAATTTGGGTATCACAATTTCATCTCTACTACGTGTATTTATATTATAGAAATCGCTTCTTATTTTGAAAAGGCCTAAGTTTTTGCGGACATACATAATACTTTCTAAGATATAAAGAGAAGGCAGAGTCAGTATATCAATTTCTTTGAATTTGTTTCTAAGGGACTCGCGAGGACCCATTTTATAGATAGCGTGGATTGCTCTCTTTTGTAAAATGAAAATTGAATCTACGTCAGCTACCGATCCCCACAGCAGAACGCCATAAGACATAATACTGTGGAAATAAGCAAAGTATACTAACCTAGCTGTGGCTATATCAGTCAACTGCCTTATTTTTCTTACTGCGCAGCTGAGGGTTACCTATCACAAGTTCGAAAAATATTTGACCGAATTACATTTCACCTAAAATTTTTCAACTATTATCGTTTTTTTTTTTTTTACTTCATCGAAGTCACGTATGCCACTGTATCAGTTGACCTATTATCAATTCGATATTTTTCGTTAATCCTACGTTTCATTTGGTTGAAAAACTTTTTACCTATTTTACACTTAGCCGAAATAACATTTGTTCGTAGTATGTTTCCGAACATTTATTATACCACGAGGTATGGATGGGTGAAGGTAGGATGCTTGCTTCAAGCATGCAGCATGCAAGCAGGCATACAGCATGCAAGCAGGCATGCAGCGTGCAAGCAGGCATGCAGCATGCCAGCAGGCATCTAGCATGCAAGCAAGCATGCAGCGTGCAAACAAGCATACAACATGTACGCAGGCGTGCAACATGCAGCAATCATTGTTTCTGTCACGGCTCCGGCGCTGCGGGGTTTGGGCGGCCCCACGCGAGCTTATCGTTGTAGATGCTTTTAACGCTCACCACCGCAGCTTCGGCTTGCTGGCCGGCTTCGCCGGCCGTTACATGCGACGTTACATGCGCTCGCTAGCGAGACAGCTGACTGACTGGGGTGAGGGAGGGGTCGCGCTCGCGACCGGTCTGGTCACGTGGCGCGGTGTATTCCCCGCGTTCTCCTCCCGTGTTGAGACGCAAGGTCGACCACCCTAGCGCATAGGGTGAAATACTCTAGTGGTAAAATACTTGCTGCACCCTAACAGGGACATGTTCTCATAAGTTTTAGCCTAGCCTGTAACGGAGTGTACATTATGCAATAATAATAAATAAATAAATAAATAAAATGTAGATATTCTTTAAAAAAAAAAGTAGTAATTTTCCATTGATTTTACGTTCTATAAATGAAACCAAACCAGTGGTTTCAAGGATAACGGTGTTTACCCTTATACCCTGTATAGTTTCCGTTATTGCATCTAGTTTTTTGCCATCAAGTTTAAAATTTAGGCCCACTTGAGGTACATTTGGTAATGAGAACCTAATACATTTAGTTTTGTTCGCATTAAGTAAAAGATTATTTGCTGCGAACCATTTCGAAAGAACAGCCAGACTGTCGTTGACATGAAAGACATCTGTATCTTTTCTATCAATTAAAAAAATAAGAGAAGTGTCGTCAGCTAATAGAATTATATCCGATAAGTTAGCCATAATGTAAGGAAAATCATTTATACCGGCTGATTTTTTTTTACCGTCTCGAGAATAATATGGTGTGTTGTGTAAGTGGAACAGAAGCCATACCCGAGAATATTTGCTTAGTAGCATTGATCACGCGGGCGGGCGGGGGATGCGCGAGCGGCTTGTGCGCTTGTGAAAAGATATTAAAGAGGCCGACGGCGACGGCAAGTGCGGCGACTACCTATCGGCCGCTAAGGAAAGCTACGAATTCATTGATAAATTCCGCGTATTTATTAGGGTGCGTATGATTTGAATTTCGATATTTTTATAGTAAAAAAAGAAAAAAAAAACTGTACCACAGGCTTCTACTCCGTTCACCTGTCCGCGAACAACGCCAAATGCCCTGTGTTCAAAGAAGTGATAGCTAGGCAAATGGAACAAGCAGAGGCTAAGCAAACAAAGAGAGAAGAGAGAATTAAATGATCAGTGGTAAGACTGGGTGTTAAATACGCGGACGTAACAAATACAAGGCAATTTCCAACTCTGCCACAAAAAGAATCAGCACAACCACAAACAGAACAAGTACCACCCTCAATAGGCGGTCTCACACTAGAGGGCCTCTTTCAGATGCAGACACAAATACAACAGACACTGATGATGCTGATGGACACTATGAACAGGATACACTCGCATCTCAATGGCTAATCACGATAATAAGAAAATACAGAACCTCAAAATCTTACACCTGAACACTCAAGGAGTAAGAAACAAATTCAAAGAAATAAAAGCACTAGTCGACAAATATAGACCGGCTATAATTATATTGAACGAGTGCAAGATCGACTTTGAGACACAACAATATAATATAAAAGGGTACGATAAACTCACCCACACATTGGAAAAACACCTAGCTACTGCCATGTATGTACAAAGGGGACTAAGGTGGGCCGAAACGGAAGTTACTCCAGGCTGGCTCGATGAAAACAAGAAGATAGAAGGCGTAGGCATCAAACTTTTCACTAACCACGCTACTGGGCAATATATCAAGATCAAAGGAATATATATCCAAATTCCAAACCAGCACCATGCTAGAGAAGAACTGGAGGACCCTAGCCGACGAGCCATCCATCATCATCGGCGATATGAACTTACGTATGCAAACCCTCGGCCACAGCAGGAACTCCAGCCTCGGCAACATTGTTAAAAGAGCAACGAAAGACGGAATCTGCTCGCTGAAACACGCTAATGCACCATCTAGACCTTTTAGCCAAGGTAACACCGTCCTGGACCTGGCTGTAATAACACACCAACAACTAGAAACGCAGGCCAAACAGGTAGAGAGCGTTGGTTCGGATCACCTCCCTTGGTTGCTAACGGTGAAGATTGAACATAATATAGAGGAACATCTATCCCGTAACACAAAGAAAATCTATGAGGACGAGAAACTGAGAGCGGCATACCAACAGCCAATGTGGGAGGGTCTTTGCGACCTTAACAAAGAAATCACAACAGAAGCCGATAGCGAGGAGTATGTCAAAACAATGGAAAATGCCATTGTCGCAGCCCTCGACACTCACGCACCCCTGAAAAATTCCACAAAGCAGGAACGACTGCCGAAGGAAATAAACGATAAGATAGACTTTCGAAACAAACTTAAACAAATTGTATGGCAAGCGAGGTACTGCAGCCCTAGACTTCAACGTGAAACACGTACTCTTTACAACCACGCTAAGAGAGAAGCCGAAATGTCCTGAAAGAATACTCCGAAAAAGGCTGGCTCGACAAACTCCAAGATCCACGAGACAATAGGTCACAAATGTGGCGCATCCAAAGAAACTTGAAGAAGCCTATCGTTAAACTACCAAATATCACGGGATGCAGTGCAGAAATAGAAACAATCGACAAGCTCACCGATACAGCCATAATTAAAGAGGCCAAAATAGCAAAAGTCGATGAGGGGACTGAAAAGACCACACCGTTCCAACCGCTCGACCCAACGTCAAAAAAAGAAGTGCAACTTGCACTGAGCAGATTCAAAAACAAAAAGGCCCCAGGGCTAGATGGAATAAAAGCAGACGCCCTCAAACTTGGGGGAAGTAGAAGTCTTCATCGAGGCATTTGTGCCTCTGGCTAACTTTGTATTGTCCACAGGTTACTTCCCTACGCGATGGAAAACTGGCGTGTGCATATTCCTGCACAAGACCGGCAAAGATCATCGTCAGGCATCATCGTACCGCCCGATCACACTGCTCAACATCATGGGTAAGCTTTGTGAGCGACTGATTTTGAGAAGATAAGTCTTGAAGATGATGTTGAGCAGTGTGATCGGGCGGTACATTCTATTTCTGTGATTGGTTGTAGCCGGTTGACCGTAGCGGTAAGCCGCTACGGTCAACCGGCTACAACCAACGTTCCAGCTCGGCTTCACGAGGGCCCACACACACACACACACACACACACACAGCAACACACAGCAACCCAGATTCTACGTACCGGAAAAATAATCACCGATGCGCTAGCTACGGAAGATAGCGTCTCCATGATATCTACGGACCTATCCAAAGCCTTCGACTCCATCAACCACAAGGGACTGTACAAAAAACTTCAGAATCAAGACGTTTCCAACAATATCATTAAAATAATTGAGAACTACCTTGAAGGCAGAAATTTGAGAGGTAGATTCAGAACTACCATAACCGAAGACAAACCGATACTTCACGGCGTGCCCCAAGGCTCGATCCTGAGACCGATAATCTTCAACTTGTACGTCCACGATATTTGGAATGTATATTCCAAATATCGTGGACGTACAAGACCACATCAGAGGTCTCAAACTCTCACAGTACGCGGATGATTTTACTCAACAGAGCCACGAACCCAGAACACGCGACTATGCGTGCTGAATGGGCAGCGGAAGCCATCGTAGACTACTACACGAGAGAGAGAGAGAAATAGAAGATCTTAAATACCCTGGAGACGCCTACCAAGCGCACGGCGAATTTAACCCCGTCAGGGTTAATCACAGACTAGGCGATATATTGTATGACCCTAATAAAAAAGGATACAAACGGTGGCCTACCGACAAAACGAAAGCTCCGCGTCCCCTTAAAATAAAGTGAATAATAATAATAATGACTCAATGAGAAAGACTGTAAGCACACAACATAAATAAATAAAACACGTACTTTGTTTGTATAGCCTCACATATTACGAAGAAACAGAATACAGCAAACATAGATCCATTAGGACATAAGTTAGCTGACTCATCTCTGTTCGGCCCACCGGCCACAGAGAAATTTTGTAATACACAAAGTAGGCAAATAAATGTTATTCCGATTCTAATTCTGATTCCGTTCACCTATCTCTGATTTTTTCGAGTATAAACAAGAAATAAGAAAGGGCCAAAAATTGAACCTATATGCTCCTGAGTCGACACAAAATCTCTAACAAAAATGTTAGTATCAAAATACAATAAACGGTCGCTATGACGACATGACAAAATATGCATATATCAATATCTTAACTTATCTTATATACACACGTTTTGACTATCGGCTATAGAAAGAGCTATGTCTATACAAAGTGACATTTCCTTTCTCCATTTTTGACATCGCACCGTAGAAATCTTTCTACAATCTGTCATTTTGTCTTACGTTTCTAACAATCTTTGTCTAGGTCCTTTTTTAAGTAGACTCTCAGAGTAAAGTAGACTATTTCAGAAGAAAGTTTTCTACCCCAAACTGTCAAAATCACACTGACAACTGACAGTTGTCTATGGTAGTGAAGGCAATTTGATTTTGTAATCGCCATGCTAAAGACAGTAGAAAACTTTCTACTTGACGGCCACAAAGTATAAACGGTTATCTACAAAATCATGATTATACAGAAGAACGTTTTGAATGCAAAATTGTGATAATTAATAGAAGAACAAAGCTATCTTCTTCTATTTTACATCATTTAGTTAATAGGGCATTACCAAGGAAAGGGGGCCAATATTACTGTAATATTTTTTGTTCCAAAACACGATACTTCGTCATTTTAAGAATAATTTTGTTGTAGTTGTCTTTATATACGTGACTTATCAGTAAAAATAGAGAATCAAACAGAACAAATTACCTATGACAAAACAAAGAATTCTGAGTCGAATTATGTCAAAGTGAATTTCGTAAAAAGTGCAGTTGACTCTTTCTACTTTGCTGCCGTCGTACTGTCTACAAGGAACGTCATTTTTGTGTACTCTTCCGTAGACAAAACTGTGCTCATGCTACGCGTGCAGGTACCAGCCGCAAGGTACTGTATATGAAAGTACGTTTTATCCGTCTATAAATTCGCCACCGGCCAGATACTTGGCGCTGGCGGAACCTGATTCATTCAACCTGATCATTATATACATAGTACTTTGTTATATGATTATTACAAATGTGACATAATATAACTTTTTTATTTATCCTCAAATCATGTTTACCCTATCATTGACTCTTGATGGAATTAATACTGTTAGAAGCATCATCAATTTGCCTTAAACATTTTGCAAACCAACGAGCGCACTGTGCACGAAAAGGCCGATCTAGCTGAAAAACGAGTCATATTTACGTTAAAACACATAATCAGTATATTATGGTGACCTCTCATTATGAAAATTTTGTACAAGCTATACAAGCTTAGGTTTTTAATTTATTTTTTTGTAATTTACTTGAATTCCAATTAAAAAATATATATATTTGTTATGACAATCAATGTAATGTAAAATTTTATAAAAGCGGAAATAAAATTACAGATGATTATTTATTTATTTTTTGGTCACCAATTAAAACTACTCGTTTTTGCATAACTAGAGAAACATTGTGTCATTGGGTTTTTAAAAGGAGAATACATAATTAAGTAATCTAGAATTATAAAAATTCGAACTGAATCAGAACTATAGTGTAGGTGTTGATGAAACTGAACAGGTTCAGAGACATCATGGCGTCCACGACAAAAAGGCGATACGCGCTCATTTTCTTGAACGAAGCGTTCTGCATACGTAGGATGTTCTTACACGCGGAGAGAGTATGTTTATCTGTAAATAAAACAAGAAAATTAATTAACATAAATAAAGAAAATAAATAAATATACTCAGTCGCAGCCGGAGTCTAGATTTATGCCCAGTTAATGTTAATAAAGTGTCGTGCTCAGTTTTTAAGGCCTCGCCTGTCATTCATGAGGGTTCAAATCCGGGCATAACAGGACATGACATGACATGTTTATGACTTTAAAAAAATCATATATACTTTCTGGATCTACCTAGTTCATTACTGACATCGGTGAAGGAAAACATCGTGAGGAAAACTGGACTTATAGTAAATATAAGTCTGAAATCGCCAACCCGTCTTGAGCAAGTGTGGCGATCAATGCTCGTGCCTTCACTGTATGAGAAAGAGGACAATAACAGGGTGCTATTATTATGAATGGAAAGCTCGACCCTAAATGGGACTTAATGGAATAACTGGCGAAATGTGGGTGTAATATGTAACGTGTCATATTGGCGTACTCAAACACTGTTCAATATATTGGTCTATCCTAAAGGCTGTCAATTGGTCTTTACGACCTCCGTCGGGCAATTCCGGGAAGTCACAAAATTCAAAAAATTCATAAGTCATTTATTCAAACTAGGCTGAGAATCAGCACTTTTCAAACGTCAAAATGACATAGAACAGTTCCCCAAAAACGCCCGCCTTTCACCACTTCCTAGTGCTTGAGTTAGGAAGAAGAAGTGGCGCAAAAAACTCCCCAGCAGCACAGCTGTCTGTTCAGTTAGAAAAAGTTGATTCTATACAATAGTCCTTATGCAAAATAATTTACATACCGCAACACGAAACATTAAATTAAATTATTTGCTATATTTCAGCTAGCACACGCCAATTATACCTACCAACAAAAATCATCAAAATCTATACTCAAGCGAAAATAAAACATAAAAAGTAATCAGAACGAAAACATAAAGAATTCGAATGAAAGCGGAAAGAGCGTGCCAGTTTACATATCCTATACTACTCGTATTAAACGAGCAATATTTGTATATATATTTGTAATCACGTACTCAAAAACGGCTCTAACAATTTCGATGAAAGTTGCAATATAAGATCAAGGGGCAAAAAATCGATCTAGGTAGGTCTTACATCTGGGACAATTAGTTTTCTCCGTATTTTCACCCGAGCAGAGCTCGGTCGCCCAAAGTTTAGAACAAGAATAATGACACCTTAGAATAATGGCATGGCAGCATGGAATTAGTAAGTACCTACTATCATGGCAGCATGGAATTAGTAAGAATTATTAAATGAGCTTTCTCTATTTTCACCAGAACATACATAGCTTGGTCGCCCAGGTTCTAATAATTAAAGCTGTACTTCGAAGTCACAAATGATAAACTAGAACCATCGAAGTAAAAATAAATAATATAAACAAACAGTTAATTACTAATAGCAATAACAAAACCATGGTCAGCAAGACGACCAGTCACCGCAAGTAGTGACATCTAAGGGATCATGATGAAATTGCTGCCGGTTGCTCAGGTAAGAATATTATGATAAATTTTCGAGGTCGCTAGCCACAAATTGCAATACAAGTAATACAACTCATAAAATAAAAACGTAGTAGATTATGTCAATAATAAATGAGAATGAAAAAACTTGTTTGTTGCTTGGAGGGGTGGTGGGGGGCACATTGGAGTAGCTTAATTAGTCCCAAGCCTTTTTGTCGCCTAAGTAATCTTTAACTTTATAGAAACCTTTTAGACATAGTTTATGTTTATAAATTATTTATATAATTATTATAAATGGTTTAAATTTATTGAGGCTCATTTCTTTAATATGGTTTGGGAGTTTGCTGTAAAAACGTATACTTTGGCACATAAATGAATTATTGATTTTTTGGAGTCTAGTCCTGGGCACAATAAATAAATCTTTGTTTCTAGATGTATGCTATGAATATCACTATGTTTAAAACATAGATTAATATTATTTTTTACATAAATCAATGGTTTTCATATACATATTGAGATGCGACTGTCATTATGTTTATTACCTTAAATGTATCTCTCAGTGAATGCCTACAACTTTGGTTATAAATTGCTCGAATGGCTCGTTTCTGCAGCACAAATATAGCCTGAATGTCGGCTGTATTTCCCCATAACAAAATACCGTACGAAATTACACTATGGAAACTAAAATATACTAGACTACTAGAGCTAGAGACAATTTGGTTATATGTAGGCCCCACTGAAGCTTCGAATCCAAAGTAATACCTAAGAACACAGTGGTATCCACAAGATTCAATTCTGCCCTATTTACTAGCACTAGTGGTTATCACTTGCTTAACGTTAAGTGTCAGAAATGTAATAAATTTAAACTTTTTCTCGTTTAAAAGTAAATTATTAACACTAAACCAAAGCACTATTTCAGAGAGAGCATTATTTACATCGACGGTAACTGTCTTCTGTCACTTAAGCTTAAATATAAGTGATGTGTCATCTGCAAATAACACTATTTCATGACTGTTCTTTATAAGGCAAGGTAGATCTTTAATATACAGGGTTATTGGTAAAACACCAACAACCTTTTAAGGGGTCATTATACTCGTCATTATGAACAACTTTTACTATCACGAAAAAAATAAACACAACGCACACACACATGTATGTCACAAAATTTTATTTTATTTTTATACTATCTTTATGTTATTTATTATAACGGACAGACATTTCCCTGTTTATTATTCTAGCGTATGGCACTAGTGGGTTGCTGTTGAAAATCAGCGTCAGGTGGTTCACTTTGTGTTGTCATCTGACATTATGCCTGAAAGCTGAGGCCCTTTTGGCATTATAATTTTGTTTTCTGTTATTTTTTGTAATGCCAATAAACGCATTTTTCTTCCTTTCTTTCTTTCTATACCTTGTGGAATAAAATGATATCTTCCTATATATCGAACGAACTTATCAACATCTTTAAGTATTGGTATGCGAACCGGGTGAACAACGTGAAGTAGTCGGGCACATTGTCGGACCCGTATAGGTTGGAATGTGGGGTGAGACAAGGGGGGTGGAGCTCTCCCTCCATTTTAACCTGTACATCAATGGCTGATCGAGGCCTCGGTCTGCAGACACAGAAGGTTGATGAGTATCTGTGAGAGCTATACAGCTTATAGCGGGCTGCTGTATAATATAAAAAAGAGTCAGTGTATGGTTTTCCAGGGTGGGCCCAGAAAAGTAATAGAAATGCCACCAATTTGACTGAATGGCTCACCTTTAAAAAGAGTAGACTAGCTTAAATATTAAGGCTACCTAAGGGCGTCGCCACAGGCAGGCAGAGATTAAAAAAATAATTACTGGGTCCGCATTCATCAATATCACCACATTAATTAGAAAGCTTTTTGGTGAGTTACATATACTCGTACTTTTCCGTACAATCACGCGAATTGTTTTTGTAAAATATAAATAACTGACCAAATCAACATTCCCATGAGAAAATTATCTATACTTTGTTCTATACTAAGTACCGGGACATATTGAAATAAATTCAAATTAAAATCTTTATTGCATATCACATCATAGAAACAAGGAGGGCAAAGGGGGCAGCTGCCCCACCCTAGAGATCCAAAGGGGGCAGCTACCCCACCCTAGAGATAAAAAAAAAAGGCATTTTAATGTAATGATTTGATTTTGATTTTAAAAGTCTTTATTGTTAACATAATAATATAACGTGCATACAATCAGATCCTATTCTAATTATGTACAATCTTTAAAAAAAATAACAAGTTCTTAGGCTAACTTACCTTTACAAACATTTTACACTGAGTTTACTATTCCTAATCTTTAAACATTATACAATAAGTCCACAAGAACACAGTAATATTCGAACGCACAAAAGTCTTAGTA
The DNA here is from genome assembly GCA_916701695.1 of Agrochola macilenta. Classification (NCBI taxonomy): domain Eukaryota; kingdom Metazoa; phylum Arthropoda; class Insecta; order Lepidoptera; family Noctuidae; genus Agrochola; species Agrochola macilenta. Next base: position 1,540,734 of record OU753572.1, on the reverse strand, counting down.
GCACTGACTCTAAACGCATACCGCTACTGTTTACCTACAAAAGGTAATGCACTCAACTTATACAAAAACTAATTGAAGCGCAGTATAAAAAACATTATGTTAGTATAATTTAAGTAACTTAGATTTAAGCATAAATATCATCGATGAGTTGAAACAAAGAAATTATAATTTTCAACTGTGGGTAATTTGCGTAACTTTTTGCCGAGTATGCTTACCGCGACCGGGTGAGGGCAGCACGGTCGGTCCGGTGGTGGGTAGATATTGTTATTCACTCAAAAAATAGTGATGTGGTAAACGATATCGATTATAAGTTGTTGAATAGGATAAGTTATTAGATCTACTTTTACCTATGGATGAAATTAATGGGTTATAATGTTTGGGATTTTTAAATTTAATGTAATGAAACTATATATATTTAAAGCCAATTTTATTTATTTGGACGACTCGACTCGTGCAGACTAGCGCGACGCGAATCGTACAGTACAATTTCTAAGAAACCTTCACGGTTTAAGGCTTGTGCAGACCAGCGCGACTTGTCGCGCGACGCGACACGAACAATACAATTTCTAAGAAAACTTCACAGTATAACAATAACCGGTGTCGCGTCGCGCGACAAGTCGCGCTGGTCTGCACAAGCCTTTAACAATAACCGGTGTCGCGTCGCGCTAGCCCGCACAAAGCTTTATTTGGGTTTTTAAACTTCCATATCTCGTAAACGGGGTCTAATCCGGAGTCCGGGGAAGTAATTCGTATCTATGTGTTGGTGGTATGCCGTCATAATACCTATTAGGTTTCAGCTCTAAAGTTCTAAATAGTTTTGGGAAAAACGACCCGAGAGGTCCGTTTCCAATCCATACATTGAAAATGAAAATTATTATTTTAACCCCTCCCGAAATATGAGAAACCAGCTATCTAATTACGTAAGAAATTTTCGTAAACGATTGCGACTAATCTGTTTCATTTTGACAGTTTAACAACATTCATTACGTTATTGACGTTGTAGAGCAGATTTTTTTCGAACTTATGAATGGATTAGCAATATATGTTTCAAAACGATTCAGATTTTGATTGATCGTGTATTACGCAATTACTGAATCTCAATCCAATTCAGTCAAATCATCAAAAACCAGTTTTATTTAAACATTGACATTATTGAATATTACATACAAAATGACATGATTACTTTGTAAAGTATTATATTATTTTAATTATTGTGAATGTGAATTATTATTATGTTTAATTATTGTGATTGATTTGTGAACACGTCAAGCGTCGAGAGCAGTGTGAGTCAATTCGCCCGCCAACCCCACTTACCTATATAGGATTAATGCCCCGCCCACCTCGGCTAGGATCGTTATCAGCGCGATAAGGGGCTGCGAACAAACGCAGTAAAGGTGACCTTGGTATTGTTGTATTTAATTCATTCAACAGTGTAACGTTCCCTGTATTATTTTTAGCAATTTCTAAACTCAATAGTTAGAGAGAGCAGAGTGAGGTAGAGTTGAGTTGTTGTGCGTGGTCCGACACGCACTTGGACGGTTTTTTTCATTGTTTTTTCATAGTTTTATCATTGGACATCACAAGCAACAAACTATCTTGTTCTTACAGTAAATAAAATTATAACACGTATTCGTCCGAAGTTAAAATTTTTTGTTTCTGTTTGGCTTGTCTGTCAATCATAATAAAGTTTGTTGGAGTTTCTTTCTTACCAAAATGTATGGGAAAAGATTTTTGCTATTTCTGACTTTTCTAGTACTAAAACCTCAGTTGGTCTAGTAGAGTTTTTTTGATCCTTATAAGAAACAGGATCGATTGGCATCAAAAAAAGTTTTTGTGAAAACTACCCATTTTCTTGCTGACTGTACATTTTTTTCAAAATCTGTGAATGCAGATCGATATCTTTCAAAAAGTTAAGGACAGTCTCTTAAGACCGTTTTCCTGTAGCTACAACGGTTAAGGTAGCTGTCCTTACTGCCCCATCTCAATAATCCACCCTGTATATCCTTGAATTAGCAATATTTGTAACAAATCGATGTCTATTTGCAACTTTAATAGAACCTAGAAACGAAGTACAGCTATGAGATCTCAATACCAGACTCTGTTATGCACGGGCGTATTTATAACTAGCTTATTAAAAAGAAATGTGATTTGTATGGCTCCTGTAATCTTTAATAAAATACCTGACCAAATTAAAAACGTTGCAAAAATTTTAAAAAAGTTTCACAGAATTCCTTTTCGATAAATGTTATTATTCTGTGTAGGATTTCTTAAATGATAATTTTTTATAATATCTTTACTTTGTACTAGGTACATTTGCATGGTATAAGGCAGAATGTACACGGATTCTATTATACAATTTATTAACTTATTTTTATGTACCTACATTCTAAGCAAATAAAGACCTGTTCTATTCTATTCCATCAGATAAGCCACCTCTTTGCTTGCCCTATTTACCATCGAATAACTTAAATACTTCACAATTAAAATAAGAAGAAATAATGTATACCTGAACATCTGATTGAATACATTAGCGGTGTCACAGCACCCCGAACATCTTGCATTGTTTTGTAGAATCTCTCACAATTCACGCTCAAAGATATTCCAATCAGCATACTTTTCACCAACAATACTTGTGAAACAACTATTACTAAACCAAACTGTAAATAAGAAATACAAATGAAGGTTAAAATACTATACATATAGACGTTTTCGTCTATAGTATTTTATTATGGATTTCCGCAAGGTCACGCCTGAATGAACTACAAATGAAGGTATTTTTTGTAAAATTAGTAATATACCTGCACTTGGTATTATCCCGTTTTGTGTCGTAACACAAACCTTGTGGTTCCAAGAAGTGAACAGTCAGGATCGAACCCATAGCTCACACTTTATTTTTATAGACTGGTGGGCAGAAACTTTACTTTTTCTACGTTCATAAATCTGCGAGGTAATTGCGTAATACACTGACAATTCCAATGCGATTCATTTTGAAAATTAAACAATATTCATTGCGTTATGTTATATATGAAATGAATATGAAAAGAATATGAAATGAATATGAAATGAATATGAAATGAATATGAAATGAATATGAAAAGAATATGAAATTAATATGAAATAAAATAAAAGATAATGATTTCATTTTCTGTAAATAGGTTTGTAATTTATACAAACACTTTTACACATCAATAATATTTTAAAAACAAGATGAATTCGGCATTTCCTATCTGACTACTCTGAGAATAAAGGTCGAAACAAACTCAGATGGATTAGGAATAGTATAGGTAGATATCCTTGGTGTCGCCCTTCCGGCGTTTCCTCTAATATCGGTCTCATAAACTCCCTAACTTAAGTCTAATTACTACTAATATTATATATATGAATATATGTGAAGCCTCTGCTAACTTTTGTCTATGTTATGGTTGTTTAAAGCAGAAATGGTTTTTCTACAATGACAGTGCGAACTGCTGTGCCGTGATTCAAAAGCACTGTTTTATGATGACAATAAGGTTTATTGATGAATAAATTAGATTATATTGTTATATAGATAGAATTAGATTATTAGATAAAAATATCGAAAAAGAAACACTTACTAAATAATAATTCATCAACATTACTTGTATCTTTAATATCGTGGCTATGTGTAACAGCCCATGACACGCTGTATTTATTATATTGAATGCAATCTGAAAATAAAATAACATTATTACATTACATACATAGTCTGGATTTATACCAAAAGGCTCGCCCTATAACTTGAAAGATGTGTACTTACAAGCTGACCAAAAGTTGTCTCAACGAGCTTATATGCCTCCATTATGCATACACATCATACTTGATCTGCCAATAATATTCTCTTTCAGAATCTGAAATATTTTCCGCCCTTCGAGCATCTTCAATCCAAACTATTAACAGCTTACATAACAGTTTAATAACAAATGAAGCGTACATGACATTAATATCAAAAATGATGATATTGTAACCAACAAGTATATTGATATAACCAATTTCAGGGAAGAAACAATAAAATACGATCCATGTAACAAGCAAAACACTGCCAACACTTATAACTGAAATCCAATTGTAGATTTTCAATCTTCTGAGTTCTTTACCGCTCACGTTGAGGAGAGCGAGAGCGTGCTGGATCCTTGAAACTAATGATACATTTTTGTGACAATACTTGATATTGCTGTAGTAATTTAAAATAAACCCAATCGAGTAGAAGAAGTTGTCAAAGATAGCAGACCAGTTAAAGAGAATGAACAAGCCCTCACCGAAACCGACAAATTCGCTAAACCAACCATAGAAAGAATAGGCGCGGAATATGATCATGCAGAAGACTCCAATAAAATTGTAGGTGAAACTGTTTACAATGACGATGTTGTCGTGAATTTTGTACTTCGAACAGATGAAGAGTGCTTGCATTAGATTTAACGGCCTTAGAACCGACAGTAGATCATTTTCAATCTGATTGTTGAACAAAACTTTACTGTAATACGGAACGATTGGTGCAGTCTCGATTAAAGCAGAGTTTATTCTTGATTCTATCCGGTTTATTTGTTGAACACATGTTTGTAATACCACTCAACTGTTCTATTTGACAAACAATTTATAAGCCGTTAAACTTAATCAATACTTTAATATAATGGCTTACGTTTTATCTTTTTGACATTAATTCCGATTGTTATCTTTGGGGCTCCTGGCTAAGTAATAACAGCCGCACGGATCAATCGAAGGTCATGCTACGCTTAGACCGGTCAATCCGTGGATGGATGATCATCCATACATACATTACATACCGAGAGCCCTTCGTGCCTCGGAAAACGTTGGTCCCGATTGTCATCTTTGAAAGTCGTTACGTCGTCAGAAGCCTGAAAGTCTGACAACCAGTCCAACCATGAGATATCGTGTTACCGAGTAACTGGGTTGCGGAGGTCAGATAGGGTGCCGCGCCACGGTTAGACTGGAAGCCGACCCCAACTTAGTTAGGCAAAAGGCTAGGCAGACGATGTTATCTAATATCTTTACAAACGTTCCGGCTACCGGGCAGTCTTCACGGGTACCAACCGCAAAGTACGTATGAAAGCATACATACGTACTGGCACAACTTATCCGTCTGTCGTATGTTTATACATTCGCCACCATCCGGATACTTGGCGCTGCCGGAACTTGCCTCATTATGTATTTTGTTACATGATTATTACAAGTGACATAATGTAACTTTTTTATTTATCCTCAAATCATGGTTACCCTAACATAGGACACTAAATACTATTAGAAGCATAATCAATTTGCCTTCGGCATTTTGCAAACCAGCGAGCATTTACAAACAGACGACGCCGTTCGTATAATGATGAGTCATTACAAATTATTCATGTCACTGCGCATCGGTCGCTTCTAAAGTGGTTGCCCATACGCCAGCGCAGAGAGCAAAGGGCGCTGACCACCTTGTTTTAATTTCTTGTCACTCCCTCCTTCCCCTAGTTATCTAGCCCCCACTTTCAGTACATTTGCGCCAACTACAATATAAATCTACGTTCATCTCACAATCGTGTTCTTCAATGTCCCACTCACCGCACATACTTTATTCACTCTTCCTTCTTCATTCAGACTATCTCTCTATGGAATGCACTCCCCTAGGAAATCAGGATGGCGATCAACCGATTATCTTTTAAAGTTAAAGTTCGCGAGCACATACGCAAGAAGCTGGCAGTATCATCACAACGGTAATGTTTTCCTATTGATTGTCTTAGTTGTTTTAGTATATTTATGTGTATTTATTTGTGCTTATATTTATATTTATTTAGGTGTATAAATTATATTTATAGTTGTTATTAATAGGAAGTTATACATATGTAAATGAACATGATGATGATCTATATATTTATTCCTCAATTTTTGCTATTGCACCTACCACTATTTGTCTCTGCATCACAGAAAGGCTGTCTGGTAGAAAATGCCTATGGCATTAAATCCGCCTTTGTACATTTGTGTGCTTGAGGATTAAATAATAATAAACATTGATCAGGCAGGGGCCATAGTTCTTCCATAGTTTCAGGTCAGCAGTCAACTTAACCTATCCAAACCCAGAGTCCAATATCTTTGTTTACATATCCTGCAATAGTCCTACACCAACTGGGGGTTGTCCTTGGGTGCACTTGCATAGTACATACAGAGATAATCGTCGCTTGGTGCCTCATTTCTTAACAAACGTGTAACGAGCCTCTGCGAGTTGGCTTCGGCCTCTCGTATGCCTTCTAAGGGTCCGGGACTCCATGGTCCCGAGAAATGTCAAGAGACGTAAAATAATAATAATAATAATAATCTAGCGATCACACCGATATTTTATCAAGCCTTAGAAATGTCGGCGATATAAAATATTAAGTATTAACTAACGAAGCACCTACTTATCATAATTAATTTGTATCGTTTTTCATTCATCCACTCCAATCTACTTTGAACTGCCTCTTATAGCAAACATGTCGCCACACACAACATATAAAAGTTTTTTAAATAATAGAATTGCTATCGTTATAGAAAGTATAGAAAGTGAACCTCGTGGACCACATAATGAACCTGATAGATCAAATAAAATCAATGAAGAAACATTACATGAAAATGTGGTTGAAAAATACTTACAATCAATACTGAAACCGATGGATATGATGCAAGCTTTATTTGTCTGTGCTAGATACAAAATTCGGGACAACTTCATCACTCCCAACAGTTGTCGTTACAGTTTTCTGTCAGTATGTGCTTCGGTGATCTTGATGGCTGTCATTTACATCATGTTCTTTATGTCACCGAACAGAACGGGGCTAGAAGTTTTTGACTACTTATTTCTCAATATCTATGACTTTGTTTTATATTTCATCGGTGGCTTCTTAAATTCCTGCACCAACATCCAGCAGAGCCTCAACAATGTATTATTTGTCTTGAAGATCCAAAATGTACATAGAATCCTCAAACTGAACGGAAGATCTTTCAATTATTTCACCATATCCAACTGGGTCTGCATCGTCGCCATTAACAGTTTTCATTTTTCCTGGATATTCATGTATTTTTATATTTTCAATGATATTGGTATTGCCAATATTTTAGCTGGTTATACTTGCATTCGCTTTGACATGAACATGATATACGCAACAAGGAGTATGAAGCTTGTCTATAAAGGTCTGAAGTCCTGGATAGAAGAACTGCGGAAGTCAGGATATACCGATGATGTTGAAGTTGAACAGTATTGGGATAGTATGTTTCATAGTTATATAGACATAATACAAGTTTTCGAAATAGTTGAGAAGACTTTTAATCGACTGGTGGGTTTACGTTAGGTAATTTTCTCAGTACTTTGTGTACATATGCGATTTTTTAAATATTGACCTTTTTGCAGGTATTATTTTATATTGTACACACGTCTTCAAACACTTTATTGGATATTTGGATTCGTATAGAAATGAAGGCACCTGACTATGGGGATGTTCAGGTAATATTGCTGGTTTATTTTATACAAATACATTTAATGTATCCTAATAACAGAAATGTAACTATCATTCTAACGCTTCATCTCTTCGCATCGCTTCACATATCAAGGTTTTATAATATCGAACCGTTAGTTTTAGAGTTTAGACACCTAAGGTAACGCTTCGGTTTTATGAAATGACGTGTGAGTACACTAAACTTAATAATTACTTTAACGAAGTTAGTTTTTCTAAAATGATGACACAACACTTGTATTAATACTTTAATAACGTAATTGAATCCAAAATATAAGCAAAGGCAATAATTGGAAATTGATCAATATCGTTATAATTTCAGTATGCTCTTTTATCATGTATATCTTTAACGTGGGTGTTAAAGAACCTCATTCTTCTTTCATCTTTGAGCGTGGAGTGTGAGAGATTCTATTCGGCCATGACAGAAGTTCAGAGCACCTGCATACAAATTATAACTTCAGGAAGATGCTCAGGTAAAAAGAAAATTCTTGACAATAATTTATTTACATACAAGAAATCGCGAAAACATCTGGAGACTGGCTCAGACCAGCGCGGCAGCGGGTGCTGGCTAGTGGGTGCAATTGCGTAACACACGATCAATCATAATCTGCATAATTTTGAAGGATATTGCTAATCCATTGATTTGCATGTTTGAAAAATTTGCCTGCTTAAGAACGTAAATAACGCAATGAATGTTGTTGAACTATCAAAAAGAAAAGATTGTGATTGATCGTGTGTTACATAATTAGGGTGCAGGGATAATGATAATGTTGATGATGAATAAATGATGTTCCTAAAAGCTTACAAAATTACAAACTTGTAGCCTACGATAAAAAAAGACTTGCACAAGATGATAATAAACTTGCTGCAAGCGATGCAATACAATTAAGGGATCAAGGAGAAGAGATTGCGATTCCTTAATTTTCTGAACTTTCGTCCGCTTGTGTAGTAACTAACATTAAAGACATGACGTTTAGTTATATCTAATTCATAGTTGAAAGAAAGATTTCGAGAATTCAAGGGTTGTATATTCTATAATTGCAAATAATTTAATTTATTAATTTATTATTATTTAATTCAGATACAGTGATACATATTTATGTTAGTATACCTACTTAAAAATTATGTTAGTTATCAAAGATTAGAATACAAGCCACAATAATATTATTAGAACTAAAATAAATAACTGAAATAGGTGCAAAAAATCAAATTGTAAAATAAATGCTTAAATAAAATTAATTAATTAATAAAACTTCACAGAAACTCGAAAAAGATTCCGCAAGAATATCCTGCGGATTCAAGGTGCTACCTTCAATAAGATGACTGTGTGTGGCCTATTCACAATAGACGCTGTAATGCTATTGCAAGTACTTGCTCTTATCACTACTTACACCATAGTACTATTACAGTTTGAGTTTTTGTAAATTACTGTATAATTTTCGAAAATACATGTTTTAATGTAATTATTTGGTTTGAAATACATTTCGTCATTAAATAAAAGTTCTTTAAAAAATGTAAGCATTTTTTTATATAATATATATTTTCATAAAATCTTTAAGGAATGAGGCTCTTTCGTTCTCATATATACTCGTATTTCGCGTTTGCATTTACTAAGAAAACTTTTTAATTAATTCAAAACATGAGTTTGTCTTTTAATTAAACACTTTTACAAATAAGCATACTGATCCTAATAACAAGAAAATATCTTATCAAGTTGTCGATAACTACAGCAGCTTTGTAACCTCAAACAAGTCTTTTAAATTTCTGTACGCAAACATGCGAAGTATTGTAAAACCTGGTAAATTTGACGAATTTAAATGTATTATAAAAGCTTTTCCATCTTGCTTACACGCAGTGGTTCTAACGGAAACATGGATAAAATCAGACGAAGAAGGAAAAAGATATCAAATTCCAGGATACACACATTATAACAACTTTAGAACTGATACGAGAGGCGGTGGGGTCTCAATATTTGTGAAAAATAACTTGAAACATAGTTAGACTGAGGTTTAGGAGTTAGATTCACATCGAAAACTATACTCTGGATATAGGTATAGTATACAGAAAACTACAACAATCAAACATCAAAGCCTTTTTAGATACCTATTCCCAACAGCTAAATAAAAACAAGCGGGCTGTGGTCTTTGGCGACTTTAATTTCAACCTATTAAATACAGAACGTGCAACAAAAATGTATAAAGAAGTCATCAAAGAAAATGGCTATGAATTCTTAAACAAAATAAATGAAGACCACTGCACAAGAGAATCAACAGCATCAAAAAGTATAATTTACCACATCTGCTCAAATCTTAAACTGAATAATTTCCACCTAGCCATTATCGATACACCCATGTCAGCCAATAAACAAAACTACTTTGAATTAAAACGTTATAAACCAGAACCTCTGAAGAAGATTAGCTACCTCAATATTGACTATGAAGTGCTGTATAAGACCATCCTAGAATCCTACAACGAAAACAGTGACTATACATTCGAAACCCTGGAAGAAAAACTATTAAAAAGTATAGAAATAAGCAAAAAGACAAAATACAAAACGCTAAACCCACCACGACAAGACTGGATAAATAGATCAATCATTAGTGAAATAAACAAAAGAAACATTTTATGGAATCAACACAAAGAAAACCCAAATGACAAGCAAAAGGAAGACACATTCAGAAAGAAAAGAAACGAACTTACAGAATCTATACAACGAACCAAATCAAGTTACTACATGAAAGCCATTGAAAACTGCAAGAAACAGCCACTGAAAATGTGGGGACTGTTAAACAGCCTGTCCTGCAATAAATTTACAGAAAAATCCGCACCGCGAAAACTTCAGTCTCAAAATGGCACTGTTACTGATGTAAAGGACATCTGTGAATGCTTCAATGATTTTTTTGCAAATGTTGGTTCGATACTGGCTAATCAAATACCTATAAAATATCACCCATCAGGTATTGCTTTAACGAATTTATCTGGATCCGGCTCGTCTTCCCTTAGTGATCTGGAACCTGCCACAACAGATGAAATCTTAAAAATAATTAATAATTTAAATAATAACACCAGCGCAGGTTTAGAAGGTATCACTACAAAGTCACTAAAATGTGTTGCAAACCTAATTCTTGATGAACTCACGAGTTGCATAAACAAATGTATGAAATCAGGAACTTTTCCAAATAGTCTTAAGGTTGCAAAAGTTACGCCAATTTACAAATCCGGAGTTAAATCAGAGCCGGGCAACTATCGTCCCATTTCAGTGCTCCCCGTACTATCAAAAATTTTTGAGAGAGTCTTATACAATCGCCTCGAAATTTACCTAATATCTCTTAACAGCATATATGAAAAATAATATGGTTTTAGACCGAAATCAAATACACTCTCAGCTACAATAGACCTGGTGACAACTATAAAGCTTAACATTGATAAAAAGAAACTGGCTATGGGTGTCTTTATTGATCTAAAAAAGGCATTCGACACAGTCAGTCATGAATTGTTGCTAAGGAAACTAATGGAAATCGGGATACAAGGACCTGCCCTTGAAATTTTTAGATCTTACCTGTCAAACCGATACCAAGTAGTTAAAATTGGTGATACTCATAGTGATCCCAAAATTATTACATACGGTGTGCCCCAAGGCTCAATTTTGGCTCCCCTGTTATTCCTACTGTACATAAATAGTGTCCACAAAATTGGTCTGAAAGCTGACCTAACATTATATGCAGATGACACATGTTTGTTCTACTTCGGCCACTCTATCGATACCATTGTTAAGCAAGCACAGAACGATTTGGACTTACTCAACCTGTGGTTTCAACAAAATCTTCTCACCATCAATACAGCTAAAACAAATTACATGATATTCTCAGCAAAAAATAAAAAAATCGGCAATTACATTCCATTAAAAATAAATAACCAAACCATAAACAAAGTAGATCAAGAAAAATATTTAGGACTAATTTTGGATATCAAATTGACATGGCTTCCACATATTCAAAAAATAAAATCAAAAATACAATCACTCATGGGTACCCTACGAGGTATCGTGCGTTGCTTACCACGCCAAGTTCGCTATTTAATCTACTTCTCCCTTGTTAAGCCGCATATTGACTACCTAGTGGAAATATGGGGTACCGCTGCCAAATCACATACGAACCTACTACAAACTGCTCAAAATAAACTGCTAAAATCGTTATTTAACTATGACTATCTAACTCCAACAGAAACTCTTTACAAAAAAATTAAAGTATTGAATATAGCACAAACATACATATATAACACATGCATACTAATTCGAAAAATACTAAACAAAAATATACACACAACAACAACACAAACAAAAATGAGACGTGAACAAGACTTTTTACAACTACACCCAACCCGCACAAACTACGGAAGAAAAACTATCGTGTACGAAGGATCTAAAATATTTAATAAATTACCGAGAGACCTCAAAGAATCTAAATCCAAAACCACTTTTAAAAAGCTACTTAAACAATTTATATAAAAAAAATCGCATTTCCTACAATAGTGTCGAGCCACATCCAGTTACCGTTTATCTATGTTACACGGATACTTGTTTACATGTATCGAACGAACATTTGTCCATAATGATTTGTAATCTACCCTCAAAACATTTATATAATCGACGTCTAATTTTAGTAATACCCCAACTTTTTAGATTTCGAGGTTTATCCCATCACAAGTATCTTCGGATTACTTTCTGGGAAGCCCCGGCAACTTAATTGTATAGATTTAAGATAATAAACACATTTTTTTTTTTTTTGTTCTTTTTAAAGTATTTAGTTTTAATATTCTCATGTAAGTGAATAGTGTAATTCTTTTGAGAATAAATACTTATAAAATATAAAGGCTAAATAAAGGCCGAAACAAACTCAGATGGATTAGGAATTTCCTTCAAAATCCTTAGGATTGTGATAGAAAGCCGGTGCTGGTCATACACACGCCCCCTGTTTTATTATGCACCTGACCCTTATGAATGACATCACTAATAAGGTCAATGTATAGCTAGATATCCTTGGTGTCGCCCTTCCGGCGTTTCCTCTAATATCGGTCTCATAAACTGCCTTACTAAGTCTAATTACTACTAATATTATATAAATAAATACATGTGAAGCCACTGCTAACCTACGTCCATGTTATGGATGTTTAAAGCAGAAATGGTTTTTCTACAATTACACTGCGAACTGCTGTGCCGTGATTCAAAAGCACTGTTTTATGATTACAATAAGGTTTATTGATTAATAAAAATGATTGTTAGATAAAAATATCGAAAAAGAAACACTTACTAACAAATAATTCATCAACACTACTTGTATCTTTAATACCGTGGCTATGTGTAATAGCCCATGACACGCTGTATTTATTATATTGAATGCAATCTGAAAATAAAATAACATTATTACATTTCATTATAGTCTGGATTTATACCAAAAGGCTCGCCCTATAACTTGAAAGATGTGTACTTACAACTGACCAAAAGTTGTCTCAACGAGCTTATATGCCTCCATTATGTGTACATAAACAACATACTTGATCTGCCAATAAGATTTTCTTTCCGAATCTGAAATATTTTCCGCCCTTCGAACATCTTCAATCCAAACTATTAACAGCTTACATAACAGTTTCATAACAAATGAAGCGTACATGACATTAATATAAAAAATGATGATATTGTAACCTACAAGTATATTGATATAACCAATTTTAGGGAAGAAACAATAAAATACGATCCATGTAACAAGCAAAACACTGCTAACACTTATAACTGAAATCCAGTTGTAGATTTTCAATCTTCTAAGTTCTTTACCGCTCACGTTGAGGAGAGCGAGAGCGTGCTGAATCCTTGAAACTAATGATACATTTTTGTGACAATACTTGATATTGCTGTAGTAATTTAAAATAAACCCAATCGAGTAGAAGAAGTTGTCAAAGATAGCAGACCAGTTAATGAGAATGAACAAGCCCTCACCGAAACCGACAAATTCGCTAAACCAACCATAGAAAGAATTGGCGCGGAATATGATCATGCAGAAGATTCCAATAAAATTGTAGGTGAAACTGTTTACAGTGACGATGTTGTCGTGAAATTTGTACTTCGAACAGATGAAGAGGGCTTGCATTAGATTTAACGGCCTTAGAACCGACAGTAGATCATTTTCAATCTGATTGTTGAACAAAACTTTACTGTAATACGGAACGATTGGTGCAGTCTCGATTAAAGCAGAGTTTATTCTTGATTCTATCCGGTTTATTGTTGAACACATGTTTGTAATACCACTCAACTGTTCTATTTGACAAACAATTTATAAACCGTTAAACTTAATCAATACTTTAATAATATAATGGCTTACGTTTTATCTTTTTCACATTAATTCCGATTGTTATCTTTGGGGCTCCTGGCTAAGTAATAACAGCCGCACGGATTAATCGAAGGTCATGCTACGCTTGGACCGGTCAATCAATGGATGGATGATCATCCATACATACATTACATACCGAGAGCCCTTCGTGCCTCGGAAAACGTTGGTCCCGATTGTCATCTTTGAAAGTCGTTACGTCGTAAGAAGCCTGAAAGTCTGACAACCAGTCCAACCATGAGATATTGTGTTACCCAGTAACTGGGTTGCGGAGGTCAGATAGGGTGTTACTCCACGGTTGGCACTGGAAGCCGACCCCAACTTAGTTAGGCAAAAGGCTAGGCAGACGATGTTATCTAATATCTTTACAAACGTTCCGGCTACCGGGCAGTCGTCACAGGTACCAACCGTAAAATACGTATGAAAGCATACATACGTACTGGCACAACTTATTCGTCTGTCGTATGTTTATACATTCGCCACCATCCGGATACTTGGCGCTGCCGGAACTTGCCTCATTATGTATTTTGTTACATGATTATTACAAGTGACATAATGTAACTTTTTTATTTATCCTCAAATCATGGTTACCCTAACATAGGACACTAAATACTATTAGAAGCATAATCAATTTGCCTTCGGCATTTTGCAAACCAGCGAGCATTTACAAACAGATGACGCCGTTCGTATAATGATGAGTCATTACAAATTATTCATGTCACTGCGCATCGGTCGCTTCTAAAGTGGTTGCCCATACGCCAGCGCACCTTGTTTTAATTTCTTGTCTCTCCCTCCTTCCCCTAGTTATCTAGCCCCCACTTTCAGTACATTTGCGCCAACTACAATATAAATCTACGTTCATCTCACAATCGTGTTCTTCAATGTCCCACTCACCGCACATACTTTATTCACTCTTCCTTCTTCATTCAGACTATCTCTCTATGGAATGCACTCCCCTAGAAAATCAGGATGGCGATCAACCGATTATCTTTTAAAGTTAAAGTTCGCGAGCACATTCGCAAGAAGCTGGCAGTATCATCACAACGGTAATGTTTTCCTATTGATTGTCTTAGTTGTTTTAGTATATTTATGTGTATTTATTTGTGCTTATATTTATATTTATTTAGGTGTATAAATTATATTTATAGTTGTTATTAATAGGAAGTTATACATATGTAAATGAACATGATGATGATCTTTATATTTATTCCTCAATTTTCGCTATTGCACCTACCACTATTTGTCTCTGCATCACACAAAGGCTTTCTGGTAGAAAATGCCTATGGCATTAAATCCGCCTTTGTACATTTGTGTGCTTGAGTATTAAATAATAATAAACATTTTTCAGGCAGGGGCCATAGTTCTTCCATAGTTTCAGGTCAGCAGTCAACTTAACCCATCCAAACCCAGAGTCCAATATCTTTTACATATCCTGCAATAGTCCTACACCAACTGGGGGTTGTCCTTGGGTGCACTTGCATAGTACATACAGAGATAATCGTCGCTTGGTGCCTCATTTCTTAAAAATCGTCTAACGAGCCTCTGCGAGTTGGCTTCGGCCTCTCGTATGCCTTCTAAAAGTCCGGGACTCTATGGTCCCGAGAAATGTCAAGAGACGTTAAATAATAATAATAATAATCTAGCGATGACACCGATATTTTATCAAGCCTTAGAAATGCCGGCGATATAAAATATTAAATCGTCGAATATTAACTAACGAAGCACCTACTTATCATAATTAATTTGTATCGTTTTTCATTCATCCACTCCAATCTACTTTGAACTGCCTCTTATAGCAAACATGTCGCCACACACAACATATAAAAGTTTTTTAAATAATAGAATTGCTATCGTTATAGAAAGTATAGAAAGTGAACCTCGTGGACCACATAATGAACCTGATAGATCAAATAAAATCAATGAAGAAACATTACATGAAAATGTGGTTGAAAAATACTTACAATCAATACTGAAACCGATGGATATGATGCAAGCTTTATTTGTCTGTGCTAGATACAAAATTCGGGACAACTTCATCACTCCCAACAGTTGTCGTTACAGTTTTCTGTCAGTATGTGCTTCGGTGATCTTGATGGCTGTCATTTACATCATGTTCTTTATGTCACCGAACAGAACGGGGCTAGAAGTTTTTGACTACTTATTTCTCAATATCTATGACTTTGTTTTATATTTCATCGGTGGCTTCTTAAATTCCTGCACCAACATCCAGCAGAGCCTCAACAATGTATTATTTGTCTTGAAGATCCAAAATGTACATAGAATTCTCAAACTGAACGGAAGATCTTTCAATTATTTCACCATATCCAACTGGGTCTGCATCGTCGCCATTAACAGTTTTCATTTTTCCTGGATATTCATGTATTTTTATATTTTCAATGATATTGGTATTGCCAATATTTTAGCTAGTTATACTTGCATTCGCTTTGACATGAACATGATATACGCAACAAGGAGTATGAAGCTTGTCTATAAAGGTCTGAAGTCCTGGATAGAAGAACTGCGGAAGTCAGGATATACCGATGATGTTGAAGATGAACAGTATTGGGATAGTATGTTTCATAGTTATATAGACATAATACAAGTTTTCGAAATAGTTGAGAAGACTTTTAATCGACTGGTGGGTTTAGGTTAGGTAATTTTCTCAGTACTTTGTGTACATATGCGATTTTTTAAATAGTGATCTTTTTGCAGGTATTATTTTATATTGTACACACGTCTTCAAACACTTTATTGGATATTTGGATTCGTATAGAAATGAAGGCACCTGACAATGGGGATGTTCAGGTAATATTGCTGGTTTATTTTATACAAATACATTTAATGTATCCGAGTAATGTAATGTATGAGTCGTCAGAAGCCCGAAAGTCTGACACCAGTCTTACCATGGGGTATCGTATTACCCAGTTACTGAGTTGTGGAGGTCAGATAGTCAGGCAGTCGCTCCATGTAAAATACTGGTATTCAGCTGCATCCGGTTAGACTGGAAGCCGACCCCAACATAGTTGGGAAAAGGCTAGGCAGATTGATTGACATTTAATGTATCCTAATAACAGAAATGTAACTATCATTCTAACGCTTCATCTCTTCGCATCGCTTCACATATCAAGGTTTTATAATACCGAACCGTTAGTTTAATTAAGAATTTTGACACCTAAGGTAACGCTTCGGTTTAATGAAATGACGTGTGAGTACACTAAACTTAATAATTACTTTAACGAAGTTAGTTTTTCTAAAATGATGACACAACACTTGTATTTATACTTTAATAGCCTAATTGAATCCAAAATATAAGCAAAGGCAATAATTGGAAATTGATCAATATCGTTATAATTTCAGTATGCTCTTCTATCATGTATATCTTTAACGTGGGTGTTAAAGAACCTCATTCTTCTTACATCTTTGAGCGTGGAGTGTGAGAGATTCTATTCGGCCATGACAGAAGTTCAGAGCACCTGCATACGAATTATAACTTCAGGAAGATGCTCAGGTAAAAAGAAAATTCTTGACAATAATTTATTTACATACAAGAAATCGCGAAAACATCTGGAGACTGGCTCAGACCAGCGTGGCAGCGGGTGCTGGCTAGTGGGTGCAATTGCGTAACACACGATCAATCATAATCTGCATAATTTTGAAGGATATTGCTAATCCATTGATTCGCATGTTCGAAAAATTTGCCTGCTTAAGAACGTAAATAACGCAATGAATGTTGTTAAACTATCAAAAAGAAAAGATTGTGATTGATCGTGTGTTACACAATTAGGGTGCAGGGATAATGATAATGAATAAATGATGTTCCTAAAAGCTTAAAAAATTACAAACTTGTAGCCTACGATAAAAAAGACTTGCACAAGATGATAATAATCTTGCTGCAAGCGATGCAATACAGTAAAATAAACGCTTAAATAAAATTAATTAATTAATAAATCTTCACAGACACTCGAAAAAGATTCTGCAAGAATATCCTGCGGATTCAAGGTGCTACCTTCAAAAAGATGACTGTGTGTGGCCTATTCACAATAGACGCTGTAATGCTATTGCAAGTACTTGGTTTTATCACTACTTACACCATAGTACCATTACAGTTTGAGTTTTTGTAAATTACTGTAGAATTTTCTAAAATACATGTTTTAATGTAATTATTTGGTTTGAAATACATTTCGTCATTAAATAAAAGTTCTTTAAAAAATGTAAGCATTTTTTTATATAATACATATATATATATATATATTTTTTTTTTTTTTTTGTATATATTTTCATAAAATCTTTAAGGAATGAGGCTCTTTCGTTCTCATATATACTCGTATTTCGCGTTTGCATTCACTAAGAAAACTTTTTAATTAATTCAAGACATGAGTTTGTCTTTTAATTAATCAACAACAGATCGCCAACGAGTAATGGCCGAATTAATGAATTGCTATTGCACTAACTTCATGAGGTTTAACTTTTCACTAACGTGAAACACACGAGTGCAACCAACATGCATTCATTTCCGAAGAACAAACGAAAATCGAAAATAAACGATGTAATAATCAAGAGTATACCAACAATACCATACAAGGAAGTATTACTGAACAACCTGGTTAAAGAAGATTTACAATCAGTATTAAAACCTTTAGATATGATGCAAAGTCTTTTTATCTGCGCAAAGTATTCTATTCGGGACAACTTCATCACTTCGAACAGTAACAGATACAACTTTGTTGGTCTCTTCTGCGCTGTTATATTTCGGTCTCTAATCTTCTATCAGCTTCTTGTTTCGAAGAGCGTATCCACTATTCTTGTTTGGTGTAACGTTTTCGACTTCTTTTTCTTCTCGATTGGATTCATTATCAACTACTGTTCAAATATTATTCATTGCAACAACAATGCCTTATTAGTTTTGAAAATCCAACACGTGCATAGAGTTCTCAAAATTAACGAAAAACATTTAAAATCCTTGGTTATCTCCAACTGGGTTTATGTTATCGCCCTAAATTGTATTTACATGATTGGCAATTTATATTACTGGATACATTTTTCTCTTTCCAATATTTTGGATAGTATGTCAAGTTATTCCAGCATTTCTTTTGATATTAATATTGTTTATGCTACATTCATTATTAATTTGTTGCGTAACACGCTTACTGTTTGGATAAAGGAAGTGCAACTATCAGGAAACGTAGAAGGTTCAAGTAGTGAATCTCATTGGAGAAAAATGTATGATTTATACTTAAATATATTGGATGCATATAAGATTTTTGAGAAAACGTTTCGTCTATTGGTGAGTATATGAAATGACAAAACTATATTTTTTTTTTTAAATAATTGTATATATCGTCTTTACAATCAGCCTGCTTTAGGATAACACAATACAAAAAATACAGTGTCTCTGTACTTTTAGGTTGTATATTACACAATACACACAGTCTGCCATGGACTAATGACCGTAGCAATATTACTACAAATGAAACAAATATTAGCATACAATGGAGGAGAAGTGAGTACATTAATTTTAACAAATTAATTGAACATATGACTAAATATGGCAACCTAAACGAAGGATAACTCCCTGGCTTATTAGGCAGGGAGGTATTATTCGTTTACCTTTCGAACCACTTAGAACTAACCTGTACCTATTTTATGTACCGTTACGCCTCCTTAGACTAGTGCATAGCTACCTTTCATTTCTGATCCTAGCTTCGATATCCAGGTAAAAGTGTTAAATTGAATTGTCTCTGATTAATGGCTCGCCCCCTATCAGGGCACTTATAACAAATCTGGGCAAATGTGGCTGTATTATCCGTCCCTACTAAACCTATTGAGGAATACAAGGCTTGATGTTATGTTATGTGGATCGTCCTTTAACTCTTTTTCTACTTTAAAAACTTACGTTTTCTTTACAGTTTGTACTATTTGCAGTAATATCACAATCGTGGCTCGTCAAGAGCACGGCTTTACAAATCTTGCTTAGTATCGAAAGCGAGAAATTCTATGCAACCATGACAGAAGTTAAAAGCGTTTGTGCCCTACTTAAGAAGTCAAGAGGATGTTCAGGTAATTGTTGGGCATCCATACTTCTATACTAATATTATAAATGCGAAAGTAAACTCTGTCTATCTATCTGTCTATTTGTTACCTTTTAATGCCTAAACGGTTGAACGGATTTCGTTTAAATTTGGCATAGAATGTGGGATACTTTTTGTGTCGGTAGTACGTTTCCATGAGCTAATTTCCGGCCTCCAAGCGGGCGAAGGCGCGGGCTAAAGCTAATTTAATATAAATGGAAAAAAAACAGACATTATAAAATTTAATCTACGATTTGAAATTTGTAATGTTCATCATCATCTTCCTGCTCTTACAACAACTTGTTTAGGGTAGGCGTAGGCGCAACATGTCTTCTCCATCCATACTTATCTGTCAGCCGTTCAAGTCAAATAATTTATTCCAACATGAACATTTACTGCTGAACGTCATCTAAGTCACTCCCTTTCAAACCACACAGCACTGCTTGAAAGCAAGCATTATTGGTTTATTACCATCTCGGCACCCATGAATGTATTAATCATGCCCAAGAAAAATTCCCATCTTGGCACCTTTTCATTAATCATTGTTATGTGTACCTAACAATGATTTATGATACGGTGCCAAGATGGAAATTTTTATCAATTTTTCCATTTTGTTCTTAAATATTTTCAAACATAAGCATGGTGGCTCGATTCAGGTGTTCGGGAGTGCATCTAATTATATCATTCTTTACCATTCACAGATACCCAAAGAAGAATATGCAAGAACATCCAACGCCAACAGATAACATCGTTCGAGAAGTTGAACGCATTCGGTTTTTTCGTCATTGACGCCACGTTACCCTTAGAAATATTTAGCGTCGTCAGTACCTACACGCTTGCTCTATTACAGTTCAATATATCTTAATTTAATTAAGAACCTATTATTATTGATTATTGAAGTTGTGAATTAAAGGACCTCGCACAATAGGCGGCCTCGACCACGGCAGTGATCGCATAGCGCTAAACAAGTGGTAATCGCTATCAAACCGTTTCGTATTTCTAACGACTTTCAACCTGGACTGACATACGCTTTTCGATAGCTTATGTCAGTCCCACACATTTTTGATAGTGCCATCATCATTATCGTTCATAGAATGACCCTTTGTCTAGACCCTCAGATTAAACTATAGAATCCCAATACGTAATGCATTGAGATTGAGATTCAATGTAAACTAAAGCAGACCGCGAACAAAAAATAAGTCCCTTGGATGTCAAGTGTGACAACTGCGGTGTATGCGTGGTGCGTAGTGCGCACCATACACGTCAGATAGCGACTGAGATGTTTGTGGTCCCTGGACCACAACGTGTTGCGCAAATATTTTGTTCGCGGTGTCTGCTCTAGTTTACATTCACATTGAACCTCAACGACGTAATGTACACAGTATGGCTAAGATTGGTGTACTTCTAGTTTATGCACGTCCGTATCTTCTGCGCGAGGTTCCTAATCGATTAATATTAAAGCCACAGTACCAATATTGAGCTATTCGGTATTGCCGGGACTGCTTGGTCCATTAGTAATTAATTTCTCCGAGTCACGGAAATGTTTTTTTTTTTTTGCAAATTGACACCCTACGTCAGTTTACGTGTGTTATGTAATAAATGTGTCAAAATTATAGTTGTCATTTGTTTGTGTGTAATTGTTTTTTGACAACAATCAAAGAATGTTAGTTGTGGCAATATTTAAAACAAACAAAAATATATATAAAACATAATTTGCTTAACAATAAGTTTCCCAGACGTTACCTATGAACAACTGTGCGTGACCATTCGGGAAATACAGGAGTTGTGTATTATGAAATGCGTTTTCCATGATCTAATTTTTATTCAATAAAACACATTTGTGTTCGTTGTATGCACGTAAATCCATTAATTTTGCCTACTAACTTACTTATTTATTAATTAAAATATATCTAAAGATAACCTAGAAGTTGAACACAGTCATTGATCTCATCATGCTTATTTTCGAAAACTGTTACCATGAATTCAGTAAATGATTCTAGATCCACAAAAGATGATAATTTTCGGCGTTCATAAAAAAAACTGTTGGCCTAGAATCAAGTGCTGATTCTTTTTTACACCCTGTTAATTTTTCGTGACATGAAATACGTCAATATTGTCTTAAAGCTATATTTTTTCCACACATATAATCATTTTACAGAAAATTAAATTGCAACAGTACAATAACGTAATTAGTGAGAATCCCCATCAAATGTATTGGTAGCGTAGCGTCTACATAGAACAGACCACACGCGGTCATCTTACTGAACTTACGACTTTCCAATATCACGTTCATACAAAGATGTTTTTGACTCTCTGTAATGGAAGGTTTAATATAGTTAGACTTCGCCATAGAAGACAGATTTTTTTCTGAAATCTGGTCGATTAAATTTTTTTAATCTGAAGGGAAATTGGTCAAGCTATATTATATTACTTTGTTAAATCATTCTTACTTGGACAAATCCCGTTCTTCATAAGCTGTATACACGCCATCTCAGCTTCCTCAACAGTTATATAGAACCTCTCACAGTATATACTGTGAATAACTACAAGTACGATAACCTTTACTAGCCATGAATATGTCGTGAGTGCGAGTAACGAAAACTAGAAAATAAGACAAAGGCTATTTTACACCAAAAAAAAATTGTTAGACTTACTTATTTAGCAACGCAAGTTCGATAGTTCTTAAATAAAAATATATAAAAAATAAAACACTAAGGCCCTGACTCCACCAACGCGGAGACGAGAAGAGAGGAGAGGAGATGTGTTTTAAAAAACCAATAGAATTTTGTTATTCACACATCTCATCTCCACTCAGCTTCAGTGGACACCACTGACGGAGATGTATCATATTTGCATGGCGCGATCGAAGCAGAGATGTGAGCTCTGCCTCGCAAGCTGGCGACGGTGACGGCGTGCAGCGGAGACGAGAAGAGATGTGAGCGGCCACGCTGTGAGCGGTCAACATCCAACGCTCGGCGCACGCAGCTCCGTCCCGCTCTAACCAGCACACATCTCCGCTACAGTCCTACGGTCTAACCAGGACGCATCTCCGCACAGCTTCGTGCACCCTAGCTTAAAAACATATCTTCTCGTCTCCACTTCGGACATCTCCGCAAATCTCTGCTTTGGTGGATTCCGGGACTAAAAAGTGAAAATAAAACTTTTATTTCGTAAATCCTTTGGTTCTGTATAATTTTTTTTTGCCAGAGACTTCCGAAATTAAAGTAATTTTTCACTTTTTAGTGTTCTTTTTTTTTTAAATTGTCTATTTTTTATCCCTTTTGAATTGTGGCAACTTTCCCACACCAATTCGTATACCTATCACAACTTGCTATGTAAACAACAGTGACAGGAAGTTTCATAACATCATTAACAAACAGGATTCAATACGTATTGAAGCTAACTCAAAAACTACCCATGTTAAAGTTAATAACCGCGCAAGCTTCCTCTACCGAATGAAAGAATTATAAAAATCGGTTCATAAATAAATAACTTATGCGCGAATATATGTTTACGTATATAGACGACGGTTAAAAATCATTTACAGCCAGAGTGCATCACATGACAATTTCAATAAGCCCAAACACGGCTAGAATACATTGCTATATTGCAGAGTTTCGCTGCCTACCTTCCGGCTTCATCATCAGATCAGTTTTATGGTACCATTTTGATCAGAACCATTTATTTAAATTTTCTTAATCATAGTTGCTTCAATAAATCTTATCGCCACCAGTGAAATAGTTATCATTGAGGACTTCCGGTGGCCATCTGTGGTCTTCTTCATGAGTTCCACTTCACGAAATGATACTTTGTGAATGCAAATGCTTGACTTGTTGATGAAAATACAAAAATCACTATATGCAACTATAATTTTGAGGGGTTCCCTCAATTCCTCATGGATCCCATCATAAGAACTGAATTTTGATAAAACAGGAACCAATCTGGAAGCAGTGGCGTTCCTTTCATTAAAGCCGAAACACCCGGCTTGCCTTAAAAAGCGAGCAGCGAGCAACCAAGTCAATAATTAATATCGTAAGAATTGATAAGAATAATACCTAACATTAAACTCCGCGCTGCACTATGTCAGCGCGGCGGCATGTCAGCCGCGCGCTATAAAAGCTACGATGCCAGGTTTACGTACTCAAAGAATAATATTTAAATTCCGCGCCGTTTTGCATCACGCACCGTTGCCAGTTTATCTCGGATGCCGCAGTTGCGATCTCGCTCTAACACTATAGCGATAAGCAGGAGGCGAGATTGCATCGATGAATGAAAACGTAAATTCTGTGGTACATTGCATAGCTTTCTCACTCGCACTTGTGCTGGCTTTTATGAGGCTTCTTGACCTCTCATCTTTCGTATAGAAATTGTTAACTTTGTTGATACCATTAGTATGTACGCATTTCGCAAATTGTTCTAATTTTTAAGCCCGGCTTTTGATTTTTTTATGAATGGAACGAATCGTGTGTTTGATTATGAAGAGTAGGAGTAAGAGTAAAGCAATTATGACGTTACAAGACGCTGCGCAGTGCGTGAATTTCTCTAGAATACAACTTCAATCATCAAACTTTTTATATGAGAATAATGTAATATTAAAAATCGTTTTAAAAAAATCTATGTATCTCGGGGGGGGGGGCCGGGGGTCGACAGTTAAGGTACACACGGTTACACATTAAGCCAGTTCCAGTTTATGCTGATCTCGTACTGTATATAAAAAAAAAAAAAAAAAAAAAAGTAAGTAGTAGTAGTAGTACTAGTAGTTGTAGTAAATGTTATTAGAGTGTAAACGAATATTTAAATGATCAATCTCTGAAACTCATATAAAATACACAAAAAAAGTTTTTGTTTTTAGAGTAAGTTAGATTATAAGTTAAACGATAAGTCCTCATCTCTACCCTTTTACTATCTTTCTTTTGCTGTGCCCGACAGGGTCCACGATTGTTTCTCAAGCAAATGTTTACCACCTAAGCACATACATTGTGGAATGCAATCAATAATTGAGTATTGAGTATTGTATAGGATTTCCGTACAATGCGAGGTCAGCTTATACTGGAAATGTATAGCTTGATGTGTAGCCCTGTGTACCATTCCGTAGTAGGCGGCAGCAGAAGGCGACGTGTCGCCGCTACACGTCTGGTTTCTATGTATTTCTATGAAACCGACGTGTCGCTAGCTACGGAAGGTATTTCCGCCTGCTGCTGCCGGCTGCGGAATCCCTTTAAAATTACTTTTGACTAGCTTCTGCCCATGACTTCGTCCGTGTAAAATTTCGACCCCGGACCGACTTCGTCGCATCCCATCGCCCACCCGCAATATTACTTCGTTTTCGCTTAACGTTATTTTTGACTTTTTTTCTTTTTGCTCGGCTCCTAAGAGTGCTAGCGATGTTACATAGCCCAACCAGTTGTTACCTGCCTCAAGAATTGGGCTTTCTAATGCAAAAAGATTTTTTCAAATCTGTTTGGTAATTCCGGATATTATAGCTCCCTACATACAAACTTACAAACAAACATTAAAACAACCTAACAAAATTTACCTCTTCAATATTATTATAGATAATATAAATATAATGATGACGCTTCTAACGTTTTGTTTTTACGTAATCGAATATAAATGTAACAAGCTAAAGTATCTTCATCACTCGAACTCGAAGACGACATTATTTCGTGACGGCCGTGTCACAAGCGACTCTGCATAATTTTTTACCGACATGTGCGTAGGTGCATGCGACGCGGTATGTTTTCGGCTTCCGAGCATGCTGATGTCGCACCGCTTCTGCGCCGACAAATCAGAAAAGGGCCTTATATTAGCTTGCTCTGTTCGTATTGTGTTTCCGGTTACTCCAATTGTCATCCATTTTTCAAACACTTCCTCGCATCTTATTGAGCTGAAACTTGGGATACTTACTCATATATACGAGTAACTACCGAGACATTTTGAAAAAATTATACCATGGAGCTGGTCTGATGATGGAGCCAGAAGTTGGCCATAGGAACTCCTCAATCCAACAACATAGCACCATCGTGTTTGGACTCATTGGCTATGTATTAACAAGTGCTTTGGCACTAGGTGGTGGTCAGGGTCTGATGATGGAGCCGGAAGATGGCTATAAGTGTTTCTAGTTACTCCAATTGTCATCCATTTTTCAAGCACTTCCTGGCTTCCGATTGAGCTGAAACTTGGCATACTTATACAACTAACGAGACATTTTGAAAAAAATATACCATGGACCTGATCTGACGATGGAGCCAGAAGTTGGCAATAGGAACTCCTTAAACAAACAAGATAGACCCATCGTGTTTAAACTCATTCGTCATGTATTAACAAGTGCTTTGACAGTAGGTGGTGTTCAGGGTCTGATGATGGAGCCGGAAGGTGGCTATGGGAAAACCTCAATTAAACAAGATAGCAACATTGTGTATGGACTCATTGCTTATGTATTAACAAGTGCTTTGATACTAGGTGGTATTCAGGGTCTGATGATGGATCCGGAAGGTGACTATGGGAAAACCTCAATCTAACAAGATAGCACCACCGTGTTTGGACTCATTGGTTATGTATTGACAAGTGCTTTGACACTAGGTGATGTTCAGGGTCCTACGATGGAGCCGGAATATAGCCTGAACACCACCTAGTATCAAAGCAATTATTAAAACATAACCAATGAGTCCAAACACGATGGTGCTATCTTGTTTGATTGAGGAGTTGTCATGGCCTTATTCCGGCTCCATCATAGGACCCTGAACATCACCACTAGGTGATGTACTCAATCATACAAGATAGCACCATCGTGTTTGGACTCATTTGTTATGTATTAACAAGTGATTTTATACTAGGTGGTGTTCAGGGTCTGATGATGGATCTGGAAGGTAGCCATAGGAAAACCTCAATTAAACAAGATAGCACCACCGCGTTTGGACTCATTGGTTATGTATTGACAAGTGCTATTACACTAGGTGGTGTTCAGGGTCTGATGATGGAGCCGGAAGGTGGCCATAAGAACTCCGCAATCAAACAAGGCAGCACCATTGTGTTTGGATTTATTGGATATGTATTGACAAGTGCTATTACACTAGGTGGTGTCCAGAGTCTGATGATGGAGCCGGAAGGTAGTCACTGGTACTCCTCAAGTAATCCGTCGTGTTTGGTTTCATTCGATTTGTCTGGACAAATGCTACTACACTTGGAAGTGATCCGGGTCTGATGATAGAGCCGGAAGGTAGTCACAAGCACATCTCAACCAAACAAGATAGCACCATCGAGTTTGGTCTCATTGGATATGTATTGACAAGTGCTATTACACTTGCTGGTGTTCAGGGTCTGATGATGGAGCCGTTCAGATGCATGCGACGGACATTCCATCAGTACGTATTGACTTTTCAAGAGATGGCTTACATGTTATAAACCAATCTCTGCACAATTTCCAGCTAAGTACAGCTATGGCACTATTGAACGACATATATTACCCTTGATAATACTGTGGGCATCGACTATCCACAAAATGTAAAGTAACACAGTCGACTATGCCATAGTGTACTTAAGGCCGAAACTCTTTGCCGCTGGGCAAGCTTATGTTTCGCTTAGTAGAGTTTGCTCATTAGACGGTCTTATGATTTAAGAGATAGATTGGTCAAAACTATCAGGGAAGAAACTATGCAACAACGATTCTCTAGAGGAAATGAATAGGATGATAAATGTTACCGAACATGGTGTATAGACTAAGTGAATAAATTATTAAACAGACTAATGCACAAAATGTAGTTTGACTTTATGGTGTCAAAAACTTACTTTCTTAAGTATAACAGAAACTGAAAAATACGTTACGTACGTTTTTTAAGTTTATTCTATTTTGTTGGATATCTGGTGATAGAACAGTTATTTAAACAAATCATATTGCTAAAAAGTACAAAATAAAATAAAAGTAAAAATCTTTTTAAAAACAAGCTTTTAGTGAACTGAAAAGTACTAAATAAATCTTACGTAAACATACACTCATGGACAAATTGACCGGAAAACAAAAAAAGAGTTTAAATTCTCCCGTTGTAATTAACGTGCGTACTGGCCGAAAACATAAGTAAATGCTTTAAAAAAAAACTGGTCAAGTGCGTGTCGGACCACGCACAATGAAGGGTTCCGTAGTTAGGGCGCGTTTGCAAATCGGAAAAAATATGCTGTATGCTATATGCTGTTTTTCAGTACATTTTGTGACAAAACTAAACCGAATCAAATATAACTAATAACTACCACATATAGGTTGGTTCTTCATCTTCAAATGATTGCAACTTTTTTGTTCAAAATAAAAACGATCTTCCGCTGCCATTTTCCACAAAATTAACGATACCGGGTTGAGTTTAGGTACATGTTTTGTTCTATTATCAATATATTTAAACATTTCTAAAAATACTATTAGTAGGCGTCGGGAGTCGCGAGCCGACTTCCGGCCACCGTAGGCGCGGGCTTGCGGACGGTGGGCAACGGGTAGCTCGCCGTCCGATAAGGACCAGGCCCGGGTCGACGGCGCGTTGTGTTCCACGCGCGCCTCAAAGAGATGTCAGCACCAACTGACGGGGTCCGTAAGGGCCAATGCCTGCCAGGGTTGCGAGTTGGTCCGAAAGGGATATCGCGGCCCCGGCACACAGGCAACGGAAGGAACACGGGTGGGTTTTAGTCAGTAAAAGTCTGACACTCCCTCTCGCTCCGCCCAGAGCGGGAGGAGTCATTTGATGATTTCCCACCCAAAAAAAAAAAAAAAAAAAAAAAAAAGTAGGCAGACATATTCAATTGTAAAACTTTGGAAAAAAATGTTTTAAAATGTCACAAATAGCCGCAAAACAAAATAAAAACCAAAACTAACTTTTTCAAATATTTTGCTATTACGGATGAATCTTAATCGATTGCATTAAGGGTTATTTTATTTTTGGTCTGTTTTGATTAATTTCACAAATATTTCGAAAGAAACCTGAATCCGCCCTTGGCTGCTGTCATGAGTGGACCCTGTGTTTTGAGTGTTTGCAGCGGCTCGTGTGGAAAAAGATCGCTGTACAAATACTAAATATTTGATAAACCAAATTTGATACTTGCTATGGTAAGATAATTTTGTATTCACAGATTTTAATTACCATTATAACTTTATCCTCACAGATTTTTACAGTTTATAAATGCCTATTCGACTGGGACTTGATGGAGTGACCTGGAGGTGTACTTCGGTGACTGCTACTGGAACTCCTCGACACCTAATTGGACTCGTCGAGAAGTTCCAGTAGCAGTCACCTTCAGGTCACTCCATCAAGTCCAGAGGTAAGGTTGCATCATAATTAACTAAACGAGCCCAAACTCGGCACACCTAGTTCTACTCGTCGAGGCGTTCCAGTAGCAGTCACCGAAGTATACCTTCAGGTCACTCCATCAAGTCCAGAGGTACGGTTTCATCATAATTAACTAAACGAGCCCAAACTCGGCACACCTAGTTCTACTCGTCGAGGCGTTCCAGTAGCAGTCACCCAAATACACTTTCAGGTCACTCCATCAAGTCCGGAGGTACAGTCTCATCATAACTAACAAAACGAGCCCAAACTCGGCACACCTAGTTCTACTCGTCGAGGCGTTCCAGTAGCAGTCACCCAAATACACTTTCAGGTCACTCTATCAAGTCCGGAGGTAAGGTCTCATCATAACTAACAAAACGAGCCCAAACTTGGCACACCTAGTTCTACTCGTCGAGAAGTTCCAGTGGCAGTCACCGAAGTACACCTTCAGGTCACTCCATCAAGTCCAGAGGTTAGAAAAAATTGAAAGAACAGTACGAAATATTTTTTGGAGGTACCAATGTATTATAAAGATATAAAAAAAAAAAAACAAGTATCAAAATTAGTTCACTTGACCACTATTCCCGCAGCTGGCCCGTGTCAATGTAACGTAGTAGTTCGATTCAATACCTATCAATTTTGCAAACGCGTCCTTAATCCCAAGAACAAACTTAACATTACAACAACAATATTGGGAGATTTACTATGTTATTTTAAGACCATAGACTTCTTATAGGTTTTCCTGTAATGTATGAGTAAAGAACCACTCACTGCATTTTTTTCAAAAATTTTGGCTCAGTAGTTTCGGAGATAAGGGGGGGGGGAATGGTCAATTTTCATCAATGTTCTTAAATATCATTAAAAGTATTTAGATTAAAATTATAAACAATATATATTTGAGATCCTCGCAACAAGTCCTTTCATTTGATATGTCACACGGTTCAGTTTGTAAAACATTTTATCTTTATTTTCTAATTTGGCCCCCAAAAGTAACCCCGAAATTCAAAATTCATAATACATATGTGTACCAAATTTCAACTAAATCGGTCCATTAGATGCGGAGCAAATTGGCTGTGATAGACGGACAGACAGACAGACACACGAGTGATCCTATAAGGGTTCCGTTTTTTCCTATTGAGGTATGGAACCCTAAAAAGCAAGTTTTGGAATGTTCTTTCGAATTTCATTTGTTTTTATGTAGTTATTGCGTAATATTGCATTCTTTCTTACTGCGAAAAAATTTGCCAACTTTTGAATTTGAGTTTAATTTAGGTTTTGTTAAAAAAATTGCCTTGACTGCCTTGTTTATCATGTTATGTGTGAATTGCTACTTCAAATAAAGAAAGAAAGAAAATACATTTATTTAGCACAGACTAAAGCACACAATATAATACAAAGCAGATAAAAATATAAAAAAAAAAAAAAAAAAAAAAAAAAAAAAATTGTAAAGTGCGATGTAAGCAAAAATTTGATGGGGAGTGTGCCTCAGGGCTGCGCCAAAAAGGCCCAGTTCAGCAAAAAATACCAGACAACTATAAACTGAGAATGCCAGATCTAAACGCCACTCAAGTTGGTAGGGCTGTTACTTTAATTGAAACAGGGCACACCTACAAACATATGGCCCAAAAATTACGAGTATTAAAATCTGTGGTACACAGAGTTGTCAAGAGGTATCGGCAGACCGGACAGTATACAAGAATCGCAGGACAGGGACGTAAACGGAAAGCTGTGGCCAGAGATGACCGGTACCTACATTGTTACTAGCGTGCTTAGAAACCGGACTTTAACTTCTTCTGAGGTAAGAACCAAGCTCCAAGAAGTTCGTGGGGTTACAGTTACCACAAAAACTGTGAGAAGAAGGCTGCAATCGGCCGGAATAAATTCACACTTGCCTGCCAGAGGCCCACTTCTTGCCACATCCCATCGAGTAGCTCGAGTTAATTTTGCTCGCATTCACGAAAATTGGAATGACGAAGCTTGGAGTGAAGTTCTATTCACAGACGAGTCCAGATTTTGCCTGAAGCCAGATGATGGAAGGATTAAAGTGTGGAGACGCCCAGGAGAGAGGTACGCTCAGTGCAACATCATTGGAAAAGAGGCATATGGTGGAGGGTCAAAGCACAAGATGCCATTGAAATCTTTTGCGACCTTTCGAAGGCGTTCGATTGCGTAGACCATGAAACACTTCTGCTGAAACTGGAGCACTATGGGATTAGGAATACAGCTCTTGATTTACTAAGATCGTACCTGAAAGATAGAAAAGTTAAAGTTCAAGTAAACGGCGTAAACTCATTGGGGTCTGAAATGGCAATGGGCGTTCCGCAGGGTTCGATATTGGGTCCATTCCTATTTTTAGTTTATATTAATGATTTACCCCAATTACTTCAAAATCAACCGAAGATGGTGTTATTTGCAGATGACACATCGTTGATCTTTAAAATAAACCGACGGTCACAAAATCTTGACGACGTTAACAGCTCTATTCTTCAAGTCCAAGATTGGTTTACGGTAAATAATTTGGTACTAAATAAAAAAAAACCAAATGCATTAGATTTAAATTACCTAATGTTAGAAGTAGCGAATGTGACATCATATTGAATGGAGAAAAACTAGAATGTATTAATCAAACGGTTTTCCTAGGAATCACGCTAGACGAGAAATTACAATGGGGACCTCATATAACATCTCTTGCGGGGCGCCTAAGCTCGGCCGCTTATGCTGTTAGAAAGATAAGACAGTTAACAGATGTAGAAACCGCGCGTTTGGTCTATTTTAGTTACTTCCACAGTATTATGTAGAATGGCATTTTACTGTGGGGTCGGGCAGCTGACATTGAATCCATATTTATTTTACAAAAGAGAGCTGTCAGAGCCATTTATAATCTACATCGTCGCGAATCTCTCAGGGAACTATTTAAAAGGATTAATATTATGACGGTACCTTGCCAATTCATATATGAAAATATTATGTATGTAAGAAAAAATCTTCATATTTTTAATAAAATAAGTGATTGACAAAATTAAATGATGACATAATTTTAATACTAGAAATAAAGATAAAATAGATCAACCATTTTTCAGATTATCTAAAGTACATACATCTTTTATGGGGTACTGTGTTAAATGTTAAAATAAAATACCTTGTGATATATTACAATTAAATGAAAGAAAATTTAAAACTCATATTAAAAGTACACTCTGTAAACAAACATATTACAAATTAGAGGATTATATCCAAGATAAGAATGCTTGGAAACATGCTGGTCCTGCTTCATAGGACAATTTAGAGTCTAGACAAAATCAAACTGGTTGCTTATTTAATTATACAGTTTGTTATTTTTTATAACTCTGATTTTACATTCTGTGATTTCTTGAACTCACGCACTGACTTATTAGTATTACTTGTTAAAATTTTAGGAATATCGTATAATTTTGCAATGTTTGTAAATATGTGAGCACCATGTATCTATCTATCATAATTAATTTATCTGCAATTGCTTTATTTTTTTCTTTATTTCTTTTCATTTTTTTTTTTACCTACCGTGGTATAGTAATCTTATTCTAGATGCATCGTCTTCACATATAATTATATAATTAATGTATACAAAATATTGTAAAAACATTTTAAAAGAGTAACGATGGAGTTTCTTGCCCATTCTTCTCCATACGAAAACTACATTTTGGAAGGGGCGATTAGAATCAATTCTATTTTTTTGTAAATTTGACGTTCATAAGTGCCTTTTATGTGCCTAATTGAAATAAATTGTTTGACTTTGACTTTGGTCAGTTATTGTATGGGGAGGTATTTATATGGGGGCACGTACAGAACTCCAGGTCTTTGAGAATGGGTCACTAACAGCGGCGCGATATGTAACTGAGATTTTGGAAGAAATCGCAGTGCCATTATTTGCCCCTTTTATAAGAGATAGATTTGTTTTTATGCACGCCACCATACTGCGGCTGTAGTTGTCGAATACCTTCGAGATGTTGAAATCAATGTTATGGGGTGGCCAGCGCGTTCACCTGACTTAAACCCCATAGAGTATGTATGGGATAAGCTTGGAAGACAAATTTAAAAAAGAAATCCTGCCCCCACTAATTTGAGAGATCTTAAAAAATTATTTATTTATTTTATTTATTTACACACAACCCTTAAATCTATCTTTACAGGTTGCCGTAATGCGATAGATAAGTACAAAAAAATTATAATTATACAATAAATGTCCAATAAAACAAACATAACACATACAATTTACTTAATTGTAACATAAAACCCTAGCAGTCGCCCGAGTAAAGTCGTTCAGTGTACAAGAAAACAGGTCTACGTATATTCCTTCGGCTACCGCGTTGAGCGTGCACAGTGCGCGCGTCAGCGGCGCGCGCTGAAGCAGAATGGTGCGCGCGGTGGGCACCACCAGCAGCCGCGGCGGCCGCGGCCGTGCGGCCGCCGCCTGCTCACATACATACTCGTCTGGGACGCACAGTTTAATTGACTGTAGTATAGCAAAATGAGAAAGTTTACCTCTTATTACATGGAACAGGTACGTGGCTAGTGCTAGTTCTCGCTTAGTTTCTAATTTATAGTAACCAACCATTCCCAAAATGAATAAGGTTGGATATAACAATGGGTATCCCGGATATACTCCATGTAATTTCAAATACATGAACCTTATATACTCGTACTTATTTTGTATCCGTTCTAACATCGTACTGTATTTGGCTTCACTAGGACTCCAAATAACCGCGTTGTGCTCCAAGTGGCTCTTTACCAATGCCTCGTACAAGGCTCTAAGAGCACTCATATTTGAAAATTCATTTGCCTGTCGCAAAACAAAACCTAGATTACGGTATGCCTTTTTGCAAACCTCTACGATATGTTTCCGAAATTGCAAATCAGCGGTGTATCGACCGCCCAGATCTTTGACCTCCACGACAAAACGCATTACAGGAAGAACGGAACGCAATCTCTCAAGATTTTATCGATAACTTGATTAGGAGTATGCCAAGGAGACTGGAAGTAGTTCGAAGAGCTAGAGGGGGCAACACTAAATACTGATAATAGCCCACGTTATAGCCTTTCCTAAGTATTTATGAAAAATTTAAATAAATTGTTAAGTAAAAAAAAAAAACCTGTAAAATTGTTCCTTTTTTCTTGAATTGGTTAACTTTTGTCATTTCATCGATTGTTTATTGACGTTTGCCGAATAATAAACAGAATCCAAATTAATAAACTAAATTATCCATGTTATTTTGTCTTATTCACACTTTTTTTTGCGTTCCTCTAAATATGTCCATGAGTGTAGAACTCTAATATTTTCTTAAAAGCTTGAGGCGTAAGTGTCCTTCTTACACTATACTTGAAGATAAACCTCAAGGTTTTAAGAAAATATTAAAGTTCTATGTTTACGTAAGATTTATTTAGATTTTATTTATTTAGTACTTTTCAGTTCACTAAAAGCTTGTTTTTAAAAAGATTTTTACTTTTATTTTATTTTTATATGTCTCGGCTTGCCCTAATTTTGACCCCTGGCACGCAAGTATAGCGTTACAATTTTATTTTTTTTCCATATCGGTTGATAAACGACGGAGAACTGAGGTAAAAAACATTTTTTTTTAAAACAACCATTTTAAGAACCTCCTCCTTCTTGTGAAGTGGTTAAAAAGAAATACTTTTATACTTACAGGATCTGCAAGTGGTCCAAATTCTTTCAGAGCAAAAAAAATTGTCTCCAGAAAAAATAGAGATCGGTAAAATATATCCATTGCGTGGCATAACGTCTGTGAAAGAAAGATACTTAAGTACCTCACGTTCGCACATACATATAAATATCGCGGCGGGATTTTATCGCGCAGTGGATTTTCAACTCTTGGTGGTAAGCTGAGCGTTGAGAATGCAACGCACTGGGTACCCTCGTCCCAGCGCGTTGCAAATCCAGTGCACGAAAAAAAATCGCCGCGGGATGAAATCGTCCGTGCGAACCTGGGCTTACTGTGTTGTGAATAACGACGCTAAAAAAATAATGCCTATTGTTATAAATAATTATATATTTAAAGGTTCTAGTAAAATATTCAGGAACTCACCAATACATGGAAAATTGCTTTATACAGATTGTAAGCATTCAAAATATTTTGGTATATTAAAAACAGTTTGTGACATTGTTCGTCGTTTTCCATCTCATATTTCATCACCAGGATATCTTTAATCCACTCATCGAGATATTTCCTTAACAATACCGTAACTCGGATGGCAATGATTAAATTGATATCAAATACGACAAACGTCAAATCAGTACAAATGTCAAGCATAAGTTTCACGACACCCGAGTAATAAAGTAATGTGTAAAAACTTGCAAATATAGTAATATTAATACAGATAATAATTAATATTGAAATCCAGTTCCAAATAATGTATCTTCGGATACTCCTACTGAAATCGATGCTCTTATGGATAGTCTGGATCTTCAGAATAAGAGAGACGTAATTGTGCTTGTGCACAATGTCCAGAATGAACATCATTGTAAAACAGAAAGCATGTATTATGGAAAAGAAAGTTAAAACAAATATGTAAAGGAAGATATCAGTACTAGTAGTGTTTACCATTTTTATGTTAATAATATCGTATACTGCTCTGTACATCCGAAAGAAAATCATCGAATTTAAAAATATCATACGACAAAATGACAGTCGTAATTGACATTTATTTTGGTTATTAGGATATATATGATTATCAAGAATATTATATTTTGAAAACAAAAAAATGCCAAGAGCAAAGTTAAAAGAATACGCAATTTTTTTCACTTCTATATTTAGTCCATTATTTGGTAGCACTTGAAACGAGGACTCTGGAATAATTTCACGTCTTAGGAACATTGTTAAAAACTTCAATGCCGTTCCGATGAATGTGTTCTAAGTGACTATAAAATATTGTCTCATTTATGTTAGTACTGATGTTATCATCGCTAAGGCGAACGTAATAATGTACCATGACTGTGGTCTTGTCGGTATAGCAGCCTAAATTATTGGGTTATTCTTTTTAGGGTTCCGTACCTCAATAGGAAAAAACGGAACCCTTATAGGATCACTCGTGTGTCTGTCTGTCTGTCCGTCTGTCACAGCCAATTTGCTCCGAATCTAACGTACCGATTTAGTTGAAATTTGGTACACATATGTATTTATGTGACCCAAACACGGAAGTGTAACGTAAATAAATGAATTTTGAATTTTGGGGTTACTTTTTGGGGCCAAATTAGAAAATAAAGATAAAAAGTTTTGTAAACTGAACCGTGTGACATATCAAATGAAAGGACTTGTTGCGAGGATCTCAAATATATATTGTTTATAATTTTAATCTAAATACTTTTAAAGATATTTAAGAACATTGATGAAAATTGACCATTCCCCCCCCCCCTTATCTCAGAAACTATTGAGCCAAAAATTTTGAAAAAAATGCAGGCAGTGGTTCTTTACTCATAGATTACAGGAAAACCTATAAAAATCTATGGTCTTAAAATAACATAGTAAATCTCTCAATATTGTTGTTGTAATACGAGTATATTGTATTGTTGTTGTTGTTGTTAAGTTTGTTCTTGGGATTAAGGACGCGTTTGCAAAATTGATAGGTATTGAATCGAACTACTACGTTACATTGACACGGGCCAGCTGCGGGAATAGTGGTCAAGTGAACTAATTTTGATACTTTGGTTTTGTGCGGTGACTGCTACTGGAACGCCTCGACGAGTAGAACTAGGTGTGCCGAGTTTGGGCTCGTTTAGTTAATTATGATGCAACCTTACCTCTGGACTTGATGGAGTGACCTGAAGGTGTACTTCGGTGACTGCTACTGGAACTTCTCGAGGAGTCCAATTAGGTGTGCCGATTTTTGGCTCGTTTTGTTAGTTATGATGAGACCTTACCTCCGGACTTGATGGAGTGACCTGAAACTGTATTTGGGTGACTGCTACTGGATCGCCTCGACGAGTAGAACTAGGTGTGCCGAGTTTGGGCTCGTTTAGTTAATTATGATGAAACCTTACCTCCGGACTTGATGGTGTACTTCGGTGACTGCTTCTATTAGTAAGTATGAATACTACTCGTTTATCTTGTTTATAATAAAGTGTATATTGTGTAACTTTCAAAACTGAATTGTTGTTTTAGATGCCGATATATAAGGCATTTGGGAAAAGCTCTCGTAAAATAATTCGTGCCTGTAGACATAACTTTAAGTTAGGTCTAATTGTCCCCCTCCTAGAATTGATTGACCCAAGACAGGTGAGAAATATGGAGCTAAGAGCACATTCGTTACATACTCACACAAATATTTTGGTCTCATCATAACTAACAAAACAAGCCCAAACTTGGCACACCTAGTTCTACGGCCGAGGAGTTCCAGTAGCAGTCCCCGAAGTACACCTCCAGGTCATTCCATCAAGTCCCAGTCGAATAGGCATTTATAAACTGTAAAAATCTGTGAGGATAAAGTTATAATGGTAATTAAAATCTGTGAATACAAAATTATCTTACCATAGCAAGTATCAAATTTGGTTTATCAAATATTTAGTATTTGTACAGCGATCTTTTTCCACACGAGCCGCTGCAAACACTCAAAACACAGGGTCCACTCATGACAGCAGCTCAAAACTCAAAGCATTTATTTCAATTAAACCATTTACAGGCACTTTTGAATTGTCAAATAGTCGCGTCAGTTAGTCAGAAAGTTGAAGCTAGTTGCCCATTCCAAAACGTAGATCTTTATGGAGAAGAACGGGCAAGAAACTCCAAGGACACTCTTTTAAATATAGAAAATTACAAAATCCTGGGTACATTATTCTTGTTGCTTCTATATGTGAGAACAATGTACAAAAAATAATCAAAACAATTAACTAATTATTATTGTTGACGTTAAGAATGCCTTTAACTCTGTAAACAGGGACACTTTGTTGGCTGAAATAAAAAAAGAACTA
Organism: Agrochola macilenta; assembly: GCA_916701695.1. Lineage (NCBI taxonomy): Eukaryota > Metazoa > Arthropoda > Insecta > Lepidoptera > Noctuidae > Agrochola > Agrochola macilenta. The sequence continues at coordinate 1,502,529 of OU753572.1, read as the reverse complement.
CCCGAAATTTATGGTTTTATGTGGCAGTGTTACAGGTACCCCTCTAAATTATTATACAAGGACAATGTTTTGGAATCTGCAGTAGGATGCCAACAAGGTGATCCGCTCGGGCCAGTCATTTTCAGCTTGGCTATTCATCCAATTATCCAGAGACTAAATTCAAAATTTAACGTATGGTATTTAGATGATGGAACACTAGGAGGTGATGTAGACACCGTTTTGAACGACTTACAACTCCTCAAACAACAATTTAAATCCTTTGGCTTGGACCTTAACCCATCAAAATGCGAAATTTACCTTTCTGACATTACCGACAGACAATTTACCCTTGAGAAATTTAATGCAATAGCCCCACAAATCTAAATTTAAAAAAAAAGTTCACTTCAGCTCCTAGGTTCCCCAATTTTAGAAGACAGCTTTTCTCCCTTCATCGACGAAAAAATCAAAAATTTCAACGACATTTCGGACAGACTCTCTAAAATTAACTTACATTCGGCTTTCACCCTGATCAGATACTGCTGTTTTGGTCCAAATTTCATATATTTTCTACGCTCTTCACCTTTATGGAAGCAGCCACACCTCTTGGACAAAATTTACCAAATTATTCGCAGCACCCTAACATCCATTTTAAATGTGGCCTTGGATGACCGGGCGTGGCTGCAAGCCACACTACCCATCCGTTTCGGTGGCCTCGGTGTCCGCAAAATTACAAGTATTAGCTTACCCGCGTTCCTGTCCTCTGTCCACAGCACTGAAAAGTTGACCGGGAAAATTTTAGCCCCCTGCCTGGTCGACTCTGAAGTGCCGTGCTTGACTGATGCGGAGAACGCCTGGAAAACGGCTTGCCCGAATACAGATCGGCCTGTGAACCTGTCCTCCCAGAGGCAGTGGGATGAGCCGCTCTGCAGGTTGGTACGGAACAATCTTATTAATACGTCCACCAATACTGCTGAGCGTGCCCGCCTGCTGGCTGTGGGTGAGTGGGAGTCGGGCCTTTGGCTTCAGGCGCTACCGTCACCCAACATAGGCACTATGCTGGGTGACACCACTTTCCGGCTCGCTACCTGTCTGCGTCTGGGCGCTCCTTGTGTGGCCCCGCATCGCTGTCAATGCGGTGAAGCAGTCGACTGTCTCGGACACCATGGTCTATCCTGCAGTAAAAGCGCAGGCCGGAGAGCACGGCACGCCAGCATTAATGACATCATCCGTCGTGCTCTTGTCACCGCCGGGGTGCCAGCTGTTCTAGAACCCAACGGCTTGGCACGCGACGATGGGAAGAGACCAGACGGAATGACCATAATGCCTTGGAAGGTAGGTAGGCCATTGGTGTGGGATGCAACGTGTGTCGACACCCTTGCGCCATCCCATCTTCCTAGCACGGTGGGCTGTGCTGGGGCTGCTGCTGCAGGTGCGGAAAACCTCAAACGGCGCAAATACTCCAATCTTATTGGGACTTATATGTTTGAGCCGTTTGGGGTTGAAACACTAGGGCCATGGGGTCCCAGTGCCCACTTAGTCTTTCAAGACATCGCAAAGCGGTTGGTCGACTCTTCATGTGACCAGAAGGCTGGCCTATTCTTCGGCCAGAAAATCAGCATTGACATACAACGTGGCAATGCTGCCAGCCTTTTGGGCAATTTTGCCTGTTGACAACGATGCGGACGAATTTTTTGATGCCCTATGATTGTCCCCCCCCCCCACCCCTTTCTTATATACTTGTACATATTATTATTATTATTTTAAGTCTGTTAGTTTTTAAATTGTTTCATAGTTAAATAATAATAAAATTACAAATAAATGAAAAATAAAAAAAATCAAAACAATTCAAAATATAAGATTAAAAATAAGCCATGGCAGATAAGAGATGACCAGTCACAACTGACGGCGCCCGTTCACGAACATGACGCGTGGATCAGCACCATCCAGCTCAACCATTTTGTAGGGAACCGAATGATCTAATACACTCGCCACCATCAGCGAGACATTTAAGTGAGCATGACATACTCTCAACTTAATAACATTAAAACGGCTCCATGGTACCCACATTTACAAAAATTTAAAAAATGCTTCTTTTTATACAAAACTAATTTGCAATGTATTTGAGAGATTAATAGAATGTTATTACCAAAAAGAAAGAAAATACAAGCAGCCAAGGGTGGATTGAGGTTTCTTTCGAAATATTTGTGAAATGAATCATAACAGACCAAAAATAAAATAACCCTTAATGCAATCGATTAAGATTCATCCGTAATAGCAAAATATTTGAAAAAGTTAGTTTTGGTTTTTATTTTGTTTTGCGTCTATTTGTGACATTTTAATACAATTTTTTTTCAAAGTTTTACAATTGAATATGTCTGCCTACTAATAGTATTTTTAGAAATGTTTAAATATATTGATAATAGAACAAAACATGTACTTAAACTCAACCCGGTATCATTAATTTTGTGGGAAATGGCAACGGAAGATCGTTTTTATTTTGAACAAAAAAGTTGCAATCATTTGAAGATGAAGAACCAACCTATATGTGGTAGTTATTAGTTATATTTGATTCGGTTTAGTTTTGTCACAAAATGTACTGAAAAACAGCATAATTTTTTCCGATTTGCAAACGCGCCCTAACTACGGAACCCTTCATTGTGCGTGGTCCGACACGCACTTGACCAGTTTTTTTTATAAACATTTGACTATTATCTCGTGATCTTCCTTATTTAAAAGCATTTTCTTTTCTGATGTAGACGCGTCTATGTATCTAGATCGTTTTATATAAATTACTACGTATTTGTATCCTCAAGGTTTATGAAAAGAGTACCACAGGGCTCAATTCTTGGCCCATCAGTGTTTCATGTTTGAGGTCAATCATGAAATACAGTTTAAAGTTCCCAGCTAAAAATAGATAGTATTCTTTATGAAAGTTTATATTAAAACTAGCTTTTGCCCGCCTTGGAGCTCGGAAATTATCCCACGGGAATGTACTACCGGGGTAAAAGGTTTTCTATGCCCTAACCCAGGTCATGTTCTATACATGTGCATATACATGTGTTCTATACATTTTATTCAAATTCGTTTAGCCGTTAAGGCGTGAAACAGACAGTTACTTTCGAATTTAAAATATTAGTGTGGATATGGATTATGATATATGATTAGGGTGGGCCACGAAACAAGGTTCAAAGATACATTTTAGAAGTCACTCTCCATATCCAAAGGGCTTCCCGAAATACCCTTGTGTACTCGTATGTTCAGCGATTATTTGTAATAATTTTTGAGAAATTCTGACTTGGCTTCAGACTTCTTTATTTTTCTCTTTCGGGTGGATATATAGTAAAATAAATCTTTTTAATAAATTTGTAAGACTCATCTATTAAAATAATGTTCTACGATCGGTAAAAAATACTATCTGTCTAAATATCACCCAAAGTGACTCAAACTAAGCTCAAAGGTAAAATTTGTGCACGACATTTTCAGTCTTGAGACAATGACCCTGAAATAGTTTTAAAAACTTTTATGGACATACCATTAGAACAAGAGGTAACTAGGTAAGGATTCCAGTGAAGACATTTTCTACATTCTTCATATTATTTTCTATTAGAAAAAGTTTATATAAAACATTCGATGAATAACGTATTCATAACTAATAACGAATAACGGAAAGCTAGCAAATAATATTTCATCATTATTTGGATAAATGTGATTATTCCTAACGATTTATTTTGAAAAAAAAAATAGATTCAATACAAAATTAAAAGATTATGCTATTCTTTGAACTTCTTCATCGAGTATTTTATTGGGCAGCAGTTTAAATAAGGGGTTTGCTATTTTTTTTTACGATTTTAGAACATTGTTATCATCTACAACAGTGTTCTTTGTTGGATGAGTAATATGTGCCGTAATAGTGTCATAAATTACGTAGACATAACGATTTGGACAATAACAATTAACACAATTGTGTTTAAATATTTATCTACTAAGTATATTATTTGTTAAGAACGAAGCTAAGGCACTTGTCCCACCGTCGACAAGGAAACGACTAGCTATCGACTATTTTCTTGCTTAAGAAACTTGCAATAGAGAGAGTTCTCTTTTATGTATCTTTTTTATTGCCACGGGACCTATATCTTTTGTACGTTTCTGGCGCAAGTAAATAGAAGATAGCTTAGTCGTTTTCTCGTCGGCTGTGGGCCTTAGCTTTGTTTTTAACGTTGATTATAATTATATTTAAACAAAATTGTGTAGACACACGTTTTATTTAGATGCTACGCTACCAATGTAATTGATGGAAGCTATCACTAATTACGCTGTACTTCTTTTACTATTGTAGTTAATTTTTCTTTGAAAACTTTGTCATATAAACTAACTTAATACTGATAAGCAATCTTAGTCACCTGTTCAATATTTTTATCATCGATCATAACATTACACACTACATTAATTTTTCTTTTTAAAACCAAAACCTACGACTACATTGCATTTAAATTATGAACACCCTTCATCCGATTTTCTGTATTGATTACAGTGACCATTATTCCTATGCATCACATCTGCAGTAAAACTTAATCAACATTAATAGACAAAATATGTACCTAAATAAAGTAACTTCATTATGTTAAAAGACGATTACGAATATTAACTTTTCGTTAAAGCGTTAATACGATCAGTACCTACATCAATATTCAAATTATATTAATTACTGTAATGTATCTTTTCATAACAATATCCGGCATTTCAATTCATAAGTATAGTCTAACTACCTAGCAGTCAAAGATGACAACAATATTCCAAAAATGTAAAATTATTCCAAAGCCCTCATTCCAAGTGCTACCAAATAATGTACTCGACAAAGAAGTTAAAAAAATAGCGCATTCTTTTAATTTTGCATTCAAACTATTTTTTTCATCAAAATATCATGTTCGAGACAATCATATTTATCCAAACGGAAAGAAATATTATTTTATGTCGTTCTGTTATTTGTTGGTTATGAATTCGTTGTGGATACAACTGATGTGTCACACGGACTTTTTACGTTTAGATTTAAACATGGAGCATTTAGGAAATAGCTTCGCAGTGCTCATCACTTTCCTCTTTTTCACCAGTCACGTCATCGGCTTCACAATGATGTTCATTCTGGACATCGTGCACAAGCACAACTACGTGTCCTTTATTTTGGAGATTCAAACCATCCACACGCGCATCGATTTCAGTAAGAGTATCCAGAGTTACATCATTTGGAACTGGATCTCACTAATAGCTACCATCTTTTGTGATAGTTTTATAAGTTCTTTCCAGTATCTTATAACGTATGGCGTTTTTAATTTCGTTCAATTTATCCCAGACCTGATTTGTGATTTAATGTTCATCACATTCGATGTCAATTTAGTGGTCGCCATCCGAATTATAATTTTGTTAAGGAAATATCTCGATGCGTGGATTAATGACGTCTTAATGATGAATGATGAACAAGAAAATGATGAACAATGTCACAAACTGCTTGAGATACATCAACATATTTTAAAAGCTTATAATCTGTATAAATCAATTCTTCAAGTATTGGTAAGTGATACTGATGTACATTATTCATCCTTGTTGAAAGTGATCTAAGTGAGTCTTTTGGTTGAAGCCTTACTTGTAAAAACTAAAAAATAATTATTTACCTATTTTCATTTACAGGTATTATTTCAAATACTTCAATCATTTTTCCGAACTATTACTATGTTCGACTTAATATTTAATGCACTGAGTACACTTTCAGAATCAGAACAAAGTACGATATCGAAAGTCCAGGTACATTTAGAACGATTTTCAATGAATCAGTTCGTACAGTTGATGAATGCATAAAGCGCACCGCAGCGCCGTCATCAGGTATCGTGCCCATTCCTGGTAGCGTTACCAAATCATTATGCATACCAAAGTCATGCTTATTCTTTGTCCTATGATGAAAAGGCCAACCCAGTAATTGTTAACGACGAAATAAATTAAGACATTCAAATGTCTTTGTAAACGGTCAAAAGCCAATTAAAATAATGAATTTTACTTTCCAGTTTTCGATACTTGGTCTTATGACTGCTGTATACGTAACAAGAAATATAATATTTGTAATTATACATAGTATATACTGTGAGAAGTTTTATATAACTGTTGAGGAAGCTGAGACGGCGTGTATACAGCTTATGAAGAACGGGAATTGGCCAAGTATGAATGAACCGCCACACACAGTGAACCATTTCAAGTTTTGTGCTCTTCGGGAGATTACGTGCTGTAATCATCTAATTAATACCTTATAATAAATTCAAATCTAAAAATAATTATATAAAATTTCCTTACAGAGAGTCAAAAACATCTTTGCATGAACGTGATAATAGCAAATCGAACGTTCAGTAAGATGACCGCGTGTGGCCTGTTCCATGTAGACGCTACGCTAGCAATAAGTTTGATGGGGGTTATCATCAATTACGTCATTGTACTCTTGCAGTTTTTCTTTCTTTAAAACTGTAGTGTACCCATATATTACCTACTTGAAAAGAATAATAAAATTCTCAGACATTAGAAGGAAATTCTTTTAACCCCTATAAAAAGTAAACTACAATCTTTTTTGTTATCTTTTCGTACACAAATTATTATCATTTTCTTTGGAAGAATGGATGGAGAGGGAGAATAATACAAAATAAAAGATGAATCAGTTGTGCGAGGAATGATATGAAAGAAAAGGAAGTGAACGATAGAGTGACGGTTGACAAGGGTGGATGGGAGAAGAAAACGTGTTGCACCGACCCCAAGGAACATAGGACAAGGGCTGCGGGGCGAGCACGAGCTTACCCTAGATGTTGGCGTGGGAAGCCGTCACCTCCTTCTGCGAAGCAGTAATGCTCGCGAAGGAGGGGGCGGAGCGCGGGGGGGAGGGGCAAATTTCGCACCCTCACGCCCCTAGCCGCCGCAGGAGACGCCCTGGGCGTCGGGAATCGCAGGCCGATTCCCGGCCACCGTAGGCGCGGGGTTGTGGACGGTGAGCAATGGGTAGCTCGCCGTCCGATAAGGACCAGGCCTGGGTCGACGGCGCGTTGTGTTCCACGCGCGCCTCAAAGAGATGTCAGCACAACTGACGGGGTTCGCTAGGACCGATGCCTGCCGGGGTCGCGGGAAAGCCTGAAAGCGATACCGTGGCCCCCGGCAATGTACAGGCAACTGAAGGAACACGGGTGGGTTTCAGTCAGTAAGAGTCTGGCATGCCCTCCCAACACGAGAAGTTATTTGATAATTTACCACCAAAAAAAAAAACCCTAGATTTTTGTGACAAGACATAATAAACTAATGTCATGTCTTACAATTTGTCTTTAAGCGACGATAACCGACTTGTAATGATTTTATACTGAAGATCACGTCTAAACAAGTAGTGTTAATGATTTGGAAAAAATATATTATGTTAATTATGAGCATTTTCTTAAAACTTAATTTATGAATATTTTAGATTATGTTTATATTACATAGTGAAATTAATTTATAAAGTTATGTCTAAAGCGGATAAAAAACTGAGAATCACGCAAAATACATCAAGCGTATTTTTCTGATACCTTCACCATTTTAAAGATAATTTAATTATTGATCTTTAAGTAAATGTGTTTTATTAAAATACTATTCGTTTTTGTATAATAAATTATTAATTTGTCTAATTTGGGACAGTGCTCCTTGATGGACGAGTCCTATTACTGGCTGGACGTACGACGCGTTGCGTGAACTCACTACAGAACACGCAAGCTAACCACTCAAGGTCACTGACTTATATCTGCGTCTTAAATGCTAGCATGGGTCAACCATGTGACATAATCTAGAGGCACGACATGCCTTTCTTGTTGCTGAATTCATAGTGTGACCAACACACGCGCCACCATCAGCGAAACATCTGAGTAAGCATGACATACTCACAGCCTCCCATTCAAGTCAATAACAGACGTATTACCCGGTAGCTCTTACGTATGGTCTTAAAATGTTCAGTATTTTCAAATGTTAATCAATTAGTTGTTGTTGTGGAGCAGGACCAGTATTGAGCCAAGCATTTTTATCAGCGATGTAGGTAATCCCCCAACTTATAATATGCCTGCCTGCATAGTATTTTTGCTGCCCATTATGAGGGTAGTAATTTTATTGTAACATTTTAAACAGTACCCCATGAAAGATGAGTCCACTTTAGCCAGTCTGAAACCTGGTTGAACTAATAGGTCCCTATTTCTTGTACTATAATTATGTCTATCACCTCTTTTACTAAAAAGATGTAATTTTTTCTTACAGTACATGATGTTTTCATAGATATATTTACATAGTACCGTCATGATGATGGGTTCCCTTAGTGTGTCACGCCTACGGAGATAATATTTGGCTCTGATTCTGATTCTGCAGAATAAAAATAGACTCGAAGCCCGTCCCCATAAACTTAGACGACGTAGATTAAATACGTATTGTATTATTGAAGCTTAGAACTGCTTTCGGTTAGACTGGAAGCCAGGCTAGGCAGATGATTATTATTGAAGCGTACTCATCAGACCTAGACCAAATTGCGAAAATTATAAGGGACCACGCAGGTACCTTTTTGGTTTCCAATAAAAAAAGAATCGATCTTAACATTACACGTACTACCTTCGGCTTAATTGACGAAAGTTAAAAGACGCTTTTAACGTACACGTCTTTCTACATTGTTCTCACATGTATAATTTCAACATGAATGATGTAACCAATTTTTTTATCTAAAAGTGTGTCCGTGGAGTTTCTTGCCCGTTCTTCTCCATACCTTTGGAATAGGTAAGCTTCATATTTCTGACTGACCGACTCCTTGACAGTTCAAGTGTCTGTAAATGGTTTAATTAATTGAAATAAAAAAGGTTTTGAGTTTGAGTTTGAACAAATTGTTAAAAACACTGCTTGTGGTTGACTTTAAAATCTACTAGCACTTGTCGGCAAAGTAGTGCCATTACGAGTATCATAGGTCTGCATCTATATATATAAAATGATAAACTGACTGACTGACTGGGTGATATATCAACGCACAGCCCAAACCGCTGGTCCTAGAGACTTGAAACTTGGAGGGTGTGTTCTTTGTAAAGAGTAAGTATCCACTAAGAAAGGATTTTTGGGAATTCCACCCCTAAAGGGGTAAAATAGGGGATGGAAGTTTATATGAAAGTCAGTCACTTTTGAAGTTAGGATCTTCAAATTTTGTGTTTAGGCTGACGATTGAAAATTAATTTATACGTGTCTCAGCGTTTTTGATAATTCCACCCCCGAGGGGTTAAAAAGGGGATAAAGTTGAAAAGTCCTTAATTTTCTAAGAAAAATCACTAAATTTACTATCTAGGCTTATGGTTGGAAGCTAACGCAACGGTGTTGTTAGAATTTCAACCCTTAAGGGAGTGAAAAGGGTAATTTTGTTTGTAATTAAAGTTCTTTATTTTTTAAGTTAAAATCACTAATATTTCGGCTTATTATTCTATTATATTCGCAATCCACTGCTGGGCTCGCCACATTTGAGGCGATAAGTCCTCTCTTTGAGGAGTGATTAGAAAGGCGCCACGGCATCCTCACCTTCCGCCTGACGCAGGTCCTCACCGGACACGGCTGTTTCGGGAGGTTCCTGTTTCGCATAAGGCGGGAGGAAACGCCCAGGTGTCACCACTGTGTGGATCACCCGGAGGACATGGTGGAGCATACGGTGAAGGTCCGCCCGGCTTGGGCGGGGTACCGCCTTGTCCTTGTGGAGGCGATCGGTGACAGTGATCTCTTGCGTCCGGCCCTGGTCCAGGCCATGGTACTGAGGGAGAGGGCGTGGCAAGCCGTCAGGTCCTTCTGCGAAGCAGTAATGCTCGCAAAGGAGAAGACGGAGCGCGTGAGGGAGAGGCAGATGTCGGCACAACGGAAGGAGTCCGCTAGGACCCATGCCTGCCGGGGTCGCGGGAAAGTCCGAAAGGGATACCGTGGCCCCTGGCAACGTACAGGTAATTGAAGACACACGGGTGGGTTTTAGTCAGTAAGAGTCTGACACGCCTTCCCGCTCCGCCCAGAACGGGAGAAGTTATTTGATCATTTACCACCCTAAAAAAAAAAAGGGTCTGAAAAGGGCCATGAAGTTTTGTATTGAAGTTGCTCATTCGCTGAATTTTGTATTCAAGTAAAAATAATATAAGTGCACGTGTACTGCTTCTAACTTTACAGTATTTTACATAGAGCGACTGCCTATCTAACCTCCACAACGCAGTTACTGGGTAATACGATACCCCTTGGTAAGAATGGTTGTCAGACTTTCGGGCTTCTGACTTCCCGCAACGACTGTCAAAGATCCACGAATGACAGCCGGGACCAACGGCTTAACGTGCTTTTCGAGCAACGGACGGGTCTTTGTATGGTCACCCATCTACAGACTAACTGCGGCAAGTGTAGCTTAACCTGATCGATTGACCTGTGCGGCTGTTATTATTTAGCCACGGGCCCCTCCCCCGGAGAACCCCCCTCCTTCCCCTTCTCCGGGAGAATCGATATAGATATAATAGATTAGGATAGTAAGGATACGAACAGAATGCGATACTGCTCATCCCTCATAGCAAATAGCGTGATAATTTGTACCCTACAGACTGACCACACATATAGGGAACACCTATGCAATGTTATTGAGGCCAAAGTACTAACTGGATCTGCCAGAGGAGAAACAGTCTTCGTGCCGCGTATACCATTGATACCAAATAATGACCTTCCGTTTGAATTTAAAAGATTGTAGTTGACTATTAATAAGTCACAGGGACAAACTCTGAAATTTGCTGGAGTTCATTTGCGGCAAGACTGTTTCTTCGTCGGCCAATTTTATATGGCTCACTCACGTATTAGCTCTCCAACGAGCCTGGTTGTTTTAGTGCCCGCTTCCGAATTAGTGAAAAACATTGTATATAGAGAAATACTGTAAAGGATTTAGGTAGATACCGGTCCTTTACAGTCTTTTTACAGTAGGTATTTCTTGACAGTATTCCTCAAATATCACAGATAGTGGAGGACAATTAGCCATGAACAAAGCTCTATATTGTAATTGTTATAATCATTCATAAATATCTAGAAAAAAGAATTTATACTCTACGCAGACGAAGTAAAATAAAATAGTAACGAAGTCAAATCTTACATTGAATATTCGAGTCTGATGCCGAAAACATAGTTTTTAGAATTTTGGTCTGTTTGTTTGAATGTACGAGTATGTTCCGGTTTGCACAAAAACGGATGAACGGATTTGGATGATATTTGGCACACAGAGTTTATAACCTGGTTTAACCTGTAGGTTATTTTTTAATCCCGGTAGTACATACCCGTGGGATATTTTCCGACATCCACGCGGGCGAAGCCGCGGGCAAAAGCTAGTTACTTATATAAAATATTTAGTTCCAAATGTCACCACGTCAGATTCTTTTATGTCGACCTGTAGACGTGTTGACGACTGCCGTCGACGTTTGTCGGCGGCTGCAGTTCGTTGGTGCTGCTTGGGTATATGAGCACTAATCGAGCACATTTATACAAGCATAGGGAGCCTCTTCGAATAATATACCATTACTGAACGAAATGAATTGTGCTGTGCTGTCAGTGTCAGTGTCAAACGCAAACGTGCCAAACAGAACAGATATACGTCAAACTTGTTCAAATTTGATCAAACTTGATCAATTGAAAAGCTGATTTTTTATTTTATAAATGAATTGAGTGAAAGAATGTAACAAACATTTATTCCGTGAAATATTAATTATAACAAAACAAGGTGATGTTAACTGACTGATTCAATACAGTTATCAAGAGAACTGATAGCATTAATTGCGCTTACTAATGACTGCATAATGCTGGAAGCAATTGGTAAGCTTTTATGATATTACGCCAGTTTTAAACATGACGCGGGTAGCTACGTACGTCTTTATAGATTTAGAGACCACTGGTCTCCCGAAGTTTGAGTATAATAAGACGAGAATTACGGAATTAAGTATGGTGGTAGTGAGACGAAGGCATATTTTGGACACAAGACCGGGGGCGGCACCGCGCGTACAAGAAAAGCTTACACTGTGCTTCAACCCTCGCAGAGCCATTTATCCTGATTGCTCTGACGTATCAGGCTTGGACAACGACCTACTGGAGCATCAAACCCCCTTCAACATGAATGTATATAACACTATAAACTCATTCCTACAATGTTTTGAGAAGCCAGTGTGTTTAGTTGCACAGAACGGTCATGATTTTGACTTTCCAATCTTAAAAAATCATTTTGAGAAGTTAGGTGTTAGTTTACCAGATGATATTTTGTGTGCCGATAGCCTTCATGGTTTTTATGATATTGAATCTGGAAAAAATCGGGATAACGCTGGTAAAGCAGGTGTGTCTGTTGTTGATCACAAAACAAATGGTGTGAAGGCTGATGAGTTATCTGGTGACCAAACATCCGATAAGGTACTAGAAGAAAGATCAAGGTCAGACAAACAAATATGCAACGGTTCCAATACACTTTTGGATGAGTATATAACAGAAGAATTGTTGAAAGATTTTGAAGAAAATGATGATTTGGTAAGTCAACTAGCAATTCAACAAGAGAATGAAAGAACACCTGTACAGAAACGGGACGTTCCAAAGGTAACAATGAGTATAAATATGGTTAGACGAAATAAAGTTAGACGAAATATATTCTACAACAAGCCTGGCACAGAGCCGAGCAAAAAGCCACCTAATATTTCATACAAACTGAAAAACTTTTATGAGCGTGCTCTAGGACGACCTGCAATAGAAGCTCATCGGGCAGAGAACGACTGCATCATGGCCATGGAAGCTTCAGTTGCAATAGCTAAAGAATTTGTGGAATGGGTCGACAATGCTGATAACCAATGCAAATTCAGTGAAGTGAATGCCATGAAACTTGGTGTGCCACTCGGAGATTAATGCATTGCCAAATTTTTTAAGCTGAAATACACATGCAAAAAGCATACTTGAGAAGTATGCTCTTCTGGTTGAAAGTAGCATGTTTTTGTGCTACAACATAGTATTTGTATCACTATCTTTATTCTCATTTGCAATTTTTTTACAATCATAGAGGCATATAATTATAATAAGACAAATTATACATAATAGTTAGTTTTAAAATCATTTTATATTTATAATGTACAAAATTTTTGTAATGCTTTATTATTTTATTTAGTATTTTTCTTATTTTGCATAATAAGGCTATAAAGAATAAACTATGTGATCTAAATTGTTTTTACTGTAATTACTACAAATTCTTTAATGCCTTTAATTCTTTAATTTAATGCCTTGTATTTATCATAACTGGCGAAATGTCGGTGTACTATAAGTATACCTTGTGCACAACCCTTCGGGGAAACAAGGCATGATGTTCAGTCTTAAGAAAAATTTAAAAATAAATTGGTGTTGACGAAATTAAATAATTTTATTCTGGTATACCACAATCCAGAATAAATCCTCCAATCTATTGTTACAAGTCAGATTTTTACAAAAAAACTTAGGGTTTGCAGATTCTTTTAAAGTCCAGACATAAAGATCTTTTACAAATTTCATGGAAATAAAACGCCGGGCCTTTTGAGGAAATTGTCATCATCAGTTGATTTGAACATAATTAGCCAAAGTAAGAAAAAACTAGTCTGGCTAGGCCTAAAATAAGGGCAAACTTTTGATCTCTTAATTTTTTTTTTGTTTAATATAAACCTTTTTATGCGTTTATAATTTATAATGCATTTTGAAATAAAAGTAAAAAGTGCATTTACATTAAAATGTTTAACAACATTTTATATTTTTTTTGTGTATATTTTTCCTGTGAAAATGAAATGCACAACAATAAGAAAATGACTTGTTTGTACTTTTTTTTACTAATGATTTATTTTAGTAAGTTTGTATCATTAAATCATTAGCTATGTAATGAATTAATTAAGTAACTAACGATTTTATAAAATAAGATAAATTCATATTTTAAGCATGCGCTAAGTAAGTATGTAAATAAATAAAGAGTAAATATTAGATGAAATTTGTAAAGTTTTTCTGTTTTAATATAATACCTACTTGTAAAATTGCTCAGAAAAAAAAATGATCTCCCGTGTGAAATTACCATTTGACCAAAATTTTGTTACCCTTATGTCGGTATAGATTATTATTGTAATAATTGATTTAAAATTTATAATTGCTACTTTATTTTTTAAGATATTTAACGTAACAATATGTTTTAATTTTAAAATGATATACTATAAATAAATTTTTATTATTTTTACTAACTGTGTTTTTTTCAACCTAGCCTAATTTGAAGTAGTATACAGGGTGGGTTTTGAGATGGGGCAGTAAGGACAGCTACCTTAACCGTTGTCGCTAGAAGAAAACGGTCTTAGGAGACTGTCCTCAACTTTTTGAGACATTTTGATCTGCATTCCCAGATTTAGAAAAAATTGTCAGCAAGATAATGGGCGGTTTTCACAAAAAAACTTTTTTTGATGCCAATCGATCCTGTTTCTTATAAGGATCAAAACACTATTGGACCAACTGAGGTTTGAGTACAAAAAAAATCAGAAATCGCAATAAACTTTTCCCATACATTTCGTAAGAAAGAAACTCCAACATACTTTATTATGATAAACAGACTAGCCAAACAGAAACGAAAAATTTAAACTTCGAACGAATACGCGTTATAATTTTATTTACTATACGAAAAAGATAGTTTGTTGCTTGTGATGTCCTATGTTCTGAGAAAAAAACCAGCCAAGTGCGTGTCGGACCAGGCACAATGAAGGGTTCCGTAGTTGGGATGAATTTATAGCAAAAACAAACGTGTAACATTGTAGTTGAAAAACATGGTCTCCCATACATCGATTTAAGTCACGGTCAATTCTCTGCAAGTCTAAGTATGTAAACGATTTTTTTTTTGTGTGGTCATGCTACAAATTACCGATTTTCGAACTTTTCCCTTTACTTGTGTTATGAGACCTTACTTCTAGCCTAATTTCATCATTCTAGATTAACGGGAAGTACCCTGTAGGTTTTGATTTATTTGCGAGTATCAAAATAATTATGTCGTATAAATGACCGTATCTTTTATTGCGTTCACTTAGAAGCTTGATTTTTTAGAGCTTTCTAGGGACCACAGACCTACGTATTTGACACGCGTTCCTGAGAAAAAGGATGGTGACAGACTAACGGACGGACTCCGGGTTCCGTTTTTACCTTTTGAGGTACGGAACCCTAAAAATAACCTCAAATTATTTAGAACTTTCTGACTTGTTTGGAAAACGTAAAAAAAAACTGTCCTCTACAATAGACAGAAATTACAAAAAAAACAAAAACTACGTAGGTTAAAAGTTTTTTCAAAAACTACAAAGGTTCTAAATTTTGTTCTCCATTCGTTCGAAATTTGAAGTTCAATTTGTTTTAGTTTAGTTTCGGCCAGTCTATCATCGTAAAATAGTAAGTTGGAGTCACATTTCCTACGAAATGTATGGGAAAAGTTTTTTGCGATTTCTGACTTTTCTAGTACTCAAACCTCAGTTGGTCCTGTAGACTGACGAAGAGACTGAACAAAATTGATATCTCTGTCTCCAAGATAGAGATATCAGGTTCTTATAAATTCTTTTGTTGATTACCTTGCTCTTGTGAGTCTGACAGGCTGACCTTGTAGCGTTGAAAATACAACAACTGAATAAGTAACTGGTGACACTGGATTTGGTGAGAAGAAAAGATGTAAAAATATGAATGTAAATGGCTATAAAAAAGAGGCAAATGTAAAAAAAGATGGGAGGATTGTGTGAGAGATGACGTGGCGAAGGAAGTGAACACAGATGACGGCTAATAAGTAAGTTAGAAAAAACAATAATCCAGTTAACTAATTGAGTATTGCAACATTCATAGAATGCCCTTTACGCTAGGTAAGCGTCAAACAAATATGTACCTACTTTATTAGTAAAGCAGTAATGTTCATATTCTTCTAAAACAGTTGTTCAGATTTGCAAACGAATATGAACAATAAATTAATGACAATAAGGTTCATATATTCATGTGAATCGCTTGCTTAGCAAAGCAAAGTCACACCATGTCCAAACAGTTCTGTGACTCTGACTGACTAGTGGTTGCAAGCACGACTACTGAGGATGAGGTTGTGGCGGCATCTACAATCGTCACATGCGAACTACGCATCAAAGACCTGACGTCACACAACATCCTGACGTCACACAACATCCTGACGGCACACAAATCCTGCATCGCGCAATTAGAGTTTACCGCGCGATGGACATCTCCCAACTTCAACCTCTGGACAGTTGCCCAGACACGACACCCGTCTGGTCGGAGGATCCTCCCTCTTCTATGGGGGATGAGTGAACTTTACACCCTGTTCCTCATACCCCTAAAAAGTATTGGGTTCGATCTTCAGGGCATTGTATTGGGATGTGTTATTGGGTTTCTCCATAATATGTTTTTCTTAGTACCAGCCCAGAGCCTAAATCTGTGCTCGGATTATGACCCTTATTAAAATGCGGGTATCATGGGTAAACCTCTGCTGACCTCTTTATGGAATAAAGGTAGATGTTTATTTAATTTCTTAAGGAAAAACAAAACAGTAGCGTCTAAGAATACAATTGAGACCTCAAAAAACTAATAACAATATGCTGCCCACTACCCTCTCCATGTAACGCGACGATTAATGCAGACTACCGTTCAACTGAAACCGTACTAACGCCTCTTTGAACATGTTTCCAGGTCTCTTGGTGTTGACTGGTGTGCTGTGGGGATGTACCAACCCCTTCATACGACAGGGTACGAAGGGGCTACGTGACGTCACTGCCACTACGGTGGGAGGACAAGCCTGGGCAGAAGTGACCTTCCTGCTCGGGAATTGGAAGGTATATCGTAAAAGTAACCATTGACCTCCTAAAGGCTACTAGAACAGACTTTTAACAGAAAAAATGCAGGGATTTACGCAATCCCCAAAGTTTGAAGACATGGCACACCCAGTGTGATTATTTATTATTTCATATACTGTCGAAAAAGGAGTGATATACAGGCAACTAACTTGCAACTATTTTTAAACTACTACTACTACTGTCTAGTCTAGTACTTATCTTTTACGTCACTGTATAAAGAAATGATCAACGCCACTAAACCCTG
Source organism: Agrochola macilenta (assembly GCA_916701695.1). Lineage (NCBI taxonomy): Eukaryota > Metazoa > Arthropoda > Insecta > Lepidoptera > Noctuidae > Agrochola > Agrochola macilenta. The sequence goes on along the minus strand of OU753572.1, from coordinate 1,485,393 downwards.
TATGTATACCAAACTCTTTGTTTGACTGTACATGTATTTTAAGGTACATACACAAGGTGGGCTTAACACTATGTTGCATTCTTTAGCCCCAGGTCCCACGTTCGGATTATCACGGTTCACATCCATAAAAAAAATGCAGCCTAACAGTTGCCTAATAAGCTAAGCTAAGGCAGCAATTAACATTCAGTCTATAATGTTGCAGTATGTGCTACCATGGCTCGTGAACCAGGCTGGGTCGCTGAGTTACCTGGCCGCAGTACAGCGAGCGCCTCTATCAGTGGCGGTGCCCGTCGCCAACAGCCTGGCGTTTGTGTTCACCGCAGTCACTGGAGCAGGCATCGGTGCTGAAGAGCCTCTGGATACAAGTACGTTGTAAAAACCTAATACACATAGACATCATTACGGTTTAATAGTAGATTATCACAATATACTTCAGCCACATTGGCCAGCGATAAAAGTCCAATACACTTCAGTTTTTAAATCATAATTATCGAACTAAATATTTAAATGAAATGGGAACAGAAGTAAAATTAAAAGAAAATTAACTATTAGCTATTAGGGTCTACTTCGTTGGTCTAGTTGTCGCAAGCGCTACTGCTGAGCACAAGGTCCTAGGTTGGATTCCAAGGTCGTGCAAAGTGTTATTGGGTTTTTCCATCTGAAAATTCTCCGTAGCAGCCGGGGGCAATATGCTCGCCCCCTATTACATGGGACATAACTGGCGAAATGTGGGTGTACTATACGTAGGTACACCTCTGCCTAGCCCTTCGGGGACACCAGGCATGATGTTATTGTATGTTATGCTATTAGGTTTAAGAAATGCTGAAATACAATGTCGTGTCAATTTAGATGATGTTTTATCGACTTTTGTCATTTACCATACCAGTACATGATAATGCTCAATTACAAAAAGAAGTTACAGACGTATATTTCGAGAACTATTTGTTGGGAACTTTGTACCTAAGTCAATTTTGTTAATAACCTAAATTGGCTAGCTAAGTTTCTTTACGAGATGAAAACGTAGCCTGTATTTGTATTCATTTTATTAAATAAGAACTAAACTATTAATTTCTAGGGTCTATCGTGGGTATTGTGCTGATCATGGCAGGAACCGCTCTTTGCTGTTTTGATGACTCCAGTTGAAGACAACGGCAGCAAATATAAGTTAGCTAGAACTTAAGGTACGCTTCGTTATGACACTACTTATTAATCAAACAACCGCAGCATAAGTGCTCTGTGTTCCGCTGAGTCATATATTAGTCACGGTAAAAAGGACAAAAAAAACGATTTAGTCCGTCAGTCAGATAATAAACAATATTAGACACGTATTTTTTGATTTATCAAATTAATAAAAAATGATTTAGATAAAACGCATTAAAGTTGGGGAGTGGGGGCTCGCTACGTCACAAGTCGGTATAAAATCTACCGAAGAGTGACGTCATGCTACATTTTAACTCAATGTATTGTAATAATCTTAAAAAAAAAAACCAAAAATGTCTATCTGAAAAACAAAAAATATTTCTTTGTTCATCCCTATTGTCAAAAAAAATTGTCTACAGTTAAGTTATAAATTCTTTTCTAATGACACAACCGCAGAGTGATGTTAAGTTAAACCACAAAAATGTTAAATAAACAATAATCAAACGGTTTAAAATGTTGAGTATCTTTTTATTGTTTCATTATTAATATTAGTTTCCCCGAAATGTATTGTATAATAAATATGACAAAATAAGAGGCATTTTACAAGCGTTTTGATGGAAAGTAATCAGATTACAGTATTATATGAACCGGTTGGCATGATATATTATATGTAGGTATGTATTATTATAGATATTATATTAAATAATCGGTAAATTGATTGGTGTAATTCTAATCAGAATAGGTACTAGGTGAATGTAATAAATGTATTTATAATAGATATTTAATGGCTATGTTATTATACAGTGATTATATGGATAATACAAAAATTCGCGTTTCAATTTTCCCCCTACAGCATGCCTAGTATATTTTGACAGGAGGCAAAAGTCGGAACAAAATTAGTACTTACTGAGTAAAAAAAATGGCGTAAAAAATTAGAGTATATAACACTGGAGAAGCCTTACGAACACTTCCCCTCTGTAAAAGTACAAGAACAAATGTTCTAGTACGTTCATAAAAACTACTTTCAAATCGATTCTAACGCACTTCGTAAATCGTTTTAAAGGCGCGTGGAGCTCCGTGAAAATGCCTATTTGTGCTGTGAAATGGTGTAAAAAGTGTTCAAATACATCAAATTTACATAAAGAACTGAATAAATTTCCATATGCAATTTTTTTTTTCTAATATTTAGTCATGTTTTTATTGAAATTTAAAATCCTAACCTCATAATACAATTCGATTTTTCATTCGATTCAACCATGATTCAATATAAAACTTAGCATGAATCGAGTATTTTCCTCACGTTGCTACTGTGACGTCACCGAGTCTCGCTACATCTCGTTTTTATGTTCGTAAAGATCAAAATACTTTTCTTTTGCATTACGAAAATATACGTCAAATCAACAAAACTTACACGCACTTGACATGCGATTATGTCCTCTAGTAAAAATGTTAACGAGACTACCGTAGTGTTGCGGTCATGTTTGAAACCAAAATTGACATGTCGATAATTTCCTAGTAAAAATTACTTAGTAATTATTTTTGTTTGTTTGTTTTTATTGTTCAATGTTTTATAATTTGTTTATGTCCATTGAAGTGGTTGTATATAAAAAATAAAAATAAATTGAACTTGACCTAATTTTTTATTGAGATTACTTACTTATTACAAATTTAGTTACTTTTATTTAATTGAAGTTATTTTATCTTCTTATTAAAATATAACTATTTTATGCAACAGCTGTTTTATTTCACGGATTCAAGCTAAACTCCGAATGAATATCGATATCGATAAAATAAAAATTAATAGTACGGACTTTCCGCTACCGCGTCCCCCACAAAAAGTGAGAGACAGTTTTTTTCGGAATATTGTGCTTATGGCTTCTCCAGTGTTATATAGTCTAAGCGTTAAAAACAGTTTATATGACATCGTGTAGTTATTGCGTTATTTTAATGTTTATAATAATAAATATTTCCTAAAAATACCTGACTAGTGATCTCTATTTTACAGACTTATATTGACAAAATTATATTTAAATTTTTGGTACAATTTAATACCATAAGGTTAGACCTCAGGTTTTTAGTTTTTGGATAAATAAATAACGGAGACAGACTAAACTATTATCCTTTTGCGTGGGAGCTCCCATTTTCATGTTTACATTGTACAGTAATTCTTTGTTTACACTTTTATTAGGTTTAATTATTTACAATATTTTACACTTCTTAACATCCTTAGATTTATGTCAATTTCCTGTAGGCCGAAATATGTTTTAAATTATAATATTCTCATAGACGTGTTTAGTAATAATAAGACGTAAAATGTATCGTCTTCTACCGTTCTTCGTTCATGCGTGAACTTAAAAGGTATCGTAAATCTGAGTACCTATCAGGGTGGTTTTTCTTTAGTCATGAATTTCATCTCTGGAATTAATTAATTAGGTATTGCACTATACGGCCCACAAGCTGGCCAATCCACCTAAATGATAACGAAACTCAACTTATCATAACACCTAGGTATAAGAATAAAATAATAATTGTCTCCATCACTTCCAACTACATACATATAAAATTATTTACAAATTTTAACAAGTGCTTATCGCTCTAAATCATTATTACTAATTAATTATTATTTTAACTAAAGCACAGTATAAATAAATTAAAACATTAACATTTTTATTTGATAACAAAGTCGTACAGTGTGCCCAGTGTATCTGTGTATCATACTCTTAGTGCGCGGAAAATTAAAACTAAAATCAATTAATAAAGTGTAGGTTGTACTGAGTTTGACATTCGGCGTTCGCAGGCAGTCAGACAAGCAGAGGTGTTTGACTTAAACTTGATATGATTAAGACAGTATATGGATTACTGATACATCAGTAATCTATCAAGTAGTAATTATATCAAGTTTGGCAGCTGTACACAATTGTCCACTAGCGACCGAAATAGGTAGGTATTAATGTTTATGACCGCTAAAAGCTACGGGGCAAGTGCGTAACATACTTAGGTACAGTATCTAGCAAAGGCTTTCATTTTGACAGTTCAACAACATTCATTGCGTTATTTACGTTGTTGAGCTGATACATTTTTCGAACATATTAAACAATGGATTAGCAATATCCTTCAGATTGTGATTGAAAGTATTAGGGTGCTGCACCGTTATTGCGATCCCTTAATTTTACCTTTTATATTTGCATTTTGTTGAATTGTCAAAGTTTACAACAAAAAGGGGTTGTTAACCCGAATATGTTATGCAGCTAATTGGGGAGCTGGATTATTAGAGTAGGACCTATGTGCGCATGTAGCTTGAGTCTTTGTGTATAGGATGCCTATTAGCAGAAGTTGTAGGTATTTCAAAACTTTAAAAAATATAACTCCACCCCGCTGAGCAGTCGTATAAGAACTATCTCACATTTTCGAGCCGCATCTGACTCTTACGCAAAATTAAATCATGCCTACTCAACTTTAATTGCTCGAGTTCAGTCATGATCCCGCTCTAGCCGTTATCCTGCGTTGGCAATTAAATTTTCAAACATATAAACAAATTTTTGTACAAAAAAAACTTTAACATCCACACTTAAATTCATTTTGCGCTACAACTTTATGACTTTTTCAGAAGTACTTGTCATTCTGAAATTAACTTAATTTACACTTGCTTAAAGTTGTAATTTGCTTAAGTGGAAATAACACATCAATTGGAAACCATTTAAATGTTAGTAGTTCCTAATAACTTCGATGGCTTGATGTATTCGCTGTAGCGAAAGACGGAGGTTGTTTTCTTCGACGGATAGGTTCTGTCGCTCGGCTAGCAGCGCACGCGCATGGTCCGAGTCGCGAGAAGCTGAGCAGGTTATGTGTGCGCCTTCTATTTTGAGGATAGTGTTGCGCTTGTGAAGGTCGGCTATCTCTTTTCGGCGGGCTGGAATCAGAAGTTTTTAAATTATTTAATGATTTGTTAATTATTTAATGCATGGGCTCTTAAAAAACCCCATGAAAAGAAATGTCCCTATAACATTGAAAAGACATGTGCATCCTGCCCTTCCTAACCTATGGTGCACAAAGTTGGTCACTTACTGAACAACAGAAGTCCTAACTCAAGATTTGCCAGCGGGCAATGGAGCGGAGCATAATAGGTGTCAAGTGAACAGATCGCGTTAAAAACACCAGCCTGCGGTCCAAAACTCAAGTAGCGAATGTTGGCGAAAAAACAGCCAGGCTGAAGTGGGAGTGGGCCGGCCATGTCGCACGAATGCACCCGGAGAGATGGGCAAAGATCGTCACGCACTGGATGCCCGAAGGAGGACATCGCCGTCGAGGTATACCGCGGCGAAGGTAGTGTGACGATCTAACCCTGTTTGCGGGGCCAACATCCTGAGGCCCAGCAGTGTGGGACACAATATAAGCTAATAAAAAAAAAATAAAAAAAATTGTTAGGTATTTTTAACCTATTGACAGACGTGATCGGCGTAATAGAATTGTAATTTTGAACCTACTATTCGTGAAAGAAGACGTAACAGTAAAATTCCGTAATTGCAAACATCTGAGAGATATATCTTAGATATCTGAAATTTTGGGTCGGTAGACTCTTACGCTCTTATTTATAAACGTTGCTTAAAGTTAAGTAATTATTAGCGTCTGCTTTATCATACATATTCTGGCGTTTCAACGTCTCTTAATTTTTAAGCAACATTTATAAATAAGGGGGTAAATTTCCAACATAAACACTGGGCTAGGAAGCTGTGAAGGTCGCCTTTTCTGAGGAGATGCTTACAGACGTGTGTCGGTCTTTGAAGATCATTTGATTTGTATGAAGAACAATAAAATTGCCAGCCTTACCGATGTAGAAACATTTTATATGCAACACCTACTGGCTACTACAATTTTTTACAAGATAGGTGGCCGTGGAAGAAAAAATGATTAAGTAATTAATCAAATTACCTGCATCATATTCCTTATAACTCTTGACCAGAGCTTCAGGTTCTGGCCACGAGGGTTCGTCCACCTGACAGCACATATCTCTCGTCTTCCCCGAAGACGATATCTCCTCAAACATCTCTGTCACCCCCGCCGCCGAATTCTGAGGCTCGTCCATAGATGTCGCTTGCGTCGATGTCGCCGGCGGACAGTCTTGCGTCGATTTCAACGAAATTATCTTCGAAATACTAGGTATTCTAATCTTAGGATAATCTTGGTACGGCTGTTGAATCTTTATGCTTGGTTTTTTTATATTCTCACTGTCGAAACCAGGGGTTAAGTCCCTTTTTCTTGTATTTGGTGCCTTGAACAGTTTGACACTGGTGTCGGCCATTTTGGATAGGCGGTTTAGCTCTGAGAAGTTCTTCTCTGCTAGCACTTTTATGCTGTCATCATTCGCGTCTCCATTGGAAGCTGAATCTAATCTCTTTTTGATAAGGTTGTTATTTTCGTTGACGCATTTCTTGATTTCGGTCAGTAACCTGAGTTGGCAGTTAGGATCAAACCCGAGGCGCGCTTCCTTGTTGTTGTCTTCTCCATCTGGGTTGCTGTTGCGACGGTTCCTTTCTTTTAATATTTCTTGCCATAGTTTGTCGTATCCTGAAATTTAAATGGGACATCTGTTATGAAATATATGAAGGCTTTTGAAGGCATTTTGCAGGTAGACATATTTGGTAAGTGACTTGACTCTGATAAAAAGGTCTAATACTAGTTTATTATTAAATATTCGGCATGCGGGTTTTACCTTCTTTATACTTCTGTGTGACTTGCGTAAGCTTCAACTTCGATAGGAACAGCTTCTTCCTCTGTGTCGCGGTCCTAGTCTCTTGTTGAACATCACCTAGTTGCTTCTCTTCATCAGCCACGTCCACGTCGCTATCCGCTGCCTCTCCGGGTGGTACATTGAGCAGCACGTCGAGACGACCCACTGCTGCGTATGCTGATGCTACTGAGTCGTTTCTTAGCACCTTGTCTTGAAGTTCGAGATCTTTTTCTGCGAATATTTTGGAAATTAATCAATATTTGGTGTTACAAGACAAAATCTAGCATTAGTAACTTAGAGTGCCAGTGTGATCGTCGATAGGATCCGGCAACTGGGACTCGAGGTGGCCTTGCACAAGTCCGAGGCCATGTGTTTCTATGGTCCTCGGAACGCGCCACTGTCGGGTTCCCAGATGACGGCGGGAGGGGTTCACATCGGTGTCGAGTCGACGATGAAGTACCTGGGACTCGTCCTCGACAGCCGGTGGAACTTCGTCGAGCACTTCCGACGTTTGGCTCCCAAACTGCAGAGGGCTGGGGCTGCTTTGAAGCGGCTTCTGCCCAATCTAGGGGGTCCAAACGCCTCCTGCCGGAGGCTCTACGCGGGGATCGTTCGGTCCATGGCCCTTTACGGGGCACCGGTGTGGGCGCGTTCATTAAGGCTGCGACCAGCCCAGCGATTGAACGCGTCCCAAAGGGTCATGGCCATTAGGCTGGTCAGAGGATACCGCACGGTCTCCCGTGAGGCGGCGAGCCTCCTTGCCGGACTTCCGCCATGGGATCTGGAGGCAAAAGTCCTCGCGCACATGTGGGAGTTGCGCGAGGAGGCGAAACGCCGGGGCGTAACTCCGCTGCCGCGAGAAATCACGGCACAGCGGACAGAGCTCCGGCGGGATCTCATGGCGGCATGGAGAGTGCGATTGTCGCAACCCAGCGCTGGGCACGCCACAATTGCGGCGGTAAGGCCCCTCTTTGAGGAGTGGCTAGAGAGGCGCCACGGCGTCCTCACCTTCCGCCTGACGCAGGTCCTCACCGGACACGGTTGTTTCGGGAGGTTCCTGTTCAGGATAAAGCGGGAGGAAACGCCCGGGTGTTACCATTGTGTGGATCGCCCGGAGGACACGGTGGAGCATACGGTGGAGGTCTGCCCGGCTTGGGCGGGGCACCGCCGTGTCCTCACGGAGGCGATCGGCAGCGGCGATCTCTCGCGTCCGGCCCTGGTTCAGGCCATGGTCCGGAGCGAGAGTGCATGGGAAGCCGTCACTTCCTTCTGCGAAGCAGTAATGCTCGCGAAGGAGGAGGCGGAGCGCGCGAGGGAAATGCAAGATGCGCGCCCTCGCGCCCCTAGCCGCCGCAGGAGACGCCCCGGGCGTCGGGAGTCGCGAGCCGACTTCCGGCCACCGTAGGCGCGGGCTTGCGGACGGTGGGCAATGGGTAGCTCGCCGTCCGATTAGGACCAGGCCCGGGTCGACGGCGCGTTGTGTTCCACGCGCGCCTCAAAGAGATGTCAGCACCAACTGACGGGGTCCGTAAGGGCCAATGCCTGCCAGGGTTGCGAGTTTGTCCGAAAGGGATATCGCGGCCCCGGCACACAGGCAACGGAAGGAACACGGGTGGGTTTTAGTCAGTAAAAGTCTGACACTCCCTCTCGCTCCGCCCAGAGCGGGAGGAGTCATTTGAAGATTTCCCACCCAAAAAAAAAAAAAAAAAAAAAAAAAAAAAAAAAAAAAAAAAAAAAAGAGTGCCAGTGTGAAACTTGTTATATATTTGTCATTTGACTATCGTATGTTATGTCTTTATGATATTTGTACTTACATACGTTTTTAAAGTATGAATTTGGTGTAGGTACCGTGTCTACAACTAACATACCTTTATATACTTCTAATGTCGCTAATCTAAGACCAGCCATGAATTCAACCTTCCCTTTGTCGTCGTCAGCTTTAGCGCCATATTCCTCAATGATGTCTTCGTATATTCTCAATTCTACCTCCCCGTAATCATCAGTGTCACTCCCGCTGCTGTCTTCATCTGTGCCTACTTTAGTATTTGCAAATTCTTTATATATCTCGTTTTTGACCTTATCGGGTGTAATTACATGACGAATTTCAGTCTTTTCCATTTTCTTAGTATCGGCTTTAACATCTTTTGTTTCTCGATTAGATAGATACTTTAGTCGTCTCAAACGTTTTCTTTTCTCATAATTATCTAAAGAGCTAATCTCATCAATATTATTTATTTTTGGTCGTATATTAGTTATTACTATTTTAGGCTGTAACTTTGAGTCTATTTGATAAGGGCATGCTATGTATAGTTTGTCATTTGTTTTCAGTGGATCAAATTTTTTGTGAACTTCCTTTTTTGGGGCGATTCTTGGGACGCCTGGAGGAATAAATTTAGCAAAATCTCGTTTTTTTGAAGGTGGATTATTTTTTTCAGTTTCCACTATCGAGGAGATTGGCACTTGGTAAACGATCTTTGGGCTTACAATAACCGTTGGGTTTGCTTGAATCACTATGTCGGGCTTAGTTATGGTTGATAGATCTCGAGTTTGTATAACACTGTTGCTAGGTTTCAAAACATGAATTTCTTTACTAGCTGCTTCTATACTCGGTATTGAAGTTTTATTTTCTGAATTACTTTCTGTACTTTGTACAGTAGTTATTTCAGGTGCTATTCGGCTACTTACTATTGGCGCTATTTTTGCTTTAAAAGCTTCAGGAGTTTGTGTTACTTTAGAAGTATTTTTAATCATCATGAAATTAGCGGGAATCTGAACGTTGCTCAAGTATACGAAGTTGTTGCAAGGTTGTAAAACAACGCTCTTAGTCTCAGTTGTCGTGACTTTTTCCGTCACCTTTTTGTTTTTCAAATCTTGTTCCTGCAATGTGCCTTGAGATTTCTCCTTCACGACTATCTTGTTACCATATATTTGATTCTCAGTGATCAAATTCTCGAAATCGTTTTCGTCGCTATTTTCCTGGTGTAACCTTTTCAATGCAACCACTTTCGACGAAGTGCTTTCGTTCACTACGTCTTCCTTACATTTTTTACTTTGGTTTGACAGTCGTGAAGGAGCTTGCAGGTTTTTTGGCTCGAAACTAGTTCTTTGTAATAATACTTGTGGGTTCTGCTGTATCGCAAGCATCATCTTTGAGTTCGAACTGTTCTTGTTTTGAATGAATACTATTTGATTTTTTTGTTCATTATAAGATGTCTCCGGTGGCTTGCTAAAATTTACCTTGCTGGTTTCAATATTGATTGGGTTGAATAGAGGTCTTGGTAATGTAGGAGAATCTTTCACTTCAGCTGGTGGGTCAGTTTTTGGTTCGGGCGCACGAAACGGATTGTCCGTTTTGTTAATAGCTTCAGCTGCATTAAGTAAAGTACCTATATTGCTATTTGGTATCACACTGGGCTTTGCCTCTTTAACTTCAGGTTCTTTCGTTGCCGTTTTTATGATAATATTACTCTGAATTTCAACTCTTGGCGACTCTTTGGAGAAAGCAGGACTGTAAGATTTCTTTGCTAAAGAATTTTGGAAGGCAGTATCGGGTGGATTGACGACACATTTCATATCAATTTTACTTATAGGTATACTGGTTTTTAAACTGAACCTTGGTTCTGTTTTCTTTTTGAACTCTTTGTTTGTTATTTGGGACGGTATAGTGACCGTGGCTCCTGAACCCTGTGCTAACGACGCGATGCTCATCTTTGATTCAGTACTTTCTGTTTTACCGGCGTCAGGTACTGATGTAGTTGTTATAATTTCTGGCGTGAAATGTTCTTCAAAGTCAGTCTGTGGTTTTAAGATCTCTTCGGGAGGTTCCATATCAGTTCTTTGTTCTTCAACAAGAGGCGCTGAGAGATTTTCTTTGGGAATCGGTGGGAAGGGTATGAATTCAGGATTCAGTGCCTCGTTTTGTATGGGAGGGGGAATGCTCGGCGGCGCTATTGGCGGGTAGTTTACTGAATTAATTGGCTGAAAGGCCGAGTATCCCGGTATTGAGTAAAGGTAACTTCCGAAATTCGGGTACCCGCTATCCACTTGTTTCGGGGTCATCACGCTTGGGTTTGGGTTGGGAATAGATGATGGCGAGATCTTCGGAGAATGTGGGATAGGCTTCGCTGGAAGGAAAGCTGGTTTTTCAAATATGGCAGTTTCTTCATGCTTAAATGGTTCTGGGGGTTTCGGGGGGATGGGGTCCGGGGGGAGGGATCTCTCTTGCTCCAGTGGTGCTTTTGGGGTGATCGGCTTCACGGGAACAATAACTGCAACGTGAGAAATGGTGTGTTAGAATATTTACATAATTTTACGGAATGTTAACAAGGAATATACTTTTTAAGGAAGTGTAGTAGATACTCATAAAAATTATGATTTATCATTGAGAAAATGATAATTAAAGTTGTTCACTTTCATGAGCAGGTACACTCCCATAAAGTGTGTACTTAACACACTGTGTTCTGTGAATTAGTAAGTTTGCTTACATAGTGTTGGTATTGTTTCAAGAACTTATTGATTATATTTTACTAAAGTCTAAAAAAAATATTGGCAACTTGTCTACTTAATTCATTGATTGTTATGTTACTTTTTATAATTATACACTTTCGGCTGATTGATTAAGCTCTGACTGTATGTAGCCTTAAGGCTGCTTTCCACGTGCGTGTGACATCCACCAATCATATTCATTCGCTATGTGGACCAATACCCCTATTGGTCCACATAGCGAATGAATATGATTGGTGGATATCAAACGCATCCATAGCATAGCACATCTCTGGTGGAAAGGTACCCTTAATGTTAGACAGTATCTGAAATTCAAGACTGTTCCCTGTGTCGGTGCCGGTATCATTTTTCTAGGTAGGAAAGTACATATTCAGTCAGGAGATCTGCTCCTTCTTCATTATTTATTTACCGCTAGGGCGAAATTGTGTTTCGCCCTAGCAGGTAAGTATATAAAGGAACAACCCTACAACGAGCAGACGCTGAGTTGACGGCTCATGAGTAAATTATAATGTCCTAGGTGTTGATAGAATATTCCACAGCGAGTGGCTTGCATCATTTTTCTTCTCAATACGTTTCTAATATTAAAAAAAAACATCATGCTAAGGACAGGAATTAGGGAGGTATGCAATCTAAACACACTAAATATAACTTGCACTGAGAAAGATGCATTAGGTAGACCCAGTGCTCTGCATTTCTGACACCTCTTACAAAGAAGAAGAGGAGGAAGAGGGATCAGGTAATGCATGACACTATGGATGGCACTGGATGCTGGCTTGACATCAAATATCGATTCATTGTCACTGGAACTCAGCGCTGTATTTAAATACTGGATCAATGTAAAGCAGCCTTAAGAGAGCGCAATACTTATTTATGTTTTCGTCGGTATAGTTGATCTCGTAATTATTTTACCAACTACTTTTGACAACAATTCCCAGTGAATTGAAACTATCTAACTGCCTAGGCCGTGCAAGTGACATTCACCCTTGGCACCCGATGGTAAAGTAATTACCAGGTCGAATATACCTACCTAAACTTTTAACTATTCTCAGTGCACGTTAGTTTTTGCAATATGGCAAACATTCTAAAAGCGTATGCTAATGCTGTTAATTGTGACTAGTTTTATGATACTTACTTATGTGGTCGGTAGGTTACATGACGTGATATGTAATAGCATAGATGAATACAGATGGGATACTCCGCAGTTTAGGTACGAAGCTACAAGTACGCGGCGGGCCCGTCTTGTTGGGCCAATTCAGTGAGTGTAACGTAGTCAGAAGATCTAAGAGTTACGCGATAGAAAGAGAGGCAACATACAGATGAATATAACTGTAGGTAATTAACGCTGTGCGACCCGAATTTCACTTTATTGTGTCGTAGCAAAAGTCGCTTTTTATTTAAATGATTTTGCGGAGTGAACCATCCATAGAAATATATCTATGGTCCCATGATCCCATATGTATTAATGTATCGTAATAGCGACACACCTATTACTGCTAGGATAGTGCTTCGTATAATGTTATACCAACCAGTAATTTTTGGTTGAAAGTAAGTAAAGTCCTCGTCACGAGAAGCTATAACTTTTGTAAACAAGCGAAACAAATAATATAAATATATTCCAAATTCAATCAACTCAAAGCAACATACGTGTAATAAGAAAATAACGAGCAATTTCGTCTGAGTTCCAGTACCACAAAACATTCGACGACAGCGTTTTCTATCGTATTAAAGCTGCTACACACTATGCCGGCGGCACGTATCCCCGGCTTTTGCGCCTTCATTTCCTTTGCGATCCTTTGTGCGGCTTTGTACGGCAGGGCCGGGCCCGCCGCGGCTTGCCCGCCGGCATAGTGCGTAGGAGCTATTACACTTATGTTACTATAAGTTGATTGAATTTGGGCTTATTTGTTGTTGATTGAATTGTTGCTACGTAACTTAGTAGAAGTTCTTTATTTACAAAATTTATAGCTTCTCGTGACGTGAATAATAATCGCTTGATGAGAACCCTCTCTTGGCTTAATAATAACAGCCGCACGGGTCCATCGAAGGATAAGCTACGGTGACCATACATTACTACCGAGACCCCTCCGTGCCTCGGAAAGCACGTTAACCGTTGGTCCCGGCTGTTATTCGTAGATCTTTGACAGTCGCGTTACGCGGGTAGTCGAAGCCCAAAAGTCTGACAACCAGTTTTGTGGCACAGTTACTGGGTTGTAGAGGTCTGATAGGCAGTCGGTCCATGTAAAATACAGGTATTTAGCTGCATCCGGTTAGATTGGAAGCCGAACCCAACATAGTTAGGAAAAGGCTAGGCAGATTGAATAATCGCTTGTTTCAGTAGGTACCTACATATGGTCTCTCTTAACGCACTTTAAAGGCTTGTGCAGACCAGCGCGACTTGTCGCGCGACGCGACACCGGTTATTGTTATACTGTGAAGTTTTCTTAGAAATTGTATTGTTCGTGTCGCGTCGCGCGACAAGTCGCGCTGGTCTGCACAAGCCTTAACTTTGCTTTGCTAAGTAAGCACAAGTTATACGAATATGAACCATATTATTATACCTATGTACGTATAATTTCTATAGGGACTCGTATATGCTAATGCGAGCAAGCGTTTCTTTAGAATATGAACATTAAGGTAAGATATAAAAAAAATGTTTAAGTTCATATGCTGCGTGCGTTTACTTAGCAAAGTACCTAAAGTCTTATTGCGATCTCTGAATCTCGCTCTTATAATGCCATACCGATCCGTAAATATCGATTGAAAGTAAATAGAAGATGCACGTTATATTTTTGACTCTGACATAAAAATCGGATGGGATCGGCGAGAATCGGTCACACTCGCTCTAACTTTTACATGGCCTAATTAAATGTTTTATAGAGCGTATGTGTATTCAACCATGTTCTATTTAATAATATTTTTTCCGCCTTTTGTCAGTCCTATCTCCTCTCACTGTCGTATCGTTTTTGAAAACTAAGCATAGCATACCTTTACCTACCTACCTACTTAGACATCTGCGTTTACAGGTAAAATTACTTTCAGATTCTTTATAGAAATGCTACAACAGTATGGCCGCGTCCTATTTAAAAGCGATCGTCACACGAATATGCGATCGTCGCGGTCATGTCACTTTTTGTTTGGAAAACCGGAAAGTGCCCTCTGTCGGCGCGACCACGCGTTTAGGTTCACCGAACAAAAGTTCAAACGATCGTGTATTCGCGCGATGATTGCTTTTAAATAGGAGAAGGGGTTAGGCCTTGTCATAAAATACAGTCCGGCCGTCGAGAGAATGCGTTCCTGACACCTTTTGCTACGGGAATACGCGATCGTCGCGATCATTATTGTCAATATCTGAACGCGCCCTATGTCGGCGCGACCATTTGTTCGACGAACCTGGAAGGCCGTATTCTCGGTGGCAGCGGGTAGCGGGGCGGCGGCCACAGCGGCGAGTTCAAATGCATAGTTTTATATGGAACTGTTCTCGCTCCCCGCGCCACTGCCATCGAGAACAGTTCCATATAAAACTATGCATTTGATCGCGACAATCTCACGCGGCTGTCGCCGCCGCTCCGCTGCCCGCTGCCGCCGAGAATACGGCCTTTCAGGTTCGCTGAACAAATGATCGCGACGATCGCGTATTCGTGCAACGATCACTTTCTATTAGGACATGGGACAACAATATAAAAACAAACCAGTTCCTACTCTCAAAGTGGCTATCGATTACCTATATTCTGTGATGTGGTTTGTTTGACGCAGATTATCGATTTTGCAAAATGTACCGTATCGTCTCTACTCTGTCTTAATCTCTGGGGTCAGCTAGCCTATGGATTTATAGATAAGTATTCTTTATTTCTTGTCACCTACTTACGTACATACCTACAAAGGTTTTTTTTTTAAGAAAACTAGTCCTCCCTAGAAATTTCTCGTGTATCAAAAGTTTGTCTGTTGCCCTTACGAACACCAATAATAGTTCGTCTTTATTGTTCAGAGAGAGAGAGCTTTACATTATATGTATACTCAAATAGCAATGGCCCTATGAGTCATATACAATAGTAATTCCGTATTTCTGTGAGGGACTCGAACCCGCACCGCGGCCCAGCAGCCAAAGCATTATGTACTTAATTCATGGATGTCATAAGTACCTATACGATGACATCCATGAATTATTTATTATAAATACCGAGGTTAGAAGAGGTAACAGGTATACAAACCTGTTACATCGGACATGACCTGTCTTACGGATTTTATAGAAATTATTTTCGGATACTTTCCTCAGTTTCAATTATTTTTTTCAACATACTTACACACATTATCAGAGAGCGGCTGTATTACAAGTTGTCAAGATGCGAGCCACTCGCTCGGTTTAAGACTTCTCGTTAAAAGCACAGCAAGCCGAGCTCGAACCTCGAAATTCTCCAATCAGCCGCGCCGTAGCTGCTTGTATAAGCACGAAGCACAGACCTATTTCCTACATCATCTAGGTACGTGCCTACCATTTCGGGAAATACAGGCATGATATTATTTTCATTTTCGTGAGTAAGTAGGTACCTACTAAGCTTCATTATAGCCTACTTGTGGATACGCCTTCGAAAGGTTGGCCACCTGTTGCTTCTTTCATGCCTCTGCAGTAAGTAGGTAGGTCCCTACTAACAATCAGTGCCTAAATATTTTAAATTGGGAGACCCAGTACCTATATAGATGTATTAAAAATCCTGTGTGACCCGATCGGATTACGATAAATACTTTACGATGACTTAAAATACAACAGAAAATGGAACTATTGTAGAGGAGCGAAGAAGTCTGCATATATGAAAACAGCTTTAAATAGTGAAGCCACAGGTGGCTGCACCGTTTGTAATATAACAATAGTCCAATAGAAGTGTTCAACATAAGTGGTGATGAATTCTCAGATGGTGCATGGACGTGGTTTTAGGTCCACAGCTGGATGAGGGCCACTTCTGGAGTATGAGTGCCCAACTCAAGGGGATATAGTCGTTCATTGCCTTTATTTTATTTGTAGAATTCAGATATTTATTTCTATCTCTAGGATACCTACGCCTACTCCTCTTTTATAACCTTAATGTACAGACTTAGATCTGACTCTGCCTGCATCTGCCCGCGACTTTGTAACACTTATAGCAAATATAGTCTATAGGTATGATGTTTGGTTGGATCACAGATCCCAGTAAGAACGATACAGGCCCAACCCCCAAATAAACATACCAGAAGATACTTAAGTGTAGTAGAAATATAATAAGAGATCAAATGAATAATTATTACTACATTGTTATGGAATAAACAGGATTTGATTACTTTTACCTAACATTACGTGGAAGCCACGCCGAAGAAGAATCCTCCAAGAAAACCGACTGAAAAGCAGCTATTTCTCTTCACGAACTGGAGAAACTTTTCCATCCACTCCTGGCTCTCTCCTGCAGCCTCTTTAACCCTCTCCCAGTTGACATAGATGTATCCAAACTCGGCCGCGAAGTGGAGAAGAATGATCCCACCTCCAAGGCCAAAGGCGGCGATTCTCCCTACCCTGACGATGGACACGCCCGAAACCCAGCCCGTAAAAGTCCCTAGTATCAAATTCTTGGTCGTATTACTCTTTATCCCGTCTATTGTGACATCCAAGAACGATTGGGTTTTCCTTGGGGTGACAACTCCGTCACCCTGGTTGGCAAGGTTATTAATATCAGTGATCGGTACGGGCCGGGCCATTGGAGTGCATTTTTTTGGTTTGTTGTGCAGCTTTAGGTACAAAATTCTTGCTGTTTTTTTTGAGAA
Source organism: Agrochola macilenta (assembly GCA_916701695.1). Classification (NCBI taxonomy): domain Eukaryota; kingdom Metazoa; phylum Arthropoda; class Insecta; order Lepidoptera; family Noctuidae; genus Agrochola; species Agrochola macilenta. The sequence continues at coordinate 1,468,235 of OU753572.1, read as the reverse complement.
TTCACGTGCTAGTTGCACGATTACCCTGTGTTGTGATGTGATTGGATTCGGTCTGATACTGTTGACAGGTTCTGACAGCACTGAGCTGTGTTCGCTGTCAGCAAACTAGTCTGTGGCTTTGTCCCTTCCACTGACAAGTATTTTATATTAAGGCCTCAATTAAGGCAGTGCTTCTTTCACTTTGTCGTATCATAGATAACTGTGCGTGATTACTATTATTATTATTAAACTATTTGCGAAAACCTCCGAGAGTACCTAGTCCTCCGAGGTGAAAACGGATAGGAACATTATCTATAGTCTTGATTTTAGGTTTGGATCATAAGTTCAAAAGGGAGTCGTTTTAGGTTACCTAACGCTTAATAATTAACTGGTCTTTGAAAGAACTTCAAAGTTAATTCTACCTGTAAACGCTTCTTGAAACAGATCTTAAGTTATGAAGGATAGTTAGGTACTTCGATACGTGAATCGTCGTTATCAGTCAAAATCATTCAACACCTAAATAACTAGTCTGCAATGACTACTGTACTAACAATGCGATGACTTGTTTCTTCTGTGTTTGAGAAGAGCCTTTGCCCAGTCTACTTATTATTATTTTTACTGCAAGAGTTGGGAATCGAACCGAACTCCTTTCGCTCGGAAAAACAATTTTTTACTGGGTCACATCCTAATGAGTACCTGTGAGTAGTACCATCTTTCTAGCCTATTCAACGTTTAAAATCGGGTAAGTATGGTTATTACCCTCACTTGATCAAAAACCACGTAGTTAGGTTTTATTTTCTGAGACAAAATCCAGTCCACCATTAAACAGTTTGAAAAGACGTTGATTCACAATCGTGTCTAGCAAGCGTTCTAAAACCTAATCCACACTACAACACAACTTGCGAAACATGTCGACTTGTACAAACGGCTACTTAACAAGCCATATTTTCCAGAATAAGATGATCTCGCATTGTATAGGATTTCCGTACAATGAGAGGTCAGCTTATACTGGAAAGGTACAGCTTGATAAGTAGCCGTTTGTACCAGGCACATGAATCTAAAACACTTTTGTAGCCTTGTTGAGAACGTATTCTGACGATTTAAAGTCGTTATTGTTTCAGTGCAAAAGACAGATCAGACAGACCATAGAGAAAGAATTGCACCATCTCTTTTTCACAGCGAAACAATAATAATACATTGCATTGCAATCTACATCGCTTTTTGTGCCAAAAAAAATATATTGTTGTCGTGTCCGGTGCCTGTTGCACAACATGTATTGCAACATGTTCAAAGTGCGGACAAAGAGGTAGGTAAGGCTTGTTTCGTTACTAGTCATATTTGTCGCTTAGAGTTCATAGTGACGTGTATAAATATTGCAAATACGTAGTGTTGCTGCGTTACCTAGAAGCTGCACAAATACTAACTACATGCTAACTTCAAGCTGTAGGAATGGGAGAGGTGAAAACAAAAATAAAAGTGACTACGCGAGCGGCGGGGACGCGATGTACCGAAGTATCGCGACCTCGCCGACTCGCTAGCATGCACACTATTAATTTCATTGAATGTATTTTTCAATAAAACCATATTTTTTCACTTGTTAGGTATTGTCCATATCATATCTAACTATTAAATATAATATTTACATGACATATCGGACACTCGACACTTGGAATACGACAACACGCCGTCCGCCTAAATGCTGCTCGTGATCGAAAAAAAGATTGAAAAATATTGAACACCTATTAAAAGCTAAAATTAATAATAACTATCTAAGTTAACGTATAAAGAGGTTTTTTTGTTATAAAATTTCGTGTTTTTTTTTTAATTCAATGTTCGTTAAACACTGCAGTCGTCGGTCGCGCGGGGTCGTGGTCGCGAATACTGCAACGGGAATCAAGTCTTATCACAAATGCAGTAGAGTTCAATATTGCGAAGCAGATTGCACGCGCGGCCCGTTGGGCACAACTTAGAGCTACTTAAGTTACGATGACCCCGGACGAGCGAAATTACAAATAAAATAAGTCGATCGGTATGTCGCGGAGCCGGCGCGGCAGTAAGTACTAGCCGACACGCGCGACGTACCACATACCTACGTATATAATTCGTGCATTATCGATCGATACATTTGTTTTTACATCTAGATGTATATATAATTTTAAATAACCGCACTTCCTATCTAGTTAGTCTGCGCCGGGCAGTCGTTTATTCGTCAGTTTGATCATAGCGGAGTTATAATTACAAAGTGTATATTATCTTAGTGGCGACTTAAGTAAGCGTAGAGTATGTGCACCGTGTCGCCGCGTGCGCACGCACACTATACACTTGCACGGACCGTGCGAACATAGCAATGTACACACCGTGGTTGCTGTAACATTCACTGCATAGAACGTTGCTGCAACAAAGTTGTTTTACAAACAATTTTCATAGGGAACATTCTGAATTAGCATAATATATCTCATCACAATAATATTAATTTATATTTACACACAATATCTTACAAGTTTATAAGGTAGATGTCCGCGCGGCGACACTAAGTTTATAATGTAGGAACTCGGCAGTTCTATCGTTTGGCTTCACTTTGTCGTCTTCGACCTCTCTCGCACACACAGTAACAAAAAAGAGACAGTACTATAGCTGTTGCTACTCAATTTAACGCTTTCTGCCATTAACATAAGGTTTAAATTACGTTATAGTGAGAAGCAACGACTAGAGTACACTTCTATCGAAACTGATCACTTGTATTGTAATAAACTAGATGTAAAATAAGTTATAAACGATGTAAAGATTACTTTAGCGTGACAAAGTTTATCTTATTGCTACAGAAAACTGTATCTCAGACGGTAAAGAAAAAAAAAAAGATTTCATACAAGAAGTGTGATAGATAACTGATAACACAATTATACCAACAACAGGTAAACTTAAAAAAACAGTACAAAAACAATAATATTATCTCACAACATCTAACTAAAAAGTTATTGTCAGTTTTCCAATACCCGTCAAAAGACCAAGTTTAAATAATTTGACGCGAAACTAAACGTTATTCCTTTGTATATACCATTACTAGTCGCCAATCAGTAGAACAATTGTTTTGGGGCCGAATAGACCCTTGCCAGTCTGAACCAAGAAAGAGATGGGGCTATACAGAGCGAATAGCGGCATCTCTTATCATCTTTCGAGCTAGAATAAGAAATAAATAAAACTTTGATATGTCCCTACACATCTTCAAAACTCAACTTGATACAGTTAACTTTGGGCATAACGATAATTATAATCACAAATCAGTAATAATCAATCATCCAATTCAATATATAGTTTTTTCAGAACAATACTGAATTTAATCATTGAACCCAAGACCTCTGACTTTTCGGATTCATGTGCGTATTGTATAATTATCACTTGCTTCAAAAACGGTGAAGGAAAACATCGAAGGAAATTATGCCTGAGAGATATTTCTCGTCGGCATGTCAAGCCAAGTCAGAGGCCCATGGGCGGTATAAAAACTCTGACACCAGATTAGTCTCTAACCACACGAAAAGAAGAAGATTACAGTACATTTGATACAAATATTGAATCATAATTTATCAGACGAAGCTGTCAAGCTAATAAAGAACATGTCGGAAGACACATCAATTAATTCAAATACAAATAAATAACTTTGATTTATCAATCAGTTTCGATAAAAGAACATAAATTAATAACAATAGTTCAATCAATGAATTAAGTTTCTCGTTTTTTGGAAGATACAATTATGGAGTATAGATAAATTGTAGGTTTCAGTCGAAAAGATATCAGTTGACCTTTTTACGTGAGACTTATTCAAATGTGGTTTTTTTTTAAGACAGTTTGACTATAATAACAATAAATTGTATACTGAGATTTGAAGCTCAAAATAAGTAATTTCAGACATTATAAGTTTATTTACAAAATGTAGAGATTAGAACAAAAAATACCTCTATACCAAGTTTTTAGGTAATTTTTGAGATACCTACTCATGTACAATGCACCTCTAACATTGGGTTATCAAACACCCAATTTAAATATCTCCAATTAACTTGTTTTAAGACTCACGTAAATCAAGCCTATTTTATAATAACATTTTGCGCGTATTCAATCTTCAGTTAACTTTATTTGATTAACTCCCGACTTCTGAAAGCCTGATTAATAAATCTCCTGTAAACTGTGATTGGTGAATCACAACACGAGAATAGACAGCAGAATTTACAGATCCGTATTTTTATAGGCTTTTAAAAATAAGGCTTTCAAAATAATAAAAGTCGTTTTTGATAAATTAAACAGGAGACTGATAACATTTGTAATATCTTAAACGACTAAGTTCTTGAAACAATCGACTTAACATTTGAATATTACGCAAAAGATAAAATATTGGAAGGGAGTGGATAATATTTTTTGTCAAAAGGGACAGTTTTGCAGTCATAGTAACGAAACCGACCATTCGATAAGGTTGTATAGCAATCCGACACGATACAATGTGACTGCACGTCACGAGCGCGTATCATATGACTCTTTCATATGACCGATTTAAACCTTATGTCAATGTTTATCATTGACATAAGGTTTAAATTACAATTATTAATTTTCGTCCGTGAAATGCCATAACTATTATGGTACCGCTTAGGCATCATAGTTATCGGCGTACTTTACAATATAGGGTTGTAAAAAAAATCAACACATCAGCTAGAATATTGTTATTTGTCTATTCTAGTTTCAGTGATTAGGCCAACGTCCTTACTACGTTGAATACCACGGTTCTGGGGATCTATTCTCTAAGTGCGTCAATGAATATCTTCGTCGGGCGCCTCCGAAATTAATTGATCCGGCAAAACAGGTGACAAATAAAAAAAATCGGTTGGGCAAAAACATATCGTTATTAGGGACAACTCTCAGATCGTGTTGTCATTCGTTTTTATTCGGGTAATCCGTACTAATGTTATGTCCGTAAGTGACACAAATTATGCAAGGTCCGTTAGTTCGGACGAAATTACGGTATTCACGCTTAGAGTGTAAAACCCCCGGTCCGATCACCGAAGATTGATAGCATTTATGAGCTACAATTGTTTTTATAACAACGCTGTATACTGACATTTCACCATGTCGGATTGCTAAACATGGCTAACTCGGTATTATCTTTGCATTTCCTAGTGGCAGTGATAGCAAAGGCCTTTTGACCATAATGTGTCAAATTTTGTAATTTTATTTCAATAATTATTACTCTATTTTACAGTCTACACACAAACGTGTCAAGTTTCGATGTATCATAGTCTGTTGTAATTAGAAATATGATGTCGCAGATTTAGTTGTCTTTATAGGTATAATATTTCTTGTCACGGTAAGAAGTCGGCTCGATACATGACATACCGGGATTAGAGATTTGAATCCGCATCACACGGCATTTGTACGTTGGTGACCGCATGCGGGGACGGCATAGTGCAGAAAATTTACAGAATATTTATTTTGTACAAAATTTTAAATAGCTGTCAATTTTAATTCTATTAAGCGTAATCATTACTGTGGTCAAAAAATGTAGATAAATGTCAACATTATTTAGATTAAATTCTACAATTTTCCTGCACTGTCGTCCCCGCATGCGGTCATTAGCAACGCGAATGCTGTGGAACGAGAAAGTTGTAATTTTTACAAAATTCTGTGAGGAAAGACTTTGCAGCGGTAGTATCGTGAGTTCGGGGAAGCACCGGTCGCGGGACCTCGTCGCGGGGTCAGCGGGCGCGGGGCGGTCAGGCGGGCGCGGCGTCACCTGCGGGGCGCTCGGGCGGCTCGGCGGGCGGCTCGGGCGGCGCGGGCGGCGTGGGCGCGGGCGCGGGCGCGTCGGGCGGCGGCGTGCGCTGCGTCAGCGCCAGCGGCGCCGCCTGCTGGTGCGGCGGGTAGGGCCGGTAGGGCCGGTACAGCAGCGGGGGCGGCAGCAGGCCGCGCGGCAGGTAGGCGGGCGGCGGCAGCAGGTGGTGCGAGTGCGCGTGCGCGTGGGCGTGCGCCGCGTGCGCCGCGTGCGGGTGCAGCGCCGCGGCGAGGGCTCTCTGTTCGTCTCGCGCCCTCTCTTTCTCTCTCAGCGCGCGCTCTCGCTCCCGCTGTTCTTTCTCCCGTTGTTCCCGCTCCCGTTCTCGTTCTCTGTGGATTTTGAATAGACTACGATGGAATTAATGAGGTTATTACTTTTATTGAAGAGTGCTGATATTGGCGATGGTACAAAATTATGGTTGCCACAATTATACTCTTTGGACATAATACAAGAATCTGTTTCTTGCGACAAGTCAGACATATTTTATTATTTTTATGTACCAATGTTATCTACTTTAATATATATAAATAAAAATGAATTGCTGTTTGTTGGTAAGCACATCACTTGAGAACTATTAAACCGATATGGCTATTTTTTGTATTAAAATGTGTTTTTTGGATCATAAAAATTTGTCGGTAGCCTTTCCTATCAATCGTGCTAAGCCAACGACACCACAATCTTTCCTGATTAGTTTGAAAAATACAAGCTTTTTTACAAGGAACATCGATTGTCCCACTTACAAGAAAAACAGCTGTACCTACAAAAACATAAGTCACTGATAATCTGCATGTTCCTCACATGATGTGACCTCTGAGTTTCTTTCGGTGTTTCTTATCAGAGTCAGAAAACATCGATCTCATCTAGTATTAAAAGATTATAATTAATTTTGACGTACAACTAATTTCCAGAAATAAAATATAATTTTCTCACCACCTGCTCGATAATGTCAAATTATATGTCATGCTTAACCTAGAGTAAGTCTTAACGCCCCGAGGTCTAGTCGGGCAATAACGTTGTACTGAATATAATTAGAACCCTTTGGTCAATAAAATGATTTGAATTTGGAACCCCAACAAAAAATTGATATGAGAACTTTGTAAAAAAAATATATTCGATAATCGTTTTTTTTTTTATCACTTCGCAGATGGTGTGTAAAGTAGAGTATTAATTCTCCTCAGGGATAATGGTGTCTTCGTCTTGAACAAGCTTGATGCGCTCGGCAGTAGTGTTAACTTAAGACTAGAATCCTGAGTGCAGCGAAGATATGGCGCCCGTGACATAAGACACTTCTTTATCCCTCTCGTTGAATAATATAGAAGTATCATATCATCATGTATCACCTCTCTCTCTCTCGCTCGCGGTCCCGCTCCCGCTGCAGCGCGAGCTCCTTGTCCCGCTCGTCGTGCAGCGCGTGCGACACGTGCGACACGAGCGGCAGCGGCGGCGCGAGCTGCGGGTACAGCGCGTAGGGGGGCAGCCAGCCGACGCCGACGCCGCTGCGGAACACGCGCTCCAGGTACATCTGCTCTTCTGCGGCGAGCCTGTAGATGTGGTAGTTCGATGTGATTATAACCGATCAGAATATAACCACTGCAACATCTGTCTATGTCACTGTAAAAGCTCGATACTTTGAAAACCAACATTTACTTAGCATGTGGCAAACTTTATAAAGACCGAAAAATCGTTTTATTTTATATCAAACCCTACACTTACTAAAATCTAGATTTTCCAATGTTCGGGCTTTTAGAGTAACATCTATTCCCTAGAAATGAGTGTTAAGTACAGCTATATTTTAATTCTCAGGCAATTCCACCGTTACACAAAATAAATGCTTCTAACTAACATTCACATAAAAAAATGTTGAAACCTCTATTTCCTGTCAAACATTGTATCGAACATTGACAGAAATAGAGATTTTAATACTCGTATGTTTAGATGTGAATGTTTCACCAGTGCAACGCGCAGTTAAACAATAAAAATGTAATGACTGGATCTTTTTTTTTTTATTTGGTGGGATCACTAATGCGTTATTCTAATCTAATAATGTGTTTGCATAACGAGGAGTCACTAAGCGCGTTGTCCTGATAAAACAACACAACTTGAGACAAGGTTATTTCTTGAGTCACAGATATCACCACTAAACAGCCGGATATTTCATGTATTGTTTGTGTGTTTATATTAAGAGCCCTCTTACATTTCGGCACTGCGCTAAAGCATTCTTGCGATACTGAGCGCACATCGCCGGCGCAGTGAAATATATGGTACTTTTATTTTATTCATAAAAAATAGAAATAGCAATAAAAAAATTCAAAAAATTGGTTGTTTTTAAGCAAATGTTGGAGATTATTTTAGTTTAATACTACGTACGAAAATGATGTAGAACTTCGGAGATATTCAGACTTGTTTCCAAACCTTTTCAGTAAAAAAATTGAATTAGGTCCAGTAATTTTTTCTTTATAAATAAAAGTCATTTAGCAAAATTATTATTACTATTATTATAAAAGTATCGGATATTTATAATATGAGAAAAATTGTTTTGATGAATTATATTCAGCAGAATCCGCAAATTAGAGCTCTCAAATGAGCTCTACATGAGTTTTTGCCAAAACATGCATCAGGAGAACGATTATTGCTAGATAAATAAATAAATAATCTAATAAAGAAACAATCGCTTTATTATTATTGCAGAAAAGAAAACGAACTATTTCTACCAAGTAATTGTTATTTATACTAACAAACGAATTTTCAATTTCAACGAGGAAATCATACATCTACGCGCATTTTTCTAATAGGCCTCTTAAGGAAATATTGTTTGTTTTGTAATTTTATATGCCTTTCTATGCTCGTCGTATTACTTGAACATAACTGGCGAAATGTGAGTGTACCATAATATTACGAACACCTCTGCTTAACCAAAGATATGTACCTAGTACTTAAAATACATTATACAGGAGCTCGTGGCTAAGTAACAACAGCCGCACTGGTCGATCCATCAGGTTAAGCTACGCTTGCCGGGGTTGGTCAGTGGATGGGTGACCATCTTTACATACCGAGAATCCTCCGTGCCTCGGCAAGCTCGTTAAGCCGTTGGTCCCGGCTGTCATTCATGGATCTTTGACAGTCGTTACGAGTCGTCAGAAGCCCGAAAGTCTGACACCAGTCTTACCAAGGGGTATCGTATTACCCAGTTACTGGGTTGTGGAGGTCAGATAGGCAGTCGCTCCATGTAAAATACTGGTATTCAGCTGCATCCGGTTAGACTGGAAGCCGACCCCAACATAGTTGAGAAAAGGCTAGGCAGATTGATTGACTTAAAATACATTATACAGAAGCTGTTGGTGCACCTTTATAAATAATGCTATATTGATAATGAGTTGCTACCTGTACTGCAGGGCGGCGCTGGAGTAGATGCTGGGGTGCGCGTAGGGCGAGTACGCGGACGGCTCCAGCAGCGGGAACGACGCCGCCGGGTGCGACAGTCTACAACATACACAAGCCACGCATTACTTACACGTACACACACGAGTACTCTTGGATAATTGTTACGGGTAGCGAAACTTTGACAACCAGTCTTACCAAGGGGTATCGTTTTACCCAGTAATTGGGTTGCGAAGGTCAGATGCATCCAGTAAGACTGAAAGCCGACCCCCATATTATTGGAAAAGGGCAGGCAGATGATAACACGGGTACTCTCGGGTGTTAAGCTTGGCATTCAGAAAGCGGTGCCACCGTAATCTTGGTTGACAGTATCGTCAACACCGCATCGGGGTGAATGCCGCCATTTTGCGACCGGCTTACGACGGGATCGCTTCCTGAAGAAACCCAAGTTTTGCCTTATAACAAGAAGCGTTCACGGTTTTGATAATTCCTGGTGTTCCTGGATAAGTCTTTGCAGGGATGTACATTGTCCAGTGTACTGTTCTGTCCACTGGAAAATGACTGAACAATGAGTTCACAATGTTTAGAGGAATTTAGGAAACGCAAGCAGTCAGTAACTGTGCAAATTAACATGATTGCTTACTGCATGTTTATTTTAGACCTGTCGTTAGAGGATCCAGCCAGCCAGAGCATTCAAATTCATAAGGACCATCCTACAGAAATAAACATCAATTAATCATACCATCGTAATTTTTCTGCCTTGCTCTTTTATTCCATAAATCTCTATTCTAATCTTTCTTCCTACCCTTAACATCTTTCACACAAGTCTTCATACCATTTTAACTAATGTTCGAAAAAATATATTACCTTTCATCAGGTCGGTAGGGCTGGAAACCGCTGGTGGGCAGGTGATGCGGCGACGCGCGCTTGGGCGGTGCGGGCGCGGGCTTGTCTTTCCCGCCGTCGCGCTCCGTCGCTGCGGGCCCCGAGCCGCCGCCTGCACACTCGTCAGTCAGCAGGGCCCCCGACCGTCCGGGCTGGGGGCCAGCTACGTACGCGCATTTAGCTCTTACTATGCTAACCAAAATGTTATAGATAGAGAAGTAGACAAACTAAGCTATATCTTTATATAACCTCCAATAAATAAATAAATATGTGATTCTGACTCTAAAGACACCTAAGCTCGGAAGCTATTGCATTATTGACTCCGAAAGTATCCTGTATTATTTTTAGTGATCTGAGAGGTGTTTTTTCTACTACAATGTTACTTATTTCTACCATTTTAGGTATGTTTTTGTTATGAACAGAGCACTAGGTCTGTCACATTTACTCTAAGAACTGTTATTGGTTGAACTTATCTAGTCCTTAAATTTTTCGATCTTCCACAGATGTCTCTCCTATTAACCTCATCTGATATTGTACTGAAAATTGTTTGCAAACTTTTTTCAGGAATTTAATAATGTCATTCGCCCAGCTACAGTATAGGCTTTTAAATAATAATATTTGCAAAGCCTACTCTAAGAAGTAAGAATAAATGGCAAAATATATAAAAACCACACACTATAAAGAGCTAAACGCAATAAAATCAATAAATAAAATTACAACTCGAAATGTTTAAAACATTAAATAACAAAATATCATATCACTTTTATATACAGGATTAAAAATCTCTTAAAATATCTTAAACTTAGTTATAAATACAGTGATTTTTTATGAAACAAGCATTTTTCACAGATTGACTAGAGAAAAGGATTTTTTGCTACATATCACAAATAATTATATTCCCTTGTGCACATTAAACGGTCAGTCAGTTGTTATAAAAATCACATCCATTGTTCCACTTTATACACCGAGGTATACAACAACGGACATGATTTAAGACACCGGCCAGTCAACGTGCAACATACTCTGGTCAATCCTCACAATGTCTGATGTAAGTAATATATAAGTTCTAGCGAAGTAAGTAGTTGACAATTATTGGTACACGTATGGACAAGTTAACAACCCAACAAGTGCACGATGAAGCTGAAGGGAAATAAAAGAAAATGGGATCAGCAGACTAGTAGGGTAGTGGACAGTGATATTGTTCAATGAGGGGGGGCAGTGATTCGTTATTTTTGGTAAAAGAACAAATAGGTCTCGAATTTAAAAATTCTAAATATGACTTATCCTTTTTTCCTTGCTGTCAAAGAGTCATAGATTTAGGGCAAATTTCACCAATGAAACTGAATGCGATCAGCACACCTCCACCGCGTTCAAGAGCTGCCAGTGTCAGCGGAATATTGACACTGACAGCTCTTGAACGCGGTTTAAATGTGCTGATCGCGATCAGTTTCATTGATGAAATTCGCCCTAATTTAGTAATGAAAAATATCCGTTGTTTAATCATTGTGATGCTATTCCAAAATCAAATGTATGCAAAAACTTTAGAGAACCCTACACCTACACCTTCCCCCCTTTTGCCTATAAAGGCGACCTTCCACAGTCCACTACCCGTTGGTCCAAGGTCAGGATGACTAGCTACGGGTCCACTCACCGTCCTTGACGTCGGGGCCCGCGTTCTTCGCGAGCGTTCGTAGCGCCGCCGCGAACGGGCCGCCTTTGTTAGGAGGGATCTCTGCGCGCTTCGGAATCTTGCTCGCACTCACACCTGTTGACAATGTGGAGAGTTTATGTCATTATCTCAAAATTCAAGTCATTTATTCAAACTAGGCTGAAAATCAGCACTTTTCGAACGTCAAAATTACATAAGACAGGCCCCCAAAACGCCCACCCTTCACCACTTCCTAGTGCTTTAGCTGGGAAGAAGTGGCGCAACAAACTGGGGAGTTCAGTTAGAAAAATGTATTCTATACAGGGTGGCAGGGACATAGACGCGAAGACTGTTACCATGAATTCAGTACATGATTCTGAAGAACTGCGTTGAAATTTTTCGATGGTTATTTTTTTTTTATCAGCTTTTCCATACAGATAGACCGCGTACGTATTGCACTTTTCTACGAAACAGCAGATAAAAAAATATAACCGGCGATATATTTCAACGCAGGGGGGGTTCAGAATCATGTAATGAATCCATGGTACCATTTTTCGCGTCGATGTCCCTGCCACCCTGTATGCGTACGTATGCAAATTATCTTTATGTGGTAGTATTTTGAAAGCCTTCTCTGTATGAGAAGAAGAGGCCTATGCCCTGCAGTGAGACAATAATAGGCTGGTACTTTTATTATTTTTATTTTGACAGCTTAATTAGGACTTTCCATTTATTTAAAGACGCCAAATGCGTAAGAAAGTGACTTGCATCTCCTTTCCTTATCCCAGATGGGGCAACTCTACCCTCAACTTAACCTAGAGTCTCCTTCAAAGTGATTTCCATCAAAGAATGTACGTGTGTATGTGTGTTTCGCTTTTAGCGATAAGACTTCTCATGGTGTCACCCTATGTAAAATTTCTACATTTATACAATGTCGCCCACGGGTATGTGCCCGCCCATATTTTTCAGAATATTCATGAAAAATTATCTAAAATTAACTTTAAAAGGTCTATCTTTAATATTTCATCATGTTAATCAATTTTTTAATTTTTTAGTTGCGTTTGCCATTTCTCCTATGCTATTGACTCGATTTGGATTATGTTTATTATTTCTAAAAGCTTATGAATTATTTTATCGGATAACCATTTTTTTTTTAATATTTGTTGACTAAGAATAAAAAATCCAGGAAAAAAAAAAACAGTATTTATTTATAAAAGCACAAGTGTAAGTCCATAAAATCATAGAACAAAAAAAAAAAAAAAAAAAAAAAAACAGATATATAGAAAAAAAAATAAAAATACTTAAAGATCATCCTCCTTTTCAATTTAATTTTTTATTATTTGTCATGAATATTCAGAAAAATACGGGCGGGCACACATTGTATCTATAATTTATATGGTGAAAATAATAAAGAGTATTCAAATCTAACGTATCGTAACCACACATGGGTGACCTAAAAGGCGACTCAGCAACATATTTTCTGCCAAAAATAACAATCTGCAATCACCAATCGACCTGGCAAGAGTTATGATTATGGCAATTCCGTTTCAACAGCCAATTATTTATTTGTACTAGATGTTTATGAAATAGGGAAAAAAATATCCAGGAGAAAAATGCAATCAGAGTTACTTTGGAGAATTAAACTTGCAACTCATAACATAAGGAAATTTCTTAAGAAATAAGCAGTACCTTTGTACTCAAATTATAATTATGTCATATCTCTTTGTATTTTACTGTGTGTACATAAATAATAAAATAAATAAATAAATAAGGCTGATATTGTCAAATAATGCAAGCCCAAAGTCTAATGTATATACGTTCTGATAACCAAAAAAGGCAAGTTTCTAACTTAGCAAGGTGTACATAGAATCTGTAGGAATTGTAAGTACCGGTAATGCGTGACCTACATTACCAGTAGTCATGTTTTAATTTGTGCACTTGATTTCATAATGTTGCAACAAATCAATCTGATTGGTAGAGGGTCAGTTGGAATTGTCTTACTTCAAGCATTTTGTTGAACTGGTCCATTGAGGCTTATATCAATTAAAGAATAAAATAAAATACCCTGATACAAAGATCTTTTAACGCTCGAATGATGTTTACAGGCTCCGCTGTTGGTAAACATTTGTGTTATTGTTTTGTGAGATGTCACTAGAACGTATTCCAAAAAAAACAAGATGGCGGCGTTAGTTCCGATTTTGGTAATGCACCAAAATAACCTTGTACCTGTATCCTATAGATCCTAATCTTGCTTTACGAACGTTTTCTATGACTCATGGCATCATAGTTTCGCCTTCAAATTGAGAAACTCAGCATTCGTGCTTTTTCAAGTCGATCAAAACAATCAAGTCATATTGATTAGCGACGGACAGCTGTCCCTGACGCCGTGACGAGAATGCCTTCCAACACCAATTACAAACTGTTCGTTTATAATTGCCACCAATGGGAAGGCGGCCAGCTGTCGTATGCCGCATGTTTGTGCTCAGAACTGCCGTTTCATTGGCGTGTTTCTATATTTTTTACGGCACGTCAACAGCAGGCCGTAGCGGGTGTGCTTCCCATCGCTAGTCAATAAAGTTAGGGGCAGAAGTCAAACTGCAAACCAACTCGCATTGAAATAAGTTGAATATCACATTAGATACATTTTTGAATGAATTGACTCGCCACTCAATATGCAGCGATGTTTTTGTTACCTACCTATTTTGTTCGGTACCTGGCATAAACGTATTTTTTTTCTCCTTTTGACAGTTGGATTATTCAAATCCGGCTGGTACCATGATCAATTTCTATTTAGTTACAGATCCAAAATCAATTTCGAAAAAAAAATACCTGGGTAATCTGATGATTTCTAAACGGAAACAGACTGTTTTATTTGTGTGTTGTTTATTTGTGTGACCTATTATGTGCCCTTTTATTACAATAACAGCGACCCACGGAAGTGTGGGTGTTTGTAGATGAGAGATAATATAACGCCCGTTTACAAATGCACCCACGGACGAGGTCAAATTGACTAGAGTAGCAACGTTCAATTATAACTTCTGCACATGTATATTTATTGTGGTAACCACCGCAACGCTGTTTCCACCCTCCGGTAATTATGTTCACACTTAGTTAAATATGACGAGCCGTGGTATTGACATGACGCTGAACATTGTACAAAATACGGATGGATGCTATTTTTATATCGGGTGATTGGTGATTAAAAAGTCCTAACAGCGTTATATGATTAAAAATAAATTGAATTGTAATGTTACTATAACCAGCTTGTATGTCCTGGGACTATTTCTACTGCACAGTAATGATCCTCTTACGCATTAGGACCTATGCACACGGCGTTTTTTAAGCGCCTTCGTCCACGCGTAGACGACCCACATTCTATATTTTTTTATAAAAGTATAAAACAACATTACATATAATAACGACGTGGGTATGGGCCCTTAGATCGATCGAGGACCTTTAAAATACGGCTGGGACAGACTGGATGCGGAAGTCTTATGTCTAGCGTGGACTGCGATATGCCGAGTTGATGAAAAAATTTACAACCTAGGACAGTGGTTCCAACCGGTCGAATCCAAGCAAATATTTTTTGGGCCTTGAAAAATTTATTTTCAGCTATGATTACTATTAAAACTAAATACCAAATAAATTGGACGTATCAAACGCATTGCGATTAACAGTAACTAAAATTGAAGTTGATGATAAAGCTATAATGACAGAAAATAGGAAACAAATACATCCTTATCATTGAAATAGCACTCCTTGTATTTAATTAAGTATTAACATTTTCGATTGTAACTGAATAAAATACATTCAGTTACAATCGAAAATGTTAATACTCTTATACCTATAAGCAGTCCTTCATTCATAAATATGCCCCTTTTTTCACCATGACAGCCAAGAGGTGAGTCCCGAATTTGGAAGTTTTTGTCAGGTGGGTCGCGGTTCAGTCAACTTTGGAAACCACTGACCTACTAGGCCATTCACTGAACTTCTCCTGTACTGCTGCTTATAAAGTCACATTGGTACGTCTACCTAGCCTGTACTATCCCACTGTATGGTAAAGACTCCCTTTCCCCCGCCAACACATTGAATCATGTTCTTGCTAATGTAGGCCATTCCTATCAATAGGAGGTTATTAAACTACATTATACTCGTAGCTACAAGCCAGTCTACATTTATGTCATCCCAACCACTTAGAGCCGTGCATGTATTAGCAATAGGTCCTGGCCGTCGCCACGGTGGATCGAAAATCGGCTGTAGAAGACATAGGATCTCGATTTCTTAAATGTTGTTTTTTTTGCTGGAAATGACTTCTGCTGATCATTACTGTTCTATAAAATGTCATATGAAGTAAATGTGTGCACAAATGGAAGAGTTATAATTTTTATAAGAAAAAAATGTATGGAGCTAGTATGAAAAATCGAATTATCTCCTAAACGGCATGTTTAACCATAATATCCTTGGAGGTGGTCATAGTGCTAATTATTTATAATTTTTTGGTTGCGGATTTGACGAAAAATTTCATGCCGTTTTTTTTTAAAAATCGTCAAAATATTTTCATTTGTTTTTTCATATGAAACGATTCCTTTTAGTGTTTATGTTGAAGAACACGGACTTTTAACTACACGTAACATAAAATAGCATCACTCCTATATTTCCGAAGGAGTTGGCAGAGGTTTATAGTACACCCACACGTAGACAACTATGCTTGAGCTAGATATTTATCAACACATCATGAGTTTTAAAACTTTTCATACAACCAAATTACCAATTGTTTACTCTTCTAATGAGTCCGAAAAGAAGTGATTAAGTAACTACACTGATTAGGTCTTCTAATGAGTCTTTATAGGTGATTTAATGATTTTCAATATCTCACGACAATGCCAACTATGGATTACATTCAACTTTTCCTGATAAGTAAGCTAATTTGTTAATTAACAGTGCTATGAGTTCTAAGAATAGTTAGTGACAATTATAAATTTTCATTAGCTAATGAGAAGATAACTAATGAGGGTAGTTACCTAATTATTGGCGTTTTGCAATAAAAGGGCTAAAGTTTAGTTTTAATAATAATAATTTAGTTTGTTCACAACTGTGTAACTGCTAACACTAAATCTGCGACTATAAAATCTTAGAATGGAAAGTTTAATCACGAATTTAGACTTGTTTGTTCTTCTACGAAGTGAGAGTACTTCATTTGATGATGAAGTATTGTTCAGTGCAGTTGTATCCCGCATAGGTGATTGCCTGTCTGACGAAGATCGTGTTGTTCTCAAAGAATTTTGTCGGAGATTTACGCGAGCCGCTTTACAAAGGTGGCAGAAATCCAACCGATTCCTTGATAATTTCAGGAGAAAGTACGAGAATTGGTTGGGAGCAAATATTGATTGGCCGAGTTTTGTGCAAACTTTAGTTAATCAAGAACCAAGTGTTGATGAGATACCAAGAGCGCCCTCAGTCTCTCCAGAACCGTCGACATCAACGTCCATTGGAACAATGACGAAAAGATCCCGTAAACCATTCGAAGATCTGGGAAGTAAACAAAAAAAGAGAAGATCTGATGAACACACAGGCGAAGATTCCAGTGAATTGGCATATGCAGCTGCAGCACGTTTAAAAGAAGAAGGGCATGGAGATATCGCCTCTGTCATCGAATACATGATGAAAAATCCTGAAGCAGCCGCTAAATTAAATGAAACGCTTAAGAAACCAGCGAAAACAATCATATTTACGTCAGAAAAGGCGCTTGGATTGCTTCTTTCGCTAAAACTCTCAAAGTGGCAATATATTACGTTGCGAGAGGCTGCCATTCGGGAAGGTGCTAAGGATATTTATCCATCTTACTATAAAGTGCAACAAACTAAGCTTGATTGCTACCCTCCGAAGCAATCAGTGACAGTTACTGATTCATCGGCTAGGATTACACTTCAAGCTTTACTTGATATCACAGTTACAAGAATCCTTCAAAGCCTTTCTAAGGAAGAGCATAACAAGCAGTTGAAGCTGATATCCAAGTGGGGATTTGATGGTGCTTCTAACCAAAGCCGATACAAGCAGAAAATGGAGGGTGAGGAAGATGACTCGAGCATTTTCATGACCTCCTTGGTGCCACTTAAACTGACAGATGGAGACAACATCTTATGGACGAACCCAAAACCATACTCAGTTTTGTATTGTCGTCCAGTTCAGTTTACTTTTGTAAAGGAGAGTGAAGCAGTTGTCCTTGAGCTGAAAAAACAACTGGATGAAGAAATTGAGGCCCTTATCCCCACAGAGTGCAATAATAATAATAGGGTGACTCATGAACTAATGATGACGATGATCGACGCTAAAGTTTGCACTTACCTTTCTGAAGCTAGATCAAATGCATCGTGCTACCTGTGCTTAGCAAAGCCTACAGAAATGAACCGCTTAGATGCTGTAACATCAAACATTGTGTGTTCTGACCTGTATGAATTTGGCTTGTCATCCCTACACGCCCGTATAAATTGTATGGAATGTCTGTTACACATTGCATACAGGCTCGACTTCAAACGGTGGGCAGCGAGAAGTGATGAGCACAAAGAAATGCTACAGACAAGGAAAATATAATTCAAAATAAATTCAAAGATGAGCTCAATCTGTTGATTGATATAGTAAAACAAGGCTCGGGAACCACCAATGACGGGAATACTGCAAGAAAATTCTTTGAGTTTCCTAATAAAACCGCAGCTATAACCGGTTTGGATGAAGACCTCATCAAAAGATTTGCTGTAATTTTACAAGCAATTACGTCTGGAGAGCAGGTCGATATAATAAAATTTAGAGATTATGCCCGCAAAACAGCAGAAAAGTACGTATTATTATACGACTGGTACTACATGTCGTCAACCGTTCATAAATTATTAATCCATGGGGCTGACATAATTGAGAAAAATAATATTGTGCCGATTGGGACTCTCTCGGAAGAAGCCTCAGAGTCTCGAAACAAAGATTTTAGGAGGTTTCGAGAACATCATTCGCGGAAAAGAAGCAGGCAGGATTCCAATCAAGATATTTTAAATATGCTTGTTGTTTCTTCGGATCCTTTGCTAAGTGCACAAAGGCCTAAGTTAGATGCCAAGAAAAAGCAGAGCTTTTTTGCTGAAACTCTCGACTTAATTCAATTTCAGGAAACTGAGTTCGAGTTTTTGGATATATCCAATCTGGATGCTGACTCAGAATTGGAGTCTGACAACGAGAGTGATAAGGAAAATTTGTAAAAAAATTATTTATGTACTTATTTGTAAATTTGTATTTGAGTCTGTTTGGGTTTTTTTTTTGTAATATTTAATGATATTTTGCCTTTTTTTTATTTATTTTACTTTATTTTACAAATGCTTAGTATTAATTCCTTAAATTAAATTATTTTGTATATAATATAACTTTATATGTTACTTAAATAAGAGTTTGATAATCTTTTTTTATTTAAATTAATAAAAATGTGTCAAAAAAACAGCAATTTTTTTATTTAATTTTTCTTGTTTTGTGTGTTCTTAATATTTGGGTTAATAACATATCGAACTTTTTAACTTGGACACTAAAAGGGATCGTTTTACATGTAAAAATAAATAAAAATATTTTGACGATTTTTTTAAAAAAAACGGCATTAAATTTTTCGTCAAATCGGCAACCAAAAAATCATAAATAATTAGCACTATGACCACCTCCAAGGATATTACGGTTAAACATGCCGTTTAGGAGATAATTCGATTTTTCATACTAGCTTCATACAAATTTTTCGTAAAAAAAATATATTTCCTTCGTTTTTAGGCAGAATTAACTCGGGTGTCATTTTTGTACATAGTAATGATCAGCAGAAGTCATTTCCAGCAAAAAAAATAACATTTAAGAAATCGAGATCCTATGTCTTCTACAGCCGATTTTCGATCCACCGTGCGTCGCTCCACTGGACCTTACAATTGACCCCGTGATCAATGTGCCCCCGCTCAATTGTTACTTATGGCGCCACCGACGCATACGCAATCAGATGTATCATAGTTCTTATGTGGCGGAATATATATGATTTAGATATTTTTTTGTGATTTAGCGCTAGATTTGGTGACGGGGCCGGGGAGGACAAGAAAAAAGAAAACTCGGCTCTTTCTTTTATCTTTGAGAAAAGAGAGAGCCGAATTTTCTTTTTTCTTGTCCTCCCCGGCCGCATAAGTAGGCCGCTTGCGTACCTATTTACGCAATTTTGCATCTTATGACAAATACCGTAGTTCAACATTTCAAGCATTTTCCTTTAAATATCGGTATCAATTGACAGCTTAATTACGAAATCGTGATCGCGATTGGAACCAAACACAGACAGGCATCTGCGAGATACATGCCTGGTACATGACATACTGCTTCGAATCAAGAAGCAAAGTCCTTCAGTAAAATGATGCCTTCAATAATCAATTGCTAATATCGATCAAGTGACAGGTAGGTAAGTACTTACCACCCATTGCCTCAACAAAAACCACACAGCACCTTCGTCGAAACCGATATTAGATCCAGCCCTTTGTACTCCGGAACCGTACAGTTTCGCGAATCGATTGTAATACACCCGTGCGTACAGACAACTGCACGTATAACAATTTGAGTTTGACATCGTCTATATTTCATAAGCTACTAGGTATGTACCAATCGATCTGCGTAACATTTCCCAATTATGTTGGGGTCGGCTTTCAGTCTAATCGGATGCAGCTGAATATCAGTATTTTACCCTTGGTAAAACTGGTTGTCAGACTTTCAGGCTTCTGACGACCCGTAACGACTGTCAAAAATCCACGAATGACAGCCTGGCCCAACAGCTTAACGTTCTTTCCGAGGCGCGGAGGAGTCTCGATAGGTATGTAAAGATTGTCACCCATCCACGACCAACCCCGGCAAGCGTAGCTTACCTATGCGGTTTGTTATTACCTAGCCACGAGTTCAATAGTATAGTAGACTTTTTCAATTCACATGTACTTTCTAAATTTATCTTGGATATTACTGACATAGGTGAAAGAAAAACATCGTAAGTGAACCTGGATTTCTAAATAAAAGTTTGAAATTGCCGTCTTGAGCAAACGTGGTGATCAATGTCCGTGCCTTCTTTGCATGTCAAGAGGTCTTTACTCTGCAGTGGGACAATAATGGGCTGGTATTATAAGCTAGTATTCCGTGTGGTTGATTGTACTCGTAGCTCCGTGTACAGACGCGGAAGCAGGCATGCCTATCAAGTTTATAGCCGGTCGTATCCTGTGTAAGTCGAAATTGTATGCCTTTTGTGTTACTGGCGATTCTTGGAACATGTTAACAGTAGTGCGAAGTAACGTCTTTTAGCTAGCGTTATTGCCTTTCTTGAGGTTTTGCCATGCAGTGTGATAATTGCAGGCTAGTACTCACTGTAGTTTTGTCGATCTTCTTAACTTGAAAGGTACATTATATCAGGGTCCGTAACTTTACTTCGAGAGTGTAATGCTTGGCTCAACGCTGGTCCAGCTCCACAAGGCGCATAAACTAATTGATTGGCATTCGAAAATATTGTTGGAGCTGCTGAAGATTGTAGGACTATCTTTGGATTGTATAAATTCAATTTCATAGTATTATATAATTGCATAGCACATGTGTGAGCACTATGTACCTACTTTAAAGCTACCATTTACTGGGTACGTCTTTCATTGACCTAAATGTGCCCTTGCGGCTGAGAGTATGTCATGCTCACTCAAATGTCTCGCTGGTGGTGGCGTGTGTGTTGGATCATAAAGTTCCCTTCAAAATGGTTGAGCTAAATGGTGCTGATCCATGCGTCATGTTCGTGAACGGGCGCCGTCAGTGGGGACTGGTCATCTCTTAGCTGCCAAGGCTTATTTTGAATTTATTTTAATTTTTGAATTGTTTTTTTCTTTATTACGGACGCTTTTAACGTGCACGTCTCTCTACATTGTTCTCACATGTATAATTACAACATGAATGATGTAACCAATATTTTGTAACAATATTCTAATTTAAAAGAGTGTCCGTGGAGTTTCTTGCCCGTTCTTCTCCATAGGAACCTACTACGCGTTGGAATGGGCAACTAGCTTCATATTTCTGACTGACCGACCCCTTGACAATTCAAAAGTGCCTGTAATTGGTTTATTTGAAATAAATGCTTTGAGTTTGAGTTTAGAGTCATATGTTCGATTAATGGAAAGTCGACTGAACGATTGTTCGAACGGAATTTATTGCGAAACAACCTTTTATCGCGAAACGCTACTTCGACTGAACGATTCATCGAACATTGATAAATCGATGGACTGCTCTTTCGAATGAGTTTTAGTTATTATAAAGATTAATAATTAAAATTAAAATAGAAAAAAAAAGATTTTTCGTCACATATTATTTCATACATAATCGAGGAAATTAAACCCTTTTAAGTTATCGTACGTTCTTCCCGTAGATTTAGAAACATGAAATTTGGTGAAAAGGAAGATAATAAAGCACAAATGAAGGGAAAATTTTTATAATAAAAAAAAAAAATCATTTACGTTACGGTTTTCGCACAAAATTAAGGTAATCAAAAACCTTTTTGGTAGATTAGGGTTCTTTAACGCCTTGAGAACTCCACTAATCGATGAATCGTTCAGTCGAAGTAGCGTTTGGCGATAAAAGGTTGTTTCGCAATAAATTCGATTCGAACAATCGTTCAGTCGACTTTCCATTAATCGAACATTATGACTATCGAAGTTACGGACCCCATATATCAAGAGTACCCTACAACTTTCAGTATACTAACACAAACTGTCACCTCACACTCAAATCACTTACATTGTTCATGTATGTAGGAACTCATTCTCCTCATCACAAACTATGCACGTATTCATTCCATGAGGGTATGTAACCTTTTTGAATCAGTTAACTTCTTTCTTATTTCTACTGATTTCTACTGTTTGCATAATCTCTCATGAGACAACAGCCAGATTCAAATGAATATGTGGCGGACTCACTGAGGAATTGCCGCAGACACCGATTCACCGCGAACTATGCGACACCCGGTTCCGACTCACTGGAAACTCAACTGGCACTGTGAAACATCGCAAGATACAAGACTCAGCCCACTATCGACCTCCGGGTCTCCGGAGGGGAGTGATGTGGCGGCATCTACATCGTCACATACGAACTACGCATCACACTGACGTCGCGCGAAATCCTGCATCGCAAGCAGAGTTTACCGCGCGATCAGCATATATAAATCATTGGGCAATAGCCCACCAGACACGACACCCGTCTGGTCGGAGGATCCTCTCTTTTCTATGGAACTTTACACCCTGTTCCTCATGCCTCTATAAATATGCCGCCTTTGTACCTACATTTGTTTGCTTAAAAAGTACCTATTCAATAAAAAGTAAATATATGCAACTAATCGAATTCGCTTAGAAACTCGTCCTCTGGCAATCGAGAGAATACATACCAACATTTTCTATCACCCTTCTATGTAATAGCTATCCTCAAAGCTCGGTTGTTTGCGAGATCCCACCTGAGCGGGGAACACATTAGGACGGCCAGTCCAACATGGCTGCGTCGTTAGGAAAATTAAACACCGACCGGGACGAATGTTCATACTTTGTTAACGTTGCAATTTGACTTTTCGATATTCGAATTCTGGGTTTAATTACTAACATTATTTTCTTGCAATTTTTGACGTTTAAAAGTGCCTTTTGAAATAAATTATTTGACTTTGACTTTACCTCAAAGATTTATATAGTCACATCTAGGTAGTCTTTCAAAGACGTGGGTTTTTTTTTACCCGGTTCCTTTGAAGAATTCGTATTAACAATTTTATTTAACTAGCTTCATATTTCTGACTGACCGACCCCTTGACAATTCAAAAGTGCCTGTAATTGGTTTATTTGAAATAAATGCTTTGAGTTTTTTGAGTTTGAGTTTGAAGTAGGTCGACAGGTCGTTTGTGCGACAAGTCATTGGTTCGACAGGTCGTGGGCCTTATCACGACTACCTCTTATAGCATAATCAGCCTATAATGTTCGCCACTGCTGGGGCTCAAGCCTCCTCTCTTCGAGAAGGAGTGGGCTGTAATCCACCACGCGGGCCCAGTGCGGGTTGGTAGATGTCACATGTCTTCGAATTTTTGGTTCTAGGATGTTTTCCTTCACCGTTTTGAGAGCAGTGGTGATGAAATCTCCTCTGAAAAATCCTCTTATAGAAGTATTATTTTAATTATACTTTAGTGTGGGAAGAGATGGAGCTATACAGGAACTATACGTAAAAGAGTTTATTTACCAAGTTATTAAGCAGTTGTAAAATATAAGTAATAGTTTTCAGGATTGAAAACTGTGAACAGAGTATGTACTTAAAAGTTTAGGTCTTTTGTATACACAAGTTTTTCTTGCCGTGAACAACTAGGGTTTATACGTCGTGTGCCGTGTCTACACACGGCACACGACGTAAAAATATCGTATGGATCACTATGGAAGCTTGTTGCAAGACACGTTTTTTCTACGGCGCGGTTTATACGCCGTGTGTAGGCATGGTTGTTAGAGTTGTATAGATCACTATGGGGGCTTGACGGACACTTTTATACGCCGTGTGTAGGCATGGTTGTTAGAGTTGTATAGATCACTATGGGAGCTTGACGGGACACGTTTATACGCCGTGTGTAGGTATGGTTGTTAGAGTTGTATAGATCACTATGGGAGCTTGACGGACACGTTTATACGCCGTGTGTAGGCATGGTTGTTAGAGTTGTATAGATCACTATGGGAGCTTGACGGACACGTTTTTTCTACGGCGCGGTATATACGCCGTACCGTAAAGAAACCATGTCAAGTGCGGGCCTCACGGTTCTCATCGCTTATCTTATTTCTTGTACTGGCTACCAAAAGCCAATCACCAAAAAATATTATAAACTTGATTGCTTCCAATTCTTTGAGCATATTATGTTGATCTACAAAACCTTCGTTTAAACGATGATGGCACTAGTTTGCCGCGACCCTAAGCCGAGTAATACGCTAGCGCGGGGCACATTCATCTCACAGGTCAATTGAAGGGTCAATAGGAGCTACGCGGAACATCACTAACTAGAATAGATGTTACATTTCGACCAAACATCTTGATCCTGAAGCAACCGAGTTACTCTGGGGTGTGGGTTTTCAGTAAAAGAACTTTATAAAGGATAGTTTGACGAATATTAACTTGTGCAGCATAAGACGCCTACGGTTAAAAGGATGGGTACTACCATGTTTTTTATGCTGCCAGACCAACATACTGCTGTAGACCTTCCCTTTAGAAAAGTGTGGTGGTAACAAGAACACTTAGGTATCGCTAAGCCTTTGCAGTCAGTGAGATGCTCTTAAAGCATGAAATCAAAAGCGTTCATATTCACGTCACAGGCCCAGCTTTCTTGAGTGATCTACCATATGTACAAACTGAAGTCTCTGCTAGATTAATTTTATAAATGTCTCTCTGTTACAGACAATACGATTTTAACCATGATCTTTCGCTTGCTCGCGTTCATCAGCCCGAACCTTTACGCGCGTAAGCAAGTGGCGGGGGCACATTAATCTCGGGGGTCAATTGCGGTGAATGACGGCCACGCGGAACATCACTAACAGGAATAGAATTCACACCATCATCGTACAACACTATGTGGATCCAGATCTTGTTAATTTGATATTTGGTTACAACTGGTTTGAGGCTTATGCGGTTTGATTTATGTTTATTACAAATTTGACGTTTCTTCATTCAAGAGTACCTGTAAATTGGTTTTATTGAAATAAATGCTTTGACAGTTGACTTTTTGTATGAGACTCGGTTGCTATCGTCGATGATTGAATAACTGGCTCTGAAGAGAGCTTTTGCAATGTCATGAACTGGCATTACCTCATTAATATATCGTGAGGCCGGAAAGTATGATAATGGTCATGAGCTATGTACCCGTACTAAAATTCTTGATGATCGTGGTGTTACAATTAATGATACATTTTTAGTGTATCGTCACTTTCTATACAGGGTACTTGTTGCATGTCTACATACGAGTATGTATCTTTGCCCAGCAGTGACTTAGCCTATAAATAGACTGAGTTGATTGACTGTACTATTAAAAGCTTAGCTTTCTTGGTACCGCCGAATTTTATTTGATTAACTTTACCCGTATAATTATATCCTTGTAAATCTGCATTCTTACCTGTAACAAAAAAATATTAAAATTAATATATATATTCAGTTATTAAATAGTTATGGAGAAAGAAACCAATATTATAATAACGTAGAAAACAATACGCCATCCAGTCAAACTAGCACCTCTACATTATTCATTAGGGACGTAGTCAAAATTGCTTGCGTTGAATAAACATCGTACCGACATCGACAAGGCGACAGTGGAGCAGCCCTAGCAGAGGGTTGTCACCGAAGCGGCGAGCGGCAATTAATTTAGTCTGAAGCGCTAATTTGAGTAGAGAAGTCAACCTCCGGGGGCCGCGACACGTCTCCGTCATAGATTAGATCGTAGGTCGCAGATAGGCGACGTCGGGTACTCGTAGGTGTTGAAGATAGTGTTGTGTTTGATGCCTACCTATTTCTATTGAATTGATTTTTATATTTATTAGATATCCCACTAGTGGCAAAATAAATGCTACAATTTGGCACTCAATCTCACTGCAAAGACAACGTTTTCTACCGAGATAATGTGAATCCGAGAAAAAATGTGAATCCGAAGTCAAGAAGCTACGTGGCCTTAATATTTACAGAGATAATCTACACAAAAAAAAACTTAATATCACTGACAGACAACGCGTAGTCGAAACCGTACCTTGTACTTGTACTCTTGTACCTACAAGAGTTCCAATATCGAAGGTGAGCGCTAGTGGAGGATTTTGACAATTCATCCCCTAAAGTGATGAAAGTTTTTACTTATCGAAGTTCGTCATTTTTGCCGATGGGAAAACCTCTCGGGTACACGGATGAAATACACCGATCGACTCGATAAATCGAATGAGCCCCAAGATTTGCACTAGCCCCTGGAGCCTCATGTTTCATGGTGCTATAGAGGTCATTGCATATCAAGGAGTAGACCGGGTGGCGCGGTAATAGTAGGGAAGACGTGTCCTCAGGATATATTCAGGACTATTATGGAAGGATTTGCGAGCCGTACCGGATATGCATCCTTGAGGCAATGGACTAGCGGAGAGACGGGTGATATTTATCTATGGATAGCACACGGCTTACAAGAAGTGAAGAACATCAAAAATCTCCCATCTACATACATTACGATACATTTCCTTGTATTTACAAAATTTACGCTAGAAAAGAAACTCCACCAACCTTCATCACGAAACCGCAATTTGTTTAACTTACTGTAGTACGGGCGATTCGCCAGTTTTAATTTATTCATGACTCCACCTAATACCAGGATAAAGTTACCATTTAATTTATTTATCAAAATATACGCTAAAGTGGAGATTTCACTTAATCGATATGCAAAAGAAACTCAAATTTTCTTTATCCTCATTTATTTAGAAACGTTTTGAATAATTTTCAGATTTAATTTTCAATGCTTTCATAATTTTCGCAAGGCTTATGTTACGACAAGTCAAAACATTGGAGATTATATCCATATCGACAGCCCTGGCTCAGATTCGCTTCGCTAATTGGCTAGCGACGCGTTTGCGTGTGTGTGAGCGTTCATTATCACGTGAGTGCGTACATGAAGAAGCTAGGGTTGTTACTATATTTGTTTATAAAAGATTTTTTTGATGTGTAACATCTTTCCTCTCGCTTTTCTGCAATCTGTAATGTGTGACAATCTGTGGGAGTGATTTCGTGAAAAGGGACGGAAGTGTGTAACAGGCAGCCGGGGAAGCGCGCGCTATTTGATTTGACCAATAAGCAGGCGCGGTGATAGAGTTGGCCCTCAGAAACGACCATGACGAGGGCCCCTTTAATGTTGCTTATTACCAAGGTGAGATGTCAGATGTTACACATTATATGCGACTACTGTCAGGCTCGCTTTTTTCTTGTTGCCGGTATAGATATTCAATTTAAAGTTTTGAATACCAAATATTTTTACTCTGTGGGCACAGACAATTATCATTATTTTCGCAACCAATTCTACTTTATTTTATTCATAGAAAATAATCAAAATACCGAAAAGCAATTAATTTCTTTAAAAAACCAAACCTTTCTTCATCATCATAAATTATTCAGCAGTCACCACGCTTTTAGTCTCATCGCACTCATTTGGCTCGAAATCAAGTCGACATGTGGTTCTAATCACACGTCAAGAAAAGCTCTAAAGACACATTTTTATACGTTTTTTAACGCGTTCAGAACCGGTTGTTTTTAGAAATAAAACGTCTTGGAGGGTGACGATGAACTAAATATACTTTTATTGTATCATTAGACGGGTGTTAAGGGTAAATGGAGGGGTAATTATTGCTTGCCGATGACGTTTAAGAGGGGGACCCTCGAAAATATTCGGCTGCTTTTGACGATTTTATATGACACGAAAATAACAGTGTTTGAGACTGGGGTTAGTGGTCGTTAACGAGTGTTTAAGTTGGTTTCTTGCGTGATTATTTTGTAACTAAAAACTAAATTGTGGAGGTAAACGAATAAGGGTTTCATTAAAACCAGTAAGAACGTTTTATAAGGTTAGGTTTCATCATCTGATGGAAACAGGAAGTATTGAAAGGAGCAATTTGAACAAAAGTTT
This sequence comes from Agrochola macilenta, assembly GCA_916701695.1. Lineage (NCBI taxonomy): Eukaryota > Metazoa > Arthropoda > Insecta > Lepidoptera > Noctuidae > Agrochola > Agrochola macilenta. The sequence continues at coordinate 1,439,834 of OU753572.1, read as the reverse complement.
CTTAAGGCGAATTTCACCAATGAAACTGAAGGTGTTTAGCACATCTAAACCGCCATCAAGACCTGTCAGTGTCAAAATTGTTACGGAATATTGACACTGACAGCTCTTGAACGCGGTTCAGAAGTGCTGATCGCCTTCAGTTTCATTCGTTTCACTTATGGTAATAATCAATAAGTGAGTGCAGTGTAAGGATTTCGGTGAAAGTACAAGCAAGACAAAGTCTTCTTGCTTGTACTTTCACCGAAAATCACCGAAATCCTTCAAGCCAGAAACAAGAATTTCTACCACCAAGCTAAGCTTCAAGTTAAATAATTATTAGCGACTGTTTAACTATACATTTTTAAGCAACGTTCTTAGATTAGAAAGGAAAGTGTTTACAATTGAAAGAAAATAAGCACCTCATGTAATACTCAATGTATCAGCCCTGAACAAGGAAATGTCCCTGTATGTATCGCACAGCGGCACTACAGAAGCAATATTTCAACGTATAGGTAGTCGGCGAGACGCGAATCAATTAGTAGGTATTACTGCATCCCTTGCACAAATATGTGCGGCTGTCTGCTCAAATATACCGCCACAGAGTATGGTGCAGACACAATGTCCAAATGTGAATTGTGTACATGAAAAAGATTTACCACAACTGCTAGTAATGGTGGCAACATGCATGCCAGAATGATGGAACAATGGGAACCGTTTGATGTGGAATGGTGGGTTAATGCCTTTGTCGTGTGAGGGAAGAGACGGTATGTCATAATTAATATTAGGAATGTGTCCATCCATCAAAATACCTAGTTGCAATCAGCCATCCGTTTCCGTAGTGGCGATTGTGCTCATTATCCTTTGTGCAATTGCCAACGTTCTTAAAGGCAATCGGGAATCAATTGCTAAAGAAAGCTAAAGTTTTCCAATTTGTGCGTGTGGGTGACACGCACAAATCGGACCTCTTTAGAAGCTGTTGGTTCCCGATTGTGTGTGCACAAATGTGTACTTCTTGGGCATGCAGGTCCGTATTTACAGTAACAGTAGTGTGACTGTACGAGTAGCTATCTACGGCAGCAGTGGGGGCGAGTGATAGAGCGGAGTCGGCGCTCTCGACCGGCCGGGGTTGCGCCCTGGCGTGTGATCGAGTTACAAGCGGAGAGCGGTTTAAATGGTTTAGCTTTCTGAGACCATTTTGCATGCATAATTAGTCATGGACAGGTTATACGTTAGCATATTGCAATCAATAGTCGGTTTTAAACATGGTATTTATGGCGTGAATGAATTTTTGTGCATTGCCGATGCATGCACGGTCTTCGTGCTTGATATGAAATCTGGGCCCAGCTATAAACGTTAGTTCTGAGGCGCTCTTGCTATGTAAATGTACCACAATAATATGGTCATAAGTAGTGGTATTTCTGGTCCGTGTTTACAGTAGTGTGACTGCATTTGTAGCTATCTACGGCAGCAATGACGGCGACTGATAGAGCGATGTCGGCGTTCGCGACCGGCCGGGTTGCGCCCTGGCGTGTCAGTGTCTGACCGAGGTAAATGTGGGTGACGGGCAAAATATTTTAGGTTATTGTCATTTTAGTCATTTACTAGATACTTTAAGGAACCTTAAATTTTACTTTACTAGACTTACTTTACAGAGTAATGAGAGCTTTACTTGCGCAGATTTACCGTGACGTGTGTTCGAAGAAATTTGTGAAAATTTCTTCCAATACGCGTAACGATTTACTTGCGCTTTAAAGTTGCGCAAGTAAATCGTTACGTGTGTGGCTAGCATGACTCGGTGTTATTTTAGATAGCAAGTTTATAGATATTTGTACGCCGTCAACGGCAAAACAAAGTGATCTATATTTTTATTTACAACACCTGTTTTTACACCCACCTATGTTTCACAAATAAATATTTTGACTTTGAAATCAACAGCAGAGCAATTTGTAATAAACGAAAATCTTCATTCATGTCACGACACTATAATTAATGATTAGTCAGTCAAGAAGTAGTGGGGCTGACCAGGATGCGCTGGAGTCAAGAGGGAAATATCCAGTTAGTACGTTGCTGTTGAAGACTACAAACACTCTACAGTCTCTGTGAGCACGACCATAAATCTATGATTGGATTGCCTACCCCGCTCCACCCTTTCCCTTGCTCCACCGGCTTGTGTATAACGTCTGCGGATTTCCATTACAGGCGCGCCTCCCCGCGGCCCGCCCGTCCGACACATGTTACTGTTGCGTCACTCATACTTGGATGCCTATGAATACATTGCCTCAGTGAGGATAGGATTATGTATGAAGGCAGGGAAGTAGAATGGTCAACTCTGGTAGTAACTTGGCAGAATGGCCTTCGTTTTGTTAATTTTACTTGGTGGGTAATTCACCATCATCGAAATTAGTGAATATAGAGTATAAGTTGTATATGTTGTGCTGTTCACGTTGATTACTTACTTATATCCTTTTTTTATTTAATGAGCAATGTATCAGCTTTTTTATTTTAAAATCCCTAGAGTAATACCCCAGCAAGCTGTGTGCTTTCAAGAGAATCTGCACTCCCGAATATTCTGAAGCTAATATAAAAATAAATGTTGTATAACTGTCGTATCTGTTCTCTACCCAGTCTAAGGGCGCAAGGCACGGCAGTCTGTTACCAACTTCATTGGGATCAAGGCGATTACTGTTAGTAATCGTACACCCTCGCCACTTCGGGAGTACCGAGCCCCTCACTACCACAACGTCATACATAGCTAACAAACGCCGCGAATCACCACGAAAACCGGAACTACCGCTGCCCCTGCAAACCTACTGTAACGCGCCACAGAGGGTGACCGATCCATCCGTCGAGGGGTCAACCTAAATTGGACGTAACACAAGCCGCTTCCGACCTTACGTTTCGGGGTGAATCAATTTCCATTTGGGCGCCTCGCGTCGACGACGTCACTTGAAAGTGAACTCAATTGTGGCAACAATAAAGTATAATTTACACAGACACGGATTTCATCGAGATTTCTAAGGGTTGTTTGTTGAAGTAATACGTGATTTGCGGCGTCGACTTCAGAGTCGATTTTCGTTGTTCCGTGTTCTTATTGTTTGGGGGGTAAGGAGTATTTTAGATGTATTTTTATATACGAGATGGTAGTAATCCTTGGTGGCGGTTGTTCTTCAAACTTTAATTAAAAGTTCGGTGGGTGTCGCGGGGCTGAGTGGATAAATAATAAGCGTCACTGTATTATTAGATTGACGCGTCCGCTCAACTGTTTTGATTTGATGACACGGCGCTTTTTATCGGCACTATGATTTGATTGATAGAGGGGGAGAGCAGATTGAATTGAGATTCGCTTCGCTTGCGGGAGAGTGCTCTTTGTGTCTACAGGATCGATTCAAGTGAGGAATTGAATTAAGGAAAATAGTAGACAGATAACTAGACTGAGTGGACTATTACTTACGTTATGAGCTCGAAGCATCTTTGGTCTTTCAAATTCCAAAAGTATAAACCTCTTACATTTCGGAAAATAATCAAAGACCAACGAGAGATTAAACCGATAATGTCGAGATTTTAAGAATAGGTACCAGGAGGCCAATTTAAGGTAATTACAGATGAACTAACATCCTCGAATGAACCGTAATAGTTTATAGGAGCAATCATCAAGTCACCGCATAGAGTACCCTTGTTAAGCCTGACCCCGGGGGATATTTTTATACAACGGCCTCCGAGCCACGGGATAAGGATATCCGCACCGGATTATAAGGTTAACCGGACAGGGTAGCGACTTAGTAGTCAGTGGCCGGATAATACCATTGAAGTAAATACCGACATAAGTGGAGAAACTGAGAATTGGCTTTAACGAGCTACCTAAGTACCAATAGAGAAGCATAGCTAATTAAGAGTGTCAGATACAGATTTATAATAGTCTATACGAGAGGTAATACTTAAGTATGTAGGTCCAGTGATTCCTGGGTAGTTTGCCTAATCTAACCTTGCTGGCTTGTTAATGTTTTCACCACAACATAAGCTATGCACGTGACAAATGTAACAATTTTTATTTCTTTCATTTCTATAGTCGTATATCTTGATCCGTAGGAGAACCAAAGTAACCAACATAGCCCGAAGAATTGCCACAATTAAGTGGCAATGGGCATGGCACATTGCTCGCAGAATAGATGGCCGATGGGGCCGAAAGGTTCTGGAGTGGCGACCGCGTACCGGAAGACGTAGCGTTGGAAGGCCTCCCACAAGATGGACCGATGACCTTGTGGAAGGCCGCTGGATGCGGGAATCACAAAACCCGTCGAAGTGGCAGTGCTTGGGGGAGGCAAATGTCCAGCAGTGGACGTCTTTCAGCTGAAATGATGACAATGATATCTTGATTCACTAGCCGATACAGGAATAAACTATTTGAGGCAAACAATCAGCAGAGAATGTACACGGTCTGATTCGATGACATACTAATGTACTATGACTCCTTTATAATGACAACAAATGCATTTGTAGCGATTTTAATCCCTAATGGATGTCCGTAGAGCAAAAAGAACAGACTAATTTGTCGAACAATGTTATACCAACAATAGATTCGTGTCGAGGATTCCATTGAAGCGGTGGACGTACCGCAATATGATCGTTTCTCTATAAACGCGATTTGTAAAGGTATGGAATTACCAATTATGGACTATGGAACATAATCTGTAGTATCTTTAGTTGGCCTTGTTCTTATAGGAAGAAAAAAAAAGATTTTTGACATGTTACTCTTTAAAATACTTCTTCCTGTTTCTCCTTTCAGTAATTTCTAGTACTGTGGACAGATAGGAATTGCTAGCTTAATCATAATTTAGCAATAATAATTCTTGCTTGCAGCTTGAATTGATCGACAAGTGGACTCTGCATTTGACCATGAAAGACAAGAAATGTCAAACATCGTCCATTCATCATAAGGTTTGTCACGTTCTCTTGTCTAGTACTTAAACACCAATTCAACACTACATATTTCGAAGATTGGAACAACCAAGAAAGACCCCCAGATATTAACTGGATTACATGATGATATGAAGATGCTTCTCTCTTCCCTCTTCTTCAACCCATATCCACCCAGAGCTGAGCGTAGGTCTTCTCCATTGCACGCCACTTTACCCGGTCTTGGGGCATCCAACTGTTGCCTGCTACTTTGATCAGGTCGTCGGTCCACCAAACTCGTGGTCTGCTTACGCTCCTAAGGCCAGTTCTGGCTCAAGATGACTGGTGATCATTTATCAAGACCCTATACCATTTACACCTACTAACTACTTCAGCATAGCTCCTCATTCCAACCCTTTTCAGGACTATGACATACCTTTACCATTCCTGGCAAAAGGTATAACAAACCCAGAAACTCCCATTTCCCACAACATAATGATTGCGGTAGGTAGTAAAGTTACATATAAATTATCGCAGGGCGGTAATTGGCGGGCCGGCGGGGCGCGACAAATCTGACGGCCATTTCCGACGGGTACCGTTCCACCCCGCCACCCAACGGCGGGGGCCTGCGCTAGTGCGTGGGGTGAGTAATGTGAGGAAGCGGTATTAACAGGTTGTTAGAATGAGCGGGGAAATGGGTCTTCATGAGATATTTTTATGTTTCCCAATTACCATAATTGGAAACAGCATTTTGTACCGTTCATGTGGATGCAATTTGACTTGTATCTCTAACAGCCTAAACACCATTCATATTAGGTTTAGTCAGACCGGGCTCCTTCTACTGTTTATATATTTTACTTCGCTTATAATATCACCGGCTGACGGCTGACGGCTTTTGGCCCTGTCGTCATGTTTTTTTCTAAGATTTAGATTGGACCGTAGACCCAAAACCTCTTTGATCCTTACAGCCGAAAGGTTTTATACTAACCCAAAGATTGAAAGTCATCTAGCCTACTGCTGAGTGGCAGAGTGTTATCAATTAACGGTTTAGACGCACTGTTGCTACTGTTACATATTGGATAAGTACCCAGCATTTTTTAACACCACAATTTTCTCACATACCAGAACATTTTTCCTACCCCGCTATCCGCTCATACCTCGGGCAGGCGCAACAAGGAGTCGGGACGTCGACGTGCGCGCGCACCTCGATAGGGTGACGATGGTATCGCGGGGTTGCGAGACAGTCCCGCTCCCGGCCGGGTCGCAACCCCCGCCGCAGATACTCACTATTTATTGCGAAACTCCACTTGTACGGGAACTAAACTGATGTTTGGGAGTTTTTAGCAGGATATCGTCTATTTATTTCCTCTTTTAGAGAAGAATATCAGGAATTAGGATAGGCCATTATGTGGTAACAAGATAAGCAACGTGACTTGTGGAGACTCTTTTGATACACACCATTATTTTCCCCTTTTATGTCTAAGCTTTGCCAGCTTAGAAAAAATATATCGGGGTGAGCTGAATTCTTCTTTTCTTCTTTAAACAACTGACTCATAATCGCAGTAGACCGGGAAAAGTGGATAAGCGACACATCATGCCGTGCCGCATAAACTCATAATAATTATAAAGGTGAGAAGTCGTAAATAAAGTCTCCAGAGGGCTGATGCGATGATGAAACTTCAGGACCATTTCCTAAATATTATGGGAGAAGTTTCTGATTTATCTGATAGAAATAACACATATGAACTAACGACAAAATCATACGAAGAAACTTCAGAAACCGGGCAATGATCCGTAACAGAGCAATGAACCCAATAACTTCAAGTAGCCAATCCCACTGACAAAAACGATCAGCAACCTCCCTCTTCAACATCCTCTCAATCCGTACCGTGGATGTGAACATTCCGTGGCACGTCATCTATCAACCGTCCGGTTGACATTTTGCTCTCGAGCCGCTCAATTAACCCGTCTGTGGCGACCCCCGGGGGGATCGCCCCGACCTTACGCGTATAATTATCTTTATAGCTACGGGTTCTCATGCTAAGAGCTGTTAGGAGTTTAATGATATGGTATGTATTTAAATTGATATAACGTGACTTATTAGATTACACCTAATTTCAATATTTTTACACAAATTAACTAGTTATCACGTTATTATGTAAATACATGTAGATAATCAAAAGCAACATTAAAAACTACAGCATTAAAAGTAGATGTTTACCTGGATGCGGGAAGTACGGCGGGCCGACGTTCATCATGGGGGGTGGAGCCCGGTAATCCATCACGACACACTAAACGCACATCACAGACACAACACTAGCGCGCGCCGGTCGCGCGAACATAACACTCAACATTTTCCCCTCACTTTTCGTTTCACCGTTCAATTTCCGAATGTTAAAAATGTTGAACTCTCCTGGAATACAAAGTAGTGATGCGAACGTACACGAAGGTATGGGTTATCGATATCGATGCGCGGGCCATTGTGTACGCTTCAGAGCATTTTATCTCGGGCTGATGTCAATTGGCGCGTGATTTAGCGCGGCTGTCGGTCGACGCGCATTCTCCTTCAGTCTCGGTGGGAGCACTTTATACTCTCAACTCATAAATAATTAAGAGGGCGCCAGGAGCTCGACTGCTCGACGGATGAATCGAGCCGTGTTCGGTGCGCGCATTAAACTAATTGATGTAAGTATTCTGAGGCGGACTGGTTTACATGCACTTGTTGGACTATTTCTGTATTTATGCCGCCATTAAAGTTAATAATGAGATATAAGTATTATTTAATAGTTCGAATAATTTAGGTGGAGCGCCGTTTATTTATTTTGATGTCATGCGGCCGTATTTAAGATTGATTCAGGTATATTGTAATACTTTAAAATAATTAGAGTAAAACAAAGATGCAATGATTAATTATGTAAGTATTCAATATTCTGATCAGCTATTTTGGACACGTGATACCAACTTATACTACGCACATCGGAATTCGTAGTAATTAAATCAGTTTCTAAAACGAGAAAGTACAAGGCAAAACAAGCCAACTCATTAATTCATTCTCCCAAATAGGGATAAGGAATTAAATTTCAAATGAAATATCGATAAAATTGTCACACCGATCACGTTCGCAGAATCGGAATTTCAAATGTAACGTTAAAAAAGCGTCAATTACATCGTTCGGTATAATTGAATGGGTTCCGTCGAAGCAGCTGCGCCCGGCCCTGGCCGCTTGAAAAACTGCCCACTCGATAGGCCTCTCCATCTAGTGTTTATTTTTACACAGAATCGATTAAACATATTTGCAGAGTAATTTAAACGAATGATTGGAGGATTTCATGTTAATTAGTAGCTATGTTTTGGTAAAAACCAATTAGTGCGATTAAACATGAAATTGATGAAAGTTAATGCACAGAATTTTTTAAGTAGCGATATATTTACTGAAATAACATCGATATTAATTATTCTTCGCAATACTATAAACGATTATCAGGGGCTTTATGGCTAAGTACCAGCCGCACGATCGATCGATTAGGCTTGCCGCGGTTGTCCGTGGATGGGTGACCATGTTTACATACCAAGACACAGAGGCATGGAGGGGTGCCTCGGAAAGCACGTTAAGCAGTTGCTCCCGGCTGTTATTCGTGGATCTTTGACAGTGGTTACGGGTCCTCAGAAACCCGAAAGTCTGACAACCACTCTTACCAAGGGGTATCGGTTATCGTATTACCCAGTAACTGGGTTGAGGAGGTCAGATAGGTAGTCGCTTCATGTAAAATACTGGTATTAAGTTTTACAATACCAACATAGTTGGGAAAAGGCTAGACAGATCACGATGAACACTATAAACGATTTTAAATAACAGATACCGCGCTATTTTCACGTTTACTCGAAATGCATTTACCATATAATATTCAAACAGCCATTCGAATAAAACCCCCGCCAATTGTGAGAGCGACAGATCAAATGGAAAAAGTAATAAACGATATTCGTTTTCATACACATACGGGGCATGGAACAAAACAGGTTTAACTACGGATAAAAAAAGATATGGTATTCATACGGTTGTATTTTTCATTTGGCTTTTGTTCTCTTGACATAATTTTATAGAGCCTGAGTGTGTTTGATCGAGACTGACCTGCTTTTGTTAATAGGTACCTAATATTGAAGTCTGAATTTATGACTATTATGTTTAGTAATGTGAAGTACCGAGATCCATGCATTCGTGTCGATCTTAGTAATCTTCCGATTCTATTACTCTTGTAACTTGTCTTCATCGCCAAGTTAAAAGGCTTAACAGGCAAGGTTAGTAGCAGGCAGAGGGGCTGATTGACTAGGAGTGCGCCATTCTTACATAACTGCCAACACTTGCGGAGGCTCTTTCAATGTGGATTACTCCATCTTCAGAACTAATAATTTTGCTTCTTTATACAAGTGCTAAATGAGACCAAGAAGCGTAAACTGGGCCTTTTTGCCGCAGCCGTGACGCATACTTTCCTGCTCGTTTCTTACATCGCACTTTACACTTTTTATTTTATTTTTTTATCTGCTGTATATTATATTGTGCCTTTTAGTCTGTGCTAATTCATTGTATTTTCTTTCTTTCTTTCTAAAAAAACATGTATTCACATTCAAGCAAGATTGTCGGCTAAATATTTTAAGGAGAACCATAAAAAGAAAATACAACAATGGCGTGCAAACAGCCGTAGCAACCAACACGGGTCCTTACCCAGAGCTCAGCACATTATAGGTGGTCAGGGGACGATTAAAACGCAACAGGCGCGACCGCAACCGGGTTCCGTGTATTCCGAGCTCGATGGAGTGTGAGGGGGTTATGGGGGTCATGGAAGAGGGGAGGAAGGTGGCAAATTAACAAACACGAAGCTCTTCGCCACGGCACGCACAGAAAGCCATAAAACCACGTATTGGACGGTCCTACGGAGCGTGGCGCTTTCAGCGAAAAGCTTAGCTGTATACGACATTCTTTGTGTTGTTGTGGGTATATCAGAAGAAGTATCATAACTTTGGTTTAGTTTATTTTATGATGGAGTGTGAAATTTTTGTTGCGGTGCAGCTGGTGCGATGTGAAGAGAAGATAGATGGTGAAAAGAGCTTTACTTTATATGATTAAATTGAGGACACTACACACGATGCAGAATATCATCATACACACGACTTCTCAACAGCACCAAATACTCATCAACTATTCTAGCCGGCTAGGCGGCTTTGTGAAAACAAAGCATGTATAAAAGCGCTGCACCGCTAAGTGTCGCCTGGTATATTTACAAACAGAACAAACACAGCTCCCGGGGGAGGTAAGGCAGCCCGCCTTAATGGAGATGTACGTTAAACTGGATTTTTAAGTGTTGTAATTAAAATAAATTATTTCCAACGCGCTTGAGTACTGTAAGTGCTTGTTGTATTTTGTACTGACTGCTATTACTGACCCAAAGGTGTAATGTGGTGACGGAATTTTGGGAGTATTAGGACATTTAGAGAATATTTTACGCAATACATGAAAATGCCTTAATCGGGAGTACTCGTATATGAAACGTCGCTGAAAACATTACAGAACTATTTAATTCAAAATAATTGCTGATTCAACATTCTTTCCTCAAATTATTACAGGGGCAGACAACTGTTGCTACAACGGCAATGCTCAAAAACTAGACCCAATAAATAAAGAATCATTCCATGTTTAGTACAACCAACCCCCACTTATTCCTGCAGGAGGCATCAAATATGCATCTCTTAATCGTGCCGAGAAAATCAATAAGCATAGGTACTGTACAGTTTACAGCAGAAGTCCATTTAGAAGTTCGCGAGTATAAACCACATCTGTAAAGCGCTGAAGACGAGCTCCGAAATTTGTTAATACATCCGAAACTTGTGGAATTTAATAACACAAATCCTTAATACCGAAGTCTTGTGGAGCAGTTGACTTGAAAAAATAATACTGTTTTGTATCGTCCCCGATAAATTAATTCAGAGAGTAAAAATCAACCGTAAAAGAATTGGCATGTCGACTGTCTGTCTATGAGAAGTCTAATACATTAATTTGAGAAATGAAAGAATGTGGAAGAAGCGTTGCTGAATTTAATGCTCTTGCCATTGTTCCTCTACACGTGAGCAGAATTAGTAATACAAACAAAGATGACTTGGAAATGGCAGAAAGTTATGTAACAGCAAAACAATAAGGAATTGTCTATTGGTCTGATTCTTTATACGGATTATTGGAAGCTCAATATCGATATCAACAACTTCATCGATAACGTGCAAGCAAGTAATAAAACTACACATGCTGCTAATATAATAATTTAATAGTGCAGTGCATTTGACATGAGAACTGGCGACAATCCATCTGGATCTGTAACCGCCGCTCTAAAATACTTTACGCGCCGTTCTGCTAACATTTACTGCTATAGGCGATAAAACACTTATTTTAAACAATAGCAAACACACCGGGTGTTACGGTGAGGAAGTAATATTTACAGGCTCAGCGGTGGCTGTAAACGAGGTAACATTTATTGGCTCGAGCTGCAAACCACGACAATATCAATAAAAGAGAGTCAACAAAAGTCTTTCAAATGTCGCTTGATGTAACTCTAACTAGTACTTTTTTCGTATGTCTAGAGTATGACTTCGTCAAAGAGTATTTCAGAAGGCAGGGTATCAGATTTTCTCGTACTCGCTCAGGGTTTCAGTTTCCGAATTTTATATTTCTACCTCCATTGATTAATGGCTTTGCGTTGCCTGTCAGCCTATCAGTCATTCAATTAGTCCCCGAGCTGTTTCATCTATATACACAGTATATCGGATATGAAAGAGATAATACAGCTAGAGTGGTATGATCCACGGAGAGCGGAGGTAACCTTATTACTTTTGAATAGACTAGACAATGTGCAGCGCTACAGCATTTCATTTCAAGATGTAGAAAAGTTATGAAACGGTAAACTGTAACAAGAGAGGATCATTTATTTTCACAAGTAAAAAAAACTGTACAAAGGCGGACTTAATGTCTGAGGCATTAAGTCCGCCAACTTACCCCACTAACACCACCACCACGTAACTTATCCCACGGCAATGTACTACCGGGAAGTATGTTCTAACCCAGGTCATGGACTACCCGTGTGTCAAATTTCATCTAAAACCATTCAGTCGTTGAGACGTGGAAAATAGATTAGTATGGATTCCGTTTTTCGGATTAGCTGGAAGACCAGTCTTTAGAAGTGGTATCTCGTTAAGAGTAGCGACAAAGGATACATAAATATAGACCTGTACTGACTGCTGTGGGACATAGGAGTCTAATGAAGACGAGTTATTGCTTGTGCAGTCATTACGTTACGGTTTCAACGTGAGGTTTAAACTAGCCTTGAGGTAGGAGTATATGAATGGCTAAGCTGTTTTTGATCTTAAAAAAGATTACTACCAGACTTTTTTTTTTGGAAACTTGCTCCTTAGAAACTTGTTATCCTCCGCTGCTCAATATTTCAAGTTAGATTTTCACCAAAAGGTTATGATAAATGTCAGATTTTAGGTTGGCGGTTCCAGTAAGGTTACAAACCTTATGAAGGACAATTTTACCGGATGTATGGTTAAGTACGCTAGAAAATCTGGACATTGATCCCACTATCCCCATTCCTCGTTGTCATAAGATATTCTCATAGTCACCCAGTAAGTCACCGTTTGTGTGTTATGTCATCTTTGCTCACTATAACATAAAATAAAACGGTGACATTCATCCAAGATCTGTTTATAATTCTTGTACCGTTTCTAGATACTTCGACGTCTTTTCAATAGGATATTTAGTTTGATCGAGACATGTCACAATTACATTATTTAGCAATAGGTAATCAAAATATAGCGCGGGGTTCAGGATATATAGTTTGGTTAGGTTCAGTTTGCGACATCACCGGATGACTATTTGATCTAACGTCAGAGCACGATCAATCATAATATGAGTAATTTTTAAGGATTGGCTAATCCATCGCTTCAAATGCTCGAAACATTTGTCTGCTCAACATCGTAATTAACGCATTGAATGTTGTTGAACTGTCAAAATTAAACAGATTGTGATTGATCGTGTGTTACGCAATTGGGATGCAGGTCGGACAAAATGTAAGTATTCGACACGAGAAGCAGAAGACGATAAAATGCACGTGCGTAAAGTGTATAGTATATATATTATAAGTGTAGCCAGAAAAGTGATACAATTAATCAAGAAAATTCCCATTTCGGTAGCGTATAACAACTTTCAAAGTAAGAAGAGATTGTCCGCGGTTTGCGTAACTCGTGGCGGGAGTAGCAGCGGCGGAGTGCCGTCGGGGGTGACAGCCGCGACGCTAATACCTCCATTATTAAAACATAAACTGTGGCACTCGTCGACTCTGCCGCGATGCCGGCACGGCGTGGCCACCCTACACTGTACTTATACGATTGAATTTCATTATTTTAGCAGACTAATTTATTGTTTTTTATTTTAGTGCAATTATAAATAAACTTTGTATTCCATTAGAATATCATGATAACAAAAAAAAAAAACATAATTTTTGATGAACCAACACTTCAAACTCTACCACTCAAAAAAATACACAAACATATTTACATCGATGTTGCAACACGTCACATCACTACTGCACAAAGAATTGCGCGGCACGTGCACTCATTAGTGCGCCCGACGCCCGACTGACGACTGACACTAACACAAGCGTCCACCATATTGCGCATGCGCTACATATTAACTCTCTACCACTCAAAAATAGACTTTGTCACGTTTTAAATAAGGGTTATTATTATAGGGTGGTAGAGTACAGACACCTGTATAAACTCGTAGGGGTCGGAAGTGCGCGGTGCAGTGTCATTTCCACTCTTTCCACGTTACTTCCCTAATAAAAATGAGATTTGCTCCGTGGCGGGCGCGCTTCGGTAACACGATTACGCTTGCATCGAACGGCTACTGGGCTGGGCTTAGAGCGGCGGAGCTAAGTAGATATCGTATAGGCTAATCATCCGATAAACTAAGATACCTTTTTTAGTGAAAAACATTTTGCAATTTTTATAGCCGTAACGATCTTCTGATATTTGTGAAAAATAGGTTTCTCAAAAAGACTGACTGTACTCCTGCAACAAAACCGGGACTAAACAAAACGCAGCCCTACATTTTAACAAGTACGGATCTCAGTATAGGTATGGTGGAAGTACCTTAAATCGCGTTTAAAATAGATGCCAGAGCTATGATATTCATCAACACATGAGCACAGTCAGGCGATAATTTATTATGAAGCGTTGCCTATAAAAATATTATCCGTATGTCAGTCACACCACATGAAATATATTAAACTTCCCGAAATATCATAACGTTGACAGAAGCACATGATTTATCAGACTGAATATTACGTAAAACTTTTAACGAAGTATGTCGTAAAATTTATAATTGGGTGGGGACTTCATTAATTAGAAATTCATCGAAAGAAAGAATGAGGACACTAAAGGAATATAATATTGTTCTAATCCTGAACCTTACTAAGATTCGTAGTAAAATAGGTCTGTCTTTTCTTGGAACGTAGTAATGCACACAATATCGATAAACATGAAAGAGCAGATTTTACTCTCTTTAATTCGACACAACTATATGAAAAGGAGTAGATAAGAATGCAAAACATGCAGTCATAATAATTATATAACCATATTTTTTACTTAAAAATACTATCGATAATATCGCACCAGTTCGCATCACTAACGAAGTCACAGACCTGTTATTGAGTTATAATGTTTCAATTACACAGTCTAGATTTATAGATCGCGCATTCGCCACCGTATACAGTTTATGTGCGATTCGTATACGTACGGCTTTGTGCGATCCATAACGTTGCGATGCGAAAACATTATATTTGCAGTGCCGAGTCGAGTATTGCGAAATTATAGTGCTCCGTCATTAATGCTATTTAAGCTTGTTAGCTTGTGCTTTCACGCGGTAATATCAGTGATGTGGAGTGCGTTCAAGTAATATAATTAAAGGTAAATATGGTTTATTAATATTAAATCAGACTCAAAGTTTAAAGACGTTTATTTCAAGAAGTTAAAGTCGAACGTAGATTGTATGCTACTTACAGGGAGTGTGACTTTTATTGTGGGAAATGCCGCGACGGGATAGCTAGATAATTAATTTTAAAACAATGGACACAACTTATTGGAAAAGCATAACGTGAACTAGCCCGTAAAAAATTCTAGGAAGAGCCGTAACTAATATATTTTTCAGGGAATAAAAACAACCCGTATAAAGGCTTGTGCAGACCAGCGCGACTTGTCGCGCGACGCGACACCGGTTATTGTTATACTGTGAAGTTTTCTTAGAAATTGTATTGTTCGTGTCGCGTCGCGCGACAAGTCGCGCTGGTCTGAACAAGCCTTAAAGTGAGCGTAGCTTCACGTCCAGTGCACGTTTCCGCGAAATTGTTCACTGTCAAACGAAGATATTTATGAATATTCATGTGTCTGGTTCTGGGTAAAAACTGAAAGCTCTCTTGCAATCTAGGCCGTATTTCTGTGTGCTATGTATGATAGATGATAGTTGTTTATGAGAGTTTCCATTAAAGTAAACAATTGGTTAGGCTTAGCTAACCGTTTTGATAATTTATGTGTTGCCTGTTTTAACTTAACAGGGGAAATGATCACTTTCCAGTAATCTGTTAATACATGAAAATATACGTCCATCAATAAATACTTATTCATCGATTGAAAAATCTTAAATATCAAATTTATTTAATTTTGCATTCATCACACAAATTACCAAAATAAATATCGACGAGTCGCTCACAACACTGTCCCATCCCTACAATCCGACTTCAACACAGCAGTATCATCGCGCCACTAGTGCTGCGACACGTACCTACAGCACCGTATAACCAGTATAACGCGTATAACACACGGCCGGAGTACAAAGTGCGGGGCGGATCGCGCCCGGTCGCGGGGACCCTGTGTAACTAGTGAGGATACGGCCGCACTAACCGCTGCGGTGAGCGCATGCGTCCTGTGAGGAGCATAGACCTAGGAATGGTGTAGAGGCGACGCGGTATTTGAGTTATTTGAAGAACTTACTCTTTTAGTCGAACTTTTTGAATTTTGTTCCGCAAAAAAGCAGCTTAGAGATTTTGCTTTCTTAACCAACGAAAAAGGGAAAGCTTCTCAAGTCGACGCGTATTTTCAGTTTAAAGCTACTAGGAAGCTTTTAGGGTAGGGGTTGAATACTTACGGAAAAACGAAGATACAAAACTTACCTGAAACAAAAAAAAAACATATTCATTAACCTTGTGTTATGGATTTATGACTACAACACATTATTACAATAGTATGTATCGTTCAGATGCAACAATGGTTTCACATTAGAAAAGAAACCCCCGGGTCACCCAGATCTTTCACAGATGTTCTGAACAAACCAGGAGATTTAATTATCTTCTGGAGGGAGGTGGGCTGGTTGGATTAAACAACAACGGCCGCTATGGCCCACGCACAATGGTCCACTGAAGGACTAAGTGCGGACACCAAACCCCATAACATAGAACATGTTTTCACATTGGTCTTGCATGTAGTTAGATTAAACTTTGACAGTAAGTACTTAATTTGACTTTTATTCTCGTCTAAAAAATCTTAATTCATGTAAACATGTAGGTAATCTAAGCACTAGAAAATGTCGTTGACACCGAGCGCCGTGCGACCTCATCCACTTAGGTTACGAAGTCAATGTATCGCGACTACTCTGCCGCAGTTATCATTGGCTTGCCACCCCCGACTGTTCTGTATGTGATGTCTATACACTGCCTTATAGGTTGGCGTGTGGTTTGAAGGGAAGCGATGAGCGGGTGTTATCAATTTACTATGGAGGTATGTGTCAAAACTTCAAACGTTTAACGCAGTTAATCTGTTACATCCTTATAAGTATCGCATGGTTAAATCAAGATTTAGCTAATAGAGTTCAATTTCTTTCAGTATAATAATTTTTAATATCATATCTGGAGACGCAACAAGTATGTAGTACATAATTGTAATTGTCATAGATATATTATAAAAGCGAAAGTAGTTAAAATGTCACTATTTAGTTAATTTGTCTTTTCAGTACAATGTCAACTGACAAACAATTTTTATGATATTTGGCAAGGGTAGGTACGTAAGGATTTTCCGAGAAGGAAACATGAAAACTTTACTCTTGGTCGGAGCCACGTGGGTGGAACCACTGGAATCATCTATGTATAGGTATATATAAAAATCAATTGCCTTGCGTTTAGTCTTGCAAAAACACGAAAATGGCTCGACCAATTGTGATAAAACTTTGGTAAGTTGTTGAGTGCGCGCCGGAGAAGGTTTCGAAGGCATTACTTTTTTGTTGTTGTTAAGCAAAAAAATTAACAAAAATAGCACTGTAACGCATTTAGCATAGCATAACTATACATATTATAAACCAAAGTCGCGTTTCGCGTTTGTCTCTACGAGTAAGTTCGCGTTGTTCTTGTAAAATACGCAACAGATTTTGATGAGGTTTCAACACAATTTAGGGAATGTATTCCGGAAGGTTTATGTGTATAATACATTAATATTAAATTTATAAATAAGTAATTAAGAAATCTGTCAAGTCGTAAAAACCGTTAGAAGCAGAGGCGGTGGGTCGCTAGTGTTACATAGAATTTTGTTTCAGACCAACACATTACGCTACGTATTAGAAATGCAATCAGAGTGAAAAGCTAACATTTCATGAACTATTCAAATAACCGCTTGCGTCGCATCACGGTGACAGCGCGTCAAACAACCAACCAATAGCCGAATGTTGTTCCACGTATCTGCATTGTGTATTACATATGAGCACCACGTGCTAGTGATGTACTGACGAATCCGTTCGAAGGTATCGACAGTTTGCTGACAGCTCCGTTATTAATATTCAGGCTGCAAATCGTTTAATATCCCGTAATTGTTTGTGGAGGGCGCAAATAATACTCCGTAGAAAATATTATGGGTTAAGGAAACTAAAAGCAATGTAGCTTTTGCATAAGAAATGTTAAGTAGCAGTTCACCACGGTGTCCAGTAAAGGAACCTGCATGATAACGACAGTCTGGGATCTAATAACAGCCTTTGAATGAGTATATCCTGCAGAAGAGCTACAGTTTTAGTAAAGTTTCACGGAATTTTGAAGCACGTAGTCGAAGTCTAGCCGAAGAGCGAACTGATGTATCAAAGAGCGTCAATATAAGCTAAGCTTCCAATTACATATAAGGGTGCGTTTCCACTGAAGGGGAGACGAGCGGACCTGAGCGGAGACGGAATCGTCTAATCACAGACGAGACGAGAGACACGATGAGGATATGAACTATTGTGATTGGTCAATTCCTGCAGGTCTCCGCTCTGCTCCGCGAAACGCACCCTAATTCCCAGTTCTAGTAGCTCTGTAGGTGCTACAGCAATACATACACGTGTGTATGGTAACGCGACAGCGCAGCTCTGCTAATCACGAGGAAACTTTGTGCCACCCTCGCCCCCCGGTAGTGGTGCGAGCGATATCGATATCAAAGTCCTTTTAGATTGCCTCTAGTGTAGGTAGGTAGGCATCAATTTATAGTCGCTAATGTGTTTGTAATTTCACCATCGTATCTGCCTGGAAATGTTTGGTGATTGATCAATAAACGAACGATGAGTAAAGGATAATGTGTAGATTTTTGCAACGTGGCGAATTTCAGAAAATATTTGAGTTTGGAAAGGAATCTGCCTTCTTTTGGCTAAATGCTTTTGATAAATACTAAGCAAAGCTTAACAAAGTTATCATTGATCACGTTCATTTAAATTGCGTAAGTACATTCTATCCAATTTTACGAAATCCACATCCTAAAACGCCGAGTACATCACTAGCAGCGCACCAAAAAAGTCAGTCGACGTAAAAGGTCGGAATAAAAACCGACAATCGAAATCCCCGCACTACACAACTACGGCTGGGAAGTATGCACTCCGTCAGAAAGTCTACGTGAATAATTTGAAACGGACGACCGAGCGTCGCGCCGAGGCATGGCTGTTATACCGCAAAACGAGGTACGAGACTACAGAAGGACTACTAACTATGTTTGATCCGCTATTCATAGCCACAGATGTATAGAAATCTGGAATGGGTACACATGGAATTTGTGGGGACATTGTCTATTGTGGCGAAAAAGTGTAGAAAGAAAAATAAGCGAACAGGCCCAAAGAACGACTGTTTTGAACCATTATCATAGGTGTCTCTGTCAGCAAGGTTAACAGCGTCTCCTAGGACAGGAGCAAAAGTTTCCCACAAGGGACAGAGACCATTTGAACCCTGGGACGGGTCATACTGCTGCTCGTTTGAGATTATCACATACAACAGCCTTTTAGTGTGATCCAGTCTACGGTAAGGCAACGTACAAACACTGTGTGCTGGGTGTGGCTTTTCATTTTGTGGAATAAAAATTTGCGTGTGGCTTTAGGCAAAGTCTATTCCGCCATGACCGTCATGTTGCTATCTATAACATTGTGGCTGATGATATTTGCGAAATATGACCTTCTGTCACCTCCTTATTCTGCGGTTATTGCCAGCTCTGTAGCTGAATTAATAATACCACGTCAAGGGGCGCGTTTTATACGTATTTACGATTCAAACCGCTCTGTAAAGGGATACGGCTGGTCTAGCTATGGGTGGACTGGTCGAGTCTCAAATGGACTATGAACCGATCTTATTTTGTGGGTCGCCGACAGGTCGAAGCCTTGAATATACAACCGTCATAAAAGACACCTTAGCTATTGCTTTTTTATTAACTCTTTACAATATTAAAAGTTTCAAAACGACATTGTTAACACGTCGGGCCACGTCTGCAATAGCATTATAATATTTGCACGAATATTTTCATTGTGGATATTCGAATAGTTGTTATGAAATAACTTTCTATGGATTTAAATGTAATTGCCATAGGCGATTTTATGTGGTAATATGTACGCTTATGTGATACGTTTTCGTTCATATATGCAATAAACCCAGAAAAATTACTCATAAATCAAAAATCCCATGCGAATGACATCACAGTCAAAAACGGCTGCAGGGGACCTACTCCCTAAGCTCTCATTCTCCTTTGTTCTCCGTCTCACTTACGAGTACATACCGTAAGTGAGACGGAGAACAAAGCGCCCGTAACTATGGCCGAACGTACAGATTTCGCTTAAGGAGTAGGCCCCCAGAAACGAAATAGGTTCCAGTCTATTCCTCCTTTTAAAACCTTCCCTTCAACCGACCGTTTCATCGCTAACGTTCGCGCTCACTTCCCTTTTCGCCACTATTACTCGTCTACATTTCCTCAAGACCCCTCCGCACAAAATCCGAGCCACTTAACGTCTCAATCGCTACAATAACAGTCTGGAACGGTCCAATTAAAATCTGCCCCAACGCATTTTCCAACTGTGTTGAAAAACTGCAAATTTTTCCTTAAGGTTCTGTGGTAATATTTACTTTTCTTATTGGAGTTTTAACTTTATTTAAGGGTTGAAGAAAGTTGTGTAAGCATTTTATGGCAGTAATGTAATCGAATTACTGTAAATCCTTATGCATGAAAATATGCATGTGATCATACTATACAAAACGCTTCGGTTACAAGGTGGTCAGCCAATGACTCATTATGTTAAAACAAACACGGATCCAAACTTCAAGTGTATTGCATTTTATAAAGGTTGTACTTAAAACATCTCTAAAACTAAAAACTTTTGTAAGTACATCTTTCTTTTCCGCGTAGTTAGTAAAATAAAAAACCCTGACACCAGGTTAGTAAAACCTGGTGTCAGGGTTTTTTATGCCGCCCATGTGATGGGCCTCTGACTTGGCTTCACATGCCCTCGAGAAATATCTCTCAGGATGTTTTCCTTCACTGTTTATGAAGTAAGTGATAATTACGAGTATACAATACGCACATGCATCCAAAAGTTAGAGGGGCGTGCTTTGGGTTCGAGCTCGAGACCTATGACTTGGCAGTCCGACGGTCACACCACTAGGCTATCACTTGTAAGTACATGATTAACGGCTTCATCCACACGCAGTCTTCAAAAGATAATACACATAAGTTCACAACCTCTAAAATCTTTATTCTACAGTCTCATAATACCGCCCGATTCTCACATTATTTGCGGAATCTTAAAATTTCGGCTGACGGCGTTCATTACTGGCTTGGCCGTTGGGGGTCGAGAAAAAAACGAATTTGCCCCGTAATCTGATGAACGCATAATTTCATTAGTCCGGGCCGGGTCGTAAAGCCGGCCGCATTAAATAAACCCGGACCAAGAGATCGTATTTTAAAGTAGGAGTACCAGCGGATCGGATTTAAGTTAGATTTAATAGTGAATGGAGTTTTAGATCTTATTAAATGCTTGCTTAAAGGTTATAGTGATAATTTTATCAATAATTGAAATTGTAGTATCTCATCAAGCCATGAAAGGCATTTCATTCTACTGGACAAGCTCTAACTCGTAGCAAAACGCATCATTTGAAAATTTGGTAGCTTGGAATTTTGTGACTAAGGAATAAGTAGAATGACCAAACATTTTTGTTCTTTTTTTTCGCAGTTTCTACTTTTTAATGAGCGTTCGACAGACTATCGTATTAAACATAGCAAGCCAACCAACGCAATGAATAAATCTAAGCCACTAATAATTTTCTACGTCAGACAAGTCAGTACGGAGTCACATAGCAAGGTCCGTGCAGCTAGCGGACATCGCAACAGTCCGCGCCCCGCATCCGCACCGCCATGCGCATGCGTCGCACGAACACGTGTCCATTGAACATACGAGAAACGGACATTTTGTAAAAAAAAAAAAGAATAGGTGTCCATGAGAAATGGTTTTAACTAGCAATGCGAGTTAAAGATGATGTTATAAGGGCCTTTTTTGTAGTTTTGAGTCTGCGATCAATGTAACCGAATGGAGCTTAAAACATGTCTGGTTATCGTCTAGTTCCATCTCTTTCCCACACTCAAGTAAGATTAAAGAATACTGCTTTACTAATAGAAAAGTATGGAAGAAAAATGCATGTTGCGCCGACCATAGATACATTGGGATGATGGCAGGAGAACGACAATGATGACACATATCTGTCCAAGCTTCTAACTAATAATCGCAATACTGCTTGTCGTAAAAACAAGTATGATAATTCGCAAAGTATACGTATTACCCGCGTTCTATACGAGTCCATCTTTGATTTATCTTACAATTCGGACGTCAGAAATCCAGTGCCGTATGTGTAATGGAAACTAGCCACCACACATAGCGACCTGGGGATTAAGCGCTCGTAAAAAGGGGGTAGCACGGCAATAACGTCTTGATGCACAAACTCGATTTAACCGCCAACCCCCATCCTAACTAAAAGCAACCTTATCACGTGGAAATAAGGTTTAAATTAGCGTGTGTTAATTCTTGGCAGTGTTTCAACTATAGTATGACACATGTCCATTTAGTAAGACCTTCAGCAGTTCCGTTTGTTTGGCATCATTTCTTCTGTTATTGAGGGGGGAGTCCAAATTGTTCGTATAATTTACCGCGTTAGTGTGCCAGTGTTTACATTAGGGGGAGTGTTGGGTAAAGTGTACTATCTCGGAGTGCACACGACCGGCTCGGTTTCCTTGGCTCAGGACGGTAAACAGTGATGTATCGTTGTAACATAGATGATTTATAAGAGCCTTGTATCTTTATGACAAACAGTTTTTCTACTAACATTATTTTTGGTACGGAATGGACTCAGACCAAGACAGAGTGCTGCGAACAATACAGTGAAGCATGCCAAAACTACACCGCCACTCTGTGCATACACGCTCACACGCACACATTTACAACCTTTTACAATGACACTACAATCAAACTACACCACACGAAGTGCACATGTTAACGAAACCGGCTTCACTTCACTGTTGACAGCGCTCTGTCTTGGTTTTTTATTTGGTCTGAGGGAATTGTAAATCAAAAATCTTTAAAATACTTATCAGTCAGTCACTAGGTAAAAACCCTGTTTTGGGAATCATCATCGACCATTAACACTACATTACGTAACAAAAATCCCATTATTTCTTCCTTGTAAACTGTTGCTATCAGCGTTTCACCCCTGTATGCATAAAGGTTGATCCCGAACATCGCCGCACGCGGTATTGCTGCCGCGTCACTACTGTTGTGTGTCGCGTCACTGTCGCGCAACTACGGTTGTATGACGCAGCAATGTCGAGCAGCATTGCTGCCGTGCTCGGAATGTAATCTCGTATAAAGCTATAGAGAATAAGATGTATGGGGACCAGTACTGACGCGGCAGCAATGCCGCGTGCGGGGTTGTTCGGAATCATACCTTAAGTCAACTCCTGTGAATACGTGTCTAATGACTCGGGTCGCTAAGGAGAGATGTCTCGCTCATCTTACTGACTACAATAATACCTTTCATTATTGGAAAAACGCCTGCCCGACTCATAAATTGAGTAGATAGAAGAAAGAGAACAAAGTAATTAGATCGAAAACGTACCTTTACCCAAGAAAGGACTGGCATCGATACTGAAAATGCGATCCCATTAGGAAAGGTTTTCAATGATATTTCCTCGAATACCTCACCAGTAAACTAGTCCACAGAATAAATAAATAGCAGTATTATATCTCGGCAGTGACTTCGAAATAATTACCTACGGCCGCCCGGTAGATAAACCTTCCACGTCCGTGTCGTCCGTGCGTAACTGCCGCGCACTCGATACTGTTGCGTACGGATATACACTGACCTTTCGAAGCGTGCCGTTTTCTATGTAGATAGAATACTGTATTTATTTATACTGTGACTAGACCGAGCCTTATTGATAAATAAGTACGTCTTTCAACTTCCGAGAATATTAAAAACAGACTTCTTTCAGCATTCAGAAAATGTAGATATAACGAGATTCCCCCGAACAAGTTTCTCGAGCTAATAACAATTTCCCGACGCTGGCCGACTCACAAAGAAAGCTCTCGAGCTAGTGTAGCTACTCGCACTGCTGTCGGTACACAGAGCAGTAAATACTTGGCGGCGAGTCGACACGCCAGCGGAATACTGAGTGGAGTGCCTTTGAGTGGGAGAGTTACTCGTACCAGTGAGCGGGCTAGTGGGGAATTTAAATGAGGGAGTTAGTGTAGCTAGGTACAGGTCATCCTGGGGGCACGACTCCTTAATTAGAATAGAAAGAAAGTGCCAGTTATTGCAATTGCCAGCATTTCATACAAATGGTCTGGACATTTTATATTAATTCCCATCTCTATTACGTGATACGGGAAGGCTGACATTTATCTAAGTTAAATGTCAAACACAACCAAGTCTGATTACATCCAGTTGCACAATTAGCTCATCATTACTTACGGTGTCCTACAAACAAAGTTGAAGTACATTTTGTCGTGTCATGGACGAGACGAGACACGCGTTGGGCGCCAACGGTACGCTGGCGGAATACTGAGTGAAATGTATAGGTTATACTGTTACTTGTGGAAATTCGTAACTGAACTGTTAATTATCTTTTATGTCCAGTGATTTGTGAAAGAAAATGTTATAAGTATTTTGCTGGCTAAGGCAGAAATAGGTATCGATTTTTCTCATTTTTATTCTACATCTCTATCCAAAATTGATTTATGTGACGATGTTTGCCTACGACAAAGTTTTTATTTTTCTTTTATACATCACAATTTTTACTGACAGCTACACTTTATTTACCACTAGCCAAAAACCAATGACTTAACACCAGCAAATAACCTGTCAACGGCTTCCACTATTCAAAATTCGAACCGCATTCAAACGCGGCTGCTAACGGTCTCCCCTCTCGTTAAAAGGGTAGACTGTACAAACTCCAACTACCCTCATACGTCGCGAGGTTCTGTTGGCATACGTCGCAAACTGAAGATAACCGTCGGTTTAATGTGCTGCGCTGGTAATCTTTACATTGTGCGAGCTCTATCTGGAGGTTTAATGTCGTCTTGTTTATGTAAGGGATGTCATGAGATCCGTTGGTTTGAATAAGACGGTATATTTTGTTTTAGTTGTACTGGCTTAAACAATAAAACTAACAGATTATTGCTGAAGCAAACCTTTTCTTCAGTGTTGCCAGTAATTATAGTCTTCTTTTAACTATAAAGGAACTTGCCAAAAATCTTCATTCTTATAATTGGTTATTGAATAGCACATCATAGGAAAGTACCAAGTTCAGCAAAAGATACCTGTATCAAAAATTCAAAACATCAATCACATATCAAACCAATCTCAAAGTAGGGAACACGAGCCAGCTCTTGTTGCTCGGTATCGATCGATGCATCAACTGTATGCATACGTATAATAGTATGGCATAGTCCCAACACAAATAAATAGGTACAGAAGTACGGCTCAAAACAACGGGGAAAACGCATGCACACAAAGACATGCTAATTAACACACAGCGCCCTCGCGACTGGCATCCGATCGAGATCGACATACGTACGCGTCTCTGTGCGTGCGCCTGTTTTCGCTCGTTGTATGGAGTCGACCTTCTGTACTATATTTTGTGGTCCCATGTTGGGCGCCGGTTCCCGGAATAAGCTAGCCGAGGCAGAGAATGCATCTCGACGCTGTGTTGCCATGCCAGTGACGCTATGAGAGCTTTACCGTGAATCGAATCTAAATTAATCAATTCTATCTACCGATGAAATTCTGGGAATAAAATGTATTTTCATTTAATTTCAAGAGCAAGCTGTTATAATTGCGCATTACACATTTTATTGTAACTTCACTACATACTTAGTAAGTAAACGCATGTCTCTATGGATGAATTTCTGATTATACACCTATTTTTAGAGTCAGAAAAAAACAAAGGCATTGAATCTACTTATCACTACTCCGTACTTCAAAGTGCGTCGATATGCGACAGTACGCAAAGGACGACATCACAATCCTATATCGTCCGTATCTGCGGGTGTTTAACACTAATGCGAGCTTGTGGTTAGCGCTCGACTCGTGACAGCGCCGCTAATGGGCTCCGTGATGTACCTACATGAACATACGAGAGGGTAGGTACGTGTTGAAGAGATCTTTATCTCTGTTTCTAACTACCCACTGTTAGTTGTCACGATGTACGAGCACAACACTACGGACTACTGTCATGTTGTTTACAGGAAATTACAGGTTTGTTTTGAGACAGAAAGGTAATGTTTGTTGATTTTGGACAGTAGGAGGTACTTTCAAATGATTTATCATAAATACTTTCAACTCACTTTAACAATAGAAAGCTATATCGTATCGCAATTTGTGTTTCGTGCATTAAGAGTCGTGAACGGGATGCTAATGGGCACTATGTACAACTTTTCAAATAGTGAGCGGAGCCCGAGGTAGGTGTTGTAGTTCGAAAAACGTAGGTAAGGTTTTAATACAATAAAATAACTGGTTCGTTTAGTTTTGAAAATAGCAATGAAAGACGCTTGTTTGCATATTCAACTAAAGATTTTACAGATAAGAGTTCTGACGTAAGTCTGGTTGATTCACGAATGTATCAGACAGACATGTCAAAAAGTAGGTACTCTTAATAATTTATTAATCCACTTTGCCCATAAATATCACAATGCATAAATACAAACAGGATCATTAAACAAAAGGCCAATGTGATGGGAATCAAAACAATTACGGCGCGAAGCTGCATGATGAATGAGGCAGCGGGGCGGAGGCGCGGGGCGAGCTATAAAAATAAACAAGTCGCCGCCGTTACGACAAATAACCCTCAGACTTGTGCCGAGCATGCGCTGTGCGAATCTAAGGGGATACCATGCTCATAAAGTCAAGATTGAAATATTATTATATATTTAGATAATTGGATATTTTCTGAACACATAGAAGTGACTAAGAAATAAAATTCACTGTAATCGAAAATAAAGCTTACGAGTTATAAGTGTTACAAATATCAAAGAAGTGTTTTTGGATGATTCCCAGAAGCTTTACTTACAGGAAACACAAATTCAATTCTAGGAAACCAATTGAAAAATAAAATGAAGTCCCATTCTGGGCGCCAACAAAGGCTATTGGCGCTTAACAAGAATCGAGCCAAAGGCTTTATTGCAATATTCATTAAACATTTCCGAGAATCACAAAAAGCATCAGTTAAAACTTTTAATTACCTACGAAGGTTTCACCGGAATTCAATTTCCGACAAAATGTATATGATATTATAGGTGGCCTGCAGCCCCTGTTGCTAGGCAACAAGAGATGTACCTAGATGCTGATTGGATTGCATAGCATGACTGTCATTACGAGTGAGTTAATGTATGGTCAATCATTCAATTCTGGATATTATGATTGAAGATATTATGTGATATTGCACAGCTACTTGATAAATGGATAATACCGTGAGGCGTTCTACATAGTTGAGGGTAATTTTTTTGTAACTAAAATACAATGTTTTAGTCTATAACAGCACATACCTAGAGTATATTTAGTAGGGTCGGGTGATGTAATATAATTGTTTAACAAAATAATAACAGATCTCATCTCTTGTTTCATAACGTTGATCTTTTTGTGATTCTTTCTTTACAGGAAGACGGTCTAGTTTGACGTCCAGACTTCAAAGAGATGTTCGCGACAAGTGGTTGGGACTTGCACATCGGCGGCCGAGTGGTGGCTGTACAAAGCGACACTCCACTCGGGAAGGCTCACACAAGACTTTTAATTCTACTCTACTGTTGTAGCTTGTATTTTATAAGGGAGTAGTCAGAATTTTATATGTTATGATGGGTTGTAGCGATCAGATGGACAGGTCTTTATGCTAACCACTAATATTTAGTGAGGAAGTGTGACCCGGAAGTATTGCTTATTATTATTTGTGTTTAATTTGCATAATTGTGTATATTTGCAATTGATACTTTAAGCATTATTGGCTGAAATCAATCTGTCATCACAATTACAATTCCCATGATACAAATATCATTGTAACTGCAACGGTTTCAATTCACCAATGCTACTTTATCCCTCAGAAACATATCCATTTTACTGAAGCGAACTATCAAACAAGCATCGCACGTGAGCTAGCAGGCTACAGGAGTTACTCTTCTCAGTGTGGGTGGAAACAAAAGCAGGACAACACATGACAGCTGCCCCACGCTGGGCGCCAGTAAGGCTTCGAGTTTGTGTATTGGAATTGGCACTTTGTTGGAAAGTTTAACATAGTTGTACAGTTAGTTTCGTTATTAATTCTCAAACTTTTATTTTATTGTATGCGTCAAAATTATAACAGGGCATATAATTTCCGAATAAGGGCCCGTTTTATGTATAGGGATTTTATTAGCTCCTACACACTATGCTGGCGGCCCTGCCGCCGGGCAAGCCACGGCGCGCCCGGCCCTGCCGCACAAAGAATCACAAAGGAAATGAAGGCGCAAAAGCCGGGGGTACGTGCCGCGCGGCGAAAGTCGGCGGCCATGCCGCCAGCATAGTGTGTAGGAACCATAAAGGAGTTCATTTTCCTGCTAGACAACAAATCGATAAGTCTAAACATTTTCCTTCTAATTGTATATTAGCTTAGGAAAATATGGCAGATGAAGATGTGTAATCTGCTTCAGTCACGAAATCCTGCTGTATGAAGCAACCGTTCTCTCTTTCATTTAACTTAAACATTGAAAGCCAATATTACCATACATACTATTCAAGCACAACCAAGTCGTAACGTTCAGTATTCAACTAATGGCCGTAACACTTGTCACGACTGTTTTCCCGCCCAGCTGAAGTTACAGCGTTCGATGAGACGCGGCTTTTATATCGATGACTTTCTGCAGTAAATAATCGCTTCTTTCGTTTATAGTTAGGTCTACATTATTGTTTATGACAAAGCTTTTCGAGCGAAAAACCTTATGTAACAGAATCTTAATCGTTATTAGTCGTAACTAATATACTTTCAAATAATTTTGTTCATAATATTAATTGAGCAAATCATCTTTGGCTTTCTTTGAGATGTTAATTAAGGACAGTTAGGACTGAAAACAATTTGTAAATAAATCAAGCATAATATAAACAGATAAAAACAGGTACTAGAAAATGTTTCGTTTCTTAATAGAAATCCAGTTTAGTCAAGCTTTCATAAAATAGTCAAGCAATTTTGTACTCTGTAGCTAGAAACGACTCATAACGTGAAAAACGCAACGGGTCGCCTAACAGACAAGCCGCAGTGTATTTCAACTGAGCACAAGTCACGTCAACCATCCAGCCCATGTTGTTCAAACTCGCTGAGTGCTACTCAACGGAAGGCGGCGCGACTGGCGTAACAAATGGACTGGTTTAGGGGTGTTACACAAGACTCAGGGTCACGTGACTATAATGTTTCCTTGTCGGAAACAAAACATTTTTACAGTTCATCTACAGCTGAATTGTGTCGTTTAAAATCGAGAGTAGTCTGAAATTAGGTTGATGTGACTACGCTTTGATAACACCATAATATAGACCACAGAATAGTCATTTCAATCTATTGATCTTTACAGCACACAAAGCAGCATCTATGAATGCACGTATCCATACATGTATGGAGGTTTGTAAGCATCCCTCTGAGGTAAATCAAATGTAAATGTAAATGTGTAAGCTCTAAGCAGAATTAGGGTTGTCTTTCATGCAACGTTTCTGCAATTGAAAGTTATCAAAGGCACAACCCGCATCACTAATTACAAGTCTACAATGGCCCTTACTGTTTCTTGGAAGTGGTCAATAAATGGTTGCTCACTAAATAATATACGCATACGAAGAAGCTCGGGTTCTACGGGCCGTGGGAAGCCACACGTGGCGACGTTTAAGAACATAAGACGGTGGTAAGTCCGGGAAAACCCAGGTAGCCTTCTCTCATTATAGTTGCAACTAATCATAGGGCGATGGTCAGTGGTTTACAAGTTCCTTGGAGAAAGTCAAAGGACAAGAAGGGAAAGAAGGTAAAAGAAATTTGCAAAATGTGAACCACATATTAGGTAACACGTGGAAAATAAAAACGCAACCCACCAAAAGCTATTTCTCGGTAAACTTTATCTGAAATGACCATCCCAAATGCAAAACTTTTACAATAGTACAATATCAATCTGCCTAAGCTTTTGCCCACCTATGTTGGGGTCAGCTTCCTGTCTAACCGGATGCAGCTGAATACCAGTATTTTACATGGAGCGACTGCCTATCTGACCTCCACAACCCAGTTACTGGGTAATACGATACCCTTGTAAGACTTTTGGGCTTCTGACTATCCGTAAATACTGTCGAAGATGTACGAATGACAGCCGGGACCAACGGCTTAGTGTGCTTTCCGAGGCACGGAGGAGTCTCGATGTGTGATGTGTGTGTGTATATGGAAAACGTAGCTTAACCTCCGATCGACCCGTGCGGCTGTTATTATTCAGCTACGAGCCCCTCACAACAGTACAAATATACAGCAAAATATAAAGGCACTTCGCACCTCAAAAGAAGCATACTAATTTATTAACACTAACTTCTAAACTGAACCTGCATTACGACTAACGCCATCTACAGGGACAAGTTGAACTACCGCTGAATACTAGCGCCAGGAACTGGCTTATTCTAAAGCGAGAGAGGTTTTGGTCAAATGATCACTACGTTAAGTTGCAAAGTTTATTAAATTCTGCATTGTTAAGCATTCTATCACAACAAATGAGGTAATTTGGTTTCATGAATAAGTTATGTTTCAATTATACGCTTCCATGACGGTTCTCTATCTCATCGATAGCGCCAGTAACTCCTCCCATTGTACTGTACACGTTTTGTAGTATTTAATATGTATTTTTTAATGTATTTTTCCGGTGTACAATATATAATACATAAATAACTCGCGCTAGTAACTCGCGCCAGTAGTAAGGCGAGTAGGGTAGTGTTAAGTTATTTTCAGTCAGGATCGGTATGTTCGCGCCCGGAATGGTTGCGGATACCGTTACTGGTTTGTGGCTACGTGACTTTGGGGTGGAAAATCGTTTAAATAGTGATACGTTTTCCGCTGGAAATTATTTTGTGATGATGTTGAAGATTCGATAGAACAAACTCTATTTGAAAAAGTGGCGAGCGAGGGAAAAATGGTTTTGTGAATCTCTTGAAAAAAAAAGAAGTAATATGTAATCTAACAAAAATCAAATCAGTTATATTACAGAGGAATTAAAAGAACCACAGAGTTTATTGTACTACTGGCTTAATTATATTGCTACCAAAACGCCAGTTATCAAACAAAATTCCTATAACAAAAAAAACTGGTATCGATAAAGAAACACCACAACACTCACACCAAAACAAATATTCCATAACATCTTCCAACGAATCATTCGATACATAAAAGATAAAACAATCTTTTGTCCCGAAAGTCCGGAGAAGCTGCCTAATTAACAATATCTTGTATAATCCTGTCACCGACAAATCACAGCTGTTTGGGAGCGCAAAGAAAATACGGGAGCTTCCAATCGGCACTTCTATTGTCTATAGCTCAGTGGAAAGATGAGGTGCGAGTGAGAGCGACGCCATAACCGAAGCGGGGAGAGGGGAAATTATGAATCATTTGTGGGAAAATGTTTTGGTTTTCAGATGTGATTACGAAAAATATTTTTCCTAACCTTACCTATTATTTTTTATTACTCTATGAAAAAAATAAAAAAAAGGTTTATTATTTTTACAAGTAAATACCTTAACAACTAGTGATTGGAGCCTCCTTTTAAGCAAATAAGCCTGTGTTAGGAGAATCCGCTCTTCCAATATCTTAAATACGTACAATATAGTTGTTTTATTTTTGATTATATACAAATTAAGATACTAAATGTCTATTTTAGTAATTAAAAGTTCTATTTATATTTAAAAATCTATTTATAAAGAACAGAACACCTTATAGCGATAATTAAAAGAAGGTAAGGTTAGGAAAATACTTTTCTCGTAATCGCCTAAAAAAATCTAAACATTTTCCCACAAATCATTCATTCATTTTCTTTCTTTCTTACATTTTATCCAAATAAATTGAACCGTTCGTTATTCTATTCAGGCCCATTTCGCGATTTGATTTTTGGATAGGATACCATTTTGGGAAAGGGAGGTCTATGCCTTGCAGTGGGTTAATGGAAGCTAGTTACATTAGATTAAATACCACCTTGTTATCACACGTGTAAATTATAACGTTATTATTGTTTGCAGAAGTGCGATATGGTAAGGCTAAAATGTATCGATATAAGACAGATTCTGATGACGTCGTTGATCACTCAATGAACCGCCAACTTATCGCTATTAGTAAAACCTTAGCCGACCTCCTTAACAAAACTACTCCCCTATATCAAGACTCTCTACAACTGAGACCACACCCACCCCGCCTGTTCGCAGCGGCACAAATGGCTTTCCAATAATCCAGGCTTTGACGCGCCTCCGTCCGCCAGACCCTCAAATTAGTACTCGACGCTATTGTCCAATGTCCTGTTGAATGGCGCTAATCTTTGTGGCTTATTGGTGAGTTTGATTAATAATTTCGATTTGAATTTGCACCTTATACTTTGAGGTCAACGTATCATAACTTCACACTTGCATTCCCAAGAATTAGGCATATTAGAGGTTACAATAAGAGACTGGCTCGTTAGTATAGTGGTCGCAAGCGCTACTGCTGAGCATAAGGTCCTGGATTCGATTCCTGGGTTGGGCAAAGTCATTGGGTTTATCCAGATGGAAACATTTTGCAATCCGCAATCCGCAATCCGCTCCGTAGCAGCTCGAAGCCCGGTTGATGGCAATAGGCTCGCTCCCTATTACATGGAATTCATAATTGGGAGATGTGGGTGCACCGCTGCCTAACCCTTCGGGGAAACTAGGCGTGATGTTACATGTAATTTTAAAAGCCGCCTACTGCCCCGTTTCACTAAAGGTAGTGAACGCTCCTGGAGCGTTTGCTAACCTAGGTTTAATCCCCGTGTCGAGAAAACTATTTCAATTACGAAATTCTTAGTTCCCGCAATGAGCCTGAATTAGTTCTCGAATATTAATACTCGTACCAACAGGCTCGACTTCTATTACATAGGATTTAAACATAACCGGCGAAATGAGCCAGACACTTCTGATAACCCCTTCGGTAACGAACATATCTGTTCTCGTAGCCAGTTTGTATTCAACCGTTTACATCTTAAAGCAGACATTGTCGTTGACGCGGATCAATTCCACCCGCGTCACTTCCGCGACGGATCAATTCATAGCGTTAAGCGGATCGATGGACACGGTCTATGTCAGAACGGTTAGCTCGTAACAGGTGTGACCTAACGACTATTCAAATCCTTGATTCCAATTAATGTTATTTCCACCTAAACAAATTTTAACTTTATGCCTGAGTAAATTAAGATGATCATAATAATGTACTACTGAAAAATTCTAGAAAAATCACTTTAAAAAAATATCTTCAGCGAACTGAACTTTATACCTGGGTTTTAAAGTCGTTTTTTCAGAAACACTTAATATTTGTTTACATGTCGTGTGTGGAGATTAGTATGTCTTGGGACACAAACCCTGCCAGTAAACACAAAAATATCTCAGTCAAAGGATTCTCCCAACCAGAAATGGTAACATCAAATCGCTTTTAGCTTATGGTCGACACCAATCCAAACACAATATACGCGAAATACCAATATGTAACGTTATCCAGACTTCCTCCCGTCATCACTACACTTGCTACATACAAAGGACATATGTCACAAGAGTCCCAAGATAAAACAGACCGTATTCCACAGGGTTAAGGCCGAAATTAGAACTGATGAAACCGACATGAGTGTTGAAACATGGCTGGATAGGAAAAAGCTTTTTGTTTTGTTGTATTTAAATGATTATATTTCGGTCAATGTGTTTGAACAAAAAGATATGTGATAAGACATGTTTCACTGAACATCAGTATACCATTTCCCATCCACTTTATATTGGGGTTGACAGATACGTCATTGGCTGATACTATAGTGAGATAATTTGTCGGTCAACATGATTAGCAAGGGGGCTGAGTCGCCAAGGTTGAAATATTGATCTTTTGTCAAATTGGAAGTCTATCAATCACAGTAGTTAACATGAGATTCGATAGCGTGTTAGTTCATTTATTTGCTAAGCATTTTAAAAATCTGGGTGTTAAAGTATTGTTACGTGTATTTAGAAGGTCTTATGCATCAGTGGCGACATCTACAACGCCACATGCGAACTACGAATCACACGTCAATCGTACGATAACGTCAAGGTCATCGTAAGATGGGGCTAAAAGTATCGAATAACTGTTTATACGGAAGTGGGCTTCTTCAATGTTTTGAAATTTTATATTTACGCCACTCAGTAGTCTCACGAAACCGGATTGCAAAAACACAAATCAACTTTCCTCCGACCCACCTTACTTTCGTAACCCGAAAAAAAATCTTGGAGAGAATTAAGTAATTTCCCTATTCCATGAACAAAGGGTAATAAAGTGCGGAACTCTTACAAAAGACGGTGGTAAGGGATGACGTCACGTGGTGGGGGTGAGGGAGGGGGCGCCGACAGCGATACCCTGCGCGCACTTAAGATGGTGTATTGTTACCGGCAGGTTGGTGAGGGGGATAGGGTAGGTTGGTTGCAGATGGGGCAGTCGTTTGTGAGATGGAGTTTTATGCCTACTAGGTGAGATGTCGTTGAAATAAGGTATAACCGATAATATGTTGAAGAATCATGAAATAATACTGTGAATAATCATCACAAACATTACGTACGCTTTCGCACAATCGTTTTGGCATCATAGTTCACACATCCAAACAATTAAAATATATCCAGTCGTTTGGATCCAATGAGGCAAAAAATAATCCCACATTCGATACATAAATACATGCGAAAAACCACTTCTTTGCAGTCGTTCAATACTTATTATTCAATACGTATTGAACCTGACAGGTATTTTAATATTATTTCGAAACAATCGAAGTAAAATAATAATTTAATAAATGCAATACTTATTGGCTGAGCATTAGATGTATTTCATTACCTCTAAGAGGCCATTTAAATGTAGGTATAAAACCCTGAACAAAGTTCTTCCTACTTACTCTTTGTCGAATCTTGGTAAGGAGGGTAAGCACTTTATGGACATCCACAGGTGGTTAGCCATTTTAGTGGCTATATTGTTATGCGCCATATTAGAGGCTTGCTGCGCCTTTAAAAGGTTTCGAGATGTGAAGACGGAGTTGGAATGAATGCAGGTTTTTAATTTTGAAGTATTTGTTTAAATTTTTTTATTTTAATATTCGATTTGCTTATAGTATAACATTGCAATACTGTTAGTGATTATGCAAATACGAATAAATTCGTTTGGTTAAAAAGTCTGATTTTTTGCAGACAGGGTCGCGTGTTCGGCTTCCTTAAGCAGTAACGGTGGCATGTTTGATTGCATTTGGAATAAATATTAAATATCCTAAAGATATTTCTTCCGCATTTTGCCCAATAACGAAACTGTTCAAATAAACAGCTAAGTACTTACCTAATTTACACGCCAACACAAGTTAACCGAGCGTTGTGTGACAGCAGTTGGAATAATTAATAATAGAAACCGGCCTTTATGGGTTTCAAATAATTCTTTCTTCGATGAGTGAATGATGAGATGATAAATTTTTTGTAAGTTTTTTCAAACACTTTTACACGTCAATACAATTTTAAAAACGAGGTGAGGTCCGTTGTTATTATTAGTAGAAAATGGTGTGACATACCTTGGTCAGGCTTCTCGATCTTGTTCGGCGTTAGCCTCCGGTCCGCGAGCGCTGAACTCGGCTGCTTCGGGCTGTTCCGTTTCGAACTGCTGCGAGACATCACCAGTGATTGAGGTATCTGTGAAAAGAGTGGTCGAGTTACTACGGTAATAGATGATAGTAGTACAGGTTAATATAAAAATAAAATTGATTGAAAATAGGATATGGTGACGTCAGTGGAGTCCTCGGGCGGCGGCGGCTGCTGCAGCCAGTTGTACTCGCGCTTGTCATGCTACTCACAAGTTTATCGGAGCGGTCCCCGGACGGCAGGCGGGCGATGGTGACGTCAGCGGAGTCCTCGGGCGGCGGCGGCTGCTGCAGCCAGTTGTACTCGCGCTTGTCATGCTACTCACAAGTTTATCGGAGCGGTCCCCGGACGGCAGGCGGGCGATGGTGACGTCAGCGGAGTCCTCGGGCGGCGGCGGCTGCTGCAGCCAGTTGTACTCGCGCTTGTCATGCTACTCACAAGTTTATCGGAGCGGTCCCCGGACGGCAGGCGGGCGATGGTGACGTCAGCGGAGTCCTCGGGCGGCGGCGGCTGCTGCAGCCAGTTGTACTCGCGCTTGTCCACCGGCACGCCGCGCCGCTCGTAGTCCTGCGCCTGCGTTCTGACCACACAGAAACGTTAGCACTAGCACAAGGACCAATTTGTTGTTCTGGTGTGGGCCATGTGATACGAAGGAATGAAGAAAATATCGTGAGGAACGTTTTGAGTATGATCGTAGATGGCTCTTAGAGTAGGGGAAGACCAAACAAAACAATGGATGGATTGTGTGAAAGATGGTATGGGTAGAAAGGGCCCGACTACCGAGATGACGACTGATAGAGAAGTGTGGAAGAAACAAACATGTTCCGCCGAACACAAATAAATTAGGATAAGGACAAGAGAATGATGACTGCAGGACAATTTTATAAAACATGCAACTTGTATCTCTAAAAATCTCCATTCCAACAGCGCGTGATATCACAAGTCGCGTTGGACATAATCGACCCACACTCGCTCGAATCATACCGTTCCCATGAATGCGCCACCACGCGACCACTATGAGTTTGTGGCGGCATCTACATCGCCACATGCGAACTACGCATCAAAGATCCGACGCCACACAAATCCTGCATCGTGCAATTACAGTTTACCGCGCGATGGACATATATACAAGCTCCCGACTTCAACCTCTGGGCAGTTGCCCGCCAGCAAGACTCGTCTGCTCGGAGGATCCTCTCTTTTCTATGGTGGGTAAGTGAACTTTACGCCCTGTTCCCCATAGCACTAAGGCCTGAAACTGCGTTATGCGGACGTCCGCGCGGTTCCATATAAAAGTGCTCCGTTGCGGGGCCACGCGCGGCTGTCCGTCGTGGGGAGGCGCGCCGCATGGCCCGCCTGCGTGCGACGGACGCGCGGTGCCCGCCTGCGGTAACACGCACGGGCTTGTTCAGCCAATAACGCTATGTGATACGGGTCGCACGCACGCTCGGAGAAAACCAAGGAAAATGTCTTTCGATACTGAAAGGGTAATTGTGGAAGTCCAGTGTCACCCTGCTTTATGGGACCAATCGAATGAACTATAGGTTCTCCATCGACACGACTGTGCATGCACACCGTCAAAATCGAACTAGCGACACTGCGTAAATAAAATAATCCGGTCCCCGCGACGTGTACCCGCGATGGGTCCCCGGGCCGGTACCTGTACCGTTCCCACGGAGCCCATCCACGTGTCGACGCGCGTAGACACGTGACGGGTGACCGTTGCGGGCGCACGGGTAACGCAGTTTCAGGCCTAAAGGGTCACTTTCTTGTCTTCAAGCGAAACAGACGCGGCCTGCCGCGCGCCGCCGCCACGCCGGCCGTGCCCCGCGCTGTGGCGAGCGTTTAGCTAACCATAACGAAGTCTTTTTATTACTCTTCTAGTCTTATTATCCACTATTTTGTATTTAATCCTAATATTTGTAATCACTGGATATTTATGCACTGTTACTATTAAAATGTCTGTATTTGGCGTAATTTTTCAATGCGGTACATGCGGCCTGTTATAAAAATGAGCAACTGCCCGCGCTGTAGCCGCGCACTCGCCCACACGCGGCGCGCGTGTTGGAACTCTTGCACGCAAGTGAATAGAACTGGCCGCCACCGTAGGCCGCGACTGTGTGGGAGCCACTTTAGTATCCGTACTAATAAACTTTAGTTTTGTATGATCCGTTCCCACAGACAAACCGTGACAATGGTTTTGTGGGACATCGTTTTAAGCACAAGACTACTTTATGCTCTTTATAAATAAATAACGCAACTCGTGATATGAACGAACGCGATGGTAAGATAGCTCTTATGCCTAGGTTCACAAAGTGTTGAACTGCATAATGTTGGACTCTCGTGGCAATTTTGTACAAGATTTGCTAACCGCATAAAAACTGAGATTTTGACGTATGACCTCAACATTTTACAGTAAAATTACATACACTAACAGCGCCTTTTGAACGGTCGCTACCTGTATAAAATATCGTTTACAAATAATCATTCTATTTGTTGAAGATATGCGGGGAAAAAGGAAAAATTTATTCATAAGTATTTTGATGTAAATAAAAAAAATGGTACTAACCTTAAGCTTTCATAACAGTCTAAACATACTACGGCATAATCGCCATTTTCTAATAATAATGAATTTTCAGTCCGCCTTTGCACTAAGAATGGGAATTCCTGAAACAAAAAAATATATTATTTAATTACTCATTTCAAGCTCGTTTGTATACTCTAAAAGTTGAGGTTCCCAATCATATTATACAAAAAAAAAAAAAACGTTCTTAATTTCCTCCACAAACCAGTAACTGTGTAATACGATACCCCTTGGTAAGACTGGTTATCAGACTTTCGGGCGTCTGACGACCCGTAACAACTGTCAAACATCTGTACCTTTAGGACCAAGTTCATTCCGTGGTCCTTTCACCTCGTATATGAGGAACATTATAGGCGGATTATGCTATACTCACTTTAATAGGTAGCGCCCTAACTCGTTTCCTATACGTCTTGATGCCGCACAGGTGGCAGTGGTAATCGTGAGTGTTGTACACTCTTCTCTCGGGAGGATAGCCGCCTAACGCTTCGTACCTGTAACAAGGGGCGCCTTATAGCGAATAGGACAGAAGGTTGGACAGAACGAAATGTTATACATTTAATAAGGATTTGAGAGCAGAGTAACTTGTTACTCTACTCTCAAACCCTTATCAAATAAAATCTTTAGCTCCAAAATTCATCTGGTTATCGTTACTGGTTATTGTCAGTTTGTATCTTTCCTCCACAGCTGGGCAAAGGCTTTCCTACATGACATACAGTTGTTTCTGTGCAAGCTTAAATGCAGCTTGAGCTGTGAGACAAAATAACCACTAGCTAAAGCCCTGGCACTGCCGTAGAAGGTGTCGCAGCAGACCGTGTAGAAAATTACATTAAATAAAGTAAGTTCTCAAAAAAAAGTACATGAAATGAACCCCTAAGATTAAGATACAATTGATAAAAGAGTTATTTTGCCTATCAAACCCCG
Source organism: Agrochola macilenta (assembly GCA_916701695.1). Lineage (NCBI taxonomy): Eukaryota > Metazoa > Arthropoda > Insecta > Lepidoptera > Noctuidae > Agrochola > Agrochola macilenta. The sequence continues at coordinate 1,400,687 of OU753572.1, read as the reverse complement.
ACCAACGAGACACATCGTCGTTCACGGCTCTCTAGAGAGTCTGAAGGTTTCCATAGGATAATACTTATTATTTTAAATACTACTAGCTGCGCCTTGTGATTTCACCTAATCCAGGTCATGGTCTACCCATGTGCCAAATTTAATTCTAATCCGTTCAGCCGTTTTAACATGAAAGCGTAACAAACAAACAAACTCACTTTAACATTTATAATATCAGTTAGGATAGTTATGATGGTACTCACCTCCTCCACTGGCTGAGTAGCGAGTGGTAACAGAAGGTACAGACTAGAGCCGAGCCGTTCTCACGCAACTGTTCCGCGTTTGGATGACTCTGTCGACAGATACACAACATTAATATTACCACTTTGACAAAACCCTTTGGTCCCAACAAATTGTGGAACTTGCACAGGTCACATGCATCGTGTAAACGACGGCGTATAAATGTGTGCGGATCCAGTGACTTACTCACCGAGTATGTAATCGCGCTGGTACCGGACTTTCACAGTTTAGAAGCACCCTTCGAGTCTGATCAGTTGGCCAACTGGTGTCAAATACTTTCGTGCTAGAACTTCTAGCACGAATATAGAAATCTATGTATGTCAGGTTATTTATTATGCTGCGGCCGCATCTGTGTCTATCGTGACAAAGCTTCACGCAGTAATACGATACACGCAGATATGACCAACCATTATTGGTTATCGTCGCGATAATTCGAGCTGCGTAGCACTTATCGCACGGCTGGGGGTACACAATAACCCCCTGTAATTCGGCACGCATTACTTTGTCACGATAGACGCAGAAGCTGTCGCAGCATAATAGATAACGCTACAATATATCTAAATATTTTCGCGGGTAAGTACGATTTTTGGCACAGTTTATTAAAAATAGTATTATTTACTAGATACCTATTAGCTGAAAGTTCAACTTCCAACTTCTATGTTCGTAAGTAGAATGTTACCGTTGGATAATTTAAGCGTACTTTTTGTTGTTTTCCGACCTACACACGGACGAATCCGCGGGCAAAAGCAAGTGTTTAACAAAATGTCTATGTGTCACCTGGTGCGTGAGCAGGCACGGGAAGTACGGCGCGTTGCCTTGCGGCTGGCCGTACAGGATGCGCGCCAACGTGAAGTCAGAGTGCAGGCCGCACAGGAAGCAGTAGATCGACGTGCACGCTGCGGGACAAACACACATGAACAACAGTCAACCACAACAACAACAGCCGGACTATTCCGTAAAAATCTCACCGTGAAAACTACTAACGTTAAAGTGAGCAGTCATTACACCTAAAGCTTAAAACACACGCAAAACGGATGCGTGTCGGGCGCGTTGTATCATATGGATATCAGCACACGAAAAGCGTGCGCGGGGCGGGGCGGGGCGGGGCGGGGCGGGGCGGGGCGGGGCGGGGCGGGGCGGGGCGGGGCGGGGCGGGGCGGGAGCGGGAGCCGCGCGCGCTCTTCGCGTGCTGACTTCTATATGATACAACGAGTTACAATAAATACAAGTCCGCTGTACTACCGTCCCGACCCGCACCCAACCGCTTTTTGTGTGTTTTGAGCTTAATGCTAGGGATTGACATGTTTGTACCGTGAGATTTTACAGAAAAGACAGACAGTGGCTCGCGAGGAAATAAGTACCGTTCGGAGATAGATTTGCGTTGTATGTGGTAACTCAGTTAGGCAGATTGTCATTAGTGTACAATAGTTGAAGGCGATTTTAGGACAAGACCTTAGTCCAGCAGTCGTCGTTAGAGTTGATATGTATGATGATGGTGTCGTGTCGGATGAACTGTAAGATGACTGATCATTTTTATAATATAAATTCCACGAATTAGGGCGCTTATGCACACTTATGCACAAATTGTGGGGAATGTACACGTCCAAACAGTAAAACTCCGTGTAGTGTAGACCTTGCCCGGACTTTAACCAGGGTTACTCCGCGAGAGTATCAGAGCAGATAGAACTTCACAGTTACGTCTCTATTTTCGACTTTATTCCAACGTTGCAAGGTTGATAATCTAATGGCAAGTTAAATATGAAAATGATCTCACCATTATTACTAGCGACCGTCCGGTCAGACGTGGTCGACGGTGGGGTGGGGATGACTCGCTCGCCGTTCATAGACGAGTTCGCCGGTAGGGGCGACGGGATATTATATCTGGAACAAATAATATTTTATAAGTATTGGTACTGGAGAGGTTTTCTTAGGAAATTCAAGCTTTGCCTTGACGGTTTCAAATCCACTGTCGCGAGATCGCGAGATGTTCTACGCGATGCAAACAAGTACCATCTTGAATGTGTTGCAAGGCAAGTACTTTTTACCCGACTACGGTAAAGCTAAAAGGAGGTTTATGATTTTAGTGAGGATACTAGTAATTTAAAAATAATTTTCTGCAAAAGCATCTCGCAAACAGTACTAGGCAAGCATGAATGGAAGCTGGTGTCCCTCCCAACCCACCTCCTATGCTCCAGCGGCACCCGCTCGGCGTCCATGAGCTCCCACTGGCGCGCCAGGTGGCGCACGGCGTGCGAGTTCATGTACTAGGCAAGCATGAATGGAAGCTGGTGTCCCTCCCAACCCACCTCCTATGCTCCAGCGGCACCCGCTCGGCGTCCATGAGCTCCCACTGGCGCGCCAGGTGGCGCACGGCGTGCGAGTTCATGTACTAGGCAAGCATGAATGGAAGCTGGTGTCCCTCCCAACCCACCTCCTATGCTCCAGCGGCACCCGCTCGGCGTCCATGAGCTCCCACTGGCGCGCCAGGTGGCGCACGGCGTGCGAGTTCATGTACTAGGCAAGCATGAATGGAAGCTGGTGTCCCTCCCAACCCACCTCCTATGCTCCAGCGGCACCCGCTCGGCGTCCATGAGCTCCCACTGGCGCGCCAGGTGGCGCACGGCGTGCGAGTTCATGTACTAGGCAAGCATGAATGGAAGCTGGTGTCCCTCCCAACCCACCTCCTATGCTCCAGCGGCACCCGCTCGGCGTCCATGAGCTCCCACTGGCGCGCCAGGTGGCGCACGGCGTGCGAGTTCATGTACTAGGCAAGCATGAATGGAAGCTGGTGTCCCTCCCAACCCACCTCCTATGCTCCAGCGGCACCCGCTCGGCGTCCATGAGCTCCCACTGGCGCGCCAGGTGGCGCACGGCGTGCGAGTTCATGTACTAGGCAAGCATGAATGGAAGCTGGTGTCCCTCCCAACCCACCTCCTATGCTCCAGCGGCACCCGCTCGGCGTCCATGAGCTCCCACTGGCGCGCCAGGTGGCGCACGGCGTGCGAGTTCATGTACTAGGCAAGCATGAATGGAAGCTGGTGTCCCTCCCAACCCACCTCCTATGCTCCAGCGGCACCCGCTCGGCGTCCATGAGCTCCCACTGGCGCGCCAGGTGGCGCACGGCGTGCGAGTTCATGTACTAGGCAAGCATGAATGGAAGCTGGTGTCCCTCCCAACCCACCTCCTATGCTCCAGCGGCACCCGCTCGGCGTCCATGAGCTCCCACTGGCGCGCCAGGTGGCGCACGGCGTGCGAGTTCATGTACTAGGCAAGCATGAATGGAAGCTGGTGTCCCTCCCAACCCACCTCCTATGCTCCAGCGGCACCCGCTCGGCGTCCATGAGCTCCCACTGGCGCGCCAGGTGGCGCACGGCGTGCGAGTTCATGTACTAGGCAAGCATGAATGGAAGCTGGTGTCCCTCCCAACCCACCTCCTATGCTCCAGCGGCACCCGCTCGGCGTCCATGAGCTCCCACTGGCGCGCCAGGTGGCGCACGGCGTGCGAGTTCATGTACTAGGCAAGCATGAATGGAAGCTGGTGTCCCTCCCAACCCACCTCCTATGCTCCAGCGGCACCCGCTCGGCGTCCATGAGCTCCCACTGGCGCGCCAGGTGGCGCACGGCGTGCGAGTTCATGTACTAGGCAAGCATGAATGGAAGCTGGTGTCCCTCCCAACCCACCTCCTATGCTCCAGCGGCACCCGCTCGGCGTCCATGAGCTCCCACTGGCGCGCCAGGTGGCGCACGGCGTGCGAGTTCATGTACTAGGCAAGCATGAATGGAAGCTGGTGTCCCTCCCAACCCACCTCCTATGCTCCAGCGGCACCCGCTCGGCGTCCATGAGCTCCCACTGGCGCGCCAGGTGGCGCACGGCGTGCGAGTTCATGTACTAGGCAAGCATGAATGGAAGCTGGTGTCCCTCCCAACCCACCTCCTATGCTCCAGCGGCACCCGCTCGGCGTCCATGAGCTCCCACTGGCGCGCCAGGTGGCGCACGGCGTGCGAGTTCATGTACTAGGCAAGCATGAATGGAAGCTGGTGTCCCTCCCAAACCCACCTCCTATGCTCCAGCGGCACCCGCTCGGCGTCCATGAGCTCCCACTGGCGCGCCAGGTGGCGCACGGCGTGCGAGTTCATGTACTAGGCAAGCATGAATGGAAGCTGGTGTCCCTCCCAACCCACCTCCTATGCTCCAGCGGCACCCGCTCGGCGTCCATGAGCTCCCACTGGCGCGCCAGGTGGCGCACGGCGTGCGAGTTCATGTACTAGGCAAGCATGAATGGAAGCTGGTGTCCCTCCCAACCCACCTCCTATGCTCCAGCGGCACCCGCTCGGCGTCCATGAGCTCCCACTGGCGCGCCAGGTGGCGCACGGCGTGCGAGTTCATGTACTAGGCAAGCATGAATGGAAGCTGGTGTCCCTCCCAACCCACCTCCTATGCTCCAGCGGCACCCGCTCGGCGTCCATGAGCTCCCCACTGGCGCGCCAGGTGGCGCACGGCGTGCGAGTTCATGTACTAGGCAAGCATTGAATGGAAGCTGGTGTCCCTCCCAACCCACCTCCTATGCTCCAGCGGCACCCGCTCGGCGTCCATGAGCTCCCACTGGCGCGCCAGGTGGCGCACGGCGTGCGAGTTCATGTACTAGGCAAGCATGAATGGAAGCTGGTGTCCCTCCCAACCCACCTCCTATGCTCCAGCGGCACCCGCTCGGCGTCCATGAGCTCCCACTGGCGCGCCAGGTGGCGCACGGCGTGCGAGTTCATGTACTTAGGCAAGCATGAATGGAAGCTGGTGTCCCTCCCAACCCACCTCCTATGCTCCAGCGGCACCCGCTCGGCGTCCATGAGCTCCCACTGGCGCGCCAGGTGGCGCACGGCGTGCGAGTTCATGTACTAGGCAAGCATGAATGGAAGCTGGTGTCCCTCCCAACCCACCTCCTATGCTCCAGCGGCCCCCGCTCGGCGTCCATGAGCTCCCACTGGCGCGCCAGGTGGCGCACGGCGTGCGAGTTCATGTACTAGGCAAGCATGAATGGAAGCTGGTGTCCCTCCCAACCCACCTCCTATGCTCCAGCGGCACCCGCTCGGCGTCCATGAGCTCCCACTGGCGCGCCAGGTGGCGCACGGCGTGCGAGTTCATGTACTAGGCAAGCATGAATGGAAGCTGGTGTCCCTCCCAAACCACCTCCTATGCTCCAGCGGCACCCGCTCGGCGTCCATGAGCTCCCACTGGCGCGCCAGGTGGCGCACGGCGTGCGAGTTCATGTACTAGGCAAGCATGAATGGAAGCTGGTGTCCCTCCCAACCCACCTCCTATGCTCCAGCGGCACCCGCTCGGCGTCCATGAGCTCCCACTGGCGCGCCAGGTGGCGCACGGCGTGCGAGTTCATGTACTAGGCAAGCATGAATGGAAGCTGGTGTCCCTCCCAACCCACCTCCTATGCTCCAGCGGCACCCGCTCGGCGTCCCATGAGCTCCCACTGGCGCGCCAGGTGGCGCACGGCGTGCGAGTTCATGTACTAGGCAAGCATGAATGGAAGCCTGGTGTCCCTCCCAACCCACCTCCTATGCTCCAGCGGCACCCGCTCGGGCGTCCATGAGCTCCCACTGGCGCGCCAGGTGGCGCACGGGCGTGCGAGTTCATGTACTAGGCAAGCATGAATGGAAGCTGGTGTCCCCTCCCAACCCACCTCCTATGCTTCCAGCGGCACCCGCTCGGCCGTCCATGAGCTCCCCACTGGCGCGCAGGTGGCGCACGGCGTGCGAGTTCATGTACTAAATGGAAGCTGGTGTCCCTCCCAACCCACCTCCTATGCTCCAGCGGCACCCGCTCGGCGTCCATGAGCTCCCACTGGCGCGCCAGGTGGCGCACGGCGTGCGAGTTCATGTACTAGGCAAGCATGAATGGAAGCTGGTGTCCCTCCCAACCCACCTCCTATGCTCCAGCGGCACCCGCTCGGCGTCCATGAGCTCCCACTGGCGCGCCAGGTGGCGCACGGCGTGCGAGTTCATGTACTAGGCAAGCATGAATGGAAGCTGGTGTCCCTCCCAACCCACCTCCTATGCTCCAGCGGCACCCGCTCGGCGTCCATGAGCTCCCACTGGCGCGCCAGGTGGCGCACGGCGTGCGAGTTCATGTACTAGGCAAGCATGAATGGAAGCTGGTGTCCCTCCCAACCCACCTCCTATGCTCCAGCGGCACCCGCTCGGCGTCCATGAGCTCCCACTGGCGCGCCAGGTGGCGCACGGCGTGCGAGTTCATGTACTAGGCAAGCATGAATGGAAGCTGGTGTCCCTCCCAACCCACCTCCTATGCTCCAGCGGCACCCGCTCGGCGTCCATGAGCTCCCACTGGCGCGCCAGGTGGCGCACGGCGTGCGAGTTCATGTACTAGGCAAGCATGAATGGAAGCTGGTGTCCCTCCCAACCCACCTCCTATGCTCCAGCGGCACCCGCTCGGCGTCCATGAGCTCCCACTGGCGCGCCAGGTGGCGCACGGCGTGCGAGTTCATGTACTAGGCAAGCATGAATGGAAGCTGGTGTCCCTCCCAACCCACCTCCTATGCTCCAGCGGCACCCGCTCGGCGTCCATGAGCTCCCACTGGCGCGCCAGGTGGCGCACGGCGTGCGAGTTCATGTACTAGGCAAGCATGAATGGAAGCTGGTGTCCCTCCCAACCCACCTCCTATGCTCCAGCGGCACCCGCTCGGCGTCCATGAGCTCCCACTGGCGCGCCAGGTGGCGCACGGCGTGCGAGTTCATGTACTAGGCAAGCATGAATGGAAGCTGGTGTCCCTCCCAACCCACCTCCTATGCTCCAGCGGCACCCGCTCGGCGTCCATGAGCTCCCACTGGCGCGCCAGGTGGCGCACGGCGTGCGAGTTCATGTACTAGGCAAGCATGAATGGAAGCTGGTGTCCCTCCCAACCCACCTCCTATGCTCCAGCGGCACCCGCTCGGCGTCCATGAGCTCCCACTGGCGCGCCAGGTGGCGCACGGCGTGCGAGTTCATGTACTAGGCAAGCATGAATGGAAGCTGGTGTCCCTCCCAACCCACCTCCTATGCTCCAGCGGCACCCGCTCGGCGTCCATGAGCTCCCACTGGCGCGCCAGGTGGCGCACGGCGTGCGAGTTCATGTACTAGGCAAGCATGAATGGAAGCTGGTGTCCCTCCCAACCCACCTCCTATGCTCCAGCGGCACCCGCTCGGCGTCCATGAGCTCCCACTGGCGCGCCAGGTGGCGCACGGCGTGCGAGTTCATGTACTAGGCAAGCATGAATGGAAGCTGGTGTCCCTCCCAACCCACCTCCTATGCTCCAGCGGCACCCGCTCGGCGTCCATGAGCTCCCACTGGCGCGCCAGGTGGCGCACGGCGTGCGAGTTCATGTACTAGGCAAGCATGAATGGAAGCTGGTGTCCCTCCCAACCCACCTCCTATGCTCCAGCGGCACCCGCTCGGCGTCCATGAGCTCCCACTGGCGCGCCAGGTGGCGCACGGCGTGCGAGTTCATGTACTAGGCAAGCATGAATGGAAGCTGGTGTCCCTCCCAACCCACCTCCTATGCTCCAGCGGCACCCGCTCGGCGTCCATGAGCTCCCACTGGCGCGCCAGGTGGCGCACGGCGTGCGAGTTCATGTACTAGGCAAGCATGAATGGAAGCTGGTGTCCCTCCCAACCCACCTCCTATGCTCCAGCGGCACCCGCTCGGCGTCCATGAGCTCCCACTGGCGCGCCAGGTGGCGCACGGCGTGCGAGTTCATGTACTAGGCAAGCATGAATGGAAGCTGGTGTCCCTCCCAACCCACCTCCTATGCTCCAGCGGCACCCGCTCGGCGTCCATGAGCTCCCACTGGCGCGCCAGGTGGCGCACGGCGTGCGAGTTCATGTACTAGGCAAGCATGAATGGAAGCTGGTGTCCCTCCCAACCCACCTCCTATGCTCCAGCGGCACCCGCTCGGCGTCCATGAGCTCCCACTGGCGCGCCAGGTGGCGCACGGCGTGCGAGTTCATGTACTAGGCAAGCATGAATGGAAGCTGGTGTCCCTCCCAACCCACCTCCTATGCTCCAGCGGCACCCGCTCGGCGTCCATGAGCTCCCACTGGCGCGCCAGGTGGCGCACGGCGTGCGAGTTCATGTACTAGGCAAGCATGAATGGAAGCTGGTGTCCCTCCCAACCCACCTCCTATGCTCCAGCGGCACCCGCTCGGCGTCCATGAGCTCCCACTGGCGCGCCAGGTGGCGCACGGCGTGCGAGTTCATGTACTAGGCAAGCATGAATGGAAGCTGGTGTCCCTCCCAACCCACCTCCTATGCTCCAGCGGCACCCGCTCGGCGTCCATGAGCTCCCACTGGCGCGCCAGGTGGCGCACGGCGTGCGAGTTCATGTACTAGGCAAGCATGAATGGAAGCTGGTGTCCCTCCCAACCCACCTCCTATGCTCCAGCGGCACCCGCTCGGCGTCCATGAGCTCCCACTGGCGCGCCAGGTGGCGCACGGCGTGCGAGTTCATGTACTAGGCAAGCATGAATGGAAGCTGGTGTCCCTCCCAACCCACCTCCTATGCTCCAGCGGCACCCGCTCGGCGTCCATGAGCTCCCACTGGCGCGCCAGGTGGCGCACGGCGTGCGAGTTCATGTACTAGGCAAGCATGAATGGAAGCTGGTGTCCCTCCCAACCCACCTCCTATGCTCCAGCGGCACCCGCTCGGCGTCCATGAGCTCCCACTGGCGCGCCAGGTGGCGCACGGCGTGCGAGTTCATGTACTAGGCAAGCATGAATGGAAGCTGGTGTCCCTCCCAACCCACCTCCTATGCTCCAGCGGCACCCGCTCGGCGTCCATGAGCTCCCACTGGCGCGCCAGGTGGCGCACGGCGTGCGAGTTCATGTACTAGGCAAGCATGAATGGAAGCTGGTGTCCCTCCCAACCCACCTCCTATGCTCCAGCGGCACCCGCTCGGCGTCCATGAGCTCCCACTGGCGCGCCAGGTGGCGCACGGCGTGCGAGTTCATGTACTAGGCAAGCATGAATGGAAGCTGGTGTCCCTCCCAACCCACCTCCTATGCTCCAGCGGCACCCGCTCGGCGTCCATGAGCTCCCACTGGCGCGCCAGGTGGCGCACGGCGTGCGAGTTCATGTACTAGGCAAGCATGAATGGAAGCTGGTGTCCCTCCCAACCCACCTCCTATGCTCCAGCGGCACCCGCTCGGCGTCCATGAGCTCCCACTGGCGCGCCAGGTGGCGCACGGCGTGCGAGTTCATGTACTAGGCAAGCATGAATGGAAGCTGGTGTCCCTCCCAACCCACCTCCTATGCTCCAGCGGCACCCGCTCGGCGTCCATGAGCTCCCACTGGCGCGCCAGGTGGCGCACGGCGTGCGAGTTCATGTACTAGGCAAGCATGAATGGAAGCTGGTGTCCCTCCCAACCCACCTCCTATGCTCCAGCGGCACCCGCTCGGCGTCCATGAGCTCCCACTGGCGCGCCAGGTGGCGCACGGCGTGCGAGTTCATGTACTAGGCAAGCATGAATGGAAGCTGGTGTCCCTCCCAACCCACCTCCTATGCTCCAGCGGCACCCGCTCGGCGTCCATGAGCTCCCACTGGCGCGCCAGGTGGCGCACGGCGTGCGAGTTCATGTACTAGGCAAGCATGAATGGAAGCTGGTGTCCCTCCCAACCCACCTCCTATGCTCCAGCGGCACCCGCTCGGCGTCCATGAGCTCCCACTGGCGCGCCAGGTGGCGCACGGCGTGCGAGTTCATGTACTAGGCAAGCATGAATGGAAGCTGGTGTCCCTCCCAACCCACCTCCTATGCTCCAGCGGCACCCGCTCGGCGTCCATGAGCTCCCACTGGCGCGCCAGGTGGCGCACGGCGTGCGAGTTCATGTACTAGGCAAGCATGAATGGAAGCTGGTGTCCCTCCCAACCCACCTCCTATGCTCCAGCGGCACCCGCTCGGCGTCCATGAGCTCCCACTGGCGCGCCAGGTGACGCACACAGCGGCTGCAGGCCAGCACGCGGCCGCCGCGCGCGCCGCCGCTCGCGAGGCAGGGGAAGTGCATGGCGTGCGAGTTCATGTACTCCGCCGACGTCGACAGCCACTCCATCGACTGCTGCGGGAACAGGCCGGCGCACACGTAGCATCTGGAAAGAGCGTTATACATTAAATTTTGCCGATATTCGCCCACTACTGGATAAAGGCCTCTCCCTACCAGAGGAATTCCCGCGAAGTTCAAAAGACTACTGCTGATCAGGTGTTGTTGCAAAAAATGGTACGTCTGTATCTCTGTCTGTGTCTGTTTGTTCCGGTTAATCTCCAAAACAGCTAGACCGATTTGAACGGGACTTTCACTGGCAGATAGCTGATCTTATAAGGAGTAACTTGACTTTTATTAATGACTAACACTAATGTCACTCTTATATACATTCAGCCTTAGTTGATTTTACAATGGCAGACACTAGATAGGGATAAATGGAAGGAGGCGGGGGAGGGAAGCCTCTGCCCTGCATTGGGACACAAACGACTGATAATAATAATAAAATGTCAAAAAGATGAACAAACCTGTACAGTCCCATGCCATTCTCTCCCGACACGATCTGGCTCTGCGGACTGCTGGACAACGCGTTCGACGGCCGCTTACTTGACTGACTCGAACTAGACTTGATATCGTATGGCTTAAACCTGCAAGAAAACAGATTGTGAACTGATACTGCATAAAACAGAACTACCTACTAGGAATTCGGAATGGAAAATTAGCATATAATAGCTCATTTTTAACCAGAGTTCATATGCATTTTTGATGCCTTATTTCACTTTTACTTGTTAAAAACTTGATGTTCTAGAATCTCGAAATGGTAGAAGCTTTCTCTAGATCACACTATCTACAAACGTCAACACATGAATTGCGAATAGTGCCTGAATAAAAACTTGATGTTCTAGAATCTCGAAATGGTAGAAGCTTTCTCTAGACCACACTATCTACAAAGGTCAACACATGAATTGCGAATAGTGCCTGAATGTTCCTGTTCCATTTTAGTTCCCATCCTTGTGTTTTGAGATCATGTGTCAGTAAAAAATCTTTCGTTATATTGTATGTACTTACCTAATATTGTTGGTGTGTGTGTTGTTGTGCGCGGCGTTCGGCTCGCCGTTCTCGCCGTACGCGGGGTACTTGTGGGGGATGCTTTTGTAACACGACGCGCATATTTGTACCATGCCTGAAATGATGCACAATATGGATGTAATAAATGCAATAAAATCGATTAACCGCTGGGTTCTGAAATCCTCTACCTAAATTTTATGTTGCCAAATCTCTTGACAAAAGATTTTATTGAAAATTTTCCCAGCAATCAAAACAACTATCATGCGATCTGAGAGTTTTACTAATCAGACACTTGATCAGGCTGTCACTATCCAAGGATTAGGAAGTGACATTAAATTTACAGTTGCACACAAATAACTTATTACAAATAGAAATGACTGACAACAAAATTAACTAATAAGAACCCATCAAGAAGGCCTCGTTACTTCCTTACTACAAGATGTCGGTTTCACCTGAAACAATGAAACTGCGACTCACCTTGTGGACTAATAGGACTGGCATCCGGATGAGGTTTGAGCGTCGTTATAAAAGGATAATAAGGTTCTCTTTCGGGATTAGGACAGCAGTAGACCAGTCTAAGTTGCGAGCTGGGGGCACTGACCCCGCATACGTAACAGACAAAGCTAGCGGTGGTTGAAGGCGCGGAAGGCTGGCTCGCCGGCCGCTCTAAGGAAGGAGAATGCGTGTGTGCTACTAAGGATTTGTCGCCGGAACTGGCGAGGCTAAGGGGTGAGGGGGGGAGGAGGGACGGCGGCCGGGTTCGTAATGTGTATACTCGCTCGTTCGCCGGGACGGCTCGCATCTGTAACAAGGAAGATGGTTTTGTTAAATAAGCTGAAGTAAGTACATGAGCAACTTACTTAGGATACTACAGACCTAAGATTGTAGTATCCTAGGTTAGTTGCTTTTGTCATGAGACTATTTATAATGAATAAACTGACTTCAGCTCCAAAGGTTAGCCTTTGGATATCAGTTTACGTTATTAATTGGGTTGAAAAGGTCACATAGCATTAAGACGTATCTTAATTTAGTACTTCTTGAATAGTCAACGGAATGTTAAGTTCTTGAGTTATCTTAATCTACGCAACATTAATCATCACTCATCAGTGAGTCACTCATCAGTGGTTTTGATTTTAAGTCAGAATTCGTGAAAATAAAATAAGTTGTGTTTAAAAATAAAAATAAACACAAGATCTAAGTGGTTCAGTTTTAAATCAACGTCGAACATTTAACTAATGGGCTTATGTGTGTCCAAAAGGTCAGTTTACCAAAGCTCTAGATTCTAGAACATTCCATCAAGATTCAGCCCGTCCTAGAAGCACGTGCATCTCGTCACAGTCACAGTCATCGTAAGGTTATCAGCGCCAATCAACCGCGCCGGGTCAATACTACGATACGCTACACAGACAAGCAATGAACGATGTTACGTACGCCCGTCAGAGAATGCTGCCGCTACTTTTAGCGGCAGCATTCTGCACTTGTCTGAGTAATCTGGCTCTTTAGCTTCCAGAATACTCTGACAAGTTCACCACACCGTTGTCTGAGGTGTCGTTTCCACCGCATCATCGAACGATCGCATTTTAATCAGTCTCAATCTGTCAAAAATATTTATAATTTACCTACATTTTTGTCAAGTTTTCGACAATGATTGTCGGTCAGATGAGATTGCGACTTGATTTTGAATGTTTTTAATGACTGGTTTCCGTAAAGCTTGTGCGGCGAGATTGTAGAATTCACAATCGATCTTGTAAATACAACGTACTTTTGTCTACAATACATCTCCTATTTATGTCATTTACATGTTGTTAATACTGTCAAAACGATAGTGATGATGAGTTACATGTGTATGAGAACTCCAGTTACACACCATTACCTAGCACCGACATTACTTAGACTACATCTGTTTGGTTAAGAACATGTTAATTTAAATTACATTCTTGTTTTATGTCAACACATATTTAATTTTGAATTGTTTATTACTGTAGATGTCTTCGTTCATTAATTGTCTATAGAATTTGAATTTCTTTTAAAACTACAGAACTATACGAATCCACTTGTTAATTGGTGGTTGGGGAATTTGATGCAACAATAATTTTAAAAATATCGTCAATAAGTGTAATCCCGTCACCTCGTAAGGCAGTGGTTGCCAGAAGATGGGCGTCGTCCCCGAGGGAGACCTAGGAAACGGCGTAATGACTTAGAAGCTTTATGGGAGGTTGGTCGGAGAAGACAATATACAGTGGAAAGCTGTGGAGGAGATCTTTTTGCCCAGCAGTGGGACAACTCCGATTGAAAATAAAATAAGTATAATGTCATTATACAAGTTATAATTTTGGTTCTGAAGCTATAGGGTGTTGTACAGTGTATTCATGGAAAGTTTAATTGCTGAGTATCTAAAACAAACAATTTTTTTTTTTTTTACTGTGCTGTTGTATTGAAACGCGCGTGCATGTCAATGTACTTTTTTTAATTTATAAAGATACCACGAATTGAGTAGTGAGAATGTGGCTGTTTAATGATTAAGGAAGGGATCGAAAAAGCAAAGGAGTTGCATACTTAAATTTAGTCAAATATTACGAGTATAGGTATAACACTCGTTTGGATGATATTATGGTTACTGGTACACTGGTTGTTTTAATGTTGGCAATAAGCTAACTGTTTCACAAACTTTTATAGAGGCTTTATAGCATGGGTGTAGATAAAACATATTATTGATAAAACATGTAGCCAGTAACGATGATAATGCGAAAAAAACTGGATAAAAAGGTGTGAAGCGTATTTTATCAAAATCAAATCTTTCACTAAATTGAATCACTGATAACGTTGGCACAGTAATTATAACCTGATCCATTTTTATCGTCAGCCTTATCAGTAGATACTTATCTCCACATATTATAACGATAAATAATTTTAAGAGAATTATATTATTATCTATGTTTACTATAACACATGTATAATTAGGTTTTCAGATAAACGGCGTTATTTTAATGGCATAGTATAAAAGTAATGTAGGCCGTAGTATAGCCCCCTTGTGGCACGCCACATTTGCTATTTAGAACAAAACAAAATATATTTATGATTTTGACCTTATTTTGACGTCATGCTTCTAAAACAAAATAAAGCTTAAGCAAACTGACATTGTAGTAAGATTGTTTCAAAACATGATTGGCGCCTAAAGCGTACTCTATCAAAGGCCTCAGTTAAGTTACTGTTACATGTTTTCTAGCGATAATTCGACCTGAACCTTATTATGGTTTGACGCTTGCCATTTACCAACAATCAACAATTTCCCACATCACCAAATATAGTTGTTCATATCTGACCATTTTACAACAATAGGCACAATATTGCAGAGGCTATCGAATAGCAATCGATCTGCCCTCTGACCAGCGCGGTCGGGTCACAGGCCACATTAAAATCATATAAACAAACGATATCGCTCGACCGAATTATCAGTAGTAGGTATTATGTTAGGAATAATTTGAGAAAGCTTTGTCAATAAACTGATTACACAAAGACTGGAGTTATTTTCGAGACTGACGCAACGTAAGATCACAATAAGTGGAAGATCCTACTTTATTCTACAGATATTCCATTCAGTAAATAATACTTTCATATTTTAAAAGCCTTTTATATACAAGGTGTAACTGAAATAAAGGGTACTAATAACTTGTACTCATTATTATGAACAACTTTTACTAAGGTACTAACTAACACTGAAATCCCAAAAAACAAATGGATTAACCGTAATATACCGTAAGCACACGATCAATAGCTGCTAGTTTATTACTTATAAGTTATAACATTCATAAGATTATATTATTTGAACCTACACATATGATTATAGATTTTGCACCACAAACTGATCATAATTTTCGAAATAAATTCTTTCAACATTCAGCTTTCACTCCAGAACAACAGATTTGGTAATTTTAGCAAATGACTCACGTGATATCACTCGGAATGAGTATAATAGTCAAAGTACCGATAATTTCTATAACAGTGGTCCAATAAGTGTCAGTATTACGAGAGGTCAGCGCGTTATCTAGTGTCAACACTTTTTCAGAGTGCACTGCTCCTAAGAGGTCGCCAGTTCATGTAGGTGCTTCTGATAATGTTAGCTTTTTATTATTGTATATTGCATGTTTAATAGTTTTGTTTTCTTTATTAATTTATGCTGCATTGAAGATAGTGTCTATTGGATTTAATACGAGTATTTCCATATCAAAGTACATATCATCACAATCTCTCTTAATTACCGATTTGATTAACATATTTCATGTCCTCATAGCTCTTTAGGTGGTATCAATAAATGCCAAAGTTGAATATCCAGAAATTCATAATGCAACATTAAAAATAAATATAATAAGAATTTCAATAAAAAAAAAACAACGTGTACCGTCGAACGAAGTCATGAGGAAGATAACGTCCGAAATGATGGCCTGATAACGGCTGATAGTGATCATATGTCAGCTTATCCTAAGTGTCGATATAATATTTGGAGATATGACGATAAAAATAACCCAGGCAATAAAAGCATGACGTATGTTTGGGTACCAATGTGCAGGATATTTCTTTATTGAATAACCATTTTGTATCATTTGCTTCGGTTTAATTAATACAATCAAAGTAAAATTAGAAAATTCGTATCTTTTTGCCAAACCATTTTTCTGATTACACATTATTGGGGATTTCCATTCCTACTATAACTATTGTAATATTAATTCAGAATTGTATCTATACTCGAACCGAAAATCTGAATCACTTGAATAGAGAGACATAACGTGCGAAGAATAATCAAATCAAAAGACTGACTCCAGAACTAAGGAAACCTGATGATCAGCCATGAACCAAGTCCAGTTTTACTTCGCGAGAAAAATCGAAATCTCAAGTTAGTTGCTGAGATTCGTTGAAGAGACATCAGTCGATCACAGAGACGAATAAAATATCAAATAAAAAAGGCTTTCACAGACCAAGAGTTGGTGAAAAAGAAGGGAAATTACATTCAAAGTTACGTATAACAAAGAAAGATAAGCAAACGACCTTTCCGATAGGGATTACCAGGTACCAGTCCATATAATCTAAACATTTATTACTAAAAAGTTTCGTGTATTTCAGCATTAAACAGATAAGTAATCGCATAAGCCGATTTTCTTTGATAAACGATAAGTGTCAAGATAAAGTGTCAAAGACTTATAAAATATTGGTAAAGTTATGCAGTATGACAAAGTCAAAATAAGGAGATCTGACTTACCACTTTTTAATGAATTGAAAGATGTCTAGACTTGAATGTAATTTGCAGTAACAACAATGAAAGATAAGTTGCATTGAATAAAGTAGCGATTGCAATTGTTTTGAACTAGGTGCTACCAATATTTGAAATATATTTGAAAACCTTTTGTATGTACACAAAAACATATCAAATTTTAAGAAAATGTCAGATATTCATAGTATAAATACCAGGAATAAACACAACCTTGCTGTACATCACACTCGTCTCCACAGAGTATTGACGTGGGTTGGGTCCGGGTTCGCAACAAGTCAATCCATCCGCGATCCTGAGGATTACCGATGTCACGCAAGTCTGCACGAGCCTTTAATTCATATTATGAAAGTAGTTTGTTCAGAATCGATTTCTGTCATTATTATTATAGGTAATTTTTTATCCCAAAAATAATTAAAACTACGTAAACTACTGTCACACTTCCGCTGTACAGCTAAAACAAACCAATATTGACGAAACACCTACTACGCTAGACCCATAGACGTGTGCGACTGTGTGCGTGCGTAGATTTGTAATGTGACCACAATTTTCTCTCACAATTAGTATAATGAATAAATAAACAATTTTATTAACATAATAGTAAAAAATCTGTGTATGTATTATGATACTCTGGTGAAAATAAAGAAAGCTCATTTAATACGAGTAGTATAGGAAAGTTCATACTAATTCCATGCTGCCATGATAGTAGGTACTTACTAATTCCATGCTGCCAAGTCATTATGCTAAGATGTCATTATTCTTGTTCTAAACTTTGGGCGACCGAGCTCTGCTTGGGTGAAAATACGGAGAAAACGAATTTTCTCAGATATGAGACCTAGCTAGATCGATTTTTCGCCTCCAATGATTTCGAAACGAAATCGTTAGAGCCGTTTTCGAGAGCGTGATTAGAAATATATATATTTAAACAAATATTACTCATTTAATAGTATAGGATAAAATAATACATATTCCAATTGAGGTGTTTGGTGGTATAAAGTATACAATAAAAGAGTTCAACTGTTGTAAACTTCAACTAGAACAAGTTTTAATGTAAATCGACTTTTGCTAACTTAATGACCGATCGTCGAATGTTTTTTTGGCGAAATTGGTATGAAGGTAAGGCTAAGCGTATGCTGAGACGCAGGTGACGCAGGTCAGTACAGTACAGATTTTGTAGGGTAGGGCAGGCGATGCAGAAGTAGGCTGCGAGCGTATGTTGCGACGCAGCTACACAGACACATTCGCGTCCTAGCTAGTACAAACAAGACGTAATAAATAAATAAATAAGACGTGTTGTAAAAAACACGTGACGAACTGCACACGTCGCGCAGAAATCTGTGCCGGCACTACAACGAGACGCAGAGCAGGAGAGACACATGTCTGCGTGGCACCTGCCTGCGCCACAGCGTACGCAGCTGTCAGTACGTACATGCATTACAAAATGTGCTCTGCCCTGCGCTGCGTGGACCTGCTTCAACTGCGTCACAGCATACGCTTAGCCTTAGTCATGTCTTCAGCTGCTGTCTTTTTATCCCTCTGCCCTACCCTAGATATTTTTGAGCTCTCCATGATACGATATATGATTTCCATTTACGATGATATCTGGCTAATTACTTTTTAGGGGTATGAGGAACAGGGTGTAAAGTTCACTCATCCCCCATAGAAAAGGGAGGATCCTCCGACCAGACGGGTGTGATGTCTGGCGGGCAACTGCCCAGAGGTTTGAAGTTGGGAGATTCTATATATGTTTATCGCGCGGTAAACTCTAATTGCGCGATGCAGGATTTGTGTGACGTCAGGATGTTATGTGACGTCAAGTCTTTGATGCGTAGTTCGCATGTAGCGATGTAGATGCCGCTACAACTTTACCAGTATTTAGGTATTAAATATATGAATTAAAAACTTTCGGGGATTTTTAGTCTTTATCTTGAATATGATTAATTAGATAAGGTAACATTCAGATGTTCTTCCCCTTTCTAGCCACAATTATCGTCATTGACACAATCCATTCATCATATCGAAAGTGATAAGCTAACAGATTCATAATGAATGTTGGTATTATCTTCATTATTGCCTACTACACCTTTATATTAATTAATAAAAGAATGGGAGCGGTCAATTATTTGCCATGCACGTCACGTGCAAAGATAACGTAATTGACAAATAAACTTTAGCATTCCCATTATCTTCAAAATCCTTGTGTATTAGTTTTTATCAGATAACGTCGTATCAGCTGACAAAGTTCTGCATAATGTCTTGTTTTTTATTATTTTGGCCACAAGATCAAAGCTTATATTTGTCTCGAATACAATAAATTAATCGATTATATCTGGGTACGATTTATACGATTTGTTCAGGATTGGCTGCTTGGATTATATATATAAATATTAAAGTATTCATCATCTCATACTCACTAATACTCATCACATGCATACATACACTCATCACATTCACACTCACACTCATCACATACATACTTACACTCATCCCATACACACATACGAGTACATTTGGTCACCTTTAAGTCCTAAGTTTAAGTTATTATCTTACTGAAACCGGTGCATTTGTTAACCTATCTTTAAATTTTTTATTATCTGTCGAAAGAGAGTGGATCCTGCGACACAGGGTATAGTGCGGGATCCAGTGTCATACCTAAATATTGTGACACTTGTAAATTATTAAGGTTTATTCGTCAAAATAACTTATTAAATAATCTTGCACTGCTTTCGACGCTTGACGTAGCATCACGTCGTGTGCGGGTTCGCAACAAGTCAATCGTCATCCTGAGGATGAAACACGTGTCGATTTCTTACAGGGTTCTTTATGACGAACAGTTAAGCGGATTAGGTTACTAAATATACTTCGTCTATTGTATTTTATAATGGATTTCCGCAAAGTCACGCCTGAGTCAATTAACAATCTTATATTAATCTAACCAAAAAAAGTTTTATTATAAGACCGTGATTGCATTATTATAACGCCATTACTGGTAGCAGTTGAATGAGAGTTGCCGAAAATCAAACTGAATGGCGTGCAATTGGAGAGGCCTATGTGCAGCAGTGGACTGCTGATGATGATGAACACCATTACGAGATGATCACGGAGACTGTCAGTGCTACAAAGCTTTTTAAGGAAAACATATTTTAATTTTGAAAAGGAAAACATGATTTATAACACGCTACGCTGTTACTAATCTTCTTTTAATCTCTTTTAATATTAATTAATTGATTTAAGTATTCACTAATTAATTATTATAATTCTGTTGACTAATACTGTTTCGTACTTGTATTCAATTAATATTAATGTTAAGTGCTCTTTATGTTTAATAAATTCTTTTAGAAAAATAAGGGACTTACCCCCGTATCGTAGAAATGAAGTCTTTTTAATCTGTAGCCAAGTCTTATGTCAACGTATATTATGAATTTATTATCGTTGTTCTTATGGTCAATCAATCAAACAGCTAAGTTGTAAAATGCTAGAATCTCAAATTGAAGAAGAAAAACTGTTTTTTTTTTTATAATACCGATTGAAAAACACACCAATGAAGCCACGTAACTGACCACTCATAACTGTTTCTTACTCAAGACACTATTGAGATCTGCTGAAAATCAAATGGTTTTACAAAAAGAACTACTTAAAATATTGTACTTAACGAAAACCTTTTGTGTATTATTCCGTGCGTCATTAAAACCTTCCACCTGAACACATACGAAGACGTGACACAAACTCTAGTACCAAATATCAGGGATTTTAACACATGAATTTGTATCTTTCATATGTTTAATCAATTTAATGTTCTGTCTAAATTGTCAATAATAATTAGTTTTACTTGAGTTAAGAGCGTTTATTCTAAAAGTTGGCAACGTCGCAAATAGCTGTCAAATATTTACCTGTTTTGATTAATTTAGCAATATTACTGTATGGAATTATGAAATGTGGCTAACTAGGGAACTAAAATATTGATTAAGAAATACAATATTTAATATCGTAACACCGAATAATTAGTTTTAAATGTAAAAACTTTTTTACACATTTAACCGATACAACATCAAATTCAAGATAAGACAAATACCGCTCAGACCCATCTTAGCAAGAAAATGTGTAGAAATAAACAAGTATTTTTCTATTACAGGGATTTAAGACAGTATTACCTTTTATAAATCTTAACAAAAATATTCAAAAATATTCATGGCTGGATAGGCCGTTTTTCCCAATGTGGCCAAACAAATGGAGTGCAGTTTCCATGGATATGCTGAAACCTCACAAGATACTATTACCAAACAAATAAACTGTAAAACCCAAGCTCTCGAACATACGTAACAAGAAAACTTGCAACAGCCGAAGTCCGATGAAAGTGAACAAATTAGACAGTATGGTCGCTAATGCTAGTGTAAACGGACGGTAGACATCCGTGACACGGTGCAGTATGAGTGTAGGACAAATAATATGCGAGAGAGCTGCAATGCTTGTTGTGATAAGATAACAAGCTTCTGGGTTTCAAGTTATGTTAAGTCCTACAATCCGGAATGAAGTTACGTCAAAAGATGAAGATGGTAGATTAAGTCATTACAAAGAAGGAATATCGCTGCGATGACAATTAAGAAGTGTCTCAATAATCTCGACAGAAACATGTGGTATTCCATTATTTGGAACCACATCTTTTAGTTTATTTACGTATAAACACGTTACTCTTTCTTTATGTTATTATATTAAACAAACCACCTTTTAATATATTTTCCTATTGATATTCTATGACACTTATATTTAACTCACTTTTATATTCTGTAGCACTGTTTACCTCTGTAAAGCATACTCTTAATTATCTCTTGATTGTTTTATCATCCAAATCGATTTTATAGTATTTAATTTTCCCTTTTGTAAAAACTTTAGAATATTTATATTCTGACGTTTTCATCTTAAACTGTCATCTGTCGTAATTTACTTTTCTAAAACATAGACAGAACACATCATAGATAAGTACACTCTATCATCTCTCATAAAGTGGGTGTACACACTGAACCTTCGCAATAAGCATAGATCTAAGATTTCTCCTCTGTAAGCCGTTTTTATTAGTGCTGGTCATATCTAAATTAAGAATTAACTTGAATATGTTTTAAAAACGTTTAAAATATGACACAGAACGATAAAAACGGTCTTCATATTTTTGGAGGCTAGTCTTGTCTTTAGCTTCGGAGAGTCGTATTTTTAACTTGAGACGGAGTCACTGTTTTTATGCCCTTAAGTCTTATTTGTTGAACAGTTAGCTACTCGAATATTAGTCTCTTAAAACTAGCATAACTAGCGTGCGCGAGTGTCCTAATTTTATTGTGTAATTTAAACTATCGATACTGAGTGGATTATGTCAATAAACATTCTAATACTGTGTAATACTGTGTTTAATTCGCTCGGCCCTCCTGCCTAGCCCTGTAGGAAGTGCTCACCTCTAACGAACTCTTAACCACGCGGCGTAAAACGCCGCGAGCACACGCACACGAAGGCCTCCGACACTAGACGTCGTTGCTCTCCGAGAGAGACCTCCGCCGTCACCTGTGACGCTAGCGCGGTCCTCCCGCTAGGTGAGGCGCCTCAAAGCGCCTCCATCTACAAAGTCTCACAACCTCTACTCCGTTCCACAGGCTGGAGTGTACCTCCAGGGGGGATAATCCTCAGCCCAGCCTCCTGCACGCTGCCTGCGGCCTGCCTGCCTGCCCACCTGTTCCACTCCCTGCCTGCCTGTTCCTGCCTAACCTGAGCCTGTCTTGTGCCTGTTCCTGCCTAACCCGAGCCTGTCCTGTGTCCTAAACTTAACTTTACTTTTACTAATTTTAACTTTTAATTTTAATACCTTTTTATTTTAATTTAATTTGTGACTCTCGTTTCCCTCCACGGAGGAAAACGTTACGTTACAAACACCTGAACAAAATGCTAAGAAATAGGAAAGGAATCGCTTAATAGGCAGTGGAGACAGACAGACGTAACAACAAGCCGAACTCCGATGAAAGTGAACAAATTAGACAGTATGGTCGCTAATGCAAGTGTAAACGAAGTGCAGACATCCGTGACCCGGTGCAGTATGAGTGTAGGACAAATATGCGAGAGAGCTGCAATGTTTGTCGTGATAAGATAACGAAGTATGGCTGTGAGCTTCTGGGTTCCAAGTTTTGTTAACAACTATAGTCCATAAAAATTTCAACCATTTCCAAATTTAAATGGTATAGCCCCGGACTGAAAATTCAGAAATTGAGCTCCCGAATTGTCAGTTCGTGAAACCTCTCCCTAGTTCAAGCAATCCTCTAAGACAATGTTAAGTTATAGTACTTAATATTAGAAAAAAAACAACTCATATTGCTGGAAGGACCAAAAAGTTAAAGTACAGAACAAAAAGTCGGTTCCTGTTGTTGGTGCAACACAGTATTTGAGATCAAATAATACAATGCTTAGCCTAAGATCAAAAGAGCATTAGAGAAAAAAGACTCCTGAGACATTCTCATTTGAGGTTATCATAATTTTGAAGGTAGTCGAGAGTGGACTCACGAAGATTAGAAAGACCGATGGCAAGTTAGGTCGATGACACAATCAATCTTATCACAAAGACCAAAACAAAATACTATCAAGCTGATAAGAATGCTGTTACAAAGAATGTGGGTCTTAATCAACATGTAAATGAAGATCGGAAACGCGGTTATGTTCTACTTCATCATATCAAGAGATATCAACCCAACATTTAAAAAGCTCTAAAATAATAGACATTTATTCATTAAGCTTCCAAGTGCCATGTAAAAAGTGTTTATCAAGTAAACTAAAGCATTAAGTATACTATTTCCTTCACTTATCTCCGACGGCTTCGATAGAATCCTTCTAATGCGATGCATGAACAAGATAAACATTAAATGCTATGATTATGAAATTCCTATGATATTACACCCGTACATGGACGTGGTTGATTATGATATGTTTATTAATAAGATACAAGAATCTTATACATATTAATTACACACGATACTGGTAACGGCGGGGAAAAGTCAAAGTGGTTTTATCAGTGTTTATGGAAAGGTTGTGGTCGTAAGCGATTTTAGAAACCGCGTTTTTTATATTAGGTTTTCTTACGAAATGAAGTAGCGGTGAGCAGGAATGAAGATGAAGTAACAAAGAAAAGAGTACTGAGATAGATGTGTCGAGTAACGAGAATGGATAGAGAAAGAAATGAGTATATTAGAGTAAATTTTAAAAGCTAGTGACAGAAAAGTTGCTAAGGAATTGTTTGGCTTGGTATGGGCATGATGAGAAGTGATTCATCAAGAAAATGCATTTATAACACAATAAATTGGGGAAGCCGGAACTTTTCTTTTATATATAGTGGAGTGCTTGGAGCATTAAAAACGTGAAAACCTCGAATTTCTGTTACAGTGAATGGAATATTGAGCTAATAATGTATATTAAAAAGTTTACCTATAAAAAAATTGTGATCTTAAATAGAAAAAATATTTTTAAAATGGAATAGTGCACGTAGTACACAGGGTGGATTTTTGAGATGGGGCAGTAAGGACAGCTACCTTAATCGTGCTCGCTAGAAAAAAACGGTCTTAGGACTGTCTTTAGCTTTTTGAGACATTTTGATCTGCATTCACAGATTTTGAAAAAAAATTACAGCCAGCAAGAAAATGGCCAGTTTTCACAAAAACTTGTTTTGATGCCAATCGATCCTGTTTCTTATAAGCATCAAAAATCTCTACTGGACCAACTGAGGTACTAGAAAAGTCATAAATCGCCAAAAAACTTTTCCCAAACTTTTAGTAGAGTTTATTGATTCTTATAAGAAACAGGTTCGAATGGCATCAAAATTTTTTTTTGTGAAAACTGCCCATTTTCTTGCCGACTGTAATTTTTTTTTTAAATCTGTGAATGCAGATCGAAATCTTGCAAAAAGTTAAGGACAGTCTCTTAAAACCGTTTTCCTGTAGCTACAACATTTAAGGTAGCTGTCCTTACTGCCCCATCTCAAAAATGCACCCTGTATATTAGGCTGATATCATTTACATTTCTCTATCTTAATAATTGAGGATGCTAGCCCCCCGGTCGAACTTTTCTTGAAAACGGGTACAGTACTACACAACTGAGTGCGCTTTCAAAATCACCACTATTTATTACTGCTTTAGGTGAAAATGATCTTTACGCAAACGCAATAACTTGTGAAGTCATATAACCTAATACATTCGTAACATTGAAATGAATGAATGCAAATTTTCAAGTTTATGCTACATCCAAGCTGTGTCGCTGTCCCCTCTTGAAGCGACCAAAAAAGCATTTTCAATGCTAAAAACCAAAAGCACAAAAATTATTGGTAAACATAGCAATTTATATTATAAAAAACAAAATGCCACTTTTATTTTAAAAATTATTTCACTGTAACAAAAATCCGAGGTTAAAGCCCCCCAGCGCTCCACTAATAAGAGGTATTTAAAGTCTACCAAGAGGTATATCCATTCATAAGAGATTTTACGTCTAGCAGTGATTGAAAACAACCTTTGCAAAAGTTCACACTATAATCTTTGAACCGATAATGATGCAAAAGTAGCGTTTGATTACTGAACGAACTCTGCCACGACTCAAACGAAGTTTTCCTTAAACGTGGTAGATAAGCTAATATCATACTCATCCTTATGAACGCAGACAAACTGTGTTTATAACGTCCTAGTAGAATCTACGTACAACAATACTCGTGTTGTAAGTCAAAGAGATTGGTAGGCTACTCAATTTTGGCGAGCAAACGACGCATCAGTTTTCTGCAGGTCAGAATTCCTTTTTTAAAGCAGGCAAAATGAGTCGCTATATTTAACTAAAGACTACCCAATGCCCAGGCAATCGTTCGCCTACTAGAAGCAGTTTGCAAGTAAGGGCTCGACGGTTTTAATGATTAAATTTATTGTCGTTTCGATTGTATTTTTCTTATTAACCGGTAGAATCTCGTATGAAGTCCCATACGAAATTCTAGAAGAAATGAGACACTTCCAAGCTTTAGAAAGGGACTGTCACAAATGTATGAGTAACATAGACGACGATGTACAAAGCCGAAGATTTTCGAAAACTCGATCCGCCATATTTACTGCAGGGATCAAACTCCTGTACTTCTTCTACATCACTATTTCCTACGAAAGTAACAGTTGTACCTATCGACTTACAACTTATCTGTTTATAAAACAATAACATAATCTGCTCTAGCACGTATCACGCGCGTTGCTATCAACGCTACGTGCAACCGGTCGCATTACCTTGCAGTTCACCGGCGCCCTATCTTCGTTCCCACACATTCGCACTAACATTGCAATAATCCACTAAATATCACGTGAACACTGTTTCATTATTTTATTATATCACTTATATTACTAAATTCACATAACACAACCACTATAACACACTCATGCGCACACAAAATGACTTATCGAATGATAAGTTATCGATAGTTTTGGGTCTTGGTACAGACAAGGGTTATTATCAGGTCGCAGTAGAAATTGTTATACATAGACGACACGGTGGGACGAGACGTACGCTCGTTGGTAAGCCTCGCAGGCGACTGGCGAAGCGGTCGGCGTTATCGTTTGTAGGTCAACCGGTAGCCGCCATCAATGATTGTATGTTCAAACATTACGATACTGGAGTTTACACAGATGACGTGCTCGTGAAAGTCGGTAAGCTAAACAGCGGGCGCGGGTCTAATTTCTGTGGTTTAGGATGCAGTTTGAAGGATGTTTGTTCAAGGTATTTGAACTATTAATTTAATAGAGAAAATATGACTTATTCACTAGACTAGAGGTCTGGGTGTCATGAATAATCAAATGAATTGCATTTTCTTAGTATTTACCAGAACTGCCACTATTTTTTAGACATAATTTAATCACTTCATTAAATTATTTTCACTATTAAATATTCAAAGATTAAGCATATTGCTTTATAATCGAGTTCATAATCTTTTAATCTGGTTTTTAGAATATATAAATAGCCTAAAAAAAGTAATTTAAATTATTCATATCAATGACATTAAAATTTTATGACAAGTAAAATATAAAACTTATCTAAGGTGTCGTCTTTACTGGCAAAGTATGGTCTATCGTTTTGCTACAATCAAATATATTATCACAAAATTTTGCATAGTATTTAACTTTACGATTTTATCTGGTTTACGTGCAATTGCGGGATTGTCATTCTATTCACGACCTTGGGTGATAAGCTCGTGATACTTACCGCTAACAGTCATCAACACGAATGTTTCACGAAATTACTGAATAAATTGTTAAAAGTTTTTTTGGCAACACTTATGATTTGTATTTACTCCTGATTATGCTCAAGCTCATCATCATGTACCTAGTCTTTATCCCAACTATGTTGGGGTCGGCTTCCAATCTAACCGGAAGCAGCTGAATATATTACATGGAGCGACGGAGTATCTAACCTCTATAACCCAGTTTCTGGGTAACACACAGGGTAAACTCAGCTAAACATAAAAAATATGGTTCATTGCCCTGTTTTACCGATGCGGACAACGCCTTACCGCTGATGAGGACATCCTCAGAAGTCCTCATAAACATGATAAACAGTTGGTATACTCAGATGCAAATCATTGTTTTACGACGCCATTTAATAAATAATTCATTACTCAAGCAAATGATCTCACAGATAGACGGTCAATCAGTGGAACCTGTATTTTATAGACGCATTCATTTGTTTCAATAATTGAAGTCGTTATTAGATTATGAGGTTTTACAGGTTTTTTTTAAATAATCGTTCTAATGTTTTGGTATTTTTATATATATTTAAGTAATTTATCCATAGAGATTAGGTACGTTCGTTTTCTTGTCACATTTTAAGGCAAAAACACGGAATCAATTTTGATGAATTACACCAGAGTTATTAGAAAGGAATGTTAATTTTAGCCATAAAAACCGGAGAAAAGATTATGGAAAAATCGATAGTCGTTCTATATATAAGCTTTTTAATCGCCACTACTTTATCCATAGAGATTAGGTACGTTCGTTTTCTTGTCACATTTTAAGGCAAAAACACGGAATCAATTTTGATGAATTACACCAGAGTTATTAGAAAGGAATGTGAATTTTAGCCATAAAAAACCGGAGAAAAGATTATGGAAAAATCGATAGTCGTTCTATATATAAGCTTTTTAATCGCCACTACTTTATCCATAGAGATTAGGTACGTTCGTTTTCTTGTCACATTTTAAGGCAAAAACACGGAATCAATTTTGATGAATTACACCAGAGTTATTAGAAAGGAATGTGAATTTTAGCCATAAAAAACCGGAGAAAAGATTATGGAAAAATCGATAGTCGTTCTATATATAAGCTTTTTAATCGCCACTACTTCCTCTCAGCTAAAGCACTAGAAAAAATATTAAAATCAAAATCAAGTAACGCCAAAATTACACAAGAAAGTCCCGTAAAATGCCCGCCCTTCACCAGTTCCTAGCACTTTAGCTGGGAGCAAGAAGTGGCGCAACCTCATCAGCAGAATCTATTCCCCATATAGAAAATCATACTTTGCTACATCACACAATCATTGACCATTTAAAAAAGTCCTAAGTGTTTATTTATTTTTTTGTTTGTTACGCGTTCACGCTAAAACGGCTGCACGGATTTAGATGAAATTTGGTGCATGGGTAGACCATGACCTGGAATAGGACGTAGGATACTTTTTATCCCGATATTCCCACGGGATCGAGACTTATGCAGGTGAAACCGTGGGGCGCAGCTAATTATCCACAAATGACGCATTAAAAAAAAATTGCGACGCAACATCGAATCAGTGAAGGAGTCTTATTTGTATAAATACTGAATATCTCCCACTCATCGAGGAATAGAGGAAAAACAAGTTGTAATGAGAGGTTATCTGTTTTACTACTGTTAGAGATACCGCCGTGCCAGAGGTCGGTGTGTGTTTATAAGTTAGAAGTACCCTTCCTATTACAGCGAAAATAAATCAACTTTATTAAGGTGAACTGAGTAATGAATATTGCCAGTATATATCTTGAGGTTTGAACTATGAACGACATTTGCTGCGTTCAATACATATTGCATATTATCATCGTTTAATTTCTTTACATTTATGAAATTATGTTTTTTGGTAAGTATTTTAAAAGTAGATGGCGCCGGCAGTTCCTAGCTGACTGATCCCTTAGGGATTTCGCGCACTAGACGGCCACTACCACGACTAGTGGTCGCAGCGACCAGGTAAACTATAGAAACCCATACGAATCGCGCATCGGCTAACTAGCCGCAGACCATACAATTCCACTAGACGGCCACGACTGGCCGGAGTCGTGGCCGTCTAGTGCGCGAGACCCCTTAGAATAAATATGTAGGTTTAATATATGGTAATGTATGTCTTTCGCTGCTGAACCATCTTCATTTGTTATCATCCCCCTGCTCTAATTTCAATTAACTTGGCGTCGGCACAACACATCCACACATCTCTCGTCAGCCGTCATCTCAGTATTCACCCCCTCTTTGTACTTATAATGACAATGTAGCATTTACGACGGTAATTAGGAAGAGAACCGTTTCTATTGCAGTCCATTTACATCCTAACAGTAATTTATTTATTCAAAATATTTTATATCACTTATATTTTATAGCCATGTAGGTTTACATGGGCGTTTATGAAACGTCAGAAACTAGGTCCTCGGTTCCAATTGGTCGTTTCCTATGGAGAAGAGCCGGCAAGATGCTCTGCGGTTACTCTTTACTTCTAACAACACAGATCTCACACGATTTCGAAGCATGCAGATTTACTAAAAAAAAACCTTCACCATTGCCCGAAAGAGATAACCAAATAGTACAAGTACATCTGTAAGAGCACATACACTATGACGTCACAAGACACGTCGTATGTTTGATAAAGTATCAGCGGCTATACGAGAGACACATTCATGCTCTTTATATAACATTGTGGTTTCGGATGTGACATTATAACCTTTTCAAGTAATTATATTTTTTTTAAAGGTCGTTTTATCTGTTTCTGTTTTAAATGTCAATAGTATGCGTTAATTAGGTTAGTGAGTGTTGAGTGTAAATATTGAATATTTAAACGACACTTAACTATCAATCAATCTGCCTAGCCTTTACGGGTCGGCTTCGATTCTGACCGGGTACAGATGAATACCATTTTCAGTATCTTACATGGAGCGACTGCCTATCTGACCTCCACAACCCAATTACTGGGTAAAACGATACCCCTTGGTATGATTGTCAGACTTTTGGGCTTCTGACTACCTGTAGCGACACTTAACTATCGAGGTTCGCAAAGGAATTTCTGTTATTTCGATTCTATACAGTTTAAAGTAACAGGTAGAGTTTATATTGGGATTTAGACCAATGTCTGTCTCCAAAAGTATAGAAATACAGAATGCAAAAAAACTCGTGACTAAAATTGAAGGTTATGTCGTGTAGCTAAAATCCGGATTCCACCATCCATAAAAATTGTTACACGTGTAACAAGGCTTTAATTTTTATACGTTATAAATATATTTGTAAGTTGTTTATCCACGCCCGACACTCCCCCTTTTTTAATCAAATTATATATAATTTGCACTTCACTTACATAACACAAGCTAATGCACTTAACTCGACAAACTTATAAAGTAAATATATAGTAATATATACCAGTATAAAATATTGACAAGTCTATTCAATAATATTTACCTAAGCAGAGATTATCGAGCAACGTTGGTAGGTAGTTGAGTGGTGCTGTCTCGCTCAAACACAATGCGGTAGAAAGAGATAAATATTATAAGTTCGTGACGTAATAATTAGAGGCTGTTAGAACATAATTATGTGTGGAGGGGGTGTGTATCGTGTATATAAAAAATGTAAGCCGTAAATCAGCTTGCCAAGCATGATTATGGTATTTTTAATTTATTAGACAAATATGACGATGGCCGCAGCAGATACGGAATCTTGTCAATTGGCCGTATCCATCAACAGACACCAACAAATAAATAATTACAAGGGAATTCGGTCGGCAATTTTTTTTTTAATGCTTTATTTGTCTGTATTTGTTTTTACAAAACGGATCACATAAATTCTGCCTTAACGACAGAAATGTGAAGATATGGACTAATTCCATCACAGGTCTCGGACTGTTAAAAAATAAAACAATCTATCTTTCACCTGTTAGCTGCCACGTCAGGCACATGTGCCTGGCGCTAGTAGAGGTTCAACAAACATTTATTTTAAATTATCACTGTATTTTATAAAGCAAAGTCCCCCGCCGCATCTGTCTGTATGTCTGAAACACTACCGAACGAATTTTCATACGGTTTTCACTAATTGACGGAGTGATTTATGGGGGAAGGTTTAGGTGTATAATTCATTGATTAGGTAGTCTGGAGCTTCAACTGTAGTCCAATTCATTGCTTGTACTGTATTTGAAAAAGTATTGCTGATATTAGGTACACCGTATTTTGCTCGTCGGCGAGTATTTCTTAAGGTTTTGTGTAAATTGGCTGAAATATGACGATGATTGCTGTCTGAAAAAATCATGCCAACTGGGTGCTTTACTGGCGTGCGCCGCGTAGACCAATAGTTTTATGAAAACACTGTATTATGGAATCATTCCTCTTAAAAAGATTTATTAAACGTTTCCGTGGGATATTTTCCTTTTTAAATTTCGAGCAAAAGCTAATAAATAATCTTACAAACTTTATTGTCAAAAAACTTTACAAAGGTTTTTCATTGGCCTCAAACTATGCAAGCCTGTATCTTGAGC
This sequence comes from Agrochola macilenta, assembly GCA_916701695.1. Taxonomy (NCBI): domain Eukaryota; kingdom Metazoa; phylum Arthropoda; class Insecta; order Lepidoptera; family Noctuidae; genus Agrochola; species Agrochola macilenta. Next base: position 1,369,266 of record OU753572.1, on the reverse strand, counting down.
ATGTATGTATATATTAAAATGTCTTAGTACTGATGACAATCCTCATACAAGATAAAAACATACACTTTGAAAATGGTGTCAATAACATACTTGAAGTAGGTACTCATGTAAACCTAAAGAACTTTCTTCAACTACCCACGATAATGTCACACAATTACTTACTATTAGTTTAGTATTGTTCGTAATGTGTGCGCTTACGCAACTGTGTCTACACGAAGTGAAGTGATGTTTGCATAGTGTGTTGAGTCACAATTTTTAAAGACATTTTTTTATTAAATTTATAAAGGGTTTATAAGTGTTATCGTTTTATTTGCAGTTGTGTACCTTAACACCAGAGTAAATGATTATTGCCACAGATAAAGACAACTTTTCACCAATAGGTTCCGCTAACGGACACCAGAAAACCTCTCCTTCAAAAATCATAAGAATTCCTCCATCTTTTTGTCGATTATTTCGATGGTAACGCTACTATTGTAATTTGAGTTTGCGTTCATATTGAGTTTATTGCTGATCAACTCAATGCTGTGTATACCTTTATTAAGCATACATACCATTACTTTTATTATAATAATGTTCTGTTTTATTTATTTTTTGTATGTACTGCTGTTGGTGTACCAAATAAATAAATAAATTAAACGTGCGACAATTTAAGAGCGTTTATTCTGAAGGTGGGCAACGTTGCAAATAGATGTCAAATATTACATTGTTTTGATTAATTTAGCAATATTACTGTGTGGAAATAAAAAATATGGCTAACTAGCGAACTAGAATATTGATTATGAAATGCAATAATTAATATCGTAACAACGAATGTTTAGTTTTAAATGTAAAAAAACTATTTGGAAACTTTTCAAATGTGTTTTTTACACCTAAACTGGGTACAACATCAAATTCAAAGTTATAATTGCAATTCATTATTATTATTCTAGTTCGCTAGTTAGCCACATTTCTTATAACTATTCAGTAATATTGCTATAAGAATCAAAACAGGTAAATATTTGACAGTTATTTGCGACGTTGCCAACTTTTAGGATAAACCCTCTTAAGAAGCCCGATTTGACACCTATCAAAATACTTTGTGTAGCGTCTGTTTCTGTCAATCGTTTGAAGATGACAGAGTCAGAACTATGTTTTAAGGGGACTACAGGAGCAAAACGCAAATTTTATAATACATATTTTTCAATAAATTACCAGCATTGTGTCATGTCGTTTCTCTTTCTTTTCTATGCAGTCCGACAGTGACCACGCTTTAGGCGTTGTCAGCTCCTTACATTAGTACTGTCGCCAAGCACACTGACCTGGTACGCGTTCCACTGCTGCAGCAGATGGTGATGGCAGGCGGCACAGGCGCGCACGGTGCCCTGCGCGTCCTTGGGGCGCGAGCGCGGCGGCCGCGGGTGTCAGCTCCTTACATTAGTACTGTCGCCAAGCACACTGACCTGGTACGCGTTCCACTGCTGCAGCAGATGGTGATGGCAGGCGGCGCAGGCGCGCACGGTGCCCTGCGCGTCCTTGGGGCGCGAGCGCGGCGGCCGCGGGTGTCAGCTCCTTACATTAGTACTGTCGCCAAGCACACTGACCTGGTACGCGTTCCACTGCTGCAGCAGATGGTGATGGCAGGCGGCGCAGGCGCGCACGGTGCCCTGCGCGTCCTTGGGGCGCGAGCGCGGCGGCCGCGGGTGTCAGCTCCTTACATTAGTACTGTCGCCAAGCACACTGACCTGGTACGCGTTCCACTGCTGCAGCAGATGGTGATGGCAGGCGGCGCAGGCGCGCACGGTGCCCTGCGCGTCCTTGGGGCGCGAGCGCGGCGGCCGCGGGTGTCAGCTCCTTACATTAGTACTGTCGCCAAGCACACTGACCTGGTACGCGTTCCACTGCTGCAGCAGATGGTGATGGCAGGCGGCGCAGGCGCGCACGGTGCCCTGCGCGTCCTTGGGGCGCGAGCGCGGCGGCCGCGGGTGTCAGCTCCTTACATTAGTACTGTCGCCAAGCACACTGACCTGGTACGCGTTCCACTGCTGCAGCAGATGGTGATGGCAGGCGGCGCAGGCGCGCACGGTGCCCTGCGCGTCCTTGGGGCGCGAGCGCGGCGGCCGCGGGTGTTGCTCGCCGAAGATCGGGAAGTACGCCTGCTTGTTCTGGAATACACACGATTAACATTAGATAGAAACATAGACATTATTTGCTCACATCAAGGGACAACAAATAAACTTTAATTTTACAAAAAAGTTTGGTCTTCGTAATGAGACGTCTACTACGTATACGTATTAATGTTTGAACGCAGCCACAGCTGCAATTAGTTAAAGATGTGTCACAAGTGTCAGGATGACACAAGCCCTGCCCTGTTGTCAAGTTTAAGTTTTAAATAAAGCGTCACTGTAAACCACTTTCATCTAAGTATTACTTGTCATATTAAAACCTAGCAGAGAAGGTCACTGATTTGTAGCTTATTCACGTAGGGACGCTATAACGTTAGACAAAATAATTTGAATTATCCGACAATTTGATCCTCAAAACGTGAAAAAAAGACGTTGATTGCCAGCAAGCCATTTCAGCTTAAAGACATTTATTTTCTCAAAGAACAAATTACAGTTCACTTATAGAGAAACTTAACTAAATTACCAATAGATGATTACCATTTTAAGATGTCTTCGCCACAAGCGATTTTATACGCAGCATTACGTCAAGCCAACGCTAAACCTAATGCTTGAAGTGATGCCGTCATATAACCGCACAACACAGAGAATGTTTATAGATACGGTAAAGTCAAAAACCCACCTTTATAATTATGTCAGTACTGCTTTCATTGAAAACCCAGGTTTTACTGATCAAAAAAATAAAAATAAATCAGCCTTTTTTTTTTATACCTTTATCACAACTTGGGATTCGAATCCTAGTACCCATAACCCACAGTCCTACAAAGCACCGCTCGACTAATGAGCATTTTACTATCAATAATATTGACAGTAGTTACGGTCTCGGAACTGACCCGCCGACTCCTGACCCGATAAGAGCTCTCGGTGACCACTTCAGCTATAAAGACCTCCAGCCGATTACTGAGTAGGGCTTGGATGTAAGTGGGTTTGTGTTTTATAATTATATGTTTTTTTTTCTCTTCTACACACGCGGTATCTACAACTCTTTTTATCTACTCTCCTATAGCTGGTATACTGGAAGATATTTCTATAGAAATAAGCATCACCTTTGTACGTATTGTTCTGGTCCTTTCTTCTTGTCTGTTCATATATTTGTACATAAACGGTTAAATATATGAAAATAATATGTTGTACAGGTGCCAGCGAAAACAAAGTGTATGTACAGGATGGTCCGTTTAAAGAAGTCGAAAATTTGTTTTAAGAAGCCTCTTACCAAAGGCTGCTAAAAACAAGTTTTAGCGATTATTTATGGTATATATAGGAAGTATAGGAACTAAGGTCAAAAGCAAACATTTTGTTCGACGAAATTCCTTCCAGATATCCAGCCCCAAAATATTTAATAATGGGGGTGCGCCTTGGAGAGAGGCTTCAAAAATAGTTTTAGAAAACTGTAAACGGGCCAAGGCAACGGTATATTTCAAATTAAACGTAATAAAATTAAAACGAATGCTGATTTCCCACGGGAGTAGGCAGAAACTACGGAACGCCACGAGATAAGATACGATCGATAAGTCCGATGTATAAAATTAAAAACATGTTGTTACCTAGTCCGTATCACGAGTATTGGCCTTAATCTTAACGTTTAGTGCGATTCGACATTCAGACGCTCCTTCTCTCGCGCGTGACTCAAACATTATCGAGTCTTCAAAATAACGGTATTTTCAGGGTTCGGTTTACAAGACCACAGGGTCTTGGCTGACAGTCTACTGCAGCGGAGCGGAAAAATCCCCTACTAGGCTCTTTGGTCACCACAGTTCTACTCCACTTTGATCAACCGACAGCGAACCAAAGAGGAGCTATCAGAATGGAAATGTCATCTGAATTAGAATATCCATAAATCTAATGGTGATTTTAAAAGATTTTTGTAATTTTTTTCGTTACGTATTCACGGTATTCATTTCTTTTGCAAGTACTGAACTCTTATTATTTGAGCCATATTCAAGCACATCCGCACATTGCATATTGATAAAATACATTATAGCTTTACATATAATTTTATTACAACATATGGATGCGAATAATTCACAGCTCATAATTATACCTTCCGTTGCTATGTACTCAATTTATGTAAACCTGATTTTTTGCACCGAAACATCGTTAAATAGTTCCAGATTTTTTTTACAATATAATGTCAATGTTGCACATATAGCTCTAATAAGGTTGGGTTCATAGAAATATAAATAACAGGAGAAGTGGCATGGGGGCGTGTCTGTGTCCGCGCATCTTGATCATAGTGGTCATTGCATAGGCAAATGGCCGTCTCCGCGAACTAGTGTGCTTTCGGCCGTGATCGGGAAAAAGTATAACAATGCCGTATTGTTCAGTGGTTTCTTGTTAAAACCGAAGCCAAAACAAAAACTTTGTGAATCATGGAATCACATACCACATGTATTTTACTATAATTGTCTTTAAAATCATGAAAAACAACAAATCGTTAAATATTTCTGGCTTTTACTACGTTATTTTTATTTTCAAATATCACAGCGACTGTACTATTTTTGCACGAAATACATTGCTCGTTAACCACTACCTAAATATATTGCTAAGGGACTGGACAAGCAATGTAAAAATAACATAACGATACAGTCACCTGCGGATGCATGGCGCAGTACGGCCGCAGCGTCTTGCGACGGGTTAGTGATGTGGCTGTGCAGATCCACTAACGTAGGCTATCGACAATAATGTCGATTGTCGTATGAATTTATATACTATTAAAGTTTATTCTTCAATTTGTCAACAGTTATAGCCTGATTGGAAGACCGATGTGAAATGTTGTTTTATACTCATTTAGATTTTCTCTTATTGTTGTTTTTTTTTTATTTACTTAATATATATTTTTTTTTACTTACTTATTGTTTATTTATATCATCTTAGTATATGTATATCGTTTTTTATTTATAATTTTTTCAGGAACTCCCAAAAATTTTAATAAAATAATAAAAGGGAGTCGGTAACTTTCCGATTTAGTCAATCACTAGCGTATATGAAAAATTAATGGCTTTAGCACAACACAACGATAGCGATCGATGTTTTCGTGTGAGTGAGTTGAACGGTACATGGTAAATGCACGCTGTGATTGATGGGATAAGGTTTATAATTGATTGTGCAGTATTTTCTGATTTATAAATTGCAAGTGTGAGCGCGACCTCGTATTTATTGGGTTTACTGATCTGCATGTGTAGTTGTGGCATAGAAGAGGGGATTTTTTGAATACATTGGGTTTCAATACATTTTGAACTACCGGGCATATCTCCTTCTTTCTTATATCTATGGTTGGGTTGGTATTGTACTCGTATTTATTATTATACAGGATGGCAGGGACATCGACGCGAAAACTGATACCATGGATTCACTACATGAGTCTGAAACATGCGTCCAAATTTTTCTTGCTGTTTACCTACGTGGTCAAAATGTAAGGAACAGCAGATTTAAAAAAAAGAAAACCGAAGAGAGAGACGAAGAGTTTTAACGTAGGGGGGTTCAGATTCATGTATTGAATCCATGGTATCAGTTTTCGCGTCAATGTCCCTGTCACCCTGTAACTACATTATAATTAAGTATAGGTATATATTTCTTTGATATTTATTTTAGAAGTATGTATGAAATAGGAATATACTTAATATTCTCATATTGTATGTTTATATTTAAATAAGTGAATAGTTAAAGTGATTTTATTTTATTATCTCTTCTACTCTTACACACGTTGTCTACATTTCTTTAACTACTTTCCTATCGCAAGTGTGCTGGAAGAGATTTCTTTAGAAATATCTTTCTTCTTGTCGGTTATTAATGTTTGTAGAGAAACTGTTAAATAAAATAAATAAAATATATTGTGAAGTTGGGTAAGCCTTTGGTCACAGATGGTTAATTCCGTATTTTAGGAATGAAGCTACAACTACGCGGCGGGCTGGTCTTGTCGGGCCAGTTCAGTGAGCGTAACGTAGTCAGAAGATACAACAGTTACGTGATAGAAAGAGAGCCAATTTCGAGGTGAATATAACTGTAGGTAATATAGCGCCGTGCGACCTGAATTGCACTTTATTGTGTCGTAGCAAGAGTCGCTTTTTATTTTAATGATTTTGCGGAGTGAACCATTTGTATTCATCTGTGCTTTGGTGTAGGATGCAACGTGTGTCGACAACTCGACACTCTCGCGCCATAACATCTTCCTAGCTCAGCGTACAGTGCCGGGGCGGCTTCGCAGAAAACCTCAAACGGCGCAAATTTAACAAATTAGGAGCTACATGTTTGAGACGTTAGTGGTTGAAACACTAAGTAGGGCCGTGGGGTCCGAGTGCTCATCGAGTATTCCGGGACATCGCCAAGCGGCTGGTAGGCTCTTCAGGTGACCAGAGGGCTGGCTTTTTTTAGCCCAAAGAATCAGCATTGCCAACCTACGTGGCAATGCTGCCAGCCTTTTGGGCAGTTTTCCCATAAGCAGAGATGCGAATGAATTATCGATTTTTTATGCCCTACGAGCTCTTCCCCGTATAATTATCACGTGTAATAATAAGTTAGAGTTAAATTAGGCAAGATAGTTATAAATGATTAAGAACTGTAGTTATGACGTCTGGGAAGTGTTTGTAACAATTAACCTTTTATCATCGAATGAACCAAATTATTTCCGATAAACTTATTTCCACATAGTTTAAATGCATCCTGATCTCTCTTATAACTTAACCATGTGTGCAGTCATATCTTATGATATTCGTTTGTTGTGTTGGTTGGCCAAGATAAATAAAACCAATCTTCAAACATGAGATATGCCAAATAACGTTCAGAAACGTAAAATATTTGCAAAACATGCCGCCATCCCTACTAGCAGCTAATAATAAACACATTAATGCGCCGTCTGTTTGTAAGTAAACATCTGCACAAAGTGCACGGGGTCAAAGAAAACATGGCGATAACATGTGCGTGGCTCACACGCATACCACCTTTCATGAGAAATTGTTAATAATATGAGATACTGGGAGCATGTGACTAGAAAAGTATCTGTAATCGTGATGATACGTCACCCCTTATCACGATTTGTTTAGGTCGCCGCTGCAAGAGATATTGATATTATCATAAATCTTTCGTAGACGTAATCTCTAAATTCATTTCCGACATGAAAACTTGAAAACATACATACATAAACTACAGAACGCCGGGTAGGCAGAAACTACAAAACGCCGAATATAATGTGTCACTGAATTATGGCTCACACTAACAGGCGCGATGCGACAGCGCGACGCAACTGTAATAAAACAATCTTCACGGAAGGACAATAACCGGTGTCACGCCAGTCTGCACGAGCCTTTAATTCACATTATGAAAGTAGTTTGTTCAGAATCGATTTCTGTCATTATTAATATAGGTAATTTTTATCCCAAAAATAATTAAAACTACGTAAATTACTGTCACACTTCCGCTGTACAGATAAAACAAACCAAAATTGACGAAACACCTATTACGCTAGCCATAAGACATGTGCGTTTGTTATTGTTGAACATTTGTTATGCGACCACAATTTTCTCCCACGATCAGTATAACTAATTTAATTAATAAACAATGTCTTAAACATAATACAAAAAATAAGTCCGCCTCTGTATATTTGTGTGCTTGAAGTATAAAATAAATAAATAAATAATCGAACAGTGCACTTTAGGGATTAATTTAAGTGTCATCTAATGAAGGTGAACACGGGCATTAGTATCGCTATTCGGGAATGCTACTTTAACGCCTCCTCCACCAAGAAGTAGCTCAAATCTGTTCAATATAAATAAAATAAAACTTTGGTACCATATAATTTTCCTTTAACGGCTTTATTTTTTTATGTTATCTGTTTATAACTAGGCCAAAGGCCCATCCGACGGAAAGGTCAACAAAATGGAATACCCGCAATGTTCTTGTTTGAGACAAAGTTGCACATCGATACTCATAAAACTGCGCAACAGCAATACATGAATTAAGCTTTCATTTCCTAGGAGAGCTGTTCCGTCATATTATAACGGTGTCATGAAAATCTATCATTTTCACCAGTATTTGACATTACATCTTTACTTGACTGGTTTGTAATGTCTAAACAACAGCTTTTTGCTAAATACCGACTAATCTACGAATTGGCTCGACCGATTTTGACGGGACTTTCACTAGCAGATAGTTGATGTTATAAGGAGTAAACTAATGCCAGGCCACCGGAACTACTCTCACGGGTTGCAATTCGATTACTTTAATATGGTTGCCAAGAAATTTATGCTCGTCACAATGCATATAGAGAAGTGGAGTTGATGGTGAAGTACCAGGAGAACTCCTCAACAACTAACGTCCCTGCATCGGGAAAAGCAATATTTTGTAAAAAAAAAAAAAAAAAAAAAAAAGGTGATGAGCAGTTGACATTAGGTTATTGTAACTTAGATAAATTACAAACTGACCCACTAAAATGCGAGAAAACTTCCGAAATTTAAGTAATTTTTCAATGTTTTTTTTTTTTTTTTTTTTTAAATCTTTACGTTTAATACTTTAGATATCTCGATGTTATGTCAAGTAGTAAAAACTGTGCGAAGCAGGAGTGGGTTGCTAGAGTACATCTATACTAATATTACAAAGAGAAAAGATTTATATGTTTGTTTGTAACGAATAAACTCAAAAACGACTGGACCGATTTTAAACTTTCTTTCAGCAATAAAAAAAAAACAATAGACGACATATATTTTTTAGTAACCTTATCCGCTTAACTACACGAGTTTCACCTCTCAACGAGGCATCCTCCAGCGACGAGAGCAGAGTCCAAAGAGAAAGAGAGAGAGTTACTCTGCTCTCGACGCTTGACGTGTCATCACGTCGGGTCCGGGTTCGCAACAAGTCAATCGTCATCCTGAGGATGCCTCGTTGAGAGGTGAAACACGTATCGATTTGTTACAGGGTGCTTTATGAGTCTTTAAGAACAGTTAAGCGGATAAGGTTACTAAATATACGTCTATTGTATTTTATAACGGATTTCCGAAGGTTTCACGCCTGAGTCAATTAACTATTATTTCACCAGTACAATGCTGAATTATCACTGAGTAATATACGCTATTGTTTACAAAGATATAACGCGGGCGAAGCCGCCGGCGGAAACTAGTATACGAGTATAATAAGTAAACCATACCTAACCTTGATCACCCATCTAACCTTTAAACATTTAACGGCGTACAACAGAAATAGACGTTAATAAACTACAATGTAACACGACGTGGAACGGTGCGGTATCTTAACGTTGCTACAGTAATAGGGGGTCGGCAGTGCATCAGCTTGATAACGGCCAGTTTATTGTTATCAATGTACTATTATAATTTATTTTATTGCCCACGATATGTAGGGGTCACTATTGTTGGGTATTTATTTTTGTTCGTTGTAGTGGACGCTTTCGTTTTAAGATGTCTTTGAACTAGTGTTGTGAAGGTCTTAGGAAAATTGCGACAATACGTCCCTCATGATGGCACCGAACGGATTGTTTCAACTCATTAGGGCCTACCACCAAGGGGAAAATGATGGAGTTATACCTCCTGCAGAGCTTCATCTCTTTACTACACTGAAGTATTATTAAAATAATACTGCTATAAGAGCTGGTGGTAGGGCACTGCTGCAAGCATGATGATTATGAAAAAATCACTAGCACTGAGGTGGACTCTGTTCAGCGCTAGACGGAAATGGTCTGATATGATAATCTGCCTAGCCCTTTCCCAACTATGTTGTATGTTGTGTTGAATACCAGAATTTTACACAGAGCGACTGCCTATCTGACCTCCACAAACCATTATCTGGGAACACGATACACCTTGGCAAGGCTGATTGTCAAACTTTCGACCTTCTGACTATCTAACTACCTGTAACGACTGTCAAAGATCTACGAATGACAGCCGGGACCAACAGATTAACATCTCGGTATGTTATGGATGGTCACCCATCCACAGACCGACCTCGGCAAGCGTTGCTTAACCTTGAAGATCGACCCGTGCAGTTATTATTATTTAGCCACAAGCTCCCCTATCTAATATGATAATTTGCTGGTCAAACATCATTACACATTTTCCCCAGAATCTACATTTCGGCAGCTATAGTGGACCCATGTAATATTAGGTCTATTTAAATCCTTGTTTCCAATTCATGTTATATCCACTTAAACAAATATCAACTTTATGCAAATGTAAATAAAGTTGATTTCTGTTCAAAAAGTCTGACTGAACCTTATACGAAAGCATTACAGTTGTTTTTCCTAAAACTGGTGTTTTTTTACATGTTTGGTAAATAAATTGCGGACGCGATTAGGACAAACTATTCACAGGACATACGTAGTCGGGCCATAAGTTCTGTCACATAGGTAAAATTTCGAATTTAGAATGCAAGCCGAGGAAAATATTATGGGCATTCGAAATTTGAATATTTAAAGAAAATAAAAACAAAGGGTTTCTGGAATTTTGTTCATTTTCTAAAAATGGAGTGGACGCGCAAAGAAGACAGAGTCGCAGTAATTGCATTGCATCGTTGCGGTCACGCACCAACTGAGATTTTCAAACTGCTGAAAAATTTGAAAATTCCACTGAGATACGCGGGAAAAAAATACCGCGAAATACTCTTTTCGGACGAAAAAATGTTTAATGTTGAGGAGAGTTTCAATAAACAAAATGATAAAGTGTATGCACACTTTAGTGAAGAAGCGAACAAACGTGTGCCACGTGTTCAGCGTGGTCATCACCCTTCGGCATTCATGGTTTGGCTTGGGGTGTCCTATTTGGGTCCAACGGAGGTGTTTTTTTGTGAAAAAGGAGTGAAAACCAGTGCCCTCGTATATCAAAACACAGTCCTAACAAACATTGTGGAACCTCTTTCACAAACAATGTTCGAAAACAGACACTGGGTATTCCAGCAGGATTCTGCGCCGGCTCATAAGGCGAAAAGTACCCAAAACTGGCTCACGACCCATGGAATCGACTTTATCAGGCATGAGGATTGGCCCTCATCCAGTCCAGACTTGAATCCCTTGGATTACAAAATATGGCAGCACTTAGAGGAGAAGGTCTGCTAAACCCCATCGCAACTTGGAGTCACTTAAAGCATCCCTGATTAAAGCAGTCGCCTATATTGACATGAATGTCGTGCGTGCTTCGATTGATGACTGGCCTTGCAGATTGAAGGCTTGTATCGAAGCAAGAGGAGGACATTTCGAATAATTTTAATGTGGTTTAAATCTGTATTTTATACCCTTTTATTTGATATATTAATGGTTGTAGTGCGTAACTCATTGTGTCATTTATTTAACTTTCCATATGTGACAAAACTTATGACCAGACTACGTAGTTTCACACTCTTGAATTTCTTGTCAGAAAACCCGGGACCTCACGATCGCCCGAGTAGCTAGAAAATAACAATAGATTGCCAAAATTGAAGGGAACAGGAGCAAAACACGTAATGTCACAAAAAATTCAAATATAAGTTAAGTATGGCAACATTTAGATTTTCGCGCGTATTTCTATGTAGTATAAGGAAAAAGCGTAAAAACAATCATAACTTATTACTTCATAACTTCAATATTTCAAAACCCTATACAGGTGCAAAAGTTATAAACTTTGAAACATTAAAATGTTGATTACACAAAATCCTGTTTTAGTAGCATTCATTGCTTTGGCCCTGTACCCTTCAATTACATCTATATAATAATATATAAAAGAAAGTCGTGTTAGTTACACTATTTATAACTCAAGAACGGCTGAACCGATTTAGCTGAAAATTTGTGGAGAGGTAGCTTAGAACCAGGAGTCAAACATAGGATACTTTTTATCCCGGAAACCACCCTCTAAAGGGGAAAAGGGGGGTGAAAGTTTGTATGGGAAATTAAAAACTGATGACTGGATTTGGATGAAATTTTTTAAACAGATAGGTGAGATACTGAGAAGGATAGGATACTTTTTTTAACAGGGGGACTTTTTTTACTTTTATTAACAGGGGGATGAAAAGGGGTGGTATAGGGATAAAAAATGAGAATCGATATTGGTATCATTTCCGAGGTTTTTGGGTCGTTTATTTTAAAAATGATATCTATTTTTAAATCCGAAATGTTAGAAGTAAAATATTATCATCCCTTAATGGGGCGGAAAGGGGTCGAAATGTCAAAAAATCAACATTGATGTCGTTTTCATAGTTTTTCCCATACATTGTCTAAGTTCTCAAAAAACTAAATAAATGTAGGTATATGTTTCTTGCTTTCTAAAAAATTACCCTGAGGGGGTATGAAAAAGGGGTGTGCTAGGGATAAAAATGTAAAAAATCGATATGGGTATCATTTTCGAGGAATATTGGGTCGTTGATTTCGAAAATGACATCTATTTTAAAGAGGGTTGAAAAATGGATGTGATAGGGGTAATAAAGGACGGCCCCAGCAGATATTGTATACTTGCTATAGTCAAAACATCAGTCTAGCCGTTCATTTGTTATAAATGGTAAAAAAAAAACAGGTAGGTAGGTAGGTAGGTAGGTAGGTAGGGTAGGTAGGTAGGTAGGGAGGGTAGGTAGGTAGGTAGGTAGGGTAGGTAGGTAGGTAGGTAGGGTAGGTAGGTAGGTAGGTAGGTAGGTAGGTAGGTAGGTAGGTAGGTAGGTAGGTAGGTAGGTAGGTAGGTAGGTAGGTAGGTAGGTAGGGTAGGTAGGGTAAGTAGGGTAGGTAGGGTAAGTAGGGTAAGTAGGGTAAGTAGGGTAAGTAGGGTAAGTAGGGTAGGTAGGGTATGTAGGTAGGGTAAGTAGGGTAGGTAAGGTAGGTAGGGTAGGTAAGGTAGGTAGGGTAGGTAAGGTAGCCAGGGTAGCTAAGGTAGCCAGGGTAGCTAGGGTCGGATGGGTTTTTTTTTTTATTTGATTGATTGCGGAACAAAGTTCGCCGGGTGCTGACCCGGTCTTAGTCTTAGTTTTTTCTATAAAATATTTTACCCACAACTACAAATTCTGCTGATGACGCCAATAATAAATACCAGAGTAAGAGACCATATTGATACAGAACCTGAATATAAAAACACAATTAAATTATACATCTCATCATGAGGGTAACGACTGTTCTCAGTAATTACGAGGGAGCATGGCAGTGCGTGAATCAAGTTCACTAGAAAAGAAAATGTGTTGAATTGTAATTGGATTGCAACTTTGTTTTTGGCGATTTTATACGTAAACAGCAATTCCCCCGCGACTTCGTTCGCACGAATTTCGTATTTTCTCCTACAATTTCCAACACTGTAGTTCCAGAGATTCACGTTGCGCGTTCAAACAAAAAAACATAAACTCTTCAGCATTATTATATTAGTATAGATACAGAATTTAAATACTAAACTATTTATTTAAAGTCCTATTCACGGTATTTGGTGAAATACTCAAGATACAGAGTTTATATCTAACAGTTACCTACGTTATTATCCGCAACTCATTCATGAATGCACTTGAATATATTCTAAACTGTTTTCGAAATATGCAGGAGATACTGTTCAAATGAAGTGCAAACTTTATTTATCTACATTCCAAAGGAAAAATTGATTATGTATTGTACGTTAGAATTAAAGATGCTACAAAAAGATTCAAGTTTTCACAGCAACCCAGACTGAACTTAGCAGATGGCACATGATGATGCCGAATATGAACTTTATTTGTATAACATAAATGATCATATTTGTATGAAACGCTTGCTCACATTCACTTAAACGAATATGAAACTTGATGTACATAAGAATAAGGTTCATACTCGTATGAGACGTTAACTTTACACAGCAAAGTCAAAGCACGACCTGTGAATCACTCCTAGCCTTGCATTGCATTCGCGATTGATATCGTACTACAGTACGCGCGCGACTGCTAGTCACCGCCTGTGGTATGTGAGCGGTGAGACGGGGGAGGGCGCCATTGACAAGATTGGTAGACTGAGTTAGCTTGGTCTTTGTCTATCCCCCCCCCCCCCCTCACCACTCACATACCACAGGCAGTGACTAGCAGTCGCGCGCGTACTGTAGTACGATATCAATCGCGAATGCAATGCGACTATAACGAGTCGAGGAGCTCCATTTGTGATAGAAACTAATCGGATAACAACATAAACGGATATGTGTCTCTATTTTGCGAACTATATTATGAACTGTCATAAAATATGTTCATGATCAACAAAACATTTTCCAAAAACACATCTCGCAACTTGGCTGTTGACTCTACCGCAGGCCACGTCACTCAGATAACCCGTGAACCAGGATCGCAAGGTCAGCGACAAGACAACGCTGCGATATTTTCCACTGCGCGATAGCCTGTGGCCTGTGGCCCGCCCCGTTGGCCTCGATAGCCTTTACGGAGATATTTCAATTTATTGGCTATAGTCACCGCTGAACGAGCGTTGATTGGTGACGTCAGACATATGTATGTGGCCCGATTATGTGAATGTCATGATTTTACGAATATACTTAATCATAATCATCACTCAGCCGAAAGACGTTCACTGCTGGATAAGGCCCATATCCAGCAGTGAACGTCTCCCAAGCACCGCCACTTCGAATGATTCTATGAAAACCTACTTATTAAAAATCTTAAATTCATTCATTCATTCATTCACTTATCTAAAACCCAGTCCAAACCAACCAGTCTAAACCGCTGGGTCACATGACAATTTGCACAAATGTTCCCGAAAGCGAGCACTAAGGACTTTTGAAAATTCAACCCCTAAAGGGGTTAAATAGGAGATGAAAGTTTGTATGGAAATGCTTTATTTTTGCCTATGGAAAACCGCATCGGGCACACCGCTTGTAAATGAATAAAATTAATTATTACTAATTGACACGGAATTAAAAGTTTTGGATTTGAAATTAAAGGCGTAAAAACAAGTTAGAAGCCATGTAGCAAAATTAGATGCTTGGCCTTTCTGAGTTTGGTCAAAATGGCTGTCAATACTATATCTTAGTCTATGTTCAAGTTAACAAAGACATTCACTGTCTTTATCCAGTAATTCCAAGCTATTTTAAAACATGGATAGACTGGATACAAAAAAATTTTTTTTTTTTTTAAACAAGCCTCTTTATTATCGAGCGCAGATTTAAAAATTAAACTATAATTTTCCTTATTTTAAACATAAATGAAACAATAATTGGTATCTGTTATTTTTTTCACTAAGTCGGTAGGTATTTACAACTGTTATTACTGACATTGTCTTTATCCGAAATAAAGTAGTTATAAACCAGTTCGTACTAGCGCAGCTACTTCCGTATTTACTGATAATTTCAGTATAAATAGAACGTAATTAATTGTGTGTATAACCTTTGTGCATACAAAATATTAGGAATATTTATAGCAACCAATAATTATTCCATTGCAAGGCAAATGTCTCTGCTTATACGGTGTAGAAACGAGCATTGATCACCACATTTGCTCATAGTGTGTTGGCAATTTCATACTTGATATAGACTATAAGTATGAGGAACAGGATGTAAGGTTACTCATCCTAGTTAATTGATTCAGGCGTGACCTTGCGGAAATCCATTATAAAATACAATAGACGTAGACATATTTAGTAACCTATTCCGCTTAACTATTCCTAAAGAGTCATAAAAACTCTGTAAGAAATCGGCACGTGTTTCACCTCTCAACGAGGCACCCTCAGGATGACGATTGACTTGTCGCGAACCCGAACAGGGCGTGTTGCTTACTGGGTTTTATGTCTCTTTAGGCATAGTTAAGTGGAATAGGTTACTAAATATTTCTACGTCTATGTATTTTACTCATTCTCTATAGAAAAGGGAGGATCCTCCGACCAGATGGATGTCGTCTCTGGTGGGCAACTGCCCCACAATTGATGTCGGGACGTTGTAAATTTATGTACTCCTCGTTCGTCGTAGTGTGATGCGTAGTTCGCATGTGGCGTTGTCGATGCTGCCACAATACTATTCAAATAATTTCCTCACAATAATTTTCTTCACCTTCAAGTTAGTGGACACCTACATATAAATTAGTGACAGGAGTATTTTGTAAAAAAAAGAAACCAGCACATGAGATCTTTGCAAGGAAGACTGATCCTATGGGACCATTCGAAGGTAACCGCGAAACCCATAGAAGTGACTACTAACGCCATCTAGAAGTGGGCGCTTGAACTACTTCCTCTAGAGATAACGAATCGGTGCTCGGTAATAATCACTGGATCATTCCAGTCTACAATAAAGCTGTACTCAATCGATTCGCAAGTTGCGTCATAAGTATTACTAGTTAATATTGTTTTTATTACCAAACTAGATGACCCTGTGAACGTCGTGCCACGTGAGACAAAATTTCGTTTTATTTTTCTATTTTTCGGCTGTACCTTTGGGATTGTCATAATTTTATTAATTCCTAAACCCAGGAGGGAGTGGAAAGAAAAAAATACATACCGGGCGAGCCATTTCAGAGTGTTTGCGAGACTAAAGGTATGACTCCGAACCCCGCTACGCGCGGCACTGCTGCCGCGTCACTACTGGTCCCCATACATTTTCTATAGGTTCCTCTTTTCGTGTGGTTACAGTGACTAACTTGGTGTCTGAGTTATAAAGTCGCCCATGGCCCTCTAACTTGGCTTCACATGGACACCCCTCTCGCTCCGCCCAGAGCGGGAGAAGTCATTTGATGATTTCCCATCCTCAAAAAGAAAAAAGGGCAAATAAAATCTTTGTTAATAATCTTGACACAAAAATGGGAGACTCAATTGGCAAGATTGCGTTCCTTAAAAGATAGTGAAGGCCAAGGTTTTAGCGCCAAGCCCAAAAACCGTGATTTAAATTTTTCGGACTTTCCGTTAGACTTTCAGACATAACTTTTCCACTGCGAACTTTTTCGATCAAAAAGTCGTACAAAAGACCCACATGGACCAAAACAACCGTGGAGGCCAGAGGTATTAGAATTCATAGTAAAATGTATTAATATAATGTTTCCTGGTGGACACACCGGCCTCCAAATAAAGAGCCGCGTGATTCCCATAGGAAACACGCGGCCTCTGAAGGCGGTACTTTGTTTTCGGAAGGATTCACTGGGCGCTCAACGTGTTAAAAACCCATTTTTTTTTCAACGTGGCAATAATCATCAAACTTTACAAAAGGTCGGTGGAAAAAAATCACAATACAGCAATTAACATGAATCTAAGAATCTGTTGGTGATGTGTAGTTTTTATGTGGATTAGCTTTTCAGAAACAGAGTTATTTAAAAGGTTCATTTGAAATTTAAACCGTGATGGTCACGTAAAGGGTCACGTCATAATAAATTCATAGTTTCGCCGCTCTCCATTACACCGTCCCAAATATTCTAGGCCTCGTCTGAAAAATTCTTATTCATCTGAAAATTGTATGCAGACCCGGGACACGGTTTTATTTTATTTATTTATCTTTATTTAATCAGACTACAATGGTCTATAGTGTTAGTAACAAAATGGCTTAGCCTATGTTAGTACTTAATAACTAAAACCGAACGGGTCCGGTTTGCAAGCGCACACTAACGGGCTGTCTGCCCGGGCGGCTATTGATTGCAGGATAGTGTTGGGACTGCCACGCAGCCTGCGGAGTAGCGAGGCAGACTTCTTACGCCACAGTGCATCAAAGCCGTCAGCGCGTGCGTCTGCAAACATTGCCGAGGCACTACAAAAGCGCGGCAATCGCAACAATACCCTGAATGTGTTATTATATTGGATGCGCAGAGCATTTTAGAGCGTTTTAGAGCACCTTAGGGAACTCACGCCCAAAAATAAGATATTTTCAGATATTCTTTGAGCTAGTATTTGTTTCATACCAATATTTTGTCGCTCCGATATCTGTCTATCTCTCAGAGAGAAAATATGCTATTCCATACATTTTTGGCATAACTCGATTTCTTCTTCTTCTTTTTGCGTGGTTAGTGACTAACCTGAGGGCTAATTCTCGTACTTAAAAAACGTTCAAATTCAAGTCGCAGAGCCGCAAAAGTTCCAAACTGTCACAAAAGGTATTCTGCTAAACCAAAAAACTGAGTCAAACGTGACGTTTTGTGCCATGAGATTGCGAATGGAATGAAAATAACAAATGTACTAAAACGGTATTCTGCTAAAATTTGACTTGACAAAGAAAATAAAATTGGTATTCACGTAAATATAAGAACGTCAAAATTGACGTAAGCATGAGATTATTTGTTGACTGAACTGTGAAAGAAAATTTTTGCTTCTGCAGTTTCACATTTCTCATTTTATTTCGATTTTATCCTTAAAATCATCTTGAAATCCAAGATTCATGAAGAAAAAACTTATCCAGTAACAGTGTTGTAAATTATTTGGTGTTTGTGTGGTGAAATAATACAAAACCAGTGGGTTCGGCCTGTGGGAGCAACTTTCATTCCTCGCACAACGTGCAGACGACGAATCGGCCGCAGAACAACGTAGAGAACACAGCAGCAGCTGCTGTTCTCAGCATCGCCGGCCGCGGGGTCTCACATCAGACGCATTTTCCATTAAAGCGACCGTGCGTTTGTAAAAACATACAGACTAACCAAGTCTTACGAACTGAAGCCGCATATCCTGCAGAATAAGCGAAGAAATGGACTGGGTACTGCAACCAAGGTAGGTCTACTAAGTACACATTATAATACTTATATAAAAATATTATTGATTGATATGCAAGAAGGCAGCTATATTCTAAGCATCTTCGTCATCACCATATCTATTTTTTCTCAGTTTTGATAACCCCTGCGTTTTGCGCGAGTATCTAGTAGCTCCTGCCACACTTTCGTAGTGGGTCAAAACTATATTCCTTCAGATTCACAGCCTTGTAGAAAGTCACACTGGCCCTGAACCACTCACGTGTGTTCAAAAAACATGTGCACCTCCCTATGACAAGAAAGGCCCGAGAATAGGCTGTAACTGTGCCCGTTATTTTAAAAATTATGCGAAATGAATGTGTTTGTTGATTCACTATTATGATACCTAATATCATATATCCTTTTTAGATTCCATACATTTAGATGAGATACGGTCGAAGTCCCGACCTATTTGCGGTCACGGCGGCCAATTTCAACCAAGACAGCCAAGTAAACAGGAGGTACTATAGACAACAACGCAAGTGTGTGCGCATACACAGCACTCCCTCTTCCCTCACTCTCATAGTCCGATGGGACGGCAATGCGACGTAACCGGGAAGAAATCAGTTGGTGCCAACGGCTGTACGTGCTTTCCTAGGCACTATTTGGAGGAATCACGCGGATGAAACACGGGGCGGGAAGACTGAGCAAGACAGACGTTCTGATTGCCGGATACCTAGTAGGGGGAAGTCCCGTAGCGCCGGACGGCACCTAGCGTCGGACACTCGTACTATCTCAACAAGCGACAACGCGATCTATTCAAATATCGGTGAAAGGGGCGCGGGGGAACGTAGTGATACAGGATCACGCGACGAGGTTTGCCAGTGAGGCGCACACCCGCGGTGGGAGAGGTTGATTGCTGTTTTAGGCGGGAAAGCGTTGCGTCACGTAAATTTCAAGTGAGTATTACTGATATGGTTTTGTGTTTAATTGTTTTTGTTATTTGTTAATAAAGAAAGTGTTCTATTATAATTCGTAAATTGTGAAAGTTTTTATTAATTACTTAAAGAGTTTTAGTATGAAATACGTAATTTTGGACATTCCCTGTCCCCTAGTTCCGGACACAAAGGTGTCCCTTACCACCGGACAGTTTATAGGTTGGCTTGTTTACTAAGCATTTATACTTATCATAATAATTATTGTTTGTCGTTTTACAGGATAGAAGGAGGAAGATATTTCAAAATGGAAGAAACAAAAAAGAAAGGAAAATGGAATCAGTAAAATTTAAAAACTGCGATGGACAAGATTTTGTGCAAAGAAATGAGTTTGAGAGAAGCTGCCAAGAATGGGCTCATTAAGCATATGCTGACGTTCCTGAATGTGGAGATACCTATATATGCGATAGATGCACAATGTTTTAAGAATGTCCGGCGCTTGGGGTTTGAAGATTACCCCGTCCGGTACTAGGTGCCAATGTCAAGACTTGATTTTTTCTTACCAAAACTTAATTAACATGTCTAGATTATATTTACACAGAAGTTACATTTTTGTTGATTTATTTTGATTTTATATTTTGTTCATGTATGTCATTCATAAATAAAAACATATTTCTTGAAGTAGTTTTAATTTTATTTCCTGAAAACCTTATATGTCCGCCACTAGGGGACTTCCCCCTATAAGAGCGAAAAGCACGATCCATGACCGATAAAAAAATGTTTACAAGCTTGCCCCATTACTTATGTTGTTTAGTATAATATTTAATATGTTTGTATCGACAAGTTAATAAATAATATTCGTTTTAGTACCTAGTAACTTCATTTTTCTGCAGTCCCTACAGTTCTGTGAAGCACAGGGCCCGTCGATGTGGCGACGCTTGGAGGCCTATGTTCAACAGTGGATGTCTTTCGGCTAAAATGATGATGATGACTCCACTTATATAGGGCTGACGTAATAGTCGGTATGCATTTGGCCTGCAACTATCACTGCACGCTTGCTTCCACACTTACTACGTAATACCTACATATTTAGGATACACATTTATGAAATCCACACGTGAGACCAGACAATTGAGACATGTATGACATATGGATTTTTATAAATGTGTTACATTCATTCATTTACTTCTTTATCTGAAAGTATACCCAAGCTTCTGAGTAAAATAATACTACTTTATATTATATACGAATTTAGCAAAAAAAATCTTTAAAAGTCAAGTCCACACAGAGGTTAATATATCATCATCATCATAATTACTGGCAGCCTTGTTCCGCCCACTGGTGAGTATAAGCTATACCTACATTATCACGCTTTTTGCTAGGGGGGACAGAGCAATATTGCATTTTGTTCCTGTTCTTCGATAGTTTACTGCGGGATTGTAATAAGACGAGACAAAATTGTAAATTAGGTACGGATGTAAGCTCTGAAATGAAAATCATTACGCTGTACCTACAAGGAGCTATGTTAGGAAATAGTAAAACTGCCTTGTGGATTCTTCTTAGCAAGTGTTTGCCTCTTACATATTGCAGGCGTCAATAGTTGTTTGACATATTATTAGTACGAGAGCCCACGACCAAAACCATGTAACATCGTTTTACGGCTAAAACCGTTTAAAAGCGTTATTTTAAATGATTCGGAACCCGACTCGGTGGACAGTATTGGTCAGACGGTTTTATCACAATATGTCTGATATATAAAAAAAAGTACATAGGTTTCAAATAGGTTACAAATGTATTTTTTTTTCTATATCTGGGCAACACCACCTGAAAATTTAATCATTCAACTACATTCTGAAAATCATACAAATTTCTATGAAACGGTTCGGATTTTTTTTTGACATATTTGAAAATGTGGTCAGGTGAGGCGCGACGCACCATCATTCCAAAAACGAAAAGAACGTTTCGGAGTCGCCCGGCAAAAGAACGGTGCTTGTAATGCTCCTATCCCTCACGTTAATGATGATGAGTCCGACAATGATTAAAAACGATGCATTTTTTTCTAAAACATTATTTTTCAAAATAATGTTATCCTAGTTTCCTTTTGTACATTTTTGAAAAAAAGTCCCTAATTTCAGTTCAATCGTTACGGGTGTTTATTAATCGTACGTAAATACGCCGCAATAATATAATTTAATGTCTATAGAAAACTTGTCTGATTAATCGTTCAACTACATTTTGAAAATCAGACAGATTACTATGAAACAGTTCGGTATTTTTTTTGACATATTTAAAAATGCGGTCGAGTCAGACGCGACGCGGAAAATTCCTGAAATAAGAATTTTTGGATTCAGATTATCCAAATCTCAGTAACTCAATAAGGCAAAAATGTTGGTCACAAGCTCTCGTAATTATAGAAAGTGTCATGTGTCTTTTCAAAATTAGCTTTTGTATTATGACGTGTAGGTATAAGAAAGGCTATTTTATTAAAGCTTAAAATGTACCGTACAGCCGGCGTGGTTCGACGTCTGCTTTGCATGACGTTGATTGTAAGTTCGATCCCAACTATTGTTGTATTTTTTTATGTTTTTTTTTATTTTTGTATTATTTTAATACAATAAGATTTTTAAATTAGGTACTTATAATAAAATAACTGTATGCTCTTTAGGGTTCCGTACCCAAAGAGTGCCAACGGGACAATATTCATGCAAAATTAACAATGAATAGAAGTCGACTATTGGTCTACACATTCGAGCTACGCTAAGAGTCTTTGTCAAGTGAAACAATATAAAAATAACATAATAAAGAAATGAAAAAGGCGAATGAAAAATATACTTTTATTGAATTCGTTACAGTCATAAGCAGTACCTAACTGTACTAGTACCCAGTAGAAATTATTTTTACAATACAGTCTTCAGTTTGTGCCGAATAATTGGTATAGGTAGGCTCCTTCATCTGCAAAGGATTATAAAATCCGCTGTAAAGCTTCATCTACCTTCAGGGTATCGAAGAAACATTGATGTTTACAATAATCGTTTGTGTTTGTTGTAGGCGCGGTACGGAAGCTTTACATCATAGCAGCACTTTGAATCAGTATAATTTTCCCTGTAACTCTTCACTCAACGCACCAGAACGACTACAACAGTGGATATTAATGATCCTGGATGCTATGTTCGGATTCTGTTCTTAGGCGATGATATTCCTCATGGATAATATAGATAGGTACTGACCAAAATTCTAATGGCTGGTGGTAGGTACCATATTCGAGGAAATCTCTTTCTTCCTGTGATAGTTCAATAAATCGTTACAATAATTTCAGCTATAAATCAATAATAATAAAATTGATATAAAATTATATGTAGTTTGACATTCAATTTAATGACGTCTCTTCTTGACATCTTAAATCATCCGGGTCGCGCTTGCGCGCCGCGGTTATCAATACGTTCCAAGTTAGCTTTATATCCAATTATTTATTTTAATGGTTTTGTATTTTATAAACATAAAAATAAAAAAACGGAAAATGAAAATACTATAAGTATGTATTTAACCAAGCGAACTAATCAAGACATTAAAAAGATCATAAAATAAGGTTGCTAAAAATTAAAGTATCACTAATTATCACAATATCGTCTGCATACATTGAACCACCGTGAAAATATGTTTATTTTCGTAAACGAAAACAAAGTTGATTGCCATGAGACTAGGCTGCGATGATATTGCGACTTGAATGTGAACAAACCCAAATTTAAGGTTAGCAGAATACCATTTTTTGGTCTATTCACAATGTCATCGCATTCCGGTCGCATGTTTTTCAATTTGCACGTTAATTAGTAGAATTGACCTTCTGGTGTCAGGGTTTTAAAGCCACCCATGGGCCTCTGACTTAGCTTGACATGTCGTCGAGAAATATCTCAAAGGCATGCCGGTTTCCTCACTATGTGTTCCTTCACCGTTTTTGAAGCAAGTGATAATTATACAATACGCACATGAATCCGAAAAGTCAAGAGGTGCGTGCCTTGGGTTCGAACTAGAGACCTATGGCTTAGCAGTCTGACGGTCACACCACTAGGCTATCACTGCGTACTGCTGGTTTATATGAGATTACACTGCTACATCGGAATCATACCTTAACGCACGGCAATTTATTTTTATTTTATATTTCGAAGATAGATAGATAATAGATAATTACCATGTTCGCAGCATGCTATCGACATCGAATAATCTGTCAAAATTTTGTAATATCAGGGTATCATATTACCCAGTAACTAGGTTGTGGAGGTCAGATAGGCGACTCCATGTTAAATTTTGGTATTCAGCTGAATCCAGTTAGACTGGAAGCCGACCCCAAAACTGTTGGAAAATACTAAGCAAATTGAATATGTCGCGACAGAACTAGACACGATTATGCATGTGCACACGTACAGTCAACATTCGGTTGGGGGCGAGAACCCGTTTTTTTGCCGGAGAAGCGACGTAATCATTGATCACTCAAACACCTATTTCGATGAATCCTACCTAAATATATTCGGCTAAAAAACTACAATACACAGTCACAATATTGATTGTACAGCAGACATAGCTGTGCTAATATTTGCACAGACAGCGACAGTTTGCACAGGTGTAAGCACAGACACGGATACGACGCGCGGAGTTAAGGGACCGCGGGACTGTTATACAATTACGTGTTTGTTATAGGACAGTACTTAATATTATTACATTCTCTAAGTACACTTCAAAAAGTATATCTACAGGCGTCAAATTAACTTTAACTCTTGGGAAAACGGTGAGATGACTTGAAAAAAAAAATTAAGGAAAACATCGTGATGAAACCGGCAGAACCTAAGCTCCAGGACATAAATATGACATCTACCAACCCGCACTGGGCGAGCGCGGTGGATTACGGCCCACTCCCTCTCACAGAGAGGAGGCCGCAGTCCCAGCAGTGAGAACGTTATAAGCTAAATGTGCTACTCGCTTTTTTCAACATACACAAAATATACGTAAACAGTTCTGGCATAAAGTAAATTTTGCTTACGTGAGATAACGCAATATTTGTACAGATACACCAAGTACAGAGCCAGTATCACAGAAACGCGGAAATCATAATAATTTAGGTATATTTAGTTTTTTTAATATAGTTCGATTTATCGAATGGACGTTCACATATTGAACATCCGGCCGGATTACGGCCTTTCGCGGTGTTGTAAGAGTTTTAAAACTTACATTACTTACAAGGTATTTTTTAAATAATTTGACATGAATTTGTAAACTCATCATTGTTTCTGGTAAACTCCTTCCTAATAGGGATGTTGAATGGGGAAAAAAAAAACAATTTAGTCCGTCAGTCAGATAATAAAAAAAATATTAGACACGTATTTTTGCTTTATCAAAAGATTCAGATAAAACGCATTAAAATTGGGGGGTACGGGCTCGCTACGTCACAAGTCGGTATAAAATCTACCGGAGAGTGACGTCATGCTACATTTTAACTCAATGTATTGCCGTAATCCTTTTATTACATAAAAAAATAAAAAATACGTGTGCAATATTTTTCACAGTCCATAACAAAGTCATGCACACTGACCGACTTGTCCTTGGGCTCCTTGGTGTGCAGGTTGTACAGCGTGCCGCGCTTGTACTCGTCGCCGCACACGTAGCACACCTCCGTCATGGAGTTCTTGTCCGGCATCGACAGGTCCAGGATGTCCCGGTCGGAGCTCGAGTTGGAGTTGCCCGAGTATACTGACACTGTAGATCTGGAAAGCAGGGGGAAGTACATTCATTTATGTGGATACTTTGTGAACGAAATATGACAGGGCTATTATGACTAAAGATTCAAATTACATTACGAAATTAGTGACATGAAATGATATAAAATGTAGGGCGCCTTTTTCGTTGGTGACAGTACCATGGTCCACGCGGCCGAGCGACTGCCGCTCTCGCCAGGCGCTCCCGCGGCCCGCACACTTGTACGAAAATTCGCCCTATAATTTTATGTCACGTATATGATATCATATTTCGTAATGTAATTTTAGCTTAAGGCTGGTCACATCCATACGGAATTTCGTTTCGAAATATCGATTCGGAATTTCAAAGGCAGCAAGTCCATAAAAAATCAAGGATCTATCACACACGTGCAGTAGTTCTCCATTCTAAATTTTCTTCGATTTGAAATTCCGTTCGGTATTTCGAATCGGATTTCCGATACGTAATTATGTGGCCGGCCCAAGGGTCGTGTTTAAGGAAACTAACAGTCACAAAATGAGTCTAGGAGTAAAATTAGGTACGTGAAGCAGTTCTAGAAAACTTCAACAATACTAGAATTAATTAAAAAAGACTGCATAAAACCTAATTGAGAATTAGGTTTTATGCAGTCACAAAATGAGTCTAGGAATAAAATTAGGTACGTGAAGCAGTTTTAGAAAACTTCAACAATTCTAGAATTAATTCAACAAGACTGCATAATACCTAATTGAGAATTAGGTTTTATGCAGTCTGGAAAGTATTTCAAACAACAGCGCTATTTACAGCCGAGTGCTGGCGCAATCAGAATCAATTGGGTAGTTGACTATTTCAGGATAGGTTTTCAACAATCCTGCCTTTTTAGTAATGGCCGACCGAAGCTTCGTTTTCGGCCATGATTCGGTCATATTTTCGATTTCGACCATAAACCAGCCGAAGCTTCAGCCAAGCCGAAAACCAGAAATTCGTGTATTGTTGCGCGTCATTCGACCTACTTCGTAAAGCTCAGCAATATCAGGTGAATGAATACAACAAGAAATACACGAAATTTTATATCCTCTAATCGAATTATCGTGATTTATTTATTGTAAAGCCTATATTTGCTCTTTCTCTCGCAAGGTGTAAAAAACAAACAAGATTTCAGTTTACAGCGGAAATATTAATATTTTAAATGTCTAAATCATTTTCGTTTTGTGCCGAAAATATGACCGAATAAAGCCGAAGCTTCTTTTTCGTTTTCGGCTGAAAATAAATTTTCGGTCGGAAAATCCATTTTTTTTTTTAAACTAATGATCTTCCTGAAGAGTCAGCACCTCTTTTGGACTATTAATTAGATCATTTAGCCTACGGACCCGCCTCGTATGATTATATCCCTCTGTCTAGGACTTCGATTTGACAATCTAAGACGTTTATAAAAACTGTTTTGGAATCCATATTTATCATAGTCATAGGTAATCGTTTTCGCTGAGTAAGATGCTCCGCAAAAAATATCAACCTGCGCCGTTAACGCTTTTAAGAAAATGTAAAACGCCCAAGATTTAAAAGAAGAAGAAAAGAAAAATGGAGACAACAGTTTTTTAAAACAATTTAAAATATTATCAGAATAATGCATCGAGCACTACCGATTCAACAATCGAGTACGAATTAATCATTAAAAATCTAAACCAAGTGACAAGATACCCAGTGATTTATTTGTCTATGACTCGATATCGATAAAAGAAAAATTTCGTATTCATTGTAGGAACAAATTATTGTATTAGTGTTATGTATTTTTGGAAATAACAATGACGTACCATTTACATTATTTTTATTAATGATCATTTGACTGTTTCGGGGGCTCTACAGAGTTTTATCTTCTTCTAACTTGTATGTAATAAGTTAATGTCTATAAATTACTAAGTAATACCATGGTGAATATAAAGAAGCGACAGTTAGAACCTGTCAGTTTCCTCCAGTGAATTAATAATACAACTTTAATAATCAGTCTCAAAGACGGAGTGAATCATGACAAACATAAAGGTTACTCTTAACTAACTCCTTGTGGAATATATTTTATCCATACCGTTTTAGAAGCCGTTTATGGATCTCGCGCACTAGACGGCCACGACCAAAACCAGTGGTCGCAACGATCATGTAAACTATAGAAACCGATACGAATCATGCACTTGGTTGCAATGGCCAAATAGTCGGAGAGCATACAATACGACTAGACAGTAAGACAGCCACGAGTGGCCGGCGTCGTGGCCGTCTAGTGTCCGTAGATTCCTTAAACGAGTACCCAAGGACTAACTTGCTCTTTCTTCCCTATGTGGGGTGGGTCCAAATTAGAACTCTTAAAGGGTATTACCCAGTAACTGGGTTGTGGAGGTCAGATAGGCAAACGCTTCATGTAAAATACTGGTATTCAGCTTTATCTGGTAAGAATGAACACTGCCCCAAACATAATTGGTAAAAGGCTAGGGTAATGTAGAATCTCATACGGATGCACTTTGTTATGCTTATGAATTCTCTCTTTTCTCCTTAAAGAATATATTGATAAAGGAAGGGATATAAATATCGATACTTGTTGTCGTCAAAAGTGGCAGATCTTTTTGTTTGTAGAATTATATGTTCAAGTGGTTAGGTTAAATGGTCTCAGGCTGTTAACGACATTCCGCGATGGCTATTTTCCTTTTTACCATTTATTGGCCGTCTTTGACACGCTCTATGTAACCTTGTAGAGGTATGCCCCCCCCCTCGGTGGCGGCACGTTACCTGACGGCGTCCAGATAGCCGGGCGGCTCGGAGGCCCCGCTGTGCTGCGAGCCCACGGAGATGACGGACGGGTCGCGCGCGCGCAGGTCCAGCACGCCCGCCTCCTCCGCGCCGCCCGCGCCCGCGCCGAACCGCTGCTGTAACACATGAGGAGTGTGTTAGTTCATTGAATAGAGAAAACAGTTTATATGACTCAGTACAGTAAGCAAGGAACAAATTTGAACAAGTTAAAAACAACATAACATTTAAATATAGGATCGTATGTGCCTCGCGGCCGCGCCAAATAGGTCCATTACAGCAATAATTCCAAACAGTTGCAAATTAAATAACATACAAGTATTTGAACATGTCGGGTAGCATCGCTCGTCCATTTTAAACGTTACTTCTTTTTCTAGGATAGTCAGATTAAAACTGAAAACTGTTCCTTCCAGTATTCAAAACAAAACAAAACAAAATAAAAATCATTTATTTGCGTAAATAAGGTACAGAAAGTTCTTGTGAATTATCACATATATATTAATATCGATCTCTTATTGTGCCTTTAATTTCGGCGTGCAAATTTTACATATTTATATATTATTTTAAGAAATTAATTAGTTACTTGAATAATGCATGCGATTAGTAAATTATATTAAATTCATTTAGATTTGGTACCAACTTATCAATTAATTCATAAATCATATTATATTACAAACAACAATATTCACAACTTATAATCCAAAAACTCAAGTACACTATAAAAGCATTTATCAATGAGTAGTTTTGTTAAATTACGCTTAAATTTAAAAAATGAAAGTGTCTTTATTGTGCTCGGAATTTTATTATACAACTTGATGCACATGATGTAGTTGTTGTTGGATGTAAATGTGAGATTTGTCCTGGGTTGATACTACTAACAAAATAATAATAAATAACTAAACAAGTAACAAAGTAGAGATTTTACTTGTTATAAATACATAGTTTAGAAAATCGCACACCTTATTTAAAGAAATAACTGCTGTCTACGGAATAACGTGTTCTTTAGTTTACCAACCAAAATCTTTCGATTCGTCATAAGATTCAACAATCAAAAATATATTGAACTACCTGTCAGACGTTGTTCTGTCAATTTTTTTTTTTTTTTCCTAAACGACCCCTGTATTGAGGCGAACAAAACAAAATTATAATTATTCAAATCGGTCGAGCTATTTTCGAGTTTTTGCGAGATTACTGCACGGCAATTGATTTTCTTCTTTCATTATGTGTACATATAGATTCTATCAACCGTGTAGCAGGTTTCGGTCCGTTGGCCCAGGAGATGTCTGTCTATAAACTTAGCTATGGGTTGTGATCAAAACCTTAGGCAGAAGCTTCCCATTATAGTTTAAAATAAGCAGATAACGTTCCCACTGCTGGGACTCAGGCCTCCTCTCTGTGAGCGCGCCCTAATGCACCACGCGGGCCCATTGCTGTGCAGGTTAATGTGGATGTCACATGTCTCCGAATATTTGTTTGTTCACGATGTTTTCATTCTCCGTTTGAGAACTGAAGACGACTACACATTATCAAAAGAAAACCACAAAAACTCACATTATTAAACTTATGCACATGGTTCTGTTCCTTCTCCTCCTTCCGGAAGGAGTCCTGCGCGGGGTGCGGCGCGGGCGCGTCCAGCGGGTACAGCGGGCGGGACGTGGGCCGCGGGGAGGACGCCGCCTCCTCGCGGGTGCCTTCTCCTGAGAGGCCCAAGACTTGCGCCGCGTACTCGCCTTGGAACGACATGTCGGCTCCTGGAAAGTTGAGAAGAGCAATTGGTTAGTTCGCACATCACATAACATCACGCCTGTGTTCCCGAAGGGTTGGGCAGAGGTGCACTTATAGTACACCCACATTTCGCCAATAGGGATGATGCCGGAGTTAAAAAAAAAAAAACTAATTAGTCCGTCAGTCAGATAATAAATAAATATTAGACACGTATTTTTTGTTTTCTCATATTAATAAAAAAATACTTAATAAAACGCATTTTAAGTTTGAGAGTGGGGGTCGCTACGTCACTAGTATGTATAAAATCTACATACTCGTGACGTCATGGCACATTTTACCTCAATGTATCGCCGTAATCTTTAGATTACGTAAAAAAAATAAAAAATACGTGTCCAATATTTTTTTATAAACTCAAAGATGGACTAAATAAAAAAATTTCGTCATCATCCCTATTATAGGAGGGTGAGATGGTTACTTCATTGTTGTGATTAAACTGTATGAAAGTTCTGATTGAGACTAACCGTATCTAATACGCCCCAAAGCTAAAAGTGTGGTTTGGCTTTGAAGTTTCTATTCTACACGAAGTATTAATCCGTTTTCTTTTGTGGCCTAAGTAATAACAGCCGCACGGGTCGATCGATCAGGTTAAGCTACGCTTACCGCGGTTGGTCTTTATTTTCGGAGGTCGGAAATTTATTATCCCACGGGAACGTACTACTGGGCTAAAAAATATCCTATAAGTTTATCCAGGTTATAAACTATGTGTACCAAATTTCACCTAAATCCGTTCAGCCGTTTCTGCGTGTTTGAGTAACAAACATCCAAACTTTCACATTTATAATATTAGCAGGATACTAGGATACGAGCAGAGACATGCATGATGCAGACGGTAACATTAATAAATTATTGTGCAAAACAATTTAAATGATCCATTACACTCTCCTTTTAACCGCAAAGCAATCAAGTAAATACCAGACTTTACACACAAAACCTACCAATTACTATTAAGTTAACCAGCTACAAGTCAATTATCATCCTACGATTACGTTCCCATACATTAACGGGTAGGTACTATCGAGGACACAGGCGCCTGACCATTTTCGACCTTATTGCTTAAACAATAAGGTCGAATAGTGGTCAGGCGCCTGTGTCCTCGATAGTACGTCTACCAGATGATCGAGACAAACATAATGATAA
The DNA here is from genome assembly GCA_916701695.1 of Agrochola macilenta. Taxonomy (NCBI): domain Eukaryota; kingdom Metazoa; phylum Arthropoda; class Insecta; order Lepidoptera; family Noctuidae; genus Agrochola; species Agrochola macilenta. Next base: position 1,338,206 of record OU753572.1, on the reverse strand, counting down.
GTATACAGGCAGCTAATTTGCAACCAATTCAAAAATATAGTGCGTGTGCTAAGTGTATTTTACATAACTCTTTTAAGCTTAAAAAGTTATTACACACACATAATAAAAAACAAATACTTCCGATCTTTTATTCAAAAAGATAAAAGATCTCAAAACGCTCGCCCTTCCTAATGTTGTTTTAGTTGGGAAGAAGTGGAGTGAAACTCCCAAAATGAATAATAATATTGAAGAAGAAAGTATACCCAACTCTTTTGCCGACTGTATCCACCTACTTACACAGAGGTACGTACAGTCATTCATGGTTCGGCTGCGCTTACGCTGGCGACCTCGGCGCGGTGGCAGTGAAAGTGCCACCGTAATCAGCTGACCGACTGAGTCCAACTGACCTATGTAGATACGTGCAGTAGTCCAATTGTGTACTCTTACTTTTAGCGTGGGAATTTTGTGTTTCTTTGTTTTTAAAAGTTACGGTCGGAGTAAGTAGGTAACCGTAACGATCGTGGATTTCGTCTTCGACACGACTCAAAAAATATCCGTCTATTTTGTGATTAAATTTAATACAGTGATCTTCACACCTCATTACCCCTACAAAAATAATAAATGCTCCCGAGCTTTTTTGTGTTCTGAACTAAATTATTTAAGTTACGCGAGACGTGTCCCCGTCACGAGAAGCTATAAATTTTGTAAATAAAGAACTTCTACTAAGTTACGTAGCGAAACAAATAATCCCAAATTCAATCAACTCAAAGTAACATACGTGTAATACGAAAATAACGAGCAATTTCACTTGGTCGGGTTATATTTTCGCGATATAAAGCGCTGTCGTCTCATGTTTTGTGGTATAGGTTTGGGTTCCAGTCTTCGATGTTCCAGTATCAAAAAACATTAGACGACAGCGACGAATTTGGGATTATTTGTTGTTGATTGAATTGTCGCTACGTAACTTAGTAGAAGTTCTTTATTTACAAAATGTATAGCTTCTCGTGACGGGGACTTTATACGAGATCAGTAGTATCACTGAGATAAAAATGCATTAATTTATTAAATAATTACTTTGACATAGTATACTGTGCTTTATTTAATAATTACAAAGAGGACAGCTAGCTCCAGAGTCTAAATTATAAGTGACTTAGGAACTCAAATGCCTGTAAAGCCGCTGCAAGCTAAAGTGAAATGGGTCCACGTCTGCCGCATGCCGTCTAAACCCTAGGCTCATGTGACCACACGTTGAAGCCCCGACACAGCGTTGAGACAGCTCACGAAAGCCATGGCGGGCGATGCAATATCGACTGAACGTGGTTAGTGAAAAAATTGCTGTTCGGACTTGAGACAGGCTATAAGTATCAGACTCCCTCTGCCACAATGCCAAAAAGATAAGAAAGAAAATACATTTATTTGCGCTTAGGTCATCATTATTCACTTGCCGTTTTCCCAATTTATCTAGAGTCGGCGCAGTATTTAGCAAAACAAAGTAAATAAATAACCCAACTCAAAATCAAAGCTTTGCAAGCAAAATCTTAACAGAAGCATCAATGATTAACATCAATCCTATCCTTTTACTTGAAAGAGAAGAGCTCCGAACACAGAAAAAGTTGATTTTTCTTGACCAAACTACAGACCCGGTAGCAGGTTTCTGGCTGCGAATATTACTAGAACACGGCCACGAGATAAGGTCACAAAGGTCACTGGACCACCGAGGAAACACTCTTAAAGGCAAGCAATTATTATAATTACTGCAATTCTTTTTATGTTCCACGATTCTGGGGAAAGAATGTCGGAGGAAAGGGCGGAACGGATGAAAATGTAACGAGTCAAGATGACTTATTACGATGAATTAGGCCGTATGAGTGGTAAGAAAATATGTCAGAATTTCCATAACTGACGGAGTTATGGAAATTCTGACATATTTTCTTACCATAAAGATAAAAGGTTGTTGAGGGATTTGTAGGACGGATGTAACAGGATCTTTTGATACCCGGTAAACTTGTGGGCCAAAATGTTATTTTTTTTACGTAGTTCTTTAACGCGGACTTCACTGGTAGAAATCGTCGTATTGAAATAATAAAAAGAGTTATGTCCGAAAAAGTCTCATGGTTCAAGTGTCAAAGTTTGTTTTTGTTTTAAATCATACGTGAGAAAGAACTTCGTTCTTGACGGGGTCCCCCGGACATACCGTTCCTTTCATTCGAAAATCGTCATGGCCCGAGTTATAAAATAAACAAATGAATGTATTTAGGGGTATGAGGAACAGGGTGTAAAGTTCGCTCATCCACCATAGAAAAGGGAGGATGGTGACCCCGACGTGATGACGACACCCGTCTGGTCGGAGGATCCTCCCTTTTCTATGAGGGATGAGTGAACTTTACAGTCTGTTCCTCATACCCCTAAATGTACACTGGTCCTAACTACAATGCGGAAGTTGCGAAGTAACCAAATCACCAAAGATCCTCACAAAAGTGTTTGTAGAGTCAACGCCAAATGCAGGCAAAATTCACGTTAGAGGAAACTAAAACGAATTAAATTCATAATGTAACTAGTTACCACTGTTGAATTAGACATTTATCCAGTCTGTTTGACTTGCCAAATTTCAATATTCCTGCACTGCACATTCTCGCATGGATTTTTCCAACTTCAAACATTATAACGGTGAAATTAGTTTAGCCATTTGTAATAGCCATGCGAATACCACAGAACAATGGTTTATTATAACTGTACAATAGTTTGGCTACTGTACTGAGTAGGGCAATATTCGTATTGTTAGCCATGGTAGGTACGTCGACTGATAATTAGGTAGGTTTAGCTTCTGCAAAGGAGACTAGCTTAGGCATCTGTTTTAGGAGCTACACAAGACCTACCTGCATATTATAAACAGCTCTCTGGAATAGAGAGTATGATTTTGTAAAGATATTTTAGACTGTTTCGAAGAATTAGCAATCAAGAGAGTGGAGTAAGACGTGGTTTCTTTCTGTGTTTGGGTGACGCGCGCCATGACACGTAGGCCACATCCAAGGTGGACGTGACCAACGATGTACTAAAGCAGAATGAATAACTAGTTATACAGTGACCGCGTAAAATTTCTTGCTCCCGCGTACCCCCCCGTCGCATCGCATCGCCCGCCCGCATTCGTTTTCGCTTAGTGTTCTTTCAGACTTTTTTTTTTGCTCGGTTCCTCAGGGTCTTAGCGTGATCTTAAATAACCTTATAAGCTTCCTCAAGAATGATGCTATCAAATTCATTAATATTTTTTCAAAGGTAATGTACTAAAGCAGAATGAATAACTAGTTATACAGTGACCGCGTAAAATTTCTTGCTCCCGCGTACCCCCCCGTCGCATCGCATCGCCCGCCCGCATTCGTTTTCGCTTAGTGTTCTTTCAGACTTTTTTTTTTTTGCTCGGTTCCTCCGGGTCTTAGCGTGATCTTAAATAACCTTATAAGCTTCCTCAAGAATGATGCTATCAAATTCATTAATATTTTTTCAAAGGTAGTTCCCGAGATTGGCGCGTTCAAACAAACAAAAAAAACTAACTCTTCAGTTTTATTATTAGTATAGATAAGAAGCATAATTATACCAGGTTTGACGATGGCAATCTAAATGGAGTCGGCACAGAATTCGGCTATAAGTTTGGCGCCCGTAGCAGCGTTCATCAGTTCGAATAACGTGCAGACCACAGGACACGCAGGACACGATCATAAAAGTGTCCCACCGTTTGTGGGGCAGCACTACATTTACAGCACACAATATTATCAGCTGGACTAAATTACGAGATTCGTCACTACTGAGGTACTGTAGAGGCTCTCTACTTCGTATGGGTTTGTATGGTGTCCAAATTGTTGGCACTTGACCGAGACAAATATTGAATTCAATTATGAATAGAAAAAAGTGGAGACAGTCGCCCCCGGGGCTGTCAAGCGGGCAAATAAAATATTAAAGATGTATAAATGAATTCTTTGACCTAATACAGTTATCGGTTCTACTACAAATAATTATTTTTCTTAATACCCGGTACCGTAGGCACCCAAAGTGCTTACAGTACTACTAGTGATATAAGTAACAGCTGTTTTAATAGGCAAACATCTTATTGGCTATCCACCAAATGTATCACTGACCCAATCAAAGGAAAAACAAAACACATCGGTAATGAGTAATGACACGTACACACGATTCGATACTCTGCAATGCAAACTATTTATGTTGTTAGCTCGGCCTAAACTCTGTGTTCAAAACTGAACAAACACAAAGTAACCTAGTTACACGCTAGAATCGCAGCACCTAATCTAGCAACAAAACAAACTAACTAGGTAATAAGTTCGCACACAGACATCCCAACTATTAGTCTAAAAAGACAATTACGAGTAGTGTTGTGCAGTTCGCAGGCGGAATAGTTCGTAGAACGCGAGAACTATGGGCTAGTTGGGTGGTAGGTCTGCACTTATTTTATGTATGTAGTTTAAGTTCATTAGGTTTCAATTAAGTAGACTTAATGCGACCTATTTTCGCCATCAAATCTACCAGCTAATTAAGAATCGACATATACAAGGATTGTTCCATAGGTCTGATAATACCAACATCAAAACCCTGCTAGGAAACGATTAGTGATGCAACGAATACGAATACCTGATTCTACTATTTATTAGTCAAAGAAGGTGAAAGAAAATTAAAGACGCTAAGTAATATAAATATTTACATTTAATTTAATAATTAAAATTAATTATAGCGAAATTTTAATTAAAAAATAAAATTTAATTACCGTACAAGTTTTTTTGTGACAAACGAACGATTCTTTTTTTCTGTCTGTATACTTCCTGCTGTTCAAAATAGCCTTTCGGGGCCACTGCGGAAGGTTTTATGGAGAAATATTTTCGCAATATCTCGCAACGCAATATCTTTACGGGATTCCTAGGAAGTCACTAATTACGAATGTCATGAAAGTATTCGGCTAATACGAGTATTCGGTAATTTGATGGTATTCGGCGAATACGAATTTTCGTATTCGCATTCGTTGCATCACTAGAAACGATCAAAACATAACTTTTATTTAGCGAAATGATTTGTTCCGTGACCATGACCTGGCCAAAGTGTGCTAGCTATTGGGCGTTCATAAGTCGGCTCTTGAAAGAGGCATACGCTTTTGTAGAAAAATTGGTATGAACATGCAGAGTATTGAGTATGATCGCCAGTCCTCGGACTGACCGAACGATTCGCTCAGAGAAACGTTTGCTGCAACATTACCAAAAGTCAAATGAATAGACGAAAAGAAATATCGACCTAATTCACCAAATAACATGGACTAATTTCGCGATTCCGAACTGAAGCGCTTCGAACTATCGCATTAGTCATGTCGTGTGAACAATACAAAGTTCAATATGCAACGTCTAGAACCGGTTGGAGCCGCTTAGTGGAACTTCACTTTTATTTACAGAGACTAATTCGATGCAATCAGGGCTGTGCAAACGCGAATTGGTTTCTTGTTTTGGTTGAGCTAACATTGTAACATTGTGTTTAGACTATTTGTGTTGAAACGATTGTCGGTGTGCTATTAGGGCTGACGAAAGGTTTGCAAAGGGAGTTTAAGATCTTCCAGCTTATGAAACATAGTAAAAGTTTAACTGCTACAGAAAATGTCAGATGTTTTGCAGATCAAAGGTAAATTTTATAGTTTTGCAAGTGGATACGTCATTAGTTTTCGCTGTTACTGGTGGGTTAAGCGCAGACCACACTGGGAACGAAGCGAAACGAACCTAAGTTCGTTTAGTTTTCTTCCGTGTCTGTTTATTTTTCGGAAGTATGAAAAGACGCGAAGGAAAGCTAAATGGACGACCTTCGCTTTAAAGCTCCCACTAACAGGCGCGACGACACTCTAATAAAACAATTACTAAGAAACTTTGCATGTGATACTTCTATTCTAACACCTACGTCAACATCATCATGTTTTGCAATATCTTCATAGATATGATTTCAATTGCTTACATCCACCAAGGTGGAAGTGATAATGACAAATGATAAAAAAAACGACCCCAACTTTGGTCAGTTTCTTGACTTCTCAGAAGTCACTAGATCAGTATTTCACATAGACCTCGGCCCATAGATCTTTCTAGTTCAATATATATAAATCTATCGCATCTTCTTCATGCTCGTCATACACAACTTCTTGCAAAGACCAGGTAAGGCAAACTAAAGAGCTGTCCAGGACTAAATCCAGAACAGAAATGTTTATAGTCAGGCCAGGTTAAGATTATCTGCGTCTGCGTAGGAAAGAAAGAGAACACGTCTTTCACAGTACACTAAACAGGAATGCTTTTCCTCAAAATACGTCTATTCGTCCTGATTATAGCCGCGTGGCATCCTTAGCTCCCGAGCGGCGGCCAGTCGTATTTATATAACATCAAAGAGTTGGTACCCCGTCGTCTGGCCGGCCAGTGATTCATATTTCATCAACGTTTGACATATGACATGTTCGCTACTACTAGCAGTCTCTCTTGCTAGATGGAAATTCCCGTTGTGGAAATTATTGGGTGCACTTTTTTTTATGGGAAATATTCCAATCATTTCTGAAGTCCGTTTATTGGGAAGAGTTTGAATTGATTTAAGTGTTTGGAAGAGTCGCCGTCAAATTAATGATCGTTTTCTAGTATTTTGGTGACAACCGAAGTAAACTGACCTACAAAGCGGTGGCATAGTTTCTTAAGACTGTTAAGCAGAGAATTAACACAGGATGAATGAAACGGCTGCAGGTCACAGGAACCACTTTCAACTCCCGAGGTTCGCAAAGAATCGTGTTAGACTTCGCCTCTATAGGTTCACTCTACAATGTATATCTGTCGCAGACAGATTGTATGATTCGTCGTTTTACAAGCGGCGCGGCGCCGTCCGTTTACAAACGCTGGCGGTTTTGCAAAAATGCCTAAGACAAAATGTAAATTGCCTAGTCACTTTATAATGCCACAACATTTGATGGACAATCCGAACGCCGTTTACAAAAAGCCGCGGCAAATTGAAGTTTTTAGTTATCCGCCACGTGAAAAACGTAAGGTGTCCATGGAATTTGGGTATCGGAATATTATTGGTACAACATTGTCGAAAATTTTGAATTGCAACAAACAATTTAACCCATTATTTTTTGATAGTTGGTAATCTAACGGAAATAATACCGACAAATCGTGAACTGGTATCAAGCTTGCGTGCGACGTAACGCACCCTGCGCAAATAGCCTGTCTAGCTGCGAGCAACTTGGAAGTAGCGCTCGCGGTTGGTCACAATTCTAACCAAACCTAACCTATGTCACCCAGTTCACAATTTTTCGATTGTTCATAATCTAACGGAAATAATACCGATAACTTATAAACTGACGGTTCTCGTAATTTTACGGTAACATAATAGGAACCTAATTGCTGGAATATAGTAACATTTGTCCAACGTTTGTTTAATGATGGTCACCCTACAAAAACAATCAATGTTGAAATTATAACAATTGAACGAATTGCCAATTTGCCTTAGGCCTTTTGCAAAACCAGCCAGCAGCGTTTGTAAACGGACGGCGCCGTTTGTAAAATGACTAATCATACAATTTGCCTGCGACAGATATATACATTTGCCTGCTACATATCTATAGCATGATCGTCTATCTATGCTACATGTCAGTCACACACAGAAATCTCCTGTCATTGCATTGCAGACGACAGTCCGCCGTGTTGACTCTATACATCATCAAAGAACATTACTATCGGGGCTTATGTCTGCGCAGCGGTTAGCATTCGTAAACCGTTTGACTGTCCCGCTGTCCCCGATGCGACATTTGTGCTTAAATACATACGTGCAGGCATCATGTTAAATGAACACCGATGTGCATTGTGCACATAGGGCATCTGAAAACAATTTCACTGTATATATTTACCTGTTACATTGTTGTGTTTGCTACGTTTTCACCGATAAATAAAATACCAAACCAATTTTGTTTTTTCGGCAGAGAAGCGACTTGGTAGGTACTTGGAAAAATGAAAAGCATTTCATGCGAGTACGTACGTATGCGAATTCATAGAAATCTTTTAGAAATCATTTTCGCTAAAAGGCTTTACTTAAATAAAAGCAATACTTGTTAAAATGCCGTATCTGGAAAATCATGGCATTTAATCTGTAGCACGCTGAGGACAAGAGTGGTTCTTAATATTCTGAATAAGCAGAGGTTTTATATATATAGTGGTTGTTGCGCGTAGTAGCACTTGCATCCTTGGGAAAATACCATATGTATCTGGATAATTAACTTAGGAGTAAAATAATAAAAACCGAAATACGTGATGACGATACTCAACCACTTACAAAAATGTATCTTATGTGTTAATGCAGGACGTGGTCTATCTGTGAGCATCTTACATCAAAATCCTTTCATGGGTAATCGAGTAGCGAACATTCAAACAGTTCACTCCACATTTAAGAACTTCTCCATCAAACCTACAGGACCATTACCGAAAACTGACATACAGCATACAAGAGACTGCTTGTATACTGTAGGTTGGTATTCAGTAACGGTGACTACGTACCGTGTACTTACAGATCGTAAGTAGTAAGTAGGTACTATAGTTAGTTCTTTGCGCAGGTGACACGTAACAAAACAAGGCATTGTTTCGATGGTGGGGTTGCTCACCACAATGGTGTACCACGAAATGCTAAGTAAACATGTTAGTTGGCTGCAATTTTAGTGTTTGTGTCAATTTTATTTGCTAGCAATTATTTTTGACCTAAGCGCAAATGATGACGTGGAACCCAGGGTTAAATTTTTACATATAAGTATTTAATAAACCAAACCACGCCAAGCCAAGGTGGTATTCTTCAAAGACTTTTGAATATGTTCAGTATAATGTTTTGTATGAAGTTAGGGATTGATGGTCGATTACTTCAATTTTATCAATACGTTTACTAGGCAAAGAGCATATCTACGCGAGCGCTATGTTTGCAGTTAAAAAGTGTTTTTTCGTACCTATATTAAAATGTTTCCCTCGAATAATAAACTTGAAAAACACAAATCCCAGTTCATTTTAAAAACGTGACGTAAATAAAATTCTTCACCAAAAAAGCCACGCAAAACTACAACCTCCGTACTCCGTATATACCTACAGCATGTCCTAAAAAAGGACAAAAAAATAGGACTTTTTCCGTGCGTCTATCACGGCTTGGCTCAGCCGAGACAAAAGAGTGCCGTGGGAGGGCCCAGCCTCCCGGATAATCCGCCAGGGGGCGCTTTGTACGACACGACCCGTTTTGACAGTTGAAATAATGTTTGATAACAATTTTTAAGGACATTTTTCGCGGAATGTTTTATTTTTTTTTGCTTGAAATAATGTTGGATGTTACATTTTTATCTCGGCTCGTGGATCAGCTTTGTAAGAGAAGCCGCATCTATTTAAATTAATCAACCTTTTAAGAATTTTCTTTTGATAATTTTTTAGATAAGTAGGTACTTTGGTTTTTTTTTTCTTTGAATATGATCAAAAGGGAGAGAGCTACAGAATAAAACAAAAGTTCTTCATTTTTGTCTCCTAAGAAATGGTCATCATTATTATAAAAAACAGCGACGCAACTTTCCACTTCTATTAGATTACACTGGATTTCCTAATTTGCGACATCTGACTGGCCATAACAACTGGCAATGACAACTGACTTAACGTACACTGCGGGACACGGAAACCAACCCATTTTAAAAACTCGGAGCAAAAAAAAGTAACAAAATACTTCTTCCATGTCCACAACACGAATCGCGTCTCCTTTGTTTTAATATTATTTATCTGGCGAGGCGAGCCGAGGCGGAAAGGCGTTGTATTTACGACGGCCATTCGGAGTAAATCGGAATGCAACGTTGTTGTACGATTCGTAGTGACGCCGACTGATCCGATGCGTTTAATAGTCGAAGAGGTACATACGTTGTGAAGACATTGTGAATCGAGTTATTTATTGTAGGGTAAGATTTAAAGACGTATGCATGTTGTGCTTATGGAGTGTCTACGGAGTATGCTAAATACGACAATGGGTTTTTGTGACATTTAAACTGTCTTGATAAACATTCAAGTTTACAATTGGATGTTTCGAGATTTCCCGACCAGAACTTTGACCTGAAAATGAGCCATATATCTTTGCATCGCGTTTTAACACGGTCTCTGGTTGAACGGAGGCAGAATATTCGTGGTTGGAACCGCATTATCATATTGCTCTTCTATCTTGGTGTGATCTTTTACTTAAACTCTGCATCATTTAGGTGCCAATAATAATTCCCATAAACTATAGTTGGGACACTCTAGTTGGGATCCTTCCGAAGTATGTATAAAATCTAAAAACGTTTAGAATGATAGAATAGAATATTCATTTATTTGCTCAGAATGCTGGTATTTACAATAAGGTTAGGTTAAGGTTAAGATATTATAAGGTTTTATATACTAACCTATAAAAGGTTTCCCATCGAGCCTCTTCATCCAATAGAACCTCTGGCTGTGCGGCTTGTTCTCTCGATCGTACTGCTCCCATTGCTGCCTCAGGAAGGTGTAGCACACGCAGCAGCATCGGACGGTGCCGTCCTCGTCGCCCTCTGCCCGGTAACCGGCGGGGGGAGCGTGCGCACCCAGGAACGGGAAGTATGGTTCCGTGCACTGGGGTAAAGGAAAAAAAATTGTCAAAAACAAAAGAGTAAATACTTTGTTCAAAGTCAAATAATTTATTTCAAATGCTCCTTATATGACACTTTTGAACGCCAAAATTTATGAAAAAATTTAACTGATTCTATGAAGTTCTAGTTCCAAAAGGTAGTTTTCGTATGGAGAAGAAACTCCACCGTTAGGCTGCTTTTCCACCAGAGATGTGTTATGCTAAGTTGCTATGGATCCGTGTGACATCCACCAATCATATTCATTCGCTATGTGGACCAATAGGGGACAAATGAATATGATTGATGGATATCAAACGCATCTATAGCAACGTAGCATAGCACATCTCTGGTGGAAAGGCACCCTTACTCTTTTAAAATGTGTTACAATATTTTGTATAGGTACATTAGTTATAAAATTATATGTGAAGACGATGACCCTAGACCAATACTTATACCAAAATAGGTAAAAATAATTAAAAATGAAGCAACGAAAAATAAATAAATTATGTGATCGATACATGGTGCTAGTTCTGGGTTCCCTAAAACATATTCTGCAGCGAAAAACAGAAACGAAATCAATACTCAGTGATTGTCTGCAATGTTTTTGATGTTTTCCGTTCCTTGCAGTTTTGCGTACGCTGTACTGAACTGTAGTGTGCTAAAAAGTACCTATCATACAAAAATTATATTTGTGAAAGTTGAAATAAACATGAGATTATTTTGCGATCTTATACGAGGGGTGTTCAATAAATAGTGAGAATGAGTAAGACGCAATTATCTTTTATTATATGTTATTTTATTTTTCGACGTAGTCACCTTTCAGGTTTATACACTTTGTATATCTTTTATCTAATCCTAAAATTCCCTTTCTAAAAATATCTTCTTCCTGATCCCTTAAAAAATCATTTACGGCGGCGACTACTCCGTCATCATCTTCGAATTTCTGGCCCCTGAGATGTTCCTTTAAGCGCGGAAATAGGTAGAAATCACTAGGAGCAAGATCCGGTGAATATGGAGGATTTTCCATCAATTCGAAGCCAGCTTCTTGAATGGCAGCCATCGCAACTCTGGACTTGTGCGCAGGGGCGTTATCTTGGTGAAACAAAACAACTTTAGCGAGTTTGCCACGCCGTTTCTTACGTATTTCCTCATGCAACTTTGTTATATGTCCTGCGTACATAGTCCCCGTAATAGTGGCTCCATGATTAAGATATTCGATCATTACCACCCCTTGGCTGTCCCAGAAAAGAGAGCCCATGATCTTTCCGGCGGATGGAATCGCCTTAAATTTCTTTGGAGTTGGAGATGACGGTCGCTTCCAAGTCATGGACTGTTGTTTCGTTTCCGGATCATAATGGTGAAGCCATGTTTCGTCCATAGTTATGAATCGAGCCAAAAATCGGTCAGGATCTTGTTGTAACAAATCCAAACAGCTTTGTGAAATTCTCAGTCGAATTTGTTTCTGCGCGTCAGAAAGCATTCTGGGCACCCAGCGCGCTGACACTTTTTTCATACCCAAATGGTCGTTTATAATATTATGGACACTTCCTATCGAAATCTTTACTTCTTCAGCTATAAAACGAACAGTAACACGACGATCCGCCAAGACAATATTTTCAACTTTTTTAATCATTTGTTCAGTCACTGCCGATATGGGGCGTCCCGTTCGTGGGTCGTCGTTAGTGGAAGTTCTTCCTCGCTTGAACTCAGCACACCAACGCGCAACCGTAGAATATGGAGGAGCATGAACCCCTAATGTTGCTCTCAAGTCTTGATTTACCTGCTCCGTAGTAAAAAATTTCAAGCAGATATTTTATTACCGCGCAAACTTCAATTTTATCCATTTTTAAGAACACGTTCCGAAACGACGCAAACAATAGACTTCTACTTTTAAAAAACAAAAGAGAATTTATTGCTTTTTTTATTATCATCTTAACTAATGTCTGGGCTATGCCTGCCAATATTTTTTTTTTTCTTTCCAAGGAGAATGTATCGCATTCTCACTATTTATTGAACACCCCTCGTACATAGATATTTTTCAAATAATTATCAACTCATCTCACATAATTAATGTAAATAAAATACTGAAAAACTCAGAAAAATCTTACAACAACAGGATCGATTATCGAGTACAATTACATAGCTAAATCTTTAAGAAAACAATCCCCAACGTTCCGCTGAATGATAACTATTATCTATTCACTTACCGATTGCTTATGCGCGTTAAGAGGTGTTTACACCGGAGACACGTGTCGGGCAACATGTTGGCAAACTGATGGGCAATTTTATCCAACATGGCAATTAAAATTAAAGGCCTACAGTCCGAGACACGAGCACAATTCCCTAATTATAGCTCATTATCCGAATTACAGTTCCGCATAATTAAGTTCCGAAATTAATGGCTCGAATCATTTATGGGTAATTAATTTTTTTGCGGCTGCAAAAAATACATATTTCGTCAATGTTGGCGTGCCTATCAAAGCACCGAATTGCAGCATCAGCAGATAACACACGATCGGAATCTATACTCTGCTGCATCGCAGATCGTCTTCTCCTAGCGTGCTGAGCAACACAATGACATGTAACAGCAAGATGGGAGTTAAACTATAAATTACCACAAACCTGCTAAAATATTATTTTAGAGTTATCTTCCAACAGCTGGTCGACGTCACAGCAAGTTGCGCAACATTCTGTCACCCAGTGAAAACACGTCTTTACACACCGATCGCTATGTGGGAACAGTTTATGGGAAAACAGCGTAAATTATTGCTACGCCTTACGTTTGTGATGCGTCGATTATCTCATGGGAACATCGCGTAACAGTGTTTACAGATGAGCTATTAGGTATTGGAGGTTCGTTGCATTCTCTATGTATTGCTCAAGTTGAGAATGCAATATTAGTTGCAAAACCTGGAGAGGTGTGCGCAAGCAAACAGAATCCAATCCTCTTTACGGCGGCACTGACCTTCTTTAGGTTTTTTTTACGTCACTTTAATCAAACATTTTGGAGAGATGCTAATTTAGATTGCAGAACATGTGACATCTACCAACCGGCAATAGGCCCGCGGTTGATTACGGCCCACTCCCTCTCACCGAGAGGAGGCCGCAGTCCCAGCAGTGGGAACATTATAGGCTGATTGTGACACAGCACAGTCATAATGACACACATTAGGTCATTGTAACGTGTTTACAGACCAAGAAAGCATGGCACAAAAGGGAGGTCTATTATCTATACTCAGCAATGGGTGGGTGGAACAAGACTGCTAATGATGATGATGAACATGTTCAGATACATTTATTGTTTACCTTCATCACTTGATGTCGATACGAAAGCGTCGCCCAAATGCCAGAACTTCGTGACGGTTACAGACTTACAGTTACCAATTCACCACGTGACACGACTCCCCGAATTGCGCACGTGAGCCAAGAGCCAAGTCATAAACACTCCATACATATGAATGGGCTCATAAAATGGACCACAGAAGACTACTGATAAATACATTGATCTATTATTGTATAAGAAATTAGGTCACATTATGCAGCAAAGAACATTAACATAAGTATAGTTCACGTTAAAATGGATATATTCTGGTTGATACTCGTATTCCGATTTATTAGAATATTGTTATTTGATTTTATCGTCTTTCTTATGAATTGTGGATTTATTATCATATTTTACTTTCGATGTCTAGAAACTATAAACTATAACGTGTATCGAATTTATTGTTGAGAGCGCTTATCCTAAAAGTTGGCAACGTCGCAAACAGCTGTCAAATATTTACCTGTTTTGATTAATTTGGCAATATTACTGTATGGAAATATGAAATTTGGCTACCTAGTGAATTAAACTATAGATTATGAAATGCAATAATTAATATCGTAACACCGAATATTTAGCTATAGATGTAAAAAAAAGTATTTGGCAACTTTCCAAATGCCTTTTTACATTTAAAACATCAAATTCAATGTTATAATTGCAATTCATTATTAATATTCTAGTTCGTTAGTTAGCCACATTTCTTATTTCCATACAGTAATATTGCCAAAATTATCAAAACAGGTAAATATTTGACAGCTGTTTGCGACGTTGCCAACTTTTAGGATAAACGAAAGCCACAGACAGAAGGCAACAATAACTTCAAGGCGCGTTTCTCTGCATCTGTGTGAACAGGGACTGCAAAATTGAGGAAGTATGCAAACATAGAATTGCCAATAAAAAGAACGAAAATCACTTTCACATCAATCCCCTTTCCTAAACATGATCCAGCCTATCCCATAATAGACTTCACGTAGACACATCGATGCTTGAATAATTCAAAACCCCATCCATCATAATCATTCACATCAACCCACTGTTTGGATAAACCCTTCCACAGCTATATTTTTTTAACCAGTCCCTCTATATTTTCTCTTCAATAAAAATCACAAAGTACCAGGAACACATAAGTACGCAACCAATAACCGCCGCACCCGTGCACTGGACGTAATTACGTGTCAAATGTCAATCGCTTTAGGCGCTCCATCAATTGCTATCCGGTTGGAACCAGCACGGAACCCAAACACATGACTACACGTAACAAGACGCGAATCGGGTGACAATGTCGTTCGGAACGTCAAGACATCGTTGCAAAATGATAGATGTGTTATGATTTGTTGTTGAGGAAACACGGCTTTGTGTGTCGTAGGGAAAATATCGAATATATCATGAGTTATTTCGATAAGTAGGTTAGTGATTACTTATGGTTGTGGGTTACTTTCTTAAGACACGTGCAAACTCACACAGAAAATCTCAGAAACCTGAATGGTAAGATGTAAGACCCTTCAGGTTGCTTTATCTTTCCTTGTAAGTTTTGTAGATAATGCCATATCTTCTTCACAGCTAGATCTTTGTAAGATGCTGTGTGGTTCTGTTAATAAACCCAAATAATTCTCCAAGATTGGGTGTTAGTCTTCTTTTCGATGCTGACAATCGCAAATTTGACAAGCTGCACTCTTAACCTAACTATCACATTTGTGACTTTTGGTGGATGTGAACGGAGAGGTTTGCCACGTGTGCTGTGCTGAGCGGTTTATTTGTTTGCCATGCATCCGTGCGTAGCGTGGCCGCGGGTCGCAGTGGACGATCCCGCTTACATTTCTATACAAAGCGAAGTTAAGTACACGTGCGTAGCTTAACAGTGGGCTGCTGTGGAACGGCGCGCGTAATTACAACGACGGATGCAACACAGACACCTATAGTCTGTGCTGCATTATCTTGCGAATGGCTTAAAGCTGTAATAGTCCGTCCAAACCGAACCCAGCTGCAACACAGCGGTTTGTAGTGCAGCCGCATTTGTTTGTGTAGAGCAACGAAAAGGTGGATCAACGCAAACACCCATTATTTCCGTTAGATTCTAAATGTCGAAAAATTTTGAACTGGTTGAAATGGGTTAGGTTCAAGTTGCTCGCAGCTATGCAAGCTATTTAGTATCAGCCCAAGGCGTGTTACGTTGCAAGCAAGTCTGATACCTGCAGTGTAGACAGAGCGAGTACTTCTAAGCTGTATTGCAGTCATTTTTGTAAAAACAATGTCTTTCGGTGCCGATCACATTGCAGACAGTTAAAAAAAATATCTGTGGTGTAATCATGTACGCGAACGGCGCCTTGAAGCTAGCTAGTAGATCAAAAGTGCTATTCTGTAAAAATATCACCGTGAAAACTTAGGAGAAAAAAAAAAAAACGAGCGGAGAACTTTAAAGTGAACTGTCATCCCATCTGATGCTAGGGATTGGCAGTTCACTTCAAGCTCTCTTACTTTTCACTACAGGGCTCTAGTGACATGTAAGATGGTATCATATTACCTGCGTATCAGGCTTGACTCTAACGGTGTACTGGTCGATTAACCCGGCGCCGCCGCATACGAAGCACACGCGCACGTCGTCCTGTGCGGGCGTCGTTTTGTCGCGCGACGCACACGGCGACGCCGGTTTTGACGCCAGCGAGCTTTTTATGTACGCCTTGGCCTTCTCCATACCCGCCAGCTGAGGGACAAAAGAAAATGAGATTAAACATATGGATTTAGACCTTTTTCTGCCTAACCCTTCGGGGAAACCAGGAGAGATGCTATGTTATTAAAAAAAAAATCGGACTCGTTCCAGGAACTATAAAGGCCCGAAGTACCCGCGATTTTTTTTACAAAACGAATAGAGGATAATTGAAAAACATTCCCGACCCTTAATTCATTAAACGCGCATAAAACATCTTAAAAACTATTCATATTTTGATGACACATTCAATTATATCACACCATATCCCCGTAATAAAGATTCCTGACCGTACGGTCTCATATGAGATGGTGGTAAATATTTTGACACGTCCCTCAAAATGTGGGTCGCACCGTACTGAAAGTATCATTAAAAGGACCTTCTCGGAGCACAAGCGCGCTACTGCGAAAACACTGAAATTTTCCCTCTTCACGACAACCATCCATCTGTGAAAGAGTAATGCCTTATCGGTTTTGAGCATGCTGATGAAAAGTCAACCCTATTCTTGTTGGATATTAAACATATTTTGGTAGGATGAAGGCAGCTTTTTAATACGGCTCATATAACTTGAGATCGATGTTAAAGAATCTAATGCTTTATCTTTAAAAAAGAACCTCGAAAAAATACCTGCAAAAAACAGGAGTTATTTCCGTATTACGTTTCTTTCTTAAGTGATGATATTTTATTTTTTCTTTGTAGGAACGAAACTTTTCTCTTTTCACTGAGAGAAGGACCAAGCCCTGACAACCGGTTACAAATCAAGATCCGAAATAACCAGATTTTATCAGTTTTCCATGCCCCAACTCTCAATCACACTCGCTACGTGACGGCAACTTCAGACCATTAAACCCAGTCTCTTCATGATGTTTCCAATTCTATTCATCTGGTGTTAACGAACAGTTAATTAGTTACCCAGAAGCACTACATTTTCATAAATTCCGAGTTCTCCTCGATAATTTCGAGAAAACCATAAATAGCTTTCCATTCTTTGCTCCGCAATCAGCTATTCAAGACATCTATAGGTCGTGAAAATCTAATCGGAAAGTGAAGTGTGGCGGCTTGCCAACGTTTACAAACAGAATTAAGGTAACACTCATGAATATCAAACACAACACTTTTGTAAATAAACTCTTTGCTTAGTTGGCAAATGATATGGAAATTGAACGCAAACATTGAAACGTTTTAGAGTTTTTTTTCGAGTTACTTAGTTGATTAGAATTGAAATGAAGTTGAAGATAATAATATGATTTGCGTAAAAATATGTTTTGTGTTTGTTTATTTTTTGTATAATGATGGCACAGGTATTTTAACTAAAGCAGCTATCTTTGCCTAACAAGACCGTGTCATACGTCTTAAAATAAAAAGTTGAGTAGTTAACAGACACGAGCACTCATTCGTTTATTGCATTCGTAATGCAATAAACGATTGAGTATTGAGGAGCTGCTCCATGTTTACTTCATGTTCCGAGCCGAAACACAGTTAAGCAATGTTGATGGCCAAAATTGGTTATGGTAGAATTTGTGACGTCAACCAACCGTTCTATTGACTCTAGTCGGTTTCCAACAGAATTAGGGCTATTGTTTCCAATAATATCAACTGCTATATCATATTATTATTAGAGATAACAACCAAACAAACGTATCTCGATGGGTTCTGACGTAATAGTAAATATGATAAGCAATCTCGGGTATCCATGCCCGTTATAATACTTGGAAATACTCATACATGAGGCTAATGATCCCTAGTGATGTCAGGCACTAATCAGAACGACACTTCTATTAGTACTTCAGTTTCCTGGAAAAGACCAGCCCTTTTCTGGTTCTTTCCTCCGCAATATTATTGCGGATTATTAGAACACTGAGGGAAGAATTAAGTTTACCTCAACTTAGAAGTGTGTACTTTGCCTTGGAGAAGTCCAGGCTAAGATACAGCATTGAGTTTTGGGGCAATAGCTACAAAAAGTACATTCGTGATTCAGAAAAGAGCTTTAAGGACTATGCTCCGCATGAGACAGAAGGAATCATGTAAAGACCATTTTATTAGACTAAATATCTTGACAGTGCCATGCCTTTACATTTTAGTGTTGCCAACTAGCTTAGTTAAAAATTGCACAAAATTGAGACTGATGAGCAAAGACAAACTAGAGCTAGCAAACGTAGGAAAGATTTGCCCAACACTATTCAACCGAAATTAAAAGTTGTCAAACATAGCCCGATGTATCAGTCTGTATTTTTATACAACAAGTTGCACAAAGAATTCAAAACTGTGTTAACTTATTTAAAAACAAATTGAGGACCTATTTATTGGGGAAAGGCTATTACAGTATCAATGAATTCCTAGATGGCATATGACATTGTAACTTGTGATTGATCGTGCTAATTTGTCATTTATTAGTTATGATCTATTATAACTTTATAACACAATGACCTATATCGTTATGAAATAAATTACTTATGACTTATGAATCACTAAACTCAGGTGATCGCACTTCATATCTTTCCATTTATACCTAGAGATTAGGCGGAACCTTGTTTACAAAATCTCTGTGATGATCTACTTTTTGATGTAAGTAAGAACTGATACACCCTGGGCAGACAACGAATGAGCCTATAGAGGTATGAGGAACAGGGTCACAGGGTGTAAAGTTCACTCATACTCTATAGAAAAGGGAGGATCCTCCGACCAGACGGGTGTTGTGTCTGGTGGGCAACTGCACGACGATTTATGTCGGGATGATGTATATAAATATATCGGTCGCACGGTAAACGCTGCTTGCGCGATGCAGAATTTGTGTGACATCAGGTATTTTATGCGTAGTTCGCATGTGGCGATGTAGATGCCGCCACAAGCCTCCACAATAAAACTTGTAAAGGCACATTTGATGCTACGACAATTACAAAGTCCATGTGTATTATAGAGAATCAATAAATCAAGAAACCCATCAATACTAATGCGCCATTTGCAATTTTTAAACTGCTCACGTCTATAACTACGTGACTTCAGGTAATTCCGCTTGGAATTCTGCCCATTAATTAAGGATGACCTACAAATAACTTAGAAAAAGGGAAGGCTGTGAGACTACAAGCAGCGAATAATAATAGTGAAATTAATTAATTTTATGACACAAAAGAATCATAATTAAAATGTGAACGCGACTTGGATACAGTCCGGAATCCTGAAACAACTAAACGCGAGGAAACTTGTGTTATTTATTTTAAAAGTCGTGACGTGTGGTTTGGAAAGCTTTATCAAAATTATCAGATTCCCCTTATTTTCCTATCAAATCAAATCAAATTATTTTATTTCCAGATCATACATTCAACAAGATAGTATTCGGAACAACGTTAAACACTTTTGGACTTTCATTTCTAACCGAAAAAATAGTACTAAAATTCCTTCTACTATGAGTTATAACAACCAGTCAACTAACAACCCAGAAAAAATTTGTAATCTTTTTTCAGACTATTTTAACTCTGTTTATGAGCCTTCTACTTCTAGTAATATTCCATCCTTGCATGATGACTGTTCTGAGAGCTGCACTCTATTAACTGGCATTCAGCTTACTATCGATGAAGTACTTAGTGCGCTCAAAGCACTGGATCCTTCTAAGGGGCCAGGATCAGACGGTCTACCAATAACCTTTATAAAGTCGACTGCTGTTAATCTGTGTATCCCATTGCATATTATATTTAATTTATCAATCTCACAAGGAATCTTTCCTCAAGCATGGAAACTTGCTAATATAACCCCTATTTACAAGTCAGGACCTAAACAGGATGTCCAAAATTATCGTCCTATATCAATATTGCCAGCTTTGTCAAAGGTTTTCGAGAGATTAGTACATAATCAAGTATATCCTCTCATACATAGCAATATAATTCAGCAACAACATGGTTTCGTCAAAAGAAGATCAACTACAACTAACCTGGTGACTTTTGTGGACTACTTATTCAACAATATGGACTCTCGCATTCAAGTTGACATTGTTTACACTGATTTCCGGAAAGCCTTTGACAAAGTTGACCATGAGCTGCTCTTAAGAAAAATTGCATTTAATGGTATACGTGGTGATCTATTGAGATGGTTTTCCTCTTACGTTTCTAATAGAACTCAGAGGGTTGTGGTAAATGGTTTCAATTCCAACACTCTAAGAGTTACTTCTGGAGTACCCCAGGGCTCTATTTTGGGACCTCTTTTGTTCATAATATTTATTAACGATATCAATACATGTTTTCAAAATTCAAAAATTTTACTATATGCAGACGATCTAAAAATTTATAAGCCTGTAAAAAATTTACATGATTGTCTCCTCTTGCAGGAAGACCTAGACAGGTTCTCTGCATATTGTTTAAATAACAAACTCCAACTTAGCATATCTAAGTGTTGTTGTATAAGTTTTACTAAGAATAAAAACATCCTAATGCATCCATACTCCCTAAATAACGTAATTCTAACAAGAAAAACACTGGTTCGTGACCTTGGAGTTCTATTGGACAATAAACTACACCTTGACGCTCATATTAGTAGAATAGTGAACAATGCCTTCCGCATGTATGGTTTCGTGATGAGATCAGCTACAGAATTTGTCCGCCCATATACATATATATATCTTTATAAATCGTTGATCAGGTCGCAGTTGGAGTACGCTGTTGCGGTGTGGAATCCCTTCTATGGTAAATACTCAGAGGCGATTGAAAAAGTTCAAAGTAAATTTTTGAAAGCCGTGCATTTCCGTTGTTTTCACACCTATGCATCTTATAGTGATCTTTTAAATAAGTTTAATCTACAAAAACTTAAAGCCAGACGTATTACTTTGGAAACAATGTTTTAGTTTGACCTCTGTAACAACACATATGATTGTATGGATATTAGTAATAAGATTTGTTACGTAGTACCTAGAACAACCATAAGCCGAGGGGTGCGTGCACGACATCTATTTGCTGTATCTTCTAGTCATACGAACGCAGGCTTACGAGCGCCCCTACGACGCCTTACCAATCAGTATAATAAGACCTTCCATAATATTGACATCTTTGCTGTTTCTGTTGGAAAATTTCGATACCTTGTTCGCAAAACAATCATAGATTTAACTCCATAATGTTTAAACTATAGACTGTATTTATTCTTTTATTATTTTTGCATGCCTGTTTAGATTTATCATTAACCACATTATGCATACAATTATGATGTAATTGTAATCGCACATCGTAATAATTTTTAATATCCTGTTTTAATATTATGTGGAAAATGTCGTGGGTTATACATTTGCTCACTCTTTACTTAGCTCTAATTATTTTGTAATATTTAATGTGTAACCGTTTATTTTCCCAAATAAATAAAATAAAATAAAATAAATACATCCAATTTGTTAGTAATTACATACACATCTTAAACACTAGTGTTAGTACATAATAATATTTGCCAAAGTTTGGTCATAATTACTAGTAATGCCAAAATCACAAATAAGACAATAACCAAATAATATGCAATAATTAACTAAACATTACTTCAAGGCACGATTTGAAGCCTGAGTCTTTCAGTTTAATACCTGTGTCCTGATCCAGTGCCTGAGTATTATACCTTCCACCCTGTTACCTACAGTAACCAAGAGGCTGTTGGCGCTGCTCCGCACTCGCCGCATCAGGGAGGCGACACGCTTTCGCATGATTGCGTAAAAGTCGTCTATACGTGCCTTTGCGAACATCCCTGATGCGCTAGTGTCGTGGCAACCCCAACAGCGCCCTGTATGTTGTTGTACTGGATACGTAAGGCGCTATAAGCCCTTGGCGAGCAGTCAACCCGTAGACTGCCTATTTATAGCTTGTCAGGTTTTAAAACGCTCATAATTTATTAAACCTTTGCATTACGTTTTACTGTGATTCTATTCGAACCGAAGGACCAATCCCTTTGGTTCTTTAGTGGATTTGTTTTATTTACCTGGATATTACTTTCGACAGAATCGTTTAGGCAAAATGCCTGTAAGAATCGTCGTCTGAATTTCAACAGCGGCAGTAAAAATAAACATCATGCTTCCCTAATGGCATATATGCGTGAATACAGAAACCACCCTTTCTTCGGGACTTTCAACCAAATTATAGGCCACGACCCTCTCCCATAGAAATCGGCGCCCAGCCGCGATAATCACCGGTACATTAATGAATATTTTATTACATATTACGACTAAGCGATCGTGTCGTGCGATTGTGCTAATGAGTCACGCAGGCTTTAGGTGTTTGATTATTATATGGCGATTGGTCGGCTGATCAGTTGCGACGGGTTGTTTTGTTTGTGTTTATCAACTAAATGCTCGAAGGACCAACATTTTGACTACTCACTACTGACTAACTTTTCTGTTGGTTTTTTTTTATTTTTTATTTGTATATGTTTATATTGTGTGCCTTAACCTGAGTCAAATAAATTTATTTTCTTTCTTTCTTTTATCGTATTTAAACTAGACTCGCAAATTTTACGACGGCCAGTTATAAAGCATGATTATCATTTTGAAGTACTATTGACTAACGTTTATAGGTAGTCGAAACTCAAAATTACATGAAGTTCTAAGATAAGATTTAAGATATCCAAGCAGTATGGGTAGGTTTCTTATCTTAGAACCTCGACCAAGCCCACAAGAGGTGATTGTTTTCAGATTAACATTCAAATTTACAAATACGCACGTCATCCAAACACGTCATTACCTCTGAAATCTTCATGGTATCGCCGCTAAACCTTTCAGGATTATAACCATGACGTATATTTCCATGTCTGTTACATCCATACGTCATAATAAACATCCAATTCCATCCAACGCTTCGATCGATCGTCTGACGTCGGCACATCACGAAAGTGCGAAAACACGATGACGTGTTCCTTTCATTGTATAGCACGTACAATGAACTGTGGTACTGTCCTAGTTATTCTTGTTGTAGCAATGAAACGGTATTTGTTGGAGGACAATTTAAGCAGTTAAGTAGGTACCTACTTAAACTTTCGTACTTATGCATATACAAGAATAATTAAATGAATAATAAAACAGAGTTCAATAAAAAGTATTATGTTGTACCTACATGCCAATGGATAGCACCTCTTCAGTCAAGTTTTAACAATCACCAAAGCGCAACGTCGGGAGATGAGTAGCAAGCACCATTCTACTCTCTGCCATTACACGAAATTATGATCATTATTGTCAGCTAAGCGTAGTGATTCTGGAATTTGTTTCCTTTTGGTTTGTTGTCTGTTTGTTATTTCTAGCAGTTTTTGGGAGACCCATATTCAGCAGTAAACGTTGACGAATTGATATGATAATTTCAGAAAAAAAATCTGTACTTCTACATGAGATTATGCTTAAAATGTCAATGCAGTGAAACAAACTGATCAACAACTGTCATCCTTACTTATTTCAACTCTCATGGATTACGATATCCGGGACTTTGAAGGGATCCTCCCATACTCATACACACGGGAGTATAGTCATGTATAGCTATAGCAGTCCGAATTAGTCAACATACAAAGTAAACCCGGAATACTGATGAGTACGAAGCCCCTAGGATTAGGGTAGGTTAAGTATTACAATTTGAATGACACCCACCCGAGGGGAGTGTGAATGTGTTCACTGTCCAGGGGTAGAGATGCAGATGCGGTTGGCGATTAAATGACGTAAACAGTGGACGAAAGGGTAGGTTAGGTTTAGGGCAGGATCTGGGAAGATGTTGCTGAACAGGTAACCACATAATTTTTTTTATTGGATTATGTATTTCTTATCGCTAAGAAATGTTAATAAAGGGAATTAACCCCTACCAACTTACTAGGCTATAATTACAATGACCACATTTAAGGATAAAGTAACATAATTAAAATTCAACTTAATTTCTTAGAACAAACAACGATTAATATCAACTTATTCTATCAACTGAACCAATATTCAAGATATTAAATCTATCATAATAACTTGTTGTCTAAGATAAATTAGTGTCGTAGGTCACCAGTAGTGGGTGAAGGAGCGAGTTAATTCGATTCGTTTCGAGAATTCTCGGGTAAATTAACTCGATTTCCTCGCTATCCTTCGTGAACAAAATAAATATAGCTGTACAAATTTTTACAATAAATTCGGCTTGAAATTCAAAGTGTATTGCTTTAAAAATGTTCCGTGGTTTCATTCCGGTGTTGTTTTTCACCTGTGATATTATTAACAGGCTATACAGATTTACGTAGCCCTACTTCGTTGCGTGTTTAGAAATTTTTGAAGAATTTCAATCAATTTAATCCTTAATAACTTCTAAAGGTTCTAAACGCTGAATTAGACGAGTTACAGCAAAGTTACTAAGTAAATATGACTCGACAACCGGTCATCAATACTTGACACGTAACCACTTCCTGTGTGGTAAGCATATCATGTTTATCAGATATATTACTAAGGATAAGCTTTAAGACGGTATAACTAAGAAATTGTATCTTTGGACCAAGTAAATGTATTAAGTTCCCAGTTTGGTCCTTTGAGACGCATGAAAGAGACACCATTTTGATAAGTTGTAGGATAACGATATCATATCCACAGATATGAGAGGTATATAATTCACTATCTTTAGTTATTAACCTCCGTTTTAATTAATGATTGTGATAAAAATTACAAGGCCGTGTTCCTCTAACAAATTGATATATGCTTGAATTGGCGCCCAACAGGGATTACGATTTTACTCTTATAATAATAATCCGAAACTGACATCGCTAGACATTCCCCATCCCAAAAGCACCATAAATACCACCTACCTGTATTCCACCCAAACATACATACAACTACCAGGCGCGCAGATATGCAAACACGTCGGATCACAATGACGGACGGACAATCCGATCGATGCGTACGACTGACGTGCCGGGTCTAATTGCCGGCCCTTTGTGATGCCGGCGTGGTTATGTTGGGTCGTCTGGGCTGGTCCTACCGTCCAATACTATGTGTGTCTGTGCATGTGTGTGATTTTTAGCTACCTCCCCCAGGAGGGGTCTGGTTGATATACGATATTATGCGTACATTTTGATAACATGATATGGAAATGAAAGCCGTAGTATCAGATTTTGCGGCGGTGTTGCCTACATCAATATTTTGACGAAACAATTTTACAGGCAGGATGTATGAAGGCGAAACATGGACGACTAAAAGCTAATACTTAGTGTAGGTAAAGAGAAGACTTGCATAATAAAGTGAAATTTTAGAGAAGCCCCGAAGAACTGGCTGGGAACGAAGTTTCATCGATCTAGCTGTAGCTACTTACTGACCATCCTAAGTTTTCGTGCCAACAGTCAGACCATTATCTGAAAGGGTTCACTCAATCACAATCGAAAATAAACCAATCCTTTTTTTCGCACCCAGCATGCCGAGCTAGAGATTGCTTCACAAATGTTGTTCTACAGATAATTGTGATTACATTACTTATCAGCTGATGCCACAACCGGTTTGGTCCGGTTTGCGGCCGATGTATATGTCTTTTTAATAGCATCCACCAATTGGCGTGCAGCAAATAGGCAATCGACGTCAAGGACGATCGGCAGTCAATATTTGCTGAGGTTGAATCATCGGCCGAATAAAGATTTCGTGGTTTAAAAAAAAATCTTTTAAATACACGACGGAATGTGTAAATATTGAAAAACTCTATCATTGCAGTTGCTATCAACATCGCAGAGGAGTTTCAATTACTTTCATAATTCAAGATTTTAATAACTTTCGTGAATTTACTTAAGTATGATTTACAAAATGAGTTATACTTATAATAGAAGCATCTAGCAAGCAAAACGGTAATCTTTAATATTTATAACATTTACTGAGAATACGTGACTATTAATATTATACAAAACACCTTCTTGAATATTCTATGAATCAGCTATTCAATCTGAATAGTAAATATTATATGAATCACTAATGGCTATTTATTTATTGTATCGTAAAACCCGAGCACGTTAAATGGGTTATCTTATTGGAGATAAACATCGTGTTTAGCAAGTTTATAATTTATCTTAATCGATATCTTTATGTCGATACACAGATAAAACGGTTCGTTAGTCCTTCTCCGCTTATCAAATATCAAGCAACCTCTTTGGAAACTTTCTATTCGGTTTTATCATATACCTATAGCCGATAAAAAGCACCATAAACGGACTTACTCAAATTAAAAAAAAAAATTACAGACATACATCACATCCCATGCCGATTTCAGTTACGGTGACTATTTCTGTTTAGTTTTTGACGACTATATGAAACCAAAAAAGATATTATTGAAATAATTGAACCAATATAGAGGCAGACACGCACAGAAACCTCTTTTCATACCCGTAAAAAATAATCAGTCTGTGTTTAATGAGCACGGAATTCATTCACCACAATTTTCTGGCAATGCGTACCTCAGCAATAAGTAAGAAGACGCTCCGATGGTTAAGAATGGCCCAGTAATCAATTTAATCAACATTTCCAAGTCTACCCGAACGAGAAATGGCTTCATAACAACCGAATTCAATTGGTTTTGTGTCTAAACTCTAAATATTCAGGCAAATTACTTGCCTATTCAATTTAGGTTTCTAAAGAGTACTAGAATGTTAATTGAGTACATCAATATTAGCGTCAATGTTTCCATTCAATTCGAAATTGAATCTGGCTGAGTATTAATTAAGTTAACATAATATAATGGGATCTTTATGAAAGCATGATATGAGAATTTCATAGCAGACCTCCAAACGTATTACTGAAAATTTTCATCCTTTTATGCCGCATCAACATCCAACTAAAAGCAATTAACACGGATACAAATGATATCAAGATTCCAAAGACCAAAGAAGACCAAATAATTTTTCCAGGTCTTGATTAAATAGGAAGCAAAATATGAGTAACATATGTGTTTGAAGAATATCCATTTAGAAATTCAACAGAATGAACAAAGCTTTTAGCAGTACTAACACAAGAAGAACCTCCGCTAACCTTCCTTTGAGTCCTTAAATATTGGATTTAAAAGCAATAGTAGAATCGAATACATTACCTGATACCCATTTTGTATTATTTTATTGTACCTTTCAATGCTTAAGTTACTACCATGTAAAACGTTTCAGGTGCTGGGCTCTTAAAGTGTAATAGTAAGCCATTAAATATCAAAGTAGGAAGAATTTGCTTTCCGGTGGCCAGACAGGCAGACAACGGGGCTACAGTGAGTTACCCTTTAAAATCAAAACCAACAGTCTCGATTTTTACAAGCCAGTAAAACAAAATTGAAAATCCAAATTATCGACGGAACCCACGATAGCCGAACATCAACAATTTCGTACAAAATAAATATTTATTAAACATTAATGACTACGATTTGTATCAACCTCTCCCCGGGCGAACAGGGCATGGCGGGTATGGGGAGGCAACCACCCCGACCGCCCCCTCCCACTTCGCCGAAACGGGCTTTCGTTTGAATATTATTTTCTATAAAAACGTCCCTTTAATTCATTTAGGGTTAGCAAACTTACAAACGAAATTGACTTTAAAAACGATGTTTTATTTTACCTTCGAGGAAATCTATTGAAGTTCCAAATCGTCTAGAGAAGTTTCGCACCTTTCTAGGCAATTATTTTAGCGCATTTTATGGCAAAGTTCAAGAGGTGCCGACATTAGGAGTGTCGACATTTAAAGAGCCGTAAGTAACATTCATGTTCGAATCGAAGAATAAAAGGGCACCGATAGTGAAAAGAGAAAATCTAAGCAACTGAGCTTATCGAAGAACCACATCTTTTCACTATCAGATGAGGATCAAGCTTACCGTTAATTAAATAAAGGAAATTGATAAACGATCATACAGCAATATAGTCGTCAAAACAGAAGTTACTACTAGTAAGTCGGTATCCTGTAAACCCTACATCAAGATATAAAGGGGTATTGAAGAACTAGGAGCACAGAATCTCGAAAGGCACAAAAATATTTTCTTCCACTCAAACCACTCAAATCTCGAAGCCCCTTTGATCAATCTTAAAGATAACATCGGGGGCAACATTTCGCGCTCAATTTTATTCTCAGCTGTTCTGCCAACCCTGAACACTTCGCTGTTATTCAAATACTTATATTAACCGAACTATCGTATCGAGTAGGCGGCAAGGTAAATAAAATATAAATTCAGTTAGAAACCCTTCCCTTTCTATGGGCTCCATTGGTTCCTCGTATTTTGATTTACTTAAGTAAAGGATATTTGTGTCTATAATATCTAACTGACTCAAGGTATATTTGTGTCTATTATATCTAACTGGCGAGGCCTGTTTTCGGAGAAAAAGGTAAAATATCATATTTATCTGTTTTAGCTGCTTGTAAACTAAGAATAGATTCTGGGAAATATCTTTTCGTATTTTATTTATTTGCTGAATGAGCAGAAACATCAATGTTGCTATTGCTACCGTTGCTTTGATTCAAAAGTCTGATTTCTTTAAATGCTACGTAAATGAGTACTTCTAATGGAGATGAATGAGCAGTATTTTCAATCTTAGCTCGTTGCATTACGATAATTACCATCAAAATTAAAGAATAAGTAGTGGCGCTGAAGAGTAGAAATTGACACAAGCAAAGAAAGGCCTATGCCCAATAGTGGGTGCAGTCGGGCTGTGGACAGTGATCGATGACGATGATGATCTAGAAACTAAAGTGGTCACTACTAACTAAGTAGTGATGAAAAGACCAGTGATGAGGAGTAAAATTGTTCATACTTCAATAATGAAGTAGGAAAAATTCGAAGCATCTCTACCTTATTTACTAGCTGCCGATCTGTGAGATTTCGGTCATTCTATAGAAGATACGGTAACTGATGGAGGACAAATTCTTGGAATAAGCTAAGATATATTTTTACTCTTCGAAATACTGTAGCCTTCTAATATCATGCGTAAAAATAGGCTTAAATACATTACATAACCTTTTTTTTTATCCATGTTTGTTTTCCGAAGAACTAGCATTCATTATTAGTTTTTGTTGAGTATGAAATCGATTCCAGCTGAGACGTGTTATGACTCATGCCATTCAAAATGTCATTACAATTAGGTTGGTAGACATGCCTCTTTGAATCACAATAAGAAGGTTTCTATTTTAAGAATAAGTTTGTACCACTAGGTCGCTTTTTTTGAGACCAGACGAAAGTAAGTAATAGTTCAGAATTCTCTGAATTGAATAGGATGGTGACAATTATTTTTTTGTCTTTCATGTAGATTATTAAACAATATTGGACACGTATTTTTTCTTTCCTTTACGTAATCAAAAGATAACGGCAATATATTGAGATGCAATGTGTCATGACGGCACTCCCCATTAGATTTTATACTGACTAGTGACGTAGCGAGCCCCCACTCCGCAACTTTAATGCGTTTTATATGATAAAGCAAAAAATACGTGTCTAACATATTTTTATTATCTGTCTGACAGATTAAAAAACCTTTTTTTATTTGTCTTAATTCATCATTTCCAAAAATTGGACCAGGATTGGATTGGACATTAAAGCGAATCGTCCACCGCCAGCTAAACTAAGTTAGTTTGCATATATATGCTGTTCCTGAAATGAACACTCCACGGGAGAATAGAGCTTGCATGCCGCTGCATCCATAGACACAAAAGAAAAAACTAAAATTGAAAACACAAAGCTATTGTATGAAACAAACTTATATCCAGTGATTGGAACTGTGTCCGATAAATGGCGATAGGCATCGAATCGGGACTCAATATTGTTATCGAAGGGTGGGTGGACACCCCCCCTCCCCCCCAGGCGGTAGCACCGCTACGGTACACAACTAGGAATGTACAAATATTTTATTCACAGTGCTGTTAGTTCGTGTAAACGCTGCAATAGATGTAGATAGCATCGATCCGCGTTTAGTAAAACATTCGACAGATACACGTTGTTTGATGAATATTTTATTTCTGGTTCGCCGTTTAGCTTAAGTAGGCTTTTCAGATAATATATCGCCATGAACTGTGTCGAGAAGTGTTTTATAAGTAACTGCAGTTCGTTGAAATTGAGGATGTTGATTCTGCGGGAGGTCGTCGGTCAAGCTTAAGACATCCCATCTTGATCCTCTCTTCCCTTGCGGGACGTTATTTACCAGACAAATCTTTCAAACATATGAAACAATGGATTACCAATATCCTTTAAAATCATTAGGATATTCATCACAATTAGGGTTCTGGCCTAGTCAGAATCAACGGATAAAACAACAAGTTTACACAAATGAAAAATTTCACTGATTGTGAGAAGGTAACCAGTAGTAGTAACAATATCAAGGAAAAGTAAGTCATCTACATAGAAGAGTTAATTGAACAAAGAGAATGAAAGCAAGTACTTTACAAAGCTACCTATCCGTCCAAAGTTGATAAAAATCATGACTTTTATAAAAAAATCAAAATAATCGGATTTATTTGATTTAAATCGGATTAATTTGATTTAAATCGGATTTTTTTGATTATTTCTGTCACACATGTCTCTAAATGTTTTTTTCATTCTCGGTACTAAGCCCATTAATTCCTTCTTACAACGTTTACACACCGCTTTGTAAAACTTGCCGCAAGTGGACTTTTTTTCATCCATATAAACCCAAACAGCATCTTTTTTCATTAATCAATCACGAATGACCGCGCCAAAGACTAGACGGACGGATTCAGTCACGAGTTAAAACGGAGAATCTCCGAACGGTGTAGTTAAACAGCATTGGACACGTGTGTGCGCGCCGTAGCTTATGTCGGGGGAAGTCCCTTGACACATTTTGGCTGATTTGGTCGAAGTAAAACAATTTAGATTTAAATCATTGATTTTTATAAAAAAATCACTTGATTTTAATCGCGATTTAAATCACTGATTTTAATCAAGTGATTTAAATCATATCAACCCTGTATCCGTCTGTGGTTAATATTTCGGTCACGTGAACACCTGCTCGGTACGTAATCATCCTAAAGCGAGTGATAAGCTTATGACGTAGGTGGGCTTGCAAATCTGACATTCGTGTATTTAGATGGCGTTCGTTCAATACATTCCACGGATAATAGGACCATTGTTTGTATACCTAAACTAGTTGTGCCCACGGCTCTGCTCGATGTCTCATAAAATACCTAGCTAGAGAACACTGAAGTCGGATTTATAAGCAGTTGACAAGGGAGTGTGTATACTTAAAGGATAACTGTTTCGTTCGCTGTTAAGATGATGGTCTTTACAGACAAATAATAATTATAATTGAGAACTTTCCACACAGCCTAGGTTTCTTCCAACAAGGAGAGAGACACACATCACTGCGGCAACCACTCCCACTTTTACTTTCACAACAAACAAGGTACCACGTCATCTCATATTTGGCAGGAATACGAACTGTGATCAGAGACCCGTCACTTCCGGTGACGTCATACTCTTTTCCTATAGTTTTATGGCTTACCAAACAAATATGACACAGGATGCGACATGACAGATCGCTTGATTTATTTGCTTTGTAAAAATAAGCACTTCCTATGAGAGAGCAAAAGAAAAAGCGACTATTAATAACTGTTTTTAAAAGTAGTTCTGGATATTTTGTGATAAATTATCTTGCCATTTCAGAAGGCATTGATTTTCCCAAATACATAATATCTCCCCTGTTTCCCCGAAGAGGTGAACCTATAGTTCACCCACATTTCACTAATTCTGTTTAAGTCCTTTGCTAGGAGGCGAGCCTATTGCCATCAACCGGATACAGATCCAGACTCCGGGCTGCTACTGAGGCACTTTCAGGCAAAGAGACAAAATTCAAATTCAAAAGTCATTTATTCAAACTAGGCTGAGAATCAGCACTTTTCGAACGTCAAAATTACATAAGACAGTCCCCCAAAAACGCCCCCCTTCACCACTTCCTAGTGCTTTAGCTGGGAAGAAGTGGCGCAACAATCTCCCCAGCAGCACAGCTGTCTGTTCAGTTGGAAAGACTTGATTCTATATAATAGTACTTTATGCAAAAATAATTTACATTACCACAAATTGCAATACAACTCATTAAAAAAAATAATGAAAACAAAATTAAAATAAACTGACTTACAGTCAAATAATATATGAGCTCTTATAGTATCATGTAGTCTTTGATTCTAAAACCCTTGTTTTTTGCTTTGGGGGGGGGGGGTACATTGGAGTAGCTTAATTAGTCCCAAGCCTTTTTGTCGTTTAAGTAATCTTTAACTTTATAAAAACCTTTTTGACAGTTTCTGTTTAATAAATAATAAACAACACATTTTGAGACAATGGGATAAATAACGTGAAAAGACTGATTAGCAACACTCTTCTACAGTGAAACTTTCTTACCACGTGCACTTATCTGTTTGCCTATCGCAAAGGTAATAATTAACTATATTCATTCATTTCAGCTGGGAGTGGCCTATTAGTGGACTGTGATAGGCTGAGTTGATGGATTGATAATGCAGCTAGATAAGTAATCGATAGAAAGGTTGATAATGATGATATCACACTCAGATAGCGCATAAGCATACGCCACGTTCGTGCAGCATCACTTATTCTGACGAAAAATTCTGATACCTGATTCTCAAACTTTATACACGAAACTTCTCACTGCATTACATCATTCGACACACAAAACGAATCGAGCACAAATTAAATACAACAGACTATTAATTTCTAATCTGTCTTCAAATTAAAACTATCAACTAAATTGTCAAAACTATTACCGTTACGAAGAAATTAATACTAAAATATATGAGAAGTGACACGGTTATTTATAACAGCATTTAAATCTTTTGACTTAATTTAATAATTATCATTCTAATTAAGCTTTGACATTCTGCGACCTCTAGAAGTTAAATTACGGGTTTTCTTCATCAAATTAGGTTTTTAAAAAAGTTGGCTTTTTATACATGTAAAAAAATACCTGTCCGATCATCCTGAATCTATTTACGTGGAAATTAAAGGAAAAAGAAAAAAAAAATCGCCATTTTTTTTTCAATGGGGGATTTTACCGGGTTTATTACAGGGGGCGCCTGCGGCCGTCGTTCATCGGGGGTCTACAAGTCATACCTTATAACTAACTCCTGTTGAAAATTTGCAAATTTTTTACCGATTTGGGGTCATTTTGGTACTAAAAATGTTAATTTTAAATAGCAATAACTTTTTTATTTTCAATAATAATAAGATTTTTTCTAATTATTTTGTAATTATATTGCAGTATTTTTGTGCCCCTTCGAATCGGACAAGGTTTTTTTTTTACATATTGTAGAAACATGCTATAATACATCAGGTACCTAGGAGGTACACAACTTTCGGTACTTATATTGCAATTTACAATCTTGGCCTTACAGGAAGTTCTCAGTAGAAGCCCGGAGCCTGCCATGAACAACTGGCGACTGTTTAACACGTAAAAACCTCTGACTAACCCTTCTGAAAACACAGATGTGAAGTTGTGTAAAATTTTCCGCCTTTAACAAACGTCAAACATAAAAAAATTCTCCACGTGCCAGGTTTTATAACAGTCAACGGGTACACCATTCTTTAGTAGCAACGAAATTAAGGGAGAAAATTGTAAAGGGTATTTCCTAATTCCTGGTACTCCTGAACAGAATTGTAAGCGTGTTTACTAATGGGGTTTCGTGGACAACATTTAAAGTTCGCTAAGCATGGAAAAGTTTATAAACTTAACCGTTTGAATTTCAATGGAAGTTTGGTTTTTGTCGGTATGTTATTGAAGGGTTCAAGAGTTAGCGTGGCGGAATATATTGTGATAATATTTGTCGTTTGGAATTTGTTACGTAACTAATAGTTAGATCAATAGATTTAAAAAAAAACAGTGCACACAAAAGATACACATAAGCACAATTAAATGATAACAAATTACATGAATATATAAAAATTATTAATAGATTTAAATTACGCGTACGGAGTATGAAATTTGGCACAGTTAAAGTTTATATGGAGAAGGAGTGCAGAAAACTAATATTTTCATATAATAATACACTAGAAATAAATTAAATTAATAAAAAAACATTACACACACTACCATACGTTAGACACAAGATGGCTGACCTTAGAATCATGACTTTTAAATTAATTATGGTCGAATTTCGACCTCTGGCCGACCACTAGTATATATATAAAAAACAAGATGCCTATGCGACGGTTCGTGACGGTAATGAGGACAGTTTCGTGACGGTGCAAAGGAAGAAGCGGGTGCAGATACTAGAGTCGCACCGGAACGTCAACTTCAAGGCGTTCGTCGTGCGTGTACCGAACTGTTATCTGCCCCTCGTCATGGAAGAAGACTTTTCACAGACAAGTTCCACATGACAGCACAAATTCGACCTAGTGCAAAGTGAAGTGCTACTAACATAGTCTAAGCCTTATTTATTAACACAAGTATTATTTTTTTTTGCTTATATTAAAATATGTATGTAGGTTAAGGTATTTTTCTATGGGCCTGTGTCGCCTAAAATAAATGGTATTATTATCTCCTTTATTCCATTGTAAATACTTATAAATTATATTTTTAAATATTAGAATTTAAAAATTAAAACATTTTAAAATATAAAAAATAGTAGCCCACCGGTATCGGGAACAAGGTCCAAGCTACCGGCGGTCAGGGCTCCAGAGAGAGGAACCTCCTGACAATGCGAGCCGTGTCCAGAAGTACCGTTTTCTGGATCAAGCCCTTGATCCAGCTGCCTAACGAGAGCCTCCTCAGGTGTTGGTCGAGGCTCTTGGCTATTATGCCATTGGCCGTCACTATTATTATGCAAAAAAGACAAAACATACTTATAGAAATGTAGTAACATTATGGCATAAGTACTTCAAATCAAATATACAAGGTGCGGTATGCGTCTCAAGGTTGTACCAAATGAGAGTCCAGCTCAGCATGTGTCAGGCAAAGATACCTGACGCGTGACGTGGCATACGGACGTCGAGCAGACGAGAAAATTGGTGTTTTGACAGTGTTATGCGCGGATAAAGCGTAATTTGAGAGGAACTATATACTATGGGAATGAGGGAGTTAAGCCATAATCCTAGCAAAAGCTATACGCGTGTGGAGATAACGATTCCCTAATGGATTCAGAAAATGCGCGTTGCGGGATACATATGTATAGGCCATCGATTTCCGAAAACAATGAGAATGTGCTGTTCATTCTCTTTAGTATTCATTTGAAGTTTATATATAATAAGTGGCCTATGCTAGTTATGGGGAAATGAGTAGACCGTCAACATCATCATCTGATACAAAAAACGCAAACTGTTGGATCGGTCCCACATTGCCCGTGCAGCGGTAAATAGCCAGTCGCAACAACAAAATGTATCAAAACCGGGAAATTGTCCCCCACTTTCTATAACACTTCCCAACCACTAGTTGCAAATTGAAAGTCTTATTAAATTATCGCCTACGTTAGAACAATTCCGTCAGTGGTAAGGTTTCTCGATCAAAGCGGGTTGCTTAGTAGGGGGGGAAAGTTTACAAACTTAATTGTTCAAGGACCTTCGGGAAAGTTGGTGTTTGCCATTGAAATGTAGGTTAAAGGTCGAGTAGATACCAACGCTGTAATAATAAACGGAGGAGGCTGATACAAGATGAACTTTTGTTAAATTTAGCAATATTAATCAACTGCTGGAACTTTAGCAACGGTTCTTATAATTATCTTGTTCTTATAGTATCGACACATCGAGATTTATTTATTAAATGTAAGTTTAATATTAATGTATTAGGCTGCCTGTCCAATGGCAAAAAAAGGCAGCGGAGAGGAGAATGGCAGCGGAGTGGAGCGGAGTTGCGGACAGTGTCTGTCCATTGATGCGGAGCGAGGTAGCGGAGCGGAGTTACGGACTGTGCGGAGCGACGTAGCGGAGCGGTGTTGCGGACTGTGCGGGGCTAGACCGAGTTCACGCGACGAGTAATAATTCCCGGCTCCACTTCCCCTCTCAGCTTCTCCGCTCCGTTTCCCCGCTCCGCATCCCGGTTTTGTATGAATTTTTAAACTAGTTTGCAAATCCCTGTCCACTGAAGCGGAGCGGAGGTTTTATGCAATTTCATTGACACACCGCTACTCCACTCTCCTCTCCGCTCCAGTGGACAGGCAGCCTTATACACATGTTATATCCACAGAGGATGTCTTGTCATGATTTAGAAAATTTTTGGTTCCAGGATAGGTCGATTCCCAGTTTCATCACGATGTCCGCCTTCACCATGAGGTAGACTGTATACACATAAACCTTCCCTAAGTGATGGTGAAAACCGCATCAAAATCCGTTGAATCATTTAGAAGAACAACGCGGTCACGGACCAGCCACGAAAAGCGACTTTAATAATAAGTAACTAGCGACCCGCTCCTGCTTCGTACGGTTATTTTGACTTGACAAAACATCGAAATTTCTTACTTTTACGTAACTTTAATAGTAACGTATTATACACATAAACCTTCCGGAATAAATTCTCTAAGCGATGGTGAAAACCTCATAAAAATCTGTGGCGTGGTTTAGGTTTAGAAGAATAACGCGGACATACAGACAAACACGAAAAGCGACTTAATTTATAATAAGATAGATAATTGTATAGATGTTCACATATATATTGAATTGCATGAATTAAATTCTACAGGTCAGAGAACGTTAGCTCGAGTACAGAGTAAAGAAACGAGCTTCAAAAACGAATTGAAAAAACATTGCTGGAATGTATTAAAACAGTGACGTTTCATAGGAAACGGCCATGTTCTTCTTAATTCCCAACCATAGTGCAAAACTATAAATACCTGAACATTCTCACACACTTCAGGCAGACAGCGCACACTTCAAGAGTCTCTCCTAAGAAACTCAAGACCTCTTGAATTCCACTTCATCACCAAATCATTGGCAGCTTTTGCTAACGAACATAGCAAAAACTATTCTTAGACTGATAATTAATAGGGAAAACCTAACAGCTATTCGCTAAACCAAGAAGGTCATATGTAAGTCACGTTATACCTAAGTAACCTAGTAACTGCAGAGCGAATCTGACGATTAGCACCATTAGGAGGGAAACTGGTTGAGAGGCGCGTTTTTAATGCTAGGTGACGTCAGTACAAATATTAAAAGTCCAAGAAGGCTTTATTTGAATGCAGTTGTATCCTCGATTCCATACAAAGGTATATTTTTTTAAGGTTTTGCGATAATCCAAGATGACAGGAGTGGCTAGAGTAATCAATCAGGCAATCCTCAAGTTGTAACGATTTGCGTATCCCTTTGCAAAACTAATTGGCTAATCCAGTAACATGCACGTAAACACAGGGAAAAGGATGAAGAAGCTACGAAAACACAAGAAGAAGGAAAATGGAAGACTTGCAAAGGCCACTAAGCTATAAAAACTATTCGTTGTTTTCGTAACTCAACATAAAACCCATAACATTGTACACTTAAGACAGCTGTAAAGATTTTTTGATTGATTGAAATAATCGTAAAGACAACGAACGGTATTTCATAATCATCAATTACCCATGTTAAGACAAACAGTTCCAAGTAATATTTTAATAATGAAAGATGAGCCAATGCCTGATACATTACAATAGTACAATGCTAGAGGCGTGCCAACCAGACTTTACTAGTATTTGTCATGTCAGAATTCAGATAGAAACATTGATTAGTTATGAGATTGGCAGTGGTTTGCTAGTTAAGGTACCATTCCGTAATCGACCGCAGGCAGCAACTGCACGCGACGTGTCGCGGCGTCATGCCACTGCAGTCATGATTCGTCGATGAACGAAGTTCCTTAACGCGCGTTGCGAAACGGGGCTGGACGGAAAAAAGTAAGACCTACGACACTTTTTGCTATAGTTGTAAGCCGTGCGGCGTGCGCGTGTTTCTCTCTCTCTCTCTCTCTCTCTATTAGTTAGAGGATCTATTAAATATTTCCCCTAATAATATTGCCTCAAATATTCATTGCGGTCGAAGCCCGCGAGTAACCGCATATAATTACCAGAAATACAATAATTTAAAACCTGATTAAGTATCCAATTATTCCAATAAATCTGTCAAAATAAACGTGAAATTATCAATAAAATTAAGCTTAAACACAATGTCATGGAAAATATAACACGATTGTGTTTACAATGACCACTATTTGTCAATCAGTTGGAAATTAATGCGTCACTACACTGCAGACAAACGATTAAAACAACAATATTGAATTTACTTATAATAAATTTTATGTTAAATAATAATTTAATTCAGGTCGAATGTCTGAAATTCGAATTATCATAATTTTGGTTACAATTTGCATTGATGACGGAATTGTATGCAGAGGTGTCATGCCTCGGAATAATAAATTGATTTAGATATGCTGAGGTGCCAGGTGTTCATATTCCTAGAGGTGATAAATACTAAACCACCGCATCTATTAAAACATACCTAATAAGGCAATCAAGAAACCATAGTGAACCACAGATCAATAGTTCAGTTAAGTCCCATGCAATAAATAGGGCACGATTACAAACTTCAAATGGGTGCTGAGAAATTTTACTTTAAACTGAAAATTCATCCACGCGCTTGACTAGTTCTAAGTTCAAGCAAAAACTATGAGAATGCAGTCTACACAAAATGCTTTACAAATCTCAGAAGAATTACAACTGTCACTTGGTTTAACAAGTCAAAGTCAGCATGAAAACGGCTAAAATAATTATTTTCAAATATTTACTCAAGCTACACAATACTTTTATTTTAAACCATTCGGCGCAGAATTGCGGTTCGTGGTAACATTTAACTTAAATATTTTAAACCTTTTCGAAAACACTTGGAGGAAATTCGTCACACGTTAAAGACATTGAACTTTTCTAAGTAAGAAACACGATATTCGTTGTTTTCGACATATATTTTGAACGTGTGGTAAGGCTAGTAACGAAATTGTTTTATGTTCGTGAAAAGTAAAATTTTGTGGGACTCAAATGGTAATGTGCACGCAAGTTCGGTGTTGTCCACCACAATGCATGAGATGCTATCACCTAAATGGTTCCTAGTTAGCAGTGATAATATCGGATAAACGCCAGTAGAAACTTGAATTCATTGTGATCATTCTTTTGGTTGTGAGACATACTTATCGCGTAACACAAACACGTAGGTCAAACCCAGAAATCAATGATCGTGGACAAAGCATTTGATCTGATATTGTTACCAAGACCCCCGTTTAATCGCTTAGGTTAAGAAGAATCAGAATTCAGCATTTCTCGAGAAGGCCTCACTTAAAGTAGTGATTCACTGTGCCAACGCATAATTAAACAAAGTCATATATTTCAACAGTTTAATTCAAGCGTATTTCTACTTAATTCTAAATACACATACTTTATGCTGTCAACAAGAGCTTTTTTTTTTTTTTTTTTTTTGGGTGGGAAATCATCAAATGACTCCTCCCGCTCTGGGCGGAGCGAGAGGGAGTGTCAGACTTTTACTGACTAAAACCCACCCGTGTTCCTTCCGTTGCCTGTGTGCCGGGGCCGCGATATCCCTTTCGGACCAACTCGCAACCCTGGCAGGCATTGGCCCTTACGGACCCCGTCAGTTGGTGCTGACATCTCTTTGAGGCGCGCGTGGAACACAACGCGCCGTCGACCCGGGCCTGGTCCTAATCGGACGGCGAGCTACCCATTGCCCACCGTCCGCAAGCCAGCGCCTACGGTGGCCGGAAGTCGGCTCGCGACTCCCGACGCCCGGGGCGTCTCCTGCGGCGACTAGGGGCGCGAGGGCGCGCATCTTGCATTTCCCTCGCGCGCTCCGCCTCCTCCTTCGCGAGCATTACTGCTTCGCAGAAGGAAGTGACGGCTTCCCATGCACTCTCGCTCCGGACCATGGCCTGAACCAGGGCCGGACGCGAGAGATCGCCGCTGCCGATCGCCTCCGTGAGGACACGGCGGTGCCCCGCCCAAGCCGGGCAGACCTCCACCGTATGCTCCACCGTGTCTGTCAACAAGAGCTGACCTGACGATAGAAGAATCGCCAAGAATTGCACTTCTGCAATATGGCGGAACTGAAGGAAATCCTGCAATGAATCACTGAACAAATAATAACACGTCTTTCCTTTAAATGTTGTGAATATTTTATATGCAGGTATTGAGTACTTTCTAACTTTCGATCACCAGATTGCATGTGCATCGCTAACGAAAAGTTTTTTAAGTTTTGGTTTGAGGAAATACAGTATCGTTTAATAGGATATTAAGGGAAATGTTAATAAGTTTTGGCTAGGAGCAACAACGCTAATTAAACAGATTTGGATAGCTCAGTTTTCCCAATAATGCGAATGCCATCAGTTTATCAGTATCTCAACTCTTATTTTATTACCCGAAGGTAATGGACAACGCTCTAGAAACCTACGTTAAAGCCAAAGTACTCCAAGAAGTATTTCTCCTAATGAAAGTCTTAAGCATGAAGTAATAAAAGCTTTCGAGCTCTAAACAGGATTGTATCCTAAAGGTCGCTTCTTGAAATCCAACCTTTGAACTCCCAGCAAAACCGCTTCAAGCTGTCATTTTAGTAAGAATTATTGGAATATTAGTCATTTTTATTACACGTTGGTTTACGTGGGGCGTATTTTACGACAATGTAAATTCTGGAATAAAATAACATTGTGGCTCAGTGCTGTGAAGCCATTACAAAGAGTTAGATATTTTTACGTTGATTTTTGCAGAGATAATAATAAATTACGTTGAGCTTCCGCAAATGTTACATGCACAATTTTTTGTGCCTTGTATATTCAAATATAGGAGATATCACTTACCACACTGTGAAAGCCTTGAAACAATTCACTTCAATTCTTCAATGGATCGAATCGCTATAAAGAAGTGCTTCATAAGATTAAAGCCCATTTATCTTTATAAAAAGCAGGCCAGTGTCATCTGTGCCAGTATATAGAAAGAGAAACATTATTATAACAATATGCTATTCTACAGAGAAGAATTGTTTACAAATGATGACAGGACGATCATAGGAACCCGCGAACTAGATAGGAACCATAAAAATGAGCGTAATAAAAAGGCGTCGTAAAAATGTTTCGATTTTTTATTGTTTACTGAACTGGTTCGGAACAGCACATTAAAGGATAATACAGAAAGCCCATTTTTAAGATTGTACTTTCACCTTCTGAGACTTTAGGATAAACGTTAGGTATTTTTTCTTTGCCAATCAAGGAATCGCGAAGACTTTCTGCATTTATGTTTTGACTACCTTTGGTCTGTGGAATCAAAAACATGGTAGTTCAACTCGATTTCCTATGCTTTCTATTCTGCGCGCTTTGTTTGAGTTAAGTTTAGGTTTCGCATACTAAACAAAGTGGATTTTTCTGCCCTATTCTATCGATACAGTTTCATTTTTTGAGTTCGCTTCTGTTATTACCCACCGTCAAAGGATCGACGCGTAAATGACGGGATATATGGAACAATACATTGAATTCGTTTTAGGCGCGGTTGGTAATCCGGCGTACTACATAACAGGCGATTTAAACATAAGAAAGACCCAAGAATATCGACATTCAAGGATTATCTAAGCACGAAATAACAATGTATTAGAACCGCAAGGAATTATGATAATGTGCTATTAACGAGTTGTGGTTAAAGCCTTCCTCATAGACCACAAAGCCGAACGATATCTGGAAAATAATGCTAGACATTTACATTAACCACCATCGGCCCGCCTACTTCGGTCATCGGTCGCAAAAACGTATATATTTCACATTCCGATTGTACGCGTCACGGTCCGCAAAACAAAACAAACCAGGAACGCATATCTACAAAAAACCATTTATCAAGAACATTACCATAAATCGCCGAAACCGTTTTGTAACGAACATTTTACAGCACTCGAAGCAGATATATCATGCATTCCCATTCCCACACGAAATGTATAAAAATTGGCACAATCTTTACGCAACGAAGCGCCACGGAGGCACGGAGGCTCGGCAGCGGTTTGGCAAGCGGACCTTGAGATCGAGGCTAACATGACGAAAACGACCAACAATGGGTGAACACTGCAAAAAATGTTTTTGCAACTAGAGATTATGTAAAAAAAGATTCGCCTAGTCATTGTAACACGAAACTCTGTTCAATCAATTCTTTGTTCAGCATTAAATGGGTGGAACAAATTGATGTACATGCCATGCTTCCTGGCACCTGGATACCTATCTTAACATAAAATATAGAGTGATACAAAAAAACGTGGGTGTGTCCGCCTCCTAGACAGTGACAATACAAGTTTTACTCAAAAACAAGCAATTTCAGCCACACTAGAATCGCGTCGATTTCGTTGTGATGTTCCGAAGAGCTGGAATTTTCTAACTTTCTTCATTGATTTTCTCTCAGAATTTATTTAACGTTCCATAAAAAGCCGAACGACACATGAAAACCCGGACCGCCCGGCGCGCAACTGTAGCCTGACACTCGCTACAATCCTAGGCAATCTTTAGATTGCTTTATGTGAAGCTTAAACTCCGATTTCCGAGCGACATAAATTCCCGATAAACGCAATCTAGATTTTATCAGTAATCTAGAATGTGTTCCGCGTTCATTTCCTGCGAATGTGTGCGAGATATATCGCCATTCCTCCTGGGAGGCCCTTTATTGTCGTGATAAACTCATTTTCTTCATCGCTGCGTAGTTCAAGGCCTTGTGTCCAAAGATTCGTGTACTTACAACATTCGGTAAAAAATATTTGCCGCAATTCTAAGAAGCACAAGCGAAACATTGAACAACTTTAAACTCAAATACAAACTGTAGCAAACTCAAGTCTCAAAGTCCACGAAAGCTATGCCGAAAGCTCGACTCAATTATGGTCTGAAGGCGAGCAGAATAAAACAATCATTATCAATTCAGCGAACTCTTCGATAAATCTCTCTTAATTACATTAAAATCAAAAAGAAATCAGCGCTCAATGGGCCATAATTAACGCGGAAGTGAAAAACGACACAAACGTATTTCGATTGGGGCTGCCGAACGTTCGTATAAATGTGAAATCGTAAATTCGCAAACAGTTATATAATTCCTTTTAAAATTAAAAGCCAACCGACGGATAGAAACAATCGGGGTTTAAAGCCCGCATCGGGTTGTATCGATTGATATATATCGTATTACAATTTTATTCGTTGACCCAAATTTTCAACGACCGCAAACGAAAACTACGCAGGTCCGTTGTGATTGGATATTGATTTATTTTAGACATTGTTTTAACAACGGCGTGTATACAGCATCATTGTGCTGTTTGTTTGTTTAGGGCTGCGCCTTCCTTGTTCGTATCTAAATATTTCGTGGCTACTCGTCTGTGGCAAATGCACTTGAGGGCTATAAAGAAAATATACGCGCACAAAATGTATCTGGTTTGGTTTTTATCTGAGGCATTTTGTTCCCGTTGTTTTTTGCGGTTTCGATAAAGACGTCATAAAATCAGTGAAATGTTGAAATCTGTATTTGCCAAAGTTCGTTGGTTACAATATCTAAACTGATTGCAAAAAGAAAGTTTAAATTAAACCAAAATAGGAGAACGAAAATCCTTCAATTCAAAGCTATTAGAAATCGAAAATTTTCTATTAGAATACAGACAGCACCCAGCATGTCGCAATCAGCT
Source organism: Agrochola macilenta (assembly GCA_916701695.1). Lineage (NCBI taxonomy): Eukaryota > Metazoa > Arthropoda > Insecta > Lepidoptera > Noctuidae > Agrochola > Agrochola macilenta. The sequence continues at coordinate 1,293,999 of OU753572.1, read as the reverse complement.
CGGAGGAGCAACAAAAGCTTTGTACTGTACTCTAATCAGAGCATACGCCAAATTTGGAACATTGTCAAACCAAATCTGTTCCATTGTGTGCCAATCTGGGCCGCAATAGCATACCATGGGCACGACTTTTTACTTGTCAAACTTGCTGTGTCGAATTGGTGCTTTTTCAATAGCATGAAGTAACAGTCAATTTGGCAAGATCGGATTTCGGCCCTTTGATAGCTTCCGTTTAATTTTCTTCTCTACTTCAGTTAACATAGACACAACTTTAAGGCCATTTGCTTCTAACAGCTTTACGTATATTTAAAAATTCTATGGAGTATGTTGAGAGAATTGGCAGGCAGCAGCATCCTACTTGTCACCTTCGTGCCCAACCTGCATGCCCTAAACCGCTAGGAAAACTTGGCTAGAACGGCAAAAAAATGCAGAAATACCGTACCTTGTTAACAGGCAGTAATCGATCGTTAACAATCGAATACAATTATAACGCAGCAGCCCTGTATTTGCATCGCAACAACACGGGGGCATGCGTTTAATCAAGCTGATTCGGAGTAACCACTGTTTGTACATCCGCGCCGAGTGTTTGACTGCTCTCGGAATATCGCCGGATTACGGTGGAAGGTCATGGCGAGAACTCACTTGTTTTTGGAAAATTCGAAGTTTGGAGGGTTTTTGGGATGTGCTAACCATAATATTACTCTACAAATTTTGGCAGATATGTTTAAGTCTCCTGTAAAAGGGGTTGAGCTTATTGCTATTATTATCCTTGCACAATAGGGATGATGACAAAAAAAAAATTTTGGTCGTCTTTGAGGTTATAAAAAAAAATTGGACACGTATTTTTTTTCTTTTTTTACGTAATCTAAAGATTACGGCGATACCCTGAGGTAAAATGTGCCATGACGTCACGAGTATGTAGGATTTATACATACTAGTGACGTAGCGACCCCCACTCCCCAACTTAAAATGCGTTTTATCTAAGTAATTTGTTATTAATATGATAAAGCAAAAATACTTGTCTATTATTTTTTTATTATCTGACTGACGGACTAATCAGTTTTTTTTTTTTTTTACCCAGGCAGCATACCTATTCCAGAATGCGGGCTCATCATATCATATATTATAATAAAGATTATTTCCAAAGAGACGCCTGTTCATGAATAGTAGGTATGCAAATGTTGCTATGGTATTTTCGGTCTGCGGTCTGCCTTGGGGAAACCCAAACTGAATACCTGAGATATACTAAACACGAAGTATGTTTTTTACAAACAAACATCTGTCAAGATACACACTTACAAAACCCCTAAATAGATCAATCCAATCAATTTCTTACAAATTGTGCTAATTTACCCATTTAACTTTCAATTTCGACATCGAATCGAATTGCTGCTAAACTAATTATCATATCCTCAATAAATAATGCACAGAAATACGGAGAGGATTCTTTTTAAGCGCATTCTGAGTCACTTAGCGTGTGACATAAACATTTCACACATGAGGCGATAAAACGGTAACATGATGATATTCTCAGAAACGAGAATAAAAACTTTATTGCTAAACAAATTAGAGCTTGTGTCGTATTTTGGAAATCTCACTAACCATTAAGTACATAGCACAGAAAACGCCATGTGTGTCTGTATGTTCGCTGTTATTAAATCTAGACCAATGAATTAGACTGGATCTTTTATTTAGAATGTTTGTGGGTACGTCATCAATAATGTGCCAAAGGACCACTCTTCAGACTGTTATAAAAAGACTAAGGTCTGTATCACAGATCCTCACTCAAGACTCAAGCATTACCTAAAACTAGTTTTAAGCCGTTTGATTCGCTAATACTAGTTTTAAGTAATGCTTAAATCTGAGTGACGTTCTATAATACGCGTCTAAATTATAGTTTGAAAGAAGAATAACTTGGAAAAGAGCAAAAGAGGACTTCGAAATTATCTACCAGGAGCACATAAAAATGGTGGAGTCAAGTCGCGGGCCAGCCTATACCTACCAGTAATTATGACGGGTTACATAAGAACCGGCGACGACACGACGGACACGAGCCGTGGGCGTGTCGCGCTAACGACATTCGATAGGTTCGACAGATAAATGGTCGGGGTCGCCCCGGTCATAGTTCAAAATCGCCGCGGCAAAGTGAATATTTGAATTTTTTATAAACGCAAATAAAAATTCATGACAATTTCGTTAATGGCGTCGCTATCGACTACCGATACGGCGATGATTCGTTTTGAATTATGTTTTAGTGCCTAAAAGGTTTCCATTTAAATTATAAAAGGGGAAATTAAAATTGAAATGCGTATTAAATCTTCGAGTAGGTACCTACGCTGCTGAACATGTTGCAATAATGATCATTTTTAAAAGTTTTAAACTTTGCATTGGTGACTGGACTATATTTTGGAAGTAGCTGAATAAGGACAAAGCTACTTAAAATACAGACCCATGGTTTTGGCTTCGGCAAAAGGTTTTTAGAACCTGTGCTGCTCGTCAATAACCCATGGTCAGTACCTAGTAGACGTAAATAATATCCTCCCAACCGAATTTCGGCCACGGCAGCCAATCTCAATAAAAATTTGCAAGTACGCAGTAGATATTGTACTGCACAAGTGACTGCGTCAATAAAGGTGCACTCCCTGTTCCCACACCCTCAGTCCTATAGGACAGCAATACGACACGACCGGGGAGAGCTCAGTTCTCTAATTGCGTAATACACGATCAATCAGAATCTGAATCATTTTGAAACAGATTGCTAATCAATTGCTTCACAAGTTCGAAAAAAAATTCTGTTCAGCAACGTAAATAACGCAATGAATGTTGTTGAACTGTCAAAATGAAACAGATTATTCGTAATCGTTTACGAAAACGTGTTGCGCAATTAGATAGCACGTGCAGGACCAACGTTAGATGACTGGCTGGGATCTATACTTTTCTGACAAACTCAAACAAATATGTTTCACCACAGTTGTGAAAGAATTTCGTGACCCTAGTAAATTATGTATGTTGTAGGCACTAATATTTTATTCCTAATAAGGATAATATATTGAAACGTAAACCGCGGGGTTATTTCCACATTATCTAGGCAGTTCGATTTTATGACCCACGAGACCTTAACGAATGATGTTAATTAGTAAACGTCAAGTTTTACTAAGAAACTGCTGAATACCGGAATTTATTAAGTACTCAATAAAGTACGTGTTTTGTTATTTTATTAGGTGGTACAGGATCTCCGGTAGAACGCAACGATCCACGGAGATTTCAGGCTAAACCGAAGTCTGGTAGACTTCCAGTTTCGAAGACGTCCGTACCACTAAAAGAGGAGGCTCCCTAAATTGTATGTTAAGTTTTATTAATATTCTGAAACAGTCACCACGCATACAATCAAAATGGAACAAAATATTTTTGATTGGATCTTTTTTTCCCATGAACAAGACAGTTAGTTATACGTAATTGTAGCATAATCGATATTTTTTTTTATAAAAAATCATGTGTCTTTTTTAAAGATTATTTAAATAAAATGAAGATTACTCGGCTTTTATGTCTAAAATAAGTATCCACAGTAAGAAAATATAGTTTATTATCCAGCCACAAGATATTTTTTCTCTAGATCAATTATTACTTTAAGTAATTAAAACGAAATAAAAATTGAGACTTACGCCATTTAGTTTCGTGCTCGAACACGATCAAAGAGCGCACGCGATATTCAACTCTTATCTGATGTGTTAGCGTTTAGCACATGGTGGAGTGGCGGAGTGCATGGGGCGGACCTTGCGTGGAAATTGTGTTTAGAGTGCCTGGTCTTAAAAGGTCGTGCTACCATATCACTCTCATCATCGTCATCTACTGAAATTTTTCCAGTTTCGCTAACTCCAATCATAGTAAAAGATTGAACTTATTTCTTGTCAAACGGACTGGTAAAACAATCAAACAATTATTCAAATTTTTTGATAGCTCTTAAGTTAAAGGTAATAAAAAATTCTAGATGTAACGCCACGTAAACTCTAGACATAAACCTCTTACACTATGCAGACGCTATGAGACGAAGAGGAATTTCCTGACGTCAGCTTTACTACTTAATCAAGTTTTTATAGCTTTAATACAGAGTTGCATATTTTATATACAAGTTCCTTCGGTCTTTTAATCTGCGTAGAATCCACCACAGCTGTTTAAGTTGGGATTATCCTATAAGTTTTGCAATTTTGAAATATAATATGCTTAATTTTTTGCCGATGCTTTATTTTCATATACTTATTTCAGTTTTGCAGACCATGGTAAAGCCATTGATCCCGGTTATCGTAAAGCAAATCAACCAATATTCCTCTCTACAACAGTACTTCTCAAATCAAGGCAATAATTTTGCAAGCAATACCGACATTCATCCGAATGTCCAGTGAATAGACATACATTAAAAAAAATTGCGCAGTTCGTATCAGTTTCTATAGTTTGCCTGGTCGCTGCGACCACTGGTCGTGGTCGTGGCCGTCTAGTGCACGAGATCCCTAACACTGCAGGAATTTTCTAAAGACAATAAAAAAATCATAACGGAGGTGATAAAAGTTAAGTTAGGATAAAATTAAGATTCCATGACTAGAACTTTTGATGATGATTCGTAAATCTAAGGTCAAAATCCATAAACTTAGCATATGCTTTGGGTTAGGACTCTATCATACCGTCTCTATCTTGCACTTTTAGTTTAACAGTTGCGGCAGTGACAAGAATAACGCTCAGCCGTGCGTGTAGTACGTGCTAAGCTACGGTCTAAATAGAGATCTTCAACGTCTCTAAGGTACCAACATCAAGTAGGTAGTAACAGTATGCTCTTGCCACACGTTCATAACGCGTAACGCCTACCTAGATGATCTGCACGTTCCGTTCAATTAGCGCCTCAAGTAGGCGTCGAAATTATATTTTTATTGCGCCATAAGTAAACATGATGACGACCCACCGGTAGGAAGTTACCAAGGATTCTCGGCTTTGGAGACAAAGGTGAAAAGTGCTATAGCCACATGAGAAATATCCGCTTGGTTTCTGGAATGGCAATGCACGATGATAGGCAGCGGGTGGTACCTTGCCATCGCATATTTATATGCCACATAATAACACAGGAAACAATATAAGAATGTCATCAACGCTCATACGAGACCTATTAAACATGAACACGGTAAAGATACAAGTCCGTAGACGACTGCAGGCAGCAGCAGCAGGTGACATGTCGTCGCAACACTACTGGTTTCCATGTATTTCTATAAAATCAACGTGTCGCTAGCTACGGAAGGTATTTCTAATACAATATAGCAGGTAAAATATATACTATAGCTACGTCTGTGGTGGGCTTAATGCTGTTGGGCGTCAAATCAGAATCAAATAAGTAAATTTCAACAAAAAAACGAAGTGTTAGATAATGTTATGTTAAATAAAGAACCATGACAAATGATCGATCATTGCAACACCATTAACAATACCGTAAATCTATAAATAAATATCTACACTTCTAATTATATCAACAGCGCAAAGGGTAACGTAACAAGACATGTCGCACATATTTTGCCCGAGCATTCGTGAAATTAAATCCTATTCCACTAATCCTTACTTTCAAGTTTGTGGAGATGTTTGTTACAATCACGCGTTATAAACGGCTGAACGGATTTGGGAATAAATTGGCACACATTGTCCTGAAGTCACAAGTAGCTGCTCTAGGATGCGAGTGAAACCGCAGGCTATTTTGAGATACGTCAAAATTCGTGGTCCTTGTCGTGCATGAAATCAATTACAATAGTTTGACCACAATTCTATACCCACATGTAATAGTCGATAGGAGCAGGAGAACTCTGCGGTTTGTCACCACAAACCACAGTTATAGGGCGAGCTAATTACAGAATGTAAGTGCGTATTCTATTATTAGCCTATGTATTTACCGTTCCCTTGGTAACCCGTATAAAACACGGGAAGGTTTGTGCACTTAACAAACATAATAAGCACATGTGTGATCAAAATGTACCTTAATTTTATTTTTTGTGGATAATTTACACGTAGGAACGCCTTGCCAGCACTACGTTACTTACATTTCGGGATTCATGTTTTTTTTTTTACATTCCATTCCAAATAATTGCATCCCCAATTTCGAATCTTAGTCGAATCCACATCCAGAGATATAAGTCCTAGTGCAGACAAGACTGAGGCATCTGATAAATAAAGTAACTGTTACTATGTATCAGAATCACACCTCATCAAGGACTAAAGGAGCTCGTGGCTAAGTAATGACTGCCGCACAGGTCGGTCCATCAGGTTAAGCTATGCTTGCCGGGGTTGGTCTGTGTATGATTGACCATCTTTACATACCGAGACTCTTCCGTGCCTCGGAAAGCACATTAAGCCGTTGGTCCCGGCTGTCATTCGTGGGTCTTTGACAGTCGTTACGGGTCGTCAGAAGCCCGAAAGTCTGACACCAGTCTTACCAAAGGGTATCGTATTACCTAGTTACTGGGTTGTGGAGGTCAGATAGGCAGTCGCTCCATGTAAAATACTGGTATTCAGGTGCATCCGGTTAGACTGGAAGCCGACCCAAATATAGTAGGGAAAAGGCTAGGCAGATTGATTGACGCCTCATCAAGGACTAGACGTGACCTCAAAAACTCCAAAATTCGAGAACGATAAGACGTAGCCATACAAATACATCCTACAACTACGATATGTGCTATGCCATTCCAACGTCTGTAGCAATGGGAACTGCACCGCGACCGCGGCTAAGATAATGAGCTAAGCAAACGCCTATTCGCTAGCGACACAATGTATCAATTGTGGGCGTGTCATCATGACCGACATTCATTACATACTAGTATATGCAGATCTAGAACTCACTGATTAGTTCAGTTCCTAAAACTAATCAGTGAGCCGCAAATGAAAACTCGAACGAAATCGAAACGCCACTTAGTGCCCGTGGATTAAGGGATTATGGCTAGCAGAAACGTCTTGATCTCATAGCCGTTTTCATACTCACTTTCATAGTTGAATTCATTCATTAGCAGGCCAAATATCCCAGCCCATTTTTCGGAGCACCGTACAATAAAATGTTTTACGGTGCAAAATTGCGAACGAGCCTCCTCCGAATGTTGTCAAACGCGAAATTGCGCGGTGTGTGAGTGCGCGTCGGTAGGCAAAGATTGTACCTACGAAACTACGAACTCAAGTATAACATGACATGTTATCACCAAGTGTGGCTGGGCCTAAGAGATAGAGGGGGGCAAGTAGTGGGTAAGGTCGTGCCCACAAATAAACAACAAGCTGAACTATTGATATTTTTGTTTGATAATTACGATTATTGTGGAAAGTTTTTCTTTTATCTCATGTACGGACGCTGCCGTTCATAGTTTTACTGTTACTCTTTTCTGCTAAAGTTTAGTTTTTTATTTAGTGCGTATTGTACGTCTTAAAACTTGGTCCTATTAAACTTGAAAAAAATGAATCTGTTGGCCCTTTAGCAAACGACCTTAAAGTCCTAAACGAGATTTTCAAACCTAAAATATTGGATCTCTCATTTCCCCAGCTTTTAGAAACATCTGATACCACTTGGTTTTTCAATTACCACTCAAATATATCATGCAAGCAATTCGTTTCTGACACTTAGCTCGACAGCCGCTCCTTACTCAACCTCTGATCTCATTCAGAGCATGCATGTTTGAAGTCTAATAACAACAATGTCGCAAGTCGTGATGCATGGACTCAAGCGCACACGACTGTTGTAGTGCGACAGATGGTTCCCTTACAGATAACGACCGTACATGGTTAGGCCATGTGCGAATTTTGAGCGCATTGAATCACCTTGAAGACAGTCTTATTTTCTAGCAATTTTGGAAAAACGGCAAATATAAATCTAGGAAAGACCGAGGACAAGAACTTGGCCAGTATATAAAATGCAAAGACTGAAGCCAGAATAAGGAGAACTAAACTTGAGAGAGGCACACGCAGTGGATAGAGAATAGTTTTTGACTGGCACCAAAGCGAGGAAAGGAAAAGGCATAACATTGATTGTAGATACTGATAACACAAGCAAAGCAGAACCTCTGGGCCTATCGGAGGAGCTTAAAATTGAGGTTGGACGTTTATTCCCAGCCTTATAAAACAGTTTTAGATTTCCGTCTAAAATTTAGAAGGACTGAGTTACACAACCACGCGTGGTTTCAGCCACATTGTCCTAAATCCGTGCGTGCCTCGTACAATGTAGACCACAAGTCGTGATGTGTGATGGCGCACGAGCACGATTCAGACAGATGCCCCGCTTTCTGATAAGATACCGGCGATACTTGTAACAATATTAGTAGATAAGGGCACCCATCAAAATTACACAGGAAACGTGTTACGTTGAAATTGGTTTGGTCTTTTCAGCAGAGTATTAACTCCAGTAAAAATAGTTAAACTTACCTAAATGTAACTCATGTTTAATGGGTGAGGTCCCTTTTAAACATGATCTACTTGATGTATAGATGGACAATCCGCGTTTCATATGAAGCTACAAATAAGTAAGCGGCAGGCTCGACTTGTCGAATTCAGTGGGCGTAACGTAGTCAGAAGATAATAAGAGTTGTGCGATAGAAAGAGAGGCAACTTCTAGGTGAACATAACTGTTAGTTTAGCGCTGTGAATTGCACTTAATTGTGTCGTAGCAAGTGTCGCTTTTTATTTAAATTTTGCGGAGTGGCCCATCTGTCTAATCTGTGGTTTATAAAGTAGGCGCTCAAGAGATCAAAACGACCACAATGAAAATTTGTAATGATTGTTGTAAGTTAATTTTAGCCATGCTGAATAGAGTTTTATGAAATTAGACTCTCTCGCAGCTCGCTATATCAAGGCTGTTAAGCAAAGACAGGATATTCAATTAAACTATGACACACAGAAGAAGTATTTTTGTTACACTTAGCTTTAAAACCGGAGCAATATTTTAAGTAACCCCTACAACATCACGAGTTTTTCTGATATTTTTTATGCCAGCAAAAGCACAAAAATCAAGGATTTTGTACAATCAATACAATCTTTAAACCGCATTACGTTATCGCATTAAACCGTTGAGTTCAGATTGTCGAATGGAAAAAGCTGAATACATTTTATACTATCTATACATGCATTTGTAAACTTTTATTGCATTCTTTAATTTCTGCAAGCGGCTTAGCGGTAAAATTTGAAAGAGTTCTTATTTAATAAGTAAATATATTTCGATAAATTTGTCATTTTCGATCGCAAAGAAAGCGCAGACCACTGACCAAGTTGGAGTACACACGTTTAAAATATATGTATAGATGTGGGAAAGATAGGCTAAGGCGTGGTACTACAGGCTTGTCGATATGCTATCGGAATCAAGGCAGGCTTAAATCTAGCTACAATTATTGCAGTAATAATTCGACACTCACGACAAATATAAAAGGGTTTCGTTTACCGTATAAATAAGGTTGTATTGCCGTATATTAAATTCAGTATCAATTTGGAACAGAAACCGGCCGACGATTTTTGGGAAATGGTGACTGATTAACGTTTCGATACCCAAGTTGCAGACAGGATTCTAAAAATGGTAAACTGAGACAGTGCTGCATGCAGTTACAGGGTCAATCAATTGGGATTAGGGTTGTCTTCCAGTCTAACTGGATACAGCTGAATAGCAGTATTTTAAATGGAGCGACAGTACGTGACCTCCACAACTCAGTTACTAGGTAACATGATACCCCTTGGTAAGACTAGTTGTCAGACTTTTGGGCTTCTGATAACTCGTGACCATTGTCAAAGATCGCCGAATAACAGCCGGGACTAATGGTTTAACGTGGTCTCCGAAGCACGGAGGACTCTCGATATGTAATGGATGGTTGACCATCCACGAACTGACCACAGCAAGTGTAGCTTAACGTTCGATCGACACGTGCAGCTGTTATTATTCACCCACGAACCCCTGCAGTCGCAGGGTGCTGGCCATAATTTAATACGAATCAAAATGATGATATAGAGAGATAGATATTATTCAGGCAAATAAGTACTTACGGGAAAAACACACAGGATAAAAAATAAATTAAACATCTATATTTTAGTATGACACACATACATACATTTATTAGTGCAGTACGTCAATGGAAACCTATTGTCCTACATAGATAGTGTGGATGCATGCGCGCATCGAAACGAGGCAAACTATATGATGGTTTGTGACTGTCAATGTTACTGACGTCACTCGATAAGCTTAGCATTCTTTGAATATGTGCATGGAAAGTATTGAAAAGCAAAAGCGTTCAATCCAGCATCCGTATGGTAAAACTAAATGGAGTCACTTTGAACAATGCATTAACGTGGATGGTCTACTTTTAGTGAGATAACAGCCTTCACTAGACTCTGTAACGACCGCCCTGAGGGAATTCGAGAGCCGAATGAAGTGGAAGAATATCATAAAGCCACGAAGATTTTTCAGGGATACGACCTACAGTAATGAAGTACACGACCACGAAGAGATGTTTAGTGAGCAGAAAATCAGGATCAATCTTTGACCAATCGACTTTATTACTTGAAAGGAGTGACTTAAAGACAACAACGCAACCACATGGGTCTCCAGCTTCCACAAACCAGTCAAGAAAACCAGCATAGTTTGGTAACGTATCCTAACTTTTACTTACGTAGTACCTACATCCTATTCTATAATATTAAATGAGCAATATTTGTATATATAATATATAAACGTATTTGTAATCACGTTCTCGAAAACTGAAGAATAATGTAGCTATATCAGCTTTTAGGGATCCGTACCTCAAAAGGAAAAAACGGAACCCTTATAGGATCACTCCTGTGTCTGTTTGTCTGTCCGTCTGTCACAGCCAATTTGCTCCGAATCTAATGGACTGATTAAGTTGTATGGTACACATACAGTTTATACTTTTGCATAACATCGTTTTACTTGTTGTACTTAGTCTTGTGTTATTGTTCCGAAATAAACTTTTTATTAATTATTTTAATATGTATTTCTGTGGCCCAAACGTGGACGTGTAAAGTAAATAAATGAATTTTGAATACGGGTGTCACTTTTGGGGAGCAAATTATAACATTCAAAAAAATGTTTTGTCAACCGTACCGCGTGACATATCAAAAGAAAGGGCTTATTGCAAGGATCTCATTTTTTTTTTAAACAATTTTAATAAAATACATTTAAAGATAATTAGATGGGGAATGGTCAATTTTCAAATGTATCTGTAACATTTGAAAATTGACCATTCCCCTCCATTATCTCCGAAACTACTAACCCTAAAATTTTAATAAAAATACAGAGAATGGTTCTCTACTCATAGATTACTGGAAAACCTATAATAAGAAGTCTATGGTCTGGTAAATCTCTCAATATTGTGCGTAAAAACTTACATTTACAGTTGAAATGAATGATCAATTGATTGATGAATTGACCTCATCTACGGAACCCTTGATTGTGAATGGTCCGACACGCACTTGGCCGGTTTTACAAAGCTTGTCAAGTAATGGAAAACACATAAGTAGGTACTTGAATATAAAAGTAAGTACTGATATTATTTGAAGTTATTATGTTACACGCCATGATTAATAGATTTTCCATTGAATAATAAATGTTTTACAACTGGCTACCTAAGCGGTAATAGTTATATTCACTTATTATTGAAGTTAAGTAGGTACATTCCTGGAAGGAAACATTCAAACACTTGAAGTGTTCTCTACAACAAAAGGAAAAATGTACATTATTGAACAAGTGTTACAAAATATTATCATGTTCACTGCTACTGTGATAATACCGTAGATGACTTTCCCTAGAATCCATAATAGCTTGAAAATATTCATCCATGCGAGAGTAAACGACTGGTGTACTTAGTTACTTTCGTAAGCTGAAGTTACGCTGAAAACAAAGAAAGTTCGATTCAAACGTAATGGCGGCTCGGAACTGCGCAACTCACTGCGCAGTACCCCACCCTTCACCCCCGCTGACCCAAGAATTCGTTACTGCGCAGCGACTCGCCTCATGTTCCGAGCCGTCAATACATTTGAATCGGGGTGTACCTGCTATAACGTTTACGATTTTTGATGAATGCGGTAGCGAGCACTGAAAGCGAATTCCTGCAACTCTGACGCAGGGTTAACTAAACGTTATGGCTAATGAAATGAGCAATACATAAACTCGTTTACCTCACAATAAGAAACTACAATCCACCATGAAAATGATGAGTCTAAACAGTACCCTGTAGAAAATATGGCACATCAAGATTTGGGAACAGTTCAGATTCGTACAGCGTCGTATCAGTCACTCGTACCTGTGAGACAGCCTCTTCCTAAAACCCGATGTGTCAAACGTAACTAAACAAGTACATAACGCCCCTTATCTCCGTACAAGTTGACCCATAACCTCGCATTTCGCAACGCCCGGCCCGCGCTATCGCACATAATAGAATTAATTCATAAATCATGCTAGTAAGCGCATGAATGGCGGTCAACACACTCTCAATGAATTGCGTTTCAAACTGGTTACTTGGATAGTTATGCTGTGCCTGTTGGGCTATGAAGGTTGGAACTTGGAATTATGCGTCACTTTCGTTGTTTAGAACGCCTTTATGAATGTTGCTAGTGCTCCATGTGACTTTGGCTTAGACGGAAACATTAAAGCTCACGTGGACGTATTACCATAAGGGCTAGCGACGCTTACGCTTGAGTTCGACTACTGAATGCAACGTTTGAACATAATTTATATCTTGCTAAATAATTATTCTAATTCTTGCAGATATTTTTATATTCTAATTGAATAAATGAGTGAAGGTGACCATCTTTACATACCGAGACTTTAAGCCGTTGGGTCCCGGCTGCCATTCGTGGATCTTTGACAGTCCTTACGGGTCGTCATAAGAAGCCCGAAAGTCTGACAACCAGTCTTACCAATGGGTATCGTATTACCCATTTACTGGGTTGTGGAGGTCAGATAGCAGTCGCTCATGTAAAATACTGGTATTCTGCATCCGGTTAGACTGGAAACCGATCCCAAAATAGTTGGGAAAAGGCTAGCTAGATTGATTGAAGAAAGTACCTAAGAAGACACTTTTAGCTGGTAACAGATCCGATTTGTTTATTTGATTTCACCAAGTAAATAAAAGAAATATCGAAACCATATTTTCATCATCGATTATCCCACCCGCGTTTCTAAAAGCCCAACCACACGAAGGATTTCGTCCGCTAATCCGTCAGTGTCGGACGGTTGATGAATCGGCCCATTCTCTGTATTACACCCGATATCAGTACAAGGTAGATGTGTTAGATCGCTGATGCTGTGATACGTAAGGTAATGGCAGATATATTGATATGATACCTACGCGAGAAGCGTTTTGCTAATAGGTTTGTGGAATACAATCTCGATAGTAACCTGGGAGTGTTGTAAATCACAAACGAAAGAGATGCTTTTTGAAGTCTTTTGGTCGACAACTTTCTCACCTGACGGTAAGCAATGATGCGGTGGACGAGAGCTCGCTACTTCTAGACATAGCATTGCATAATCAGCCTATAGGCTGAGCATGTTCCCACTGCTGGGACAGGTCTCGTCTCTGTGAGAGGTAGTAGTCTATAATCTACAACGCGGGCACAGTGCGGGTTGGTAAATGTCACATGTCTTTGAATTTTTGGTTCTAGGACATGCCGGTTTCCTCACGATGTTTTCCTTCCCCGTTTTGAGAGCAGTGGTGATGAAATTATTTACACAAAGTAAAGCGCCTGCCTGGGTTCGAACCTTACGACGTATAGACTTCTAGACAAACCAGCATTATCGTGGACTACATCATCCCTTACCTTCATCAGGTGAAATAAGGGTCCATACCTAAGGCTAGGAAATATTTGAAGAACATTTTAGTTGAGTCAGACATAAACCCTGCCTACTGCCATTTTTCCTAAAATACCGTAAGTAAATTCTGAACATGATAATATTTCAAAGTTAATGGGGCAAAAAAAAAACGGAAAGCGAGGCGCTTACACGAGGTTCGTGACCTTTTAAAAGCATTAAGCCTTAAGTATTTTCATCAAGACATTTATTACTTAACATTTCTAGTCTCAAGACATCTTTTAGATTGAATGTTCTACCCACATGCTCTCAGATGAGTGATGGGAATCTAGACAGAAGTTTTTAAACCTACGCTTATAAACTGATAAAGATCGTAGAAGGTAGGCTTACTAAGAACTTTCATTGTTCAACGGACAGGTGCAGCGACTAGCATAGAACGTTGACATCGTTCTTCTCAATCCGGATAATAAAGAACTCTAAACATAGGCAGAGCTGTAAGGCATAGCTAGTCAAGAAAGTAAGCAAAATGTTAAAATTACCTGTGCTAAATATATGAAATTCTTTTTCTTTTTTCGTGGGGTTAGTGACTAACCTAGTGTCAGAGTTTTTATGACGCCCATGGGCCACTTGGTTTCACATGCCGTCGAGAAAATATATATCTGGCATGCCGGTTTCTTCACAATGTTTTCCTTCACCGTTTTTTAAGCAAGCGTTATGTGAAATATGACGAATATAATAATATAAAACCTCGGTACTACGATAAGTCAAGTGCGACATTTCCAACGAGTTTGATCGATCGTGATAGACGGCTTCAACGTAAAATATGTGGGGGACGTAAACCGCGGTCGATACGAGAACATTTTACGATAAAAGTGTTGAACCCCATCCAAATCCTATCGTATTTGAATGAAATATCAATCAAATTAAGCTTTGAATCCTAGTAAAGTTATTATGAGTGCCAGATTAAATTTAATGTTGTATCAGAGGGGAGTCTCTCGATTTTTATTAATGTACCTACTCGTTTAAGCTAAGCTTTGTTAGCAATTAGGATATTTACATTATCTCAGACATAATGAAGCAACCAAGCAATTGAAAAGGGTTTTATAATGTATAATTTCTAAATTAAGCTGGCTTGTATTCCTCATCTTATCTCTATTAGCGACCCGATCAGTCATGTCATATCCCAGGCTAACGAAAATTCAATCTAGTTTCACTAAACACAAGCTTACCGACTTACCGAGTTTGTGTACGGTCTAGCAAGTTTAGTGTTATCTGAAAACCAACGCTGCACGATTTTCCGGCTTCTTCATTTTTAATTTTTTTAAAAGCAGTGCAGGAAAAGAAACAAAACGTGTGCAGTTATAAAACCGTCGTTATGGTTCTGGTTATCTAGCAAACTATTAAGATATAGCTCGCCTGCCTTTATTTGACCTGTACAGCCGACTAGCTTCCTCATAGTGCAAATGCGATTCATCAAAATCCTTAATGATACGCAACATGATTTAAAAATAAGTTAGGGTTCACAATGTACCTGGCAGGTAGGAACGCTGACACCTGAAATATAGGACACGTACTAGTTTGGGTTTCAAGAGTCTCATAAAATCGAGCATGTGCTTAGTCTAATTACTATAAGGATCTAAGCTACTGAAGTAATACATTGTTAACCCTTTTTCAATCCTCATGTATTAGGCTTATGAAATAAATAAATTTAAAAAACATATTTGAAGCCACTGTTTGCAATGTTTGTTTTTTTTCTGCGTCTAGCTTATCGTAAAAAAATCTCAGACATTAAGCGATTTAAGTGGGCGTCTACTAGATTAGTTTATCTCATTTTGTTTGCGGTATAAAAAAATTGTGCAATGCTACTTGCACCAAAAGATTGGCGGAGGAACTTTGACACCTAATTTAAAGTAATACAAAAACAGAAAATCCGGCTTGGCAGTGAAGACACAAGAGTTTTACACTTGTTAATGTGATGGCAAAAATGTTATGGAAAATAAACAATTTGGATTATAATTAAGAAAAGGTTTAATTACATTTGTTAAAACAAAATAACCGAAATGTAAATTACACTTTCGGCGGTTTAACGAATTAATAACGAGGATTTGGAGCGTAAATCTGAATTTTTTAATGATTTGGTTATTTGGTAATGTTATTTACGTAGGCCAAAGAAATCACCGCTGATAGCTGTAGCTATCAACGGCGATTTCTTTGGCCTTAAAAAACTGTTAATACTGCATAAAAGTTTTGGCCACTTAAGATTCTCGTGATAAGTGTTATAAAATGCTGTTTTATCAGCATTTCATAACACTTATCACGAGAATCTTTACAAGCAATAATTACCATCAAAATTGAACAGTCTGGGTTATTTTTTTTTAATAAAAATACTACAGCCATAAAACTGCATTAAAAAAAAGTTTAAAAGCCGTTTAAAACACTTTCGATCGCTTCCACTAAACCCCATAGATCAATAGCGATATTAAGGCCAGGTGCACCCCGCAGCTCGCAGGTGTGTTTACCCCGCTAGTTTCCATTATTTATCTTCAGTAAACCGCTGAGGAATATTATTCTTTGTTACTTTTAATGCTTTAATGACAGCCTAAGTATTTGCAAGCCTATAATGATGATTGAGGACCCTTTGACGGGAGAATGTATGAATTTCTCGTATAATGTTCGCGAAAGGGTCGTAGTTTTTTAATCAACAGCATAAATTCCTCACGTGCTTTTAACGGTTTTGATGTGTAAAATTCGGTTTTGTAGTGTGTTTTAGACCAAACAACATGAAGGACTCGGCTGGGGAGTTAGCATCATGAAGAGGTTATGATCAGCTAGAACTACGTTTTGAAAAAGTTTTAAATAAGCCGAGTAGTTTTGGCATAACAGCACCCATATTTATGCGACTGATATTCCAATTATTTCTAGTTTAGCGGGGATAAGAACGAAGTTCATGTCTAGCAATGGATGTTTACAGGCTAATATTATTATGACGAATACTTTTAAATGTTTTATTGCATACAGACTGTCCGAGTCAAGTAAATCCTTGCGACATACATATGACTAGATTATTAAAAACGACGTGTACTCGTATACTGGTAAGTGTTTGCTAATACACCTCTACCAAGCATATTAAAAATACATACTTACGTACAACATTAAAAAAAACTCATAATAATTCAATATGATTCACATACAAATATCATCAATTCAATATTTTTATGACTCAATCAAAACATCTACATACATTGTGTTGACACTGCGAATTCCAGTCGCCATTACGATGAAAGACAGAATTGAAGCCTTCGAGTCAATGACCCTTAGCTGCGTGGTTCCTGGCTACAAACGGCCACCCCTTAATTTTTTGCGGTGACGTCAGAGGCAAGATACGATTTCGTACGGTTCGGTGGTAGAGCCGTGCTGCCTCTGGCCAAAATAGGTAGCCTTCACTTTTCCCATTAGTCATGGGTGTTTTAAAAGGCAGGATAACGGATCCCTTATGCGAAGTTATGAGAATACTAGCTTTGATTTTAAACCAAGGGTATTTAGAGACTACTAAATTGTCCAGTAGTCTGTAGAGGCAAAAATTCTACTTTATGTCTTGACTTGAAACGCGACAGTGGTTTGTTATAGGACTAATAGATACACCAAAATATATTTTACGGGAATCCTTACTTCGTTAATTAAGTAGTTGCAAGTAAGTACTAAAGCGAGATGTTCAACCGCAAGTTACGAAGCACAGAGCGGTTATGAGAGATAAAAACACTCCATGAACTCAGATAAACATCACAGCGAAAACATGGTATCCCTTAGGGTTACAGAGGGCAGGCGTCGACCACTTATAAAAGCAGTAGCTTGCCATAACATGATGGATGGAAGAACCGGTCTTATGCCTGCTAATGATCACACGACCAGTTCTTTTAAAGGAGCGAACCCTGGGTGGATTCGACGAACGGTAGGGTAGAGTGTCAATGACCCTTGCACCAAATTATCTGTATATCATCGTAGTTTTTTCCCGATCATTTTGGAGCCGGCAATCGAGCCAGTAACGGCAGAATTTCTGTTTTTTACACGAAGTTTATACGGAGCGATTGCCATGAAAACTCCTACCGATATTGGAATTAAAATGGCCTCTGCTAGAGGCGATACTTAAGGCGACTATAATAACCGGCTTTTAATGATTTTCTACTGAAAATCACGTCTAAACGAGTAGCGTTAATGATTTGGATAAAACAATATGTTAAATTAGAGTTTTTTCTTAATAACTTAAAATATGAATATTTTAGATTATGTTTTTATTACATAGTGAAACTAATTTGTAAAGTTATGTCTAACGTTAAAACTAAGAATCACGCATAAACTAGGTATTATAGCGTATTTTTCTGAAACAGATCAATAATTAAATTATCTTTAAAATGGTGAATTTTAATTAATGATGTTTAAGTATACGTGTTTTATTAAAATACCTTTTGTTTTATGTATAATAAATTAATAATGCGTCTAATTTGGGACAGCGCTCCTTGACGGGCGAGTTCTATTACTGGTTGGACATACGACACGTTGCGTGAGCTCAGTACAGAACACGCAAGCTAACCACTCCAGGTCACTGGCATATATCTGCGTCTTAAAATGTACGTATGTGCACACTGGACACTCAGCCCCGCTATCACCTTGTGGACTGGCGAATAGTTTTCATGAGAGTTCTATAGTTTGTGACGAAACGAGTGTAGAAGAGAACAGATCAGAACGATTGGCCGTCAAACAAAGTTTCCGACTGCCTGTCCCTTACGCCTGTAAGGGACAGGCAGTCAGAAACTTTGTCTGACGGCCTATAAAGGCTTTTATGTATTCAAGCAAAACGTGGCTTTGATTAACCTTGTTAGCTTCAGAATTTAGCATCCTTTACTTATATTTTAAATTAATAGGCTGACCAACGTAAACCCAACAGACAATTTTAAAACCTACATTGGGCAATTCTTTTGCGAATTTAAATTGAAAATTAAAACGTGCCGCACTGTGGTTGTTGTTGTAACAGGGTGTTTGTTTTTCACATCGTAATTTAAATAATTTATTGTTTGAAACACATAATCACGACTCCGATATGTAAATATAATACGTGTATGCATAAACGTTCTTGGTTGAGTACGTGCGTCTGCGTGCTGCGTCCGCTGGGGGTATCGCACGAATATCTATTCGTAAAGCAGCATACCGCATGGACAGTCAGAAACATACTGGAAGTCTGATCGGCTATCTAATTGGGTAACTCACTTTCGGTAAATGGTTAAGACTAATCTGTTTCATCTGACAGTTCAACAACATTCACTGCCTTATTTACGTTGTTGACCAGATTTTTTTTTCGAACTTATGAAGCAATGGAGCAATCTCTTTCAAAACGATTCAGATTGTGATTGATCGTGTAAAGGCTTGTGCAGACCATCGCGACTTGTCGCGCGACGCGACACGAACAATACAATTTCTAAGAAAACTTCACAGTATAACAATAACCGGTGTCGCGTCGCGCGACAAGTCGCGCTGGTCTGCACAAGCTTTAACGCATAAGAGTGCAGGTTTCTGATCAGAAAACGAGCTGCATAAATACAAAAGCGGGTGCAACACAGACAGTAGCTGTTCTGTAACGCAGCCGCGTCCGTATACATAAAGTTGGTATGTTGTATTACAAACACTATTACACCACAGACATGTCAAAACTGTCTGCAATGTGATCGGATCAAAAAGACATTGTTTTAACAAAAACGACTGCAATACAGCTTTTATAAGTATTCGCTCTGTCTACACAGCAAGTATCAAACTTGTTTGCGACGCAACGCGCCTTGCGCTAAATACAAAATTTTCTGCCTACTGATACCGAGCAACTTAGAAGTAGCGGTCGGAATTGGTCACAGTTCTAAGCTAACCTAACCCATTTCACAAAGTTTTTCGAGAGTTTATAATCTAACGAAAATAATACTATGGTATGGGTGTCTGGGTTCAATCGGCCTTATACAAACAAATGCAACCGCTGTGATGCAGCTGGGTTCGGACTATTACAGCTTTAAGCCATTCGCAAGATAATGCAGCACAGACTATGGGTGTCGTGTGTTGCATCCGCTTTTGTATTTACGCAAACGGGCTATCAATTTCATATTTACTGTAATTAAACGACAAAAATAATAAACAGCCAATCACCATCACCAATATAAGCTGCGACGAGATACAACTACTGGTGAAATTCAATGGACTTTCAATATACGTTTGAGAGAACGATTATTCTGTCGTTACAATACAGTGGGAACAATGCTGTGTCTGCAGGTGGTTACCAAATACTAAACAACGTGAGAATATTACTACCCTTTGTACTTTATCCATCGAAAACGTGGTTAATTTCCAATTATACGCCTGTTGGTTAATTTGAGTAAGACAAGAAAAGCAGATTTTCATCGTATTCTGCTTTTTCGCTGCTTAACATGAATATCCTTATAAACCATAGGGTCTATTATAATTAGCAAATAGCAATAACAAACAGCTATGATTGACTATCGCTAGAGAGGGATAGTTGTGTCGTAATTGGAAGCCTCTGGGACATGGGTTATGTTTCGTCGGGTAGAATCAAAAACAGAATTTGGACTAAGTCGCGACTACAGTTTATTCAAATCATGTTTGCTTTACAATTACGCTAGTTTTCTTGTCGTAAGCAGAGCTCCAGTCTTTCATACAATAGATTTCTTTGTGTACTTTATAGCTTACAGAACAGTCACGTTTTTAAAACAATAAAATATTAAACATACTGTCCGCGCATGACTGTTATGTTATGATGTTGAGGCAGTGTTGCCAGATGCATTGAACCTTATATCTGTAGCAGAAACTGCTAAAATCTGTATTTATATCTGTATGCTATTTTAACTTAAAATCTGTATTAAATCTGTATGGATGGTCAAAAGAACCGAAACAGAATAATATACCTACCTACTTACCGTATGCAGTCAAATTACTTTATTCTGCTTCTTTTGAAAAAGAAGAGAATAGGTTTGATTCAACACCTACCTCGACCTCGACCTCCACGACACAGTTACTGGGTAAAACGATACCCTTGATAAGACTGGTTGTCAGATTTTGGGATTTTTTATTGAGCATTAAATCAATATCAATTACCATTAAAAGTTTGTACGGAATTAATTATTTACTATAAATGCATCACGAGAGCGCAGTATTTTGGAAAACCCCAAAAATCTTTATGTGACGGATTCCCCGTTTGTAAGATAAGTGAAACTGGCCACTGACTGACCAGAACAGTACCACCAATCGCGATTTATTTACCTAAGTTCCGTTTAAAAGCAGATTATGGCTATTTAATCAATACAATTAGAAAATTCTGTATAAAAATCTGTATCAAGTGCTTATCTGTATCATAAATCGAAAATATGTACAAATACGGAGAAATCTGTATCTATGGCAACACTGTGTTGAGCCATTGCTCATAAATTGTGATATTAGAAGACAACTTATTACTTATTGGGATGTTGATATGAGCTTGGGATGTCCCCGCGAATATGATGCTTACAATAATTATTTTTTTATGGTTCTGCATTATAAGGATATAAAACTGGATAAACGAGTATGCGGATCACCTTTTGATAGGTTATCTCCGCCGCTAATTAATATATGCAATGCTACAGGATATACCGATGCGATTTCGGTTCCATCTTTATGATATTGATGCCTGTACGCGGAACATGGAAATGGCTCCAGCCGCGACAGAAATTTGAGCCATTCAGCAAAGGTGGCAGCGGAATTGACTGCCAAGGGTCCCGGACGACATTTAATGATTTAAGTATCGCCAATTCGTGGAGGATACTCTTAAACCTAGACAATGTAAGATGCCGTCAACAACATAGCGCAATGTCGCAGCAACGTGGGTTACAGACGAGTAAACATCCGTTGTCGCGGCGACATGAGTTGCTCGTCTATAACTATAACGTATACCAGTATCTGATAATTTCAGGTCAGACTGTATGTTGTATTTTGCAACAATGAGAAAGTGCATACAACATAATACATAGGCAACAAAATGACATGTTTGCACAACAAGCAACATTGACAGAAAGGAAACTGTTCCTGTACATATACAACAATAAGTTATGTACAAATACTGTAGTATCAAATACTGTAGTGGGTATATATACATTTTAATGATACATTATAGATCTGGTAGTTTAGTCTGTAGTAGCTAGGGGTATCATATTATCTAGTAACTGGGTTCTGGAAGTCAGATAGGTAGTCGCTTCATGTAAAATACTGGTATTCAGCTGCATCCGATTAGCTTGGAAACTGACCACAACATAGTTGGAAAAAGGCTAGGCATATAATGATGGTAGATCTGTTCTTAGAGGTTTTATTATGGTAAATGGTCAAATTTGAAGTCTGGCAATGAGCCCCGTTTTAAAAGTTTTGATCAAATCAAATCAAATCAAAAATATTTATTTGCTGACTATATACTGACAAACTAAGTATCAATCTTACTTTTCGTTAGTGCAGAAGTTGGAGACTGACAGAAGTTGGAGTTGGAGACTTTCTTTCTTGTGGATACAGAAAATATAATAGTTCCTGCTGGGTTTAACTACACCGACACAAACACCAACTGCATGCTAGGGTAGATTTGTCTTCTCAACATATTTAAACAACACAGGAGAGTGTGGAATATCATCTTCCTCTACATATTCTGTTTGTAGGTACAGGTTGACTTGAATTCTAACAGATACAACACTGTTGTTGTTTAATGATTTATGCAAAAGAGAGTATAATTATCAAAGCATCTAATCCTGTTAAACTTATATATTTTATAATAAAATACTAGACCAATGTTATTAAAACAGAGAAAAACCAAAAAGTAAAGATTGGATAATGTGAAAGATAGTTGGTTAGAGAGAGAACAGCTACCGACATGATAACTGATACAGATGTACAGACGAAGACCGGCTGCGCTGTCCCCAAATATTATGTGGTAGTAAGGGCATGAACTTGGTGATGAGTCTTGCGACAGAACCACACTCAATTATTTGATAAAAATAATATTGAAATCAGACTCCCAGGACAGTTCAAGGCTAGACTTGATACAAATTTTATACAATGATACAACATGGTCCTTTATGCTATTAGATTCAAAAGTATTATAAATAGGAACTTTGGCATGACCTCTACCTATTAAGTATGTAAAACTTATTAATTTTTTTATTGGGAAACCATGCAGAGGTTAAAAGGTATAATACCTAGCTTTAATTAAATCAGTGTTTAAATGCATACTAATAGAGACGAGTAGTTGCTTAGCTATTTAATAACTTTAGCTAAAATAATCATAGAATATTGTTGGAGAAAAAGATAATTGATTTTAAAGAAAAAAGTATGTAAAAGAGAAAGCCACGGTGAATAGCAACTTACTGAGTTTTCAGAATTATTATGGTGAGTCCCTCACAACCGGAATAATCCAAAAAATTTAGAATTTTGCAAATAAAATAGAAAGTTTATGAGAATAATTAAAGTTTAATGAATTATCATATGGTAACCAACAGTGAAAGCTAAAAACAAAAGACTCATGTGAGGCCCAGTTATTGTTAGTCTGTCTCTCTGGGATTTAGAAGTAATAGAAGATTGTTTAGTCATCTTAGACATTCTAAAAGTAAATAACACTTACATTTATCATGAAATCATCACGCGTTCGTTTCTATCGAGTGGTATGACGACGAAAATAAATGTTTTTACATGTACATGTAAACTGACATGGCAGATAACGTCGTTTGGTAATGTAGTCAACATTTTAAATGCGCACGGAGGGTCTGCCTCACCGAATCATTACTAAAACATCTGTTACATGACTAACAAATGTATAAACATCTATTTGCATGATTTTATCGTTTTTAACGGTAAAAAACTGGGCTGTGGAGGAAAACTAGGCGTTATAGGCGTGGGAAACCCAACAGCTGTGGCGGGCGAAGCACCGGCGAGCCGCCGGTTCGCTCAACAGCCACGCCACTGAAAACCCTATATAGGCAAATAGGTTACAACACTGACGAAATTTTTCAACACACCTATACTCGGCAGTTTTAAACTAAATTAACATAAAAAATTAACACACTTACGTGATAACACAGATATCATCCAACAACAAGCGTCATAGCGATCCAAAAACTTGTATCACTGCATAAATAATCACAATTCAATAAGGAACATTTTGTACCATCCAACGAAAGATTACACAAACTACTTTCAAAACATTAATAACTCATAATATATTGCACAAAAACTTCCTCCAGGCACATACACAAAACAATGATAATATTTATAACGTTATTATCACAAATATAGACGAAATATCACAAACGGATATCACTTTTCTACTTGTCCTTGCGTTCACATAAATTGGCAGCCATCTTGCGTTCGTATGAGCAGGGAGAAATGTTGCCAGTGTTTGAAGTTGGATTCCCATCGAGCTTTACCTTTATTCTTTTTTTTGTTTGTTTATTTTTTGTTATTCATTTTTTCGATATATGACCCTGAATTACATGTTTCTTGCTATACTAAAGTATATTTTCTTTTTGTTTATTATTTTTTGTTTTAATTGTTTGTAGAAATACATGTTCCTTGCCTGTTTATTTGTATGATGCCACTAAGTGGGGCCTGATGACCTGTAATAGAGGTTTTTTCTAAAACCTACTTCAGGCATCAGCTCTCACGCTCAAGCCATTGTGAGAGAAAATAAATATACCTAATTATTACAATAAAAAAGAACAAGTTTTATTATATACAAGTTCAAAAAGAGAAATATTTGTATCATTCTAGAGCAAAACTGAAATTCGTGCAGTGTTTATTTCTTGCTTTAAAAAAAAATACAAGGGTCTGTCTAGTATTATTCAACCATTATAGGAGAACATCCGTGTCAAAGCCGATTTTTTTTTTTGTTTTTACTGTATTCGGTTTTAATAAAATAATTCGCTGCTGTTATTATGAGTAGGTATTGTTTCTGACCTATGCTAAACATTTACCAGGAATAACGCCCGTAGCTTTTTTGCTTTTTATTAATTAGAGAATATTTTTGATGAATTCTATAAATCAGTCACATTTTTGTTAACACAGACCCCAAAAATCGCTCAATGAAGGATTTCGATTTCAATAATATGACTTGGAACCACTGTTTTTTTTATTTTTAAAAGTCAGTTTCTTACATCGAAAAGTCAAATAAAACCAATACCCATAGTCCTACAGCTTTGGTGCCATTATAAAAAGTGCCTGGACGGGTTGTAACTTTCACTTAGGAATAAAAATGTATGAAACATGGATTTTGTCCTTTTTGATTTCCAGTGGAGAGTTACAGATGATTTAATTTTTTAGGTACTTGATTTGGCATATTTATTAAAATTCCCAGTATTTTGGCCAATTTTGTACTTATGGTAACATTGAACTACCCACAAACAAATTTATTTTTATATGTTTTGGTTTTGAAATCGTATTGTACAGCCAACGACAAATTTCTAGAAAATGGTATATAAAAAAAAAAGAGTAAACTGCTTGTAACATTATAGATGAAAATCCCATATTTGTACGATTATATGACTGATTATTATTTGTTGATTACTTAACTTTTTAGCAAACCGAGAAAACCTGAAAGTTTGCCATAAAAATAAATAAATAGGGCAACATTATTTATCGTGTGTCTGTCAAATTCAAATTGTCACTCAATCAAATCTTGCCATATGGAAAAATAGAATAGAATAAATCTATGACATCAATTTATTTTTATTTTTTCCATTCACTATTTTTCTATTTTAATAAATTATATATATTTTATTTTGCAAAGCCCACTGCCCAGGTTAATATTTTCAACGCTAATCAGAGGTCTACCAATAAAAGTACTACAGGTGTCCTGAGACAGGAAAACCAAGTCTATCTAGATGGGGCAGCCCGGATACCTATTTTATGGCCCGGACTCCACCAAAGCGGAGATGTCCGAAGCGGAGACGAGAAGATATGTTTTTCAGCTAGGGTGTATCCACCGAAGCTGTGCGAATACGCGTACTGGCTAGAGTGGAGCGGAGATGTGCCGCTCGCATCTCTTCTCGTCTTTGCTGTGCGCCGGCGCCAACCTGCGATGCACAGCTCACATCTTCTTTGTACCGCCGCCCAGCTCAATTTCGGCGAGGCACAGCTCGCATCTCCACTATGTACCGCCGCCCAGCTCAATCGCGACGAGCTGCTTCGATCGCACCATACAAATATGATTTATGAGAAGAGATGTTCTCAGTGGTATCCACTGTAGCTGAGGGGAGACGAGATTTGTGAATAACGAAATTCTATTGGTTGTTTAAAACACATCTCTCCTCTCGTCTTGTTTCCGCTTTGGTGGAGACGTGGAGTACACCTATTCAAATTCATCTACTGAGGACCATACAACCCCATAATAGGACCCACTGAACAAAGCACAGGTGATGTGATGAGCATCAGTATAAAGTCATCAGAAAAAACCAGTGCCTGACAGAATTTTAAGGGTAAATGACATGGAAGCTTTTGCTAAGATAATCTCTCCAGTAAGTAAACCAAGGGATTAATATTTATTATTACGTCCTTTATTTAATTATATACATATAAATTATATTTTTAAATCTAAAAGAATAAATAAATATAAAAGAAAGTCGTGTTAGTTACACTATTTATAACTAAAGAACGGCTGAACCGATTTAGCTGAAAATTGGTGGAGAGGTAGCTTAGAACCAGGAGTCTAACATAGGACACATAACTAATAACTTTTTATCCCGGAAACCACCCTCTAAAGGGGTGAAAAGGTGTAGTTAATAAAAGTAATAAAAGTAGTTTGTTAGTTAGGTAGGTAGGTAGGTAGGGTAGGGTAGGTACCTACCTACAGATATAGATTTTCAAAATAAACGACCCCAAAAACTTCAAAAATGATACCCATATTAATTATTCACATTTATTACCCATATAACATCAATTTTTCAACCCTTATTAAAATAGATGACCTGATAGGTAGGTAGGGTTATTTATATTTGATTGAATGAGGAACAAAGTTCGCCGGGTCAGCTAGTATTAGAATAAAAGAATATAAAAACATTTAAAAATATAAAACATAGTAGCCCACCGGTATCGGGAACAGGGTCCAAGCTACCGGCGGTCAGGGCTCCAGAGAGAGGAACCTCCTGACAATGCGAGCCGTGTCCAGGAGTACCGCTTTCAATTTCAATCAAGCCCTTGATCCAGCTGCCCAACGAGAGCCTCCTTAGGTGTTGGTCAAGGCTCTTGGCAACTAAGCCATTGGCTGATACGACTATCGGCACAATGATCGCTGAGTCCACATCCCACATGTCGATAGCCTCGTGTGCTATTATTACCATTATTAACACCATTTTCAATGACCCCTCACGCATAAACAGGGATGATTACTATACAAAAATTATAAACATAAACTCTAACCCATGTCTCCTCTGAACTTGCTACAATTCAGTCAATTCACATCTCAGAATGCAATTGCTCTGTTACTCTGAAACAAATTGGACAGGTTAGTTTGCACAGAACACGAATGCTGTTGAACCAATGGAACCTCTGTGTCATTAAGGTTGTTGAGGAGTAAATACAGTTTTCGTATCATTCAAAACTGTCACCTTTGGATCTGTACCTCTTAGAGTAACTCATCACTAGCACTACCTTTAATTAGTAACTGGGAACCACCTGAAACATTGGCAATTCTTGGATTTTAACACAAAGGGTTAGGCAGAGTTGCACAGGTGTACCTATGTATAGTACACCCACATTTAGCCAGTTATGTTAATGTAATAGGGGGCGAACCTATTGCCATCAACCGGGCACAAAACTAGACTTTGCAATTCTAGTTGGGAAACCCAATAACCCACTTTGCCCGACTCAGGAACCGAACCCAGGACCTCATGCGCAGCAGTAGCACTTGCAACCACTAGACCTACGAGGTAGTCTTGGATTTTAATCATTTGAAAATGTAATTTTTATTTTTATATCACAGTAGAATTCAGATGGGGGCTCTCCGAAGTTTAGGTATGAAGCTTGGCCAATTCAGTGAGTGTAACATAGACAGAAGATCTAAGAGTTACGCGATAGAAAGAGAGGCAACTTCTAGGTGAATATAACTGGAGGTGATTAGCGCTGTGCGACCTGAATTGCACTTTATTATGTTGTAGCAGGTGTCACTTTTTAATTAAATAATTTTGCAGAGTCAATCAAGAGTCAAAAAGAATAATCTGTATTAAGCTGTGGTTATAGGTCCAAGACCAGAAGGAAGTCATATTATCATATATCATATTATTTCAATCGGCTGGATCTTTCATTCCAAGATCCTCAAAGCTATTATTTTAAGAGTGTTCTATTGAGACTCTTAATTAATCAAGTTTCCATCTTCACACATAGTAGCCAGTCTTATGTACGAATTTGCTTATTTTTAGCTAAATATGTGTGATGCTAGGGTTAAAATGTGGAGTGGACAAGAGTGACAAACTGTATCCCACCCTTCCCATGTTTTTCTGGCGTGGTCTATTTATAAACGTTGCCTAAAGTTAAGTAATGTTTAGCGACTGTTAACCATACATTTTGACATTTGAACGGCACTTAACTTTAATTCAAAATTCAAAAAATTCAAAATTGTTTATTTCTTTAACAAAATTACAAAATTAGTTTGTGATTGGAGCCTTCTTTTAAGCAAACAATGCCTGTATTAGAAGACTCCGCTCTTCCATAACAAAAAAGAGAAAAATATTTATAACAAATTTATCATGTATAAGAAAGACAAAGTTAGCATAAGAATAGTTTATGTGGATGAGTGTGTGTGTACTTGGGTATGTGTGTGTGTGCATGTGTATGTGTTTGTGCGTCTGTTTTTGTGTATGGGTGTGTATGTGTGGGTTTATGTCCCTGTGTGAGAGGTTATGCTGTTGGTTTCAAGAGCTCTTCCGTTTCCTCATAGGTGAGTGGTTTGATCCACTTCAGGGTTTTTTGTTTGCATTCATAAAACAGATTTTTATATATACATAATTCTTTATTTATTCTGTTATATAAACGAGCAGACCGTGTTTTAAATTGCATGGAGGCAACCAAAGTTTTTGTTTGGGGGACTTCTGCAACAGCATGCTTTCTTCGTTTTGCCAGTTTAGATGCATCGTAAGGTAGGGTCTTATGCTTCTTTAATATAGTTTGAACTATGTATAGTTTTCTTACTGAGAGTAATTCGCTTAAGTTATAGAGACTTTCTGTGGAATATCTAGTTTTCTTAAAATACATAGTTTTTATCAGGGCACGTTGTGCACGCTCTACTTCTATGAATTTAGTTTTTGCAGACCCTCCCCAGTTAGGTATACAGTAAACTAAGACAGACTGAGCCAAAGCGACGTATATCTCATTAAGGAGATTTCTAGAAGTGTTATTACGACTCATTATATTTTTTGGCACAATATGTCTCAGTGTACTAAACAACCAACACAGTTTTCTCAACCTGCTAGCAACTTGTTCGATATGGGGATACCAGGATAATCTTTGGTCTACTACTACCCCTAAGTATTTCGTTTGCTTTATTTTATTTAGTTTTGGGCAATTACAATTTTTATTAATAAGGTTTCCACAATCGTGTATTTTAATTTTAAAATTATCCATTGGATCAGTTCGTGCACTAATACCGAAACACACGAAATTAGTTTTACTTGTATTCAAGGTAAGTAAATTCCTCCTTAACCATCCGGCCACCCCAGTCATGCCTATTTCAGCTGTGTTCTCAACATCCTCCCAAGAGATACCAGAAAAGACAATAGCCGTATCGTCGGCATAAGAGAAAATTTTGGCGTTTCTGATATTTAACTTACAGAGATCGTTGATGTAAATTAAAAACAAAGTCGGACCCAATACGCTTCCTTGTGGTACGCCGTAAGTTACATCCGCGTAGTCACTGGTATACTTTCCAATCCTAACGCTCTGCCTCCTGTTACATAAGTAGCTTTTTATAAGAGAAAGTGGAGTTCCTCTTATTCCGTATTTTTCTAATTTATTCACCAGGGTTGGAACAGAGACGGTGTCAAACGCTTTTTTCAGGTCTAAGAAGACAGTTACACATTTGCTGCCACTATCTATAGTATCAGCTATTAGAGATGTTAGGGCGGTTACTGCATCCTCGGTTGATACACCTTGCCTGAACCCAAATTGTGTGGGCGACAGCAAGTCGTATTTACTTAGATAATTTGTAAGCCTATTATTTATCAGTTTTTCTACAATTTTGGAAATTGCTGGTAAGACCGATATTGGTCTATAGTTGTTGACATCGTCTCTGTTCCCTCCCTTGTGTACAGGTGTGATAATTGATCTCTTTAGTTCTTCCGGGAAGATGCCTTCATTAAAGCACAGGTTAGCCAGATGAGTAAGGATTGGAACAGCTATCATTTTTACATATTTGAGAAACTTTGTCGTTACCTTATCCCAACCGGGGGCACTATCAGTTTTTAAGCTCATTAAAATTCTATCCACCTCATCACAGTCAGTATCTTGGAGCACAAATGAATGAAATACGGGAGATTGATCTCCAATTAAGTGAAGGGGGTCAGAGTCCAAGTCAGGTTGAATTAGCTGGGCCAGTTGCTTACCAATATTAACGAAAAAATCGTTGACATGATTGACTGACTCGGTGGGAGATGACATCAAGTTTAGCAATTCCGTGTTTTCGGTCTTAGTTTTATAAGAGTAGGTAACATTTTTTATATTTTTCCAGAGTAATTTATTGTTTGTTAAAGAGTTGGCTAATAATTCCTTTTGATATTTCCTTTTCAATCTTTTTATGAGGTTATTGCAATGATTTCTATACCTATTAAATGTTATTTTTAAAATTTCATTGCTGGGCTCCCTTTTAAGCGATTTTTGCATTTTATTACGATTGTTTATACATTTTAAAATACCTTGAGTTATCCACGGCTTAATTATGCGTTTTTTGTTAGTAATTGTTACAGTGGTAGTATTATTATTTATTGAGTCAGTAAGTTTCTGAATGAAGATATTAATAAGTTCAACCGGATCATTGCAAAAAAGTAGATCAGCTATTTTATTTTCCTGTAAATGTTTCAGCGCACCTTCATAATCCAGATTAGTCTTAGTTTTTGGGGCAACTTGTTTAACTTTTATTTTAGATAGACATAAGAATGTTGTATAATGGTCAGTGATAGTAGTGTTTAGTACACCAATAAAAGCTGACTTCTTGTTATTATTAATCTTGAGCATAAAATGATCCAAGCAGTTCATTCCTCGCGTGGGAAGTATATGGCCAGGTAGTATGCCATACGTTGATAGCATAGTTAGATAATTAACTCTATTGTTACGCTCATTGGATTGTTCTGTATCTTTGGGTTTAATATTAATATTTATATCACCCGCTATTATAATACTCTTCTGTGTACCTAGAGCATTGAGTTCTGTACTGAGTGATTCTGTGAAACTGTCACTATTTGCATGCGATGGGGATCGGTAAATACACAGAATAATATTATTAAGAACGTCCAGTTGTAGGCAAGATGCCTGGACTAAGTTGATTTCCTTAACTTTGGGTATAAGAGAGTTTTTTATATAGACAACTACCCCGTCATTTTGATTTAAATGCCGTGTTGTATAATGGGAAGTGTAGTTTGTGAGTTGCGGAATACATTTTCCATCACCTAATCTACACTCAGTGAAAATTATGATGTCAGTTTCGAATTGAAAAGTGGATATAGATGCTATGAAATTGTCAAAATTACAATAAACGCTCCTTATATTCTGGGAAAATATTGTCAAGTCGTTATTATTTATCTTTATGTGTTTGGTAAGGTCAGACGGGTCACATTCAACAGATCGTGCAATTTTGATGTTGTCTATGTCAGCGAGTGTTTTTAAACTGTCACTCATCACAATGTATTGTTAAGTTGAATAATGTAATTTCTAGATAAGGGTAAAAATTATTCTGTTTTAAATAGATATGAATCTCAGAAATAGTAGCATTAAGAAATATGTAGCTTGTAGAATCATAATGTCCGGCATTGTTATCGGATATATATTTTTGGTTAGTAACATTGTATGTTAAGCATAGTTTGTGATTAGAGATTGTGTGGAAGGATTTTGAAGTATGAGTTTGTATATTATGTTTGTGTAAGTAATTGTGTGAGTATGTTTACAAAAAAGTAGCATGCAAAATAACTTAGTGTAGAACAATTATGAAATAAATTAAATGTTCTCAAAGTATCCGTGAATAAAAATACCAAATAATAGGTCTGCAGTTGACAGTTCGCTTTGAGACGTGAGAGAAATATCACTAGTCATTTCATTTGCGTAAGTTGATGTACTTGTGCCTCAGATTTAATCATTATAGTCGGCGATTGTTCAACTTTAAGCAATATTTAAGTATAAATAAACCTCTTACAAGTGTAAGTTGCATTTTTAATTAAGTGTTCCTCTTTATGTTTAATATTGGTATATAAATTAATAAAACGACAAGTTTGGCAGTATTAGTATGTTTTCTTAACATGTATTTTATTTTTTCCCATTATATTACTTACAGACCACAGGTCTTACAAATATTTAACTTATAATCGAACTTAAATCAATGTTACAGCGAACATAAGTTACCAATGATGAACAGGCAAGTTTAAATTTAAGTTTAATTAAAATGCACTTTTTTCTGAACGAGTTTTCTTTAAAACATACATCATAATTATCACAAAATATTAAACTAAACCTTCTAAAACGAAGGTGATTAAAATGATTTTCACTGGTACTTTTTTTTTGTTATTCTCATATTATCAATAGAGATTTAGCCAATAAACAAATAATGATTTAAAATCTAAGAAATAAGTACCGGGGTATCATATGTTGGAATGGCTGTACATTCCTGAAATGCATTTGTCAGTTGGAGTCAAATATTAGTGACTAGACAATCACACACACACACAGTAGGGCACTTCTTCACAGCTCGCAGGCGGCGCGCGCTGCTGGGAATCATTTCGCGTAGAAATTCATCGTCATCTTGTTCCGAGTCGGTCGGTCGTGGTATTCATTTCACTAGACCGGGACTCTTCGGGTAATCACAAGGCAGGAATATGTGCATCAACTTGTCAATCTCGCTGCGGCACAGGGGACAGCGGTTGCATC
The DNA here is from genome assembly GCA_916701695.1 of Agrochola macilenta. NCBI lineage: Eukaryota > Metazoa > Arthropoda > Insecta > Lepidoptera > Noctuidae > Agrochola > Agrochola macilenta. The sequence continues at coordinate 1,261,028 of OU753572.1, read as the reverse complement.
TGGAAAGATGAGAGACGAAAATTAAAAATCATGTCTTATTAAAATGAATGGAAAAAAATAATTAAGAAACCCTGTAGACCTCGTAGGGACTAAAAGCTATCAATGTTATAATTATGTTATTCACAGAAGAGGCATCTATGGATTTATATCCGGAGCATGAGATGTGTTTTCTTGTTTAGATTTCATAATATGCCTCTATTATCCTGATGAATCAATGAACTTATCATAAAGTGCTGATTACTCTTAATAAAGTATCAAGTAGTCTGTGAACATACCTGGGAGCACATTCCCCGCAGCAGACAACATGTCGGCACGGCAGGAACAGCGTGTCGATGGGCGCGTCCATGCACACGCGACACGCCAGCGCTTCGGCGCGACAGCCGCCGCTGTGAGACCGGGAGCGGGGCTCCTGTGGACAAAAGAGAGGTTTATTAGCACATGTTGGATAGATATGTGGTAGAATGTAGTTAGGTGGCTACGCAGTTAAAAGGTATAAAGCATAGGGAGGCTAGGCAGCAGTGTTAAAGCGTCTGATAATATCAAATTTTATTAGGTACTAGCTGCTTCGCACTGTTTTTACGACTTGACAAAACGTCGAGATTTTTTAGGTAAACTTAACTTTAATATTAACGTTTTATGTACTCATAAACCTTCCGGAATAAATTCTCTAGACGATGGTGAAAACCTCATCAAAATGTGTTACGTTGTTTAGAAGAACAACGCGGGAATACAGACAAACGTGAGCGACTTTGTTTTATAATTTTATTAGTTTTTATACATTTTTTTTTTTATACTTCTGTTAAAGATCTCTGTAGCTTGATTTCTACTAAGTAAAAGCGTGATCATTTATGACACAGTCGGTTATTTAAGAGAGAGGTCTTAGTTTACATAGCAGCGTATAGACGGAGAAAGGGACAGATTTTTTAAAATAACTGACAAGCATTTTCCTCGCCGGTGGGTCTATAGAATCATGTACTGAATTCATGATAATAGTGGTGAAATTCATGATAATAGTGGTGAAATTCATGATAACAGTGGTGAAATTGCGTCGGTGTCTATTACACTCTGTATACATTAATCAACAGCGGAGTTTCAAGAAGTGCTCCTTACCTTATGTTCAGCCCCGGAGTTAGATCTCCTGCGCGCGCGCGGCTCGTGCGCGGCGGCGGCGAGCGCGTGCGCGGCGCGACGTGCGCGGTCGTGCACCTCGCGACACGTGCGGCGGATGTCGAACACGTAGCGACGGCCGAGAGTCGTGGAATCGTTGAAGATTGACGCTATTGTGCCCTGTAAGAGGAGAGAGAGATGTTGTTAGTTATTGACGATACGGATAAGTAAGAAAGTAAAAGTGAGTGCAGTGGCTGAACGATTAACCGCAGCGCTAGTAGGTGCAACGCTAACTGTGCACGGTTTTGATGGGCATGTAGGTACCGTGCTACAAAAGCGTAGTAATTTCACGCAACCGGTGTCTCAAATTGAACACGGAAACGTAACACTCAGGTTCGGGTTCGATTCTCGAAAGGAACCTATAGATATTTGTATGTGTGGAAGAACGGTCTTTAGAAATATCTTCTTTTCTTTAATTAATTCGTTATATCGATCTGTACTTAATTATAATAGGTAGGTACGATCAAAAATAAGCTACAATTCATGAACTCCTCTGACATAATAATATCATCCGCAAACGTATTATATGCTTGTAGTTATGAGGATATCCTATTGCGTAAGGTATCCTATTGGTTGGAGTGGGAATGAGGTGGCTTGTGTTGAAGAGCCGACGAGACAATGAACGCGCGGATGGAACGGGAATTCGGGAGTTCGAACTCCATTCGTTGCACTTTAAAATACAAGTTGTAGGTACTTATATTTTTTTCTATATATAAGTTTTTATTTACATTTTAGTTCCCGTATCTATTATGCATTTTTATTGCAGTATGAGCCTGTTCTTGATCTCGATATCGCCTGATGGAAAGCGATGATGATAATTTAAGCGATTTTATAAAACAATAAAAAAAAATATGAAAGATTTTTATATTTTTATTCTCATGCACCAACGGCATTCTCATAATTGTTTCAAGTAAACTTATCATTAATTTTAATGTTCTCACGCGAAATTTAAAAAAAAAAGGAGTTATATTACCTATAACTTAAATTTATTTTTACAAGACAGACTTAATAAGTGTGTCATTAGAAAACCGATAATTAATTTAAATCTAGGCAATGTAAAAAGTAGGTAGATACCTACAATTTTTAACATTTTATTTGGTAAGGATTATTAATCTAACTTCCAGTACTAATATTTACATATAAGTTATTATCTCATCCTGTCACACGAAAAACAAAGTAATATACATTATTTCGGTCACAATCGCAAATACCTATTCAATTATTTCCCCGAAGCCACTGAATCGTTTAGTGGTTCAAAGTCCAGTGTGGCAACACCGTGGATATTGGGCGATTGGGCGGGACAAAGTCCAGGCTTGTTTTGGTCAGTCTAACTATTGCTGTAATTCATTTAATAAAATTGTAGGTATGTTTGACATTGACTGTAAGTACGAGGTTCTAGGAGAAATTAATAAAAACTATTGAACGGGACAAAACGAATTGTTTGAAAAGTTAGCCTGTATATCAGTTTTAATAGATTTCATACTTTGTAAAACATTGTGAGGGAATCGGCTTAACCTAGAACCAAAAAATTCGGAAGCCTGCATGGGCCCGCCTGGTGGATTATGGATTTAGGGCCAACCCCCTCTCACAGAGAAGAGGCTTAATAATGACCATAATTCGTTTTTAATTATGTTTTTTTTTTTGTATATAACCTGTGTTTTGGGATAACAGGACAAAAACAATGACGGCTTACTCATTTGTTACATCCCAAGCCAATACATGGGAAATATTTCCATGTTTGTATGTAGGTTATGAGGATAATTTGAAGTTATTGAGATGAGTAATAACATAATTACGTTATCTATACCGCAAATTATAATAGAAATAAGAAAATATATAAGGGTTATTTCAATAGTTTAAGCATGTTTACGTTACTTTCAAAGTTCCGATCCAATAGTATTGGGTATTCTCCACAAGGTTGCTAACAGAAAGGCTGGTTACGTGACTTGTCGCATGAACGATAACATATACACACTATTGCTTCATTTAATGTAAACGTTTGTAACATTATTCGTTTTTTAGGGATAAAGTTGAATGTGTCTGAAAATTCATAGCTATCTTAAAATTAATATCCTTTCAAATTGGAACATAGCAATGATAATAATTATAAAGTCCCATGTAGGGCTTAGTCTATTGCCAAAAACCGGGCATAAATCCAGACCCCGACTTGCTGCTGAAAAAATCCTTGAATGCACTCAATAACACTTCTCCCAACCTGGGGATCGCTTGATACAACTAGGCAGCTGCCAGACACCTAAGTAATCTAATTAACTAGACGAATGTTGTATCATCGATTCGAAAAGAAGAAACAGCACTGAAAGACTACACTACAAATTTGTAAAAAATAGTCACATAAGTAGCTCACCTTAAGATCCCTAATAAACTGCTCAGTGACATCAATGCGCACAGTCTCGCAGCAGTAGAAGGCATGTTTCTCAGTGACAGCGCGGTACACCGCGGCTGCCTGTCCAGAGGTCGCCATCTTGACGTGGAGAGTGGCTTCATTGCCCTCGTCAGTGACGTAGGACATCTGGAAGTTACGCCGGAATGGCTGCGCACGGTGGATCGCTGTGTATGCGATGCTGGAAGGAGAGAAAATGGGGTTTAGAATATTTTGCGTTTTGATGTCGTGGTAATAATAAACTTGGGAAGTTGGGACTCGAGGTCTCTTTTGATAATCAAGTCATCGTCATCAGCTTTCGTGCCTCGTTTAGGTTTTATTTAAGGATAATGAACAAGGACAGGTATCGGTTTTCAATATCTTTTTTGAAACCTTCTCGAGATTTGCAAAGAAGTATTTGGTTAGATAGCGGCTCTTTACGAATGCTTATTTCATCCGTGGTGCTAATTTTACCTAAGTTACGTTTTCTACATTATAGGGCCGCCTCAGGTATTTTCGCTAGTTCCAAGCATTCACCAAGATAATTTATTCACTGTTTTGAGTGTCCCAATTACCAAATTCCTCGCAGCGATTTGTGAAGATACTTAAATTAATTAAAGTGATAAGTCAAAACAAAGAAAGTATGAATTTCTTTGTTTTGACTTACCACTTTAAGTAATTAATTATCATAATATAGGTCGAGAAATTTCTTCGAAAAGAAACGACGATACGTTGAATAAAGGAGTCTATCTTATCATTCGCAAATATTTGTATTATCAGACATTCAGAACAAGAATATGTTTTTTGTTTTATAAACAGATAGAAGCAGCTCTTCCTATAAGGTAATGCCTATTAATTACATTTATCTCGTAAATTACTGAGTAATTGAGTGGAAACAATGCTATCGGGGCGTGGTTGTTAAACGAAATGGGTCAAAGAGTACCTACTTTTTTTAACGCGAAGTAGTTTTTTTGTCATATTATGCAATTCCATGTTTTCTTCGATAAAATGTGTGCTGTAGCTGCGTCAGCGAATTTTAATATCGTCGATAGGTGTTTTAGATAATTGCACAATAGATTTAGCTTTATTTACTTAGTTTGCAAATAGGAAAAGAGTAATTATTCAGCTGTTTTTTTTTTTATTTTAACTGTCTACAGCGCAATAGACAAAACAGATGTACAACAGGCACGTTTTGCATATTATGCAAAAACTTATTCTGCGCAGGAGCATCTAGAGCCGAACAAAACATTTTTAAGTAGGTATTGCTATTTCTAAATATTAATAATAAAGGTGATTCCGCAAATTATAACATTCGATAAAGTGTGTTAAATTTTGCTGAGTAAATATTTTTCAATATTCTTGTCATTTTAATTAATTCAAGAGCTGGCACCGAAAACAGAAGCGAATGTACCCATTGTCTTGAACTGTTGTTACTGACTAACTTATACGAATATTAAGTGGAGTTTACATTAACTCACACATTTTATAACGCTTTTATTTTTATTTAAAATTAGCTTAGTTATAAATATTGCGGGAATTTACAAGGATATAAGTGCAGAATTTCAAATGCATATTTTTAAGTTCAAAATATTTTCGTTATTATTTTCACAATTCAGTGGTTTGTTTGTTTGTAGTTTATACGATACTCATTCGTTAGATAGGAAACAGAACTTCCCTAACCTAAACCAAATAATGTATTCACTATTTCCAATTCGTAGACCCTAAACTAAATTCACGAATGAATCCTTTTCCATTAGGTAGTTACAAGATTCCCGCGAACAGGATAAACGTAGATTCTATAAAATAAATATAAACATGTTGTACAGTCCCTTAAAAATAAAAACTAAACAAAGAAAATATAAAGGCACCAACCTTTGCTTCTCGACTCCAATCTCATGTTCACCATAGCACGCTGGTCTGTACACCACGATGCCATGTGGTCCTACCCCCACACAAGTGCTCAGTCTGCACCCACATCCTCCACCACTCTGCCCAGACGTCAGGCATCCCACCGTCGCTCCCCCATCGATCTCCTGCTCATCCCTCGCCCTAGGCTCTTCGGCCTGTTGCCTATGATACAGCAAGTGACTGTACAAATTGTGAGCATTGTTGTTAAAAGTCACAGGCTTGCAAAAGAACAGCTCCTCGCCAAACGACTCCAATTTCGAAATCTCTTTCAACAATCTGTACTCCGCCTGCGAAGCTCCCATTCCGGAAATTTCGCAGTGGTATTCAATGATTTTGTCGACATGATCTTCCGGTCGCTCGCCTTGAGGGCCGATTTTGTCGCATTCTTCATAAATGTGTGTTGGGGGGAGGTCCGGTTCACAGTCACCTGTCTCAGCCTGAGCAATGTAAGCGATGATCCTTCGGGCGACTTCTAGGTCAGCTACAACTAGTCTTCCTTCAGTAAGGTCGAGTTTAGCGTGGAGGTAAAACTGATGGCGGGTGGGTTCGTTGATGAGGAGGTGGGGGGGCACCCAGAACTTGACGCGAAGGTCGAGGCGCCTGCTGGGGATGCGGTGCGGATCAAGAGGGTTGCGCAAGTTCAGCCACCTGCCGGGACCGGAGACTGGGGATACGCGGAGGCCGAAGTAGTCCGCTTCGGCACCGATCTCCAGTTTCTCGCATACCTGGAACAAAGAAAATTTACGTCAGTTTCTCTGTGAATTTGGACGAGTAGGTACATAACAGCAGAAACTCGCAATTACTCAGTACAACTTTTACGAAAAAGAAAGCGAGATTAACACATTATGATACCTAAATAACAGACCCACATCCATATGACCTAAAACAGGATCTACAACGTTAATTAGATTGCTTACTTTCGCAACACAATATTTGGTATTTGCCAAATAATTATACAGTACGGCTACTACGAGTATAGTATAGAGACTATAGCGTACCGACCAATTTGGTAATGTTATGAAGTGAAAGTTAGCAACCAAAAAACCTATTATTAGGAGCTATTTATCAATGTTGAACACGTCTGGGTCTTGCTGGAGGCTTCACGGGGGCCTCTCAACAAGGTGTTATGTCAAAGATGTTGTCTATTGCCAGTGTCAGCGTGTCTCAGCCGTAACGTCGAGCTGTTTGTAATAGAACGACTCTCCCAGATACTGATTAGGATTTTCCAGTTCAGTTTTTTTTGGCTGAACCGTATTCCATTTTAAATAAAACTTCTTTGCATATCCGTTATAATTTATGTCCGCTTGCGCCAGTCAAGTAATTCCAAGTGTTAATTACCATATTTCTTAGTAGGCAGCAACTTTAACTGCGCATTATAGTGTCAACAACAACGAATACGAAACGAAGGTATGGAGTGTTTACTTGTTATTAATTGCGCTTTATTGTAAGTATTTATGCACTTATATTGTTTTTAAATTAACACCGAAGTAGGTAAATGTTTTGGCTGTTGAGGGCGCCGTATCGTGTTTGTGTCAGGACAAGATATGCATGATAAAATTGTTGCATTTACCAGTACATGCTGATGATAACAGTTGCATGGTTACTGCAATTCGCCAATGTTTTTTCCACAATCAAACCAGATGTGTTTAAATAAGTCCATAATATTATTCACAGCAATGCACATTGCTGATATGATAAACGTTGCATAGTAACTGCAATTCGTTCAATATTTTCCACACTGTAGCATCCATTTTCAGATAACAAACATTACTCCAAAGATCTAGATTATGTCTAGAGAGACAGTCAAAGCTGTGAACTTGTCGAAAAAAATAGCGTCCAACTGTTAGCCGCTAAATGCAAGCACACTAGAAAAGTACAATGACGTGGCAAGAGTGTTAAGACGTAGCTGTCACACAAGCAGCATAAAAACGTTGGCCTGTTTGTTTTACTTCTTTTGCAGCGCGACACTTCTTCAGACATATAAATAATTACTCCTATGCGGGTAGGCAGAAAACCCCACGTACAAGGAATTCCATGTCGATAATCCATTCATTGATTATTTTATTTCTACGGATCATGAATTTAAATTAACAATTGAATTTTCTAGGCCGTGTAGGTACAGTCATGTTCACACTCACATTACAAAAAAATATACATAAAATATACACCGACAGAGAAGCCAAGTCTCTTATTCAAGCAATATAAATCTGTCAATTTTGTCTATTGCTTGATGCCATATATTTTATAAACATATCACGCCGGGCGAAACCGTGGGCGGAAGCCAGTATTGAATATGTAAACATTGTGGTCTAGTCGACCTGCTGTTGTTTTTAAAATGTAATCTAATCGTGTAACGTCTATTGAGTAGATCTACACACATCAACACGGTCTAGGGATATTTCATACTCAATTAAATAACTCGAAAAGTACTGGCCGCATTGGAATCTTTTATACACCGATTTGTTTGTAATTTATCTCAGACTAATTCCAAATTCAAATTTTTGAAAATTCTTTTGTTTCAGTGGCATAAAAATGTCTTGATGTGTAGGAGAGGGAATTTTCATTTGTGCGAAATTTAGAAAACAATACGAATTACGTTTAGTTAAAGTTTTTTTTCATTTTTAAACGAAAGATAAAGTTAAAATTGAAGTATTGTAGCCATGCAACGCCAACATTTGACGAGGGCGGAGATGTTACGAGCTGTGGGAATGCTGGAAGCTGGGTCTGTTCAGCGTAATGTTGCTGAGGCCATAGGGACCCACCAAAAAGTAATTTCAAGATTGTGGACACGCTATCGTGCCACAGGTGAAGTAGCGGAGAGGCACCGGGGGCCAAGTCGCATCATTACCCCCAGACAAGACCGATTTTTGCAAATTACCGCGCGAGCTCAACCAAATGCAACGGCGACTCAATTGGTCCAAAGGCTGCGAGTGGAACACCAAGTGCTTGTGAGTGACCAAACTGTAAGAAGGCGACTGCATGAAAGCAATCTACGCTCTCGTAGACCACTCCGGGTCCCACCTTTACGGAGAGGCAATCGTGGACGACGATTAGAATGGGTTCGGAACCACTTGGACTGGGGCCGTGAGCAATGGTCCAATGTGCTGTTCACGGATGAATCCAGGTTCGGCTTCCATCCAGATTCACGAAGGACGCGTGTTTGGCGAGTTCCTGGACGATGGAGCCGTCTTCAGAACCCTCAGGAACTTCACCCATACCAAGGAGGAACAATTATGGTTTGGGCAGGAATTCGTCTTGGAGGACGGACGGATCTCGTTTGGGTGCGGGGCAATATGACGGCAAAACGATACGTCCAACAGGTGCTGGGGCTCGTAATCTTGCCCCACAGAACACAAATGGGGCAAGATTTCCTGCTCATGCACGACAATGCCCGGGCTCACACGGCGAGAACGGTAGCAGCTTGGTTACATACACACAATGTTAGGGCCTTAGACTGGCCTGCTCAATCGCCAGATCTAAATCCCATTGAGCATGCGTGGGATATGCTGCAAAGAAGAGCTCTGAAGGAAGTTCCTGAAAATCTGGCTACAGAAGATCAACTTTTTGCGCACCTCAGAAGGACATGGGACAATATTCCGCAGCAAGACATTGACAACCTTGTTCTGAGCATGCCGAATCGTTGCCGATGTGTTATGAACATCATGGGCGCTTTCTCAGACTACTAACTTCAAGTTTATAAACACAAATTAAATGATTTTTCTATTTTTTTCAGTTTTTACTCATAAATTAAAAGTTAATTCATATACGGTTTCCGTCTATGCTTCATTTTTTTTCCATAAAATCCTGAAATTTTAATCGAAGTACCTTAACCATTATTAAAAAATGGTAGAATATTAAATAACGTATCTTTTAAATATATACATGTCATATAAATAATTAGCACATTGATAGTAATTCGCTTTTTTTTAAATATCCCTAGACCGTGTTGATGTGTGTATTAAATGTTTGACTAGGGCTTTCAGCCTCTACATGAGTCTACATTATGTTGAATTTATTTTAATATTTTTATTAGAATCGATGATATTAATGTTTTTAGCAAATTGAGGGTAGATGTGATATCTATTATGTTGTCATTTATTTATCCTCATTTTGGTTTGCAGATGCAACTTCTATACAAAATATCGTTTAGATGAATTAATTCATTTCGTTACTTGGTACCAATAAAAGCGTAGATTTGATCTGATCTAATCATCACCTAACAATGATTTATTACCACTTCTTCTTCCCAACATTTATGTGGTCAAAGTCCGACTGCCAATTAACTCTTCAACATTTTACGAACTCGTGAATCCATGTCAGCTAAATCAATTGTAAACTACACTAAAGTAATTGTATCCCGCCATTCTCATTGACACCTTATCTCCGGCATCACGTTGCGAACTCCTGCGCAGCCTGTAGTAAATATTTGTCATGCGATCTCGTGTTTACGTATCAAGAATAACATCAAGTGAATTAGTTACTTCGTGTTTGTTGGATGCATGAACAGAAGTTGAGGTAGTTGTTGTTTATTTAGAACCACACTGCATAATATATAAATGATTGTCTTTTGTTTAAGAGCAGTCAACTGCTGAATATTAGCTCCTTCCAAAGATAAAAAGGACTTGAAGATACAATTCTATAAATATATCTCAGTACATTTTTCTTTTGTTCTTATTCTTTAACCTATCTTATCTGATTGCTGTATAATATGATCGAATGTGTTGTGTCGCTTGCCCCTGCATCCTTCCTAACCTCATCGTGTGTAGATTTCATTGTAACAAAATCACAATCAGGATGTTGATTTTATCACCCGTTATTCTTAGTTTCTTCACTGTGAATATTGGTTTTGTTTATGATTGAAATGTTTTCTTCAATGCAGTATGATGCGATCTGATAATATATACTTTATCTCACATCGCGGTATCACGCCTGCATCTCATGCCAATAACGTCATTCCATGTTGTTTAGTTATTTAAATAGGAATTATTTAAACATGCTGCTTGCTCGTTGTGCTTTATTGAATAAGGAAATCTTGGGCGTACACTGTTTGCATTGTTTTGTATTCCATATTTAAAGTTTTTTGCGGGCTGTAATTACTCTTAAGTACAAAATAAAAAATCTTTCGCTTAGGTTTTACCTACTTTGACTACTATATGGTCAACGCCGAAACTTATAATGAGCTTTTGCATTTAATAATCCCCTTACTAATACTTACTAATAACGATCCATATTTTTATCATAGAGTTTAGTAATAAAGGGAACTCCCTATGAACATACATACATGATAAGTCGTTATTCAATTCCCCTTTCTCTATTCAAAATACTAAAGGTCCCCTCATTATTAAAACTACAGTTGCTACAAGGATCATAAAAAAGCAATTTGTGTAATGCCCGGTACCGTTGGGAAAGCACACGTGCAGGGCATTTCGCGGAATTGCCGGACAAATTACCCTGGAAGTAACAGCTTTGTCTGATCAGACTATCGTATACCTGTTTTGGTTAATTTCGATTACGTAAACATGGCTGAGGAAAAGAACATAAATCCAATCGAATTCATCATTTGGAGAAGTCTTTTTTGTTTTGTTTGAAAGCCTTTTCAATTGTGGGATCAATCAAGGCAGGTCCTAAGTCCACTTTGTATTACTTAGAATAAGACGATCAAATTATCCATGACCAATAATGAATACAAGTAATAAAATATTCAATTCAGGAACCAATTAAAATATGTTATAAAATGGACATAAAATTTTGTTGAACATTTGAATACCACGATATTCGCGTAACATGTGACTCACGTTGTTCATCGTACATTTATTTACATTTATTATTTACTTTGCTTTTAATGAACAGTAGTTTTAATATTCCAGAATTTAGATATATGAGCATTTAGTAATACCTAGAACCTCATTTCTATGTTTACAGATAGTGTCTATGTGGAAAAATAACAGTATGAGAAAACCGTAATACCATGGTATAGAGTCTATACCATGGTATTACGGTTTTCTCAGTCTATACTATAGACTGTAGGTACTGTAGATAACGGTATTATAATGGTAGCGCATCTCATGAAGATGGAATAAGACACCCCTTCAGACGTCCAAGACTAAGGGATAACAATGATAACATCAAGTAGGTATTGAAAACAAACGGCGATCACCAATTTGTCTCAAAATTTCAGACAACTGTCTTTATACTTGGCTTAACTTTATTAGCCGAAGCAGAAGTGCACTGACGGATTCCACACTGTTCCTATTCCCATAATATTATATTCCGACAATTTTGTCAGTTCTTTCAATCATGATGCCTGTGTCAAGTTTCTGATCTCACGCATCACATCTGTCGAGTGTATTAACTTCCGTAACTTTTTGCTGTCTATAGGTCTGGTAAGTTTTACTTGCTTTCATTGAAAGTATCAAAGTATGGAATCTTCCATGGGTTCTGATAGGATGGGTAGCATTTCTCTTTTGATAACATTACGGAATTTTTGGGCTCTCCTCGTTTCTGGAATCTTATCGGAGGTTATAACTTGTCCATTTCGACAAACAAACGATAGTCACGTAGTTAGGTACAATTAACATAACATTATGTTATCATTTAACACAAATATTTTTCGTTGAATCAAAATAAAAGATCATTAACCTCATGCAATGATAACAATGCCCTTTCTTTCCCACATTTACAGATGAAAACCTACTCTACATGGCAGAAATAAAGTTCAATTCCAAAATGAATGCCTGGCATATTTATTTTATATTTATTGATAAAAACGATGGTGCTGTTATGGTCAGTATTTCCGCCACACATTATTGTGCTGCCCATAATGTATTTTTTCCGTAATATAAATATTTTCTTACAAAACAGCGTTTCAAGAGATCTTTTGAGAGCCTCTATCAAGGTATGTCTACCTGTGAGTGGGCGGATTGATGTACTCATGATAATATAGGAGAAACTATGCTTTTCTGTGCCATGAGCTGTCATGGATGACGCTATGCGTGTTATTATAACGCGTAATTCTAACATTTAACATTAACCAGATTATGTATTAACAGTCTTTTAATGATCTGTTGTTATTCGAACTAAGAAAAGGGAATTGGATTGGTAAGTATACAAATAACTTGTTGGTAGTATGCAGGGTGTGTGGGAATCACTTGAAACTCACTGCATACCTACTGGGTTTCAAAATTGTTGCTTGCTTGCCCATTTCTTGAGAGCAAGTAGTAAGTACCATCGAAACTCGTTTTCTTCCATCGTTTATAATATACGCATGCATATGAGTAAAGAAACGGAAATATGTAACCGACAACGGAAAGACAGATAGCTGATATAAAAGTATACACAATGTTATTCTTTTGGCCTCTCATCTATTTAGAACGAGATACCAATATTATCATTCAGCAACCTCACTTCAGTTATCAGGGTATTACGGATTTCCATGAAAATAAACAGATTATATTTGGCAGGACACGAACGCTAATCTGTCCAAGCGACTAGTTGGCTGACTGATCGGGTTCGGAAACGAAAGTTTGGACACTGAGCTCGATTAGTTGGCCGATCGATCGACCGTTGCGTGCACGCAGGTCGTGCGTGATTCTGTTGAGACAGCATCGGCGTTAGAGAGAGACAGCAAGAAAACATCTGGGTTGGTCGTTTTCTGATTCAATGTTTTTGCTCTTCTATTTTTGTTTCGACTACAGTGCCAAGAGAAAAAGGATTTTGATTTTGCGCCTGAATCTGACCTATTTCGGCGGAAATATCTTTTTTATTTTTGTTGTAGATGGTCGTGAAAGTGATAATGTGGGTATTCTGAATAAATAAAGACACGCAGTTACGTTTCTAACGAACAATCAAAATTTTTTCAAACAAAGATCCGAGCTTGGCCAACCGTTTGTTATCGTGATTCGGTAATGTTCCGACCCAGTCCAGGAAGTTTAGAATTTCGCGACATCTCGTCTCATTGGTCTGTTTCCTTAGCTATTTTTACTGGCCATACTGTGTAACCTTCCTTATGTGCTTGAATGTAATCCAAATCGGTTTTATCTTGATTAGGCTCAAACGATTTTTTTTTGTTATTTATTTAGTTAGAGATCCAAAACTTCCAAAACTCAAGTGATTAACCCCGTTAATGGTCACGTAATTCCCAAATACATTTAGACATTATGTCATCAGCAATTAGTCTGATATTACTAATCGCAGTCATAATATCTACAGTTCAGCGTAAGTGATACATTTTGGCCGTCGACCAACTCTGTTTTGGGTCATTGTTTCCAAGTTTCCATCCTGGCTTTCCTAATGGGCATACATACTATAATTATATGGAGTCAACGCCCTTTCATTGTCATCGTCGCCTTTTACTTTAAAATTGTCAACTTAGCTGAAATTGTGTTCAATGCCACTCCAAAATAAAGCGCGTTTTCTTGGAAGATAACGTTAACTTGTACTCTTATATTTTTCCTGGTATACTAATTACCTACAGTATAACTAGTGTTTCTTTTATTGACTTCAGGTAATTCATGTTTTTATAAGGAAAAATCTAGGTAACAGTGTAATTTTAGACTAGGCAAATATACAATTATTTCCTTACGGTTTTCCAATGTTATTACTAAGTACAAAGTCCATCACATTGAGGAAATATCAATCATGATTTAATGTCAGGCAGAATAATAATATAGGTACCTTCTTCGGATAGGTGTCTTCAGACCTGTCCACTAGGTATGTGTATGTGCAAAGGCCACAAAAAATCACCAGGCGTATTCCAAATACAATAAATCCTTTAACCCGAACCTTCTCATGTCAGCCTCAGATGTCAAGACCTCATTTCCACAAAGGGCCGTACCCTGCCAACTTTTTTTTTCGTTAAAACCTGGCTTGAACTCAACCAGTTCTTGCCATATTGTGAGGTCGACGGCCTGCGAGGATGCATCTCTCTCTTCAGAAGCGGGGCTCGTGCCCCGTTTCTGAACCGATCCTAGTTATTAGAATCCCATTTTAATAATGGCCTGGCAAAGGATGGCTATTGGCTACCTGCACACAAAATTATATATGAAAGTTAAAACTATCCTTAAACCGGTTGATAATGATGAGAGCGAAAACTAAACGCATCTGTCAAATTTCAATTAGGAATGTAGTTAAGTTAAACCGTCTCCAAAGTTCAAAAAATTTCGAGATCTGAGAGTCCGACACCCGTCACTCGAGCGAGAGTGCATTCTTTTTTTTTCAATTCCGTAATGAAGTGGGCTCAGACCATAACGTAAAGGTACCTTTGTTTAACTGTAAAGCTGGTTTTAGAACAAAGGTTTACAATTTTGTTTGTCATATTTTCGAATCAAAGTAACAGTAAGGCTTGTAGTCATTAGGTTTATGTGACGGAAGTGTGTGTCTGGTAACACTTCCTGCTTCAAAGCATTACCAACTTGCACAATTGGGTAGTTGAAATTGGAACGATTTTATAATAAGCTATAGGTAAGACAAGCCATAAATAACATAAATGGATTTAAAACAATTTTTTTATTGTTGTTCTTTTGGTAAGTATAGTATACTTTTGCAGTAAATATTTCAAATGAAAATTCTCTCTTCAGAGAACGAGCAAAATAAATCACAAATCATGCGCAAAAATATGTTTATCTTGAGAAAAATCAGCATATATTTATTGTTAACGCCCCAAAAAAATCACTCACAATGTTTCAATAGTTAGGTATGTCGCGAAAATTATTTTTATTTCCTTAGAAATAACGCGTAAAATTATTATCAACTACTTATACCAAACACGTGGTTATAAAATAAGAAATATTTTAAGTACTTTTCTAAATGCCAACAAGGTAATCCAACATAGTAAATTAAGCTTTATATAAAAAGCTTAAAAGTACTAAATCCTTCGGTTCGATAAGTAGACTTGTTTTACCAGTAAGCTGGGAGCCATATTAGATTATGACGTAATGAGTCCGAGCGTGAGTTATAAAACGCAAGGGCAAGTAGTTGAAGTTTTATAAGTAGAACCTAAGTCGTTTATCTTATGTAGTAGTTTATGCAATACTAAACAAAGCAATGAGGAAGACAACGCAGTGCGTAAACAAACGCATAAAGCTATAATAAGAGAAGTATTTAGAGAGAACGGGTATACATATATTCATATAACCTCCGTATAGCCAGAATAGCCACTGACATTGCTAATATACGCAGTCTAATAATGAAGTCTTGGCTTCAAAGACTGCTTGCTTCGTTATTCTTCAGTTTGGGAGACCAAAAAGGCAAAATAATCAAAAGTTGGATCAGATCAGCTTCTCTGAAGGAAGATTAAGCGGATACAAAAGAAGTGCCACCAATAACAGCTTCATAAACATCCTTTGACTCGGGCAATGCGTAGTTAAGTTAGTCTAAAAGTAAAACAGGGTCGCCACTCGCCTGCGACAATAGAAACCTTGGACACTTCCACGTAGTGATTGTAATATCTGAACGAATTATTCATCGACTTGCCCTATGCTCACAAATATAGAATTTCAGGCAAATAACATATACATTTTATTTTCGGAAACCATAGAGGTTCTATAGAAATCAAGAGTTCGCAGGATTACTAAACTAGAAATCGTGCAAGACAGTATAATCCCGCTAATTTGCTGAGTTTGGGAGATCTTAATGCTCTTCTAACTAAGGAAGATTCTTTTTTGAACTTGGAACTAATGAGGAAATGCAAATTCTACTCTCCGATTGGGTTAGTTATTCAAAACCTTAAGGGTTTTCTTACCTTATCTATCAAATAGCTACTTTCAACAATATGTTGGGGCCAGGACCAGAAGCAATTCATTTGGAAGTTTTGGTCAAGTCTTATGATTTTTTTTGCTTACAAAATGTCTGTGGACTTTGGTACGAGGTGTGTGGGTGAGATAGGCTATTGTGTAAGAAATACAGTTGCAAGGTGCCATAACAATTTGACAAACAGAACAACATCATGACTGGCATGATTTATTACTTATATTCTGATACGTAGTATTTGTAATAGGTATGCCTAACCGAATGGAACGCTTTTTATGTTTGTTTAAATTTCTTGTATGTTTAATTAATGTTTTTTATGTTAAATAATTTTTGCATGCCGTAAGGCAAAATGTATCGGGACACTTAACAAAATACCATCATATCTGTATACCTACATTATTGGCAAATAAATGATTCTATTCTATTCTATTCTATTCTATTCTATTCTATGTACATTATCATTATTTTCGAAAAACATGTTAATCCTCGCAATTGATACAAAGGTATTAATATTGCTTTCATCAATAAAAAGTTTTTACATCAATACTGATAGTAATGACTGTAATCAGTTAAATGTCTGATTTATGAACGGGTATTTTGTTAACCTAGGTCTTAACATTTATCGCAACAATCAATGTAAGTACGTATATGTATATTAGTGTCATCACTTCAATTTGTAAACACACATAAAGCGGTCACATTTGTTAATGTCGTTTCTTAAAATATTATTAATCGAAAGGTCATCATACATTAAATCATTATATTATATTGCTAACAGCATAAGATGATGATGTGACGCCTGTGACTCTATCTTTCTTTTGATTACAATTCTGTTTAAAAGTGTAAAATCCGTCGGCCTTGATGACAAGAATGATCGGTACACGACAAGCATGTTACTATGCAATACCCTGGCAGATAATTCCAGTTGATTCGATTGAGATTATCATGAACACTTAATAAAACACTCTTTGTGTACCTCGGCATTAATACTGTACATTGTATGATGTCTTAGGTCATACATGGCGTCAGTAAATATTGATAACCGGCCTTTAAGTGGACAACGATTATATTCATGTAGGTGTAGAATATAATTAAGGTTGCTATGTGTGTGGCAGGTATGATATCGAATTTTCATAAGAGAGTCAATATTTTGAATATTTAAGTATCTGACCATCAGCAACTTTGTGTATAGTTTCAACGGTGAGTGGTGATGCTGCGGTACTTAAAGATGAACATAATCCAGAATACATCACATTATCAGATGCAGAATCATTGTTAAATCCCACAGAAGTAGAAAGTGAACCGCGTGCTGAGTAAACAGGAAGGTGCAATGCTACAGTAAAATGCGAAGTGCTTAATACTCTTAGATTGCCATGGCACAATACACATAAATCTTTGTTTATAGTCGCAAATCCAACATTTGTTTTGGACAATAGAACCTGATTGAACATAACAATTCAGTATTGCGTATCGATAGCAAAAGGCGTGGTCAATAGTCAATACAAAAATACCAAATACTGCGCGGTATTTCTGATACATACCGATTCTGAACGAAAAAACAACATAAACCTGAAATTATTATCGCTTTCTGTATTTAATGTTCATGTTGTTTTGTACCTTTGTCGTAATATCTTACTATAAGATTATACTCCGTGAAAAAGGTAACTTTCGAAACCTTGCAACCGATGACATACGGTACTTAAATTGAAATGAGCAATGGATATGACTGTAGACTCATCTTAAGCAAAGGATATTAGAGCTGATGATGACGATAAAACCCTTCCAGCACTGTAGAATTACAAGTCCAAGGTAGTTGGCAAAAATATACCATCTACAGTAACTGCAAGTGAAATCAGTATTCGTGTACCATCACTCAAAAAGTACTGGACGGATTTTAATGATACTTTCACTTCAGTACATAGCTATCCTGCTATATAACGTAATAGCTGAAGGGATATTGGCAGCTTGCCATCCTTAGCTAATCGTAGTTGATAGAATGAAAGAAAAATAGATTGTATTAAAAGGAATAGGTTCCAAATGTCTTCTACTGGCATGGAAACTGGTAGCAGCATTTTAAAATACTTTATATTATGCTTTGTAGTTGTAAATTGTAATACTATATCTCTTATATTATAAATGTTAGTTTATCCATTTTAGAATTAGAAGTTTCATGTTACAAATTATCGTCGTCTGTGGAAATATATGTTTGCCTTTTTAAATAAAAGCTGGATTTACAATAAAACGCTTTATTAGCAAAACAAATTGTACAAACTAGTTGATTTTCAATGTTAAACGGTCACTTTTATATGTGGGTTGCATACTATTTTTAGCTATGATTATGTACATGCATTCTAAAGCAGACGTAAAACATGAAAAAATATAGTATTGGCGCCAGTACCTTGTTTTTTAAAATTAGCCATGTCATGTTTTACTTTATTAACAGTATTTATGATGTTCGTCTATCTGGAGATTAATGTTCTGGTTTTCAATTATTCTTATTTCTTTTCACTGTTTCTTTGAATGATCTGTAGTACTACTTTAAAGAATTCAAATTTCACGAGTGTTGGTAGGTAAATGAGTTGGCAATCAATGCCATTCAGTACCAGTGATATGCGAAACATCCCACGAGTTAAAGACCCACGTGTTAGAAAACCGTTGATATATTAAATAGTCTGTAATCGCGATACATATCGTGCATTCGCATGATCAGCGTTCAGCTTAGCTAATCGTGTAACTGTTTGAAGATCATAGTTGCGATTTCTGTTAAAGCTTTGTTGGTGGAATTTTCAGTCATTTAAGGTGGATAAAATTCCTTAGCTAGGTACAACCTATTTATAAATATGTGCTCAAGATACAAAGTTCGAGCCAGACCATTTACCGACTTTACTCAATATTTACATAGTAATATGCACCGGCGTGCATAGATTACGCATTTTATAGACGTCCTCTACGGCGATCGTGTGTTTCGCGCGCAAAACACGTCGGCCATCTTGAAGTCACCTATTCTACTATATTTTATTCAAATGATTACACGTGACACCGGTTTTTCTGCTCCTTCCTACATACAGTTGGTTTATTTTGTTATTAGATAAACCTGTTTAGTTAGGAAGTACCAACACAGAATTGCCGCCATTACAAACTGAGAGTAACAGAATGCTAACAACCACGTTTCGTTCACGCTCCAGTTTAATGCATTCCTATTTTGAATTAGAACAGTAATGTTAAGAATTAAAATATTTTTTTAAGGATTAAAACAGAATGTATAATTTTATTTTGCTTTGAGTGCAAAATAATGGCTACGCTAGCATGATAGCTGTAGAACCTTGCCATCATGAAAAACAGGCAGGTAATAAAAGAATCAGCATAAGATAACTTTTATCTTGTTTGTACAAATATGTGTGTAAAGTATATCTTTTTTTAAGTCAAACATCAAAATAAATGTAAAAATAGACTATAAATAACAAAGCAGTGAAACAAACGCAGAAAAATATGTAAAAAATAATAATTTGCATACGTAAGGACTTTATAGTTCAATACTGATGTGAATAACAAAGTGTATTTCGTAGCTAAACCTACAATACTTTGTCATAACACGAATCGTCAAGGTAATAGTAAAGATTTAAACGCGCATTAAAATTTAATTCGGCATTGATATACCTAGTAACTGCGCACAACGCACTCCAAAAAAATGTAGTTCAATAATCTAAGATACCAAAATCCTTTCATTTCTATTTATTTTCGCTGATACATAATCCCTATTCACGTGACGTCACAAGATAGAAGTTATCAATATAAACCGGGCAGCAACGAGCGATAAAAATGAATTTGCGAAAATTTTGCAAGCAAGAGCGATTACCGTGTTCATGCTCCATTAGATTTATTTATCTTTAACAAAATAAACTTTGGTTTTGCGTCTTTACCTTAGTTGTTACCTAAGCTAGCTGCGTTCAATATGCGAATTTCGCACTTAGCTACTGGAAAAATAAAAGTACTGCTAAAGATTATGGGTTTTTACTAAAAGCCATTATCTTGTCAAACAAAGAAGGTATTACTTATTAAAGAATCCCACGTAAAAACTTTTTAACATATCCATAATAAAAACTAGCGTCCATGTCTCCTCTTGAAGAGCCTCTGGCGGTTAAAGTCCGATCTTAGAACGGGCCACAACCGGTTGCTAGGTACGTCGTGAGTCATGATAGATGAGATTATGAGATAGGTGCTCCCTCCCTGCCACTAAAAACGGACGGTCTAATAAATCGGGTCACCTTCACTCAAGTCTTGAAATAATTATACTCCTGTGAAGATGCGTGAGATAAGGGTGTTTGGAAATTCTCTGAAAAGTGGGAAGACGCAATTAAAGACTTAGATAATTTGACACACAAAAAGTTCGTACGACGTACAGAAAGTAGCCTAAATGTGATGTGTTTCATGATTTTAAATAAACCTGTTACCTACTCTTTATTTACGTTGACTTCGTAACAAAGTAAAAAAAAAAGAATAAAATAGAAGTCAAATATCGATTGTCAATTTTATATTAAACAATAATTGACCGTATCGGTATCTGGCTTGAATTATGAAGCCATACAAAGCGATTCGTTTTTTACCAAAAAAAAACTTATTTGACCTATCGAACAGCGCATAACCTTGTATCATATATAGAAGGTTAAAAAATCTGACTAAGAGGGCAACACCGAATCGAGATAAATATTTTGAAGTGGCGCCAAAATTCAAATATTTTTCATCGAATAC
The DNA here is from genome assembly GCA_916701695.1 of Agrochola macilenta. Taxonomy (NCBI): domain Eukaryota; kingdom Metazoa; phylum Arthropoda; class Insecta; order Lepidoptera; family Noctuidae; genus Agrochola; species Agrochola macilenta. The sequence goes on along the minus strand of OU753572.1, from coordinate 1,240,078 downwards.
CTGTCAGAGGAGTTTTATTTTTAAAATTGTTTCATTGATACGAAATTATAACCTACACGGCTGTTACTACGGTGGAATATGTTCAATTTGTTCAACTAATGAATATGGAGAGAAATTATCGTAAAAGAATACCCCTTGTATTCTTTTCCCAACGTATTCCATATTTGCCAAGTTAATTAAAATTATGAATGAGATTAATGAACTTTCGCTCCACTTAACCTTTTAGGAAAACTTTCCAGAAAGTTGCAGACTATCCATTCAATCAACGGTTGCCTCCAATGCCTCACATAAAGAAGCATTGTGTAAATATTTTCCGCATACAACATAAACTGAGAACAGATCTCTCAAGTTCAATCGTTGAGTTTACCAGAAAGTTTGGACGAGTTCCAACGAAGCACGCGGTCTGAACGTGAAACTGACGCGTCATGGGATCTCCCACGTAACCAAAAACGAGACGACACAATACAACATTGTACTTTAGTCTCGCGTTGTTCCTGAAATTCAGCACAAGGTTCTGAGTGACTGGCCCGTGCAAATAGACTCAACACTTCAGTCGAATTATGTCACTTCGCAGAAGCTACATTTGATTTACTATCTGGCGCTTGCCTGTGATGATCAAAGATTCAAGTAAAAATCCGAAATTCATTTTATTTCAGCGAATCTGGTACCTCAAAATCTAAGAATATCAAAGATTCTTTTGGCATTTAAAACACATACGAGCAGCCAATGCGTGACGTGATGCAATAAGAAAGACCGACACATATTTTGCAATCATGCAGAAAAGTCTAATAGGCACAAGCTCGTTTTTGTGCCCATCGCAAATTAATATGGAATAACACAATAGGGAACTAGATCCGCTAAATTGTTAACACCAAGATTTCAGTGCATTTAGAATCAATTATTGTTATTGAAATGGGTAAACTTTCAAGAGAACGTCGTTCAAATGCATTTTTTTAGGACACAGTTTTCTGAAAAGACTATAACTTTCTGATGACCTATTGAAACGGTAATTATTCATAGCCTCCATATCCATAGTCCTGAAACAAATGGTGAAAGAATAACCGCTGCAGACGTCAGTAACGAAATGAGTGTCTATTTTAAGCACGTGTCAACGACAAGACAGGTTTCAAGAAAAAAGGTGGGCGTGGCTACACATTGAGAACTAATCAGTGCGATCATTACTAGCTTGTCTTTGAAGTAAATTAGCAAAGTGTTCCGAAGATGCTTCAGAATTCGAAGAAACGTTGATGTACGATGAAAACTGCTTAGCTGTTAAATAATTAGAAATTCCAGCTAGGACTGTTTATAAATTGCTCTTAATTGCTCTTTCTTGTGTTTCGTGTTTAAGACCACTCGTATGGCAAATTGGTTTTTGTTTAGCTTGGGGCGGCTATTTAAAAAGCTGCTTTAATACCATATTTTAATTATAATGACAGTCATTTCTGTCGGCGGATATATTGCGTTCTAAATGTACTGGAAACGGGATTATGTGGAGTGGTTATTCCTTAGAAGCATTATAAGATTTTTTAGTTCAACCGGGGTGTTAAGCCTATGAGGGGTTTCATTTGGCGACAACAACCGCTTAATAGGACTTTTATCCCGTTAGAATACCATGTCAAAATTATTTACTTGTCCTTAACACCTTATATCTACATAGTTTCTTCGGTAAACATTGAAACAGCCGAGTTCAAGTGGCCGACCCACTTGCCTGCGACCACGTTGTGCCTTTTGTACTTTTCGAATGGGGTTGTAACACTACATTTTATTTAATTGATGGATAAAACAGTTTTAGATATTTCATTGAGCAGTTTTCAACGTCTTGTGAAATTCGTTCTTGAACTACATCTGTTAAATTCTGTTCAGGCTGATTTTGTGTGATAGTCGCACGAATTTGCACATAGGAGTTTCCCAAAATTTGGACTTATAAAGTACTCAAATACTTGACATAATTATTTTTATCGCGGGCGTATTTATTATATACTTTTGTTTATCTATAATGTTCAATAATTTTTACTGTACTTTAAGCATTGCCGCGTATATCCCTTGACACTAAAACTGAGCCATTACATTTTATAGAAAATGCTAGGCAATTATACATGCATGACAATATGAACAATAGCTGTCCCAGTACTGCACCTAGCGTAACACCGCTAAGTAGCTTGATTTGTACGCAGTGACGATCACGTATGCACTCCCCACTAGCTTACCGGTTCGCCTACGGACGTTACCGAGCTGGAAACTGCATGCGATCACCACGTGCTCTCATACAAACGCAACGGTTTATGTATACAACATTATCATAAGCTTTCGTCAAATCTTTACAGTCCTTCTAGAGAACAATCAGTCTAATTCTAGGTTATCACTTCAATTCTGATCTCTATTTTTTTGGTGATAAAGGAGTTCAGTAATTTTTTTTTTTTTGTACGCTTGATAAGTTATCTCATTATCTGATGAAACCTCTGCCCTCTAAAGTCTTGACATTAAAATGACTTTGTAATAATAAGCATACAGGCATGAGATCCGGTTTTTATCAGTACAAGCAATGAACGATAATTTTATTGATACGACGTCGACGATTAAGTATGTACAGACTGATTATGATCGGATTAGTTGTTAATACGGGGCGTAATAAATAACCCATTTAGTGCTAGTATCCAGGCGCAGATAAAGATCTGACGTGAATACATTTGTTGCTTACTGAAATAAGACCATGCTATCTTTGGAAATGATCAATAACGTATAAATTATTTCGTCTTCACTTTGTAGTTTAAATTGTATTTGTGAATGAATAATAAATTACTATCTGATTTTACATAGCACTGTCATATTTTCGTCGTAAATACTCGTAGTTTCGATCTTTGAATTTCAGGAATTTAAATCAAGGTAAAATATTGAAAATTATCGCTTACTTCGAACTGATCAAAACCTGCTGCTAGTCAGACCTAGGCTTGAATAATGTTTATAAAATGTAGTGTCCACGTTTAAATTGCAATAACTTTTGAAGGTTATCCGATCCATACTACGCTGTTAATAGATTCGCCTATCAAACATTATACGCAAAACCAGTTTTAAAGTATATTTAAAAGTCGTTTGGAAAAAGATTGGAAAGTGTTGAAGATGGATACTACAATGCAACAATCATAAATTTTTTTATGTTTAAACAACATCGAGCACTTACAAAGAGTTTAATGGATATCGTATCCCTTAATCTACATATTAATTCAGTGGAAACACCCTGATATAATAGTACAATCTTGGAAAAATAATATCATTTGTAAGGTCGGACTGATAATTCAGTCAAATCTATTATAATTTTGATAGTATACATAGATAGCGTTCAAATAAAATCCTTGAGTCATGGTTGTGTAGGACAGCCGTCAGAGAATCTCATAAATCGGTGGCAACTGGCTATGGGTTACGGCAAGGCATTTTCTGACGTTTAATAAGTGCCCATGTAGGTTTATGTAAAATAAAATATTTTTGAATTAAAACGGAATATGCAGCTCGTATTGAAGAAGGCTTAGTGGAAAATGAACTTATGTTCGATAAGGAAATCCTTGTAAGTTTTTTAAACTGTTTGATATCATTCCAAAACATGTTCCTTATCTTAAAGTGTAACTTATGTAACTTAATTGTCTTGCTTATCAGAAAATTATCAAAAGTAGGTGACGTAAGTATCAAAATTTTGCAATATTTCTTTCAGAGTCGTGGTAATTGCGATACCCTTTTGATCTCTCTTATCTCTACCAAATATTATCTGAAGCATGTAGGTAATCGATATAAAAAAAGTTCGTTTACATCAGCCGTGCAAAAAGTATCTGCGGTAGGTAGTTATAGATTACCAGCTAGCTTCTCAGTGATCTTCGGAAGTAAGGCTATCAGGGGTCAGCGTAAATTGTTTCATGTTTAGTGACGTTTATTATCTCTTAGTTACTTTGTAATTATTAATGACGGCAATAATATGCCAATATTTTATATTAAATGTCTAGTTTTGTTTAGAACTGATAAGCTAAGTGACATGTGGTGAAGGAAAACCTATTTATGTGACCATTAAAAACATGTTTTGAGTACATTTATGGGCATGTTATTACTTTATTAAAATTCTTTATTAAATTTAAATGCATTGTTATTTTCAATGACAATATATTATTACGTTCTGATCCATATATTATACTATAATTAGATCAATCAAGTTGCAGTTAATATAACATTGTCGCGCCTTGTTTGTTACTTGCAAATTGCTAAGTACGAGTATATGAATCAGTTGGTTTTTTCAATCACAATCTTACAATTATTAAAGCTGGTAAAAATTGTAAGAAATTACTCACTTAATGAAGATAATGAGGATGTTAAGTACGCACGTCATCAGGATATACGTAAGGTACTAAGAATTTTTCGGTCGAAGGGATTTCCCACGAGTAGGTTAGCCTAGAGAAATATCTGCCATACACGATTATAAGCAAATTGGTAATTAAAGTTTTGGTGTGACTTAAGTATAGGTTTTTATTTCTCATACATACGTATTGAATTTAAGACTACCGGGTTATAATGACGTAATATTCGAATATTTGATTGATGACTCCACCACACCCACTTTACCTAGATAGGTAAGTATATTTTTAAATTAGTGCGTAGTTAGATAGCTGATCGATTTAAAATCGGACGATGGTTTTCTAATCCTTTAAAGCGATTACCTACTTACAGAAGTCAAAAAAATAAGTACTAAGCAACTAAATAAGCACTGATTAAACCGCTCTAATCAGTCAAAGCAATTTTGTTTTTAAAAACATCTGAAGTATCTACGCAAAGTATCGATCCATTTAGTTAGATCTAATCGTTGCAATTCGCTATCAATCGTGTACGCAATACATTTCACCTAAATAATGTGTTTAATTGTGATTATTATTAGATTTTGAACTTATGTCATTGGTTATGTAGAGATTGCCCTGACATTTAACAGCTTATGGTTTACAACTTTGAAACTTGGTGAGGAGTGTGAAGACGCATAACAGCTAACAAACAGCAAATGTTTCCATATAAGCTCAAGTGCAACCTATTAGAAGTAAAGAAGATTGCCGAAATATAAAATCCTTAAACATAACATTTAAATTTCAATCTCTAGTTTGTGTCAGTCGTGTCAGACAGGATCAATAACTACTTTCGTCAGCTACAAGCGACACATTTACATTTTTTTATTTTATTAACATCATGTAATTTTCCTATACTTTAGAACCTGGATTCCAGCTACATTTATTAATTCTTAAGGTCAGGTAATTAACATCGAAGCAGCAAACGGGTGCACGTTGCGCCGCCGTGATTGTAAGCCTTGGCTCACATCGCTATTATCTTCGCATACACAAACGACCTTATTTTTGCCGGTGCTAATACTCTACAATCAGTGTGTTTAATCTCTGACGTTTTCTGGGAAATGACTTGTGGGAAGAAGAACATTTTGTACTTGTGATTCATCCTGTAAATCCCGATTAGTTTTTCAACTTTAGTGCAAAGTTCAAATTGAATCTCACGATGCTGCCAAGCCTTCAGAACCATCAATGTGGCCTGGATCTTGTAATGGGTTTTAACCAGATGCACATGGATGGGATAATGTATCATGTATCCTTGCCACATCTGGAGTCTGGATGAAATAAACGATTGCAAACAGATGTAGCGAATGTTTTTAGTTTGGTTGTGATAAAAATGTAGGTATGTGGAATAATAGGCTATTGGATTTGAAGTATAATAATAATATTACTTCAGATTTATGTATTTGCGGTGACAATAATGTACCTATTTAATTAAAGAGTCATGGCACATCGAGCTATGGACTATTGTGTTAGGATTATAATGTTCGCCGCTCTGTATTTGTCTCGGGGCAATTAATCATACCTTTGTAGTCGCACAAAGATACACGCCAGCAATAATTGAATTATTGGAATATATTAGATTCTAAACAATGAAGAACGAAATATTCAATCTTGAAATATATCGCATGTGTTTGAATTAAAATTTTGGAAGCAAATAATGAATTACAAGCATTGGTAACGAGAGGATAACTTGATTACACAATACAAATGCAAAAATCCAAACCTGGACTGTTTCGAGTTAAAAATTTCTCCATAAAACCAGATTGGTGTCTTACAAAATCGGTTTTATGCCCGTGATTGAAGTGAAAGCAAGAGACAACCCATGGCAAGTCACCCATAATAATAGAAATAACATACGAATAGTGCTTATTGTTAGCCATGTAGGTGATGTAGGTAAAGCAATAACATTAATAGGGAAACAAACTACTCGAAGGATATTGTGACAAACAATGAGTTACACAACGGAGGCCGTTGATGACGTCAGGGAACAAAGTCCACCGTACCAATTGGAAAGTTCAACATTGGAAGCAAAACGTTTGCGCCAACTATTTGGTCTAAATTGTTGGTTGAAATTAGTCGTTAAAGCTAAGTAGGCCAATTTGTGTTTTGATGAGTGCGAAGTGCAAAGTTTTGCAATGTTGCTAGGTCAAAAGTTTTAGCCATCGTTAACATCTTCACTAGTAACTTTTAATTGTTATTCGTTAACCCGATTCCTAGATCAGCACATCAACACATCAAACTAGAACGTAGTTTTTCATGTTATTAGTTTGACTTTGATGGAATTGCGCAAAACCACCGTTTTGCAGAATTTTGCAATGCAAAGTATACTTTCCATTCGGTAGTTGACGATATCTATCTATCGTTGTTCTTATAATTAGGCGAACAGAATAGTCTTACTGGCGACTACTCGTACATATTCTATATTTTTGCTCTTAATTTGGTCTACAGGAGGATCGCTATTTTAACATTTTTGGATAGCAAGACAAGATAAACTTCATTGTGACCATAATCTTTATGGCTTGTTAGCATGTTGCAACTTTGTGTTGTTTTTATGTTTAAAATTTTCCGTCGAATCTTAAGATTTATGTCTTTTGCCATTACTTTGAAGCGCCCTCATTAGAAAAATGGCCGAAAATAATGTTTTATACAACCCACAAAAAATAATCCTGATCTTGTTTAGATACGGCTATAAACTTGAGGTTTTTTGATCTACTAAACAGCGGCGATGTTGCTATGCTAATAAATCGTAACTGCCTCATCTGAAACGACCTATACAATGTATTAGATATCCTTAAATAGTTATATAAACTCATATAGTACCTAGTACATATAAAAAATAACAGATGATCCAATTAACCTCTTCAGTGAGTAATAAAGCTACCACGTGGTGAGACAAAGTTAAATATAACTGTTGGAGTTTGTACCCGATGTTTCTGTTATACGGTTCTTTTTATGTTTCAGAGAGTTACAAATTTTATGACAGAAGATATAAAGTACAGTTCCGTTTGACATGATATTTGTTGAAAATGAAATTGAACTGTAAGTTTTGAAATTGCTAATTAGTATTGTGGTTTACTGTGATTCACGTATCACTGCTGGGCTGCATTTATCACTTTCATTATACGATCTTTATTGCTCACAGAACCAGCGTCTTTGCAAGAAAATTTCAACAAAACAGTTGGGTATTTTCAGTTATTTGATCTGTGCAATTGACCCATAGTCCGGACAATTCACACACACAATACCCTCTACATTGAGAGTCCAAAGGTTCATAGATTAAATTCAACTATAAAAGCAGAATCTAATTCGTCACGTGAAAAGTTAAGGCGGTACACTGAAAAATGACTTCTATCTCAACACTACAAGGTTGAAATTCAGTTTTCAGGTTGGAATCACGCCTCGTGCACGTGCGTCCGCGCACGGTAGAGAGTTCACAGCTGTTGTTCAAACAGTGGACTTTGGACCCGAGGCCACAATCACCGGTGCCGCGGTGTAACCGCGTGAATAACGTGTAACGAACGACTCGTTGATTTGTTTGTAGATATTTGATTGAGTCATCTTTTTACTTCATCGGTGGTTTATCTGCCTGTATAAGTGCAGTTATCGTGTTCCGATCTATTTTACAAACATGAGGCTTTGTTTCGTAATGATTATAAAAAAACGGAAATTGCATATAAAATTAGGTATAAATACGAGTAAGTAGGTACCTACCTACACAAATTATATGAAGGTGATGAGATGTTTGTAGTTTGATATCAAAAGGATTAAAGTAAGTCTCAAGACTTGAACTCTACATACCTACCTAACTACTTATTAATGTTGAATTAAAAAATCTGTTCTAGATTGAACTTGGCTTGGGGTTGGTGATGGGGCAGTCTCTGTTGTAGTCTGTATGGAGAACTAGTTTTAGGGTTTTCTTACCTATAATAGGAAGACTGGATTTCGAAAGAGGCAGGTAGGTGTAGGCAGGTTATTTTTTATGAGATGATGACGTCAAACTTATTTCTTTTTAAAATTGTAGGTCAGTGCTCTTACAATCCACTGTTATATTAATAAGTATGAGTAAGTTTGTTACGTGACGAGACTCACGAGTGGATGGCAGAGTACCTACGTAACGTACCTATCTATGTATTATTTATACATATTCATACAAGCCATAATGGATTTATTTGCACGTTGTCTAACCTATAACAAGCTAAGTCAATATTAATCACGTCAGTTTTAGAACACTTCGCCTAAATTGCAAATTATTTATCAAGAAGACGTAAATTGAACTCGTAATCATGATAGGTAGGTAGATAGGTATAGGTATATTACCTACGGTGCGCTCCGCTCTCTCACCGGGAGCATTCGCCTGTAATGTAACAATCCAAGATTCGATTTAGAGGAGAACCTATATGCTAATTCTAATGCTATTAGGATTAGCATTGGTTCTCCTCACTCACTGATGTTTTCTGTTCTGTGCACTGATGCAATGCTTGAATCTGAGCTGTTACATTACATTACGAATGCTCCCGGTGAGGGAGAGCCTGTAGGTAGGAACAGTGCACGTACCTACCTAGGTATTAGCCATTAGCCTGTAGGTAACTACATTTCCTGCGCAGGTAGGTACTTTTAGATTTTTTTATAGTAGGTTTACAGACCTTGGTAGGTATCTAGTAGCTACCTATCTTATTACTTGTTCAGTGTGTGTAGCCTTACTACCCTCGCTGTTTAGTTTCATGAGATTTCGACTGAAAACTCTTTTTTAAATAGGTAGGTAAGTAAGTATACCTACCTACGAAGCCCATTTTTTTAAACTTTAATCTCATTAAAAATATGAACAAAGAAAAGACCTGTGCAGACTATTCGTTCCAGACATAGAAATAAATTAGATTGTGCAATCGTTGCTAGTCTGTTGCTATGCTCTATTGTGGCATTTCGCTGATTTCCTTTGCCTGAGTTGAATCACCAAAACAATTCAATTATTGCCCTAAATTCAAAATGCATCGAATTTATTGGCTGGAAACCAGCCAGGAATTGCAGAAAAGTACTTTCTGGCGGCTAAACTTAACAAAAGATTTAAGAAATACGATGAGAAAATTTACCACGCATGTAAATCTACTTGTTTTCCAATAAACCATGACCACCTTAACACCTTGTGCATTTTTAAATAAACAGTAGAACGATAATAAATGTATATTTAAGAATGATACGTTTATTGCATTTCGTAGCTATCACGAAGGTAAAACGTGTAGAATGCCATTTGCCGGGTCCAAAGTCCGCAAGGTAAACTGACGTCGCCGTCGTCGCCGAGCAAACGTGTCTTGAACAATGCTTTTGTTTTATATCAATATGTTGAATTAGTTAAGTAACCAATAACGTTGTTACTATCTGGGTATGATTGGAATTATTATAGGTACTTGGGAAATTCATCCATATGTTTAATTTATTCAAAAAAATCACGTTACATCCGAAAAACCTGGTGTTCCTGATATGTTATTGGCGTTTTTTGGTTCACATTAGTTGCATATTGCTATTCCGTTGCTTACACCCTAAAATGTTGTTGTTAACTTAAGAAAATGTTGTTGTTTACTTTCTAAACAACTAAAACTCTGAAAATAAACGCTTAAAAGTTACAGTAAATAGTAAAATAATGTTGTAATAGTTGTTCATTCTTACCTTTTCAAGGCAGTCCTGTCCAATTGCATTGAGTTCCACTTTGACTTCCAAAATCACAGAATTGGGCTGGCTAACTAACCACATTTTGTCAAAATTTTAGTAGAAAACCGAATAAAATTAGACTGTAAAAGAGGTCGAGTAGTTAAGCGTTATTTAATTCCGCGGACACTTGGTCAACAATGTTTATCTCACTCGCGTAAAGAATTTATTTAAAAATGTCTTTCTTAATTCGCTCTGCGCAATGTTTATCGCGTATTCTTTGTGGAAGTAAAACTGTGAATACTTCCAGACGACGGCCATACTACGTTAAGTTTGCCTCCGAAATGATAAAGAAAACAGTGACGTTACTAACGCGGGGGGCGCGGTCTCTGTACTTTTGAGTTGATCTATGTTAATAATCCATGTTTATTCAACATTCATCACTGCTTTGGCACTGCTATTCAGACATCGTGAAGCGAACAAATACGTCGATGAACACAATGTAATGCGATTTCAGTGAAACACCAATCGTTTGTTCTCGCACTGAATTAATATTTTGTTTCGTTCGAACGCGCTGCGAAAAGAGAGACAGAGCTATCGGCGAGGCCCTCAGTCAACTTGTCATGAATTTCTTTGTATACGATTTTGTTCCTATTTTATTTTTATTAGGTGGGAGCAAAAATATGCACCTACTTAGACAAAAAATTACCTACTTGATCAAGGTTAACATTATTTTGGTCCGACACGAAACCACGAAATGCGAACAAAAATGCACAAAAGAATTAATATTATGACAGCTTGTACATAAATAGATACATTTTGAATTTGCCGCGAAATATCAATTTCTAACCACAGAGGTAATAAGACAAGATTGACGAGATTTGGTATAGGCAACATCGTTTTAAAATAATATGATTCAAATTAAATTATAATTTATTTAAAACAGAGTTGAAAACCAATAAATCTTTTACAATTTGTGATCACATAAAATATAAACTCTAAAATATTTTATGCTCTACCTCTTCACCGCCATCTATTTTGCTAACAATGACTTACACTACAAAACGTTTCATCATACGCTAGTAAATTCACTAAACATTTTTAGATTTTGAATATTTAAAAAAAAAAGTCTAAAATGGTACTAGTTGATTATTTTGAAAATGTTATGTAATAACTATTCCGAATAGCAAAAATTATGAAAACTTACTTTATAATCAAACATTTCTAGTCTTCCAAAACATATAGCTCCGTTCCTCGCAGAAATACAGAAGCACGAGTTGCTGACAGCGCCAATCGTGACAACACGGTGGAACTAAAGTAATCATATGACTCTCGTCACGAACATCTACTGCGCCTATTGATTTGTGTCTCGGTCTTGATTCTCGCTCGACATAGTTTTTGTGTGTATCAGAAATGGCGAGTCAGACACAGGGAATCCAACAACTGTTGGCGGCTGAAAAGCGGGCTGCCGAAAAGGTCTCAGAGGCGAGGAAGCGTAAGTAATTTTTATAGTACTGCGTCTTTTCCAATTTAGTCTTGCTTGTACCTTTCCACTGTAGAAGTTGGCATGTTCAATCATCAATCATTCTCGTTTCCATGCTCAAATTAGGTACTGTTTGTAGGAATCTTGATGCAATCACGGTTTATGAGTAAGTAATGGGTTTTCTTTTAGGGCGTGATCACATGATTTTTGCATTCCACCCGCTGCTTGAGTACCTACTGAATCCATTGATAACAGCATCTCCGGATCTCAGTACCTTAATTGTCTCATAGGACATCGTGTTTGCTAATTTTGACGGCATATTAGGGCTGACGTCGGTCACGGGAGTTATTGCTGCAGTATTTCTAGTCCTAAATGAAAGATTGTGCACTGAAAAGTAGACATACCTACCATTTACCGTAATCACCCATCTTCCAGCTTCAGATCAGATTCTTTAAGATTAATGACCGGAAGAAATTAAAGATACCTTCATATTTGTTTCATAATTCTTTTTTTTTATTCTTGTCATGAAATGATCTAGGCACCAGCCTCTGTAATTCATTAAAATCTAGTTTCTTCAAAATACTATGACATCATCATGTTCTGTGACAATCTTTGAATAGCCTTATGTAAGTCAATATTGTAGGTATCTAAGTAGGTACTTCAATGTATGTAAATAGTTTTAGATGTCTCAGGTATGATTATGTGACAAAGTTACTATTAAAGATTTTAAAGTTGCTGCTAGTTACTTTCATTCGGTCATTAAAAAGATAAGCATCTTCCATTATTGTATAGACATAACAATGCAGACTATAGTCCAGCCATCGAGAGAATCCGTTCCTGATACCTGTCAGTTGGTCAATTTTTGTAGTAATAAGGATCAAATTTGCAAAATCCATATTTGTTAGTATGAAACTGACAGGCGTCAAGAATGCATTCTCTCAACGGCTGGACTGTAATGTTTGAATACACCCGCTTTATGGTTATGAGATAAATAAGTCCAAAACCTTGACATTATCTACCAAAGAAATGTGTAAAATTGTGTTCTGGTTCATGTTTTGCAATGTTTTGTCCTAAATATGATCAGCTGATGACATTATGACAGTTGACTATCATCAGCTGATCACATATTATTACTGTTGGATGGACATATAGTTAAATTAAATAATTTTGTTTTACAGGGAAAGCAAAACGCCTAAAGCAGGCTAAGGATGAAGCCCAGGAGGAGGTTGAAAAGTACAGAAGTGAACGTGAGAGACAGTTCAAAGAGTTTGAGGCCAAGGTAAGGCATAAACTGTAGAAGAGACCTTAAATCTCTATGGTTACTTGTCACCATGCCAAGACAACACTGAAGGCCATTGTTTAGAGTCTAGCTTTCAAAGAATGTGTCCTAGAATTGTACTTTTTTGTTTAAGTTATGAGAAGAACTGAGTTAAGATTCTATTCAGCAAATAGAACACATTTTATCAATTTCCTTGAGACAGATTTGATAAATGGCAACTTGTTATCAATCTAAAAATATCAGATAATTTTATGTTGCTAACATAACATTATGAGATTTAAAGTTATATGTAAAAAATGTTTTAAAATTGTATCATTCATAGCCATCAGCAGCTATGAATGAAACAATGTTATAACAATATCAAGAAAATTTGTGCTTTAAGGGCTGATTTTTTATGTATTAATAATACATAAAAATAATCGAAATTTGATTGGACATGAAGTCAACCCAAAGTCCCGAACTTAGTTATGGAAAAGGATAGGAGAATGATACTGGAATTTCATAGTAAAGTTCTCCAGAGTGTACATTAATATACCTAGCTAGGTCTAGTAGGCCTAGACCTACAGGGTCAAATATATATAGCACACTAGACATAGTCAGCGAAACTCCGCATATGTGATTGGCATCAATATCAAAATCATATGAAAAAACAAAAAAAAAAAAAAAAATTGTGTCAGCGACCCTAAACCCTTGTGGTATTAGTTACTTGAAATATCAGTAAAAAAAAACTTTTGTTTATAAGTAAACTTCAGACTTGTATCGTTACCTAAACACGATAAAACAAATAAAAATATTTATCAATCGTACTTCAAGTGAAATAAACTACCAGCAGTAGTTTATTCATTCCAGCAGTTGTGGTTCCAAACCCCAAAAAAAATATCATCAAATAATATATTTTTAATTTAATCATATTTAGATCTCGATACCCGTTAAGTCTGCGGAGTTTCACTAGCTAATTTAATTTGACCTTGTATAAGCGTTCTTTAGCATGTACTTCCTGTCACTGTCGCACATTTGCCAAACTACAAGCCTATGGTAAAGACGGAAACATTTCTATGTGCTAAGTAATGTTTATGGATCCCGGCTCCAGTCTAGTTCGGAAATTACTTGCCAGTACTTTTTTCTCAGCCATATTATCATCCCTCATTTGTGTCAAGAGTGGGGGTCATCTTTTCGTGAAATGTTCATAGCCTTAACCAAAACGTGTTGTTCTGTGTTTAGCACATGGGTACTCGGGAAGGCGTTGCCGCTAAGATCGATGCTGAGACAAGGACCAAGATTGACGAAATGAACATTAAGGTGAAGCAGCAACAAGAGCCGGTACGTACACTTGTTTATTTGACTACTAGCTTTTGTCCATGGCTTCGTCCGCTTGGAGCTCGGAAATTATACGAAGGGAATACGTTGCCTTCGATTAATTTTCGAAAAAAAAAAAAAAACCAAGTTCCTAACCCAGGTCATGGTCTATCTGTCTGCCAAATTTAATTTAAATCTGTTCAACCGTTCAGACCTGAAAAGGTAACAGACAGACAGAGTAACTTTCGCATTTATAATATTAGTATGGATTTAGTATGTGTTTGTGCTGCGGCTTTTGATATTCTACTTAAATCCTTGCCATATACGATGCAAATGGCGACGTAATTTTGCGATAATTTTCGTTCGAGAAACTGGCCCTAAGTGCCTTTTCATACGTCCCGGTTGCCGGGTACCCGGTGCCGGGTACAAAACACATCACACACATTCAGTAAGAGCTGACATCTCATTGTATAGAAAGCCTATACAATGCGAGATTAACTTATACTGGAAATGTTTATCCTGATGCGTCATATTGTGTAATAAAGCGCTACAAGGTTCTTTTGGCGCGTGGTCAAAACCGGAACTTATGCCACCATCTTGGTTTTTCAATACTTTTCGCATTAGTGCTTACCTACAGCGCCCCCCTGTCAATGTCATTCGAGCGCCAAAAGATCCTTGTACATACCAGTGTCTACTTAGTATTTAAATGCAAAAATATTATGAGTACACATAAAATATATATTATTTTACTTTTACAGGTGATCACCGATATTCTCAGCCTGGTGTATGACATCAAGCCAGAATTGCATGCTAACTACCAAGTGCGCGTCTAAGCATAATTGTAGTAATATCCGTTTGTCGCATATTATACATTTTGCAATCACCAATCTAGTTGTTATCTATGGTATTTCTGTTTATTGATAGGCACTTAGGCGCGGCAGTCTCAAACACCCGGGAAAAACGAGCACCAAGAATCGATTATAAGTCAATTCGAGGCCAATCGTAATTAAAAACATCGATTTTGACAGTAAAACTTTGCAATTCATTTCAATAACAAATGTCGAAATTGGCTTGTGAAACCTCGCCTAAATTACTGGTCACCAGAAATGGCGATTACTGTTAAAACACGCGGGAACATCTGGCCGTTAGCTGTAAATACAAGTATCGCTTGGTTTCGTCCTATTTATAAAATAATCATTCAATAATCTTATGTGTTAAGAGATCAGCTCGGTATCATTCCAAAATACGTTCGAAGGTCCGAATAAGAATACAAAAAAAATGTACCTATAATCTTAATATTGTATGTTATTCAATGTTGTATGTTGAATAGAAAATATATAAAGTTTTAAAAATTAACTTTAATGGTCTTTTCTTGAATAGTGGCGAGTCTGTACAGTATTAGTGAAATATAAATGTTAATGTATTACGTTTAAGTGGTTTTATTATATTGTGACCATTTTAGGTGATTTGGTGACTGTATTTCTGAAATAAAAAGTAAATTGTTGCTAAAAATAGGTATATTGGGTCTTCAAATTTTTCATTAACTTCACCGTGACTGCATCAGTGACCTGCAATTAAAATAAAACTTTTAGGTAATTTTCTGGCACTTACGTACCTAAACTAGTACCTGCTGGACTCTAAACGTAGATTAATAATTGTCTGTCTTGTCTGTGGCCATTCCACATTCTCCATAAACGGAGACCGGCTCCTAAGTCGAAATTAAAAATGGAAAAGAATGGTGCAACCTTCTAATTTTCATGGATGGCTGGATGCATAATTTTATTGGTTAAGGCTTGTCTATCTACATGATGAGAGTCGAGAGACTCGCAAAATTAAAGTAAAATACCTATATAAATAAACATTTAAAAAAACCGACTGCAATTAAAAAGTTCAACGCAAGTTCAGTTTTCAAGCAGTGTAGTGCAGTTCGTGGCAGTTATTTTAGTTCAATCTCAGATTTGATACCACCAACTGCATCAGACTGCTTGAAAAGTGAGCTTGTTTTGATCTTTTTAGTCGCGGGTGGGGTCTTTGTAGTGTTAGTGTTTCCTAGGTAGGTATAGCTCTAAAAAGGGTTGTATAAATAAATACTTAAATATAGAAATTATTTTCAACCTTTTCGTGTACATAATAGAATAAACAATTTAAAACACATTACTTTATGACGTTCAAAATCCGCCATTCTGATTTTATAAAAACAACGTCCATCGCGCGACCTAGATGAGTCGATGACACCTCTCATATTACCCCGTCTTTGCGGTGGTGCCGGCTAATTAAACGGCCGGCGGACCACGGAATGCCACAACCCGGCTACGGCTCTGCTTTCATTTGTTTGTTATCCGTCATGATAGTAAACCTCGTGATCCTAGTACTCACTTCGGCTTACTCTTCTTCTCGCCAATTTTGTTGAGCCACTCGGCGATAGTTCCCACGGTGGAGAAGACGGCTGGCTGGTCGGCCTGGTCGCAGCGCTTGGACGAGAATGATAGCACGCCGATCAACAGGCCGTCCATGACTGCTGGGCCGCCAGCATCATGCTGAAAGGAACGGAAGGGAATGGTAGCATCAAACGGCTTGAGACGAAAGGGAATTGACTAAAAGAAAAAAACTCGAGAGGTGTCAGTTTCTTTCGCTGTATATTTTGTATTAAATAACGGGCACAATGAAATAAATTAACAACGTTTGAGAGGAACACAATCAAAAAAATTCGTGGCGTGGAGGGGACATAATGCTTTTTCCTTACGTGACGATTTCTATCAGTCAAGTCCTACCGCAAGCCGCATGAAGGAACTTCGTTCCAAAAATCAAACATGCTACCTAGGAGGTATTTTAAAATCCAGATATCAGCACCTACGACATGCGTAACAAACTTGTTTATCACAAACCGATGGATTTTATAATCCGTTGCTTCATTTTGAAAAAATTGTCTGCTCTGCTGCTACGTAAAATAACAATGAATATTGTTAAATAAAAATTGCAATTGCCTTGCCATTGAACCCAAGTGTGACGCGATTAGGCTGCGGGACCCAAAAATGTGCAGTGTAGACTGTATCTAGACCTCGGTACACACTTTTAGAATTCCTTTCAATCTAGTTTTTAAACTCACGTTACAAACGTTTTTCGGTATTGTTATGAATCCTGCGCAGAAGTTTGAACGGGTTACCAAATCTCTGTGAACAATAAATAAGTAAAGAAATTAGGAAGGTAGGTTACATAGGTACATAATTTGCGTAGTAAATGTTTCTGTATCTCCACAATGATGGCTGGTAAATGAGCCATAATTTTGGTCTTAATAAAGATACGATACCTACCGATACCGGCAGTACATTTTGCTTCTTTTAAAGAAAGTGTGCACTTAACCCACCCATACCTACCTACTTACGAGAATAATTTCATCATGCAGTAAAAAGAAGCGGAAGGTTGGTAGCGACTGGCGAAACTCGAAACTGATGAGGTGAATCTTACTTTCCGTAGATCTCCTGACAATCAGCTGTATCGTACACTGGGAGCGTGACTTTTTGCAGCAGCACCTGTCCTCCTGCGCCGTCGATACCCTGGAATAAAACGTTACTCAATCGTCGCTGCACCTCCCATTTAAGCAAAGAACCTTCAGGTCCAGCCGATGTATTCTGTATAAATCTCTCCTTTAAAACATAGGTGAAGTGAGCTATCAATAGTGTGTAGGTAATACGTGGAATGAAAGCTCAGTTCACCTAAGAATTCACGGTGAGATTTTATAAAACAACCATCCGTACCAGAACAGATCCCCAACCGAGGAACATGATTTGGTTATCAACGGGAACAACTCGATCCCGTGCGAACTGTATCTTCTCGATCGAAAGATCCTTCCTTCCTAAGGTCATGTTCTTATGGATCTTCAGCACAGCGTAGTTGAACTCCAGGGTCTGAGGCTTGTAGTTGGGGTGGAAGAAGATCTCGGAGACGCGAAATAACTCTCCTCCTGAGGTCGCGTTTGTAGAGCCAACTCTTACTGTGAGCATCTTCACGTATTCTCTGAAGAATCTGTTGTTGTATTGGCTGTGGATAAGGAAAAATTTTACTGGGTTCAGCGAATGCCTTAGCTTTTAGTAGGTAGAGCTCTTTGTGAAGGAGCTCGGTAGTCCGAGAAAGTAACCTATGTCTGTCTCCATGTAGCAGTACCCTGGCCACAGAACCAATTCGAAGGGTGTCGGTGTAACAGGCATTTCAGCTTTATCTCTGGGCTCCATAGGCAGCGTTGCCATTCCGCATCACATGGACCATTCGGTTTGATTGCCATCCAAAATCGTTCAAGCAAAAATATTGAAGACTTACAGTTGCAAGCAGTGAGCGGCAGTAAGAACCTTGTCCCTGTCAATGATGACGGCGCCGCACCAGAGCTCGTTGTTGACGAGGAGAGCAGCCATGTAAGGGAACTCTTCGATAGTGGCCACCTCGTCAGGGTTATAGATGCGGCGGTAGCGACGGTCCAGGACCAGGCGTTTGGTAGTTGTGGTGATCGACTTTGTTGCTAGAGGTAGAAATTATTGTTTTATAGCTGCTGCTTCAGGGGGATGCGCCCGGGGTAGCCTGGTTTCTAAGTTGAAAGTTGTGTTAATGATTATAATTTTGTACAATAATTGTTGTGATTGGCTGACTGGAAAAAACAACAACTCATCAGCCGAGGTTCCTGTTATTCACATGACATGAGTTTGAGAGTTTGTTAGCAATTTTTTTTATATCGCTTTGGTAGTCTTTCAGCAACCGAATGTAGATAATAATAAACTCAAACTCAAAGCATTTATTTCAATTAAACCATTTACAGGCACTTTTGAATTGTCAAGGAATCGGTCAGTCAGAAATATGAAGCTAGTTGCCCATTCCAAAGCGTAGTAGGTAGGTACCTATGGAGAAGAACGGGCAAGAAACTCCACGGACACTCTTTTAAATAAATTGTTACAAAGTATTTGTTACATCATTCATGTTGAAATTAAACATGTGAGAACAATGTAGAAAGACGTGCACGTTAGAAGCGTCCGTAATAAAAATATAAAACAAAGAACAATTTAAAAATTTAAATCAGCCAAGGCAGCTAAGAGTTGACCTGTCCCAACTGACGGCGCCCGTTCACGAACATGACGCATGGATTAGCACCATTCGGCTCAACCATTTTGAAGGGAGCTAAATGATCCAACACACGCGCCACCATCAGCGAGACATCTGAGTGAGCATGACATACTCACAGCCGCCAAGGCACATTCAAGTCAATAAAATACGTATTACCCGGTAAATGTTAGCTCTTTAGTACATAGTACTCACACCTGTGCTCTGAAATTATATAATACAAAGGAAATTGATTTTATACAATGCAAAAATAGTCTTAAACTCTTCAGCAGCTCCAACAGTGTTTTCAAATGTTAATCAAATAGTTGTGGTTGTGGAGCAGGACCAGCATTGAGCCAAGCATTTTTATCAGCGATGTAATCCCCCAACTTATAATATGCCTGCCTGCATAGTGTCGTGATGGCCCAGTGGTTAAGGCCTCGCCTCTCATGCACGAGGTTGTGGGTTCAAATCCGGGCAAGTACCAATGTGATTTTTTCAATTCATATGTACTTTCTGAGTTTATCTTGGACATTATTGACATCGGTGAAGGAAAAACATCGTGAGGAAACCTGGACTTATAGTTAATATAAGTCTGAAATCACCAACCCGTCTTGAGCAAGCGTGGTGATCAATGCTCGTGCCTTCTCTGTATGAGAAGAGGCCTTTGCCCTGCAGTGGGACAGTAACAGGCTGATATTATTATAGTGTGCGTTTTATACAAGATTTGAATTTCGTCTCATTCAGTTGAAGTATGTGGGGAGGAATTTTGTTATAACATTTTAAACAGTATCCCATGAAAGATGAGCCACTTTAGCCAGTCTGAAACCTGGTTGAACTAATAAGTCCCTATTTCTTGTACTATAATTATGTCTATCACCTCTTTTACTAAAAAGATGTACATTTTTTCTTACGTGCATGATGTTATAGTTATATATTGACAAGGTACCGTCATAATGTTAATATCCTTAAACAGTTCCCTTAGAGAGTCACGCCTGCGGAGATAATATATGGCTCTAATCGCTCTTTTCTGCAGAATAAAAATAGACTCGATGTCTGCAGCCCGTCCCCATAGTAGTAAATAATAATAATAACCCCACCGCCGCGCCGTATCTCTACTTCCCCACCGCCGCCGTTTCTCTACGTTGACGTCGTTGTGGGGCTTGCGCGCTCCGAACTCTGGGTTTGTGCTGTAGAGTTTACTTTGCCGGAACGGGTCTAGGATGAGGAGCCAGACCAAGAGAGATACAGAAACCCGCAGGGCAGCATGTGGCGAGCTGTTGGGCAGTAGTGACCCCACGGACCCTATCTCCCGGGAGAAATCTTGTTCCTCATCTTTGGCTTGCCTTTATTAGCCGGCTGGAGTGAACACTGACGAGAAACAGAGCTCCCACCTAATTTTTCCCTTAATTCCCGCAAACTTGCTCGGAGGAAGGAAGTATTCCAGTAAGTGCTCGTAGGGCCCATCTTGACCAACTTCCGGGCTCTGGGATTGTTCTGAAAGTTGTGGAATACCTCTCCACTCCTCAAGCACCTCAAGACATGTTGCCCCTATGTCGCTACGTCACTATGTGCTAGCGACAGTTTCCGGGGGGCCATTTTTGAGTGTGCAAGTCACCCCCTGCCATTTTATCCGTGTACATGTATCTACGCTTAATTTTTTTTTAGCAAACCATCTAATGTTAATAAGCTGAAATCTGATTATGGTTATTATAGATAGGTATGTACCTACTTATTTATTTTATAAACCTAATAGTCGACCAACTCAATCATCAGACCCTAGAACCAGAGTCCTTGTCAAGACGAATCTAACGAGCCGAAACTCGATGGGGTTGCATCGTTTTATTATAGAGTTCCCATGGCCACTTCCCATTCCCAGATCAGCTCCATGCCATAATAATATTGCATTTTCATCCGATTTACATATGCATGCAAAATTTCAGCTCAAAAAGCAGAAAATGGGTTTTTCATAACAGACAGACACCGGGGGACAGGTGAAACTAAAAGAAATGATGTGTTAGAAATTAAAAAAATATATATGTACCTAAATATTGAAACAAAGGAAATAATAAGCTAGCAACACCAACGTCAACACGTCAATAAAAGATTGTAATCTCGTAGAGTATATATGTAATGTGATTGTAATATGACTGTGACGAGTGTCTGCCAGTGAACGAAATATTTTCGTTCACTGGTGTCTGCTTATTTTTTACCACTTTCGACACCATTTTCATAGAACTCATACGCCATGCCGCCATAGATATTGGAAGAGAACCCTCCGGGAGGGTTGCCGGCATTACGTTTGTGCTAAAGTTAACCATCGCGGACAGTCAACGACAGTAGGATAAAACCTTGTAAAATACTGTAAAACGATGTAAAATTGTGTTTTCAGGGGGTTTGTCGCTACACGTAGTTTCCAACCTATTAAATATTTAAAATTTGTAAATAAAAAATAAAAAGTTGCTTGGATTTTAAAACCAACGCACATACTAATAAATCTTGTTAAAATATACTTATATCAGTTTTTATTTTCACGGTTTATACCTAATGCTGTATTCGCTAAGAAAAAACTACAATTAAAACGAGCTCTCCGCGAGGGCATCCCATCTGCGACTAGATGAACCCTCCAGCACTGGTTAAAGTTGTTCTTTTTGTATTAATGCCTTTCCAAAAACCGGGTGTTACTATGACAACTTAAATCAAATTAAGATCGTAAAAAATTAAAATCAAAAGCCTTACTTATTTCAGATTTAACGATTTCTTTCCCTGCATCCATCCCCTGGCGATCGTACTCTATAGCCAGGCCTTTGAACTCCTTCTTCTTCATCACCACCATGTTGTCGTGTCTGCGATACGGCTTCTTTGCAGGCTCTTCAGTCAACATTCCTTGTTAGCAAATTGTACAATAAAAACATAACATAGGTACCTAAAACCACACGGATTCACGCTTCTCTTCCCCGAAGTCATTTCACCAGTTACGTTTAGGTAAGTCTGATGTAATAGGGGGAACCATCAAAGTCCCGATCCCAGATTGCTAGTAACTAATTCCTGATGGAAAAACTCTTTAATATTTTGTCACAGGAATCGCACCCATGGCAGGACCTTCCTTGGCAGTCGCGCTTGCGTCCACGATCCCCTTTCCGAACCCTTTTTTACTGAAATAATTCGGAAGCCTGTGCGGTTGTTTATATTGTGTAAACTTACCTTCTTTAGACATATCAGAGAAAGATGGTTCTACGTGTGCCGTCACGTATGTCATGGAATTCATCACTAAAAACAGCATGGTCGCTATTTTTCGACATGGTCGCCCCGCCATTTTGTTTCTTGATTCTGTTGATCACTAAAAATAATGAAGTAAATTTGTAGATTTAATTGATTAAAATCCCAAGAGCAGGGAGGCCGGGTTAGCCACGTAGCAGGTGTAACAAGTTAACAACGAAATGAACCGAGTTAGGACGTAAAAAAAAAATGTACCTATACCACCGGTAGGTCCAGTGGAATATTAGGTATACAATATGAATGGGCAAACAAATCAAAATTTTTGGTTCAAGGAACAAAATATATTTTTTGCAGCGATTTACTGATATATGTCATTTCGAGAAAAGCTATTTTGTACCCTATCTACTGTTTAATTTTGTCTCCTTAACTTTACGACCAAAAAAAACAGTTCTACCAAAAAACAGTTCGACCAAAAAAAACAGATCTGTTTTTTTTAGGTAGGTACGAGTATATGGTGTATTTTTCTGCTGTTATGCCAATAAACGCAATTTTCTTTCTTTTTTCTTTAGAGTTTGCTACAGGCCCCGCGCTGGTTTAAACCGGCACTAGAGTGAGGAAATATTAGTCATATTGAATAGAAAGTTTACAAGGTAGAATTGAAATACGTCTGCTATAGGAAATGAAATGAAATTGTTTATTCTGTAAATAAACAATTTCATTTACTTATAGGTAATAACGTACCTAAAACACGAGTTTTAGGAAAAACAACTGTAATTCCTAAATATATGGTTCAGTTTGCATTACAACTTAATATTTTTTATGACTAAGTGGAAAACTTGTGTTTGTTTACATGTTTGGCAAATACATTGCGAACTCAGATTACCTAAGTAACTCTGTATATAATAATGAGTAACTAACGGATGTTTTTGCAACTTGAGTAGGTAAGTAAGTAGATACCTATTAGTGACTCGAATGTATACACGTTATTACTTCATCAAGCTGAATGTATGTGTCCTGTTTCCTTTCAATGTTTCCGTTTTAGTTTTAATTTAATGCATTTTTATACACGCACTGAAGACAGGACATTTCGCTATACCTACCTACCTGCTAGAAAATTGTTTTAATATTTTTAACCAGCAATGCGTACCTCTTTATCGATCTATGGAAAAATTAAATTATAAAACATACCTAATAACAGCTAGTAGTCATTTGGGGCACCTACACAAAAATGTTTCACTATAAATCCAATTTCGAATTTTGCCAAACGTTACAATTTCCACATGCAATAAAAAAAAACAAATAACGAAGTTTATGGAAATTTTATTACAATATGTACACGAAAACTATAAAAAGATAAATACTATATACAAAAATAAACGATAGACATCCAAGTTTTTACACGTGACAACATTTTATAACAGAACGAGAATTCTTTTTTTTAAGAAAATAATTTCGTATCTTTGGTTTAATGCCATCCTTTGCCCCAGCCGTAGCCTCCCCAGCCGTAGCCTCCCCAGCCGCCGAGGGATGAGCCCCATCCGTGGCCTCCATAGCCGACACTCACTGGGGCTGCGATGATAGGGGTGCGAATGATGGGTGCGGTAACAATAGGGGCGGAGACCACGTGGCGGATGACTGGGGCGGACACCAACACGCGCGGGATCGTCACGCCGTGGTTAATGAGGCTGGAGCTAACGGAGTAAGATGGCAGCAAGATAGGGGAGGCTGATAAACAAAAGAACAATGATATTTAAATTCAGTATCTTTGAGTCTGTGGACCTGTCTTGTGCAGGATAGACTATAGGTGAAAACACATTATAGTCATAATATGTGGTGCTACAATTAAGATATTCCCACACTCTTTCCTCACACTGTGTTTTCACCCGATAGAGACTAGACAGGAAGCGGGGATAAGCAAAGTCCACAGATATTTAGCTAAGTAGGCAGTGTAGTTGGGGTAGTGTATAAAATATTGCGTGTTGGGTATGATATGAGGGTCTATGAAGATAAATAAGATAAACGCAAGTCAGAAATTGGCGAGCAATTATCGATTGGTTTGCAGGTATTAAAATAGTATTTTAAGGTTTTAATGATGCACATGCCATTTACAACTTTCAATTAATCAACACTGGTAAACCAAAGATAACTAATCTTAATGTATAAATAGCTGCATTACGTAATTAGGCATCCATAATACATAAAATACATTAGAAAAACTACCTACTCTGTTTTCGCGTTTTAGATTCCAAGAATACAAACAAATATGTGTTTTTAGAAAAACAACTTCAAAACCCACATATAAAGTTCAGTTTGCGATACAATCAATCAATCTTTATTTGTGAACACAGGTATTACAATAAAGGTCTTATGTACAACTTTAAATATTTTATGACTTTTTCTTCAGTAGGTATCTACTAGTCGTTTTGAAATCAACTGAACTGACATGGGCATAAAGTTGATATTCGTTTAAATGGAAATAAAATCAATTTGAATAGACTTTAATTTGTTGCAGCCTGACTGTAATGTAAGGGCAAGCAAACAGAACTTCTGCTTACCTTAACGGACTTTTCTATGCATGGACTTGGATTTAGTGTTCAAATAGTGTCTATAATGAAATGAGGAGTTACCGAGGCCCAGTCCCAGTGGAGGGACAGGGTTGGCGACCACCAAGCCGATCAGGGCGAGAACTAATGCCACCTGCGGAATAGAACAGCAACCTTTCAAATTACATTTCACAACTACTTTGGAGAAACTGCTGGAATATTTGAAAATTATTCAAGTAAGACTATTTCTACTTTCTGCGATTGAAAATTAAAAAGTGTGATAATTAAAAAAATCTAGCTCAACTGCAATGATTATTCAAAAGCATTACAAGCAGACTTTCAATCTTTCAATAAGTTCGACGGCGTAAAAAATCCCAAAAACAATCGTTCGTTGAAGTAGGTAATCATATTTAGGAGAGTAACACTCTCTTTTTCAAAAAATAAACCCGTTACTTACCGCGCACTTCATGTCTGTCTATTTTCAGGTTTTCACTGAAATGTAAACTGAATTATATTTGATTAGCATTGCCCTTTTATACCGAATGGTGCCGGTCACGCATCGGTGGCGGCACGAGCATCCTTTAACGGGAAGCTTTGCATCACACATGCATTATACATTAGTTATGAGCTGCCCTTTCGACAGTATGTTTATGCTTTTGAAAAAGTTAAAACTGTATTGTGGCTACAGAGTCAGTACATCCTCACACCTGAAAAATAATCCGAAAATACCGCGGGGAAATCGTGCATACCGTATTCTCCGTCAAAATATCGGACTCCTACCTGACTAAAAAGTATTTCTCCTGCAACCATCGTCCAGTCAAAAATGCGAGATTTATTCGGAATTGAATATGCCCTGCATTATCCTGTTAAAGTAGACCCGGGCCGTACTGTTCTGCGTATAATTGAAATTACAGCCAATTGATACCTATCACAACTTTGTTCCTAGATTCAAGCAACGATGCGTGCGATTTTGTAGTGTGTAACGCAGTTATTTCGGTTAGAAGTTGTTCCAAATCGAGTAACTAACGTCTGCTCAGATTTAGTTACCTACTTTTGAGATATTGACCACCGCTCGAGGAGAACACAGAAGGCTTACTAAACTTAAAATATCGTATACCACGATAGGCAGCAGCACTGCTACGTTGCAAGCTACGCGTTATGGTACTAGCTACAACACGCTACGCGCTACGTGCTGCGCGCTACGATACACTACGCGCTACGATACAAGCTAAGCCACGCTACGCGCTACGTGCTGCGCGCTACGATACACTACGAGCTACGATACAAGCTAAGCCACGCTACGCGCTACGTGCTGCGCGCTACGATACACTACGAGCTACGATACAAGCTAAGCCACGCTACGCGCTACGTGCTGCGCGCTACGATACACTACGAGCTACGATACAAGCTAAGCCACGCTACGCGCTACGTGCTGCGCGCTACGATACACTACGAGCTACGATACAAGCTAAGCCACGCTACGCGCTACGTGCTACGCGCTACGATACACTACGAGCTACGATACAAGCTAAGCCACGCTACGCGCTACGTGCTACGCGCTACGATACACTACGAGCTACGATACACTACGAGCTACGATACAAGCTAAGCCACGCTACGCGCTACGTGCTGCGCGCTACGATACACTACGAGCTACGATACAAGCTAAGCCACGCTACGCGCTACGTGCTGCGCGCTACGATACACTACGAGCTACGATACAAGCTAAGCCACGCTACGCGCTACGTGCTGCGCGCTACGATACACTACGAGCTACGATACAAGCTAAGCCACGCTACGCGCTACGTGCTACGCGCTACGATACACTACGAGCTACGATACACTACGAGCTACGATACAAGCTAAGCCACGCTACGCGCTACGTGCTGCGCGCTACGATACACTACGAGCTACGATACAAGCTAAGCCACGCTACGCGCTACGTGCTGCGCGCTACGATACACTACGAGCTACGATACAAGCTAAGCCACGCTACGCGCTACGTGCTGCGCGCTACGATACACTACGAGCTACGATACAAGCTAAGCCACGCTACGCGCTACGTGCTACGCGCTACGATACACTACGAGCTACGATACACTACGAGCTACGATACAAGCTAAGCCACGCTACGCGCTACGTGCTGCGCGCTACGATACACTACGAGCTACGATACAAGCTAAGCCACGCTACGCGCTACGTGCTGCGCGCTACGATACACTACGAGCTACGATACAAGCTAAGCCACGCTACGCGCTACGTGCTGCGCGCTACGATACACTACGAGCTACGATACAAGCTAAGCCACGCTACGCGCTACGTGCTGCGCGCTACGATACACTACGAGCTACGATACAAGCTAAGCCACGCTACGCGCTACGTGCTGCGCGCTATGATACACTACGCGCTACGTGCTGCGCGCTATGATACACTACGAGCTACGCTACTATTTTATAGTAATTGCGTTTTATCAATGGTTATGGAAATAGCCATCAAATAAATGTATTCGTTCATTCATTTAATTCATGCATTCATTAATTCTAGTATATACATCAATAAAAAAAAAGAATGTTAAAAGTCTCACATAATAGCTGAATCACACTACACATCCAGACTCAGAGCTGCTAGTAAGAATCGATGGGAAATCCAATGCCACTGCCTGACGCGGGAATCGAACTCGGTAGTCGTGCGAGTACTCGACCAAAGAGGTTTCAGTTTAGTTCTCAAAAGTTTAATAAACACAAATAGAAAAGATTTCTTTCTCTTTCTCCTATTTAAAACACAGAATAATTTCACGGCGTAGTAAAATAGTAAGTTCGTTCATTTCATTTCAATGTTCTGTCGCCATTCAAAACAAAACAATTAGAATGCTAATGAGGCACATATTACATGCTAATCCGTTCGTTTTTATTGTCTGTAGGTAATCGCAGGAACTAATACATTATCATAGAATTGCACTATTGGATTACATTAATCACTATCGTCTTGACTGCATAATTAAGCTTTGATAATTATGTTTATATCCTTCATTGAAGAATTTCGGGGAAGGGAATTCACTGCGAAGCATTGGAAATGTTTAGTCGGCCTTGTAATTTCTTTACCACTTTTGACAACAATAGGAAACTTCACTAAGGCGCCATCTACACGGGCGAGAGTATCGCGGCGATAGTCACGCCGCGCCGTGACATTAAGTTCTATAGAAACGGTATGAAGCAATCTAAACACAGCGATATCATTGCAGCGGGTTGACGCACGGCGAGACTATCGTCGCGATTCTCTTGTCGATCGTCGCGCGAATACGCGATCGGTCTCGTGTATATGTCACTTTTTGTTCGGAAAACCGGAAAGCGCCCTCTGTCGGTGCAACCACGCGTTCAGGTGCACCGAACAAAAAGACCGGACGATCATTGTATTCATTCGCACGACGATCGCTTTTAAATAGGACTCGGGGTAATGCTGAAAATATCTATGTTTAGGTTACCAAATAGATGTTGTCGATTTATGACGTGCAAGTGACATTCAACCTTAGGGTGATAAAGCGATTACGACGTTGACTTGACATCGGTGACGGTAACCACTTAACATCTGATTTGCACCCAATAAAACGTATTTTTGTAATGAGAGTGCGAAATAAATAATTATTAGTGCGAAAGAACTACCTGACCTCGTTTGTTGTGGCTGAGTTAGAAGAGGTTAAAATTGCATCATGGAGTAGATATTTTCATAACCTTCGTGTTACAAGCAGCCTCATATCTCATACCATGTAAAAAATAAGCATAATAAGCCTATCACTTTCCTTCTACACTGTTGGGGTGTGGACACAGACACAGGCTGTGTCGCTGTGAGGGAGTGTGCCATACATAATGCACCACGCGGCGCGCGCACAGTGCGGGTTTGTGGATGCAGGACTGTTGATATATTGGGTAAAAGTGACAGTGAATTTTTGCACCACAAGTAGATTGCAATACTTTGATGTTCTATCCCACAGGCTTATTCCAATCTGAAGTTAATACGATTCCAAATGAAGAATGCTATCCGCCATCTTGTGTGACTAACAGACAAGACAAGTCAGGGAAATTAATAGTAAATAAACTACCAACTAAGACGCCATCTACGCGGGCGAGAGTATTGCGGCGATAGTCGCGCCGAGCCATCAAATTTAATAAAATCCTTATGAATCAATCTCCACACGGCAATATCATCGCTGCGATAATTTGAAGGTACATCGCGATTATCGCCGTGATTCTCTCGTCCGTGGAAATGGTACCTTAATTGATCGTAGGTATATTGACGCAGGGTTCATATTTGTTTAACAACTAGGGGTTTATTTATAAACGTTGCTTAAAGTTAAATGACGTTCAAACGTCAAAAATGTATAAACAGTCACTAATAACCCCTTAATTTCCCCGACTATTCCTACACTTGTATTTACTGCAGACGTGACGCCGTCAGTCGTTTAGCCAGTTTATGCAGGTACTTCATGGGACTCACAATAAAACAAGATCAATTTAAAAATGAAAACATTATTTTATTTATTAAATATACCAGCGTAAATAACAACTTAATAAAATTAAAAGATTAACAAAACGACCAGCATCTGGCGTAAACTATACTAACAGAGACAACTACGGAACTCACGGTGCCACTGCGGCACGGGCCACGAAAGGAATGTGTGAACATGCAAAATTGGATGGACACAAATAAGCCTAGGACACAACGCTTAAAAAAATACTTATTTTTCTTTCACAAATGTCATGGTTAAAACTGCTTATTCTTTTTCAAATCTTGATAAAACAAGGTATTCTAAGTTTAGCATAAGGCACTGTGGGCCATCTATGTAGGCTTATCTGTCTTGAAACAATATATTGCTATCTTGGCATCTCGTTGACTGCCGTATTTCTTGTCATTATCCTAGGAAACAGCTTGTTTAGCTTCGTAAAATAGGCGAAACTCAGGATTATCACTGAAAAGAAGAAAAAGACCATTGACAAACATTTTACAAAAAAGAAACAACTGACTTCCAAAAAAAAAAAACCTACAAAGTGAAAAATTACTTTAATTTCGTAAGTCGGTGGCAAAAAAAGGAAAATACTAAACCAAAGACACCATTTTTTTTGGAAGTGGTTGATTTTTTTCTTGCTGTAAAAAGTTTTTACTTTTAAATTGTACGGTGAGCGATTTGTTGAATAATTTTTATTATTCGACATATCGCTCAACTCTTTATTTTTTTTAAATATTGTGTTCATTGTGTGTGACACGCTTTACGCTCTCGCGATATTATCGTATCTTAGCTGTTTGAGGTCGGTTAAGATTTGTGTGGGATCCCCTTTATAGCGATTGTAATCTTTTACCTACACGATGCAAGTAGGTATAGTCCATCCACACGGAGAGGTTTACCACATTATTGAAAGCACACAAATTGCTTCAAGCACACAAATGTACAGTGGACGGCGGCCTTAATGCCATAGGAATTTTCTACCAGTCAATCTTTGGGCGATGCAGAGTCAAACAGTGGTAGGCAGCGGTAGGTGCACGAAGCTGCGCGGTTTTTTTGTTTGCCAGCCACACACCGTGCATAGCGTAGCACTTTCTCACAAAGTGGCACTAAACACACGTGCGTGACACGGCTACGTGAGTTGCTGTGTGTGAGCAGCACCTTTACACATACGGCGCAAATTTAACAGGACACATGCATTTATTTACGACGATGACATGCGCAAAGATTATTTATATTTACCTTCCATCGGTCATTGTCATAATCCCACTTGGACGACAGTCCATCTATGGGGTTGACCCGAAGTTCTAGCATTCTCCGCAGTTGTGCCTTCTGCGCAGCTTTCGATAGACTCGCCGGGAGGGGTTCGAACACTGAAACAAAGAAGATTGACAAACGCGCGATCAATGCATCCATCGCATCGGAGCTCTGCATAAGCGCTGCATCGGTTCATGAGTTATGAGCGAGCTGTATATTAAAACATTAGGATCGGATATTTAAAAAAATGTTTTACTTTAAACAGTCGTTCAGAACTGTAGTTTAATTTATTTAGGAGTGTTTTTACAGAATTTCGGTCATACAGTCCAGGTTTCTCAATTACATTTTTGTTCAACCCTTGCTTGCTGTAAGTTTGTATGCACATTATTGAGAGATTTACCATTTTATTTTAAGAGTAAAGAACCATTCTCTGTATTTTTTTCAAAATGTTAGGTTCAGTAGTTAACCAGAATCTCAATTCTGAGACGATCCCGAGGGCATCTCCGTAGTCTATTATAGATACACTTCTCATCAGAAAAATCGAAACACCTTGCAAGTTTGTTTTGATGATCATGTCGCCGTGTGATGGGATTATCAGAAACATGTGTATGTTTAGGAATATATGTCAAATGTCGTTTAATAGTGAATAATATGAGGTTTTCAAATCCTAATGTTAATGTTCTAAATTCAAAGTAAATTTTCATAGGTTTCGTATTTTGTTTAAGAAGTCATTTTTACCCTGTATGGAGTATGAAGGAAATAGATAAAACAACACACCTAAATGAAAAAAAAGTTAAGAAACGTTTATTTAATAACTTGTATTCCCTCCCCGAGCTCTTATTACTGCTTCCATACGGTTTTTCATCGATCGGATGAGAGTCACGATCAAATCTGGCTAAGTGTTTCTGGGGCAGGATCTCTTGCACGAATTCGTCTGTATAATTCATCCCAAGATGTTCAATCGGATTCATGTCCGGGCTTCTTGCTGGCCATTCAGATAATGGAGATACCGACTTCGGTAACATAATCTCGTACGACGCTCGCGGTGTGAGCCCTAGCATTGCCGTGCATGAATATGAAACCGTTGCCAATAAAATGTGCATAGGGCATCGCGTGAGGCTCAAGACACTTCGGTGTACCGATGATTGTTTAGTGCAGGCAGATGTGGCCCAGACACAACGACAAGCTCTGTCTTACCGTCGGCGCTGATTCCTCCCCAAACTGTCCACGAACCGCCACCATAGCTGACCTTTTCTTTAATGCAGCATTGTGCAAAGTGTTCTCCATCTATTCTGTAGACCTTGTTTCTTTCGTCGTTACCATACAGCATAATTTTACACTCATCAGAAAAGAGAACTTTGTTCCACTGGAGGTATGACCAATTTAGGTGCTCACGTGCAAAGTTCTGCAGCTGCTGCAGCAGTGCTCTTCGATGGTCTGCAGTTAATTTCGGCCCATTCGCTGGCTTATTCGGTACCAGTCCACGTTCCTTCAACCTTCTTCTAATTGTAGAGTCACTTAAAGCCACCCTATGTACAACATGAAGTTGCTGCTGCAGTTGAAAAGCATTAAGGCGTCGATTTCGTAAAGAAGTTGTTACAATAAAGCGATCATCTCGCTCAGAAGTGACCCGATTCCTGCCAGGTCCTGAACGGCGCGTGAACAAACCAGTCTCCCGATAGCGTTTGTAGACTCTATGAACAGACGACAGGCTTAGATGCAATCTTTCAGCCACAACATGCTGACTAAGAACTTTTTCAGACGTCCCAAAGTCACTCCTCCAGGCCATGGTACGGAGCAAGAGGGCGTGGGAAGCCGTCACCTCCTTCTGCGAAGCAGTAATGCTCGCGAAGGAGGAGGCGGAACGCGTGAGGGAGAGGCAAATTTCGCACCCTCACGCCCCTAGCCGCCGCAGGAGACGCCCTGGGCGTCGGGAATCGCAGGCCGATTCCCGGCCACCGTAGGCGTGGGCTTGCGGACGGTGAGCAATGGGTAGCTCGCCGTCCGATAAGGACCAGGCTCGGGTCGACGGCGCGTTGTGTTCCACGCGCGCCTCATAGAGATGTCAGCACAACAGAAGGGGTCTGCTAGGACCGATGCCTGCCGGGGTCGCGGGAAAGTCCGAAAGGGATACCGTGGCCCTTGGCAACGTACAGGCAACTGAAGTAACACGGGGGGTTTTAGTCAGTAAGAGTCTGACACGCCCTCCCGCTCTGCCCAGAGCGGGAGAAGTTATTTGATAATTTCCCAAAAAAAAAAAAATACTGACTATAAAGAAAGAAAACGATACTGATGAGGTCTGTACGTGTGAGGGATGTACAAAGACGTGTTACATACCATAATAATGGAGGAACATAAAGGTCCAGAAGGCGAAGGAGCACATGAACAACCCGGCCCCCACGATCGCCTTCCACTGCCCCGTGGGGTACTGGAACTCAGAGAAGGTCTGACAGAAGGAGGCCCGGTACAGAGCCTTCTTCTCCTCGCAACAAAGCATTCGCCAGTCACCTTTTTCTTTCTCGCGAAGTGCCTGGAAGTTTGTAAATAAACATATAATGGGTAGTGGTGTCACAAAGCTGGTGTACCGCGAAATTTTATCTACATTCTCTATTATCTTGCGAGGGCCTGCGGTGACATAGTATAATTATTATGTTCACTGTTGTGATAACCCATGTAGTAGGGTTATTTACTTACATTTGAATATTCGCATATTTGGCTTCTGCTCCGAGGATCATTGACCATATCAACGCATACACCGCTACAATACAGGACTCTGCGCTACAGACTGTACTGAGAATTTTTTGATGAGAATCGTAATAACACTCCTTGATCTGGGAATCGAACCCAGAGGACCCCATGCACAGTAGTTGCACTTGTGACCACTAACAATGAGTCAAGAGGCAAGAATCGTGCATCTTATATTAATTTTAGAAATATTTGATCACCAATCATCATATCAAAGTGGGTATACTGTACAAGTCAAAGCAAGCGTTTTATATTATCTTTTAAATTAACTTCATCATCGTCAGTATTCAGCCGATAAGACATCCATCGCAGGTTCAGCATGGGCTTCCCCCAAGCGTGGCCACGTTCGCCAGGTTCACCTTGGGGAGGCCTGTGGCCACGCCAGGCACACGACCACCATTCCAGAGCTTTTCGACACCATCGGCCATCCATTCTGCGAGCAATGTGCCCCGCGCACTGCCTCGGACTTTTTTTTACTTAAGGATACGCTAGTCGGTAATTTTTCCATACAAACGAAGTATGGTGATTACTCGTCTGTTTGACTGTGTACGTTCAAAACTAAAAATTATATCAATTTGTCTTGTATGTCTTATATGTCTTGTTGTATTTTCTATCCCTGTACGGTTTCTTTATTGCCATTTTTTTACCACATAAGTTATTCGACGAATTAATTTCCATACAGGGCTAGAGCCCTGTCAATCTGCCTACCCTTTCCCAACTATGTTGGGGTCGGCTTCCAGTCTAACCGGATGCAGCTGAATACCAGTATTTTACATGGAGCGACTGCCTATCTGACCTCCACAACCCAGTAACTGGGT
Organism: Agrochola macilenta; assembly: GCA_916701695.1. Taxonomy (NCBI): domain Eukaryota; kingdom Metazoa; phylum Arthropoda; class Insecta; order Lepidoptera; family Noctuidae; genus Agrochola; species Agrochola macilenta. The sequence goes on along the minus strand of OU753572.1, from coordinate 1,205,857 downwards.
AATACGATACCCCTTGGTAAGACTGGTGTCAGACTTTCGGGCTTCTGACGACTCGTAACGACTGTCAAAGATCCACGAATGACAGCCGGGACCAACGGCTTAACGTGCTTTCCGAGGCACGGAGGAGACTCGGTATGTAAAGATGGTCACTCATCCACTGACCAATCCCGGCAAGCGTAGCTTAACCTGATGGATCGACCAGTGCGGCTGTTGTTACTTAGCCACGAGCTCCTCAGGGCTAGAGCCCTGTATGGAAATAAATTCGAAAAAAAATATTGGTTTGAAAGTTATGAGCGTCGAAACTTCCTTATGTCAACACTAATTTTAACTCATCTTTGGGCGTAAATAAATAACTTATGTAGTAAAAAAATGGCAATAAAGAAACCGTACAGGGATAGAAAATTTATTCAAAAGTTCAAATATTTTTATTTTGAGTAAATACATCCAGTACTTTTTCCATTATATCTATACGCCCAAAGCTCTGTTCATGAAATTTTACGCGCTCGTTTCTTATAAATCATCGCCTATGTCACTTATTTATACAAAGTTGATACGACAGAGGGGCTTTCCTTTAAACTGCCTATACTAGGTACCATTTTCAAGCTCTGTACCAAAAATCAATTAAATAGGAGCAGTAGTTTAGTCGCAAATGATTTTTTAAGTTTTTGCCCCGTTTGAACACGATGTATCTTTCCTAACAGCTGATTATGTCTATACGCATAGGTCAAGCACCTTAAAACGATAAATCTGAGTATAACCTATGCGTTGTTGCCGCTGTGACGCAAGTCACAAGTACAACCAAATATTCTCGCTAAAAAGATGACAATGCAAACAAGGAAGCAATAAATACACACACACTTGCATTTTCATTACGAGAGTGGCGATCATAGCAAAACCCCCGCGGGTAAAAGAAATAGAAATAGGTCAGTGTTTGCTATTGCATCCTAGCGACGAGGGGCAGGGGTTGCGATCGGTAAGTGAGTGGGGCTTCTAAAAACTGTCTTTTTCAGTGCGCCGACGCTATTCTTTCGGAACGTACTTATGTTACGTAACACGGAAGTACCTGCGCCGCCTCCGTATTGTCGAACTCGCGCGCTGACAATTGGGATTTAGTTTTGTTATTGTGATAGGACACTAAACAAGTTTAAGACGGTATTTCTTTTTTTATTGTGACAGGACACGTAACTTGAGATTATTATTATTTAGTGTTAGTTGTTTTTTTTTGTGATCGACTGCTTTTATTGTGATACGACACGTAATTAAACTTTGGTTTTGTGTGTGTGTGTAATTAAAGTGTTCAACAATGCCTCGTGTAACTTACACGGCGTTAGAATACACTGACATGATTTTTAATTAGAAAAATAAGTAACAATATTCTCCGTCGGTATAATTTTTGCATTCATGTGAATGAAGGACACATCGAGAATTTAAAATTTTAGTGTTTTTGTTGTTGTTCGCGTACTTCAAAACCAAACCTAACATAAAAGCCGCGAGCGAAGGCCTAAGCCGCCGCCCGCGCCACCGCCGCCGCGCGCCGGCCGCCCGCTTTGAAATGAGATAAAACACGCCGCACGGCGCGCGCGCGGCGTTGCCACTGTTACCTAGGTATCTTCTAAGGTCAGTTAAATTTATTTACAAAGGGTGGTTGCGTTTTACTCTGATTCATAAGCTATTTAGTTTGTTTGAAAAAAAATAAAACTCATTTTTGGTGCTTTTTATTTTTATACCGTATCAAATAAATACTAAACACGTATAGTATACGTAGTGTAATTTAATGCCCCTCTGTCATATCAACTCTGTATATAAATAAAAAAAAATAAGAAATTATTATGCATAATAGTCACGCCCACCAACGAGTTTAAGCCGTCGACTAGTGCACCCTTAACTCATCATCAGCCTACAGCAGTCCACTGCTGGACTTAAGACTTCTGCAATCGCATTTTTACTCTCAATGTAATTGTATGTATTCAGAGCATTTGTACTCGATAATGTGTAAGCCGTGTAATTGAGCGTGCATTTCAGAATAAAGTATACTGTACAAGTTTAAATTTTGTAGAAGATAATTGTAATGTAGGTCTACGCAAAACTGCGAATTCGCATCGAGTTGAAAAATTTACGAGCTCCTAAAAAACAAAAATCCTCTAAAAACCTGCGATGCGGCGCGGCGTCGTATCGCATCGCACCGCACCATCTCTCGTTAGTAACAGTTAAATAAATATGTATATACGAACTAGGCAAAATGTTAATACATTACACAAATATCTCTGGTGTTCTCCTTGAACCTGATCGCGGGGAACGGGAAGTGGGCATCATCCTTATAGTTGGCACTGCCGTTGTGGCCGAATCCGACCCAGTCGCGATTCCCAATCCTACATCTACCGTGAATTCCTCTTCCTATTATTAAAAACGACGAATAAGATTTTCCATTTAACGTTAGCAACGACATTTTCGTTGAAACGATTGACAAAATGTTATGACAGTTCTTGATTTTTGAAATTGAAACGGTTATATGGCTGTTAAAGGTTTGTTTTCAAAAGAGGTTGGAATTTTGAATCGAAACTTTTAATTAATTTAATTTGAAAAACACAGTTGCATGTGTCCATACATATTGATTTGAAATGCAATAATTAATATCGTGACACCGAATATTTAGATTCAGTTGTAAAAAAAAGTATCTGGAAACTTTCCAAATGCCTTTTTTACACCTAAAACGGTTACAACATCAAATTCAGTGTTATAATTGCAATTCATTATTAATTTTCTAGTTCACTAGTTAGTCATATTTCTTATTTCCATACAGTAATTTTGCCAAATTAGTCAAAACAGGTAAATATTTGACAGCTATTTGCGACGTTGCCCACTTTCAGTGTTTCAAAAGCTCCTAATGTCAGTATAAGTAAAAGTACACACGGTTTGAAATAAATGGTTAATTAAGCAAATTTATTGTGGGTTATGTTTAAAGGTCTTGTGATTTACAATTATGAATCTATTAATTTGGATTATCTGATAGTAGCTTATAAAGATCCTCATAATCCAACATCTCCAAAAGCCTGTCAGTAATATTACTACTTGAATTTTCTTGCTCCAATGACTCGGCTGCGATATTTAATGTTTCAAAGTCTTCGTCTGTCTCGCCACCATCATCTGTTGCATAATCATTCATTTCATTATTCTTATTAACCGTGTGTACGACTTCTTCACGATGTTCATTTTCGTGATTGTCATTGCAATGGCTCTTCACATTATTAGCGTTTGGAATTTTATCAGCTATTTTGACAGATTTGTTGTCTTCTTCTAAGTCCTCTTTATCTTCTTCAGTGTCACCTTCTATAACACTCCTATTATTTGCATCACTTTCATCTTCTTCGTTTGCATTAATATTTTGATTATCAACCACATTTTTTGGTTTCTTTCCTTTCTTTTTTGACACATCAGTTAAATTAGGATTAGATTTAAGGTCCTTTCTCTTTATTTGCTGGAGGTCAAGAGATAAACTTTCTTTAGATTCCAAGATATAGTTAATGTTAAGGTTATCTAAAAGACTATCGATAGCTTCATCAAATTCTTTTTCTTGGCCAGAACTTGATTCTTTATGTTCAACATTCCGTTGCTTGAAAGATGGCATAAACTCATAAGAAGTCATCTTAGCAGAAATTGCATCGGAGTTATCATGCAGTATTGTAACTTTTGCTTTGTTACTTCCAAAAATAGTACAAGGTCGTATAGTTGTAGTTTGGGATTCTGTTGTCCACGTAATTTTTTCTTTACGTTTTGATATATTTTTTGTTTCACTAGATGATAGTTTATCGTCTTTTTTTATTACCGTTTCAAGTTTATTTCTTAATGCTTGTTTGAATTTTACCTTCTCCACTTCTACTTCTTTTTCAGTTACTTCTTCTATTACTTGTTGTACTTCTTCTTGTTCTTGTTGCTTTTCTTCTATTTCTTGTTGTATTTCTTCTTGTTCTTGTCTTTCTTTTTTTTCATGTCGTTCTTCTTCTTGTTCTTGTCGTTCTTCTTCTAGTAGTTGTCGCTCTTCTTTTTGTCGTTCTTCTTCTTGTTCTCGTTCTTCTGTTTCATGTCGTTCTTCTTTTTGTTCTTGTCGCTCTTCTTCGTGTTGTCTTTCTTCTTCTTGTCGTTCTTCTTGTTGTCGTACTTTTTCTTCTAGTCGTTCTTTTTCTTCTTTTTTTAGTCGTTCTTTTACTTCTTGTCGTTCTTCTTCTTCTTGTCTTTCTTCTTCTTCTTGTCGTTTTCCTTCTTCTTGTCGCTCTTCTTCTGGTTTTTGATTTCGTTCTATCTGTTTTTGTTGTTGTTCTCCCTGTTCTCTTGGTTGTTTCTTCTTGTTAAACATTGTTTTAAGGAATTGTCTAAAATCATGTTTTTTATCATTTGTTCTAGAAATATCAGATTCAGGAATAGGTGTTAACATAAACGGGTTTTTTCCGCGAACAATTGGCGTGATTTTAAGACGCTTTGCTGTAGTCAAACCAGGGAACGTAGGATTATAATGGGGCCGTCGGGCTGTGGTCGGTTGTTTTCCTGTAACCATTTTCTGTAAACGAAAATTATTTAAATTATTAAATCAATGTCGCTAAACTATAATAAGTTAATAATACATTTAAAGTTGTCCCGTAAGTACAACTTTATTACAGTATAGCCTTAGTAAGGGGTTGTGCCTGTTCCAATGCGAAAAGAAAAATAATGCCTAAGTAAAATAAAAAAAGAGTTGGTCTTCCCTGTTATGGCGGTTTAACGGACAAAAAAAACTCTAGTTCGCTAGTTAGCCACATTTCTTATTTCCATACAGTAATATTGCCAACTTAATCGAAACAGCGAAATATTTGGCAACTATTTGCGATGTTGCCCACTTTCAGAATAAACGCTCTTATTGCACTGTCAGCGACCAGCGTCACTTGTAATGCCGTCTCTAGTGCTCGTGCGTAGCGTCTAGCTGTCGGTGCGGCGATTCCGTTCTCTGAGGCAACCATTATAGAATGAAAGTATTAACATCACCATTTCCATGATTGTCTCGATCCAATCAGTGTAGTAGCCAAGTTTGGTGAAGACGGTAGGCGCATCAGGTGTACCACACTGCGATGAGCCAAAACTTATCACTCCCACGAGAATGCCGCTTGAAACACCGGGTCCACCAGCGTCGTGCTACCAAACAAAACATTAAGTAGTTGGAAGCCTGTTTGTGGAAAAAGGGATAGGCCTTAGCCCAGCAGTGGGACACAGTAAAATAAAGAAGACCAGACTAGACGAAAACTCATTCCGTGGATTGATTATTGACGAGCTACACCCAAATAATGGACTGAAATGTGAATCTTACTCGTGTATATCTAAAATAGACAGGATTGAAAAAACGCGTGAATTTCGATTTACTGTAGGTATACGAGTACCTATTGAAATAAATAAATGTACGACATTTGCTTTATTAAAATTAGAGTCATCACCAATATAACATAACATCACGCTTGTAATCCCCCAAGGGTTAGGCAGAGGTGTACACCCACAATCAAGGTGAAGAAGAACGAAGGCAGAAGAAGTAAATAATTGAAAATGAAAGACAGAATTAAAGCATCGAAGATCTACATACGTTACAAGCTCCACCTCCCTTCGAGAAGAAACCAGCACAAAAGTTTCTGTCGGTCACGAATTCCCTGAAAATGTCACGAAGTTTAAGGACGATAGGGATGATGTCTGGGTAAAAAAATGAAATTCTAATTAGTCCGTCAGTCAGATAATAAAAAAATATTAGACACGTATTTTTTGCTTTATCATATTAATAAAAAAATACTTAGATAAAACGCATTTTAAATTGGGGAGTGGGGGTCGCTAACTTGCTACGTTACTAATATGTATAAAATCTACATACTTGTGACGTCATGGCACATTTTACCTCAATGTATCGCCGTAATCTTTAGATTACGTAAAAAAAGAAAAAATACGTGTCCAATATTTTTTTATAATATCAAAGACGGACAATTTTTTTTTTGTCGTCATCCCTATTATTTAAAAAAGCTCTCCAGACACGACACCCGTCTGGTCGGAGGATCCTCCCTTTGCTATAGAGGATGAGTGAACTTTACACCCTGTTCCTGATGCCTCTAAAGTGTGAAAGAGCTAACGGCTATACCTAGATGTAAGGAAGAAGAAGGATGAGATGACATACTGCACCGATATCGAATGAATTCGAATAAGAACAATGTCAGACTAGAGATTCGCTGTGAAATGTTATTGTAATATTATTGAGTGAAACGGTTAAGCTTACTTGGTATATATTTCTTGACACTCATCAATTGGGTAGAAATCTAGCGTAGAATACGACAGTTTATTCTTCCAGTTTATTTCAACTTTGTTTCCGAGCTGAAACCGTTTTACTTTTTAGAAGTATAAAGGCATGGTCAGTCAGCGATTGTGCCACAAATGGTGTTATTTGCTGACGATACTTCCTTAATTTTTAAAATTAATAGACGTGCATCAAATCTTGACGACGTAAATAACGCCCTACAGCAGGTCCAAAATTGGTTCACTGCTAATAATTTAGTATTAAATGGGAAAAAAACGAAGTGCATACGATTTTCTTTACCAAATGTAAAAAGTAGTAGTTGTGAGATAGTATTGAATCAAGAGAAACTAGAATTCGTCGATAAAACAGTTTTCCTAGGGATCACGCTCGACTCAAGGCTTCAATGGGGTCCTCATTTAACATCTCTTTCAGGACGGTTAAGTTCAGCAGCATATGCTGTGAGAAAAATCCGTCAATTTACTGACGTGAGTACCGCGAGGCTAGTCTATTTTAGTTACTTTCATAGTATTATGTCGTACGGTATTCTACTATGGGGACGGGCTGCAGACATCGAGTCTATTTTTATTCTGCAGAAAAGAGCCATCAGAGCTATATATGGCCTCCGCAGGCGCGACTCTCTAAGGGAACTGTTTAAAGATATTAACATCATGACGGTACCTTGTCAATATATCTATGAAAACATTATGTACGTAAGGAAAAATCTGCATCTTTTTAGTAAAAGAGGTGCAAGACACAATTACATCACTAGGAATAGGGACCAATTAGTTCAACCGGGTTTCAGGCTGGCTAAAGTGGACTCATCTTTCATGGGGTACTGTTTAAAATGTTACAATAAAATACCTCCCAACATACTTCAACTAAATGAAACGAAATTTAAATCTTATATTAAACGCACACTACGCAGCCAAGCATATTATAAGTTGGGAGATTATATCGCTGATAAAAATGCTTGGCTCAACACTGGTCTTGCTCCACAAGGGCGCATAAACGAATAGATTAGCATTTTAAAATACTGTTGGAGCTGCTGAAGATGTAAAAAACTATCTTTGCATTGTATAAATTCAATCTCATAACATTGTATAATTGCATAGCACATGTTGAGTACTATGTACCGACTATAAAGCTACCATTTAGGTACTGGATATGTCTTTCATTGACTTGAATGTGCCTTGGCGGCTGAGAGTATGTCATGCTCACTCTAATGTCTCGCTGACGGTGGCGCGTGTGTTGGATCATTTAGCTCCCTTCAAAATGGTTGAGCTGAATGGTGCTAATCCATGCGTCATGTTCGTGAACGGGCGCCGTCAGTAGGGACTGGTCATCTCTTAGCTACCACGGCTTATTTTAATTTATTTTAATTTTTGAATTTTTATTTTTGCTACGGACGCTTTTAACGTTTTGCATCGTTCTCACATGTATAACTTCAACATGAATGATGTAACCAATTTTTTGTAACCATATTATGATTTAAAAGAGTGTCCGTGGAGTTTCTTGCCCGTTCTTCTCCATAGGTACCTACTACGCTTTGGAATGGGCATCTAGCTTCATCTTTCTGACTGACGGACCCCTTGACAATTCAAAAGTGCCTGTAATTGGTTTATTTGAAATAAATGCTTTGAGTTTGAGTTTGAATGGATTTACAACTAAAATTGGCCTTAAAATCAAAGCCCAGCCGTGATTCTATTCCAGTCACACAGCAACTGTATGAGTTTGTTGAAGAAAAAAATACTTACGGTTTTAGCGCCCCAACCAACAACAACAATGCCTTCAGTATTTGATGGCAATGGCCATGGGTGTCTATCAAAGTCTATTCTCTTTAGATTACGTTTTTTTTCTCTGAACTTTAGCTCCCTTGTGAGCCTCATGAGCGCCAGATTGTGTCCCAAGTTCTTAGGGTTGAAGCCTGGGTGAAATTGAATCTCCAAGATGGGGATATTCTCCCCTCCGCGTTCGTAGTAGGTGCTGCCAACTTGCACTGAGAGGAACGCAGGGTTCTCGCGGAAGAAGCGGTTGTTCCAGGCTCTAATTAAATAAATAATGTTGTAAGTGGTTAAGCTAACGGTGACAATGTGAGAGCAAGATGTACCGAAAATAGATGGATACGAATAACCTAATAACGAAAGACTCAATCTTACATTTGCAAACACGACGCTGAAGTGATGACCAGATCAGATTTGATGATGGAGCCACCACATTGGAACTTCTTAAAGAACTGGACGCTCACCATGAAAGGAAAGCGGTCGATATTCGACGATTTACCCTCGAAGATGCGACGGCCGCTGGGTTCTGAAAGGATTATATAAAATAAATGTGTTGCTCAAAATGTATCTAAGGTTGACTAAATATTTAACACATAGTATGTAGTACATGCATACACCGAACTCTTAATCAATGACATTGACTACTTACGCCAAAATCCATTACTGCTCAATACATCGTCATCAGAATCATTCCCTTTTACAAACTCTTTTGATAAATATGTTGTATTTCCAAATTCATTTTCATTATTACTAAAGTGTCTTAAAATTGCTTTATTTAAGTCAAACTTCGTATTATTTTTAACACCATTTCTTTCCTTTAAATTGTCAAGTCTGCTAAGAAAATCTTCAATAAGAATCGTAACGTAAACAGAATCTGTTGCTTCATCGCTTTTATTATCTTCATTTAATACTTCATTTAATCGCGTAATAAAAACTTGAGTGCCGTTATCGATGTTATCAACGTGAGTTAGTTTTGTTATTTTCTTTAGATTGTCGTGATCTCGCAAAGTTATGGAAACAAAGAAGTTATGAATCGTTGAATATTGTTTCAACTTCAGCTTTTGCTGCAAAACCTTTAGTTTTAGAGTGGAGAATAAATTGTTCACAGTGTTTCGTATTGCCCACTCAGTAACAAGGATGCCGTAACTATCTTCGGCTAGTAATTCAGGAGCACATTGAACTAAAACGAGAAAGTTCAAAAATGTGCAGCACAAGATTCTAATCGTCGTGGAAAACATATGAAGAAAGATATTTTCTACGAAATGCAATATATTCGAAGAAAAATGTAACTGATATGGAAAATTTCACTGTTGTAACCAAATGTTTGTGTTATTAAAGTAGTTGCTCAATGTACTAAGGTATTTTTTTATCGTGCTTGTTTTATTTTCTTTTTTCTTGCGAAATATATTATATTTATATAAAGGTCATACAATTCTGAATTGATGTTGAAAGTGTTGAAACCGCCAAATCGAATTGAAAACGAGTTTTTAATTAAATCACTAAGAAGGTGCCTTCAGTTATAAAAATATTATCCTACTGTATCCATCTTTTCCGTCCGACCCCCCAGTCCATCGTTACGTTCGACTAACAATTTGTCTGCTCGCTTGGTTACATGTTTACCATGCTTCTACTGCATGTCACAATAATCATTAGTTAGGTCTGCTGCCGGCAGTGGCAACGTCTGACCACGAGTTTCATCGACTACTTATGTTTGAATTGTTCGACATCTTATGTCGGACTTTCAGACTCAATTTCTTTATTGTATGCCTAACATGTCTAGTCTGAAGAACGCTTGTGGAATCTTCGTTCTTCAACAAGGAGAAGTTTCTTTTCTTTATATCTATTTAAATAATTTACATTAAATCAAACCAAATCAAAGGCATTATTTAATTATTTTTCTTCTTACATAGACAATTTTAGTGATCTACCGACGATTGCCGACGATATAGTTATCATGGCTGAGACCATGAAGGACCTCAGTACAATGCTCGATAACCTTAGTAGAGCCTCCGAAAGAGTGGGTCTTAAAATTAACATGGACAAGACAAAGGTCATGTCAAATGCCCATGTAACACCCACTCTCATGAAGATCGGAGACGGTATACTCGAAGTTGTGGACGAGTATGTTTACCTAGGACAAACTGTCCAGCTAGGTAGGTCCAACTTCGAGAAACCGGTCAATCATCGAATCTGACTCGGCTGGGCAGCGTTCGGGAAGCTACGCAATATCTTCTCGTCCTACATACCGCAGTGTTGAGACACAGACGAAAGGTTTTGCCCAGTGCGTGTTGCCAGTCATCACTGGCAACACCACGACCAGCGACCACCTTTCTATGCCATAAATCATCACTTATGGCATAGAAACGTGGTCGCTCATAATGGGCCTTATCACGAGGCTAAAAGTCACCCAAAGGGCAATGGCTCTCCATTGCCTTTTGGGTGACTTTCAGCCTCGTAAACTCCAAGCATAGCCCTCTGGCTATGCTTGGAGTTTCCGTACGTGATCGAATCAGAAATGGAGAAATCCGTAGGAGAACTATGGTAACCGACATAGCCCGAAAAAATTCCAAACTTAAGTGGCAATGACCAGGGCACATTGGTCGTGAACAGATGGCCGATGGGGCCGAAAGGTTCTGGAGTGGCGACCGCGTACCGAAAGATATAGCGTTGGAAGGCCTCCTACAAGATGGACCGATGACCTTGTGAAGTCGAAGAATCGGTCGAAGTCGCTTGGGGGATATAGGCCTCCCCCAAGCGACTTCGAACGATTCTGCTTTCAGCAGTAGACGTCTTTTGGCTGAAATGATGATGATGATGATAGACAACTTTACATCAGCTTTCATGCTATAGTCATTAAACTCTTATAAAGCTAAATTCATAGGATCTTAAAAATAAAATAAAAGAAGCTTATTACCAAAACTATTAAATAAAAATAAAAAACATGTTAATTCAAACTTTTTATTGTATAAACCTAAGTCAATCCATACTGGTATTTATTTAAGTCAGTTTTGTTTTATAAAATGAAGTTAACATTAATAATTATGTTTCTGGTTCACGTAGTGGTAGCTAAACATCATCATAGGACTCATCTTGAGACCATATCATAATCCAAAAACATGCTCTTTCTTCAAAGTAAACCAAATTATCCATAGTTGAACAAAATGTTGTTTTACATTTTGTTCGTTGCTGCGTCTTTCCTTGACAAATCGAGAATCAAATTATTGTCAACCATGCATCATAATTGCTCAGCCAATAATGTGAAGATTTTTTTTATGTTTTTGAAGAAATAACAAATATATACGAGGTCGATAAAAATAATAAAACAATAAAACCGGCCAAGTGCGTGTTGGACCACGCACAATGAAGGGTTCCGTAGTTGGGATGAATTTATCCCAAGAACAAACTTAACATTGTAGTTGAAAAACTATGTTCTCCCTTATGGAATGTATGGGAGATCATGTTTTTCAAACTGCAAATTTAAGTTGGTTGATTATTAGTCGTTAACCTGTACAGCCTACTTAGTTTTGATAGTTTTCCTTTTAATTTCGTTATACTACTGCTGTGAATTTTTTCACAAATCCAAGTACAACCATTTAGCTGGCAGGGGCGGGGCACAGGACTCTAACAAAAAAAATCAGTTAAAAGCTTAATATTTCGCAAACGGATCCCTGAATCCAAAAATGGTCACGACAAACTCGCAATATTTTTAAACGACCTTTCTAACGATACCCCACAACATGGGGTAGATGAAAAAAAAATCATCCCTACTTTACGTGCAGGAGAAGTACTCTAAAAAAAAAAAAAACTATATTTTATTTTACCACTTTTTCGGCATGATTACTATGTATACTTATGCCAAATTACAGCTTTCTAGTGGTCACCTATCCATTTGCATAAAAATTTTAGACATAATATAACATGGCATACTTTTGTTTATCCTAATTATATTTACGCATAACATTATTTTCGCATAATAGCTTACGCATAATTTTTTTAGCATAATTTCTCTAATCATAATAATGTTTAAGCATAACATTCTAAAGCATAAATTTGTTTACGCATAATGATATTTAAACATATTTTTTAAGCATAAAAAATACGCATAATAATTAACTTCTAAAATGTAACCATGCATGCAGCAAGCATGCAAACAAGCATACATCATGCATGGAGCAAGCATGCAGCATGCAACATGCAATAGGCATGGTTTCTGCCACGGCTCCGGCGCTGCGGGGCTCCGGCGATCCAACGCTCGCGGGCCGCCTCGCCCCTCCGCGCCTACGCGATTTTAAATAACACTCTAGGGGTAGGGCAGACAAGACTACGTGGAGTCGGTTTTGCAGGGATTCGTTTCTGTCACAAACTTTTCTAGCAATTTAATTTTTAATTGTTACAGAAACCTTAATACTATTACGCTAATAGTCATTAGGACTAGTAAAATTATGCGAATTAAAATTATGCCAAAACAAATTAGCCTTAAAGATAATTATGCCAACATAAACTGTATGCCAAAAAAAAATATGGCAAAGAAGTATTATGGCAAAACAAATTATGCCAAAACAGTTATGCCAAAGTATATTAGGAAAAAGAACATTATGCGAAAAAAAGGGATCCCCTTTCTAGTACTAACCGTCTCTGAGTTAAGCCGCGGACAGACATACGGACAGACAGACGGACATGGTGAAACTATAAGTTTACTACGGAACCCTAAAATGGAATCGTAATATCGCAAGATGAAATAAATGAAAATTGTGAAATATACTGTGCACGCAAAGTTACGAAACCGCAGCAAATTGAAGAACACCATGAAATTGAAGTGCAATAAATATTTGATTTTCTGAAAGATATGCAATTGCTTGAAATATTTCACAATTGTACAAAAGGCTGGCTAGGTGTTGTTGTCAAAGTTAAAGTCTTATCATTTATTTCAAGTAGGCACATAAAAGGCACTTTTAAACGTCGGCGTCGTTACAAAACAATTGAATTGCATCTAGTCGCCCCTTCCAAAAGGTAGTTTTCGTATGGCGAAGAATGGGCAAGAAGGTCCACCGTTCTCTTTTAAAATGTTTTACAATATTATTATATAATTATATGTGAAGGAAGACGATGCATACAGAATAAGATTACTATACTACAATACTCGTAGGTAAAAATAATTAACAATGAAGCAAAAACAGATACACTAATGTTGATGCATGATCAGCCTTTAATATTCCCACTGCTGAGACACGGGCTTCCTCTCGTTGAGAGAGAGTGGGCTGGTATCCACCACGCGGGCCCGGTGCGGGTAGGTAGATGTCACATATATGTCTTCGAGTTATTGGTTCTAGGACATACCGGTTTCCTTTCGTTGTTTCCCTTCCCCGTTTTGAGAGCAGTGGTGATGAAATAATTGACACAAAGTAAAACCCTTGTTTGGGTTCGAACCTACCGTTGATGCAGTACCAGCTGTCAATTTGCGGGCTTTGCAATTCTCACTTAAGCTCTTTCATTATTTGTTTGAATTGCTTGTTCGCATAGCTTTGCTTGTTTAGTTATAATATCAGCTTTTCGTGAGGTATTATAGACAGCAGCTTCTTCAAATCTATTTGCTTGTTTGTTGCCTGATAAGTGTACCTACCTACAATGTGTCCCTTTTTTTTTTTGGTTGGGAAATTATCGAATAACTTCTCTCGGAGGGCGTTTCAGACACTTACTGGCTAAACCCCACCCGTGTTCCTTCAGTGTTGCCTTTACGTTGCCAGGGGCCACGGTATCCCTTTCAGACTTTCCCGCGATGTGACCCTTTACATCCGCAGTCTTGCAACTTCTGGACGCTACTGATACTCGTAGTGCTATAGAAAGTTATGGACTGATACTATTATGATTGCCATCGACACACTAATAAGAAGAATGCAGTATAAAATATGAAACCATCGATTAGACAAAGTAATAGATAACTAGATCGCAATCCTGGCTACAGAATTTCATAATATCACCGTCTGCAATAAGAAATGTATCGAACAACATAATATGGTGAGGGTATGTTCTTAGATTGTCCCATCAATGATGAAAATAATGTATTATCCTTTAAGCTGGGTTGAAAATTTTACTCCAGCATTTTTACTTTCTTTCTCTAGTAAACTTTACCTCCAAATTGGAACGGGGTCGAGGTGAGTGTAGATTTATAGCTTTACTTGAATGAAGTTCGAATCGATCTCCACAGAATAGGATCTACTATTTAAAGTACTAAAAATATGGTTCTAAAATAATGAAAGGTAATAAAACATATGTATTTTAACGCAGTAATGTAATAAATAAAACACAACACATGTTACAACAAAGACAAAATAATAAAAATAAACAAATACAGAACCAGCTATCTAATTGCGTAAAATTTTCGTGAGTGATTAAGAGTAATCTGGTTCATTTTGACAGTTCAACAACATTCATTGCGTTATTATCGTTGTTGAGCTGATTTTTTTTCGAATTTAAGCAATAGATTAGCAATCTGTTTCAAAGCGATTCAGATTGTAATTGATCGTGTAATTACGCAATTTGGGATACTTTTACTGTTAAAATTGTATAAGAAAGGATTCGGCTTTCATTTCAGAGGAACTCGATTTTTCTTTACTTTTTTTATAGCTACTAGTTTTTGTTCCTGGTCTATTATTTTTATATTTTTTATAATTAAGATACCTATCCGTTTTATCAAAATTAATAATGAAATTCTTCGTTGCAAATGATCTGCCCTCGTCAAGAACAGAACTTGCATAATTAGAAAGCTGATGTTTCATGAGCACTTCCCTTGGTCTTTGCTTTCCTTTACCTTCACCATATGAACGACTGCCTGTGAAGTAAAAGGACGGTGCAGTGTGCATTTTATTGGCGTCCATTTTTTTTGGTGTCTGTTGGTTTCTCGCAAATAATTCCTTGATTTTCTCCGAAGCTTCACTTGATTCGTCTGTAGTTTGTTGATCTGACTCGCTCTCAGATGCTGAGAAATCTTGTTTGCTTTCAATTCTTTTTTTCGTATTAGGAATCTCAATACTTAATCCGCGTTCTTCTTCACTTGATTGTTCATAATTGTCAGTATAATCATTTTGCACTGCATAGTTATCTCTTTCATATTCAGAATCGATTGGTGGTTTTCTAAGGATTAAAGATTTAACAGAAGTTGAGTATAATGGTGTGTGTGTAGAAGTTGTGTCTTCTGGTTCAGGTTCAAATTCAATTTTAAGTTCAAACATTCTATTGGCTGTGCTAGGGTGGTTCTCTCTTTTGTTTTTTGTAGAAATTAAGTTCTCTTTTGATTCAATTTGCTCCTTGCTCTTGACATATTTCTTAAATTCGTCGTAAAGATCTCCGTAGATGACATCGTCTACCATAGACTGATCAGTCTTCACTAACTCTATTAGTGTATCTCTGAGTGCCCTTACCTCCTCTGGGTAGTCTTCGTCACGGTGAAACTTATTGTTTCTTGCTGGCTTAGATTTACCTTTGGATTTTCTACGTGTATTAATAATATCGTCATTTGTTTGATTTATTTTATTAACTGCATTCTGGAACAATTTCGAAAACAGTTAGTTAGATTACTTGATGAGGCTAATAGTACCTACACACTATGCCGGCGGCCTGGCCGCGAAATGAAGGCGAAAAAGCCGGGGGTACGTGCCGCGCGGCAAAAGCCGGCGGCCATGCCGCCGGCATAGTGTGTAGGAGGTATGACAATGATTTGTAGATTTCAATAGTACTTAACTCACAGTAACAGAAACGAGAGCAGCCTCTGAAACAATTATTTCCTTACCATGACGCTGTCGATCCATGGCACGTAATAGCCGAGCTTGGTGAAGACTGTCGGCGCAAACGCCGCGCCGCACTCCGGTGCACCGAAGCTGACCACTCCCATTAACACTGCACCAACGATCCCTGGACCTCCGACGTCTCCCTAGAAACATACACATACAAATTTAAATTTAAATATGTTGTGCAGAAAACACTTATAAAGTTGACCGTCTACTGCTACGCAGGATGTGCACGGAGAAGTTTAGTTGCGCGCTTCATTTGTTTGACAGCCACGCATTCGAGTGTGGTGACTCCTTTAACAACCACATAATCTGGTCGGCTTCAACGACGACCACGTGAAGAGAGGTTTGTTCTTTTGAAAACCGGCTAAGTGCATGTTGGACCATGTTGCACAATGAAGGGTTCCATATTTGGGATAAATTTGTCACAAGAACAAACTTAATTTTTTTGTTAAAAAAATGTTCTCCCGTAAAAATGTCAGATTGTAATCGCACAAAAAATGTTTTGATGTGATTAAATAAAAGTTATAAGAACTAAAACCCAACTAAAAAGGTATAAACAAGACACATAAAAAATCAACACGTGTGACTGTGGATTTTTTATTATTATGTTCTGTCTGTGATGTCTTGTTACGAGTACCTTTTAACCTTAATAAATAAATTGAGTTAAGTAAAGTAAATAAATAAGACATAATGACTACTAACGTTACATGAGCCTCCGTTTGTTCCATTAAGAGCAGCGCAAAAGTTTTCTTTGGATATGAAGTCTCTGAAATAAGTAATACAATTATTTTATGTACTTGATGGTGAAATTTTACTGTAGTCTTCAAAAAAAAAAAAAAAAAAATTGTGAGTAGTAAATAATATACTAATCTATCTATCTATATAACTATATGTATAAAAATCAATTGCCGTGAGTTAGTCTCACAAAAACAAGTTTTTACCTATGGACGGAGTGATTCATGGGGAAGGTTTAAGCGTATAATTAATTCATTATGGTTTTGTGTAAATTGGCTGAAATATGACGATCATTGTTGAAGATGTCGGAAAAAAACACGGCGACTGGGAGCTTAAACCGTAAGAGATACTTAAAATTGATGTTCTACAGAATTGTACATAATTAGTTACATTTTAATCTAAGTCACATGCTCGACGCAACAAGCTGATAGGAAACTACGAGGGAGAAAAAAGGAGGCATATTTGCTCTGCTACCCATGCAAAGCCTAGTTACTGGGTTACTGGTATAATATAATAAAGCTAAACACTTTGTTTATTTTTGTTTGTTTCTTTTAACTCGCTAATCTCTGGAACTACCAGTCGGAAAATTATTTTTTGCATCTGATAGGCTAATTCTTGAGAAATATTATAGGCTATTTATCATCACGCGACTACCCTTAGGAGCCGAGCAAAGAAAGCTAATTAAAAAAGAAGTAATAACGCTGGTGGGCCATGCGGTGCGACGCGGTGGGTCTGGGGAACAGGAGTCGTGGGCAGAAGCTAGTAGGACATAACATTGTTGGTATCGCGGGTAAAACCTCAATACTCAATATCTTTATTGCTTTACCATAATGTATAGTTAGGTGGTAACTATATAATTTAGATCATTATGGACCCTGTAGGGCACAGCAAAAGGATAGGAGAGAGGAAGCCCTGTTTCAGAAGATCATTAAGTTGTTATTGTGGGAACAAGTTTTAACTTACCTATAATCAAAGTCAGGAGATCGCGAATAAGATACTAACATTTCGCTTATCTATTATTTATGTATTATTTTATCTTCAAAAATGTACTTAAATATTTTAGATTAAGTTTATAGACACGTATATAAGTATTATAATTCTGTTTATTCATTTATATAAATTGATTTTTTTTCGAATAATTATTATTGCTTTAATGTTTAATTTATTATAATTGCTAATTAATTTTGTTATTATTTTTGTTATATATTTATTTATTCATAATTACCGTATCATAAATTAAAAAAATCCTATTATGTATGTTTATCATTTAAATATTAATCTAAGGAGTAATAAGTATTTGTTTATCAGTAATTTTTTAAGTTTCTTTATAAATATATTTAACTTTTCCTGGATTAGAATGGTACAGAAACGTTTTCCACAAGCAAAGATATGCCATCTTTGCTTGTGGCGTTTTGGTGCTTATGCATAGCAGGTGGGTATAGATAGGGTGCCATCCACGAAGACGCGCACCACTTAGCTTTACTCCGTAGTAAAGTATAGCTTATAGTATTGCGTGGGCGCTGCTTCGTGGATGGCACTATTTGTATACATATAAAATTTATCTGCGGGTGATGATAACGAAAGTGTAAAATTGGTAATTTTAATATTAATAAACATACTTTGTGTACTTCTGCCTGCAATCTGCATTGTGGAATACGTCAAGCATTCTCACTGTGAGCTTTGGGTGTTTTTGCATAACCTGGTCCTTCTGTAAAATTAATAAGTAATACGAGTATATTTTGCTGGAATCAAGGAACATTGGTCCTAGGTAGTAGTAATTTATAATTTTATTGTAAGCCAGCCTAATGATGTATAATCAACCTACATAAAGTAGTGATAGCCTAGAGGTGTAAACGTCGGACTGCCAAGTCATATGTCTCGAGTTCGAACCCAAGCCATGCACCGCTGACTTTTCGGATACATGTGCGTATTGTATAATTATCTCTCTCTATCTATATAAAAAACGGTGAAGGAAAACATCGTCAGTAATCTGGCATGCCGGAGAGATATTTCTCGACGGCATGTGAAGCCAAGTCAGAGGCCCATGGACGGCTTTAAAACTCTGACACCCGGTTAGTCACTAACCGCACGAAAAGAAGAAGAACCTACCTTTGCAGCTCCCCAACCTAGTATAACTATGCTTTTGGTCTCGTTTGGCAGAACCCCTGGAGTCTTATCCCATAAGATACGTCTGATTCTCTTCTGCTGCCTCGAAAAACGAAACCTTTTCTCTAGTCTTATTATTGCGAGGTTATTCAGTAAGTGCTTCGGCTCATACTCCGGGTGGAAGTACAGGTTTTGGATTGGTATGGTCTCGCCATCGCGCGTTGTGTGGTCGCTGCCGAGTCGTACGTAGATCGATTTGAGATTCTTCTCGAAGAAATCGTTCTTGTAAGCTCTGAGGGAAAAGCAAAAAATGACGTCAGTTTGTTACTTAACTAACTTTGGAACATATGGGTTAATAACTTAGTAGAAGTGAATACAAGAATTATTGGATACAAGACTTGTCGTTAAAGTTTGAAACAATTGAAGCTTTTT
The DNA here is from genome assembly GCA_916701695.1 of Agrochola macilenta. Lineage (NCBI taxonomy): Eukaryota > Metazoa > Arthropoda > Insecta > Lepidoptera > Noctuidae > Agrochola > Agrochola macilenta. The sequence continues at coordinate 1,186,724 of OU753572.1, read as the reverse complement.
AACCAACACATTCATCCGATCCCATGAGCAATATCCTTTTGTCAAGCATACATTGCAGCAATCGACTACATGCTCGTTGAAGGGCTGCAGCCGAAATTTATAAACGTAACTTAGCGAATCCTTTAGCTTAGCATCATTGCTGTCACTGTCGTACAACTGTCAAACTTAAAATGCAGGATAGAGACGGGACCATATCTAAACACATTTAGGGATCTCGCGCACTAGTTGGCCACGAAACTATAGAAATCGATACGAATCGCGTACTTGGTCGCAACGGCCAACTTGCCGGTATATACAGTTTACCTGGTCGGTGCGACCAGTGGTCGTGGTCGTGGTCATCTAGTGCGCGAGATCCCTGACTGATATTAAAACTTGTCAAGCCCGCTAACATGCGTAAGCACGAAGCCGCGGTGATGACGAGGTCCCTGCTAATGATGCAGCCGGAACAAGTGAACTCGCCCATGATGTGGATGCTTACGATGAAAGGATATGAGTTCACTTGAGTCTTCGAGCCTCTAAAGATCCTTCTGGTGTAATTACTGACGAGGTCGTATTTAAGGCTTGATGGGATATCTGCGGAAACGAAGCTCTGTTTTAGAAAAATTGTCCGTGTTATTGTTTTGATATTGTTTGTTGCATGCTGGATGGATGATATACTAACCCAAAGGTAAAGAAAATGTCAAGTTTTTGGAACGAAGTTCCTTATCGTACGTTATATAGGTACTCTACACACTTGGAAAATGAGAGCTAGACCGAAAAAAGTGTAGCATTTTCACCGTCACGACACTTTTGTTACTACGTACAAGATAATGTAAAGGATTTAGAGCAATTTTTAACTTACCCCACACTTTAACATTATTTTTAGACGGAACTGCAATTCTACCATGTTTCGAGGACTTCTTAAAATCTTGTATAGTAAGATTATTAACTTTCGCCAAAAACTTAACAACAAACTCTGCAAATTCTTTACTGTCGTCAAAGGCTGGATCACTGTTAACATTGGTACTTTTATCATTAACTTTTGTTTTATCTCTGGCACGTTTGTGTTGAGTTCCTTTTATTTTTCCGTATACATCAAAATTATTTTTATTTAATATTTCTTTCACTATAGTGTCTAATTTGGTCACGTCCTCTTGGATTTCATTAAATGAATAAATAAAGTAAGATTGGTTACTGACATCTTTGATTATTTTCTGAATATCATCGAAAGTTTGGAACGTTTTATCTGCTATATTACTTAGATCACGATGCATAGTTAATAATTGCTTTGTGTTTGATTCATTTTTAAAATTTATAGCGAGACCAACAGATTCGAATAAGTCATCGACAACAGAGTGAATGGTTACATAAACATTGCCGAAGAAATTGTTGTTTGGATCTGTGCTATGATGATGTTTAGCCATAGCTGTTGTAACAAGAAACAAGATTACTCTGGCCATCATCATTTAGTTTTTTTTTTACTGTCTAAACTATGCACAACAAAACCAATAAATGTATCTAGAAAAAGTTACGAAATAAAATGTGAGAGATTAAAGAACAGTAAATTGCTTTTATGTTTCGAAAGAAAGAATCCGAATATAAAATGAAATGCCATAAAATATTGTAAGTAAGTAAGTAATAAATTGAGAAATAATAAATACGTAATATGAGCTTTTTTTAAATAACCGACGAATAATTTGAACTCTGGTGGGTGTAGAATCGTGAAATGTTATGGTAATAGTTTGCGTGTGGATTTTTGAGACGGGGCAGTAAGGGTAGCTATCTTAACCGTTGTAGCTACAGGAAAACGGTTTTAGGTGACCGTCCGTCCCCGGTCACCAGGGAGAATGAAACCAGCGAGAGATATCGTGCGGTGTCCCACAGGGATCGGTCCTGGGGCCGCATCTGTGGGATATCAGATACGAATGGGTGCTGCGCGACGACCTCCCTAGCGGCGTGAGCGTGGTCTGCTACGCTAACGACTAACGACACGTTAGTCCTGGCGCAGGGGAGGTCACACCAGGCGGCGGCCGAACTAGTGACACGCGGGGTTGCGACAATCGTCGACAGGATCCGGCAGTTGGGACTCGAGGTGGCCCTGCACAAGTCCGAGGCCATGTGTTTTCAGGGTCCTCGTAACGCGCCACAGTCGGGTTCCCAAGGAGAGGTTCACATCGGCGTCGAGTCGACGACGAAGTACTCGTCCTCAACAGCCGGTGGAACTTCGTGGAGCATTTCCGACGTTTGGCTCCCAGACTGGAGCGGGCCGGGGCTGCCTTGAAGCGGCTCCTGCCCAATCTATCTAAAAAAAACTATCAGTGGGGGAAAGAGATGGAGCTTGCCATCCTGTAGAGCTTCATCTCTTTCCCACACTAAAGTAATATTAAAATACTGCTTTAGAGGTGGTGGTAGGCCCCCTGAGCTGACTGAAATTTATTTTTTTGTAGAAAACAGCCCAGTGACACGAAATATTTTAAGTATTATTACTATTTTACGTTAGATCTTGTGTAGTGATTATTTCTTAACTGTACATATATCCTATCCTATAATTTCATTGAAATTTTCAACCTTAAACAGTAAAATAATCGTCATGACGCACCTTGGTAAAGTGGCGCATGAGAAATATGGAGATGATGCCGCACCTATGGCAAGCTTGGTAAATATTTGGTGAAGCATTAAAATAATAAATTTTGTAATTCAATTTGCAACTTTGATTTTGGCTAGACTCGGGTTTGTCCTATGGAGTACGAGCAGCATGTATCCAGGCATGCTTATCTTGAATTAAAAAAGAAACCTAATTTGTAATTTTCTTGTTTACAAAGTACACTTTTAAATAAGATTTAAATCTTTCTTTAAGTTTAAATATGTCACAAGGTATTTTGTTTAACCCTATATTAGATGTATGTACTTTAGATAATATAAAAACACAGGTTGTAAAAATGATCTTTATTAGAGTGAATCCGGCGCCAATTGTACAACGCCCTTCGGTGAGACCGAACCATTGTTGATGAAAGATGTATTTTTTTATATAAGTGACGTAACATTTGATTCATGATCTTCGTAATTTCATCATTCTCTGCCCTTCTCCCAATGTATTTGGGTTCGGCTCTTTTCCCTCCATACTTCCTGTTAGTCGTCATCTCGATAGTTACCTTCGTCCCAGCCATATCATCCTTCACACAGTCCATCCATCCTTTCTTTGGTCTTCCCCTAATTTTATAGCCATCAACATTCACACTTAAAACTTTCCTCAGAACATTTTCCTCATTCCTCCGCATCACATGCCCATACAACCGATTTTCGCACAACCCGGTGGCACTCTCAGTCGTGATTATATTTCTGTAACGTTTGTAACAGGTGTGAGTGGTGAGGTGGTATTGGCAGTCTCAGGACTTACAGGGTTACTCATCGTAGCCCAGTCGAGGTTAACGCTGGGGTCAGGGGTCAACAGATCAGTACTATTATGATCCGTAATGGTCGGCGCCGTGCTGGAAGTCGGCTGAGTGCTCACAGTCAAAGTCCCCGTCGTAGAAGGCGGCTTCAGACGAATCGTATGTCTCGCCGTTGTCTGAATTCCTTCCGGATGGACTCCGGGTATCGCAAAAATACTTAAATTCACCAACGGGTGTTGCATAACATTAAACTCTCGAGTGGTCTTAAACATGTCATTAACATCATCTTCTAATCCATAGTCTCCATAAAGAATGCTCCGTAGTTTTTGCATTGATAACAACGTAGAATGTCTTGTGGTGGGTGTATAAAGAAATAGTTGTTGAATCTGAGTTCTGGGCGTCGTTCGCCTTCTTATTTCAGGCTCGTACTGTAAAAGACCGAAAAAGAAGGCGAATTTAGATGCGATTTAAAGGTGTTTTATTCTTATCAAGATATTCAAATTTCCGACGTGTTTACAAGTGGTGCTCTTCAATCCGAACTGATTTTATTCAATTACCTCCGTGGTTCCTTCCGTATACATTATTACTGGCTCTACCTGTTCTCTTGTAGTAAACAAAAGGTAGGGGTTTTCCTGCGAAGGCGGAGTAGGGTCGAAAAAGTAGTTATATTTGATCGTCGTTCTCACTGAAACCGGGCGTCCGCTCTGTAAAAGAGAGAATACAGGTCAAGGTACGTTCATTTATTTATATATTTATTTATTGAGCAACGCACACAACCGACAAATTTACAAAAATAAACAATAGGTAATCACAAGTCTTCAGTACTGTGTAAATACATCACATACAGGCACAACATTCTTATTAAAGGATGAACAACTATTAAATTAGAAATACATTTTTTAAATCATAACAATATTTATAAAATTACATTTGATTTTAAATAAAATAAAAAATAATAGCCTCACATTGCATGAGAGCAATACAACCATACAAAATATTCGCACATAAGGTAACAAAACTAATTAAATGGAATAAAATAAAGGTAAGTGACGACGAATGACGTGAAAAAAGTTAAAAGATAAAAAAAAAGCTGAAAAACAAATTTTGTTAAACTAAATTATAATTAAATTATTATTTTTGATAACATATTAAGTTAAAATCCAACACATATAAATTAAAATTTACAAAATAATTAATTTAATTAAAATTACATTACTATTAAATTAGAACAAGTCGGTATAAGTATATGTAGGCAGCTTATTACAGATTAATTTGAATAAGTCATGGTGAAATAAAATCAATTTTGATGTAAACATTCCGCCACACATTGGGGCTGCCAGGAGCCGTATGAAAAGAAGTAATCAGCTGTGGTTTATAAGCATTGGAAAGTACATTTGACTTATATTACCAACCTGTTCTAGTCAAGTTCTACTCCTGGTCAAAGGTAGACAAGGCGGTCAAACCGCCTTGCTTGGTTCCAGTTTAAAGGCTAACTCTGACAGTGTAATTACAGCAACCTATCAAGAGACTTTACAGCTTTGTTTCTGGGAAGGCAACACTTTCTACAATGCCTCTGAAATTGTAATCCTTCATATGTGGTGGTGACGAGTGGTCACGATAAGACGAGCTGTCAGCTTGTGGGCCATACAATAGCAACAAAAAATTACCTGGTTTATGATGCTGTCAATCCATTTCGTGTAGTATCCGAGTTTTGTGAAGACTGTGGGGGCATCGATAGCTCCGCATAACGGAGCTCCGAAGCTGATAACACCAACTAAAAGGCCACCGACGACTCCTGGGCCGCCGAGATCTTTCTGAAAATCATCAGCGTCGATAAAAGTCCAGTGTTTTAACCTAAGCGCACATTACTGTCGCAATGGACCGCAGCGCATCATAATATATCAGAACAAAAAAAGCACGGTGTAGCCCGCCTGTAGCGTGAGTGTTGGATCATACAAAATTTACGAAAGCGGTGTAGCCCGCCTGTAGCGTGAGTTAGTTCATACGAATTGTACGAAAGCGGTCTAGCCCGCCTGTAGCGTGAGTTGGTTCATACAAAGTTTACGAAAGTGGTGTAGCCCGCCTGTAGCGTGAGTTGGTTCATACAAAATTTACGAAAGCGGTGTAGCCCGCCTGTAGCGTGAGTGTTGGATCATACAAAATTTACGAAAGCGGTGTAGCCCGCCTGTAGCGTGAGTTGGTTCATACAAAGTTTACGAAAGTGGTGTAGCCCGCCTGTAGCGTGAGTTGGTTCATACAAAATTTACGAAAGCGGTGTAGCCCGCCTGTAGCGTGAGTGTTGGATCATACAAAATTTACGAAAGCGGTGTACCCCGCCTGTAGCGTGAGTGTTGGATCATACAAAGTTTACGCGAGCGGTGTACCCTGCCTGTAGGGTGGGTTGGTTCATACGAAATGTTCGAAAGCGGTGTAGGAGAATTTTTGCAATGCGTTGCGGCCCGCCCAGATCTGCGTCAGCCTCTAGTTAACAAAAATAGATAAACAATTAGGTAAAAATTACTAACATTACATGCCCCTCCACCTGTCGAGATAAACCCGGCGCAGAAGTGCTTTTTTGTCACATACTGCCTGAAATTAGATTAGTAATCATAGAGTAGTAGTGACTGAGCTATAAACGTGCGTTGAATTGTGACAAAACTGATTCCCGTCGTCCCGCAGTTGCGTCTAGACTCGCGAATAGACTCATTTCTACTTCAGCTGCATGAAATGGAAGACGTCATTCTAGTGGGTTTTGCATTGCATTTGCAAAGTCAATATAATAATTTTGAGGTGCTACAAAAAATTAAAAGAAAACGTTGTCGCAGACGATGGCGGTCCTCTCCTGCACCGGATTTTATTGATGTCAGCTTCTTGCATCGATGTATACGAAAAGTAGCCATCAAAGATTTTTTCTTCAGTTTTAAATCATTCACTGGTACCTACCTACTCCCATCACTTCAGATATTCCAAGCAATGTCAATTTCTGCTTATTTTTATAATGAGCATGCTTGGTTCTGGATTCCAAATGACTGGCTGACTTTGGTAAAGCTCCATAAACATAATAACTTTATTATTGGTCCAGTCCATTTTCATGTTGCTCGATACGCCGTTTGCTACGAAATGAACTAGAGAGCAAATGTGTTAACACTTGTTCGTCTCGCCACTCGTTTCCCTTTGACGTGTCCAAATGACCGCTCCCGACGGGAGCGTCACGAGCGGCGAGGCGGAACATGTGGCGAATGACGAACCACCGTTTACTTATTCGTGTTCGTGCGCCGAGTAGATCTTACACACATTCTGAGATATTCTCAATTTTTTTGGATGTGAGCCATTAGACAATTATTGTTTCGGTAGGAGAAAGAGACAAGGCGAATAGCAACTTTATTAATTGTACCACAGAAAAGGTATGACGATTGGTGCATGTGACATTAAAAACTTACCTGCCATAAACATTTGCACATTCATCGACGTGGTAAATATCCAGTTTTGCTACCATCATTTTTTCAAACTGATCTATTAAATTGTTTTGCTGAAAAAATAAAACATTATGGCAGGACACATTTCAAACGTCAATATCAGCCTTAATGATGAAATATCAGCCAATGTCTTAGGGGCCATAATCAACAAATAGCACACAGGTCAGGTCAAAGTGACAATTAAAATGTTGGTACACATATGGCACAAAATGTAATAAAATTCATTTTCGCCTGATACTGAATTTCTAAGAGTGTGTGGTTTCTAGAAATCTAATGAAGGTAAGAAAAACACTGAAGCATTGGAAATATTGTTCATGGCAATATCCGGGAAGTATACAAAGCTGTGTAATTTGTTAACAGTTGAAGGTTTTACACAAACAATGAATCGTATCCAGCTCACCTTCCTGGAGCCCCATCCGACCACAGTAATGGGATAAGTGTTAGTCGCCAAGTTGGCTCTCGTCCTGTCAAACATGATCTTCTTTACCCTTTTCTCATTCCTGTGGAATCTGATGTGCCTCAACAGACGGAGCATAACCAAGTTGTTGGCTAAGTTCTTAGGGTCGTAGGACGGGTAGAAGTAAGTCTCGAGGACCGGTATCATCTCGCCTCCTTGGCTGAAGAAATCGCTGCCGATGCGGACCTGCACAGCCTTGGGGTTCTCTCTAAAGAATCTGTTGTTGTGAAGTCTGGAAAAATATAATACTTATGTTGAAGACGCTTATATTTTAATAGTATCCAGTTTGAAAAATTCTCTCGTTTTCTGCAATACAATCATAAAAGCTGAGCTTAGTGTAGACGCCACCGTAGGCGCGGGCTTGCGGACGGTGAGCAATGGGCAGCTCGCCGTCCGATAAGGACCAGGCCCGGGTCGACGGCGCGTTGTGTTGCACGCGCGCTTCAAAGAGATGTCAGCACCAACTGACGGGGTCCGTAAGGACCAATGCCTGCTGAGGTTGCGGGTTTTTCCGAAAGGGATATCGCGGCCCCGGCACACAGGCAACGGAAGGAACACGGGTGGGTTTTAGTCAGTAAAAGTCTGACACGCCCTCTCGCTCTGCCCAGAGCGGGAGAAGTCATTTGATGATTTCCCACGCAAAAAAAAAAAAAAAAGTTTAGACACCACTGAAAACTCTGTTAGAATAAAATAACGGAACGTTACTTCAATAGTTGCGTTATACATTTGCGTGTTTTGGATGATATTAATATTTGACGTTTATCCGTTTGCTTTTGTTTAAATGAAAAAACTGTGGCAAATACCGCGTCGCACATTGTCACATACATTTGCAAGCATGAGGCTGCAGTGATGATCAAGTCACTTGACACGATGGAGCCAGCACATACGAACATTTCCATGAGATGGACGCTGGCGAGGAAAGGGTAACTCTTGGCTCTGCTCCTTTTGCCCTTATATATCCTCCTGGTATTGGAGTCATTGAGATAATCTAATGGTGCCGGTTCTGAAAACAGATGAAACAATACATATCAAATACACGACGATAATATTAAATCTTCTTAAATAAATACATATATCCTTTTTTTTACCGAATATTTTCTACTTACCCCAGACGTCAAAATCTGGCTGCGGAGTATCTTCATCAATGGGTGCTAATAACGGAGTCGACTTAGAGAAATCTGTTTCATTTAACTTATCAACTTTTTTTATAAAGTCCTCGATGAATTTCAAGAATTCTTTGCTGTCTGCAAATACAGGATCAGACTGACTGATGTCTTCCAAAGAGGTCGCTGTTGCTGTTGTTGTTGATATGGTTGCAGCCTGTTGTACTGTTTTATTCCCACGACTAGTGAGCTCACGTGACGTTTTGTTTTCTCTTAATTTAACGGACAGTTTAAAAGACTTATCGTCTAATGTTTTTTCTATTAGCTTGAACAATGCTAAACCTGTTGAACCATTATAAGCATTATCAGGTCGGGCAGCTTCTATAATTTTTTCGTATACATCATAATTTTTCTCTGCCATATTATTTAAATCATAATGCATTGTTAACAACAATTTGATTCTCGTTTTTGCTGGAAAAGTCGGTGCTAAATTCAGTTCATCGAATAGGTTGTTCATCACATTTTGAACATCGCTGTCTACTTTTGCGTACAAGTTGTCCTTGGACTTTAATATACTCTCAAGTATTGTCCTATGATTATGTCTAGCCACAACCATAGAAATAAGAAACACGATGATTGTAGTTAACTTCATTTTATAACAATTAAAATAACTTAAATAATTAAAAATACAGATTGACTTAGGTGTATACAAGAAAAAGTTTGAATTAACAGTAATGTAACTATCCAATAAAATGTGTTTCAAATCGAATATTTTATTGCTTGGTTTTGCAATTTCTTTATGTTCGATTTCTCAATAGTAAGGAAATGAAACAAACACCATAAAACATATTTCAATATATTGAGCAACTACTTTAAACACAAAAACATCTTGATACCGTTGTTTAATTCTCCATTACTATTACTTATTTTGAATTTCATTTCTTTGATAATAAAAGTATCTTTCTTCACATGTATTCCATCAAGAATAATATTTTATATTTCATTGTTTTATCTGTCCTGGTCCAAGTTCAGAGCCTTGTTGAACTTCGTGAGGAAGAAAAAGATTTTGTTATAACTGAGGTAGTTGTAAGAAAGACTGTCAATAGTATATTCTCCATTCTCAATCTTGAACACGTGAAGCACAAAGCAAGGTTTGGGGAGTTCGCAGCAATTCACAACTTCTTTGTCACCATCACCTTTCAAGATGACGACAATCTGAAGGAAATTGCAAGACTAGCCAGAGCTGATAACATCGATAACAACACAGAAAATTTTATTACACTATTAAATGAAGTACTAAATGAAGATAATAAAAGCTACGAAGCAACAGAGGATGAATATGTAACTGCACATATAGAAACGTTTATAAGAAAGCTTGAATATTTAAAATTTAAGTATGGCTTTGCTAAAAATGGTGCTAATTTTAGTATAAATACACAAGTATTAAATCATTTGATTTCGGATGATAATTTGCAAAACAGTACAACAGCAGCCCAAGAAGTAAATGATAAGGACGGTAATCTTTTGAGTAAAAATGAATTTTGGAGTAAGTATAATTTTGTGATTTGAAACAAACAAAATATTTTATTCGCCTCGTCAAACGTCTTTAAAAAAACCTTTACTTTTTCTTTCTATTGTCTAACTTATTTCTGATTTTCTGGTTCATGATTTACTTTGCAGACCATAGCGCTAGTCGTCGCATTTTCGGGGGACGTAGAGAAACGATCAAGCGGTTTCCGTTCATGGCGAGCGTCCAGTTTTTCAAGAAGTTCCAATGTGGCGGCTCCATCATCAAATCTGATTTGGTCATCACTTCAGCATCGTGTTTGCAATTGTAAGAATTCGTTTAATTCTAATTTACGAGGAATGCTGCTTTCCATTGTATATCTTTGTCAGTGGTAACTACTTGGACTTACGAGTTGTACGTCGTGGGTTTGAACCCAGGCAAGTACACAAGTACAGGCACTTTACTTTATGTAATTTTATATCATTACCACTGATCTCAAAACGGAGGAGGAAAACAACGTGAGGAAACCGGTATGTCCTAGAACCAAAAATTCTAAGACATGTGACATCTACCAAATCGCGCTGGGCCCGCGTGGTAGATTACAGCCCTCTCCCTCTCACAGAGAGGTGGCTTGTGTCCCAGAAGTGGGATCATTAAACGCTGATTATGCTTTTGGCTTTTTATTGTCTACCTTTATCAGCAAGACTAAAATTACAGTCTAAGATCAGACTAAGATTACCCGGCCGATAATATAAGAATTTTTTATTGTTTTTTTTTACATTTCTTTCAGAGCCTGGAACAACCGTTTCTTCAGGGAGAATCCGGCCTTCCTCTCAGTGCAAGTCGGCAGCGATTTATACGAAGGAGGAGATGAGAACATCCCTATTCTGGAGGTTTACTTCCATCCCCAATACAACCCCAAGGACTTGAGAAACAACCTCGCCATTATGCGCTTGGTTCGGGCTCTGAAGTTTGGGAAACGTGTCTCAAAAATTAAGAAGATTGATTTTGATAGGGAACCCAGGCCGCTAGGTACGAATACTCCCGGCATCACCATCATTGGTTGGGGCGCAAAAACCGTAAGTTTTGTCATATCTACTGTCAGTAGTCCGTATGTGACCCTAGAACTCGCGGGGGTTACTTACCAGGAGTTCAGGTGAAAGTATATACAAGTATTCTTGTCCCATTGCACTTTTGTTTGTTTCTCAGAGTTCGAATATGGTTTTAAACGTTTGGAGCAATCGACTTGCGTATGCGGTGCTCGACTTCTATCCAATAAAGGAATGTCAAGAAGTTTATTCTAGGTAAGTGTTATATAAGAACTTACTTAGTTTTTTTGTCTTTATATATAATATAACATCACTAGGTCACTTATATTTAAGCTTAAGCGACAACAGACAGTTATTGACGATGTGAATAATGCTCTCTCTAAAATAGTGCATTGGTTTAGTGTTAATAATTTACTTTTAAACGAGAAAAAGACTAAATGTATTAGATTTCTAACACCTAACGTTAAACAGGTGAAAACCAATGTACTAGTAAATGGGACAGAATTGGATCTTGTGGACACCACTGTGTTCTTAGGTATTACTTTGGATTCGAAGCTTCAGTGGGGCCCACATATAACCAAATTGTCGAAGCGGCTAAGTTCTGCAGCCTACGCGGTGTATAAAATCCGTCATTTGACTGATGTAGAAACAGCTCGATTAGTATACTTTAGTTATTTCCATAGTGTAATGTCGTATGGCATTTTGTTGTGGGGAAATGCAGCCGACTTTCAGGCTATATTTGTGCTGCAGAAACGTGCCATTCGAGCAATTTATAACCTAAGTTGTAGGCATTCACTGAGGGATAAATTTAAGGAAATAAACATAATGACAGTCGCGTCTCAATATGTTTATGAGAACCTGATTTATGTGAAAAAGAATATAAATCTATATTCTAAACACAGCGACATTCATAGCTTAAATACTAGAAACAAAGATTTATTTATTGTGCCGAAGACTAGGCTCCAAAAAATTTGTAATTCATTTAAGTGCCAAAGTATACGTTTTTACAACAAACTCCCAAGCCATGTCAAAGAACTGAGCCTCAATAAATTTAAATCACTTATTATACAGAAACTATGTCAAAAAGGTTTCTATAAAGTTAAAGATTACTTAGACGACAAAAAGGCTTGGGACTAATTAAGCTACTCCAATGTACCCCAAGGAACAAACAATTATTTTAGACTACACGATACTATTTGAGCATTTAATTGTTGGATTATTTTATTTGACTGTAAGTCAATTTATTTTAATTTTGTTTTCATTTATTGTTGACATAATCTACTCTTTAAAATGTTTTTATTTTATGAGTTGTATTGCAATTTGTGGTGATGTAAATTATTTTAGCATAATAATATGCACTATTATATAGAATCAAGTTTTTTCAACTGAACAGACAGCTGTGCTGCTATACTACGATCCTAAGGAACCGAGCAAAATAACAAAATATGGCTGTTATTTTTAGTATATTGAGACGACTTTAAAACTTCCACGCGAACGAAGTTGCGGGCAGAAGCTAGTTATGGTGTAATAAGTAGATATATTGGATGATAAACAAACCCATATCTTATAACCTAAAAAAGGTATAATAGACGTGGGTTTAACACACCATACCACACCACACACCTTATCACACACACTACACCACACCACACCGCACCACACCGCATCACACTGTACCACACCGCAACACACCACACCACACCGCACCGCACCACACCACACCTCACACCACACACCACACCACACCACACCTTACACCACACACCATACCACGCACCACGCCACACATCACACCACATCGCGCGCCTCACGACATACCTACCACACGTAACACCGCTCTACTTACCACACCACACTATACACCACATCACACGCATTAACTGAGAATAAGTTTTTAAGTTTAAGTTTTAGTTTTACTGATAATAATTTAAATTACAACTTTACTTATAAATTTTTATTTTCTTAAGATTAGTAAATATAAGCTAAGTTAAATACGGAAAAATGTACTTACATTGCATATTTACCCTTAAGGTCACAGTACACTATATTAACTTATGTAGTATGGGTGTACGACAATAATGTGAAAGAGTGAAATACAGGCATTGTTTGCTTAAAAGGAGGCTCCAAACACGTTTAAAATGTAATTTTCTATTTACACAATAAACTATTTTGTATTTTTGTATTTGTACCTATTAATAATATTTGAATACATTATTTTAGGGAGTTCGTGAGCAACAAGAACTTTTGCGCTGGATTCTTCTCTAAAGGGGGTGGCGCATGTAACGTAAGTTTAAGGAAAAAAAAATCAAACCTGACATCATTCGTTCCTAATATTAACAAAAAATAAACAAGGACCTTCCTTTCGGTTTCTGCAGTTCTGGGTCTTTACCATAACAACTAACTTGCACATAATACAAAATCACGGAACACAATAGTTCATGAATGATTCTTTGCCTAGGAACCTCGCCACAACCTGCACACTTGGTGGCCACAGGTGCTCTGACCAATATATGGATGTTCACACTTAAGTTCACAAGGTTAGGCCGCAACTAGTCCGACGGCCTGTCGAGCGTCCAGTTGGTCGTTGTGCGATGCGCATTTGGTCTGTCCGGCCACTCGTTGTGGGCGTCCCGTATGTTTAGGTCCAGTATTTTTTGCTTGCTAAGATAAAAAAGTAGTGGAAACTAGTAAGTAGATCATGATTATTTCCTTATTTCAAGATGTGCCAAAAATACAGTGTAGGTACAACTTCTACATCTACGTTAATTTCCTAACCTATATTTCTTTCCTTGTATTTCTTAGAATAGTTCTTTTAGTTTTCTGTTTATTCTATTCGTAAGAATATAATTTTTATTTATTTTGTAATTATTGTACATAGGTACTAGAGGTTCCTATTTTGTAATATACTTTTTAATTGTGACCAACTGTATTTGTTAACCACCTACAACAACAAAATACAATATTCTATTCTAAATATTGTTGTGACAGCGAGACGCCGGTGGGCCAGGAGTGGCGTACGGCAAGCTGTTTGGAGTCGTCAGCTTTGGGGCCCCGAGCTGTGGCGCCCCTGACGCGCCCACAGTCTTCACCAAACTCGGCTTCTACACTGAATGGATCGAAGGCATCATGGAAATGGTCAGCATTTAAATACCTACCTCTAAAGGCTCGCGCAGATTAGGGCGCGCGGGCGGGCCGCTTCGTACCGCAACGCATTGTAAAAATCCTCTTTCATCACTTTTGTATATTTTCTATCAACCACTTTTTTGTATGTATGAATATGCTTTGGGCTGCGGCCCGTTGCGGCTGTAATGTGTGCTTGGCGTATATTATAAAGGATAAAGCCTCGTGCAGACTGGCGCGATGCGATACTGGTAATTGTTCTACCGTGAAGTTTTCTTTGAAATTGTTTTGTTAGAGTCGCGCTGCACGAGGTTTGACAAGGTGTAATTGTAATAACTGTGGACTTAAAAAGAAAAGGGGTCATTGTTTTTTTTTTTGTATTAAATGAAGCAGTGTATACAGAGTGCCCGCAAGCTACATTGAATCAGTATCGGTTATAGGGCTGTCAGCTTGCGACATACTTACATCATTTTAGATTTATTACTAAAGTCACTACAATGAATGAATTGCGAGCATCTTGAAAGTAGAGTCCCACATTTACCACCCAGACCCAGCACGCGTAGTATGACCACCGAAGAAACAGGTTTTGTCGACGGAAGAATAGACAAAATGACAGATTGTGATTGTTTATCTGTCATTATGTCTATTCTTCCGTCCTTAGATAGGCTAGGTTAGAACCGTGACAAAAGGGATGCGTGCCAGCACTACTTCCAAGTTGCTCGCAATTTAATCATTGTAGTGACTTTTTTTATATATCACTTAGGTAGTAAAATAAATAGGTACAAATCAAAAGTCAGCAAACTAACTTCAACACTCAACCAAAATAACAATGCTTACGGTACTTTAAACAGTCGCGTTATTTTGCCGTGCATACTCTTACGGCCTACGGCTTATGGTATTATGTCACAAGCTGAAGGCACTATAACCGATAGTGATACAATGCCGCTTGTGACACTCTATAGCTACACTGCCTAAAATTATTAATAACTATGAAAAACAACTGCTCCACATTTTTTGACTTTGTTTGCAGCAGCTTATTTGTTTGGATTATCGCCGCTTAAGGTTTATTTCTATCAACATTATTAATTATAAGCTTTTTATGTAAAACTAAATACCTACTGAAACGATCAGTCACCGAAAGAGGCAAAGATGATAAAAATCAATAATATTATCATCTGCAATTTCAGAAAGTGCCGACCGGTATAAAGGCTACAACGCTGAGAACGACCAGGGAGACCTACGATATAAATAGCTTCATATTAAGTACGAAAGGGAGATTCATGGTCTCTCCCATCACCGTCCGTCCTCGCAATAAAGGAATTCCGAGTATAGACGCCTTGAGAAGTTTGGATGAAAGTAAACTTTTCAAAGAATTTATATCAACAATGTTTGGTAGTGAAGAAGTAAAAGAATATCTTGATCAATTTGAATCGGATACTGACACTGAAGAGGAAGTAACAACAAGAGACATTTCTAGCGCTGCAATCGTCAAACCCATTACCGGACCAACCACAGAAGCGCATATTGAGGAACATATTTCTGCCGATTATGAGATTCCTCAACACCAGAAGGGATCGATTAGAATGGTGACTACAATAGACAACTTTGATGAGTTTAAAGAAAAAAGTAAAGAAGAAGACATGACACCCACAGTAGAAGCATCCACACCGGATGAGAAGATGAAGGAAGAGGAACAAGCGGAACAAAACATTGCCAAACTTATTGATGATATTGACATACAAGATCTATTGGCATCTGAAACCAGTGAGGTATTTTCTGAAGATGAACAGGTTATTAAACCTACAAAACCAAAATATAAGAAGGAAACCATCGTAACTAAAAAGCAAAAGAGTCAGGAAGTTAAAGAACGATTAGAAATGACGGCTTTATCAGTATCAGAGAGTAGAGAGGAAAGTACTGATAATAGTGATGATGATGAATATGAACATCATTCTGACGATCAACCAAAGCGTAAAACTGATAAAAAATACTCAACTAACACCAGTAAGACAGTCAAAAAAGAAAAAAAGAATAACAACGCGTATAAAAACGTTACGTACAGACAAAATAGTACTGGTGGTATATTAAATATATTTTCTCAAAGGGATCTTTTGAGATTGTTAAATGAGGCCGTAGCTGAAGCAGCTGAAAGTCCTAAAACCAATCAATATTCACGAGACGCTCTCAATCATAAAGAGGTGAGAATGGTCATGCAAGAGTCATAGGCGAGAGGCGAGACTAGAAAGGCAATCTTCGCACTTTGTATTTAAGTTAGGTTCACACGATGACCATTTGTTTCTATTTTTTTCCCGGTTTTATCGGATTCGATACAGCATTTGATGCGATGAGGTACCGTTAACTAAGGCAGCCATCTAAATGATCTAAACTCAAGCGAGAAACAAGAACTCGATTTGTTTACATGGACGCTGCGAATTCCTAAAGGCGAGACGCCGCGATTCGAAGATAATGTTTTCACGGGTCATCTTTTTATCTCCTCTCGATTCGATGATCGGCTATTCGAAGCGAGGAACTCTCCTCGAGTGAACTGTAATATGTAGATGTACACACGCCTACACATCAAGATATATATTTCCAGTATAAACTGACCTCGCATTGTACGGAAATCCTATATAATGCGAGATCAGCATAAACAGGAGACATGTAGCTTGATGTGTAGCCGTGTGTACCTACTTAATAAAATATTAAATGGGGAATTTGTTGTTTTATTACATATACACGGCGTCGCCCGGGTTTATTTCCGACTTTTCCGGTAGACTTTCCAAAATTTTCTTTCATGCAAACCTTGTCTAGACAATTACAAATACAACAAAAAATAAAAACCGGCCAAGTGCATGTCGGACCACGCACAATCAAAGGTTCCGTAGTTGGGATGAGTTTATCCCAAGAACAAACTTAACATTGTAGCTGAAAAACATGTTCTCTCATACACGGAATGTATGGGAGATCAAGTTTTCAAACCGCAAAGGAGATGGCCAAAAAAAAACCCAGAGTCGACAAAAACTTCTTATGTGCGGTCTGAATGGGCTTAATGTATTCATAATTTTTTTTTTTTTATTTCCTCGAAAAACTATGGGGTTAAGTTTTTTTTACACTGGTGACGTGGAAGAGGCTCCAATGCGATGGAAGCGATGACGTGATGATTTTAGATAGAGGATTTCGGGATGCATTGCCATATGCCGAAGAATGTGGATTTACGGTCTGCACACCACAGTCGCTGGGCAGACACGAAACACAACTGTCCACTGAAGCTGCAAATAAATCAAGATTAGTAACATTGGTCAGATGGGTGGTAGAAACCACCAACGGAAAAATAAAGAGGGACTTTAAGATATTCCGACATAGATATTTTAATAATACTTTGCCGAATGCAATAGTAGATTTTCGAATAGCTGCAGCGCTAATCAACGCAACCCAAGTGAGTTACAGCGACAGTCGCCTGACTGAAAGCTTTTTAGAAATGATGGAAAGAAATATGAATAGGCCAAACGTACTAGCAGATTACGTCGATCAACACCGTCTAAACGCACAAAGGAACATTTCATTTCAGAGGATGGAGGCAACGTTACAAGACGTAGCAGATTTCCCAAGAATGACTTGACGATGAGCTGCTTATTTTCGCTATTGGAACGTACAACATGAAGCTGGCAAAATCCTACTGCTACGAACATTTCAGAGCAACCGGTGTGTATTCTATTGAAATCTATAGGCATCCCGAGAGACTGAACCTTAATGACGAAGAAGGAAATAATAATACGTTAGTACGGTGCCGAATTAAATCGAGACACGTTCAAACAAGAACTTATTATTGCTACGTACTATACAATCGCCAAGCAATCACCGATTATTGCTGTAGCCGCATACATGGCCGCCGCACATTAGGCAGTTGTGCCCACATTATTTCCATAATATATTATCTTGCCTGGGCCCGACATGAAGACGACTTGAATCAACCTGCAGGATTTTTAGATGCAGTGTGCTTAGACATAGAAAATATATAATATAATAAAAACATTTGAAATAATTTTTTTTGTTACTTATTACACCAAACCCGTTGCAGGAAAACGAAACAACAGAATAATCAACAATTACACACAATTACAACATCAATTCAAAATAGTTTTATTATTTTTTATATGATATAGCTCCTATACCCCACGGATTTCCGGGATTTCCCTTTGATATCAACAAATGTCTTAAACATTTCATTGCTGTCGATTTTGGGTTTTTAGTGTATGGATTTTGAGCCATCTCCTTTAAGTTGGTTGATTATTACTCGTTAACCTGTACAGCCTACTTAGCTCTGACAGTTTTCCTTTTAATTTCGTTATATATACTACTGCTGTGAAGTTTTTTAATATTTCGCAAACGAATCCCTGAATCCAAAAATGGTTTTCACAAACTCGCAATATTTTTGAACGACCTTTCTAACGATACCATACCACAACATGGGATAGACGAGAAATAAAAACATCCCCACTTTACGTGTACCCTACAAATTTTTTTTCTTGATTTTATTTTACCACATTGTCGGCATGATTAATATGTATACAGGGTTACACAGGTCATTTCTGATGAATTTGACTCTGAAATAAAATGTCCGAAACTTAACCGTTATGGAGATATTAAATTTTAAAGATTATTTTTAAAAATCCTTTACTTTTTGGCTTTTAGTCGTTTTCTTTGGGATTAGAGCTCCTAGAGTCGTTTTTTTAATGTATCTAGTTAGAAGACATGTCCATTAATAAAAAACCTTTAATATTCAGTACGACTTACCCTGTAACCCTGTATACATGCCAAATTACAACTTTCTAGTACTAACCGTCTCTGAGCTAAGCCGCGGACAGACATACGGACATGGCGAAAATATAAGGGTTCCTTGTTTACTACGGAACCCTAAAAACAGCGGAGACAATAGACTTAAGGTAATTAAAATATGAATATACTTACTCGATATACGCGATTTAAAATACCAAAAAAATAACAAAACTTATTTTTGTGGAAACGAATAGGAAATAAAATACAGATTACGACACAGTTACAGTGATCAGTTTTGATGGGGGTCATAGTAAAATAAAGTGGTCCGAAGCGCGGGGCCTAGTCAAGGCCAACTATAGCACAAGGTGAAATCGAATAGCGCGCGCTTCCCCGGTTTCCTGTTACACACTTCCGTCCCTTTTCACGAAATTACTCCCACAGATTGCAATAAAGCGTGAGAAAAGATTTGCAGGAAAGCGAGAGGAAAGATATTACATAGAAAAAAACCTTACCAACCCAAGGCGGTGTGACACACCTTTCGAGCTCGCTTCGCTCGCTCTTGAATTCTATATTCTTCTTTAATCATCTGTTCAAACCATAAACGGCTGTTTAACAATATTTTATTATTCAATTATTGATTATAAATTTAACCATCTGTTGGTGAAATCGGGTAACTCTCAAACTTTTCTGCATAAGTCGACAAAGCAAGTTCTATTTACGTAACGATGTTCAATAAAAACCTAATCGGGATTTCCGAGACGAGGTGCAAAAAATTTCGAAGTCGCCTTGTTCGCTCCCCTAAATTTTTGCTTTTCGTAAATATAGCCTATTGAGGAGATGAAAATGCAACTCAAATCCTGCTGATTGCGAGGTCCATGGGAGTAAGGTAGTTTATAATTACTCACGTTATTCGTGGTGTTATTTTGCAGTTTTTTTTACAATTTTGACTTGACAGTACAAAAACAATGCTCTAATCGGAAAATGAAGAAAAAAAACGAGACTGTTCTTAAGACAAAACAAAACAAATTGATCACAAGAAGCAAAAATCTGATAAGGCTGATGACGACTGGAGACTGGTAACACATGTGGTGGATTTATTCGAATGACGTTTCATCAAGAAATTAAAAGGAAAACTATCACAGCTAAGTAGGCTCTACAAGTTATCGAGAAATAATCAACCAACTTTCATTTGCTGTTGAAAAAACATGTTCTCCCATAAATACCGTATGGGAAAACATGTTATTCAACTACACTGGTAAGTTTGTTCTTGGTAAATTCATCCCATCTACGGAACCCTTCATTGTGCGTGGTCCGACACGCACTTGGCCGGTTTTATTCTTCTAATCGATAGTATACACTGTTTTGAATGCAAGAGAACATACATACATATCGGTCAAATCATAACCCTCCTTTTTGCCAGTCAGGTGAAAATATAAATTTGGTCAATGACGCCTCAATCAGGATAAATAGTAAATTGGTGGTATTTTGCTCTATCGAAGATTAAAAAACCGGCCAAGTGCGAGTCGGACTCGCACACGAAGGGTTCCATACCACCGTACAATATTTAGTAAAAAACGCCGAAAAAAACATGTTTCTTTATGTTGTTTCATGTTCCTTTATTTATTTATTTATTGTAAGGTAGCTTCATAGCTGACAGTAAGTATACTCGTAACATTAAAACTATTCTAAACATTACGCAAATTACGAAGTAGGTTCACAGAAAAATATGAAAAACAGAGAGTGACATAATTATTAATATTTGTAGTGCGTGCTGGCGTGATGCGGTGTAGTGTGTAAATGGTAGTGTTGTGGAGGGTGTAATGGAGGTGGTGTAAATGTGTGTGGAGGTGTGTGTATGTCTATGTAGAAATGAATAAACTTCCTGTCTGTAACTTTAAGTCTGTTCCGTGTGGTATTGAAGGGGTCCGATGTTGGGAATTTATCATTATATAATGCGGGTAGACGCAAAAATGGTGACATCTTAAGATAATTAGTGGATGCCGATGGTACTGATAACAGAGTGGTATGTCTGGTACGTCTGAGTGGGACGTTAAAGTTTAACGTGCTGAGGATTTGTGGACAGTCAAATTTATTGTTAAGTATGTCGTATAATAACATCATATCATTCAACTGTCGACGCTCTTCTAGAGTATTAAATTTGTGGTATCGACAGGAGTCCGGGTAATTTGGGATATCCGCTTTAGTTTTATAATTTAGGTGCTTAATAAATTTTCGTTGGATTGATTCAATTTTATCAATATATTTCATATAAAAAGGTCGTCATTTAATTTTTAACTTAATTTTATTTTGAGAACCCTAAAAATATATAGTGTTAAATATTGTACGGCGGAACCCTTCATGTGCGAGATCGACTCACACTTGGCCGGTTTTTAGTTCAGTTTTTTTTTCTGTTTTAATCTGCAATCAGTCAGTCAACTATGAGCAGATGTGCAGTAGCGGTTTTGCAGAGTAATTGCATTAAGAATTCTCTTTATTTGCATTAGACTTGCAGGGCATAGGCTTGATAGGTCTGTTATTGCAAGCCTTATATGTCTTCGTCTGTGAGCAGACTTGGTCAGTGCGACTACTAGTGGGTTTGGATGCTTCTTAAGTCTTGTCTTATAGCGTGCAGGAATAGACTTTATCTCCTCCTGCAGAGTGTTAATTTTTAGGATGTCATGTAACTCTGAGCAGAAACTCAGAGTTACATGACATCCTAAAAATTGAACCATGGAGCATTTGATATGGCTTTTAGGATGCTGTTTTGTGCCCTCTGGAGTATGCTTAAATTTGAGACACTTGCTGTGCCCCAAAGCTCCCATATGTCCAAATTGGCTTTAGTATGGCATTGTACAGGAGCAGCTTGTTATCAATGCTCAGTGGAGCTTCTACCCAGGAGCCATTGTAGACGTGTGTGCTTCATGTTTAGTTGATCTCTCTAGCCTGAATATGAGCTTTCCATGTGAGTTTTCGATCAAGTTTTATGCATTGATATTTGACAACAACGGTATGTGGTTGTTCCTGATCACCTAGTTTGACAGGAGGAGAATTTCCTTGACAAAGAGTGAATTTCAAATGGACTGATTTACTGGCACTGTTTTTAATTCTAATTTGTTTTGCCATTTATCCACATGATTAATCCCTACTAGAAGAATTTCGGAGGCAACTTCAGGATTCTTGTGACTGGCGAGAATAGCCGTATCGTCAGCATAAGTTGCAATGGTCACATGGGAATTTTGAGAAAGATCTGCTGTATATATTGTGTAGAGCACAGGACCCAACACTGACCCCTGGGGCACACCTGCCGTGATTTCATAGAATGGAGATGTGCAATCATCTTCCCTAACTTGAAGTATCCTGTCTGAAAGATAAGAGCTTATAATTTCAAAATATGTATGGAGCAGTGACTGCTTGATTTTAAGCAGCAGCCCTCTGTGCCAGACTTTATTAAAGGCCTGTTGTATGTCCAAAAAGAGGGAGGAACAGTATTCTTTCTCCTCCAATGATTTTCTGACTCTGCTACATAGTCTATGCACCTGTTCTACGGTACCATGCTCCTGTCGGGACCCAAACTGATCAATATGCCTATGCTTTTCCCAACTTTATTGGGGTCGGCTTCCAGTCTAACCGGATTCAGCTGAATACCAGTATTTTATCTGGAGCGACTGGAACGATTTGGTAATACGATACTCTTTGGTAAGACTGGTTGCCAGACTTTCGGGTTTGTGACGACCCGTAACGACTGTCAAAGATCCATGAATGACAGCCGGGACCAACGGCTTAACGTGCTTTCCGAGGCACGGAGGAGTCTTAATATGTAAACATGGTCACCCATCCACAGACCAATCCCGGCAAGCGTAGGTTAACCTGACGGATGGACCCGTGCAGCAGTTATTACTTAGCCACGAGCTCCTCCAGAAGTCAAACTGATGGTCTGGTATAATATATTTTTCTTGTAGGACAGGTAGCATTCTGAGCAGCAGTAGTTTTTCAAACAGCTTTGAGATCACTGGTAGCAGGCTGATAGGTCTGTATGACGTGGCCAGGCTGATAGGTCTGTATGATTTAGCCAGGCTGATAGGTCTGTATGCGGCCAAGCCGCCGGCATAGTGTGTAGGAGCTATTAAGAATCGACGTTTTTAATATTTTTTCGTAATATACGTTTATTATGGCATGTACATGACACACAGACGGACAGAAGGCTTAGTAATAGGGTTCCGTTTGCCACATTTCGGGTATGGCACCCTAAAAAGAAAAGAAACACGTTATTGACCATGGAATGTGTAAAAAAAAAGAAGTATTATACATACAGGTAGGGTAGGGTACCTGTATGTAAGTACTATCGAAGAACTTCATATCTAAGCAGTTTTAAAACAAAATCCCGTGAACACGATGATCACATCTGTTACCGCCCGGTTCTATAGCGGCCGAGCGCAGCAAGCAGAAATAGTCCTTGCGGTGTATAGATATGAACTTCTTCGATGGTACAGACGCCAGCACATCAAGCTACTACAATCTGTCAAATTTATTTAATAGATTTTCAACTTTAGCACTACAACATAAGGTTCAAGGTTGATTGCGAAAATTTGACAGTTTCGGGTAGCTTGACCTGCTGGCGTCTGTAAATATATAATACATGTGCAAAAAAATATAATCGCGTTCACAAAATCGTCGTCCATCCTGTTTGTTGTATAATTGAGAACTATGAAGCGAACGTGCTGCAATAACATTAAAGTTTATTCTATTTCTAATCCACTTGTGAGACCAAAGTAATACTTCAAGCCAATGTGCGGCTGCGGTGTTTCCACCATTTGTTCGGGGTGGCGCCACCGTCAATTTTCTACTGTTATGAGGCCGTATGCGTAGACCAGAACGTACAAAATCAATTGTGAAAAACTTACCTGACCAGCCGGCAGATGTCGCCTGCACTCTAAATTTTCAGTCTTGGGTGGTGATAAGAATATTTTGCCAGAGAAACCACATTTTCGAGGTAAAGAAACCTTAATTTACTAAAAATTACTGTGTTTTGTGATCTGTTACTTATTATTTGTTCCAAATTGGTGTTGTTAGCTTTTTATATTATGGTAAGTTGCGAAAAATAACATAATGAAGTAAAGTACATAGGTTGTCAAATACGTAAGTGAATTCTGAATTTGAATAAATTTTATATTTTCTTAATTACATCAACGCTTCTATTGTTTTTTGTTGTTACGTTCACTTTAATAGTACCTAGTTAATAATTTCTTGTCATTAGATCATAGTGATGGTATAGATACGAAGTTCATGTTATGTAACTCTTCGCTATTGATCAGCGGGCATAACCTCTTATGACAAATATTTTCACCAACATTATACTTTATCGAAACAAATGGATGATAAAAAGTGTACGGGATAGATATGTTACCTAAAATATCTTCTAGTTGTTTATGATAAAAAAAAAAACTTGTTAACTTATGGCAGTATTCAATATTTTTTCATACCTATCTCTAAAAAATCCTCCACTACAACGACCTTCTTTAATTAGTTAAAATAAAAGTATAGTGGAGTACATTTTTAAGTTTTACTTATTTTAGACCTAGGGCTGTCGGAATGAAACTGTTTTTTATATAAGAATCATTAATATCATGATTTTGAAGTATTTAATCACTGTAAAAGTCAAAACTATAATAATTATCATTGGTTTGTCATGAATAAAGATGTGCTAATAAAACCAATAATAATCAGCTACCTCCATAAACTAAGCATACTTTATCAATCAGTTATTAGTTTTGAAATTCACTTACATACGTCTGTAATCACAGACAAGCAATGTTTATGGAGTGAACAATTATGTTTATGAATGATGCATGAATATGTTCATTCAATCACAATGACTCCACTGAAGCACTGAAACAAATAAACATTCATAAATACATACTTATGTCATTTTGTTTATCCGCAACACTTGGAATACATTCCTTATTTCGTCATTGGTTTCTTATTTATTGCAACTTAAAAACATAGTAATGATTTTCCATAAAGCAAGTGCATACCATATCGTGTTCTGTTCTATATTCCAAGGAACATGTGTAACAGATATGAGATAATGTCTGTGTAATATATTGCGTGGAAGGTTTTTTTTTATTGAATAGGCTGGGTCTGTTTTTCCAATTTAAACCTTTTTCAATGGTCTCAACGGTCACATTTGTGCTGCAGAATTGCATTAACTATGAATAGAATAGAATATTCAATTTTATTTGCTCAGAATGTGGGTATTTACAATAAGGTGGTTACAATAATATTAGAGAATCCTTGTACATTCTACCATTTTGGCATGCAAACATTGATACAGTTCATCATAAAACATACAAACATTGATACACAACTAAAATTTATCAGCTAAAAAATCCGATACGGAGTAGTAACATTCATTTAATAGTAGTACAGTTTGTTGCTTTTTGAAAGTTGTTGCTGGTTCCTCTTTTATGGAATTAGGAATGTGGTTAAAAATAGCCAGTGCCATACTAAAAACACTGTTCCTCAACAAAACTGTCCTATATCCACCTGTGCGTATGAGTACCTAATGTTCAAGGCTATGAAAATGGGTGTCTCTTATCTTTAATATTACGTTTTCCTTGAGGTTATGATTAGTATTAAGTCTATGTGAAAAGACATTCTTTAAATTTAATCCTGTTGAAGTAGTTCTGTGTGGGACTGTGAACGGGTCCGGTTACACAATAGTAAAGCAAACACAACATAGTATAAAATGAAGTCGCTTCCGCTGTCTGTTTGCTTAGATCTTTTAAACTACTCAACGGATTTTAATGCAGTTTTCAGCAATAGATAGAATGATTCAAGAGAAAGGTATAATACATACCCGTGCGAAGTCGGGGCGGGGCGTTAGTAATAAAATAAAAAAAAACAAAAAGTAAATAGTTTCTGTAATAAACTAAAAAGAACAATCAATACCTTTAAGTGTGTGTCTATGTTTGTATGTATTTGTTTGAACATTAAAGCACATTTTCCTTGTCATAAAACAAGTTAGTAGAGGTAAAATAGTATGTTTAGTATTATATCAGTGGTGTATTATGTATATTGGTGGTGTAGTATAATACTCATGCATAGCTGTTGGTTGCTGCAAAAAACTTATTTTAATAATAATTATTATTTATTCATGAATTATTAAATCAATTACCTAACTACCCTATTAAAAATGTATTCATTTACCTACCTAATTATTAAGCTGTCAACTTCAGTTTACTTTCAAAGAACATGGGTGGAAGGACTGATACTGACCTTATTGATGATGTTCTTCGGAAAGATCAAGTGCGTAGTACTCGTAACCGGCGTGCGTGTGTGACCGGATGTGGACGTAAACGAGGCTAAAGGATATGTAAGGATCGTAGCTGATGGCGTTCTGTAGTTTCTGCCTACCCCATAGGTAGTTAATGTGTAATACGGGCTGGTATCCGCAACTCCACGACTCAGCGCGTATTTTGCGTACGGGTGGGAAAATTGGTTATTCGATCCACCCCAGCTCAAGCAGCAAAGATGGCCAGCAACGACTTGGTGTCACTGACAATCTCACGTAGGGTACCTGGGTTGCCGAAGTACTTTGCCCTGTTTGCGGCGACCACCGGGCAGTATAACAGCACATGGGCTGCTGTCTCGTCGTCCTCCATGCAGGCTCTGCACAGCGGACTGTCTGTGACTCCTATGACAAAGAGGTGTTTATTAAATGAACCATGGTCAGTTACAGTTGCCTACCCCCATAAGAAGGTGTGAGTTTTTGTATGTATAATGCTGCGGTCCCACTGTCCGCTTTCTCACAGGCCAGATCGTGCCAGTCCAGGTCCACAGGCCGTGGGAAACGTCAATCCGCCTTTGGTGGGAATGTTCGGCACGGGCTGCGATAGGCCTCGTCAGGCGTGGCCGCGCGCCAGGCCGCGACAGTCCGCGGCGTTGGACTGTGGATGGGTGACCATCTTAACATACCGAGACTCCTCCGTGCCTCGCAAAGCACGTTAAGCCGTTGCTCGTTACGGGTCATCAGAAACCCGAAAGTCTGACAACCAGTCTTACCAAAGGGTATCGTATTACCCAGGTACTGGGTTGTGGAGGTCAGATAGGCAGTCGCTCCATGTAAAATACGGTATTTAGCTGAATCCGGTTAGACTGGAAGCCGACCCCAACATAGTTGGGAAAAGGCTGATTGATTGGTTCCTAATGGCTGATATCTGTTTCCACAGCAACATGGCCAATCTCTTG
This sequence comes from Agrochola macilenta, assembly GCA_916701695.1. Classification (NCBI taxonomy): domain Eukaryota; kingdom Metazoa; phylum Arthropoda; class Insecta; order Lepidoptera; family Noctuidae; genus Agrochola; species Agrochola macilenta. The sequence continues at coordinate 1,159,618 of OU753572.1, read as the reverse complement.
CTGCGCCGTGCGGTGCTTGACGCGATCCGCGTGCCGGTGTGCGCCCGCGCCTCCTCCTCTCACGGCGAAGTTGCCAAGGTAAGGAACCTTAACCAAAGGCCATAGGTCATTAGTTATAATAATAAAAGTTAACTTGTAGTGCCTCAGGCATTAAGCATTAAGCTTTGTACACACGGCTACACCTCAAGCTATAAATTTCCAGTTTATGCTGATCTCGCATTGGATGTCCGTAAAATGCGAGGTCAGCTTATACTGGAAATTATAGCTTGATGTGTAGCCGGGTGTACATACAGTATTATGTATGTACACACGGCTATGTAATTATGTATGTATTTATTAAAACTTTATGCCTATGTAATAACTTATGCATAAAGTTTTAATAAATGAATAAAGCCTCTTTATTTCCAAAACGAAATGTTTACACAAATAATAATTATTATTAATAATTAGATATTTGGCTGGTTACTGTGTAAGTTATAGGGCATTATGATGGGAAAGACTGCCAGATAGTCATAGGTACACTTGCGAGCAATGAATCTGTGTCACGAAAATTAACCTTAATATTTCGACCACTAAGAATGATAGCTGAAGCAAACAAAGAGTAGTATAGCTTTGTTATGGGTCAGCTGCACTAAACTTTGATAGCATGTTCATGTCTAACATTCTATGACGCAGTTAGCCATAAAAAAGCGGTAAGTACACCAACCGTAAGCGACTGGCTAAATGCTGGGGGTGTAGATTTAGTATAGTATGTTTAAGAGTTTCTTACATAAGCTCTGACTTAGCGACTTTAATACGGACGGAACGGGCATTACTTTACAAGATAATAATATTCAGGTTTATGTTGGTGACCCAGTTTCATTGCTCCCGAGTGTAAGGGTAATCGAAGAAATCGAAATTCAGTATATTTTGTAATTATTTAGTTTCTCTCAAACGTTGTTTTGTAATTACCTATTGGGAATTATTTTTTTAAATATTTTACCATGAAAAATTGTGGTAAAATGGTCCCTTCATAGCATTTTTAAATATTACTCTAACAGGGAAATAATGTATGATTTTTTTTTATTGTAATTAATTTAAGTAACAATAATTTCAGATCGGCAGCCGCGAGTGGGTCGGCTACGGCTTCAACGGCCAGCCCAACTACATGGACAGGCCCGACTTCCCCATGCCCGCCGTGCGCTTCCGTGCGGATACACCCGATCTTAAGGTAAACTATAAAAATAATAAATAATTATTAATTTCACCAAAAGCCAATATTTAATATTTAGTTCCTGTGATTTAGGACTCGGGACTATACACCGACTTCTTCAGTTTTAGTACAATTTGTAACCATTCTAAGGTCACGGTCACGCGAACCTTGACAACCATAGAAACGGGTTTTCTACGGGTTTTGTCGACAGAAGAACAAACAAAATGACAGTTGATTATGATTGTTTATCTGTCATTTTGTCTATTCTTCCGTCAACAAAACCCGTTTCTATAATTGTAGTCATGATAATAGTGCTGGCAAATATCACTGCCTGTGGTAAGATCCTTGTTGACCCTTCTTCTTTCGCTTGGTGTGCAATAGAGAGGATTCTGCCCATCTTCTCAAGTTGATTAGGACAGCTGACATATGGACAAGAGTAAAATCGTCTCTATACAGGTCACTGAATTTACTGAATTGAATAAAGACCATGTTTTTATCTGCACTAATATTATTAAGAGAAAAGATTAGTTTTTTTGTTTGTTTGTAATGAATAAACTCAAAAACTACTGAACCGATTTAAAAAATTCTTTCACCAGTAGTATGCTATATTATAACTGAGTAACATAGACTATAATTTATAAAGATATCACGCGGGCGAAGAGCTGGCGGAATCTAGTCCATTATATGAGCCTTACATTTCTGAAGACCCATTCGGAGCTTACAGGTGTGATGTTAAGTCTCAAAGGAGCCACTTAACTAGTAACTACCGAAGTACGTAATATTGAGTTTTTCCATAAGAATATTTTCAGTAGTATCTCCGAACCTAGATTTGTAACCATTTATTGGCATTACTCGGTTTAACCCGTAAAATCATAATTGTTGGCATGTGGGCTTACGTTGCACCTGTGCTTACCTCTTTGGGAAATACCAGCGTGATGTAATATTAAGGGTGCGGCTAAATACAAGAGTTTCTCACCCTTGCACGCATCCGATTTGTGAGATCAATATATTATTATACTTAGTTCCCGCAAAATGCGACTGAAGATGACTTTTTCCTTGGCACGAGAACATAGTGCTGAAAGGAAGTTTGGTAATGTCATGTAGATAGTTAGCTCATAATATATCTATTTTAACCTAAGTCTTATACATGAAAAATCACTTGTACGATTGGCAATTTTATTTTCGGCCCGCTCTTAATGAAAATGTCTCCGAAACCAGGTCCTCCGTGAGAAGGAAAAGGGAGACTGGCGCAAGCTGACCCTGGAAGAGAAGAAAGCTCTGTACCGCGCCACCTTCTGCCAGACCTTCGCCGAGTTCCAGGCGCCGACGGGCGAGTGGAAGGGCGTGCTCGGCTGGTCGCTCGCCATGGCCTCGGTGGCAATCTGGATCTACATGGCCATGAAGCTCTTTGGTAAGGAACTAGTCGTTTTACGGCTGATTGTCAATCCGCCATGCTGTGCGACAGCTGTTCGCCATGTCGCTGTAGAAACAGAAAATATGTAAATAAAGAACCAAAGAATTGAAAGTATACTGTACTAGCTGATCTTACAGACGTCCTGTCCAATTTTCTATAATTCATACAAAAATCCCATAGGAAAAAGCACTTTCAGGTTTTCCCCAATTTCCAATTTTCCGAGCAACATTTGCAATTTTTCTTTCCATTAAAACCTTAGGTATTCAAAGTATTTCTATGTTCTTTGTAAGAGGGTTTGGTTTCCGCTCTAAATCCCTCTGGTGGACCATTGTGCGTGGGTCAATTCTGAGTATTAGAAACTTTTTAGAACAAAAACCAGCCTAATCGGTCCAGCCATTCTCAAGTGATGTGCTTACCAACAAACAACATTTCATTTTTATTTATATAAATACCTAGATAGATTAAATATGAATTACTTCAACTAATTAACCCCATAAAGTAAGTAGTAAGTTTCTCAGTGACCACCAACTGCAGACATTCGACATTGTCACACTATAATTATGTGTTTTATTAACAAATTCTTACCGTTCGTCCGCAGTGTACAGTCCCATCCCCGAGTCTCTCAGCGACGAGAACCAGAAGGCGCAGCTGAAGCGCATGCTGGACCTCAAGATGAACCCCATCGACGGGCTCGCCAGCAAGTGGGACTACGAGAACAACCGCTGGAAGTAAACTGGCTTACGGTATGTACACTTCAGGTCAGAGCGCCAGGGTAGACCGCGAAATCCTAATTTTCTTGCATACAGTAACGTAACGCTTACGTTATATTTGAGGTTCGAGACTAACCTGATGTCAGAGTGTTAAAGCCGCCCATGGGCCTCTGACTTGGCTTCACATGCCGTCGAGAAATATCTCTCAGGCATTTCCTCAGGAAGTTTCCTCACGATGGTTTCCTTCAACCACTTCGCTACCGTAACAAATATGTATTTACAGACAAAGTCATTAGAATCATCAATAAATCTCTTTAGTTGTCCTCAAATATCAGGATTTGTGAAATAGTCGATATAAATCAATAATATTAAGAAATTGGCAATCTTGATACTGCTCTCAAGTGAGAATGGTTTATAACAAACTAGGCGCTCAGCAAATTGTGGACATTTTGACCGCGAACAAACACATTTAAAATATTTAAATCTCTCTGACCACGACTGACGGCGAGAGAACTCATCTGGCCGGTGCCCATTGGCGGCGCGGTGGTTCCGTTCGTTCTATCGTCGCGGACAAATTTGACCATCGTCTGCTCAGCGCCCTATGAGCCCAAAACATTCCTTCAAAATGTCGTAGAAACTGTAGATATTATATTCTAATATATGTTTTTCTGTTTTTAGGTAACGGGAGGGTGCTATGCCTGCAGGACGCTGTTACAACTCCGGGGCTAGAATAGACAAATGTAATATAAGTGATAATATCTGTGTAAGATAAATAAATTGTAATTCCACACAACAATTGCTTTTATTTATTTTGGATGCCCGATGAGCTCTTCCCTTTATTATTTTTTGCCGTTTTAGACTTGCACATAATATACAGGCTGTTAGGGACATCGACGCGAAAACTGTTACCATAGATTCAGTACATGATTCTAAACCCCCCTGCGTTAAAATATTACGTCGGTTATTTTAATCAATCAAATCAAATCAGCTGTTCCATATATTTTGACAGCATAGGTATTCCACTTTACTATAAAAACAGCATTTTTTTTTAAATAACCTACTAAAAATTTCAACGCAGGGGGGTTTAGAATCATGCACTGCATCCATGGTATCAGTTTTCACATCTATGTCCCTGCCACCCTGTATATTCTAGTTTTAGATTGTATAATGTATTTAAGATTTGTCAAGTGTACCTATATAAATATATGTTCAGTCTATATTCTCACTAGTCATTTTGACGACACACGCATGCCTCTCAAAAACTAGCAACATTACATGCGCGGTTGAGATTGATTGTCACACTACAACACATAAACTATACACTTAGAGTAATAACTAATACTCTGAGACTATACAGAGTGGATTTTTGTGATAGGGCAGTAAGGGCAGCCTTAGAAAGAAAGAAAAAAAAGAAAGAAAAATGCGTTTATCTATGTAATTTAATATGTTTGCCAAACAGCAGAAAAATACACCTTATAACTAAAAAAAAACAAAAAACAATGATTATAATGCCAATAGGGCCTCAGCTCAGCATAAATGTCAGATGGCAACACAAAGTGTACCACCTGACGCTAATTTTCAGCTGCAACCCACGAGTGCCATACGCTAGAATAATAAAGACAGTGTGTCCGTTGTAATAAATTAAATTAACAGAATAAATTAAAGGTAAGTAGTAAAAAGCTCACAAAATCAAATAAATGTTGTGACTTAGATCAGTGTGTGTGGTACTTAGAGGTGTTATATACTCAAAGGTGTGGTGTGTTGAGAAAGAGAAACTAAAATAAATAACCCATATATACCCTAAATACCTTATCAGTTGTAGCTACACGAAAACAGTCTTAGGAGACTGTCCCTAACTTTTAGAGATGTTAAGATCTGATTTTGAAAAAAATGTCAGCAAGAAAATAATCAGTTTCCACAAAAACTGTTTTTGATCCTAATCGATCCTGTTTCATATACGGGTAAAAAAAACTATTGGGCCTACCGAGGTACTAGAAAAGTCAGATATCGCAAAAAATACATTTCGTAAGAAATGAGCCTCCAAACTACTTTTCACGATGGATAGACTAGCCAAAAATAAACAAAAAAAAATGGTAATTAAAATTTCGAATATATTTATATATGTATATTAGATTTGAGAACAAAATTTTGATATTTTCTTGCTTTTGAAAAAACTTGTTCCACACAAAGGTTTTATTGCCATTCCTTACTTTTATCATTTATTTATTCAACAGACAACTAGATCCTATTAAAAAAAAAAAAAATACAAATCTAGATGTTGGTAAACAAGCGGTTGGTTTTATCCATGAGCAACAATCAGGCAAGCTCACTAATTCCTCTTTTAGAAATCACAGAAGGTGAAAACCATTTCAGTATGTATTTGATGAATACCAGAATTTGAATTTAGAACATTTGTAATAGTATTTATTAAAGTTCTTCTTGGATACTTTATCTGAATTAAGCAGAGGGCTGATAGTTAAGTTTTGGGAAATGAAATGAAATTGTTTATTCTGTAAATAGGATATCGGAATCACTTTTACACGTCATAAAATCGGTCGTTTGTTTTAAATTAAACAGGCCACTATCTAACTTTTTTTGAAAGGAGAAACGCCAAATAAATAATGAGGGTCCGAATAAAAGAAAACACGTTTCGGAACAAATTTTCTCTATATTTTTTTATAAAAACAACGTCTCAACATAAACAATGCCGTTCTTCTGAGCATATACACAAATATCACCACTACTGTGATTCTCAGCTATGGGGATACATCGCGGATAACTACGTGCATCCTGATAAATACCATTTACTATCACTTAGGTGCTTACGGACGTCCCAATTTTGCACCCAATCTGGTTGGATCTGACTTAGAGGAAGTAACTAATTTTTTTTTGACCGGTAGGCCCAGTAATTTTGGCAACTTTTAAATTGGCATAGCCTGGGTACTAGATCTTGACCCAAACTAAAGGCTGAATGGAAAATTGGCACGAAGTAAGCGTATTTAGAATTTGTCCGTATATTATATATTATAAAGTATCAAGTTCTTTGTCTTTGTAGAATTCAAATAATATTTTGACACGACGCCATCTTGAATTTAATTATTGTTATTTAAGTTTTCCTGTCGTACGACAAAGTTTAACAGACTGTCGTATTCAGGGAATTAACGCTATGGCAAAGTTATTTGTGATTTTATCTGCATCTTCTTTCCAATAAATGTTTAACTAACGCATATATGATTTGGCCATAGAGTTAATAAATTGGATGTTAACATGGGAAATATTTATTGTGATTAAACGATTACTGTTTTACTTGCTTTAATTTTAATCTCAAGAGCCTGTCTCATTGGTCCGTTGGTCGAAAGACCGGCTGCTGATTTGCTGTTATTATTCTTACTAAACGGTTATTCTATTCCATTTATAAATAGACATAAATTATATCATTGTTGGAACTTGTTACTTTAGAATATCAAAAAATTATTAAGATTTTGTTCATTAATTACAAAAATACTGTTGGACAAATAGTAGGAATAAACTACATTTTAACTGCTATGTTACCCGCCAAAATGGTAATTAATATAATAATTAAAATGTAATAAATTCCAATTAATCGTTACAGTACTTAATTATAATATAAATTATTTAAAACACCTATCACATTCTTAATAATTTAAGTCTCAACATCGATCGAATATTATTTTATTTATTTTTTAACAAATTCATATTTTAAACCTTTTTTTATAAGTTTAAAACAAATAAATAGGATTTAAACCTAATTTTAAGTTTTAAAATAGTGAGAAAGGCGCAGGAGGTGAAGAAATGTTTGAATGCCAGCACGTTACGACAGTTTACGACATAAGATTAAAAATACGACAAAGAATTTGCACGACAAATAAATAAGTATGTTTTATTTATATTTCTATGGTTTGCACAAATATATTTATATCTGATTTTATTTGTTTTTTAACATAGTTGAATTATGAAGTAGAGTCCGACAAACAAGTAAACTAGGTATTGGCATTCAGATATTTTGTGTTAATCATATGCAGTACAAATTATCATGCTCATTGGGGTAGGATGTTGTGTGGTCCAAGATATAAGTTACATACTGTTTAATATCCTTTCCGTGAGGTACCTAAAGAGTTTATGTTAAGATAAATAGATCACTACAAACCATTATTGTACTACATATGAAAGCCTAAAGACATAATAATATTTGGAAAGACATCAAGACATTGTGCCCAAATTATACAGATACATAGATTTTAGACTAAGTGACTAGATTTTACGACTAGAATAGTCAAAACTAAATAATTTTTCGTTTAGACATTAACGTGCCTAAGTATACTTTTAAAGCTACTTCTCTGACATTGAAAGCGACATAGAAATATATAGATAGATAAAAGTTGATACATTATACACTAAAATAAGTTATCTTCTCCTTATAGTAATCATAAGAAAATTTTCAGGGATATTTTTCATCCCTCTTGTTGTTTAGTTTGTGGACAATTTTAGGCCACAGAAGAAACAGTTAACGCAATGTCGTATTGTTTAATGGAATGTCGTATTGCATAATTATTTGTCGTATCTGAATTACATCTGTAAGGTGTATTTTACATTAATAGAGATAGTAAAACATTGTTTGAAAAGTAAAGGCTCATTTTATTTGTCACATTCACGATATTTTTTTTGGCTAAAATTGTCCACAAGCTATATTCACGTAATATTTTATTTAAAATTAATACGATATAATTATAATGTTCCTAACACACCAACGACCGTAAACATTTATTGATTTTTATTATTTTTATCTAATTAGCGACGTATTTAGGCTTATACAATATAAATTGTTATTTTATAACTGCTAACACAGTTATGCACCATTACTGAAATATTTTAGATACGATACGATAAAACCATGTTTTAATCATGTTTTATTTTATTGAATGTTATTGGTTAACCTATTGACCGCCCCAGTCGGATTATTACGACAAATGTTTTCGTGCCCGTGCCGTCTCAGTCGTATTTATATGACTGAGAACCTATGTTTGTTTTTATTTTATTGCACGACCCAATCATATATAAAATTTTGTCAATTTATGAGTTGGGCGCTGGGGGCACGGCAATTGATATACAACCAACTGGTTAATAGATTTAAAACAAATCTACAATCTTGTCTGTCAGTTTCATAGTTACCTAAGTAGGTGTATGTAGGTACATGAATTTTCAATCAACGTCTATCTACCTACTAGTTATTTTCCGCGAGACATTATACAGTAAGAGAAATTAATAGTACGTCAATTTTCCATTTCATACAACTGTCAAATAATCACAGTTGTGATTTGAATAAATGGACAATTCAAGTTGTTAGTCAATTTGCTTAACATTTTTTTATGTTTAGATCTATTTGTAATACTGAAAACTTAGATACTACTTCTTTAACCGGCCCGCCATTCGAGTAGGTACAAGTCATTGTGGTCAAAACATGGTTTTACCGATTTTTAAACTTGTTTTTACTACTCAATATTTTACTTAAGTAGGTATGTACACAAATGAATCCGACATAAAGATTTTCTAGCTAAAATATCGCCCGGATCTTAATTTTGTACCTATTTTAACAAAATCATTTTCTTTTAGACACAAACACGCTTTCTAATTTTTATAATTTTCAAATCATGGAAGTCAAAATTTGGCATTTTAATACATTTATCGAATTTTGCCAAGCCACATTAGTCATTATTTTCTAAATTTTCGTCCACATTTTATTGCACACAAGAATTTCCTCACTACCCGATTTGAGGAAACTTCTTTAAATGCACGCCATCTCTTGTCGAATAGCGAAAAGTATTTACGATTTTATTGCATCACACCAATAAATTATTATAGTAGTAGGCATTTTTTCACTTCAACAAAATGTCTGTAATTTTAATATTGCTGTAACTACCTATTTCAAGAATATTTAAAAAAATAACTAAATGCCTATTGCTGATTTTCACCAAATCCATGTTCAATTTCATTTATCTTGACTCAAACAGCACCCAGGAATAAAACAAACGAAAATCCGCCACTCAATCACTCAAGAATCGATTAATCACATCGATTCTTTTATCGATTTCTCCGTGAAGAGTTAGGGGGAGGCCTGGTCACTCCCCTCATCGTAAGACTAGTCCCTAAAAGGGAACAGGCCTCCAACGCCGCCGGTGTCCCAGTCTGCTACCTCGACTGGTCCGAAGCACTCGTCGAAGAACTGCTCCATCGTCTTGTGTAGGTGGATCGTGGAGCGCTCGAAGCTGTGGCCTTCGTCGGGGTACACCTGGAACATTATGAGCAAGCACATGAGTCCGAGAATCCAACAAGATGGAAGTACCTGAAAGCCGGTGATATTCATAAACGGGAGGAGTTAATCTTTCTATTCAAATAATCCATCGGTTGATGCTGGTTGGTTTATCTGTGAAGTACACTTAAGAAACTCTTGAAAATTCGTCGACTAAACAGTGGAAACTCGAGCTGTATGACCGACTTTTATTAACTAGCACACGATGATCATTCCAGCTCATAAATACTCTCAGGATCTCCAGTGGCATGCACCGATGAATCTGTTTTTCTATGACTTTTTAGCAGTCATTTCAACCGTGCTTACGGGAAGCCTTCGACCAGCAGTTGTGTATTTCGGCTAATGGTCATGATGATGTAGCGAATGGTCTCTGTTCAGGAGCTTACCTGATGTGTATACAGCGCAGTATTCCTGATGAGAGCCCTCGCTAATGCTAACGCATGGTGTGGCGGAGCCGTGAGATCTGCTGCGGCATGTGCCAGGAGAACTCTTCGTGGTGGAAGGTTTCCAGCCTTGCGCCACACGGCGTTGACGCCCAGCGTACCGGCCCACGTCGAGCCGTAACCGCTGTAGCGCTCCGTCCAGTAGGAATCTGGAAAAATGAGTGGATATCTCATCATCTGGCATGTAGAATAGAGGTGCATGTGAATTTTCATGTAAATTGAGGTTGTTTGTCAAACAACCTCAAAAAACAGTTTAACAGCCAGTTTAGTCTAACTCCAGCTAGGTCAGAACTTTTTTATGGCGAGAGTGTTATGAGAATAGAAGTGAAGTATGATGTTAAGGGAAACGAATTTATCGATTGTGTGTAAGATGATTAGGTATGCTACGTATCAGCAGGAAGTGAACACTGAGATGACGGCTGTTCTAGTATGGAGGAAAAAGACGCAAGGCAATATAATTTAGACAGAGAAGCTTAGTGAAGGTTACGAGAATCAGGCAGCAGACAGTATCTGTTTGAGCAGTCGTTGTGGCGATGCTTGGGTGACGTTTTCTGGATCAAAAGATGACGCTGGGCAACAGGATGAATATTCATTTAACTGTCAGTGATGCCGATATCAGACGCTTCACTCGAGTGAGGGTTGTCCTTTGTCGAGCAAAGTGCTGGTAGGCCACTGAGAAATTCCAGATGGAAAACATTCCATCTGGAATTTCTCAGTGGCAGCCGGTGGATTTGTGCCTGGTTGATACTTGATAGGCTCGCTCTCTATTACATGGGACCTAAACGTAACTGGCGAAATGTGGGAAATCAGGCGGGGCGTTATGTTTATTTATGTGTTTTTGGTGTCGTGAAGTCAGGTAAAAAATGAACGCAAAGTGAAGCGTCCGACATCGGGTCCCTGGCCGCGACTCACTGTGGTGGCGCAGGTCGGTGAGCGGCGCCACGGCGGCCAGGCAGCGCGTGACGTTGCGCGCGTCCCCCGCCGCCAGCGCGGCCGCCGCGCCGCCGCCGTAGCCGCGCCCCCACACGCCCACGCGCGACCCGTCCACCATCTTCAGGTTGTCGCGCAGGTAGCTGCGGAGGTATGCAGATGGTACAGTCTTATACTATTTTTATCTCATGAAGCGACGCGCGCTTTACTTGTGGTAACCAAGTGTAAAAAGACGGTATAACATTGTGTATGTGAAGACGAGCAGCGTCAGATCATAACACGCCACGCACATGCACACACACACACACACACACTTCAGACTTCGAAATGGTCCCACACGGTACCGACAGCTCGTGCGCTTAAAAAACACATTTACAGCGTGTTTGTTCACTTGGTAAGTTCCACAAATAAAGCGCGCGTCGCATCTTGAGATAAAAATACTGTAGCTTTATCAGAAATATCTAGCAAAGCTAATAATCAATATCCCCATAGTACGTTAAATTAATTCACACCAAAGTGATAAGAGGATCTTTTGACCTGCCCGAATAACATTAACAAGGGGGCGTTTTTGGTAAACATTTGTGAATTGACACGGTCATCGTCTACTGTCAAAACAAGATGGCGCCGTTAATTCCGATTTTAGCGTTGTTACACTCTATTCTATTCTATTTTTATTAAATGGCAAGCAAATCCGATGTCAACTATTCTGCTAGTGTCTATCCTATTGAACGCCAGAGCATAAACGCACGCGCGTGCCCTCCACGGCAAGCCACAATTTCACCGCAATTTTTTGTCACATATTTGTGTCGTTGGCGTACAGGGCACGCGCTTGCTTGTCACGTATATGTATGTGACAATGGCGTTCAAAAGGCTAAAGTGCATTGGAAAAAATTGTTACACTCATTGATTAACAAAAAGCAGGCCATGATTTGACAGTGACATGACATTTTATAGCAGTGCATAGAGCGTTTACTCTGAAAGTGGGCAACGACGCAAATAGATGTCAAATATATCACTGTTTTGATTAATTTGGCAATATTACTGTGTGGAAATAAAAAATGTGGCTAACTAGCGAACTAGAATATTGATTATGAAATGCAATAATTAATATCGTAACACCGAATGTTTAGTTTTAGATGTAAAAAATCTATTTGGAAAGTTTCCAAATGCGTTTTTTACACCTAAAATGGGTACAACATCAAATTCAATGTTAAAATTGCAATTCATTATTAATATTCTAGTTCGCTAGTTAGCCACATGTCTTATTTCTATTCAGTATTATTGCTATAAGAATTAAAACAGGTAAATATTTGACAGTTATTTGAGACGTTGCCAACTTTTAGGATAAACCCTCTTAATTCTCAACTTGACCTGTCCTGCACTCAAACTAAAGTAACATACTTTATGCTCAAACTGCCCTGTAAAAGATTATGGTACGAGCCCAAATATCAGTTATAAATTTATAATAAATACTTACGATAACACTGCTATCTGATCTTCAACATCCACTGATAGAAGCTTGTGATAGATTTCTGTTCTAAGTTCCTCTCCCTGAAAATATTGAATAAGGACTATTAATTATTTACAGCGAAATATGTATATTATACATAATTAGCAAACTAATAGTTTTCAAATAATAATATGTACCAAGAGGGCGGAGAAGGAATCCTAGAGCATTAAAAATTCATGCGCATCACTATCAACAGGAAAAGTGCCCAAAAGGGTTGCCACCTAGAAATAGGCCAGCCCTTTAAAGTTTAAAAAAAAAAAAAATGTAATTTTTTTTTTCTTTCTTTCCTTAACGTTTAATTAGCCTGTGTTACTTAATGAGAAGGCCAGTGGTTACCTGTCCACCAGAACCCCTGGCATCTATCTCAGCCACGATGAAGTTCCTCGCCGCCGCCAGGTACCAGCCCCAGCTGGGCTTCCACCGCTCTGTCACCAGCTGCCCTCCGGGTTGAGCAGATCTGTGCAACAATTATTATGATCAACAACATACGGGCCCTGTCAATCTCATAGTTATCATGGTGCTGTAAGGATCAACCAATCGCAACAGAATTGAATGATTTATGGGTTTGTACTTTTAATACTACTCCACTAATAGACAAGAGACAATAGATGGCATAGACCAAGATTTCATAATCTGTTGTAGTTGGAGACATTGGAGAGAAAAAACCAAGCAATTTTAGGTCACGCTGGAGAAGTACCTACACTCGACCAGGCCTTAGCCTGGTAGCCAGGCCTTAGCAGGCCTTAGCCTGCGGCTGGGACTTATCCCAGCCGCAGCTGTAAAGCCTTAGATGATGATGACTAACAGACAAAGGTCGGTCTTCTAAGGAAGAATGGCTAAAGGCGCTTTCTTGACCTTTTCTGGTGAATAGGTGGGGTTTTTGTACTGGACAGGACAACATCTGACGGGTTAGCTAGTTTTAAATAAAACATCAAGTTTTAACTCACACGTGCAAAACCAGTGGTAGAGGCAGGTCGTCCGTTTCTCTGAACCCTGGCGGCAGGAGCAGTCGGACGCGAGCCGCTCTGTAGGCTTGCACCTTCAAAGTTTATACAACAAATTCATATACATAACATCAAGCCTGTATCCTGCGATGGATAGCGGGCGAATTTAATGCTATTCAAATCCAGACTCTGGGTTGCTACTTAGCAGTAATTACTGAGAATTTTTTGTCGGCAATTCCCAATAATACCTTGCTCGAGTTAGGAATCGAATCCAGGGGATAATCCAGTTAGGAATCGAATCCAGAAGTAGGTAGCTTGCGACCCTTTGGTCGCAAGCTACCTACTTCTGAATTATCCCCTGGTTATCCATGTTCATCCCCAATTATCCCCAGGAGTCAGGTTCGTATTTAATAGATTTGTTTCCAAAATGAACGTTACTTTACTCAAACTGTTATTTGTGAAAACTTGTAAATGTTACAAACAAATGAACATGCCTACTGTAAGTTTTCCGCAAATGATCAAATAAAATAAACCTAGACAAGAAGAAGATACCCACTAGAAATGGCCTCACCTCGACTCGGAAGTCCTTGACCTGCGGCTGCGCGAGCGCGGCGAACTGGCTGGCGAGCGGCGCGCCGTCCCACAGCACGGCGCGCCGCGCGCCCCAGTGCGACACCACGAACGTGGCCGGCGGGCCGGGGCCCAGGCACTCCTGGGGGACACGGCTGGTGAGCTTACGGAGTCATAGAGGTAGCTTTGCGAGGAGTTCAAAGAAAAGCCTTAATTGTATAAAACGTAGATAGTCTTTTGGCTTCAATTTTTCTATATTGGGCAAATGTTGGGTTCTTTTGTAGTTAGTCAAACCTTCAGAGAGCATGCATGTGGCTTAATTTTAAAGTACTGAATGTCATTTAAGTTTATAAGTTTATTTATTTCGTATTCAACAGGTTTTAACAAATACATTTGAAGTTTTCTGTCCAGCAGCTCCTGCTCAAATCCTCGTCATCTTCTCCTTATCTTGACAACAACGGTGTTCCAAGGTTGGAAAAGTTGTGTAACTTTTTGGGTTTTTATTATTATTATTTATTAATTCATTTATTTCAGATAATTATAAGCCATATAAAACATTACACTTACTTTACACATTAACCTAAATTAAATAATATACATAATATTAATAATATACAATAAAATCAAAATCAAAATACCCAAAAACCCATAATGACCCATAATGACTCATAATTGAAGAACATACAGACGTAATTGATTCGATTTGTACTAGAAAATTCATGAAATGTAGGGGGCTGGATAGTTTTATTATTTTCATTGCGATCCATCCAGATTTCTGAAAACATTCGAGTCCTGAATGTACGTTTGCGTATATTTATAACTTTAAACAGTTGAAAATGTTTACCTGTACATAATACGAGTAGTTCTTGCTGAACAGTATCCGGTTGTAGAGGCACTCTGTGGGCAGAGTGTCGTTCTCGTCCGCGATGTGTGGCAGCACCGTTGACGTGGGCCAAGCGGGCAACGCTGATGTTGCGTTCTCGAACTCCTGGAAATGTTTAAACAGTTCGTCATTATCATCAGCTTAAAGCAGTCCACTGCAACACAGTGCGAGTGATAGCCTAGTGGTGTGACCGTCGGACTGCCAAGTTATAGGTCTCGAGTTCGAACCCAAGGCACGCACCTCTGACTTTTCGGATTCATGTGCGTATTGTATAATTATCACTTGGTTCAAAAACGGCGAAGGAAAAACATCGTGAGGAAACCGGCATACCTGAGAGATATTTCTCGACGGCATGTGAAGCCATGTTAGAGGCCTACGGGCGGCTTTAAAACTCTGACACCAGGTTAGTCACTAACCACACGAAAAGAAGAAGAAGCAGTCCACTGCTGGACATAGGCCTCTCAAATCCCTCAGTATTTAACTTTATCTTCGGGTACTTTGTTTCAGCTGCTACCAGCCACCCTGGAAAGATATGCTCCAGCTCACCCACTGATAAGAGGGAGTTCTTCGTTTGTCAATTCGCGGTTTTTAAAGTAATGAACACGTTTACTGTAAGTTTCCAGGCCAGGCTACTCTGTACTCTCTGTAACTCTGTGAAAATTACATCCCTCTTATAGAAAATAGAAGACTAATTCTTGACTTGGTTAAAAGAAAAAATGATTTCATAAGCTGGGAATTAAATGGTTTCTCCAAAGCTTAACCTGCAACATTCTATGCTTCATTCCAACAACTCCTACTCACCGGGTCATCACTAACAGGTTCGGCAGTAGTATCAGGCGGCAGCAGGTCAGTGCCGGGACACGTGAGACAGACGGGCGGGTCGGGCCAGCTGGCCGGGTCCGTCGGCACCTTCACGCGGTACAAGTGACGCTCGCCCGCCTTCTCAGGAGCTGTGCCGATCACGTATCTGTGGAGAGGGGAATGTTTATTTAAATATTTAGAAAATTCAAGATATATAGCTAAGAAATTTGAATATACCAAAACACAATGTTTGTTTGCTCACATTCCAAACTCAACCAAAAACAAAAATTGCTCTTTTTGTAGCAATTTTTGTTGGACAAACAAGCTGATGGTCTTCGTCGTAGTGGTCACCGCCTTCTATGGCCTTATAAGAGCTATAATAAATACATTGCTATTCTAAAAATGTCAGATAATGCTAAGAGGTTCAAAATCGGAACGCAGCAATGCTGCTTGGCGGTAGAAAAGGGAATGGAGGTGGGACTTTCTCAGACTTTCTTTAAAAGTAGCTCTTTATGACTACTACAACTACCTAGTTGTTAATATTTCTTTTAAAATTAATTTCCTCATCATTTACCTTCTCCGGTCCTTATAAAATAACAGACATTATCAATATTAACTATTCTTCATCGTTTTTTTTATGCTCATTCATAACGAATGACCCGACATTTACAAGCATTCCATTTTTAAACCAGCAAGTCATCAAGTCATAGGTTATACAGAACATAGAAGAAGAAATATATAATGTAATACTCACAAGAACCTCCTCCGCTCGTCCCAGCCCATGAGCTGCGTGAGCTCGTAGCTGCCCAGCGTGAGCGTGGTCCTGGTGTCGGCCGTGAGGCGCACGGCGTGGCGCCAGCAGCCGCCGGCGCCGGCGGGCGGCAGGTCGGCCACCGGCATGGTGGTGTACACGGTGGCCTTGTGGCCCACCAGCGCCATGCCGCCGCACCAGCCGCAGTCGTCCTCCACGGGCTCCGAGCCCAGGCCGGACCAGCGGGAGCCGTCCGACTCGTCGCGGTATATCTGGAAAATGTGTTAAGTTAAAAGGAAGAAAGAAAATGGTTTATTTCTTTAAATGGATCGGGCTGCAAGCACCAATACAATGGATCAGTCTGAACGGTTGACCGTAATCTAGTTGCATCGTTTAGTTTTATTTTTGGTGTCTTTAAAATCAGATATACAATTTTTTTCGGTGTTTATGATTGATATATCCGGAGCTGTTTACTGATTTCTTCACTAGGGTACGAATCAGTCTTGTTTAGCTGCTGTGCTGATACAAGAATGAAAGCCTAGAATTATTTCAAATGTATCCAAGAATAAAAAGGCTTTAAAGGTTTCCAGACAGCTGAACTGAGCAAGAATACTTACATCTTGGCAGTTATAATGCACGGCGCTACAGACGCTGATGAGCGAGACGTTCTGCGGCCTGTTGAGCAGCAGCACCGCCAGCTGCTTCTCCGACGTCCAGCCTGTCCATCTTACGTACCAACCTGCAGAAAAACCATCAAGTCGGTAATTTAAAAAATCTCAAGTGTTTTAAGAAAATCTTGCACTGATTACGAAATATGACTGTCTCACTGTCATCGAAAATAATGTCTCAACCACTATCCAGATTTCTCAGATCGTGTCAATAATTTAACTCGGCAGTCTCGATGTCGAGATGTCAAAGTGAACAACCGCAAAATACCGCAACGTCTGTTTATTTGTATAAAAATACAGTGTCCATCGTTATTTTCGAAACCGCCCTCTCAAACACTAAGTACCTATGGCAATGACAGTGACTCACAAAGATGAGTAACTTGAAATGTTTTCGGAGATACAGCTACAAATCATACGTACTGTCATCAACTTGTGAGTTGAACTGTATGGCGTGTGAGAACAGGTACTTGGGCGTCTTCACGCTGACCACGTTCACCGTCACCACCGGGTTGTTTGTGTTCACCTGTTAAACCACGACATTATTAATTCATGTAGGTATACTCTCTGTTGGGACCGCCCTGAGAGGAGTGGAGAACCGAACGTAGTGGAAAAACATCATCCATATGGAAAGGTCTTCAGTAATGACGTACACGACCATGGCAGGAAGAAAAGGATATACTGTAAAAATACAGAAAGATCGAAGAAGGCCTATTTTATCAAAATTTAAGTCTACCAGACATTCTACTATAGTTTCTAAGGTTGGACTATTAGAAGAATGGCTTTTCGGAAAGACCAAGAGGTGTTTGTATTACACCCACTTAATATTAGGCCTGCTTGTTACACTGTGTACTTATTGCAAGGATTGTTGTTTCTAGCTAGGTTGGAAGAAATAAAGGATTAGTGATAATTGTCAATTTCCCTCTTATTATTTTTTGGGTATTACAACAACATACAACGTAAAGTTTTAATGGTAAGAGGAACTAATAATAATAATTTGCAATTTAATATTTCTTTATGTTCTAATTTTGCCATACCTGAATTCTAGCGCCACTGGATTATTTAAAAAAAAATTGGTTAACTGTAAAGTCAGTTTACGGACGATAGTTTAATGTGCCAACGTCATAAAAAAATATTCCCTTCCCTCGCTCCGATCGTAACGTTACAATGAGCGTAACGGGACAATGAGCGTAGCGGGACACTTTTTCGTGTGTGCAGCCGGCGTTCATCGATTTATTAGACGTGGTCACGTCAAAAAACTTACTGTCTTATCAGTAATCACTGTAATTGGCGACTGTGTAAGTCCAAGGCAAATTATTGTATCAAACTCAAACTCAAAGCATTTATTTCAAATAAACCAATTACAGGCACTTTTGAATTGTCAAGGGGTCGGTCAGTCAGAAATATGAAGCTAGTTGGTAAACATTTATTAATAAAAATATAAATGAACAAATTTACCAAAATTAAAATAAAATAATGTTAAACCTACCTTAGGATACCTCAACGCCCGTATGGTAGGATACGCGGGCGGTTCCTGCAGGTCTAACCCGTACCACGGATACTTGTGTGGCTGGACGAGCGAGGCGTTGTACGTCACATACATGAGGGTCTGCCCGTCAGGACTGAACCACAGTGCCTTATCCAGGCGCAGAACTTCTGTCTCGTATAGGAAGTCTGGCACGCCGTTGAAGATCACGCCTGGGATTCCTGAAATTGTGGAGTTGGAGTAATTTGGTAAGGATATGAACAGACTACGTATTACTAATCCTTTATGCGTTAATGTTAGCAGACTTTACTAGTTTTTTTTAAGACATTTATTTACAAACTTTAACTAATACCTGACCTGAGAATCCTGAGACAAACAAGTGTAAGGTTGACAAAAAATCTTTCTTGATAGAAAAAATGCGATTTCCAACACCCACTTTAATGAATAGGATTTGTAAATAGCATAAATAGAAACAAATAAGAATTTCCGATTATGAATTGAAAAGTGTCGTAAGACAATTTGAATTTGGCCATTTGAAATACAGCCTTTCCAATAAAGTGGAATGCCTGGAGCGTTAAAAACATGAAAACCTCGGATGAAATTTAAAAATTCGAAATGTAATCTTAAGCTAATAAAAAAATAAAACATATATAAAAAGTACTTATACCTATAAAAAAATTGTGACCTCGATTTGAAAAAAAAAAAAGCATAAAAAGTTATAATTTATTATATAAACAGTAGGTATTGTGGTCCTTTCAATAACGCATCCTTTGATATCATTTTCATTTCTCTATCTTAATAATTGAGGACGCTAGCCCAGGTCGCATTTTTCTTGAAAACGGGTACCCTACTAAAGCGATCGAAAAATCAAAAGCACAAAAACATTTTTGGTAAATATTGCAATTTATAGTATCTATAACAAAGACCACCTCGATCTTAAAGATTCATTCACTGGTACAAAACTCCGAGGTCAAAACCCTCAGGCGCTCCACTATTATTCTGTCATGCTCTTTTAGTCTTTAAATCAATGTTCAATCCGAATTCAGTTCATGGGTAATAAAACTTACCATTATTAGTGATCCTGCAGACCAGCGTCTTGAAAACCTTAGGCTTGTAGTAGATGTCGTTGTCGTGCACGAACACCAGCGTGGCGCCCACCGGAGACCACTCGGCGTACTGGATAAGGGGCGCCGAGCGGTCGTCCTCGATCGGGGACACAGGAATCTTGTTCCTGAAAGATAAACATACATTTAATGCAAAAAAAAGAAAGTGTAAGAAATGGATTAGAAGTTTGAAATAGCAAAGCCGTGACAGCAGTTCATCCAGCTCCAATACTATTATAGTATAGGAGCTGGATGAACTGCTGTCACGGCCGAAGATAACCAAAAAATGCCATGCTGACTGGCTAATAGGTATTTTCATTAAGAAATGAGCTGTTATCATTCACGCTGAAGTGTGAGAAGAGGATAGGTATAAAGTATTCATGTCATGCTACATAGAGTCAAATGGTAACCTCCGAAAGTTGAAAGTTGAGCAAATGAATCATCGAAGCACTTGTATTGCGGAGGATATACTCGTACTACAAGGTAGATTCCCTCACAATAAATGTATGCCTGTGTTAAATATTGATTGTTAAGACTGCTCAAATTATTTGTAAAGACTAATTAGATCTAAGGGGTGATATACTGACCTGTTGATGACGTCATAGACGTGGTACCGGGCGAGACGCGCGTGTCTCCACCCAGGTCTGACGTCAGAGATCAGCAGCACGAACTTCAGGTCCGCTGACACTTTGAAGTCCACAGCGTTTAGTTCTCTCTGGAAACAAATTGTTAGTCATCAGAAATGGACGTAGTGGCAACAAGAAACCAGAGTTTAATGAGACAAATACTATGGAATCTGTCCAATCCAGAATCTGTCCCATACCGAATAAAAGAATCTATGATGCTTCTTTGTTGTAAAAAAAAATACACATCATTTATTTATTTTATTATTTATGTACACATAGTAAAATACATATAGATAACGACATAATTATAATTTTAATGATTGATTGCTTTTTATAAATTATTTTAATTTTGTGTTTTCACTCTGAATGAAGGTTAAAGGTTCTATCGAAATTGAAAACTTCACATTACTAGTAAATGCAGATTTTGCAACCGCAACTGTGTGCATTGACCAGCATTCTCCGGTTTACAATTAAAAACGTGTTAAAACAATTCAATCCGCTTCAAAAATAAAAATAAAGTTTAAATAAAACACACGCTCGTCACCCGACAACAGAACTCACGAGCCATTAAACTCCACATTGTTTCCCGCGCAAATTAATGGGCGCTTGTGACGAGTTGCCTTTTTGACACTACGTAGTGCCGCGACTGTTCAACGATTTATCTTTTAAATGTTTGCCTTTGAGTGCCTCGCATTGAGTGGGACGGAGCGTCTATTGTTTATTTATAATTATCTCCACCCAGTCATAAAGTTGCGTATAAAAAACGTAAATGGAATGTTTCATTCGGGAGACGTTCTGTGATGTGGAAGTACCTAATTTATTTGTACTGACACTTGAAAGTCCACATGAAATTAGGTCAGAGGGGCAATTCCCGTTTTTTTAGGATGTTTGATTTCTAATGTCTCAATCTGTCAAAAAAACCTCCAATTTACCTTCACATTTGACAAGTTTTTGGATAGATTGTCGCTGAGCGACTAGATTGCGAACTTTTTTTATAAAGAAAATTGGCCTTCTGGTCATGCCTAAAAATAGAGAGGGAGAAAAAGGGGCGTATCACACTTTCCAGAAGCACACTCCTATTTATGACTCATAATCAAAGTAAATACAGTAAATAGATGCTTATACTTTTCTGAACCCAACCCTTAATACTGTTGACTTGAATCCACGTGTACTACTTCTTCACGAATCTATTTCGCTAGTATTAGGCTTAGTTCCTGTGAACCTAAAAGGGTTAATACTACAGAAATGTGAAAGTGAGCCACAATAGAACACTTTTTCTTAAAAACACCAGCCTGTTACTCTCTGTGCACTGTTGGGCAAATACTTCTTCGCATACTGAGAAGGGATGAGCATTGAATATGACGCTGGGGCTACATTGTCTCGCGCTCTCTCTCGCACACTGCTGGACGTCTCGCTGAGCAACAGACAGCGTGCGAAGTATAATTCGTGATAGCGCGACAATGTAGCCCCAGCATTACGCTTGCTAAAGAAAGGACGGGACGTATGTCGTTAAAACCACAAATAAATAAACACACACGACGTCAAATTATAGACCGTGCGCCACCGCCTCAACATCACGATTCACGACTACACATTACCATTTCACCCCCTTACCTACGACACCATTCGCCTAACAGCCGAAGCAACAAATCAACTAGTTTGATATAGCAGCTATATCCAGCAACACTAAGCTTGCTATATTTCAGCATGGCCGTCTATTGTTGATAAATGTGTCGCACGCGCTCCTGGACTATTTGCAAAATTAGGGTTGCTACGTAGCGAATAACATGAACTCAAAGATATAAATATGTCTAGATAGACAGTTAAAGCTGTGAACTCGTCGAAAAATTACGTCCAACTGTAAGCCGCCAAATGCACGCACACTAGAAAAGCACAATGACGTGGTGCGAGTGTAAGATGTAGCTGTCACACACAACAGCATAAAAAACATTGGCCTAGTTGTTGTAGTTCTTTTGCAGCGCGACACTCTATCTAGACATATAAATCAATAATCAAATCATGAAATATTTTGTCATTTTTATGGGCAGTACCTCTAAGTAACTTCGTGAGCAGTACTGTTCGCTCTAGCGAAGATAGATGAAGCACTGTTGGCACAAGAACACACTAATACATCGAATATCCTTGTTAACAATTTATACTCTTTACAGATCTTTGTCTGTGAAGTAAGTTAGGTTCGATTTTCTGAACGAACAAAGTGTTATTGGGGTTTTCCAGCAGAAATCAGTCTCAGTAGCAGCCCGGAGTCCCGGAGTTCCGGAGTTACGGGCAATAAGTTTATTTACGTATACGTAGTCAGCGAAATATACAACCCTGCTTACTTCTTTGGGGAAATTGTTTGTTATTTCAACAAATAATCCTGGTACAGTCAGCATCAAAAGTTGATGAGAACTTTTGATGCTGACTGTACAATTCCCTGGTCCTCATTTGACCTGACCAAGATTATGTCTGGACTTGAGAAGAGACTGGGATTTCTGAGTTTGTTTCGGTCTTTCTTCTCCCAGTAGTTAGATAGGAAACACCAAATTCATCTAGTTTTAAAACATAATTTATTTTTGACGTGTAGTTAAGTTTTTTTTTTTAACCAATTTACAGAAATGAATATCAAATAATATCATCAATTATCATATTAAAGTGACTGTACAGTTCCTGTGCATACCTAACTACATGTATTAATAACTAGCTGACCGTCAGACGTTGTCTTGTTCAAATTTCAGTTATTCGTAACAAAATTCAGTTTTCTATCTAGAATTTCCCAATTTTCCCGCTAACTTAAAAAAAATATTTGTGTCATCTTTTTTTCTTGTGGTGAGTGACTAGCCTGGTGTCAGAGTTTTAAAGCCGCCCATGGGCCTCTGACTTGGCTTCACATGCCGTCAACAAACATCTCTCAGGCGGTTTCCTCACGATGTTTTCCTTCACCGTTTTGGAAGCAAGTGATAATTATACAATACGCACATGAATCGAAAAGTCACAGGTGCGTGACTTGGGTTCGAACTCGAGACCTATGACTTGGCAGTCCGACGGTCGCACCACTAGGCTATCACCGTCTTTCCGTAGACTCGGACTATTACAGTATTCTCAGTGTGTTCGCACATCGGTGGGATTCCCCGATGTTGCGGAGGTGGATGCAGCTTCACGCTGAATGTTAACTCTAATTTTATGTACCTAATTCTGTGTCTGTACCTACTAACATTAACCCTATGGACTCTGTCTGAAATAAAAGTACCTATTCTATTCTATTCTATTCTATTCTATTCTATTCTATTCTATTCTATTGCAAAAAAAAATATAAAACAATAAGAAAAATAAATAAGTCCAGTCATTCTGAAGTGAAGCGCTTACCAACGAATTTTTAATTTACAGATAGTGCATAATGAAGTAGGAATAATAAAGAGTTATAAATCCATTTATAATTTCAATCGGACATGGCCGCTTTATTTCACCGAACGGTTATTGAAGCGAGCCCACAAAGAGACCGAGTACATTAAAGCGCTACATTTTAAATCGTCACTATTAATTTGCCTCCTCATTTACAATACCGTTCATTATTTCTGTGGCTTACATTAACGACACGACATGAACGGAAAGCATTCAGGCTTTTGTGTTCATTAAAGATTATGAAGTTTTCAGAAGAGATTTATTTATGTGTATAGTCGACCACGTAATGGCTTTATTAATTTAATACTTTAAGTACACAAATGTACAGAGGCGGACTGTATTTTTTACTAGTAACATTCGGGTGATGCAAACAAAAAGATACAAACAGTGTTAGGTGCATAAACATAACATCACGCCTGTTACCCCCGAAGGGTATGGTAGAGTTGCACCTATAGTACACTCATATTTCGCCAGTTATGTTTAAGTTCCATGTAATAGGGGGCGAGCCTATTGCCATCAACTGGTCACAAATCCAGACTCCGGGCTGCTACTGAGAAATTTCTAATGGAAAAACCCAATAACCGAATCGAATCGGACCCAGCACCTCATGCTGAGCCATAGCGTTTGCGACCACAAAATCAACGAGGCAGTCACACAGTGTTAGGTGCAATTACGAAAAATTAAGGAGATTGGCGCAAGGAAAGAAGGCCTAGGCCCAGCAGTGGGTCAAGGTAAAGTTGGGCTGTGGATGATGAAGGAATAATTAATATACTATCACCTTTGACAACAATTCCCGGTAAACGAAAAACTTTACTACGGTTAAAACTATTTAACTGTCACAAAGATAAATGGAGTTTGTCTTTATGACGCGCATATTACATTCAACCTTATCGTAAATGCTTTACCACCCGGTAAAGCAATTCCGAGGTGGACTACAATAGGTTCAGTACCTACCTGCACGCGTAGCTTGACAACCATAGAAAAGGGTTTCCTACGGGCTATATCGACGGAAGAATAGACAAAATGACAGATTGTGATTGTTTATCTGTCATTTTATCTATTCTTCTGTCGACAAAACCCGTTTTTACTGTGGTCATGTTATGCGTGCTGGGCGTACTTAGATGACATTTGCCGTCGAGAGAATGCATTTTTGACACCTGTCAGTTTCATAGTAACGAATAAGTGTTTTGCGAATTTGATCCATTACAAATTGTCCAACAGACGTGTGTCAGGAACGCATTCTCTCTACGGCAGGACTTTAGATAGATACTGTTGCAAGGTTATAGTATATATACATTATATATACGACAAGGAATGGCGCTAAAATTTGTGGTTGATTTGAAGCAACTTTTGGATGGTATTCAAACCGTAAGCATTTTTTACAAAGACTCGTGATATTTTTACCGCGTTTGTACCAAACAAAAAAAATACACGTTGGGAAAATGCTAAGAATTTAAGCAAGTTTAATAAAGATATATTCACACCACAAACACGTAGTTCGATGGCCGCCATATTGAATATAGCTGACAGTTTGGCGCCAAAATATCGGAGCAACGCTGGCAGACATATGTTGTAGTTCCGCACACTGAATACATAATGAAATGAACGGATATTAAAACGGAACGGAAAAACAGGTGCTGGACACACGGATTTTCACTTAAAACGTGTGGAAGTACCAACATCACAGTATTGTACGCAGTTATCGCCGACTGAAAAGAAGGGTAATGTTTTTGGATAAAAAGAGTTTGTGTAACAATAAAGGTACAAATCCGTAGCCGACTGAAGACAACAGCAGCAGGCGACGGGTCATCGCGACACTACTGATTTCATGGTTCTACCTTCCGTAGGTATTAAATAGAAATAGAAGACACCAGTAGTGTCGTGACGATACGTCGCCTGCTGCTGCTGCCTGCAGTCGGCTACGGAATTGTACATTAAGGAAAATGTTTGTGTTATCAGTTTTATAGTTTTAGTTTATTTTGTACGAAATACCGCTTCGTTGATCTATAGTGATCGCAAGAGCAACAGCTGACTGTCGGATCCTGGGTGCAATCCCCAGGTCGGACAATTCAATTTCATTTATAAATTATTCAGTAACATTTAACATTGTGTTCGAATATTATACAGCATGAAACAGTAGTAGGTATTAGATATACTAATTAATATACTTAGATTAAAGAAAAAAATATTAAATTATGGCAAATCTAATAGGCTCCCCCCCATTATGGGCTTGAACATAACGGGCGAAATGTGGGTGGAGTATACACCTCGATCGCCCTCCGGAGAATACAAGCGCATGTTGATACGAAACAGAATAATAAACAAGTAGATTCAATAATAAATCCTATCTTATGAAAACTTTTTTAAATTTGTCAGCATTCAGTATTTTATTAGCTTTAAATAACTAATAAAATACAGAAAGCTGATAAAGTTGCTCAATAAATACAAATATGAGAATCTATTTGAATATTTGCGTATTCCACTAACATCGATTACGTAAAATGTTTTCTATGAAAGCAGTCGCTATTTCATTTCGTGAAAGCCTGTAATATACCTACCTCAGCATGTACCTGGAATAGGGTTTATCAAATTGAAATAACTGGGACTAGCTCACTGAATTGGTTATATCTAGTAGTTATGAATAGTGAAATGAAAAAGAGATTTCAAGGAATTCAATGAGTTGGCGGAATATAAACAAAAATAAAATTATTATATTAGGTATTTCAAAATATCTTTGCTGGCTAAGATAATGTGGATTCTGAATAACAAAACGCTGATACAGTAACCATAAAAAAAATAGAGTAAGTATGTGTAAAGACCAAGAATCTAACATTAAAAGACTTGTAGTTTTTATTGTTTACGTCTGATATAATTCAAACGAAACACGAAACGAAGATTGCGTTTTTGGCTCTATTTTATAATAACACTAACTTCCACCAGTGGCTTCCCTCGCGTAACATCATTATAAATTATAGCCTATGTTACTAAGTGATAATATAGCATTCTACCTGTGAAAGACTTTTTTAAATCGGTCCAGTAGTTGTTGAGTTTATTCATTACAAACAAAAATACAATTATTTTATTTTTGTAATATTAGTTTAGACTAGGAACAGGTGAAGGCTGCAATTCTTTGGTTTTAGAAAAATTACAATATAGTAAACCAGCAGGGGTCAAACCTTCTAGCCACCATTATGTAAGTACCACGTTTCTGTGGGCTTAAAACGAATCTTAAAAGAATCACACAAACTGTCAACAACTGACAATTCATAATATTATCTGCGTTCAATTCTTAAGTTTGACAGTTTTATATTATAATGAAATAACTTTTAAACTGTAGAAACATTAGAAATAAAAAAATAATAATCTCATTTGATTAATAAAAACTGTATAGAAAAATTATCCGGTAAAATTACGGCGTAATTATGCATGCGGCAATATTTCCACCAATTAATATTCTGATATGAATTGAATTGAATATGATTCAGCTAAAATATATACCACCATAGAGGAATTGCTGGGAATTCAGAAAATGAGCTGCTTATAGAGGAATTGCTTAATGTGGCCGTTTTAGGCCCCCAGGTGTAAGATTTTCTATACAAAAAACATTATCGGTTCCCAAAATCCCGACATACAATAAAATATTCTATCAATAAATCCCCAAAGAGCTTCCTGCTCTCAACAAAAAGTACTTAAGCCGTACAGCACGCGTACACCGAGAACCAATACATCCAATACAATACAATAAAGCAAAGAATACAATACAACACACTTTTCGTTCACGAAAAATACTGATAAATCTTTATCAAGTGTTTTATGTTGGTGCGTGTGATCGAGTTTGAGTTTTAGGCGTGTGTTACACCGTAGCAAGTGCTGGAAAATGGGAATTCTTTTAATTTCGTTTGTTAGTATAAGAAGATGGATTCTATGAGCTTTGAATTACAAACAATTTCCTGTTGACCTATCAAGTTGAAATGTCATTTACTCGTTCCTTCTGATGAATTGTGAGGCAAAAGTTTAACTCCAGCAAACCTCACAAGTTTAGCTCTTTTAACCGTCAATCGAAGAGAAAAGTTAAGAATTTCTCAATGCGATCATGTCATCTTTCACTGCTAAGAATTCCTCGCTATGTCATCTTTCACTGCATCCCGTGCAACTTCATCATCATCAAAGTCAGATTTTCTTTGACAATATGACAATAAAAAAGAGCAAGAAGCAAAAAAATGGCGGAGAGCAGACGACTTATTTCATTTTAAAACCTCTTTATGTCATCAGCATAAATACAGTCTTACTTCTTTTCATAGTTGAAATAATTAGCGTTTTGCTGAACAATGTGTTCATTAATTTTGTACTAACCTCATCAATCATTTTCTCGGTTTCATGTTTAAACAATATCCAATCTATTTGTTGGATCATTATGAGATACAAAATAGGAATATACCTAATTATTTATTTATTTTATTTATGTACACACAGTAAAATACTATAATATAATATTGTAATATATATTTATAAATGTTTTTATTATTATTATTATTTTTCATTAATTAGTAATTAATGATAGGCTTAAAAAAATATCAATTATTCTAGAATTACTCTATCTACTTAGAAAGCATTATAATACAGATGGGTATAAAATCAAGGGGGACGCTGACTGAACAGGGTGTACAAACAGTGGCTCGGTGAGTTTTAAGAAGTTTGAAGTGTATAATAACAAAAAATAACCGCGCAGCTACAGAAATATTCGGGCCATCCGATGCTGCGTTTTCACCTAAATCTCTTAATGCATAAATAAAAAACATTCATACGTCAGACCTAGCAACAAACTCTTTTCATTTTATTTCCGCATTTTTTTAAGTTCTCACGCTACGCTTTGGTGTGACAATAGCCTTCTTATAAGCGCCCTATCAGATGAGATATACAACATATATCGCTTTCGTAAGAACGGATCCGATCGCACGCAGATTACCTCTGTGTTCAACAGTACTTTGACAAATAATGTAATATATGGGAGATACGTATTAACTTTATCCGACGCCTTTGTAACTTATAGCTGTTTATTCTGTGGATCCATAAAGAATAGGGCCATTTTTCAGCGACTTACTTCAAGTAAGAATTTTTTATAAATTGCTTGAGAACTGAATGAATTTATTTGTTTCTAGGCGTAGGCTCAATTTACATTGCCTCTAGTTTGTACGTTACACAATTGACATAAAGTTCATTATGGATTGAATCATTTTCGTGACAACAATTCTCTTCTGTTCCGTTCCGCGGCAATGTAAATTGAGCGTACGCCTAGAGATAAATAAATTCGTTTAGTTCTCAAGCAATTTATAAAAAATTCTTACTTGATTGACTTACTCTATGAGACAATCGGGGTGTTTTATTGTCAGATACCGGCCGTAAATGTGACACCCCCTTTTTGAAAACGTTCAGCTTTGTAGAGTGTTATCTCTGTCACTCATACTTGTGTCAATCTGCTTATCCTTTTCCCAAGCCTTGCCTTTTTTGGCAAGATTTAGTTGTCAGACTTTCGGTCTTCTGACGACCCGTAACGAATGTCAAAGATCTACGAATGACAGCCGGGACCAATTGCTTAAAGTGGTTTCCAAGACACGAAGAGATCTCGGTATGTTATGGATGGTCACCCCTCCACGGACCGACCTTGGTAAGCGTTGCTTAACCTTGAAGATCGACCCGTGCGGCTGTTATTATTTAGCCATTCATACCTATGTGACAGTGTCTTTCTAAAAGCTCAATGTGTCATAATTCTTTAAGCCTAATACCTGGCAAGCCCAACAATGTAATGTTTAATTGTAATAATTAGAATCAATATTATATTATGTAATCTAATCATTTGATATGAAACATTTGCAGTGCCCTTACTGGGTGCATGTCTTAATACTGTGTCATGAAATTTTAATGCATGCCTTAGTACCTACCTATGCATTAAAATTTCATGACACATTTATTTGCTAACATGTAAAACACTGGCTAGTGCCAGTGCATGTTAGCAAATAAATAAATAATTAAATTGAGGCAACAAATGACTTGTTGCTTAAACTAATGGTATTATGCTACAGGCAATTAAATCGCACCGTGTACCGTGTACCGTCTTAACGTGCAGAATAGTATAGGTATAAGAAGCTTGCGTGCCATTGTGCCATAACAACCTCGGATTGGTGAATGTCACAGGTATGCCAGATGCCTGCATACAAGCAAGTGCAAGCTACAGGCAAGTGTATTACGTAATTTATTCCCGGATTCCCGGATTGTTAGTAACTTCAGAATCTTTGGATATATTTTACACAAAAATACAGCTTTCCAAAGAAAAGTACGCGCCGCGCTAAAAAAAGTATTCGGTAATCGTCGTGTTTCCGAATTAGCACGAACGTCGTGCCACAGAGTAAACCCCACAGAGGTTTTTGCACTACTACAAAGCACGGTACCTAGTACTAAACTTGCGCGTTTGGCTGAAGTTTTCACTTTGTCGGGTTACCTACACCGGTCTCAAATCGTAATTTGTCACTCAAGAGTTTTTGGAATTGCATAGAGTTGTTAATCGTTAATTTTGTAAAAATGGTAATACAAAATAGGACATGGCTTCCATGGTTGTAACAGCTCTATATTATATCTAGGCATCGCGCGTTCTTTTTCCGAAGATATACGACAATCTCCGAAGCGCAAACTTTTCTTAGGAAATCTGTAGGTTCCTATACCTAATGTTATCTGAGATAGTCACGTGCCCACCGTATCGTTGCAGTCTCATTTCCTCCGACGGCGGAGTGAGTAGTAATCTGTGGCACGATCGAACGTGTTTCTTATCTGCACGCTATTTCTGCATCGCGAGGTAAGCTGACTGCGAGGTTATCAGGCTATTTATACTAAGCATGTGGATGGCGGTTTTACTAAAGTTGACTTTATTTGTCACAGGTTCAAATTTTATAAGTCTTTTTATGCTGTTATGCAAACAAACAGACATTAACCCATCTAATGGTAGGTGGTCACCGCCATCTTTGGACATCTGCAATGCCAGAAGCATCGCAGAGGCGTTGCCATACCAGGGACAAAAAATACTCATGTGCCTGTAAGTACATGGGCAAGGGCACCCTGTATCACCTGCTACAAAATGCCGCAGACATTAAGCCCGCCTTTGTATGGTATTTTTTCCTTGCACATAAAGTTTTAGTCATAATCAGCATCATCGACATAGCCTCCCCCAAGCACCGCCACTTCAAACGGTTTTTTGCTGTGTTCGGGCCGAAAGATTCTGGAGTAACGACTGCATACTACCACAGATTATGGGCAACTAGCTTCATATTTCTGACTGACCGACCCCTTGACAATTCAAAAGTGCCTGTAATTGGTTTATTTGAAATAAATGCTTTGAGGTTTGAGTTCAGAAAACGTAGCGTTGGAAGGCCTTCCACAAGGTGGACCGATGACCTTGTGAAAGCTGCAGGAATCCGCTGGATGCGGGAAGCACGGAAACGTTCGTAAGTTTTAATAAGATAAATACAATAACACTTTGCTCGACCTAGAAATCGAACCCAGGACCTCATCCTATTGTTACTTTTTTTATACCTATAACAAATATTGTTTGCATTTGCTGCGCGTATTCAGCCCCAATACCTAATTACTTGTTTCGTTTCCAAATGTGAACACACCCTGGGAGGTACACCTAAGAATGTTTGACGTTGTCGTCCGATCGTATTTACCACAGGTATTTACTGATAACAGCTGCTCTTTGAACGTAACTCAAAGGAAATGAGAGCGAAGTGAACATTTTCTTCAATAAGTCTGTTCGACGTGTTGCCAATTTTTCGTACCTTATGCGAAATTTTAAGTTAAATTGAATATTTGTAGATTTGGTTTATTAAATTAATAAGCATTATTGTTAAGAGTATGAGTTATGGCAAATAATTTAATTTAATGTTTTGTGTTGAATAATGTAAATTATTTAGCATACTATTGTATAGAATCGAGTTTTTTTTCCCAACTGAACAGACAGCTGTGCTGCTGGGGAGTTTGTTGCACCACTTCTTCTTCCCAGCTAAAGCACTAGGAAGTGCTGAAGGCGGGGGCGTTTTTGGGGGACTGTCTGACTGAAATGTGCTTATTTTAGTCATTAGAATAAATTACTTTTGAATTATGAATTTTGAAGTGTGTAGTATTGTTTCTTTATTCATAACACGTCATGTATTGGTGCCTATTCGCAAGACGACTGTTGTCTTAATATACCATAACATCCTACTTGTATTCCCTTAAGTTGAAGCTCCCTGAGGTTCGGCAGAGGTGTAGGTACATTTAGTACAACCATTTAGACAACACTTTAGAACTTATGAGGGCACAGTGGCATGCAAGCTACTTGCACTACTTTATGCAAGTTGCTGGCAAGTGCATCAAATCAAAATTAATCAAAACACCTGCGACCTGACCCTGCAAGAACGCGCAACCTTTTTGAAAATACGGCTTTACTTTACGGCTTTTATCTTTATCGTTTATTTCTGTCAGCGTCGTAAGAGGCAATCAAAACATTGCACTATCATCTGCTTTCATCACAATTGAATTTAACTGCGATATTGTTTACCCGGACTTCAGTGGTAGAAAGGAAAACCCACTAAAAGCAGCAGAAACCACTTAACTATGGAGAAAACCAGCTTTACTTAAATCAAGTTATGACTCAAGATGTTTACCTACATTTGCCGTAAAACTATGCTTTTAAAAACTCTTGGAATATAATAAGGCCAAGATGTTGCGATGAAGCAGCTGTATTTCCGACTGCGGCGAAGCCCGAAGGGTACTTATTGTTTCTGAATGACCAATAAACTCACCAAGTTCTTTTGATTTTCGCTGGCTAGAGGTTTATACCCACTAGAAACCTGACAAGGTTACCTTGAAGCTATTAAAAATACTATACTTTTTCTGAACAAGCGTCATATTTATTATATTCATATAGAATTCTCGGTCTTTCTCTATACAACTTGTACGAGAAGAGGCAAATGCCATGCAGTGGGACATATAGCCGAAAATACACATGTCTGTATCTTAAAGTATACAAGCAGCTTGCAAGCCTGTACATTAAGAAAAATAAAGAAAGTACATCTACACACATTCACTCACACAGAACACTAATAAGAAAATCTCGTACATTCACTCATCAGAAATCTTTTTGGCATGGGAACTACTCGCATACTTTTACCAGTTACAAGCATGTATTAACGGAGTAAAGTCGACCGTCCACTCTTACATAGGATCTGCACGGATAGGGACATCAGCCACATTAGCTGATCGGTTCATTTGTTTGTAGCAACGCATCCGTGCGTAGCGTGGCCATAGGTCGCAGTAGACGATCCCGCATACATTTTCATACAAAGCGAAGCTAAGTACACGTAGCGTCAGGTGACGCAGGTCCACGAAACGCAGGGCAGAGCAGTTTTGTAATGCGTGAACGTACTGACGGCTGCGTACGCTGCGGCTTAGGCACGACGCCGACATGTGTCTGTTCTTCTCTGTGTCTCGTTGTAGAGCCGGCACATTATTCTGCGTTTTTTTGCTGAGACGCAGGTAACGCAGCACAGCCGTCTGTTGTTTGTACTAGCTAGGACGCGAATGTGTCTGTGTAACTGCGTCGCAGCATACGCTCGCGGCCTGTGTCTGCCTCACCTGCCGTACCCTACACAAAATCTGTACTGAGCTGTGCTGCGTCCCCTGCGTTTCAGCATACGCTTAGCCTATCTGGCTGGTATGTTACATGTAGAGACAAGGAAATGAATTGCTATGCAAATAGACATCCGAATTTATAGAATACAATACTCTTTATTATGTACGCTCAATTCGCCATGTTGTAGCCATTCCATATTGTCAAATAACAGTTATGATTTGCATATACGGACAATTTAATTTGGTTTTCAATTTGTTTTACAAATAATTTACTACTAATACTACTATTAATTCATTTACTTGACTATCTAAAGTTATAAATTATTACTACTTACGAAAGTAGAGTTGTTCATGAGTAGCCTGGTGGTGAAGTTCTTGACGTTGAACAGTGTGAGGCCTCCCCATCGGTCTCTAAACACTAACTCCTCATCTGAAACAACAGAAACAATGGTTTAAATCTTATCTTTTGTCACAATCCCATTTGAGAGATGCAGCATAACTGTAGAATGATTAATTCACTTGAGAGGTTTGTCAGTAATAAAAACCAGCCAAGTGCAAGTTGGCGTCGTGCCTTCACCAAAACTGTTATAGTTTCTCTTATATGTATTTGCCATGATAGAGACAATAGTAATACGTATACTGAGATACTTAATACTGAGATACTTAATACTTAATAAGGTTAATAAGATACAGTACTGTGACAGACAGACGGGCATATAAATAGACAGACAGACCGTCGGCATAAGCTGAGTAATAAGGCTCGTTGGCAGTATTTGAATACGGAATCCTAAAACAGTATTTGTACTATACAGGGTGAATTTGAATTCATGGGCATCCTCTTAAGGGGTCATTTTAGTCATCATTATGAATAACTTTCAGTATGGGAAAAAAAAACAGCTGTTTCCTACATATTGACGAGCTATGCGAACAGTAGGGAACAGCTGTTTTCTTTTTCGCGATTTAAGGGTTGGGCCTATATTGAAAGTTTTGCATAATGATGAGTACCTTACCGTACCAAATATCCTTTCTTTGGTATTGTTCGTCGAGTTGAGCTCCACGATTACTGACAAATGCTTGCACTTACAGGTCCACTCAAATCTGTGTGGTTCTTTCCTCAAAAGACCATTTCAGACAATAATCTACATGGTCCTCATATGGCTTGACCAAGATTATGTCTTGACTTTAAAAGAGTCTGCGACCTTTGATTTTGATTCGGCCTTTCTTCTCAGAGTAGTCAGATAGGAAACACCGACCTCACCTAGCTTATTTTAAATATTTTTTTCAATTTTTATTCTATTTACAGAATTAACCATTTCATTTCATAAACAATTTCATTTCATTTCATTTCACCCTTAAGAGGATGCCCATGAATTTAATTTCACTCTG
Organism: Agrochola macilenta; assembly: GCA_916701695.1. Taxonomy (NCBI): domain Eukaryota; kingdom Metazoa; phylum Arthropoda; class Insecta; order Lepidoptera; family Noctuidae; genus Agrochola; species Agrochola macilenta. The sequence goes on along the minus strand of OU753572.1, from coordinate 1,124,817 downwards.
TACCTATACGAGTACTATATTAATATCCAAATCAAGCTAAGTACAGACATACCGAAAAAAAATGTGTTGCTTACAATTGGCAGCTCTTCTATTGAAACCAGTATACGATCCTATACAAATATCCAAATAATTTAACAGTCAGACAAGTAAAATCTGTACGTATGTAACCTAACCTTTATATCAAAGCTTTCAACTACCTTACAAAAAGCGATTTGTACAGCAGCGTGGAAACAAAGAGGGTTTTATTACTACGAATACGGGAGAAGGGTTCCTTACAACTAAAATCGACTGAAGAATGTTCACGGCCCAACTTATATTGGCTTTAATAAGATTATTAGGTATTTCCAGTATAACTGGATGCGTTACGAATAGGGATCAAGATATACTGGCTCTTGGTCTTGAACGTTTTTATTATTATTGCGTCGTTTAAACATAGTGAGTGATTGTTATACCCGCCCGCCATATGAAATATGACGGAGGAGCATGAGAGAGCATCATGCCCTTTGCCGTCATGACATTCGATTCGATCTTACCCCCAATAGATGTTACACATCAAAAAGATTGTCTAAACTAAAATATGTTTATGTCAAACTCAAACTCAACTCAAAGCATTTATTTCAATTAAACCATTTACAGGCACTTTTATGTTGTCAAGGAATCGGTCAGTCAGAAAGATGAAGCTAGTTGCCCATTCCAAGCGTAGTAGGTAGGTACCTATAGAGAAGAACGGGCAAGAAACTCCACGGACACTCACTCACTCACTCCGCAGTAAATCTTTCTGATTCACAAGCAAAAGTACGGTCAGGTAAGTACGTTTTCGTTCATCACAGTTATTATGCAATCATAAATTTTGTATGGCAAGTAACAGAACAATAGGTAGGTCCCCAAAATGTTGGCTTCCTACCTACCTTTACCAAAACCGTGTTTACTAAGTAGAGGTTCAATTTTTGTTGGTCTACCAAAACAAGGCCGTAATATAAAGTAGTTTGTTTGCACCGGACCGTTACCTCAATCAATCACTGGAGAGGTTGGTACACAGGTCGGCTCTTACCCCCAGACGTTGACATACGGGCGGTAAGTTCAGACAAGGAAGTAGTTTTTATATTGGTATAAATGTTCGTAATTTTTTCTGGCTGGTCACGAACAGGGAACTTTTTCCTGCGAGATAGATTGAAAGAATACTCTTTATTGCACTCCAAATAAACGGAAAACGAAATTGAAATTAACAAAACAAGAGATAAAATAAGCAGTCTTATCACAATAAGTGATATCATTTTGGTTTTGCCAAAAGATGACGAATCCATAACCTACAACGTCACAAAATCCTGTATCGTGCAAAAGAATTTGACGCAAAAATAACACGTCAGAGCTCTGGCCAACTACTTACTTAGATCCTAACTTTTCGTTCAAAGGACATCACGTATTTCTCTTAGCTATAAAGTAGTCAATTCAAATAATATAGTGCTAAGTATTTACAAACACAGTACGTCTTTCCGACGCAGCATGTCAGACACACGGAGCGTCCATAAGTTACTCGTATTTGACAGAAAGCGTTTTAATTATAACGAAGTTACGTCTCCTTGACGTAGTATCTTGGCCAATCAGAGCGTCTGTGTGTATTTCTTTTAGATAAAAAGCGAGGAAGCTGTCGCACAAGACTACTAACTGTGATTTAACCCAGACAATGTAATTGCACAGTTGCTAATTACTAGATTCACTTTGTACCTTATTGGCCTCGCTCTGTTTGTAACAATCATTTGCTGGGCAGGTTACTTGGCGTTCGAATGACGTTGACAGGGGGGGACAGTTTGTGCAATTGTTTGCCGAAATGTATTGAAAAAACAATATGGCGGCATTCGTTCCAATTTTGGCCGCGCGCCAAAACAACCTTGTACATTTGGAAGTGGAGGGCAGATCAAGTTGACAGATAATTACACATGGTTCAAAATCGCTTGACACTTCTTGACAATATTGACGTGCTTTATGACCAATATTTAGTGCATGTGTATGATATCCCCCTGACCTACACTCTACTGTTCCTTTGCTACTATCCCGTTTTTGTGATGGGAGATTTTTCTGTAAACTAACGCCAAAAAAACTATGCAGGAAGATATACCTACGTAAGAATATATGTACGGTTCCCGCGTAATGAGGCCAATTCTTTGCCAAACAATAAAAAAAAAAGTATGTAGTGTGTACAATACAATAAGCTATGATATAATAATATACAGCTTTTCAAAAAGTATAATGGCAGTATAGAAATGCTGAATGTCAGAGTAATGTTATGACTCGGCCATCTGTCAGTTGACGCGTCTCGTCAGGGTTGTCACGCAGATAAAATAATAACTACGAGTATCTCAATAAATAAAGTTTTAATTTTATTTAATTAGTGTAAAGTGCTTGAAAGCCCATCTGTAGACCGTAAGTTTTTGGTTTATCTTCTATATTTTACTTAATATAATCTTTTAAGTATTTTTTTTTTAAATCTTAATATTACAAGAATCTTAGCGAAAAATAATAATAATAGTATTTAATAATAGTCATTTTATTTTAGGGCTTAGGTACTTAAAAGTATGGAAAGACACAATACAGGGTGGCAGGGACACCGACGCGAAAACTTTTACCATGGATTCGGTTCATGATTCTGAAACGCACTTTGAAATTTTTCGTCGGTTATAAAAAAAAAAAATTGCTGTTTCATAGAAAAGTGTAATACCTACGCGGTCAAAATGTATGGAACAGCAGTTTAAAAAAAAATAACCGAATCTGTTCAGAATGACGTACTGAATCCATGGTAACAGTTTTCGCGTCGATGTCCCTGCCACCCTGAATACATAATTATAATTTTTGATTATCCGTATAGATTGATAGATCTTTATAAATAAAAAAAATGTGAGCCGTCACGGGACGCCTGGCAGATGTGAAACATCGACATTATTTTGTAAAAGTAATATGCAGAAAAGAACATATTGGGATAGGAACTAAATATGTCATAAAAAAAATCGTTAATAATAATTAATATAATATAATATAGATATATAATCGTTAAAAACGATAATAATTAACTAATCGCACAGTCGATTGCGCATGGCGACGCGTCGCCACACCGTACACACTACTGCATATAGACTGTATATATATACCATCATATAGCGTGGCGACGCGTTGTCACGGCATGCGTCGCCACGCCAGAAATCGGTTTTACGTGCGGCTATAGATGTTTCACATAAAAAAAATAAGAAAATTAAGTAGGAAGGCACCTACTACTGTACTTCTCTCTTTGCGTGACTATATTTCTACCATAACGTCTCATCCGTTGCTCTGACGTCATCTGACATGATTGATAGTGGGATGATAAGGGTAGCAGTTGTTATTGTTTGGATAGGTAAAACTCAATTATAACGTCGTGAGTTATACGAGATTACAGACCTCATGGTATAAACAGGCTAATAATAACTTGGCTAGAAACGGTGAAAAAGGAGGTGGTGTAACTATACATGGCTAGGCAAGGTAACGAGGTATAGGAGCTTTGCACGCTATAATATGAATAAATCCAAGATCTAGGGGAAAAAAAACTTAACATAACATCACACCAGTATTCTCTGAAGGGCTAGGCAGGGGTGCACCTATAGTACATCCACATTTCGTTAGTTATGTCACAAATGAATAAAGATGCGACACTCCGCAGTTTAGGTATGAAGCTACAAGTACGCGGCGGGCTCGACTTGTCGGGCCAATTCAGTGAGTGTAACGTAGTCAGAAGGTCTAAGAGTTACGCGATAGACAGAGAGGCAACTTCTAGGTGAATATAACTGTAGGTAATTGGCGCTTTGCGACCTGAATTGCACTTTGTTGTGTCGTAGCAAGAGCCGGTTTTTATTTAAATGATTTTGCGGAGTGAACCATCTGTATTAATCTGCGGTTATGTTTAACTCCCATATCATAGGAGGCGAGCCTTTATCTATGAAAATTCTAAAGGAAATATCCGTATTTTTTTTCTTTGGATAAAACACTTGCCCTTGACAACAACCAATGAACAACATTATTTTTATTTTATTTATTGGTTGAATACAGGGCCTTTGGCTACTTTTGTATGTGTATATTTTATGTCTTTTTGCTTTTATATGTGCGTTTTGTTTGTGCAGAATAAACAATTTTTCTTTCTTTTTTCTTTTCTTTCCACTTTGCCCGACCCGTGTATCTAATCCAGAAAAAAGCCTAGTAACCCAGATTTCACCAGTAATGTTTAAATGCCTTATGTAATAGAGGAGCCTATTGCCATTAACCGACTAATTGACTAATAGAAAACCCAATAACCGTTTGCCATGGGATGGAATACGGACAGACGCGTGTGGAAATTGGTTGTCATGGTATGGGCATGTGATGCGGAGGAACGAGGAAAATGTCGTGAGGAAAGTTTTGAGTATAAAATATGGATGGCTCTAAGAGTAGGGGAAGACCAAAGATGATGGATGGACTGTGTGAAAGATGATATGGATAGACAGGGGGTGACTACCGAGATGACGACTGATAGAGAAGTGTGGAAGAAAAAGACATATTGCGTCAACCACTAATATATTGGAATAAGGGCAAGAGATTGACGATGATGATTAACATTGATAAATAAGAACGTGTTAAAATCAGTCCGTGCCAGCCCTGCAATAACGTCACGTAACACAGTTGGCAACACTTGCGACGTTTAGCGCGGCGAATAATTTTAAAAGCTTTCCGCTTTTGTCTGTGACTCCGTCATCCCTGCCGGTAATGAACATTTTGGTTGCATTTTATTTTAAAATATACATTGTTTTGCTAATTAAACCTAAAATATATACTTAACATGTGTATAGATATAGATGGAAAAGAGTAGTAACAATATAGTTTGTAATGTTTGTAGTTCTGCTATTATTAAAACAATGAAACAAGCAAATATCTTATTTTCTGTGTGAATATTTTACTAACGGTAGCCCGCGTCTTAAAAAAAAATCTGACTAACAAAGTGTCTGAACTTTAAGAGACTCTGTCCTCTGAGTTTGATTCGATGTTTCTTATTTATCCGTCAATCACTGAGTTTTGTAAATTTTTACGACACTGCCGATCGACAACAACCCTAATGTTATACCTACAATTACTCACACTACCCTTCTGAAAACCTTCATATTTTAGCACCTTCTCTTAAGTACGTGAGTGGCGTACTAACGTATGTAATTCGTTACGGCCGGAGGCCTCCAGTTTTGAAGTAAAATCTCTTTTGTTACCGTTTAAGGGTTTTCTTGAAGAGTTTTTCTTCAATGCTGTTTTGTTTGGTAAAGGGTCTTGAATGTATGTATGCGATTTGAATGTGGGCAAGGTAATTTTTGGGTTCCTTTAAGGTAAATGTTGTATACTTCCAGAGATTGGGAAGTAGCGCACTAATATCTGGTTTTAGGAACATTTTGGGATTAAAATTCTGTCCTGGGACTAACTAGGTAGATAATTATGATGCTACGACGTAGCTACGCAATAACGTCACGGCTACGCGTGCTACGCTTTCGTAGCGTTTGATATGTGATTACATAAGTAATATAAAGCTAGCAGATTATCACTCTCGCTGATGTATATTACAATGGATACACGTATATTATTTTTATGTGAGGGTAGTCAATTACTACAGGCATCCTTACTTTTATTTTCTAGACCCATTGTTTTATTTTTATTAGTATTACATTGACTGCAACTAATCCCAAATAGAGTGAAACTATGTACATACCTGACTAAAATAAAAAAGTCTTACAGCTAAAACTTCAGTTTTCCGTGAAACTAGTTTTAGCTGTGGTATTAAAACTATTTCCTGATAACCGGAGCTCCGAAAATTCGGAACAAACTTCTAGAAAATGTTAAAAAATAAACAGCAAACTATTTGCTGGTTTGGTTAAAAGAATGTGAAAAAATACTGTGAAGAATTTTCAGGAACAATATGAATTTAACATGACTTGTCCAACAGTTTCTGAAAGTCAAATCACATGTAAAGTTTCGTGATTGGCTGTTGGTATTTTTCTCAACCAGAAACATGTTTACTAAATATGGATTTTTTTAAATACATTATAAAATACAATAGACGACGTATAGTTAGTAACCTAATCCGCTAAACTGTTCTTAAAGAGTCATAAAGAACCCTGTAAGAAATCGACACGTGTTTCACCTCTCAACGAGGCCTCCTCAGGGTGAAGATTGACTTATTGGAAACCCGGACACGACGTGTTGCCACGTCAAGCGTTGATTAGGTTACTAAATATACGTCGTCTATTGTATTTCCGCAAAGTCACGCCTGAGTCAATTAAATATTTTAAATAGTCTTTTGAGTAAACCCACGATTGGTAAGAACAATGATTACTAAAGTTTTTGGAATATGATTTTATGACATACCTAAAAAAAATACGCCTGTATTCCTCAAAGGGAAAGTATATGTATATCCACATTTCGCCAGTCATAATTCAATGCCCCTGTATGTAGGCGAACCTATTCCCTATCCGGGCAATCCGGGCATTCATTCAGTCTTTGTTACAGGAAAAACCCAGTAACACCATTTCAATTTATAGTTTTAATCATACCTAACTATTAACTACCAAATCGTTTTAATAATTACAGTGTTCACAGAAATGAACAACTTCAAACGCTGCTATCAGAAACAGAATATTTAACACCCTATTACACGGTTAACTATCCGGATATGGCGGCGCCCGAACGGGTATGTACGAGCAAATGTAAAGGCTTGTTTACGACACTATAATATTACGCACACGTGCCTTATTTCCTTAGAGCGTTTAAAAAAAAAAATGTAACAACATCTTTCCTCTTGCTTTCCTGCAATCAAAATCAAAATAGAATATACTCGTAATCTAAAAAATAAAAATAAAATTAAAAATCTGTGGCAGTGATTTCGTGAAGAGGGACGGAAGTGTGTCACAGGAAGCCGGGGAAGTGCGCGCTATTTGATTTGACCAATGAGCGCGCGCGGTGATAGACTTGGCTGTCAGAAACGACCTTGACCAGGCGCCGCCCCTCTAATGTTGCTTATTAGCAAGGTGAGATGTCAGATGTTATACATCGTATGCGACTACTGTCAGGCTCGCTTGTTTTTTTCTTCTTCAGGTTAACGTTTGTTTCTTTCCAAAACACAAATAGCTGACACTGGCCTCACAGGTTCAAATAAAACTGGGCTGGCTAAATCGCATGTTGGAGGAGTAATGGACAAAAATCACACTCATTGGATCCCAACTGGCCGGAAGCGACCACGTGGCAAACCCAGAAAGAGACGGTAGGATGAGGTAGGTTCCCTTATTAAAGATTTGGCCCAAAACTGCATCAATAGAACGGGAAAAGTGGAGAGAGGGAAGTGTGTCGTGCAGTGGAACAGCATAAGCTTATAATATTAGGAAGGTTTGTGCACTGCATCTAAATCTAATCCGAAAAATGTCGATACGAAGTGCCCGTAGTATTTGAATGACGGGTAGCGCACTAGATCTGAATTTCATAAATCTTATCTTATCTGTACATATAAAATGCTTTGTCCTGAATGATTGACTGACGGATCAACGCAAACCGCTGATCATAGGGACCTGAAACTTGGAGGGTGTGTTCTTTGTATGACGTAGGCATCCGATAAGAAAGGATTTTTCGAAATTCTACCCCTAAGTGGGTCAAAAAGGCGGGCAAAGTTTGTATGGAAGAACGTGATGCCTTGGTCCAATCTACTTCAAATTTTGCATAAACATTCTTTAACAGAATTGGTGGAAGACGTGTTTCGTATTTTATTGAAACTCATAGCCTAACGGTTTTAAATAGGGGTAGAAAGTTATTTTGGGACTGATTTTCTTCGAAGTTGATATCAATACTCCTTAGTGCTTTTGATTTAAATTACATTTTATTTTGACACACGTTTGAAAAGTCAATCCGATTTTATTAAAAAAAGGTTGAACTCACACAAAGGCTTGGTGCTTGCAATGCTCTTTAAAATTGGAATGTTTCGGAAGTCACCGAATATACATATTGGTACCGCATTTGAAGGTTTCTAAGCTTTACAGAGGTCTGTATTTATTCCTAGGATTCCCCTAACACCATCAAATTACCCCTTCGAATTCAAGAGAGTGCAGTTTCCCATCAAAGTATGCTGCGCAATGACTATAAACAAAGCTCAAGGTCAAACTCTTAAGGTAGCGGGAGTAGACTAAGGGAAAGCTGCTTCTCCCACGGGCTGTTGTATGTGGCATGCTCCAGAGTAAGCGCACAGAGCAGCCTGGTGATTCAAGCACCCGAAATAAAAACAAAAAATATTGTTTACAAAGAAATACTGCGGTAGGTGTAGTTTTTCGATTTCGTTGTCATAAAATATAGGTAACATTTTATTTTTCAGGTTTATTTAACCTTCATATCCCTACACTATAATAAAGATTGTTATATTTTATAATTATTCAAACATTTTAACAATAATTTATATGTTATAACAAAATTAATAACGTAAAAAACCAATAAAAAATTCTATTAGAACCATTTTCGACTTCTACGCGGACGAAGTCGCGGGCAAAAGCTAGTATAGCATATAATATAACATTTTGTAGCGTCTTGTTCCGCCCGTCACTTCTGCCAAGCCAATAGTTTTCCGAAGATCACTTCAAAACTGGTGACGCGTCACTGACCATTCGACGAGCTCTCCTAGGCACAAATATTAAATCGATGAGTTAGTAACGGTCACCCATCCGCAAACTAAACGCAGTAAACGCAGCTACACCTCACTGTTATTATTATATAGGCAAGCGAAAGCTGGTAGGCAACGGAAGGAACACGGGTGGGTTTAAGCGAAAGCTGGTGTTGTATCTAAACAAGCCCTAATACCCATCTATTCATATAACTCACAACGGCGTGGCTTATCCGGAGTGAAATCCGGTTAAGGACACTCTAGCCGGGTGGAGATTTTAAATTTTATCCGGATGTGGGTAGTAATAATTAAAGTGGTTTGTAAGAGTAATGGGCTCAGATTTATTGTGTTTTTAACCAGTTTGGAATGTATTAAAGTGGAGTTTCTTGTCCAAGGTGTGTTTGTGCACGTTCGAGCCCTCACGACGGGGGATGCTGTTGCCCGGGGTGGGGTGGTCTTGGCGGTGTCTCTTGACATCGCCAATGCGTTCAATACCCTGCCCTGGAGTTGCATTAGGGAGGCACTCCGGTATCACCGGATGCCGACCTACCTCTGTCGAGTGGTCGAGGCCTATTTGACGGACAGGGCCGTCATCTACCCCGGTCACCACGGAGAGTGGAACCGGCGAGAGATGTCGTGCGGTGTCCCGCAGGGATCGGTCCTGGGGCCGCATCTGTGGGACATCGGCTACGACTGGGTGCTGCGCGCCGACCTCCCTAGCGGCGTCAGCGTAGTCTGCTACGCTGACGACACGCTGGTCCTGGTACAGGGGAGGTCGCATGAGGCGGCGGCCGAACTAGCGACACGTTGGGTTGCGACAATCGTCGATAGGATCCGGCAACTGGGACTCGAGGTGGCCTTGCACAAGTCCGAGGCCATGTGTTTCTATGGTCCTCGGAACGCGCCACTGTCGGGTTCCCAGATAACGACGGGAGGGGTTCACATCGGTGTCGAGTCGACGATGAAGTACCTGGGACTCGTCCTCGACAGCCGGTGGAACTTCGTGGAGCACTTCCGACGTTTGGCTCCCAAACTGCAGAGGGCTGGGGCTGCTTTGAAGCGGCTTCTGCCCAATCTAGGGGGTCCAAACGCCTCCTGCCGGAGGCTCTACGCGGGGATCGTGCGGTCCATGGCCCTTTACGGGGCACCGGTGTGGGCGCGTTCATTAAGGCTGCGACCAGCCCAGCGATTGAACGCGTCCCAAAGGGTCATGGCCATTAGGCTGGTCAGAGGATACCGCACGGTCTCCCGTGAGGCGCCGAGCCTCCTTGCCGGACTACCGCCATGGGATCTGGAGGCAAAAGTCCTCGCGCACATGTGGGAGTTGCGCGAGGAGGCGAAACGCCGGGGTGTAACTCCGCTGCCGCGAGAAATCACGGCACAGCGGACAGAGCTCCGGCGGGATCTCATGGCGGCATGGAGAGTGAGATTGTCGCAACCCAGCGCTGGGCACGCCACAATTGCGGCGGTAAGGCCCCTCTTTGAGGAGTGGCTAGAGAGGCGCCACGGCGTCCTCACCTTCCGCCTGACGCAGGTCCTCACCGGACACGGTTGTTTCGGGAGGTTCCTGTTCAGGATAAAGCGGGAGGAAACGCCCGGGTGTTACCATTGTGCGGATCGCCCGGAGGACACGGTGGAGCATACGGTGGAGGTCTGCCCGGCTTGGGCGGGGCACCGCCGTGTCCTCACGGAGGCGATCGGCAGCGGCGATCTCTCGCGTCCGGCCCTGGTTCAGGCCATGGTCCGGAGCGAGAGTGCATGGGAAGCCGTCACTTCCTTCTGCGAAGCAGTAATGCTCGCGAAGGAGGAGGCGGAGCGCGCGAGGGAAATGCAAGATGCGCGCCCTCGCGCCCCTAGTCGCCGCAGGAGACGCCCCGGGCGACGGGAGTCGCGAGCCGACTTCCGGCCACCGTAGGCGCGGGCTTGCGGACGGTGGGCAATGGGTAGCTCGCCGTCCGATTAGGACCAGGCCCGGGTCGACGGCGCGTTGTGTTCCACGCGCGCCTCAAAGAGATGTCAGCACCAACAGACGGGGTCCGTAAGGGCCAATGCCTGCCAGGGTTGCGAGTTTGTCCGAAAGGGATATCGCGGCCCCGGCACACAGGCAACGGAAGGAACACGGGTGGGTTTTAGTCAGTAAAAGTCTGACACTCCCTCTCGCTCCGCCCAGAGCGGGAGGAGTCATTTGATGATTTCCCAACATAAAAAAAAAAAAAGGTGTGTTTGTAGACTTTAGCAAACGATTGTATCCAAAACTATTTGTGTTCGTGGCTCCATCTACAACTTTAGAGCAAAATTTAATTTTTTTAAAGCAAAATTTGTGTCCCATAATCTTCTTTTAAGTATAGAGAGATGCTAAATGCATTTTTTTTCCAAAATTCCTTAAGTAACGTCTCCGTATAGAAATAGACAGGTTTATTTTCTAATTTGAATCAAGACATCTCGCTGTTGCTACGGCGTAGCTGACGAGATGACGTCATGGCTACGTTTACTACGTGCGTAGCTGGCGTACTACGCTCTCGTAGAAACAATTTTCTCCACAACATTGCTATGCAAAGGAATATTTTCTCCGTGGCTTAATTTGAATGATTTGTGAAATTGTATAATTTTATCATTTTTTTATCTTAGTCAAAAACAGATCCAGTATTTTTTTTATTAAGAGCGTTTATACAGAAAGTGGGCAATGTCGCAAATAGCCGTCGAATATTTCGCTGTTTTGATTAATTTTGCAATATAACTGTTTGGAAATAAGAAATATGGCTAACTAGTGTACAGCCTACTTAGCTCTGATAGTTTTCCTTTTAATTTCGTTATATATACTACTGCTGTGATTTTTTTCACTAATTCAAGTACAACTATTTAGTTGGGAGGGGGCGGGGGGGACACTTGACTCTAACAAAAAAATTCAGTTAAAAGCTTAATATTTCGCAAACGGATCCCTAAATCCAAAAATGGTTTTCACATATTTTTGAACGACCTTTCTAACGATACCCATACTATGGGGTAGATGAGAAAAAAAACATCCCCACTTTACGGGTAGGGGAGGTACCCTAAAAAAAATTTTTTTTCTTGATTTTATTTTACCACTTTGTCGGCATGATTAATATGTAATACATATGCCAAATTACAACTTTCTAGTACTAACCGTCTCTGAGCTAAGCCACGGACAGATAGACGGACAGATAGACTGACACACGGACATGGCGAATCTATGGGTTCCTTGTTTACTACGGAACCCTAAAAAGGAGTGCTACAAATGTAAGATAAACTTGACTGGTATATACTTCGAGAAAAAAAACGTTTAAACCAGGTCATTATTAAGTTTCAGCTTTTACAAATACCCAAAAAAAAAACATTCTCTCAACTTTAAAACACACCAAATCTAAAAGATAAGAAGCCACTACGATCACAACATCCTAGTCTAATCCAAACCTCCATTTACTAATGAGCAGCCATTTTGTTTTCAGCACAATATGGCGGCTCATCCGGCCGCGCCGGAAGTGGCTCGCTCACACCGGACGTCAATTTGTCCGATGCATCACGAACGGAATACTTTATGAGCCTTTACAAATGGAGATCGGTATTTTCGAGTTTTTTTAGGATGTACTTATCAAAATGTATTTCATAGTCTAGCCAAGTGCGGCGTGTTACCCAGTTACAGGATTATGAAGATCAGATAGACAGTCGCTCCATGTGAAATACTGGTATTCAGTTGAATACGAACTCGTGGCTAAGTAATAACTGCTGCACGGGTCCATCCGTCAGGTTAAGCAACGCTTGCCGGGGTTGGTCTGTGGATGAGTGACCATCTTTACATACCCAGATTCCTCCGTGCCTCGGAAAGCAAGTTAAACTGTTGGTACCGGCTGTCATTAGTTGATCTTTGACAGTCGTTACGGGTCGTCAGAAGCCCGAAAGTCTGACAACCAGTCTTACCAAGGGTTATCGTATTACCCAGTTACTGGGTTGTGGAGGTCAGATAGGCAGTCGCTCCATGTAAAATACTGGTATTCAGCTGAATCCGGTTAGACTGGAAGCCGACCCCAAGAAAGTTGGGAAAAGGCTAGGCAGATTGATTGAGTTGAATGCGAACGCGTTCGAACCCAAGACACGCACCTCTGAGTTTTCGGATTCATGTGCGTATTGTATAATTATCACTTGCTTCAAAAACGGTGAAGGAAAACATCGTGAGGAAACCGGCATGCCTGAGATATTTCTCGACGGGTTGTGAAGCCAAGTCAGCGGCCCATGGGCGGCTTAAAACTTTGACACCAGGTTAGTCACTAACCACGCGAAAAGAAGAAGAAGGTGATTTCGGTTACACTGGAAGCCAACACCAACATACTTGGGAAAGGTTGGAAAGCAGATGGAGACAATGTATCGCATCATAATATGTTAGTTGAAAATATGAATAAAAGTTGATGGCAAAAAGCTCAGGATTAGGGCAGTATTCAGATGCATCCGGTTAGACTAGAAGCTGACCCCAAAATAGTTCGTATAAGACTAGGCAGATGATAACGGTAATAGGCTCTTCCTATATTACATGAGGTACAACATATCTTGCGAAATGTGGGTAGTATACACCTGCGCCTATTATTTCAGGAAATATAAGTGTTTATTATGCAAAAAGGTAAGTAAATTCATAGTATATAATGTATCTGATACTATATGAAACAATGATGAATCTTTAGAAATCCGTCTGTGAAATATTAATCCTTTTAAAATGCCCACAATACCTAATTCCTATATTAAAAGTAAAAAATCCTATGTTAAATACAAAAAAATGTCCCACTAATTCCTTTAATTCCACAGTTAAAAATCTTTTAAAAGTCTTTGAAAGCTGTTTGTCTACCGGTAATCACAGACAGCTAATTATGTACCTTTGAGAAAAGAAATAAAAGAAGTTCGCCTTTCTTATCGCTCACTGCTCAGATTTATCTTTTATCTTTTTCAGCTGAGTTTTTATTCAAAAGGGTAATTGCAGTGTTCGGAGATGAAAAATTGTTACTGTTTTATTATTGTACTTATTTAAAAGGAAATAAAATCAGAGAAATTTATTGTTTAGAAAATTTACTGCCAACTTAAATTTTTCGTATATTTAAATCACAACTGTCACTCTGACAGTTGTATGAAATGTCTTAACACGGCAAATTGATATAGAGTGTCAATTTACTTAAAACCCTTTTGCCTCGTTGGTCTAGTGGTTGCAAGCACTACTGCTGAGCATAAGGTCTTGGGTTCGATAACCATGTCGAGCATCCATCAGTAATTTTTCAGTAGCTTGGAGTCAGGATTTGTGCCCGGTAGATGGCAACAGGCATTACATGGGACTTAGGAACGTAACTGGCGAAATGTGGGTGTATTATAGGTACACCTCTGCCTAACTCTTCATTCTGGTATCACATGCGTTATGTAAAACCCCGGCTTGAAACTTAGACGAAATTGTTTTTAGGTCAAACTAATTTGCTCCATGTGGGGTCCGTATGCGTGAAAGTATATGGCAAGCGACGCCCTGTTTGTGGAATTAAGCCATTTGATTTTCATTCACTATCATAAGTATTGCCAAACAACGTGGCAATTCCGCCAGTCTTTTGGGCATATTACCAATTGAAAGCGACGCGGAGGATTTTTTCAACGCCATTTACTTTGTTTTTAAGTTTAGAATTATAATATTTTTTATCTAATGAGAGCAGTTTATGTGTAGATTATGTTAAACAATAAATTAAAGCTAATAGAGGCTTAAGTTAAATGTAGTGATAACCTCTCATGCACGATGTTGTGGGTACAAATGCGGCATGTACCAATGTGACTTTTACTTTTTAACAGACTTTCAAAAATGATGTTATATGTTCGTCGCGTATGTATAAATATTTTTTATTTTTTTATGTATTTCCACCGATTTCTCCGTCAATTGTCGACCGATTTTAAAAATTATGACGATACGATTTTTTGTATGAAAGAGTACCTATGCTCTCAGTTGGTCCCATATAAATTTTATTAACTTTGCTTGGATAGTTTTTGAGTTAGCTTCATTATTACGTATTTTTCCCACTTAGTATATTTTTTTTATTTTTTTAAACGTTGCCCCACACTAAGAATTTCTTCCTGTATCGTGGGTGCGTTTACGAACATAGAAACTCACATACACTAACACCCAGACCCGGAACAACTACTTGCAGATCATACAAATATTTGTTCCGTGCGGGGATCGAACCCGCGACACGTTGCGCAGCAGTCGATCACTCAGCCACTGCGCCAACCGTGTCGTCGAATATGTCGATGATATGATGATAACTTCCTGTCACTGTTATTTATATAGCAGATAGTGGTATTCGAATTTGTGTAGGGTAGGTACCACAACTAAAAAGTGAAAGATAAAAACTTTTTACAAAAAAAAAACAACCGACTTCAAGCCGGTCGAAGTCGGTTGTTTTTTTTTGTAATTTTTTTTAATGTGTATTTTCTGAATTTATCTTGGTGACTACAAAGCTGGACTTATAGTTAATATAAGTTTTTAATCACCAACCCGCCTTGAGCAAACGTGGTGATTAATGCTCGTGCCTTCTCTGTATAAGAAGAGGTCTTTGCCCAGCAGTGGGACCACAATAGGCTGATATTATTATAGAGGTTTAAACTATCATAATACGTTATCAACAATTTAACGACAGATTAGAATGTATGCGGGTATTACTATCATACTCAATTCATTCGCATTAGGATTCTGAATACGATGTTCGCGAGTAGTTCATGAAACACATATCTACTGTAAACGGACTATATTATGTGAGGCATTCAATTACCAGCGTACGCTTAACCAACGCAAATACTAGCTCATTGAGTCAACTTGTTTAAAACATACGCGAACGCGATTTGTATGGGCCACATCCTGTTTTGATGAGTTAAGTAACTTTAACGTGGTGTTTTGTGTGACAACTGCGACTGACGGCAGAACGTCATCTCCGAAGGTATGGATGATTTGACACTCGAGTCACTCGTAGTAGTACTGGTAGTAGTGTTTTAGTATCAGGTGCCTTCTTCTTTTCGTGTGGTTAGTGACTAATCTGGTGTCAGTTTTGAAGCCGCCCATGGGCCCTGACCCAAGTCAGTCAAATAATTTTCACATGCCGTCAAGAAATATCTCTTTGGCATGCTGGTTTCCTCTCGATGTTTCTCTTCACCGTTTTTGAAGCAAGTTATAATTATACAATACCCACATTAATCCGAAAAGTCAGAGGTGCGTGCCTTGGGTTCGAACTCAAGACCTATGGCACTCCGACGGTCTCACCACTAGGCTATCACTGCTCAGGTGACTAAAAGGGGTGAAATTGATTTGTAGGTGTTTGTATAGAAAATTATGTTCCCTCTGTGTGTTTTAAACAGTGCGGAATACTCTTGAAACGAAATAGCAAAACATTATAATTTCATAGATTTATATACCAGCCCTTTATTTTTTTTGAGGTTGGGATATTATGCGTTCCCGAGCGCATGTCAGACTTTTATTGACTAAAACCCACCCGTGTTCCTTCCGTTGCCTATGTGCCGGGGCCACGATATTCCGTTCGGACAACTCGCAACCCCGGCAGGTTATACCAGGCCTTTTTTTTTTTGAGGGTGGGAAATTATTAAATAACTTTTCCCGCTCTGGGCGGAGCGGGAGGGTGTTTCAAACTCTTACAAACTAAAACCCACCCGTGTTCCTTCCGTTGCCTGTATATCGGGGCCGCGATATCCCTTTCGGACAAACCTGCAACCCCGGCAGGATATACCAGCCCTGGAGTTTAAAACGGAGGATTTAAATGACGAATTCAGTAGTTATGCCCGGAAAAGGGCAGAATTTGTGCCCGGTTGATGGCAATAGACTCGCCCCTTATAACATGGGACTTAAACGTACCTGGCGTAATGTGGGTGTACTATAGGTACAACGCTGCCTAACCCTTCGGGGAAACAAGGTGTGAATTTATGTTTATGTGAAATGACGAAAAAACAACTGGAAAGTTTGAGTAAAAACGGTTCTGTACGATAAAATCTAATTCTACTCAGTTTTAATAGAGATTGACGTTTTAGTCAAATTTCAGGCTAGCAAACAGAGTCCATTACGATTAAATTAAACCAGTCTACAACCTAATCAGTTTTAATAAGGACTTGAAGCAATCCTGCCCTACTGTCATAGCCTACCATTTCAAAATTAAAAACATAGCGGGCCCGCTATTTCACCCCGTTCTGTACAGACCTTTCACCCCTCTAGCAAAAGTCATTAAAATGATTACGCTGAGCTGGCATTGCGAGCTATTGAACTGATTCAATTAATGAACACTAAGTTGGAGAATATGCCAGCTGCAGAAGATAATCTCTGAGTCAAACTTTGTAACCACTTTTTATGAATAAAGTGTGCTCTATTAAATTAGTAAAGTGACCGGAGTTTCTTGATGAGGGTTGAGTTAAAAAGTGGTTTTGCTTTTGTTTTTACGGCTTTCTTTCTATGGGTAAAGATATTCGTACTCAGAAGAAAGTTTTGTGGTGCAACATTTTGTTTAAACCAGTCAATTGTGTGAGACAGACTTGGGTACTAAGGGTTCCGTATAACAAAAACTATAACTTTACCTTGTTTTTATTATTCCCCATGATAGAGAGAGAGAGATGTTAGTAAACCGTACCTATAGCATAAGCATAATTAGCCAATAACGTTCCCACTGCTGAGACCCAGGCCTCCTCTCTGTGAGAGAGAGTGGGCTGTGGGACCACGCGGGCCCAGAGCGTGTTGGTAGATGTCACATTTCTTTGAATTTTTGATTCTAGGACATGCCAGTTTCCTCACGATGTATTCCTTCACCGTTTTGATGTGATGAAAAGTGGTGATGAAATAATTTACACAAAGTAAAGTAAACCGTATTCTGCCAAAATTTTAACTATCTACCGTTACGGTTAAAAAGATACAGCCCCGTGACGTTCATACGGACAGACGGCTTAGGATTATTATCAGCGAGGGGTTTCATTGCCACATATTTTGTCACCGCATAGTCAGTCAGTGTAGTATAGTAGCCCGTAACCCGTTAGCTAAATACAAGCCCCTGAAACCTCTTCACAAACAACAATAGGTACTACAAAAATCTATTACCTAACCTACAAATAAAAAAAACCCCTTCCACTGAGAACTCAATTAACTTAGAAAAGTACTTCCATTACTACTAGTACTAAGGCAGTGTTTATGGTAATAGTTCCATAGCAGGGATATTGCTGTGAGGTGGATTAAGCGCATTGTGGGCGTAATTGCACAGCGACGTGTTTTATAGAACAGCGCCATCCAGGAGCACGTGCGCGAACTACTTAGGGGTTGTAATTTTGTGTCCTTATTGGCTGCCCGGCAGATTATTATTTACTTGTGTAGGTTGAATGCCACTTGCACGCCATCAACGTCACGATTTATTTTTGCTTTAACACTAATATGACAGTTATTATGGTTGCTACCATAACGAAACAATTTAAGATTTAACAGTTCACTTACTAAAGCTACACTTATCTACTCACACTCACTTTTCAATTTCGATATAATTTATCATTTCAAACTTTTATCGTTATGTAAATATTCGTGGCTCAAATAATGTGTTTCGTGTTTTGTGATATCAATTAAATGAATCTCAACAACTCATAACCACAAAGTTTCAAGGAGTTGGGTCTGCCGCAGGGTGCGACCGATATCTCCCTTATAAGGGGTCGACCGTAAAGTTCGCTGATTGTACCTTCCGATGAGGATCAGTTAGACTCGTTAACGAGGGTCTGAGTTAGAATTTTCAATTTTAAATAACATCCGTTTTCATTGAGCTATTTGTTAACGGTTTACCCTTCGAATATATTCACACCTACCAATTATTCGTGGTAAGAGGAGAAATAAATATACCAGCCATTGACTAATCCAGAGAGACAACAGTAGGGAGAATTCATGTTGAAAAGTTTATGTGGATGTAATTTCTCCGACATCCACTGAATTCCAACTTAGTTATCCTTAAAGCAATTTAGCTGGGCGGTGGAAATGAGTATGTAAGTACTTTCATGGCATTTCAAGATTTATTTTTTGTTTACTTTCTCATTTTATCTGCAATCGGCTTTCTAGCCATAATCAGATGGGGTCTTCATGTGAGATTGTTTTAGTGATGATTTTATTGATCATTCACATTATGTGGTTCAGTACTAAATGAACTTTAAATTTTCATTGTCCCTGTTCCAAGTTCAAGATTTGCCATTTTTTTAGGCGTATTATATCCGCTTGTCTGTTTAGGAGGTTCTTGGACGAGACATTGCTGTGCATGCTCAGTTTCTGTTTGTACACATTTTTCGCATAGTTCTTCTCTCACTGTTGGTCTGTTGGTGCTCGTGAATTTCTATGTTTCTGACAAACCAGGGTGCACTTGAGATTGTTCTAAAGGCAACATTTTGGAACCTGTGTAAAATGTCGATATTGGAGTTGCTGCAAGCCGATCCCCAGATTTTCAGAATGATCAAGTTTTTATAGTTACATATTCGATCGTGTTAACATAAACGTTCATTTACCTATGTCAATTTCTATAGAATAATGATTGTATTTCCCATAATGTCATTAGGAGGTATGAGCTTCCGTTTCGATACAAATTGAAGTTTACATTAACGCGATAGAATAGTTGTAACCCGCACTAAGGCCTGTTGTACCTCATAACATCACGCTTTGATTCCCCGAAGGGCTGGGCAGGGGTGTACCTATTACAGCCACATTTGGCCGGTCATGTTTAAGTCCCATGTAATAGAGCGCGAGCCTATTGCCTGCAACCGGGCACAAATCCGGACTGCGGGATATTACTGACACTTTTCAGATAGAAAAACCCAATATCATTACCCGACCCGTGCTCAGTAGTAGCGCTTACGAAAATTACACCAACGAAGCAGTCAGTATTGAATACCATTCTATTTGAATCGAACAATGTCATTTTCAAGCCAACAAACAAAAGTCAGGACAAAAAAAATACAGCCGCGCAAAAACCATCTTGTCTTGTCAATAAAACAAGATGGCCGCATGTCAGTACACTATGTCATTCGTCATGTTTCTTTGTGAACGACAATGTTCATTGATTTGTGCCGATGGTCCTACTGATTGATCGATGTGCCTTGTTTGTAGGCTGTGTAATTGGTGTGGCGCCTTTAATCAATCAAGAAACGGCATTAAGGGAAAAGTTAGAGATGCCGACTCGATGTTAATTGAATTGGAATGAGGGAAAACAATGTTGAATATAAAACGTTTTGGTTTTGGATGGTTTTCCAAACAAGCCTCTGTTTTTAACCAAAAGTTTTATTTCAAATATTTGTATGCCAGTCCATGTGTGACAACCACCAATCCGCAGTGGGCGCTCTCTTACACAGAGGAGGCCTGTGTCACAGAACTGGTAACATTATAGGCGGATTATGCTATACTTACGAGCCCAAATCACTGTACTTACCCTTAAAGAAAGCTAAACACCACACCGCATCGCGCGCTGTCACTTATCTAAATCACTTTACTTATCCTTAACAAAGGCTATCCTTAAAAACTCCACTTCAAAGAAATTCCGGAATTTCGTTAAAACTATAAAAAACCCAAAGAACAAAGCTCCCTATTCCCACATAATCCTTTAGTCAAATCAGATCCATAAACTACTCGATTCCCGGCAAGAAAAGAGCTGCCTCTGCGTCAACCTCATCATTGCTGCTCCACTACGTCACCGATGTCAAACCGTCAGAGTTAAACCCAACAATGTATTTCAAAACAGGCGAAGTTCGCACGTCACTGACTGCCCGACCTAATTGCTCAGTGGCCAGATTTCGTCCTATTTTTCTGAAGGCAGTGCGTTACTTCAAAGGTGAGCTGGTGTATTTATATCAGGGTTGGAAGTGACAAGGAGTTTGTTTATGATTAGAATGTGCTGGGGAGCTGAAATTAATGTATGTATAGGCAAAATGTTATTATGACATCTCGGAATACCAACAAAGGATTTTTTGTAGCAGTGATAGCCTAGTGGTGTGACCGTCGTACTGTCAAGTCATAGGTCTCGTGTTCGAACCCAAGGCACGCACCTCTGAGTTTTAGAATTCATTTGCGTGTTGTATAATTATCATTTGCTTCAAAAACGGTGAAGGAAGACATCGTGAGTGTGCCGGTTTCCGGCATGCCTAAGAGATATTTCTCGACGGCATGTGAAGCCAAGTCAGAGGCCCATGGGCGGCTTTAAATCTCTGACATCAGGTTAGTCACTAACCACACGAAAAGAAGAAGAACACAGGATTTCATAATTCTACATTTCTTCATTCAAATCAAATAATCGATTAAGAATGTATTGTAAAAAAAAATATTGTGATACCTACTCTTTCAAAAGAGATAATATGTGTATGATTTCAAAAGCCTACCAAATTATTCCAACAAACGTTTGTGCCAATTATTCCCACGTTTTTCAAATTTATGGCTGATCATTATCACCCTCCTGTCCTTATTCAAATTTATATGGAGTCAGCGAAGCATCCTCCATATATCTATTAGCCGTAATTTCAGTATTCACCCCGTCTATAGAAATATATTTCTTGGGTCTTTCCCTACACTTATCCTCAAACATTTGATTGATAGCTGACAACCTAGCTAACCTAGCTGACGATATTATTTTCAATGTCAAGTTCCACACAAGACTGCGAAGAATGGGTTTAAAAATAAAAGCCAAGTCGATGCGGGCTAAAAGCATTATCTTAAACGGATTGAAGGCTGCATTGCACGCTCTTATGTCTGAGCAGACGAGCGTTCAAACGCTGCAGTTGCGACCGTCTTAACACACTTTTCATACAACTGTCAAAAATTACAGTTATGATTTGAATATACGGGCAATTTAAGTTGGTAGTCAGTTTGCTTCATAATTAATTTACACGACCGGTAGAAGAAGAATCTTACTTTACTTTCAACCAGAAGTAACATTGTCTTCTACCGGCCCTTGTCCCTTGTGCCATTTGGTCTTGGGGTCTAACCATTCGTTCTCTTCTGTCAGCCGTAGAGCTTTCATTCACTTCATTTTCATTCAAATCATCCCTCTCACATCGGTCTTTTCTTCTGTTTCTTGCCCCCCAATGAAGTACCTAATGTTGTTTTTTGTATTTACCAAATTCAAGTGATTGTCATTTCGAGTGTGTTACGCAATTAGAGTTCTGATGTTATCTGGCCGCTGCTCTCAGCCATTGATAACTAGGTACTTTGTTTTTGGTCACTGATTCGTCTGAAGAAAACAAAAGTAAGCAAGGACAGTGATTACGAAGATAGAAACGTTCACGTCTTTTTACATCGTTCTCACATATTATTATAAATTCAACTATTTTGTAAGAATATAATTTAAAAGAGTGTCCATGGAGTTTCTTGCCCGTTCTTCTCCATAGGAATGTACTACGGTTTCGAATAGGAATTTGGAACTAGCTTCATCTTTCTGAATGATCGACTCCTTTGACAATTCAAAAGTGCCTGAAAATAGTTTAATTGAAATAAATGCAAATTTTTGATTTAATTGTAAATTCACTTAAATTGATGATACGTTTGCGTTGTAAAATGTAAGTGAACCCGCTCGCATGTGTCGGCTCATCGCATTAACACTAACTAGATTGCTCCGTGCTCATGTGAGCAGCGACATGAGAGCGCCCTCTAGGATTGTGCTCAAATTATATTACCTCTTCAATTTTACAGTAGGTACAACTTTATGTTTACATCAATATTTAATGAAGGTGTAGCAAGCAGCTCATACTTACGTATAGACTTACTGATTAGAGGAGCACACCCGGCCGTTCGAAACCGCGCGCACGCGCATACTAAGTTAGCCGAGGTGAAAGGAATGTGAGCCGGCCGGCTGTATCATCACGCTCGAACAATGTAGGGAGCGCGGCACAGTCTACCTACATTGCCGAATGGTATTAGTCCTAAGTTTATTCATGTACCTTATTTATTTTGATTCCTTTAAACTAGAACTGTATATAAGCAGCGTCTTTGTAATATATGACACAGATCGTTATTCGCCTTCTTATTTATAACAACCTCCCCTAAAAAGGTAATGTCTCTGTGAAGTTTTAGGATACACAAAACCGACAATGGTGTTTATTGTGTGTGTCTATTTTTTTTAATAGCAATTCAAAGTTATGTTTTATATGTTTAAAAAAAATTAAAAACAAAATATCGAACATATAATTATCACATTTATTTGTTTGTTTGTTACGTTCACGCTAATACGGCTGAGCGGATTTGGACGAAATTTGGCACATGGGTAAACAATGACCTGGGTTAGGACATAGGATAATTTTTATCCCGATATTCCCGCGGGATTGAGACTTATGCAGGTGAAAACATGGGGCGCAGCTAGTACCTAGAACCTTCCGGAATTGATGGTGAAAATCGCATCAAAATCAGTTGCGCAGCTTAGAAGAACAACGCGGTCACACAGACAGACACGAAGAACGACTTTAATTTATGTATATAGATAGAAGATATAGATGTTGACTTTGGTTACTAAAAGTATCATAACAGTATAGACATTTCATGAATCTGCTATGACAACAACAAAAAAATCCTTCCAAAACGAGAACAATAAAAATATCGTCCTAAATTTTCAGGAGCAGCTCAAATATCGTGCTGAAATAAACTAGTTCGGAGGTCTGTGGCCAACCGTGCGGCAAAGACGATCTTATACGAACTGAGCCTGCATATAATTTACGAGACGTATGCACATCGTATTTAGAGTTGAGATGTATTTTATTTGATGGAATACTCATTCAATTTGCCTAGCCTTTTCCCTGCTATGTTGGGGTCGGCTTCCAGTCTTACAAATTATCAACTGTGCAGTATTTTAACTGCTTTTTATAAAAAAACGATTATTATTATTACTGGGTGGAGCTGAATACCAGTATTTTACATGTAGTGACTGTCTATAATCTGACCTCTACAACTCAGTAATTGGGTAACACAAATAGGTACCCATTGGTAAGGCTGGTTGTCAGGCTTTTGGGGTCCTGACTACCCGTACTGACTGTCAAAGATGTACAAATGACAGCCGAGACCAACAGCTTAACGTGCTTTCGAAGGTACGGAGGGGTCTCGATATGTAATGGATGGTCACCCATCCACGGACCGACCTAGGCAAGCGTAGCTTAACCTTCGATCGACTCGTATTAAGCAATATAAATACGGCTGTTAAATAATAACAGCCGTATTTATATTGCTTGCTTTGTATTTCTCGAAGGTTGTGGTGCAGAAACACTTTTGATATAAGACAATGAGGTTGAAATCTTAGAACGAAATATATTAATATTGTTCATTTCGATAAAACTTTTAAATTCAGACGAATCTTTGGGCACATTTAGTATCCATCCGAAATATATAACTCCAAGCCCCTTCGAATTTCCATTTAGCTACTTCTTGTAAACACAAAATCTTGGGAATTACACAAAATTCAAGTAATGCGGTCGCATGATTTCAGGAATTTGATTCCTCCTGGCATGTCGTTTCGGAATGCCTCTTAAGCATCTAACTCAAAGCATTTATTTCAATTAAACCATTTACAGGCATTTTTGAATTGTCAAGGAATCGGTCAGTCAGAAATATGAAGCTAGTTGCCCATTTCAAAGCGTAGTAGGTACCTATGGAGAAGAACGGGCAAGAAACTCCACGGACACTCTTTTAAATAAATTATTGCAAAATATCGGTTACATCTTTCATTTTGAAATTAAACATGTGAGAAAAATGTAGAAAGACGTGCACGTTAGAAGCGTCCGTAATAAAAAGATAAAACAAATAACAATTCAAAAATTTAAATCAGCCAAGGCAGCTAAGAGTTGACCTGTCCCAACTGACGGCGCCCGTTCACGAACATGACGCATGGATTAGCATCACCATTCAGCTCAACCATTTTGAAGGGAGCTAAATGATCCAACACACGCGCCACCATCAGCGAGACATCTGAGTGAGCATGACATACTCACAGCCGCCAGGGCACATTCAAGTCAATAAAAGACGTGTTACCCGGTAAATGTTAGCTCTTTAGTACATAGTACTCACACCTGTGTTCTGATATTATATAATACAAAGCTCAGTTCGTATAAGATCGTCTTTGCCGCACGGCAAAGACGATCTTATACGAACTGAGCCTGCATATAATTTACGAGACGTATGCACATCGTATTTAGAGTTGAGATGTATTTTATTTGATGGAATACTCATTCAATTTGCCTAGCCTTTTCCCTGCTATGTTGGGGTCGGCTTCCAGTCTTACAAATTATCAACTGTGCAGTATTTTAACTGCTTTTTATAAAAAAACGATTATTATTATTACTGGGTGGAGCTGAATACCAGTATTTTACATGTAGTGACTGTCTATAATCTGACCTCTACAACTCAGTAATTGGGTAACACAAATAGGTACCCATTGGTAAGGCTGGTTGTCAGGCTTTTGGGGTCCTGACTACCCGTACTGACTGTCAAAGATGTACAAATGACAGCCGAGACCAACAGCTTAACGTGCTTTCGAAGGTACGGAGGGGTCTCGATATGTAATGGATGGTCACCCATCCACGGACCGACCTAGGCAAGCGTAGCTTAACCTTCGATCGACTCGTATTAAGCAATATAAATACGGCTGTTAAATAATAACAGCCGTATTTATATTGCTTGCTTTGTATTTCTCGAAGGTTGTGGTGCAGAAACACTTTTGATATAAGACAATGAGGTTGAAATCTTAGAACGAAATATATTAATATTGTTCATTTCGATAAAACTTTTAAATTCAGACGAATCTTTGGGCACATTTAGTATCCATCCGAAATATATAACTCCAAGCCCCTTCGAATTTCCATTTAGCTACTTCTTGTAAACACAAAATCTTGGGAATTACACAAAATTCAAGTAATGCGGTCGCATGATTTCAGGAATTTGATTCCTCCTGGCATGTCGTTTCGGAATGCCTCTTAAGCATCTAACTCAAAGCATTTATTTCAATTAAACCATTTACAGGCATTTTTGAATTGTCAAGGAATCGGTCAGTCAGAAATATGAAGCTAGTTGCCCATTTCAAAGCGTAGTAGGTACCTATGGAGAAGAACGGGCAAGAAACTCCACGGACACTCTTTTAAATAAATTATTGCAAAATATCGGTTACATCTTTCATTTTGAAATTAAACATGTGAGAAAAATGTAGAAAGACGTGCACGTTAGAAGCGTCCGTAATAAAAAGATAAAACAAATAACAATTCAAAAATTTAAATCAGCCAAGGCAGCTAAGAGTTGACCTGTCCCAACTGACGGCGCCCGTTCACGAACATGACGCATGGATTAGCATCACCATTCAGCTCAACCATTTTGAAGGGAGCTAAATGATCCAACACACGCGCCACCATCAGCGAGACATCTGAGTGAGCATGACATACTCACAGCCGCCAGGGCACATTCAAGTCAATAAAAGACGTGTTACCCGGTAAATGTTAGCTCTTTAGTACATAGTACTCACACCTGTGTTCTGATATTATATAATACAAAGAAAATTGATTTTATACAATGCAATGATGGTCTTAAAATCTTCAGCAGCTCCAACAGTATTTTCAAATGTTAATCAAATAGTTGTGGTTGTGGAGCAGGACCAGCATTGAGCCAAGCATTTTTATCAGCGATGTAATCCCCTAACTTATAATATGCCTGCCTGCATAGTGTGCGTTTTATACAAGATTTGAATTTCGTCTCATTTAGTTCAAGTATGTGGGGAGGAATTTTATTGTGACACTTCAAACAGTATCCCATAAAAGATGAGTCCACTTTAGCCAGTCTGAAACCTGGTTGAACTAATAGGTCCCTATTTCTTATACTATAATTATGTCTATCACCTCTTTTACTAAAAAGACGTAAATTTTTTCTTACGTGCATGATGTTTTCATAGATATATTGACAAGGTACCGTCATGATGTTAATATCCTTAAACAATTTTCCCTTAGAGAGTCACACCTGCGGAGATAATATAATATATTATAACGATAACCTCTCGCTTATTCGGCAAAGAAGCTTCAATCAAGAATATTCTATCTATCTATCTTTCTATCTTCATGTTTTGGATGAATTAAACGCTTCAAATGTCTTGAAAACGGATCAATAGCATTAGGCAGTTTGCAGAGGTTTATATAAAACAAAATTTATTTCGATTAAACCAAATTACAGGCACTTTTGAAATTGTCAAGGAGTTGGTCAGTCAGAAATATGAAGCTACTTGCCCATTCCAACGCGTAGTACTATAATAATGTAACATAAACTTTGCATAAACAGCTTACATAGCATCACGCCTGTATTTTTGTCGACGTAAGCAGAGGTATATAGCATTTACATCCACTTCCACCAAGTATGTTACGAGTCCTATGTAATAGGGAGCGAAAATATTGCCATTCCGGTATGAAATCCAGATCTTGGGCCAATGGTGAATCCCAACAAAACTTTGTATGACTCGAGGATCGAACCAGAGTGGACATCACTCTCGGCAGTCACGCTTGCGATTAGCAAACCAATTTTTGAGGAACATCATCTACGACTCTTAAGAGCCGTCCAAAAATAAAAATAAAGTCATAAGACGAAGTAATCGATGCAGCTGAATACACACGTGATCTACTCGACATTGTAGTTCGTATCCGACTGCTCCAGAGTAAACCAGTCACGTTTTATCCGCGGTAACTACTTCAGGTGAACGTTAAAACATTGTCTATTTAAATATTTAGGCTGTGACAAAGGCCCAAGCTTCCAATTCAATCAATTTCCAGAACTCCTTTACTTCTAAAACCTATTACAATTTCGCTAGTCGTTGTGGCAAGCCACCCACCCAGTTTGAGGAAATTTTCAGCTAAATTGTAAGAGAATTGTTTTACGCTGTCTTGGAAAGGTGCCAGGCAGAGGTATACAGCTGACGAGCCAACTTTAGACCAACTTTGACCATAAATTGTGGAATGTAGTTCGAAATGCTGTTTATTTTAGAATTTACGTTTTCGCCTTTTTTAGTCTGAAATGTTTGAGTAGTTTTAAATAAGAATTCTATTTGGTTTTGTTATCTAATATGGACTGTTTTGGAAAAGATAACTGTATTATATTATTACAATTTGGGGCCATATACTGTGAAGTTTTAAAGCTAAATCTGTTCAATTGAGGAAGAAGGTTGGAGTTTCTTTCCCTTTTAGCTGTATCGCTTTCTTTCTCTGAAGTAAGACTTACAAGAGGTGGTACTCGTATGTAAATCAGAAAGTTCCATTAACAATAGATAAGATCATGTCATATAATGTACTTATGTTATAATTCTTGATCTAAACGTTTTGCAGCTCCGGCAGAACGGCGCGTCGCGACGCAGGTGGAACAATTTCTATGAAATTGTTATACCGAAGTCGCGTCACGGCTGTCTGCGGGAGATCTTGATGGGCTTTATACATAAAACAATTCTACATAGCTCACTGACAAACAAACTACAGAATACTTAAGACTATAAAATAATGAAATTCCGTAGAAAGTGCACAGCTGCACTAAGAAAGGAATTAGCGAAACTCAACCTCAGAGTGGATTTAAGTTCATATACGAAAGTTAAGCCATTAGAGCATTTCAAAACTTGAACCATTTAGCATAGCCTGCATAGCTTACATCAGTAATTGAAGAACAAAACTTAAATATTTAATTTAGTCAATGCATAAAACTCTCTGTATAGTACAGTCAACCAAACAATAAAGAAAACAGTTTTCATGTTTCCAGTACACTTTCAACATACATTTTTGTGTGTCTGTTATATATAAATTTTATTAGAGACATACAAAAATGAATGTTGGAAGTATTACTTTTCGAAGCTGAAGGCACACCTAAGGTAGGACATTCACGATCGACGTAAAACCATATTAGTAATTCATTGCATATGTAACTCTTATATCGGTAGGGTATAACATTAGAATGATTACCGAGAGTTTTATCAAATTTACGACAATCATACTAATTTATATTTTATTACAATGAGATAGAGTTAGGGCCGAGTCACACCGGAATGGCAGCGGCCGGCAGTGGCTGCCGGCGTCCGCCAGCGGCCTCCGGCGGCGCCGCTGGCGGCCTCACGCAACCTCCAGATCCCACGTGCCTAGTCTCCTCTTGACTAGTTTTGTTTCTACATTACATACACGCAGCCGCACGCGGTGCCGTGAGCGGCCTCGCGTCGCCGCCGCCGGTAGCCGCAGGCAGAACCACCGACAAGATGCGCGTGGCGCGCGGCCGCTCGCGGCACCGCGGACGGCCTCGAGACCTATCAAGCTTTTCAAGCGATACTGGTCTTTTAAGTATGTAGATAAAGTTTAAAATGATTTCACACTGAAAGTGCTCGCCGCGTCGCTGCCGGCCGCTGCCATTCCGGTGTGACCCGACGCTAACATTGCAATGACTTACTAATGGTTTTACGTCATTCAAATTTGACTGTGAATGGTGGGGTTTAAGAGAATGATGTTAAAGGCATGACTACTTAGTAGAATAGGGACATTGTTTAGAACCGGTCGCAGTGGCGGTGCTTGGGGAGGCCTATTTCCAGCAGTGGATGTGTTTCGGCTGAAATAATGATGATGATGATGTCTGATGATTCGCAAGTTAACTTACGTTACCTTGCCTTCATACTTATCTCTTTGCGTGACTATACTATAGTACTTAAAAATATGACTTTCTACAACGTCAGGCGCCAAAAACTCAATAAATCCTAGAAGGCACAAACTCTTTGGCGCTAGCGAACTTATCGAATTGCCTCATCAATACAAAGTTTTTGAATCCAATTACCAAGTTTCAGGCAGGGCCGACGACCAGTGTTGTTGGAGCCCCGAAATAGGTTACATTAGGGCTGCCAGGTTTTCGTGAAACTGGGTTGTGGAGGTAAAATATGCAGTCGCTCCATATAAAATACTGGTAGTCAGCTGCATCTGGTTACGCTGGAAGCCGACCTCAATATAGTTGGTGAAAGACTAGCCAGATGATGAGGTTTGCAAGACTTTCAAGCCTTCCAACTGATTGTAAGTGGTGACCGTCGCCTGTGGATGTCTGTTATACTTACCAGAGGCATTGCAAATGCGTTGCATCCAAGAAACTAAGCTGAAATGTGTCACTCATGAGTCCAATCATCCATTATATACCGATACCCCTCTGTGCTTCGGACAGCACGTAAAGCCGTTGCTCCCGGCTGTGACTGTCGTTACGGGTAGTTAGAAGCCCGAAAGTCTGACAATCAGTCTTACCAAGGAATATCGTGTTACTTAGTAACAGGATTGTAGAGATCAGATTGGCAGTCGTATTGCATGTAACATAAAGCTGCAACTGGTTCGACTGGAAGCCGACCCCAACATAGTTGGGAAAAGGCTGGTAAGATTATGATGACCCGTATCTTCTGTAATTAAAATAACTCATGATTCCTTAACTGTACCCAAGACGTTCTTATTTTCTTTGACAGTGCGCCCCTGCCTCCAACCACTGTCTCGTTTCACCGCCGACTGAACCGTCGCAGGTCCTCCTTCACTGGCGCTGACTTCACGGTTTTTGTTCGACTTCTACACAGTCATTAGACTATTGTTTCTTATGACCGTGACACGGTGTTTCGTGGCTAAAGTTACGCTTTGTAATTAAAAACACGCTGGTCATGTATTCTGTGTGAAGTTTGGGACAATGAGGCATTTCTTTTAAGTGATTTAATATTTTTAATTTTAGGTATGCCTTACCTGGTAAGCAGCCCCTTCAAAGTGTGGTGCTTAGTTGTTACTCTATGCCATGCCATAGAGTATAGACTTCGATCCCATAGACTCGATGGAATCGAAGTCTATACTCTACTCATCTCAAATCACAACCTCTCGATTCAAAGGCCGAATTAAAAGCACCTAGTCTAATCAAGTAGGTATACGCTAGTTTCCGTGTCGATTTTTCTCTTCCTTTGTTCCGTATTGTGACTCGTAAAAGTGCTTAAAAGTATTTTGCGTGCAAATAAGATAGTTTTGAACCCAGTTCCTGCTGATCACAAGTGCGACTGGTCAGCGTGGGGAGGACACCACGCTCAACAGTCGCAAGTGTGACAACTAGACCAACGCGGCTGTCAGAAGAACAGTGTATGTCAACCTCTTTAAAAAAGTTCAGCTTTGTATCTTTGTCTCTTTCTAAAGCTCGACTTGTCATATAACTCTCGGGTGCTGTTAATATTGTATAATATTAAAACGATGACGTCACTTAGCACCCGGTGTGGAGCTAAAGTTACAGTACACCAGTCGTTTTAAGTCCCTGAATAATTAATGTGACGCAAATTAAATATGGCCCCGACTGAACCTTTCAGATCGCGGGGAACACAAGAGTTTACTTCTGAAAGGAAAATAATGGTGATTTTAAACTTTGATTATTTTGTTAAACGAAGCTTAATTTTTACAAATATGAGAATAAATAATGCTTAAGGCATTAAGTCCGCCGTATCTATTATGTTGCATAAAGTTTAATAAATAAATACATAAGTAAACCCCGAAAACCCCGATACTGCAGTGCGTCCGCAATGTTTGCGGATGCATCTGTCGATGATTTCTTTGCAGTAATGAGGAAAAGAACTGCATCGATGATGAGCAGGGTTCGTGGTAGCACCAACACTGTCCTCAAAACGTTAGCGTGCAAAATTGATAGTCCATTTACTGTGTACTGGGCAGGCGTACACCTGCAAAGGAATAGGAAATAGACTGAAGTAATTATTGTGTGACTTGTTTACTAAAAAAACTACTAACACCATTTTATTTTATTTTTGTGTGTCTACTAACAACCCTACTAACGACTTCTTTCTTTGTTTTGCTGGATTTTTTTTATGGACTGTGTGTCTGAAATAAAGATAAATAAATAAATAAATAAATAAGAAAGATTTTAAAAGAAGTTCGAAAAAGCCTATATTAATGTGGTTGCGTGTGTGCGTGTTACGCGCGTAACGTTATTACGCGTTAGTAAATGTACTACACTAGTGCTGTGACGTAGGCTGTGACATTCTGGCTACTCACTGGTGAATTGAGTTTGTATATAACTGGTTACTTTTGAGTAGCGTCGTGGAAGATGGGCCTAAACAGAATGGCGGCCAGTTAATTAAATTCTTTGCGACAATCAGTTGACATTTGGTGTTGAATCATCTTGAATGAGGTAGAATTAATTAAATTTTTGTAGATTAACTTTGCGTGAAGTATGTACCCACTCCCCGTTGGTCTCGTGGTCGCAAGCGCAACTGCTGAGCGTGTGGGTCCTTGGTTCGATTTCCGGATCGGGCAGTGTTATTGGGTTTTTCCATTAATTTCTTAGTAACAGCTCGAAGTTTGGAAGTTGGCTGTGTGATTATAATAGTGACTATTATTAGACGACGCAACTTTTATGGTATATCACATGCAACCAAATCGCACGGTATAAATCAGGCTTTAATGGTGTATGCATCGTAAATAGGAAAAGATTTAAGAAGTTATATTTAATTATTTTACACTATTTCTGGTTTGAGATAAAAGTAGAAGTAGAATAGTAGGTATAAGGCTTTCGTACAAAAGAAGCCAATTGGAACTTAAAAACTCTAAACATTCCAATCCGTGCTATTAAAATAAAAATAGCTCCAATGTATTATTGTAATTAAGGTGCCAGTCACCTGAGACTAGTACATAGGTACATTGTACAATAAATAAAAATAAGAAACGAAATAAACGAATAACATCCACAATACGTAAACGCAAAACAATTGAAAGCTCACGA
Source organism: Agrochola macilenta (assembly GCA_916701695.1). Lineage (NCBI taxonomy): Eukaryota > Metazoa > Arthropoda > Insecta > Lepidoptera > Noctuidae > Agrochola > Agrochola macilenta. The sequence goes on along the minus strand of OU753572.1, from coordinate 1,092,367 downwards.
GCGTTTCATATCCACGCACAATTGAATGAACGCAACACAAAAAAGTTTTGTATTTGTACGTTACCGGCCTATGTCGACAGACATAGTTTGACGTTTTAGTATATAATTATCTTCCCGTCATTGTGATAATTTTTTTGTACTGGATTATACCTGGCGTAGATATTGAAGGTGTAAAGTTTTTTTTTTTACAAAATCAAGTTTTGACTTAACTGTTGCAGCCACGTATCTGCCGTAAAAGTAATGGCCTGTTTAGAAGCACCTTTATGATAAGATTGTACGACGACACAAGACTTTTCTTCTTTCTATTTTAATAGTAACCTGTCCCCTACACATATTACTCCTCACATTGAACAAACATTACGCGCATGACCTAGCCCCCTAGCCCCTCGTATTTTGTTGATCGCTCGCGGCGTTTGTCCAATTTTCCGAGTCGGCGACGCAGAGTGCCTTCAATGTTTTTTCAATAAAGCAAAATTTTGGACTACTATGAAATTCACGGCTTGTTTTTGGGTTGAAAGATAATAACGTAATATAAGTGGAAAAATAAACTAATTAGAATTTTGTGATACATTGAGCTTTTCGGTTTCTGGGGACCATCTCAGAAACCGGAGTTTGTCCATTCGATGTGCTATTGGTCTGAACTCTAATACTTTGACTCAAACGGTCTTCAAATCTAATCGAACCAGTTTTTGTAATAAAAACGTAATTGTGATTGAAATACAGTTCTTTATACAAAATCGACAACTAAGTCTGGTACTGGTTAGTTCTCAGTTTTGTATTAAGAACTCTATCAAAGTCGGAATAAAGTTTGAAATAGAGAAACTGGTTCGATGGTGTTAGCTCGGGCTGAAGTCATTTTGTAATGATGGATTGGTTTTCTGCACATTTAGATATTGATACATGAATTTTTGTTTAGGCTTTCCCTATTACATAAAGCTGGCAAACTATGAGTGTACCAAAAACCAAAGAACCAAGGAACTGTAAATGAAAAAACTTTGCAATCTTAGATTGGTTTTCCTCAGAATACTTAAAAACTCTCTAAGACCGAATTTCCACAATTTCAACCCCTATAGCGAAAAAAAGAAAGCAATCATAAAATTGCAAGAAATTTTTATTTTATTTTTGAAAAACGATTCGAGAACTGCTTTAAATAGCAACCGAGGAGCTTCTGAAACGCTCTAAATAGTAACCTTGTAGAGGAAGCTGTTGATTGTTTACTGAAATATTCAAAGATAAAGTCCACTATTTTGAGCCGAATGCAACACAAGGCAGAAAATGTGAGACAAAATATTAGTCAGTTTTTCCATTGGGAATTTCTCTATAGCATAGTCGGAAATTCGGTATTTAATAAAACTTTATACAGGTGTGATGCTATGATTTAAGTTTTGTTGTTCAATGAAAGAATACAGTTTCTTAGAAGTAACAAGAAACTATAAGTACTATTACTACTATAATTAAGTACTAGTTGGGACCGTGTCCAAGAGATCCGTTAATTACGGTTCTCTTGGACACAGTGCCAAGGAGTACTTATTTAGTTCGAGTTGGTGGATGTCTTTGAATTTTTGGTTTTAAGACATACCGGTTTCCTCACGATGTTTTCCTTCACCGTTTTGAGAGCAGTCACTGCTCTGCTGAAGCTACTACTTACTACAAAGTTATTGAATACTTTACTATGTTAAAACAATGAATCATTCAAATCCATTAGAAATACAGTTAAGTAGAGAGAGAGAGAGAGCTACGTTATTTTTATGTCGGTTAAAGAGGCAGTAAAATACAATAAAAATGTCTCTTCTACAGTTAATGCAGCTTAAAATGTTGTACAGACCATAAATGTCAGTACGGAACGAGAAATATAGGTATAAATAGTAGATTATATGCCAGCTTGAATAACTTATGTTGTTTGAATAATTCATAGCTTGAAAAGGACTTTTATTTGTGGTCCCTGTTGGGGACTCTAATGTCGGCACGCGCGGTATGAGAATGTGGTGGTGAGAATATTAGCCAATCAGCAAGGTGGACTGTAGAGAGCTTGCCTACATAGGTGATTAACCGAACGTCAGTACCTAGTATCACTAGAACACACACATTTTTTTAGTCCGTCTATGAGATTATAAAAAAATATTGGACACGTATTTTTTCTTTTTTTACGTAATCTAAAGATTACGGCGATACATTGAGGTAAAATGTGCCATGACGTCACGAGTATGTAGATTTTATACTTACTAGTGACGTAGCAACCCCTACTCCCCAACTTAAAATGCATTTATCTAAGTATTGTTTTATTAATATGATAAAGCAAAAAATACGTGTCTAATTTTTTATTATCTGACCGACGGACTAATTAGAATTAAATTTTTTTTACTCAGGCATCATCCCTATTCATCTTTACTGGTACGTATTAAGGGCGCTGTCAATGTAAATCAATTTATTTTCTTTATTTCTTTAATTTCAATTGTTAACATGAACGTGCGGTTGCTGTACGTCTCATCATCATCATCATCATCATTTCAGCCGAAAGGCGTCCACTACTGGGCATAGGCACCCAAGCACCGCCACTTCGACCGGTTCTGTGCTTCCCGCATCCAGCGGATTCCTGCGGCCTTCACGGCAGTGGTGGCAGTGGGCAGCGCACATAACGGCACATTGCTACACTGTATTTGTTGTACAGAACAAATGGCCGATGGGGCCTGGTTGGCCAGGCTCTGGAGTGGCAACCGCGTACCGAAAACCGTAGCGTTGGAAGGCTTTCCTCAAGGTGGACCGACGACAGTATGTCTCATCGCAAATGAATCGTAAAAGCGGAAAAAACGTGTTAGGTATAAAAAAAAATATACTAACTATACCTCACGCCAAGTTGCAATTTGTTGTCCTAATTTGAAGCGCCTCTTAACAAAGATGGAAAAATCTTTGATCACAAGAATGACCACTACACAGCAAAACGTTAGCCAAGTTCCCTCATAATGATTTCCTTCACCAATCATAACAATAGTTACGCCTTATCGCCACTAGATGGGGCCACAGCTACCCACAATACTGTCCGCCATTTTAGCATGAAAATTAAATCAGTCTGGTCTAGACGAGGCAGTAAAACCACCGTAACTAGGCACCGGGACCGACTGGTTTGAGGAAAGTAATAAATGTCTGAAGTTACATCATGAGTGTGACGTTATATATGGGTTGGAGCACACGTGACGGTACGTTGTGGTACCTAGCTTTTGTCTTTAGGAAAAAAAAAGACAACAGAACATCGCGTTCGCATTCCTTTAAGGTGCGGGCAGAGATGTAAAGTCTATGGAATATTGTGTATTGTTTATGGTCTTATTGTGACCATTATATTGTAACCTGCCCTGACAATGTTATCAAGCTAAAAAATATGACGATATTGTAAAACTTTTAACATTATATGTTTATTTTATTATGTGCGTCTTATTTGTACAGAACCAACATTTTTTCTTCCATTATGTCTATATCAGGGCTTCCCAAACTTATTTTTACTGTGACGCCCTTGGGAATTTTGCAATTTTTTGGCCAAAAAGTGCCTTCCAGCACCCTAATTGCATAATACACGATCAATCACAATGTGAATCATTTTGAAACAGATTGCTAATCCATTGCTTCATAAGTTCTAAAAAATCTGCTCAGTTAATAACGCAATAAATGTTGTTGAACTGTCAAAATGAAACAGATTAGTCTTCAGTTGCAAAAATATGTTACGCAATTAGATAGCAGTTGTAGTTCTGGCCTAGTAACAAATTATTAGAAAAACTACAAATTCCTTGTTTTTTTATGACAAAATAAGAAAAAAAACAAATTATCAGAATAAAAATGAAAAGAGGTATTTATTTTACTTTGTTGGCTGGCTATTCATTAGAAGGATGTGCTTGCTTTTCTGAGCATAGCTTCTCAAAACGGGGCTCAAATTTAGAAATCACCACTCTCATCTCTTTCTCTACATTTATTTTCGTTCTGTACTTGTTCCTGTTCTGGTCTTGTTGTTTTTGTTACTCAAACTGCAGAAAACTCTGTTTCGCACAAGTACGATGTCGCAAATGGTAATTGGGACAATTAGTAGACACAACTTATAGAATTCATGTTTTATACCTTGGTGCAGGGGCACTTGGGATAATGCCGCGACGCCCCAGGGCGTTGCGACGCATAGTTAGGGAAACCCTGGTGTATAGTTATGAAAATTTCCATTATTCTTGCTACGAATGGGTGAAACTTATTCAGCTGGATCCGGTTAAACTAGAAGCCGATCTCAATATTAATCCATTTATTGAAATCTCCATTACAACTATTAATACAGGAATTTGAGGAAAGGCTTTAAAGGCTGATGATGAAATGGGTCACAGTTAACGTATATAAATAAATAAATGTATGGTTAGCAATACGTGACGTTCTGTAGTTGCTCGTAACTTGTCTATAGGAAAAGCCAAAGATTTCAATCGCTAGATTTCCTCTCATCGTACTAAGTCGCGAGAAAAAGTGTTAATACTGAGAACCTTTCACATTAATAACAGTATCTATGACAGTCAAGTCAAGTCTCTGCCACATTATGAGTGTCAGAGATGTCAAAACGAAACAGAAACGCGACCTTTTGACGCAGTAGGGCGAATCTACGATTTTAATCTTTCGAAAAAGGGCATGAATTTATGATGAAGATGATGTCTTATTATAGCAAAGAAAGGGAAGTATAACCAGATTTTGGCAAAAACGTTTCGCGCGGATTTTTAACAATAGGTACAACAGCTTACAATGTAGGTAAGGGTCTCAACAATATCCCTCAACAGATTGTTCAAAGTTATTGTAAGAAAGTCGCTGTATTAATATAATATTACTTTGTTATTGAAAGAAAACTTTGTGTCAGGTTTTGGAAAGGAAAGAGACTTTTTTAGATTATGGACAAAGGTTTTGTGGTACGTACTGGAAAGTAAACAGAAACCCTGGTGATGATTCGCTGGGTTCGGGAGGCGCAGACAAAGGAACCATTCTATCAGCTATAACGATAAGATAAAATGTATGGGAGTGACATAAGCTACAGAAAAGTTTACGTCAATAATGTTGAAAGTCGTTTAAAGAAATGCGAAATGCTTTGAAAGCGATTCTCACTTTTTCGCTTCGTCCAGGCCCTCAGGTCTCAGGTCTGGGATGATTTTTGGGGGTGGCCTAAGTTCAGCAGTGATTTATTCATTTGCATATGGAGTCATTGGCACAGATTTTTTACTTTTTATTAATCGACCACGGGTTCTTTGGATTTCAATCGTAATCGGTTCTTATTGCTTTAAAACACTTCAAACCTTGCTGTTAGACTATAAATGTTAGTTTTAGGTTCGTCATAGTTCGTTTATGAATTATAAATATTTTTGAAACGGGTAAGACCCGCTTGGCTTATCACTGGTCTACTTCTAACAGAGACTTTGAAAGAAAACCTGCACTTCATCTTCTTTGAATTATTTGTGTATGTGTGTGTATTATTTGTGAGAACCTGTTTCATTTCTACTTAATGTTACCTTTGAGAGACTTTTGAGTGGTTAATTTTAGGTTGCATGCATTTTTACCAACTTTTTTACTGTTTAACCCAATGCATAATAATAATTACAGTGAAGCAAACTTTTTAATTCAAGTTCAAATGTATTTATTTATACATATAAAAAATATAAATGATGTTATGATATAAAAAATATTGTGTCATATATATGCAGCCTTGCAAGGCGTACAAACATTGCTTACACAGTAGGTGTACTGGTATAACTTTACTTATAAAAATACTGTTAAGTAACAGTCTTAAATCTTTAGCAATAAAATAAACAAAATAATACAAATTAAGTTAATAATAGTTAGTCGCCGTTGATTCACCTTATTGCAAAACACGCTTTAATTTTGACAGTTGGACTATTTCTATTACGCCATATGTTTAAAAAAAACATGTTTGCGGTAACTAATTCAACGCATTGGATGCTCTGTCAAAATCAAAATCATTAGTAGTGATATGCGTAATTTGGCTCTGGCTATATTGAGGGGAAATTCCGCAAGGGATGCGGGATTCTATGAAATCATTCGGGTTACCCCGATGTAATGCACGCGAATAAACATCAAAGTAACACGACTCTTTGAAACTTAGGCCGTCTGCCAGTCTCAGGGTTGAATCTTTAGCCAGTTGAAATTTGCACAAAATATTTGTAACTACAGCCGCTAACAGGGAAAATAATAAAAAGAAGGCAAACTACAATAGTTTTGGTGGTATTTCCCTTAGGACCAGTTTTACGAACGAAAATTATCGCTAGTTTGAGCGCGCGAGTCTGACTTACTCTTTACCAGCGTATTAGTATTACACCATTGCAGGACAAAAGCCTCTTCTGGTACAGAGAAGGCTGGTCTTAGCCGGTATTTTTATAGCCCTGCCAGTGAATTAAACTATACCTTTTTTGAATCCCAGATCAGGATCGCCGAACATCGCTTATTACAGTCCTATACATTTTCATAAAAAGGGTAAAAATGAACGGTTCCCTAAGGGGTTGAAACACGTTAATATTAACGTCTATTTTAACCCGTTTCAACCCGCATAACGTGGCTGGGGGGTGATTTGTTTATTTACTAAAATTGTATTTTTATTGTATCACGTTTTCTGCGTAAAGGATAAGTCAGAAGAACAGTTAATAAATAATAATAACAGTTAATATGAAAAGTAATTTTAAGTATTTTTTTTTTAAATATTCTAATATCATAGAATTTCCAGTACAGTATTCACATGGTAAAAAACAAATAAATATACATATATAAGAATTTATACGTTAAGAATTCTAACTGCATTTCTATCTATCCCGTAGCCATTTTATTCCGACCATTCTCTTTAAAACCAACATTCCTTTGGCTTTGCACTCACTAACTACGACATGCGACAGCAAAAGAACAGAAAGTCGAAATAACAAAGGAAGAAAAACCTCATTATCTTCCTTATCAAATAGTGCTCTACATTCGAGCACAAAAGGCAAAGTTAGGCGCTCTGGGGCCTATTTCGAACACTCCATTCGAACCGGCTCGAGCCATCTCGAGCCTCCACTTCTTTGTGTCGGAAATTGTGCCGAAAAGCGACATCTGTCTGCGAAATGTCCAATTAAAAGTCCCACTTTTGTTCTAGTGAGAATTAAATAGTTTTCTGAAAGGTAAAGGGAGGGAGGGAGGGGGTTCTATGTTGTCACTTCATATAACATCACGCCGTTATTCCCTGAAGGGTTAGGCAGAGGTGCACCTGGAGTAGAACAATGGTGGCCGAGTGGTAACGCGTCTTATGAGTTGTAGGTCGCTTTACTTTGTGTAAATAATTTCATCCCCACTACTCTCAAAACGGTGAAGGAAAATATCGTGTGGAAACCGGCATGTCCTAGAACCAAAAATTCGAAAACATGTGACATCTACCAACCCGAACTGGGCCCGCGTGGTGGGTTATGGCCCGTTATGGCCCACTGCCTCTCACAGAGAGGAGGCCTGTATCCCAACGGAAGAACACTATTTATTTATTTAATACTTCAAGCACAGAAATGTACAGAGGCGGACTTAATGCCATAGGCATTTTCTACCAGTCAACCTTTGGGTGATGCAGAGACAAACAGCGGTGGTTGCAATTACGAAAAAATTTGGAATACAATAATTTATTTAAGTAATATATATAAAAATACACATATAACTATTACAAACTAGAAATATAATAAATATGTCTCATTATATATAAATATAAACACAAATAAATATTCATAAATACACGCTTATACTAAATCAAATAAGACAAACAATGGGAAAACGTTAACATTGTGATGATACTGCCAGCTTTTTACGAACACTATAGGCTGATTAATGCACCCTTACTACAGTTTTTTTCAGTTATGTTTAAGTCCCATGTAATACTTGGCGAGTCTATTGCCATCAACCAGGCACAAATTCAGATTCCGCGCTACTACTGAGAAATCCCGGATGGAAAATCTTCAATTGTACCTAAGTATATTTTGTAACCCAAATATGAGAGATCTTTTTGATGTGTTTGAATAACATAAATGGTTTGTATAATGTATGTACATAATACTCATGTTTCCACAAATAAATATCTTGAATCCTGAAGTCATGTAGATTAGGTATGTGGATATAGTGTTGTAAACTGTGCAGGTTAAGTTTTTGTAATAATGCGGTTGTAATGAAGATTTGTTTAAAGTTTTTCTATCGCGAAATTAGTAACAGCTTACGTGTAACCTTTCTCAGATATATCTTCATTTAACTAAAGTTATGTTATTTAAGTCATGTTTTCAGAAATTAAATTATCTGGAAAAGAATCGTAGTTACAGATGAGCATGCGGAGTAAGCACGCTGAAGTGGCAGTGGGCTGGCCATTTTTGTCGAAGTCCTGGAGTGGAGACCGTGTATCGGTAAGCGTAAGTGATACGCCCTCCAGCTAGATGGACCGATGACCTTAACAAGGAAGCTGGGACAAACTGGATGCGGAAGGTGGAGGAGAGGATATTGTGGCGCATCCTGGGAGAGGCCTATGTCCAGCAATGCACTGCGATGGGCTGTTATTCAGACCGGCCGATTCACAAATTTTTCCCTATAAACATTCGTCGCAAGAGCGAAATCTACCCACAACTGCAAGCCAAAAATGTAAGAAACCAGAAACAATACGCAAAATAAATACTCTCCATATTTATCTAATTTCGGGATCCGTACGGTATTTCAATAATGTTGTTCAAACATTGTTTTGTGTGCCAATGTAGCTTGACCCGTGGCGAAATATGGAACTGAATCGAAATGTACCGTATTATGGCGATGGGCCTTTACAAGTGGTGCCCCCTGAAGTGTCAAATTAAACTGGATTTCTTTTATAATTTAGGTTGTTTACCTGTCTACCCATCACATTGTAAGCAATTCAGGGTGTTATTAAAAATAGCAGAGATACTTGTGTTACTACAGGCGGAAAAAGCAAAACAATGATAGCGTTTAACTGTTTGGAAAAATAAAGCGATAGAGAAATGAAATCCTCCATCGGTTCATAACCAATCAAGTTGTCTAGCCTTTTCCCAACTATGTTGGGGTCGGCTTCCAGTCTAACAAGATGCAGCTGAATACCAGTATTTTTCATGTAGCGACTGCCTACGTGACCTCCACAGTCCATTTACCGGGTAATACGGTTAATAATACGGTTCCCCTTGGTAAGACTGGTTGCCAGACTTTTGGGCTTCTGACGAACCGTAACGACTGTCAAATATCCATGAATAACAGCCGGGACCAACGGCTTAACGAGTTTGCCGAGGCACGGAAGAGTCTCGGTAAGTAAAGATGGTCACCCATCCATGGACCAACCCTGGCAAGCGTAGTATAACCTGATGGATCAAGCCGTGCGGCTGTTATTACTTAGCCATGAGCTCCTCAACTAAAATCATTTTAATTATACTGCAAAGTTTTCAAAATATAATCGTTTCGGTGTTTGTCGATACATATCTATTTCATTCAATTCCAAAATAAATCAATACAAATATTTCTAAAAATCTATCTTACACTGCTATTGAGGAGAGGGAACGTCGAAACAAACTCCGGAGCGACAAATCAAACAATATCAAACCTTTTTATTTATACCTCTGAGGGCAATTTACAGGATCCAATCTACCACCGGACCTCACAACATGTTGTACTCGCATTGTTCCAAGAATATTGGGTTCGTATAGATTTTAACCCAAAAATATGTGAAAGATCACAAAATCCTAGTCAAGCTATGCAGCAAATGGAAGATTCAATCTAAGGTAAAGGATACGTTGCATACATTTTTCTCATGCTTACTTTTGCAAGTATAAATAACATTATACTTATAGGCTTTTTATTGCAATTGCAATATTTCAAATATTCATAAATTTTTAGTTTTGTTACTACATATTTAAATTAAATGTTTTGCTCCATAATAAATATAATAACAATACTGAAGTGTTCCTCGAGCTTTGTTGCTGACTGAGTCACAATACACGTCTATGCTAATAATATTTGACTTTGACAGGGCCTTTATTTCGTATCAATAGGGTTGTTTTCTCAGAGTAATAACTGTTGTTTTCTTAGTTCAAGTGTTACTATTATTGACGGAATACATTATTTGTTTATCTTGGTTTGGTAACTGTCGAAATGTGGGTGTACTATAGGTACACCGCTGATTAACCCTTCGAGGGAATACGGGCATGATATTATGTATGTGTTGGTTTCTTGTTGCCTTTGGTTATAACAATAAATCTTATCACTTTGATGGTCGAGAGTGGTTATCTATGTGTAATGTTCATGCTAACATCAACTGAAATCTCACGTTAGATCTCCATTCCCTCTTAACTCCTTGGTTCGAGTATTTGTTCAAACAACGTCTGGTGCGGTCTCGAGGATGTTACAATCCCTTCAATATTAGTTCTAGATGAAAAAGAGGTTCAACATTTTCCTGGCAAAATGGCATCTGTTTTTTTTATGTATAGTCGACCTCGTGATTGCTTTACCATTTTTGACAACATTTCAGAGTATTTTGGAACTTCACTACAGCTATGGTTTCCTAAGACTGCAGTCGGCGCCACATAGCGTCTGCAATTTACCGGCGAATAATGACGAAATGAAACTGAAACGTTAATTATGAAAGTAATGTTTTCCTAGAGAGCGGTTTTTGACATCGTAAAGTCAAACACCGGTGTCATTATTACTTCTCTTCATCATTACTTCTCTTCTTTCTTCTGAAACTGAAAATATCTAACTGTGACATAGACATAAAAGCCTTGTCGTTATACAACGCAAGTGACATTTAATTTATTTTAAGGAAAAACAAACAGTAGCAAAATAAGAAATAGTCGTCTTATATATTAAATTTTAAAACAATTATGCTACCCACTACGTTTTCCACAGATTACAATTAAAAGTATGTAAAAACTAGCTACTAACACAGATACATTACCTATTTACCTGACATTATCCTAGAACTCATAAATCTAGATTTTTTTTTTTATAAAAGAAAAGTAAATTTGTGTGCGTACATTATTAAACATTACGTCATTATATGTATAGCACTTTGCTGATTCTTTAGGGTTGCTTGGATTTGCTTCATAAATGCATTTTTACTAAGAAAAAGAACCATTAAGATGATGATGATTTATTGAGATTTAAACATAGGGTGGTAAATCTATTACGAGCTGGACTATACATTCATGGCTGAATGTGTTAAAAGATTCAGATTATCAGCGTAAAATAGTTTTGATGGAGTTAAAAAGAGTTTATCAAGCCTTGACTAATGATATGACACAACCAATTATTTTATCCCAAAAAATAATAAATAAGTAGGTAACCTATTTCAAGAATACTGTATTATATGTTGAAGTTACTGAGGTCATTGAACTCATCACTATGAATAACTTTTGCCTATTGGAAAAACCCAGAAATAATCAACAAAAATTCAGCTGTTTCATACACTTTGTTGAGTTATAGAGCAGTGATACTCGTAGCCTAGTGGTGTGACCGTCGGACTGCCAAGTCATAGGTCTCGAGTTCGAACCCAAGGCACGCACCTCTGACCTTTCGGATGCATGTGCGTATTGTATAATTATCTCTTGCTTCAAAAACAGTGAAGGAAAACATCGTGAGGGAACTGGCATGCCTGAGTGATGTTTCTCGACGGCATGTCAAGCCAAGTCAGAGGCCCATGGGCGGCTTTAAAGCTCTGACACCAGGTTAGTCACTAACCACGCGAAAAGAAGAAGAAGAAGTCGAGTTATGCCAATAATGTATGGAACAGCATATTTTCTTTCTGATAGATATTATACACAGATATCGGAGCGACAAAATATTGGTATGAAACAAATACTAGCTCAAAGAATATCTGAAAAGATGTTATTTTGGGCCGTGAGTTCCCCAACGTGCTCTAAAACCGTGTCCCGGGTCTGCATACAATTTTCAGATGAATAAGAATTTTTCAGACGAGGCCTCGAATATTTGGGACGATGTAATGGAGAGCGGCGAAACTATGAATTTATTATGACGTGACCCTTTACGTGACCATGACGGTTTAAATTTCAAATGAACCTTTTAAATAAGTCTGTTTCTGAAAAGCTAATCCACATAAAAACTACACATCACCAACAGATTCTTAGATTCATGTTAATTGCTGTATTTGGAGGTATCCCAATACGCAAGCAATCCATATTTTTTTTCATTTAGATTCAACTAAGTAGATGCAAATATATTTTTTTGTGAAAAAATCTATTCTTAGCAAACTGCTTGAAATCTGCTGGTAAGTAGTGCGATTTTAGTTTGAATAAAATAATAAATGAATTTATATGAAAAGAGGCCTAAAAAAGAGATGTAAAGAAAGCAGTATCGTGGATAATGACGTCACGACAAAAACGGATGTTTGTAATTGTAGTAGAAAATTGTTCGAGCTTTTTTTTATTACGTAATAGTTGAATTTGACTTTTAATACTTTTCATGGGTTAATATTGCTGGCCAATTGTTCTTTTTGTAACAAAAAAACAAAAGCCAGAAAAAAAAAAGATTTTCTTTAATTTTCACAAAAATATGGCAGAGGTCACAGATCTTTTGAAACACAAAGTTGCTTCAATATATCACGCTAAACATTTCTTGAACATCGTATTTTATACCTAATGACGTCATAAACGGTGCGATAACGCTTTTTTACGACTACCCATATTAATTTATGTACTAAGTTTTATTAAAATGCATTTGATCTGTACTGAAATAACGATGTACTTACGTAAAATATGATTGCCTGTTTGTATTCTTATTAACGAATAAAATGTAGAAAGTAGACGTAAATTACTGTGTACGGTATAATTATGTAGGTATTTTGAGGTTAACAGTCACATATAAAAGATAGAAATAGGTATACATACTATTAAAAAATGTATTCTGTTTTTTTACTTGTACTGCAGGACCAATTTAATATTGTTTACAAATTCTGCTATGAAATCACTTCTTAAATTAATTAAATTTAACATTCCTTAATTTTATATTTTTTTATTTCATGGGTGCCTCGTTCAAAGCCTTTTGATTGGTTGAAACTAGTTTTAAGTAATTAGTCTTAAGTGAGTTTCTGTAATACGGGCTTTAATGTAGTTTCTCCATAAGTGAATGATTGTAATTTCTTAATGAGGAAAAATAAAGTTCTTGAACCATATAAATGCTATTATATTCTAATAAGATCATAATCATACCTGTAAGCCAAGTCCCATTGAAAGGCTTATAATGCTCTCCCAACACATCGTGTAGCGTGGGTCTTCTACCCCTGACTCTGCCCCCGTCACCGGCTGGCGTCAGCAACGCGATGCTGAAGACAATCAGGCCCAAGACTGCTGCAATCACCAGCAGGGCGATCAGGATACCGCGCCAGTTGCGCTGCGTCGGCGTCGCTGCTGCTAACTCCTGGAAAGAAACGAAGTGGCTATTTAGGAGATTGTTTGAAGTTACTTAGTATAGTTTGATTGTTTAAGGGACAGTATTTTTTTTTTTTGTTTTGTTGTTTCTTGCATATTTGATTATTGATGTCGTTATTGTATTTGATTATCGTGTTATGAATGATGTTGATTTTGACATTATTATTAGTGATTTTGACATTATTGTTAATGATTTTGATATACTTACTAATAAATTATTCTGCCATTATTAATAATTATTACCAATTATTTTTATTAATTAATTAATTAATTTTTAATTACATTAACAATTATTAATTAATTAATTAATAATTATTATCAATAATTATGAGTGCACCGCTGTTTCGGACAACGAAAGCCCGTCTACATCTGAACTGCGAGCGGATCTTACTACGGACACGGGCGCGTGTATGAATCATCAGATGGCATCTACATCATAAAATATTAGCGCGTATTGTCGCTGAAGATGGACAATGGAAGGATAAGAAGTAGTTGGAGGAATGGACTTTAATACTGCTAAAAAGGTTGAGGAATCATCATACTATTGAAGGCAAAGCCCTTAATAATCCTAGCGAAAAATGTAAGGCCGCCGATATTAGAATACCTTTGTTTTTAAACTAAGTAAAAGCAATTTGCAAAGAATCAACGCGAGGATACAACGACAATATAATGCGTACAAAATTCGTGTTCCGAGGCCAAAGCTTACACAGTTCTTAGAAAGTAGTTTATGGCCGGAGGGCGTCTCAGTTAGAAGATTTGTGGAATATAAAAATAGTGATGGTAGACAAATCACAAAAGAAAGTACCTAAGTAATACGACTTTTGTCAGTTTCAATTGTCGGTCAATAACAAGACCAATTGACTGTGTAACATCGTTGTGTCAAACAGCTGATATAGTGACGTTTTTGGTAACATGACTCATGCCCCATGAATTTTCATATCCAGGAGGGATAGACCAGGAGTTTGCGTATACTGGAAAATTGGCGGTGGATACGTCGGCGAGGATGTAACGGGGCAGGCCGTATGTTGGTGTTGCTATACTACGGCGCAAGAGTGTGTACCCGTGTCTGTAGTGGAGTGTGAAAAGGTGAGACTCACAGCCATTAAAGTAGTGCTTGACGAGCGCCAGTTTTTAGTGTTTTCGGTTTCTATGCCGACAGATGTTACGGATAATATGGCCGATTTTACGGACTCTTTGAGTGAGATTAGTGTAGTGTGACGTGGAAACGGTCTTCTTACTAGGGGGTTTTAATGCTCACCCGAGTGTATCGTTCGGTAAGCAGTGTTTTTGAATATGACACCGTACCTCAGGTCACATTGGAAGGCAGTGCTCTCAAAAGAGTGGCGCAGTTTCTAGGCCACTGGGTCACCGAGGCCCTCATAGATGATATGGAAAGGGAACGCAGAGCATTGTCAGTCAGAGCTAATATGCTGGCCCGTAGGTTTGCACGCTGTACTGCACAGGTAAAAATTACTTTATTCAAGTCGTACTGTCAGTCTTTTTATACGTGCAGCCTAAGGGTGAAGCATATGCAGAAGACTTATAGTGCCCTGCGTGTCCAATACAATAACGCGTTTAGGCTGTTGATAGGGGTTGCCTCGCTTTTGTAGCGCGTCAGTTATGTTTGCAGACGCTCAAGTGGATGGCTTTCAAGTGTACAATACTTGTAATTTATGTACCTGAAATAAATGAATTGTATTGAATTATGATTACAACATAATATTTTAATTGTGGTGTTGTTGTATTGGACATAGGAGTACGTACTTTCCCGTGTGATGATTATGTCCGAACTCCACGTGGACGAAGTCGCAATAGCTAGTGTTTTTATATCCCATGTCTTATGTCTTCCATCTTGTTTGACTCTAGCACATCATTCAATCACTGTGCCTATAAAATAATTTGAGCATTCCATCTTAGGCCAACTCCTGAGAGAATACATGGATTCGTCGGGAAGCACTTAGCCCTGACATATACTAGAGGACTGACCTATAAGCAGTGCCGGATTTAGGCACTTCCGATTTAGTCGGGACATTAAGCGAGGTATTTTATACATTGACTAGTGACCCGCCCCTGTGTAGTTGTGGCGTGATCTACTGATGAGGCTACATGGCAAAACATCGAGAATTCTGTGCTTTGTCTATACGTGCTCCTTACGTGGCAATGCTGCCAGTCTTCTGGGCACGTTTCCTGATGACAGCGATGCGGTGGAGTGCTTCGATACCTAAGTGCCCTTTTGTTTTTGTATTTACGAGTATGGTTAGTTATTTAGTTTAGTACCTAGTGTAAAGAGTTAAGTAGTTGTATGATAATTTACTATCGTATGGGCATTACGTCAATCTGGTTTTCATACTTATGACATGGCTAAGGCCTGTAGATCAGCAGACTAGACTATTAGCGACTAATTGACATGCCTGGAGTGCCTCCAACCGTAACGTAACGTGGTGAGCATTCCCGTCACGCGTCACTCCAAACTGACCAATTAGCAGCGTGCGGATAAGCGTCCTATACGGTGACATCGCACGGTGTATTGTGATTGGTTCGTTAGACTGTGTGTTATGTATGCTGCGTGTCTTGCCGTACGTGCCAATGGTGTTGATGGTTATGCTGCGGCCGTATCTGCGTCTATCGTGACGAAGCTTCGCACAGTGATGACAGTGAGTCTAACGTAAAAAAAATGTAGCACTTATTTGTGTAATTTCGTTCTCTATCTGGTTTTTCCATATTTTGAAGTGAAATTTTAGCGGCGATTCGATAATTCAACGAGAATTAAGTGAAATTCTCTCTCTCTCTGTTTCATAATACATCTCTTATTCTATATTTTTTTAGAATTTTCACTTCTATCAGGTGTATTTATTTATTTTACTTACATAATAAAATTACTAGGTGTATAAAAAACCAAAAACCTATGTTTAGGTTAGATTAAACTTCCAAATAGCAGGCCGTATATATATGTATATATTTTTTTACCACAACGAGGATGTTCTTGTCCTACATCTGACCTGATGCTAAGTGATGAGGCCGAAGGTGGAAGCTTCACCCGGAATCCTCAGCTACAAAGAAACTGAGTATATATATATACCTCTAACTGCCGAAACACAACAATGCTGTTAACATTGTTGCTATGGCGACAGACTTACATAAAATGGTAGTAGCTAGCCACGAGGACTTAGAACAAGCGCTACCACCAACCAAAACTACTATTTAGGATATGCTACCCAAAATACTGAACACCCAAAATATGGCTTAATTTATCCATGCCCAATTTAAGGTAGAAGACTGCCATCTATACTGGTTATAATGTACTTTAGTGCACCATGTTCCTAATTTAAGAGTACTTACAATCAAGCACCTATTTACCTATCACTTTGCATCACCGATAAAAATATATAGCAACATAGGTATCTATCAACACTTTCATTGTAATATCAACGGAAAATTACACAAATAAATACATAATTATAGGTAAGTACAGTCCACCATATCTATGTAGTACCATTCGTATTATAATTATGATGAATACTGTAAAAGGGGCTGGGGGGCTCCCAAGCAATATAAAACGTTCCATTCATAAAGCCGTGGATTTGAAATGAGGTTTCTGAACGGATCGCGAGTCCATTGAACGAAGTTTTTATTTGAATGAACTGTTTTGAATGAGAACGGCTTCAATACATTTGAATTGGGCGTTCACTGCTGAGATCTAAAAGATCTTCATGTCATTGTATGAATAGCATATGCCAATAGTAATTATAATTTGGGGTCATCTTGCTTTGCTTCCTACTAGATGCTGCGTGTGAGTGAAAATGTACTATTTGTCCATGAAACGATCCGTTTTAGAAATAAAATGAAAGTCATTGGGATTTCGTGCCAACAACCCTTCTTACTTACTAAGCCTACGCCATCTGTATGTCAGTTTGTCCATCACAGGGCTGTATCATTTTAAACGTTCGTAATGAGTAGCCAACTGAAATTTTCACAGAATACATGTTACTTTGTCTTATATCATGGCAAATAAAAATGGTAAGATGGAACGAACCCATGGTACGCTAGTTTGACTCGCACTTGATTAGTTTTTGAGTTTGGAATTGCCTCACTCAAATAGGTAAGTACAGTCAACCGCACGCACACCAGTGGTAACACTTACACTACGAAAATCCTCCTTACTGTTGAATAAATAAGGGACATAGACCAATTTGGACCAAATGCTGCTCAGACATGGGAGTACTTCCAAATGGTTCCTTGCATAAATTTATACATAAAAAAAAAGAGAAATTCGTTCCCAGGGTTAAAAAGCGTGTTTTGTGTTTCAAGGTTTTCTTGGTAGTTTTATTTGTTGAGTTTGAACTGGTTGGTTTTATCTTTACAAGTGCTATAGCGTCTGATTTACATCCACATCACACTCTCAGGTCCAGTAGAAAACCAGCGTCAGGCACTTATAGTTGTCTGGCATTTTTGCTGAACTGGGCCTTTTTGGCGCAGCCGAGGCACACATTCCTGCTAATTTCTTACATCGCATTTTACACTTTCTATTTGATTTTAATTTAATAAATATTATTTATCTGTTATATAAATAGTGTGCATTTTAGTCTATGTTCAATTAATGTATTTTCTTTCTTTATTTTCTTTCTATCTTTCTTTAGATGGTGTCCAGGGGATGATAATGGAGTCGGATGGTGGCAAAAGGAATTCCTCAATCAAACATGGTAGCACAATCATGTTTGGAGTCGTTGGCTCTGTCTTGACAAGTTTTGTATCCCAAGAAAGTATCTAGGGTCTGATGATGGAGCCGGAAGGTGGTCACTAAACAAAATAGCACCATCGTGTTTGGACTCGTTGGATTTGTATTGACAAGTAGTATAGCCCAAGGTGGTATCCAGGGTCTCATGATGGAGCCGGAAGGTGGCCATAGGAACTTCTCAACCAAAAAAGATAGCACAGTCATGAGTTATGTACCGTAGGCATGAACCACTTTTATACAGGCCTGAAAATCACTGCAGCTTTAACGAATACCTTTCACATTTATATAATGCAAATATACACAAAATCAAGCGGCAAATACACGCAAAAAGGCCAAGTATATGTTCACCGAGCGCGCTCGCCCGTCGGGCTCGCCTAACGTATACTGGACTGACGGCTATAAGTGCTTAGTTTGGTTTTTAGGGTGGGCTAGGCAAGACGTTGTTAGGCCCTGCTCTGTTTCTCGATACAATTATTATCGATGACGATGATGACGATTAAACGAACGCATGTCATAAGATGTAAACAAACAATGTATTATGCCATAGTTCATAAATAAACGATTCGTAATAATATCATAAATAAATGATTGTAATTACATTGTAAATCAACGTTTAATGTCACAATTTATGCATAATGGGTTCTACTTGGGCCCGATATAGACCTCTGGCCTGTTAGGGGATACCGAAGTTTTTGTCATTGCGATTATGGACGAAGTTATGACGACGAACAACTAACGGAAATATAATGTAAAGGACGGCACGGTTTGACATTTTCGGGCATGCCACCGTCCGGGGGAATCAATCTGACACATTATTTCTGGCTGTTCTCGTCTAGCTAACCTGCCTGGTGAGGTTGTCGACATGTGGGATGCAGCAGTCATTGTGCAGATAGTCGTTACGGCCAATGGCATAATAGCCAAGAGCCTCGACCAACACCTGAGGAGGCTATCGTTACGGAGCTGGATCAAGGGCTTGATCCAGAAAGCGGTACTTCTGGACACGGCGCATATCGTTAGGAGGTTCCTCTCTCAGGAGCCCAGACCACTCCTGTTCCCGATACCGTACCGGTGGGCTACTATTTTTGATTTTCTTAATATATATTTTTTTACATATTTAAAACTGTGAATGATTTGCATTTAAAAGAAGCAAAGGAAATAATAATGTGTTGTTTAAAATAATTACTCTCATTAATTAATACAATTCGCCATTAGTTGTCATTATTCATGAATAAAAAATTCAACAAGATATACTACTTTTTCTCGAAACTCCTCGGATAGATTTTGACGAGCTTTCGTTTCCAAACTAGTATAAGCCCAAGGAAGATAATGCACTGTGTGTCCAATCTGGGCAGCACTTGGTCCAACTCCCATTTATGGATGGTCAATGTCCTGTAAAGGTGTATTTATGAACGAACGCAGCGTATAAATTTTAAGGTATATTTGTAAACGCATTTTTAAGTTTCTTTTTCTGGCCGTGGGTGGCGATATTGTGTTCTCTTTAAATGGAGAAAACAAAACAAAAAACATGAAAGATATGTTCTGAAGAAATAAAAGTTTATTTTTCATTTTCAAGAATTCTTAAGTCTTTTTCTGAAATATCGCCAAATCCCAATACTTACTACTACCAAATAAAGGCGTTCTCAATGTCAAATTGTTACCACAGATGTTCAGTTGACAGTACCGACGTGCAAAAAAAATATAATACATATTCGAAAGCACAAATTAAAAACAGAATCGGTTCAATTACTCATTCACCAATGACATTATCAGTCAGTTTACGGAACTGAACGACATGAAACGAATCTGAATTAATCAATCATTCATTTGGCGCGGTAATAAAACCGCTCAATTATCGTCATTGTCGATTTATCAATCTTTATCAATTCATCAATCATATTGTGTCGCTCTTTTAGTTTTTTTGCAAGGATTTCATTACTAAATGGATTATTATTCGTAACTGCTTCTTTGTGTTGGTCAAATATGTTAGGCTCGGCTTCCAGTCTAACCGTATGCAGCTAAATATCTGTATTTTACATGGGGTGACTGCCTATCTGACCTACACAACCCAGTCTGACAAATCGTCTTACACTGGTTGTCAGACTTTCGGGCTTCTGACTACTCCTAACGATTGTCAGAGATCTACCCCTTCCTCTTCCTTCTTCTTTGTGTAGGCATGATTACATTAAATGATATATCTATTTTATTTATGAGCATTATGAGGATAGTGTTGCGACCTTTTTATATATATTTATGGTTTTTTACTCTTTATACATTTTGTTTTAGATTGTGTCAAAAATAAAAGTCAGTTGTGTCAGCGACTCGTAATTTTATTAGCTATAAAAAATACAGTCCACATTTTGCCTACATTTTATGGTCCTATCTCGCCGTAACATGAACACGAGATCTAAGACGAAGCAGCTGGCACAGCTCCGGGCTATTGGTGAAATGCATTCGGAGTCGGATGCACCCGCCGTGGGTGGGCTCGGTCGGTCCCCTGAATTGGACCCCTTTTCGACCGCAGTCACGAATACACCCGCGGCCGTCGATCCGGTCTCCTTAACATCTCGCCAGAATCCCACTATTAGCACTGAACCTGCTAAATCAAGTTCTAGATCTATTGTATCAGGTTCTTCACGGTCATCAGCCACTATCAAGGCACGTAAGTTAACCGCAGAGGCACTTTTGGCTAGAAGATCGCTGGAAAGGGAACAACAACTGTTGCTACGTGAGCAGCAACTCGCCGAACAGCGGCTTGCTCGCGACCGCAAGCTCCTCACGCAGGTAGCACGAGTGGAAGAACTCGAGTTGTTAGCGAACCTGGCATCGCAGGAGGCTGATGAAAAGTCAATTCGTTCGGTGAGTCAATCCCGTACTCAATCTTGGGTTCACGACAGTCGTCAATTCCCACAGAAAAACCCACCGAGAAAAGACATGTTGACATCCCATGATCACCCTAATTTGACTGAAGAAACTCATTTCATGGAACCGAATCATGATCTTCATGCAACAACTAGGGCCACTGAAACGTCATACCAAAAATTGACGAGACCTGAAGTTGTTATGAATCCTACAAACATTAATTCACACAGATTTTCTCATAAATATATAGAATTAATGCCGTTTAACGGTAAGGCTACTGAGTGGTTAATGTTTAAACGCACTTATCACGACACTCAACATTTGTTTACGCCTACAGAGAATCTCGCTCGCTTACGCTGCGCGCTACGTGGGCGCGCCCTCGAGAGCGTGTCTGCCTTGCTGTACACTGCCGAACGCCCTGAAGCAGTGGTGGACATGCTGGAGCAGACGTTCGCGCTTCCTGAGACTATAGTGTTACATGAGATTTCTCTCGTCCGGAATTTACCTAAGATAAGCCACGACCAAAAAGAGATTAATTCTTTTGCATGTAGGTTGCGCAACTGCATAGCCGTCATTAAAAGTTTGAACCAAAAAGAATATTTGTATTCTATTGAAATATTCCATACTGTACTTAGCAAATTAACTCCAATATTGTACAGTCAGTGGAAAGATTTTGCTTACCGCAGTGACCGATCTGTACCAAAACTACAAGTGTTGTCTACATTTCTTGATATTGAGGCCGATAAACAGAATAGGTTCGGTTTAGTTCTGGATTACGCTAAACGTCCTAATGGTCATCATGGCGGCAGTGATTTAGTTCGACGTGAAAGCATGCACGTCACGTCAACTCGTAGCACTAGTACAGGGATTTGCCGATACTGTAAGAATAAGCACGAATTAAGTGAATGTAGGGATTTCAAGGCTCTCCCTATAGATGATAAATGGCGTTGGCTGAGAGATGTTAGGATTTGTTACAAGTGTCTTAAATCCAAGGCTCATCGGTGGAAGACGTGCAGGATTACTCGATGTGGCGTTGACGGCTGCGAACGCTTTCATAATCCGCTTCTGCATTCAACGTCGCCTATACATGCGACCCACACTGTCAATGAGGCCCCTACTAGTTCAAATTGCATTTCACTGGATGCTGATGATACGTCTCGAATCGTAACCGTTTCCAACACTACTGATTCTGTTGTATTGGGTAAAAATATATCACAATGCCGTGTCTTTCTCAAAATCGTGCCCGTAGAAGTAACCGGCCCTTGTGGAACATATGACACGTACGCATTACTTGATGACGGATCCACGGCAACCTTGATTGACTCAGAGGTGGCACGTCGTATTGGTGCGACGGGACCCGTGGAATCAATCAAGGTTGACGGTATTGCTGGAATGTCAACGCACAAACCTATCCAACATGTTAGCTTTTCTATCAAAGGTAAAAATTGTACTGATGTATTTTCCATCACTAACGCTAAAGCTATGAACACACTATTCTTGTTCACGCAAACTATTACCCGACACGATTTACATGAATGTCCTCATTTAACAGCCTTAATCGATCAGCTCACACTCGTTGATGCGACGCCCAAAATTCTTCTTGGTGCTGAACATTGGTATTTGACAGTTAGTCGTGATGTGAGAGAGGGTTCTAAAAATCAACCTGTAGCAACCCGCACAGCTTTGGGATGGGTATTGCATGGGAAATGTAGTAGTTGGACCAAGCCTGTCCATTTCGTGAACCACGTTTCTCTCGATGACAACTACAGTTCCAAATTAGATAATCTTATCAAAGACTACTTTCGTCTTGATGCCATAGGAATCTCAAACTTAGAAACTTCGTGTTCCAAGAAGGATAAGTATGCTCTAGAAATATTAGAATCTACAGCCAAGCGTTTGCCATCTGGTAGATTCGAGGTTGGTCTATTGTGGCGTAACGATATTCCAGATGTACCTGACAGTTACCCTCACGCGCTATCAAGATTTTTAGGTTTAGAAAAACGTATGGCGAGTGACGCCGATTTAAAAAAGGGTTACTGCGCTTTCATTAATAATATGTTTGAAAAAGGATATGCTGAAGAGTGCCCCAAGGACACGTACCACAACGCGATTAATTCGTCAAATAATATCGACAAAGTTCTTTGGTATCTACCACATTTTCCGGTCGTACATCCTCAGAAAAAGAAATTACGAGTTGTCCATGATGCAGCTGCAAGGACCTCCGGGGTTAGTCTCAATTCCCTTCTTTTTCCGGGACCTGACTTGCTACAATCCCTTCTTCATATTTTGTTTCGATTTCGCAAAGGTCGCGTTGCCTTGACTGCTGACATAAAGGAGATGTTTCCTCAGATCAAAATGAGAGAACATGACCGAGATGCCTTACGTTTTCTTTGAGAGAGGATCGTAGTAGCGAATTGAAAGAGTTTAGAATGACCTCTGTAATTTTTGGTGCTGTATGTAGCCCGTGCACGGCTCTTTATATTAAAAATCGAAACGCACAAGAACTACAGACGTTGTACCCTGCAGCAGCAAAAGCTATCATTAATGATCATTACATGGACGATTTTTTAGGCAGTATGGATGACGCACAGGAGGCTTCGCAGCTTGCAGCTGACATTATCACAGTTCACAAGTCAGCAGGAATGGAGATGCGTGGTTGGGTTTCAAACGAGCCCGCCGCACTCACTGGGGTTCCTGAAGACTTGCGTGCTGTAACTCCCAAAAATATTCACGTAGGGCCCGAGGACGTCGTTCGAAAGTTAGGTCTTATTTGGCATCCTCAGAGCGACACCTTCAGTTTTCGGAACGGGTCCCAAATCGATAGCAATGATAAATTAACTAAGCGTAAAGTTCTATCTTATTTAATGTGTCTTTATGACGGGTTTGATACTTAAGATCAACAGCCATAATATCAGCAGTTAAAACATCAACACCGTAAGACCAACGATTCAAAATCTCAACACTTCAGAATATTAGCAGCTTATTAGGTCAACAGTTCACCAGACCAAAGTTTAAAATCTCAACTTGGAAAGTATTCGTTGATAAATATATTATTAAATATGAATTTTCACAGTTTAGAGCAAAGAGATTTAATTTTGTTTTAAATTTGTTAATTTTCAAAAGGATTTAGATACTGGAGGTTAAAAAACGTGTATCGTCTTGACATGCACCATGCAAACTGTCATGTCTTTTTTTTTTTTTTTTTTTTTTTTTTTTTTTTGGGTGGGAAATCATCAAATGACTCCTCCCGCTCTGGGCGGAGCGAGAGGGAGTGTCAGACTTTTACTGACTAAAACCCACCCGTGTTCCTTCCGTTGCCTGTGTGCCGGGGCCGCGATATCCCTTTCGGACCAACTCGCAACCCTGGCAGGCATTGGCCCTTACGGACCCCGTCAGTTGGTGCTGACATCTCTTTGAGGCGCGCGTGGAACACAACGCGCCGTCGACCCGGGCCTGGTCCTAATCGGACGGCGAGCTACCCATTGCCCACCGTCCGCAAGCCCGCGCCTACGGTGGCCGGAAGTCGGCTCGCGACTCCCGACGCCCGGGGCGTCTCCTGCGGCGACTAGGGGCGCGAGGGCGCGCATCTTGCATTTCCCTCGCGCGCTCCGCCTCCTCCTTCGCGAGCAATACTGCTTCGCAGAAGGAAGTGACGGCTTCCCATGCACTCTCGCTCCGGACCATGGCCTGAACCAGGGCCGGACGCGAGAGATCGCCGCTGCCGATCGCCTCCGTGAGGACACGGCGGTGCCCCGCCCAAGCCGGGCAGACCTCCACCGTATGCTCCACCGTGTCCTCCGGGCGATCCACACAATGGTAACACCCGGGCGTTTCCTCCCGCTTTATCCTGAACAGGAACCTCCCGAAACAACCGTGTCCGGTGAGGACCTGCGTCAGGCGGAAGGTGAGGACGCCGTGGCGCCTCTCTAGCCACTCCTCAAAGAGGGGCCTTACCGCCGCAATTGCGGCGTGCCCAGCGCTGGGTTGCGACAATCGCACTCTCCATGCCGCCATGAGATCCCGCCGGAGCTCTGTCCGCTGTGCCGTGATTTCTCGCGGCAGCGGAGTTACACCCCGGCGTTTCGCCTCCTCGCGCAACTCCCACATGTGCGCGAGGACTTTTGCCTCCAGATCCCATGGCGGTAGTCCGGCAAGGAGGCTCGCCGCCTCACGGGAGACCGTGCGGTATCCTCTGACCAGCCTAATGGCCATGACCCTTTGGGACGCGTTCAATCGCTGGGCTGGTCGCAGCCTTAATGAACGCGCCCACACCGGTGCCCCGTAAAGGGCCATGGACCGCACGATCCCCGCGTAGAGCCTTCGGCAGGAGGCGTTTGGACCCCCTAGATTGGGCAGAAGCCGCTTCAAAGCAGCCCCAGCCCTCTGCAGTTTGGGAGCCAAACGTCGGAAGTGCTCCACGAAGTTCCACCGGCTGTCGAGGACGAGTCCCAGGTACTTCATCGTCGACTCGACACCGATGTGAACCCCTCCCGCCGTTATCTGGGAACCCGACAGCGGCGCGTTCCGAGGACCATAGAAACACATGGCCTCGGACTTGTGCAAGGCCACCTCGAGTCCCAGTTGCCGGATCCTATCGACGATTGTCGCAACCCAACGTGTCGCTAGTTCGGCCGCCGCCTCATGCGACCTCCCCTGCACCAGGACCAGCGTGTCGTCAGCGTAGCAGACTACGCTGACGCCGCTAGGGAGGTCGGCGCGCAGCACCCAGTCGTAGCCGATGTCCCACAGATGCGGCCCCAGGACCGATCCCTGCGGGACACCGCACGACATCTCTCGCCGGTTCCACTCTCCGTGGTGACCGGGGTAGATGACGGCCCTGTCCGTCAAATAGGCCTCGACCACTCGACAGAGGTAGGTCGGCATCCGGTGATACCGGAGTGCCTCCCTAATGCAACTCCAGGGCAGAACTGTCATCTGACTTCAAAATGGCGACGCGCCGGTAATGAAACACAATTGCACTATTGTATACGGTACTAGTAGCATAAACCCGAGAAATTTCAAATGTTTTGAATAATCATAACTTATATCATAACATAATAACAATTTTGAAGAAGCTTTACAAAGGGTTTTATCGAAGAAAGAGGAAATGGACACAATAACATTTTTTTTTTAATTAGTTATTTATCTATCATATAATAAATTTATATGATAGATAAATAACTAATTTAATTTAATAATTACAAATTAATATTTAAAATATATAAAACCCTTTAAAAAGCTTCTTCAAAATTGTTATTATGTTATGATATAAGTTATGATTATTCAAAACATTTGAAATTTCACGGGTTTATGCTACTAGTACCGTATACAATAGTGCAAGTGTGTTTCATTACCGGCGCGTCGCCATTTTGAAGACAGATGACAGTTTGCATGGTGCATGTCAAGACGATACACGTTTTTTAACCTCCAGTATCTAAATCCTTTTGAAAATTAACAAATTTTAAACAAAATTAAATCTCTTTGCTCTAAACTGTGAAAATTCATATTTAATAATATATTTATCAGCGAATACTTTCCAAGTTGAGATTTTAAACTTTGGTCTGGTGAACTGTTGACCTAATAAGCTGCTGATATTCTGAAGTGTTGAGATTTTGAATCGTTGGTCTTACGGTGTTGATGTTTTAACTGCTGATATTATGGCTGTTGATCTTAAGTATCAAACCCCTTTATGACCCCCTTGGTCTCTTAACTCCTTTTGTAATACAAGGACGTATATTATTTCAACAAACATGGAGAACAGGGATTGACTGGGATACCGAGTTGCAATCAGACATTATCCAGAAATGGCTATTTTGGTCACGGCAGCTAGCCAATATTTCAAAAATCAAAATTCCTAGATGGTATAGATGTGGTTTTATAGATAAAACAATTGGTGACAGACAGCTCCATGTACTTGCTGATGCAAGTGAGCAAGCGTATTCCTGTGTCGCATACTGGCGATTCACCTTTTTAGACGGTTCAGTGAAGCTGTCACTCATTGGTGGAAAGGCACGCTTAGCCCCTCTAAAGCCCACATCTATACCACGTTTAGAGCTGCAAGCATCTCTGATTGCTGCTCGTTTTGCTAATACAGTCATTACCGGTCACGACGTTCAAGTTGACCATACGTACTTTTGGTCGGATTCAACCACTGTTTTGAGTTGGATCCGAAGCGATGCTCGAAATTTTAAGCCATTTGTAGCCAACCGTGTAGGTGAGATTACTGAGTCAACTAATGTAAATAGTTGGAGATATGTGCCCGGTAGTTTGAACGTAGCTGATGATGCGACAAGGTTAAAAGACTGTGACACTGACTTAACCCGTTGGCTATCTGGACCTGAGTATCTCTTATACCCACAGTCCGAATGGCCTAAACCACCACCAAGTTTTGAAACCTCAATCGGTTCAGAGGAACTGAAACCCTCTAAAGCGATTGTGGGTCTCACGAGTTGCGATCAGGTTTTTTCGCCGATAATTCCAAATCCCTTACGATTCAGTGAGTGGAATCAGTTGGTGCGTGCAACCGCGCGCGTCTACCAATGCGCGTATAAATTTCGATCTCTTTTAGCACGTTTTAAAGGTCAAAATTCTAAAATGAACACTAATAATACCTTTTCTTCCAAGCTTTCACCATTGACTGGTTCAGATATGCAGAAAGCAGAAAACGCCATTTTAAAGAAAACGCAGATCGACAGTTTTAGCCTAGAATTGACCGTGTTGCACGACCCCAAACAATCCAAGATACCTAAAACGAGCAAACTGCACTCCTTGGCTTTGGTACTAGACGAAGAAGGCTTACTTAGGCTGGACAGCCGGGTAAAATATATGAAGAATATGGACTACAACACCACGTCTCCGATTATACTTGACGGTCGTTATCCAGCTGTTCGCCTGCTAATACAGTTCTACCACCTTAAAGCTGCTCACGCCTTTAACGAGCTAGTCTGCAATGAGCTAAAACAACGTTACTGGATCTTGAGATGTCGTAGTGAGGTCCGGAAGATATCAAGAAATTGCGCATTTTGCTTGAAACGAAAAGCAACACCTCAAACGCCAGCTATAGGCGATTTGCCCGATGTTAGACTTGATTGTTACAGTCGACCATTTACTAACGTTGGTTTAGACTACTTTGGCCCTGTCGATATATCTATTGGTCGTCGTAGAGAGAAGCGATGGGTGGCACTTTTTACATGTTTGACAACGCGAGCTGTGCACCTAGAGATTGTAGCAAACCTTTCTGCTGACTCCGCCATCTCGTGCTTACGTCGATTTATAGCCCGTCGAGGTGTTCCACGAAAAATCCTGTCAGATAACGGCACCGCTTTTATTGGGGCAAACCGTCAGCTAACTGAATTTTTTTGCGACGCTGTGCAAGATTTTGTTGCTAATAATCAAATTGAATGGAGCTTCATTCCACATGCGTCGCCTTTTATGGGTGGCTGTTGGGAGAGGCTCATACGCTCCGTGAAGACAGCCCTTCAGGTGACTTTAAGAGAAAAAGCCCCACGAGAAGAACTGCTACACACGCTTCTATTAGAAGCCGAAGCAATTGTTAATTCGAGGCCTTTGACATATGTTGCAGCTAATAATGAATATCAAAGCCTCACACCTTTTCATTTTTTAATAGGCAGCTCATCAAATCAGCAATTACCTCCACCACTGGACGACGGAGTTTTTTCATTAAGAAAAGAGTGGAAAAAGGCTCTTCGCCTTTCTGAGATTTTTTGGTGTAGGTGGCTCAAGGAATATTTACCCCTTCTCAAGACAAAGAAGCAGCAAGGAAACAAATATCGTAATTTAGCTGTTGACGACGTTGTCCTGGTCGTGGATCCCGACCTTCCCCGAGGAGTGTGGCCTATGGGGCGCGTGACCAAAGTGTACCCGGGAAAAGATGGGGTCGTGCGCGTAGCTGACGTTGTCACTAAAGGCGGAACGCTGAAGAGGCCCGCTAGAAAGTTAGCTGTACTGAAAGGGCCCCAGTAGCTGTGCAGCATCGCTACACGGGGGGGATGATGTTGCGACCTTTTTATATATATTTATGGTTTTTTACTCTTTATACATTTTGTTTTAGATTGTGTCAAAAATAAAAGTCAGTTGTGTCAGCGACTCGTAATTTTATTAGCTATAAAAAATACAGTCCACATTTTGCCTACAGATAGTATAGTCGACCTCGGAATAGATTACGTTGACAACAATTTCCAGAAAATTTAAATTTCATCAAAGTTTAAATCAAAGAAACTATCTAAATCTTCACATCAAGACAAATCGATCCTTTCGTTTTGTGACGTGCAAGTGACATTCAATGGGTGGTAAAGCAATTACGACGTCTACACCACACTTAAGTTACTTGGTACACCACCAGCTTGTCACAGCATCTACGTTACTTGTTCACACTAATAAAATAAGACACAGTTTCGCGAGTGTCATACATAACTGACCTTTACTTGTACCTAATCGCGTCCAATATGACTTCATCATCATCAGCCAACAGCAGTCCACTGCTGCACATAGGTCTCCCAATCGCACACTATTCAACTTGATTCTCGGCAACCCTCATCCAGCTGCTACCAGCTACCTACTGAATAAATACTCTCTTAGGCACCTGTCCCACCGCCGAAGAGGAATCGACTAGCTATCAACGACTTTTTCGTTTGGGTGCCGTGTGAATATAAGAGATACATAATATTAAGAGAGAACAGGGCCTGCGAGGAATTTGAAAAATAGGTATTTGAAGAAACTATTGGCCGTCGTCTTACCTTAAGTCTGCCCCCGTAGACTACGATAGGGACAGCTACAAATTAGACCGATTATATCACAAAAAAAATTACGAGATCGACTTTTCGTATTCTCCTTTTTTCTCTTCGAAAACTGAGCCGATTCAATTATTTATTACATATTTTTTTTAAGAAAGAGTATGTTCCTATCATTTTCTTTTATATTGAAAACTTTGAATTTGTCTGGTAATCCTCTAATTACGGCGGTAATAATGGGGAATTTTTGTAAATTTTGGAGGGTCATATTTTCTTTACCGACAAGTTGCTGAAAAAAACAGGGACGTGTCTACGGCAGACCCTGATTTTAAGAAGAAAAAGAAATGGCTCTAGAGGCATTATTCAGGAAGAAAAAAGGGGAATACATTTGTATGGAGAATCGCAGGCTCTGTTTCCTCTTAATAGTGGATCGTTGACTGTCCACCGCCGGCGAGTACTCGTTTGTCGCTGCGATAAAAGCTATCAAAGAGAGCGCTGAGCGTATTAGCGTACTCGCTCAGCAACGTTCGCTTAGCGGGCAGAACACTCGCTGAGAGCCTCATACTTGGTACGCATACCAGCGGATAACTGCTCGTCGCCGTCCCGCACTCGCTGCTCGTTGCTCGCCAGCTCGTTTTTAGTTGCTAGCGGTACTCGCTTCTCGTTAATCGCCGGCAGTAGGACAGGTGCCTTAATCGGCGGCTACGAGAAATTGGCATCGTTTATATCCGTCAAGTACAGGCGCCTACAGTCGTGTCTCGCGGTCGCTGTAAAACCCATGCTTTAGTACAAGTTTATGGTTTTTGTGGCAACTGTTCTATCGTTAATTTATGAAGGGGAATTAATTTTAAAGTTGGCGGGTAAGTGCGTAATACGCTCCTAATGACAATGCATTACATTTTGACATTTCAACTCATGCGGGATTTATATGAGGCATACAGATTTTCTATGACCTGGATTAACGCATAAACAGTAGGTAACAATATCTATGGTAGGATAAGTTTTTATATGTATTGTTTAATGTTATTTTATTATGTTATTAATAATTATAAAAAAGTAATTATGAAAGTAGTTTCGTCGACACTTATTATAAAATATATTTATTTATATAAAGGTTTACTAACCACAACATTTAGCCACAATATTTGTCATAATTATAGGTCTCGTATGCAGCTAAATTATAGGAAAGCACGACACTTTTAATTAGCGTACTTGTACATTACAGCTATAAAAGAAAAAAAACACTTAATATAATTCTAAAATGATATGCAAAATAGGGTTTATAATTATGTAAAAGTATAATAATAACTAGCAAAGCTAATACAGCTTAACCTTATGCTTCAGTTTATGCCGGGTGTTTACCATAACATGTTACTTTATGGTTTATGGGGGTGTAGTGCAATAAGGGGATCACTGGTCGATCTTCGATTTACTGTAAGCCTGGGAGAGGCTATTGTTATCGTTATCATCACACCACCTGAAGGACTGGCACTGGCTAAAAATCGCAGAGAATAGAGGGGTTTGGAAGGAGAAAGGGGAGGCCTTTGTCCCGCAATGGAACAACTTATAGACCCCCCAGCGTTATGCTGCGGTCGCATCTGCGTCTATTGTGACTACGCAATGCGTGCCGAAGTTTCGTATGTCTTGCTCACTAAAAAATTATCGCGCTAATGCGGTGGTCACATAAGCAGCTTCGCCGCGTTTATTATGTACCGCCACCCGGGCGACAGGTGCTACGTAACCCGAACTATTGCGATGATAATCGATAATGGTTGGTCACATCTGCGTCTATCGTATCACTATGATTTGTCACGATAGAAGCAGATGCGGCCGCAGCATTACAATTTGAACGCTAACCGATGAAAATTTTAAGCGCTGGTCGGTCTCGAATCATGTACTGAATTCATGGTAACAGTTTGCCGATGTCTCACCCTGTATTGTATTAAAAGGAATACACAATGTTGCAGTATGATAACTTCTAAACTATACGTGACGTGAACAGGGAGTGTTTGAACAAGGGAGGGGAGCGTGTCCAAACTTTATCAATATGTTCGCTAAAAGCGGAGCTGTGACACGCTGTCACGTCCTGATTGGCAGCACGACACGTTTGATACAAGGTCTTGAGAAAACTTTTTGGGAAAATAAGGACAGTAGAAATATAAAAAATATGACATTGTTTCTTGACCTATGAAATTCCGGCAAGAATTAGTCTCCCAATTGCAAAGATGTTCATCTTGCCTGTTTTAAATTGAACTATTAAACTGGCTAATTGCTCAACTACTAGCTTTTAGTTATTATAACTGCAATAGATACAAACAAAAATATACGTCAACTAATATATTATTGAGCAGAATTCTTTTTTCTCTTAAACTAAGCTAGTACCATGACAAGCTGAAAAGCAGTTGTATAGAGTTTTGTGTTAATTTAGATGATGTTAAACTGAATTTCGTTGCTTACTGTAAAACTACCGCTGACTGCCGAACATACGAGACAGCTCTAGCAGTCGACTAGTTTCTTTCCGACAAAATTCGAAATAAAATCAGTTTTCATTACAAGAAGATTTTAAAACCGCAATCTAATTAAGTCAATTGTTTGAAGATGACAGAGACAGAATGATGTTTTAAATAGGTTTACTCAAAACTCAAGCAAGCAAGCATTACTCAACGTTAGTTTAAAGCCTTTTGATTGGTTGAAACTAGTTTTAAGTAAGGCTTGAGTCTTGAGTGAGATTCTGTAATACGGGCCTTAGTGATTTGTAGTGAAAGCGGGCTTATTGACAATTTTGTAATAGTTTTCAAACTCAAACTCAAACTCAAAGCATTTATTTCAAATAAACCAATTACAGGCACTTTTGAATTGTCAAGGGGTCGGTCAGTCAGTAAGATGAAGCTAGATGCCCATTCCAAAGCGTAGTAGGTACCTATGGAGAAGAACGGGCAAGAAACTCCATGGACACTCTTTTAAATCATAATTATGGTTACAAAATATTGGTTACAGTTAGTAACTATACTAACCTAACCTAAGTTGGAATAAAGATTGAGGTTCAAAAATGGTTCGACTCGGTGGTTGACCTGGGTCTAAAGTTCGAACTCGTTTTGTAATGAGCCGTACGGTGTTCTAAGCATTATTTAGAAACCATCAGAAACTTCAACCCGTTACCTACACTGCCTGTAGCAAAATAACCGAAACAATTACAGAAACTCATCTTGATAATATAAATACGGTGAGGGATGAGAGCAGCCATTATTAGACCCCCTCCCTTCAGATCCTCCCCCGTGGCTGCGATCAATAGCTGCGTGGTATTAAAATAAATACTGCTTGAGATAGGACAGGCTAATCGTGCATAGACATACTGTAATTTGAAAACATTCTAAAAGCCAATTATTTTATTATTTTTAAAGGAATAACCGTGGAGTTTCTTGCCGGCTCTTCTCCATAGGAATCCTCCGGGTTTGATCCGTGGCCTGGGCTTTTCTTTTAATAAACCTCAGTAGCTGCCAGAAGTCTGGACTATCCCGTAATGGCTATAGACTCACCCCCTATTACATGAGACTAAAATATCATAAACGATTAAACGAGCAATATTTGTATAAATATAATATATGTTAGCACTGTTGATAGCACTTAAACATTTTGACACGCGAACTTCGTCTCCGTGATTTTGTTCCGATTAACGGTTAAAATGTCCAAATTTAATGTCGAATTAGCATTCAACGATTTGGTGAAGAAAGTGTCAGCATTGACAGCAAAAATTGCGGCTCAAACAGCAGTGATTGAGTCGCAAAACAAGAAAATTGAAGATCAGCAGCAGACGATTGGAAATTATTTTGTCGCAATCACGGAACAGACGAGGGTACTTGCAGATTTGTCCACTAAAATTGAGAAGATCGAAGTTCACGTTGCTTCAATGGGTACTTCGAAGAGCGAGAGGGAAAAACCAGTCGGGATACCTTCTACGCAGCGTGCGAGTGAGATAAACGTTGGTAGTGTTGGTAAAGAATCATACGAAAAGGTGACGGAACGTATGCGCCGAGCGACTGAGCGAGCCAAGAATAAGGCTGCGTCCACACTGCAGAAAACCAGCGTGAGTTTATTGGAAACTGCTGAGAGAGTATCGGATGATAAGATTGTGTCCGCAGAATGGAAAGTAGTAGCTGATAATAAAAAACGAACAAAAAAGGTTACTGCCATACAAAAAGGAAGAAGCAATTCAGAGGAAGAAGTTTTTGCATGTTTGGTCACTATATCCGGATACAACGGAGAAGGCAATAGGTGAACATGTGGAGGGAATCTGTGGATCTGCAGATATTAAGGTTGAAAAAATTGTTCCGAAAAGTGCAAGAGACTATGCGTCATTTATGATTGGAGTTCCGGAATCCCTTTTTGATAAACTAAATAACGTGGATAGTTGGCCATTAAATGCTCAATTCAGCCAATGGGTGTGGTTTCGAAACTCCCGCAAACCAGCAAAAGGCAATCAATCCTAGTAATAAGTGCATTCAAGTGTATTATCAGAATGTTAGAGGATTACGAACGAAAACAAATACGTTCCATAATAATTTATTGGCATCGACGTATGATCTGTTTGCAATTACAGAATCAGGTCTCAATAAAGGGATTCATGACGGAGAATTAATTCCAACCGAATTCAACATAATACGATGTGATCGAGCAGACGGGCGGAAACAAGGAGGAGTATTTTTGGCGGCTTCCCCGCGTTTTGGTTTAAATCGCGTTTCTGTTGACAATGTCGACAATGCCTTATTTGAGATTGTGTGTGCGACGGTACACAGACAAAATAATTTTCTGTTTTTGTGTTGTGTTGTTTACATTCCTCCAAAATGTGAGGCTACCGAGTATATGCATTTATTTCATATATTAGAGAATGTTTGTGTTAAACATGACAAAGTTTTAGTGATGGGTGATTTTAATATGCCATCTACGACGGTGGAAATTCAAAGTTATTTGGAATATTTTATTGCCTACGGTGGATTTCGACAGGTAAATAATGTTGTTAATATTAATAATCGTACCTTAGATTTGGTATTGTCTACGTTTGAGTTAAGTGACTTAGGGGTACAACTCTCGAAAGAACCTTTAGTTATTATTGATACACAACATCCGCCGTTGGTAATTAGCGCCAGGCTTTCTCATCGGGAACCAGAGGGTAACCGGGGGCTTTCTGACAATGAAAGTGACTCGTCACTCAATAGACACAAGTGGAATTTTAATAAAGCTGATTTTCTAGGATTGTATAATTCTTTTAGGCTAGTAAATTGGGAGTTCTTGTTTAACATTCAAAGCTCCGAGGCGGCTTTAAATTACTTTTATAAAATAGTGAACGAGATCCTTGACGAGTGCGTTCCTAAGAAAAATATTAAAGTTAATACGCATGGGTCTAGGTTTTGTTATCCAGAATGGTACACACCTGATTTGATAAGGGATATCAAACATAAGTGGCGATATCACAAATTATATAAAACAACTGGATCCAAGAGTGATTATGAAATGTTTAGCTGTTTTCGAACAAGTGTCAAATTAAAGATAGCATCAACCTATGAAGTCTACCAAAACAGACTTCAGAAGAACCTACAAGGGGATCCGACATCGTTCTGGAATTATATTAGGCGTAAACAATCTAGGCGCAATAAACCCAAAGTCACAAAGGACGGCTTATTGCTGAAGGAGGAGGAGTGTGCGGAATGTTTTGCCTCGTATTTCCACTCGGTATACAATGAGAAGCGGCCGGCGCTGGACCCGGTAGCCGCGGAGCGCGCGGGTGGCGAGCCGGCGGGGGCGGCGCGCGTGCATGTTGACAGCCTCAGCGCGCGAGAACTGCGCGCGGCGCTCCTGCGTCTCAAGCCCAAACGCTCAGTAGGTCCTGACGGCATACCACCTTACATTGTCAAAGATTGTCGTATGGTTTTTGAGGAGCCCTTGTTGCATGTTTTCAGCCTGTGTTTGCGGGAGGGTCACTACCCGGACGAGTGGAAGATTACCCGAGTTATCCCAGTCCCTAAAGGGGGTACAGGCACTGATGTGAGTGGATACCGACCGGTGGCGGTGCCGTCGGCGTTTGCTAAGGTATTTGAATCTGTGTTGCATAAAAGTATTTATACACAAGTGAGCTCACAACTGTCAGATGCTCAACACGGCTTTCGACCGGGTCGCAGTACGGGGGGTAACTTGTTATCATTTGTTAGCTACCTGACGCCCGTCATTGACGCCGGGGGGCAGGTGGATGTGGCGTATTTCGACTTCCGGAAAGCTTTTGACACCGTGGATAACGATGTACTTTTATGCAAACTCTCGGCTATGGGATTTACACCGCATTTGCTTAAGTTTTTTGCTAGTTACCTTGGCGAGCGCTGACAGTACGTCGACTTTGCGGGCCATGAATCTAGGCCTTATTACACGTTCTCCGGGGTAAGTCAAGGGAGTAATATAGGACCTTTGGAATTCATTTTAATAATTAATGATCTGCCAACAGTCGTGAAAGAGGCGAAGTGTCTACTGTTTGCAGATGACTTAAAATTATTCCTAAACATTGAGGACACTACAGACTGTAATAGGCTCCAGTCTGACATTGATAGTATAATCCAATGGAGTAAATCCAACAAGCTGTATTTTAATATTGAAAAGTGTTGTGTGATGAGCTACAGCCGCTCGCGTGCTCCATTGCAGCATCAGTACGAGATGGACCGCAAAGTGATACCGCGCGTCTCGCAAGTACGAGACCTGGGCGTACAGATGGTGTCTGAGCTGACGTTCCGCAAACACATAGTTGAGATGTGCGGCAGGGCTTTCAGAAATCTTGAGACAGTGTAAGGATTTTTCCGAAACTGCAGCGGTTAAAGTTTTATATAATGCACTTGTGCGAAGTCATCTCGAAACAAGTGCAATCATTTGGAACCCGCATGAAAGGAAATACAGCCTCATGTTGGAAAAAATCCAAAACAAGTTTACAAGGTTTCTTTACCGTCAACAGTACGGGGTTTACCCCTTTTATCCTCTGATGTACCCGAGTCTGTTCGTCCTGGGCATGGTCGGGTACACCAGGCTGGCAGTAAGAAGAGACGTCGCGCTGGTCAAGTACGTGGCTCGCGTACTGCTTGGGTTGCTGCACCACCCGGAGGTACTGGCAGCGCTGCGGCTGCGCGCGCCAGACGGGTGCGTAGGTGCGCGCCGCCGCCCCGCTCTATTAGACGTGCCAGCGGCTAGGACTAACCTGCTCAAGTTTACCCCTATCTCACGAGCCGCACGTATTATTAATTTTATTGCGGTATCGGAGGATATATTTGGGCAAAACCTGCCGAAATTCATGCAAGTGGCACAAATTATAATTGAAAGGGGTATGATATTATAAAGGTTGCCATGTTTGTAGTATTTGTCATATTGTATGTCTGAAATTCTTTGGCTTACAGGTCATTCTATTTTATATTGTCTTTTTTGTAAATTTGCGAAGACATTGTAACTTATAACATCGCCTTGGATGAGTCTGTAAAGGTGTTATAATTGTGATTTGAATAAATAAATAAATAAATAATAAATAAATGTTTGGAGCCGTTTTCGAGAACGTGATTGTTCTCGAAAACGGCTCCAACGATTTCGATGAAAGTTGCAATATAGGAGTTTTCGGGGGCGAAAAATCGATCTAGCTAGGTCTCATATCTAGGACGATTCGTTTTATCCGTATTTTCACCCGAGTAGAGCTCGGTCGCCCAAAGTTTAGAACAAGATGGCTACCTTAGAAAAACATTACACGGCAGCATGGAATTAGTAAGTACATACTATCATGGCAGCATGGAATTAATAAGTACCTTCTATCATGGCAGCATGGAATTAGTGTGGAAAGTCCCCATAGGTCACCTATAAATGAGCATTCTCTATTTTCACCAGAGCAGAGCTCGGTTGCTCAGGTACTAATTTAATTAACACCAGCCATTAGCCACCCGTAATTTATTGTACCAGCTTAGTAGTGCCCCACTGCAGGAAAAAGGCCTCTTCTCATACAAAGAAGACACGAGCATTGATTGCCACGCTTGCTCAAGACAGGTTGACATTTCAGAATTATATTAACTATAAGTCCAGGTTTCTACACGATATTTTTCCTTCACCGATGTCTGTAATGTCCAAAATAAATTCAGAAAGTCCAAATTAATTTAAAAAGTCACATTGAAACCACAACCTCGTCCATTAGAGGCGAGGTTTTAAGACGCAGCTATATGCCAGTGACCATGAGTTGTTAGCTTGCGTGTTCTGTACTGAGCTCATGGAACGCGTCGTACGTCCAGCCAGTAATAGGACTCGCCCATCAAGGAGTGCTGTCTCTAATTTGACGCATTATTCATTTATTATACATAAAACAAAAGATATTTTAATAAAAACACGTAAACTAAAAGATCAATAATAAAGTTACGAGTATCTTTAAAATGGTGAAGGTTTAAAAAAAAATTCGTTTGATAGATTTTGCGTGATTCTCGGTTTTTTATCCGCGTTAGATATAACTTTTCAAATTAATTTTACTATGTAATATAAACATAATCTAAAATATGGGTGTAATAAGTTATTAAAAAAATGCTCTAATTTAACATATATTTTTGCCAAATCATTAATACTACTCGTTTAGACGTGATCTTCAGTATAAAGTCAATAAACGTCGGTTATCGTCGCCTTAACCACTTGGCCATAACATAACTGGCTAAAATGTGAGTGTACTAAACATCTCTGCCTGACCCTTCGGGGATTAAGGCGCAACATATTGTAGAACA
The DNA here is from genome assembly GCA_916701695.1 of Agrochola macilenta. Taxonomy (NCBI): domain Eukaryota; kingdom Metazoa; phylum Arthropoda; class Insecta; order Lepidoptera; family Noctuidae; genus Agrochola; species Agrochola macilenta. The sequence continues at coordinate 1,053,810 of OU753572.1, read as the reverse complement.
CACACACACACACAACATACACACACACACTGTTGGTGGTACATCTTGATACAATAAAATCACTGTATTACCGAAATAAGTGACATTGTGACCCGAAATTCACAAAGGATTCAGGTCACAATGTCACAAAGACCGACAATGAGCTGAAAATATGAGACCTTTCAGGTGAAAGGAACCTGTTTGAATATGTTAGATGCTTGTTTTTTCCTGTGACGTTAATAATAATAATGTCTTTAGTATTTACGAAATTGAAAAAGTAAACGATAATTTATTTATTTATTTCAGGTAATTTACACCCATTGTCAAACATAAAAAAATGTCTGAGGTCGAGGACACCGTCAGAAATACTCGCACGCAGACACACACACTCGTATACGTATGATAGAAAGAGACAGAGAAATAGAGAGAAAGTCGCATGGAGGGGCAAAACGCTTGTTCCTAATGTGACGATGTCTACCAGTCCACTACTACCGCAAAACGTGTTAGGTAACTTTGTCAAAGAAAAAATAAGCAAAACATGTTTGGCCTCATAAATTGTATACCAAATAACTTCCACCCTGTTTACTCAGACAATGTGCTGATGAGCTTACACTACCATTTTATAAATTAGTAAACCAGTCTTTTGAAGATGGCGTGTTCCCTGATCAGCTGAAAATAGCATAAGTGAAACCATTACATAAGGAAAACAGCAAAACTGAGCCGAGTAATTACCGCCCAATAGCTCTACTGCCTACAGCTTCAAAGATTTTTGAGAAAGCAATGTGTAATCGCGTTTACAGTTTCTGCGAAAAATATAAAATATTTGACGAATGCCAAAATGGCTTTCGAAAAAATCGATCAACAGCTTTAGCCGTCTATAAATTTATACAGGAAGCCTTAAACATAATAAACAATAAAAAATACGCAGTAGGTATAATGCTTGACATGACCAAAGCCTATGACAAAGTACAGTATGGTATTTTACTAAACAAGCTATGTAGAATAGGGATCCGCGGTAAATCACAAGAATGGTTCAAATCTTATCTAGAAAATAGAGCACAGTTAGTAGAAATAGAATACTACAATAACAAAATAAACGAACTTCAAAAGTTCCGTTCTGACAGGAAGGCAATAAACGCATCAATACCACAGGGAAGTGTTATTGGATGTCTTTTATTTCTCGTCTATATAAACGATCTACCAAAATTCATAGCAGAATCTGGACCATGCGTTTTGTTTGCGGACGACATTTCCATTCTCACCTCGTGTCATGACAACCTAAACCTAAACAGTACCCTTAAAGATATACTTAGCAAAATAATAACTTGGATGAACGAACACAACCTCGAAATTAATTTTACAAAGACTAAACTCATAACTTTCCATCCCCACCAATCCCGCCTAAAAATACATTCAACAAGCCCTCTAGTTATGTCAATAAAAATATATAATAAATTACCCGAATCAATTAGAAATGTAAAAAAGATCCATCTATTCACGAATAAATTAAAAAAATTATTATTAAGTAAATGTTATTACAGTGTAAACGAATATTTAAATGATCAATCTCTGAAACTCATATAAAATACACAATAAAGTTTTTGTTTTTAGAATAAGTTAGATTATAAGTTAAACGATAAGTCCTCATCTCTACCCTTCTACTATCTTTCTTTTGCTGTGCCCGACAGGGTCCACGATTGTTCCTCAAGCAAATGTTTACCACCTAAGCACATACATTGTGGAATGCAATAAATAATTGAGTATTGAGTATTGAAGTATACGCAAATAAATATATTATTATTTTCAGGTTACTCTATTTTGTTGTCACATTTTCCAGAGGTCCAGACTATAGATGGCCGTTAGTTCCGGCTGTCATTCGTGGATCGTTGACAGTCCTTACAGGTCGTCAGAAACCCGAAAGTCTGACAACCAGTCTTACCTAGGGGTATCATGTTACCCAGTTACTGTGTTGTGGAGGTCAAATACTGGTATTCAGCTGCATCCGGTTATACTGGAAGCCGAAACCAATATAGTTGGGAAAACACTAGGCAGATGATGATTGTCCAGACTATAGATGTCGGAGGCGACATTGGCAGATCGTGTCTTTAGAATTGACCACAGCAAAATGATACTGATTAATTCGTTAATTTTGTATTTTTGACAATTATGTAACTTTTAAATCTTGTTATTAATTTTACTTCGAATGGGCTTTTGGTTAGCGTATAATTTTTTTGTCATGTTACAAAATTGTTACATATCTGTGTATATGTGTCTGCGGGCTGCATCCCCACCGGGTTGTTATACACCAATTAAACAGTGTGCTAATGGTTATCCGTGGTTTCGCTTGTCTCCGTAACATACCTAACAGTCGCGACGAGTCTATCCACAGTCGGAAATTATTGGTTGCAAAATGGCTTCTTTTGGAGTTTTGTCAACTTTCGACCACGACCTACACGACTGGGAATCTTTTCGAAACTATTATTCTTATTTTCAAAAAATTTATCGTTGAGCGACTTTGCCACTCATACCTATGTGTCAGTTTACCTTGGTGTGCCATATATAACGCTCGGGTAGGTGTAAGACGTACCCCTCCAGCCCCATTGAGTCTAAATTACAGTACCAATACAGGCGTCAGCTGCTTGCTCCCACGGGTATTCACGTCTTTTTCCTTGTGAGTTGAAGGAGGCATGCAATATTCACAACGAGAATTGTTATTGTTAATTTGAAGCTGTTTGGAGCTGAGTTTGGGGCCAGTCAAAAAGGAAGAGGTTGTATGTTGTGATATAACATTACACTTGTAGTCCGCAAAGGGGTAGACTGGTGTTTAGTAGGTACGTTTGTTAACAAATACATGTTTACCATCAGCTTCTATAAGTAGTATTGTAATACTAGCTGCGGCCCGCGGTTTCACCCGCATATGTCTCGATCCCGAAGGAATATCGAGATAAAAGGTAATTATCCTATGTCCTTTTACAGGTCATGGTCTACCCATGTGCCAATTTTCATACAAATCCGTTCAGCCGTTTTAGCGTCAAAGCATAACAGACAAACAAACTCATTTTCGCATTTATAATAAATGTATTAGTTAAGATTCCACAGTCGCCAATGTCAAGTTGTAAGTACTTTCAAAGATAAGTGATTAACAGAAAATTGTAATTATTAAACTAGTGGCGCTAGAATTCTTATGGCAAAATAAGAACAAAAAGAAATGTGAAATTACAAAACAAAACGAAACAAACGATATTGCAATTTTGCTCAAAACAACTAAGACAAGCAAAAGCAACATAAATTGTAATACAAATGAAGCATATTCCAATAACGGAGCACAAATCCTGATTCTAATGGAAAAACTCAATAACACGTAGCCCGATCTGGGAATCGAACTTTGAACTCCGTGGTGACCAGTCACACTTGAGACGTCGTCCTTATTAGCTACGATCTTGCAAGCTTCAATTAGGACACTCTAAAGAAATGTGTGTGTTTAATCTCGTCGTGTGTCGAAATTGTATCTTTTGCACGTACGATTGTTAGCCAATTAGGACGACGCCTTAGACAAACGAGGTATCACTAAAAGATCGCTATTACAATAGATATAGTGGGACCATTTCATTTAACAAAGTGACAGCTAGCACCTGTCAGTTTCCTCAACATAACATCACGCCTGGTGTCCCCTAAGGGCTAGGCAGAGGTGTCCCTATAGTACACCCACATTTCGCCAGTTATGTTTAAGTCCCATGTAATAGGGGGCGAGCCTATTGCCGTCAACCGGGCACAAATACAGACCCCGGGGCTGCTACTGAGAAATTCCAGATAGAAAAAAACAATTACACTTTGCCCGACCTCGGAATCGATCCCAGGACCTTATGCTCAGCAGTAGTGGTTACGACCACTTGACTAACGTGGCAGTCAAGTCAGGAACTTCAGAAGCAAAGGCAATTCAGATGAATCTTCAGAAACAGAAACCAACCATACTAATTCATAATGTAATAAAAAAGAAATTGATTAGGGCAATTCTGTCTAAGTTGCGCAAATGGCTGCAGACTTCAAGCTAATAAACGCCGGTAATAATTATGAACGGAATTCATATCAAAAGTTTGTAAGTTACTTCCAAAGTAGGTACTTATTGAAAATGGCGTAGTGAGTAGTCAGTACCTACCTAGGGAGCTACTGACTACTCACTACGCCATTTACATCATTACATAATTTTATTGGAGAGCGAACAAGTCGACGGCTCGCCTAATGTTAAGAGGCCGTGCACAAAATCGACTGATTTTGATCAATTTTGTTCATTAGTTGTAAGAAAGAAAAAAAGAAATTTAACAAAACTATTTTTGTAACTTGAAAAGTCGAGTTCTTTGTTTAACATGTGGCTGAAAGGGATTTTTCAAATAAGTTAAGTATTCATGGAAAATCACAAATATTCGTAACAAGTTTTCCGAATAATGACGCGAGACTGACGTTTGTTCACTTTTTTAAAAGAAACTACTTTTGATTTTGAACATTTAAAAATATCCTCAACATCATTAAATACATCATTATTAAAAAAAAAATACGGCAAGTACTAGTAGTACATACAGGGGTATGTACTACTAGTACTTACCGTATTTTTTTCTTCTGCTTAGGACGCATTATCATTATGGTTTGAAGGGTACAGGACAATAGTTATTTATTTATTGATACAAATACTTATTACGTCATATTATACTAATCATTCTCCTGCCGTTATCCCAATTTATGTCTTTTTCTTTCATACTTCTCTATTAGTCACTATCTCTCCCAATAAAGCTATATCATCGTTCACACAGTCCATCCATTATTCTTAATAGTCCTCCACATTCATACACGCAATTTTTTTTACATTTTCCTCATTCCTCCGTATCATAATTATGCCCATATCATGGCAACCGATTTCCACACAACTTTTCAGTCAACGGTGCCATGACTGTCAACGTCATGTTGGGAAGTATTAGTGGCTCAGTGGAACGGATGCCACTCGGATGGAATGCAGATGTTAAACTCGGAGCCGCTACTCCGAGTTTAAAATCTGCGTTCCATCCGAGTTGGAAATATTCTGAATTCGAATGGAAGTTTCTTTCGGATTTATTATAACCGACTTCAAAGGAGGTTCTCAGTTGGTCAGAATCTTTTTTTATAATTTTTTTTTTCTCAAAGACGGCTGGACCGTTTTGGAAAATATGTTTTTTTTGTTTGAGTTTATTATTTTTGCTGGGGTAGTTTGTGAGTAAGCTTCAATAATACGTATTTTTTCCACTTAGTCTATGTCGATGGTGTTATAATAACTTCCTGTCACTGTAATTTACATAGCAGGTAGTGGTATTCGAATTTATGTGGGCTTAAGTATCACAACTAAAAAGTGAAAAATAATAAAATAATGTTTTTCCAAAGTCAAGTCGATGTAGCATAACTATTATGATATTAATATCATTATTTGCATAAGTGCATGATGTAGTGATAAGACTATCATGACCAGTGGCTGCGGACCTAGTTATAGCCTATTTTTTTTATACGAAGAATATTTCTTTACTCATAGATTGCAGGAAAACCTATAAAAAGTCTATGGTCTTAAAATAACAGGGTAAATCTCTCAATATTGTGCGTACATACGTACATTTGCAGTTGGAATGTATGGGAGAACATGTTTTTCAACTACAATGTTAAGTTTGTTCTTAGGATAAATTCATCCCAACTACGGAACCCTTCATTGTGCGTAGTCTGACTCAAACTCAAACCATTTATTTCAATTAAACCATTTACAGGCACTTTTGAATTGTCAAGGAATCGGTCAGTTAGAAATATGAAGCTAGTTGCCCATTCTAAAGCGTAGTAGGTACCTATGGAGAAGAAAGGGCAAGAAACTCCACTCTTTTAAATAAAATTAAATAAATTGTTACAAAATATTGGTTACATGATTCATGTTGAAATTATACATGTGAGAACAAAGTAGAAAGACGTGCACTTTAGAAGCGTCCGTAATAATAAGAAAAAACAAAGAACAATTATTCAAAAATTAAAATCTGCCATGGCAGCTAAGAGTTGACCAGTCCCAACTGACGGCGCCCGTTCACGAACATGACGCATGGATCAGCACCATTCAGCTCAACCATTTTGAAGGGAGCTAAAGAGCTCACACGCACTTGCCAGGTTTTACATTCTTTATTATACCTATATGCAAAAGTAACTCATAACTCTAGTACACACATTAGCATAAATACTTCGGTATCACCCATCTATCAAATTCAAGATCAGGTGGATTTAACGATTAAAAAGTGAGTAAAACAAGGCTAAGTGAAACATAAAAAGATGCTGATGAAAAACACTTGTTTAAGTTTATGAATAATAAATATTTGCTCAAAATATCTCTCCATCATCGCATGCTGTGGATTGTTATATAAATTATATAATAAGTATTCAAAATAAATTATGAAAAACATACATCATCAATGTTTACTTTTATGTCGGGTTAAAATGTAGGTAAATACTTAATAAGATAATAGGTATTCTACTGTTATGCTACAGTGAAAAATGCAAAAACTACACCTCGCTCTGTGCATACACGCTCACCCGCAGATATTCCACTCAAACTACACCTCAGCACACAGTAAAGTAAGTGCACATATGTTTACGAAACCGGCGTCTCGTCACTGTTGACTGCACTATGTCTTGGTTTTTTATTTGCTCTGAGCCTGCCTTATTCTAATTGATTTGTGATCAGAGCAGCATGTCATCCATATTATAGTCATCTCAGATTTATATAAACATTGGTAACTACTGTGTGTACTAGGCGTGTTTGAACACGCCATGTGCCCGATAGGCTTTCCCATCGGCAAAAATGTCGAAGTGCCAAACAAACTTTCATCCGCCTTTATGTTATTTATTTAGATAGAACGGCCGAAGCCAATTACACTATTTAAACTTATAATTTATTTAACACATTCATGCATTCTTCTCACAAAAATTCAAACATTCTGATAGCATCATCTTCCATTAATTCGCAAACATATCAATATCTGTGTTTGAGTTCAGGAGAGCGTTAATAGCGGCTAATGTCCGAGGAATAGGTGACTTGGAGTGTGCAACAGTACGGCAAGTTGGAACAGCCAGTAAGCGGTGTTTCCTGCCACGACAGTAATTGTCAGGGACAAATAGATTGCAGATTTCGTTATGCAGATCAGGAACATCAATAATCCCCCTAAGAATTTTAAATATTACAGTCATCTGATCGCGCGACCGTCTTACTTCTAAAGAATTGAGACTTAAGCAACCCAACAGGAATTTAGTGGGATACAAGAGAGGATAAAACCCGTACAAGTGCTTGTAAAGGTATCTAAGGAATGCTTTTTGAACTTTTTCCAAAGCTAACGCATACTGCTTCTCAAAAGGGTTCCATACGCACGCACTAGACTCAAGTTTGCTACGGATCAATGCCCCAAAAACAAGCTTGATAACGTGGGGGTTGTGGAAGTCACGACAGTTCCTTAAAACAAAACCAAGGCGCCTAAAGGACTCCTTCGCAGTTGATGTGATGTGGTCGTGAAAAGTGAGCTTACGGTCGAATATGACTCCCAGGTCTTTCTATAAATTTCGTTAGGTCGTTATAAATTTCTTAAGAATTTCATACTTCTAGACGCAGTGATTAGGTTGGGTGTCTGTTAGTAAGTGAACGAATGAATGAATTAAAGATTTTTACTCAGTGGAAGATATCTAAAACATAATAATTGCATAAATCAGTGAATAACCTTTCAGTTAATGTTTCAACAACGTTTGACGTCTGAATGTGACTGTCCGACCTCACATCGACAGGTATCTCACCGACCATTATTTATATTTAGGTAAACAGTAAAACTATCCGAATCTATTCCCGAACACATAAACTTGCAATGTTTTGTTTATATAGCGCAGACTTCAAACGATTGTATTGTTTCTTTAGTAGCCGAGCATTTAACTGCAGTATTAACTAAAATGTAAATGTTGGAGACTGTTCTATTGTTTTTACATAGTTTTTGTTTATTTTTGGAGTATTTTTAATATCGGAAATAATTATTTGACCAGAAAACACTTCTCAACAACGTCAAAGTAGCACAAACGTAAAAAGTAAATAGATTTAATTAGAAATCTATTTTATTTTTAAACATTAGTTTAAGATTGTATTCAATCGAATTCACGGCTAAGCTATACGTATAGCGCTCATTTTAAGATGGTGTCTTTAGAGAAAAGTATAAGAAGAATCACTGATTCCATTTTCGTATATACTATCTCCGGTGCTAAATTGATTGTCCCCAATTACTAAGCCAGTCGATCCATTCTGTAAACATCTCACCGTGAAGAGTGAGGTGAAGTGAGCATGAAGTGAGCTGCCAATAGTGTCAATCCCTAGCTTTAGGTGCAATGACAGCTCACATTAAACTCACTTCACCCAAGTTTTCACGGTGCGATGTTTACAGAATAGCACGGCAGGTCGAGTTTAAGGCTCCTGCTAGACTCCCTCGTACTCGTATTACTCCCTGCATCCTCCAGTCCAAAGTACTTGGAGCAAGCTTTCCTTTTATTTATTAACCCCCGACGCAAAAAGAGGTGTGTGTGTGTCTGTCTGTGGCACCATAGCTCTTAAACGGGTGAACCGATTTGAATGCGATTTTATTTATTTGAAAGCAGGTTTTCTAGCGATAGTTTATCAAAATCGGTTCAGCTGTTTGAAGATTCGTCTTCCACAGGTCTGATCGATTTGAAATTTAGTATTCTGTTACTTCAATGATATTAGAAGAACATAGTAACCTTGAACTGATGCGGGATTTGCAGGATACCCCAACTCCTCTATCGTGTTTGGGCTCATTGGAATAGTCTCAATTAATAGAATATAAGAGTAGATAGATGATAAACAGGGTCTGGTATGATAGGAAATGAAAATAACTCCTGGATGGAGTAGGAAAGAGAAATGAAGAAATTTTTGTGTCGGGGCATTTTAAATTTTTAATATCATTTCACTTGTTTATTATTATTTTATTTTATCGGTGTCTCTATATTTTATGGGTAAGGCCCATTTTATTTTGTTTGATTTTTATGTTATTTTTTAACTCTTATTATATCAAACATGCTACATTCTACTTTGAACTTGTTTCTTTTGGTTTTCCACAATGTTATATTGTTGTGTTGTGGCACAATTATTACGTTTATGGGGCATGCGGTGGTAACCTATAAGAAATTGTTACACTAAACTTAGATTTAAGTAAAATAGTATTTTAAATTTGTAACGGTCTAAAGAATTGTTGGTTGGCCATTAAAGAAAATAAATAAGTGGCGTTGTAATGTAAACGGGTAAAGTACAACTTGATACTTTGGAATTAAAGTTTTACATTTTTATTTAATTAATTATCACAAATCTTAAATATGTATAATATACAACTTTCTAGCACAGCGGGCTGTGCTGAGGCGGCTGCTGCAGATGCAGAAAACCTCAAACGGTGCAAATATAATACCTTATTGGGAGCTATATGTTTGAGCCGTTTGGGTTTGAAACACTAGGGCCGTGGGGTTCGAGTGCTCATCGAGTATTTCGGGACATCGCCAAGCGGTTGGCCGTGTCTTCACGTGACCAGAGGGCTGGCCTATTTTTAGGTCAAAGAATCAGCATTGCCATCCAACGTGGCAACGCTGCCAGCCTTTTGAGCACTTTTCCTACTGACAGCGATACGGACGAATTTTTTGATGTCCAATGAGCTCTTCCGGTTATTTTTTATTTTTTACTTTACATATATTTGACATAGAAGTCATAACATAATCTGGATAAATTCGACTGACCGACAAGCCGTTAGTGAATGGAAAGTTCTTTGTACGGAAAGCAAAGCAAAGAGAAAACCCTCTATTTATCTTCCATACATTTTCAAATCGACAAAATCTTAGAATAATCTCTAAGCAACACTAAACGAGCCCCTTAGGTTGGTTATAAACCAGGATTTAAACCAAAACCTGCCGCTATCAGTCCACGTCAGTAGTGAAGGGCCGCGTGCAGGAAGCCTATCACGAAAGTAGTTTGCTACAATGGCGGTATGCTGTAATTCCCCGGCCTATCTGCGTGATACTGATGAGATAGTGATGTCACTAGCCATTTTGTAAGTCGAGAGTCGATAAAAGAGATGAGAAAAAAACCTACCTAATGGTAAAAACGAGAAATTGATGGCCAAAGTATTTTTTTTTGACATCACACAGACAGAGATGTTAGCATACAGACCTAAAAACTATAGCGTACAAAATAAACCTGTCGGATTCATAATCTTCTTTAAATCTAGTTAAAATTGATTGATTTTTGTCTACCGTGCGAAATTGAAAGTTGTCACGAAGCTATCGATATTATGGTCCGGTTTCCGAGTTGAGACTTTGAAGTTGTGAACTTATTAAAATCTACTTTCGTTTTATTTAAGTTAGTTTAATTAAATGTTAGTCCACGAAATTCAATTCACGAAAAATGTGTTTATTGGCATTACAGCAGAAAAGTACACCTTAAAACTATAAAAACAGAGAACAATAATTATAATGCCAAAAGGGACTTATTTTTTTTTTTTTTTTGTGTGGGAAATCATCAAATGACTCCTCCCGCTCTGGGCGGAGCGAGAGGGAGTGTCAGACTTTTACTGACTAAAACCCACCCGTGTTCCTTCCGTTGCCTGTGTGCCGGGGCCGCGATATCCCTTTCGGACAAACTCGCAACCCTGGCAGGCATTGGCCCTTACGGACCCCGTCAGTTGGTGCTGACATCTCTTTGAGGCGCGTGTGGAACACAACGCGCCGTCGACCCGGGCCTGGTCCTAATCGGACGGCGAGCTACCCATTGCCCACCGTCCGCAAGCCCGCGCCTACGGTGGCCGGAAGTCGGCTCGCGACTCCCGACGCCCGGGGCGTCTCCTGCGGCGACTAGGGGCGCGAGGGCGCGCATCTTGCATTTCCCTCGCGCGCTCCGCCTCCTCCTTCGCGAGCATTACTGCTTCGCAGAAGGAAGTGACGGCTTCCCATGCACTCTCGCTCCGGACCATGGCCTGAACCAGGGCCGGACTCGAGAGATCGCCGCTGCCGATCGCCTCCGTGAGGACACGGCGGTGCCCCGCCCAAGCCAATGCCAAAAGGGCCTGAGCTCAGCATAATGTCAGATGGCAAGTATGGCAACACATTTTCAGCTGCAACCCACGAGTGCCATACGCTAGAATAATAAAGACAGGGAAGTGTGTGTCCGTTTTAATTAATGAAGAGAATAAATTAAAGGTAATATAAGATAAGATAATATAAAAAAACTCTTACAAAATCAAATAAACTGTATTGTGTGTGTGTGTGTTGTGTTGTGTTGTGATTATTGAGAAACTAAAACAAACAATAATAAACATAAAAAAATATGATTTTCGCGGGCTACATTGAAGGACGAAGGAGACTCCAGGTTAAAGTAGAGTTTCACAACTCCCCAACTTTAAATTCTCAATTCAGAAACGGGACATATCGTAAAGTGTTTATAATATGTAGATTAGATACTATAAGATGCTGTTAATTATAGAGCCTCCACTAGTGAAGAATCCCTGTCAGCGGTGCTTCCAACTCACGATGTTCTTCCTTTCATCAGCTCAATGTACATAATTTGTCATTAATTACGAATAACATTATTCATACTATACAGTAATATTTATTGTTTCTATAAACGCTCTCAGTGGCTTATTAATATAACTCCAGTATTTTAATTAATTATATTAAGTAAAAGTTTTGCTCAATAGTTTATAGGTATGAGGAACAGGGTGTAAAGTGCACTCATCCTCTTTGAAAAGGGAGGATCCTCCGACCAGACGTGTGTCGTGTCTGGCGGGCAACTGCCCAACGATTGATGTCGGATAATCATATATTTTATTAAATCGTTCGCGCGGTAAACATTAATTGCGCGATGCAGGATTTGTGTGACGTCAGGATTTTATTGTGACGTCAGGTTTTTGATGCGTAGTTTGCATGTGGCGATGTAGATGCCGCCACAATAGTACACAATAGTATAGCTATTAAGCAAAAAACGGAGTCTGAATTCGTGCCAGATTGATGGGCCCCGCACGATTGGCTCGCCCTCTTTTTTTGGGACTTAAATATCACTCGCGAAATGTGGGTGTACTACACATTTCTGCCTAGCCCTTAAGGAGAATACAGGTGTGTTGTTATGTTATTAGTTTTAACAATCAAATAAATCAATAACTAATTACAATATTATATTTTCCGTGAATAAGTCAGTGTCCCCTCCCTATGCACTGAGTGGGTTAATTGCAACAGTTCTCCAACAACTGAGTATAGTATCTATGTTTATCGAGTATCGATATCTATCGATATCGATGTTTATCGAGCGTGGGTCAGCAGATGTCTTTAGTTAGTGTAATTAGTTAAGTTGCTACCAGAAAGCGATAAAGGCCGGAGTTATTATTGTCGCTTTGTTTGCAAAGATCTCTCTCTAGATTTGACAGTGAATGAGAGAGGCTGGTATGTACCTACTACAATATAAACGACTGTATCCTGGGTTTGATTCCCAGGTCAGGCGAAGTGTTATTCGGTATTCCATCAGTGTCTCGGTAGCAGACCGGCGCCGGATTTGTGGCGGGTTAATGGCAATGGGCTCATCCCTATTACATTTGACTTAGGCATAGTAATCGGCCAAATGTGGTTGTATTATAAACTCTGTCTACCCTTTCATGTAATATAAACTTTGTGTTATGTTATAGTACAAAATATTCTGCATATTATGAAGAGAATTTCTGTGAAATCAGACATGTCGGTTATAGTTTTGTGGTGAGAAATGAGCCGGTTGCCCACTTGATGATAATTAAAATGCCTGTAATTATGATCTGTTCCAAAAGTATCTGGAGAAAGTGTAAACACCTGTTCAGATTAAATTCTTACGCAATCACTCGCTTATGGGAATTAGTAACATATTCATCTCTATTTAGAAGGTTTAAATTTATATCTCACTTTTTCCAACAATTATTGTTTGAAATACATTATTACATTGTAATTGAAAATCATCGAAAAAGATTGAGGTTATAAAATTAACCTCAATTAGGTATCAAATGAAAAAAATAAGGTGATTGGGTAGGCCTTTGGTGTGGCATGCAACCTGTTGTCGACACAGGTTGCGCCATCCCACCTTCCTAGCACGGCGGGCTGTGCCGGGGCGGCTGCTGCAGGTGCAGAAAATCTCAAACGGCGCCAATATAACAACCCTATTGGTACTCGTAGCTATATTTTTAAGCCGTTTAAGGTTTAAACACTAGGGTCGGGGTTTCCGAGAACTGATCAGGTGTTTTAAAATTAGAATTTCTGGTATTCAAATAATCAAATCAAAGTACTCAATTTGTAATTGGCTCTACCACATGACACCCATAGGCACGTTTTTTACCCTTTTGTTTACATTTTCATCACATACTTGAGGAACAGACATTACACCCGTTTGCTTAGTTAAAACCGGACACAGCAACGCTTTTTAGTTGCAGAAATAGATATGGTGGTAATACTTTACCTGACAAGCTCTATCAGAATAAGAGCTTTAGTAAGATAAATTTGTTATTAGCTAATCTAACTTTATAAACTAGTTATTAAAATTCTGTCAGCTATAAAACAGGGAATCATACAGAGTATAGGATGGATGTTCTTAAGGGTTTCGATGAAATTTTAACAGGGTCACTATGCCCTGGATATTATAATAGGTACTTTTTATCTAATCTGCGTTCGCAATTCATTTGCCAAACATGTAAACAAACACGAGTTTTAGGAAAAACAACCGCAATGCCTACACATAAGGTTCAGTTTGAGCTACAACTTCATATTTTTTATGACTTTTTCAACAGTACTAGTCAGTCCAAAATCAAGTTTATTTACACTAATATAAAGTTGATGTTTGTTTAAGTAGAAATAACATCAATTGGAAACAAGATTATAAATATACCTTAGGCACATTACCTACGTAGTTTCTTGCTGTCAACAACAACTGTGGAAAACGGCTGTCATAAATTATACTATTTATTATACTAATAATTATCAGGAAAACGTCAATCACAAGAAATAATTTGAAATGCAAACAATAGGTAGGTATTTAACGTTGCAGTGATGCAAACAACTAAACAATTCATATGGCCTTCCATTTTGTATGTTAGTTCGATATACATAAAGAGGTTGTTTATTATACATAGACAACATAGAATATTTTGTGGACCTAAGGCCCATCGTCTACGACGCTACTCAAAAGTAACGTTTTATAAATTCAAATCACCAATGAGTAGCCAGAATGTCACAGCACTAGTATTTCAATGGCGGTCCGTTTACAACGCGACTTAAGCTTAAGATTACTGTGTCGTTAAACATCAATGAAACGAATCTGTTCAGCACTACGTCAAATCACAACGAGTTTTGATTGGCTAACACTGCGTCAGGCGTCACAACACAGTAATATAAATCCGGCGTTACTAACATCGTGTTGATGTTTGTGTACGATTGGGTGTGTCGTGTACGAACCGACATTAAAATACTAGTACTGTGACATTCTGGGTAACTTCTCATTGGTAATTTAGGTTTTTAACTGGTTACTTTTGATTTACTAAAATAAATAGGTACCTATTATTCATGTAAAATTAATTTACATGCCTTAAATAAGCAAAATATGGACTGTACATAAACCACCAACTTTTAAAACAAACACCTCTTACTTCTGAAAATAAATCGCTCTTTATTCATGAGGACGATGGGCTTAAAGACTTGACAAGTAAAGAAAGCGTTCTCATATCTCTTCGTTAGAACCAGAACAATAAACAATGTAGGTAGCGTAATTAATTAGTAAAAAACTGGCCAAGTGCGTGTCGGACCACGCACAATGAAGGGTTCCGTAGTTGAGATGAATTAATCCCAAGAACAAACTTAACATTACAACAACAATATTGAGAGATTTACTATGTTATTTTAAGACCATAGACTTCATTGAGGTTTTCCTGTAATCTATGAGTAAAGAAACATTCACTGCATTTTTTTCAAAAATTTTGGCTCAATATTGGCGGAGATAAGGGGGGGGGAATGGTCAATTTTCATCAATTTTCTTAAATATCTTTAAAAGTATTTAGTTTAAAATTTAAAAACAAAAATTGAGACCCTCGCAACAAATCTTTTCATTATAATATGTCGGTACGAGTATGTTCGGTTCAGTTTGCAAAACTTTTTATTTTTATTTTCTTATTTGCCCCCCAAAAGTAACCCCAAAATTCAAAATTCATTTATTTATGTTACACGTGTATGTGTTTGGGTCACATAAATACATATGTGTACAAAATTTCAACTAAATCGGTCCATTAGATTCGGAGCAAATTGGCTATGACAGAGAGACAGACAGACACACGAGTGATCCTGTAAGGGTTCCGTTTTTTCGTTTTGCGGTACGGTACCCTAAAAATGTTAAGGATCGCAACTAATGTCGATTCAGGACGTCAACGGGCTTTATTTCCATTTTTGAAATGAAGTATTACAAAATATAAATTGAATAGTAGTTATAGCTTATCATACGTCTTCGCTAGCTAGCCCACAAGGGTGGTCTTCAGTATTGAGTCAACGTCATGCATCCGGCGACCCTTACTGTCAGCGTGGGAAGGTCAACAACTGCGGGTATACACTGCGCCTACTAACGTGTAATGTTTTATGTCGCTAATTTACTGTACACTTTCATTATTTATTTTTGCTTGAAAAATAAACTCAATATGAAAAAAAGTCCTACTAGAAAATTACGAACTTCTAAACAAACTTTTATCCCCTATTTAACCTAAATTCAAAAGTACCTACTTTCGACGTATAGGGAAATATTGTGCAAAATTACTTGCTTTTATACACCCAGCGGTTTAGGCTGTGCGTTGTTCGTCAGATAATGGATTAATTTAATATTACGAAAAAGAGAAAACGTCTTATATTCCCCACTAATACGCAATTCAAAAATCATTCCAACAAAGACAATTCCCACCCCGATTTCTCGCCAACTCGGTAACCTAAGTTCTGCGCCCTGAGGCGGGCAGTCATAAATTTCCCAGACTTCAGCGAGGGTAATAAATCTTCCAAATGTCATTTTAAGCGCGAACCCAGGCTGATTTAGTGCTTCGTTCGGAGACCGTCCAGATAGACAGTAATGTGCGAACGAACTACTTTTTTGTACCTACTTATAAAGTTTCTTGACCGGGAAGTTCACGAAAGAATGAAAACCGTCGTGACTTTAGTTTTCAATTTTGTATTAAGGACTATATTTTACTCGGAATAAAGTTCAAAATACAATAACTTGGACTGAAGTTAGAAGGAATTTTGTCTTCATGTAGGTCTAGTGTAGTTATTCAGTACCTACAATTATTGCAGACAAATATTATAATCGGGTTTTAGAAAGAGACACAGGTATGACAGAGACAGAGACGACGCTCTACAAAAACGAAACTTTTTCAAAAAACTCGATGTGCCACAGCCGACTTTATTCTTAACCCTTTACATTCTCAAAATACCAGACAGTCTAAATGTAGAATTCCAGTCCAGTTAAATAATATAATATTTGCAGATTTTCAGTATGAATGAATGTCAAAGCATTACTTGGAACCACATTGAGCATAAATCTGAAGCTAACATTCTATGAAAACCGCAAAATGGCCAACGGCAGAATATTAGGAGTTTTAATGAATAGTCGACCTCGGAATTGCTTTACCCCTTTTGACAACAATTATTTTCAGTCAATTGAAACTTCACTAAGGCTGAAAATATCTAGCTGTTATTATAGATAAATAGACTTATGTCATTTGATGTATAATGAACCAGCTCCGACAGCACACGTATTTTTCTTACATTTATGTTGATAAGGAAGAAAAATACGTACGCGGTCGGAGGACCCTCGTCAGGAACGAAGTTTCTTCGCAATACTAGCACGCGCACAAGCACTAGAAAGAGACAGAGAAAGAGAGAAAAAGTCACATGGAGGGGGCATAACGCTTTTTCCTTACAGACGATTTCTACTAGTCAACTTCTACCGCAAAACGCGTGAGAGACTTCCTTCCAAAAGACATGTTCCGCCGCCCCAAAATAAAATGGTTCACGGGCAAGAGAATGACGATGATGATGTATTAAGAAAAAGATTTTATGACGTGCAAGTGTCATTCACATTTATGTTGGTAAAGCAATTACGAGGTCGACTATACAACCGAGTGTATTACAACATTAAAAATGCCATATAGGCCAATATCTTTTTCAATGTTATTGTCAATGTTTCCCAAATGCTTCCAAATATATTTTGCCGCCAGACTTAGGCATGTGTCAAACGTGTCCAAAACCACTCTAATGGAATAATAAGTAGAGAATACCGGCCTTCGGCGGCGCCTATATCTGGCCCTTTTATTTACATATTGAATATTTCATGTTCGAGTAGTGGAATATAAATATCTTTTGTAATTTTTCAGGGAAAATAATAATTAGATTGACAATCTCCGTTAATTTGCTGTGTTAACGTCATTTCATACAACTGTCAAAGAATGTCAAAATTTGATTTGAATTTACGGATACTTTAAGTTGGTAGTCAATTTTCTTAACAATTGATTTTCCTGACTTTACATAGGTTTTCACTTTACATTTACAATGACCGGCAGATTTAACGTTGTCAAATTTTCTCACAGTTATTTTAAAGGATAAGGAAGAGTACGTCCCTATAATGATCATCCATTTTCATTCACAACTTACTGACTTCTCTCACTACTGGGCTTAGGTCTCTCTTTGCTAGGGCCAATCCCCACACTCCTGCGCCAGTGTCATCCAGGTTCAACCCTCGATGGGAACAATTTGGTCTGCCCAATTCGCTGCCAATCATTCGACGCTCCTACATCCAGGTCTTGGAAGCCACTCGGTCTCATCCTTGATTCACCTTGTCACACTTCACCATGTCTTGTGGCCATTATCTATAGCCAGCCTATAAACATCTAGGTTATGTTAAAAATTATGATGAAAAAAAGTTATGTGTCTTACTTATTTCTGAGTAACTACATATAATTGGCGACTGTGTAAATCCGAGGCTATTGTTACCTATAGTATGCAGAAGATGTTTGAGTACCTTTATTATAATAATGAGTAAATAAATTAATATCTCAAATCAAACGCAAAAAGGTCTACTACCCACTAACTTTTAATACACAGCCAAAAGGGTCATTGCCATGATTTTACAGGCAAATGGATTAGTTTTATGGAAACTTGAAAAGAATTCTTGGCACTCCGATTTAAAAAATAGATAAAAACGTTCGTCGTACGGGTTGCTTGCCATCGTTATAAATATTTCAATACGGCAAATATTGAGGATATTCAATAGCCCTTTTACTTTTATAAATTCGTCCCAAAAATGGGACATTCGACAATAGAACGGTCACAATGGTAGATATTATACTCGGAACGGTACATTACATTCTTGGCAACGTCGCGTTGGCAGCCGAAGGGTTATAATGTATCCAATTTGAGACTTATAGCGTGAAAAGTGTTTCTGGTTCACGGAGGGTTGAGGCACTCGATTCTCGTAAGCCCTTAGTAGGTATAATCTCGTTTTTATGACGGATTTCTCATAATTTTGCGTATAAGTGCGCTTGTGTTTTCTATGAAAATGCGGGGTGATTTCGGCCTGATGTGTCACAGGTATTTATTGAAAATTACGTAATTTCGGCATATATGTTGCTACAACTCAACATGCAATTTAAGGGGTTAAGACAGTAAGTCTTAACTACACAAAATATGTATTAACAGTGTAAGAGCCAAGTTCCAAATAGATCTAGAAACTAGTATGTAGGTACATGTTAATGTACGTGTAGTAGGTACAGGCGAGCCGAGGGTTGGCCCGGCTGTCAGGTACAAATTGTAAGTAATGATGCCACGCTATGGTGCCAAATCTGTGACTTATTTGGACTTGCTGTGTGATTTACGCATTGATGTGAGTGGTATTACGTATTTATTCATCTGTGATTGACATTTTCATGTGTTTTTAACACAATCTACTTAATAATAATCATTAATTAATAAATTCACTGACTGACAAACAACGCACAGACCAAACTGCTGGAGCATGAAATTAAGCACAGAAGTTCCATAAAAATGGAACTTCTCTTTCAAGTCAACGTACATCATAATAACATAATAAACGACTCCATGGTTGACATGAACAAAAATTAAAAAAAAATCCTCCTCAGTACTTTCACAGATCGGTTCACAAAATGTTATTTTCGTTTATCCTACTTTTCTAATTAGCATGCTTAGCACGCAATACTAAAGTAATAAATTATACTAAATAATATATTTCTCCGTACGCAGATAAGTGCTAGAGCTGTCCCAGAATATAAAATGTTAAAAAAGGTTTTTGGGAGAGCCTTTAAGTCGTGGCAGCAAGGGCGGTTTTCATAGTGTAAGTGTTACCATTCATTTGTGATTGACGGCACCTACCAACACACAAATTTTTTGAAAGTAATAAATTCTAGTGATAGTGCAATGTGTGTGTGAACTGCCAATTTATTTGTTAATGAATTGGCGCCAAAGCTCGTTACAGATTTTGTAAAAACTAATAAATGTTACGGTTGTGCAAATACCTACATGAATTATTTATTTTTATCTTATTACCTGCGGGGCGAGCACGGCCGTGTGACATGGCCCGAGTCACATATTTTACCACAGTTTAGTCATATAAAATGTGTGACTCGAGCCATGTCACAGTAGGCCGTGCTCGCTAGTCTGAATTCTAAAGCTTTAAGGCTCTATTCTAGGTATAATTATTTATACTTTATCATAACACAACATCACACCGGTTTTCCCCGAAGGGTTAGGCAGAGGTGAGCTATTATTATTTTTATTAATACTTTATTCACATTAAACATAAAAAGGATACTCATAATTAATATCGAAGCCGTAAAGATACTTATAATTTTTTATATAGCCCGTGTGCGACTGGTAGTCACCGCCTGATGTACGACTGGAGGTAGACAAAGACCAAGCTAACTCAGTCTGCCAATTTTGTCAAAGGCGCCCTCCCCCGTCTCACCGCTCAATACCACAGGCGGTGACTAGCAGTCGCGCGTGGACTATAAAGTATGCAGCTTACGTTAACAATATCAAGGAACTTACCAGAATTATTAATTTGTGAATAAAATTATGAAGTATGTAAATGTTACCTTACAAAGAATTTCTCACGTAGGAGTTGCAACGATTGCTATTCCAAAATATGACTTACCTGAAAAAATAAAAATGTTTTGTAAGTATAACACTCAACATTATTGTATCTACTGCTCGCACAATATTATTATGCATTATAGTTTGTTCTCCATGTAATTAACATTGGCACTTCGCAAAATAAATAATAATGATCGAACTTTACTACAAGGAAGTTCGTTTGATCAATAATTAATATCTGTCTATTAACATTTTGCTTTACATTATGCAGAAGATCAACTCGAATAATTTCCCATTATTTTAGAATTGGTCCTATAGTAAAAGTGAATGAATTCAAAGTCAGCCTGAATAATCTCAGTAAAGAAAATTAAATTAAAACGTTGAATGAGTTGGTACATACAGTAGCCGCAAAACCACCCTAATTGCGTAACACACTTTCGCGTAATCACAATCCGAGAGTTTTGAAGGATATTGCTAATCCATTGCCTCACAGATTTGAAAAACTCGTCTGCTCAACAACGTAAATAACGCAATGAACGCGGGTGAACTGTCAAAATGAAACCTTTTTACCAGTTATTTTATGTGTTACGCTATTACCCCGCTGTATAAGCTGGCCTCATATTCTTATGAAACTCCGTACTACGCTAGGCCAGCTCAAAGTGTTACCACCGACGAGTGGTCGACTGCACTTCTCTGCATTCAAACCAAAACGTGCCAGCCGACTCGTAATATCCCGGGCTACCTACGTATTATTACAACTTGGTACATAAGCTCCTGTATATATGGTTGTAGTGCCAGTACAAATGAGTGTTTACGGTGTATAGGGACATTACACATTCAGGTAGGTACTAGGTAGGTACCAGATTTACCTACAGGTAACAATTTTACCGGCTTCTGTCCGGGCTTCCTGATTCTGACTTCAGATTTTCAGAAATGCCTGCGAAAAACATGTTTCTCTAGAAACTTAGTGGGAATATGAATATGAAATAGTGAACATGAAATGCTGACGTACTTTTTTCTTGTTTCTAGAATAAGAGAATTCGTTATAAATAGTTTGCATATTTCTATTCCTTTTCAAATTTGATAGGCAACAGTGTATACTTAGTACAAACACATTTTGCCAGTTACATATTATTATGTTAAAGTTCCATGTAATAGCGAGCTAGCCTATTTCCCTTTACCGGGCATAAATCCGGACTCCGAGCTGCTACTGAGAATTTTCTAATAACAAAAACCTTAAAATAATAGAATAATTATTTAAAGAAAATACTTTAATGTGTAGAAAATATTCCAACGATGACATCTGCTTACATTCCCACACAGTTATTTACTTTAGAAACAAGTGATTGTAACCAACTCCTAAGTTCACGTATGCACGTCTTATTAAAAGTTAGTCCTCCAAAAACTTTCAGCGGTGAGTCGATCTTTTACAAAGAATTTCAGAACTTTTCGAACAGATAAATGCATGTAGAGAATTTCTCAACTTCAGAAGTATTCTTGAAGTTAATAATATACTTATTAAATAAGTAAAACATTGATTATAAGGTATCTCGGGCACTAGACGGCCCCGACTCCGGCCAGTCGTGGCCGCCTAGTGGGATGGTCGTGGTCGTATTGTATGGTCTGCGGCTAGTTAGCCGTTGCGACCAAGTGCGCGATTCGTATCGGTTTCTATAGTTTACCTGGTCGTAGTCGTGGCCGCCTAGTGCGCGAGATCTCTTCTGGTCTTGTCAGCAGGCACGTTATCAATGCTGGTTTCTTCTCTATATAAGTAGTGGATTCTGCTCTAATGAGGGACGGACGATGTCATACTAATCAATATACTCCTATAATTATAAAGAAGTACTCGTAAGTTCAGAAACTACAACCCGACTACTGAAAAATTACGCTCTAAAAAGTATGAAACAAGAGAATATTTTAGAATCAAAATGGTCAAGATAAAGCCGTGGTCGCATGCCTGTACGTACACCTACAAAATTATGATGGTATACATTACAATGGAATTAAATGTCACGTCACATAGCCTATAACCAGCGGACGACCAAGACGCTTCTACCGATACCTCATTTGTCAAATTATGATCAGTAGTTTAGAAGTTATGAGGTAACAGATGAGCATACATACATACATACTGGTCAAAACCTTCCATTTTGCTTCGCCGTAGTCGGGTTAAAATGAAATGCTGTTCGTTAATAAGCGAACCACTTCAGTACTCAAAACTCAAAAACTCAAAGCATTTATTTCAAATAAACCAATTACAGGTACTTTTGAATTGTCAAGAGGTCGGTCAGTCAGAAATATGAAGCTAGTTGCCCATTCCAACGCGTAGTAGGTTCCTATGGAGAAGAACGGGCAAGAAACTCCACGGACACTCTTTTAAATCAGAATATTTTTACAAAAAATTGGTTACATCATTCATGTTGTAATTATACATATACTGAAGTGGTTCGTTTTATGTTTTGTTTTAAAATGTTAGTATTAGTCCGAATCTGGTTTTTACTGAAATATTTTTTTCTAAAGCTACCGGAAATATGGGAAAATGGAAAAATACAGGAAAACTGAAAATGAATATCTGTGGGAATTTTGACATTTCGAAGAGACAACGTCTGTGGAGTCAGCTAGTAATTATTATTTTACCCAAAACATCCTACTTGCTAATTATATATGGGAAAGTATATGTTTGTGAATTTGGAAGATTGTTTCACGTGTAATCACGTCTCAACGGTTGAAAACATTTCGATGAATATGGCACACGGGTATGCCCGTGTGCCATATTCATCGAAATGTTTCCATGACCTGGATAAGGAGATAGGATATTTTTTGTCTTGGTAGATACGTTCTCGTGGTGTAATTTCCGACTTGCACGCGGCCGAAGCCACTGGTAAAAGTTAGTAAGTAACTTATAAG
Source organism: Agrochola macilenta (assembly GCA_916701695.1). Taxonomy (NCBI): domain Eukaryota; kingdom Metazoa; phylum Arthropoda; class Insecta; order Lepidoptera; family Noctuidae; genus Agrochola; species Agrochola macilenta. Next base: position 1,030,713 of record OU753572.1, on the reverse strand, counting down.
TATAGAATAGATATGCTAGGCCAAAGCTCCAATATCATTAAGATCCTCTTAGAAATGTTGAAAATAATACCTTTAGACATACCTACCACACTACCAACGTTATTAATATTAGCACAAAACCAGGAAAATGCCATAAAAAACCTATGATTATCCCAGACAAAGCATCCTCATTGTCTCCATACGGAATCTCCCGTATTTGTCCAACGACATAGCATTACGACACGAATGTATGACACCATAAAACACGTCATAACCATGACGTAATAACCGTGACGTAATATCGCGAGATAATCTGGTGTGATGAATACAACACATAACTTCGGTGTCTTTATTAATGTTAAAGATAAACCTACGTATGAATCTACTGAATTATCAGTTAATAGCTACAGAGATAGAAGCTGGGGCTTGTGGCTAAGTAATAGCAGCCACACGGGTCGAGCGGTCCGTGACCATCCATTTCATACCGAGACCCCTCGGTGTCTCGTAAAGCACGTTAATCCAACAGGTCCTGGTTTTCATTTGTAGATCTTTCACAAACGTTACGGGTAGTCAGAACCCGAGTCTGTCAACAAGACTTACCAAGGGTTTTCGTTTTACGTAGTAACTGGTTTGTGGAGGTTGGATGGGTAGTCGCTCTATGTAAAGTACTGATATTCAACTGCATCCGGTTAGACTGGAAGCCGATCCAAACATACTTGGGAAAAGGGTAGGTAGTTGTAGATATAGATTTGCTGTGCTTGTGGTTGGATGTACGAGAAAAACTTTTCATTTTTCGCGACAAAAAAAAAAAAGTGGGTTTTTTTATTGGCTAATAAAGGCGTATTTTAGCACGAGTATTTTTCTTCGTTACTTTTTTGTTCATAGTCCGAGAAATTGAGAAAAAATAAAAGTCAAAATAAAATAAAATTTCAACTCCATATGATAAGAGGAAGTTGTTCTAATTCAGTTTGCAAGATTTGACCCGTACATCCTAAACTAACAACGCAAATTAAATAAAAGCTTGTGAAAAGTTATGTAAAAACAAGTTAAATAATTTTTCAGGTTCAGTAAACAAAATTCGTATTACAAACGACAAACAAGCTGAGCGAGTCTCAATGTCCATTGTACAATATTATCCTCTTAAAATCAACAATATAAAATCCACTTTACATTCAAATCAACTTGCCAATCTCAAAATCTGTGACCAGAGAACAATAACACTACTTGACAGTAGAGCCACTTCAAACAGCGTTGTGACGAGCTTAAATACTTATACCTACGTGTAGGTATCAAACTCAAACTCAAACTCAAAGCATTTATTTCAAATAAACCAATTACAGGTACTTTTGAATTGTCAAGGGGTCCGTCAGTCAGAAAGATGAAGCTAGATGCCCATTCCAAAGCGTAGTAGGTACCTATGGAGAAGAACGGGCAAGAAACTCCACGGACACTCTTTTAAATCATAATATGGTTACAAAAAATTGGTTACATCATTCATGTTGAAGTTATACATGTGAGAACGATGCAAAACGTTAAAAGCGTCCGTAGCAAAAATAAAAATTCAAAAATTAAATTAAATTAAAATAAGCCGTGGTAGCTAAGAGATGACCAGTATAGATGGTGGCTTCAACAATAACTGAATCAAAGGTTAATTAAATGTCTTTGTGCTGCTTGTAAATTAAAACGTTAAAATGAGATTGCTGCTACTGACAAGTCTGTCAAAATCACAGTAATGTTTATTCTCGTTACTTTAAAGTAGCTGTTGGATCGCTGCTGTCACTGGTAAATGTCGAAACTATCTCTCACATGGTATTGAAAAAAATTGATATTTAAACAGACCTTGTTGTTTTATACCATCTATATGATACCTCTATTGTGTTCTCTGGTTCATCCTGGCACGAAGTTAAACTGAGTGCAGAGGCAGGAATGGCTCGGGTAGCTGAATGGCTAAAAAGTAACTTACTTTCCCTGAACACTAATAAAACAAACTAACAGTTTTTTTAAGTTTAAGTTTTACTCTTACTGCTAATAATTTAAATTGCAACTTTACTAATAGATTTTTATTTTTATTTTCTTAAGAGTAGTAAATATACGCTAAGCTAAATACGGATAAATGTACTTACATTGCCTAATTACCCTTAAGGTCACAGTCCACTATATTAACTTAGTTAGTATGGGTGTACGACAGTGATGTGAAAGAGCGGAGCCTTCTGATACAGGCATTGTTTGCTTAAAAGGGGGCTCCAAACACGTTTCAAATGTAATTTTCGATTTACCCAATAAACTATTTTGTATTCTATTTGTATTATGACATGTAAGTTACTTTCAACCTTACCCCGTGTCATTTTAGCAAGCAATCGTTGCGCGAATATGCGATTGTCAGGTTCATATGTCACTTTTTGTTCAGAAAACCGGAAGGCGTCCTCTGTCGGCGCGACCACGCTTTCCGATTCACCGAACAATAATTGACATATGAACGCGATGATCGCGTATTCGCGCGACGTTCTTTCTATTAGAACGCTGCCTTTTAGGGTGGTTAATTAAACGAATACAGGCTACGTTTTCATCTGCCAGGGTTGCGAGTTTGTCCGAAAGGGATATCGTAGCCCCGGCACACAGGCAACGGAAGGAACACGGGTGGGTTTTTGTCAGTAAAAGTCTGACACGCCTTCCCGCTCCGCCCAGAGCGGGAGAAATTATTTGATAATTTCCCAACCTCAAAAAAAAAAAAAAGCGTTTTTAATCAATTACGAGGTCGACTATATATATATTTTATTCACATCATATAAGTTAACCTTCTCCCCATTTTCATACATCGTGCCACTGAGATCGTATATAAAGTCATTATTTTGAATGTTTGCGTTTTTTTTCTGCTTAAATAATAACTAGTATCAACATTGTACATTATCTCGTTAGGTTTTGCAGTTAAGTTTAATCGCTGGGACGAGAGTTGTGTTAGTTATACTCGCAGTTAACATAATGGGTGGTGATTTTCCAGTAAAAAAATATGGTCGGCAGTTATTTTTTGTGTTTGTGTTATTTTTTATTTAATGGCAGTCAATGTGTTTCTTGATCTTTTGTCAGGGCATTGCTGTTGGTCTAGAGGTTGCAAGCGCGACTGCTGGGACTGCAGGTCCCGCAGTGTTAGTGATATATCGGCACACATCGAGGCAATTCAGCTGTTAGACCAAACAAATATAGTGCGGAGACTAAAACGAACAAAACCGTTTGGGTTAGTGTAGTGTAGAAATATAGTGATACTGACACTCATGACGTAATAATATGAAAAAAGTGTTTATATTATAATATTAGACTCGTAAGAAAGTGGAACGGATACTTGTAAAGTATAATGAACACTATTCTATGTTTTTAATAAATACTAATGTTCTAAAGAGGTAACATTTGTTTTTTTGATAACTAAGAACCTCTTTTTATTAAAGGATAAAAAAAGTGTTATTTTGTTTTATCCTCAGGAATATCTTAGTAGCAGCCCTGAGTCTGGATTTGTATCCGGTTGATGGCAAAAAGCTCGCCCCTATTACGTGGGACTTAAACATAATTGGCAAAATGTCGGTGTACCCACAAAATGTTCTTAAATCGGGGAAAAAAGGCGTCAATGTTATTTTATGTTACACTGTTACTTTAGTGACAACACGCAATGAGCAATCCTGGTGATCAATGCTCTCTCTCTACAGAGAAATACTTCTCATACAAGAAGAGGCCTTTATTTTGTAGTGGAGCAGCTACGGGCTGATTCATTTCTCCCTTGACAGGCAACTGACAGCTGACGTCAGTGGGTGCCCCAATATCAAACGCGTAGGATTCCAGACTCAGATACAGCATCCCTTTTATGGTCGTAACTCTAAGCAGGTGAACAGCGGAATGTAATAACGTGTTTCTTGTTTATTAGCAGATTTTTAGGGTTCCGGACGTCCGAATGAAATAACGGAACCCATATAGGATCACTCGTGTGTCTGCCTGGCTGGCTGCCTGTTTGTCTGTCACAGCCAATTTGCTCCGAATCTACTGGACTAATTTAGTCGAAATTTGATACACCTATGAATTTCTGTAACCCAAACACAGACGTGTGAAGTAAATAAATGAATTTTAAATATCGTCACACGGTACAGTTACAAAACGTTTTTTTTAATTTTCCACAAATTGGAAAATTAAAAAAAAAGTTTTGTAAACTGTACCGTGTGACGTAACAAAAATGGAAATGCTTGTTGTGCGGAAGTCAGTTTTTTAAATGAATACATATTTAAAGATATTTAAGAGAATAGATGAAAAATGACCATCCCCCTTATCTCTGACTTGTAGAGCGCAAAATTTTGAAAAAAATGTAAAGGACGATTCTTTACTCATAGATTACAGAAGAACTTATGAGAAGTCTATCTTTAAACCACATGGCAAATCTCAAAATATTGTGCGCAAACTTACATTATTTGCAGTTGGAATGTATGGGAGAACATGTTTTTCAACTACATATGTTAAGTTTGTTCTTGGGATAAATTTATCCCAACTACGGAAACCTTCATTGTGCGTGGTCCGACACGCACTTGGCCGGTTTTTGTAAGTTCGATTAGCTGTACTGACGTTCACAATGTAGTGCAGTTCTTTTTGTTAATCAAAAACCTACTGTATTAATTTTCTAAGATGTTCAGTGTATACAAATCGAAAGTACAGCTGTCCATTTTTGGCTAGGCGTGTTCGTAAGAGACAGTTGTAACATAATTTAGCTTAATCAGTACAGCAAAACCATCGCCAACATTTTAAACGGAAGGATTTTCTAAATCGGATTATTCCAATTATTATATTACACAAACAAACACTCTTGTTTTTTGCTTTAATTTCTTTTACCCAATTACGGGAACACAGCAGTAAAGTGGTCATTAATAAAGCTATCACTTATTACGTTTGTTTGTACGGATTATCCTTTTTCCGAGTTTTTTCCGCTAAGCCCCTGTGTATTTAGCCTTTTAGCTATTTAAATGGGATTTTTAAGCGGCTGTATCAAGCGATTTAGCGATTGAAATGAATGATATGGGTACTGTACTGGGTAATCTGCACAATTATGTATGATGATTAATAATGTTGTAGTGAACTGTTTGTATTTTTGAAAATTGTGTCTCTGTCAGTAGGAAATTCTCTTTGTGTTTGTGCGTGCAGACAGTGGGAGGCAGGCGTCGCAAATGATCAATCAATCTGCCTAGCCTTTTCCCAATTATGTTGGGATCGGCTTCCAGTCTAACCGGATGCAGCTGAATACTGTATATTACATGGAGCGACTGCCTATCTGACCTCCACAACCCAGTAACTGGGTAATACGATACCCCTTGGTAACACTGGTTGTCAGATTTTCGGGCTTCTGACGACTCGTAATGACTGTCAAAGATCCACGAATGACAGCCGGGACCAACGGCTTAACGTGCTTTCCGAGACACGGAGGAATTTCGGTATGTTAAGTTGGTCACCCATCCACAGACCAACCCCGGCAAGCGTAGCTTAACCTGATGGATCGAACCGTGCGGCTGTTATTACTTAGCCACGAGGTCTTCCTCGAGCTCCTCGAGGCACCGCAAATGATGCTAAATTATATTTATTTCTGTAAATTGGTAAAAAAAAAACACTAAATACATTCACTTATGAGTTCAGTGTTTCCAACTAATCTGAGAAAAAAAAAACCGAAATAAACTCAGAGGTCACAGTCAAAAAATGCTTTTTTTATATGTCAGATAGCTCACCCTGAGGCATGTATCACATGCTGACTTACCAATCCAAGCATATGCCTCTCACTGTCTAGATGCACCTTTATGGCACTAGCCTCGCCCCTTGGCTAAGCTAATCACCAGACTAGCTAAACGATTGGATTTATTATTGATTAATGATCTAAAAAAACGTAGTTACGGTTCGTGTTCAGAACTTCATCCTTTTTTGGAGTTGGTTAAAAAGATAACTACTGATGTATTATCGACACATCCGTACTATCCATACTTAATAAGAGGTATGAGGAACAGCGTGCAAACTTCACTCATCCTCAATAGAAAAGGTAGGATCCTCCGACCAGACGGGTGTCGTATCTGGTGGGCAACTGCCCAATTATTGATGTCGGGAAGTTAAATATATACTGATCGCGCGGTAAACCGAAATCATGCATCGCGCAAGCAGTTGCGCGATGCATGATTTTGCGTGACGTCAGTGTGATCCGTGGTTCGCAATTTGGCGATGTAGATGCCGATGCCACATTAATATTATTAATGCGAAAGGAAATTATATCTATCTGTCAATTACCTTTTCACGCTCTAATGGCTGAACGGATTTCGATAATGACACACCAATAAACCCTAACCTAGGGTCACCTACATACAAGTACTAATCCGCGGTTAAGTTTTAATCTGTGGTTCAACTTACTTCCAGCTCACATCGTTAATGGAAACCAAAGTTTAATGGTAACAAGCGTACGTTAAACCATCGAACCGCAGCCTGACCAGCAAAATATGTACAGAAGAATTACTCAGAATACCTGGAATTCGTTTTGTTTAAAACTGTTCTACGGAATGATCTTAGTGTCTTGTGTACCCAATTCATATGTTATTTTCACTTTAACAAATATCAACTGTATGCTAGTGTAAATTAAGTTGACTTCAGAATGACTAGTACTACTGAAAAAGTAATTAAATTTTTTGAAGTTTTAGCACAAACTAAACTTATTAATTAAGTATTTTTTTCCGAAAACTCATTTTGTTTACATTTTTCGAAACTAAATTGCGAACGCAGTATAGGAGAAATTGTCTCACATATAACAATACTAGCGACCCGCTTCTGCTTACCTCATCAAAATCTGTTGCGTATTTTAGAAGAATAACGCGTTCAGACAAGCACGAAAAGCGACTTTATAATATAATAATATAATATAATGACGACGCTCTACAAAGCTGAACTTGTTCTAGAAGCGCCTTCTCAACGGCCGCGTACTGTTTAAATACCCATTTTCAATCTATGATCCTTCTGCATTACTAATCTTTGGTGGTTATACTTTAGCCTTGATTTCCCCGGGGTGTGGTCTGATCACACCGCTTTGAACTACATCCGGAGATTCTGACGCAAGGGAACTATGCTTAATTGGTCTGCCATCGGTCTTGGATTATTTTGGTTTGCATTGGAAATATTTTACTTTATACCTTCTTACGTAGCTTATAATGCTAAAATAAGGATTTTTCGATGACTGGCTAGTTAGTTTAGTGCTCGGAAGTGCAAGAGAGTATTGAGTCTTGGGTTCTATCCTCAGGTCGGGCAATTATTTTAGATTTTTCCATTAACAATTTTTAGTTTCCAGAGTTTAGCATTTGTTTTCGGTTGATGGGGAAAGGCTTGTCAAGGTAGCTTTAGACCAAACGAGCGAGTATCCGTTCTATCCCTATTCCATCAAATTCTATTTGTGCCAAACAGAGATGGAGCATTCTTCCGTTCCGTTTTGTAACAATATTTTGATTCAAAAGAGTTTCTTATCCGGTCTACTTTATAAGAACCTGTTACGCTTTGGACTGGGACACTATCTTCATCTTTGTGACTGACCGACCCCTTATCAGTTCAAAAGTGCCTGTAATTGGTTCAATTTTAATAAATGCTTTAGGTTTGGCTTGTTTTATCAAATCAAAATTATGACGATAATCGGAAGAGGATGCTTTTACTCTTGCGTTTTACGAGTATGTCGTTTTGGTCCATTACATGGGAATGACATTTCTATGAAATATAGGTGGACAGTTAGAAATAAATATTACAGCCATTAAAAATGAACATATTTTATATTAAATAAATAAAAGTAAGCTGCCAGGGATGGCTCCATACAGACAATCAATACGCGTCCATAATTTATAACTTTACTCCCTGGACTATAAAAGCTTTTGTTTTAATCTATGGTCAAATCTTCTATCAATTAATATGAGTGGTTATTTTGAACAGCCAATCACGACAACAGATTTAGGTAACCACAGTCAGGGAAATGAATTGTTGAGCAAATTGCCTATCAACTTTAATTGTCGGTTTATTCAAATCACAATTGCCCTTCTTTATCAGTCGTATGAAACGACTATGGTGAATTTACATAGTGTGTCAAACTGCTAAACAATACATTTCCCTGATACGTCAAGAGTTCTAACAACTTCCTAATGCTACTGTCATGTATATTCAAAATCCTCTACACAATAATAATTTCTATGAATAACTAATTATTCTCTGCATATAAGTTTCATGCATGTCGTATTACACCGAAGTTTCGAGAATACTGCGATGTTCCTAGACGGTAATCATTTAGGAAATAATCTGACAAACAAGTTTAAAATATAATCACGTAAACGTAATTAAGCACAGAATAGTATTAGTACAGAAGGTTGACTCCATACAACGAGTGGAAATGCATGCACACATAGACGCGTACGTACGGCGATCTCAAATGAATGCCGGTCGCGAGTGCACTCGCACCCGCTTTAGGCTGCCTGCCCATTGAAGCAGAGCGAGGCAGCGGACAGGAGAATGGCAGCGAAGTTGCGGAAAGTGTCTATCCATTGATGCGGAGCCAAGTAGCGGAGTGGAGTTACGGACTGTGTGGAGCGAGGTAGCGGAGCGGTGTTGCGGACTGTGCGGAGCTAGACCGAGTTCACGCGACGAGTAATAATTCCGCCCTCCGGTTCCCCGCTCCACTTCTCCGCTCCGTTTCCCCGCTCCGCTTCCCCTCTCCGCTTCTCCGCTCCGTTTCCCCGCTCCAATTCCCGGTTTTGTATAATTTTTAAACTAGTTCGCAAATCCCTGTCCACTGAAGCGGAGCTGAGGTTTTATGCAATTCCATTGGTTAATATTGGCACACCGTTACTCCGCTCCTCTCCGCTCCAGTGGACAGGCAGCCTTAAGCGTGTTTTAACGCGTTGTGTGGAGCCGATCTGTAGTATTCCGTGTTATAAGAATCATATTTATTGGTGAATACTGTGAATAACTTTAGATGGATGGTAAATGGTAAGCCGAGAGCCCGTCTGGTCACTGCCGTCTATGGAACTCTACAGTATCAGAGGCATTACAGATGCGCTGCCATCCCAAAGCGAAGCTGAAATGCCTCGTGTCTGGTATTACTTTGGCGTCTTCAACCCTGTACGTAGCAATGCTGCTTGGCGGCAGAAATAAGAGCAGTGGTAGTACTGCCTATGAGCTCCTTCAGAAACATCTCATAAGATCCGTTGAACAGTAACTACTTCTTTGCTAAATCACACCATTTAAATATTATCTACTACTAACTTCTTTGCCATTGAAATCAGTTCGGTAGTTGGCGTCTTTCATATCAGTACAAACTATAATAATGGTGTTCTTGCCGCTGTAAAAATATTGGTCGCGTAAGTAAACCACGATTCTTCTACAATATTTCCTTAATAAAATAGTGCTCACAACCGCAATAACGCAAGTCTCAGTTGGAAGTATTCTAGTGGATACAAGGACGCACCACTTATGAAGCATGTTAAATTTAATTCTGTTCTTATATATTCTCATGCTTTATCCATTTTTTACGCCTCCATACTCGGTGTTACTCTTTGCAGTCATTCTTGCTAGAAGTATCCCAAGCAATTTATTTGCCAGAAACACGACAGAACGAAAGAAAGAAGTTGTAGATGTTAGTTACTCAGTCAGGCATAAACGGCTTAGTAACGGATTTGAAGATATTTGTCACACAGATACCTATACCATGTCATGGATTAACACGGAGTTTTATATTTACTTCCCATTTGAAGCAACCGAAACCATGGGAACAGCTGAGAACCTGACTAATATAATTTTCAGCGCAGAAAACAATAATGTTAGTCAGTTCACACATGATTTATAACCCAAACTTTCAAAGTATTGATGCACCACAAAATAATATGCCGCTTTAAAAATGCTGAAGTTTGGCTTAATATTGTCAACTAGTTCAAACAACTAACTTTGCTCACCAGCTTATTTTAAAACGACGCTATTCGAGCAGCTCATCAAAAGAAGAATAAGTTTGACAACTATAAACTGAAGTTTTATTTACCTCAATACCAGAAATAGTTTGAAATACCAACAGAGTCACGATATGTGGCACAAGTATTTGTTCATGTTGTGTGCAAAGTTTACACAGTACTCTTTACCATCCCACTTTGCAAAGTTTAATACAAGTGTTCAAATGTTTGATGTTATCTCTAACGTCGTCAGCAGGCCAAATTAATTATACGCACAGCCAAAGTGTGGGTCACTGCCAGCGTCTGTAAAACAGGCATTTTCTGGGCATGCTTGTTCCATCGCAGACCTCATCCATCGCTTTCCATCAGGCGAGATCGAAGTCAAGATCAGACCCATTTATAAATAAATAAATAAATATATAATCTAACGTTAAAACATATAGATAATATACGAACAACCTATAACAAACATACCATGCTACAGTGTTGCGCAAAAAAGGAAAAGCTTATAGTGCATCAAAACATATGCATCCACATCGCTTAAAACTGCTGTCTCTTTCTACTTTTATGTGCCAGTAAAAGACAACAATAATTTCAAACGGAATTGGTGCGATATACGATAAATTGTGTGTGTTGTGTTCTGTTTATTTTATAACCACACGACTGAACCGCGGCGCGCGGTACAATACTGGTTTATGGGCGACAGTAGCGATTGTTTGAATGTGGGTAGTAGAGATTTTATCGCGTTGTTGAATTGCGCCAGCGTATCATAGATAGGTACAGAAAGTCTGCTCCGTACAACGACCAAAAACAGACGCACTCACATAATACTGCTAAGCCTATACAGGTGTATGTAAAACGACGCTTAGCGAAGCCTCGATTACTTTTTTTACCAGACCGACCTGGGAACCTTTTAGTTTTGAAGATATTGAAGGTCTATCAAATGTTATGACTTAACCTGTAATAACTGCGACCCCTGCATGCATATAAACACAATGTTTTGAGCGCTCACGTAAACAGGGACATTAAATATAAAAGTAGTTTCCCAGCAATTATTGTTGTGCAATGTTACTTAGTTTCATGTACAGGATGCAGGGTTGACAGCTACCTATGTTTTTACACCCTGTAGACACATTCGTACGACGATCTTGAACGAATGCCAGTCATGAGCGCGCTTGCACTTGCTGTACGTAGACGCGCGTCTATTGCGTGCGTTGTCGCTCGTTGTATGGAGCCGGCTTTCTGTTCCTTTCTATTCTGTGGTAGTGATTTTATAGCGCGGTTAAATCGCTCCAGTGTCTGTTTCGGTACACGAGTAGTTGCTGTTTTAGAGGATGTTGCGATGAGAGTTTATGTTACTGTCCAGTTGTGTATTCGAATGATGTTATTTGACGAATTATTGCTTGGTTGGCTTGTTGGTAGATCAAAAGCTAAGATGAGAGCACCTACATATGTTCCCTTCAAGGGTGTACTCTTATGGGGTCTCCACTAAGTACCTGTCATGTTCTAACTTCATGTTCTAACCATAAAGTAAAAGACGTATCAACTTCCAAAGAGCAGATTTCACACTTAGTATCGAATCCTAAACAAAAGAATAAATTGTGTATTCTGAGTTGTAACACAAGGAAGGGGACCTCGTCAACAATTGAAGAAGCTTTCTCCGATAACTTCGACTACTGTCACTATATAATGCCCAATAGGACCATAAAACGGCTCGTAACTAATATCGAACAAAAATTGAAAGAATTCACCCTAAACGACTATTGCTTGCTTTTCATTGAAGGAAATGATATAAAACAGGAGAGCAACTATATAAATGAAATTAAGACAATAAACGAATCTCTCCGACAAGTCACACACACCAACATAATTATCTGTCTCCCTACATATATAACAGGAGCACCGATATACAACTTTAAAATTGACATGTTTAACAACCTCCTTTATTTAGACATACAACATCATGAGTACGCATACATCTTTGACAGCAATAGTAACTTAACACATGAGATGTTCTCTTACTCTACAGGCAAAATCAATAAATACGGAATGAGAAATATATATGAAAACATTATGAGTAACATACTAGTCGATTTACTTAAATTTGGTCAGATCAACGTACAGAATAATAGTGTCATACGAGTACAAGAAAGTGTTTCCGGCAGTAAAGAAAAAATCGCAAGCCACAAGGAAAATTCAATGTTTTTTCGTCTACAATAACATTTATGTCCTACACCAAAATATTGCCGGACTCCTAAACAAAAGTGACATCCTCAATGTCTGTTTGGAAGAGCTGGAAAGTGAGAAAAAGTCTATCGATGTTGTATGTATTACGGAACATTTTATGACGCCTGAGTAAGAAGAATGATTAAATATACCTAACTATAACATAGCTATAAGTTTCTCTAGAGAATGTAAAAGAGGTGGTGCATGTGTATTAACAAAAATTGGACATCACTATAAAGTGGTAAACTTAAACAATTATTGTATAAAAATTTGATTGAAAGTTGTGCAATTGAATTAACCGAACATGGTATTATTGTTGTGTGTATATATAAGGTTCCAAATTCTGACTTAAATACTTTTTATGACAAATTGGAAAAAAGTCTTCATCTAATATGCATTCAACGTAATAAAAAGATTATCGTTTGTGGGGACTTCAACATAAATACATTAAAAAGAAATAAACAGACCCTAGATTTTGAATATATTCTTTTAAACTATAATTTACAATTGCAATTCTCTCAACCGACTAGAATAAGTAGTGGGACATGTTTGGATAATTTCGCGCACAATATTAGAGGTTGCAAGGGGGAAATTATTGAATTTGGACTATCAGACCACACCTCACAGGTTTTAAAATGCCCAGTTTAAAAAACGTGTACTATTAAGTCATGGCGTATTAGACGAAGAAACTATTGCCAAGAATATTTGGATAAATTTAAAAATTGTGTTAAAAGTCTCTCATTCTCAGACATTTACTATACTTCGGACCCTAACGAGGCTTATGACTGTTTATTGGATTTATTTCAATGCTTTTACAATCTCTGTTTTCCATACGAAACTATTACAAAGTCATTAACTAAAAAATCTAAGTGGATCACAAAGGGAATAAAAAAATGCAGTAAAAGGAAACGTGTGCTTCTCTGGCAATATAGAAATAAGCCTACTCTCAAGAACAAAAATGCCTTCAAAGCATATTCACATAGACTTAAAAAAATTATATCATTGATACAACAATCTCAAAATAATTATTTTATTAAAACATCACAAAATAAATCTAAAGCGACATGGACCGTAATTAACAAGAATAAAGCCTACTTTCCTAAAGAACCTATAACTGAAATAAAAACTGACACAAAGATGGTTACGAATCCTACTGAAATAGCAAACTCCTTCAACGAATATTATATTAATCAAGTATCTAATTCAAATCAGAGAATAACACGAGTCCCCATTAATTCAAACACTTTGAACTCTTTATTTATGGAATCAACTTTGCCGCTTGACATCATGAATCATATTAGGTCTCTTAGAGATACAAACAGTGTAGGTAGTGACGGAATATGCACAACAGCCATAAAAGCAGTCTCTCAATACATAGCCCCACATCTTAGTTACATAATCAGTTTAAGTATTGAGAATGGTATCTTTCCGGAGAAGCTCAAAACCTGTATAGTTACTCCACTATACAAAAAGCAAGATAAATGTCTTATGAAAAATTATAGACCTATTGCTTTGATACCTATATTTGCAAAAATATTTGAAAAAGTAATATATAAAGCACTTTATACTTACCTTGAGAAATCAAACATTCTAGTTAATGAACAGAAAGGATTTCGGAAGAACAGAACAACTAACATGGCTATCCATGATCTGCTACGCCCTATCTTATCGAATGTGGATGAAAGAAATGCCGTATGTGCTATATATATGGACCTCACAAAGGCTTTTGACTATGTAGATTATAAGATACTATTAAATAAATTAGAGAATTATGGTATAATAGGCAACATTTTGAACCTTATTGAATCTTACTTACACAACAGAAAGCAGATTTTAGAAATAACAAGAATATAACGCATATAATGTAACGCACGGAAATTGAAAGACGATACAGATCTAGTACTAGGATAATTAAATACGGAGTCCCACAAGGCAGTGTGTTAGGACCGCAACTATTCTTAACTTACATAAATGATCTCCCTAAAGAAATAAAGCATCCTATGGTACTATTTGCTGACGACATCACGGTAGTAGTAAAATTTGACGATCCTTATACATATGAAGCAGAAATAAATTTGACATTGAATAAAATAATTAGTTGGCTAAATAATAATAATCTCGTCATAAATCTAGAAAAGACTAAAATAATGCATTTTTATCAGAGGATTCCTAATGTAAAACTTGACATTAACTATTTGGGGACTAAAATAGAGTCGGCAACCATGACTAGATTCCTTGGTGTTATTATAGATAATACCTTGTACTGGAAACCGCAAACGGACGATATTTGTAAGAAAATGAATAAATGTGCTTATGCACTTTATAAACTGGCTAAAATTGTAAGCCTAGAATCTCTTTTAATGGCTTATCATGGCTATGTAGCATCCACACTAAGATTTGGCATAATATATTGGGGCAATTCAGTAAATAAAGAGTATGTCTTCAAAGCCCAAAAAAGATGCATCAGAGCTATGTGTGGGTTACAAAGTACTGACAGGTTAAGATTTTGAGGCTTTTAAATAGAGGTTGACAGACCTCTATTTAAAAGCCTCAAAATCTTAACCTTAACTTCACTGTATATTTATGAAGTAAATATATTTGTTAAAACAAACATCTCCCTATATGAAATAGCTTTTAAAAGCCAATATAGAAAACTACGTGATACAAATAAGTTAGAGCTTAAAGTACCATATGCACGTACGGTTTTAATGAGGAAAAGCTTTTTTTGTATGGTCCAAAGAATATTTAATAAGTTACCTTGCTCAATAAAAAGTTAAAATTTTGTAAATTTCAAGTGTAAATTATATTAATACAGAAATGTTACTACTGTCTCAGTGACTATTTTAATGACAGTTCTTTGACATAATAATATTTATGCCTACTCTTAGCATGACTATGTTAGCATGATGACTTTATTATTAAGTAGTAATTCTGTGGACAATGTCAATTTTATTTTTTCTTATCTAACTTATTGACATTATTACATTTCGTTAAATATTTTCATTAATTATCTGACATTACCTATTACATTTTATTAAATTACATTAAAAAAATTGACATTGATACTACTGAATTATTTTATTTTATATTAATTTACTTAATTGGCGAAATCCTCCCATAAATGTATATTTGTACGCCAAATGGCAAAACATGGAGAAACTAATATAACAATTGTAACATCTCGCACACTGTTGTAACCTATGTTTACAAATAAAGAATATTGATTGATTGATTGATTAACCACAACATGGCGATAGCAATGGCGGTTTCTTTACTCATGTGACGGTAGGTAATGATGAAGTAAAAGTGAGCTAAGAAATTTTATGTTTTACTTAGTATCGTAGATGGCTTTGCCAAAGTTAATGGCATAATTATATGTAGAGACTAGCTTACACCAGCGGCTTCGCTCGTGTCATATTTTTATAAAATATAGCCTATTTTACTTTGTAATAATATAGCATTGTACTGGCAGAAGAATTTTTTAAATCGGTCCAGTAGTTCTTGAGTTTACTCATTATAAACAAAATACAAACCTTTTCTCTTTATATATTTGTTAAAAAGTATAGATAAACATGTCATACATAAAAGGGTAGAAACAGAATAGACGATCAGTTAGGATAACTGACAGCGCCCGCCGCGATGTAGAATAAGATAGAGAGAGATAGTTTTATTAAACACATAATTATTCAAAGTATAATATAAAATACGCCCTTTATTGATTTCGGTACTGCAAGAGAAACTAAGTTCTTGCAATACCTTTTGTCAAGTTTAAATTGGGGGAAATAGTTCATTATTTATAGGTATGTATTATGTACGTGAGTCCACGAACTTCCTGGTTGCGTTTCTTAAATAATGCGCGGAAGTTCAAACTAAGTAAATTAATTATAAATTCCAGAATCAATGACGAAGAAAAATAACCGGGCCA
Source organism: Agrochola macilenta (assembly GCA_916701695.1). NCBI lineage: Eukaryota > Metazoa > Arthropoda > Insecta > Lepidoptera > Noctuidae > Agrochola > Agrochola macilenta. The sequence goes on along the minus strand of OU753572.1, from coordinate 1,014,621 downwards.
ATACGTTTATGTTTCTTTTCTACTTTAAGCAGCTCTATTTATTTGCAAGCCAAATCAAAATATAAATAAAATCTTTGTTATGTTACCTTCACCTTTATTTAACTTCACTTGTATGTATGTCCTAGAATATTGCAATCAATATTTCACCTACTTCCACTGAAGCTATCGGGCTGAAATTTGGCATACGTGTTTGGTTCTCGTGACAATACATGATTATTAAAATTAAAAGCTTTTTTTAATTTTTTTATGTTCATTTTGTTTATTTAAATTACACGACAGAATATGAGTTTTCATACTAACGAAAGGTAAGGATTTTTAAACAAAAATTGCCGGCCACCTGCTCGCATGTATTTGACCAGTAAGGAATCTTCGATTTCTCTTGCAGAAGGTTATCAAAATAATGCTCGAATTTCCAAGCATATTTGAGGAAATGAACTTTCATTAAAATAGTTTTTGTAAAATAAATAACATAACTTCATGTTAGTGCCACCAACTGTGGTCATCTCTCTAATTACGGTACGTCTTCGTCGCACCAAAAAGTCACCGCATGCTGCATAATAAAAATGTAAGTGTAAAATGACCAGCGCCGCCGCTTGAAGGTGGCATACCATTGGGAAATACGTGCTGCGACTGTGACAAGACTGTCTCATGAAGTTATCAACTTGCTAAGTATGAAAACTATGCTTAAGTGAAGTTCGCTATAGTTACTTTTTAGTTACTGGAGAATTTTGTCCAAGAATTTTGTGGCTCGTTCCTATGTATGTACTTGCGTACTTGTCAAAGTGTACTTTATGTATTTTTTTTTGTAATGTGCTTTTATTTTGTGGATAAACAATTTTTCATTCTCTTTTTTTTTTTCCTCTCTCAACTAGCTAAGTAGTAAGTGCCTATTTGAAAATCAGTAAGTATGGTCGATTTAAATATTGTGGATTAAAAACACTATAATTGAAGCTGGTTAAAAAACTACGCAACCGAAGGTACCTAAATCCATGTGGGTCAACCGCTACCGCGTATCTTAACAACAACTGTTTATGAAAGACTCCCGTAAATTGGCCTTCAAACCATGGAAAAATTGTGATACATAGTACGTATCAACGTATGCAGAATTGTAAGGCGTTTGGTTCGTTGAAATGTCACAAATGTACACGCAGCTTTACGTCTCCAAGATAATAAGATAAAAAATTGAAATGAATTTTATCTGTCGGTAACGTGTAACGTTAACGGGACATAAAATGCTTTTTATTTATTTGTACTAGCGGTCTTGGGTTCGATTCCCGGAGCTATAAAATTGGCAATCAAAGTCGCTTTGAACACCTGTGCCGCCGTTTATGTTAACTCGTTATATCGCTTTTTATTATTATGTTAAGGCTTTTCACATAAAGATTGTTTCAGGTATTTGTTTATATTTTTATATATTTTCTGGTCACAAAAACATGCCATGTTCAAGATTACTTCCAGGAAAGAGTGCTTAAAAAGTAATCTTGAACACCTCACTCGTCGACCGCATCATCACTTACCATCAGGTGAGATAGTGCTGAAACGGGAGCCCTATCAATTAAAAGTTTTTAAAAGTAAGGTACACCAAGACCGGCTTGTATTACATTGTTTGTATCACATTGGGTCAGAATCCTATCGTCAGAATTTATTTATTCATAATAAACAAATAAAAAGTAAAAGTTTTGCACCCCGTACCGTGTGACATATCAAATGAAAAATCTTACTGTGAGGGTCTCAAATATCCTGCCGGGGTTGCGAGTTGTCCGAAAGGGATATCGCGGCCCCGGCACACAGGCAACGGAAGGAACACGGGTGGGTTTTAGTCAGTAAAAGTCTGACACGCCCTGCCACTCCGCCCAGAGCGGGAGAAGTTATTTGATAATTACCCATACAAAAAAGAAAAAAAAAAATTGTCTCAAATATACTTTTTATAACGTTAAAATATACCGTTTTAAAGTTGTTTAAAAAAATATATGAAAATTGACCATCCCCTCATCTCTGAAAGTACTAAGTCAACATTTGGAAAAACTACAGAAAATAGTTCTATACTTAAAGATGACAGGAAAATCTCAATAATCTTAAAATAACATGGTAAATCTCTCAATATTGTACGTACAAACTTACAGTTGCAGTTGGAATGTATGAGAACATGTTTTACAACTACGAGTATAATACGAGTGTTAAGTTTGTTCTTTGGATAAATTCATCCCAACTACGGAACTCTTCATTGTGCGTGGTCCGACAAGCACCTGGCCAGTTTTTTTAAATCGTTCTGTCCCTGTTAACTTGGCGTGGCGTCATCTACAACGCCACATGCGAACTAAAACCACGCAAAATCCTGCATCTTGCAAGCTGAGTTTACCGCGCGGCGAGTGTATACAGGATGGCAGGGACATCGACGCAAAAACTGATAACATCGGTTATTTAATGAAAAATCTGCTGTTCCATACATTTTGACCGCGTAGTTATTGCACTTTTCTATGAAACAGCAGATTGAAAAAAATTTACTGACGACAAATTTCAAAGCAGAATCATGTACTGAATTCATGGTATCAGTTTCCGCGTCGATGTCTCTGCCACTGTATACAACGTCTCTAAATTAAGGGCAGTTGCCCACCAGACACGACACCCGCCTGGTCGGAGGATCCTCCCTTTTCTATAGAGGATGAGTGAACTTTACACCCTGTTCCTCATACTTCCATAACTTCAAACAATAAACAGAAAAAGAACGTATTTAAATTCGTCTAGCGCTAAACGTATTTACGTATAGTGATTTGTGATGTAAGTGGGTCTTAGTATGTAATCGTTAACCTCCAATGTTTTACTTTAAAACTTTACTCACATACCCTTTGAAACCCCAGATATGTTTCAAATACCAATACTTACACAAGATTATAGCTACAGATTATAGTTCACAAGCTGTTTGGTCCTAACTGTTTATACTCGAACAATAGGACCAAGTTTATGTTACTGCTAGGTATAATATGAGCGTTAACAATAGGAAGCCTGTACGGAGTAGGGTTACCATTTCAAAATTTGAAAAGTCCTGACACGAGGACGCAAATTTCCAAAAAAGATTCGACCTAATTTCGTTTTCGGCTTTCGGCAAAAGTCAATGGTTTTAATTAATTTATTGCGAGACAACCGATAGTTACAACAACTAAAAGAAAATTATGTCATTGAGTAAAGTATAAAGTTTTATGATGATTAAAAGATTGGCACTGCATTTCTATTTCTTTTACCAAAGAAAAACGTACCAACACACATCTTTTTTTGTCTTTGCGGCCGAAAAAAAATCCATTTTCGGTCGGACTCTACTTTTCAGCATTCATATAGCTTTATATATTTTGTAATAAAAATTCGCGTAAGTCAACACAAGACAAATGGCAAGGCCGGATAAAATTGGGACGGGGAGCCGGACCTGTTCGGTCCAATCTGGACGGATGGTAACCCTAGTTAGGATTGTTAGGACCAACTGTTTGTTCCCTTATAAGTTACTTGGAGTGTCGTGAAATGGTACTTAGGGCTTAATTGATGGTAGTTACTTTACATTGTGATCACATGACTGGTAAAAAATTGTTTGTAAGTAGAACAAAATAACAGTGACAACTTAGATAATGTAATAAAATTAATCAAAAGAGTCAATAAACTATTGTTAAATAGTAAATAGAATGGCTAGTTAAAATAGTGTATTTATAATATTTAAGACTTAACATGAACGGAAATAAATTAAGTCATTTGAGATTCAATGACGAATTAAAACTTTTCTTCGAATGCCCGAAATCCTTGGAAAAAATGTTACAACAATTATCAGACGAAAGTGCAAATGCAGGTCTCACTATGAGTATAACTAACTACAAAATAAGGCGGGAGGAAATGCTCCGGTGTAATCACTGTGTGGATCCCCCGGAGGGCACGGTGGAGCATACGGTGGCGGTCTGCCCGGCTTGGGCGGAGCACCACCGTGTCCTTGTGGAGGCGATCGGCGGCAGTGATCTCTCCCGTCCGGGTCTGGTCCAGGCCATGGTACGGAGTGACAGGGCGTAGGAAGCCGTCACCTCCTTCTGCGAAGCAGTAATGCTCGCGAAGGAGGAGGCGGAAAGTTTGAGGGAGAGGCAAATTTCGCGACTTCACGCCCCTAGCCGCCGCAGTAGACGCCCTGAGCGTCAGGAATCGCAGGCAGATTCCCTGCCACCGTAGGCACGGGCTTGCGGACGGTGAGCAATGGGTAGGTCGCCGTCCAATAAGGACCAGTTCCGGGTCGATGGAACGTTGTGTTCCACACGCGCCTTAAAGAGATGTCAGAACAACAGAAGGACGATGCCTACCGGGGTCGCGGGAAAGTCCGAAAGGGATACCGTTGCCCCTGGCAACGTACAGGCAACAGAAGGAACACGGGTGGATTTTAGTCAGTAAGAGTCTGACACGCCCTCCCGCTCCGCCCAGAACGGGAGAAGTTATTTGATAATTTCCCACCCTAAAAATTAAAAATTAAAAGCCAATAAAAATTAAAAAAAAAAATTAGTTGCCTTTTGTTGAAAGACAACTTGTTAAGAGGGGAGACCAACTGAATGCCGAAGATAGGATTTAGTTTAAGTTAATTAGCACCCGTACCTCTATTTAAAACTTTTTTTTTTGGTATTTTCTCATGAGTAGATTTTTCTATGAGATCAAGTCCGAAATATTAACATACTCGTAGATGTAATATCCCACAGGTGTACCTACCTACCCACAGTATGCTCACATTTCGGCAGGTATGTTTCAGTCCCATGGAATAGAGACCGAGTCTATTGCCATCAACCGGGCACAAATGCAGACTTCGGGCTGCTGTTGAGTAATTTCTGATGCAGAAATCTAATAACAATTTGTCTGACCTAGGAATCGAACTCAGGACCTAATGCTCAGCAGTAGCGCGTTCGTCCACTAGACCAACGAGGCTGTGTATTAATACATTTCAAACTATTTTTGTTAGACGTTTTGTTAACGTAGGTACTTATCGACCACAGTCAAGTTAAAGAGAGTAAGAGAAAAAAAAAAATAACAGTCAAGTTAAAGAGCAAAAGAGAACGGGAACTGGTTGCGAAAACAGTTTCTTACTAAGTAGGTCAAATCTCCAGATCTCTAGAATAAGATCCTTGGGTTGTATTCCTACGTCTTTGGATTTCAGTTAGAAATCCTCGATAAGGTGTAAGACGGGAATTGCGGATTTAACTCCGGGAATTGGAAACTTAAGTCCGGACACGCCTTTATCCGGAATATCGATGCCTTAAATCGGAATTTACGGGCTTAGCTCCGAGAATCTTAATTCTAAAGAGCTGAAAACTTGGTTTGTGGCTAAGATTCGTTTTTCCTGCCATTTCGTACTTTCAAAAATGATCTTTTCTGAGTGTTCTTAATCGGAATTTATCTATTCGATAGTGCTATTGATTTGACACCTTGACACCTTTGCTTTTCAGAACACAGAGTTTCACTTAAAATAAGAAAATTTTGCCGCATTATGCGCTTTTGAGAGTGTATCTGAGGATTATCTGTTTCATTAGATACAGCCCTGTGAAAGACAGACGGACAGCGGAGCCTTAGTAAGAGTCTGGTAAGTGGCTTTGCCCGCGTGATATATTTTAAATTATAGCCTCTATGTTCCTCAGTAATAATATAGCATTCTACTGGTGAACGAATTTTTAAATAAAAAATATAAATATTCTCTCTAGATTTTATGGCATTACCACTTACACATTACGACACAACTTGGATGTAGCATAAATTTGAAAATTTGTTCATTCATTCATTTCAACTTTACGAATGTATTTGGTTTTATGACTTCACAAGTTATTGCGTTTGCGTAAAGATCATTTTCACCTAAAGCAGTAATCAATATTGGTGATTTTGAAGGCGCACTCAGTTCAGATGGTGATCGGTTTTACGAATTTTACCGATGCTACATCTAAGTTGTGTCGTACTGTACTTATCTTGGTTTATAATAATTTTTAAAAGAAGTTTTCTTCTGTCTTCTCTTATTTTTTTCATTGTGTTGCTATAAAGCAATAAAATTATGTCTTTCTATTACGGTTTCACTGTTTTATTAGAGAGGTTTCCAGAGATTTCCTTAATTTGTTGTACATCTCGTTTTATTTCAATAAATAATTGTATTATTATTATTATCAGGTAGGCCATCGTCGTCGCCTAGTTAACTTTGTCATCATCTAATAAACCAGTGCATATTAATAAATCGACCTACATTTCTGATTTATCCGATCTCTCGAAATGCACTGACCTATAAAATTTAGAAGCTGATGAGTGTTTTATAGCAGCGACAAAGAAGCATTCGTATCTGTCCAGAGTACTGGATATGGCTCCATCGCAGAAACAATAGGGCGGAAATAAAGAGATGAATGTTATTAATATGTATGCGAATTTTCCAGACGACAGTTAAAGGCGAAGAAGACCCACTCCGAACGAGATACAAAAAAATCAGAAGGTCAGTCAAATCAGTTCCAGTTGTGATGTTTCAACGGGCGTTTGATTGCCTGTACGCATTACTTAATTTTCAAACGCCCGTTGAAACATCACAACTGGAACTGATTTTGAAACCAGATCTAGTTGTGCTGTCTCTTAGTATTTTAAAGCGTCGTCAAGTAAAAACAAAACAGGTGGGGCAGTCTTTGGGGACTTCCGATAGAAGTGAAAACGAAGTAACTTGTGAATTGTGTATCTATGTACATATAAACACAGTATACATATAGCTCATGGGAAGCATTCGGTGACGATGACGCGAGTTCCATGATTTTTGTTCACCCAAAAAGTGCTCAACGCACCGTAAAGAAGTTTTCACTTCAAAAAAACATAACTCTACAAGATACTGATATTTAAGATATAGATATTTTCATTGCTCAAAAAAAGTGTATCCGCGCAATTTTTAATATGGATTGGTCTGATAAGCCTATATTTAAGTCACATAACCTTTTGACTGTACCCTGCATATATATCTTCGAAGTTGCCAAGTTTGTGAGATCCAATCTTGCATTATTTGAACGAAGGGATAATACAAATAAAAGGAAAGCTGCACATCTAGATTTCGAGATACCTGTTCCTAAGTTGCAACTCTTCCGAAAGAGTTGTATCTACATGGCTCCCCTAATTTATAATGCTTTGCCGAATACAATTACCCAACTACCCTTCCAAAAATTTTGTTCGGCACTACGAAAGTGGCTGTTGCAGGAATGTTTTTACTCAATTCACGAGTTTTTTGTAAAATGTCCCTGTAATTGTTTTTCTCTTGATCTGGTATCAAAATACAGGCATATTTGTAAAGTTAATATGTTAAACTTATTGTTTTATTTAATGTAATGTCAAAAATAGAAGTGTGTAGTTTATATGTAATTTATACATAATTAAAATAATGATTAAAATTTTAATATAATGTAAATAATGTTAACAAAAAATTTATGTACTTCAATGATTGTATGTAATAATAATTGTAACTTGATTTGCATACCGTTAAAACGGTGAGACATGTAGCACTATGCAATAATACGAACACCTTTTGTAAACATACCATGTTTCTGGCAAATAAATATTCTATTCTATTCTATACTGAATTGAAGATTTTTAACACTTTGTCGTGAAAATTGCGAAGCTGTTTCATATTAAGTTTAATCATGGTCTCAAAAAACAAGGTCTGGCATTCCGGGAGTGACATATGCTTACGTCACTATCCAGTTGCCACTTTATTGCAACAAAACACGAATTAAGGAAAGATTTTCAATCACCATTCTGTTAAAAAATATATACAAAGCATTTAAATTGTCGTTTCGTTTGTCCAATCAAACGAAACAATTTACGTAAATAAACGAAGCAAATTACAACATTTACCACCGTAATTGTTAATTAAAACCTCATTGTTTTATCGGATTCGCACAGGTAATAACGGTGGTTGGGGAGTTATTATTACATACCACTGGTAACACAGATGTGATGACGTAGACTTGTGTCTCCCACGTGACCACTGTGTCTCGGAATGCTATACACCTGGCGAAGTATATTGTTATACCATGAATTTAATGAAATTTCTTCAGATAGGTATGTAAAGATAGCTCATCTTAAAATATAGCTTATGTTACTTATCACTCATGAGTTTCCTAAACCTTTCTAAAGGCAAGATTCACGGATTGCACATAGGTAACCTTTAGTTTACTTAGTAAAGTTACCGTTTCATACGAAAGAACCTTAGTCTTAAGTAATGCTAAAACGCTTGCTAGCATTCGATTTTACGAATATAAACATTAATTATTTGCGAATAAAGTTCATATTGAAATGAAACGCTAAGAGATCAAACTACCCTTGAAATAAATTCCATTAATATTGTGCTATTATTTATTTCTTGCTTGTACTTTAAGTCTACATAAATGGGTGAGTGTAAGTGATCAAACTTGTGCACCTTCTGTCCTCACCTGTACTACTTCAGACCCCAGTACAAAAGAATATTAGATTGGGCTCCAAAACAAACGAAATTGTGAAGCTTCAATAGAGTGCATTGAGTGAACCTGCTTATCATTCACTGCACTGAATGATAAACAGGTTCACTCAATGTACTCGACCTGCAGGTCGACGGGGTAAATGCAAGGTATTTAGACATTATTCGCAACTGGCGAAAAATGTCTAAACACCTTGCATTTACCAGCTGACATTGACGTTTGACTAGCTGTGAATAAAACTCTTTACGTATAGAAATAATGTTTTTCTTTTTGTTTTTGGCAATTTTCCACGGTTTGTCACTTTTATTGTCATAAGATATTGTATAGATAACCTCGTAGTTTATTTATCACCCTACTTTTTTTTATGGTCGGAAATTATTCAATAAATTCTCCGTTGTGGCGTGCCCAGCACTGGGTTCCGACAATCGCACTATCCATGACACCTTAAGATCCCGCCGGAACTCTGTCCGCTGTGCCATGATTTCTCGCAGCAGCGGAGATACACCCTGGCGTTTCGTCTCCTCGTGCCACTCCCAAATGTGCACGAGGACTCTTGCCTCCAGATCCCATGGCGGCAATCCGGCAAGCAGACTCGCCGCCTCACCGGAGATGCTTTATCACCCTAAGGTTGAATGTCTATCTACCTATGGTAGTGTGTTTAAGAGAAAACGTGCGAAATAATATAGATAATACAAAATAAAAATAGATCCAATACTAGTTGGTTGACCGATACTCGAATTTAATATAGAACTTGTTGACGTTTATTAGTACGAACTGTCATTTGCACGTCATAAAAACTTTCAATCTTCAATCTAGGAAACAAATCCGGATTCGGAAAGCATTTTTTCCAAAAGTGGTTAAGCAATTCCGAGGTCGACTATACATGGAACGGGTATAAATTAATTATGCATGCTTAAGTGTTAGGTAGTAATAGATATTCAAGATTATATAGGAACTTATATTACTTATTATTTATGCCTCTTATTTGATGAAATTCAATCTTGTATGACACGATCCTCTGTGAGGCTTAGCAACATACCAATAGCCTACTGATACAAGATTCTTTTGGCGTTTGGTCAAAATCAGAACTAACGCAGCCATCTTGATTCTTCAATAGATATCAAGTGACATTTCACAAAACAATTGCACAAATATTTAGCAACAGCGCCCTGTCAACGTCATTAGAGCGCCAAAATATCTTAGCAGTGTACATCAATCACAAAAAAAAATGAAAGCATACTAGTATGTGGCGCCTGCCACAATCTACGTCAATCTTCGAACAATGCACTAAGATGTCCATTACCAAGTTCATTTTCTTGCGATTGTCAACGCTTCATTACATCGCAGACATTGACGGGATAATAATGACTATTTTGTGGCCTTGATAGTATTGTCGGGCCAGGCTAAGGCTTAGAAAATAAACGGTAATGGCCTGATAATGTTACTAAGAACAAAGGGATGGTTGATGCGGCATCAACAGTGAGAACATCGATGGATTTTAATTATAGTTAGGTACTTTTTTTCAATAAAGGGTTTTTTGTATCGTCAACTGCATGTCATTAGTTACACTTGAACTACAAAAACCCTACCAGCCCTTACTGCGATGAAATAAAAAATAAGTTAAACTTACCATGGGCGAGCAGTTAACTGTACTTACGTTTTGATTAATTTATACATAAAATAAGAGGGGTTTCATACGGGTAGTCAGAAGCCCCAAAGTCTGACAACCTGTCTTACCAGGGGTATCGTGTTATCCAGCAACTGGATTGTGGAGGTCAGATAGGCAGTCGCTCCATGTGAAATACTGGTATTCAGCTGCATCCGGTTAGACTGGAAGCTGACCCCAACATAGTTGGGAAGAAGCTAGGCAGATAATGATGTACACGTAAAATAAGAAGCGACAAAAATCAGAAAAGTAGGACATACAAAAGTGATGGAAATCTCTTCCAGCGTACCTGTGATGGAAAATTTGTAACGTAAAGATATGTAGACAGTGTGTAGTGAAGAAAAATAAACACACAACACTTATAAATAACATAATACAACTTTGCCTATCCCTACAGGGAAATTAGGCCTGATGGACATCTTTGTCAACAATTAAGTACTAATAAGTAGTACTAGTAAGTAGATCAAAACATAACTAAGTCCAGTACTTCAGACAGTTCAGTCCCCAAATTGTCCTAATGATACATTTGGCCTTTGAACTGTCATCTTCTCTTTGAAGATAAATGCGATGGTAATCTATTAATGACGGACTAAATGGAGTGAAGATATAAGATGAGGCCTTGACTTAGGCAGATAGCTTTTGTTTTGTCTGGCCTGACCAATAGTAATGGGAATAAACAAAGAGTGTTATTGTTGTCAGATTTATCTGACCTAAAAACGAATGGATTATCTAATTATCCATTAATGAAGGATTTCATTATTTTCGCCTTGTTACGTTTTCCTTATATTTTTATCTCCCCTTCCGTTCTTTTTTTCATTTTTGACATCGTGCCGTACAATTTGTTCTACAATCCGCCATGTTGTTGTTTTTAGTTTCTTTTGTTTTTACAATGGTCATGCTACGCGTACAGCTGCAACTTCCGGAATTTAAATGCGGCAAACGTCAGAGCAATGTGTAAATTGTAAGTGGTGACAGGGTAACTAATGCTTACCAGATTTTCTATATAAAGACCGATCTAATGTGCTGCAATGTAATGGCTGCTGGATTACGTTCAGACCAATTTTTTGAGGCGATCAATATCCACTGGTCGACTAATTGCAATCTATATACTTGCACCTCTATACTGAGATTGGTCCACCTTATAAAGAAGTACTTCCATATATCTATACGCGTTTTGAATGCCAACATAAATATAAGGACTTGTATTTACGTCAGTCACGTACGGCACCCTCAAAGGGTTAGTCAGAGGTACCTTCTCACATGTAGAATTATAAGTAGTATATATGAAAATATTATGTATGTAAGAAAAAATCTACATATTTTTAATAAAATAAGTGATAGACATAATTTTAATACTAGAAATAAAGATAAAATAGATCAACCATTTTTCAGATTATCTAAAGTACACACATCTTTTATGGGGTACTGTGTTAAATGTTACAACAAAATACCTTGTGATATTTTACAATTAAATGAAAGAAAATTTAAAACTCATATTAAAAGTACACTTTGTAAACAAGCATATTACAAATTAGAGGATTATATCCAAGATAAAAATGCTTGGAAACATGCTGGTCCAGCTCCATAGGATAATCTAGAATCTAGACAAAATCAAACTGGTTGCGAATTTAAGTTGTATAAATTATTATATTTTATTATATGACATTGATTTTACATTCTGTGATGACTTCCTCACACACTGACTTATTAATTGTAACTTTTTTTATTTTTTTTTGGAAAATCGTCTTCTTTTACAATGTTTGTAAATATGTGAGAACCATGTATCTATCACATAGGTAATTAATTTATCTGTTGTTGCTCTCTTTTTAAATTTATTTTTACCTATTGTGGTATGGTAAATTTTATTTTTTTATTTTTAGATGCATCGTCTTCACATATAATTATATAACTAATGTACCTACATATATACAAAATATTGTAAAACATTTTAAAAGAGTAACGGTGGAGTTTCTTGCCCATTCTTTTCCATACGAAAACTACCTTTTGGAAGGGGCGACTAGAATCAATTAATTTTTTTTGTAATTTTTGACGTTCAAAAGTGCCTTGCAAGGGCCTATTTGAAATAAATGATTTGACTTTTGACTTTGACTTTGAAGTAAGGCCCCTGCAATGACTGGACACGAAAATTACAATTTCAAGTACCTATGTAGGTTATCAAAAACCGGCCAAGTGCGTATCGGATCACGCACAATGAAGGGTTCCATAGTTGGGATGAATTTATCCCAAGAACAAACTTAACATTGTAGTTGAAAAATATGTTCTCCCATGCGGAATGAATGGGAGACCATGTTTTTCAAACTGCACATTTAAGTTGGTCAATTATTACTCGTTAACCTGTAAAGCCTACTTAGCCGTGATAGTTTTCCTTTTAAAATCGTTATATATACTACTGCTGTGAATTTTGTTCATAAAACTAAGTACAACCATTTAGCTGGCAGGGCGGGCACACATGACTCTAAAAAAAATAGCACAAAAAAGAAACTTAATATTTCGCAAACGGATCCCTGAACTGAAAAATGGGTTTTATACATCCTCAATATTTTTGAGACTTGGCATTAGTAAATTCCGAATTAAAAGTGATGTAAATCCTACTGATGGACTCATAACACGCTCAAAAAATACATACGTATACATGCGTTTTATACATAATTTTTTATCTGGTTTATCCAGCTTGTATTTCCGAATTCTCAGTAGGATATTCATCTGACATTTTACGCGACGAAACATAAAATAAATGACATTATCTCCTGGTGTTTTAAACAGTGGCCTCATGTGTCATTTGTTTTACACGTAGCTAGGCCACGGCCTGGCGCCGCCGTTTTAAATTAAATTATTGCTATAATGATCGTTTGAAGCCACATTTTCATATTCAAATTAGGCGGTACATATTTTGTGAGCGGAAAGCGACATATTATATCGGATGTGAAAACGGTCTATTGTATTAAAAAATATGAATGGAACTGTGAGAAAATGTAGTATTTCTCTTTGGTTTGGGGTGTAAATGCTGCATGGGTTACATTCCGTAGTAGGGCTGATTATTATGTGTTATTAGTAGAACTTGGGCGACCGAGCTCTGCTCTGGTGAATAGAGAATGCTCATTTAATAGTACAGGATAGTTCTTACTAATTCCATGTTGCCAGGATAGTAGGTACTTACTTATTTCGTGTTGCCATGTCATTTCATTCATTATTTTAAGGTAGCCATCTTGTTTCTGGCGCCGATACGTGGTGCAGACAGCGCCAGTTACAACGAAAACAACACAAACTTAAATGGTAAGGCAAAAGAAACACATGAGTATAAGTAGTGTAACTCATATCAGCTGTCTCTTAACCTTGTGCGACCAAGCTCTGCTCGGGTGAAAATACGGAGATAACGAATTTTCCCAGATATGAGACCTAGCTAGATCGATTTATCGCGTAACGCATATATTGCAACTTTCATCGAAATCGTAAGAGCCGTTTTCAAGAACGTGATTACAAATATATATGTTACCGGCAATCTGTATAATCCGGTATTCTATACAATACAATCAAATAAAAACAAGGCAATGTATAGAATACCTGAAACGTTTAGGTAATGTATGAAATATTATTTATTTTATACTTTGCCTAGGCATTCTATACAGTACCGAATGCGCAGCCGGCAATGTGTGAAAATAAATAAATATTTTTTTAATTATTAAATTTTGAGTATGCAGTAGACCTACTACTTATTTTTACAGAATTGTTTTGTTTACTAAGTTTTCAATACTTATTACCTGATTATTTATAAGCAAATTAGATTATGTTTCTTAAGCCAGAAGAATTTTAAGTTTCACGTTAATTTTAATGGGGTTTTTACCTTTCGATAACTACATTATCGAAAGGTACTAAGTTCCTTTTTTTAAAGAATAATTGATTGATTATATAAAATAAATATTAGGAGTGAAAAGTGTCTTAAAAGTTAGTTCCTAAGAATAAATAAATATTTTTAAGTGTAATAATTCTTATTCTACTGCAAAAAAAGTATTCTATTACCTACCTTTTTTTTTTAAAGATTATTTATAATGAGTAATTGTCTACCTTTTTTATAAAGATTATTTTTAATGAGTACTTGTTAATTTTAATAAAATTAATTTTGAGCACACATGAGCTGTTTTATTTGTCCGTCATTTTATAGGTAAGTACTAAAGAGGAAAATTACATCTGACCAATATGGAAACAAAATACGTGTCGAATTGAGAACCTCCCCCATTATTTTCGTCGGTTAAAAATCACGTGTACACGATGAACACATCTGTTAGCAAGTATTACTATAGCGGCCGTGTGTTGCAAGCAAGATAGTCCTTACGGTGTATAGATGTTCGTTTCTCCCATGGTACTTACATAACATTGATAAATAAAGACCAAATCTATTTACTTTACACATTGCCGGTGAACCAGCAGGTATTCTATACAATCCCTGGGACATGTATACATTACCTAGGCAAAGTATGTAACGGATAATAATATTCATAATATTTCATACATTGCCTGGATGTCTCAGGTATTCTATACATTGCCTAGGTATTGTATAGAATACCTGAATTATACAGATTACCGGTAACATAATATACACAAACAAATATTGCTCGTTTCATAGTATAGGATAACGATTCAGTCACAGGTTCGCCACCACAACCATGACCCAGTCCAGCCGACATATTCTGTAAAAATCACACCTAAGTTTTCATGGTGATACTTAAAAAGGATAGCATCTTCACCTTTCCGCCATTTGAGGTGACTGACGGCTGACATTAGTGACGGTTACCTGACTAATAGTGTGTGAGACAGTGTTCACTTAACTATTAAATTGATACACTACATTAAGAAAGACAAAAAAAATGGAAATAGGTGATGTAGTACCTACAGCTTCCTGAAATTGTTTTCCTTGTATCGTCATTAGGAGGTGTGGTTATTTATTCCTACCACCTGTATGTGTATGGATTGCAATAAAGATAAATTGAAATTGAGGTAAATCGCTCAATCTCGCGCTATGAACTTCACTACGCTACGGGTTAGTATAGGTTCTTTGGTCACAGTGCAATCATTATGTTATAAAGTACCACGAATTTTAATTGAACATTTATGGAATAAAAATCAATTTCATCAAATTCCCAAAAGTATTCAATTTCATAATTAAGAAAAATATTTTCAATTCACTATTGTAACTTCTCGAGGGCAGGAAATACAAAACCGTGGAGCTATCGGGTGGTGTGTTATCTATCTATTGGAACGGAAAGTAAACGTAGTAAATCTCGCTCGGATCGTAAACTCCTACAACACAGAATAGATAGGTGCAGAAGGTCGGCTCCATACAACGAGAATCGCACGCACACAAAGACATGCCTAACGTACGCGACTGGCATTCAAATGGATAAGAAAACGTAGTGCCTCTTACAAATTGGGTGCTTTGATTGGATTATTCTACTTTTAAATTATTAGAGATGTTTTTTATTTGAAAATTGAGGGTAATTTAATAACTTATACAATAACTTATACTTAACAAAGTAGTGACATAGTATTACTAATTCCCGTTAGTCAGTAGTTGCGTAAGAATTTAACCTGAACTTTTACTCGTTTATCAAATACTTTTGGAACGAACATTATGCGTCTGTGTGCGTGCGCTTGTTTAAGCGTGTGTCGTGTTATGGAGCCGGTCTTCTGAATATTCTGTGCCTATGAGATACGAGTTCCTATAAACCAACACTACTACTATCCGTACAATTTATTGGGGACTTTCTCAAGGTTCCGTCTTTTCTTTTGTTATCCATTTGATTAATAGTCTGATTTGTCGGTGACTACCAAGATAGCGAATGTCTATGTTATGATTTTATGAATCATACTTAGTGACTGCCTATAGCTTCACTTGCGTCAATTTTATATTATGTACTTAGTTTAGGATTAACAGTATGTGGTTCATTTCGGTTTTCGTATAAGTAGCCGGAGTCAGGTCATTATACTAGATACTAATACTATTGTAATTTTATTAAATGTCATAAATCGTACAGATTACGGCTATACGAAAACTGATATTATTCTTAATTTGTCTGTCTGTGATGTTTTGTAGGCGTTTTTGTCGTACGTGGGATTAAGTATTTATTTTTCTTTTTTTTTCAATTTACTTGTATGGATAGTGCGGTTCGCGATGCTCACTTCGAAGTAATAACATAATTATTTATCTTTTTGACGTTTAGGATTGTTTTGGTTATTGAAGCGGATGTTGACTGTCAATTCATGGATTAAAAAATCGGTCTAAGGTATTGTATTTTAGGTAAATAGTGAAGTCAGGTATCTAACGTAAAGGTCTGCAATACCTACAGAAAGACACTGGTCTGGCAGGTCTAGTCTGGAAGGTCAGGTGGTCTGCGGTATAGTTCTGTAGTTCTGGTTGTAGGTACCATCGCGACACTGGTGCCTGACCATTTTTCGATCTTATTGCCCAATAAGGTCGAAAAGTGGTCAGGCGCCACTGTCTTTGTTATGGTGTCCAGCCTCGCAATAGGCTCGGTTCTTATTACGAGGAACTAAATAGCGTCATCAGCAAAGTTTATTCAAAGTGGGCATAACCCCTGTCTGCGTTTTTAAAGTTGTATTTCAATATCGAAAAAGAATACAAGAGCTCTATATATACATATAGAGTACAATCGTACAATGGAAAAGTTCTAGAAAACTTATCGCTAAGCCTTCTCAGAAACAGCTACTTTTCTGTAGTTTCTTCGAATACTAGTCAGACAGTTATTTTAAAATTTTACGAAGTTGATAAGTTCGTAGAACTCGCCGGTGTTGCCGTCCTTTGAGATTTAGCTATCAGAATAAGGTACGGAGAAATAAATAATGGAACGTCTGCTGTAAAATTGTTATTACTCTCAGAAAGTGATTTACTGCCAAAAATATATGTATACATTGGATAAACTTCTTATATTAAATTAACTTACAAACTATAACAATACAAATATAATATCCTACCCTAAATAAAACTACATTAACAAACTAAAATTGTCAATATTTTTACTTGGTTTATTTACTGACCATACGTATAAAATAAAATAACAAGAAAATTTATTGGTTTTTATAAAATAGTGTCCCATCCATTGGGATACAGTTCCCTATACCCTTTTAATGGATGCGTCTCATTTTTCAAAAGAACACAATTTAAATGCGATCAACAGGTTTGGAAGTTGATCTTTCATATTTTTGTTTCTAAATTTTTTCATTGATTCAGCTGCATCTATGCAGTGTCTACGCAACGTCTACGCGGTATCTACGAGGCATGTACGCGTCGTCTACCCGGCGTTTTTGCGTCCTCAAGTTAACTACGAACCCCCAAGCCGACCGCGCCATATCCCGATACTAAATCTGTACCCAATCTAAATGCGTATCGATCGCTTTGATTGGTGCTTGCATTAGCCAATCCCGAGCCTGTAATAATTCTACTAAACGGCTCGCTGCTTCTCGGATAATAATAATGAGATTTTGCCTCTTTGGGGATTACGGTGATAAATAAGTTAAAATGATTATAAATGGGTCTTTAAGTGAAATGTAGGACCGACAGTATTCTGAAAATGGCCTGGAGTCGATAAAATGTTATAAACAGAGGATGGGATTTCTATTTATAATTAGGTAAGTACATACCTACTGGCCGTGTCCCAGCAGTGGGAAGGTTATTGGCTGGTTATGAATACCTACTGGCTCCTTTACGTGCTGGGTCCTTTACGGGGTGTACCTACATCCTCATCTGCCAAGCCTTTTCCCAACTATGTTGAAGTCGGCTTCCAGTCTAACCGGATGCAACTGATTACCAGTATTTCACATGGAGCGACTACATAAGTACTAAAAACTGAATTTGCCTCTGAGCAAGGAATATTATTTTCTTATTACTTTTGTACTTCCAAGACTGAATTGTCTGTTAGTTACTGCCAGTTTTATACAGAAGGTAGATCACGCGCGAAGGCTTTTAAAACGCATGAAAACTATCTCTCTTTTGTCCCATTAAGCTAATTTCACAGAAACCCTGCATTCTTTCGGCCAATAAACTTATCTCGACGCAAAAAATCACGTTGATTCGTCGCTACACGAGAGATGGACAAACGAACAAACACTGTTTTGGATTTATATAGGATAGCATATCCACACTACGACTAGCAGAACTCACGTGCGGCGACTCCCAACAGACTCGTGATTGTCTTCCAACGCCACCGAGTTAATTAAACTTGGGTCAACTTCCAACAGATGAATGTTATTTTGAACATTATATTAGAACGTGATCCCAGCATAGAATAGAATACACTGCTACATGGATCCTAAGATCTTTTGGCGCTCGAATGACGTAAACTGGGGCCACTGCTGGTGAACACCTTGTGCGACATTGTTTTGTAAAATGTATTGAAAAACAACATGGCGGCAATAGTTCCGATTTTGACCGCGAGCCAAGGACGAGGATCTTTATCCTTGTACAGTTTTAATAGACTGTGAAAGAGAAGAGTAGGAGAATGTGGTATAGTTATTTTTAAAGTATATTGGCGATATTTGACAACCAGTCTTACCAATGGGTGTTACACAGTAACTAGGTTGTGGAGGTCAGATAGGCACTAGTTGCTCCATGTACAATATGCGCAGACATTGCAATTTCAGCTAGAACTACTATGTGAGACTATTTATAGAAGTTGCTTCGATATTTTCTCGTGAGAACTAACAAGTGCAGAACATAAACGCAGCTAACTGGATAAGGTAACCTGTGACTTGAACCACCTGACTTATACTCAATATTGCAAGAAGTGGTTATAAGTAGCGGAAGCCCGGGCAACGTGCATATTAATAAAACACACAATCTGATAATCAATAGAACTCGTTACACTTTTTTAAAAAATCCTTTCAATATTACTGTTTCAAATTAAGAATATCTAACAATTTCTCTACTAATTATGAGCATTAATTAATTCTTATTTATTTTTATTTCATATAGTTTGATTTATTTTGTTTCTATTAATTTGATTTAATTTTATATTAATTATGTTTGTGATTTCTGTTAATTTTGTTATGTTTGGCAATGGGTGTTATTTACCGGAAATAAATTAATTTATTTATTACTAAAAAGTATCTAAGATAAGCCCCAAGTGCAGAAGTATTATGGTCTTTGTAATTAATACAAAGAACATAATACTGTTGCACATTAAAATAGCTGCCAACTTCTACAAAATAAGTAGTGTTTTTGGATGACAAAAACACACGATGCTCAATCTGTTGGATAATAAGTGCTCACCGTTGTATACGTCTACAATACCAAAGACATGTATACCGAACAGTATATAGTATACATGTAATGCGAAATATGCAATACTGCTTGTCTACTATATCAACTTACTGAAGGTTGTTTAGAAGTGAAAATCAGAAATGAAACAATACACTGTACAATTTGCTTATAATTATATTGCAAAACGATCATGAACACAGAAAAACTCTATTCAAAATTCAAAAGTCATTTATTCAAACTAGGCTGAGAATCAGCACTTTTCGAACGTCAAAAAACTATGAGTTGATAGATGGTGCAATCTATAGCTGTAGATATGGGTGCTTATTATAATAATAAGCGTTGCTTAAAGTTAAGTAATTATTAGCGAATGCTTAAACGTCACTTCAATTTCATCAACGTTTATAAATAAACCCCCTGGTGGTAAGTAGTATTTCCTCGAACGAATTCCAGTTCCATTACAAAGAGCCACGAACATTCAAATTCATATTTCATAATTAATCGGCTCTTTTGTTTAAAACAGGTGATTTTATACAGTCATTTGGAAACGCGTCTCAAAGACAAAGCATTTATTTCAATTAGAATATTTACAGGTAATTTGGAAAGTCAAGAGTTGTAAGGAATTGCTCTCTGAAGTTTTTAATCTGATAAATTATGGAGTTGTGATATTATTGGCAAATTTACGGCAGCTTTGTTTCACCCAATGACGGTAATAGATAAGAAATGAATCGTAGGCTTATCAAACTACTGCTGGGGTTGCGGGTTTGTCTGAAAGGGATATCGCGGCCCCACCACATAGGCAACGAAAGGAACACGGGTGGGTTTTAGTCAGTAAAAAAAAAAAAAAAAGGCTTATCAAACTAACGGACTTCAACGAGTACTTACTTATTATTTTGAAAATAAAATGAAAGCTCTTCATTGCCGCTTGAATGTACATGTTTGTATATACGAGCGCGTAATTGCATTACCACCCTTTGGTTGAATGTCACTTGCACGTTATAAAACGACAAGGTTTATTTGTCTATGTGACAGTAAGATAGTTTCTGTGAAGTTTACTAGGAATTGTTGTCAAAATTGATACAGCTATTATGAGGTAGACTATACTTAAATTTTGCCGAGAAATCATCTTTCTTTATATGTTTCAAATAAGTCTTATTTCATATTCATTGGACACCATCACCCTCGTTCGTCCAATCTAGAGTTGTCGAATGAAAATCGCTGAGTTACTAAGCAAATAACCTAAAACAAATATATCTCTTATTTTTAAAGTAGACAGGAATAGACAAGATTTTGACGATGTAAACAGTGCACTCTCAATGGTTACAGATTGGTTTACGACAAATAACCTAGTTCTCAATGCTAAGAAAACGAAATGTGTAAAGTTCGCCCTACCTAATGTTAGAAATCTAGGTCCCAACATCGTCTTAGATAAAGAGGTGCTTGAATCCGTAAATTCGGCAGTTTTTCTGGGCATAACAGTAGACGCCAAACTTCAGTGGGGCCCACATATATCGAGCCTAGCAGGAAGGCTCAGTTCCGCCGCCTACGCCGTCAGGAAAGTAAGACAATACACTGACGTCGATACAGCTCGTTTAGTCTATTTTAGTTATTTTCATAGCGTTATGTCCTACGGTCTTCTGCTGTGGGGCAAAGCTGCTGATATTCAAAATATATTTGTCCTTCAAAAACGAGCTGTTCGAGCTATTTACCAGCTAGGTGCCAGAGTTTCTCTAAGAGATTTTTTCAAAGATATTGGTATCCTCACGGTGGCATCTCAATTCATCTTCGCCAATATCTTATATATTAGGCAAAATATACACTTATACACTAAAAACAGTGATTTTCACAATGTTAACACTAGAAATAAGGACAAACTACGAGCTCCCTTTCACCGGCTTCATAAAGTTCATAACTCATTTGTTGGGCTTGGTATAACTTTTTATAACAAGCTACCCTCTTCTTTGGTAGATTTGCCTTTTAATGCGTTTAAAACGAAAGTAAAATCCAAGCTTTGTTCAAAGGCATACTATTCTATCAACGACTACTTAAATGATAAGAATAATAATAATAATAATAAGGTAATCTGTGGCCCGACTGTCAAGGCGACTGTCATGAATTTTTTTTCTCCGTCATATATTTTTAGTATTTTTACCGATTTCTTTGATTTTTAAACATTAAATATGACACAATGTTGTGCTTCGAGTATGTGTTCCTACCATCTCATTCCTAAAGAAACCAAAATTGGCAGCAAAACCGAAACACATACCAAGATGTAAGAATAAAAACTATAGACGGAGAACAGTGCAATGCTGACGCGAAGTCGGGCACGGCAACTACTACAAGACACACACCCAACATCTTCGGGTTCGTCGCTCAGCTCCGCCTCACAGTTGCCGGATCCTGCTCCAGACGAGAGTCCAGTGATACCGGCCGCTGCAGTTGCGTCGAGCTCGAGCGACGAATACTTCTCGCCGCCGACGACACCACCACCAGCACGTCGCGGAAGAGGCCGACCACCGGCCAGCTTAGGACTCCGAGGCCCACCGGCCTCTGATAGGGTCCCCGCTCCCGGTGGAAGTGTGCGGCGCATGAGATGGACACAAACTGTCAATGAAAATGTCATGCGCGCATACTTTGGGGCTACAGAGGGAGGAAGTAACTTGACTGCGTACCGTGGTCGGATGCTCTCTCTGTTTCAGGTGCTTGAGCCAGCTGTCAACGTGACGGCCCAACGACTGTCGGATCAGGTGCGGGTCATCCAGCGTAACCATATGCTGGACGACGCCGTACTTGATCGACTACGCCTCGAATCACGGAATAACCGTGTAACGCCTGCTTCGCCACTGGTCGCGGTGCAACTACAAAATTTACCCAGTGCCACACCGCGACCCGACCACGTTGGTGAAGAGGATGATGACGGGGTTATATCTGTGAGTTCCCAATGCAATGCACGATTGAGGAGCGCTTTGGAGGATGCTTTCCGGGAGTACCGCTCCACTCCACCTGAACTTAGACCACGTTTACCTCGTTTGCCCATGCACAAGAAAAATAAGGCACTAGTGTGTACTCTAGACTCGCTGCTGTCAAATTGTTTTGACGGCAGCAAAGACCTTGCCGATACCCACTCGATCTTGTACTGTGCAGCTGTAGCGGCATGTCGTGTAGCTCATGTTAAATTTCCCAACAGTGACAGAGCTCCACGACCAAAACCAGCTGTTCCAGCTTGGCAGTGCAGGATTGAACGCCGTATCGGTGAGGCTAGGGTACTCATCGGCAAGCTAATCTGCTTCAGGGAGGGCAATACTCGCCCTAGAGTGATGCGCTTTGTGAGGCGGGCGTTCTCGGGGACTGATATTAGCTCTCGAGATTATTTGACCCGCGTCACAGAGCGTATCGACTTCCTGAAGCAGAAGATTTGTGCATGGGCAAACCGTATTCGACGGTACAGACGGAGAGTTGAGCGGTATACTCAGAATCGCACATTCCAGAGCGATGAAAGGTGGGTTTACAGGGCTTGGGAGCGACTGGATCAAGGTGTGATTGACACGCGCCTGCCAGATGATGACGCCATGTGTTCGTTCTGGCGAAGCATCTGGTCGGCGCCTGTCAATCACACCGAAGGAGATTGGACTAGGAAGATCGAGCGGGCGTGCGAGGGAATACCAGAAATGGGGGCACTGAACATCAGCCCTCAAGATGTGGCTTGTGCAGTCCGTCCGTTGCCTAACTGGAAATCTCCAGGGCCGGACGGGCTGCACAACTTTTGGATAAAGTGGTTCCAAAGGTCGCACGCCCGATTGGCATCCCAGTTCCAGTTAGCCTTAGAATCAGGGTCGCTGCCCCAGTTCCTAACGACAGGTATAACCCACCTGCTCCATAAATCAGGTAGTGCTGCGGAACCCAAAAATTATAGGCCGATCACTTGTTTACCGACGGTCTATAAAGTTTTTACATCCATTTTGAGAGCTAAAATTAACAAACATATAGACAACAACTGCATCATGTCTGCCTCTCAAAATGGATGTAGGAACGGGTCCCGCGGTACTAAGGAGCTGCTCCTCATTGATATGGCCATTAGCCAACAGGTTCGTCGTTCCCGAAAGGATCTGTCGACATGTTGGATAGATTATAAGAAGGCCTATGACTCGGTGCCCCATACATGGCTCATGAGGGTGCTGGAGTTGTATAAAGTAGATGCAACTCTACGCACCTTCCTGATGTCATGTATGGGGCAATGGAGGACGGTTCTTCGCTATCCAGGATGTCGACATATCCAGAGGAATAGCGAGCCGATACGGATCGAGCGAGGTATATTTCAGGGCGACAGTTTGAGTCCACTTTGGTTCTGCCTAGCCTTGAATCCTCTTAGCACACTGCTGGAGGACTCAGGACTAGGCTATCGATTAAGGAGAGGTGGTCAGGTTATATCTCACCTCCTTTACATGGATGACTTGAAACTCTTTGCCCCCAACGATTTGCAACTGATGGAGCTACTAAAGGTAACCGAAACTTTCAGTAGCGCCATCAGGATGGAATTTGGTGTGGACAAATGTGCAGTCATGCATGTAAAGCGAGGAGGGATTGTGGAATCCGGGGGAACCCAACTCTCGGACTCCATACACCTAAGATCCCTCTCCTCAATCGAAACCTATAAGTATTTGGGTATGTCGGAAGCGTTAGGTATCAATGTTGCTGACATGAAGCAATCGCTGAAGGAGCGCTTCTTTTGCCGCCTGAATAAAGTATTAAATAGTCTTTTATCAGGCGGAAACAAGGTGCGCGCCTTCAACGGTTGGGTCATGCCGGTTTTGATGTACTCTTTCGGCATACTCAAATGGACCCAGACGGAACTTGACGCCCTGGATAGGAGGATCCGCACACTGCTGACCATAAATCGGATGCATCACCCACGTTCATCGGTGATGAGACTGTATATCCCGCGGAAGTGTGGAGGTCGAGGCTTCTTAAATGCTAAGACCCTGCACAACCGTGAGGTATGCAGTCTCAGGGAATACTTCCTAGAAGCCGACGTGGGGATGCACCGAGATGTGGCCTCAGTGGACAAGGGCCTTACCCCGCTATCCTTGGCCAACGAGAACTGGCGCAAACCTATAGTATTAGATACTAATGACCGCAGGGAAGTATGGCAGAACAAAGAGCTTCACGGGCGCTTTTACCGGGCCTTACATGGGCCCGATGTAGACCTACTAGCGTCTGTATCCTGGCTGCGATTCGGTGATCTCTTTGGGGAAACCGAAGGTTTTGTCTTTGCGATTATGGATGAAGTTATGATGACGAACAACTACCGAAAATATATTGTGAAGGACGGCACGGTTGACATCTGTCGGGCATGCCACCGTCCGGGGGAATCAATCCGACACATTATTTCTGGCTGTTCTCGTCTGGCTAACGGAGACTACTTGCATAGGCACAACCTTGTGGCCAGGATTATCCACCAGCAACTTGCTCTGAAATACAGTCTTGTGGAATCGGAAGTACCATACTATAGGTATGTGCCCGACCCAGTTCTCGAAAATGACAATATCACGTTGTATTGGGATCGATCTATCATCACTGACAGGACTATTGTTGCCAATAAGCCAGACATAGTGGTGATAGATCGATTAGAGCGTCGCACAATGATTATTGATATAGCGGTCCCGCATGACGAGAACCTCGTGAAAGCCGAAAAAGATAAACAGATCAAGTATCTCGACCTGGCTCGCGAGGTTGTCGACATGTGGGAAGTGGATACAGCAGTCATTGTGCCGATAGTCGTGACGGCCAATGGCATAATAGCCAAGAGCCTCGACCAACACCTAAGGAGGCTCTCGTTAGGCAACTGGATCAAGGGCTTGATCCAGAAAGCGGTACTTCTAGACACGGCGCGTATCGTTAGGAGATTCCTCTCTCAGGAGCCCTGACCACCGGTAGCTTGGACCCTGTTCCCGATACCGGTGGGCTACTATTTTTTATATTTTTAAATGTTTTTGTTTTGCCTTTTGTTTTTTATAAAAATATTTAAAAATGTAAATTATATGTATTTAAATGAAATAAAGGAGATAATAATAATAATAATATTTATTGAATAAAAACATTTACAAAAAGTATACAATTAGTCCACAGTAAGATTTCATAAACAATAATGATAGTGCCTAAAGAATAAACTAAATCTAAAATATGTTTAGAACAGGTGCAAGTAATAATGGTTCGGAATTACGATGTAAGGAAGCGACCCGCCCGATCTAGGTTAATTCAAACCTGTGTTTCAGGCCATCACTTTACATTTAAATTAATTTGGAACACTAAAATTTAAAGATAAACTGATATAAGATAATCTAATAACGAATATGAGACAAAGCTTAATGGTAATTTAATATCTAAAAACTAAATCTATGTAAAAATACAAAAGTAAATACTTACGAGTGAATAAATTATCATCATGACAAAATTTCTAGAAGTTTTTCTGTGTCTGTGTAATTGAGTATCGCTAAATGTTCTGATAACATTTTACTACATTTTTTATATATTTCACTATAGAAGTTTAGTAACTTGTTGAGCCTATTGTACAAAAAAGGTCCTAAAAACACATAAAATCGATTAGCATACGCATGTCTAGTTTGAGGCTTTATGCAAACCATGTCTTTCCTTCTCTTGTCGGAAGGTACTGGGTCAAAAGGAAGTGCAGTGTGCTGGAGTAGTACTATGCTTAGTATAAATAATTGCCGTACTGTTAGTACATTACATGCTATGTAGAGCTGGTGCGTAGGAAATCTAAAAGGGCGAAAGGTAGCAACCTTTAGAATTGCTCTTTGAGCACGCTCTAGAGGGAGTAAAATCGTTTTTGCAGCACCACCCCAAGAAGTAATGCAATAGGTAAGAACGGATTGACACAAAGCTAAATAAACCTGTTTAATTAATTTATAGTCTGCTATGTTCCGTAAATTCTTAAAGACATATATTAATTTGCGCACTCTAGTACAAAGTAAATCGATATGTTTACGGAAATTTAGATTGGAGTCAATAGTGACACCCAGATATTTTAAATGGTCAGCTTTTGCTAAAGTGGGGCAGGAACATGCAGTGTCAGCATACGTGCTACAATTATGTGCGAAAATGTTTAGATTAGTAAGCGGTAAGTTAGTACTTCTCATTGTAAATAAAATGTATTTTGTTTTATCTGTATTTAACGTTAGTAGATTATTATGAAGCCAATTAGACACAATGTAAAAACCATTCTGAGCATGTTCGTAGACCTCAACTCTTGATTTAGCTGAGAACAATAGAGCGGTGTCATCTGCATAAGACATTATAACACCATTTTGGAGTGACAGGCGGCACAGTTCATTAATATAGACTAAAAATAACGTAGGGCCCAAAATGCTGCCTTGAGGAATACCAAAACAACTATTTTTAAGTTCAGAACTTGTATACTGATCAATTTTTACACATTGCTGACGATCGGTAAGATAATCAGAAAATAGTTGAAGTTGTGCTCCTCTTATCCCAAGTGTTTCAAGCTTGTGCAAAAGTAAAGTACATGAAATAGTGTCGAAGGCCTTGGCAAGGTCTATAAAGATCCCAATTGTGTGCATACCATTATCTAGATCGGTAGTTACATGATTAATCAATTTGTGTACTGCTTGGCTAGTTGATCTTTTGGGCCTAAAACCAAATTGATTATCTGAAAGTAGTTTGTTATCTTCCAGATATTTTATCAATCTACTGTTAATGATTTTTTCTAAAATTTTTGAAAGGCCTGTTAATACTGAAATGGGTCTGTAGTTATTCACACAGTTTTTGTCTCCAGACTTGAATATAGGTGTGACCACAGCTTTTTTGAGCAATTTAGGGAATATACCTTTAGACAAACATAGCTGAAAAATATGTGTTAGCGGAGGGGCGAGTAGGTATTTAAATCTTTTAAGTATATTATTAGGTATGTGATCCCATCCAGTAGCACAAACATCCTTTAACCCGTTTATTATTCTTTCTACTTCGTAAACGTCGGTATCTAATAAAACAAATGAATTTTGTGTAGAGGAAGTCGTAGTCGGAGTTTGACGGGAAAAATTACTAGAATTTAAAGATTTTTCAGCCAAGTTTTTACCAATGTTAGCAAAAAAGTTGTTTACTTTATTCATTGCTTCAGATGGGTTTGTCTCTGTTGATAGTAAATCAAACGGAGGTTCGTGAGTTTTCGATCTAAATGTATTGGTTTTTATAAATTTCCACAGAAGTTTACTATTTGTCCCTGCCTTCTGTAATTCATTTTTATCATACAGATTTTTTAGTTTTTTCAAAAGATTATTACAGAAGTTTCGATACCTTTTATATGTAACAGAGAGTATTGCGTTATCAGGTGCGAGCTTCAATTTTAGGTGAAGCTTGTCTCTATGTCTTATACAACGAACGAGACCGGGTGTAATCCAGGGTTTTATACAACTATACTTTCGCGGCATTGTTTTAGTGAATGTGTTTTTCCTTATTGCATATTGTAGCGAATCTATGAAATACTTTAAGGTAATATTTGCGTCGTTTGAATTATAAACTGGGTCAAAATTAATACCGCGTAAGTCATTTTCCAGGTTTGTCATATTGACTTTTGTGTAACTACGCATGCAGTTTTTTCTAGGTGAAGATATTTGTAAAGTTAGTAAAACGGCTTGATGATCGGTAAGCGAAGAATTAGTAACCAATGTTTTGGATGGATTTTTTGATTTTAGGATGATGTGGTCTAAGCATGAGCCACTCTGATGCGTGGGGTGATAGTGAGCTGGTAAAAGTCCATAAAATGAGCAAATATTCAGATAATTATGCACATGGGTTTCGGTTTTCCCGGAAGCAATGTTAATGTTAATATCGCCCAAAATTATTATGTTTTTAAACGATGATATGTTTTTTAAGTTTATGTCAAGGGAGTCCAAAAATCTATCCATATTTTGAGAAGGAGGCCTATAAATAGCCATGACTATAGTATCAGGAATAATTTTGATAAATAAGCAATTACTATCTTCGGATACAGGTTCTTCTTTGATTGTTCGTAAATTATTTTTGATATAAACTACTAACCCATCGTTTTGGTTTATGTTTCTGTCAGTTTTATAAGAATAATAACCGTCAAGAGATGGTAAATTGACTGTCTGTTTTGACAACCAACATTCTGTTAGGACGATAATATCACAGCTTATATCAAGATTCTGTAATAACACTTCAAATCCGTTCATGTTTCGATTTATGCTGCGAATATTCTGTGTGAGCAGGGTTAACGTTTTTCCACCAGAAGGAAGAAGGTGCTTACAGTCCTCAACATTACACATTTTAGATTCCGACACAGAAAAATTATCTAGATCACAATTAAGCTGATTTGTCATGATAGTTACAAACTAAGTTGAAATATAAATAGAGGATAAGCTTCCTGTTTATGTGCTAACTAAATAAAGTATTCGGTGGCGCTCTTAGGCGCCGTCATAGTCTATTGAGTTGATGTAGTTGATCTCTGCATATTTGCGCGCCGGGCAACTTACATCACCAGTTGGATGGTCACATTTCCTCTTGAAGCGCTTGCACGTCGCACATTGAGCGGTAGAAGATTTGCTGCTACATTCCTTGAATGAGTGTCCAGTCTCTCCACAGTGGTTGCAAGTAGGACTAGTTTCCCGGCAAAACTTGGCTGCATGTCCGAACTGCTGGCAATTAAAGCACCTGGTGACTATCGTGAAATCTCTCACAGGGCACGATGTCCAATTGATAAAAATTCGGCTTTGGTTTATAATAATTGTTCGTATGCTAGCAGGTAGTTCCAGGATGTAGTTACAGGTAGGAAGGTCTTTCTTACCCGATTTATGGCTCAATTTGATACTCTCAAGGAAGGATTCACGAGTTATATTCGGCAACTTATCTGAAAGGTTCTGCTCGTAAATACATTCAAATACCTCCTTCTCTGTAAGGGATACGGGAATGATTGGTCTTGAGAATGGTTGGTCGCTGTAGTTAACTCAAGACAATGTTTATGTTCTTTCTCCAGCTTACCCACTGACAAGTTATATGAGTTTATATAAGTAATTGTTTAATTTATTTGACTATAAAAGTCAAATTATTTAAATTTAATTATTGTTGACATTTTAAGTCAAGTTATTTTAATTTATTTTTGACAAAATCTACTCATCACACTGTTTTTTTATGAGTTGTATTGCAATATGTGGTTAGCTAGTGACCTCGACAATTGATCATATTATTTATTACTATTAGTAATTAACTGTTTGTTTATTTATTTTACCTCGATGGTCCTAGTTTATCATTTATAACTTCCAGTTACAACTATATGTAAGCGGGCACGCCCTTTATGCCTGGTGGCTTTTATTAAGATATTAAGTTCTGTTTACGTTTTGTTTTTTATTTCTGCCTGAGTATAGTTCTCGATGATTTTGTTTGGTATATTGGCGTGTGCTAGCTTATATATGGCTAATAATTTAAATTATGTTTTGTGTTGCTTAATGTAAATTATTTTGAATACTATTATATAGAATCTTCTTTTTGTTCTTCTAACTGAACAGACAGCTGTGCAGCTGGGGAGTTTGTTGCGCCACTTCTTCTTCCCAGCTAACGCACTAGGAAGTGGTGAAGGGTGGGCGTTTTGGGGACTGTCTTATGTAATTTTGACGTTCGAAAAGTGCTGATTCTCAGCCTAGTTTGAATAAATGACTTTTGATTTTGATTGATTTTGATTTTGATATAAATAAAAAAACCGGCTAAATGCGAGTCGGACCACGCACAGTGAAGGGTTCCGTAGTTGGGATGAATTTATCACAAGACAAAACTTAACATTGTAGTTTAAAAACATGTTCTCCCATACGTAATGTATCGGGACATCATATATGTCAAACTGCAAA
Source organism: Agrochola macilenta (assembly GCA_916701695.1). NCBI lineage: Eukaryota > Metazoa > Arthropoda > Insecta > Lepidoptera > Noctuidae > Agrochola > Agrochola macilenta. The sequence continues at coordinate 984,306 of OU753572.1, read as the reverse complement.
TTTAAGTTGGTCAATTATTACTCGGTAACCTGTACAGTCTACTTAGCTGTGATAGTGTTCCTTTTAACTTTGTTATATATACTATTGCTGTGAATTTTTTCACAAATCCATGTACAACCATTTAGCTGGCAGCTTAATATTTCGCAAACGGATCCCTGGATCCAAAAATGGTTTTCACAAACTTACAATATTTTTGAACGACCTTTACTAACTACCTTACACCATGGGATAGATGAGAAAAAAAAACATCCCCAATTTACGTGTAGAGGACGTACCCTAAAAAAAAACACTAAAAACATTTATTTCTTGATTTTATTTTGTCGGCGTGATTAATATGTATACCCATGCCAAATTACAGCTTTCTAGTACTAACCGGCTCTGAGCTAAGCCGCGGACAGACAGACGGAAATGGAAAAACTATAAAGGTTCCTTGTTTAATACGGAATCCTAAAAAGACACCAAGGTGACTTAAAGTGTGCCATTCAACCAGTCCAATCGTTATTTTTATCACCAACCCACCTTTTATGTGAACAGCCAGACATAAACACAACTAGATACATGCGTGTCTTCACGATATGTCGCAGTTTTTTTTAAGACATTTCTGTACATTTCTAGCATTTTTCACAGTAAATCTATGTGGCTGGCACCGAGGAACACCGTCGACCGCAGATTTATGATGTTACATCAGAGGTTCGACATTTGATATGAGACAATATGAGTAGAAACCGAAGGTCAACACCGGTGACTTTAAAACTAGGATAACATAAAATGATGGGAGACATCGAGAAAAAACCGCAATGTCCAAAAAGACGACCATTATCAACCATTTTTTTTAAATTGTTATCATAACAAAGTAAATGACAACATGTTCACCAAACTTGCACCAGGCCCGGGTCGACGGCGCGTTGTGTTCCACGCGCGCCTCAAAGAGATGTCAGCACCAACTGACGGGGTCCGGAAGGGCCAATGCCTGCCAGGGTGGCGAGTTTATCCGAAAGGGATATCGCGACCCCGGCACACAGGCAACGGAAGGAACACGAGTGGGCTTTAGTCAGTAAAAGTCTGACACGCCCTCCCGCTCCACCCAGAGCGGGAGAAGTTATTTGATAATTTCCAACCCTCAAAAAATAAAAAAGCGGGAGTTCAGACTTTTACTGACTAAAACCCAACCGTTGTGTTCCTTCCGTTGAAATATTTGACTTTGCTTTGAATATCAACTCTGTCAGTCTAACTTATCAAAATATGAGATAGGTTTTTTTTATTAGACAGGTAATAAACAACATAAACTTAACAAACATGATGCGTTTATGCGTGTTTTCCCGAAGGGTTAGGCAGATTATGAGTTTTGTTATTGTTCACTTTATATTTTTTTAAACTGACCAAGTGCGTTTTAAGATATTTAAGATTTGTTTTTTAAATTGCCCATTCTTCCACAATTATCTCCAAAAATACTGAGCCTAAAATTTTGAAAAAAATACAGAGAATGCTTCTTTACTCATAGACTACAGGAAAACCTATAAGAAGTCTATGTTCTTAAAATAACATGGTAAACCTCAATATTGTGCGTACAAGTACAAAATACGGACATGAAGGTACGCAGAACATATTTTTCAACTACAATGTTAAGTTTGTTCTTAGGATAAATTCATCACAACTACGGAAACCTTAATTGAGCGTGTTCTGACATGCACCTGGCTGGTTTTTGAACGGTATTTTGATATTTTATATGCATTTGGTTCAAAGTGGTAGTTCTGAACATTTTTACTTCGTTCAAGAGATTGTGGCTTACAGTTTATATGTGTGGGCTGTTTACCTAGGAGGCTTTCGTTTCGAAGGGAGGATTATGATAGGATTGCTGCCCTCTGATTGTTTAGGCCTGCTGTTAGAAAGTGGCATAACTTTGTATGTATAGGGCCGGGGTTGGACGTTGGACATGGATTTCTATTGCTTCATCTGAAAATCCTTGTATGTGTAGCTAACCGCACGTCAATGGTAAAACTTTGACCTTGAGTTTGTCTAGCGTAGTACGGAATTTCAGTAGAATAATAGGGCAGCTTAGCCTGGTTATGTTACCAGTGAGGTGGGGCTAACTGTACTCTCCCGAAGAATAATATACCACCTTCATCTCTTGCTGTGATGTATGAGGTAAAAAGAGAATGTCAATCTTGTTGACAATGTGAAGTGACAAGTTCAAGTGACAGTGAGAGATGCCTTGTAAGCCTATCGAAGAACAAAACAATGACAGGCCTTCTCACTTTTCATTGTGGTTTCGTTGTTCTACTTTCCGTGTCACTTTTCATCCGACCTTATCTCTGATCCTGACTCCGATCACAAACTTATCTTAATATACCTGCCTACTGCAATCACGAAAGAAAGTACCTCGAGTGGGTATTACATATCGATTTGATTCGATATTCTCATATTTCTCATTATTCTCATTATTCATTTATATTGTCTTCTTCCTTTTTTATTTATTTATTAATCCATCTTATCTGTATACATACATTAAGGCGAATATATACAACATAACTTCACGCCTGTTTCCCAGAGGAGTTAGGCAGTGGTTACCTATAGACACCCACATTTCGCCAGTTATGTTTCAGTCCCATGTAATAGGGAGCGAGCCAATTGCAATCCACCGGGCACAAATCCAGACACCGAGCTGCTACTGAGAAATTCCTCATGCAAAAACCCAGTAATACTTTGCCCCACCTGGGAATGGAACCCAGGACCTCATGCTCAGCAGTAGCACTTGCGACCACTAGACCAATGACCGTTAGATAAAACAAATATATGATTTATATCTACTCAAGTCTTTTTTTTTTGTTATTTAAATCGTAATTTATATAGTTTCAAACATCAGTACCAAGGCTACTTAGTTGTAGGTTATAGTCGTATACGGATCCTTTTTCACGTCAAGCATGAGGCAAACTATCCACAACCCTCAACTATTCAACAAAGCTGTATTAATTTATATTACATAAATTATACCTAATGTTAACCATTTGTACCGCAAACTAGTAAATTAACTTGTAAACTTTTGGGTGGGTTTCTAAACTGATAGGGTTTCTATATTAAATTATTGTTCAAACAATGTTTTCATGAGTTCTTGTTTTATAGTTCGCACTCACAGAAGTTCAATAAGGTTCAATGAACAATTACGAGTTATAGATACTTTTAGAGAGACCTGTTGCTCAAGTTTTTGTAACTATCACGCGTTAAAAGTTAGTTCAGCGTCTTGGTTTTTGTGAGAAACTTACACGAACTCAATTAAAAACACATTAAAATTTAATTTGCAAAAACGTTCTCAGTTACGCCACCAAATAAAATAAATGAAGAAAAACACTCTTCAATTTTAGCTAACGAAGCCAACGAAGTTTATCTCAAACAACTTTGTTCAATCAAAATGAGGTGTACATGTTCCGTATAACCTCATTAAATCAAAGTAAACTTCACTAATACGTAGCTACATTGTATCGAAACCCAAGTTCAGTTTTAACAAAAACGAGACCGTTCCCTTCAGAACAAAGTTAAAAACAAGTTTCAAAAACATGTTTTGTTTCACATTTAGTTGTATCGGATAACAATGCTGTTACCAAAAGATGCTTAACATTGGAAGAACATGTATTTTGTTGTTGAAGGTTATTCAAATATAATTTTCTATGAATTAAACAAAGGTTTAATGTGAAAAGTATTTATTATTTGTAAATTACGGTACAATAGCAATTATCCTACTTATAATGCTCGTATTATAAACGCGAAACTTGGTGAGTATGGATGGATGTATGGATGTTTGTTACTCTTTCACGCAAAAACTACTGAACGGATTTGGATTAAATTTGGCAAACAGATAGTATATTGGATTAACACATAGGATACTTTTTATCCCGATTTTCCCACGGGATCGAGACTTATGCGGGTGAAACCGCGGGCGCTGTTAGTATTATAATATTTTGATTCATGAAAAAGTTACAACAGCTGGATATTTTAATTTAGTCTTAATATTGGAAATAAAACTAAATTGTTATTTCAAAAGAATTTCATCAACAAAATATTCTATGAAAATATTTACTGTGGCTAGTTTAATTATCAAAACTACGGAGAATTAGGGATGATTTTGCAGTTAAACTACTCTTTTACCACAAATAAATAATTGCATCATTTCAAAAGCCTACAAAAGTTCCCTCTCAAATCCCTTTAAAATTAACGAATGAAAAGCCGTTCTCCGTAATACATAATCCACGTCCAATAAAAATGAATAAAAGGAAAGCTCAAGTAAAAATATATACATATTATATAAACCCGAGCGTCTCGGGGCACATAGTCTTTGTAAAGAAAATACGCGAATATACGGGCTCGGCTTGCGCGAGGAATCTCATTATTATTGGTCCTATGAAGCGGAAGACTTTTGTACAAAGAGAATAAAAAAACTTAAGAATTATGACAGTTAAGGTTTTTGCGTACCTATTGTTAAATTTTATTTAATGGGTTTAATAATAATAATTGTGACACAGCTGCCAGCTGTGAAATGTTACAAGCCGCAAGCTCAAACATTAAATACCGTTAATGAATGATTTACTTACAATAAATTAAGAATGACCAGTTATTATTATTGAATTCAGAGGTTTTTTCTGCCTGGCTTGGTCTGATAAAAACCGGTCAGGTGCGTGTCAGATCACGCACAATGAAAGGTTCCGTAGTTGGGATGAATTTATCCCAAGAACAAGCTTAGCTTTGTAGTTGAAAGATATTCTCCCATACATCGATATACGTCAATTCTCTATATGGAAATGTAATGTAGTTTGTAATCGCAACGTGTTATAAAACTACAAATTAACGACTTTTGCACTTTTTCCTTTACTTGTGCTTGACTTCCTTCTTGCCAAATTTCGTGATTCTAGGTCAACGGGAAGTACCCTGTAGTTTTTTATTTATTTCCGAGCATCAAAATATGTCGTATAAATGTAAATGGCTGTATTTTTATATTGCGATAACTTAGAAACTTGATTTTTTAAAAGCTCCAAGATATCGTAGACCTACCTAATTATTTGTTGACCTCCACGCGTTCCTGAGAAAAAGGGTTCCGTTTTTTCCGTTTGAGGTACGAAACCTTAAAAAAGAAAGATAAATAGGTTTATTTGTCAGAGAAACACGTGCAAAAGATAATTAACTCGACCCCCAAATTCACTGCAGTGTGCCATTTTCTTCTATTCTCTCCTGTCAGCTGTCATTCACTGTATTTTCCTTCATTTAATCTATCCATCTTTATTTTTTGGTCTCCCTCTCATCCATCAACATTCGTATTGTCACATCTCTCTTTTCTTCTGCGTTTCCTTTTACTAAGAATACGAGATTGTATTTTAGTTTCAATCTCGGTCTTCTAAGCACTCACAATAATGTCTTCGAGTACCGATATAAATGTCCTTTGAGGGAGCAAGCCAATCAAACATGCGTACTGTACTGACTGTGTCGGCCACTGACAGCTGTTTGCTTCGGTAGCTCGCAATCAATTTGAGAGGGTGTGCTGAGAAATTACTGGCATATTAAGACGTTTTGTATCTGAAGTGGCGCCAATAGAGGGAATTACTATTGAACAGGGCATGTTTATCAATCTGTTCCATTTTTCAAATATCTAAAATGTATCACCTATGAGTGCACCACAACCTACCACAATTTTACACTTAACAAGTAAGACGCTTCCAATAATACCTCATTTTTGTCAAATTACGATGAGTTGTTTAGAAGTTATGAGGGTACAGATGAACATACAAACATACATACTTACATACCGGTTAAAATTATAACCCTCCTTTTTGCTTCGCAATAGTCAGCAAAAAAAAATACAAAAAAAATGTGTCAAAATATGATACTTCGAGCTTTAGAAAGGAACTGCCACACAGCTATGAGTGATAGTGGTGACGCTCTATAAAACTGGTAATTTATGCCAAAACTCGATGTGCCACAATTACGACCAACGACTGTACCTCCCGAGATAAGTCATACCCTACGTGTTATTACAATAATTTGTCTGCCACCCAGAGACAAAGTTGAAACACTTACCCCAAGTAAGCATAATAAGCAAGGAGCATAGAATATTCTATGACCGTGGTGAACACAGCCGTGGATGAGGACTGCTACAAGGAAAATAAAATAAAAGTTTAAGAGCACATAAAATGTTCCCTTGTAGTTTGCTATCATTGAAAGAATCCGCATCACTGTTATGTAAATACCCTTTCCGATAACGGTTCTGAGCCCCAGAGCAACAATTGCAATTCCATATATAACTACTTAGTACTGAAACTGAACCTAGCTTATAGTATTAAAACAGTCCCTGCACTACATAACGTGTTCAGAGGGCCTCGCACGAACGCGCGACGTAAACGTAACGTAAATTCGAACGAGGATACAAATTGCGCAAATCGAAAAAAAAAAAATCAAATGCAATAGGATGGTTGGATTTTCGATAAAAAAATCGATCCAATTTACGAAACGTTTACCGCGTGGTCACGAGCTACACGCTCAAGCAACACGTCTTACCACAGTAATTGCGGAAAAAACAAAGGAAAGAAGTGGTTTAGTTAAAGCATGCCACGATTCATCGCGACGTGACTTGCGGAACGCGCTCTTTTCGCTTGACGCGTGTCGCTTCGCAAGACGCGTGTCGCTTGCGCGTGTCGCTTCGCAAGACGCGTGTCGCTTGCGCGTGTCGCTTCGCAAGACGCGTGTCGCTTGCGCGTGTAGCTCGCAAGTTACGGGGTAAACGTAACATAACTTCGAACGATTTTTGAATCGAAATACCGTAGCCGTTATCGGGGCCTTACGTCGCGCGTTCGTGCTAGGTTCCGGTACAGTACGTTCATAAATACTGGCAGGTCGCTACCGATTGCCTGCGGGTTTAAAGTAACGAATAGTTGACTTTTACAATCCCTAGCCAATGGGATGAGCGTAAACTGTACCTTTATTTACTTTGTGTGTCCTTTTAGAGGTTACTGAGCTCTAGGATAGTAATAGGGTATCCTCGCGTCAGAAACGGTCATTACTAGGGTTAAAGACGTGGGGTTAAAGAGGGTGTTTTTTATGTTTGTCCTTTTTGTTATAAATGGTGTTCAATAAATTGTTAAATTTAACAATCGATACTCTGTACTGTAAAATCGTATATTCAAAGCTATTTATGACATCAAGTGCTAATTTTGAAGTAATTTTTATAATTTACTACCGCACTCATATTTGTCATTTCATTATAAACAATGCTGTCAAAAAATAGTTGCCTAACAGCGTTGCAATATGTGACCTCTCTGAGTGACGCGGTCAGTTCTCATTTAATTTAATGCAGTGTTAATTATGACGTATACGATTTGCGATAAGCAAGACCCATAATTTTCAAATTACTCGTACTAGTTTTCTACTACTAACTAGTTTTCATCAATTTATGTCAGAAGGTACACTACTTCAAGCATTCGTGTTTTCTCCAGCTTTTCCTAGGAACAAGTCGTTTTGTCATTAGCAAGTACATTAATAGTTCCTTCATCAATAACATTGCATGTTGTAGGTCAAACAACTGAACATTACCGTACAAAAACTACCTTCATTTGCTTTAGAATTATAATACAATTTTTTTTCTAACAAATGTCTTGCTAACTCCATTTTAATCTACAGTGTGTGAGGTTATATGGGACCAACTACAAAATATGAACAAAGTATATTAGCTGTTCAGTTTAATTTTATAGCGTAGCTAGATTTTGAAATTTGTAGGAAACAGAACAGCTGATTTTCATATTTCAGGATTGATCCGCTAGAGAAAGGCTCTTGCCTAAATAATAAGTAAAGCTTGCCGAGGTCGGTCCGGGCATGGGTGACCATTCATTACATACCGAGACCCCTCCGCGCTTCGTATAACACGTTAAACAGTTGGTCCCGGTGCCATTTGTAGATCGTTGACAGTTGTTACGGGTTATCATAACCCCAAAAATCTGACAACCGGTCTTGCCAAGAGGCAGTCACAAACAAACACCGCTGCATCCGGTTAAAGTGGAAGTCGACCCCAAGATAGTTGGAAAAAGGCTATATAGATGATGTCTGGGTTGATCCTAATCCTGGGTAAACGTTGTTAATTTTTATGGGTACCTACTTACTACAGTCCCTTAAAGTTTGTCCCTCGTTACCCTAACAGTGGTCGGCAAACCGCATCTCGCGACCAGCAAGCGGCTCTTTGGCCTATAGAGTGCGGCTCTGTACTGTACAAATGTCGCTGAGTGCGAGCGTAGATACGCGGGGTTTCGGTCATGATTTATTCAAAATTCAAACTATATTTTAATTTTAAATCTAATTTTATTTTTTAATTTAAATTCGAAGTATTTTCACCAAAACTTAATAGGACATCGAAAATTAATCATTTATAGTACCGAAAAGGTTAACTTGTTAATAACTAAGATACGTTTATCATATCATATATATATATCAGCCGATATAATGATGATGATGAAGGCATCGTACTTCTTTACAAGTTAATTTTAAGAACCGTTGTGGAGAGAAAGAGGAGAAGAAAAGTGTATTGTGACAGTTTGGACACACAGAAAGCATTTTGGCTCTCATAAGAAATTTTGGTCTTTATAGTATTGTTATTTGGCTCTACGTATTGACTGATGAGTTTACCGACCACTGCTTAAGTTATAGGTGCAGGGTTTTAGGGCCAACTCAAAAATGGGCTTACAGCTAATATAGAAACATACGCAGTCTTTTTTATAATATCAGCGTGGGTAGATCCACATTTTAGTAGAAAGATGGGTAGCACAGTCAAACTCAGTTCATGCACAAATATTTCGCAGAAAGCCAGCCACTTACCACGACCAACCGGGCCACTAAAATGTAGCTTTACAAAATACTACCAGCCGATTTTCGGCAAAATGTACCTACTATGAAAACCTTCGAATTTTAATACGACCTGACGCGAATATCCTTTGGTAATGCAATAAACTTGCCTTACTAAATTCTAAGGCGGGGACCGACGACCGGGCTTGTCTCCTACGTTGTGAAAAGGGCCTAATTTAATCAGTTAAGCCGTCCATTACGGTATTGGAGGACCTGGGTTATAGTGTAGGTAGAAACGGGGTTGAATGGGGTTGAAAGTGTCGAGTTTATTTCAAAAGTTTCGGGGTGAAATGAAAGTATTTGTATCGCGATTTATTTTAATAGGTTCTATTTTAGGGTCGGGATGCTCGCGCGAGTTGTGTTATAATTATGATATTTTTGCCGCATTTTGTGTTTAGGAGAACCGTTACTAAAATACTTGTTTTGGTAGACAGCGTTGTTATAATTTGTTTGTCAATTGGTTGATTACATTAAAGCTGAAATACCTACACATATTAAAAAGCATGCTAGTTTGCTTGTTAGTAGCATGCTCAATTACAGCATGCTCTACATGTGTTAGAAATTTATTATATTCTTTTCGGTTACACATGCTAATTGTGTACTAGGTAGCATCTGGTCGAAATTTGCATGGTTTAATTAGCATGTGAATTGCAGGTTTGTATGCAGAAACAATATTTTTAACGAAGAGAATAAATACTGTTTATTTGTGTTGCTAAAGTGTGAAAATAAAACCCAATCTACAAAAGATATTCAATTAAATACGATGAGGTGAAAATACTGAACTAAAGCATTTAAGGCACTTGTTAAAGGTGGAAACAACCTAATCGCTATGCAAATAAAGTCTTATTTTCAAGAACAATTGAATAAATTATTTGGAGAGTTCTCATGGCATTTACAGAATATGTCTGAAAAGTGGAGATAATGTTGTTCTGAATTAATGCGTCGCAGTCACATAAGTATCTGTAATTTAATTTTACTTTCTTCTCTCTCTCGTGTGGTTAGTGACTAACCTGGTGTCAGAGTTTTAAAGCCGCCCATGGGCCTCTGACATGGCTTCACATGCCGTCGAGAAATATCTCTCAGGCATCCTCAAGATGTCTTCCTTCATCGTTTTTGAAGCATTTGTGATAATTATACAATACGCACATGAATCCGGGTTTTAACTCGAGTCTTGGTCGACGGTCACTGCTGTTCTTACTCTTTTACTGAACAAGAATACTGTAAAAGCCTAAAAGGCTTAATATTTTTTTGATCTGGGGACAACTAATAACGTCTACTTAATCCTATATCACTTATGATTAAGAAAGATATGATAGTGTCTGTATGAATGTAATAATAATGTATAAGGGCGTGACACGAAATCTTATATTAATTAATAAAGCTAAAGAGTTTGTTTATTTTTTTGTTTGAACGCGTTAATCTCTGGAACTACCAGTCGGATTAAAAAACTTTTTTTTGGATTTGATAGTTCAAAGGCTATTTAACATCACGCTTCTACCCTTCGGAGCAAAGCAAACAAAAAAAGTCTGAAAGATCGCTAAGCGAATACGAAGTAATAGCGCGGGCGGGCGATGCGATGCGAGGCGTAGGTAAACTTCGGCTTTGTAGAGCGTTGTCTTTGTCACTCCAACATATAAATGTCTCTTTCTAAACGTCGAAGTGTCATTAATATTCATTCTACCACTAGTTTCATACTCATAATTATGTAAATTATTGCAGATTCCCGCCAGATCTTCTATCGGTTGAATTCACTTGTGATGATACTAAATGTATCAGGCGAGGATCGTTCTAAAAAACAGTAGCGTACCGTGTAAAAAATATTTTATAATGTCCCGGGTACCGCTGACAGTGGCAGTTTTTGTATAGAGGGGCAAAATCTACTTTGTTCCACTGAACCAACGAACAGAATCTTTGTTTATCCAGTAACACACCAAACCAACCCCGACATACCAGAAAGAAACAAAAAGAAACGCACCTAAGTATATTATTCTTTAATTCCCAGTATATGGAAATTGGGGCAAAGTAAACCTTGCAAAGTAATATTTTATTACTTGGGTTGTTTTGCTACGCGGCGGAGGGTTACCAAAATGTGGCTTTTGTAAACGTCCGTCAAATGTCCGTATGCTGCAATATATTAGAGGAGGGCAGAATGCGCTTTGTTGTACGTCAGATAGATGGGATAGTGGAGTTGAAACTAGGTTTAGACGGGATTTTGAAAAAAAGGGGGTGAATATAAATATTTTACTTTATTTACAGCATTTTTGTTTTTATCATTGGGCTTACTGTGTTTATACGTCTAAAAGTCGTAAGTCTAAAAAAAATTAAATAATCAAATCTGTGGGAGTGATTTCGTGAAAAGGGACTGAAGTGTGTCACAGGAAGCCGGGGAAGCGCGCGTTATTTGATTTGACTAATAAGCGTGCGCGGTGCAAGAGTTGGCCGTCAGAAACGATTACCTTAATAATGAAGAGGTCTTTAATCAGTGGGACAATACCAGCCTGGTATTTTTTTTTTTTTTTTTTTTTTAACTGCATATATGGAAGGTTTGTACCTTCCATTTATTCGTCACTATAAAAGCCTGAAATCTATCGCTATAAAATCCTGCCTGTTTGTAACAATATGCTGCGTTCAAAATCTGTCTGCCAAGCATGGTGATTATGACATAATAATGTATAAGAGAATATTATTCTCTAATTATTTTTTATTCTGTTATGATGATTGGTACAATAATACATTAGTAGTAAGTATTTTACTACCAATAAAGGCGTAATAATGATTTAAAAAGTTATAATTTTTTTTTGGCAATATCTATCCCGAAAATCAATTTAGAAGGAACACATAACCTTTTTCGAGCACATTGCCATTGACACCTAATATTCACACTTAGAAATTTCCTTCTCAAAGAAATCGAAGATGAAGAGCACTTATGATTCGCATCGTCAGCAATACCCCGGGACCCGGGGCCGGCGCGTCCTAATATCAGAAAAAGTCCTTTACGTACGAACTTAGATCCCGATGCTCCAATCAGATGGAACTTCACGAAGATAGGATCCAGGCCATTAAACTTTTAGTTAAACGAGGTCATTGTAAGTGGGGAATTATAAGTAATAGTGAGTGAAATACCGTGTACTTTATTTTTAGTTTCAATTTTTATCGTTGGGAGAAAAGTGTGTTGAATTCGTAATGACTATATAGGATTTAAACGGTCAATTTATTCGATGTTCAGTTAGGGAAATTAATTGCTTATCAAATTGACACACATGTTGGTCCCGGCTGTCATTCGTAGATCTTTGTTCGTCGTTACGGGTAGTCAGAAACCCGAAAATCTGACAACCAGTCTTGCCAAGGGGAATCGTGTTACCCAAAGTGTTGTGATTTGATACGGGCAATTTAAGGCTGGTGTACTGGTAGTCAATTTTGGTAGACATTTATTTTCTCTGGCCTATTTTGGTACTGTTGTACGAGTGTGTTAGAATCGTCAACTTAAATAGTAGTTTCAGATTCACCCCAGCTCATATAGGGCAGTTTCCTAGTGCCAGCTTATTCCACTGCCAAAATGGGAACAGTAACCCCTTTTTAAAGATAGCTTATATTCTAAAACTTATTTATAGCTGACATTATGATAAAAAAGCTAATATTTTTAGGAAATAATAGACGTAATATCAAAGGACTATCAGCAAAGCATTAAGCAATTTCTAAAGCAAAGGTTAATGACAAACACTTCAAAGAAAAGCCTTTTGACTTAGTCAACTCAAACACAAGAAGATGCGGGTAGCGAAATAAGTCAGTAATAGTTTAATACGAAATTCTGGAATTAGTATCAAAGTTAGACGAACTTTCAGTCTCAGAGGTCGCGTCAGACAATTTAAGTTTCTAACAACTTTTGTCACACAATAAATGGTAGATGTGTTAGGACGTGCTGTGATTACTGCAATGTGGACGTAGAAGGGTTACACAAGCCAGTAGTAACAAAACCAGCATCATTTTTATTTTTATTCATGTGTAACATCTCGCTTTCTTGCAATCTGCATGGGAGTGATATCGTAAAAAGAGACGGAAGTGTGTAACAGGAAGCCGGGGAAGCGCGCGCTTGTTTTGACCATGATGCGCGCGCGGTGCTAGAGTTGGCTGTCAGATGGTACCAACCCATTTTCCGAGAGGTTGGTACTATCAGCCAACACGTCAAACGTACACATCATATGCGACTTCTGTTTGGCTTGCTCGTTTTTTTATTTTGTGCCTGTTGTGTTTCACTGCGGGGCAAAGGCTTCCCTTCCATATTTCCATTTTTCTCTGTCTTTTGTAATTTGAGCCCAATCCTTTACAGTTTAAGCTGGCCTCTAATTTTAATGAAAATCCGTACTACGCTAGGGTAGCTCAAGGTCAAAGTTACATTAGGGTGTCACAAAGAGCGGTCTTTTCACTAAAAACGATCGATTACAGACAACCTACGTATTGCTAGTGTTGTATTTATTTAAAATCAGCGCTTTCTATAATCTATGACGATTGTTACTAATAGTAACTTTATGTCACATCTCTACTGCTCTATGGACTTCCGTAGCTACGAGTATTGTTGTATTGCACAAGATTAAAGTTTTCTGCTTTTATATGATATAAAATAATAAGTTATTTTCATTAAACCTCTTTCTCAATTTGAAGGTTTTCTATATTTTTGCTACTTCTAACTTGTTATGCGTTTTTCTTCCAATTACTTTTGAAGGCTTCTTCAAATGGTCGGTTCGGTTTTAAATAAGTTTTCAATGGAGAATCAGGTAACATTGAGTTGATCAAAAGCCTAACCTGAATCTTTACTATTTATCTGCCTCTTATCATTATTTTGGGTACTTAATTCTTAATTTAAATCTGAGAAAGAAACTGCAATATTATGCTTCATTGTCTCTGAATGCAGAAAAAAATAGTACATTACTGTCGCGGCTTGCAACTGGGGTGGGTATTGATGGATGATCGTGAGTTACTTCCATGAATGCTTGGTTGCGGCCAAAGGCTTGGCGAGAATTTCTGCGCATTATTTCAGAAAAGTACTTTTCTGAAATAATTTGCGGATATTCTAACTGAGTATATTAATTATAAAATCCAGAATCAATGATAAACAACGATAATAATTTTTCATGCGCCATTATGTTCATTTGTTTTTTCTTTAATTTAAACACCTTTATAAATTTGCAAACCGAATCGAAATTTAAATAAAATCTTTGATAGGTTACCTTCTTGGTTACCATGTGTTGAAGTAAAAAGTTCGTTCCATTTTTAATAACTCGACGGATATGAGTTTTCATAGTATTTTATTTGGCTGATAAACACGACATAATATATTATTATATGGATTTTCATACAAACATTGCCGGCCAGGCGCTCGCATGTATTCGACCAGTACCGCAATTTCAATTTATCTAGAAGAAGGTTTTCAAAATAATGTGCGAATTTCCAAGCATGTTTGAGATAATTTCCAAGCATGTTTGAGATAATTTCCAAGCATGTTTGAGATAATTTCCAAGCATGTTTGAGATAATTTCCAATTATAAAGAGCGATCATTTATCACCTAAACTCCTACTTATATTGATTCTGATAAATTGATCTGATGATTAGGGATCAATTTATTCAACAAGTTATCGATTCATCAATTTGAATGACGTTTGTCAAAGCCAAATATTGTTAAAATAAACCAAACTACATTTTTACCTTTCCGAAATTATCCCCATTTCCTTTTATAGCTATAAGTTCTCAGAAACACGTTACCGGAGCGAGACCCCCCGCACACAATCATCCCTTCTTATTGCCCTATTTAAATATTGAGCACTTACCTCGGCATTGATCGTCGGCGGCATTACAATTTTCTTCTGTGGCGGCGACCTTAACACCACATTTTCGTCCCTTATTATAATCTGTGGCTCCATTGCCAACAGTTTTTTCTTGCATTCTTGCATTTGGAGACATTCTTTCTCTTTTCTTGATAGCACTGATTCTGAAGATGCGTGTTTTGAGGAGCACACTGATGTGTTTTTGCTTGATAGTTTTAAACTGTCTATTGATGCTGTCATTTTAGCAGTTTCTTTACCGTTTGACGATGCCATCTTGGATTATTTTCACACTTAACATTTGGTTAAGAATTTAGATGTGATTAATTTGTATGTCTTTATTGTTTGTATTTAGGGTTGTCACTGTCACTATCGGCTTCAGCTGTGTAGATATGTTAAGTATTTGTCACTTTTAACTTTTTTCGTTTTAGATAGGAGTTTAGAATAATGAAGAATAATTATTATTGTATTAATCAAAGTTAATATTATTCGCTTTTATTAAAAGTTGTATTTATTTAACATATTTTTAATACATAATTTTAACACTTTTTTAAACAGAGTTTAAAAAGTAGGTTTTGAAATTAAGAACGAGTTTTATGTATGATTATTCTTAAAGTTCCGAATTAGGCACAGTATACTAACACCTTAAAAATTACCAAGTTTACAAAATATATAATAATTTATATTGCATTAGATCAATGACCGGCATTAATTCAACAGACAGCTGTATTCCTATGTTTAAATCCCTAAAATTATTAACCTTTCCATCGCTTTATATTCTGGAGGTAGCATTATTTGTTAAAACGAACAGAAATCTTTTTGAAACAATGATAAATCATTCTTCAAGATTAGTGAGATCCCAATACAAAGGTCTATTACATACAGGCAGTTTCAAAACAGCATTATTACGAAAGAATATCATGCATATGGGAACAGTTATTTACAATAAAATACCTAATGACATTAAAAATTATACATCTCATTCTTTCAAAAAGAAATTAACGAAACTACTAGTTGAAAAATGCTATTACGCTGTCAGTGAGTTTTTAAATGACAACACCCGGTCAATAATATTTCAGTTTGTTAAGTTTGATTCTAATTTATATACTATGACTATTATTTTGCCGGTGAATTTAACTTTCAAGAAGATGACATTAAAAACTGATTACCTGACACTTATTCATTAATATACATTTGCAATAATTATGATTGTGATAGTGCTTAATGTTGCATGCCATACGGTAGAATGTACTGGATCTTTTGTTTTTCTTCTTTTTACACCATCAAAACTATGTTTTGCTACCTACATTCTTTGTAAATAAATTATTTCTGATTCTGATTCCGATTCTGATATAAATTCAGACTACCATTGAAATAATAATTTTAAATGGGGCTATTAAACTAATTTTGCAGACCAACATTACCGACCCGACCGTTCCGTTCCAACCATCGTTCTTATTTTAAGAATGAATTTAGGACCTATTTTTGTACCTTTTGGCAGAGGGCTCGTGGGAATTAGAGTAATGAGTTGTACTACCGGAATGGGGGTAACATCGTCAGTGTGGTAATAACATTGTCAGTGGGGTTATTACCGTAGTTTGTGATACACGTTTGAGGCCGGCTCGAGGGAGCTGCCTCGGTTACTGTTTGTCCTTTGTCGTAGCCGAAGTTGAAATTTGGTTAAGACTCGAACATAACATAATTATCGTATCCAACTACAGGCTCCCAGTATGCAGTACCTACTGGCTTTTTTGATCCCCGACGGACAAAAAACACGTGTGTATCTGTGACACACAGATAGACACATTAAACGGCTTAACCGATTTAGATTTTTGTTATTTTGTTTGAAATGTGACTTGATCTTTTCTAGTAGATGAATGGATGTGAGCATGTTGCACAGGTCTGATCGAGTATTCTGTTACTTCAAAGATATTAGAAGAACTTAGTAACTTTGAACTGATGCTGCAGCATCACCTGGAATTTGCCCAATGCCCAACTCCCTCACTAACTTACATACAGCAGAGGTTTCGTGTTTGGACTCTTTGGAATGGTCTCAATGAACAGGTTAGGTATACACGATGGTGATCAGTGTCTGATGATGGAGTAGAAAAGAGGAATGAGGATAAATTAGTAACTAGCTTCAATGTGGGAAAAATGCGAACAGCTGCGCAGATTTAAGCGAAGCACGTGTCGATCTTAGCGTATCTACTAGTAATATATAAAGTAAAAAAATCAGGAAATAAAAGTTCAATTAAAAATTTAAGAAACACCAACACAAACAAAAACCTCTAAGAAGTAAATAAATAATATAGGTTGTAGGTAATAAAGCATTGATGATGATCCAAACGTCGCTCGTCGCGTTTGGGGACGGCTAATGAAAACGCCAAACAGACGAGGCTCTGGTATAATACCCAACAATAATGAATGTATGCTATTGTAGAAGGGAAAGCTGCTGTTAACTTCCTATTTTCATTAGCCGTCCCTCGACGCGACGACATCTGGGTCTTAATATTACCAATAACTTATACTCGTACTAGGTTTTTGTTTGTGTCGGGGGTTTCTTAAATGTTTATCACGTTTTAATTAAATAAAAGAATAATTTTATTACAAAACACTCAATACATAAAATAAGAGCTTAAACAAGGACCATTATTAATAATTCTGATTGTTGTTTCTCATACTTTTCTCCAAAAATCACTAGGTACGTTTAATATTATGTTTAAATAGGTGAAATTACGCTCTTTAATAGTTTTTAATCAGTCTAACCTTTCATGTCAATCTCTCTATATTCTATATTCCTGAATACACTAAAAATACAGTATACTTCCGAGTAATTTTCCCTTTGGAGCACATAGGTCAATAAAACGCATTGTGAACGAAAGGGGTTTTAATTTCTAGAATATAGCTCGTAGTAGCTGGAGATTCCTAAGAATTGCTTTAATAGACTTGGACCTATTCGATAGGTTTTTGACCTTTGCCTTATGCCAAGTTTTTGACGTGTTCTTAAATGGAGTTTATAATTACATTCGATAGTGTTTTTAGTTCGATATTTTGACAATTCGCGTTTCTGAACACTTAGACATGGAAGAACTTGGAACTTTGTTAAATAAATGGCTATTGATATCTAACAATCTCAGTATAACACATATACATAACCTTTTTTTTTTTTGAGTATGGGAAATTACCAAATAACTTCTCCCACTCTGGGCGGAGCGGGAGGGCGTGTCAGACTTTTACTGACTAAAACCCACCCGTGTTCCTTCCGTTGCCTGAATGCCGGGGCCGCGATATCCCTTTCGGACAAACTCGCAACCCTGGCAGGCATTGGCCCTAACGGACCCCGTCAGTTGGTGCTGACTTCACTTTGAGGCATGTACATACCCTTTTTTTTTTTTTTTTTTTTGTTGGGAAATCATCAAATGACTCCTCCCGCTCTGGGCGGAGCGAGAGGGAATGTCAGACTTTTACTGACTAAAACCCACCCGTGTTCCTTCCGTTGCCTGTGTGCCGGGGCCGCGATATCCCTTTCGGACAAACTCGCAACCCTGGCAGGCATTGGCCCTTACGGACCCCGTCAGTTGGTGCTGACATCTCTTTGAGGCGCGCGTGGAACACAACGCGCCGTTGACCCGGGCCTGGTCCTAATCGGACGGCGAGCTACCCAATGCCCACCGTCCGCAAGCCCGCGCCTACGGTGGCCGGAAGTCGGCTCGCGACTCCCGACGCCCGGGGCGTCTCCTGCGGCGACTAGGGGCGCGAGGGCGCGCATCTTGCATTTCCCTCGCGTGCTCCGCCTCCTCCTTCACGAGCATTACTGCTTCGCAGAAGGAAGTGACGGCTTCCCATGCACTCTCGCTCCGGACCATGGCCTGAACCAGGGCCGGACGCGAGAGATCGCCGCTGCCGATCGCCTCCGTGAGGACACGGCGGTGCCCCGCCCAAGCCGGGCAGACCTCCACCGTATGCTCCACCGTGTCCTCCGGGCGATCCACACAATGGTAACACCCGGGCGTTTCCTCCCGCTTTATCCTGAACAGGAACCTCCCGAAACAACCGTGTCCGGTGAGGACCTGCGTCAGGCGGAAGGTGAGGATGCCGTGGCGCCTCTCTAGCCACTCCTCAAAGAGGGGCCTTACCGCCGCAATTGTGGCGTGCCCACATGTACATACCCTACGTTCGCAATCTAATTTCCAAACGTGTAAACAGATATGTGTTTATGGAAAAAAAATAGCTTACATAAAGTTCAGTTTACACTAAACATTTAAATAACCTTTTTTATGAGTAGGTAGATAATAATTGTGTGTCTAAGTGGAAATACCTAAGATCAATTATAATTGGAAACAAGGATTGGAATATGATATATACCGCCTCACAAGTCGCAAGTGCTACTGTTGGGCATAAGGTCCCGGGTTCGATTCCCGGGTCGGGCAAAGTATAATTGGGTTTTGCATCTGGAATTTCTCAGTAGCAGCTCGGAGTCTGGATTTGTTCCCGATCGTTGGAATAAGCTCCCCCCAATATCATGGGATAAGTCTCATAGCACATAAATAGCGCATAGCTGGCGAAATGTGGGTGTACTATAGTGACAACCACATTTCGCCTAACCCTTCGTTTTAGGTCTGGTAACCCTTCATACACAACACAGGCGTGATGGTGTTACACATGCGAATCGCGTCTAAGACTGTTCACTAAAATCGCGAGTTGTTTATATTCAGGTCGAAATTGTTTGATTTATAGTGATGTTGAGCAGATATTAATTATTTGATTTTGTAGTTATTTTCGTCTAACATTAGAGGTAAAGCAGATTTTTCTCACGATCGCTAATCTACATTAGGAAGTCCATATTTAGCAGCCGAAAATATTAAAGGTTGATTTGTTATTTAAATTCTCTGCAACGCCAAATTTTCTTCTAAAATGAGTACCTAAAGACACGCTCTCGCCCAATTACGTGCAAATTAGGTTTTGCTTTCACTCGACTTTTACGAATTTATTACTTAGAATAAAAACGTGTATTTCAGTAATAGTGTTTTAAGTATTTCTGTATGTCGGTTTAATTAACCTAGTTAGTTAAATTACTCTTTTAAAATCTCTAAAAAGCACAAAAAAAGAACAAATCACGGGTCTAACTATTTCAATCGTGTATACCCGTTCGTCCCACTACCGTTGTCTCACTGGTGGGACGAACGGGAATTTAATAAATAATGTTAAAATTATTCCCGTTCGTCCCACTAACAAAAACAGTGGGAATAATTTAGTAATTCTATTTTTAATTCCCATTCGTCCAACTAAATAATTTGAGTCTGGTTCGTCCCACTAGTGGGATGACGGCAGTGGGACACACGAATTCAATCCGTAATTTGCAACAATAAAAAAAATGCCGCAGAGTAAAAATTACTGCGATGCGAGGCCACAGATATTTGCAGTGTTAAAAAAAAATTACCTTTCAGTCACCGGGATTCGGTGCTCAGTCGGATATCGTCGGAAAAAACGTGGAATTTATTTCCCATTAGTTGTGTTTTTCCACTGTGGCACGTTACGTCATTCGAAAACGGAATTCTCTGGTCTTTCCAACCGACGGATTTTATTTATTTATTTATTTTATTTGGGACAAAAAACAGTTATACATTACAGCATAACACTTATTAACACTTTAACCCACTTTAAACCCACCCACAACAACCCAACCCACTTTAACTTTACTTTTTTTTTTTATTAACACTTTCGATTACACCCACTCTCTCTGGTTCCGAGAGAGGAGTGTCCAACCTTTTAATTTTTTTGTGAATATTTGTAATCGTGAAAATGGTTTTCCACATACCTCCTGTTTGTACGTGTTTTAACAATTTGTTTTTTTGAAAATAAAAATGCTTGTATTTTAAAACCAACGCATAATATACTAAAAAATCTTATTAAAATAAACAATAGATTTTGTTTTCACATTTTATAATGCGGTATTCGCTAGGAAAAACCAACATCTAAAATGAGCCCTCCGCGAGGGATCCCGGCATCCCATATACGACTAGAGTGAGCCCTCAAGGAGGGCTCCCGGCACTGAACGTGTTAAAATTTGATGATATTTAAAGAAGAATTTGGCTGTTCTTTTTGGGTTTGTGTTGTTAATATTTATGATCTGAATAAAGAATAGTAGGGCTTATTCTGGACCATTCTTGTTTCGATATCGTTTAAAAAATCCAAGAACATTTCTTTAACATGATTTCAATAACTTATCAGTCACCATTGCATTGAATTTATTACCCAACACTCCTTATAATGAAGTCCAGATTTCCACACACATTTACGAATAAAAAAGATATGATATGTATCTTTTTACTAGTCAAAATGTACGAGTTCCTTTCAATTTATCAACACAACGTCTGAATAAGCAATACATCATCAAGAATGATCGCCAAGAAAGATTACCATTCGCCCAAAGAACGAGTAGACTTATAAAAATATAGTTACATCCCTTTGTGACGCTGACAAGGGGATGAAACTCAAAGGGGGCTGTTGTACCCTACGTCAGTGCCTGTCATATACCTACGTAAACTGAGTCAATTGCAAGGAAAGGGGTATTGTGGGCACCTCAAAAGTGGGTTGGCTGGTCATGCTCAAAATAGGCTAGGCTATTTTAGTCAAGTGAAAGGTTTTGAAGAGAATCAATCGATAATATCGTCAGAATCGCCCAGATGTAACATTTATATAATGTACCAGCGACCCGCTCCTTTTTCGCACGGTTTTTACGAGATTTCTTAGTTATATGTAACTTTAATACTGACGTCTTATACTCGTAAACCATCCAGAATAAATTATCTAATCGATAGTGAAAACTTCATCAAAATATGTTGCGTGGTTTAGAAGAACAACGCGGACATACAGGCAAACATGAAAAGCGACTTGAATTTTTAATTTATTTAAAGATTTTCATGTTTCCCAATAGGATCATCCATCAGTTTTGATTGTCAAAGGTGTACTGGTGTTAACCTATTGCTTTCTGATGAGCAAATTTCACAAACTATAGCTATTTAATTAGACACAAGTTCGAATTTTAGCGTTTATTGGACACAATTTCAAATTTCCCAGCTTCTCAGAGTCTTCTTAGATGAAACTTCAATAGCAAATATTGATAATGTCTGTTCAAAACTATAAATTGATATATATTGTGTAATATACGACTTTCAATATTGTAGAAGATAATTGTAATATCAATTTCTACGCAGGGGGGTTAATAATCATGTACTGAATCCATGGTAACAGGCTTCGCGTCGATGTCCCTGCCACCCTGTATATCTCGTCGGTAATCAATAAATAATAACACGTTGGTGGGGCGCACCAACATGTTATTAATACTAAACTTACTTACTGGCTCATCGTTTTACAACGCCATATTTTATTTTACTTTTTTCTATGCCTTTTTACTAGATAGGAAAGTTTACAAAAATAAAACAATTTTAAAACATAGATAAGCGAATAAACAAAGTAGGACTATATTTTGGGCAGGTCGCCACCGATAAACCACTGTATGGGAAATATTACTACTGTGGCTAAATGTACACTTAAAATTGTATTTATTATTTTCCTTCGGTTAGCCGGAAATTCCTGATGGCAAGGACATAAAAGCTAAGTGTAACATCAGTTGGATTAAGAGTGGGAATAGAAATATTTGATCCTACGCGGTTGTGCGTATTACAGATTGTTTGATGGATGAAGATGAATTTAGATGAGTATATTGGTGGCCATTGTACAACTATTATTATTGTGATCATCAGCTTAGTCTGGAAAGTGTTCAGTCTACATTTTCAGTCCATAATTATAACGACAGCAATACGTGATCCGATTCATTAATGTTATTGAGCTCAACCGAGTCGCGGATTTTGTGTTGTACATTATTTTGGCTGTCACTAATTACCCGATGTTTTAATATAATACTGAGTTGATTTTATAGTTTGCAAAAGGACGAGCAAACATTAAAATGAAAAATAAATATTGTGTCAATGCCGCGTTTAATTAATATGTTTGATTCATTATAATCATGTTGAGCAACTTAAATTGTTTTTCAATGCTAGTAACGGTTGACGGTATTTAAATAGTAACACTGGGAAATTAAAAGTGATCCATACCGCTAAACATAAAGGCATGCGTCCACTGCAGCCCGCGGCTAAGCTAAGTACGTGTATTTAGCTTCGCTTTGTATGAAAATGTAGGCGGGGATCATCTACTGTGATCTACGGCCACGCTACGGATGAATGCGTTCACAAAATATTTACTTACGAAATTTACTATAAACACTATTGAATATAAAGCGAGATTTTCCAAACAATCGATATGATTCAAAACCAGGCATCAAAAAATTTCAAGACCAAAGTTTTTTGGTAGGTACAGTCAGCAAAAAAGTGGATTAACAGAAACACTGTTACTTAAATATCATTTCAATTGATACAAAATAATTTGAGAAATTGCAATTAAGATTTACAAAAACTGGCCAAGTGAGAGTAGGACTCGCACACGAAGGGTTCTGAATCACTGTCAATATTTAGATAAATACGCCGCAAAAACACGTCCCTTGTATGGAGAGACCCTGTATTTTTTTACTTTATTTGATTTTTATTGTTTCTTTTTATAACGGCAATAAGAATACACAATCCGTGAAACTATCTGCTTATTACGGTTCATGAGATACAGCCCGCTGACAGACGGACGAATGGACGGCGGAGGTTTAGTAATAGAGTTCCGTTTGGCACCTTTCGGGTACGGAACCCTAAAACAGATTTTGTAATAGACTTTTGATGCTAAACGTACCTAGGTAGGTACTCGGCCCAGACGTGCTTATAATAAATATTTTATCGTGTCGTCTGCTACAATGGATCCGCTCATTTAATTGTTTAACGCCGTCACGTCGGAAAATCAGCAATTTCTTTTAAAAATGAAGGCAATCTATTTTCTAATTGAGTCCCATCGAGACCTATCAATATTCATAACGGTTTCTTTTGGGCTTTTACTTTTGTAATACTTTTAAAAGGATGTATTTTTCCAACTGAACATTCGTGTTGATTTGATTGGTAGAACTTGTTGGTAACTGTTGCTCTGGATGAGGGACGCACAGAACTGAGAATTATGGCAGAAAAAGGGGAGGCCTGTACCCAGGAGTGGGTGATTCGGGGCTGAATGTTGCTCTTGGCATTTTTCGGACGTGTAACTTACAGTTATTTTTCCATACACAACAAATGTTTTGTATAGAGCGTACAGGTACCTCACTGTTCCGGCGTAAGTACACGGATATTGCAGTTAACGTAGGCGTTAGTCTAACATAAACGCTGCAAAAACGCCGCGTTATCGTGACGTTAGTATCGACACAATACGCGGCGTAACCGTGACGCGTGACGTCAACCAACGCCTTATGCTAAAATGGAGTGCCTTCAGTCCTTCACCCTGTCTTTAGTGATCGTACAGTAATAATAAAATTAGGTATGCAATTGTTGTGTTACACCCCCAGTTGGACAATGACGTCATATCTACCCACGTATGCAGTAGGAGGCTGCCAAGTATTGTCGCCAAATTACAGTACCTGCGTATATTTTGCTCTGGTCTACCTATTTGGATCATCTACGTTTTAAGCGATGATGGGAAACAGCCGGCAACATTCTTATGAAAAGTTAATTTTATTATATATTAATTGATCTACTGTGGCTTTTAACAAGCTACCATTGTGGTTTTCATCAAAATACCTTCGTTGGTTTAAGCGTCGTGCAGACCGTCGCGACGCGACTTTAATAAAACAATTTCTAAGAAAACTTCATGGTAGAAGAACAATTGCCGGTGTCGTCTGAAAAAAGCACCTACAGTTTGTCGCTCTCAAATACATAACATAACATCATGCGTGTATTCCCCGCAGGGCTGGGCAGAGGTGTATTAATAGTAAACCGTAATTTTGCTCCGGGCTGGTATAAAAAATACTAATGGAAAAACCCAATAGGTAACACTTTACGCGACCTGGGAATCGAACCGCAAGCAACAGGACCTAAAAAAGCAACTATCAAGATAACTATCTTAATATAATTATATTCTATTCTAGCAGAGCGAAGAATTTGGTCTTGATCTTACCATTTCAGGAAAGGAAATCTCTTGGAAACAGGCCGATAAGACAGCGGAAATTTTCCAAGCAATATTTCGGAAGGGCCACGTATAAAAGTGGCATCGGTAAACACTAAGACGGGCGGTTAGTCCGGCGCCACCGATAACAATCAGTCAACTTATGTCTTTTACTAGTGTTGTAACTCTTTTGTGGGACAGTAAGCAGCTGTGTTTCTTTTATACGCAACTAGCTTTTGCCCGCGGTTTTCTTGATATATTGCTCAAATAATACTGTTGGTTTCCTTTGTACCGTTTTATTTACGGTTTAGAAATATGGATGTTTTACGGTTTACAGAGGAAGGAAAAGTCAAGATAAAATATGTAGGTTATAGGTACCGGATAGCTGTTATTTTTTATAACCTATTTCCAACCTTTCGGAGATATTTTTATAGAAAAAACACAAAAAATTTAGACAGATTCTCTATAAAAATCCATCCATCAATCCACTTCTAGAACTTTTCAGGAAACTTCAAATCTATCTTCTGTTTCTAGACCTTTGCTCTCTGCGTCAGTCATTAGAACTAGAACAATAATGCTAACTAATATTATAAATGCGAAACTGAGTTTGTTTGTTTGTTACGCTTTCACGCTTAAACGGCTAAACGGATTTGGATGAAATTTGGCACATGGGTCGACCATGACCTGGATTAGGATATAGGATACTTTTTATACCGATATTCCCACGGGATCTCGAGACTTATGCGGATAAAACCGCAGCGTGCAGCTGGTTTTAATATAAATATGAATAGGTGATTAGTAGCCTATTCAAAAAAGCTGATCTAAATTCCTTTAGAATAATAAACATCATTTTAAATGTCACTCTGTCTTCAGTAATTTAAAACGATAGACAGACTTACTAAGATGTACTAATTATGTTTGCGTTAATTGAATTTAGTGAGTTGACGTGCAGGCCTTAGAAAGATAACTTTGTTGGCATATCAATATGTCTGGTTTTCAAAAGATATACTCGTATAATATATAATAATAAAATAATAAAAATACAGAATTTATTTTCTGGAAGGTGATTAAAATTCAAATACATTAAGTAGTAGGTAAGAAACCAAATAAATATAATTATAACAAAAAGTGTCTTAAAACCTTTCTGACACTTTTTGTTATAATTATATTTGGTGTCTGATACAATTTATTTAAAACTGCTATGCGTATGTAGGTTTTCTGAGAAGGTAAAAAGATAAAGAAAGTTATTATTATAACAACATTGAGGATGACGCAATGGGAATAAATTCAGATGGATCATCTACCGCATAAATCAAACGTCTCAATTACTTATTACCTAGTTTTAGACGGGTCATTATAATAATATATTAAGCAATATAACCATGCTTGTTATAACATAGAAAAAAGTTACATTAAATCGCATAAAGATTTTTTTTTTAAAGGCAAGACAATATTATATTTACATTTTGTCGAAAAAGAAAAGAAACATATGACTATTAATCTTACGCTAGATTAAAAATCTGTTGAGTCAAGGCTTTACACAAATTACAGTTTGGGACAAAAACAAGGGCATCTATATTCTGAAAATATATTATTGTCAGCTTTGATTGAAATAAAGTTTTTCTATACCTTATTTCAGGTTTATCAAAAATTTATTTAGCAAAATCTCTAGAAGATTTTCAGCTTAGATATTTTTGGGTAGAAATTTCGCGAGATTTCGTTATAATATTATTTTTAGTAAAAACAATGTTATGCTAGATAAGTTTTATCTTTGTGTCGAGATCTCTGCCAATGTAGCACGGGAACGAATCGTTTGTAATGCAAATCCTACGAGAATATTCACACAAAACTGTTAAGTACGTGTCGTTATAATATTTTAATTCAGGTCCTAAGATACGAAACAGTTTGCCATTTTGGTCCTTAAGAACGAACTAGTTTTTCGGCGGAAAAATATAATCTCTGTATTTTTTTATTAAACCAGAACTTGATATCGGATATTATATGTAATTAAATTAAATTAAGTTAGTCGTTTCTTTCTCTTTTTACGACGGCATCAATTTTATTTAATACGTCGATAATGTCATTGCTCGGACATTGATTTAGCCAAATTATTTTTACACTTCAACACCTAAACTACACACACTACACATACACTACAGTTCATAAAAACCAGCACAGTGTGTTGTTTATGATATTTTTGTTTTACGAGAGCGAGGGTATCGCGTCGGGACGCGGCTTGCCTAGCCAGCGGCTGGCGCCTGACTGCCGCCCGCCCAGCTAGGCGGGCCGCCCTACGAAGCAAATAATCAAAAGGTCCTTTCTCCCAACGACCTTTTTGTCTGATCCTTGAGTTATTTTCTACTTTGACATCAATAATAGTCGTGATAATAAAATCTTATTAATATAGCTGTTAATATTCGGGTGTGTTTGTGAAGACGTAGGGTAAGGGTAGGCCTCGGTTAGACATAAATAGTACCCTCATTATTTAAGGGAATGGCTTCATTAAGTTTTTGGGGAAATAATTGTGACGTCATGGTATTGCTCGGGAGAAATATTCGTTGTTTACCGGTTGTAACAAAAAGGTTTTATTGTAATGTTTTGAAGCAGTTCTATTTCATTCTATTGAGTACCTACCTTTTGTTTTTCTGACATATGTTTCTGATGTAACTTGTGTTTTTGTTCGTTGAACCCATTTCTCTCTCTTCCCTTTATTTATTCTTTAATAAATTGTATCCTACGAAATATGTAGGTATACTACATTAAAATATCTTAAGCGTATCGTGTAACTTTATCACTGTCTGAATTGTCTGATAAAACATCGCCTTGTTTTATGTGGAATCTATGTCCAACCTTGAAGCGATTATGTAGTGTATGTAAAAGATATTCATCTATTTAACGACCGTCACGTAAATATTTATAGTTATAAATCTGTAGGGAGAAGTATAATGTAAGATATAACGTCCTAACTATTATACACATTATGTTTTTTACTCCTTAGTTCTTTTTGTTTACTAAGTAAAGCAATCTTTGCCTGTGAATCTACCCACAATTTTTAGGGAAGAAAGGTCTATCTATCCGTATCAAGAAGTTCGGTTGACTTGTTGACAGGAAAGTAGGACAAACAAATATATTCAATTCATTTGTTTGTTTGCGAAATATTGGTTTTACATACAAGATAGCACTATATATTGAGCCTACAGCTATGTAAAGTTTCATTATCACCTACGACGTATAAAAACCATATAACTATTATTTATCAAGATTTTATTTTAATAGAGATTAGTAACGTCTCGGTGGGTCCCGCTTAATGACCAACGACATCGCGGCAAGCCCAGACGGAGATGGCGGGATGAGTTGGACTCCTTTAACAAAGATTGATCGTTGGCAGATCTGGACAGAGAGAGGTGGAAGGAGAGTAGATCCATTGCTGGGGCTGGGATCTACTCTCCTTCCACATCTACAATAACGACAAAAAAGTAAGAGATTTTGAAAATGAATATCAAAACTTTTTCGTCATTTCATCGTGAACGCAAACATCACGGTCGAGCGTCTTGGATAAAAAAAATTAACTCAGAAAAATTATTTTCTTTTTTGTGCCTGGCGTTATTAATATTAGTTTTTGCCAGTATCGGAGTTTTTTACAATCATCATTCACAAGGCCTACATCAATCACAATGGAATAATACAATCTTATTGACATAGACATTAGACAGACAAGAGAGGCTTAAAACAAATAAACTGACTAATAAAATTAAGATCAAAAGATAAATCAAAAATTTTATTAAAATCTTGTTTACTATCTGTCCCATTTTTTCTGCCAGTATGTGTACCTATAGTAAGTAATTTTAATATGAATTTCTTGTCAGACAGTGAAATATTATATTAAGCCGTGTAGATCAAATTCTGTTCACTTTATTTATTATTACACTAGCTGCGCCCAGCGGTATCACGCGCGTATGTCTCGATCCCGTAGGAATATCGGGATAAAAAGTATTCTATGTCCTAACCCAGCTGATGGTCTACCCTTGTATCAAATTTCATCCAAATCCGTTCAGCCGTTTTAGCGTGAAAGCGTAACAAACAAACAAATAAACTCACTTTCGCATTTATAATATTACTAGCTTTTACCCGCGGCTTCGCCCGCGTGGATGTCAGAAAATATCCCACAGGAACGTGCTACCGGGATTAGGAGTATTCTATGTCCTAACCCAGCTCATGGCCTATCCGTGTGCCTTTCATCTAAATCCGTTCAGCCGTTAGGTACGGCATGAAATGGTAACAGGCAGATAATAAATCTGCTTTAGGGTTCCAACCTCAAAATAAAAAATGGAAACCCTTAAAGGATGACTTGGTTTTCTGTCAAGACCATTTTTCTCAGGAACGCGTAGAGGCATCAAGTTGAAATATATAGTATAAAATTTAGATCTACGGTCTCTTGGAGCTGTAACGAAAATCAAACCAAGTCAATAATTAAAAAGATGGCCTTTTATGCCGTATTGTTTGACACTCGCAAATAAACCAGTCTATTTGGCACTTCCCGTTGGCCCAGCAGCATGAAGTTTGGCGAGAAGCAAGGTCAAGTAAAGAGAACAATCCGAAAATTGGTAATGTATAGTTATAGAACTGCAAATTTAAATTTTTTCTCCAATCTGGGATCAAACATTCATAGGCCGTCTCTTGAAGTAACATTTAGGGCTGATTTCACCAATGAAACGGAACGCCATCAGCATTTCTAAAACGCTTTCAAGACCCAAAAGTCAGTGTCAAAATTGTTTGGGGGATTGTACACTAACAGCTCTTGAACGCGTTTAGATGTGCTGAACGCGTTCAATTTCATTGGTGAAATCCGCACTTAGTCTATATTTCATTACTCTATTAAAAGTTATTTTTCAATTGAAAAGTTAAGTTTGTGCTTCAATCCAGATTTAGACATTCAGACAGCCGAGCAAGCACAGCTTTGAGACGAAACCCTCAGGGCGCAAGTCCTACTCACACTTGAACGGCTTAAAAAAAATAAAACAGGTTCATATGATTCTAAAAATGCCTTGCTTAAAATACTAATTATTCATTTTACTAGTATTATCACCATTGATTTGTAATACCTACTCTAGCCGCCATTGAACACATAATACCTACATGTTAGAAAGGTTACTCGTATCTATATACATATAATAAAATCGTAGCGAAGTCAAAACTGTACATTGAATATTTTTGAAAAAAAGTAATTGTTACGAGGTACTGGATCGATTCCAATGCCGAAAATATAGTTTTTAGAATTTTTGTCTGTTTGTCCGTATGTATGTTCCAGCATCACGCAAATTCTACTGGACAGATTCTTCTCAAATTTGGCATAGATATTCCCTATAAGTCTGGTCGAGCTGTAGGGTATAAACTATCACGCTATCTGCTATGGGGGATGAGTAATATTAGATTATGTTCGTATTCTTCTCCGAAAATCTTAAAAGGACGCGCCAAATTGTTAGGATATTGCAGATAGTTACCGATTTAACATTTTAAATGATTATCATCACGCTATACCTTTATGGAGCTAAGCAGTCAATCATGAAATAAAAGAACGGCTATTTCAGCTAACTTCAACAACATCAAAGAACTAAGGGAGTTGCACAACTCTTTCCAAAGCAGTGGTTGTAAGATCGATTCCCAACTCTTGGTATTTTTTGTGATTCTTTTTTTTACATTTACTATTAGTATTTTTTTTCTTTATATATATTTTTTTATTTTTTTATACTAATATGTCTTAGTCAGTAATTAATTAATACTTAATTCGCTAAAAAAGGTAAACTTAGTAAGCAATAAGAAATTGCTACAGATTTGATCTAGCGATTTTAAAACCTGTGTGTGGACGTGAAATTTTGAAGTCGCTACGAGTATAGTACTTAGCATTATTTACCAGATATTGCGCTCTGTAGGTAAATACTAAGAGAAATAAACGATCACTATTTTTAATATTATTTGCGGTTATTACTTCACACAGTACAGGACCCATTGTCATTTGCGTTCCTGAGCACAGTTGATGATGCAGAGTATCCCAAATTCCGTGCAGCCTGCGTAGCACGTCACCTTTTCGACGGTGACCAACACCGAGGGAAGGCCAGCGTCAGCGACAATCCCAGTAGTCTGCGGCATTTGTTTTCAATAATTTTAGTGTATTGTGGAATCGCAAACCCAGTTCTGTTATTTGAGAAATATCGGCATCATCTATCCGAAGACTTTTTACGAATCTTGAGGCGTTTTACTGAAGGTGACATTAAACAAAATGATGAACGCGTTATTAAAAGCTCTTAATTCACATAACAAGACGTGTTCATTTCCATCGGTGGCAATCCACTGATCGAGTATGGGTTACCGGCTCCGCAATCATGGGCACATCAAGATCGCGGAAATTGGGAATACGCCGCCAAAACTAATTATGATCCAGGCGCCATGAGTACCATCTTCTACGATAATCACGTATCTATGTTCACCTCAGAGTAAAGGTGTGAGTGTTTTTAACACCGTTCTCCAAAGTGTTGGGCTCAGTCAGGGTAAAAAGTTTTTCTTGGATGCTCCTGTTGGAACAGGAAAAACATTTAATACCACTCTGGCATCCTGTAGAGGTCAGGAAGCAAGGAAAAA
The DNA here is from genome assembly GCA_916701695.1 of Agrochola macilenta. Lineage (NCBI taxonomy): Eukaryota > Metazoa > Arthropoda > Insecta > Lepidoptera > Noctuidae > Agrochola > Agrochola macilenta. Next base: position 952,899 of record OU753572.1, on the reverse strand, counting down.
TTGCAATCGCGGTAGCGTCTTACAGAATCGTTGCCAAACTGCTTCCTGGTGGCAAAACAGCGCACACCATGTTTAAAATTCCCATCGATTTAGAGTGCAACGACACGCCTGTTTGTGAGGGGTTTGCGCTTTCATCGTATGGGATGAATTGATTATGGCAAATAGGAAAGTAGTGGTAGCTGTAAACAAAACCCTGCAGGACTTCCGCGGGAACCAAGACATGATGGGTGGTGTCACAGTTCCGTTTAGAAGCGATTTCCGGCAAACACTACATGTAGCGACGCGAGTTTTGGATATTGAAAATAGTTACCGATTTAACTTTTTTAAGTAAATGATTATCATCACCCTATATTTTTATTGAACTAAGCAGTCAATCATGAAAAATTATAACTTTCAACAACAGAAAAAAAGTAAGCGGGTGGACTATTGCTTTGCAAACCTGTTTTTTTAAGTTCCATTCCCAACTACTGGTATTTTTTATCATTCTTTTTTTTACATTACCCCGTAGAATTTCTGAATTCGCTAACGGCAAGTGGACTTCCGGCGTACATCATTCAGCTGTCGGTGTCCCGATTATGATCTTTCGGATCTTAACTCCACCGAAGCTGTTTAATGGAACCCGGCTCAAAGTCGTGTCTTTGCAAAGAAACGTCATCGGCGAAAATTCTAACAGGTTTTACGTTGGCGAGACAGTGTTTATACCGCATATACCACTAATTCGCCACAGTTACGTCTTCCAGTTTGTGCAGTTCCCTGTCAGTATTGCTTTGCGATGATCATCAACAAGTCACAGGGGCAGACACTGAAGGCTGCGGGTGTTGACCTCAGAACAAGCTGTTTCTCCCACGGACGTCGCTTGCTCCCGCATCACCAGTCCTGACTCTCGGTATATTTTGGCTTTTGAACACAAAACTACAAACGTACATAGTATACAGGGAAGTTTTATAAAAATGTGGCTGTTATTGTAGTATATTGTGGTGTGTTACGACTTTCACGTGAACGAAGTCACGAGCAGAAGCTAGTTTTATAAATATAAATTGTAATAAGTTTTGACCGAGTTGGTAGATTTTAATGAAATAGAGACTCAATGTTAATTCAAGATACGGACTATGACTATATTTCCAATTCCTTAAATCTCTTGGAAAGAAGACAAAAAAAAACAATAATATAAAACCCCTATTTACCCCCTTTTTTTTTGGGTGGGAAATCATCAAATGACTCCTCCCGCTCTGGGCAGAGCGAGAGGGAGTGTCAGACTTTTACTGACTAAAACCCACCCGTGTTCCTTCCGTTGCCTATGTGCTGGGGCCGCGATATCCCTTTCAGACAAACCCGCGACCCCAGCAGGCATTGGTCCTTCCAGACCCCGTCAGTGACTGACATCCCTTTGAGGCGCGCGTGGAACACAACGCGCCGTCGACCCGGGCCTGGTCCTTATCGGACGGCGAGCTGCCCATCGCTCACCGTTCACAGGCCCGCGCCTACGGTGGCCGGAAGTCAGCTTGTGACTCCCGACGCCCGGGGCGTCTCCTGCGGCGACTAGGGGCGCGAGGGCGTGCAGCTTGAATCTCCCTCGCGCGCCCCGCCTCCTCCTTCGCGAGCATTACTGCTTCGCAGAAGGAGGTGACGGCCTCCCATGCACTCTCGCTCCGGACCATGGCCTGAACCAGGGCTGGACGCGAGAGATCGCCGCCGCCGATCGCCTCCGTGAGGACACGGCGGTGCTCCGCCCAAGCAGGGCAGACCTCCACCGTATGCTCCACCGTGTCCTCCGGGCGATCCACACAATGGTGACACCCGGGCGTTTCCTCCCGCTTGATCCTGAACAGGAACCTCCCGAAACAACCATGTCCGGTGAGGACCTGCGTCAGGCGGAAGGTGAGGACGCCGTGGCGCCTCTCTAGCCACTCCTCAAAGAGGGGCCTTACCGCCGCAATTGTGGCGTGCCCAGCGCTGGGTTGCGACAATCACACACTCCATGCTGCCATGAGATCCCGCCGGAGCTCTGTCCGCTGTGCCGCGATTTGTTGCGGCAGCGGAGTTATACCCCGGCGTTTCGCCTCCTCGCGCAACTCCCACATGTGCGCGAGGACCTTCGCCTCCAGATCCCATGGCGGTACTCCGGCAAGGAGGCTCGCCGCCTCGCGGGAGACCGCTGAATTAGTATTTCTTTATTTGATACCGAAAAATAAATTAAATTTTCATATCCCTAACTTAAGAAATCATAGATTTCCCATACAAACTTTCATCCCCAAGATACGGACTTTGACTATATTTCCAATTCCTTAAATCTCTTGAAAAGAAGTCACAAAAAAAAACAATATTACATGTGAATTTTAAAATCACCCTCATTTTACCCCTTTACGGCATAATTTTTGAAAACTGCTGAATACGTAATTCTTTATTTGTTACCAAAAGCATACATTTAAATTTCCATAGCCCTATCTTAGGAAATGATAGGTTCCCATACAAACTTTCATCCCCTATATCCCCCCCCCTTGGGGTTATTTTTGAGACAAAAAGTAGCCTATGTCCTTCCTTGGAATGCCATCTATCTCCTTGCCAAATTTTATCGAAATCTGTTCAGTGGTTTAGCCGTGAAAAGGTAACATACAGACAGACAGACGGACAGACAGACAGACAGAGTTACTTTCGAATTTATAATATTAGTATGGATAGTATGGATATTGTTAGGATTTGAAAATATAAAACTTTAAAATGTTATTTCTACTTAAATTCTTGTCTTTGTCTATTCTGGACACGTTGTTAATAAGTAGGATGTGTTAGTAACACATTTTTATCCCCGTACTAAGGTTCGCCATTTTCTTCATGACTCTGACAGAAAATAGCTGACAGTATTTTAGTTTTTTTATTTTGGCCTGAGTTTAGTTCTCGATGATTTTGTTTGGTATATTGGCGTGTGCTAGCTAACATATGGCTAATAATTTAAATTATATTTTGAGTTGCGTAATGTAAATTATTTTGAACACTATTAGTGGTGAAGGATGGGCGTTTTGGGGGACTGTCTTATGTAATTTTGACGTTCAAAAAGTGCTGATTCTCTGCCTAGTTTGAATAAATTACTTTTGAATTTTGAATTTTGAGTTTGTTTTTGAAAAAAGTTAATAAAACTGTAATATTCAAGGTACATTCAGATCAAGAATAGTAAAAGTATTAATTTATTAACATACTTAAATTGGTAAACACAGACGTGATTTGATGCAGTTTTAACTGAATCATAGATTATCAGCATCATCCAGTTCGATTTTTTCGTTTCCACGAATTAACTATTGTGTAATACCAAAATTCTACAATCTGACCAGCTGACAGACTTTCGAACTCCTGAATACCCGTAACAAATGCCATAGAATTAGCAACCGTATCTGTGCACACTCGTATAACACCAGTAGTAGGTACAAATAAATGTTAAAAAGTTTTATTTTTAAACCTCGACCTCCGTCTCTAAAGACCAAATACTTTTAGTATGAATGGTCCTAATGCTGTTCACCACATTAGAGTCAGCATTCAGTGCAAGAAGTCAGCACTTAGGACTCAGAGTATTACTGAGCGAGTCATTTATCTATGTCTTGAGACAGCTGATGTGAGATGTACGGGATATATGCACGCTGTGATAAATATGGGAAAGATAGGACCAGAATATGGCGGAGTTTATAAAAAAAAATAGATTCTATATATGCATAAAGTCCTTGTTTGTTCATAGTAATAGCTTACAGACTGGCGGCTCAGTTCATGGGAAGTTATTACCGCTCTATCTACAAAAGGATACTTGTCATTCCTAGGCATTTTTATTCATTGCTTTAATTAGATAACCCATAAATATTCATTTTAAATATCATTAGAAACTTTAAAGCTGGAAAACAAAATCAATGAAAAAAAGTGGCGTCGCACTGTGGGTCGAAAAAAGGCTCTCGAAGACATTGGAGCTTAAATTTTAAAGTGTCGGTTTTTTGCTTGAAATGGTTTCTAATAGCCAATATTATGCATAAATATATCATAGGATACAATCTGGTAGGCAAATTGCCAACATATTTTTTTTTTTTTTTAAATGTATGAAGCTAATGCGGATAAATCTCCGGAACGGAGAGAATAGCCGTTGTATCTTTGCACACGGTGATGTAACTATTTATTTATGATTATTTGACACATTCCGTATAACGAGATTTAGTGCGTTTTGTTTTTTAAACCCGTTATAGAAATAAATAAATAGTTACATCACCGTGTGGAAGGATATAACGGCCATTCTCTCCGTTCCGGAGATATAAATATTAGCTCCATACATATTTTTTGCAAAAAAAATAAGTTGCCAATTTGCCTACCAGATTGTGTCCTATGACATATCGTATTTATGCATGACATTGGCTATTAGAAGATATTTCAAGCCAATAACCGACACTTTAAAATTTAAACTCCAATGTCTTCGGGAGCCTTTTTTCGATCCACAGTGCATCGCATTTCTGGTCCTAACACCCAAATGACGTTAACAATACATGTAGAAACAAAACAACTGAACTGCACTACGCTGTTTAAAATTCCCAACCAAACCAAATTCTGAGTGCACAAAATAGCAAATAAAACACAAACAAACGACAACCAAGCTAAACACCGCGGTGAAATTAATCGAATTTTATACAAACATTCATTACCGATTCCCAATGGACTCCCGTACGTCTGTCGGACGTATACACACAGAATCGGTGACAAACACACAAACGCGTAGTTAGCGATTTAATCAGATAGCAATGTTTGAACATGCTGTGCGAATCGTTTGTGGGTACGATTTCTATTTATTGACTAACTGTGGATGTTCAAAAGGGTTTGTTGTACATGGGCGAATAGTAATCATAGTAGTGAATTATTAGGGAACATGGCGGTGACAGACAAGCACGTACCGAGCGTGAATATAAAAGACAAAAAGAAAATGTATTTATTTTGACTAGCACAGCACAGGAAGATTACAAACGAAACTGAACACAATCATAAAAATATAAACAAACAGAAAGCCCTATACAAAGCTAAAATGCTCCTATCTCAGCATGATGCTGCGACATTTAAACCACACATTGAGATAATTTATATCATAATATCGCATGTTGTGTTGTAGAAATAGTGCGGCTTTGTATAGCGCCTTTTCTATCATTCACACCTGTGTGACAGTCTCCTTACGCCATACCTATACGAAACGATGATAGCTACAAAATTTATTAAAAACTGTGTCGCAGCTATCAACGCCCGTCTAAACATAAGGAACACATTGTTCCAGACTTAACTGTGACGTGGGCACTGTTTAGCTAAAATTGGTATTTAAATAAAAATCGTAAAAATGCAAAAATAAAAGACATGCAAACTTTGTATAGTGGTGGTGAGGTGAGTGTGGAGTGGTAGTGTGAATGGGTGTGTGTTTATGAGAGAGTGTGTGTGAGTGTGTGTTTTGACTAGTAAATTTTTAAGTTTCCATAATTTTTTCAGTTGCATCATATGATAGAGATTCCAACCCGTCGGTCACTCGACTCGGCTTACGTCATTTGACCTTATTTACGTGATATCGAGTATAATATTCATATTAAAATTAGTTCCATATCACAGATCAAACGTATCGGGTGTCAAGTCGAACGTATTTAATTATCTGTCATCAAACACCGACAGATGTCACTGGCGGGTAATTAATGACAACTATTGTGAGCAGGGACGGAGATAATAGTGTGATACGCTACGATTAACTACTGTACGTGGTCGTTTAGATGGCTTATTCAGTTTCAGGAAATACAATGAAATCTGGTGCCTACTTTATGTTTCTTTGTTTCCGTTTCTTACGATTACGAAAAAAAACAAAAGTGTAGGTTACACTTTTGTTTTTTTTCGAATAGATGATCTTTTTTGTTTTCTTTGAAGTAATTTTATTTAATAGTTTATTCCCTTATAACTACGAGTATAACAGGTAAGGTTGCCAGATGGTTCAATTTTTTTCTGGATGTTCCCGATGTTTTACAAAATACTAAATGAGCCCGGCAAACAACTCGCGTAAACTACAACATATTAATTGCCGCGCACTTTCACGTTTAGATAAGCTGATTAAAAAAAATTAAAAAAGTATCATTTTGAAATTACAATATTTAGTTCTCCCGAAAAAGATCTCATAATCCCAACAAGCTGAAATTTTGTCTAGATATTATAATATGGCAGCCCAATTAACAGGGCCGAATACTAAATTAATACATACTTACGTTAAACGTTCACACGGCACTGCTGTAGATACTGTACGATATTGCAAAGTAAAAAGACGGTTTTAAAAACAAATGCAGAGAGAGGTTAAACGGGTCCGTAATTTTACTTCGAGAGTCGTATGTTCGATTAATGGAAAGTCGACTGAACCCTATCGTTCAGTCGACTTTCCATTAATATAACATCAACTCCTTTTCACCAAATTTTATGTTTCTAAGTCTACGGCAAGAACGTTACGTACGATAAAAGTGTTTGATTTCCTCGATTATGTATGAAATAATATGTGACGAAAAATCTTTATTTTTAATAATTTTATTCAATTATTAAACTATACTTATAATAACTAAAACTCATTCGAAATCGATGGACTGCTCGTCCATCGATTCATAAATGTTCGATGAATCGTTCAGTCGAAGTAGCGTTTGTCGATAAAAGGTTGTTTCGCAATAAATTCCATTCGAACAATCGTTCAGTCGACTTTCCATTAATCGAACATACGACTCTCGAAGTAAAATAACGAACCCAGGTTAAACTGCCATGTGATCGAAAAATTATACAGTAAAATATCGTACTAAGTTAATCAACGCCGGTGTGAACGTGGTCAAACCCGTTAAAAATAAATGTATAAACTTCTAAAAGCATACAATTCTTCTGAATCCATTTAGTAATGGAAATTTCAGCTCTTTCCACAACCAAGGGCATCATCATTAAAAATATTGTCCGCACCCTGCCGAGCCCCAACATTTAGGGTATAACTATTATTATCATGTAGGCGTGGGTGGCTGTAATAGAATAAGTCGATCGACTTGCTTTTTGGTGACTAATAGGTAGTAGGCGGCACGTAGTTGTAACAAATCCAGTTTAAGCTGGCCTCTTATTGTATTGAAACTCCGTACTACGCTAGGCCAGCTAAAAGTTGTACTGTTACCGCTGAAAAATATTAAGATTAGGTTTGCTCTTTTCCGCAAATTGCTAAATACTGTGATACGACTTCTTCTTTGGATGTGGTCGCAAATGGGGTCAATCCCCGGGTCGAAGAAACTGTTTCTGAGCTTTTCTGCCAGAATATTCCAGATTTTGTAAGGCATGTGGAAAGTAGTAGAAGATTCGTATTACCGAAATAATAGATTGTTTAATAATTAATAGTATAAAGTACAAAATCTGCTTTTAAAATCAATTACCATTTCATTGTATCCACTGCATTACGTGATATTTTTAATTTTATATAAATTGCGGTCGGCCAAACATCGTCGTCGTCGTTTTTTTTTTATTTCCCGTGGCCGTACTTTTCAAAATGTCCCGTTTATCATAGTTACCAAAAACCTGTCAGTTAACATCTGCAACCACTCTGAATGAGCAATTTGAAATTCAAACGAGGCACCAGAATGTAATGAAAATAGTTTTACCAACTAATTAACATTTCAGCGCTGAAAATGTACCGGAAAAAGTTGAATAATATGCGGTTTTATTATATTTCAGACAGAGTAGAACTATTAGTGACTTTGATCCGAAATAGACAGTTTGGTCAGCTAAATCCGTCTCTTATTTGGACTTCTAAACAGCTGTGAGGAAATCCTTTGTTGGAGACCTATCAACGTCCCACTGGTGCTACTTTAAGGCTGATTTACATTAGTTACTTTGCAAGTTAAGTCCCTTCACATCTATAAGTGACACTTCACAATGAAAACCTGACACTTTTGGATTGACACTTGGGACTGAACTTGCTACTTGAAGTAAACTTGTTTCTTATGGGAGATGTTTTTGCAATTTTCTGTTCAGTGTCAGTTAGTATGTTGATCCAAATATAATTGTAATATGATGATTGATGATTTTAATGATTTAATTTAATTTATTTTTTATCCTTTCATGGTAGGTAGATTTAAGACGCAGATATATGCCAGTGACCTTGAATGGGTAGCTTGCGTGTTCTGTACAGACTCCCGCAAGGCGTCGTACGTCCAGCCAGTAATAGGACTCGCCCATCAAGGAGCGCTGTCCCCAATTTGACGCATTATTAATTTATTATACATATTTATTAAATGTATACTAAAAGATCAGTAATTAAATTATCTTTAAACGGTGATAAAATGTTCATATTATTATATTAAGTTATTAAGAAAATGCTCTAATGTAACATTTATATTTTTTCCAAATTATTAACATTACTCTTAATAAGTGATCTTCAGTATAAAATAATTAAAAGTCGGTTATTGTCGCCATAATGACGATTAGTAAGTAAGTGAATAATTAAAATACTTAAATAGATATACAGGGTGTTCGGCAGAAGGTTGAACATACGACAATGGCGGATCCGTGTGGTACTACGTTTTTAGGCCCAATAACAAAACCCAGGCCACAAGGATTTTTTTAATGTATTTTTTTTTTTTTTCAGTATTTGTCGTTACCAAAACTTCAAATTTCAATAATTTCATTTAAAAACAACAAAACTGGCAACATTTTATTTTTATTTTCATCTAAAGTAACTGTAGAATCTTATAAAATTCGTATTTGACGCAGATGATTGCTAGTAAATAAAGCTAAAGTAAATACGAGCCCTTAAACTACAAACAAATCAAAAATAAATACCGAAAGCCCGACTTTGAACTGCGTTAAAAAAAAACTAACAGTGATAGAGTAGTTCTAATTTTAGGAAAACATCTTTGGTTCATGCCCAATCTAACGGTATGCAATATGCACAATTTCTTTTAAAACAACGAGAACAATTCGCCAATTTTAACTGCCTAGGTCTTTTTTCACCGAAAGGATTGCGAAGGAAATTTGCGAAAAGTGAAATTAATTAATATACGAACCAAATTTTTTTGTTACATATAAGATTCTATAATTATTTTAGAAAAAAATTAATAAAAAAATTGCCAGTTTTGTTATTTTAAATGAAATTATTGACGTTTGAAATTTGAGCAACCACGAATTTCCTCTAAATTTGTAAAAATCATTTTAAAAAAATCTTGTGGCCTGGGTCTTGTTATTGGACCTAAACACGTAGTAGACGGCCCCACGGATCCGCCATTTTCGTATGTTCAACTTCTGCCGAACATCCTGTATATATATTTGTTTCAGTCGTGAATCATATGTTGACCTGATACTGACATGCAAATTGCAAAAAACGAATGAATGTAAATCAGTCAATAATCTCATTCTTATTAAAGAAGCTTTACCTTAAGGTCCGGTATATCAACAGCTTTTATTCATGATGGTAACTTACCTGAAAAGAGAGAACTTTGTTAGTGTTACGATGAAAATCATTAAACCGAAGATATTATACATAAATTGAACCCTTATTTAAATGGTATCACAGAATAACGTTAAACAAAGTGTTCAGTTAAAAAATGATAACATAAAAATAGGTAAAAAAGATCAATTCTAGAACGAATCCTAGAAAAAAACCGTCAAGCCAGTCTTTAGTTACTAATATGTAACAATTTTTTATAGCTTTTAAGACTACTTTTACAAATAGTCATACCCAAAACCTGACAAGGCCACATAGATTTATCTCCCGGCCCGAACCCGCAACCCTGAGTCCCGAACCAGGTCATTGCACCTCTGCACCGTTTGACTGCATCAGCTAGTTAAGGTGTGCTTACACAAGCTTCTTAATTTCTCAAGTCTGGCCAATATAGCTCAAATATAACGTAACGACAACATCAAGCCACTGCGATGCTAGCAAATAAAACAAGGTGAAATATTTATTAGCAAAATCAAATATACAAATGATTAAATCTTCTGAATTGCTTTATTTGATTCGGAAATATTAATAAATTACAGATAAATTAAAATTTGCTCCATCATTCTCCCCACCACCCACTGCAACTGTTGTCGGACAATAATTGCTAAAAACTGCCCATGTAAGCTTAGCCTAAGCCGCATGCAGGCATTACCTTATGAGATTAAAGCTCGGACGTCCCGCGTGGCAGCCTGCCAGGCCATTCGAGGGTGAGCGGCGATTTCCTTGACGGGTCTCGAGAGCTGGCTGCTGTCGACAGCTGTTTATTGAAGGAATATGTTTATATGTCTCGTGGTTATTGCGTAGGCATTTTATAGATTGACCAAAAGAAGAACAGGAACTAGGAGTGATGCAGAACTATTGATTTAAGGTAAACGCGCGAAAAGAGAGTGTAGCCCGCGTAATTCAAAATCGGCTATAGGTACAACTCTCAGTTCAAATCACCATATTGAATGTCGTTTTCCCGAAATCATGACATTTGCGGCCAATACTTAGGGGGTTGTATTGATAATTGTAATGATTCTGTAAATACATATTTGTGACGGTCGCAGATCATATTTTGGTCACATACAACCTGACACTGACAAAAGGCCGAGTTGCAAAAAACGCAGATAAAGTTAAAGTTCTACATTTACATACTTATTAACGTCCCATAGCATTAACTGATGCAAAAATAATGCAAATTTTAAACAAAAGACGTTCTGATTAGAGACAGGAAATGCCAAGAGAAGTGAAATTACCAGTAAGTACCTGCGAAGTGTTACAAAAAAAAATCACAAGAAAAGACACCTCAATTTCGGTACCTTTTCATGAATATTCCAACTCCCAGAACATTAATCAATTGTAATTAAGCGCTCTTATTTTTTGCCAAAACGAAAGAATTTCACAAAGGCCTTTTCCTGGTAAAAACTGTATAGTCAATTGATTTTCATGACAATTTAAGCCTGTTTTATATTACTTTATATTTTGAACGTGGGTAAGCCATGCTAATGCACATTGATTGACGCGGATTTATCGTGTGCGTTTAGCCAGCGGGAGTACATGGAGCTGTAAAACTGGGAAGGTTGAACAGGAAAGCGTTTAATTTATTTTGTTAAAGTTTATTTCTAAAATCTGGTGGAATAAATTTACTTTAAGTGTTAAATAAATCAGTCTTATTATAATTATTGTTGTTTATAACTAATTGCATTTTTCTATCTCCTTTTCATAGTTTTCTACTCGATTTTAAAAACATAAAAATTTTACAGGAACATACGAAAACTTGACGCGACAAGCTCTCCCCACAAAATAAAGAAAAGTTTTAATTAAACCTCATCTTTTTCACAAAACTTGGGAAATACAGTGACAGTACATACACGGAAAATACGGAAATGTCAATACAATTACTAGCAACAAAGACGAAACCAGGGCAACGCATTCTTTAACCCTGTTCCCAAACTTTGGGAAGTTTTCTCATTTCGAGTCGAACTATTTTGTCGGTGCAGAAGCCATTTTCCCAACTTCACCAAGATTTTATTTACCGTAGAATTTTAAAGTTTTCATCGAAAGTTCATCTATAAATCATGATTTGGCCGAAGTTTTGTGTCGAGTAAGATTAATGGTGAAATATTGCTTCCTTAGTTACCTGCGAGTTAAATATTGCGTCCTTAGTTACCTGCGAGTTAAATATTGCTTCCTTAGTTACCTGCGAGTTAAATATTGCGTCCTTAGTTACCTGCGAGTTAAATATTGCTTCCTTAGTTACCTGCGAATTAAATATTGCGTCCTTAGTTACCTGCGAGTTAAATATTGCGTCCTTAGTTACCTGCGAGTTAAATATTGCTTCCTTAGTTACCTGCGAGTTAAATATTGCTTCCTTAGTTACCTGCGAGTTAAATATTGCGTCCTTAGTTACCTGCGAGTTAAATATTGCTTCCTTAGTTACCTGCAAGTTAAATATTGCGTCCTTAGTTACCTGCGAGTTAAATATTGCTTCCTTAGTTACCTGCGAGTTAAATATTGCTTCCTTAGTTACCTGCGAGTTAAATATTGCTTCCTTAGTTACCTGCGAGTTAAATATTGCTTCCTTAGTTACCTGCGAGTTAAATATTGCTTCCTTAGTTACCTGCGAGTTAAATGGGGTTACAGATCCGTGGGTAGTAAAGCGAATTGTCGAAAGTTACCATAAAGGGTTCGTGTTATATGACCCCCATGTTATTAATTTCTCTGAATAGTTAGTCCCGCTACCACCAGGGTCCTATATTACAAAACTTTACAAGTCTACAATTCTACAAAATTGTTGAATTGTAGAAAAAATTTGCGTGACACAGAAATTTCAAACATGTAAATTGAAAACTTGTTACTACAATGTATGTACATACGAGTATATACTCGTATTTGTAAGGTTTTTGCTCACAGAACAGATGGCCAATGTGGCCGAAGGGTTCTGGAGTGGCGACCGCCTACTGGAAGACGTAGCGTTGGAAGGCCTCCCATAAGGTGGACCGATGACCTTGTGAAGGCCGTAGGAATCCCCTGAATGCGGGAAGCACAGAACAGGCCGAAGTAGCGGTGCTCCCCCAAGCAAACCGAAAGACGTGCACTGCTGGAAATTGTCCGCAGTGGACAGTTGTGTTGTAGTTTTGTGGTACAGACACTTGCGAAACTTACAAATTTGTGAATTGTAATTTGTAAAGTTGGTGCAATAGAGCCCTGGCCGATCGCCAAATATTCGCCACGCTGCGTGAGCTATTCTCAAAAAGCTTGTGCCAATACGAGATAATGTTTCTTTTCCCAAACATTTTGTGCCTATAGGTAAGCTGCCGATTTTCAAAAGTAAAAATTCCGTGTCGAAATTCCGTATGTATACGTATGTAGCTGGCCTAAAGCGCAGTACAGCGGTTCCGGTCAAACTATAGCAAACTTCTAACTCATGTTGGAACATGAGTTAGAAGTTTGAGTTAAGATTATTTTAAGACCGCCTTCCGATATGGATATCGGAAGGCTGTCTTAAAATAATCTTATGTACTTTAAAAACACCTAAGTATTATTCATTCCTTCTCAATTTCCCAACAGTTCCCAATAAAAAATGTCTGTAATTTTAAACCTATAACTTTTATCGTCGAGGCTGAGAAGTCAGGTGTAACTAATGCGTTCTTCAACATTTGCAAAAATGCTCGAGAATTCGAGGCGAGCCGTGATAGATTGCCTGTAAGGGAATAAGTAGGGAGGGGGGATAATGTGATATGTATTCAGATCAAATGTTATTTGTTTGCGTAGCTTTTTAGATCGAAAGGTAAGTAAAATGGTTTGTAGAGTTCTATTGTCTGTGTTATTCATAAACATTGATAGTAAGTTAAAGTATGTAGCTCTTTGTGAAGTGACTCCAGGAAAGTACTATCACGATACAGATAGTGCCATCCACGAAGACGCGCCCCACTCTTCTTCCTAAACGCTTACAGTACAAGAGTGCAACATACCGCTGCTGTTTTAGTTTTGTCGTGTTTACTATTTACCCACTCATAGGTATTAGTGTGCATCGAAAATACTAGAACACTAGCAGAATGTTGCACACTTGTACTGTAAGCGTTTAGGGAGAAGAGTGGGGCGCGTCTTTGTGGAAGGCACTATCTGTATATTTCTACCATCAAGCGGTGTCAGCTCTAAAAAAAATGTACTTTAAAGCTTTATATTTGGCAAACGGATCCCCGAATCGAAAAATGTTTTTCACAAACTTACACACCATACGTTAGATGAAAAAAAAAAACATCTCCAGTTTACGTATACGGGAGGAACCAAAAATTTTTTTTTTCATGCTTTTATTTTATCACTTTGTCGGCGTGATTAGTATACCCATGCCAAATTACAGCTTTCTAGTACAAAGAGTCTTTGACCTAAGTTGCGGACAGACAGACGGACATGGGGAAACTATAAGGGTTCCTTGTTTATTACGAAACCCTAAAAAGAGTGTGTGTATGTCAGCTCCGACGCACAATTGGAGTTTATTCCTTAATACGATTGTCTTTGAATAGGCAATAGGCAAAGAGGGTAAAAAAAAAAATAACACTCATAAAATTTACATACCGGCGGGGAAACTTATCCATTACATTGAAGCACAGGACCTCTCGATGTGCCGACGCTTGGGGACGCTTATGTCCAGCAGTGGACGACTTTCGACTGAAATGATGATGATGGTCTAGTGCCACATTGAACTACTTAGGAGTAATACCTAAGCCTAGAGTCATACTATTGCATACTATTTCAAAGAATACGCAAAGATATCTACATAAATAATGCGGAAAGTACCGCCTGTTGTATATGTTACAGGCACTAGTGTGTTATGCAGCCGTAAATGGGGGTTTACACAATTGAAAGAAAGAAAGAAAAAGTATTTATTGAGACTCGCACAGGAAATCACATTAAACTAAAAACACATTAAACATAAATAAAAAACGATAAAAAACAAAGTAACATTAAAATTTAAAGAAGGAAGTTCTGTACGAGGCCAAAAGGCTCCTATCTCAGAATGATGCCACGACATTTAAAAATAAATAAAAATGTCGCAGCGCTGGTATTCTGATAGGACAATTGTCAAGTAGCATCCACGAGTCGCTTTATTGCACTAGTTGCACTACGAAAATCACCGCTAAAATACAAGTCGCTTTCAATGTCAAATTGGTATCACAAAGTGAAGTGCGATTGACGTAGGTCTGGCATACCCTAGACATGATACTCTTTTCTAGAAAAAGAAAATAATGCATATATTTTTTTTAAACAATAATGGCATGATCAAGGGTATAATTACTAAATAGTAAGGCTATTGTTCGAAATATTAAGGAGCTTTTTTCTCGCTGAAGCTTTAACAGAATTGCAAACGGTTTCAAACATGACTGGAAAAACGAAGATTCAATTTACACAATAGCCAATGAAGTATGCAAATTGAGTACATACCGACAAGTGAAGTCATTAGGATGCTGAAAGCTATACTCGTATTGCTCTAAATTTCAATAAGTTTGTAATCTATGTGACCAAAAATATTATAGCATGCTGGAAGTTTCAGACCCAGAACCGGTTGTAGATAGTAGGTGTTCTCAGCTGTCGGGCTACCTTACCTTATTTCAAGCCCATTTTTTTTTCTTTTAAAACGACAAAAAGTTATTCCGTTATTTCGACTTTACCAGCCAAAGCAATCGTCAAATTATACAACGTTTTCAAATTAAAGTACTAAGGGATATAGTCAACGGGCCCTGTTACATTAGAAACAGCGACCTCTACCGGGACCTCAAGATAGATTTTGTAAACATAGTAATACAAAATATGCAGAAGTTCATTATCACAAGACTTCATTATCACATGGATGTCGAGGCGATCGATATCCTTGACAACACTGAATTAGTGCGAAGACTAAAAAGGGTAAAACCTTTTGATTTACATAGTTTAGTGTACTGTGGAGTGAACTTAAACTGCAGTATAAGTGCTGACAATAGAACTAGATATTATTACCTTACCTATTTGAGGCGAAACTCAAAGTGCGATACTTTTCCGCACCTGCATGCGGTTTCCGGCCAGCAATAATGTTAAATGTTATGTTTTACGTATTTACCTTTTGTAGATTTACGATTGTACGAATGTAGTATTTGCGGGCATCTTACCGCATGCGGGAGAAAAATCTCGCTTTAACTTCACCCTATTTCAATATAACTGCTGCAAGGGACTAAACATACTACAGCAATAAACACATAGTATGTTTATACATAGTTAATCCATTTATAAGTTCGTTGTTCGTGTTTACTGCCTCTAAGGGATTTCTGTCTTTACAGGATTAGATTAAGGATTTAATTAGGCGGAATAATGTGACAAGTCTCTATCGCGGGAACCTTTTTGTACGGATTAAGATTAACGAAATTAATTACAAAGAAATTGAGGGTATTTTTGTGGGGAAATTAGTCGGAATTTGTGATATATTTGGACTTTGGGTTTGGCTGGATTAGGATCGTGATGTTACTGTCGTATTAAAATAAAACCGTACGTACATAATGAACATGAGCCATCTAGTAGCTAACATGCCATAACATCACGCCTGGACTTCTCAAAGGTGTAGGCAGAAGTGGGTAGCACACCATGTAATAGACCATCGACTGGTCAAAAGAGCATTAATCAATGCATTTGGCAAATTAGTTGGTGATCGTAAAAGCACACTGCTGCCAATTCCTGGCGCGTATATTTTTTGCCAGGACAACAGCCAAACGAAGGGGTGGGCCATTTGCATGCCTTTACTAGTAGTAAAACTAGCTACTGCATATTCTTCATTTCCTATAATCCAAGCATCCTAATGTCATGCCTAACCTTCAACCATCCAGCCTGTGACTGCCTGAAGGCGAAGGTCTTACTCCGGGGACAATTGGGTCAAGGAGCCTTTCACTGACCATTCCCTCGGGCCGTATAAAAGCTTGGGTCTAAACTATAATAGGGGTTCGTTTGTGATATCCTATCATGAGCGAATACAGGGTAGGTAAGAGTGTCCAAAATTATGACATGATCGGAGAACTGACTTCAATTATTCATAAAGATGTCTTAAACCTAATACAATGATACAACAATCTTTCGGCGCTTGAAAGAATGATAGGGGAAAGAGGTGTCGTTGGTTAACATTTTGTGAAAATATTTGTTTAAATTGTATTGCGAAATCAAGATGGCGCCGTTAGTTCTGATTTTGGTGATGCGCCAAATAATCTTTGTAAAACTTTCTATGTAGGTCGAGCCCTTCATAAAAAGCCCAAGAAACTTGTTGAGGAGTACAGGCGTGATATTGCTATCGGTAACCGACCCCTCCGGGCGCCACTGGCACTTAACTTTTCAACAAATTTCATTTTCAAATTTCATTTTGAACAAATGAAAAATGTCTGAAAAACTATCAAAGGACTCGGTCAACTACAACAAAGCGCGGTTGAACAACTCGATAAATTCTTTAGTAGCTCGTTCTCCCAATGCGTAATGCTGATACAGAGGTAACTAAGCACCGCTGTGTTCCTGGTACTTGTATCTCAGATTCTCAATACTATATCCCGACTTTAAGATAAACAACGGAATAAGCGGCCGAGTGCGCGTGTTGACCCACGCAGGGTGAAAGGTTCCGCACGGTCTCCCGTGAGGCGGCGAGCTTCTTTGCCGGACTAGCGCCATGGGATCTGGAGGCAAAAGTCCTCGCGCACATGTGGGAGTGGCGAGAGGAGGCGAAACGCCGGGGTGTAACTCCGCTGCCGCAAGAAATCATTGTGTTTATTCTGCACAAACAAAACGCAAAGGATACATAAAATACATACTGACAAAGTAGCCAAAAGCCTCGTATCATTGTGTATTGGTGCACAGAATACATCTTCTTTCCAATCAATATAGTGCCAATAGTCTCCGAATAAAATGGTTGTGTGATATCCGGATAGACGAACAAACAGTCAGACGGTCAGCCGGATAAGACGAAATTATAAGGGTTCCGTTTTTTTCATTTGGCTACGGAACCCTAAAAACGTTAACAAGTTCCAGACTTCTTAAGGAAAAGGAATGGAAACCGTCGTGAAACTAAAAAGTAAAAATACTTGAGCAGTTGAAAGGTTTTCTCTTTACTACAGTACTGTTCGAATTTTACTTTGGAGCTTGTTATAAAATTGTTTCAGTTTTTGTTTGCGATCTGCGGGTTTGAGATAAAATACAAGAGTAGTAAAAGATAATTAAATTGTAAGCTGGATAAGTTGCCTTTTAGTGAGCTGAGTTTATAACTATTACTATACTATTACTACGGATATATTACATCTGGGTATCTCCAGATACGTCTTAGGTACCTAGGTACTTTGCTTTTACTGTCACTTAAACTACCAGGGTAAAACCTGGACTGGGCACAGGAGTGTGGGGATTAGCACATGCAAAGAGAGGCCCAGCTGTGGGTATAATCAGGCTGTGGATGATGATGATTAACTATCACATTCCGGTCTTAAAGAAAGAAAGAAGCTGCTGCCAGCTGAGCTGAATCTTCAGTGTCTCGTACTTTGAAGATGCTCAACGCCCTTCTGACTGCCAATCCTGAATGTGATGTGTTTGCGGATGAATGGAATAAAATTATACGTATATGTCTTGTGTTCTGTGAGAGAAAGTATGCAAGGGAGTCCACTGTTCCATGTTAGTTTAATTAAATTATACAATAATTATCAATATTAATCTTTTTAAATTTCTATGTTAATTAATTGTGCATTCTTCCCACCCTCACCTACGGAGCGCAAACATGGTCTCTTACAAAGCGTCAAAAATCCGCACTTGGGGTCTGCCAACGGGCTATGGAGCGAAGCATACTAGGTGTCAAACTCACAGACCGCATTAGGAACTCTATACTTCGTTCCAAAACACAAATAGCAGATGCTGGCCGCACAGTTGCTGGACTAAAGTGGAACTGGGCTGGCCACATCTGTCGCATGTCGGACCAGCAATACGCAAAAATCACCACTCAGTGGATCCCAAATAACAGGAAACGACTACGCGGCAGGCCCAGAAAGAGATGGCGGGATGAGCTGGACTCCTTCTCAAAGGATTGGCCCGCAATCGCAGTAGACCGGGAAAAGTGGAAAGAGGGAAGGGAGGCCTTTGCCCTGCAGAGGGACAACACAGGCTTATAATAATATGTTAATTAATGTAATTGGTGTTGTACCGTTTTAATTAACTATAAATAAATAAATATAAAAGAAAGAAAACAAATTTATTTGACTCAGGCTAAGGCACACAATATTCACACAAAGACAAAAAAACTGAAAAAATAAAGATAGTTAAAATAATATTGTGTGCCTCACGGCTGCGCCAAATAGGCCCAGTTCAGCATAAATGCCAGACATCTAGTGTCTGACGCTGGTTTTCAACTGGACCTTCTGTTACGAGGACGTCTTTCGGATATAAATCAGTTTCATAGTGTGTATGTGTTCTATATTTAAATAAAAGTAGATAGATATGTGTAACAAATAAAATAGGGTTCCGTTTGGCACCTTTCTCGTACGGAACCCTAAAAATGAAAAAGAGTCCTTGAAAAGAGACAGAAGTAAAGTTTTTGTTTTTTACTCGATTAGATATTTGTTTACAAATTATTATAAATAATTATATAGCGGTTTATAAGGTATGAAATTGCCCACCATCTGGGTTATCGTACAATAACCCACCAATCCCGCATTTTGAATGGCTAAAATCAGCGCCATCTATGATAGTACTAGGAAGGCAAAGTATGAAACCAGTCTTCGCCACCTAGCGGGCTTTTCCGAAACAACGGTCTCTAGCTGCGCTAGCAATACGAGCCACTGAAATAAAAAATTCCCGGTAGAGGGCCGGCCGCGTAGGAATGGGTTTAGCAAACTTCCACAAGATGGCGTTAAACCACAAAAATTACTTTAGTTTTCACATTCACCGATAGGTGCCAGTCCGGTTCATGTATTTAATGCAGTTGTATCAGTAAACAAACAGCTTTTAAGAAGTACAAAGTAGCAAAACCGGATCCTTTCCATAATTATTGGCCGATGTAACGATATTTTTTTGCTATTCATACATTATTATAATTATTTTAGCTAAAAATGTTGCGTTCTGACCTAAGAGACTACGATCATACTCCAGACAGCCAATTTGATTGGTACAATTTATGTAGGCCTGGCGATCAAAGTAGAATAAAAAGTAGGCAATATAAAAATGAGATTTTCAACAAAATCCAACGTTTCCACAACATTACAATAAAATGGTAAAGTGTGCTACTAACTTCAGTTGACCAGATGGCTGCAATAAAAAGAACATGGCAGATTTTATGTAAGTAACAAAATAAACTTGATTCAACCACACTTTGAAGTAATTACTTACTAAAGTAACTTCTTCGTACATACGACCTGACTCTCCTCTAATGTGACCATTTTAGGGTTCCGTATACGAAAGATGCTAAACGGAACCCTGTTACTAAGCCTCTTCTATCCATCCATCTGTACGTCAGTGGGCTGAATCTCATGAACCGTCATAGGTAGACAGTTGTCACAGATTGTATATTTCTATTGCCGGTTTAACAACAAATAATAAAAAATATATAAAGTTAATAATTAAAGGAACGCATACAAGAAGCGCATTTTTGCTCGATCTTAATACGGTACGGAACGGAACCCTTCGTATGCGTGCCGTCTCGCACTTGGCCGCTTTTTTTAAAATTCCACTCAATATAAATCAAAGAGAAATCTAACACAGATTTCGAGTGAATGTAACAGTAGGGATGGGTAACCTTACCTAGTTTGGGAGACGGAACATGCTGGTAATCAGTATAAATCACACATTGATTCTTTAATTTTGCAAGAAAACTTAAAAGATACACAAAAAAAAAACCACAGAATATACGAGTATATCTTAACAGGTAACTAACAACATACCAAAAGGCATCGAAAAATTCCACCGTGACGACTGGCGGCAATGCCTCATTGGATGGCAATATTTAGCCTCTAGCCGATAAAGATAGATTACCTAAATGTCAGAATAGCGGTCTTATCACTGATAGCCATAATTATCTATCAGACAATCTTTGGATTTACAGGAATCTAAAATAAACAGGTGTCACTCATCATCCTGATAGAATTTAAACGACAATTGAAGAGACTTCTCTGAGAAAAGTTCATTGCCTCATAATAAACATTGCACGTCTGTCCAACCACAGCGTAACAAAAAGTCGTATACTACCTTGATGCAATTTTATTCTCTGGTCTGAGTGAACTTTTCTAGACTGTGGCTCGTGGTGGCTCGTTAGACCGAGGTAGAAGTTGCAATGCAAGTATAAATTAGATTCATGTAGTTCTGTATAGTTTTAGATGAGACCCCTAAGCTGGTTAAATGGTTTACGGACCAGTAGCAATTCATTTTTGAATGAAGAATATTTTTTTTTTTTTATTAATCGTCGCCGGACGCCTGGCAGAAACTATTTTGAGTATAAATATGCATGAAAAGATGGTTTATTATTAAAGGAAATAAATATGGTATAATAAAAATAAAAATAAACTTTTTTTGAAAAAAAAAGTTCTTTATTTCGTTTAGATGTTGGATGTTAGACGCGTAGCCACGCCAACAGCCGGTCTGACCCACCGCAATAGATGTTTTAAAAAAAATATCTAAGAAGATTATTTCTGAAGTCAGCGGCAAGAAAAAATTAACGAAACCAGAGACACCGACTGTCAAAACAGTGAGCACAATCGAACAAAAATAAATGTTTTATTTTTACAATCGTTTTTAAAAAATTTAGTAAAAAAAAATTTGAAAGCGTGAGACAGAACCGTTATTACAGAACTAAATGATGATATGGACATAGATAGGGAGTGCAGGGCATTGTCGGTAAGGTGTTATATGCTTTCTCGCAGTTTTGCGCGATGCTCACGTGACGTTAAAGTCACACTATTCAAAAGATAATGGAGCAATTACACTAAAAAAGCCTGCAATGGTCTGCGCGTCCAGTATAACAACGCGTTCAGGGGTTTGTTCGGTCACGACAGCACGGACGGCTTCCAGGCAGTGCTTCGAAAAAGAACGGCTTGCATGTGCTCTCGGATAGAGTGAGCACCAACACGCTTCTGGGCGTGGTGTCGGACAGAGTGGACAGCCAAATTCTGAGGCATTGGTCGCTCATGCATGTCCAAAATATTAATAATATTAAATTTTACTAACATATATAAGTACCTTCTAACATAATATGGACTATTGTATCAATTACTGTGTGCTTGTTCTGAAATAAATATTTTAATTTTCATTTAATTTTCATATTGACGCAAAACTCTGCCAACCACAGACTTTTTCCATTTTAACACTTGTTTACTTAAAATCTTTTGTTTTTTGCTGACAAAATGAAACATTTACTGTAGACCACTGCTCTGCACAAATTGAATTAAATAATTTTTGCTGCATGCGAGCAGTCGAGTCGCGTCTGTCCCGCTGATAAGATAGCCGTCACCCTGTATAAAATACTCGGTTACACTCAGTGTCGCAGTTATTGTGGGGCTATTTAACCAGCGGTTTGAAGTGTAAAAAGAAAAATTCATTTAAAACGGGATCAAACAACGTTTTACTTCGATTTCACTGGTTTCACTATCAACATTTGTTTTTAACCGACTTCCAAAAGGAAGTTATCAATTCGATTGTTTATATATATTTTTTTTTTTATGTATGTTCTGATTTGCAAAATTATTTTTTTGTTTGAAAGGGGAGATGGTCCCATTGTCATTAGGTCAGGATCTGATGATGAAATCCTGGAGAAATCGAGGGAACTTTTCAAGTATTATAGGCACACCTATATCGATTTGGGTATTTTTTATAATAACACGTGCTCTTGGAAAGCACCATTTGGTGAAGTGGAACATCAGTTCCACTTCACCAAATGGTTGTAGTTCCGGTGGCCATCTGTGGTCATCATCATAAGATGATGACCACAGATGGCCACCGGAACTACTCAATAATAAGTATTCCACGGGTTGCGATTCGATTACATTAATATGAATACCAAGCAATTTATGCTCGTCACAATGTATATGGACAAGTGGAGCTGATGGTGAAGAACCAGGAGAACTCCTCAACGATTAACGTCCCTGCTTCGGGAAATGCAATATTTTGTAAAAGGTGATGAGTAGTCAACATTTGGCTATTGTAACTTAGATAAATTACAAACTGACCCACTAAAAAGCGACAGCTAAAAACGTTTTTACAAAAAAAAAATAACCGACTTCCAAAAATACACAGCATAGTGAAAAATAACTTAAATTTCGGAAGTCGGTGGCAAGTAACAAAAATACAAAACCAAAGACACCGACTTCCGAAATTTAAGTTATTTTTCACTATGCAGTGTTTTTTTGGAAGTCAGTTGTTATTTTATTTTTTTTTCTTCATGAGATTACGATGAGTTTTGAGCAGTCGACAGAAACAACAAAATAAGTAGGTAGTATGCCGAGCGTTCAATACTCAATACATATACGTATATTTATTGCATTCCACAATATGAACCTAGGTGCTAGGTTCTACAAAGGCATGATTCAGCAATAACAAAAAATAAAAAATTTAACTCCTATTGAATTAAACAAAAACACTGAAATTGCCAAAAGAGATGCAGCCACGTGGACCCCAATCGGCTGACTCAAGCATTTCCACGTAAACCCGAAAAAAAAGGATCCCAAACCGTGTGTCAATTTGTAAAGACTGGCCGTCACGTCGCCACGTGCAGTGCAGACTCATTATAAAAGGATTATGTTTTCCGAAACTGGGTAGAAACTGGTTTTGTAAGCTGTATGTTTGGATACTAAAAGTGTACCGGGATCTCATGTAGTTGGAATGTTTCAGCTTTGTTACTCCATGGTAAGTTTTAGGTTACGGATTTACTGGAATAATGAAAATCCTTCTTTTTGAGGGTTTTGGGGCTAAGCTGGGTTTCATTCATTTCTGCTATCTACTAGTTCCACTTAAGACTCTTCAGCCGATAGGTTGGCCATATGACTTAAAAGAAATTCCTGTTGAATACACATGTAACAAGATGTAATCAGTCGTAAGTTTAAGCTTTGGTTAAGTTAAAAAAAAACTCGGGCCCCGCCCCCGTCACCACATACCAACGTCAAGCGTTGTTTATCAGAAAACCACCAATTTATTAATGATTCGGAATTAAGGGTTGGGGAGTTCCTGCTGGGGTTGCGGGTTTGTCTGAAAGGGATATCGCGGCCCCGGCTCACAGGCAACGAAAGGAACACGGGTGGGTTTTAGTCAGTAAAAGTCTGACACTCCCTCTCGTTCCGCCCAGAGCGGGAGAAGTCATTTGATGATTTCACACCCAAAAAAAAAAAAAATGTTTGGGAGTTCAATTATTAAAACAGGTGTCAGATCCTGAAACCTTTTAACAGATCTCCCACGATTTCCAAGCACTGACTATAACATTAACAAATGGAATGGCAACAGCCACCTTTTCAATAAATCATGGTCTGTGATCATCAATCAGGTCGTCTGTAGAGCGGCTGCAATTTACAGGAGAGGTTATTGCTCATACATGTAATGGGGGTAACTGATGTGCGTAGATGTTGGACTGCTAACTATGGATAACTCAGTCACTATGATTACCCAGATATGGCAATGGTATCACGATTGTGAATAGCCAATTAAATCGCTGTTTGTGCGAGGGTTTGTCTCCAAAGGCGTGTATCCAACTTACGTTCGGTTCCGAAGATTTCCGAACGTAATCATAGGTAAGTGAAAACAGCATTTCCACTTTTACCACCATCACCTGATTATTACACAAAATTAAATTTAAGATTGATCAATCTTATAGGATGTTACTGTCAAAAATTACATAACCCTCTATCGATCATACGTGAAATCTATGCTGCAGGATCGTATCGTGTGGCACTATGTGCTGGGACAGGAATCTTGATGTCTCGTTACAAAAAGTAAAACCTGCAGTCTAATTACGCAACACATTTTATTTCTGTTTACAATTCTGAATCGAAAGCAAGTCCAGTTTTAAACGCCTGCCCAAATTCGAATTACGCTACACATTTTATATCAGTCGACCGTAATTGGATAGGGATGTTCTAATCAATTGGCTATAATTTATTTGAAGGATGTGTTTTGTTACACCATGTAGGAATGATTAATTTCCAAATTATTGTGCTATATTTTTTATTTTTTTTATTACAACTGATACTCTACTAGTGCTTATAAATGAAAATGTACAATGATTGCCGAAAAATTAAAAACCAATTTTTAAAACACTTTCTACCAAAAACTACCATAATTGAAATACGTAACAAAACGTTTTTCTTTTCACGTTTTTGTTATCTGTAGCCAATGACAAAATCGTAGAAAAGCAGTGTTGTCAACTTAGTGGGATTTCCACTAAACCTGGGGATTTGGACACCCCTACTGGCGGAGAAATTTTGCTTTCAGTGGCCGGTGGCTGTGTCTAATGGTTAGTTTAATTCAATTTGTAGAAAACAATACAATCAAACTAAAACTTTGACTCGAGAAAATATTTAAATAACACGATAATGGCATATTTTATTGTTTGTTTAAAACCTGTGTCAGTGATTTTTCGATTTATTTCTTTCAAATGCCGAAACCACTGCGGATTCGAACGCTGATTTGGAAAGACTGACACAGCATGACGAATATATTGAAGTCACACAGAGGCTCCGCCCGAGTAGAGATCGAAAAACAACGTCATTTCAAAAAACATATCTCACGGCAGACGGGAACGAACTTACGGGATAAAAAAATCTGCCGTTAAGCCGTTTGAAAACAAACATCTTCACTAAAATTTCAATAATTATACTGCGGTTGCCGTTTGTCATGCCACCAAATCAATAGAAGTTAAAATCGGTTGAACGGACTGTAAAAAAGGTTTATTCAAATGTCAAATCTTATTTTATCGAATAAAGTTTTTAACCAAACGGTTAAATATCCTATTTCAGATTTTGAAATCGCTTTCAAAATCCGTTTTTAGAAATCGGTTTCAGGAGTGGCTCCAGCTCGCAGTTTCAATCGTCTTTAGTAATATTATTCGGTTGTAAGTGCATCATTAAAAACTATTCAAACATAAACAAATACGTACTTACGCAAAGCTACTATTGCCGTGGTTGGTTTTGTGAAATTGGTTTGTCTAGTTCGGATAATCGATACGATTCGATTTCTGACTGAAATCTGATTTTAAATTCGTTTTGATGTATCTGACGCATGTCTATACCGGACTCAGGGAAAAAAATTGGCAGCACTGAGTAAAAGTTGAATAACCTCTTGAACGATCTGCCGACTTATTGTGAGGTGTTCAGAGTCGAATTTATTGCAGAATATTGCCTGTCTTTACTGCTCTAACTTTATCAGTTTGTAGAGAAAAGAACAAGAAAGGCATATAACACATATTAAACATCGAAAATAATCTGCGCTGGAAGCTGGAATGATCATTCTTTGAAGTCTGTGGAGAATACGATATCTAACATGGCGAATTGGCGATGACTTTGTTTACATTTTAGTTTTCGGTAATATTTTTGATAAGCATTGTTTTGCCTTTAATGTTTTATATTTTTCAACATACAAGATTATATTTACTATTCTCTTACAGAAACATGGGCCTATGCTAAGCAGTTTTGGAACATTTTTCTTGTGGCTTGTGGAAGTCGGAAAAACTTTGGAAAATTCTCTCGTTCAAGACACTGAAGACACTGCGTGCTCTGTTTTCGTTTTCTACTGGCTGCACTAAGACTTACTTAGGCTGTTTTGCTCAATAGCGAAAAGTAACTAAGTCGATATTATCACTACAAGTAAGTAAGCCAATATAAATAGGAATAACGTGTGTAAGAGAGTACCTTTGTATCTCATTACATTATTGTAGCTGTAGGTACATTATTGGTCAATCTACCTATGGACAATCATTCTTTTGTTGTGTAGACACAAGCATCTAACTTTTTATTGTGGTTAAATATAGTTACTATGTCCGTCAACCTCAGTCTTAACTGAAATTGTTAATTGATATTTATGTACATAAGTAGATGCTGAAATAAACAATTACAACTAGCCAAATAATAACTAACTACACTAGCCAAATAACAACTAACTACAAAACATATTTATAATATTTTCACAGACCGTGCTAGAGCTGTAAATACAAGAAGGGAACGCAACCCAACATCAATCTTGTTGTTCAAACATGGATTGAATATCCAATCTTCTGTATTAATCATTGAAGGTAAGCTTTTTGACACATAGTTAAGAATAAAGCGTAGCAAGTCACATAATAAATAAAACTTTGAATATATTTCCTTGGCTGAACTTAGTACATAGACACAACATATATTTTGTGTGTACCTAACTAATGTTTAATATTATAATTCAGTATTATAAAATATCTGGAGACTGAAATATCACCCCTAAATAAAGATGAAATTATACAACCAGCACCAATGACTAGGCTGATGGGTTTTGTCCAGCCATGGGCTAATGAAAACCTAGTTGAGCCTACTTTACTTTGCCACATAATTTCTAAGTAGGTACTTTATTTGAGCAAAAAATAATAAGATTTTGTTTTAAAACTATAGAGTTCCTGGGGCGTTTCACCTATGAAGACATGAGGGCAGCATGAAGGATGTCGCCCATGCTGCGTTGCCCCGTTGCTCTGCTACTTCAGTTTTCAAGCTTCTCAAGAACTAAAGTAAAAACTGAAGATTGTTAATGAAAGATAATCTTCTTTTTTTTTACTGTTCTGTCTTGTACAACAGCAATATAAATATGTGTTACTATTTTGTTAATTGATAACAGTGTAAACTTTAATAAAGTGTTTTTATTTTGAACCTGTACTTGTAATTTTTATTTGTACCTATAAAGGTGCAAATAAAAATAACTTATAATGAAATATTTAAGAATTTAATACTATGCCTTTTATAAACACAGCCAATTGATTATTTTATTGATACTATTTAGAGGTAGGTACCTATTTGCCTAAATTAACTGTCATTTATTAGGTAACAGTAAATAGAGAGAAATAAATTATGGTAATCAAAAACGACTTTTATTATATCTTCACATTATTATGAAATATTTGGACACTACTGTAAGGATTAGTGGAATTTGGAATCTAATGTCCTGTGGCAGTCATCATGGAATAAGTATGTACTGCTTGCTAATTCTTGCTGTAAACGCTCATGAGAGTTAAATTTTTTCCTGAATAATATAGTTGAGCCTGACACCTGAAATATAAAAAAAAAAAAATAAGTAAATCCTCATTAGATTGATATTCCATGAACCATTACATCCATCCACAAAGTCTAATAGGCCTCTCCCTTAAACACTTACATGCACAATCTATCTACTTTATAGAACAGCAATATTCTGCTATAAACAACAATTAGGTGCCTACAATTGACTTTATTTAAATGTATGGTAAGTTTACGTTTGATGGTGCATTTCGTATTTACCAACAAACAATAAGATTGTGTGTAAAATTGTTGCTATGCTAAACACACAATCAATGTTCAACACTAAGAAAGAAAATAATATTGATATTAAGTAGGTACCTTATACAGACAATGATGTGGAAATAGATCTATTTATGGTGTGGTGAGTATGTTCACCGATGTCCTTACAGAATCCATTGACATAAAATGCTTCAAACTATATTATAATATTTGTTCTTCCTGTAAAAAATTGCTTTTCCAATGAAGTACAAGCCCGACTGGGTTGCTAAGCTTGTGGCTTATGATAAGTTTGATACGGTACGAGGTACGAATTTGTCTTTCCTTTAAAATGCCACCAAAATACCTCGTTTCTGAAATATCATAATATATATCTTTAGTTTAGGTTGTAAGCACTTGTAACAGAAGAAAACTTTCACAATTATTATTAAAAACCGACCTCGTTGCTTCGGTATTTTACAGACCCTAATACTGATCTATCATTGAGGTTTTACACAAAAACACATTCACAATTTATGAAGACGACGTTCACTTACATAATTTTGTAATAAGTAAGGAGATTATACGAGTAAATCCCAAAAATATTGCAAAGAAAATCGAATGCGACCAGTAGGGTGCCTTCTCTTTAGATTGATAGCTGAAAGCAATTTCTCGTTGATTTGAAACAAATTTTCAACTGTCAAAATGATTACGTAATTCCACTAATAGCCTTTTTAGACGAGTATCGTTCACTCTTTAGCGTTTGAAACAGAGTGCAGTTGACAACGCAGATTTTAGAGTTACGTAATTCGAAAATTATAAATTGAATGCAATTGTATTCAAATCGAAACAAATTTGACTCAATTGTAAATCGAAAATGTGTTGCGTAATTAGATAGCTGCTCAATATAGTTTCACTGCAATGTAAAACCACCTTCTCATATAGAAAAGCCTTTTCCCAGAATACTTTACTACTAATTTGTAATCTATTCAAAATCAAAAATAAATGTTTTTTTATCCAACTATTCCCAAATCCTATTTTTCGGTTCAATAGCTACAAAGTCATCCAATACCCATTTTAAAAACGTTACGGCTATATTAACGAAACTACAGCGACCCAATCTGTTTGCTATGCAAATGACATTCACTATTTAGAGTACAGTCAACGGCTCGTTTATGTGAACACATTGACAGCGCTTTTATTTCGTAGTAACTAGTGGTTTTGCAGTTTACTGGCATCCTCTGCATCGCAAAGAATGCACCCGATTCTACATGTGACAGAGATTTCGGTACTATATTTATGTTTTTTTTTGTTGCATATTAAGCAATGTGCAGAGATGCGGAACTTACATTTTTATTTGTATTAATTTTACACATAAGCCTTCCAGAAGAAATTCTCAAAATTTTGGTCAAAACCGCATCAAAATCCGCTGTATAGTTTACAAGAACCAAGAGAACACATACACAAACAAAACACGAAAAGTGACTTTGTATGAAACTACATATTTACATAAGTGTTACCTTAGACGGTGGTTGATTGTACGTACGTACTTGTTGTAGTTTGTATGCAGTGTCACGATCTTTTGTCTTACGGGAGCTGGTAATCCGGAGAGGTAATTCTTGACAAAAGAAAAGCTTTAGGGTAAGCCTTTGCAGCTTTATCTTAGTGGATTTAAATTGATTTATATTGTTGGTAGTTTCAGACGCTGAAATCTAGTTGGCTTGTGATGCAATTGGTGCTTAGTATGCTCACTATCGTTTGAATTGGTTTACCATGGAATAATGCTACAGATATTTACAATACACACAGCGGTATGTTTTAAAAGAAGCAATAACTGTGCACAAATTTCGTTTTTTTTTTTCATGGCAAGTAGATGTAGGTTGTCAATTTGATAAACAACTGATTTCTTTGACCTAAATAAAAACGTTTTTATTTATACAAAATGTAGTCGCATTCTGACTTGCTATTAAAATCTCTTTTAAATGCTTTCCTTGCTTTTCGTGGCCACACGTAACAGGTCCAAAGCCCTGTGTTAGCCATACTAAAGTCCTTCATACCCCCTACCCTTAGGGCCGACCATTTGACAAATGACCTCGTTGCCTTACTCCTTAAGAGCCCTACCAAAATTAACTGGTGAGCCTCTTAAAAGGGAGTTAAGTCGTATAATACTGGACTGGTTAAAATACATGTTGAGTTAGCCTTTTGTTTAGCGGTAAAATACTTTTTTTTTGGAGAGAAAATAATTTGTGGTGGAGGTGGAGAGTGAGGTAAGTAGGTACACATTTGTTTTATGAGGTAAAGTGGCGCTGTGGCAAATTATTTGAAATAAGTGCTCAGACAGAGATCGTATCTTGCCTTAGATACAGATATCCTGTGATGTCACTAATAAGGTAACCCTCATGCAGTATGTCTTTTCTAAGTTATTTTTGTACTTTTCAGGTGTAAGCTATCTTGCCACAATACATTATCTTTCTCGAGGAACTGATTTGCCACGCAGCCTCTATTATTAATTTTTACTTTAACATAAAACAGCTATCCGCCAATATTACGACGAAAAATGTCAAAATTCCATTCAATAGTAAGTAGTCATAATCCAAATTCCATTATTTCGATAACCTTTTCTTCATTATTCATCTTATATTAGCCGGCTTCTTTTCGAATTTATGCTGAATATTGTTTGGCTTATAGATAGATGCCGCTGTTGGTCCGTCTAAAAATAATTGATTTCGTCTATATCTACGAGTATTTGTCTGTCTTTATTAACTACAAAAGCCAAATATTGTGCTAATGACATTGAGCATAAAATAGAATCATTCGTCATAAAAATCAAACCAACAAAATCAGGCGTCCATATTTTCGCGCCAACACAGTTTCAATATGGCTGACATATTTTTTTGGCGCCAAACGTCAGCCAATGAGCGATGGACCTCGCAGTCTTGTCACCGTTATTTATTATCCATTACACACGGCTTTTGACCTTCGTTAGACGGAATTTTAATGAAAAATGGATCGGGGAAGTGAAATTTATTGCTCTGGAATTTTTTGAGGTTATCTCTATGATATATAAGTATGATCTATGACTACTATACGCTTGTAATTCTAGCTTCGGCATTGGGATATAATTTCATTATTAATCTTCTTTTGAATCCAGTTTTTTTTTTTTAATTGGTGTCACTTAATGAGTATAGTAATTTTATTCTAGGTAGGTACATCATCTTCACATTATTATAATTATAATGATTGCATACAAGATGTTGTAAAACATTTTAAGAGAGTTACTATGGAGTTTCTTTTCCCATTTTTCTTCATTCGAAATTACCTTTTGGAATTGAATTTACCAGAAAATAGAATATACTAGACCTCAGTTCTATTTACTTGTAAATTGTGACGTTCAGAAGTGCCTTTTAAAAGCCTACTTGAAATAAATGATTTGACTTGACTTGGCTTCTTTTCTCAAAAGACCAGTTCAGACATTAATCTACTCATATGGCCTGACCAAGATTATGTCTGGACTTTAAAAGAGACTGTGACTTCTGAGTTTGTTTCGGTCTTTCTTCTCAAAGTAGTCAGATAGGAAACGCCGAACTCATTTAGCTAATTTTTAACACTTTTTTAATATGACGTATAAAACTGATTCCAGTATCCTATTTACTCCTATTTACAGAATAAACAATTTCATTTTATTTCATTTTTTGCTGTTAGATTTAACTATCACTATATCCGAGCTGAAGGCTAAAACCAATATCTGCTGTAGTATAAATACTATTCAGAATTTCTCTGTGCTCTTGTTACCACCACTTGAAACCACGCAGTTTCCAAGAATTGCTTTTCAGATACGTCAGTATTCGTATGAAAACCAGAAGTGGACCGGAAAACACACCGTTTATTTTAATACCGTATGGTTTTAGGTAAAGAAAAGACTGCTCATCCACCAGTGGGAAAATATGAGACAACTAAGGAAAGCGCAATAAACAAAGTGTGGGTTGTTTAAAAACTGCCTCAACGAGAGGATACTTTTTATTACATCTGACGTACCCTGGGCACTGGGCAGTCAACTCCGTTAGAACCTTGCTGACTGTCTTATACTACGATATTGCGCCATACGCCATTTCAACTTCAGTGTAAAGTAAACTGCCTGCCAGGGTTGCGAGTTTGTCCGAAAGGGATATCGCGGCCCCGGCACACAGGCAACGGAAGGAACACGGGTGGGTTTTAGTCAGTAAAAGTCTGACACTCCCTCTCGCTCCGCCCAGAGCGGGAGGAGTCATTTGATGATATCCCACCCAAAAAAAAAAAAAAGTGTGAAGTAAACTGCTCAAAAATATTGCTTCACTTTAACACAACGTGATAGGTTGCATGTCTATCACCAATGAATACAGACACCTATTTACTCTATGTAGGCATCCATCCATACTGTTATTCTTACATTTTCATGATACTTTAGTAAAGTGAAGTAGATCAACACTTCCATATTCTCCAGCAAACAGTGCAGCTTTTTTCATGTGAAAAGTATAGTCGACCTTGTAACTCAGCAATTGTTGTCAAAAGTCGTAAAAACTTTGATAAGAATTCCCAGTAAATTTAAACTTCAATAAGGTTTAGGTTATCTAACAGTCACACAGACAAATATATGTACCTTGTCGCTTTATGACGTGCAAGTGACATTCAACCTTAGGGTGATAAAGCAATTATTACAAGGTGGATTTTATCTACAATAAATTCTAAGTATTTTGCACATACTACACGGAATTACCACCAAAACAGGTAGAAATTTTCTTAAGCTACTGCTACTAGTCACGGAAAGTAGAAATTACAAACCGTAGAAGTAATATTATCCGCTGGATGCGGGAAGCACAGAACCGGTCGAAGTGGCGATGTTTGGACGTGGCCTATGTCCAGTAGTGGACGTCTTTCGGCTGAAATGATGATGGTGATAAATGATGATGGTGATAAATGCAAGACAGTATTTGCTAGGTTTTCCTTTTTCACGTAGCAACGGAACAACGAATCGTCGTGACTTTTTGCATAGTGATAGTTTAAGAGCTGGAAGGAGACTTAGATTATTTTTATATTAATATCTCGGAAAAAAATAGCACATTTTCTGCGACACCACAGAAGGGACACGGTCGTAAAAGCTAGTACAGGTATAAATTAGCCCCATATTATTTTAGCCAAACTTTACAAACATTATTTAAAGTGGAAATGAGAACGAAAACTTTCTCATTTCAAATAATTCGCAGGATTAACATTTGGTATAATGTGTGCAGTTAAAAACTTTGTCAGTCAGATTAACATTGAAAAACCGTTTTTGTTCGAGAGATTAACCCTTCGTTTGGCCATGTTTCCGGAAAACTGACGACGGTCAACGGTCCAAGCGCCCACAATATTTTAAATGAGTTTTTTATGAGTCTCTATATTATAGGACCTACTAGTATTTTGTTGACCCTTTCAAACCAAGCTTTACGTCGAAAGATGATTAAACTCACGATCACTCGCTCGCCAGGACGCAACAAACTTCAAGACATGCATACCTAATTTATAGTTCTAAGAAGTGTAGAAGCAATTCATGACCCCCTTTCCCTTTGGTTCAAGCAATAAAGCTTCTTGCTCAACTTGGCATATTAACACTATTGCTCTGGCAATTTCTTTTATTGGCGATTCAAGCTTTTCAGATATAGAAGTTTCTTAATACTAGCTTATTGATAAACTTTTTAGATTTTTTCAAAAGAGTTCATCCGGAATAATCTGAATATAAACACTTTTATCAAACGATCCGTCGGTTTCAAAGGAGTGGCAGGATAGGCACAGTCTTAACATAGGATCATGTTTCGTTATAATTGCCTCCTTTACCGTAAATAAATGGTTGAATCATTAAAATTTCTTCAACTATTGGTGATAACGATAAGTATTTAAAATGTACGTATCTCGGACAGATCATATCTCCGATAGACCTTTCACTGAATGAAACAATACATTACAAGTACTCTTACAATTATTCAATTTTAAGAGTGTCTGCTAGCACTATCTGCCACAACTAAGACACTTCTAAATCTTATCTAACCTATACTAATACTTCTTATTCAAAATCTTAACGAAAAAATGGTACACTGTTTATCAAGAAAACTCCTTATTTTAGTTAAATTAACGAAGAAAAAAAGCAATATTACAAAGCATTAGTACGGTTACTGCCGCGGCCTGGAAAAGGGGCATTGATGTACGAACGTGTGGGCCTAGACGGAGCCGAGGCAGACATACGTGAGTCTAGCAATGTTTGCTTGCAGCCAAGGCTTGTTAGTACTTTTCTCACATAATGCGCGGAAATTCAAACTAAGTAAATTCATCATCTTCATACTAACATTGCCGGCCGCCTGCTCGGCCAGTAGGCGGTTTGACCAGTAGGTACAGAATTTTCAATTAATCTCTGAGGTTGTCAAAATAATGCTAAAATTTCCAAGCATATTTGAGAAAAACGAATTTTCGAACGTCTAAAATTAGACAGGAAACGAATGAAAGCGTTCAGTTTCAAGAGCGCTGTTCAGTTATTTAAAACGAGCCATTATTTACAAATCTGTCTATGATTGAGAGTTGCCGAGGATCAAGCGAGCTTGCAATAGGAGAGGTCTACGTCCAACAATATACCGCTGTTTCTATGAAGATACCCATATTATTAATTGATAAATTATTGTGATGAAGGGATTGATATTTGTTGCACTTCACTTCAAAAGTTGAAGCGCCAAGTCCCCCAAAATAAATAAACTTTTAAATTAAAAACGAAATAGGTAACTATAAGTTTACTTGAGATCGCTGTACCGCGCCTTAGGTTTGAGCGCGGCGAGACGGGGGCACTGCAGACTGCTCATTCGTCAACGCTCACGTCGTCCCACCGCTCATTCATCAACGAAGCCCCACCCGCCCTCGCCGCGCATTCCTATTCCCTAAGCATGTTGGTTTGTGCTAATTGGTTGAGCGATTGTAGATAGACCAATAAATAAATAATTTTTCTACATGTTGTTCAATACTTCTTTGATCAGTGTAGGTTATTTGCCTATACGAGGTAACGTTTTCCTATTAACTTATCTAAATCGAAAGGTTTTACTTCGATAAAATAAATAAATAGACACATACCGCGATCCCGTCCTAACTGGTTGGAACTCGATTTAACTTTTTCGATTAAGGCCTCTTTCACACCAACATTAATCTTATTGGTAATGCCGTCAAATATCAGTGGCAGCGTTTGAGTGGAGCCTTATTTAAAAGTTATCAATCATTTTTTATGGAGTTCGGAAGTAGTACAATAGGGGTTAATCCCGACGGAAAATAATTTAGGCTGTTATAACTCTGCTCATCGTCTTGAACTATTCTAATGCTGTCTGATAGCACTGTGCAGCGTGCTCGCACTGCTAGTAACTACTTTCTACCAGTACTGTCTGCCAGAACTGCATGCTAGTTTTGTCTGAATTGGCAACTCGGTGGCAGGTGTCGATAGTGGCGAGAAGACCAAAACCGACATTAATAGGTTGGTCCAAAGAATCCAATTTATAAAATTTTATATCAACATTTTGATACCATTTTGTTACAAAATATAAAGGACATAAAAAGCCTACATACTGCCTTTGAAATAACGTAAATATTCCTCGGCAATACAGCACACTGAATGTTTGTGTTACGGAAAAGGCGTTTTTTTACGCAAAAAAATACATGTAACTCTTCGCTTTTTTCCTGGATTTACAACTATTTGCTTATTTTTAGCTTTCGCCCGCGGCTTCGCCCGCGTGGAGGTCGGGAATTATCCCCCGAGAACGTACTATCGGGATAAAAAGTATCCTAGGTGTTAACCCAGGTTATAAACTATCTGTGTGCCAAACATCCAGCTATACTAATTTTCACATTTATAATATTAGTAGGATATTAATATATTTATATAGCTCGTGGGTAAGTAATAACAGCCGCACGGGTCGATCCATCAGGTTAAGCTACGCTTGCCGGGATTGGTCCGTGGATGGGTGACCATCTTTACATACCGCGTGGATCTTTGACAGTCGTTACGAGTCGTCAGAGGCCCGAAAGTCTGACACCAGTCTTACCAAGGGGTATTGTATTACCCAGTTACTGGGTTGTGGAGGTCAGATAGGCAGTCGCTCCATGTAAAACACTGGTATTTAGCTGCATCCGGTTAGACTGGAAGCCAACCCCAAGACAGTTGGGAAAAGGATAGGCAGATTTATTGATATGTATATATATTATATTATATAGTTGGATAGTAGGATATACAGGGTGTTCGGCAGAAGGTTGAACATACGAAAATGGCGGATCCGTGGGGCCGTCTACTACGTTTTTAGGCCCAATATCAAGACCCAGGCCACAAGGATTTTTTTAAATGTTATTTTTTTTTTCCGATTTTGTCAAATATGATATAAATTGTTATATGCAAAATTTCTTTAAAAACAACTAGAATAAATGAAAAAAACTGAAATTTGAGTACCCATGAATTTCCTTTAAATTAAATTAATTTCATTTTAAATAATAAAACTGGCAATTTTTTTATTTCTTTTTGTTTAAAATAATTGTACAATCTAATATGTAAAAAAAAAAATTGTTCGTATATTAATAAATTTCACTTTTCGCAAATTTCCTTTGCAATCCTTTCGGCGAAAAAAGTCCCAGGCAGTTAAAATTGGCGAATTGTTCTAGTTTTTTTTAAAGAAATTGTGCATATTGCATACCGTTAGATTGGGCATGAACCAAAAAAGTTT
Source organism: Agrochola macilenta (assembly GCA_916701695.1). Taxonomy (NCBI): domain Eukaryota; kingdom Metazoa; phylum Arthropoda; class Insecta; order Lepidoptera; family Noctuidae; genus Agrochola; species Agrochola macilenta. Next base: position 916,237 of record OU753572.1, on the reverse strand, counting down.
TCCTAAATATAGAACTGCTCTATCACTGTTAGTTTTTTTTTTAACGCAGTTCAAAGTCGGGCTTTCGGTATTTATTTTTGATTTGTTTGTAGTTTTTAGGGCTCGTATTTACTTTTCTAGCAATCATCTGCGTCAAATACGAATGTTATAATGTTCTACAGTTACTTTAGATGGAAGTATAAATAAAATGTTGCCAGTTTTGTTGTTTTTAAATGAAATTATTGACGTTTGAAGATTTGGCAACGACAAATTCGGACAAAAAAAAAAAAAACATTAAAAATAAATCTTGTGGCTTGGGGCTTGTTATTGAGCCTAAAACCGTAGTAGACAGCCCCACGGATCCACTATTTTCTTATGTCCAACCTTCTGCCGAACACCCTGAATATAGAGAAAGAAAGAAAGAAAGAAAAAGTATTTATTGAGACTCGCACAGGAAAACACAAATTAAACTAAAAACACACAAAAAATAAATAAAAAAACAAAGTATACTTAGAAATTAATGCAGTCCTACGAGGCCAAAAGGCCCTTATCTCAGCATAAAGCTGCGACATTTAAAAAAATAATGTCGTAGCGCTGGTATTCTGATAGGGCCCGCAGTGATGTCACGGAAAAATAGATACAGAATTATATTTAAATTTAAAAAAAATAAAGGAATTGGTATATGTTATATGAATGAGCCTTATAAAAACAGAAGAGTGTATCCAGGGGGTATGTCTCGCCAATTAGAATAAGAATAAGAATAATTTATTGTTTAAGAAAATACATTGGAATGTGTTGATTCCTGGAACTCACAGTAGGATTCCCTGTGTCGTGAGATCCAGGCTCCTTCGTTCCGTTTACATTAATTTCAATACATGTAATAGTATACGAATATATACAACTAGCTGTTGCCCGCGACTTCATCCGCGTAGAAGTCGAAAATGGTTCTAACAGGATTTTTTATTGGTTTTTTACGTTATTAATATTGATATAACATATAAATTATTATGCTAAAATGTTTGAACACTAATAAAATATAATAATCTGTATTCTAGTGTAGGGATTTAAAGGTTAAATAAACATGAAAATTAAATTAAATTTAGTTAATTAAAAATATATTTTATGAACACGAAGCTCGGCCTTCTATCTGGTGAAAGTTACACGGGTGTATTATCTTTTTACAACGAAATCTAAATACTACACCTACCGCAGCATTTCTTTGTAAACAATATTTTTTGTTTTTCCTTCGGGTCATAGAATCACCAGGCTTCTCTGTGCGCTTACTTTGGAGCATGCCACATACAACTGGCCGTGGGAGAAGCAGCTTTCCCTCAAATCTACTCCCGCTACCTACCTTAAGAGTTTGTCCTTGAGCTTTGTTTATGGTCATTGCGAAGCAGAGTTTGATGAGAAACTGCACTCTCTTGAATTCGAAGGGGTAATTAAAATTTGATGGTGTTAAGGGAATCCTAGGAATAAATATACAAATATCTGTAAAGCTTAGAAACCTTCAAATGCGGTACTAATATAGTACGGTAACTTTCGAGACATTCCAATTTTACAAGCATTGCACCAAGTTTTTATTTGAGTTCAACCTTTTTTGAAAAAAGTCGGATTGAGTTTTCAAACATGTGTCAAAATAAAATGTAATTTAAATCAAAAGCACTAAAACGGAGTATTGATATCAACTACGAAGCAAATCTCTCCCAAAATAACATTCTACCCCGATTTATCACCGTTATGGGATGAATTTCAATAAAATACGAAACACGTCTTCCGTCAATTCTGCTAAAGAATGTTTATGCAAAATATGAAGTAGATTGGACCAAGGAATCACGTTGTCCCATACAAACTTTGCCCCCCTTTTTCACCGCTTTAAGGGTAGAATTTCGAAAAATCCTTTCTTATCGGATGCCTACGTCATACAAAGAACACACCCTTTAAGTTTCAGGTTCCTACGATCTGCGGTTTAGGCTGTGCGTTGATCCGTCAGTCAGTCATTCAGGACAAAGCATTTTATATGTATAGATATAATAAATTTCCTAATTTTAATATACAATAAAAACTAATATACAAAGAAAACTAAAATTAATACACAAAGAAAACAGTAGATATAAGTATGTATGTTTGTTGTGTGTGATTGTGATGGTGTGTGTATGTGTGAAATGGTGTGATTGTGTGGGTGTAAGAATTTAGATAGTTTAGTTGGTGTTGAGAGTTTGACCGAATGTTATACCTGAGGATGTATATAATTGTGTGTTTGTGATATAGGTACAATAAATGTAGTTTTTTTTAGATTAATACGTTTTTAGTCGTATCATAGTCCAGGGTAAGAAGCCATTTTGTAACCGAAGTTTTGCATTTAGTTTGAGTAAGTTGTAGAATTTTGAGTTGGTTATTGATTTTCGAGTAAATGTGCGGTCCCATGAAACTGAACGACCTTCTACCGATTGTTTTACGGCATCGAACCTTTTCCCATTGTACCCTTCGACTTGACAGGATACAAGTGCCCATGGAGGTTTTGTGAAATCTTAAAGTGAATGATAGGATGTAAAGCTGTCTGACTCTAAGAACTCCAACTTCGGTGTAGAGTGTGTTAGTGGGGTATCGGACTGGTCTACTATAGGCAACTTTAAGCAGAGCTCGTTGAGCTCTTTCAACCTTAATTAACGAGGTTTTACCAGCCGCGCCCCATGCTATTATATAGTAGTTAAGGACTGATTGACAGAGAGAGAAGTAAATCATCTTTAGAACTGACTCATCTGCAATTTTACCCAGTTGCTTAAAGATGCGAAGCATCTTTCGAACCCTACCCCTTAAAGCACTCAGATGTGTGGACCATGACAAACGGTTATCTACAAAGACTCCCAGGTATTTAATCGAATCTGTTTGTTCGATGTAAGGCAAGTACAATTTTTTGGGCTAGAGCAGGAGTGCAGCGGTATACAAGTTACAGAGTCAGGGGCGGAACGTTTCGAGATGGCAAAGTTTATTGCCTTCGTTTTGTCAATATTTAGCGTCAGAAGATTATATTGCAGCCAGTTCGCAATAGCTTTAACTAATTACCACATGATAGCTGGCTAATCCGCGGCGGGATGCGCTTAGCGTACATTTAAATACTTATCGCCAGTAGTTGAAGCTATTTTAATGATTAAACAATTTATATCTGGATTTTGTATGGAATACATAATAAAGAGTATTCTATCTAACTATTTATCTAATTTACGGTAAAGGAGGCAATTAGAAGGAAACATGATCCTATGTCTTAACAAAGGATCATGTTTCCTTGTAATTGCAGTCTTAACTGGGCCTATTCTGCCACTCCTCTGAAACCCCGGTTCGTTTGATAAAAGGGTTTATATTCAGATTATTCCGGATGAACTCTTTAAAAAAACCTAAAAAGTTTATCAATGAGCTAGTAAATAAGAAACTTCTTTAGCTGAAATAAAAGAGATACTGTCATTCAGTTACATCTGGTTATGTCGGGACTTTTTAGGCTAGTAAAAGTCCAAAGCCGTTAAAGCGACTTTTTAAAAGTTTTAGAGGTATTTTGTTTTTGTATTTTGGGCCAACTTTTTGCACTTCTACTTCTAAAGGGGGCCAAGTCCTAATTACTTAACATCAGCTGATCGAAATGCCAGTTTCGTCGTTTAGTCGTGCCTGCTACTACATAAAAAACCGGCCAAGTGCATGTCGGACCGCGCACAATGAAGGGTTCCGTAGCTGAGATGAATTAATCCCAAAAACAAACTTAACATTGTAGTTGGAAAACATGTTATACATCGATATACGTCACGGTCAATTCTCCAACTGCAAATGTAAGTTTGCAATCGAAAATATCAAACAAAAATAGTTAATTTGTACTATTTCGGACTTTTTTCCTTTACATGTGCTGTAAGACCACATTTTATGATTGTAGGTCAACGGGAAGTTCCCTGTAAGTTTAGATTTATTTTTTAGATTTAGTTGTTTTATTACGTTGACTTAGAAGCTTGATTATTTTAGAGCTCCAAGAGACAATAACCTTCGTATTTTATATTAATTTCAACTTGATACCTTCACGCGTTCCTGAGAAAAGGGGTCATGACAGACTGACATACAGACAGACAGACGGACAACGAAGTGATCCTATAAGGGTTCCGTTTTTTACTTTTGAGGTACGGAACCCTAAAAACTGATTTTATTTATAAAGTGGGAACCTTTGAACTTATAAATCAACTCAACCAGCCTCTACCCGGTGGTAGAGGCTGGTTGAGTTGATTTATTATTTATATATTTATTATTAACACAAGAGTCTTAACCTTTCCTTAAGTAGGTAGATGAGGGGTGATCTTCACACAAAGGAAATGTAGCTTTATTATGTTGATACATACTGGCTCTTAACATATTAACAAACATACCATCACGCATGTTTTCTCCGAAAAGTCAAGCAGAGGTATATAACAAGTACACCCTCATTTCGCCAGTTATGTTTAATCTGCCTAGCCTTTTCCCAACTATGTTGGGGTCGGCTTCCAGTCTAACCAGATACAGCTAAATACCAATATTTTACATTGAGCGACTGCCCATCTGACCTTCACAACCCAGTAAACGGGTAATACGACACCCCTTGGTAAGACTGATTGTCAGACTTTCGGGCTTCTGACGACCCGTACCGACTGTCAAAGATGCACGAATGACAGCCGGGACCAACGGCTTAACGTGCTTTCCCTCACAAAGATGGTCACTCATCCCCGGCAAGCCTAGCTTAACCTGATAGATCGACCCGTGCGGCTGTTATTACTTAGCCACGAGCTCCTCTTCGTCAGTTATATTTCTTATGGAATATTCCAATAACACTTTGTCCGATTGGGGGATAGAACTCAGAACCTCACGCTCAGTAGCTGCACGTACGACCACTATTCTAACGACGCAGTAAACTTGCTATATTTGGCCATGGGAAATGTGATATTTAATGGGAGTTTTAGCATGATTTTTTAAATGTGTATGAATTATACACCTCTGTTTACCTCTTCCAAGGAATGCAAGCGTGATGTTATCTTACATTTTATATTATTATTTAGAAAACAAGCCATCGTTGTCGTGGGTAAGCGCTAGCTAGCCTTCGGGCTGAGGGTCGTGAGTTCGATTTCTGTAAAAGACTATTATGCGGACCCATACAATAACCAGCGGTTTGGTCAGAATGAATTTGCTTAAAGATAGCGGTGGGTGTACTGTAGTTACACCTCTGCCTAACCCTTTGGCGAATACAGGCGTGTTGTTATGTGTATGTGTGTGTGTGTGTGTGTGTGTGTGTGATTTTGCTTATTTTTATCTTAGTTCTCATTTGCAATGTTCTGTTTTGTACTGTTTATTGAAAAAATATACTTATGCACCAGCCAAAATATATAAAAAAACTACCAAAATCTATGTCTCATCCCGAAAACCTAAATCCGTTCCTCCATTAATTAAAATGATCAGCTATCCTAACTAACACCCTCTGCCGCACTGCGGTACGCTTGATAATATTTACATTGTTCATTCACGCCGTTGTTCGCATGTCGCTGCAGTTTGCAAGTTACACTACTGAATATGTACACAAGGCACTGTATTGCCCGTGGATTGCCCACGTATTGCCCGTGTATTGCCCACGTATTTGCCCACGTTTTGGTAGACCTGTTTCTGTTAGCTGATTGGGCTGGATTGGATCAATGTCAACAGTTTCATGGTAGGATGTGTGCTAGTAAACTATGTTAAGAGGTATAATAATTAATCATGGTTGGATTTGACAGGGATTGAAAATAGACTTAATAAGTAAATTAAATAAGATCGAATCAAAATCTCCTTACGGTGAATTCGACCAAACCTTTGTACCTAGTATTTCCGGGGAATTATTTTTGGAGTTGTTACACATTTCAGAACAAAAACTGTCAGTCGTAATTTTACTCCACGGATGAAAAATATCTGACTTTGGTAAACTCAGCCCTAAGTGGTTTACCCGTGATAACGTTACAAACAGACAGAAAGAGACACTTTTATATTAAAAAAAACTTTTTACAAAAAAAAAAGTCGGTTGTTTTTTTTTTTGTAAAAAGTTTTTTTTTACAAAAAAAAAGGGTGTAGGTGTCTTTGGTTTTGAATTTTCGTTTTTTGCCACCGACTTCCGAAATTAAAGTTATTTTTCACTTTGTAGTGTTTTTTTTTCAGAAGTCGGTTGTTTTTTTTTTGTAAAAAGTTTTTATTTTTCACTTTTTAGTTGTGGTACCTACCCCACACAGATTCGAATACCAGTACCTGCTATGTAAATAACAGTCACGGGAAGTTATCATCATATCATTCACATATAGGTACTAAGTTGGAAGAATACGTATTATTGAAGCTTACTCAAAAACTGTCCGAGCAAAGTATTAAAATTTATAAGGGACCAATCCGGGAGCATACCCTTTCAAACAAAAAAATAATTTACAAAATCGGTCCACAATAGACGGAGAAATCGGCAGACAAACATAAAAAAAAAAATATCCTTCCTTTCTGGTTTATGCTCGTGATTATTATAATTATGCAGATCTATTTTGTTTTATTTTTCTGATTACTCTTATCTTTGTGTATGCACGTGTTTCTGTGAAAAATACACCAATTGTTCTATCTTTCTTTCTTCTGTATTTCTATTTGATAAAACTGTGAGTTTTAGAAGGACTAGCTTGGCTTAGTGCCCAAATCATTGTCGAGTAATTCATGTTCACTCTGTTAGCTCCAGTGTTATCTTTCTTTTTTGCTGTATAAAGTGAAAGATGAACGCATTGTGCTTTTTGGATGTACATTTATTTTTGGCAATTTATTTTTGAGTCAACTAGGAAATGTATGGGTAAAGATTTGTATATTTTCAATGAAGGACGACTTTATGATAATAAAAAATGAGCCTGTAATAATGTCCTACTGATATACTGTGACGCAATAGCTTCTTTTCATACTTTACAGAGTATTCTTTGTAGAGTAGGAAGTAATATTGATCACTAGCTGTTGTTCGCAAATTAGTTTGCGATGTCCTTCTCCAGATCAAGGTCTAAACCTGTGCCAAATTTCATTCAAGTCTGTTCAGCCATTTAAGCGTAAAAACGTAACAAAGAAACTCACTTTCGCATTTATAATATTATTACTAGGTTTTACCAGTGGCTTCGACCGTGGGATAAAAAGTATCCTAAGTCCTATCCCAGGTCATCACCTACCCGTGTGCCAAACAAATCCGTTCAGCCGTTTTAGCATGAAAGTGTGACAACCAAACAAATCACTTTCGCATTTATAATACATTTTTTTTTATTTATAAGTTAGGATTACGCTTGCTCATTGCGTGTTGGCAAACTTAATTATCTTAATGACTTTTTCTTCACGAAAGAAATGTCAACATGTTTAATTAAGTTTTTTTCTCTCTTATAGTCTTCTTTGTATGAGAAGTGGCCATAGGTCTACAGTGGGACGATAATAGGCTGGTATTATAATAGGCTGGTATTATTTATTTATTTCATTTATATTTTACAGTCACTAAAGGCAACAGAGACTATTACGTTTATGTACAAGCCCAGTTCTCTGGAGCTTAATTCGAAGCAATTGTCAACAGTCTTCAGCAACTCTGTAGGGAACAAACTTTGTTCCGCGCTGTAACAGTAACTGCTATGCGATGTTCTTGTAAATTCCTTCTGTTATAATCCTTTAAGCGCCCTGGAGACTTACGTAGGATTAATACTTTGTTGTCTTTAGAAGTTAATCTTGAAGTAAACTAAACATTTGTTAGGAGTTAATCAGATCTAAACTGTAACTTACGGGTTGGATTGAAACTCAGACCCTTGCTCGCCAATATTCCAGTCGTTAGGCAGATTTGTCCTGATTTGATTAAATACATTAGAATCACTGTTTATTTTTATTGGTGTTAGGGCTTGTTTTAAGTCCGCGCGGGTAGCTACCACCATTTTATCTAAGTTTGACGCCACAACAACAATGTTAACAGCATTGTTGTGTTTCGGCAGATAGCCAGTTCCTTTGTGGTTGGGGATTCCAGGGGAATCTCGCTTCCACCTTCGGCCTGATCATCACTTACCATCAGGTGACATACAGGCCAAAAGCGTCTCCGACGGATTAAAAAAAAAACCTGTTTTCACTTGAACTACGTCTTTCAACCAGTCACATTCCACAATGTATGATTGACCGTGGCTTCACCCGCGTGGATGTCGGAAAATGTCACACGGGAACATACTAACAGGATTTAAAGCACTTTATGTGTTAATCCAGGTTATAAACTATCTGTGTGCTAAATATCATACAAATCCGTTCAGCAATTTTTGCGTCAATTCGGATCATTCATACAGACAAATAGACAAACGTACAAGAATTCTTAAAACGATATTTACTGCATCAGAATCGTTCTCACACCTCGTAGCAATAATTTTTGTCAAAAATATTTTAATGTACCTACAGTTTTGAAATGGTTGTATTAAAAAATAAAAAATACTGAAAAATAGAAATACTGGTATTCAGCTGCATCCGGTTAGACTGGAAGCCGACCCCAACATAGTTGGGAAAAGGCTAGGCAGATTGATTGAGTTTTGAAATGGTTGCTATTTTATTATTTATGTATATTTAGATAAAGAAGATAATTTTCTCAACAACCTTCATCATTTCAGTATTGCAATTATAAATAAATACCAAAATAACCATAAACGTTGACTGCGTACTCCCCTACATTAAAAAGCTAAACATAAATATAAACAAGTTGATTCCCTGGGAAGTGACAAGAACACCGCTTTATAAGGAGGTCTATAAAACGGAACGGCGGCGCGGGACCGGCTCGTAAACGTTCCGAAGCCGGGACCGCGGACTGCACCACAGAGTAGAAATATACAGAAGTTCGAGAGACGAAAAGAAAGAGAATGGAACGAAGGTGCAGCGAAGAAGGCATTTTATGTGCGTGAGTTTTCTGTCACTCAATGGTTCGGATTGGAACTTTTGTTTTTCTACCTGTATTTGTAGTATTTATTTACTGCTACAATTAAAATTTATACAAGAAATAAAATAATACGAGTAGTAGCTGTAATGATCATGTTTGGCAAACAAAAGATTGGTGATCCGAGCTTTTTGATACCGTAGGTAGGTACAAGACGATGCTAATTTAATGCTTATCCAACATCACCACGCTCGGTACATAATTAGAAACTTCAACTGCCCATCTTTCACCAGTCAAAGAATGTCGTGCTGGGACAAAAACGTTGAGCTTCTGTAACGACTCTTAGCTGGGACAGTACTTCCAGCCCGCATTGCGGGATTGTTTTTATACGCGTCACAATTTTCCTTCGGTCAGGACATGTGTTGTGGCCTCTGCGGGACATTTGTGGGATATTCGCGGCCCAAATATTAGTGTTATGTTAACCACGAAACAATTTTATTTTTGGATTATTTGTGAGGTTGGTCACTTGTGTTGATAGGGAGTGAAACTGGTGGCCATTTGCTGATAAAAACAAATACTAGGTTCGATATGTTGGGTAAAGTGCAGCTATTAGGATGTAAAAAAAAATACGGGGTGAAAGAAACATCGACACGCAAACTGTTACCATAAATTCAGTTCTAATTCTAGAACACCAGAATAGAAACATTCAATTTTTTTAAGAAAATACTTTTTTTTTTTTCTAAACTTAGTCTTAGTCACACAAACTTCTGCTCACTCGAGCGATTGTCACAGAACAAAGTATCTTTTTGCTTCCAAACGACAGTTGTGACGCTTGCGTTATTGGCACAGACAAGAACCAGTGTTGATCGCCTTTCGGGACAAACTACGACGTTTACTTTTATAGCTTTTAGACGACCTAAATGTGGGCTAGACAAAATGCCTAGTTTTGAGTTTTTGGGTTTATTCCCAGAGCGCCTTTTAGGTTTTATTCGATTGGCAATATTGTCAAACGATCATACGTAAAGATGTTTAAACGATCAACAGAATTTGAACCATAATGTTTTGTGTTGCCAAACGAAGATTTTAGAGGTAAAACCAACATACACCGACACAGTGTGGCTTTTATGGCACAAAGAAAAAAACGTTTTTGTACGTCAAGATTGAGAATGTATCAAGATGACTTTTCAACGAAAGTATAAATATAAGCAATAAAATAATTATCTCGTTGTATTTAACATAATTATCTCGTTGTAATAACATTTCACCAAAACTAGGAATTCAATCTGATACTGGTAATGGTGATTACAAAAAATACCACTTTTAATATTGATAATTTCGATATATTTTTTCTATAAACTCTATTATAAGTTCATTACAATTTTAAATGAAGGTTGTACCGGGCGACCATTTTAAATACAGATCCTCATTTGTAATATTCCACTGTTTTCATAACAAAAATTAGGGACGAACAACATTTTGTATAATACTTGCGACAGATGTAAGCAGATGTCGAATTAAATTATAACCGGACTTTCATATCAAAATTTTAGTCTGTTTAAAATAAACAGGAATTTCTGAAAATTCTCTTTATACTTACAGAAAACCGGTCTGAATTGACTGAATTTTGTCAAATTAAACGACTAAAGTTTCTTCTCAGACTGGTTAAATAAAACGTCCTCATATAGTTTCTAAATATTATTTGATAGGTAAAAGTTATCCTTGAACATGTGCTTAACTTATTTTTTTTAATATCCAACTTATATTAACAATTTGCACCACACATTTAAGTTATACTACTGTAACAACTAAAACAGCCCAGAGAAAAAAAATCACCAAGTTTGGCAGACAGGTTGTTGATCACAGTATAAAATTGTAAGCACTACTTTACAGACACAAATCTAATATACAAAATTGCCGATTGTACGTTAGCCATAAAAATATTTAACCCACAAAACGCAACACAAAAACCGACCGCTTAATATCTTCGACAATCAATTTCTACGTCACAATTACCACCTCATCAATGCTTTAATCCGAAAATAAATAATAATAATGAAACCGAATGTACTATTGCTACTACTTTGTATTCACTACTCGTTAATACTGGATTCTGATTGGTCAGGTACACTCATTGTCTCTGTGCTCTCTACGTGGCACATTAAAGTAAGTAATTCTCTTTTGACCTGAATCGGATTTGATGACAATTTGATTTAATGAAAGTTTTTTGGCTGTGTTTGTAGTTGGACAAGGTTTAAATGAATGAAAGATGACTGTTAAGTTTTATATGTTTTCCCTTGTCACAGAACATAATCAATATCGCATAATGATTATATTTCACACAACACAACACACAACGCGGCGTAGCTTATTCTATACTACGACGAAGCTTGTCCTGTGCTACGGCGTAGCTCGTTCTGTGCGACTACGGCGTAGCTCATTCTGTGCTACGGCGTAGCTCATTCTGGCTACGGTGACGCTCATTTTGTGCTATGGCATAGACTGCAGCACTGCTCGATCTGCGCTATTGCATATCTTGTGATTAGATATGGGCCGAACCGTGCTAGGCGTAGATCACGCTGTACTACAGTGCGCAGTCACACTCTGAACGTTTTGAAGAACTTTTTCTATGCGTGTACAAACTTCAGTCTATTAATGTATAACACAATCTTGTATAATTAGAAAACTAATGAAACAGTGTTAACAATGTAATTAGATAATGTACATAAGAATATATTACAGAGTGTAACTCGACACATAAATGTATGCGTGTTTGAATTAACGACCACAGAGTAAAATAAACAGTGAAACAAGCTAATTAGCAATCACCCAATTGTGTATTTATCTCAATTCGATTAGTTTAATACAAACAGCGGCAAATAGTTCAAGTAGTAGTAGTGGTAATAGTTGGTATATGTATATATTTATGTGGCTAAGTTTATGCGTTACGTATTTATTATGTATGTAAATGGTACACCACTGACTACCTGCAGTATTTGTCTCTCCTTCTCCCTTTAATCCATCCAAAGGTTGTCTGTAAAAGATCGCTTTTAGCGATAAGACCGCCCATTGTGTCACCCTATGTAACATTTCTAAATTTGTTTCTGTAATTTGTATGGTGTGCATAATAAAGAATATTCTATCTATCTATCTATCTATCTATCTAATAGTTGTCCCGTTTATTTGATTTATTAATTTAATTAATTGCTTATTGCAGAAACTGTACAATAGATAATTAAATTAATTAATTAATACAATAACACCAATGGTTATAAACTAACACATTTTGTGCTATGGTAAAAAGCATCATATCATCAACTGTACTTTAATTCTTGATTTATTGAGATTTATGCCAACGTCTGTTAGGTCAGTTAATTCATAACAAAACAAAACGTTTTCTGTAACTTTATTATAATGACATACACAATACTTAAAACCGTCCCTCTAAATTAATAAGACATGGCGACCGTACTTACAAGTGCCGTTTGAGCTTCGTAAATTAATGCCGTCGTGAATAATTATAATACTAGGTAATAACTTAGACCCTGGCTCGAAACTGGGCTCACCAAAGTGACCATTAAGATTTCTGAGGTTTGCCGTGTGATTCTGACGCAGAATGGTGGGTGTTAAATGAATATTGAGATTCTTGGGTCAAATAAATTTATTTTCTTTCTTTCTTTCTGTGATTTAATAGCTGTGACTAAAATGTACTCAGTAATTGTTTACTCTTTTAATGAGTAATTATAGTGTAGTAAAATACGTGGTGAATAAGTTGAAAAGGGGCGGTTTTTATTTCAGAAAATTATGCTTCAAGTCGGTGTAAATCATCATGCTGAAACAAAAAAGAAACTTTCTAAGCGAACTTATTAGTTTCATAATTAATATCTGCCGAATACAGCTGAATACCTACCAGTATAAATTAGCAACATATGAGCACTTTTTCAATATGCGTAACATGACCACTTCTATAATTTTACAAAGAAGGAATGAAGAATTTCGACATCAGGCTCTTCCAATACAAAGATATATTTTTTTCGTTTCGTGTTTGCTATAGTCATGCTACGCGCCTGGAACCCATTATAAAACCCGAAAAACAGTTTCAATTTAAGAACTGTGGTTACATTATTATTTATTTATTTAGAACAAAGTTTCATAAGACATTCCTATTCACTCCCTGAAACGTGGGATCCCCAGTCTCGCAATTTTCGAGCTTCGCAGATTAGTAGCGTCATGAGTTATGCTACTCGGTATTACAGCGGCTTCACCTGGATCTGTGCTAGTAATGTACCTACCTACCTACTGCCAGAATGGTGCTTAATACAGGTACCTACGTATAAGCACTAGGGGAACTAATGGAGGATTCTTTTAATTTATTGATCGTTATGTTGAAATGAGGACTTGTGGGTCTTTACTACTTAGGATGGGCAGCATTTAAACAGTTTAGGTTTGCGAGTGACGATACTCAAATACGTTGGCCGCGCGTTAATCAGTCATTTATGCTAGGGTTTTTATCGAAAAAAAAAGATAAAATCCATTTATATAATATATTATAAATGTGAATGTAAAAAAACTATCTGTGTCACAGATAGTTTATAGCCTTGATTATTAACACATAGGATACTTTTTATCCCGGTAGTACATTCCCATGGGATAATTCCCGTCCTCCACGCGGGCTAAGCCGCGGGCAGAAGCTAACTAGCTTAGTACTGCTTACTGTTGTTTTATTAGTAAGTACTAAAAAAACTAATAAAACAACAGTAACAGTACTATAGGAAAGTTATGTACATTAACTAGCTTTTTCCAATAAAATACATATTATAAGCATACGAGTATTTCAGTTATAAGTAAAAAGTTAACAGTATATAAGTTCAGTTTTCGAAACTAAATCATTTTTGGGGTTCCGTATGTCCGAAAACGGAACCTATAGGATTACTCGTGTGTCTGTCTGTTTGTCTGACTGTCTGCCTGTCTATCACAATTAATTTGCTCCGAATCTAATGGACCAATTTAGTTGAAAGTACACATATAAATTTTTGACCCAAACGCGGACGTGTTACATAAATAAATTAAATTTGAATATGGGGTCATACATATTCAAATTTCATTTATTTACGTAACACGTACTTTTGGAAGACAAAAAAATTGCACACTGTACCGTGTGACTATCAAATGTAAAATATAATACTGTGAATCCGGGTCTTAAGTATGTTTTTTTATAATTTAAAAATAAATAGTTTTAAAGCTATTTAAGTTGCACTTGGCCGGTTTTGTTTATTTAAATTTTTCGCCAAAATAATCGGGCAATAATCCACTAAAGCATACCTACTTACTGGTAGAAATACATTTTCCTCTCGACAGCTTTAAACCGTTTTCCTCCAGACTTTTAACCATTTCCCTACAATTATTTAAAGTCGATTCTTTCGGAAATGTTTGGAAGCGACAAAACTTCGAGTTTTCAATGAAACGAGCGAAAAGGGAACATTAAGAAGAGCTTGCAACTGTAAACGGATTTAACTTCAATTCGTATAAATTTTGTAAGAACAATGTAATTTTTGAGGGACAGATGTTCACAACATTGTATAGTAAAATCACAAGGATTACACCACTTCTGGTTAATATAAAACTAAGCCCCTTTTCAATGGTGGATAACGTATTTCACTTAGGGATAATTTAAATTAATTTGCAATTTGTAACATTACATAACCCTATATTCCAAGAAGTGGTAGTCAGGTGATAATACAGTCCCAGCAATTAAACAAACATCGGTGTCCCAAAAAATGCAGCCATAGCGACCTCTAGCGCAGAGGTCGCTATGGCTGCATTTTTTGTCACCGACGATGTCGTGAAAGTAGCGAAGTTTTGAGCCAACAACATTTAGTTTACTGTTGTGCCATGACGAGGACGATGTACATCCACATTTTGTCAGTCATTTTATCTCTCCTATGACATAGGAAACGAGCCTGTTGTCATCAACTGGGCAGACTGGCAACTGGGCAACTTTCCAGAACAAGGCAAAAATAAAACCGCCCAGTCCTCCTTAACCACGCTAACCGAGCTAAATATCAAAAATACACCTTAACTTCTAAACTGATTAGTTTAGAACTTTTAACAAGGCGGGGGGTATTAACCCCGTCCGATTTTAATATTCAAATTATTTTATGTATTTGTTAACATAAGCTTATAAATTAATATACAACTGACTATTTACAGTAGGTACTAAATTTAAGTATCTTTATCTAACTAACTTTACAAATAAATACAAAACCGATAAACCAGCTGACACCCCTGAGAAGAAAACAAGATTCCAGGAGCTGTCTAATACCGCGGCGCAGAATTAGACAATAGCTGAATATCACTATTACCTTCACAATACAATATGCGCTGTTTAATACTTATAGCGCAGTTCGCGCAGAATTAATCTGACACTAACAAATTGTAATGTATTGTAGCCCGTAAGACCTGCGCTGCAGAGTTCCAACGTATGATGTGTCATCATAATTTTAGAATTAAACGAAAATGCTGGTGTGAATTTCTGTGATTCAAGATTTTTGAATATTGCTTACGAGAAATTACCTGAATTTACATTGTCTTACGTGCATTTTAACGTTTATTTTTAATAAACTAGCGACCCGGCCCTGCTTCGCTTGGATTTTACGACTTGACAAGACAACGAGATCTCTTTTTTTATAAATACGAGTATAATATTAACACATAAACCTTTCGGAATAAATTCGTAATAAATAGTGATGGTGAAATCCGCATCAAAATCCGTCGCGTAGTTTAGAAGAACATCGTCAGACTGATTTGAAAAATGACTTTAACTTATAATATATGGTATAGTTTATGTTTGTATAGATACCTGACCGGTATAAAAAGGTTGCACTCTTCAAAAAGTGAATTAGAAATTGTCAGAAGAAACATGTTTTTTTTTAAAGAGTTTCTTCTTTCGGTTGAACCATTTGGTTAAAAGTGGTTTTCGTAATCGGCAATACTACGGCATTGAGACAGTCTCGCACTTAACATGTAAGAGATAAAAAGAAAAATTTAATTAAACCGCAAAATATATACATCGTTGTTACTCCGAACCCAGCATTACCTAGTAAACGGCATGAATAACCTACACCTCTGAACAACAACTGTGCAAGGAATTTCAATGCCCTAAAAGCACGCTATTGAATTTTTAACTTTCGGTGCTGAGCCGAGCGTTGAAAATACAACAACGCGCTTTTATTCATTTAGGTGTCGCCTAGTGTTAGAAAAATGGTTATTAATAACACTTACCTTTCCTTACTTTGGTACACTGCGAGCAATTCTTTAAGGACATTTGCCTCGCACGTGCCTACTAGTCATCATGTTGTATTAAGCTGGTAACTCACTGGAGTGCACGAGTTCAAACATGTTGCGAATTTCACCCCGGGATTTTTCTCATTAAATCCCGGGAATAGCTAAAACAAGCTGATTGTTACGGTACGAGTATTAAGTTGTACTTAAAAATTAGCTTTAAAATACCGTCCCGGTGTCACTGCATCAAGCAAAGACAACTTTCTTTTTCTTGAAGATAACTATTACAACTTAATCTCACGTACGGCCATAACTTATTGTACTTAGTTGCTCTCAGGGGAACTTTATAACTCAATAAAACTAACAGCTTTTCTACTTCGCTTCGGTTTTATTATCAAATCACAATAATGTCTGCAATGTTGTAGCTGATTGGGTAAATACTTAGGTAGGTAAATATCTTTTTTTCTATTACTCTTTATTTTTTCTTGGCGTGAAAAACAACGATTTATTCCCTGTGTGTATGTAGGCTCGGTAAGTAATCCATACAACACTGACTGTTGTATGGATTACTGAAAGTCCCTTGTACAACCGATCTAGTTCTACCTCTACTCAAACCTGTACACTTATACGCAAACACACACACTCACTACACCGACCTACTCATACGACACACCACACATTTACACAAAACACTAACCTACTTACTACTACTTTTTTATGTATATACACCATATACGTATTTGTGTATACACATGACATATATGTATTTGTCTATATGCTAAACAGAAGACCCTGGCTCGTGCGATACAGTTTTTCAACTAGTACAGGATACAGATGATCTTTTCCACTAAAGTTAAATTTTGTATTGTATTGCACAGTTTTTGCTTATTCATAGCTGGTGGAAAAAAAATCTGTAACACGTTTTTACAACAATAAATAAATAATCTAAGATAGTCCTCGGGTCAATTAAACTCTTTGATAGCTAGTGTATAGTGTTTCTTAAAAATTTCAATTCAAAGCAATTTCCAAATTGATTCACGCTATTTTTAGTTACAGAATAGAAACCAATGTTATAACTAATAAAATCTTTCAATACCAAGAAATTACTAAAATATCCATCTCATCCTATAATATGACTTATAAGAAGGAATATTTGAAATGAATCGGAATACTCAAGTGTTGTGGAATTTACATTTTTCCAATATTACCGCGAACGCGCCGGTGAGGGGGGGGGGCGTGGTTAAATAAATCGTTATCGCTGTGTGAAACGTGCCTTACAATTGAAACGTTTATTGATATTATAATTGTCAATAAGTACTTGCATATTGTGCAAATTATATATATCGTTATGATATTTCTACTGGGATAAAACTTTTATACTACTATTAGTATAAGTTAATTTTTGGATTGGATATACCTAGTTGGCGAAAACTAAAAATATCTGACTTGTTCTTCTCCTTGGCAAGCAAAGAAAACCATCAACACTATTTAACACTGGGGTACCTACCTATTACACCTTTGGAAATAACCTCACTCAGCGTTAATCTGCAAAAAATAACGCTGATTCATCAACCAGGACCCTAACTAGGTACAGCAATAAGTCCCAAAATAGCAAAGATAAATATCATCAAAAATACTATTATTTCCTCCCAGATTCCAACAAAGAATTTCCCATGCATTTCTCCCGTCACGTCTACAATAAGGTCGGTAGCGGCAGGCCGGCACGTATAGTCGATTTTAATAGCACTATCCAATGTTGTAAACAATGTGATGTCATAATAATATGAACTTGTATACTTGTACCACCGCACCGTAGGACAAATGAACAGTGTAAAATTATAAATCTATACCTACCTCGTTAAGTTAATAAATAAATATGTTGAGATACCGAGTTACAGTGTGTGACGTACCGTTGTCACAGAATAAATAAGCGGCCGCTCTGTAGATAAACGTTGCGCGTCTGTGCGTACCGCGGCGCACTCGATATTGTTGCGTACTGAGATACACTGTGATTCCGAAGCTCGTCGATTCGGCCGTTTAATATGAAGATTAATACTGTACTTATTTATACTGTGCCGCTGTTAAACCCGCGATGGTTTGTGTTCGTATATTTTAGTTAAACCTATTGTAACCTACCTAACTTATTAAATTAACATAAAACGATAAAATAACTGCCACCCTGATTGTGTCACCCTATGTAACATTTCTAAATTTATTTCTGTAATTTGTATGGTGTGCATAATAAAGAATATTCTATCTATCTATCTATCTATCTATCTATCTATCTATCTATCTATCTATCTATCTATCTATCTATCTATCTAAGTGGGTTTTTCACGCTATAGGCAGAGGTCATACTATACAGGGCGAAACGTTGAAGCAACCACCACTTACATTTCGCCAGCTGCGTTGACAGTTCCATGTTATGGGGTGAGCCATTATTTTGAACCGAACAGACCCGGCTGCTATTGAGAGTATTCCAATAGAATAAATCTTATAGAATTTCTCTCATTCGACGAACAAAGTCAGGACCTCAGACTCAGCCTGCAATCACGCTCGAGCCTACTACTCCAACTTGTCAGTGATAAGCTTAGGTATAGGCTAACAATCTGTTGCCAGAAACGGAAATGTTGCCAATTTTAAAACCACAGCTTTATAGTACCTATCGATATAGAACGCTACATTACGGAAAAACTAGCTAAACCCTCTGTTTTGACTGTGTAAGGTTTTTTTAAGGTTCCCGTTTAGTCTCTATCTCACATGACAGAAAGCGATGATGCGGTCAATGATGATTGTCTAGACACGCTTGTCTTGAAGTAACCCGTTCACTTTCGACTTGAAGCCTCCCAGGTTAAAGCTATCCGGAAACACTGACTCCACAGGGAATTCCACTCCTTAGCTGTTCGCACACATTCCCAAAACGTTTTCGATGCGAAAAGGGTTTTTTGCTGCTACATTTTCACCAGGAAAATGAGGTCTTAAAGTAGTCAATCAATCTGCCTAGCCTTTTCCCAACTATATTGGGGTCGGCTTCCAGTCTAACCGGATGCAGCTGAATACCAGTATTTTACATGGAGTGACTGCCTATCTGACCTCCACAACCCAGTAACTGGGTAATACGATACACCTTGGTAAGACTGGTGTCAGACTTTCGGGCTTCTGACGACTCGTAACGACTGTCAAAGATCCACGAATGACAGCTGGGACCATCGGCTTAACGTGCTTTCCGAGGCACGAAGGATTCTCGGTATGTAAAGATGGTCACCCATCCACTGAGCAACCCCGGCAAGCGTAGCTTAACCTGATGGATCGACCAGTGCGGCTGTTGTTACTTAGCCACGAGCTCCTCGAGGTCTTAAAGTAGTCAAACATAATATAAAACGACGCCCAAGTTAGCAGTAAAAGTAAGTGTTCAGTCTTCCTCATGAAAGTAGAAAAGTTTTTAAAGGGGAAAGAAAATAAAACATCATTTAGAAAATACGCAATTTAATTTAGTGTACGTTTAAATATTAGAAAACTTATTTGAGTTATTTTCTTTGAGGTAGCATATTTCCCAAGGTATCAAGATACCTATCTGTTACGAGTTTAGGATTTTTTTACTTTTATATGAGCATGAGAAACCACATGTGAATCATGATTTGCCTAGCCTATCTTCCCAACTATGTTGGGGTCGGCTTCCACTTTTGACATGAAACTGAATACCAGTATTTTACATGGAGCGACTGCCAATCTGACCTCCACAACATAGTAACTGAGTAAAATGTACATCCGTACATTTGAATAAAAAATCATACAATTTTTTTAAACAAACTAAAAGACTGACATTTTTATACTTTGTGTGAAAAAGTTAGGCTTCCATCTTCTTTAAGTAACTAATTTATTTTCCTTATTTAGGTACTTACCTCTCTTATATTTTTTACTCGATCTTCAATTTATGTTTTCTTAGTCTGTTCTTTACGATTTTGCCATAATATTGTACCGCATAAAAGAATCATAAATTATTGAGTACCGGGAAAAAAGTGAATATTTTACAAATTTTGCGAAAAATATGGGTTTCCATATAATCTCGCCTGAACAAGCTTTGCCCTCATAAATATTGAGACTTGTATTATTATACAATACTATCTTCTGTTCGGGACTTCGTCCACCTGTAGCGTAGCACAAAGCTAGCAAAATTATGAACTCACGTATAAAGTGTCCGATCGATACTAAAACAAAAAAATGAAACCGTTACAAATAATAGACAGATACATTAATGTTTAATGGAATCCCCTTCACATAGTGACATTTTTATCTGTGGTCACAGCTGCGCCATCTTGTAATATTCAGTGCTATCGCTCAGGGGACTGCTCACTCTCTTTCTCCCTTCACAATATCTATGTTAATTCACTTCCTGATAAGAATTTTTATTTACTGAGGTACGTTTGTAATTATTTTGTTCTTTATACTCGTATTTGTTTCTGTTGCTTATCAAATACCGACTTCCTCATCTAGTTTTAAAACGTAATTTATTTTTGCCGTGTTAAAATGTTTCTTGAAACCTATTTACGGAAATAAATAATTTATCTTTAACATGTATCATTTATCAGTATTTTACACAGAACATTTGACTACTGAAATAATTGGTTATTATCACAACAGTACAAGACTAACCCTTCCTGGGTTCTCGATATGGTAAAAACTCCATCCATTGATTCAAAATTCAAAATTCAAAAGTCATTTATTCAAACTAAGCTGAGAATCAGCACTTTTCGAACGTCAAAATTACATAAGACAGTCCCCCAAAACGCCCACCCTTCACCACTTCCTAGTGCATTAGCTGGGAAGAAGAAGTGGCGCAACAAACTCCCCAGCAGCACAGCTGTCTGTTCAGTTAGAAGAACAAAAAAAAAGATTCTATATAATAGTATTCAAAATAATTTACATTACGCAACACAAAACATAATTCAAATTATTAGCCATATGTTAGCTAGCACACGCCAATATACCAAACAAAATCATCGAGAACTCAACCAATCAATCATCGATACTCAGGCCGAAATAAAAAAAACTAAACGTAAACAGAACTTAATATCTAAATAAAAAAGCCTCCAGGCATTAAGGGCGTGCCTGCTTACATATAGTTGTAACTGGAAGTTATAAATGATAAACTAGGACCATCGATGTAAAATAAATAAACAAAGAGTTAATTACTAATAACAGTAAAAAAATATGATCAATTGTCGAGGTCACTAGCTAACCACATATTGCAATACAACTCATAAAAAAACAGTGTGATGAGTAGATTTTGTCAAAGATTGATTTACCTTGCTGAAAATATGGATGCGAGCTGTAAGTTACATGGATTTACATTGATCTAAATAAGCGTTGTTATTCAACCTTTTATCGCAACTATGAAAAATATTGATCCAATATCAAACCAACCGTTAAATCCTTTCAATTCAAGACCAAATGGAGCATAGAAGTAAGTCTACAACAATGCAACTCAAAGGGTGTGCAAAATGTATCACCGGGAATGAACGGCGATAGATTGTAAAAGTTGCTGAAGAATTTCCTTTCAGGCGGTGATATATTGAATGTTCCGGCCCGGATCGGAACCGGATGGGATGCTCTTTCCGAATTGTACGGTTTCGCTTTATATTTTTCTTTTAAAGTGATGTTTTTGTTTAGGCTGCTGGTAGCTTTTTGTGGTTGTTAATAGGATGAATGAAAAGGGCGGATGTTCTGTCATATTGTGAAGTTTCAAAGGCCCGAAAGTGCTGCCTTTTAAATGCTCGTACGTTTTTAAATAGCTACTTGGTTGTCATTGCCGAATATAATTATCAAGTTATCTAAACCTTTTTTATATGATATGTAAACAAACTGTCTTATAATTATTTCGCTAATTTCACATAAGTATTGGCCGACAGAATACGACACTTTTCTTGTGTTATTTGTCGAAAATGAAAGAATCAGTTCCTACTTACCTACAAAAGAGTTCAATAATAATCCCTACACAGTAATATTTTGTCTATCAATACCACACTACATTTTGTAGGACACTCTTTTATTACTACTGGTTCCCTGAGGCATCCAACCTGTCGGATGTCGTTGTGAGCCCGCACCGGATATTAATGTTACGGTAGATCGGCGGGTAGGTACGTGTTTCTCAAGAGGAAGGCATGTTACGGACGTTGCATTGATTTGTAGAGTTAATATGGCGTTTTGCCGATGGTAAAGTAAAAGTTGTTAGTAGATCGGAAAATTTGAACATCAACTGGACAGATCATTGTTATAAGATCGACTGTAACTACATATCTAACGTTTAAAGGCTCAATTAGCAACGTGAATGAGTGTTTGGTTTCTATCCTATACGTAGTTTAGATTTTAATGAGGATGTTGTTGCTGATATTGTATATTATCGTTTAGTTGTTGTTATGAGCAAAAACCAATCATTTGTATAGCCGATATAAGTAGTTTTTCTGGGTCTAGGTTTTTGCAAATGAGAGATTTGTGTCTGTAAATATACAAACGATACATAGTTAATTAATTCAGGCGTGACCTTGCAGATCTCCATTATAAAATACTCGTACAATAGACGTAGATATATTTAGTAACCTATTCCGTTTAACTATTCCTAAAGAGTCATAAAAAACCCTATAAGAAGTCGACACATATTTCACCTCTCAACGAGGCATCCACAGGATGACGATTGACTTGTCGCGAACCCGAAGACAGCGTTTTGCTACGCCGAGCGCCGGACGCGTGGCGGTGGTGAGTGGCGTCCGGCGGAGGTGAAACACGTGTCGATTTCTTACAGGGTTTTTTATGACTCTTTAGGAATAGTTAAACGGAATAGCTTACTAAATATATCTACGTCTGTTATATTTCACACGATACATAATAAATTCAGCCAAAAGTTTGTTTAAAATGAAAGTGGGCACGTGGATGAAATACCTTTTAAACCTTTCAGTTCGCTGCAGTGTTTTTATTAGGATGCATATTAAGCAAGTTTACAAGCTTTTATGATAGCACAATATTACAAAGAGCAAGCTGCATTTATATCACAACAATCCTTTATTCATTTCTCTAAAACTCAGAAATGATAAAGCGAGCCAGCCCAGCAGCAAAGTGAGTCAAATATTAAAATATACAATCTAAGTACCACTTAAAATGATTTGTGAACAAGTCGAAGTTGTGTTTAATGAAATTCAGTTTTCCGACTTGGCTTAAGTTTCCCAGCTAAACTTCAGCGACTGGTGTAAGAAGAACTTGTGTTTCGTAATAATACCAGGTTGCTGTTGATCTAGTTACACGAGTATCTTGGAAGGTAAAGTCTGATTTGTTAAACGAAAATATTGTAGTAAAGCAACTATCGTCTGATTTTGAATTTGATTTGGCCTTGCATGGGACATAATGTCTGTTGCAAAGTATCTGGTGAAAATGTAAACAATTTGATCAGAAAACGTACCTACCAATCTCATTACAATGATAAAAAAAAATATTATCTTAATAGTTTAAAATATTTTATAACATTATATACGACTATGTAGCCCTTATCTTTGTGGTATTCCTATTATTCGGTATTATACTCTTGACTTGTTGAAGATCTGCGAGTTTGTCATCTGCACGTGATTTTTACATGTTAACACTATTTGTTCCCACTTTAATTTTATGCGTCATTATTCGGCGCAAATATAATTATTTTCCTTCTTGTTATTTAACAGTCCCCTACGCTGTTATAGTAGTTTATGAAACTGTTGCATAAAGAGGGGTATTAAAATACGAGTGTGTTTGTCACACGAGTATTGTAATACTTAGTTATGTGCAGTTTCATACACTACTTTATTCAATCAAAGATCAAGAATAAAAAAATCCCACGAAATTCAGTACAACCAAACGTATGAATGGCGCCTGCAGCCAGCACATCAGCGCGCATGCGCTAGAGCGGTGCTGCTGTCCCTCGCTAAAGTTCCATTGCAAAAGTTGATGGAAACTCCTAGGTTAACTTCTTGGATTTGGCTTGTATCGTAATAGTTTTTTTTTTGTTTTATAACATTATTTTGTTAATATAAACTCGTTTTGAAGTTTATAATTCGTATATTACGATATGAGAGTAGATACACTACTATTATGCAATATTATAATAGCCGAATTATCAATCCCAGATCAAAGGCAACTTGGGACCTCAATCAGCAGAATAAACAAGGAATATTAACGCGTTACATTGTCCCGATATCCATACCACCACCACAAAATAAATAGGTGCAGAAGGTCGGTTCCTTACCACTAGCGAAACTGCACACACATATACATAGACACGCTTCAATTACAGCGAGAACAAGCGTACTCGCGAAGTCGCGACTGGCATTCGATTAAGATCGCCGTACGTACCTACTCATCTTTGTGTGCGTGCGGCTGTTTCCGCTCGTTAAATGGAGTCGATCTTCTGTACCTACATATTCTGTAGCACCGCTCTGGGGACTACGGATATTGATACCAACTACAGATGTCAAGATATTGTGAATAATGACTGGGATATTATTTACGTAAATTATGTCCCGATACGACACCGGTTCTGATTGTGCTTTGAATATTGTTTTGCTTAGTTTATTACTGTGTGGTTCCGCCTTAGATGTTGAATTATACAATATAATTAATTCTAACTACTCTAAGGGCTGAGTTTTCATATATGCATATGACAGTTTGACAGCTTTCGTGTAGAAAATATGTCAAATCACCACATTTTTTCCGCAGATAAAAGTTAGCTGACTAATGACAGATCAGGCCTAAACCTAATTTGATATTGAAAGTCGGTCCTCAAAAGAATTTGTGATACTGTGATTTTTCGTTAAGACCATTCACGACTCGAGAAAAACTCTGGTTTTCGGTTATCAAATAACAATTTAAATGCATTAAGTGTGAAAATATTAAAGAATATTTACAGCGTCCTAGGTTAAAGTTTTTAAAGCCGAGATTAACCTTTTTCTACCATAATCTGTAGCAAACTCCGTCTTTGAAGATGATGGCAAGCCACTTATCTTAGTTGCCAGTACTTGCCAAGCAGAGTATAGATGCAGCATTTTGTTACTTTACTAGTGACCCGGCCCTGCTTCGCACGGCTATAGCGACTTGACAAATCATCGTGATTACTTTATTATGTTTCAGTTGGAAGTTGGGTGGGATGCAACCTGTGTTGACACCATCGCGCCATCCCATCTTCCCAGCACGGCAGGTTGTGCTAGGGAGGCTGCTGTACGTACAGAAAACCTTAATCGGCGTAAATATATAAACAATCTTATTGGGAGCTATATGTTTGATCCGTTTGGGGTTTGAAACACAAGTGCCGGGGTCCGAAAGCTCTTCAAGTATTTCGGGACATCGCCAAGCGGTTGGTCGACTCTTCACGTCACCAGAGGGCTTGCCTATTTTTAGAGCAAAGATTCAGCATTGCCGTCCAATGGCAATGCTGCCAGTCTTTTGGGCACTTTTTCTACTGACAGCGATGCAGACGATTTTTTTTATGCCCAGTCAGATTTTCCCTTTTTTTTCCTTTATGTACTTGTACCTACATAATACAGGGTGGCAGGGGACATCGACGCGAAAACTTATACCATGGATTCACTACGTGATTCTGAAATTTTTCGTCGGTTATTAAAAAAAAAATCTGCTGTTCCATACATTTTGACCGCGTAGGTATTGCACTTTTCTATGAAACAGCAGATTTTTCTTTTTAATAACCGACGTAATTTCAACGAAACGGTTCGATATCATGTACTGAATCCATGGTAATAGTTTTCGTGCCGATGTCCCTGCCACCGTATATAAATTTTAGTGTTAGATTTGTCAAAATATTATTTGCCCCTACTGCCAAAAAAACCAGTTTAATATAAATGTGTTATACACATGCAAAATTATAATAAAACAGACATCTGAAAAAGTATTGATATCCTCACAGACACATTTACTCAATTTCGTAGAAAATTAAAATTTCTTCTAGCGACCAGAGAAGATCCAAACGGTCACACAAACAGACACGGCACCTGGACTCAGAGGACGAGAGAGTATATCTGCACCAGCGCAACTGCTTATCCGCTTAAATATATATATTCATCCGTGGATGACCCTACGTTTCGTGTTATAATCGACTATCAACTGCTGGACGTAGGCCTCTGCCAGGCTGTGCCACAACACCCTGTCTTTCTCCTTCCGCATCCAGTCTGTCCCAGCCTGATTTAAAGTCGTCGGTACATCGAGCTGGGGGGAGTCCCGCACTACGCTCGCCGATACGCGGTCTCCACTCCAGGATTCGACGAGTGGACTGGTGGTATACGATTAGTTGGGCACATAATTAGCAGCGTTAGTGGCGCTCATTAAATCTCTAAAAGTGCAGGTGTATGGGCACGTAAACAAAATAATAAGTAGTGAGGCTACTAGACTTATAATATTATTTTTCGAAAATGTCAAAGCAGTTTTCTAGATAAGAGTCTATCGGATATTTGCACGTGGCCACGTCTTGAATCCTTAAGAGGAAAAACGGGATATAAAAATATCCTAAGAACAACGTGGGTAAAATATTTTCCAATTTAATGATAGCCTTGGGAGCAATAAAAATATAATAGAATCAGTTTGCCATATTTTGATATGGGTTTATAGTCTGAGAACTAGACAAACGAATTTGGGAAAATTGGCAAAAATGATTTAGTAGTGGGTGAAGAAATAGTTTGGAGCTTCATAGTGCTGACACGAAACCACGTTAAAGAAACGATTGACTCAGTGAACTGGTGATTCCCATAGCGATCATATTCCAAAATTATCTGAGTTACAATAAATAGTAAAGCAGATTAGTAATGTTCTGAATACTTGTTACTGCATCCACCAAGAAAGATTGTTGTCGTCAAAAACTACACGCCACCTGCTGATGTTGTTTTTCCATGATATTGACAATTCATAAAGAAATGCCAAAAAAACACATTACTTTTAAGTATAATAGTTAAGTATCATTGGAAAAAAGGTCTGTGCAAGGATTAGTTTTGTTTTCAATATTTTCAGCAATCATCGCCACTGTTAAAGACCTAACTTTAGTCACATTTGAAGGTTTTACTTAATCACTAACCTCTTATAAACGTACTTATTCCCAGCGTCATCTCCCTTACACAACAGACTATAACCCCACTATCTCTGGAGTTCGCGGTCATTAGTATTTCTTTCTCCGCTCAATTTCCTGCAAGTTTCTAAAGAAAAACAACCATGAAGCTATCTGTGCAACTTCCTTCAAACTAGACTTGTTTCTGGAAGACTGCAAATTAATTTATCGAAACGCTCAACTATGAGAGGGTTAATGACTAGGAACTACTTCCTATTATTTGCTAGGTAATTAAGCAACACAGGATGATGTTGATAAGGAATGATTGTGGGTTTATAGGGTTTCTTACCCACAAGTATTAACTGGACCCGTCACAGGTAAGGTGTGGCTGATGTGTTTCGTTTTGGAAATACAAAAGTGTCATAGTCATGACGTAATGTCTCATGCAAGTAATTTTTGCAAGAGCAAGCATCTTATTATTTGGATGATTATTTTTGAAGTCAATTTATAACAGTTATAATTTATAACCGGCCAGTCTGAATGTCAAAAGTGTAACATTTTTGTGTCAGTTTTCAACTGAAGTAAAACAATCCTACTTAACTCAATCCCTGTGGTTTGGTGACATTTTTATTTAAGCACAATAAAACCAGACCATTTTACGACTGTGTTGAATTTGGAACTCAATAAAAAAGAGGTTTTACGTCCTAAGATTTCGGGGTGTAAATACATATATAAGGTACTGGGTATAGTCGAGTTTTTTATTATATGCTTGTTCAGTGGTCAAAGGTTGATATTAAAGTTGGGCACAACGAAACAATATAAACCTGTCTCTGTGCTAGGCGGTATAACAATAAAAATGTCCCCTTCAAATAATGTTTCTTTTGTTTTTATAATTTAAAAAATATACTTTTGTACGAACCAATTTGACGTGACGTGACCCAAGGGCTGGTTTTTACCTTGGGCAGAGGCTAAGCATTGCCATACAACGTGGCAATGCGGCCAGCCTCTTGGGTACATTACCAGTCGATAGCGATGCGGATGAATTCTTCGATGCTATATTTTAGTTTGTAAATAGTTTTAGTTAAGTTAGTATATAATTTTGCTACTTTTATTAATTATTAGTTATAATTTGTTTGTACCCATTTAAATAAAGTCTTTTTAGTTTCTGCTGTAAAAAATAAAAATAAAAACAATTTGTATTTCAACAGAATTTATCTAGATGTTTCAAGGTAATTCTTTTCTGGGTATTTTTCTTGTTTTTGAAATGAGAGAATACACACTACACAGGCGTATTTGTTCTGTGTGTATATTTTTCACGCAAATTGTAAGTCAATAGGTAATGTTAACTATATTCTAAGAACAGAATGTTCAAATAATGTTATGCGGGCCAGTAACTACCAAGAAATCCTTGGCAGTATCAAAAGCAATTTTGTCTTTTGTAGAAGTTTAAATACTAAATAAACTGCATGTTCATTTTCTCAAGAGTTTTGTAGTTTGATAATCCGTTTGCTTATGTACATTGTTTTCTCAGTTTCAAATAAACCAAATGCAAAAAATATCTGCTTCACAATCCCTTCACGCACACATTGAAAATGATTTAGACATCTAAACCAAAATCTCTGAATGTCAAATAAATTCTAGCTGTTACGGCACTAAGATATACAGCCGGTTTATCACACAGTTTCAGCCCAAAAACTATCAAAAACAAATCACGTTCAGAAAATTCATAGAACCCCTGTCACCCACTATTTTAGGCCCAAAATCCCATTTGAAGGCCGCAGAATTCCATTTCGGGTCCTAATCCCAAAATCCGAAATCCTATTTTCACTGTGGCTATCACCAAAGTTGTACCAGGCACCCATAAGTCTCACCAAGTAACTTGGGAATATTTGGAACATTTTACTTAAGGCTTTCGAACGATATTCCAATCACCCGGTCCACCAGTTTTGGGTCAATTTGCTTTAAACTTAGGTGTAGTGGTCTTGATTAACAAATGTTACACTGTGAGTTAGTTAAGAAAGTTAATTTAATGTAAAGAGTGTTTTAAAAAGGCCTTTAATATTTACAGTTTAGCTTTTTTCCAATAGTTACGAGAGTTAGCCTAGAATTTACACCAACTTCGTCTGCTTGTATTTTAAATATTAATAATATATTTTTTATACAAATATCCAGGATGAAAGGTAGCCTACGTCCTTCTCCAGGTTCCAGGCAAATTATCTGTCAAATTTGGTAGCAGGACACTAGCGCGAAAGACTTTTCCGCGAAAGACGCTTGCGCAAACTCACTTGCACGAAGTCTTTTGCACGAATGAACGTATGCGCGAAAGAAACTTACGCGAAAGACACATGCGCGAAAGACACTTGCGCGAAAGAAACTTTCGCGAATCCACTTGCGCGAAAGGACAGTTGCACGAAAAAGTTGCGGAAATTAGATTTCTTCATAACATCACCCCTGAATTCTTTCAAAGGTTTGGACTAACTTGGTTTTTTTAAATTTTGGTTAACTATTTTATTATTTTTCTTTTTAGTTTTGTATTATTATTTTTCGGATTGGGTATCATTTTCATGATTTTCAAAGTCGCTGTAATAACAAAATTGGGGTCAAAATCAAAATTCAAGATGGCACCACTGAAATTTTTCGTCATAGTCGTCGTTTTCATGGTTTTCGTGGTTGCTGATAACGAAAATTAAAAACCACGAAAACGACACCTTCACTTTTGAATTGTCAAAGAAGTCGTTCATTCAAAAAGATGAAGCTCGTTGTGCATTCCAAAGCGTAGTAGATTCCTATGGAAAAAACGGGCAAGAAACTCCACGGACACTCTTCATTAGATTACCACACACACTATCAGTTGAGGTAGTGGCCCAGTTGAAATAATTTCGTCACCACTGCTCTCAAAACGGTGAAGGAAATGATCGTGGGGAAACCGGCATGTCCTAGAACCAAAAAATCGAAGACTTGTGACATTTACCAACCCGCACTGGGTCCGCGTGGTGGATTATAGCGCTCTCCCTCTCGTGTCCCAGCAGTGGGAACGTTAAAGGCTGATTATAATGATGATGATTATCAAAGGAGATAGATTAGACCATACCTAATTTGTACCTAGAAAATAATAGTCTGACTTTAGTTTTCGGTCTTCAATTGATTCTGCTACTAAGAATATTCCGATCTTATTCGACAACAATTTATTCCAGTTCCTTTCAGTAAATCCTTGACCATACACACAACCGAACATGTCTCGGTACATCCTTATTTGGAAGTCGCAAGAATTTAAATATGTATCTCAAAACTGTATGTTCCGTACCTACCTACATACCTACATGTAGGTTATCATAAATGGCAACCGGCCAGCTTTGTTGCGAAACATAGCGTCCGAACTAGAGATACTTTCTAAAATTTTGTCAAACTTACTTCGCGTGCATTTCTATACAATTCATTATTCATATTTTGTTTGAAATCAGAGTAAAAATATAGTTCATAAACTAACATCAATTTAGGCGGTTCGATATCTCTTTGATAAGTTGGAAAGTTTTTCCCTTACAAAATACAATTTTCAAATCATTTCACACGTTCGGATCCATCTAGACCACACGCCATTCCGCCATTTAGGCCGCAGTAACGTGTGGTGCACAGGACACTTGGACATATTGGACATGGCTCACCGGAACGAAGCTTCGTATTCTGTCCAGGGGGCAGTACACCACACTCATTGACAAAGTCGAGGCCTTGGACAGGGTGTACCTATTGTTTGCAAGTGTATCGTCTAGAGACGCTGATAAATAGGTCTTATTCAAAATAATGTTCAGCAAAATGAGAGTCAAGTCATTTATTCAAACTAGGCTGAGAATCAGCACTTTTCGAACGTCAAAATTACATAAGACAGTCCCCCAAAAACGCCCACCCTTCACCACTTCCTAGTGCTTAAGCTGGGAAGAAGAAGTGGCGCAACAAACTCCCCAGCAGCACAGCTGTCTATTCAGTTGAAAAAACTTGATTCTATATAATAGTGCTTAATTCTATATAATAGTATATAAGGCTAGAACTAAACTAATCTAATAAACTTTAACAAACAGAACAAAAAACAACACAAAACTATAACAACTATATAACTATAATTATAGGCAGTCTAACTTTCAATTTTGTTTTTCAGTCAAGAATTATGTTACGTTATAGTATGCTTTGACTGTCAAAAAGCTTCGAAGCCTTTTTTTAAATAATGATAGCGCATATTCTTTCCAACTTTTAGGTATTTTATCATATATGACCGGAGCCATGCAGTAAATAAACACTTTTGCGCATTAGTGCTGTCTTAGCATTCATTCATTTATTTATTCATAAACAATTTACATTGTTATGAATCCAGGCACATAAGTACATGCAATTTACATTAAAATACAAAAAAAATATGTCAAATATAATGTCAGCAGACTGATGACATAGTAGTAGTTTAAGAGATAGCCGTACTTTTGGTAACGATCGCTAGGAAGGCTGAAGGTGTAAGGCCCTCCTCTGGTGTAAATGGCGACGGTCTGCCCGCATATCTATAGCCGCTCAAAGACGCGTTATTGTTACCATAAATGAACAATAAGTAGGAAGGCTGATACTACTACGGTATGATACGAGTAGTACCTGTGCGAACAGTATAAAAACTACGATATTCATCGGCCGGTTCACTAGATATGGCCGCTCAAAGACGTGTTATAGTTACCAAAAACGAACGATCAGTAGGAAGGCTGATACTTGTATAGTATTGAAGTATGCACAATACCTATATGAACAGTACAAAAACTGACGATATTCGACGGCCGGTTCAGGTGCATCATTGGCTATAGCCAATTAAACATGCATAAATATTAAGTAGTAAGTAAATTATATATTATGTGATTTACTTCCTTCATAATACTTTTCCATCATTCTTATCATGTCTAGCATCGACGTTAGATATCATCAGGTAGGTATTTATTATGGAAACATAAAAATAATAAAAAATTGCCTTATAGATCGCCTGTGATAATAATTAATTTAATAAAATCTGAAACAGGAAAATTAACAGTAAAGGGATACTTAAATACTACACACAAACACGAACATAATCATAACCATAATCATGATCATAATCAGGTAAACTAAATTTGAAATAGGTAATTTAACAAATATAAAAAAGAAAATTACGCCTTCATAATATTTTTTAGCACATCAACGCGATGACGCTAGATCTCATTCTTGTTCACTATCTTCATCAGTCTCTAGGACAGTAAATGGCAATAATTGTCACAAAATTTTTAATGCCAAGAAGCTTAACTGAAGTCGACCTTCACTCACCGTAGACCCCGAACTCTATATTTCAGATATAAAATTCCTCTATCGTCTTTTCCGAGAGACCATGTATTAGTTGATCAGACTTAGTTCAGTTAAAAGGAGGGCCCTACACCTACCAAATACTGAACCTAAACGTGCATTAACAATCGCAAGTCCACCCACAGCCCATTGTTCGTCCGCAGTTAGAATATCTATTCGGAACTCGCCAACGTCTTGACAATTAGGCCTCGTCCGGATGAGACTTTGATCTACAAGAGCTGTCGACTGAAAGGTCTTAGGTTCTCACTGACAATTTGAAATACCCTCAAGTTGATGTACTTGAGATATTTTCTGAATTTTGCAGCTCTACAGTTATATTTTACAGTGTGGTCTTGAGTGAAGAAGGACCTTGGTTTTGAGGTCGTGTCATTGAATTTTAATCTAAAATATCCTTGAAAAAAAAACACTCGTGGTTTTTTTTTCACATCACACGACTCGCGCTTTGCTGAGTAAAATATATGGCTAACCATGTCTATAAAATTCTAAAAGGCCACATCTGTTATGCCAAAAGTCTGTCATTTTTCACAAAAGCCTTATTTCATTTGACCGATTGGCTTTATGCCACGACAAGTGACACGGGGTACAAGGTTATTATATTGTATATTATGACATAATAGTTCCAGATCGGAAACCATTTTCTGTTCTGTCTGGATTTTTGTAAAAAACATGGTAATTTATAGCTAGACACCATCAGTGCCGCAGGACCGCCGATCGGCGTTGAGCAATCGTTGTGATCAATGCTCAATTGCTCATGCCTTCTCACAACATATCAAAATCAATAATAACTAGTCTGGTATTATTAAAGTAAGTCATTGATGTTATCTATCGAACTGGATAGTTTTATCTTGAACCCTCGCCCATGCTTATGCATACTTCTTTTATAATTTTGCAGAGAACTTTCTTGGAAGAACAGTCATTATTACTACGCTTGATCACTGCACGTTGCCAATATTGGAGCATTGAATGCAGCGTCAGCGCCAGCCAACAGGAACTAAACTCTTTTTAAAGAGTGTGGAAGTTTATTACTAATTGGAAGACTTTAGCTTCATTCCATGCTGAGGACCTAGCATGAAAGCACTAAGTAAATTCAAACGATTTTTTAATCGAAAATGCATCTTTACCGTGCCATTTTGGTTTCAATTTTTGCGACAACAACAATTAAATAAAGTATTAAAACTAAGTTAATATTGTAAGTGAACATCGTTCGAATTTACATTATGTTACTCCCCATGTCGATGCTACGCCCACTGATTTTAGAAAGAAAGAAAGAAAAAAAATATATTTATTGGGACTCGCACAGGAGATCACAAATACTAAACACACTCACAGAAACAAAAAAAAACAAGGTCCTGTACGACGCCAAAAGGCTCCTATCTTAAGCATGATGCTGCAACACTTAAAATAAGTGTCGCAGCGTTCGTATTCTGATAGGGCCCGCAGTGATGTTACGGAAAGATATACAAATAAATAAAATAAAATAAAATAAAAATAGATGTGTGAAATAACATACCTATTTAAAAAAAAACTGTCTTTCTTCCAATGCTTGCCGGTATCCGTACCGGTATGTGGGCGGTATATATGTAAATTAAGTGTGGTAGTGATCCTAACAAGAGCTATATTACACACTTATGTATCAACTAATTACATACAATGAACTAGTGTGCAATTTTATTTTCACTGGAAGACGTTATTGTTTCAAAAAGCTTTAACAGCTCCTACACACGTTTCCACTAATCCTTCAGTAGAAATATAATCGTAGAGCTGCAGAAATTCATTTTTATCAGTCGGGATCCAATTTGTGCAGACAGTCCGCCTTTCCAGTGTAGGAGTTATAGACGTAGTAATAAATATAGTACCGCGACAAGTGTGATCCTTATATCTTTCAAGGAACATTTAGAACGAGTTAAAAGTGCTTTGTACATTTTAGAATCTTGTAGAGGGAATTTAAACATAAGAGGAATGTTGCTTCATGCGTTTGGATGAGTTAAAGATAAAACCCACTTGATGAGGCAGGTCAGTTTCTTTAAATTACATTTTGAGAAATTGGGTTGTATCAAGCATATTTAGCCGTAATAATTACTTCTTCGTACTTCGTACCCAAGTACATAGGTAGCAGCAATGAGGGTTCATGCAGGGCTCAGATCTTCGGTGTATACGCGGCGTCTCTCCACAGACAATGGCTCACCTCCCATTTTGCATCGCATGCCCTGTTACCTGCACACGTGAGGCCCTAATGGCTGCGTCAGCGAACAGTATTCGAGTTGCTGAGTTTTGGGCCAAACAAAAAAAACTAAGAACATATATATTTTTTGTATTATTATTGCCATCGAAGAAGAAGACTAACTACTTCTTGAAATCAGCAATTTTTTTGTAAAATGTCAATATAGTGACCTAACTGTTACGAGTAACTTGGGTCTGGTCTTTCAAGTGATCTGAAAGGAAATTTCTTAAAAGGACAGCTCAAGTAATATGCCGATTGTAGGTACAATTAATTAATACGAGTAAGTACCTCTTACATCATAGTAAAAGCATAACATTTAACAGAAACAACCCCCAAGTTGTCAGACGAAGTTAAAGCAGGTACGGAACCTATCCGGACCAATTCCAACCGGGTTGGTATGAACTAAGTAGTACCGTAAGCGAGTTTACAAGTCGGCGACAAGGCGGCTTATGACTGAATCCTGCTTATTAGTTATGAACACTTTGCCCAACAGATTTCTAGCAAGTTTTAATGTAATATGAGGGAGAATACGCTTCGTTTTGCGAAATTCGCTGGCGTAATATCAGCCGGTAACTGTCTATAACGTTAATGCAGATTATGCTGGTATACATTAGCATAATTATTATTGCCACACCGCAGGGAAAAGGATTATTTTATAAATTAAACTCGCTTTTCGTGTCTGTGTGACGGCGATGTTCTTCTAAACTGCGCAATGAATTTCGATGCGGTGTTCACCATTATTTAGAGAATTTATTTTGGAAAGTTTATAATATACATAATATATTTAATTAATACACAAACTTTTATAAAAACAAGCACTTTGCCCGCGACTTCGTCCGCGTGGATTTACGAGTAGTAGTTGCCCCAAAAATTTCAACACCCGGGGTCCTTTGGGGCCCCCTGCTGCGTGCTATATCTCATAAACCGTAATAAGTAGATAGTTGGAATTTTCACAGATTCTGTAGTTCTATTACCGCTATAACAAAAAAATATAATAATTAAATAAAGTTGAAAATAGGGGGCTCCAAACTTTAAATTTTGTAAAAAAAAAACCTTACCCTTGCATCAGGGGTGTGTGGCAATGCAATGTTTGTTTGTTGAAAAGAGAACGCAGAAATCTGGGAAAATAGATTTATTCCAATCCAGTTATCCAACGCAAAGCTTTTGAATTACTTTTTCTAATTCCACTTCATTTCAAACATTTTTTATTTATTTTTTACAAAATGAGTCGCTTTTCCTTTCCATTTGCATTCAAATGACTAAACTATGAACATAACAAATCTGCATACATTATTTTGAATTCAGCCAAGTTTATCGCCGCCATATATTTAATTTCCGTTATAGTGACGCCATATCAACGCACCGGGAAGTGCCCTCGGTATGCGTTTCATTATGCCCAACGAGTTAACAGTTCGACGCATTTTCATTACACAGGGGTAAATGGAGAGGCATCGTTGGTTTAATAGTTATGCTGATATTTACAGGCAGATGTATCGTAACAGATGTCGATTTATGGACGGTCGGGAGCAAAACTGGATGACACCCGGTTTCTGGAACGAAAATAAATGACGTGTTCAAATTAAACTGATGTCAAGTCATCTGATTGGCGTATAATTCAATCAACCAATGAATGACAGCAGTTGACATGCGTTTGGGAATTTGTAGACTTACTTTAGAGCTGATTTTCGTTCAAAGAACCGGGTAATAATCGGTTATTGTCGTATTTATAGGATTTCTCTAAAGTTGTCAAATGCTGTCTGAAATCACTTCATCAGAGACCAGAGAAAAAGAGGAAAGATGCCTGTCTCCTGCAGAGGGACGCCACAGAACAAATAACAATGGCGAAACAATATAAGACTGTGCAAGGGATAACTGGAATCCTGACAAAAGGTGCAAACTGTAGCAAGCCTTGTGACGTTGTAGGTGGGAGGAGTTTGTAGTTTACTTTGTCTTGCAGCCGAGAATATAATCTCAGAAAAAAATTACAGACATTCGTGAGTCCAATGCCTGGTTGCGGCCAAGGCTTGTACAGTACTTTTGTCAAATAATGCGCGGAAATCCAAACTAATTAAATTAATTTTAAATTCCAGAATCAATGACGAACAACGATAATTTCATGCGCCATTATGTTCATTTGTTTCTTCTTTATGCTCGCGCGCATGTATTCGGCCAGTACAACAATTTCGATTTATCTCAAGGGCTCGGAAACGTTACTTAAAATAACGTTTTTAAAACGTTCCTAACAGTTCTCGTTCTTCTTTGTCCAACATTTTATTCGAAACGAAATAAGAACATTTTCAAAAACCAGTTTATTCTGCAGCCACGCAAGGTGCGTGCGCCGACAAGCTTGAACTTGTTTAGTTAAATTTTTCCTTATCTTCATTTCATTATGTCATTGATTTCAATGCACTTGTGCCTACGTATTGATTAGGGTTGTGTTGCGAGTTTCCTATCGATCAACCCAAAAATGGTTAAAAACGTTTTCCGAGAACGATTAAAATGTTGTTCTTCTTCAAAAACGTTTTAATAACGTTCCGTTAAAATTATAGTATTTATTCTTACAAATACATAAATAAATTCTATCAATAAATTTCAAAAGTCATAACTAATCCGAGCTGTCACTGACCTCACAGTGACAGCTCGGCCCGAGTCAACTGCACCCAAATAATATTACCAGATATTTCACTCCCGATTACGGTGATTTGTACGGTCAGACAGAAAATCGATATTTTAAAATTAATAGTTACTTTTATTTTTCCGTAGTTTTTTTTTTTTAAATTTTCATCCAAAGCAGGAAACCATAATTATCTACAGCTATGCCTTCAATTATGATACCTATACATATAATTAGCGCCCATTCGTTTTTTGAATTGTCTGGACTTAAAAAAGACAAACGTTCCTTTGCTAATAAAATCACTAATTAAATGACAATAGAAAGTTTTCTATCTCACTCTTGCACATCAAATTTACAATAATCTAGTCTAGAACATAAAAGACAAGTAGGCGCGATTACTCCGATTATGAGATCTGCTTACATGAATAAGTATTGAAATAAATAAAAGAACAAGTTCATAGCATTCAATTTCATTTCAAATAATAGTATTTATTACATTTATTCATAAAAATAAATAATATCAATAAATAAAAAAAATCATCACTAATTTAAGAGGTCAATACTTTTCATGCCGACGCACACACCACTTTTTTAGGCGTTCTGACGACGTAGTATCTGGTATTGTTACTGACCTATAAAATCATACGTGACCATAAAAATTACAATGTTAATAATCTTCTTTCGTATCAGTTACTCAGAAAGTTTAAGTTTTATCGTTTGCATCATTTTAGACCTGGAGGGTGTAAGTACGTAATTGTGTATAACGAGCCGGAAAAAAGTTATAACTCAAAATAACTCTTTTCTACTTTGAAAAGAAATGTCATAGTTTTTGTTACAATGCAACATTTTCATCACTTAGATAAGTATATCCTAACCCTTTCATACCCGAATATCCCAGAGTAGCCTCCAACGACACTTACGGAAGGTGATCGAGATACCCAATTTGCAGACGAGAGCTCTCAATTCTTGGAATTGATACCTAGCTTCGATCAGTCCTACAAGTCCACTCCATTATTTGGGTAGTTTGATGTTGCCCGTACCTACATGATGCTTGACTTTACAATTACTCTTAAGTTTCTTTAAATGAATGGTAGAAATAACGTGACTTCTTGTACTATGGGACTGAGGTTTTAACAAAAAAAAAACTTAATATGTACGAGTAGGTACAGCAAACCTTCACCTGGCGTGCGAAATGATCATATGTCATGATTTCAGGAAATACTAGGTATTCATTAAGCCGGATTTATATTACGAAACTAGTTGTGCAAACTTAGTTATTCATTGATAGTTTCACGAGTAAATAATTGTCTATTTACATGTGAAACTATCAATGAATAACTAAGTTTTCACAACTAGTTTCCTAATGTAAATTCGGCTTTAGGGAACCTTGACATTAAATAATTGTATTAATGATTAATAACCATCGCGAATCATATTTTCATACACATACAACCCGATACTGACCTGCAAATTGCAAAAAACGTAAGAAATATTGAATTTCGCGGGCTACCTTAGCTCAATAAAAGAAAAATTCCTGCGTATTCTCGCTAAAAAATCCCTTATAATTCTTAATTATAACAGATAACATAACATAACAACACAAATATAACGTTACATCTATTCAGTTAAAGATGTGGTAATTCGTTCTCAAGGCAGGCGGATTTCTCCTAGCTTAATCTTTTTTTTCCTCTCAGCGAAACATGCCCCTTCCTTCAGATATACTGCATCGGCACAAAGTAATCTGAAAAATAAAATGCTATTGAGATATATACACTGTAGCATTGTCTTTGTCACTCATTACTTTGGGTCCGTCTTTTTCTTCAGGTGTTTCCTTCAATGTAGCCCGCAAAATGTTTTTTTTTTTTTTAAATTGCAAATTATTTCAAACAACAATAATATAGCTCAGAGAGAGCTCAACAATAAGACTATATCGTGAAAATACGACGATTTGCGATTTTTAAGTGATTAATATGCTTGATCAACATACAACGCAAAACTGTGTTGTAATTAGTAAGAAACCTAAGAAGTTTTCGATTTCACCGAGCTTGACGTATCCCCCTTACACTCAATGTTTATTGAAGGCCGTGTCTAGCCTACAGTGTACCTGCACTTGTTAACGTAGCTGCATCCGTTTGCGGCACACACTGGCGTGAAGTTATCGTGGCAGACGCAAGTGTGGCCATCCGTGCAGAATATTGGACTCGACTCCAGAAGCGCAGGCAGCAATATCGGCAGCAGAATTGCTAGAAGATAAGGAAAAAAAAAAAAAAAAAAAGATCATTCTCTGAAACTCATATAAAATACACAAAAAAAGTTTTTATTTTTAGAATAAGTTAGATTATAAGTTAAACGATAAGTCCTCATCTCTACCCTTCTACTATCTTTCTTTTGCTGTGCCCGACAGGGTCCACGATTGTTCCTCAAGCAAATGTTTACCACCTAAGCACATACATTGTGGAATGTAATAAAGAATTGAGTATTGAGTATTGAAAAATAAAAAACCTAAAATTTTAAAAATGTTCAGCGAAACAAACAAACTTCAAAATGTCACTATAACAACAAATAATAAAAATTTAATAAAGTAAAAAAAAAGGAAACCACTCTCTCACTCCATACAATAAACTCTTGATTTTGAAAAAAAAATCAAACCCAATCAAAATGTGGAGTGTCATTGTCTAGAGCTCATCGAGAGACAATCTTTTTAGTAATTTTTTATATCTTCAAAAATGAAGAAATGGGGTGCCGTTCGCGTTGCCATTTTTGTACGAGCTCTATCTCAACAACTAAACAAGTTAGGAATTTAAAACTTATGTATATCACGTACCATATACTGTATTTAATCAACAAATACTAAAAATGCCGATTCATAAGGTATTTTATTTAAATATGTGTGATTTTCTTCAACTGCAAAAAAAAAATTACTTTGTAATTCATAGTAAATGTATTCATTGTGAAATACAAAACCTTTGCGATTTATAAAATTTAAGATGAAAAAAATACTAATATTCTTAGTATTTTCATTTATTTGCTAAATATTGTACGGTGGTACGGAACCCACTTGCGTACTCGGCCGGTTTTGTTTAAGTCACCCGAAGGGGCAAAATAGTTATATTTTTTTACCACACGGAAGTTACAAACCACGTTGAAAAATGTACCTAAATAAATTATTTAATTGAGCAGTTTACTCACCATGGAAAATCTTCATATCCAACGATCTTTTTTGACGCCAGTAGATCAAATAATAATTTAAAATATCAGCCACCAACAGCAGTCACACTGAATTGCAAAGGTTTCTCTTCTCTACTGTTCTCATACAGAGAAGGCTCGAGCATTGATCTCCACGCTTGCTCACTGAATGGAACTCGCAGAATGCGGCTGTTTTACATCTCAAACCACAATTATAATATACTTGCCGCAGATATGTAAGTATGAATGAAAATATTTTTCTTTAATGGATATTCTCAAATGACCGTGGAAACGATTATAAATATTATTTTTCTCATCATAATTATTATTGTTACAAAGTAATATTTAAACAAAGTAATTTGAAACTTCGCCATTTTAAAACTAAGATAGACACATTATACGTTAGAACTTATTGATAACTTTCAGGAAAGCAATATTTTTTTTCAAAAATAAATAAATTTTGACATTTCATCTCAAAAAGGTAGCTGAGAAACAAGCTTCCTTTTTGAGGTCGTTAGGACTGGACTGGATGCGGAATATGGAGGACAGAGTGTTATGGCGCAGCCTGGGGAGGCCTACGTCCAGCAGTAGACTGCGAGCCTATCGCAGTCTACTGTTGGACGTAGGCCTCCCCAGGCTGCGCCATAACACTCTGTCCTCCATATTCCGCATCCAGTCCAGTCCAGTTAGTTAGTCAGTCCAGTCAGAGT
Organism: Agrochola macilenta; assembly: GCA_916701695.1. Lineage (NCBI taxonomy): Eukaryota > Metazoa > Arthropoda > Insecta > Lepidoptera > Noctuidae > Agrochola > Agrochola macilenta. The sequence continues at coordinate 874,912 of OU753572.1, read as the reverse complement.
TGATTAGACGTTTGGTTTCACTATAAGCAGCATCATCGTGGCCCCTGGCAACACACAGGCAACTGAAGGAACACGGGTGGGTTTTAGTCAGTAAGAGTCTGACACGCCCTCCCGCTCCGCCCAGATCGGCAGAAGTTATTTGATAATTTCCCATCCAAAAAAAAAGTTGGAGTTGATTTGAGTAAACTAAGAATGGACAGTAGGTAACACCTACTTATTCTGTGGAAGTTTGCAGTAGCAGCCCGGAGTCCGGATTTGTGCCCGGTTGATGGCAATAGGCTCGCTCCCTATTACATGAAATTTTAATAAAACTAGCGAAATGTGGGTGTACTATAGGTACACCTCTGCTTAACCCTTCGGGGAATACAGGTGTGAAGATATGTGTGTAAATAAAATAGGTATTAAGACTTACGAGCTACTGCAGCCGAGAGTTCATTTACTTACCTGTAAAAGAAAACAACGACACTTTAACTCATTTAATCTTAACAAAGGATAAAGTTCTGAAATATCAACACTACTAGTTATTAATCATTTCCACTAGCTGGTACCAAAAACTGTTATAATCTGACAAATCAATCTGTTCCGGGTTAACCTAAGAACATGGCTCAGACCAAATAAAAAACCAGGACAGAGCGTTGCGAACAATACAGTGAAGCATATCAAAACTGCACCGCCGCCCTGTGCATACACGCTCACACGCACACATTTACAACCTTTTACAATGACACTACAATCAAACTACACCACACGAAGTGCACACATGTTAACGAAACCGGCTTCACTTCACTGTTGACAGCGCTCTGTCTTGTTTTTTTATTTGGTCTGAGGAACTGGGTTCCTTACTTCATAAAGGGATATTTTGATGTGATCTATTTGAAGATAGGATTATCCTATCTTCAAATAGATCACATCAAAATATCTTCGATTGCTGTAAACATGTGACGTGACTATGATGAGTTTGTTAAGTCCCAAATAATTTTAAATGTACTTTGATATACAGTACACTGGCAAACCAACCACCAGAAAATTCACATCACAATTCAATTAACTTTGCATCGAATCAGTAAACAAATTAATTGTATACAATTGAAATAAAACAGAAATTACAATTATTTTGCAATTTATTGAATGTACTATCATTAACTTCCCTGCAGTGCTTGGCATATCAACTAATGTGTTTTAATTCATGTGACATGGTCCGTTAATTTGGTGATGTATCCGTTTATATATCTGGGGTTTCATTAAATAGATTCTCTTTTATTTAAGCATCCGGTAACATTCAAAATTCTTATTGTGTAACTAGCTGCCGGCCCCGGGCTCGCACGGGTAGCACTATGTACTTATCTACGGCGCACCTGCCTACCTGCTCCACCTATTTACTCTACCTACACGACCCCACCCATTCACCATACCTACCTACCCTACCTACCTATCTACACACATATTTATTTATTTATTATTTATATATACTTTATTGTACACCAGATTATACATTACATAAAGAAAAAGTAATACACTACAAAATATACAATGGGCGGCCTTATCGCTTACTGCGATCTCTTCCAGGCAACCTTGGAATGCACAGTGATTTTCTGGACATAAAATGGGGTTGTCTTAGGTGCAAATAAATGGTATATAAGTACAATATACTATAATAGATACACAGATAAATGCTATATAATAGATACATGGATACATACATACTAACTATAAAAGCAACGAAAATAAATGACGAATATTATTACAGCTAACGATAAAAACAGAATCATAACGACAAGTAATGTTCTTTCACGAGTCTTTTAAACACTGGCAACGATTGCGCGCGCTTTATTGGAACTGGTAATGCATTCCACAAACGAGCTGCCTGGACAGTAAAGGATTTGTCAAGGAAAGTTGTGGAATGCATTGGCATTTTAAGCACATAAGACATACCTACGAATCTACATACCTACCTACATACCTACGTGTCTACATACCTACATACCTACCTACATACCCTACCTACACCTACCTACATACCTACCTACCCTACCTGCCTACCTACCTACATACCTATCAACCTACCCTACTCTGCTAAATTCATATTCATCAAACGCGCTAACTGTCCAACGCGCGAAGTTAAAATATGTAGTCGTTAACTTTTCTGAAATTTTCCAATTTTTTGACGAATTTTCTTAAATTTTCTTTCCGTAAGAACCTTTTCCTTACAAAAGAATTAGCGAAATTGGTCCAGTCGTTGACGCGTGATGCCGCGGCCAAGGGCAATAGGGATTCATTTTTATACAGGGTGGCAGGGACATCGACTCGAAAACTGCTACCAAAATTCCAACGCAGGGGGTTTCAGGATCATGTACTGAATCCATGGTATCAGTTCTCGCGTCGATGTCCCTGCCACACTGTATATATGTATACAGATTTTCATTTATTTCCGCGAGAAAGATTTACTTATACAAAAATTCTAATTCAAAATATTTTATTTCACATAAACCTACATTTCACATAAACCTACAAGGGCACTTATGAAACTTCAGAAGCTAGGCGCACGGTTCCAATTGGTCGTTTCCTATGGAAAAGAGCCGGATAAATGTTTTTTTACAATGTTTTCAAATTACTGTGTTAATAGGTATGAGAGGACAGTGTGTAGATACACATTCAACGAAGTCACAAGGATCTAATTATTATAGTCGATATTTTTATTACTGGAGGTACCCAGAACCTATCTTTGGGCGTATCAGCCCATAACTGACCCAAGTTAAAGGGTTCTAATCATACAAAAACAATATCAAATCCTTAGACAGATCCAGATTTTAAAATCTCGTCTCAAAAAACACACACATACGAGTATTTCAATTGAACCCTCCCTCCGCCTACGTGAACCGTTTCCAAATAAATAAAAGGCTGAACACTCTCCAGCGGGGTTTTGGTCAAAAATATCCCAAATTAAACTCCACAACTAGTGAAAGAACACTTTTATATTGCAACACTTAATTATAGGGCAAAGTGAGACAGAGCTATACAAATTATACCAGACCAGCTCTGGCCTTTAATCAGAGTTTCCTTGTGATTAAAATGTAATTCCCTTTGAGATAGCGCTCTCAAATTCGTGCTGTACTGTAGTGGCCGTCTTTTGCTACTGTTTGAATAGGAATACTATGCCGCGAAGATTGGAGGTTTGGGATGCTTGAAACAAAATATTACAGGATATAATTAATTTACACTACAACAGAGCTTAGACTGTTAAGGCTGCTGGCTTATAGTCAGTATTCATTTATGGAGATACTAACTGCGCTCAGTGGTTTCACCTGCATACGTCTCGATCCCGTGGTGCCCAGGTGTTCCTATGTGACAAATTTTATCCAAATCCGTTCAGCCGTTTTGGGGTCATAGATCACATATCAACTCGGAAAGGGATCAACACCGTATCGCCGCGGTTCGTGAGCTTGTCCCGAGGCGACGCGATTAAGTTACGATACCGATTAGTGTGCGTTGCAGTAGGGAGTTTCATACAAAGAATACTGAATGGCTCGAGTTGATACGGTGACGTTCCCTTTCCGAGTTGATCACTTTTAGTTTGTTTTTATTTTGTGTTTCACGAACTTTGTCCAAATAAACGTTTTCTTTCTTTCTTTAATGTGTGCGTATGTATTAAGTGTGGAAGCGTAACAAACAAACAAAGTCACTTTTGCATTTATAATAAATTGGGATATACAGGGTGGCAGGGACATCGACGCGAAAACTGTTACCATGGATTCAGTACATAATTCTGAACCCCCCTGTGTTGAAATTTTACGTAAGTTATTTTGAAAAAAATCAGTTATTCCATACATTTTGATCGCGTAGGAATTGCACTTTTCTATAAAACAGAAGATTAAAAAAAAAAATCGTTGAAAAATGTCACCGCATGGCGGTTCAGAATCATGTACTGAATCCATGGTAACAGTTTTCGCGTTAGCGTGCCACCCTGTATAGTTGGGATAGGATTTAACAAAACTTTTGAAATAATGTATCATGTATCGCGTCGTGGCGCATATTATCATCACACATCACGACTGTAATCACATTTCGCCAGTTATGTTCACGTATTTTCTTTCTAATGTCGCTTGCCTAGTCTTAGATAAAATACAAACTAATCATTTAAAACAAACATTTCGCATGAAGCCATTCCTAAGCGTATATTTCCAATCACGACATCAAATAAAAAGTAATTGAAATCTGTTCAAAGAGTTAGTCGGATTCAACCGGTTCTAACTGGAATCGATGTAGATATGTGTTACTCAAGCACACTGTATTAAGAGAAATAGATCTTTTGATAAAAATTGGTTTTATGGCAGTAAAAATTTGAAAAAAAAGTACACATTGACAATCAATTGTGTATTTAAAAAAAAAAAAAAAAAAGGAATTCTGTCACCATTTTACTGCTGCTATTTTGTCAGGCGGTCGCTCCATGTTAAATTTTGGTATTTAGTTGCATCTGTTCAGACTGAAAGTGGACCCCAACATAGTTGGGAAGAAGCTGAGCAGATAATGATGATCGCTGCTACCATTTTAGGTTTATGGTCTGACTGAAAACCGTATAGAACAAAAATGAAAAGCTTATTTTTCCTGTTTGTTAATTTTTACCGAGTAGGAATTTGAGACAGTAACAGCCTTAAAGCTGTATTATTTCAAAATTCAAAGTTTAATAAAAACCACCCACACTTCATACTTTGATACCATTATTTTACAGCAACCCACTGAAACCTGAAGATATTTCCTCAAGTACGCACTTGCAACTTCACGAGCATAAAACTAGGTTCCCTATTGTTGCAAGAGAACAATGTTTTCTTTTTCCTTTGTTCTACCACTTTATTATCCTAGCAACACTTATGAGAGGGTAGCTTTCTCAGGTATAAAAGTAAAATGTTAACTTTATTTTTCTTTTAGAGGAGCTCTTAATCTCAATAACTTTCTGGTCCTTGAAAGTAAACAGGCAGAGGTAAAAAAAAACAATACCTAAATTAAAGCATTTTTACGTCACGTTTTTTTGATATTTTATTTTTAAAGGCCTGTGGGTTACTATACTATCTCATTTAAGATTTTATATTTCACGGAGCGGAATATCTCATTACTTCAGACCTCACACACTGATTTATTGTTTGTTGTAATGTAAGTAATAATCGCCCACCGTTCAATATTTGTAAATATGTGAGCACCATGTATCTATCAACATTATTAATTTAGCTGTTATTGCTTAATTTGGAAATAATGTATACCTTCATACCAATTGTAGTCGTTTTTCTAAGTACCTTTAACATCATCACATACACTTCTATAGGATTGTTTATAGAGTAACTATGTAGTTTCTTGCCCATTCTTGTTCATACAAAACAAAAATTTGGAACCCGGGGCCATAGATTTAATTCTGCTTTTTTTCTGGTAAATGTTGCCATAAAAATCGTTTATTTTACAAGAGGGGCTTGCAACAATGCCTGGTTGCGGCCAAGGCTTGTATTTACTTTAGTTTTCTCAAATCATGTGCGGAAATTCGAACTGAGTATTATAAATTTCAAAATCAATGACGAACTGGCATAATTTTTCACGCGCCAATATAAAAAAAAAATGAAAAAATGGTTTATTATTTTTACAAGTAAATACCTTAACGCTAGTGATTGGAGTCTCCTTTTAAGCAAATAAGCCTGTGTTAGGAGAATCCGCTCTTCCAATATCTTAAATAATTACAATTTACTTGTTTTATTTTGACTCTATACAAAATGATGCTAAATGAAATAAAATTATAAAGAAAAGAGAATTAAAACTAAAACCAAAAGACGCAGCCCGTATGCAGGCATGCAAGTATGTGAGTGACAGTGAGAGTGCGTGAATGCGAGTGTGAAGGTGTGTGAATGTGAATGAATTAGTGTGTATGCGTGAGGTTCAAAGGGGTGCGGGCATTAGGTGTGGGGTTACTTAATATGTTCATTTGTTTCTTTTTTACTTTAAACCGCTCTATTTGCAAGCCAAATTGAAATTGGAATAAAATATTTGATAAGTTACCTCCTTGGTTGCCATGTGTTGAAGTAATAAAAAGTTCGTTCCATTTTTAAATTATACTACAGATAAGAGTTTTCATAGTAATTTATTTGACCGCTAAACTACAGAAATGGATTTTCATATTAATTTTGCCGGCCGACGACTCCCATTGTATTTGACCAGTCCAGCATTTTCGATTTACCTGGAAGAAGGTTGTCAAAATTAGAGTAATGCTCGAATTTACAAGCATGTAAAAAGACCATTATTTTTCATAAGAACTCATTCACTTTTTATTAATGGATTACCGTCTATCATCCACAACACGATTCACTCTAAAACAGCTAGCACAGTAAACCAGCGTAACGAATGCACGTGAAATGCCTTGGTTCTGCAGTAGGGGAACAAAAATAGTCTTCACATTATCAGCAAATAAAATGTAGGACCTATTAGAAAAAGCGAAAAAGGATTTGATAAGAAAAACTGTAGCAAATTGGATGCGAAACACGGAAAACTAGTCCCCAATCCCTCATCCAATTTGTTCAGCAATTAACTGAACAGCTATCCTAATGGATAGAGCCATTGTCCCAACGTCTCGATCTGAAGGAGTACCTTAGTACCTGTCTACATTGGATGTAGACATTGGGAATCAAGGATTTGTAGACTACTTACGTCGACACCGAAATACGAACTTTTTTTTAAATTTACCCTTACTATACAAGTTTTATTGTGTTTGAGTATTACAAGTACTATAGTTGTCGCGTTTTACCATGGCAATAGCAGTCATTGCCTTTTCCCTAATATCTCTTTGTAGGAACCAAACAAGTAAAATAAATTCGAACAATTTTTGAATATTTATTTTTATTTATCTTTACTTCAGACACACAGTCCATAAAAAATCAAACAATACAAAAAAGAAGCCGTTAATAGAGTTGTTGACACAAAACATTACATAAAATAAAAAAGTTGTTAGTAATTTGTTAGTAAACAAAACAAGTTACACAATAATAACTTAAGTCTATTTCCTATTCCTATGCAGGTGTACACCTGCCCTGAATAAATAATCTAATTATTTTAAAGCATATTGTTTTTTTATTTCGAAATGCTCAATTAGTATCACCCATAGATGTGAATAAAGTCTTAAAACTAAATAAATATTGTATTGAATATATTATATAAATACTGCCATATTATACCATAGCATCGATCTGAACATTGATGTCTTCGATCGTCCGCAGTCTTGTGTTTGCATCATAGAAATATAAATAGTTTGCACCTTTATGATTCTATTGATTACAACATTTATTACATAAACATAACATGACCTCGTGCAGCGTCAGTCTTGATCCCAGGGCATATCGGGATAAATAGTATCTAACCCAGGTCATGATCTACCCATGTGCAAAAATTCATCTAAATCGGTGCAGCCGTGAAAGCGTAACAAACAAACAAACGAACTCACTTTCGCATTTATACAATTAGTTAGGATTTTGTTGTCAATATCAATAACTACAATTCTAGAGAAGCCATGTTAAAAAGATTAACCGGTCAGCCAGGATAATCTAGGCTGTCTGAACAGGGTACGTACACACTTATGGATTACTGTCTTGTATGAACTCCTGTATTGCACAGCAGTCACCAACAGAATGAAAGATACATTATTTATTCCTACTGCAAAAATCAGACACACATAAAAGTAAAATAAACTTATACAAAGTAGCCTAATTTTCGACAAATAAAAAATAATAAACACAAAATAGCGAAGCAAAAAAAAAAAAAAAAAAGACATGATTAATTCCTTTCATTCTGAAAGCGTTAGTTTATGTATGTATTTTCTGTCAACAGCATCTTTAAAGGAATATTAATTATTCCAAAAACGTTATCGTAAGCTTTCACGTCATAATTATCTTAGCAGCCTTAATGAACTCACTGAAATTAAGCTCACACACATGATGTATGTGACCCTCTTACATTATCTTAATTCATGTCATCTATTGAAGCTTGACAGAAAACGGGCTAAGATCGGCACTTCGTACGCTTTAGGTATTTACCGTTCCGTGGGTAATGATGTACGAAAATTAACTATACGTAAGTTATTTTTGTTAAAGAAAATGTAGCATGAAGAACAAGACAGCTCGCACACGAAGGGTTGCGTTCCACCGTACAATATTTATCACTAAACATGAATCAAATCAAATCAAATCAAATCAAATCATTTATTATTGCAAACATGGGTAAATTGGTTCATAGATGTAATGTAATGTATGTGCATGTTTCTTGTAATCGGTTAAAAAATTAAATATTAAAGGGTTTAATTCCCTTATTTAATTTTTTAACCGATTTCCAAAAAGGAGGAGGTTATATGTTTGGTTGTTTGTTTTTTTTGTTTTTATTTTGTTTTTTATGTATGTCCGTCGATTTCTCCGTCAATTGTGGACCGACTTTGAAAATTTTTTTTTGTTTGAAAGGGTATGGTCCCGGATTGGTCCCATATAAATTGTATTAACTTTGCTAGGATAGTTTTTGAGTAAGCTTCAATAATACGTATTTTCCCCACTAAGTATATGTGGATGATATGATGATAACTTCCTGTGACTGTTATTTACTTAGCAGGTACTGGTATTCGAATTTGTGTGGGGTAGGTACCACAACTAAAAAGTGACAAATAAAAACTTTACAAAGTGATAAATAATTTCAGAAATTATACGTAGTTATTTATCACTATGTAGTGTTTTTTTTTTGTAAAAAGTTTTTATTATTTGTTGTTGCATCGGCCACAGTGGTACACACTCTGTAAAAATTTCAAGTGTTTACCTATTACGGTCCAAAAGACCTGTGACAGATGGAAGGACGGACATGGTCCAATTGGCAAGTTTTTTTTATTTTTTTGGGTGGGAAATTGTCAAATAACTTCTCCCGCTCTGGCCGGAGCGGGAGGGCGTGTCAGACTCTTGCTGACTAAGACCCACCCCTGGTCCTTCAGTTGCCTTTTCATTGCCAGGGGCCACGGTATCCCTTTTTTTACTTTCCCGCGACCCAGGCAAGCATTGGTCCTAGGGGACCCCGTCCGTTGTGCTGACATCTCTTTGAGGCGCGTGTGAAACACTACGCGCCGTCGACCCGGGCCTGGTCCTTATCGGACGGCGAGCTACCCATTGCTCACCGTCCGCAGGCCCGCACCTACGGTGGCCGGGGATCACCCTGCGATTCCCGACGCCCAGGGCGTCTCCTGCGGCGGCTAGGGGCGTGAGGGTGCGAAATTTGCCTCTCCCTTACGCGATTCGCCTCCTCCTTCGTTAGCATTACTGCTTCGCAACCCTGAAAACCTACATAGGCTACCTATTTGCGCTCCTTAAGTTATTTATTTTTGACATTTTACCTATTATTATCAAGGAATCGCTCCACGACACTACAAATCGAAATTTATATAAAAATTCGAAATATTAATTTAATTGATCCTCTAAAAACTATTCCCTTCTAATGATGTACGCTTTTTAATAAATGAGCTTTTAAAAACGTTTCGTACTTATAATGATATACGCTTTTAAGCATAGTTAGATGAGACAGTAACACGTAATGATATCGATGTTTATTACGCCAAATAATCGTATTAAAAAAAACGTTTAAATTTAAGCCGCAATCTCATCTCGACGACAATCAATTTAAAAAACTTGTCAAAATGTAGGTAAATTAGAAGTATTTTTCATAGGTCGAGACCAAGATTCAAACAGTGTCAAAAAAACGTGTCCAGTCGGGGGACTCACGTCAGGAACAAAGTTCCTTCTCACGTATGATTTAAAATAACAAGTAAAAGTATATTACAATTTAAAAAACCCCCGACACAAACATTTCCTCATTTCTCTTTGCTACTCCATCCCTGTTCATCATCTATCAATAACCATCATCATCATCATCATTGAGACCATTCCAATGAGTCCAAACACGATACCTGTCAGTTGGGTATCCTGCAAATTCCAGATTATGCTGCAGCATCAGTTCAAGGTTACTATGCTCTTCTAATACATTGAAGTAACAGAATAGCAAATTTCAAATCATCAACTAGAAAAGAGCTGATAATCTTCAAAAGGCTGAACCGATTTTGATAAAATATATCTAAGAACCATCGCTAGAAAACCTACTTTCAAATTAAAAACCGGATTTATTTCGGTTCATCCGTTTAAGAGCTATGGTGGCATAGACACACACACATAGCGGTCAAACTTATAACAAACTTTTAACCCTGTTTTTGCATCGGGGGTTAAAAACAAAACTTTTGACACTTGAAACATGACACTTTTTTGTTACGTGACGATTTCTATCAGTACTCCTACCGCAAGCCGCGTCAAAGAACTTCGTTCGAAAAATCGGGCATTTCCCCTCTTATATTATATTATCTGCTCAACTCGTGCTCACACTTTTAAGCACGAACGCACATCATTATATGATGGAGGTTATATTATAACCTCCTAGTAGCCTTAGACCGAAACTAATGACCTCTGTGGCTTAAGAAGATATCCCTTAACAAAGAGACAGCCTAACTATCCTTATGAAAGACTGCCCGCAGCACTCAGCCGTAACGGTAGAGATAAAATATGAACCATAATCTGTTTTATCTGGTACAAGTTTATTAAGAAATTGTGTGATGGATGATATTTCAGGAAGAACTTTTGAATATTACACTGCGTTGTAATCTGATGATAACAGAGTATACAGAGTTTCTGGAGTGATAATGATGAGATCTTACTTAGCTTTACTTACAATCACAGTGTCTAGATAACGTCAGTGGGTTTTTAGCTTTTGACCTTCACGAAACAAACGCACCCAGGAGCCTTATGTATATTTGCTGTTTTACGGTTCCTGTGGAAGGGCAAAACAAGAGAACAGCCACGATCGTAAATTTACGCATCAATTAAAAGTGATTTGCACTTAAAGTATTGATTGAAATTTTATGGTGTTCCGAACAAAGTATTCTCGAAACTATACTCTTATAAAATAGGTGTTTTTCAAAGTTGCAATCGTTGTTTCACAAGAAAATCGCTTTTTAATTATTGCAAGTGTATGGAATTTATGCTCGTGACTGTAAATGGACTTATTTGTCCAACAATCACATGCCCAAAACCAAGTGATTGATATACCATTTTATCGATGGCTGTTTATGCCCCGTGGTACGTCCCGGGGCTTTGGGTTGTCATTCACTTTTGTAAAATGTTCCACGTTGGATAGTATCTCATGTCTTACTAAAGTATAACTATTATACCAAACTACTTTTCTGACAATCAGTTTAGCAATAACCGTGAACATTTATCAGTCGCAGACAAATAAATAAAATACATTTTCTTTAACATTAGTACCGAAAAAGTTGTTTAATATTACAAGCATTGCAGAAAAGCTTTTATTTATTTCAGACGCCAATAAACGTGAAAAACTTTCCAACTTTGACTTTCCCGAAGGTTGTGGAGCACTGAACTTATGGCATTATAGAGATGAGATATCAGACTGCTGACAGATCTCGCTAGAGGGCAATGAGATTTGCATGAATCAGAGTAGATTATTATTTTCTAAGAGAGAAGCTTAAGACTGCAGTAAACTGAAGATGTGGATCAATAAACTTTGAATGAAGATGTTTTCTTTTAAAGATGCGTAAAGTTTCTCAAGCAAAGGCCCGTTGAACAAGAAGCTACTCAAAAGTAACGTGTCACAAAATCAAATCACCAATGAATAGCCAGAATGTCACAGCACTAGTATTTCAATGGTGGTCCGTAAACGCCTGCGACACTCGTACTAACGCGTTATTAACTAGTTTACATATATACGTAGGTAGGGTCCAAAAATATGAATGTCTTAATGATTACGAAACACGAACAATTTCAGAAAAAATTATACCTACCAACTATAATCATTATAATTAGGACATTATTGATGATAAATTCATAATTATTATTAAACCCATAATGGCGGATTGAGGAGCTGACCAGACACTGACAGATAACGGTATCCCTAATGTAACGTTAAACAGCTAAATGGAATAATTATATTTTGTAGTTATTTACTCGTATACTTCAAAATTGCGTCTGTGTTTTCCGATAATACTCAATACTTTATTTGCATAATATAATTATTATGGTAATTTAATTAATCTAATATGATGATGTACGATGTAATTTTCTGTTTATCGTATTTGGAATATTAGAATATACAAATTCAATTATACTAAGAATATACAAATTCAACTACACTTTGAAAACAGAACTATCATACTTTGTTTAAACATAATATATATGTTTATTAAAATTACATTTAATATTTACTTTTAACAATTTTAGTAGATGTTTCAGTATAATTCCACCTTTGACCTTCCTAATTAGGCTCAAACGTTTTTCAAACCCGTCACATGGGGCACGCAAAGCTTCCATCGGCATTTCCTCCCAAACGCGCTGGATAAATTTCTTGAACTGCTCCAGATTTGCGATGTTGTAGTCCTTTAGCTTCGACAAACATAAATAAAAGTATACAAAAAAATCCAAAGGATTCAAATGTAGTGAGCTAGGAGGCCATTTATTCTTGGGTAGGAAATCGTTCAAATTAGCTTGACACCATGCTGGAACCACGTTTGCTATGTGTGATGTTGCTCCATCTTCTTGGAAGATGTAATAATCATCTCAAAATATGTGACGTAAACTCGGTGCTACGGATTTTTCCAAAACTTCCGTCTTGTAACATTCAGCGTTGATTTTAACACTCCAGGACAAACGGTTTCTCATCGGAAAAGACAAACTGGCCCCCAACGTGTCAGGAAACTATTGTTTAATCTCTATCTATCTCCTCGTTTTTTATAAGCCTGACACCCACGATACAGGAAGAAATTCTTAGTGTGGGGCAAAGTATTTCAAAAAAAAAAAAGGTCCATTTTCAAAATACTATGATCGCCTTGAAATTTTCAAATCAACCGCAAGTTTTCGCAGAGAACGATGGTGTTTTCGATCGAACCCGCTCCCTTACGATTTTCACGTGACTGCTGCTAAATTGGTAGACAAAGTCATTATTCTTCATGCGGAAAGGAACATGAAGTGAGCGTGACATATAGACACCAAAAATATTCATGAAATTTGTAGACAAGTGCCAGTTTTCACAAACGTAAATGCTATTTTCGCAATTCCGCAACACGCTACATTAGCAGCAGCTCGGACCCTGACGCTAACAGTGATAAGTATTAAATACAGTGATTTTTGTGTGTTTATTTCAAATTAATCAATTAAAATGCATAGTTTGAGATTATGATGGGCAGCTAATAATGAAGGAGCATTGCAAAGACGTCAAACAAGACTAAATTTACGTAAAATGGAGCAAATTATGTAGATGCCGCCGGGGATTGGAATTTGTTCATCATTTAAGGCTAAATAAACAAAGCTTTTGGTGTTTTTGTCATGATCTTCGACGTTTAACCTATTAAAGGGCACTCAGGAAATTAGTTTACAAATCTTGCAGTTCAGCTTGTGGCTAAACCGTAAACTGTTAAAAAAAGATCCTCTCCAAAAAGTTTGCTTCATTCAGAATAAGTGCCTGTAAAAGTGTATTCGAACTTATTGGACAAGGTTATTTACTGAATATTATTGAAATCGATAAAGTTTATTAATTGGTAGCTACTTGCGGATTACTGTGATTAAAACTAGGTTTGAAAATTTATAATTTCCATAGGTAAGTAGACCTAACAGGATGTATTTGTATTAATATAAATGGGAGTTTTACGTGACATACTTATTAGCAACCCGTTACAAAAAGATCAACATATCTGTCGTTTTCATTAGGACAGTCTTTTGATACTCGTATCATGTTTTTAATATTGATAAGGTTCGAAAAGTATTTCATTCAGTTTGACACCCGTGTGGATCTTTTAATCGAAGATGTTCGTTTGTTTTTTTTCCGAGTGCTAAAGTTTACATAGGACAGACATATCTTTTTTTATGTTTTCTCGAAGCTAACAAAAAAACATGACTACAAATATTCCTCTGTAACTCAAAAAGGCTTTGATTTGCGTAATCAGTTGATTTAGTTTCAGTATTCCACGTGCAAAGTCTCCGTAGTCCTTCGTCTGGCTGACGCAGTGTTGAAGGATATGTTAATGTGACCCTTCGAGAAATTGACGCGGCTGCGTATGTTTGTAGGAAGTGAAACTGTGATCAATTGTTTGGGTAAATACCAACTAGAGTTTGATATACCTAGTAAATATGGGAGGAAATGAATGTTGACACAAGAAAATATTCTTTCTAACACTAGCTATGTGTGTGGTATCGTCAAATAGTTGTGCCATATAGCTACATGCCACAACTATTTGACTTCAAATGATACCTAGCCCCTTGAAAAACTTATAAGCCAATTTTAAATAAAAGGTAACCTTTGCTAAAGAAAAATAGATATATAGAGCAATAAACAGCGAAACTAATCAAAATGTATGAAAGTATTTCTAAAAGCAACTCTTAATATTTCCGCTGGCAACTTTTAGTTTGTAAACTTCATCGTCGAAGTTGTAGTACGGAACTTTTAGATGTTGTATAATTCTTAGTTTGGGTTAACTTTCTGATATTAAAGTATTATCTAGCGGTGTAGTTACAATATATAATGTTAGAATAGGGATAAATAAGAAATTAAAAATAAGTGTCCCGTTTCTCTACAGGTTCCAGTTATTTCAGGTTTTTCTGAAAGATAATATCATTCTTTTTTGACTGTGCCAGTGAGTGTGAGAAATATTATTTGGTGATAAAAAATTGTCCACGCACTTTGTACCACCAAGTACTTAAGTAGGTAGGTAAAAGACGCGTTCAGACGAACATCAAAAAGTATATGCATCAATGTCCACTTGTCTGCTAATAATAAGTTATTGAGATCATTTATCTATCTGTCAAACATGGTTGGTAAAACTTTGTTTTCACAGTAATTTCTCAGTCGACTGTTCATTGTAACAAGAATAATATTCATGTGTCTAAGATGAAAAAATATGTAAATATCTAGCAGTGAAAAAATAATAAATGAATTTGCAGACAAAAGAAAATGTAATTTTATACAAAAAACCTAAATATTCTGCTATAATCCCAAATATTCCCTAAAAATATTCTTCATCAGCAATTTGTTCTGCAGTCAAACATTTGTGTCCAGCCATTTACATCTGTATCGGCGATATTTAAGCCAATGGCCTGGGCCGGCCAATAAATATCAAACGGGCCTCAACTTTGCCCTCGCGGTCACCTTCTGGCCTGCCGTTAGGCCTCGTTAAATCCATCTGCTGACAATGTAGTGGATGGATAAACAGTAGAATAGGAAGTTGTTGACTTTTATACTTTTAAATGGGTGAATCAACCGACGAAGTTTCGCATTGAAGATTTAATTTTTTTTTAGAGCCTGTCACATCAGACAATATCCTATTGTATACAAAGTTGATACGACAGAGGGGCTTTTCTTTAAACTGAGTATACTAGGTACCATTTTCAAGCTCTGTACCAAAAATCAATTAAATAGGAGCAGTAGTTTAGTCGCAAATGATTTTTTAAGTTTTTGCCCCGTTTGAACACGATGTATCTTTCCTAACAGCTGATTATGTCTATACGCATAGGTCATGCACCTTAAAACGATAAATCTGAGTATAACCTATGCGTTGTTGCCGCTGTGACGCAAGTCACAAGTACAACCAAATATTTTCGCTAAAAAGATGACAATGCAAACAAGGAAGCAATAAATACACACACACTTGCATTTTCATTACGAGAGGGACAATCATCTGCAAAACACCACGCGTAAAAGAAATAGAAATAGGTCAGTGTGTTGCTATTGCATCCTAGCGATCGAGGGGCAGGGGTTGCGATCGGTAAGTGGGGCAGTGGGGCTTCTAAAAACTGGTTTTTTCAGTGCGCCGACGCTATTCTTTCGGAACGTACAAGATGTTACGTAACACGGTAGCACCTGCTCCGCTTCCGTTTTGTCGAACTCGCGCGCTGACAATTGGGATTTTGTTTTGTTATTGTGATAGGACACTAAATAAGTTTAAGACAGTATTTCTTTTTTTATTGTGACAGGACACGTAACTTGGGATTATTATTATTTAGTGTTAGTGTTTTTTTTTGTGATCGACTGCTTTTATTGTGATACGACACGTAATTAAACTTTGGGTTTGTGTGTGTGTGTGTAATTAAAGTGTTCAACAATGCCTCGTGTAACTTACACGGCGTTAGAATACACTGACATGATTTTTAATTAGAAAAATAAATAACATTATTCTCTGTCGGTATAATTTGTGCATTCATGTGAATGACACATCGAGAATTTTTTTTTTTTGTGATTGTTGTACTTCAAAACCATACGTTTTAGGTATGGTTTTGAAGTCAAAAAGTCAAAAGCCGCGAGCCGAGGAGCCGCCGCGAGCGGAGGCGCCGCCCGCGCCACCGCCGCCGCGCCGCCGGCGCGGGCCGGCGCGCGGCGGGCGGCCGCCCGCTTTGACGAGATAACACACGCCGACACGCGCGACGTTGCCGCTGTTACCTAGGTATCTGTAGGTCAGTTAAATTTATTTTCAAAGGGTGGTTGCGTTTTACTCTGATTTGTAAGCTATTTAGTTTGTTTGAAAAAAAAAAAAACTCATTTTAGGTGCTTTTTATTTTTATACCGTATCGAATTAATACTAAACACGTATAGTATACGTAGTGTTATTTAATGCCCCTCTGTCATATCAACTCTGTATATACTATTAAGCGAGCAATATTTGTATATATCTAGATTTATAAATATATGTATTTGAAATCACGTTCTCGAAAACGGCTCTAACAATTTCGATGAAAGTTGCATTAAAGGGGTTTACGGGGACGAAAAATCGATCTAGCTAGGTTTCATATCTGGGGAAATTCGTTTTCTCCGTATTATCACCCGAGCAGAGCTCGGTCGCCCAAAGTTTAGAACAAGAATAATGACTTCTTAGAAAAATGTCATAGCAGCATAGAATTACTAAGTACATACTATCATGGCAGCATGGAATTAGTAAGTAACTACTATCATAGCAGCATGGAAGCAGTATGAACTTAGCATTTTCTATTTTCACTAGAGCAGAGCTAGGTTGCCCTGGTACTTTTATTATCACTTAGATTTAATTTGATCTGTTTGCATGAGTGACGTTCCAAGATGAAAAGCGGTGAGTTTCTAAGATCTTGCTCTTAATAGTTTAAATCCACAACAGAAGTCACGTTTTGTTCAAGTAGCACGTGGTTTTGTATTTATGTCTTAACTTATCATTCAATATAATTATATGGAGGCATTATGGAATTATGTGGCTAAGTAACAACAGCCGCACTGGTCGATCCATCAGGTTAAGTTACGCTTGCCGGGGTTGGTCAATGGATGGGTGACCATCTTTACATACCGAGAATCCTCCGTGCCTCGGAAAGCACGTTAAGCCGTTGGTCCCGGCTGTCATTCGTGGATCTTTGACAGTCGTTACGAGTCGTCAGAAGCCCGAAAGTCTGACACCAGTCTTACCAAGGGGTATCGTATTACCCAGTTACAGGGTTGTGGAGGTCAGATAGGCAGTCGCTCCATGTAAAATACTGGTATTCAGCTGCATCCGGTTAGACTGGAAGCCGACCCCAACATAGTTGGGAAAAGGCTAGGCAGATTGATAATTATATGGAAATCTATGTGAAACGAATCTAGTGCCATTAAAACGCTGACTTTAAAACAAAAGCAACACAAACTGAGATTAAATCTAAACTTGATCTACTGCTAATGTGGAGCTACTCTGGCACCCCGCCAGTTCACACATTAGCATATTTACCCACTTATGGGCAGCGTCTTATCTTCGGGCAAATTATGTTAAGTATTGCTACAGTAGACGTAATTATTGCTCACTTATCGCTTCGGAGGGAACCACAGACCGGTAAATCGGTTATTGTCTACAATAACGTGTTGTGTCTCTTGAGATTTTCTAGCTTAGTATAGATTCTATTTTTCTTTTCTTTTCTTTCCTTGAAAAAAAGGAGGAGGTTATGCATCAGAAGAGTATTTTTTTGTTTGTAACTGTGTTTCTACTTAGGTATTGGTAATTCTTAAAGCATTTTATTTCAACGATATTGCTTTTCAGAAATTGAATTGAAATTAAAAATTCTATTTAAAAAAATATGGTAGTAGATAGGTAAATATTGTGTTGCCCATTGGTGATAATAATGTATGTATTTTTCTGCATACGTTATTCCCTGTTTAAAATTTTATTTAGAGCAGCATATGCACTTTTTAAATTAATTTAACCGTTGGTTTGATTAGATGCGAAAAATTACATAGTAAATGCTAATATTTTGTGTGAAAATTACGTTAAAAAGAACTTTGAGATAAATGAATTGAAAAGTAATTTCAAGAATCTGTATAGTTTTCTATATGACAATATCTTACGTCTTCACCTGCCTTATACTTTCGCTAGAGGTACCTACAATTCGCGTCCGTGCAGTAGGAAAGTAATAGGCTGGTATTATAGGTATTACATGAGCATTATACTGACCTTGTCCATCAGGTGGTCCATAAGGTTAAGCTACACTTGCCGGAGTTGGTTCGTGGATGGGTAACCATCTTAACATACCAAGACTCCTCCGTACCTCGCAAAGCACGTTAAGTCGTTGGTCCCGGCTGTCATTCGTGGATATTTGACAGTCTTTACGGGTCGTCAGAAGCCCGAAAGTCTGACAACTAGTCTTACCAAGGGGTATCGTATTACCCAGTTACTGGGTTGTGGAGGTCAGGTTGGCAGTCGCTCTATGTAAAATTCTGGTATTTAGCTGCATCCGGTTAGACTGGAAGCCGACCCTAACATAGATGGGAAAAGGCTAGGCAGATTGAATCAGGTGGTCCAACGGCCAATTAGTTGCTTGTTTTGACAATAAAAGATATTATTAGTAGGTTTTACTTGTTTCTTGCCAGAGATGCTTCAGCGGTACTTTATGTTTAAATGTAAAATTATTACAGAGACACTTCTCAAAGTGGTCTGAGACGTTAAGCCGTCTGAATACTTCGCGAAATAGTTTAGTAACAGTAAAGTCTTGTGTCATTGTTTTAGTCCGTCCTTGATTTAGGTCTGAAGTAAGCTCAAATGGCTCTCTGGCTAAGCTAGAACAGTCAAAAACGCTGGTTAGTCCCGCTGTGCTTGAAATTTTTCGGGTTCACGATCTAAATGCAGTGTGTGGTAAAATTTAGTTTCATTATTTATTGATGACTAAGATTGAATCACTTTGTCATGACTAAAATGATTGATAATTGATTAATTTTAATCTTAGTGAGTTATGTTAATCTTGACTAAGTTTTCAGTGACTAGTAATTGAACCTACCGAAAAATTTTAGTTATAAATGATACAAATTGAGAAGAGAAGAGTATGAAAACCAAAAAATGCGTTCACAGCTAATAGCATTATAAAAAAAAACAAAAATTGGATCGTGAATGGAATGGGAACTGAATACCCTCCGTCTCCGTCGATGCCTGAGAGATATTTCTCGACGGCATGTGAAGCCAAGTCAGAGACCCATGGGCGGCTTTAAAACTCTGACACCAGGTTAGTCAGTAACTACACGAAAAGAAGACCCTCCGTCTACAATTATGTTCAATATTTTACAAATCAGCTTGTATCAGCATATATCAAGCGATTTGAAACCGTGTTAGTTTAATTTAGGTGAACGGACAGTAGTGTTAGTCAAAATATTGTCCTTTCTCAGAGCAAATTGTTGATAATTATCGGAAGGCAGTGCGTATAAAACCTGGAAACAATTGGAGATGACATCAGTCAGTACAAGGCGTTTGTCGGTTGGAAACCATGAGGTGTTTTCTCGGTAAGTGTTAAATAATAAGTCTGTAAGGGGTATCGTGAATAGAATAGAATAGAATAGAATAGAATAGAATATTTATTTGCTCAGAATGTAGGTATTTACAATAAGGTGGTTACAATAATATTAGAGAATCCTTGTACATTCTACCATTTTGGCATGCAAACATTGATGCAGTTCATTGTCAAGCATACAAACGCAACTAAAATGTATCAGCCAGAAAATCATGCTGCCAATAATTGGGTGTGGTCAGATAGGCAGTCGCTCCATGAAAAATGCTGGTATTCAGCTGCATCCGGGTAGACTGGAAGCCAACCCCAACATAGTTGGGAAAGGCGACGCAGATAAAAATGATTGGCTCTCTTGTTGGTCAGGTGTTTGCAAGCGCAACTGTTATGCATAAGATCCTGGTTTCGATCCCCAGATCGGGCAAATTAGGTGTTTGCAATGACATGCGTTTAATTTAACCTCATGTAATGCCCTTATTGTCATGGGCGGCTCTTTCTGTGCACCTTCTTCCATTCCTATTTTTGGGTGATCAAAATACTAAGTAGTCAAGTGACGTGGCAAACCTCTCGTGCACATCTTATGTAGCACTGGATACGAATAACCCTTCGGAGAATACAGGTGTGATATTATGTATGGTCTGTTTCAAAAGCATCTAATGAAAATGTAAGCAAATAGATCAGAAAACGTAACTGTGAATGACAATTTGTAGTACCACTTACGAATTGAGTGCTTATATTTGATTGTCTTAATCCCGAAATTCTAATTTTATATCCCCATAAAGATGTTATTCATTTGACAATTACGTTTAATTTTATAACCTAAACCTTTCGTCGATTTTTTTTATCAACTATTAAATAATGTTATTCAAGCAATTGTTGGAAACATTGGTGAGAAGTGAAGTTGAAACTTTCTAAATACAGATTAATGTGTATTCCTTTAGTGAGTGATTGCGAAAGAAGAAGAATTTATCTTTACACTTTCATTAGCTACTTTTGGAACAGACTATAATATGTGTATGTGTGTTATGATTTCAGTACTAGTGGCATTGGGCGTGGTGATAACGTACGTGTCTTCGGTCACTGCTGTGAGACCAGTATGCGACTGTTCGGAAGAGTATGATCCGGTGTGTGGTCGAAACTCTAGGACCTATCCTAATGAATGCACGTGAGTTTTTAGGTACAGTGTGCCCTGAGGTTCGCGTACACCGTACTAGACTGAGTGACGAAATCTATCATTACCTACATATAAAAAGAAAAGTCCTGACTTACTCACTTACTGACTGAATCATCAACCCTTAGACCTAAAAGGCTGAAATTCATAAAGATTCCCTTTATGATGTAGATAAGATAGGGAATCAAGGACAAGACTTTTACACACTTAGTCATACCTGCCTCTATTTGTTTGCAGTTTGAACTGTGCCAAAGAATTGAAAGCCTACGATGGGGAATGCGTCAGAAAAGGTAACTTCCTCAGACGACAAGAAACACGGCCATTATAACAGTCAGTCTTTAGTGTTTAAAAAGAGAAGAAGAATTTGCGCTCTCAAACTACTCAGCAACACGTTTCTGGCCTCACCTTCTTTAAAATCCAACGTTTCAATGTCTCTCTCTCGTCACGATCCCCCTTATTTATAAACGATGCTTAAGAGCGTTTATTCTGAAGGTGGGCAACGTCGCAAATAGATGTCAAATATTTCACTGTTTTGATTAATTTAGCAATATTACTGTGTGGATATAAAAAATGTGGCTAACTAGCGAACTAGAATGTTGATTATGAAATGCAATAAGTAATACTCGTATCGTAACACCGAATGTTTAGTTTTAGATGTAAAAAAACAATTTGGAAACTTTCCAAATGCGTTTTTTACACCTAAAATGGGTACAACATCAAATTCAATGTTATAATTGCAATTAATTATTAATATTCAAGTTCGCTAGTTAGCCACATTTCTTATTTATATTCAGTAATATTGCTTAATGAATCAAAACAGGTACATATTTGACAATTATTTGCGACGTTCCCAACTTTTAGGATATACCCTCTTAAAGCTGTCTTGATAAGCGTCTGCTGTCATGTTTGACGTTTAAACATCTCTAACTATAAGCAACGCTTATAAACTATAGAGTTTATGTGTAAGTGAACTAATAATTTGAGAACAACATTTCTAATACAAAGATTTAAATCTTTAATTAGCCCTCACCGTACTCTCTAAGTGTCAATACGAAGAAGAGTGAGCTCACACATCCCGCGTTTCTCCATAGAAACGCGGGATGTGTGAGCTCACTCTTCTCAAATTATGATTGCTGATTTGCAAGCTGCCATCAGCATGCGATATTGTTTGTGTCAGAGGTGCCGTGACGAAACAGAAACGCGGCAGGGCTAATCTTAAGATTCAAATCTTTGTCATTCATCATTATTTAAGTTGAATAGGAATTTGACAGCAAATCGAGTCAAAATCAGTCCAGCCGTTTCGGAGATTAGTCGGAACAAACGGACAGACAGACAAAGTTTAAAAAAATGTTTTCCTAAACTATTTGCAGGTTTTAAAATAAATATAATTATTTTGTTATTAATTCGAGTGACAGACATTCACACAGCTGAATACCAGTATTTTACATGGAGCGACTAACTGTCTGAACTCCACAACCCAGCTACTGGGTAGAACGATACCCCCTGGTAAGATTGGTTGTCAGACTTTCGGGTTTCCGACGAACCGTAACAACTCACCCGGAAAACATAGGCTGATATAATTACAAACATAAAAAATATTCTGGTTATATGGAATGGAATGCTGGAATTTATACCTAAGAGTAAAAGAACGCATAAAACAAACCTTTGTGTGTGCTGCTGAAATACCTCTTTAATTAAACCTAAACATTTTTATTTCATAAGCGTGTGAGGTACCTATTTCATATGTGACACACGGCGGGTTAAGATTTATTATGTAACTTTATCTTTTATCAATGGGTATTCTTATTATTGAGGTCACGGTAACTGTTATTGGGGACGTCAGGATTTTGTGTGACGTCACACAAATCCTGCATAGCGCAATTATAGTTTACCACGTGAACGGCATATATAAGATTACCCGACATCAATCGTTGGGCAGTTGCCCTCGAGACACAATTCCCGTTTGTCGGAGGATCCTCCCTTTTCTAATGAGGATGAGTTAACTTTACAGTCTGTTCCTCATGCATCTAAGGTTAAGCTTCTTGTTTTTTTTACGGGAATCAAAAAGAAAAAAAAAATATTGAACTTATGTTAAAAAAATAAACACCATGGTTGCTATTTATTTAAAATGATGAGTAGCAATAATAATGATCATCTTTCTCTTGCCTTTAAGGCGACGCTAACAGACTTTTAATGTCTAAACTAGTAGTGTTTAATGGTTTGGACAAAACATATGTTAAATAAGTGAATTTTTATTAATAGCTTAATCTGTGAATATTTTATATTATGTTTATATTATGTAGTGTAAATAATTTGCAAAGTTATGTCTAACGCGGATAAAAAACTGAGAATCACGCAAAAACTATCAAGCGTATTTTTCTGAAAATAAATTTTAAAGATAATTTAATTATTTATCTTTTTGTATACGTGTTTTATTAAAATACCTTTTCATTTATGTATAATAAATTATTAATGCGTTTTGGGACGGTGCTCCTTGATGGGCGAGTCCTATTACTGGCTGGACGTACGACGCATTGCGTGAGCTCACCACAGATCACGCAAGCTAACCAAGACCACTGGCATAAATCAGCGTCTTTACCCAATTTATTTGCGGTAGACGCAACATGTCTTTTTCTTCC
This sequence comes from Agrochola macilenta, assembly GCA_916701695.1. Taxonomy (NCBI): domain Eukaryota; kingdom Metazoa; phylum Arthropoda; class Insecta; order Lepidoptera; family Noctuidae; genus Agrochola; species Agrochola macilenta. Next base: position 851,252 of record OU753572.1, on the reverse strand, counting down.
ATACTTCTCTATGAAGCCCTTTCCTTATTGGTCGGTGCGTCAGCGTTGCGGGATCAGTATGCTCGGTATAACCTGTACCGAAAGCGCGTCTATATTTCAATGAGCGTTACCTGATTGGATCAATATGCGCGGGAGCGGGGCGGGATCGTTTCGGTTTACCGCGTCTTGGTAAAAACATCCAGTGCCCGCTCGATGTTTACATATACAAGTCACGCGCTATTAATGTTAAACAAAAAAAAAGGATTTAGGCAATACCGCTTTCGTTTTTTTCCTAAACGGAGATAAATATAATACCTACACCACAAAATCTTCATCACTCGAAGATGAATTTTATGGGTACTGCACAAATTATGCCGAAAACATAACGTCAGGTCCGTAAATGAAAGCACTGCGGTATCGTTTCGGTATGTATATACAGAGCATACTATACCGCACTGCTTCTTACCGACCAATGAGACAAGGGCCTAAGTCGTCATGTTGGTAGTCACCCCCTTTACTACCCTTATCATGTTTCACAGATTCCATCCATCGTTTCTTTGGAACAATAATAATCATAATGTAAATTAATTAACCCAAAAATGTAAGTAGATATTAAGTTGCCCTGTTACTAATTAATAAAACGAGGAAATGTTAACTTTAAAAAGGATTATTCATTTTATATAACTAGCTTCTGCCCGCGATTTCGTTCGTGTGGAAGCCGTAAGACACCACAATACACTAAAATAACACACATGTTTGTAGTTTTGGTCTCAGCAGGCAAAATAGTCAGACAGAGTCAGGCGAGATAGAGAGACTGTTGACGCAGGATAAAGCGACGTACTACAGTTAGTTAATTGACTCAGGCGTGACTTTGCGGAAACGCAGAGTTCTGCGTTCGGCGCTTGGCGTGGCAACACGTCGTGTCCGGCAACAAGTCAATCCTCATCCTGAGGATGCTTCGTTTAAACTTTAAAGGGTCGACACCCGCAGCTTCAGTAGCAATTTCCCATTGCTGCAGAAGTTTTTAGTTTTTAGTGAATTGATGAACGCCTGCATTGATGAACGCCTGCATTGATGAACGCCTGCATTGATGAACGCCTGCATTGATGAACGCCTGCATTGATGAACGCCTGCATTGATGAACGCCTGCATTGCTGTATATACTACCTAATGGCACAACACTGATACAATGACTGATGCATTCTTACAGATTATCGGCCAGACTAAACCTATCGGACAGAAAACTAAGTTGGAGTCTCATTTCCTACTAAATAATTAATAAATCACAAAAAGCTTTTCATTAACTTAACATTTCGTATGGGAAAAGCTTTTTGTGATTTATTATTTTTCTAGTACCTACTCAAACCTCAGTTGGTTCCATAGAGTTTTTGATGGTTATCAGAATCGATAATCAAAAATAATAACTATTTGTCACAATTTCCAATTTTTGCTGTCTGTATGTGTTTTTCAAAATCTGTAAATGCAGATCAAAATGTCTCAAAAGTTAAGATAAGTCTTATGTGACCGTTTTCCTGTATCTACAACGCTTAGGTACCTGCACTCACTGCCCCATCTTAAAAATCCAACCTGTTTGTCATCAATGACTGCTTAGTTCCATAAAGGTACAGCGTGATGATAATCTCTTAAAAGGTTAAATCCGTAATTATCTACATTATTCTAACCGTTTCGCTCGTCTTTTTACAACTTGCGGTAAACTATAGAACAATTCAAACATAATACAATGTTGCTCATGCTGATCCCCCATAGCAAATAGCGTGTTATTTTATAAGCCGACAGACTAAACAGACTTATTTGGTCTTCATTTTGCAAGATCGCTGTATTAATAAATAATAAAGATTGAGGAAATAATATCATTATTGCGCAGTATGTACGTATATAATTTATTCTCAGACAACTCCTCGGGGATTCCTTTGTCGTTTTCCTGTCTGACAGGTAAAACCTGAGACCAAAATTCGTCATCACCACATATATTACAACCTACCAACCACCTTTGATTATTGTATTACGTCGCGCGTATTTCGCCCAGTCAGAGCCAATTATATTGTTCCACGTGAAAACATTGACCAATGAGATGTGAAAACAGTGTGTTTGCGTTTGACAACTTGACATGTTTTTTTAGTTCGTAGATCAGCCAACCACTGTCCAACTTTTGTCCTATCTCAAGGTTGGACAAAGGTTGGCTCAACATTTGTTATGTTGTGTGTTTCCTCATTTAAAAAATCTTCATAATTTAATATACTAGGTGCTACATATACAAACAATATCTGGTTATACTTTTAAAATAACTAATAGATATACTAGGCATGTAGTGTAATTACTTGAAGTATGCGTTTAGAAAATCAGACAATTCGTTATTTTGCATAGAGCCTATAGAGTTCGTTCGTACAGTAGGTCCGCAGAAAAAGCTTCTCTCGCCATGAGTGCCGCGTACCCGGCGTGTCACCGGCATTGTTCCTGTGCTCGCATCCAAAAGGACCTAAAATATCAAGTGATCAAGCTGCAAAGTAGGTATTTGTAGTAAGTAAGAAATAAAATACCACTTATAACTGGCGTCACAGTACACCACCATCACTGCAAGCTCTCAACACGGTGAAGGAAAACGACATGTCCTAGAACCGAAACCGAAGACATGTGACATCTACCAATACGCACTGGACCCGCGTGGTGGATTACAGCCCTCTCCCTCCCACAGAGAGGAGGCCTGTGTCCCAGCAGTGGGGACATGATAGGCTGAGTATGTGAGTGTACCGTGCCGCTCTGGCTGCCCGGCTGAGGCATAGAGATGTGAAGTAATTTTTATAAACTCGATTACGGAAATTAAGTGTTTCTGAACACGTACGAAATACTGTATAAGAAAAGAATTATTTAAGTATCTGACTTTGACTGGTGGCGACTGTCAGTCTACTAAAAAAATCACGCACGTTCTCTGATATATTAAAATTACTTTGCAAGTTTATTGATAGGTATCTACATAAATATATATTCAGACAGTTCTGTATGTTTATCTAAGTCCTAACGTAATAAGGGGTGAGTCCTTTTTCGTTTTTCGGGCATGAATCCAGATTCCAATACAGTAAGTTTCTTAATTGGATATAACCCTTTGCCCGATCCGAATCGAACCCAAAACCAGGTCAGCAGTTACGCTTGCGATCCCTAGACCAATGAGACATTCGTTTATAAATATTAATCAAAATCATAGAGCGTGTTGATTATGTTATAATTGCTTAGTTCCACCTATAGGAATACCAGAATTGCAAGGTCAGTCGGTAAGACTGGTATATAAGGCAGTTTCCTGAGCATATAAACATTAATAAGTAAGTAATATTTTAAAAAAGAACAGCTGACGATAACATGAAGCTAGCATTTGGTAAGTAAATTAACATAATTAAAAAAAAATTATTTAAATTTTACAATAACACTAGCTGTTCTCTGGCGACTTCATCTGCGTGCATTATGTTTGTTTTGGTCATAAATACTTATTTTAAGGACGAGCTGACGCGACGGACGTTGTCCTGTCCGAATTTTAATAATTCATACAAAATTCCCATAGAAAATGCACTTTCAGTTTTACAAATATTCCGGCCATTTTTCAAACGGTATCGGTCTAGCCGTTCTCAAGTGATGCACGTGTCAGCGACCAGCATTTTTTTATTTTTATGAAGTGTTTTTTAGTGTATTTATCTGACCCGATGGACGTTGTCTTGTCCTCAATTATCATACAAAAATGCACATTCAGTTTTCCCGAATTTTATTATAATCCGGGCAACTTTTCAAATTTTTCTTTCCGTAAGAAACTGATTCTAACTATTACGAACATTTAAAACTAAAATTTGACAAATCAGTCCAGCCCGCATTTTGAAGTGATGCGCTTACCAACGAGCAGCATTTCATTTTTATTATATAGTTAGATTAAAGTAACTTATGTCCTAGGCTACTATTTGCCAAATTTGATGATGATAGGTTCAGTGCTTTAGTTGTGATGACAAACAAACAGACAGACAGAGTACTTTCGCATTTATAAATATGTTATTATATTAGTTATTTAATGCTTGACGTGTTCCAGTACTTACAATACTATTGGTTGGAATCCTCATGGAGGTCCATGGCCTAACTGCATGCACCAGGGAATATAACCCAGTTTGCGGAACGAACGGAAGAACATATAGCAACCCTTGTCTGTAAGTACAAAGCACATTTTAACATACTATGGCTTAACATACTGAACAAATCCTGTAGGTATCTGAGTTTTCAACCTAACATTAAAAAAAAAAAATGTGTGCTGGGACACATAGTAGAAGTGAAAAATCAAAATCAAAATCAAAAGTCATTTATTCAAACTAGGCTGAGAATCAGCACTTTTCGAACGTCAAAATTACATAAGACAGTCCCCCAAAACGCCCACCCTTCACCACTTCCTAGTGCGTTAGCTGGGAAGAAGAAGTGGCGCAACAAACTCCCCAGCTGCACAGCTGTCTGTTCAGTTAGAAGAACAAAAAAAAAGATTCTATATAATAGTATTCAAAATAATTTACATTAAGCAACCCAAAAGATAATTTAAATTATTAGCCATATATAAGCTAGCACACGCCAATATACCAAACAAAATCATCGAGAACTATACTCAGGCAGAAATAAAAAACAAAACGTAAACAGAACTTAATATCTTAATAAAAGCCTCCAGGCATAAAGGGCGTGCCCGCTTACATATAGTTGTAACTGGGAGTTATAAATGATAAACTAGGACCATCGAGGTAAAATAAATAAACAAACAGTTAATTACTAATAGCAATAAATAATATGATCAATTGTCGAGGTCACTAGCTAACCACATATTGCAATACAACTCATAAAAAAAACATTGTGATGAGTAGATTATGTCAACAATAAATTAAATTTAAATAATTTGACTTTTATAGTCAAATAAATTAAACAATTACTTATATAAACTCATAAAACTTGTCAGTGGGTAAGCTGGAGAAAGAACATAAACATTGTCTTGAGTTAATTACAGCGACCAACTATTCTTATCATTTAAGTAGTCGTTGATAGAATAGTATGCCTTTGAACAAAGCTTGGATTTTACTTTCGTTTTAAACGCATTAAAAGGCAAATCTACCAAAGAAGAGGGTAGCTTGTTATAAAAAGTTATACCAAGCCCAACAAATGAGTTATGAACCTTATGAAGCCGGTGAAAGGGAGCTCGTAGTTTGTCCTTATTTCTAGTGTTAACATTGTGAAAATCACTGTTTTTAGTGTATAAGTGTATATTTTGCCTAATATATAAGATATTGGCGAAGATGAATTGAGATGCCACCGTGACGATACCAATATCTTTGAAAAAATCTCTCAGAGAAACTCTGGCACCTAGCTGGTAAATAGCTCGAACAGCTCGTTTTTGAAGGACAAATATATTTTGAATATCAGCAGCTTTGCCCCACAGCAGAAGACCGTAGGACATAACGCTATGAAAATAACTAAAATAGACTACCGAGGTGTATCGACTTCAGTGTATTGTCTTACTTTCCTGACGGCGTAGGCGGCGGAACTGAGCCTTCCCGCTAGGCTCGATATATGTGGGCCCCACTGAAGTTTGGCATCTACTGTTATGCCCAGAAAAACTGCCGAATTTACGGATTCAAGCACCTCTTTATCTAAGACGATGTTGGGACCTAGATTTCTAACATTAGGTAGGGCGAACTTTACACATTTCGTTTTCTTAGCATTGAGAACTAGGTTATTTGTTGTAAACCAATCTATAACCATTGAGAGTGCACTGTTTACATCGTCAAAATCTTGTTTATTCCTGTCTACTTTAAAAATAAGAGAGGTATCATCTGCAAACAGTACAACTTCACAGATACCCTTTAAATAGAATGGTAAGTCATTGATATACACTAAGAACAAGAATGGACCCAGTATTGAGCCTTGAGGTACACCTAACTGAACTGGTAGCCCGGAAGATTTCACACCATCAACATCTACACATTGGGACCTATTATGTAAATACGAATTTATAACGTTGAGAGCTTCGTTTTGCACACCATAATGACGCAAAAGCGTGTCATGGTGCACGCAATCAAAGGCTTTGGAGAGATCACAGAAAGCCCCAATAGCATTTTGCGAGTTCTCCCATGCGTTTAATATGTGTTTCAGCAGAGCAACACCCGCATCTGTAGTCGAACGACCTTTTGTAAAGCCATATTGTTCATTATGAAGGAGGCTATTTAAATTATAAAGTTTTATCAACTGCTTGAGTATTAACTTTTCAAATATTTTGCTAAATGCTGGTAAGATAGAAATAGGCCTGAAAACTTCAACGGACAAGTGGAAAAACGAATCGCAATGGACAAGTGGAAAAAGAAATCGCAACGGACAAGTGGCAAAACGAATCGCAACAAAATTTTAACTTGAAGTTTTACGGGCAGATTGTTAATATACTTGTCCAATTTGAAAACCTGCCCGTAAAATTTCAAGTCTAAGTAGTTATCTACAGCGCACCTACCTACCTACCTACCTACCCTACCTACCTTCTTGACATTGACTCCCCTGCCGTACGGCCCGTACCCCAGTAACGCCTACATTGCATAAGGTGCTGCCTAGCTAGCCGAGCAGGGTGAGCGGCTACCACGCAACTTTTTTCTAATACTTAAATTTTTAAACTCGTGATATCTATCGAATGGAATGTCCGAATTGAATAATTCAAAAAGTTATATAAAGGTATTGAAGCAGTCTTGAATCCAATTTTTTTTTGATAAGGATTAATACCAAGATACAAATAAAGAGCCTTTTCTAGCAGCGGCATTTAAATTATTTGTTTTAAATAAAAGAACACTTATTGTGGCATAACTATAATAGTTAGACATATGCTGTCTCGACACTTTTTGTACATAATGATGTGTTCTGCAAAGTAATAGTACATTATTTTATTCTATCATCAATAGTTTTCGCAGCGCACGCGATGTAAAGAATATTTTAGGGTTTTTTTTTACACCTTGGGTTACATTATCGGAGTTTTAGTAAAGATCCCAATTTTTTTTGAAAATATAATATAGCCTATGTCACCCGGGGATAGTGTAGCTTCCCAACAATGAAATAATTTTCCAAATCGGTTGATTATAAAAACTTGAGATTCCAATCTATTCTCTCCCTCCGCCGCTGGCGCCTCTCACCATGCGATATAATATCGTCTACCCCCTCCACTCCGTAACGCTTTTGCGTGACAAAAAAATCCTAATACCCCCCGTCTATATAGAAGTTTCACTTCAAAACTATTTACTAAGAAATACGCAATCAAATTCAAAGAAGTTAAACTTAAACATCATTTATTTGAAGTTCAAAGTGTCCTCGCTTTCTATTTCTACGAAGAATAAAGACAGTTTTTTCTATACAAAGTGACATTTCGTTTCTCCATTATTGACATCTTTCTACAGCCTGTCATTTTGTCTTTCGTTTCTAACAATTTTTGTCTAGGTCCTTTTTTATGTAGACGAATTTCAGAAGAAATTTTCTATCCCAAATTGTCAAAATCACACTGACAACTGACAGTTGTCTCCACGGCTACAAAGTGTATACGGCTATCTACAAAATCAAGAGTTTACAGGAGAGCGTTTTGAACGCAAAACTGTGATAATTAATAGAAGAACAAAGCTATCATCATTTTACATCATTTAGAGGAAATATTACCAAGGAAATGATTAAGGCCAATATTACTGTACCTAATATTTTTTTTGTTCTAAAATACGGTTCTTCGACACTTTGAGACAAATTGTTGTAGTTGTCTTTATATACGTGACTTAATATCAGTAAAAAATAGGAATCAAACGGAAAAAAAAATCCTATAACAAAACAAAGAATTTTGAGTCGAATTATGTAAAAGAGTGAATGTCGTAAAAAGTGCAGTTGACTGTTTGTACTTTGCCGCAGTCGTGCTGTCTACACGGAACGTCATTTTTGTCTACTCTTCCGTCGACAAAACGGTGCTCGTGCTAAGCCTGCAGGAGATAGCGTTGATCCTAAACTAGGCACAGCCCTTATCTTGTGCACCATTAAATAAATAATTTCGGTAGTTTTGAAATTGGTGCCAGTTAAACTAGTAACTTAATGATAGATAACTTAGCTAAAAGTGTTTAAAGCAGTATAGCGTGGTACTCTGGCCAAATCTTAAGGTATTTTAGACGCGTAGTAAGTACCTATGGAGAAGAACGGGCAAGAAACTCCACGGACACTCTTTTAAATCAAAATATTGTAACAAAATATTGGTTACATCATTCATGTTAAAATTATATATGTGAGAACAATGTAGAAAGACGTGCACGTTGAAAGCGTCCGTAATAAAAAGATAAAAACAAAATAAATTAAATTAAAATTAGCCGTGGCAGCAAAGAGATGACCAGTCACGATCATGAAGCATGGATCAGCACCATTCAGCTCAACCATTTTGAAGGGACCTTAATGATCCAACACAATCGAAGACCTAAGCATAGTTATAAAGTACATTAGTAAAGAAGTTTGCAGTAACGTTATACCTAATAACTATTGTATTTGTGTCTGTCCGCAGGTTGAGAGCCGAAGGCGTAAAGTTGGCACACGCTGGCCAATGTTCCCGGGGAAAACATGGATAAATATTCTAGAACTGAAACTTGAATAAAGATACTAGAACTGTCTTATTTTGTAGTATTTTTATTTCTCCCTTTAATAAATATTATTAATAGCAGAAGTCTATTAAATCAGAAAATTCTTCAATATTCCTGTACTAATTTTATTAAGTATTAAGAAAACTTAATGTAATAATAGAAAAAGACACACACAACATTATTGTACTTATTCGTAATAGGGAAGTATCAGATCGATATCGGAGACGTTTTTCCTTAAAGAAACACCGGTAACTATAATAATTGTCACTGCGTCGTATTGCATTTTCACCTAGTTTGTGTCTGACTGATGCTGTTTTATACTCCTAGCAACTTTGCTCATACAGATTTTGACACTCTTGATTTTGCTAGCGATGTCAAAATCTTTTGGGAGTTTGAAACACGATGTCGTATTTCAGTGTTGTGATTATTGTGATTGCCTGCACGCGTAGCCTGACAACCATAGAAACGGATTTATCGAAAATTATAGATAAACAATCACAATCTGTCATTTTGTCTATTCTTCCGTCGACAAAACCCGTTTCTATTGTGGTCATGCTAAGAGGTGTACTGGTCGCAAGCATGGGGTCCAGGATTTAATCCCCAAGTTAAGTTTATTAAGTAATATAGGTTTTTTTTTCTAAACAAACTCTGAGGCAGCATGGAGTCTGAATTTGTACCCGGTTGATGAAAATAGGCTCGCCTTCTATTACAAAGAATGTAAGCGTAACTGGCGAAATGTCGATGTGCTATACAACTCTGCCTAAATAAGAAACGAAACAGGTTTTCTAAAACCGGGGATAAGTAGCAGATTTCACGTTATCATTGACCACTGCTTATCATAACGTAAAGGCACTCCCTCACCGAGAGCATTCACAACAACAATACAACCTACAGTGGAATCTTGAATTGTTACATTACAGGCGAATGCGGGGTGAGGGAGCGTCTTTACCCTGTAGAAACACGTCTGACTTGTAATATGCGGTACGTGTCATTGATTTATGTCTGACATCTGACATGTGCTTGTAAGTCACCGCACTGTTAAGCGAATATAGCTATTGAATAGGATAGTCGCCCTCGTGATTTCTTTATCACGCTTAGGTTGAATGTCACTTGCACTTCATAAAACGTCAAGGTATATTTTTCTTTAAGACTACGTGATCGTAAATTAGTTTCAACCTTTGCGAACTTTCAGTTTACTGGTAGTTTTCGTCAAAAGTAATAAAATTATTACGAGGTCGTCCATAAAATCACCTTACGAAAATATTCCTGACGAAAAAAAAACCTTATAACATTTCGCCTGTTGACTTGTGGATCCAACCTCAGTCTCGGCAGTCGCTAAATTATAGAAGATCAAAAAGAAAATAACAAATAAGAGGTCTCGTGAAACACCCGGATGGATCGAAGTTCCTTTAGTTTTCGCACACTTTTGTTACGTAACAAAAGTGTCGTGACGGTCAAAATGTTACACTTTTTTCGGTGTAGCTCTCACGCCAAGTGTGCAGAGGAACTTCGTTCCAATAAGTAGAAATGTCATATCAATTGAGCTTCTTCTCTATTCCAATATAGCGCTGGATAAGTACCGAATGCTGGACTGGATTTTAAAGTGATTACTTTGGTCTAATATCGATCCCGTATCACGGAATATCAGCGGTTTAAAAAAATACTTTATGAATGTAAATATAGTATAATAGATATGCATAAATATGTAGGTAGGTATGTTTGATATGGTTACGAACATTACAATATTTAATATCCTGAAGCAGTTCAAACTAATAAATCGTGCACATAATGTGTGCATGACTAATTAGTGTATCTGTATGCATTAGCATACAGATGTTTCATTGCTTAATTAGTAAATAATGTGCAGAAATAACGTCACCCCATCAAACTGACATTGTTTCAGAAATGATAAGAATAATGATCCTGTTAGGTAGTTTGATATTGATGCCAATTCTATTGTTCACAAACTTAATGATTCGATTATTATTCTATCTCTTTTTCTCTATGAACTAAGAGCTGTAAATATCTGTTGAACTATGTCGCGGGTCTCCAACGATAGGGACGCATAAATGCGATTTTTCGTTTTGAATGCCATTGGATGCAATACGTTACTTCAATTTTTCTTATAATTTAATAATTTACTTTTGAATTAATAAAAAAAATATTATTTATCGTAAGCTAGACATTCAGCAATTATTTTTAGGCCATATAAATAAATAATAAATAAATAAATAGTTTATTTTCTTTAACAAGCTTGTACTACATACTAGTTATAGAAGTGTCCCTTTACGCAAGTAAATGCCTGTACTAGGACACGCCCCTCTTCCGTAACTTAAATTTACTTAATGTACACAAGAAATGCCACTGTTTACTATTTATAATTAATTACAATATTAAAAATTAGATTAGATTAGATTAAATATAACTTAGTGTGCGTTTTGTGTATGTAATGTGAGGTGAGGTGGGCATAATTATTTGATCTGTGTTATGAGATGTATGTTTGTGTAGGATGTGTGTGTGTGTGACCTGTATGTGTGTAAAACTTGTGCATGAGAGTAAGTGTGTGCATGAATGAGTGAGTTATGATGTGTGCTGCAGGAGGGCCTCAGTGTCCTCATATGATAGTGGTTTTATCCATTGGATTACAAGTTTTTTACATTCTAGAAATTGTTTGGTGTAGACATATATTTCTTTATTTATTTTATTATAGAGATGAGATGACCGTTTCTCGTATTGCCTGCTACAAAACCTGGTTTTTGTTTGAGGAATCGGTGCTATATTATCTTTCCTCCTTTTTGATAAGATAGCGGTATCATAAGGCAGCTCTTTGTGTTTTTTCAAAATAGTCTGAACAATGTAAAGTTTTCTCACCGAAAGCAAATCACTTATCTGATAAAGACTCTCGGTGGGAAATCTAATCCTTTTAAAAAACATGATTTTTATTAGGGCTCGTTGAACTCGTTCCATAGTAATAAATTTGGATTTAGCTGCCCCTCCCCAAATTGGGATGCAGTACACCAAAACAGACTGCACTAAAGCAATATAAATATCCTTTAATAGATTTCCAAATGGGTCTCCGGTATCAGTAGCATTTTTTGGAACAACATATCTCAGTGTTTTAAAAATCCAGCTTTTTTTACGAATCCTATTTGAGACCTGCTCAAGGTGAGGGTACCAAGATAATAATATAGCCGTATAGTAGACGTAAGAGCAATACTTATTGCTTATTGTGGCAGTTTTAACGTCCCACAAAGACGTATGCACGTACGGCCTTCAATTTTATTATGATCTAAGGGAATTGTGTCGGGCCATAGGGTCGTATGCGTATACGACCGTCAATTTCAACATGATCCTTTATTTTAATTTTTTTAAATTGCAATCTATATCATTCTTGCAGATATTTAGCAATATGTTTAATATTATTAACGGGTTTATACGGAACCTGTCCAGTAACTGCCCCGTTTATTCTTACAGCCTCTTAAATAAGGTCTTGAGGAATCTTTCTCTTTAGTCTTCTACTAGCGACTGTTTGGGTGTTCATCAGGTTTACTGCAAGGATGTTTGGATGATTTGTGAATCACTCTTTGTACGCTTTTGTTCTTTCTGAAACTTCTATTACAGTTTTGATGCAGAGGTAGTGATGGAGTCTTTTATTTGAGACATACCAAGGTGCGTTCGTTATCACTCTTAATATTTTCTGAATGGACCTGTGTAAGATGATCAGCGAATGTGTCAGCTTCGTCCGCATCACTGGAAGCCCATTCTGAGTTACCTTTACGGATTGGAGGTTGTTTAGAAACTGGACGTTTAAGTTTTTTTGTGACTTTCCATAAAGAATAATTTATATCTGCTGTTGCGTCTAGGTTTTTTAAAGATGTTTGGACATTTTGGTTATCATTATATTGTAGCAGTGTTTTTAGTTTTGTTTGTAAATAGTTCAGATGTTTTTTATCTGCAGGATAACCTGTTTTTTGCCACTTTTTGCGAACTCTTAATTGTTCAGCTAGTAGTTCTCGAACAGATTTAGGACACTCTTGTTTATGGTGCGAATCTGTGGAAACTGGAGTAGTAAGCCAAGCAGATTGTTTAACACAGCTATTGAATTGTTCAACTGCTTCTGATAAGTCGTTATTCGTCTTTAGAGCAATGTTTATATCCAAACTTTCTACCAGTAGCCGTCTGAAGAGATCCCAGTTAGTTTTATTTGTGTGTAGCTTGCATGGCTTAGGTGTTATTGTAACTTTTCTTTTTAATGTTATTTCTACTGGGGAGTGATCGGGGGATACTTCGGTGCTCGTTTTGTTTGTTAGAAAATTATTAGCAATGCCTTTAGTTATACAAAAGTCAAGCAAGTCTGGTATTTTACTCCTGTCTCTCTGGCCAGTAAGTGGGCTCTCCAGGAGAAACTACATTAAGTTTTAATTTCTCTATGGCCATTAGTAGCTGTCTACCTTTCGTAGCTATTGGACGTGAGCCCCAGTAATGATGCTTGGCATTATAATCTCTTCCAGCTATGAATCTGTGACCTAGTGTGGAAAGGAACTTTTCGTAGTCTTTTACCTTAAGTTTATGTTTTGGTGGACTACAAACAGCAGATATTATGAATGGTCCTGCCTAGTCTTCAATTATGACATTCGTTGCTTGAATTTCCTCTGTGCAATACAGTATTGTTGTATGTTATATTTTATTACCACCGCACTTTCAGCGTGTGTGCAGCCATGGAGCGCATCGTGTGATATGTCTTGTAGTTCTGAATGTTGAAGTGGCTCTTCTTGGTAAAACGGGTCTGTGTAACTAGAAGAATATCTTTTTTTTGTTACTCGATCTGTCAGACTTGGACATATACCATAAAAATACAAAAAATAGATAGTTTTATGCCAGAAAGCTATGAAAAGGAGCGTACTTAAAATAAGAAAAATACCGAAAATCAGAAGTGAACACATAAGACGAAAACAAAGTTAACTGATGCTCTGCATTATGCCGTTAAACTCAAGTGAAAATGGGCCGGATACCTGGCTCGTTATACCGACAAGCGATGGACTATAGAGGTAACTAGGCGGACAGGCCCCAGAGGTAAGAGACGGCAAGGGCGACCGAGGAACCGCTGGATAGATGACATACTAGCAGTAGCAGGAAAACAATGGACAAAAGAAGTCGCATACAGAGAAAACTGGAATAAGCTGGAGGAGGCCCATATCCGAGAGGGTTCCTATCCATAAGATGTGGATGTAATAGAAAATATATAAAAAAAACAAACAAAAAAAAAACACAACTGAAAAACATTATTAAATAACTGTAAATCTAGGTGCTAATTCTATTAAGAGTGAAATGTGAATATTATTTAAAAAATATATAAGTGCGTAGGTCTACCTCAACGACAAAGGAGCAACGAATGACAGAAATGTGGAAAAATTATATAAGCTTAATTGATACCTTCAAAGTAGTATATAACTGTACTTATACAAAATTCAGTGTGGTAGTTGAGTGACTATTTGTTGTTCATTTGCTTTCATGTTTGTAGTTGAAATTCTTAGAATGGTTCTCAAATACTCATCTGTGAGACGAGAAGCTTATTTATGTTTTCTGTAATTGAGAATTGAATATGTTTGAGGACATTAGTAAGTACTGCCAAAAAATTGATGTAGACTCTACATCATCGCTCTCTTGCCTTATCTTAATTTATTTCGGTTCGTTCGCAACAAGTCTTCTACTTCCATATTTAGTCACATGTACTTTAAATACAAGTTATCCATAAAATAGTTTCCCTAGGACGTGAGTGCAACCACGTGCGACAACTCTTTATGACTACTTGCAAAACCGTCGGAAACCACAAAAATGTTACATCTTTTTGCAAAAAAATATGAATAGGTTCGCGTGTCACCTCAAACAATTAAACCGTTTACAGAGACTTTTAAATTATCAAAGATTTAGATGATGAGATAGTCAGAAAATTGAAACTAAGTGCCCGTTCCAAAACGTAGATCTTAATGGAGAAGACCGGGCAAGTCCCTGTATTAAAAGATGATTCGACCGTGAGATTCTTAATTGCACATAGGAAAACCCGAGTTGCAAGTTCAATCGGTAAGACTGGTATAAAAGGCATTTTCCTGAGCATTTATACATTAATAAGTAAATAATATTAAAAAGAAGAACAACTGACGTTATCATGAAGCTAGCTAGCAAGCTAGCATTTGGTAAGTTAGCAATTATTATTAAAAGCATGTTTTTTTTTTTACAATAACACTTGCTGTTCCCTGGCGACTTCATTTGCGCGTATTATTTTTGTTTTTTTCATAAATATTTAGTACTAGGTGATCCAACAGACGTTGTCCTGTGCGAATTACAATATTCATACAAAGTTCCCATAGAAAATGCATTTTTAGTTTTGAGGGCCAGCGACCAGCATTTCATTTACGAGTATATTATATAGAAGACTAAATGACCCGACGGATTTTGTCCTTTTTTTTTTTGGGTGGAAATTTTATCAAATAACTTCTCCCACTCTGGGCGGAGCTGAGGGCATGTCAGACTCTTACCGACTAAAACCCACCCGTGTTCCTTCTGTTGCCTGTATGTCGCCAGGGGCCACGGTATCCCTTTCGGAATTTCCCGGGACCCTGCAGGCATCGGCCCTAGCGGACCCCGTCAGTTGTGCTGACATTTCGCGTTATCGCGTTATCCGCGCGTGGAACGTCGTGACGGACGTTGTCCCCTCCCGACACTTTTCAAATTTTTCTTTGCGTTAGAAACTGATTTGAACTATTACGAACATTTGAAACAATTTGCCAAATCAATCCAGCCGTTCTGAAGTGATGCGCTTAGCAACGAACAGCATTTCACTTTTATTATATAGATAGATTAAAGTAACGTAGGTCCTTCACCATCGTGATGGCAAACAAACAGACAGAAGGAGTACTGTCGCATTTATAAATATGTACTCGTAGTGTTATTAGTTTTATCGGATGATTTTTGATATTTATATAAAAAGAATGGAAATGGTAAAAAAAAAGTATTACTTATTAAATCTAAATTGTCATACACTCAATTATTAATGCGGTATAAACTTCAAAGCTTGGAGTCAAAACGCAGCCGACTAATGGCCAAGATGCTTCATGGTCTATGTTATTACACAGACCATGAAGCATCGACCATGAACATGACTATGAAGCATCTACGTATTGAAGATATGGTTACATTGTACCTAGAACTGTGATGCGTCGAGAGGCGCGTGTGCCTCGGCTATTCCACACCGCAAGGTGCAGAACTCACGCTGGTGCTCGGGCGCCTTTCCTACGCATTGTAGATACGTATAACACACACTTCATCGATTTGGATATTTTCGTGCTTACACACTTTAAAGTTTAAAAAGATTGCTATTGAATCTTTAAAATAGTCTTTGGATATTTCGTAGTTTTTTTTTTTTTGTCTATGTATCTTCTGGACAATAAAGTATATATAAATAAATAGCCATCTCTATTATTCCAAAATACGTACCAGTATTCCTTACAACGCACGCATTAAGCCTCGTGCAGAGTAGCGCGACGCGACTCGAACAATACAATTTCTATGAAAACTACACGGTATAACAATATCCGGTGTCGCGTCGAGCTAGTCTGCACAAAGCTTTAAACTAAGTATCTAGGAACCATTCTGTCGCGGACATTTGTGTGGGTTACACGTTTACCTAGTTTTTGCGTTATTCTGTCACATTTAAATTGTAATGTGTGACTGTTTTATACCCCAATAAAGTAAAAAAAAATATGCTTGACGTGTTCCAGTACTTACAATACTACTGGTTGGAATCCTCATGGAGGTCCATGGCCGAACTGCATGTACCAAGGAATATAACCCGGTTTGCGGAACGGACGGAAAAACATACAACAATCCTTGTCTGTAAGTATAACTTAGTTTTTTAATCTAATACGAGTATTTAAAAATAAACTATTACTAAGTAATACGCAATCAAATAAAAAAAAAACTTAAAGTTAAATATCGTTTAATTCAACTTTAAAATGACAGGAGATAGCGTTGATCCTAAACTAGGCGCAGCCCTTATCTTGAGCACCATTAAATAAATAATTTCGATAATTTTGAAATTGGTGACAGTTAAAATAATAAAGGTAGTAGGTACTACTTAACTAAAAAGAGTTTTACAAAAATTATGGTTAAACAGTCGCTAATCATTACTTCCAAAAGTGTTTATAGCAGTATAGCTTGGTACTCTGGCCAACCGTTGAGGTATTTCTAAAACAACAAAATTTCAATAAAAAAATAAAATTATTTTGTTTGAGTTGATTGCTAACTGTGCGTCTGCACTGTCGAAACATTCACTTAAAAACAATGTTGAAATCTATATTTAGATGTTTTGTGTCAATGTTCGATAAAATGTTAGACTGACAAAACAGTATTTTGTTTTCTTTATCATCTACGAGTATATTGTAAATATTTGATATTAAAGACGCTTTTCGTGTCTGTCTGTGTGACCATGTCGTTCTTCTAAACTATGCAACAGTTTTCGATGCGGATTTCACCATTATTTAGATAATTTATTCCGGAAGAGATCTCGATGTTTTGTCAAGTAGTAAAAAACGTGCGATGTAGGGGGTGATCGTTAGGTATTTTATAAAATAACAGGACGCCTGTATATCCAAAGAGCTAAGCGTAGGTGTAAAGTACATTAGTGAAGAAGTCTGCAGTAACTTTATACCTAATAACTATTGTATTTTTTGTCTGTCCACAGGTTGAGATCCGAAGGCGTAAAGTTGGCACACACTGGCCAATGCAAAAAAGCTAGCTCCGTGGGAAAAATTGGAGCAAAGGCGATACCTTAAATAAATATACTAGAACTGTCTAGAAATTATTAAATTATTATTGCTATGGAAAAAAAGAAATTATAAACAGAAAATTCTTCTAGATTCCTGTACTCCTTTTATTAAGTATCAAGAAAACTTATTGTTATAATAGAAAAATATACAAACAACATTAGTGTACTTATTCGTAGATAGGGAAGTATCAGACGGGCACCTTTTTCCTCATAGAAACACCGGTCACTATAATTAAATTATCACTGCAGCTGCGTCGTATTACATTAACACCTAGTGTTCGTAAGGCAGACTGAGGCTGTTGTACACACCTAGCAACTTTGCTCACCAGGTGACTCAAAATCTCACGTCCACATTCAGATTGTGACAGCCGATTATTTTATTGCAAGCGATGTCTAAATATTTTGGGATGAAACACGATGTCGTACTACATTGTTGTGGTTGCCGGAAATCAAATAATTTGACTTACCTCATTGGGCTACTGGTCGCAAGCTAGGGGTCCAGGATCCCCAAGTCAAGTTTAATTAATAGGATAAGTATTTTTTAGGCTTTTTTCAAAACAAACTCTGAAGCAGCATGGAGACTGAATTTGTACCTGGTTGATGAAAATAGGCTCGCGCTCTATTAAATAGAATGTAAGCGCTACTGGCGAAATGTCGATGTGGTAGGTACACAACTCTGCCTGCCCCTGCGGGGAATACCGGGCGCGGGGATACGTGAAACTAAACAGGTTTTCGAAAACTGGGGATTAGTAGCATCTCACGTTATCATTGACCACTGCTTATCATAACATAAATGCGGTCCCTCACCGGGAGCATTCGCCTGTAATGCATCTTTTACCCGCGACCTAGCCGTGTACTTCTACCTATTTAATTATATGAATTCCTATCCTGCTGGTTTCATAGCAGTTGTCAGCCTGTGCAGTCCGCAGGCCGTTACCGAAATGTTACTTGCAAAGCCCTGGCCGTTACAGTGGAATCTTGAATTGTTGCATTACAGGCGAATGCTCCCGGGCGAGGGAGCGTCTTTACCCTGTAGAAATACGTCTGACTTACAAGTCAGACGTGTTTTTACAGGGTAAAGACGCTATATGCTGTACGTGTCATTGATTTATGTCTGACATCTGACATGTGCTTGTAAGTCACCGCACTGTTAAGCGAATATAGCTATTGAATAGGATAGTCGCTCTCGTGATTTCTTTATCACGCTTAGGTTGAATGTCACTTGCACTTCATAAAACGTCAAGGTATATTCTTCTTTAAGACCACGTGATCGTAAGTTAGTTTCGACCTTTGCGAAATTTCAGTTTTCATCAAAAGTAATAAAATGATTACGAGGTCGACCATAAAATCACATTACGAAAATATTCCTGAAGAAAAAAACCTTATAACATTTCCCCTGTTGACTTGAGGCTCCAACCTCAGTCTCGGCAGTCGCGTTGGCTACCTCAAGACCAACTGACTAAGTTCTAAATTAAAGAAGATCAAAAAATAACAAATGAGAGGTCTCGTGAAACACCTTGATGGAACTTCGTTCCATTCGGTTTTGCACAATTTTGTTACGTAACAAAAGTGTCGTGACCGTCAAAATGTTACACTTTTTTCGGTCTGGCTCTCATTCAGCAAGTGTGCTGAGGAACTACGTTCCAATAAGTAGCATTGTCATGTCGCTTGAGCTTCTACTCCATTCCAATCCAGTGCTGGATAAGTACTGAATTGAAAAGTCATTACATTGGTCTAATATCGATCCCGTATCACGGAATATCAGCGGTTTAAAAAAATACTGTATGAAAAAAAAAACATTAAAGTCGTGCTATAATAATACCAGCCTGTTGCTGTCCCACTGCAAGCCACGAGCATTGATCACCACGCTTGTTCAAGACGGGTTGGTGATTTCAGACTTATATTAACTATATAAATTCAGGTTTCCTTACGATGTTTTTCCTTCACTAATGTCAGTTATGACCAAGATAAACTCAGAAAGTACATTATGATTTGAAAATGTCACATTTACTTACCTACTTGCCCGGATTTGAACCTAAAACCTCGTGTATACATATATGAGAGGCGACGCCTAACTCGCGCTATACTTATCAGAAATGCTTATACATAATGTAGGTATGTCTGATAAGGTTTCGAACATTACAATACCTTATATCCTGTAGCAGTTCAAACTAATTAGTCGTGCACACATTAGCATACAGATGTTTCATTGCATAATTAGTAAATAATGTGCGGAAATAACGTCACCTCATCAAACTGACATTGGTACATAAATGATAAGGATAATGGCATAATAAATTACTGAGCCAAAAATTAAAAAAAAAAAACAGAGAATGGAATAGATTACTGGAAAACCTCTAAGTAGTCTATGGTCCTAAAATAACATGGTAAATCTCTCATAATGTGCGTACAAACTTACATTTGTGGTTGGAATGTATGGGAGAACATGTTTCTCAACTACAATGTGAAGTTAGTTCTTGGGATAAATTCATTCCGACTACGGAACCCTATAATTTGCGTAGTCCGATACGCACGCGGCCGGTTTTTTTGAAGTGTGTACCAGGAGCAGGCGAGGTTGACTTGGGCTGTTAGATGTAAGTTGCGCCCTTTCCACCCCAAAAACTAACTTTAACGATAAATGAACCTTAATTTAAAATATTTAATTTTCTTCATTCTGTTCTTCTTTACCTTAGAAGTCCTTGATATGAAACTAATCTGATAATACATTATTATAAAGTTAATTGGACTACCATTTCTCTACGCCACGTCTCCCCTGCGGTCATGTCTCCCCACATCTGTTGAATGCAGGAGAACATAATGCAGCAGACGTTATCTGACGGCGTGACGTCACACGAGAAAGGACGCACAGTGCTATTGTGTATGCGTATGTACAGGCAAAAAAATAGGTAGGTACATAAACAGGTAACATAAAACCATCGACTTCCCAAAACCCGTCTCGTTTTTGTTTATATATCTTATCTTAGCTTAACTTATAATGTATTTATCCCAAGAACAAACATAACATTGTAATTGAGAAACATGTTCTCCCATAAATTATTGAGAGATTTGCCATTTTATTTTAAAACCATAAACTTCTAGGTTTCCCTGTAATGTATTATTATAAAATTATTTCCAGTTTTCTTAAAAAAAAAAAAAAAAAATATAATAATAGTAATATCAGGTTTGGGGTTAAATTGGTCTAAATAATCTCTATATTTGTATAGTAAATATACAAATATAGATATTATTTAAATATAAAAACTCAGAATCACTTTACAAAAAAAAAACATAGTTATCTCCCGAAATCACAAAGTTTCGGAAAAAGTGGAAAGTAACATTTGATCTGCAGTGGGACGGAATGGGATAGGAATTTAAAAAAAAATTGCTATCCCATACATTTTGATCCCGAAGGTATTGACTTTTGGCGGCACTTTTGTATGAAACAGAAATTTTTTCACTCACATTTTTTTTCAATCACGAATAGTTGGTACGCCGCGCGTCTAGAATCGTGGTTTTGCGGAATTCAGAGTTCGCGCGACGATATTTATTTATTATAGAGTTATCCCTTAGGTGCAGGTGATACATGTCATTTTGATATCACTGTCGAATGTTATTCATAGCGTGTGTAATCCCGTGTGATTAGTACATTTATGACATGTCAATATTAAGATATAATAAAAACAACATTATCAAATCCAGTGAAATTATACTATCTATTCCAATCTATTTTTATCACAGCAGCTTTGTATAAAACACACTTGTACACAATTTAGTCATTTGTCGTGGTAGTATTGTGAGTTCGCTAAGACAAGATGAAATTATTTGCGTTGAGTAAGTCCGTTATAAATATTTATTTTGAACCGTCGATACCTGGCATTGAAAATCTGAATTTAGTTGATAGACAAATATCAGAATTTGTTAAAAATATTTACATGGTAAATGCACATGGAGAACGATTAACGCTACAACAGTTCACACACCATTCTCTTGCCTTATATCAATTTATTTGGGTTCGTTCGCAAAATGTCTTCTACTTCCATACTTAGTCACGCGTACTTTTAATCGAAGTCATTTCATTTATTCAATAACAATTTACATTGTGTCTGAATGTTTTACAAAGTTATCTACACAAATAATAACAAGTTAAACACAGAATTAAATTAGTTCCACACAATCTCATGATCTACCTACCTTTTACACTCATAAAACTTCAAAATATAAAATATTAACGAAGACAAAGAGGGGAAAAAAAAGTTATCCATGAAGTGGTTTCCCTAGGATGTGAGTGCAACCACGGGTGAAAGCAACTTTATGACTACATGCAAAGCCGTTTCATACCACAAAACTATTGCATTTTTTTTGCAAATAAATATGAATAGGCTTCGTGTGTTACCTCAAACATAAAAAAAAAACAATTAAACCATTTACAGAGGCTTTTGAATTGCCAAGGAGTCGGTCAATTAGTCAGAAAGTTGAAACTAAATGCTCGTTCCAAAACGTAGATCTTAATGGAGAAGAACGGGCAAGATCCAATATTAAAAGAAAATTCGACCGTAAAGATTCTCAGTCACAACATGTATCTTTTTCCCCAGTCTTCACCCTATTTCTGGTGCTGCTGGGTGCCATGATGAGCGACGCGGCGTGCATATGCGCCGCTATATATGACCCCGTGTATGGACCAGATGGAACCAAGTACAGCAACAGTTGTGTGTAAGTCATTTCATTTTACATTTTACTTATTTTTTTCTTAAATTCTTTCACGGACAGTTAACACGCAGCCTAAACCAGTGGCTCTAGAAGCATGCAATTTTGCACAGCAGTTTCATAAGTAGTAGTTTCATCCCTTAGTGCTGACCTTCGTCAAACTTGTGTGGAAGACCGTAATTTTTGCCGATTGGATATCCCATCGCGCAGAGGGCTTCGCGGTTTAGATTTAACGGTCGACGGTTTTAAAAATAATTCCATACGAAGTCATATTTATATCATTTCCTCTTTATTTTCAGTATGGCCTGCGCACTGGAGCAGCAAGCAATTCAATAAATGCAACGTCAATAACACTAGTGTAGAAGAAGAACACAATATTTTGTAATTTTATTTTAACGCTTTAGACGAAATTCTCTATTATTGTTATAAAATGTTTTGATTAAAATTATTATCACATTCATTTGCCTTCCTTTTTATGATCTATAATTATTTATACCGCTTGTATAAATATCAAATAAAAGTAAATTTAACATAATAAAGAAAAAAAACCTAACTTAGTAGGTACACGCTATTATCAACATAAATAATTTTATTCCATAATCACCATGACCATATGGTTTTCAATTATATAAGTAGGTACGGGATGCTTTTATATAATTAAGAATGAGGAAAACTTATTGTGGATAATATCTACCTAATAGAAAATAAACAAACAACACTAAACTTTTTCGGAAATAGGAGGGTATCAGAAGGCGTTTTTCCTTATTATAATTAATTTGTCACTACGTTGTGTTACATTTACATCTGGTTTCTGAAAGGTTGATTAACACAAAAATAAACTAACACGATGTCATGTAGCTGTTCAGTGTTTTGTGCTGTGCCTTGTGTGCCCAAACTCGTAAAGAAAAGTGCTTTTGGATTTAACTTAAGGAATCTCGCCGTAGCCGCCTGGAGTCTAGATTTGTGCCCGGTTGATGACACTGGGCGCGCCCCCTATTAAATAGGACTTAAATGTAAAAAGCTAAATTTAAGCAAATCTACTCCTACGGCGAATACAGGCGTGGAGATATGTTATTGAATAATAGAAGCACTCAATATCCGGGAATCAGTAACAGATCTCACGTTATCAGTGACCACAGACGGCTTATCATATAACATTACCTTGTAGAACACGTCCGACTTGTAACGTGCGGTACGTGTAATTGATTTATGCCCGACATTTGCATGTGCTTGTAATTCAACTGCACTGTTAATAACAATTGTATTCCATGTAGTAGTGGTGTCGAACATAATACCATAATTTACCGGGCACAAATCCAGACGGCTGCCACTGGGAAATTCTTGATGCAAAAATCCAATCACACTTGACCCGACTTTGGGTTTGATCTCAGGAACGGCAGAGACCCTTGTTTAGCAATAGTCTGTTTGCTTGCCAAAATTGCCACCTCAAGTCATGTGGAGGTCTCCTCACAGGTCTCAATAGCAGTGAGATATCAATTTGTTTATTCATACAGTCATTACGATCAAGTGGCCTACCCGGGCGCTAGTGCGAATTTTGGTTGCCGCGTGTAGTGAGTCTCGTGATTCAGTTTTACAGCAAATATTCATGATTTACGCGGTACATTGAGAATTAAAGCCTCCTGAGGACCAAGCGGTCTACTTAAAGCTTTGTGGCATGTTCAAATGTTTTATGCGATCAGTATAACTTGAATTTATGAGGACGTCTGAAAGTGGTACGGGTGACTGAAAAGTTGTGTGAAAATTAACTTTCTTCACGACCTTTTCCTCATGCCTCCATAACATGCCCATGTTATGCGAAGGCATGAGGAAAATGTCGTGAGGAAAGTTTTGGGTATGCATGTGGATGAGTATACTTTCTTTAGGTATAATATGTATTATCAGATTAGTTTCACCTCCTCGGACATCCCTTCGGAGAAACAAGACGTGATGTTATGTTATGTTATGTTTCATCACCCAGTTGCACAAAGACAAACTTTATTTACATTCTAGAAATATGTAAATTTGTCCGTAAGCATGAAGAGTTCTACACAAAACAGTACACACTTAGGCACCGATCTAGGCTAAACATACCAACATCCAAGCTAAAAATGCATTCTACAAGCCCCTACGTAATGTCTATAAAAATAGATAACAAACGACCTAACTAAAGAAAAAAGAAAAGTTAAATATATTTATAAAAAAAACTTAAAAAATTACTGATAAACAAAAGCTATTACTCCTTAGATGAATATTTAAATAATAAACATAAACAAAAGAACAAAAAAAAAGTTTTTAATAATTAATTAGATGATAATTATTAAATAATATAACAAAAATAATAATTAAATAATAAAGCAATAATTATTATTCAAAGATAAAAAAATTACGAGTATAGGTATATAAAAATAATCTAAAATATTTAAGTACATTTTTCAGATAAAATAATAGATAAGCAAAATGTTAGTATCTTATTCGCGATCTCCTGACTTTGATTCTAAGTAAGTTAAAACTTGTTCCCACAATAACAACTTAATGATCTCCTTAAACAGGGCCTCCTCTCTCCTACCCTTTTGCTGTGCCCTACAGGGTCTATAATGATCTAAATTATATAGTTAACACCTTAGTACACATTATGGTAAAGCAATAAAGATATTGAGTGTTGAGGATTAACACGTTCACTGTGTAGCTATGATGAGAGAGACTACACTACGTGCAAACAAAAATTGTAGATAATATGTTGCCACACGTGTGAATCGATAATAGTGGCTAAACTCACACGTGTTTGAGGTTATAATAATAATAACTTTATTTCAGACTATCCATTACAGAATTATCCATACTTGTGTTAGTAAGTACTTAGGAACTATGTCAGCAAAACACAAAAAAATAAAAGAAACGACATTAAATTGACACATGGAGTGCGATCCAGTGTCTAACAAAAGGACCGTCTAACCGGTCCGCTATTACTTTCAGAATGCTGTTGGAACTTGCTCGGATACGCTGTAGTATTGAGGCCGCTCTCTTTCTCATGATGGCATGAAAGCCATCAATCTGAGCCTCTGTAAACATGCCGGACGCACTACAGCATCTCGGCAGCCCCAACAACATTCTAAAAGCGTTATTATATTGTACACGAAGGGCATTGAGTGTCCGCTGAGTACAGTTGACCCACAGGGTGCACGAATAAAACGATTGGCAGTATGCCCTGAACATTGTGCACTTTAACTCATTCGGGCACCGTTTAAACCTGCGAGCCAGCATGTTCCCGCGGACAGCCAACGCCCTTCGTTCTCTCTCAATGTCCACGTCATCAGCGAGGTCCTCCGTGACCCAGTGACCCAAGTACTTAACCTGCGTCGCTCTGTTAAGCGGTACACTATTTAGTGTAACCGAAGGGACGGTATCGACTTTACAATTCCGCGGTAGGAATACTAACAGCTCACTTTTGTTCGCATTGTACCTGAGTCCATGAGCCACGGCGTACTCCTCACATCTGCTAACAAGTTTACGTAAACCGCTAATTGAAGGACTCAGCAACACCATATCATCCGCATAGCTCAAGTTGTTAATAGTGGTGCCATCAATAGTGCAGCCGACTGCAGTGTTACTGAGACCCTCAATCAACTCATTGATGTACAGGTTGAAGAGACGAGGGGATGTTAGCCCACCCTGTCTTACACCACACTCCAACCTGTACTCATCGGACACAACGTTCGCCCACCTTACAACATTAACTTGATTGTTATACCAGTAATCAAGAACATTAATGATCTCCTCGGGGAGTGAGGTGGCGCTCAGTTTCTCCCAAAGATGTTCATATGACACCAAATCGAAAGCTTTCGATAAATCAAGGAAGCACCCATAAACTGGAGTCTTCCTGTCCGTGTAGTACCGGACAGTATGCTTAAGACATAAGATTGCTGTTTCTGTGGACAGTCCCGCTTGGAAGCCGAACTGCGCATCACTTATCTTTAGGTGACGACATAACTGTTTATCCAGCATACTGTCCAGCACTTTAGCTACTGTGGTGGCTAGCGAGATGGGCCTATAGTTGGAGCCATCAGAGGGGTCTCCTGTCTTATTCTTGATTACTGGCACAACAATAGCCTTCGTGCACTCATCCGGTAAGTATGAGTGTCTCATACAAAAAGTGTAAAACATCGATAACACTCTAGGCAAGTGTACACCTGCATGCCAAAGGTGCTCAATGCTGATACCGTCATGTCCAGGGGACTTACCCCTCGTCATCTTACTAATAGTGGAAGCTACTTCCTTTGCAGAGAAACTGACTGATGGTAATGTATTTGACTTCCGAGTATCGGACTTGAGCACCCGCAGCGACGCAGGTGGTCGATCAGGCGGCACTACTTTAAATTTATCAATAAACATATTAGCAATGTCAAGTGACTCACCGAAGCCGTCGACGCTGAGAGGGGTGTACGGTCGTGGATTCAGCTTGCTGGTCTCCTTCCAAAAGCTTTTAAAGTTCTTATTTGCATGCTGTGAGGCCAGAACATCCATCTTTACCTGTTCCGCGTTATTCTGACACCATTTCAGTTTAGATTAAAAAATACGACGAG
Organism: Agrochola macilenta; assembly: GCA_916701695.1. Taxonomy (NCBI): domain Eukaryota; kingdom Metazoa; phylum Arthropoda; class Insecta; order Lepidoptera; family Noctuidae; genus Agrochola; species Agrochola macilenta. The sequence continues at coordinate 824,511 of OU753572.1, read as the reverse complement.
ATACTGACATTTCGTCATACACTGGTCCATTACCCGGACGACCAAGTGACAACCATAACTGAAACCGCGACCGCGCTTCCTTATGTGCTGGATAAACATGTCTGTTCCAGCCCACAACACACTTTTTACGTGACTGAAATTTACGATCAAAGCTATCCACGGCCGCTGTGCTTGTTACATGAATAATTTTTGAATACATCATATCAATCACGGATCTATGTTCCACCTTATTACACATACCATCACAACAGTGGCTTAATTCTATAGGAAAATCTAAGTCTCTTAATTGTTCATTACATAACATGTGATAATACTCAATTTGTTTATTATCCCTATTTCCCCAAACAACTTTATTACAACTTGTTTCTTTAAGAACATAATTAGTTATGACCCTTTAAATTTGCGAACAACTCATGCTCCACCCATGGGTCATGCACGTACGATTAGCAACTCGATATGCCCCATCAGTGAGACATGCACAGTGAACGTGTTAATGTAATGTTGTGTTATGTTTCATCACCCAGTTGCACAACATCAACCAGTTGCACAAAGACAAACATTAGTGCCCTATCATAATTAGGTACATAATGGATCATTAACCGGTCACGTACTGTTAACGTACCCGTGCCGCTAATGATTTCTTTAATTTCATCAAAGGACCTCTAAAATCGGAAGATAAATATTTAATGACAGCTTTAAAAGTTAAAGTTATTTCATTTTCATTTTGGTCGTTTCTGCAACTGGCTGTAAGTTGCAGAAACGACCAAAATGAAAATGAAATAACAGGACGAAGAAAATTAAATGTTTTAAATTAAGGGTAATTTATAGGATTTTCAGGTCAGATTTGTATTTATTATTGACAATGATATTGGTGACCACTGTTCCTTTTAGCAGACAGAAAAGTACTCAAGATCTAGCTTTGGCATCAGTGTGCAACTGGTCATTCCTGTCGATCAGTGACTTTGTCTGTTCCTTAGCCCAAACTGTAGCACAATCTTCAGGATACGCAGAATTATTTCCAAGCAAACAAAATTAAATTAGCATTCGTTTGAATAACATGACATAAATAAGGGATTAATTCACAATTATGACGTAAGCGTTAACTGGATAACACACGTAAAAATATGTGGATTAAAAGGATTGTACACCGGGATTATTTTTAAAGATAAGATTATTTATTTATATCAGGTTTGGGGTTAAAGTGATCTAAATAATCTTTATTGTATTTTTACATAAAAAACTAACACACTTTACAAAAAAAAAACGAAAGTTGACGGAATGTGCTTGGAATAATAATACAAATAAAACTTTACGTAATACTCTGATGTTAATATCGAATGTAATACATAGTGCACTACTACCTTTTGCCCGCGAATTCTCTCGCGTGGATGTCGGAAATTATCTCACAGTCCGAATGTACTATCGGGAAAAAAGGCTCCTATAAGTAACCCAGGTTCAAAATTTCAACGAAATCCGTTCAGCCGTTAAGGAGCGATAAGGTAACAGACAGACAGAGTTACTTTCACACTTTTTTTTAATATTAAGTTCCGATATTATTTTAATCCCGTGTGATTAATACTTTTATGACAATTAAGATTAAGATATCCAGCAAAATTATACTATTTAGTCCAATCTATGCTTGTCACAGCTGCACTGTATAAAATACTCTGTTACACAAATTAGTTATTAGTCGTGGTAAAATTGTGACTTCGCTTAAACAAGATGAAATTATTTGCGTTGGGTAAGACCGTTTTAAAAAATATTTTATTTTTAACCTTCGGTAACTCGCGTTTAAAACATAAGTGACTGCTCACATGTTGTACCCATCTTAACTTACATTGTTATAAAAAACATGACTGCCCGAAAAAAACTAAAAAGTAAAAAACAAGTGTTATTAGTTAACCTGTATATACAAAGCGAAAGGTCACTCATTAACTCTCTGACTAAACAGATAAATAAAATTGTCATTGCAGTCGGGGGACCGTTCTGTAGAACACTTTTTAATCTAAGAGGTTCCTCGACTACAATTACAATTTCAGTTATCTGTTTAGCCAGTGAGTTTAATCACTCCTTTTTTTGGGCAATCATGTAATTTTTTTTATTAATTTTTGTGTGAACATGAATAACTATAATTTAAAATACAATAGATGAAGTATATTTAGTAACCTCTCTTCTTGACGTGTCCACACGTTGGGTCCGGGTTCGCAACAAGTCAATCGTCATCCTGAGCATGCCTCGTTGACAGGTGAAACACGTGTCGATTTCTTACAGGTTTTTTTATGACTCTTTAAGAACAGTTAAGCGGATTAGGTTACTTAATATACGTCATCTATTGTATTTTATAAAGGATTTTCGCAAAGTCACGCCTGAGTCAATTAACTAACTATAATTTATCCTAAATTGTTGCAGTTTTCGCAAAAATATGAATAGACTTGTGTATGAAACGTTACCTTGTTAATATATATATGAAAACATCATGTACGTAAGGAAAAATCTTAATCTTTTCAGTAGAAGAGGTGAAAGACACAAATAAAATATACAGAGTTGATATGACAGAGAGGCATTAAATTACACTACGTATACTATACGTGTTTAGTATTTATTTGATACGGTATAAAAATAAAAAGCACCAAAAATGAGTTTTTTTTTTTTTCAAACAAACTAGCTAACTAGCTTATGAATCAGAGTAAAACGCAACCACCCTTTGTAAATAAATTTAACTGACCTTAGAAGATACCTAGGTAACAGTGGCAACGCCGCGCGCGCGCCGCGCGGCGTGTTTTATCTTATTTCAAAGCGGGCGGCCGGCGCGCGGCGGCGGTGGCGCGGGCGGCGGCTTAGGCCTTCGCTCGCGGCTTTTGTTAGGTATGGTTTTGAAGTACGCGCACAACAACAAAAACACTAAAATTTTAAATTCTCGATGTGTCCTTCATTCACATGAATGCAAAAATTATACCGACGGAGAATATTGTTACTTATTTTTCTAATTAAAAATCATGTCAGTGTATTCTAACGCCGTGTAAGTTACACGAGGCATTGTTGAACACTTTAATTACACACACACACACACACAAAACCAACGTTTAATTACGTGTCGTATCACAATAAAAGCAGTCGATCACAAAAAAAAACACTAACACTAAATAATAATAATCCCAAGTTACGTGTCCTGTCACAATAAAAAAAGAAATACCGTCTTAAACTTGTTTAGTGTCCTATCACAATAACAAAACTAAATCCCAATTGTCAGCGCGCGAGTTCGACAATACGGAGGCGGCGCAGGTACTTCCGTGTTACGTAACATAAGTACGTTCCGAAAGAATAGCGTCGGCGCACTGAAAAAGACAGTTTTTAGAAGCCCCACTCACTTACCGATCGCAACCCCTGCCCCTCGTCGCTAGGATGCAATAGCAAACACTGACCTATTTCTATTTCTTTTACCCGCGGGGGTTTTGCTATGATCGCCACTCTCGTAATGAAAATGCAAGTGTGTGTGTATTTATTGCTTCCTTGTTTGCATTGTCATCTTTTCAGCGAGAATATTTGGTTGTACTTGTGACTTGCGTCACAGCGGCAACAACGCATAGGTTATACTCAGATTTATCGTTTTAAGGTGCATGACCTATGCGTATAGACATAATCAGCTGTTAGGAAAGATACATCGTGTTCAAACGGGGCAAAAACTTAAAAAATCATTTGCGACTAAACTACTGCTCCTATTTAATTGATTTTTGGTACAGAGCTTGAAAATGGAACCTAGTATAGGCAGTTTAAAGGAAAGCCCCTCTGTCGTATCAACTTTGTATACTAGAAATAGGGACCAATTAGTTCAATCTGTTTTCAGACTGGCTAAAATAGACTCATCCTTCATGGAGTACTGTTTAAAATGTTATAATAAAATCCTCACATATTCCAACTACTTAAATACAGAAACTAAATTAAAATCTTGTATAAAACGCACACTATGCTGCCAAGCATATTATTATTTGGGGAATTACATCACTGACAAAAATGCTTGGCTCAACGCTGGTCCAGCTCCACAAGGGCGTATAAATTAGTTGATTAGCATTCGAATATATTGTTGGTAGCTGCTGGAGATTGCAAAAACTATCTTTTCACTGTATAAATTCAATCTCTTAGTATTTTATAATTGCATAGCAATGTGTAAGCAATGTGACTATGTACCTTCTGTAGAGCTACTATTTACTGGGTACGTATTTCATTGACTTGAATGTGCCCTGGCGGCTGACAGTATGTCATGCTCACTCAAATGTCTCGCTGGTGGTGGCGTGTATGTTAATGGTTAAGTTCCCTTTAAAATGGTTGAGCTGAATGGTGCTGATCCATGCGTCATGTCCGTGAACGGGCGCCGTCAATAGGTACTCTTGCTACCATGGATCTCTTAGCTGCCATGGCTTATTTTAATTAATTTAATTTTTCAATTGTTTTTATCTTTTTATTACGGACGCTTTTAACGTGCACGTCTTTCTACATTATTCTCACATGTATACTTTCAACATGAATGATGTAACCAATATATTTTGTAACAATATTTTAATTTAAAAGAGTGTCCGAGGAGTTTCTTGCCCGTTCTTCTCCATAGGAACCTACTACGCTTTGGAATGGGCAACTAGGTTCATCTAGTTCCGACTGACTGACCCCTTGGCAATTCAAAAGTGCGTGTAATTGGTTTATTTGAAATAAATGGTTTGAGTTTATGAGCCAATATTCGTAAAGTTACTTAAACACGTATTTTCGTCCCAGTCTTCACCCTAGTTCTGGTGCTGCTGGGCGCCATGATGAGCGACGCGGTCTGCCCCAGTTTCTGCTCCGCTATATATGACCCCGTGTATGGACCAGATGGGACCAAGTACAGCAATAGTTGCTTGTAAGTCTTAATTTCATTTTTAATAAAGTAGTAGCGACACGCCCCTGATTCGCACGGTTTTTACTTCTTGACGAAACATCGATATTTTTTAAATATATGTAAGTTTAATATTAATTTTTTATACACATAAACCTTCTGGAATAAATAAAACCACATCAAAATCCGTTGCACAGTTTTTAAAAACAGTCACACAGATAGACAGCAAGTAAACGGACTTTAATTTATAATACACCAGCTGCGCCCCGCGGTTTCACCCGCATAAGTCCCGATCCCGTGGGAATATCGAGATAAAAAGTATTTTACGTCTTAATTCAGGTCTTGGTCTACCCGTGTGTCAAATTTCATCCAAATCCATTCAGCCGTTTTTGCGTGAAAGCGTAACAAACAAACAAACTCACTTTCGCATTTGTAATAATTAGTTAGGATTAGAATTTATGTACTTATATTAGAAGCAGAATTTCTCCGTAGTGGAACTATTGGACGTTTTTTAGAGATTTTTTTTTTCTGTAATCATATTTATTTTATTTTGTTTTAATTTTCAGTATGGCCTGCGCACTGGAGCAGCAAGCAATGCAATAAATACAACGTCAATAACACTAGTGTAGAAGAACACGATATTTTGTATTTATTTTAACGCTTTAAACGAAGTTCTTTGTTATCGTTATTGACAATGTTTTCATAAAAAAAATATTATCACATTTATTTGCTTTTCTTTTTAAAGGCACAATTGAAATGAATTGATCAAAGTAAAATTTTGCTTCTTTTTTTTGATTCCCCAACTGTACTTACACGTTAATCCCACTATCCTACTAATATTATAAATGTGAAAGTTTGGATGTTTGTTACTCAATCACACAATAACGGCTGAACGGATTTGGATGAAATTTGGCACACAAATAGTTTATAACCTGGATTAACTTAGGATACTTTTTATCCCCGTAGTACGTTCCCGTGGGATAATAAATTTCCAAACTCCACGCGGGCGAAGCCGCGGGCGAAAGCTAGTACATACATATTTATTTTAAAATCACAACTACTGACGATCAAATTGGTTATATGTTATACCTGACAGTAGGTATGGTTTATTAATAAACTGAAAAATACTCAAAATCTAAGCATTGTAAACTTAGGCATTTCCTAATCCCAAAATGTAGCAACTTCAGGAAAGGCATTTCCGTATAGATAAAATGATCGAAGCCACGTCATGCTTAAGCTAAATATTTCTTAAATAAGTATAGTCACACTGGTTTTTGCCCGAGGGTTCGCTCGCGTGGAAGTCGAAAATTATTTCTACCGCGGTAATACCCTATACCCAGGTCATATAACATGTGAATTTTAAAGTCATCCCCTATTTTACCCCCCTAAGGGGGTGATTCTACAAAAACGCTGACAGTTTATTCTTTATTTCTTACCAAAAGCATTTTTCCAAACCAAAAGGTTTTATCCTCTAACTAAACTTCTATCCTCTATAATTATCGCCCCCTTTATGATTACATATTTTTGAGTAAAAAGCCAATGTTTTTACCCAGGATGCCATCTATTTCCTTGGCAAACTTTATACAGAGTTACTTCGAATTTACAGTGGCTAACATCACAGAACTGACTTGCCGCGCAGTCATCGATATTTTTAGACGTCGCTTACAGGAGTGCCGTGATCGTAACGGATTGCATTTGGATGATGTTATTTTCAAAAACAAATTCCCAATAATTTATAAAGATTCATATGAAATAAAAATATATTTCTTATTGTTATAAGTTTTTTAATTATTTACATGTCTAAGGACTTATGGGCCATCCTGTATAATATTAGTGTGGATGAATTCATTCCTATTTGATCAAACAAACTGAACTCGGATATAAGTTTTTAGACGAGTTAATTATTTTTTATCAAAATAAGGGTTTAATAATCTTCATTGCATAATTTGTATTCAAATAACAATTCACAAATAAATTGCAGCGCATCCGATTCCAATTACCTCAAGTGCAAAACAAACATATTATGTATAAAAAATCGGCGCCAAATGTTGGCGCATCACTTGGCCAACAATACTGGCGCGTCACTTTACCAACATTGGCGCCACCTGAACGTGACTCATCGTGGATGCTTTGTATAAAAGACACAAGTCGAACTCAAGTTATTCATTAGTCGTGTTCGAGTGATTTCACAAGGACAACATGAAACTTACTTTGGGTAAGCCCTTCCAAAATATTTTGTTCTAAAATGAAAATAAACAATATCTTGTCCTTGATAAATAGCAATATTCTTAACTTTTTAGTTGTTTGTTGCGCCACTTCTTCCCAGCTAAAACACTAGTAAGAGGTAAAGGGCGGGCGTTTTAGGGGACTGTCTTATGCAATTTTGACGTTCAAAAAGTGCTGATTCTCAGATTACTTTGAATATATGACTTTTAATTTTATAATGTTACTTACGTTGTGTTGTATGACACGAGAAATGATCATAATAAATTATAATCTACTGTACTGTCATGGCAGGCTCATACTTCACAGAACGTTCCGCAAGTCAAGTTTTATCTTCAATCAGTTGATCACTGTTTAAGTATCTAGAATCAAAACTTGAGCATCGGACTTATTCCAGAACGGTAATCAATCTTTCTCAGCTGAATCGAGCCTCAACCAGAGATGTGTATTGTCTATGCATCAGCCTGTTTTCGTTTACGATTTATTTTTATTATTGAAGTAAAGCTCTTTGAAGTAAAGCTTAGTAATTTTGTAAGCAAATTTGTCAAGCTTAAAAGACTTGTATCTATGGCCATAAATTGTATTATTTAAAATGTCAGTATGTCAAATATATGTGAACACCGTGAAAATATCAGTTTTTTGAAACCGTCGCATATAAACGTAAACACGAATTTGAAATTCTGTGGCTATGGGATGCCCACGGTTGTGTGGTTTTTAAATCGCGGTACATCATAGGTAGAGTTATGTATTTCACCACATCTTGTGAAAATCTGTACCTCTTTTTGAAGTTTTCATAATTATGTGAGTCCTGTGTATCTGTTAAATATCTGAGTGGTACGCCAAAGTTCAACCTTCTATTTGAATCATCGTTGAATAAATTATTATAATGATCTACTTCTCCAAATATGTATTCATTAAGATAGTAAAAATTATAAAAAAACACAAATATTTAAAAACTCAGCAACGCGGATGATAACAGATGTAGTCACTGCTTGGGTTCGATTCGCAGACTGAGCAACGATCTAAAATAAAGCCAAACTTAACTGAACTATGAGCAATTAATCTATGCTTGAGATACGTTTTAAAATTAAAACTAGACTTAAAACTAGTTTTAAACAGAGATCAATACTTGAGTTTTCTTCTGTAACACGGACCTACGATGTCGTCGTGGAAATTGCACAGAAATAATATATGCAACTTAAAATTGTCAAAAAACAAAAAACAAAATCTTCAACTTCAAATAATAAATACTACAAAATATTGTTTATTTTTTGTTTAATGGGAGCAGGGATCCCGAAGCCTTTGCCCGTCAGTGGGACAATACGGAAAATATGATATTTATGATAAAAAAAAAAAAATAAGTAGATCAAAGTAAAATAAATTATCGCAGTGTAGTAAAATCGTGACTTCAGTCCCTTAGAATATTTGTATAATTTGTATTTTTATAATACCTGTGTATTACGTTATGTTTATGTAGGTACATTTTTGTATTTTCAACCGCTCAAATATGCACGATCTGTAGTTTATAAGTATAACACGCAATTACCTGAACATATATCACCAAAATATGCAATCGTATCAAATCCGGTCTCTAGTCATAACACACATACATTTGTTTCCAGTATTTACCCTATTCCTGGTGCTGATGGGTTCCATGATGACCAGCGCTGCGAGGGGCTGCATCTGTCCCGCAGTCTTCGACCCCGTGTGTGGCAAGAATGGAGTCACCTACGGCAACTCCTGCCAGTAAGTTTTACCATCCAAAATTCAAAATTCAAAATTCAAAATATTTTATTTCACATAAACCTACATGGGCACTTATGAAACGTCAGAAGCTAGGTGCACGGTTCCAATTGGTCGTTTCCTATGGAGAAGAGCCGACAAGAAACTCCACGGTTACTCTTTTAAAAATAATTGTTTTTTACAATATTTTCAATTATCAGTAGTATTAATAGGTATGGGAGGACGACAGAACAGAAATTCTGTTCTGTGTGGAGAACAGTGTAGGTCTTTCAACAAGTACCAGGTACTTAACAAAATAGAAGATGGTCAATAAATCTACAGTCCACTAAGCCTACAGCTTTCTCACATTCACAAAATAGAAAAAAGAAATCTAAGTATATAAAATATGAATAAATTAATAAAAATAAAAACCTATTTTAAACGAAATGACATGATTGCTATTACAACTGTAACAAATCTGAATAATTATCATGTACCCAAAAGCCACTAATAAAGTGTTGAAATTAAATTGTAGGTATATAATGTCAAATATTATGATGGTTATGTCAAGGAAGAATGTAAAAAAAAAAAACAAAAAACATGGTAATTTGGGAGCAGTTAATAGACTCTTACATAATGTGCCGTTAATGATGTACCAGGGAAGCCACATGTGCAGAAGGAATTATTGCCAAACTTCCTTGTCTTCAACGTAGTCTTTAATTTTATAATATGCTTTCTTGATAAGGACACGTTTGATGTGGGTTTTGAACTTCCCATCGCTAAGTTCTGTAACCGACTTTGGCAACTTGTTATAAAAGCGGATACTGTTTATAAGAAAAGACTTGCTTGTTTTAGTTAATCTAAATATGGGTATCACAATTTCATGTTTGTACGCACATTGTTGAGAGATGAACCATGTTATTTTAAGACCATCAAAATCAAAATCAATATCAAAATATTTTATTTCACATAAACCTACAAGGGCACTTATGAAACGTCAGAAGCTAGGTGCACGGTTCCAATTAGTCGTTTCCTATGGAGAAGAGCCGGCAAGAAACTCCACGGTTACTCTTTTAAAAGTAAATGGTTTTACAGTTTTAAAAGGTATGAGAGGACAGTGTAGGCCTATCAACAAGTACCAGGTACTTAGCAAAATATAAAATGGTCCACAGATCTACAGTCTGTTAAGCCTACAACGTTCTCACATTCACAAAATTTTGAAGAAACTAGGTATATAAAAGATAAATAAAAATAAAGACCTATTTAAAACAAATGACATGATTGCCACTACAGCTGTAACAAACCAAATTAAATTTAAAAAATTATATATATACTTAGAATATTGTAAGTATATAATGTCAAATAATAAAAAGATTATGTCAAGGATGTAAAAAAATAAAAATAAATATTATATTCTCACCATATTCTTCTTATAGGTTTTCCTGTAATCTATGAGTAAAGAACCATACTCATATTTCTTCAAAATTTATGGTTCAGTAGGAGATAAGGGTAGGAGAATGAATAAGTATTTATTAATTTTTTTTTTTTTTTTTGATTCAGATCCTCGCAATAGCCCCTTTCATTTGATATGACACACGCTACAGCTTACAAAACATTTTTTTAATTTTCTTATTAGCCCCCAAAAGTGATCCCCTTATTCAAAATTCCTTTATTTACGTTACACATCCGTGTTTGGGGCACAGAAATACATATGTGTACCAAATTTCAACTTAATCGGTTCATTAGATTCGGAGCAATTTGGCTGAGAGAGACAGACACGAATGATCCTATAAGTGTTCTGATTTGCCTTTTGAGGTACGGAACCCTAAAAAACATTAAGTCCTGTACTAGGCTAAAAGGCATCTTGTAAGTGGGTTGTGGAGATCAGATAGGCAGTCGCTCCATGTTAAATACTGGTATTCAGCTGCATCCGGTTAGACTGAAAGCCGACCCCAACATAGTGGGAAAACGCTAAGCAGATGATGACTAGGCTAAAAGGCCCCTATCTCAGCATGATGCTGCGACATTTAAAAATAAATGTCGCATTAGCCACGCTTGTACGAGTATTCCCCGATGACATCAGAGTTACCTACATGCATAAAATATAGTAGGTACACTCACATTTGCCCAGGTATGTGTTAAGTACCGTGTAACCGGTCTTTCCAGGTTCCCTAATGAATAAACCCAATAACACTTTACACGAAACGGGGATCGAACATACATCACCGCGCTCAGCAGTCGCACCGATCACGAGATCAATGACGCTATCATGTAACTTTATATTTTAATATTTAGTTTGTGTACAGGATTTTTGAGACGGGGCAGAGGGTAGATTTTTGAGGCGATTTGGCATTTTTATTTCTACATCTCCAAAAATCATCGTCATATTTCGGCCAATTTACATAAAACCTTAATTAATTATACACTTAAACCTTCCTTATGAATCACTTCGGCCACTGGTAAAAACCGTATGAATATCCGTTCTTGAGTTTTTGAGTTTATTGCGTTTAGATACCTAGACAGATAGACGCGGCGGGGGGACTTTGTTTTATAATATTATATATTATGTAGTGTTAAAGTGACAGGAATAGTAATGTGAGAATTATTAAATCCTTTACGGCTAGTAAAGGATTTAATAATTCTCACTATCTTATACTTCTTAAATATCCACTCTGTACCTATGCGTAGGTTAATTCCAAAGTAGTGTACCTACTATCTTCATGGTACGCCTTTCATCTCTACATAGTAACTTGTTTCGAAGTTTCCAAGATGTTGTATAATTATGTTATACTCATAGAAGGTTGAGATGGTTGCGGTTTATGTGGGGTATAACACATGGTTGTGCAACGCATATGTTTCCTTAAAGAAACACAAACACATACTAATTACAACGACACATCGTCAAAGTTTCGGATAGCAAACAAAGAGAATAATTGTTTAATAAAGAGATTGAAGGCTAAACGAGTCATTTAGTACGTCACTTTCGTACATTTTGTATGAACCATCGCATACGAGTAACAGGCTGCACCGCACTTTTTTTGCGCTCTTGGCCCGATGCGGCTTTAATGAGCGCTTGCCTTTAAACTGCGCCGAAAATGCGTTGTGGCTATTTATAGAAATATGCATAAGCTTAATATGCATAAGCTTAATATGCATAAGCTTAATATGCATAAGCTTAATCAGCCCTTAATGTTCTCACTGCTAGGATACAGGCCTCCTCTTTGTGAGACCTAGGCCATAATCCACCACGCAGACCCAGTGCGGGTTGGTGGATGTCTTATGTCTTCGAATTTTTGGTTCTAGGTTCTAGGACATGCCGGTTTCCTCACAATGTTTTCCTTCAGCGTTTCGAGAGCAGTGGTGATGAAATAAATTTCGCAAAGTGGGTTGGGTTACCTAAGTACTTTAAATCATTCACCTACCTAGTTTGTTACACTGACTGAGCGTTTTAGTTCCGAAAGCCTAACATAGCACGTATAGATACGTGTAGATATTAGTAATTATAGTTTAAACAAAATGTCTCTCCATTCTTTCACTCCATCATTGTGCGATACGATCGCCCATTGTACACTAGTTTTAAATAATATGTTTGTCCTTTTTGTTTAATGTGGTGTACGATACTGTGTTAAAAAATTAAACAAATAAAATTATTATTAATTGTACCTATCGTTCTATTTATTTTCAGGATGGCTTGTGCAGGAGCTAAGCTTGCGCACAAAGGACAATGTGGCGGCGCCACATCATAGAAATACTTGATAAATACGTTAATTATCTTGCATTTATCTCAACGTTTCGACTGAATCTCTACCAAACCATGTTTTGAATAAAATTATTGCCTAATTGATTTATGTGTTTTTTTTATTTACCTACATAAAGGCTTGTACAATCTCAAACCCGCGACGACGACTGTCAAAGATCTACGAAAGAAAGTCGGGACCACCGGCTTAACGTGTTTGCCGAGACACGGAGAAGTCTAAGACTAGTCCAAGGTTGCATGGAAGAGATCGCAGAAAGCGATAAGGCCGCCCATTGTATGTTTTGTAGTGTTAAATTTACTATTTACTATGTATTTTCTGGTGTACAATAAAGTATATATAAATAAGTCTCGGTATGTGGTCACCCATCCACGAACAAACCGCGGCAAGCGCAGCTTAACCTTTAATCGACTCATGCGGCTGTTATCATTTATCCACGATCCCCGATACAATACATTATAATAAAAATAATCTTTTCCTAAAAATATATAACTCTCTGTTGTTATTGCACAGATCAATAGAAATCAAAAAGGTACTACAAAAAAATGTTTTGTATGAAATAAAATAAAATTGAATTTGTTTACAGTTTTCCTTAAGATACAAGAACAGATACGTAGATAATTAAAAGGATTCATAAAGCTGATTTTGACAAACTAATCTAAACCCGTATACAGACATCGCGAGGCATTCGTCGCGAATTGTTTGCCACGCATGCCTCAGGCTGGAGCATGGGTCTTGCATTCATCTGAACGGCTCAAGCTCAAAGTGAACCCGCAAACAACCACGCATGATGTACGCACGTGATGACGAGACCATTCAGTAAAGAAAGAAAGTTCAAAACTAAAACCCAACTACGACAAAAATGCCAACTAAAAAGGTATAAACAAGACATCCATGTTGATTTTTTTTTGTTATGGTATTAACGACAATTAATTAAGTTTTGCATATAAAATTTAAAATAACAGCGGTTCACACGTTACGTCACGGCGCGCGGTAGCCGGAGCTACACTTCATTACTAAATATGTCTTGTAAATTATGGCATAAATCGTACTACTATACTATACTATACTATTATACGAACTGAAAAGTCAAACTCAAATTTGGAAACCGATATTTGGTACCTATTCATCTAACTTGCAGTTGCAAGTTACATGAATACCAAATATCGGTTTGTGAATGTGACTTGTTGTGAATGTGCTGAGTGTTCAATTATTTTATTAGACTCTCATAAGTATGTCATAATCTTAAAAAGTTATTACGCAAACAATGAAAACCAATATTGGCAGTGTACATAGTGCAAAGATGTGTATCCTTCCTATTCTAACTTATGGAGCTGAGACGGTCTTGCTTGATAGAGGCTCAGTAGTCCAAATACATATAAGTTTTGCCAAAGAGTGAAGGAGCGTAGAATTCTAAAAATTAAACTGATCGATCGAATTCTGAACACACTAATAGGACGCTCCAAGACATCTGGCGATAAATCTGCGAGGCTGAAATGGATCTGGGTGGGTCACACTTATAGGATGCATGAGGATAGATGGGCCAGGGTCATCAAACAGTGGGTGCCTGAAGATGGGCATCGTAACCGACGCCGGCCGAGGCAGAAATGATTCCAGATCGTGACGATCTGGACTCATTCTTGATAGATTTCAAGATTGGTCGTAGATGGCAAAACAGCAAGAAAACTGGCCAGATATGGGGGAGACCTCTGTCTTGCATGAATAATTTTGGTTGTATATTATTGTATAGTTTATAACAAATAGCTTGTTCGACAGCACGTTTATGATGAATGCTCGCAGTGAGTATCCCGCTCACACAGTCTGAGGCATGCGTGGCAACCCAACGTTGGTGCATGCCTCGCGCTGCCAGTATGTACCCAGCTTTAAGGCGGATAATTGTTATAACTTTATTCGATAGTGTTCACGAGCCAGCCCTGATTCATATAAAAGACACCTGAACTGATTAATTGGTAACTGGTAACTTCGTTAGGACAACATGAAACTTACTTTTGGTAAGTCCGTTTTGTATTGAGAATTTTAAAACTTAAAACAAAAACACAATTTATACATATTTTTCTGTCTTGAGTTCGAATATATTTTTTTACCGTTTCGGAATACAATGATAAAAACCGAAAAAGGTGTGATGATCTCTCACAAACGCTTATAAATATACCTATGTCACATATTTTGATAGACTCTCAAAGTCAAACAATTTATTTCAATTAGGCACATAAAAGGCACTTATGAACGTCAAATTTACAAAAAAATAGAATTGATTCTATTCGCCCCTTCCAAAAGGTAGTTTTCGTATGGAGAAGAATGGGCAAGAAACTCCACCGTTACTCTTTTAAAATGTTTTTACAATATTTTGTATACATTAATTATATAATTATATATGAAGACGATGCATCTAGAATAAGATTACTATACCACGATAGGTAAAAAAAAAAATGAAAAAAAAAATAAAGAAAAAAATAAAGCAATTGCAGATAAATTAATTATGATAGATAGATACATGGTGCTCACATATTTACAAACATTGCAAAATTATACGATATTCCTAACATTTTAACAAGTAATACTAATAAGTCAGTGAGTGAGTTCAAGAAATCACAGAATGTAAAATCAGAGTTATAAAAAATAACAAACTATATAATTAAATAAGCAACCAGTTTGATTTTGTCTAAACTCTAAATTGTCCTATGGAGCAGGACCAGCATGTTTCCAAGCATTCTTATCTTGGATATAATCCTCTAATTTGTAATATGCTTGTTTACAGAGTGTACTTTTATTATGAGTTTTAAATTTTCTTTCATTTAATTGTAATATATCACAAGGTATTTTATTGTAACATTTAACACAGTACCCCATAAAAGATGTATGTACTTTAGATAATCTGAAAAATGGTTGATCTATTTTATCTTTATTTCTAGTATTAAAATTATGTCTATCACTTATTTTATTCAAAATATGAAGATTTTTTCTTACATACATAATATTTTCATATATGAATTGGCAAGGTACCGTCATAATATTAATCCTTTTAAATAGTTCCCTGAGAGATTCGCGACGATGTAGATTATAAATAGCTCTGACAGCTCTCTTTTGTAAAATAAATATGGATTCAATGTCAGCAGCCCGACCCCACAGTAAAATGCCATACGTCGTAGTATAATACTGTGGAAGTAACTAAAATAGACCAAACGCGCGGTTTCTACATCTGTTAACTGTCTTATCTTTCTAACAGCATAAGCGGCCGAGCTTAGGCGCCCCGCAAGAGATGTTATATGAGGTCCCCATTGTAATTTCTCGTCTAGCGTGATTCCTAGGAAAACTGTTTGATTAATAAATTCTA
Source organism: Agrochola macilenta (assembly GCA_916701695.1). Classification (NCBI taxonomy): domain Eukaryota; kingdom Metazoa; phylum Arthropoda; class Insecta; order Lepidoptera; family Noctuidae; genus Agrochola; species Agrochola macilenta. The sequence goes on along the minus strand of OU753572.1, from coordinate 808,592 downwards.
GTTTTTCTCCATTCAATATGATGTTACATTTGCTACTTCTAACATTAGGTAATTTAAATCTAATGCATTTGGTTTTTTTTTAATTTAGTACCAAATTATTTACCGTATACCAATCTTGGACTTGAAGAATAGAGCTGTTAACGTCGTCAAGATTTTGTGACCGTCGGTTTATTTTAAAGATCACCGATGTGTCATCTGCAAATAACACCATCTTCGGTTGATTTTGAAGTAATTGGGGTAAATCATTAATATAAACTAAAAAGAGGAATGGACCCAATATCGAACCCTGTGGAACGCCCATTGCCATTTCAGACCCCAATAAGTATACGCCGTTTACTTGAAACCTTTAATTCGCCTTTAACTTTTCTATTTTTCAGGTACGATCTTAGTAAATCAAGAGCTGTATTCCTAATCCCATAGTGCTCCAGTTTCAGCAGAAGTGTTTCATGGTCTACGCAATCGAACGCCTTCGAGAGGTCGCAAAAGATTCCAATGGCATCTTGTGCTTCCTCCCAGGCGTTAAAAATGTTCTTTATGAGGGTGACACCGACGTCAGTGGTACAACGCCCTTTGGTGAAACCGTACTGTTGTTCATGAAAGATGGAATTTTTATTAAAGTGACGTAACATTTGATTTAGCATCAACTTTTCAAACACCTTGCTGAGAACTGGCAGAATTGACACAGGCCTATAATTGTTGGATTCCTTACTATCACCGGATTCGAAAAAAGGAACTACTTTACTGTGTTTCATGAGATCCGGAAAGACTCCTTGGTCTACACTGGTGTTAAATATGAAAGCTAAATAAGGCGCAATGGTTTCGATGATACATCTACAGACTTTTACAGACATTCCCCATAGATCTTCTGTTGATTTAATTTTAAGATCTTTAAAAGCTTTTATAACAGCCTGGGGGTTTGTATGCTGAAACCTCAACTCCAAAGGGCATGACTTTACATTTTTTCTAAGTAAGGCAGCAGAAAGCGCGGGTGAGGAATTTAAAGTTTCCGTAGTTTTAAGGGGAATATTAGCAAAAAAGTTTTCAAATTCCTGAGCTATTTCTACATCTGAGTTGATAGGGCCATGTGCAGTCTCTAAGTTAAATTCAGTATTACGCTGCTTTTTCCTACCGGTTTAATTATTTATTATTTGCCAGGTAGTTTTTATTTTATCATCAGCTGATTTTATTTTATTGCTAATGTAAAGAGCTTTAGCCATTTTGCACTCACTTTTAAAAGTTTTTGAATATTTTGCAACATGCTGATGAAAGCTTGTATTATTCATATGTTGCTTTAGGCCATACAGTTCAAAAAGTTTTTCCCTGCTTTTACGAATACCTGGAGTCGCCCAATCACTAAATAAGAACTTTGTGTAAATAGTTTTAGTCTTTAGGGGAAAAGTGTCAATAAATTGCTCATTTAATAGTGAAAAGAACTCGGCGTAGAACTCATTTGGGTCACATATATTATTAAAATTCTGAACACATAATTTACTTGCCAAAGAATTATTTAATTTGTCTAAATTTTTACATGTAATTGGCCTAAACCTTATTTGAATTTTTTGTAAAGGCATGTAGGAGCAAAATGTTATTGTTTGTCCACTGTGATCAGATGGCAACTTATTTACAATTTGTTTATGTAAGTAATCACAATTACAAAAAACATTATCTATACAAGTCGCAGAAGAAGCTGTCACTCGAGTTGGTTCAATAAAAACATTTGACAAGTCAAATGATCTAAAAAGACTTAATAGTCCTGTCAGACTATTAAGTCGACTTAATAGTCTGACAGTATTAGAGTTATTTTCTAATAAATTAATATTAAAATCACCACATATGATTATTGACTTACTACTACTCGTAACACTAAGTTTCTTTAGCACATCTTCCATTACAGAATCAAACATAGATAGATTCTGGTAACTTGGAGGTCTGTATACGCATACTATAACATGCTTATCAAGCTCAACACAGGACAATCACTTACCAAAGTCTATACTAGAAACGCCATCCATCGATGAATTTAAAAATAAATTAAAAAGATTCTTGCTATTTAAATGTTATTATAGTATTCAGGATTATTTGATAGAGGATTTAAGGACATATTGTACTCAGAAATATTGTTGTTGATATGACATGTGATTAAGCACTAATTAATTATCTATTATTATTACTTTAACATTTATTTACAAATATATCTTGACATTCTCATTTAATACATGACATTTAAATTTTAATTTCTAGTGACATTATTATTCACTTATGTTTCATTATTATTTGCCATGTGAAATTACCCATAATTGTGTTATTAATTTTATTATAAATTATTGTTGCAAGTAACTGTATAATATTGTTGTGATACAGTCAACGCTTGAGATTTGCATGCCTCAAGGCGTAATATGGTTGAACTATGCCCTTTTTATTTTAACAACTTTATGTAATTACCCATATTAGCAAATAAATGATTTTGAATTTTTGTTTTTTTTTGAATTTCGACAATTCTATGGTGTGTTCAACAGACAGTCCGATTATGTCTTTTCGTTCTTTCGATTTAACTGAATTTTTGACTAATATTAATGACCCACCATGTATCATACGTTTTCGGCTGAAATGGCTAACTACACAATAATTTTCATAGTTAATTGACATTACTTGATGATCTTTTAACCAATGTTCTGTTAAACAAATGACATCAAACTTGGTATTTTCTAAAAACAATTATATTTCCAGTAATTTGGAAGAGCAACCTTGGATATTTTGATTGAATAATTTTAAAGTATATTGCCCCCCCTTTGGTTTTTTATTATTATTAATATGTGTAATATTGCCAGAAGATACCTTTTTATTATTCTCTAATAATAATTGGTTATTTGAAGGGGTAAATTCTGTTGTCTTACTTACTAGTTTAAAAAGTTACCCGGAGTGACCTCCACAACTACAACTGAAGAGTCTAGAATGTCTGAATGAATTCCAGCAGGAAGAGAATACCCTATCTGACTGGTAGTGGCCTCGAAAGATGTTGGTATTATAGGTGGATCCTCCTTCGTACAACATGATGATCCATAATTAATCACTATGTTGTTAGTGTAACTAGATAACACAGACTCGTCACTAATACTACAATCTGTTATATTAGCTATAACCTCATTAATATTATATGCTATCAACATAGCAATCATATGTCTAGATTCCCAAGACAGAGATAAAGTTCTCTGAGTTAACTTAAAACCACTAATAAACTTGTTAGTGTCAAAATACAATAATTTGTCACTATGACAACATGTCAGCCTGTGAATAGTACTATTCAACTTATAAATATAATTATTTTCATAAACTGATAAAGTATCAGAGTAAGGTAAAGCACACAACATTAGCTTACCTATATTTAACTTTAATAAGGTGTCCACACCATCCACTATGTCCTTTCTGGTAATACCAGTACTATTACCTAATAGCAAAACCATTGTAGAATAATGATCTAGGTTTGTGTTAGCAATTCTTTTAATCATTTGTTTGAAACTTATGTTATGATAACTATGGTTGGTAAAACGATGGCTAAGGTAATTGAGTAATATTTTTCCAAAGCCTGAACCCAATTCGTCACAGAAAAATACAGATTTGTTATTATTATTCTGTGTATTAACACAGGTCTCTGCTGGAAGAGCACCGGCACCGGCATAGGCAAGTCACGCTGAGGCTGAGGAGGTGGTGGTTGTTTGGCACAGCTGCATGAGAGATTATTAGTCAGAGACTCATACCTCTCAGCATTGCACTTCACCAAATCCAGCAGTTCCCCAGCCTCAAACAAGCGCTCACTTAGTTGATGTTGTGAAATCTCATATTTCTCAAAAATATCCTTCAACAACTGCTCCTTGAGTAGTATATCATTATAAAGGAGCTTAGTATCAATGTCATACTTTTCCCTACATTCATCTAACTGAACAGTGCAACTATTTAAACTTTTTGAAAGTATTACACGTTCCTTTCTAAGGGAAAGATTTAATTTTAAAAGATTTTGTTTTTTAATAGCTCTTTGTGACCGTTTAATTATTTTCTTAAATTTTATATATTTCTTTAATTTATTATGACTTGTAACAATAGGACACAATGGTATGGTATCATCACCAGTCAAATCTATTGTTATAGCTGGCTCACACACTGATTTTGACTTACTGCCTACCAAATAATAAAATAGGTTATTGGTGTTAGCAACCTGTTCAACTGACCTTGACAGACTCTGAGAGAGATAGGGCCTTATGGGCTTCACATAGTTTCTGTTTAAGTTTGTTTTCTCCCAAGTCATAATATGTCATCGGAATGACTGAATTCTACGTCTGCGTCTGTTTCGAATAGAATGAATTTCAAAGATATTTTTTCATAAAAACAACAAAATGTGGAGAAAATTAAAATATGGTCTGTTATTTTTATAATATTTATGACAATATTAATATGGGCAAGCAACATGTAAATATAAAATGTTGCAATTTCAACTGGCTACCTGTTACGGTTACGATTACGACAAACAGACGGCGGCCAGCGTAGGCTTAGTAGGCGAAAAGCTTCAGTTGTCACCCAGAGGTGTCAAAACAATAAAATAAAGATATCATCATGAAATCGTACAACCGACGTAATACCAACCTGTATTACTGTCCCACTGCAGAGCAAAGGCCTTAACTTTTCTCATACACAGAAGGCACAAGCATTGATCACCACACCTGCTCAAGACGGGTTGGCATTTTCAGTCTCATAATAACTTTAAGTCCAGGTTTCCTCACGATGTTTTCCTTCACTGATGTCAGTGCTTTCCAAGATAAACTTTGAAAACCGACCTATGTTCATAGCATAATAATATATTATTGTATGTTTTCCCCAGTATTCACCCTATTCCTGATGCTGGTGAGCGTCATGATAAGCAGTGCTTTGGACTGGCCAGACGGATGCATTTGCTCTGACTACATCGACTACGTGTGTGGCCAAAATGGAGTCACCGACAACAATTTTTGCAAGTATGTTTTGTATAAAGGGTGTAAAAAGACAAAGGCAAGGCATGGACTGGAAACGCCGAGGGGGGCGCGGTTATTGGTGATGTTCTTCAGAAAGATCAGGTGCGTAGTACTCGCAGCCGGCGTGCGTGTATGACCAGCTATATGAACGTAAACGAGGCTAAAGGATATGTAAGGATCGTAGCAGCTGGCGTTCTGTAGTTTCTAGTAGGCTTGAGTTTATGTTTGTGTAAAAAGACGCATAACGAAATTAACAGTCACTTGTTCATACCGTTCATACATTGTGATCATTTGTTTGTTTTGGGCCATACCTGGGAACCGTCTGGTTATAGAAATATTGTAGGTCAAAGTTGTGCTGAGTTTCGCTAGCTAATCTAATCTGACCCTGTATAGTGACCTAGATACAACGGGGTTGTATTAGCCTACACAGTTCCACTGCTGGGCAAAGACCTCCTCGAAGAAGTAATATTGATTCTAAATACCTATTCTCTTTATTTTCAGCATGTTTTGTGCCAGAGCTCTGGCGCTGTATGATATAGATATATACATAGAGCTGGCGCACTATGGGAAATGTGCTGTAGACAAAGTATGTAAACATCATATTACGAAGAACAAAAACAAAAAGAAGTTACTCACGAAGTAATATTTTTAAATACATTTCTTATATTATTTATTTGTGTGTTATTTTGACCCGATATGCTTACCTACTTACTGCTGCTCTGTATAGGATGTCAAAAATATTCTTCTTTTAGGTGTAGATAATTATGCAACACATTACTGCAGATACTACCAACCTAGTTCTATTTTGTTCTACCAATTAAGAAATACATTGGACCATCGTCCTTCTAGCACCAAATGAAAGAAAAGCTTGTGTTGAGCCATTAATATCCTGGAAAATATATCGTCTCGGCAAAGAATAATAACTGTTACTACGCATAGCAGCGACACACTCACGACCCCTTCCCCCCTCGCAACTTTGCAGTTACTAGTGCTGCTCCGTGATTGGCTATCTCAGCCTAGACAATAGTTACACACACAACGCGTGCGGACAGGCTGATAGTATTAGTTCGTCTGTATGGAGTATCGAGAATGTAGTCAGCCTGGAATACTAAAATCCCGTTTACGCCGCAATCAGGGTTGAGCAACAATCGCGCAGCATTTCATGTTGCGAGATGTTCTTTTGTTATCGTAGTATCATTTTACTGCAATTGGAAAATCCAAGCGGTTAACAACAGTTTACAAACAAGTCGATGACGCTAAATAAGTAATCTTATCTCAAAGTGATAGCTGCCGGGAAAAACAGCCTATCTAATCACTTGGTCTTAATCACAAACGTTTAAAAAAAAGTAAATTATATTTTAAAAATAAACTGATAATTTGAAATGGAGGGAGGCCTTTGTCTATTTTTGTCTCAGTGTTGTGCAATACGTGCTGACTCGCACAACACACCGCGGCGCACAGCTCAAACTTCATTGGAGAAAATAAAAAATATTGCACGAAAAAGTTAGTAAACTCAGCACAGCACAGCAGAGCATATAGTTTTATGTTGGTTAGTCACACTTTGGTACGGATTAAAGGGACAGTTAAGCTATTTGGTAAGTAGGCAGCTAACTTGCAACTAATCTTAAACAATAGTGTTGGTGTGCTGAGTAGTCAATTCTTTTACATGACGCTCCTAAGTATGCCCTAAGCTTAAAAAAATTTAACTCATACAATAAAATAAATAACTGGGCGAAATATGGGTGTAGGTACCTACACCTTGGTCACGCACGGGTATGATTTGTGCGCAAGTGTTAGTGTTGAAGGCGCAGTAAGTAGTACCGCCTCATTTGTAAGTTACTGGAATCATCGAAAATAAGAGTGACACTGGCTGATTACTGTCACTCCAGCAGAGTGTCGCATCGATGGTTGCGTGGCGGCTGTCTTCTGATGACAGAGATGATGTCAGGGGAGCTGCTGTCGCACCACGTCCACGACGAACTGCTAATACGTTGACCACTTCTGGTAAAGGCTATTCAGGGTAAATAGCTTGTCCTTCTATACATGCGGCATACTGACATACTAACCTTTAGAGTGAGAGGTATTGAGTTACACCATTGCACTATACACGTGAACCACAAGCAGAAGGTAATTTAGCTCAGTTGAAGGGATTAACAGAAATACTGGCAGCGTAACTAATGGTAACATGTAACAAATGCCTGTGAAGTAATTAATTAATAGTGCGGTGAAACAGCAAGTCTTAGACGGCGGTAATTAGTAGCAGGAACTATTAATCAGTAAGCGATATTGGAGGCGCACTGTAATTAATTATTGTTTAAGTACCATATCGGGTTATGTCAGGATATTGGCAGCTGTGACGACTACTCCTAGAAAATAGCTTTTCTGTAAGAAAATTGTAGTTTTGTTATAAAAATAAGATAACATTTATCATTTTATAATGATACCACCACTGCGTGTATAATATCTGGTAACATTTATTCCGAAATTACCAGTGGAACAGATTTCGTAATATGTATTTATGATCTCTTTGATGATTTGTTGTTTAGTATTGATTGAACCATAGATATAAGAAAGAAGGAGATATGCCCGGTAGTTGAAAATGTATCGAAACCCAATGTCTTCTATCTATCCCTACTCTCTAGCCTGCGATCACACATGCGATCAGTAAACCCAATAAATACGAGGCCCCGCTCACACTTGCAATTTACAAATCAGAACGTACTACATAATCAATTATAAACCTTATCCCATCAAACACAGCGTGCATTTACCATGCACCGTACAACTCACCCACACGAAAACATCGTTCGCTATCGTTGTGCTGTGCAAAAGCCATTTATTTTACATATACGCTAGTGATTGACTAAATCGGAAACTTATCGATTCTCCCATTTATTATTGTATTAAAATTTTTGGAAGTTGCTGAAAAAATTATAAATAAAAAACGATATACATATAATAAGATGATATAAATAAACAATAAGTAAGTAAAAAAAAGAAATATTAAGTAAACCAAAAAAATAACAACATTATGAGAAAATCTAAATGAGTATAAAACAAGATTTCACATCGGTCTTCCAATCAGGCTATAACTGTTGACAAATTGAAGAATAAACTTTAATAGTAATATAAATTCATACGACAATCGACATTATTGTCGATAGCCTACGTTAGTGGATCTGCACAACCACATCACTAATCCGTCACAAGACGCTGCGGCCGTACTAACGATGCAACCGCTTAAAGTAAATATCGTTTTGTAATTTTTACATTGCTTGTCCAGTTACTTAGCGACATACTTTGGTAGTGGTAAAGAAGCAATGTATTTACTACAATAAAAGTACAGTCGCTGTGATATATGAAAATAAAAATAACGTAGTAAAGGCAAGAAATATTTTACGATTTGTTGTTTTTCATGATTTTCAACACAAATATAGCAAAATACTTGTGCTGATTTATGAAAAGTGGTTCTACGATTTATAAAGTTTATAGTTTAGCTTCGATTTTTACAAGAAACCACTGAACAACACGGTATTCTTAAATGTTATCACGATCGCGCTCGAAAGCGCACTAGTTAGCGGAGACGGCCATTTGCCTGAGGCATGAGCATTGTGATCAAGACGCGCGGACACAGACACGCCCCCATACCACTTCTCCTGTTATTTATATTTCTATGGATTGAACCAATTTTAATAGTTGTTAAAGCATACTGCGTTCGGCGGTTGGCGTAGCAACACGTCGTGTCCGGGTTCGCAACAAGTAAATCGTCAACCTGAGGATGCCTCGTTAAGATGAAATACGTATGGATTTCTTACAGGGTTCTTTATGACTCTCTATGATACGGAGAGATAAGCTGCGCGGTTCATTTGTTTACCTCCCCACGCATCCGTGTGTAGCGTTGCCGTGGGTCGCAGTGGATGATCCTGCCAGCATGTTCATACAAAACGAAGCTTAGCTGTGGCTGTGGGCGGCTGTGGGGTGGCGCCTTTACAATCAAAATGTACTGACTATGTCTAGTAGTAGACATGCAGCATATGTAGCAGCAGATAAATGGGAACGTTCCCATCGTAATCACTTGCCATTACCACTGGCTAGCGTTTGACAAATGTCCGTAAAGTAATTAACAGCGCAGTGATAACAAATTGTGGACATTATCAGATGTTGGTTCTATCAATCAATGTACGATAGTTGGAATATACGGAAGAATAGGTGGAGCGGCACTGTGCGGAGGCAAGTTTAGGTAGATGACGGAAAATTTGGATCTTGTATTGGTGAGTTACGGTTTAAACATACGGGGTGATAGTTGGAGCGGGCCGGAAACTGGAGTTTAGCTTAAGAGAAGCAAGTATATATTTGCAACTTTTAACCCTAAACTAACTAACTCAAAGCCCTACGACTTACTAGTTTCATACAAAAGGGTTGATTACACAGTCACAATTTGACTTTCCCAGCACAGCGTTGAGTTTTTAAACTTAATTAATGAACAACTAATTGTGGCAATTAGCAGATACCTAAGCTTTTGGTAGGTTGAAGAAACGGGACCGCTAATTAATCTGATTAGACTTCAACTAGTCTACTTTTAAACAGTAAGACCAAACAGAAAATCTATCGTGAAAGTCTTTGTTCAATGTTATGATGCAATGATCATAAACATCAAATCTGAATACGCTTCACGAGACAAAGGCTAGATTCTATAGCCTCATTATCTGTGAACTAAAGCTAGACTAGACTATTGTCATAGCCTCTAAGCTCAATTAATCGTAATTGCTCAAATAAGGGTAATATCAGATAGTTGGCCATTAGCCAAGATCTGGTCAGTGTATGCCTTAATGTGGAAACATAGAGAACTACGTTATCACCGTGAACTCTGTTGAACACGGCTGTTTGCAGCTTTCCGTCTTTCGGATTATAAAAAAATATTGTACACGTATTTTTTTATTTTTTACTTAATCTTAAGATTACGGCGATACATTGAGGTAAAATGTGCGTTACGAGTATGTAGATTTTAAGTTTCGTGCAGACTGGCGCGACGCGACAACGCGAAGAAACACCAGTTATTGTTATACCGTAAACTTTTCTTAGAAATTGTATAGTTCGGGCCGCGTCGTGCCGTCGCGTCGCGCTGATCTGCACGAGCCTTTATACATACTAGTGACGTAACGACCCCCACTCTCCAACTTAAAATGCGTTTTATCTAAGTATTTTTATATTAATATTATAAAGCAAAAAATACGTGTCTAATATTTTTTATTATCTGACTTACGGACTAATTAGAATTTATTTATTTTTACCCAGGCATCATCCCTATTCATCACTTAACGCTTTCGCCACAATTCCTTCTCCGTATGTTTTCATCAGGTCGTTATATAAGGTGTATCTATTCAAACACGAAATATTTTAAGAGATATACCCATAGCAACAAAAAAAAACATTCTAGGTAAGTATCTTATAAAAAAAAAAAAAAAAAAATTACTTGACATACATAATAAATACTGGTTCCTTCTTAACTTTTAACATCCATTACGCTAGTTTGTACGCGAGCGGCAGTATTTGAGACGGCACGTGGCTTTTATGAATGATCAAAGAGAAACACGTGAGCGCGGCGCGCGGGCGCCTGCCTCCCCCGCCCGGCGCCCGCGCCTCGCCAGTCCCACACAATCCGCGTGTTGTAAAGCTCACGCGCGCCTCAGCTGACTCGCGTCGGGCTCGCTCGGGCAAGATACTTAAAATGCCTAACTACAGGTATTCCAACCAGGAGTATCAGAACATGGTGGTGTGTGTGTTCAACTACGGATCTACTAACAATAACAATGTTGTTTGCCCACAAAAAGACTAGTCAATAAAACTTATAATCTAGCCGTAACGTAGTTATTTAATCGTCAAATAGGTTTTGATGAATCATACCGTATGTTATTCCACAATGACAAGACATTTATCCCGTTTATCTTTTGACCACTGCGGGGCGACAACGTCTGCTAATCTCTGGTAGGTACGATTTTTTTATCAAATAAATCCGTGTTACGCACTTAGACTTTTTAACGTTCACATCTGTATGAGTAGATAGGTAGGCAACTAACAATCAGCTGACGGATACTACTCGATGCATGTCAATAACTTCCCAGAGGTCATTAACATGCGAATTCGAGTTGCACCTATCAGCTGTTTATTTGTATTTACCTAGTTTACAAATGTGTAGGTATTGTAGATTAGGATTAAAATTTGTTTTAATCGCATCTAGCTTTCTTTTCGTAAAATTTTAAAGGAGGGAAATTAATCATTTAGGTACCTACATAGGTTTAGGTGGTATTGTATTTTAAATTCACATTTATTATCAATGTAAGCGATACGCTATTAAAGTAACACTAGATCAAGTTATGAAGTCTACCTACGTTGGTTTATTTTTAACATCATCACGCCTGCATTCTCCGTAGAGATAGGCAGAGGTGTATTTTCGTATGTCCACTACAGTTCACCAGTGATAGGTCCCATATAACATGAGGTGCGGGCAGATGTTTGCGTCCGGCAGCACACAGACTGCGGAGCAGTAGTCTTTGCTGTGGAGTGCGAGAGACGAGTGTCTGTGCGGCACCGCCGCGCCGCGTGCCACATCGAGGCGGTCACCTCTCTCACCGCGGCGGGTGGGTCATTCATAGAATATGGAGTAAAGGTTTTATGCAAAATGTCTCAAGCAGTTTTAAAATTATAACAATTACGTAAAATAAAAAACATCGAGATTTTTTTTTTTTTTTTGTTTATAATGTTTCTTTACCATCTATAGGTATATCTCTTAAAATATTTCGTGTATGAATAGATACACCTTATAGAGATACAGACAAAGTGCTATCACGTGAATGCAGATCGAGGCGATCCGTCTCAAGCCTTCGACGCGAACAATTGAACTGCGGGCTGCTTTATACATTCACAATTGAATCGCTGCGTTTAATTGTGCAATCCGTGGCTGTATGTATACTAATGTGGGCTGCATAGACTTGTAATTGAACTGTTTTGCATACGGTCAGAAACGTGTAGGATTAACATAATAATAAGCATAAGTGCAAGATATTTAGTTAGAATATACGAGTACTAGTACCAGTTTGTGCCTCGTGCGAAACCCACACAGGACACCATTTAAATATTCAATTGACTTGGCAATTGGCCATGTGTTTGAAGAAAAAATATAATTTATTCTAGAGAGGGTCACTTTGCCCGACCTTGAGATCGAACCCCAGACGGCATACTGCAGTCGCATTTTCGAATGTTAGATAAAATGTTATTGACATAATTAAAAATTTAGTTTATATTGTAGGTATTCAATCAAACCGACTCAATCAAATTCAATCAACGTCTTCATATGAAATAACAAACAACCCAGTTTCTACAAAAAACAAACATAAAATACAGGAAACCTCTCCAGTGAAGCAACGGGTTGTTTTCAAAACTTTATCATACAACAACATCATCAGGCGATCGATAAAGATAATATCATAACAGCTGAATATCCAATGAGATGTAAAGGTAAGTAACGACTGGAGCTTCACCCCCGGGGGTGTAACGTGGAACTATATATGGGCAATGGAGCGTTATCATGGTAATGGCGAAACTTGATAGTTTCGTGTTACGTTAGAAATGTGAGCCTACAATATTTCGAAACGTAACTTTCAGCGTACATTATTCTGGACCTGAATTAATTTATTTCTAGATTTCTTTTACATTTAGAAAAAAAATACCCATTTAAGGGGTATACGGCATCTACTCGTATGTATGTATAGTTAAAAAAAAAAAATGAAACTTCTTAGGCGGCGATTCGGTAATTTCAAGAACGCATCACGTTTTGGCACATTTCGTTACATGAGAGAGGAGAAAGATATACCATACACACATGCTATACGCTACAATATAAGAAGTGATACAATCACATCTTTATGATGTAATCAATTGTTTGGCTGATCAGCTAAACTATTGATTACATAAGACATCGTACAGAGCTGGACCAGCTGCCTGGGATGCACCAAACCGAAGCAGGTCTTTAAATATCTTAACTCTTTGAAGCTTACAACAGTTACCTACATTAATTACACTCAATACAGTTATTAAATACCTAGTCAATTAGATTTCTTTCTTTAGGCGGACAAAACAATCGCAAAATCCGTCACTTAAATCCTACTGGTGCAATGGTGCCCCGATTATCTTACAAAAGAATAAAGGTCTTTATTTTATTCGTCCGAAAAACAACATGTACAATATTGTACTGTTACGCCTTAGTTCGCGCTAACCTTTATGTATCCTTATCGCTTTTTGTTCGACTGCGATGTTCGATGTTTACCTGTTTATTATGAAATGTACTTATATTTATAATTCTTCCACGATATTTCCTGTCACCTTGAATGTATTTGTGCTTGCAAGAAATAAACACGAATGTGTAGGTACTTTAATAATAATAGGTGCAGGTAACATGCAAATAAATAAATAGGTGTATTTTAGCGTTGGTCTGGCTATAATTGCCAAGGTCGTGGGCTTAATTACAATATTAGGTCGATTACTAAGAAATGATAGGAAGAAGAAGCTGGAAGCATTAATGTTATTTGCCCATTACTAGTAGTCCTGCTTACCCTTCAAACTAAGATAGAAAGTGTTTGAGTGCTAAACAGATTTCCTCCAATCGTGGAGGGTGCATTCAGAAAGATGGCAATGTCGCACAGACACATTCGCGTCCTAGCTAGTACAAACAATCTGTCATTGATACAAAATTATGAGTCTGTGGTAAAAAAACAAGTGACTGCACGCGCCGCGCAGAAATCTGTGCCAGCTCTACAACGAGACGCAGAGCAGTACAGACACTTGTCTGCGTGGCACGTGCTTGCGCCGCAGCGTACGCAGCTGTCAGTACGTTCATGCATTACAAAATCTGGTCTACCCTGCGCTGCGTGGACCTGCGTCACCTGCGTCTCAGCATACGCTTAGCCTGACTATCTTCAATCACCATGCTCACTCGGGATCTTTATTTGAAAAGAATCCTTGCTGCTTAATTTAATTTAAAAATATTGATTATGAAGTGCAGTAATCAATATCGGAACTTTCCGAATGCTTTTTTTAATACTTTAAACTAAATATTGTATTTATGTATTATCAAATTTATTTAGCAAATTAATCAAAACAGCAAAATATTTGACAGCTGTTTACGACGTAGGTAGCCATTTTTCTGATTAGGCAAAATAATATTTTGTTGTATCATATACGTCTGCTCATCTCCTTGAAGAATTCATCAGAACAGCAAAATATTTGACAGCTGTTTGCGACGTTGCCAACTTTCTGATTAGGCAAAATGATAATTTGTTGTATCATATACGTCTGCTCATCTCCTTGGAGAATTAAGTTGTGAACTTGTGATAGACATTTAAATCTGGCAGCAGTTTTTTAGGGTCCGTAACTTTTTACCTGCAAATTTTATTTCTCGGGTACCTAACATTTGCATACCCAAGTACCGTACTTATGAGACGTATCTGATTTAGGTAGGTATGTAAATGTGTTAGGGTGTCAAAATGCCAACTGTCTTGAATTCGAGACCTCTAATTTGTCACTGCTTTTTTAGCTCCCACCCATTTTTTGTAGGAAAAAACAAAATTCGTGCGGTTTTACGACAAAGGATCCGGTTAGGTGGATTTATTTTGTAACGAAAGATATAATATACCTACTTTTAAAACAAAACACGGTAATTTTTAACGAGTCTAATGGTATTAAACTAATTTATATTAAACAACACACACAACAATATTCTATCTATCATTCTATCTATTATGGCTTATCAAATGATGATTCAAAATAGCCAATAGGTACTTTGTTATCTGTAAAAAGCAAGCGAGCTAATCGAAGGAACGTATATGGTTGTACGAAAAATTATGAAATACCGTACTTACGTAATATTATTTATGTGCCTTCCTTCACTATCTCAGCTTAACTTACCCTCATAAATGTCTAAAACCAAACGTATACAAGTATGCATAAACGGAACCTCTTAAACGCCTACCAATAAACTAACAAGAACATAAAAACCGCAAACTTGCCACGACATTTCCTTCAGTGTACGACTTGAACCTAACACAAATCTAGTGTACAGTATGTTTGCTTACAAGTCCCATTATATAAACAAACACAGTATGAAGATCACTGGTTTTTGCATCGACATTCACACTTGAAGACGGAAACGTCTTAGGGCGAATTCCGCCAGTAAAACTGAACGCGATCAGCACAACTAAACCGTGTTGAAGAGCACAAAATTTAAAAAAAAATCAGAGAATCAGCACTTTTCGAACGTCAAAATTACATAAGACAGTCCCCCAAAAACACCCGCCCTTCACCACTTCCTAGTGCTTTAGCTGGGAAGAAGAAGTCTGTCTGTCAGTGTCATCATTGCTGTGGAATATTGACACTGATTTACTGATCACGTTCAGATTAATTTGTTAAATTCAACCTTCATCATTATGCTGTATGAATACTGTATGAAAATACATAAAAAAATGCTTTGATTTCAAACATCAAAATCTCAGTCCACCATATTTGTTTACCAAATGAGACCCATACAAAGGAACAGAATTTACAAACATATGGCAATTTATGTGTCACTTCAGTTTTTATACACCATCCACTCGGCAGTAGGCAAACCATTAATATTCTCGTATGAGGTCGTATATATATGTAACAAATGCAAATACTCTGATTTATTTTGAAGAAGGCACGCGATATTGGTGTAGAATAGACGGAGACAGAAGATCCAGTTTGGACAGAGGAATTGAGAAACTCCTCCTTTTTGAAGTCGGTACTAAAATTCCAAAGTCTAATTGAAAAGACGTTGATACGAGTAACAATAATAACTATTATAATATTGTCCTGCATGGGTTACTTACGTGTGATGTTAAGCAACTTTTTATCGCAGTACACATGAGAAACATTTATATCTATTAATTTCTAACATTTTATTAGACCTACTGTATTTCCTTACTCTGTGGTATTACATCATATACGCTAGTGATGGGCATAGCATGTCCAAAATAGTTGAATTTACAACTATCTAGGAATTAATCGATACGTTTTGAATTCATTGTAATTTAATTTATTGTTTGATAGATTTATCAGAGTCAAAGTCAAAGTCACAGTCAAATCATTTATTTCAAATAGGCCCCTGTAAGACACTTTTGAACGGCAAAATGTACAACAAAAAAAAAAATGATTCTAGTCGGTATCAGTTAGCGAAACCATTAAACGTTTAGTTTTATTTTGGATAAATTATATTAAGCAAAATTACATGAGGTGAATCAATCATCTAAATACACAGTGTCTATTGTTTTTAGTAATAAAAAAATGCCATTCTATATACATAGAGCTATCTAGAGTTTATAAACTCAAAAAAACTTTGCAAAGAACGATGGATAGGTAGATCGATAGAATATTCTTATAAAAATATCTGTCGAAATCCACAGACGTACGAGAAATATTGCTGTTTATTAAACTCATACTCGTAATATTGTTATAAAAATTCGGAACACAGCTGAGTTTTTCGTAACTATTAGAAAAGTTAACCCCATTCGCTTAAAATCTGCGCACTTTCAAGCTCCCAAATTGACATTGCTTTCAATTCACATGCAAATAGCAAATAGTCACACTGATCTTAAAATAAAAAAGGAATAAAACTGAACGTTTCACTTATCCAACCAGCACACGTCCTGAAAATCTAAGAAAATAACCGGTTTTCAGCGCTGGAATACTTGAAATGCAGACCAACGTATGGGAGCTACATGACTGAAATTTTGCAGTTTAAATTGCTATAGATAGCTTCCGGGAATAATTCGAGAAATTATAGCTGTACTGTGATCATGTTCGGAATACTGGAATATTACGATGACGCGAGCAATTCACAGTGCGATGTTCTTTGAAGCCATAAAATTCGGTTTTTTACCGGGACGAAAATCAGATGATTTAAAAAGTGCGGTTTTATTGGGATTAATTTAAGTCTTCAACAGTCCCACCATTTTTATAATCACGTAGTGAGGATTTTATACGAAATTGATCAATTATATAAAAATTATAGGTAGTACTTTTTTCTCATTCTCTTATTTTATTAGGAACAATATGTATTTGACCTGTATGGCTAAATGGCTAAACCAATTTTGATTAATTATGTGTCGTTAGATTGGTCTAAATAGCGCGAGTGTCACTGGGTATATTAAAAAACAAGCATTATAATCAACAGAATTTTGGTATCGCAAGACAAACAAAAGTACCTACACCATATCTTAGGTTATATTATTGGTTTGTCCCCCGCCTGCGATACCAAAATTATATTGATTATAATGCTTGTTTTTCTCTTTTCAGTTATTTGCTTTTGCAGTCGAGTTTTTTTATTTTTTTTAATTGGTCCTAATACCCTTTTAACGCGTGCCTACTAACAAACTTATACCCTAAAAATTTAAAACATCTGAATCAAAATAGGTACCTAACTTACTCATTCCCTTTATTCAAAACCCACATACTGAAACAAAAACAGCCAACATCTAAACAACGTCAAGCACCCACAGTCCCAAACATTTTCATTTTGTCGTCTCTTTGTCAATCCAGCTCATTACGAGTATTCCCTTTGACTGCCAGCCAATTCATGCCAACCAACCCACTCAGATAACATCCCGGAATGCACTACATTAGCATAACACCGGCACAAATTCCAATATAAATTTAGTGTTGGGTATGTCTGTATTTGCATTAGTAACTGGTAATTAGTTTTAGTGACACTCCCTTGGTCACATCCCTCGTGTCGTAATTTGGCGCGTTTTGGATACGGCGGACGTATTTGTTTAGTGTTTAAGAAATTCTAGGCTGTGGTGTTATTTATTGTTGTGATAGCGTGTATTAGTTTGTTGGTTATGGTAAAATGCTGAATATTAAATTATATCGTTTTTAATAGGTCTAGATATTGTTGAGTGAAACCTAAATTGTTTAAAAGTGAAGCCTGCATGTTTTGCACAAAGATATCGTTTGCACAATTGTCGACTTATTCGAGGAGTCATACTATCCAAATCAGTCGTAATTATAATAACAATTGTACCTAACTGCAATTTTGGTCAAGACATGTATTTCTCACATTACGCGCTAATATTGGACACAGGTGACTGGTTCGCTTAATTGCCTCAAACCACCCCAATTATACGCTCAGACTTGTGTAGCCCCTAGAGGCAAAGATGTTCTTTATTATCAGACATAACAAGGCACAGCCGTGATGTAACGTGTATTTGGACATTCTGGCTCCTCAAAGAGCAGATTTGAAAACAGGTTAAAATAACAATGTTCTTCAGAAAGGTCTGGTGCGTAGTAGTCGCAACCGGCATGCGTGTATGACCAACACCCTAATTGCGTAATACACGATCAATCACAATCTGAATAATTCTGAAAGAGATTGCTGATCCATTGCAAAAGTGGTTCGAAAAAAAAATCTGCTCAACAACGTAAATAACGCAATGAATATTGTTACGAGAATGAGCTACGTAATTAGATAGCGGCAAAAGAAGTATGTAACGCTAGTGTTCTAAATTTTCTACCTGCACCATGGGAAGGTGTGAGTTTATGTATGTAACAATAGTGAATGTTCAACACAGAAGGTTTGACCCATAATTACCAGGCAATCATAAGTCGCTAGCTGTCATTCTAAACAAAAGCATATGGCAGCCGACAGTTAAAAATGAGCTCACTTTAAGTCCAATAAGCGATGAAAGAATTGGCACTTTTGAACATTCATTCGATTTATTGCATTTGAAATAATTTTACAGTGAATACTTGTCTCCAGGTCTAACAAACAGTAAAAACATTCAACAAAACATTCTCTCTTAAAATATTTTCATGTTTACTGGTAAGTACAACATTATAAAGCTTCCTTGGCACATCTTCAAAAGCTGGACACTGCCACTGGTTTGAAAGAAAATAAAAACAAAAGACAAAAAATACGAACTTTTTGAAGCCAGTCCAGCCAGTGTTTTTAAAAGGAGGCTTTAAGTTAAAAAAAGAAGGATGGATTGCTCGTTAGTGACTTGTCACTCGTATCCGTCACTTTGGTCCTGAGATCCGGAGGTTTTAGGATAATTTGCCGATAAAAAGGAAGTCGTTACAAAGTCTTAAAGAGATGATCTGTATACCTTCGTTTTTATGTAGGTTTACTTATTGTATCTCAAATCTTAACAAAAAGTGGTATTGTTGTAGAGAGTATCTTAATAGAGTCTGCAAGTAGATAGGCACTGACGATAACGTGTTAGTTGTATTTTGAGTAATAACGTTTTTAAACTAAACAAAGAAACCAAGTATTTTATTTACCCTGTACTTATGTCTGTTTCGTTTGTCTGTTGTGCTAACAATAATTAGTTCATCATCTGCTTAAGGCGAAAGCGGTAGGGTAGCCCGCGAAATAAAAAAATTCTTACGTTTTTTGTAATTTGCAGGTCAGTATCAGATTATATGTTATATTGTAAAAAAGTAAGAAACGGCATCATCAAATAGCGCATGAGTTTTTTAATTATTATTTATTGTTATTTAATTAATATTTATTATGCATACAAAAATTAACAAAATTAACCCTATAAGTGAAATGATGAAAAGCGACAACTTAAGTAATGATAAGTCGTTCCTTGGGATTCATTCTCAACGATTAATAATTGTGACTAACGAGAATTGAATTAAGACTGGTCGACAATTTACAAGCTTTCCACTAATTACAGCTGGCACTCTGTCAGATTTGTTAATGTAAAAGGACCAACAGTTCTACGATTGTATGAAAATTCACTTACCATCATTCATTTTCATTAAGTTTCCATTATTAAAATCGCTTACGCAATATCACGTCGGCGAATTTCCGATATTTCGTTAACACATTCTTGATCATTTGTAATCACCTCACAAATAAGCCAACGACAGGTATACCTACATAAAATCGGATAGTCAAAATTAAATATATCGCTTGTTTTTTGCAATTAAGCAAAGTGCATCTGCTTCGGAAAGTATTAAATTCGTTATAAGTTCAGTGCGTTCAATGTTGCCAAACAGTATCGCATGAGCAGGCGAATGCTTAATAAATTAGTTTCGAGAAACTTCTGGATCTTCCCTTGTATGGTAAGTTTCATGTTACGAAAATGTATATGTAAATGTAAATGTGTATGCCGTCTTTAACTATACGAGAAATGGTATTAAAATGATTGTTGTTGTGTTTTTTTTTTCAAAAGAAAATGTTAACAATGTTTATACCGCGAAATTTTTTTAACAATGATTTCAAAAATATAAATATGTTAAAACTAAAATAAATATCTTTAAACCTAAAAATGTTTCTTCGCGCCACGACGATTGGTTCGCCGTGTCACAAAAACTACAGATTTTTTTTTGCTCAGTTGTAACTCCCTTTGTTTCTTTTAAGTTGGCTTTTTGAGTTTAGTTAAAGATTTCATATTGTTTATTTATTTAAACCAACTCCGAAAGTTCTGAATTGCAATTACTACTTAAATACTTACTAACTTTAAAAATACATAAAACTATGGTAAACTCACCTGTTCATGCTTGTGATCTTTCTTCATGGAACCGCCATGGCCGCCTCCCGTGCTTTGTACCGTATTCATCTCTAACACAATGACATAACAACACTACTGATAATCCAACTAGTTTCAAAATGGACAGTTTTCACTACTTCAGGCACTGTTTAAGTCATTTCGTTCACAGCACACTTATCATTTAATTTTTTTAAACCTTTTTGATATTGTGGAAAGTAGCTAGCAATAATATTTTTGTATAATTTTTGGGTGATTTGTATAGAAATGATAAGCAAAGAAAAGATTTTTTTGCGTCTGCAATCGGATTAACTTTGATGAGGAAAGAGAATCTGGTAATGAAAGAAATAACGTTAATAAGATGTTGACCTACATGTGTTTTTTTTTGCGAAGTTTATAATTTTTGGGGTAGATTATATTTTAACAATGAAAGTGAACAATTTAAAGGATCATAATGATTTAATATGATTGGCATGACCAACACGCCACATAGAATATTCTTCTTTAAAAAAAAATAACACCGTTTATATTTATTTCAATACTATAACGATGGAATCTCTGTGTTTATAAAAATAAACGATTTAATTCAACTGTTATTATAAGTTCTTGACAACGGTATCAGCACCAGCACATGTAATGCTTATAAAATACTACCTATACATACAAGCAGGCCTAATTTCTAAGCTCACCGAAACTTCATAGCGCACATCGCCTCATCAGTATGCAAACTAGAAAGAAACCTATACACTTTTTCCGACTGACCCAATTCTGTGTCTCAATAGAAATATAAACGACGCAGGGGGGGGGGGGGGGGAAGGGCCACCCCTCCCGGTTTGAGGCCTCATCCGTAAGATTTGCATAAACCAATTTGCGGCCAGTCACGCGAGCTCCTAACGCCAGCAGACGGGGAAGCACATTATGGCGACAGTTGCGACACTGCTGCGCCACTTGTGTGTGGTTTGTTTAGGTTCTTGTAGGTGGTTCTTTTTCACGAGAAACTGATAGTTCCGAAAACGGATTAGTGTAGATAACGAACTTAATTGACAGACTGTGTATGGTTTCGTCTGAGTTTATGTATAGCAAGGTTATTGGCCAAGTTGCTAGAAGAATTATGGAAGATAGCGATAGCGCGTAGAACATGGCAGTGGTATTACCTACGAAAGGCATAGCAGTACATAACCCTCACATAAACACAAACAGAAAAAGAAGGAATAGTTGAAGATGAAATTAAAGTTGTCAACTTTTCGTTTAAAAGTAATCTGGATCAAAAAGCCAAATTATTTGTCATGACACTAGCTTTTCTAAACACTGAAAACTGTTTCAAGTGTTCCATTTCTCGAATTCTTCTATCATTCTAACCAGTCGTCGTCGCATTAAAAATAAATTCGATTGAAATTGACAACCAGTCGGGTTCTTTATAAAATAGTAAGTATAGTGAATGGGCGACTTGCAGCGTGAATACAGAAGCACTCGCGCTACGACGCGAGGTAAATGCGACAAAATAAAGCAGTTTTATTATACCTGCTACGAGGTTGTTACGGCGTAGCTGGCATCTACGCAGTGCTTGCTACGCTTTGGGTTATTTTTTGG
Source organism: Agrochola macilenta (assembly GCA_916701695.1). Taxonomy (NCBI): domain Eukaryota; kingdom Metazoa; phylum Arthropoda; class Insecta; order Lepidoptera; family Noctuidae; genus Agrochola; species Agrochola macilenta. The sequence goes on along the minus strand of OU753572.1, from coordinate 786,436 downwards.
TACTTTGTGGCAGGGTACTTTGTGCAAGTTGCAGTCGTAAGAATAAGACTGAGTTTTATCAAAAATATATGACAAAATAAAGAATACTGAGGTAAGATTGAATTTCACTTTATATTTGTAACGTTTTGGACTTTTATAACCTAAAGTGGCTGAACATCGCTTAGCTTGGTGGAACAATCAGAAAACAAGCAGAATTCTCAAAATCTCTACGATTTGGTCTCAATTTCAGGTTTTCTAAATACTCGTAATGGCAAAAAAAGGTACGTAATCGTTATGTCTGTGCCTACTTTATGCACGTAGAAGTCTCAATGTAAGAACGGTAGTGGTCATTAATGCCAAAAAATAAGCACGGCTTAACCTAACATCTTGATTGATCTACATTTAATCTATTTATCTATAAGACCCACACTAAATATCAATACTCTGAGAAACTGCAACCTAATCTCAACCCAACAGCTCTGAAGCTAGCCACCGATATCCCCCAGACCGCAAGTCTCTACAAATAAATTAAGCGACATCATAACCCTATTGACACTTCATCACAATAATCTCTCCCTTAAAGCCTCCTATTAAGAGGCTCTTCCGAGATAAATAAGGCTCAAAGCAAGTGTAATAGAGCTCCTGAATATACCATTATGTTGTAATACGAACTTAACTTAATATCTTGAATCAATATCGAAGAAAATCGATCGGCGTTTGTTTTTGTTTATGTTTGCATTGGGTATCTTTTGAATAATATTGTTTTGTTTTGTTTTGTGTGGTAGATCTGTTGAAAAGGAGTTTTGATTGGGTTTGCCTGTTTGGTTAAATTATTTTGATGAAATATTCTGTTTAATAAATAATTGTTTAACTATATTTTGGGTCCAAGAAAATATAAGAAATTAAAAATAATGTAACATGGGTAAAAAATTACGCAAGAATGTTTTGGTTCGCTCTAAACACTCTGATCATCAAAACTCACAACATAATTTATGATTGGAATCAGAAATAAGACATTTCTTAATTGATACTATTTATTTATTTATAGAAGAGAATACTATTTATTTATAGATATAAGAACACCGACTGCATATACATTCAAGTATTGTATCTAATTGTCTAAAGATTAACTATTAAATTATTAGATTAGTAAAGAAATAGGCAATCAAGATGTGCCATTGACGTTTGTCTATTTGTCAGAGGCGTGACAAAAAAAAATTGCAACATAAAACCAATTTTATGACTTTCACAACTATGTAGAAGGAGGTTCCAGGATTTTGAAACTTGAATGCCTGTGCCTAAGATACTTTGTGAATACTAACATGAAACAAAAGCCAACCGAGGAGACCCCAAAAGTTGAGACAGCCCACACTCTTGTACAACTATAAAAGGTACCTTAATAACTAACCATCTTGCATTACTAACTACCTTCCTTGGTAACTAAATTTGGAAAATTACCTAAAGGTCGTAGAGATCCAAAACCATTTTTAGGTAAAAGACGACTTTGTCCTGAAGTTTTAGAAAAAGGTTTGTAGGCTAGGTTAGCTTACAGGTTGGTTAGCGTACAACAAACACTAGACTGAATTTTTATTAGGCCTTCAAACTATGTACTACCCAGTGCCTTTTATCTTTTTGGACAATATGACAAGTGTCACTTACGAAAGCACAAAGTACCGTCAGATTATCATAACAATTAATATTATTTGTTTCGTTATGTTTCCATCAACTCAAAGACAATCCAATTTCATAATTATTTATAGGAAATAAATTATTGCAGAAACAATATGCATAGTACGAGCTCAAAAAAATATTCCTATAAAAGTAACCTCTACCTCGCGTCAACCACCAGTTTGCTGCAGTGAGTTTTAAACCAATTTAAAAAGGTAGACTTTAAACGGAGCCTAGAGGATTTAAAGCTAAGTACTGTGAGGCTGCGAGCGCATCGCAGCACATTCTATTCGAGAAACTAATGGGAACGGGACAGGAGTTTAAAAATAGTTGAGAAGTGTGTTTTGTAAGAAGAATGAAGTGTAATACGCAAAATGACAGTGCGTAAGGAAACATGTTCGCTTTGAAGGAAGTCTTTTATTAAATAGCCAGAACTTAACCCGGTACAGCCATACAGTACTTAGGGATACAATGGAATAATCACTGAATGTCTTGGCGCGCCGACAGGTGATAAGCATTTTGTTGTGATTAGCTAACCAAAAGGACACTGCTCTTCTTTTCTCAATCTCTATTACATTCCCATTCATCAGAGATCTCTCGTCTCATCTGTCTCGCAGTTCATAAGCTACATAAGATAATAATTTTTCATACTGAGGGACAGTATTATAGAATACTGTTAAAAATGGCATACTACTTATAATATTTTTTATCACCGCTAATCACTTATCCCTCTAACTTCTACTTGAAACTTTAATACCGCGGTAAACAATGGCGGCATTGGAGCCGGTAATATCGCGGCATTATCCAGCTATGATGACGTAATGACACTATAGCGGTATTATCCAGGAATGACACTTTATTGCTGTCGGTTGCCACCGCATCACTGTGTCGTACATCACAGCTGAAAAGTTGAAAATTTGTGTCGGAAGTAGGAGAGTAATAATGTGTGTTTGGGAGACAGGATTATTTCAACTTATAGAAAAAAAAACCTGCCAAGTGCGTGTCGGACCACGCACAATAAAGGATTCCGTAGTTGGGATGAATTTATCTCAAGGGAGAACATGTTTTTCAACTACGATGCTAAGTTGTAGCATCGTAGTTGAAAAACATGTTCTCTTATACATTTCAACTGCAAATGTAAGTTTGTACGCACAATATTGAGGCATTTACCATGTTATTTTAAGACCATAGATTTATTAGTTTTCCTGTAATCTATGAGTAATTATATAATAAAATTTTACGCTCAGTAGTTTCGGAGATAAGTGGGGGAATGGTAAATATTCATCTATTTTCTTAAATATCTTTAAAAGTATTTATTTTAAAATTATTAAAAAAAAAAAATTGAGATCTTCGCAACACGCCATTTCATTTCATATGTCACACGGTACAGTTAGCAAAACTTTTTTTTTTCTTATTTGCTCGCTAGAAGTGACCCCCATATTCAAATTTCATTTATATACATTACACGTCCGTGTTTGGGTCACAGAAATACATGTGTGTACCTTTCCACTTAATCGGTCAATTAGATTCAGAGCTATCCGAGTGATCCTATAAGAACTCCGATTTTTCCTTTTGAGGTACGAGACCCAAAAAAGAAAGAAAATTTGGTTATTATGCACAAACTAAACGCACTAATATTTTCTGAATTATTGCAACACTCGCTTTAGCCCACCGCTTTGCCCACTTGGAAGTCGGAAATTAACCCACGAGAACGTAGATACTACTCAGATAAGAAAGGATCTTACGTACTAACCCACGTGTACCATGACACAACAGCCAAATTTCATCCAAATGCATTCAGCCGATAGGTGTGAAAAAGTAACAGTCTGACAGAGTCACTTTCGCATATAAATGAAAGATGATTCGACTAAAAGATGCCGAAGTAAAAACAAAAAGTGAACCGTCTGATATACATATATTATATCTTTGGTCACTATACTTTTTGTCTTTTCCTATTAGAGGAAGCCGAGTTAACGTCGACGATCTCAATATCATGATTATCTTAATATTGTAACCTACTCGCCTGATACCAGGCACACAAAGTGGTGAATAACCTTTTCATAGAAACGGCAAGTTCCGAAGAATGCACGCTAAGTTACAATTTTAAGTATTTTTTTAATAAAACGATATCATTGGTAACAAGTTGAGATTGACAGCGCCCTTATATCGTAGCAGAGGGCGGTCTTTGTTGTGCAAGTTAAGTGTAATATCTATGGTGCAAGTGTTGCACTGCTGTACGTCCGTCTTTATGTAAGTCTTTTATGTGAGAAGTCTTTGGTTCGATAGCCCGGCCGTGAAAACATTTAGGTGGTGATTCGATAAATGGAAGAGAATAAAATTGAGAGTCAAATTTCAAGAACGCGTCATTTTAGGCACGTTACATGAGAGAGAAGAAACATATTACTCTCTCTCACACTCAATCTGTCTTATTCTTTACTAGCTTCTTCCCGCTACTTCATCCGCAAACCTTCCTCAAGAATTGGGTTATCCAATGTAAAATGATTTTTTCAAATCCGACTGTTAGTTTCGGAAATTATCCCCAACATACAAACAAACAAATTTTACCTCTTTATAACATAGAAGTGAAAGTTCTTAAAAAAAAAAAACTTTTTTTTTTAAGAACTTTCACTTCTTTTACGTATACGGCATTTTTTTCTATTAGAAAACCTCGTTACTTTATATAGATTTTATAAAGAAAAACAATAAAAACGCAAAAACAAGAATAAAATAAACTGAAATCTGTTAACCAAAACCTAAACCCCCAAAATTCATAGCTTTACATAATATACCACAAAATATTAAATTCTAAGTATGAGTGAGTCATAACATTCGTCCCACAATCTAGAGGAATCCCGGTTCTATCTAAAAGGTGACAAAAAGCATCCCATGTATCTTTACCACAGAACGTTCGAAAAATAGAGATGGCCCATTTTTTGCACTCGGTAACGTTTACGCTAAGATTTAAATAATTTCTCTAAACTCAACTCAAACCATTTATTTCAATTAAACCATAACTTTTGAAGTCGGTCATTCAGAAAGATGAAGCTCCATTAGCTCCATTTATCTAGCTAATCTTTTTCGTGTGGTTATTGACTAACCTGGTGTCAGAATTTTTAAGGCTAATGCAAAGGTCCTTTTAGGGATTAACCAACTGGTGTCACCTTAAGCCATCGGATGGCTTATGAAAGTTTCCACCTGGAAAATACTAGTCAAGGCTCCGCGACACAGCAGTTCACGGCTAGGCTACGCACGTATGTATCTCTTGTCTACTCTGAAATGACGCGTCCTACTACCGCATTACCGTGTGCGTAAAATTCGGTAGTGGGCCGCGTCATTTCAGAGTGGAAGCTTTACTTCGCTTTGTTAGAACTGGTGCGCTACGCATGGAAGCTGACAAACAAATGTACCGCGCAGCTAACGTGGCTGATCTCTCCTTGCACATCCTATGTAGCAGTGGACGGTCGACCTTATATCATTTTGCTAGGCCACAGACACAAATCCCTAGCCCAGTATTTATACATTATACGAACCTGTGACCTCTACACCAATGCAACAGTATGCAAAAAAAAAAAATCTAAGTAAAACCAATCGACCTTTCTATTCTTCATAACGCTGTGTGTTAACCCAAACTCATCCCTCTTAACCTTATCGTTACCCTTAACCCTTACCCTGTTACCCTGTAAAGACGTGCTTCAGGGAAATAATAGCTCATGGCATCCTTCAGGGGATTCCTCCTACGAATATAAAGTAGGTTGCGTCCTGTTTCGTCATATTTGCGTCCCAATATTGGATTTTTAAAAGATTCCTTTTATTTACTGGGTAGAGGTGAGCCCTGAGGGAGATAAAGTAATGTACATAGGGATATTATAAGCGTTTTTTCCACATCTCTGTTATATAAATATAATAAAAATATTATAAAACAAAGTCGCTTTTCGTTTCTGTCTGTGTGACCGCGTGTGATGTATGTTCTTGTAAACTATGCAACGGAATTCGATGCGGTTTTCACCACAATTTATATAATTTATTCCTGAAGTTAAACTTAGTTAAAACACAGACACATTTTGACATGGAACAATACATACTACAAGCCCGGTCAAATTAGCTTCAAAAATAGGGGTAAGGTTACATATTAGAATTGTAGGTACATGATGTTATTGACGATACGATAAATAATTCATATTTCTTGGCGTATATTAAACAATGAGCAGTCATGTTCTTACAACTTATATTAACTCTTACTACCACTGCCACTTCGAACCTCGTCGGCAAAAGCTAAGTATCGAAACTTATATAATCTCGCAATTCAAAACAATCGTGCTCCAATGTTGAATCGTCAGTAGAAGAGGATTCTTACGATAAATGCGAGGAGACATCAGATGCATCGCTCTTTGAACAATTTACTTGTACCCAGTAGGAAGAAGAAGAAGACGGTATGGATAAAGTTCCATCAGATGATTATTACCAAGCAGACGAATAATTTTGCCCAAATTAATCATGACTTACACCGCTTTCAGCATTTCCAATAGTACTATTTTTAATTAGATACAATATTTTTTATTCAACAGGACCACAATAGATTATGGAATAGGCCTACCGGGGAACCCACGTTAAAGAAACGCGCCAAGTGCACCACCTCTCGGGTGGCGCAGAAACGTGTGCATATTATGAAGAACACAACTTTTTGCATCGCTATATCTCGGAAATGGTGATTCTTAGAAAAAAAAGTGTATAATTTTTTTTTTATAGATGCTGATGAATATTTTTTGATGCACCTATTTTTACAATAAAACTTTGCGTTTAGCTGAAAAATGCAAAAAACCGAATTTTGCAACATTTGACCTTGAATAAAAACAAAACCACACGTCGGATCGATTCGGACTCTTGGCAAATTGTTTGTAATAGTGTTTCCAACATTCATGCCAATTTTCAGCTTTGTGCGAATTAATGTGACCTTGAATGTCAAATGTAAAATGTAATTGTCAACAAAACAGAACCGTAACCATCTTTTGACGCGGTCAACCGAATCTAACGATTTAAATCTTTGCTTTTATATCATAAATCCATAGCAGTCAGAATAAAAATTAACTTCCTCTGAACCCAATCTCTTTCGACTTACATCTTGAAGACAGCACAATTTTCTCTTCGCTTAAAACTCCCTCAGGACATAATAATGAAATATAGTATTCAAAGTAAAATACAACTAGATTTGGTACCTTTTTACTTTGAATAAGTTTTCTCAAAATTAAACATACTTTATCGTTTTAGTGGTAGAAAAAAGCTAATGAAATCATTTTGTCAGACCGTCACAGGCGATTTGCTAACTCTGTATAAATGTAAAAATGAAATGCTGTTCGTTAGTAAGCGCATCATTTGAGAACGGCTGAATCAATTTCGCTATTTATTGCTTTCGCAAATTTTTGTATGTATTATTTATTTTTTTACAGGACAACATCTATTCTGCTGGGTCACCTAGTATAATTATGATAAATTAAGTATAGAGATAATCCTAAGGTTTCTTTACTTTCAGTGGTTGACACTAGCCCTACGGTTAGGCCCTGTTCACACAGCGATGATCAGTACGTTTTTTTTTAAATAAAATTTTGGGATCACGAGGAAGTTACATACCTTACCATACCATTTGTATGAACACGTGGGATCACACATCAATATCCCACTGATATTGATGTGTGATCCCAACTTTTTACCGAAAATATCGCACTGATCATGGCCGTGTGAACGTGGCTTTACGTTGTATGTCAGGCAAGTAAGAAGTCGTGAATATAAATCCGAACTGTCAAACTAATACTGTGATCCAACTAGTAGTACAAGCAAAATAGTTTAGATGAAGGAGTAAATCGAAATACCTACTATGAATGTGCAGAAAAATATAATACGAGTATTAGTCAGTGCTAGAACAAATTCCGTACCAAACACAGTACTAACCTAACAAGTCAAATAGTCAAGTTTAATAGTCCCGAAAACGACACTATTTTGACATCTTTTTACGGCTTGCGGTCATGTAGAATATAACCGACCGATGAGGTCACCGACCAACTAACCGTGGAACTAGAAGTAGATCATTTGGGTAATCTTATAAAAGGATGTCTACGAATACTTCTCTGGACCACATAGTTTTACTAAAACGCTTAATTGAGTTTAGGACTCGGAATGTTGACAGAATAAAGGTTCATTAGGACAGAGGTGACAAAAAGGATAGAACCTTTTACCAGAGTAATTTCAGTGACGAGAATTTGTTATCTTACATATCTGTGTACCTATTGAATATTTTTGAAAAAAAGCGGTGGGAACGAGTCCGATGCCGAAACTATAGTTTTTAGAATTTTTGTCCGTTTGTCTGGATGTATGTTCCGGATTGTTGCAAAAACGGGTGAACGGATTTGGAAGAAATTTAGCTCATAGACAGTTTATAACCATTAACACATAGGTGTACTACCTATGTGTTAATGGTTCCCGTGGGATATTTTCCGATATCCACGAGGGCGAAGCTGCGGGCAAAAGCTAGTTTTAAAATTAACGTAAATTGTTAATGCGTAATGTTGTAGTTTGATTTAAACTAGGATATTTGATATAAACGTTTGTTGTTCTTTCCAATGAGCTTAATTTTACGGTCAAACTGCGTAAAATCTTCAGCGATCCAATTACCTACTCGTTTTCCTTACTGGTCTAATAAATAAAAGCTAATTAAATAACTTATCATTCATTATCTTCTGACAGTTTCGTCGGGAGCTGTTGCGAGCCATTGTTCTCACTAATTAACGGTTTGTTCAGTATGTAGTTAAATCTCTGCGGTAATGCTCACAACATAAAAGGCTGCGTTCATCTGATACCGGATAATAACTGCCTCGTTGGTGTAGTCTAATCTTGTCTCCAACGTGATTGAAATCAAGATTTCCAATGTATTTTTATATGGCTTTATGTCTTCTGCCCACACCTCCCTAACTCACAAGCTTAATGATATCAAAATAAAATTACAATATCCTTCCAGCAGTCGAGCATAATCCAAGCTTGGAACAATAGTCTTATATTACAAAAGGACACCACTGTTACGGGATAGTTAGGTCCCCGAGGTATAGAATAAAATATTACAACGATCTGAAGTACCGTGGTGGATGGAGGGAGGGTATAATGAAGCCGTGTTCGGAAAAGATGGTGTATTTTTTTAGTAATTTGTACCTTCTTTTGTCTTTTTAAACTGAATTCATGGTGTATTGCCGAAAACGTTGAAGTTCGTGGTTTAAATTTTTTAGGCCTAAACGTTTTCCTTTAAAAATAATTGCTGCCAAGAACCAAAAAAAAAAGAACATTGAAAATAATCCAGAACGAACCCTTGTGATTCCACATTTATATCAGGTTAGATTTACAGCTTTTCCTTTAAAATGTTTTGTGACAGGAGGATGCTACTAAATCTCTTGACACGGAGTGTACGGTATACACGGTACACGCATCTACTTCCTTAAAATATGTGCTACTTTTGTCTTTAACAAACGACTCTTCAAAATTATAGTCTTTATGCAAAAGAATTATGTAACTTTTCTTTTCGGTTCGGATGAACGAAATTTTTTGAGACCTCATCATGTCATATAAATAGTGACTCACGTATGTGCCCTCCCGCTGGCTTTAAATTCACAATAAACCCGTCAGCACAGTGAAAGGTTAGTACGACTACGGCTCGTAATGAGAACATACGTCGAGCTGTCATCATTCATAACAGCTGTTACAAAAGTTACTGACTGGATAGTTCAGTGTGCTAGTTCACTCATATTGTGAATGAAGTCGTGGTAGGCCCTAGCTCGTACATTAGGATCAGGTCCTACGTTAAGGAGGAAATAATTTAGACTGTATGCTTAATGACTTGTTTGAATTTAAATTTTTAGTTAATAATTATCAAAACAACTTTTGGTTTGATAATTATTATCTCAGCTCGTTGGAATTAGAAAATCTTAGTCAATCTTTGGCTTAGTCTGAAGAAATAAGGCAACAAATTGAGGAGTCTGGGTTTAAACTTCTTCGAAAGTAAATTGGTACCTTACAAGTAGGTCAAAGTCAAAGATTTTATTTGTACAGATAGGTGTAAAAACAGTTTTTGTTAATAAAATATTTATACCTTGTTTTGCCATTGAAGGCGTACAAATATCAATGAAGTTATACATTTATTTATATACGTCTTCTTCTCATGCTACCCCCATGCAGAAACTATAGGATGCCATCATACATACTCCTTTAAGGGTATGAGGAACAGGGTGTAAAGTTCACTCATCCCCCATAGAAAAGGGAGGATCCTCCGACCAGACGGGTGTGATGTCTGGCGGGCAACTGCCCAGAGGTTTGAAGTTGGGAGATTCTATATATGTTTATCGCGCGGTAAACTCTAATTGCGCGATGCAGGATTTGTGTGACGTCAAGATGTTGTGTGACGTCAGGTTTTTGATGCGTAGTTCGCATGTAGCGATGTAGATGCCGCTACACTCCTTTTGATTCCTTAACGTTCATCCATCTGGTCACACACGCGCGCCGGTTGCGAGTACTACGCCCCTGACCTTTCCGAAGAACATCACCGATAAGGTATTAAGTACAATATCTAAGTACTGTAAGATATGTGCTATATGTCCTTTCCCAAAATCTTTTAACTGAATGCAAAATATTTATTACAAAACTTTTCATCCGCTGAACCAGTAATAAAATGATATCTGCAACTGTCCTTTTATTTGCAAACTAATCCAATTTATCTATAAAGTGGCATCAAATATCATCTTGACCAGCTATTCGCAATCCCAGTCACCTCTGAAACGGAGAGATTGCTCTATCTTTAATAAGATTCCAATCGTGATGAACGACACCAAATTATCGCGATCATTGGGTTCTGATCCGCGACCTAAATAATATTGGTCCTATGGTACAGTCAACTGGATGTACATCGTAACAATTTGACATTTGGCATCGCCAATGTATAATATCCATGGCCATATCAGTAACTGTAGTCGACATTGTATAGACATTTTGTCAATTTTATAACTTTAAACTTTTAAATTTAAAATTTTCTTTCGAATTCTAGAGTAATATTAAAGCTTTTGACTCTAGTATTACTCCGTTGAATTTTTGTTATAATTATGCGTTTTATTTGTAGAATAAACTATTTTCCTTTCTATTCTTACTAATACGTCGTAGTATAATTCATGTTGTTCGGTTGACTGTACGAATTGAGAGAAAACTAATTGGGTGATATGTTGTGGGTTATCTTTTCGTACTGGTGGTTTATTTATAGTAACGATGTCTCGTATTTGTTTATTTGGGTAATTTTTTGAAGGCTGTCTAGGATTTGTTCGATCTGTATTGTAAGTCATTAGGATATTATTGTGGATGGTATTCAATACATTATATATAGTATCTTTTCTTGGAATTCTAACATTAATAATGATTGCAAAGGCTTTTTTTTTCAGCTCTTTGACTGACTTGTTGATCAGGTAGTCGCAAGCGCTACTGCTGAGCATGAGGTACTGGGTTCAATTCCCAGGTCGGGCAAAGTGTTATTGGGTCTTTCCATATGGAATTTCGCACTAGCAGCCTGGAGTCTAAATTTGTGCCCGGTTGATGGCAATAGGCTCGCCCCCTCATAAATAAGACTTAATCATCTGACGAAATGTGGGTGTGTACTATAGGAACATCTCTGCCTAACCCTTCGTGGAAGTCAGGCGAGATGTACCTATGTGTTATGTAATTAAAATATTCCTTGGCAAAAAAAAAACACTGGGTTTGTTATTTTTTAAGAGTTCTAAAAAACAAAAACACGTTTTTGCGTTATTCGATATAACATATTTTCAATTAATTTATCAAAGTCAACTAATATAACAAATGATATAACTATTTTTGGGGCAGCCATAATTATTTCCCCTTGAGAATGAGAGGTTTAATTAATCACATACGAGTATGTTCAGGGGTCGTTTCGAGTTAGTTTGCTTGTGAAATAATAATAACTTTGATTCGCATTTTATTAAAATTCACTGATGAACATTTGGTCCTTTGGGACCCTCGCATATCGATTGATTAAGAACGTTAAGTTGTAGGTTGTGAACGTTAACTTTTTCACGATCATATCATAAATTGGTGATACTGTAGATTGTGTAACACCAAATATTTAATAAATATAATGATCAGTGACCATATTGGTGATGTTCTTCAGAAACGGCAGGTGTCTGGTGGTACTCGTAACAGGCGTGCGTGTAAGTCCTGCGAGGTGATTACGTAATACCCTAACAGTAACAATGGCTTTAATTTTGACAGTTCAATAACATTCATTGCGTTATTTGCGATATTGAGCAGACAAATTACATATACGAACATATGAAGCAATTATCAATATCCTTCAAAGTCATTCAGATTTCAATTGACAGTGTGGCATATGTATGAACGTAAACGAAGCAAAAGAAGTATGTATGGATCGTATCAGGTGGCGTTCTGTAGTTCCTGCCTACCCCTGTGGGGAGAAGGCGTTAGCTTAAGGCTCAGTCCACGAAAAAAAAAACCTTTTTCGTCAATAACTTATCTAATTGTAAGAAAGCTTGAAATAATTGAAACATTAAGTCAAGTATAAAAGTACAGTTGTCGTGGTCCTAAACTATTGGTGTTAGTCACAGCACCTGTTAATAGTTGCATCACTATTGCACTCTCAAAAAAAGGTTTATTTCGCCTTTGATTTACTTATTGAAGATATTGTATCGTAAAATAAAATTTTGATTTCATTTTAAAGATAGTTTGTGTGATTTTTAAATTTCTTGATATAGTTTGCTAAATAATAGGAAAAAATACATTACTGTTTGGGTTTAGAAAAAAAATTTTTTTTCAACATTATTTTTCTGCTATATTTTGCATCGAAATTGAAAAAAGTGGTTCAGCCACATGCAAGTAGTTGATGATATTTTTAAATGTACAAAATTGAAAGAAGTTTTTTGTAAAAAAGTGATCAAACGTCGGTCTCGCGTCATTTTTCGGAAAACTTGTTGCGAATATTTTTGATTTTCCATGAATACTTAACTTATTTAAAAAATCTCTTTCAGCCACATGTACTCGTAAAACAAAGAACTCGACTTTCTGGTGCCAGTGCTTTAATATCTTTTCATTATATCATTTTAGTTGTATTTATTCATAATCAAAATCATTTATTTGCAAATAAGGTACAGAAAGTTCTTAAGATAATTATTATCTTATTATGCCTTTAATTTCGGAGTGCACATACTTGATTATTGTTTTAAGAAATTATTTAATTAACTTATATAATGGATGCGGATAGTAAATAATATCAAATGAAATCCTTATTCATAAATAGCATAAATACTACAATTTACAACAACGTTGGATGTGAGTGTGAGATTCGACTTGTGTTAATATAACATGTTAGCATTATGAGATCATGGGGCGTAATGGCCTGTTGCCACTGGTATTCAGGACAATAGGACCTGTGGCCAGGGGTATTCAGAACATTGATTTGATAAACATGCATTATAAAATAATGAGGACATATGTGACATTCACAAGTTATGTCACCATGGTTAGTATGAACTGTCACTACCTCTGTGACTTTATTCCTCTATTAATGTATTTACTGTTTAATTCACCTTGGTTAGTAAAATAATTCACTAGCAGTGTGACTTCTATTTATGTATTTATTGCATATGAGAAGGAAGGTTCACAAGTTATGTCACCATGGTTGGCGAGAGCGTTCGCTACCACCGTGACTTTATGATTATATTTACGTATTTATTGCTTGTGAGCTTACTTACGCTAAACATTCAGGTCTTCTATAATATTGATTGAACAAGCAAGCGACGTAGTGTTTATTGTGTAATTTATAGTTAAACAACAAACATGATGTCAAGAAGGCTGAATGTTAGCTTTGGTTTTAATGTAATTAAATCTTGTTGATTGGGTGCAGGTTATTTTGTAAATGTTTTATTTAATTATTTGACACTTTCTGTAACCGACTTCCGGTGCTGTAAAAACAGTCTCCGGTTAGTTAACGGTCGATTGCAAACTTGATTAAAATTATATTTTATATTTTATTCCGGAAGTTGCATGCCACGCCACCTATTTGCAGTTTTTAGATGTAGAAAGGTATAAAAGCAAATGTCAGTGAATTTTAAAGTCAGTTCCGTGTAGAATAAAGAGTTATAACGTAAAAAAATGTAAATGTAAATACCATGTAGCCGTTTATAATGTTATTATGATGTGTATTTGACTTGAAAGAGCAGGGCAGTTAAGAGACATGCACACTCAAATGGTGCTGAGTTGGGTGGTGCTTATACAATGCGTCATGTTCGGGAATGAGTGCCGTCAGTTGAGACTGGTCATCTCTTAACTGCAAGAAACAATTCAAAATACCCGATTACAGATAAGCATCTGTAATCGGGTATTTTGAATTGTTTGATATTGTTTTTCTTTACATTGTTCTCACTTATAGAAGCAACAAGAATAATGTATCCAGAGATATGTAATATCTTTATTTAAAAGAGTGTTCGTAGAGTTTCTTGCCCGTTCTTCTCCATAGAGATCTACGTTTTAGAATAGGCGACTAACTTTCTGACTAATTGACGACTCTTTGAAAATTCAAAGTAAATGTGTGTACCTGCTTGTATATAAGACAAAAAGTAGCATATGTTCTTCCCCAGTATGCCACCTATGTCCTTACCAAATTTTAATTTTAATTTCGTGAAAAGGTAGCATACAGACACACAGACGGACAGGTAGAGTTAGAGCTGTTGAGAGTGGACAGTAGCAAACCCCACGGACACTATCTCCCAGGAGAATTGTTGTTCCTCACCTCTGTCTTGCCTTTATTGACCGGCTGGAGTGAACACTGACGAGAAACAGAGCGCCGAGCTCTTTTTGTTGCCTTTATTAGCCGGCTTGAGTGGAGATCCGCAAGCGCAAACGTGCTCGGAAGAAAGAAGTATTCCAGTAATGCTAATGCTGGTAAGGATATAGACTGTACTTCCGGGATTGTCCTGATAGCCGTGGAATACCTCGCCACTCCTCATAAGCACTTCAGGACATGTTGCCCCCTTGTCGCTACGAAACTGTGTGCTAGCGGCCGTTTTCGGGGCCCATTATTCAGTGTGCAAGTCATCCCCTGCCATTTTATCTGTGTATTTTATATAAAACAATGGTCAGGCAGGGGCCATAGTTCTAGATAACTATTTCACTTTAGCCACCCAAACCCATCCGATATATTTGTTTCTATATCCTACAATAGTCCTACACCAACCGAGGGTTGTCCTTGGGTGCATTTGCATAGTGAGAACAGGGATAATCGTCGGTTGGGTTAACGTCTAAACGTCTAACGGGCCTCTGCGAGTTGACTTCGGCCCCTCGTACGCCTTCCAAAGTTCCGGGATGCCAGGGTCCCGAGAAATGTCAAGAGACGTAAAAATTATAATAATAATCTTTATTGCAGACCACATGATCCTTATAAAACACAACTTAAAAAAAGTTATAAGTTAATACAATAAAATGGCATACATATACACAAACAAACACATACATATACACAAACAAACACATACATATACACAAACAAACACATACATATACACAAACAAACACATAAGGCTACAACATAAGTACTAGGACACGTCAGATTGACGTAGGAAGTCAATTTGCTTAACAATTAATTTTCCTGACTGTACCAAAAACATAATTTTAAGATTTATACAAAAATAGACGGCTTCTTGTGACATAATGATGTTTTCAGAAATGGTTCGTTTGAAATAAAAGCTGGTTGGAAATAATTAAGCGTAGGATGTAAAGTATCTCTTTTGTAAAAAAATACCTACAAACATACCGCTTTGTTTACCATAAATATCTATCGATTTCCCCTGAAAATTTTATAAAAATAAACTGATAACAAAATGCTCTCAAGTTCTCTCCCATCTTCTATTTTTATATTCCACAAGTTTGTATGAAAATAAATTGTAGTCAATAATTAATTGTAATGAATGCAATATCATTAGTTATTGTGCTAGAAACTGATTCATTTATTTATTGTAAATCTGAGTGGGTGGGTGTTTTATTTTAATTCGTTGTTAGCATTTTAAACGTATGTTATCTTGCGATACGATAATTTTTAAAAGGTGGTTATATTTTTAGTAATACCAAAATGTTTTGAAGTTTTACTATATCTTTTAAAATGAGACGCATATTTAACCATTCCATGGAGTCCCAAATCTCGGCTCTAATGACCACTTCAAAAAACCGGGCAAGTGCGTGTCGGACTACGCTCAATAATGGGTTCCGTAGTTAGGATGAATAAAATGTATCCCAGAAACAAACCTATCATTGTAGTAAAAGTGACCCCCATATTGAAAATAAATTTTAAATGTTTTCATTATTACGTGCATGGGTCACAGAAATACATATTATGTGTACCTTTCAACTTAATCGGTTCATTAGATTCGGAGTAAATTGACTGTGACAGACGGACAGACATACAGACACACGAGTGATCGGAACCCTAAAAACGTTCCTAAGGGTAAATTTTGCCGTCATAACGACCCTTCGCAAATGAATTGGTTATTGCTGAATGTAGTTATAGGTTTTTAAGAGAGAATATTACTTATGTCCTAGGTAAAGGACCATTTTTTATTGAAAACGGGCACGTACCAGTTCTGTGCCAGCAACTGTCCCACTGCGCCCTAGACAACTATTGACATACAGAAAAGAGAATCGAGCTTGCTCACTTCGTGCTGACGTTTTCAGGCCGCTACCTAAGTCAAGGTTTTCTTGCAATATTTTCTTTAACATGTCATGCATGTGTAACTGTTATTTCTTTCTTTACCAGATTCGTTTTATTGCAACAATTTAAAATGTACTTATATATATATTCGCGTTGTCATAAAATCTCTGTTTCAGGTGTTTTTGAATAGGTATTTGATGTTTGTTGCACGCTCAAACCATTTCCTTGATTTTTATAATCTTACTTTGAAGATAAATATTAAGTGAATTGTAAAACTTCGAGAAAACAATAAGACTCAATAAAACTCAAATGTTTCATTTCTTAGGAAAGGTGCTATAATAAAATTTGAGATAGCGAACTAAATAAAATCTCACAAAAGCTTGTGTTACGTTAGTGGCCTCAGACAACAGTCCGAGAGCTCTCACAAACTCACGATGATTGCCGAAGATAAGAAAATACCTTATGTTATTGCAATAGCCTTCACTTATACTCTTCACGTAACACAAAGAGTTCGCGACGTTATCACCAGACACTGTGTTATTAGGCCACTGTTATTTTAAAAACTATTATTATATAACACGAAACACTGTTTTATTACAGTGTTATTTTACAACGATACCATTTATCCCGAAAAAACGTTATTTTTTAAGATTTTAATTTTAAAACTTTTAAAACTGGAACTGGATTTATTTTAAATATTCAACAACGACTTATTTTTTAAATTACAAAATTCGAATTATAAACACTAGATCACTTATTTTAAGATAAAACACGAATTACGATAAGACAAAGAGAGCGAGGAAATTGAAACTCTATTTACTGTACGGAAAGGTTTAAAATCGAGTGTTACATACAATCCACCTGTAGATTTAGTTGTAATAATAATTGATATTTTTTTATTAGGTTTTGTCGTTAAGTCCTAGTTTAGGATGATGGTGTTGGTAGACGAACATGAGTTTTTAAGGGGTAGGATAGGTTAGTAAGATGGAAGATGTGGCCGGGTGCGTCCGGCGCGAGCCCCGGCGGGTTGTGTACTGTGGCTTGCCCGACAACGGCGAACTGCGGAGGATCGTACGCGGAGCCGGGGCCGCCGCCGGATCCAGCGCGTTGCGGTACGAGCGTCCTTCTTTGAAGGATGCGTGCAGAATTATTGTGTACTTTCGTCAGTCAGGATCGAGTGGTTTTAATTGGGGATTTTAAGCAAGTACCTATGTATCTTTGACGTACTTACATGTTTATGTTGTTACATTGTTCTAGGGGTGTAAGGCGGAGCTATTTTATTTCGGTCAGAACTTCCAGCATATTTAGCAAAATAATCTTTAGTTTTAGGCTTACTTACCTTGATTAGCCTACCTTTTAACCTTTTTTGACGAAACGCATAGCTACTAGGTAAATAGTACTACACCAAACACAAGTAGGTTGGTATATATTTTCCTATTCTGCATTTGCTTAAGTGAATTAGGATCACTTTTCGGTAAACAGACTTTATAGGCAAAAAAAAATCACCGAAGTTATAACATACACATATTTAACAGACCATATTTTTTTCATTTCATGCAGCATCTTATATGGTATGTATCTAAGCTTAATTTATTTATAAGGACCAATTTCATATGAGTCTTTTAAGTAATCAAATTCTAACTAAGATACGTATCTGCGTATTACATTTGCTGAAACGAATTTATTAGACAAGATATCTATAAAATATTGCGCCCAATTAACTTTAATGGTTCTAGAATGTAGAGATGTATGATGTTTTAAATATAGCACCCAATTTCAGCTAGCTAAGTTTCATAGAGAATTTCCTTATAAAGAAAATCGAAAAACTATTTTTCTTTTGTGGTGAGACTCGTAATCGTAATCTTCATAAGATTATCTAAAGCTAAAAACTCAAAACTCAAAAAAAACTCAAACTCAAACTCTTTATTGCATTCAAATTTATATAGTCCTGTAGGCAAAAAAATTTTTTTTTTCCACTTAATCTTCTGGATAAATTTTCCTCGTTGACACACATTTATTTACTAAAATATAGGCAGCTCGAGAAACTTAAAAAAGTCTGATTGAGGCTTAATATAATTTTACTAATTATAACAGAAAAGTTCACATCGAAAGGAGGTCCGTCTACCAAGTGATACTCGTACAAGCCTTACATTTTCTAATCATCGCTACAATTAACGATCAACCGACACAATCACTTAAAATAATAATAGTATGCAATTAGTTGTTATTATAATTATTAACGCTTTTAATTCTGATTGATGGGCTAAATCAGCTTTTCAAATGAAAAAATTACTCTTGTAATCTTACACACATGAATAATTATATTTTCTTACTTCTTTAACGAGCAGGCAGGAGTACTAATAAGCAGAAAGGGTATTTAATTGAAATCCTTACCTGAAACAAAAGCAAAACACAATATTATTAATTTTGAAATAACTCCTTAATAAAATAATAAAATTTTTTCATTCAAACGTTTATTCGATTTTCAATTTGTTTATTCCTTATTTAAGGGGCATGCGCTAAAGTAACCCGCGAAATTCAAATTTTCTTTAGTTTTTTGCATTTTGCAGGTCAGTATCAGGTTTTATGTTGATTAAAATATGATTCGCGACCGTAACAAATATGGTTTAACATAATTATAATCAGGAAAATCAGGAATACAACTCCCTATGTAAGCACAATGGTCAAATGTCATGATTTCATGAAATAATCATTAAATGGAATTATATGAACTTAGAGAGTTGTATTGATAATTTTTTGGCCACGAATCATATTTAAATCAACTTACAACATGATACTGACCTGCAAATTGCAAAAAACGTAACAATTTTTTTATTTCGCGGGCTACCTTGACGCTTTCGCCTTAATCATTTGTTTAATCCATTTTCAATTTGTTGTTTATTCCATTACATTCGAAACTTTTAAGAAACAAAATAAAGGTAACCTCTTTTCTATTATTATTGGGGTATTGGACGGCTTGACCTCGAACTCCGAACCAACGACTGTATCGAAAGAATCCTTACTGAAATACTCTCAAACCAACGAACCGTCTCCTCAGGTTATTGTGATAGCAAACTGGAGTATTTCTGTATTTTATAGAATGTTGGTGTAACTGGGTCCAGAGGGAAATCTAATCGCTTTCAATGTATCAGCCAAATTTATCGAAATCGACATTATGTAAACAAGCTATGATGTATTTCCGAAAATACATAAATGACGTGACGCCTATGATAAGTTCTTTTTTGTATCTGCGATAGACTATTGTCTATCTGCAATAGACATACTTTTGGCCTGACGAGCATGGAAAAAGCATGCAGTGGAACTTAGAAACCCTATTTTTTTTTTTTGGGGTTCTACATTCTACTCTATGGGTTTGTTTAAGGCTCATCGTCCACGACGCTAGACAAAAGTAAAATTCATTACTTTTGAGTGGAGTATCTTTTGCCAACATTAAATACACCGTAGTCATCATCGCTTTTCATCTAGTGAGATCGAGATCAACAGCGTACCCATGAATTAATATGAAAACATAACTTTAAAGCTCTAGTATCTGATTAAATCACTGCAACTTACACTATTTTCTTATTATTTCTCACTTCTAACAATAATTGGCTGGAAAACGCAAGTCCTTAGACGTAATCGCCACGTGTCGAGGTATTGACGGGCGAACGCGACAGATTATCCGGATATCCGTCAGGTGACCTTTGACCTCACTGTGTCAATACTAAACTTGGCTTCCCACTTTGCAGGTCAAGGGTGCGCAAATTATAACAGATTTTACTTTGCACAGGTACATACGTTGTATTAGCTTCCACGTGTACCATAGAGCACGAAATCGCCGTGCTCGCAGTGTCTAGAGACGGCAGCATTATTAAGATTCGTAGCGCCGAAAGTGCTTTGGGCACAACTTTTTTCAAGGACCACCATCATTTGTGTAGTAGTTCTAGTACACGATGAGTCGGTGACACGCTTGGTTTGCTTGGAATGTGTTAGCAGTGCCGCCTCTAGCAGCGGACGTCGAAGCGTCTTCGTGCTACACGAAGGTACACGTCACAACGTGTATCATCACTTAAATACACAAATACACTTTAAAATTACTTATGTATCTTTCATGTTATCACCATTTAATACAGCTCTATCAAATCGGAACATTATATCAACGTTGCTTAACAGCAGCACTAGATATAGGCAGATAGTGGCCTTCTTCAGAGAAAGTCCTTCACAATGAGCTCTACTGACATTGTGTGTTCGAGTTTAAAAGGTGACAGGACATCATTCAATGACCTTCAAAATATTGCTGTAGTATGTAATGGGCAGAATAGAGTACCGTACCCAGTAACTGGGTAGTGGAGGTCAGATAAGCAAGAAAGAAAGAAAATAAATTTATTTGACTCAGGATATGGCACACAGAGCGGGAGAAGTTATTTGATAATTTCCAACCCTCAAAAAAAAAAAAAAAAGTCACACAATATTCACATCAATCTGCCTAGCCTTTTCCCAACTATGTTGGGGTCGGCTTCCAGTCTAACCGGATGCAGCTGAATACCAGTATTTTATATGGAGCGACTGCCTATCTGACCTCGACAACCCAGTAACTGGGTAATACGATATCCCTTGGTAAGACTGGTGTCAGACTTTCGGGCTTCTGACGACTCGTAACGACTGTCAAAGATCCACGAATGACAGCCGGGACCAACGGCTTAACGTGCTTTCCGAGGCACGGAGGATTCTCGGTATGTAAAGATGGTCACCCATCCACTGACCAACCCCGGCAAGCGTAGCTTAACCTGATGGATCGACCAGTGCGGCTGTTGTTACTTAGCCACGAGCTCCTCTGTGGCACACAATATTCACATAAAAACAATAAAAAAACAGAAAGAATAAAGAAAACTTAAAATAATATTGTGTGCCACACGGCTGCGCCACATAGGCCCAGTTCAGCATAAATGCCCGACAACTAGTGTCTGACGCTGGTTTTCAACTGGACCTTTAAGCAGTCACTCCATGTAAAATGCTGGTATTCAGGTATCCTGAAAGTTGACCCCAACATAGTTTGGAAAAGGTTAGGTAGATGATAAATGTAATTGGCTGAAGTTACCTCAACATTATGTCGACCATATTTATACCAGTTCACTCACTAACTCAACCAAAAGAGCCCAATTTGTAGACTGTCAAAAAGCTAATACTTTTCGTTTTATTGCTTTCCCACCATTAGTGAAACCATAATATAACTCATATAAGCTCGTTTTGTTCACAAGCAGGTAAATTGAAAAACTTAGTCGGCAAGCAAATCTACTTCTTATAACTGAGGGGTAAAAATAAATGGATCATCATTCATAGGCATTTGTAAGTATACCTACGTATAGATAAATGTAGGTAAAGCTTTCACAAAGCTCTGTTGTATCATTTCGCTAAGCATTTTAGGGAGAGTGGCCAGAGAGCATGCGGGTTAAGTAAATAGCGGTTTTTGAGAGCGTTTATTTGTGAGTATCATTTTCGTTTGAATGGTTGGCGAGTGTTTGATGACAGCGGTATGGTTTAATTCTTGTAGGGGACTAATATTTCGTATGATCTACATGTAGTTTTTCCGGATCTTGCCGCTCAATATTTATGAAGATTTTAATCTGTAAGTACATCATGCAGCGCAAATCACAGAGTTCATTGAGTTTTTTCAAAACGACTTAAAACCAATGATTTGAACTTAATGAAATGGTGCTCACCTATTTTTAATGCATGCCAAATGTAACGTTGCACAATTGTTTACCTATGTACCTAACTAAGACATGCTATTAATTAACATTTAATATTGTAAAAAATGCTGTGCCCTTACAAGTTAATAGCATCCTAAATGTAGCAGCTAATTGCCACAAGAGTGCAATAAATGTTTGAATTTGAATGCATCTGGCATGGTTTATTTAGAGGATTTCTATTGTATATAATTACTAGCTGCGGTCCTACAGCCCGCGACGGAATCGAGACTTATGCGGGAAGTCTCGATTCCGTGGGAATATTGGGATTAAAAGTATCCTATGGCCTAATCCTGGTCATGGTCTACCCATATGCCATATTTCTTCAAAGCGTGCAAACAAACAAACAAACAAACTCACTGTCGCATTTATAATATTAGTTTAGATTATTATTTATACTATTTATTGCTCTTCTTCCTCAATCAAGAAACAAAAACTAAAATACCTGTCTTAGAGCAAACCTCCAAACCCGTAACGAACCAAGAAATATGTCCAGGAGTTCCACCTCTTTTGAACTTTCTTTTGTTTCATATTCTTTTATAAAGAACTCCCTGATTATCAAAGAAACTATCACGTCTGTACGTGCTCTCTGCAGAAACAAAGATTGAAGCTGCTTTCGAATTCTAGTCATACTTGTGGTCAACTTTAGACAAAGCAAAGTAGAACCACAAGGTTTTTAGTTTTACTTCATCATTTAGAGTAGGTAAGTATATCGAATGTTAACTTTTCCCTATAACATGAGATTACGCGTGGATTCTTCAAAAGGATAGGCAGATTTGTGTCATTTACATTTTGCCCGTAATTCTACCCGTACAAGGGGGTAATTCTACGGAGAACACGGTGGAGCATACGGTGGAGGTCTGCCCTGCATGAGCGGAGCACCGCCGTGCCCTCACGGAGGCGATCGGCGGCAGCGATCTCTCGCGTCCGGCCCTGGTTCAGGCCATGGTCCGGAGCATCGAGTCATGGGAAGCCGTCACTTCCTTGCCCTCGCGCCCCTAGTCGCCTCAGGAGACGCCCCGGGCGTCGGGAGTCGCGAGCCGACTTCCGGCCACCGTAGGCGCGGGCTTGCGGACGGTGAGCAATAGGTAGCTCGCCGTCCGATTAGGACCAGGCCTGGGTCGACGGCGCGTTGTGTTCCACGCGCGCCTCAAAGAGATGTCAGCACCAACTGACGGGATCCGTAAGGGCCTTTGCCTGCCAGGGTTGCGAGTTTGTCCGAAAGGGATATCGCGGCCCCGGCACTCAGGCAACGGAAGGAACACGGGTAGGTTTTAGTCAGTAAAATCTGACACACCCTCTCGCTCCGCCCAGAGCGGGAGGAGTCATTTGATGATTTCCCACCCAAAAAAAAAAATAAAATGTGTTATTCTACCCGTCCTACTGAACAACTTCTCTTAATCCATACCGATTCATAAAAAATACTTTTCATTCTCGAAATGGTCTGTCTACTGTTGTATAGGTTTTTTTTTTTATAGGATATGAGTTTCATAGATAAAGTTGTTTAGTATGACACGAGGGTCACCATTTTGACTAATCGCTACTGTGTATAAGTCTCTGGTAATTATATCATAACATCACGCCTGTTTTGCTCATTGGGTTAGGTTACATAAAAAACGGTTTAATTGACAAATAGCCATCTATTTGTCCATTAAATGAAATACGCAAGCTGGTCGCTATACTCATGGCCCCTCCTAAAGGTCATGGCCTCACGATGGTGTCTGCACAAATATCAATGGTGGAAACCCTGGTATTTAGTTCCTAACGGCCACTGATCGACTACTAAGCACAAATAAATATACTTATATTTATTTGTGCTAGCTCTACTAAGCACAAATATATATAAGTGCTGGCTTTATAGAAAAAGAAATCCTTAAAAAAATTAATGATAAAATGTTTTGCACCACTGTCCTGTCCTTTTATGAAATTCTTTGTTCAGATAAAATATCAATTAGACTTTAAGCGTGCATTCCGAAAGTGGGCTACGTCGCAAATAGATGTCAAATGTTTTGATTAATTTGGCAATATATTGTATGAAAATATGAAATATGGCTAACAAACGAATTAAGGCTATGGAAACAGGTAAATATTCGAAAGCTATTTGCAACGTTGCCAACTTTTAGAATTAACACTCTTAATTGTTATATACGAAATAGGACTTAAATAATTATCATAGGTAACTAATGTAGTTATTACATAATAGCTTTTAACACTACATTTTCTTTAAAAATGTATTTAATTATTTAAAAGCGGCAATCGAATCGGCGCCTCTGATTTTGATAAGGTAAATTATCTCGTAAAACGTTTGGTATATTTTAGTTGTATCCTAAACAAGAAGTTGGTGTAATAGGTACAGTATAGCATGCCTGCTTTGTTAAATATCAGATATTCTTAATCGTTCCTTTCCAGCTTTGCTGTAATCTAGTGAAAATACAAACATTCAAACTTAAGGAAATTCTCCAAACAGCAAGTAGGGAAAATCGTGAACACGAAGATGCCATCATTTATATTCACGATATTCGCGTCCCGGTGATAATGACTACGTTTAATATTGAAAAGGTACTAAGCAGGTATCGAGGACGAGTGCCGAGTGCCGAGTGCCGAGACTCGAGCGAACGGGAGCCGAACCATTCCGTATTCATAAATCTACATTTTAGGAATGAACACATTTTTACGGCGGCTAAAGCTTCTTAGGTTTCCTGTGAAAGTGGTACCGTTATTTAAGCGACTGCAAAATGTTGGCAGTACGAAAATAGCTTTGAGAGTTTAACTTACGGTCTCAAACACTGGGGAAAATAACAGATTATTATAACAACAATAATTTTGTGGCAATAACTAATATGTATGTCGGCACCGGTTTCTTTCATAGAGTTTTGATTTAAAGAATTTTTAGGATTATTTTTGTCTTTCCAAAAGAAAAACATAATGATTACTAACTAACTGTTCGATAGCAAGGCATGGTAAGGTATCATTATTACCTCTAAAAGATTTTTTTGGATCAAGAGTCTTGTCACAAAATGAAACTTTCTATATGAATAAACTTTTTTTACAAGAAGACAACCGACTTCCAAAAAACACTACAAAGTGAAAGATAGTGGCAAATAACGAAAATACAATATCAAAGACACCGACTTCCGAAATTTAAGTAATTTTTTACTTTGTAGTGTTTTGAAGACGCTGTTTTTTTTTTTTTTGTATTTCTTGCTTTTTTGTGTTGTACTACGTTTTACAAAATATTGCTTTTCCCGATGCAGAGACTTTAATCGTTTAGGAGTTATAAATAGCTTGGCAACCATATTAAAGTAATCGCAACCCGTAAAATATGTATTATTGAGCAGTTCCGGTGGCCACCTGTGGTCTTCATCAGCAGTTCCACTTTACCAAATAGTAATAGTGCTTTCCGAGAGCAACTGCACGAGTTACTTTAAAAAATATCCAAATCGCTATAGGTGTGCCTACAATATTTGAACAGTTCCCTCGATTTCTCCAGGATCCGATCATTAGATCCTGACCTGATGAAAATGGGACCAACCCGAAAGTATACCGTTTCAAACAAATTAATAATTATGTAAATCCGTCCTTACGACGGTGTTATGCCGGAACATACAAAAAATATATATATCTGTAAACATCCGAATTGATAACCTCCTTCTTTTGGAAGTCGATTAAAAAAGAACAGGCACTTCATTCTTCTTCTACCAGGTTAATGTGGCAATATTTATGGGTGTTACCCTCTAAAATATTAATTCCAACAAAACTTCATAAACTCGCTGCTGTGCGAATAATTATGTCTAAAGGAGTACAAAGATATTCCCTTTTGTTTGTTTCAGGATGGCGACACAAGTATCCATCAGTAATTCTGGCGCGCAAACATTAAGACAAATTAAAGAGATGATACTGAAATTAATGTGAACATGTACACATTAGGAAGTAAACACTACCCTTAATGAGTTTTGTAAGTATCATTATGTAAACTTGGCCTTAACATTAATTTAACTGCCCGCGCCATTGTAAATACCAAAAGCTGTTTTGTTAACTAATATATATTTCTACCGCTTGACTGTTTCAAAAATGTTTTATGCTGTTGATAACAAATCTTACGGAATGTAGGCAGCAATATATCGCCCGCAAAACAAAACATGTTTCCGCAACCAATAAAAGTAGATTATTCATCAACGGGATAAAGCAGTGTCTTATGTCACGGGCGCAATATGGATTCAAGCTCGTCAAGGCGAAAACAAATTTATCTCCCGACGAGAATTAACTTGGACTTTGAACTTTTCACACCTGCGAGGTAATAAAAAGCAATTCCATTGTAATTATAATTATTTATTTGTCAAAATATAGTACATTATATTATTATAATAATTATGGTCTTTAGTTTTTTTTTTGTTGTAAGCCGTTTCTTATTTATAATTTCACATTATCGAGCAGGTGGTGTGAACAATGTTTTTATTTAACAACTGTAATAGGTAGGTCCTGGTCCCCTCATCGGGTGCGATGACGTAGCAACCATGACGACAGGACACTTTAAAACGACGCAACAAAATCAATCTGCCTAGCCTTTTCCCAACTATGTTGGGGTCGGCTTTCAGTCTAACCGAATGCAGCTGAATATCAGTATTTTACATGGAGCGACTGCCTATCTGAACCGCCACAACCCAGTAACTGGGTAATACGATACCCCTTGGTAAGACTGGTGTCACACTTTCGGGCTCCTGACGACTCGTAACGACTGTCAAAGATCCACGAATGACAGCTGGGACCAATGGATTAACGTGCTTTCCGAGGCACGGAGGAGTCTCGGTATGTAAAGATGGTCATCCATCCACAGACCAACCCCGGCAAGCGTAGCTTACCTTGATGGTTCGACCCGTGCGGCTGGTATTATTTACCACGAGCTCCTGCAACATTAGCACGAGCAACAAAAATAACAACTATACTTAACAAACAATAACCTGACTAAGTTCAATATAATAATGCTTGATTTTCTCTTTTCAGTTGGGTTTGTTTTTTAAATCATTTGTTTTATTTCAAGCCTTTTAGTTTATTTGTATATTCGGAATTGACTCTAATAGCTTTTATTTGATCCCAATATCCCTTTTTTATTGTATTTGCTGTTGAAATATAATTATAAATGATCGCAATATATATTTGAGCTTGTAAATTACAAACCTACAAGTGGAAAAGCCACAAACAGCAGTGGAAATATTGTCAGTTTAAAAGTGCCCTATGAATAGAAACAGAAGAGTAAACTCCTACTACAATAGCTGACATCCAAACGTTTCTTCTCAAACTTGTATACTTTAGCCATTAGCCTATTGCGTCCAAAAACTTTCTCACTTCCAAAAGTATACAAATAAAGAGTTACAAACTTACAAACTTCCACATCTGGTTTCCATTCCCGATGTCGTCATAACGCTACAATGGTGTTACGTCACGACAATGGCGTCATCGTGCTCACGGCGGGCGGCGGCGGCGCTTCACTTCGCTTGTCCATTAGCCGCCTGCAAATGGGTCGCCAGTTTTTTGGCGATGCGACGACGTGTCATCAATCGTAGTGGCGAAACGTATGTTTGTTTTGTTTTTTTTTGGATGTGTGAAAAGAGCAGCAAATTGGATTGCAGTGTTAAATATGTTCTAAAAACTATCAATGCATATTGGTAGGATAAGATCGTAGTTTATTGATAACTAGCTGCTGCCCGCAACTTCGTTCGCAAGAAAGTCGTAAATACACAATATACTAAAATGGCCCCCAATCCAAAGCGTCGCATCGCATCGCCCGCCCGCGCTATTACTTCAGTTTCGCTTAGCGTTCTTTCTACCTTGTTTTTGTTGCTCAGCTTATAACCGGCTATCAAGAATGGGTTATCAAATATATATAAATATATAAACTACTGGTTGTTGCAGAGATTAGTGCGTTCAAACAAACAAACTTCGGCTTTATTAAATTAATTAGTACAGATGGCAGGCTACACTTGGGTAAGCTTTAACAATATCCAGAAGAAAGAAAAGGGTTAGCCTATTATTTGCTGAGAAAAGTAGAGACACCACACTATTGTCTATAGTTTCAAAACATGAGTTTTGAGTCACGTTTGCCGATCTGTAGATATTGATAGATAGGCATCTGATATGAAACCGTTCCACAGACAGCGGTTTTACAAGCAGACAAATCCAATTTATTTTATTTCCTTTCCAAGCTGATTTTATTTGTAGACTTACTATGCTATCCTTTGTTTTCTAGATCAAACTTAAAGGGAACCTCTTCTTTTCCTTTTTTGACCCCATTTTCTTCATCCACTAATTCACAGCCGCCAATTTTCAAAAACAGTCCTCACCTACGCAATTTTCTCCGAAACATCCCTTTGTATAACACAACATTTTACTGCAAAAACATCCTCTGTCCGTCCTGTTGGTCAATATTGGACAACAAGTTACTGCGATGGTCCTTACAAAGTTGACAAGTAGAAAGAGCTTCGATAATTCGCTTACTAGTATCTACAGATATGTCTCGACATCAATCGTCCGTCTGTCCGCCCGTCCGGTCGGAGGCTCCTCCCTTTTCTATGGAGGATGAGTAAACTTTACATCCTGTTCCCTATATCTCTATAGGTGTTTTGTTTTTTTTATAACTATACTAGCTACGCCAAAACAATGCTCTTTTCAAACAGAACTCCTTTTGTCACTGTAGCTGTGAAGGCGCACAAAATAAACAGACTTTACTTTAGCATTCTTAAACACCATCATCATTATTCAGGCCTGCGACGTTCACAGGAAAACCTACCCACCCCTTTCAGCCCTTAAGAACCTCAAGGATTGGTCAAACAGTGAATTTGTATTAATTGTCAAGCAATCAAGTTTTCATTCTTCAAAAACAGACAGGAAGTAAAAGCACCTAGAATTCAGAACAATAATCCGTCTGATACAAAATGGAAGAGAAAAAAAATCCGTCCCACCCACCATTGCAATGCCTTTGTCGCATTCCTCCACGTGTGCGATTGTAACAGCCAAAAGGAACGTACGTTTAAAAGGGGAAAGTCCTACTTTTATAGGGAAAATCTTCAAAAGAAAATTCGTGCATGCCTGCCTATTAGTACCTTTCATAATTTAATAAATCCCTCAATATATTGGATATTGGAAATTCATCTATCTTTTACTCGAAATATGAGCTGCTAAACATAATTTACAGCATGTATCAGAAATGAATGGTCATATTTAAGGGTGTTGTACAGGCCATTTATTAAACTGAACAAATTTCTCCATGGGACCAACATGTTTATGTAGTAATCGTGAAAATATAATAAGCTGACCCAAACATTTGGGTCGATTATGTACTGAGTTTTCGTATTTTATATTGCGCATGGTGTACATAATAAAGAGTATTTTAATGTATTCAATCCTATTATTTTGTTTGCGATTACGATGTTGGTCCAATTGAGAAAGTTATTCATTGTGATAGTAAGCAACACAGCCTGAAATATGAGCACACATTTCTCAAACACGCTGAATTATTTTCATTATATATATATATATATGCACCTTTGAATTATTTTCATTGTGGTTTTTAGGGTTTCGTGGACCCTGTAACAAAGCCTACGTTATCTGTTTGTGTCAGGAATCTTTAGACCCGAAACAGCAAATAAACTAATAATATAAAAATATATAGAATAATATTACATTATATAAATTGCATCACTCTCATCAAATGTGCCATTGAGTCATCAATTTACTTGAAAACCATATTAAATTAAACAATCAGTAAATAAAATTCGTTTTATTGGAAATTTGGAAACCATGCCTTTTAGCCCTAGGGGCACTCAATCAATCAATTTGTAAAAAAATCTAGTAAGAGCACAGTGATTGATTGAACGGTAACAATGTTTGCAAGCCCATTTATATTTTAAAGTAAATGATACATTTTTAATTCTTTGAATTTAACTCAAAATTGAATTCCTGAATAATTATTATACCCATTTCATAATTATTATACAGGTATGATTTAATTGGTTAGACGTTTGTGGGTTTTCTATCACAAATACGAATATTATATCGTTTCCTTAGGTATGAATTACGTTGGTATAAGTATATACGAGTACACTGTATTTGTCTAGCTTTTCTGATTCACTCTGACTCATCACTGACTGACATGATTGATTAAAAATGCGCCAGTATATTAAAATTTATTTTATTGCGTGTTTTAGACACGAAACAAGCAATCTCAGTCTATCTTACATATTCGTTACATATTCATTTCATTAGTGAAACGTTTGACTAGATGTGCTTTTCAGCCAGAGGAAGCTCTTCCTAACTTTTAGCTTACTGCGGTATATCAGCTGCTGCGATTTTTACCATTACATTTTCGGTCATAAATCAGTGCCAATGTGTGATCAAAGGTAGATATCATCTGTATAACAGAGCATTTTATAGAGACGGGCTATGAATGTATGTTGCGTATACCTAATTTCTGCCCAGCTGCCTTTTTTACCAGAAGTGTCAAACGTGGAGGAACTTGCATTTTTGTAAGAGCAGGGCTGCAATTTAGAGAATTGACAGATATTGCAAAACAGTCGGTCTCAGGTGTTTTCGAATGTTGCGGTATTGAACTGACATCTTATAATATTATTGTAATATGCATTTACAGGATTCCAAAATATAATTATAATGTATTTTATGAAAAACTGGACAATATATTGAGAAGACTTTGCGTATCTACAAATAAAAAAATTATATTAACCGGAGACTTTAATATTGATGTGTTAAAGAGAAATAAAATCACAATAGAATTTGAAAACTTTCTCTTGCAATATAATCTCAAATTAGAACTTGATAAACCAACCAGATTGGCTAGTAACTCTTGCTTAGATAATTTTGCACATTCTTACCGTAAAGGTTGTAAAGCTAAGATAATAGATTTACTTCTATCTGATCATACATCACAACTACTGCAAGTTCCCATTAAAAAAACCTGTATGATTAAATATTGGAAAACAATTAAACAGGAAATATCAGTGGATAACTTAATGAAATTTTAAAATCATCTAAAAAACCTAACTTTTCGACGAGTATACGAAGCTAAAGACGCAAATGAATCCTACGAAAATTTTATAGATGACTTTATATTGCTATACAAATTGTGTTTCACAGAAAAAATAGTAACCATTTATACTTGTAAAAAAACCAAATGGATTTCGAACGGGATAAAAATATGTAGCAGAAAACAGAGGCAGCTACTTTGGACATATAGGCAACATACTTAGGCATCACTGTAGACCATAAGTTGACTTGGAAACCTCACCTGGAAGTGGTTTGTAAACGACTGAGTAAATCTGCGTATCTATTGTTTCAATTATCTAAGAGAGTTAATTCTGAAACACTGTTAACAGCATGGACTTGTAGCCTCTAATCTCCGTTATGGTGTTGTTTTCTGGGGGCAATCAACTAATAGGGAACTGGTATTCAGGATGCAAAGAAGGTGTGTAAGATCCATGTGTAATTTAAAGTCAACAGATAGTTGCATTCCCTACTTTAAGAAATTAAAAATATTAACATTACCAGCTATATATATATTAGAAACTGCATTATTTGTAAAATCAAATCCACATTTATTTACAAAATTTTCAACAGTTAAGAAGACCCCCATTCGGAGTCAATATGAAAATCAACTATGTACGTTGAAATGTAATACTGCGTTAATGAAAAAGAGCTTCTTTGGTGTTGCACCAAAATTTTTTAATAAAATACCTGATGCTATAAAATGTATGCCATTAAAGAAATTCAAAAAGTGTCTTCACAAGTTATTAGTTGAGAAAAGTTATTATACCCTGGATGACTATTTTAATGATAATACTATTTGATTAAATTCTGTAATTTTATAAATTTATATTATTAATGTAACGAACGAATAATTTCTCGCATATTCTTTTGTTATGATCTTCTTGTGTGTGTGTTTTTTTTTGTTTTTCTTTCTTGTAGTGGACATTATTAAATTGATTATTTTAATGTATTTTGTTAACGTAAAATTTTGTTAACTTTGACGAACTTGACTTTAATATTTGTATGTCAACAATGACAAAGCATAGTGCAACACTTATCTATTTAAGTCCTTGACATGTATGATTAATGTATATATGTTCTTCACCTATGTTTCACAAATAAATAATTCTGATTCTGATTCTGATTCCAAATTATAGGTATTAATTAGACCTATGAACCTATGAAATTGACGTTTTACTTAGTAAAAAAAAAAAAAATTAAGGTAAATCAAATCAAATCAAATCATTTATTCGCATAGAATGTAGGTATTGTACAATAAAGTTGTTATAAAGGTATAGTGAGCCGGATACATTCTGCCTGAGTTTTGGTATGCAAAATCTAACAAGCAATGTCATCATCAATAAGCTAATGAGCAAAATTATGAAATAGATAATAAATTAATAAATCATTTAACAAGTCCAGAGCATGCATAAAAAATGTTACAAATAATGTAAATATTAAATAGTTGAGATGTCACACATAGGGTCATTCAAAAAGTCACCTATGGAATAATAACATATTAATATGTTATTATTCCATAAGTGAATATAATTTAATATTAGGTAATGTAAATATTAATATAATTGACGTATTGGCCATTAGTGTCGATGCACTTTTGCCATTTTAATGGTAATTCGTTGATGGTTCTGCTATAGAAATCCTGGGGAAGGGAATCGATAAACTATTCGATCACACTAGCTAGTATCAAAAATCGGCAATTTCATAGGTAGGTAATAATTAAGCAGATCACTCTTTCTTTTGTTATTTGGGAGCAGACGGCGCGGCGCTACTGAAAGTTAATGGTCACCATGTCATCGTCTCTTATTACTATTACATCTGTTATAGTAGAGGCATCCCAGGTGCGTGTACATGCCAGAGACAAAGCTGAATATTGTTTCAAGTGCCGGTAGGTTACAGGCACACAGATAGAAATGTGTTGGAATGGTGTAACTTCCCGAGTTGAGGTCTTTCAAAGAGAGGTCTACTTATAACCTAACCTAACCTAACACTAAGTTATTTTTTTTTCAAGGATATTGGTATCCTCACAGTGGCATCTCAATTCATTTTCGCCAAAATGTTATATATTAGGCAAAATATACACATATACGAAAAACAGTGATTTTCACAATGTTAACACTAGAAATAAGGACAAGCTACGAGCTCCCTTTCACCGGTTTTTATTACATAAGGTTCATAACTCATTTGTAGGGCTTGGTATAACCTTTTATAACAAGCTACCCTCTTCTTTGCTAGATTTGCCTTTAAATGCGTTTACAACGAAAGTAATATCCAACCTTTGTTCAAAGGCATACTATTCCATCAACGACTACTTAAAGGATAAGAATAGTTTGTCGCTGTGATTAACTCAAGACAATCTTTATGTTCTTTCTCCAGAATTAGCTTACCTACTGACAAGTTATATGAGTTTATTTAATCGTTTATTTTATTTGAATATATAGGTCAAGTTATTTTAATTTATTGTTGACATAATTTATGAGTTGTAATGCAATATGTAGTTAGCTAGTGACCTCGACAATTGATCATAATTATTACTTATTGCCTGAGCAACCGGCAGCAAGTTCATCATGCTCCCTTAGATGTCACTGCATGCGTTAGCGTCGGGGTGACTGGTCGTCTTGCTGATCATGATTTTGTTATTGTTATTAGTAATTAACTGTTTATTTATTTATTTTACCTCGATGGTCCTAGTTTATCATTTATGACTTCCAGTTACAGCTATATATAGCTATATGTATGTATGCTTTTATTTAGATATTAAGTTCTGTTTTTCGTTTAGTTTTTATTTCTGCCTGATTATATAGTTCTGCTTGAGTATTATTTTGGTTAGTATATTAGCGTGTGCTGGCTGACTTAAGGCTAATAATTTAAATTATGTTCTAGGTTGCGTAATGTAATTTATTTAGCATACTATTATATAGAATCTTTTTTTTTTCTAACTGAACAGACAGCTGTGCTGCTGGGGAGTTAGTTACGCCACTTCTTCGTCCCAGCTAACGCACTAGGAAGTGGTGAAGAGTGGGCGGTTCAGGGGACTGTCTTATGTAATTTTGACGTTCGAAAAGTGCTGATTCTCAGCCTAGTTTGAATAAATGACTTTTGAATTTTCGAATTTTAAATTACCTACTATAACTACCATTTTTACGATTTTGCAGAGTAATAACTCCACTATCGTTAACTCAAAAATACTGCACTATTATTTCATAATTTCAACGCTGCAGCAAAACAAAGGAGAGCGCACATGATCCCGACGGTACAATATAATTGGCTCTTATTCGAATGAAATAAACACGAATAACTCGAGAGCAGCAAATAAAGTAAAATAACATTAACATTTTAAACGCAGCTTATTGCCTTACAAGGTAATTTGTTAAGCAAAACAGACAGTTCTCATAATGTTACATATTCATTGCTATTGTAAAAAAATATGACAAGTTTGCATGATAAACCAGCTGAGGGTTCTGTATCTAGTTGAAAAGATTTTCTTTGTGAGATTCAGAAATAGCCATTAATTAATTAAGACAGCTCTGTTTTTAGATAAACATCGTCAAATATCCCGAATTAATATGTCATCATAACTATAGATTTTTTCTCAAGAGCAAACATGGTGATCAAGTTACTTGTTCTTTTTCTGTTTGAAACAACTCATGTTTATAATACCTGTGATAATGAAAAAGGCTAAACGCACGATATCCTAATCCTAACTAATATTATAAATGCGAAAGTGAGTTTGTTTGTTATGCTTTCACGCTAAAACGGCTGAACGAATTCGAATTAAATTTTTGAAATTGGCGCGGTGGTAGACCATGACAAGGGTACCTACGATACTTTTATCCCAGTAGTAAGTTTCCGTGGGATAATTTCCGAACTCCACGCGGGCGAAGCCGCGGGCAAAAGCTAGTTCTTACTAAAGACCTACTTAGTGGACGAAAAGATATAATATTATAATTTATATATATTTAAAGATATATAATTCAATATTTCATACGAAACCCTAATACCCAGTTTGAAATTCTCATAAAATATGGAGAGCACGAGACAATGTAAAAGCGACTTACAGGTTAAGTACGCACTTGTAATTCTTACAATTTATGATCGAATAAATTCTGTTTTAAAAAGCACCTATTTAAATTGGTATCTCTGCTATTATAATAATATTATACCCCAATGAATAGTGTGAGCGGAGACCAAGAATTAGAAGAGGAATATTTGTTTAACGAACACGTGCCAATTGTTTTAAACCAGTAGATTTTATTGGTTCATTATAATTTTACGTGCTGTAGTTTTTTTAGAAGAGGAATGCTAATTCTTAGTTGTTAGAATACTTTCAAGAAGAAACTATGATACTAGTGTGATAACTAAACAATACAGATTGAAAAATCCATTTGAGTTATGAGGTTAAAATGTGTCCTATCTTCAGATTTGTATCTCACTTAATTAGTAACATTTGTATACCTTTTATAAAGCAAATTAGGTAGTACAGGTACCTTGAAACCATAATAAAACAAAGATAAAGCTCTAAAAAAGACAATAAAAAAACAAATAACGATACAAAAGTTAAACGAATTAAACAAATAAATAACACGAGCACGATGTTGTGTTTTGTAATGTTTCCCCATTCGCCCCAAGCTATGCGACGGAGACAAATTGTGCAAAAGGACTTTTTTAAATATTTTATTAAGTTCTTTTTTTATTTGATGTCATTTATAATTTTAACGTGATTTCAGTATGAGTAAAAAATTACATTTTTTTTCATGTGCCTAACACGAAAAACGTTGGCAAATACATGTCATAACACACATACATAATATACATATTCTGTTGCAGTTTGTTGAATTTTATTTTATGTAATATGGGTTTTGCCTGAATTAAATGAATTTAATTTAATAATAAGCACTGCACCGGATCGGTATAACCTCACCACATCGGCTCGAGTTCAGGTGGCGCTGATCCTGTGGACTAATTAACTATATGACCGGGTTACACGAGGCTAGTTTTTTAAGCTACGTTCCTAACTTGGCTTGGCAGAAATAGTTACAGTGGAAGTACATTCTCGAACGAACTCTTTAACAAGGAGCTGTTTACGTTTTTAATATTTGAAAGGAAACATATTAAAATACATGATGTTGTTATTTTGTTACCCGGGGCTATGCGACGCGACGTGTACTAATGAAAGTCTTGCTACATTTTATTCCTCCTTACAAAAGTATTAAAAAAAAAAAAAAAAATTAGGTATGACATTACATTCTATAGCAGTCAGCCTAGTGATATCAAAAGATTAAGTAGGCGTACCGGCTTAGATTAGGGGTTAAGTTTTTGTTTTAGTACCTATTTCTAGAAAATTAAGGTAAGACTGTTGGAGTGCAATTATTATCACTTTAGACAAATGTATCACAACAATTTTTTCAGGGCTTTAAATCAACAGGTTCTCCAACCTGACATCTTAGAAATGAATCGAGACAAAAAAAAAAATATGTCGAGGGTAGGTACGGAACCAAGTAACGAAATACCAGAATACTAAGGAAAAACACTCACCGGAAAAACGTTGCCCTCCATCTGTAGCAGTTGGGAATTACAATTGCCTGGCATCTAATATTAATTTGACCGATATTGCAATAACGTGTTGTTACTTTGCAGAGGTAGATGAAATTTTCTTCAAACCAGACTTTCGTATTTATAATCTTAAAATGTCATAAAAAATCCTTCCTTACTGTAAATTCTGGTCGTGACAGCTTTCAGAAAACAGATAGAAACAGAACAGATCAAACATGTTACTGCTTTGAGCATAAAATGCTATAAGATAAACGACACCCTTTTTTTTTTTTTGGGTTGGAAATCATCAAATGACTCCTCCCGCTCTGGGCGGAGCGAGAGAGAGTGTCAGACTTTTACTGACTAAAACCCACCCGTGTTCCTTCCGTTGCCTGTGTGCCGGGGCCGCGATATCCCTTTCGGACAAACTCGCAACCCTGGCAGGCATTGGCCCTTACGGACCCCGTCAGTTGGTGCTGACATCTCTTTGAGGCGCGCGTGGAACACAACGCGCCGTCGACCGGGCCTGGTCCTAATCGGACGGCGAGCTACCCATTGCCCACCGTCCGCAAGCCCGCGCCTACGGTGGCCGGAAGTCGGCTCGCGACTCCCGACGCCCGGGGCGTCTCCTACGGCGACTAGGGGCGCGAGGGCGCGCATCTTGCATTTCCCTCGCGCGCTCCGCCTCCTGCTTCGCGAGCATTACTGCTTCGCAGAAGGAAGTGACGGCTTCCCATGCACTCTCGCTCCGGACCATGGCCTGAACCAGGGCTGGACGCGAGAGATCGCCGCTGCCAATCGCCTCCGTGAGGACACGGCGGTGCCCCGCCCAAGCCGGGCAGACCTCCACCGTATGCTCCACCGTGTCCTCCGGGCGATCCACACAATGGTAACACCCGGGCGTTTCCTCCCGCTTTATCCTGAACAGGAACCTCCCGAAACAACCGTGTCCGGTGAGGACCTGCGTCAGGCGGAAGGTGAGGACGCCGTGGCGCCTCTCTAGCCACTCCTCAAAGAGGGGACTTATCGCCGCAATTGTGGCGTGCCCAGCGCTGGGTTGCGACAATCGCACTCTCCATGCCGCCATGAGATCCCGCCGGAGCTCTGTCCGCTGTGCCGTGATTTCTCGCGGCAGCGGAGTTACACCCCGGCGTTTCGCCTCCTCGCGCAACTCCCACATGTGCGCGAGGACTTTTGCCTCCAGATCCCATGGCGGTAGTCCGGCAAGGAGGCTCGCCGCCTCACGGGAGACCGTGCGGTATCCTCTGACCAGCCTAATGGCCATGACCCTTTGGGACGCGTTCAATCGCTGGGCTGGTCGCAGCCTTAATGAGCGCGCCCATACGGGTGCCCCGTAAAGGGCCATGGACCGCACGATCCCCGCGTAGAGCCTCCGGCAGGAGGCGTTTGGCGTTTGGTTGGTTTGGCAGAAGCCCCTTCAAAGCAGCCCCAGCCCTAAGATAAACGACACCCTGTGTTTAGAAGTAAAATTATCCATAGCCGATGTACAGATGATTTGAGAACTGTGCCAGTATGTTCAGCTGTTGGTAACGGTTGTCAAACGAATGAATTTGACAGCAAAGGACATCATAATCATAAATCTTTATTTATCTCAATATGATATTACAGGCACTAGTTCATAACGTTGATCTTAAATAAAGAAACGTGTCTGAGGTAGAGGAGGATCCTGAGTTATAGATCACTCGGCTTTCTTAGATAGGACATGTAATAGAGTCAAGATATACAATAGGTATAATAAAAGTATGAAAAACAAAAAAATAAATAAAACGAAAAGCACGTCAACATAAAATTCAAAAAAATCAATAAGGCAAATTATCGGGTAGACAAAAGACTGTTTCACTAGTGACTGGTGTGTAACCAGAAAATTGCCCGTTGTTGAGTTATTTGGATGGACGCGACGATTGGTAATCACTATGTAAATAAGTATGTAGTATGTCATATTATGTGTATGTTCATATAAAACTATAATTATAATTTGTACTACCTGAAAAGGATGACATTCATATGGCTGAATAATTGTATTAAATTATTATTATTGATATTTAATTTTGACTTATCTATAATTTCTCAATTTAATTGTACTAATTAAGTACTAATTATGTTTAATGCATGCTAATTTAGGATGATAAGGGCAGGCGAATGAAAATTGCAATGCTTGTAAAAGGCTACTAAGTCATAAGTACTAACATAACATAACACCAACATTGTACACTTAGTTCGCTATAAATGTTTTTGACTTTAAGTACTGGGATGGTAAGAAATAATGTATATAATAATATGTATATCGTATTCTAGCTTTTATTGGATTATAGACCCTCCTCCTTTAAATCTTGCGTACGATATCAAATTCCTTTTCATTTTAATATAATATCTACCGATTTAAAAGCTATGAATACAAAACTTTAGAATTTCATCAAAGAATGATTCCCTCTTAAAAACTTAAAATCGTAAATCTAACCTGTCTCTTTCACACATTTTCATTGGGTGGATATAAAATTTGAATATTGCGGATCTTTTAATAATTTATTCTACCCATACCTTAACTTTTGTTAGAACACGTAAAATATTTTAGTTATTTATTATTTATTTATTCATTCATTCAGTACTTACTTACATCTATATACATAATAAGTTGGTGCTAACATAAACTCATTAGAGTTTTACCGTGCACCAAAATCATCGACCACATAATTTAGACAATCAAAACAAACATATTTTCATAATTATAAAATGATACAGTAACAAAAACAACAACGAGGGTAATATGCGAAATATTTATCTATTACTTACGAGTGAACATCGATGACCAATCTGACAGTCTTAAAACAAAAAGTTATAATTAAAAAAAAAAAAAAAAAAAAAGACTTAAAATAAAAGAGCTAAAATTATTAATGTAAATATTTGTAAAAATTATGCTGACATTACCCCAGC
Source organism: Agrochola macilenta (assembly GCA_916701695.1). Taxonomy (NCBI): domain Eukaryota; kingdom Metazoa; phylum Arthropoda; class Insecta; order Lepidoptera; family Noctuidae; genus Agrochola; species Agrochola macilenta. Next base: position 746,764 of record OU753572.1, on the reverse strand, counting down.
TTTATATTGGGACAACAGTCAAACTGTTACTAATTATATCAGCCTATAATTTTAGTGTACAGTGAACCGCACATCATCGGTAACAATTTGAAATTGACAGCGCCTTTTTATGTCGTATCAGTAAAAGCGTTTTTGATAGTGCAAGTGTTACCACTGATGTGCGACTGGCTGTACCTCCACTGGACAAAAGCTCATTTTCATACTGAGAAATAAGATTTCTATTCCAGCTTCAATGGTCAGCAAAATAACTATCTAGAATATATTCTTAGGTCTTAAGGTAAATTCACTGTAGCAGCAATTGAGATGTCACATAATTTGAAGGGTGTAATAGCAATGTGGCTCTTATTTACGTATATAACTAGCAACTCACCTCGGCTTCACATGGGTAGCAGAGCATATTCCAGGCACATTTATTTTCTGTCATAGTGTTGTATCAGCCTGTTGCATCGAGCGTGTGAGTTAGATTAAAATGTAACTGATGTTCATCATACTTGGAGTATTTTATATCGTTATATTTCAGCCAATTCATACAAAACCTTAATTAATTATACACTTTAACCTTTCTCACAAATCATATGAAAATCCGTTAGGTAGTTTTTGAGTTAATGGCGTTCAGACAGACAGACGCAGGGGGACTTTGTTTAATAACATGTAGTGATAGCCTTCTCATCTACCAAAAATCTAATTAACCTTTCCTTCCACCTCACTAGGTCAGCAAATTACCGAAAATAATAGCGTGTAACAGGAATAAACAACAACAGTCGTTCTGAGTGAGAGAGAAACAAACATGGAGTACGTACGAGACCAAGTTATATACAGTTAGTTAATTAGAATCGCTATGGTGTATTTGTATTATGTAAATAAGAGTTTATGTATGTTTTCGCTATGTTAAATGTTGCCGATGGGAAGTGTTTACGGCTGCTGAAGCTTATGTTTTTCTAAGAAAGCTCTGCCGTCAAATAGTGGAAGAAAATGATGGTGGGATATGAAATGAATGTGGGTACTTACTCTACTTGGACGAACGTCATTTTGTGACAGTGAAATGACGGCAGCGCTTTCATAGGAAACCTAAGCTTGAGACATAAATATGTATGCGACCGCTGCTGAGATTTTCAACATTTTTAAATAATACTCTTGCAGATAAGGGTTATTGTTACAAATCTTCTTGTTACTACCCCCTGTATTGTATCTTAATTCGAGTCTGTTTGACGGCACGGTTGGCGCAATGGCTGAGCGATCGACTGCTGCGCAACGTGTCGCGGGTTCAATCCCCGCACGGAACAAATATTTGTATGATCTGCAAGTAGTTGTTTCGGGTCTGGGTGTTAGTGTGTATGTGAGTTTCTATGTTTGTAAACGCACCCACGATACAAGAAGAAATTCTTAGTGTGGGGAAACGTATAAAACAAAAAAGAAAAAAAAAAAAAGGTGTCATTTTTCCGGGTCCTATTTCATTTGTTTGTGTGTTTTGTTTTACTTGTTATTTTTTTTGTTTTGTTCTTTCTTTGAGTCGTGTTTACCGCAAATAAACGTTTTTCTTTCTTTTCATTTGATTCATCATCATCATCAGGCAGTCTTGTTCCACCCACTGCTGAGTACAGACCTCCTTCCTTTTGCGCCTAATTTGATAACAGGAAATTTATTTTTCCATTTATTTAGTAAACATTAGGTAATTAGAAAACGACTCGAATAAAAATAGTCTATAAATCAACGATATTTTTCACTAGTCTTAAAAAATAACTAACACTGCGCTACTGACATTACATTTCACAATTCCGTGCCCACACGTACGATCTTTTTACTTGTAAGAATTTTCTTCAAGAAAATTAAATTGAATTAATTTTGTTTCTTTCACTACGCCCGTCTGAAAGATCAACAATCTTTACTTACAAAAGAAACTTAATGTACGCTCAAAATTAAATTAAATTGTGCGTCAGTTCATATTCGTTTTCGTAGGAAGGATTAGTATAAGTGTATGGTGAATGAAACTAAGTCGGTATGTGACGATGGGTACAATGTTAATGCGAGATTAAGTAGGTGAGTAAGTACCTCATTTCTTGAGTTCAATAATTTAATCAAACCATTTTAATCTTCTACTAGATTTTCTTTGGAAAAACTTGCTGGTTGTAAACAAATAACATTGTTGCAATATGCAAAAATCTTTTAAACAGAACGGCACCGTCGCATGCGATGGTTAACCTAATTGGCTGTTGTCAGTTTTTAATAAACTAATGCACCGTTGCCATTCCGCACACTAACGACTTACAACAATGTTTCCTTTGTGTGGTCGAAAAAAGACTGACAGGAGCTTCGTTTGTTTTATTTTCGTGGATTCGAAATTGGAGTTCCAAACAGACAGACTGACCAGTGGAAATGTATCTCTAAACACAGCGTATTTTTTACGTATGTGTGTGTTTTGTGTAAACATATTGCGATGTGCTACTATGTCAAGCTGTTTCATTACCTACTAACAAAGGAAAATGACTCGTAATATTAATGGCTGATGTCTGAAAATAAAATCAGCAAAATATAAGCATGTGCCTTTTAAGAGTTGTATGTTTCACTAAGTAGGCACTTAATCTTATTTACCAATTCATTCGCCAACAAACTATGGTTATTGCCAGTAGTTTCTACGTAAACCTCTCGTAAATAAACACCTAACCTTTCCCTTGACACGATTTCCCTAGTAAAGAACCGCAAGAAAGATCCACCGGCGTAGGCATAAAAAACGGCAGCTTCCACTTGCGTTCTTATCTAAAGGGGATGAGTAAGAATAATGAGGTGCAATAAGTGACAAATTGTGGGACAAGAGGCATAGGACAGATAGGCAACAGAAGGACCAACATTATGAGGGAGAAATAGAACTATCAAACTTCACCAGACTAAGGTAAAATAGACTGGGCAGAACTGACTATCCAACCTTGGTCAGTTTATTTTTTAAAGTAAATAAACGAAAAATATTTTGTTATTATGACGTCATCTAAATGTTACCAATTAATATACATAATAATATACTCGTATATCTGTATTGGTTCATAGGCCACACAGAGCACTGAAACGCTACGCCGCACGTCTAGAGATGGCAGTAAAATTCGAGCGCTGAAAATGCGTTGAGTGCATAACTTCTGTCACGGATCGCCAACCAAAGGCGTCATTTTCTATACGTCATTAGTGTCGTCGTGCTAGCACACGGTGACACGCTTGGAAAGTGTTGACGGTGCCGTCTCTAGCAGCGGCCGTCGAGGCGTCTCTGTACTCTGTGATATGCGACTTACTATAAATCTGACTGTTCTTTACGAAAATTAAAATTAAATCCATGACTATCGGTTTTTGAGGTCATTGATTGGCTTCAAAGCAAGCCTTCTGAAAACCTTTCGATAGTGTAAGTACCAGCGTATCGTACCCCATAGAGTAGGGCTGTTACGACGGTCGCAGGCGATTGATTCTCATTCTATTCAAGTACAAAAAAGATAAGCTCACGCATTTTTCCTTAGTAGCCATTGATTTGGAGGAAAAATAAACAGAATGATGGGTGGGGTGAGTGTTTTGGGAGGATTTCCATACCAGGATCTACAAAATTGCCTTTTTTCCAATGTCATTCTCTGAATTATTGTGAAAGAAAAAAACATAATATTTTTAAGACCTATTTTTGCTACTTTGAATGGGAAAAAGACTTAAAGCTTCCATTGAATACAAGTTAAGTGGAAAAAGAAGAAGGATTCTTATCTATGTATGTTTATTCGAAATATTTTATAATCTACAACTTTTTATCTCTTTATATTTTTCATCTTTTGACAGGACACTTTAAGAAATAAGAAAATTTGAACATCATCTGAAACCGAAGGAGAAATCTTAATTAAACCGAAGGAAATCAAAGTTAAATAAAGAAAAATGTTCTTATAGCCTTTTGTTTTTGCATAGCCTACGTTTTTGCCGGACAAGAGAATTTGTTCTGTTTCAATCATAACATTCTTGCTTCCGTATTTTTTTCGACAAAAAGGGTTAAAAACCATCCCAACAGAATAATTTGAATTAATGGGATAAGCGAAACGAACATGGTCCCAGATTAAAAACGACTCATATCTTAGGCCGGCCCTAAATGAAAACATCGTCCTGTCTCTGTCTTCTTCAACCGATTGACAGAAACAGAACTATGTTTAAAATACGTTTACCACCAAATGTGGTAAATAAGTGGTTTGTGGTGCAAACGGGCCTTAGTGTTTCATTCACTGAAAGGAAGTTAACAGCAAACCTTTATTCTGATTTTTTTGTTAACTGATGCGGCAAATATTTTTATTTTATAATACCCAAAACAGGGGCTTGACCTTTGTAACCCAATTATAACGCTTGAAGAATTACAAATTAAAATTCTTTACTTCGACAGGCATTCTTCTAATACCATCGGACAGGGGTGAGCAAACTTTTGGTAGTTTTCATCAGTTCGGGTGGTTACACGCTGGTATAGGATTATGAAACGAGTTTTGAAAGGACTCTCATTTCGTTATATTTTTGTTATGTTTTGGCTTAATAGACGTGTTTTTATTCAATAAACAAAAAAGTAGTTTGTTTATATTTAAAATTATAATAATTGAACCCCTTCTATACCTTAACACAGTTTACAGTTATTGTGTACAATGTGTAAGTATAAATTATCTCATTACGGTCGGTAGTTACATAAATACCTACTTTTAATATTATTTGAGCTAAGTAAACACACATTTAAAGATACATACACATTTTTAAAGAATCGCTTCTGCTTTTTTTACGCAAAGTGAAGCACAACTTTCATGCAAATGTGAACCTATTTCATAAAAGAAAAAACATGACACTTTCCTCAAAAAACATTTCAATTTTTTTTTTAATTGCCACATTGAAAAATGCTACAAGAAAAACAAAAGAACAATGCGGCATTACTTAACGCGCCGATAAAGATAATGTCACCTTGGTCTTCTTTGCATAACGAACGTGCATGTATATCCCCTGTTACATTAACCCACACACACACCATTTCATAGCAGGTACACAAACACAAATATAGACATACAAACACGTCTAAATGTTTCCTTCTCACTTTTGTATCTGTTTTACTTCTTCAATAACTAATGTGAAACATAAACACTTTTATGTGTTTTCTTGACACACAATTTATTGATAGTGATTGGGTTAACGTGAAGTTTTACACAAAGTCAGAAAGCAGAAAAGTCGGAGTCCTCCAAAACCGATACGTAAAGGGCCCTGATCCTTCCATAGATATTTCATCCATACCCATCATCATCAGAAAGATCTATCGTGTGGTCATATATTTGAGATCCTTAAATATGGTCATATTTTGATACATGCTGTAGACAGAATATTATAAATCGAAGTCGCTATTTGTGACTGCCTGTGTCGCGTTGTTTTTCTAACCTTCGCAACAGATTTTGATGCGGTTTGCACCATCATTTAGATATTTTATTCCGGAAGGTATATACATTAACATAAAATTCACATCGATGTTTTGTCAAGTCGTAAAAACTTTACAAAGCAGGGGCGGATCGTTAGTATAGTATGCACACTATGTGAAGCCTGAACAGTATCTGACTGAAAATTTAAACGCACTCTTGATTCATTCGGTTTATTATATGAGCTTTTCACAAGCTCTATTTTATTTGTATGAGATGGTTGTTGTTCCGAACTTATCTGTTTAGTAGCTATTATTATCACTGACACGTAACGATAATGATCTGAGTAGGCGGAGTAATGTGCAAATACTAATTAATTCTACAAATGGTTTCCGATTGCTGACCGGAGTACAATTTGTGTAGGTGGAGATCATGCGCGCATCACGCACAATGGGTTCCGATGTTGGGATGAAGAAAAATCTTGAAAAACATGTTCTCCCATATATTCCAACTGCAAATGCAGCAGTTCGTACGCACAATGTTGAGAGATTTACCATGTTATTTTGAGACCATAGACTTCATATAGGTTTACCTGTAATCTATGAGTAAAAAGAACCATTCTCTGTATTTTTTTCAAAATTTTAGGATCAGTAGTTTCGGAGATAAGGAATAATGGTTAATTTTCATAAATTTTCTTAAATATCTCTAAAAGTATTAAAATTATAGATAAAAAAAATTGGTGTACTCGCAATAAGTCCTTTGATTTGAAATGTCACACGGTAAACATTGCAATTTTTTTTTAATATTCTTGTTTGCCCCCCAAAAGTGAACCACAAATTAAAAATTCATTCATTTACGTTACACGTCCGTGTTTGGGTCACAGAAATACGGTATATGTGTACCAAATGACAACTTAATCGATCCATTAGATTCAGACAAAATTGGCTGTGACAGACGGACAGACAGAAACGACCCCAAAAACGACAGACAAAAACGGACCCCTAATAGGATTACTCGGGTGACCGAGTAATCCTATTAGGGGTCCGCTTTTCCTTTTGAGGTACGGAACCTAATAAATATCAATTCCGTTACTATTTTGGTTACTTACTCTGATAAAGTAAAGATAATATTTTCCACATAATAAAATACATCATACATCGTACATACATTGGTTCATAAACTAATAAAAACCTAACTAAGTACTAAATAAATTGAAATTAAAATGTTTGGCATCCCTGATAAAATTATTTTGGGTCGAGGTAATTAAATACCAGTTTCCTTAATAATAATAATACCAGCCTGTTACTGTCCCACTGCAGGGCAAAGGCCTCTGCTCATACACAGAAGGCACGAGCATTGATCGCCACGCTTGCTCAAGACGGGTTGGTGACTTATATTAACTATAAGTCCAGGTTTCTTCACGATGTTTTCCATCACCGATGTCAGTAATCTCCAAGATAAACTCAGAAAGTACATATGAATTGAAAAAGTCACATCAGTTCAGACGTCAGTTCGTCAGGTCGTCAGTTTCCTTACTTCTCATAATTAGATTTAACTAGGTATTTCATAAGAGACAAATAACGGATCATAAAAATAAAGCCCGCGTAATAATATAACTATATTTAACTCTTCCCAACAATGACAAGTTAGCATTAGCATGCCAAAACTAAAAGCGTCAAGTCTTCGCGCAGTTCCGGTGGGTGGCGGAAATACGTCATTACCGCTGAGCCACAATGGCGGCTGTCTTTCTACCCGCATCGCGGTGTTTGCAGTCATTATGTCGCACCTCCGGGGTGTAGGTCATGTGGTGGGAAGATCTTGAGTTTGTCACTTGTAAAGGGAAATACCTAATGGGCAATTTAGTTTTGTGTCATAAACACTGGGAGAAACTTGAAATAACTCTACCCGAGTTTCTTAACAAAACTGGCAACCTGTGGTTGTACACCACTGCCTAAGCCTTTGGGGAAAAAGGCGTGATATAATGTTAATTAATTATTTAAATCGTTTTATTGTAATAAAAAACATATACATACAAGACAAAAATGTTAAACGATGATAGCTGCAATAGTTAAAACTGTTGCGCAGCTACCAACGCCCGACTCCTAGTGAGAGGGTAGGTTGTTCCAAGACGAATACATAACAAAGGTATTTTAACAAATATTTAAAGAAAAGAAATAATAAAAAATGTTAGTTAATGTGTGTTACACACACATTCAGTTTGTACCTAAACATTACCAATACAAGTTGACCATAATGGATTTGCGTTGTCTCTTCTCGATGGTACAGAATCCAAAACACATCTAACATTAATTTACAAATATTTATTATAATTCCATATCTACTACTTTGCAAAAAGCAAGTAATCTTTCAATGTAGTTATCTGCCTGTCTGTCACACAGAATAAGGTTTTTATTTCTAAAAAAACTTGTCATAAAAATTCGCTTGTACTTTCACCTGGACATGTCATTAATTTCTGTCAACTTAATTTCCCGAAAAATATGGTGGAGCTTTTATATTCGATGACAAACATATTCCGGAAATATTTGCTAACAATATTCCAATGGAATGGTGCCATACCATTCATAACGTAATATGAAAAATTCAGTGAGACGTTATCCGTGAAATTACACAAACTTAAGATGTTAGCTTCATATAGTAGATGTGTGATTCAAAATGTAGGTCCTACAGGATCCAGAAATTTATATATCACGTAGAGTTTTAAGAGAGAGATGGAGACTGTTACATAGACATGAGTGAGAGAGACGACGCTGCGGTCTACAAAGCTAACTTTTGCAAAAACTCGATGTGCCATCATTTCTAAGAACGGCCGCGTACCTTCACCACCTACAGGCTTTTTGAAGTGTAACATATAATGTGGCGGATCAGACCTTGCAGGGAGTTGGCGGGCGACGCCACGCCAACAGCCAATAGCCAACATCCAAACATTTAAATAATTATTTTTATTTTTCTTAATGTTGATACTGCCATTTTTTTATTATGTCATATATTTAGACAGGTAAACCGTCCTTTCATGCATATTTTCTACACAAAATATTTTCGATTATTCACATCTGCCAGGCGTCCCGTGCCCGCTCACTTTGTTTTTATGTTATATTCGAGTAATGTAACAGAATATGTAGCGTATTAGATAAAATAAACAGGACAGTAATCCCCCAACATGGCACAATTCTCGTACAAATTGCGTCACACTTTTTGCGTCAGCTTGTAACGATCTCGTCAATCACTTGCTATCTCGCAGACGGCTTTAGGCTGCTACCACACAGGCACACACAGAAGATTCACTCTTAACAACTGTAGTGGTTTAATAGAACAGTTATTTAACAAAATTATAAAGTAGGTACGGGTCCATTCACCATAACAATAACATTTAACATCAACACTCAACATTTCAACGTTTTTTCGTGAAGTTTTAATGTTACGTAAAGCCAGGAAAGTGCGATTTGACAGTGCTGGTTACATTATTCTTACAAGTAAGGCTTTAAAACATTAGCGGGCCTTAAAAAATTTCATTCTCCCCTAACAGCATTCCGGTGAAATGGTTCGATCAGATTACAAGCTTTTATTTTTCTCAGCTAATTTTCACGTGATGACCTTGCAATATAGATAATAATAGTAACAATTTCGCAATATTGTTGCCCGCATCGTCAAATATTCTTGGAAACAATGTTACGCAACTTTTTTTTTCCAATGTGTGTTAATCCCCCTAAATGGACTATGGAATCAAACGCCACCATCTGACCTTCTAAACCTTGTCCGTATTGTGTCGCTATCAGCTTCATCCCGCGGGATAGACGTGATGGAATGAGTCACATTGCCGGTAATAGGCTGTTGCGCTTTAAGGGTTAAATACGAATGTGGAGGAGCACAATGATACCGAGAAATACATCTTGTTCATTCAGCACTTTGTGAAAGAAAAAAAACAGCCGGTGCAAAAACATCTGATAGGTCCTATCTACCCGTTTTCTCCTTTTTACATCCCTCTCTCTTTTACTTTTGAAAGTGAAAATGGTCAATATATGTACTAATCTCTAAGTCTTTAATAAATCACAATTATTTGTAAACTCTCTACATTACCAAAATGATGTTCTCTATATAGCCGATTTTCCAATCGTCAAATAACTTATAACTGGAGCAAAGTAGTTGTTTCATATATTTTCTCTACAATTTAATGTTGTCAAACCGGCAATTTTATTCCTCAGATAATAGATAACTGTCGAATGATTTCATTGAATCGAATCGATGCGACGATAAGTGAATTCATCGCTTCATTTCTCTCTCAGAGATGAAAAAAAACCTTCTTTTCTAAACCAAACGGCTTGAAAACTCTCCATAAAGCAAAGCAAGCGTAAATAAGTGCTATTTTATACACAACACACATCCCGCGGCGCCGCTAGTGTGTCAAATGTTAAGCTCGGTGCTGTGACGCAGTGGGGCGTGCATAGATACCAAGTCGGTGTTACTGGCTGACGTTAGAGTTACATGTTGCTGCTTTACTTGCTCATAAAATGTTGCTGAAAGAACGAGAGCTGATATAGGAACTTTAAATTCGCACTTTTTAAGGCAATGTGGGTTAGTTTAAGGTAATATGTTAAGGTGGTATGTTGATGCCAATAGTGCAAATGGTAGGGATCGAACTCACGACCTATGGCTAGTCTGCGCCTTACCATTGGGCTGCTGACAAATTACACCAAGGAAGTACATAGTTATGTATAGTCGAATCAGCTAATCGGAATATTACACGCAAATAGACATCATTCCACTGCACTGCCAATATTCATTTTTATTATGTGCTTAATAACTCTTCAAGCTTCAATCAATCTGCCTAGCCTTTTCCCAGCTATGTTGGGGTCGGCTTCCAGTCTAACCGGATGCAGCTGAATACCAGTCTTTTACATGGAGCGACTGCCTATCTGACCTCCACAACCCTGTAATTGGGTAATACGATACCCCTTGGTAAGACTGGTTGTCAGACTTTCGGACTTCTGACGACTCGTAACGACTGTCAAAGATCCGCGAATGACAGCCGGAACCAACGGCTTAACGTGCTTTCCGAGGCACGGAAGAGTCTCTGTATGTAAAGATGGTCATCCATTCACAGACCAACCCTAGCAAGCGTAGCTTAACCTGATGGTTCGACCCGTTCGGCTGTTATTTGTTTGAGCTCACGCACGAGCGTTTGCGAATAACTCTTCAAGTTTAAGTGATGTAAAAGAATTGACTACTCGGTTAAATCACAACTATGTTTAAAAGTAGATTCAAGTTAGCTACCAGTACAAGAAATAACTTGTTCGCCTGCACATAGTATTGTTTAGTACAGTAGGTAGTTTTCTAGGTGATTCTTTAAGTACCTGAATTACTACAATCAACGACCTAGACGACGTTTTCAAGTTATTTCCACATTCTAATTTCAGCGTCTACATCCTCTTCAACACGATTCATTAAACTTTTGAACACTCGCTGACTTGAAGCGCTTTACAGCTGAATGTTACAGCGTTACAGCCCATTCCGTTGTTTTACGCCCTTCATAACAGGAGATAACACCGAGTTTAGCACTTCGCTGAGTTACGCCACTTGTAACATTTAAATTATACGCATTACAACAGAGGTGAATTATTCACGATTTTTTTGGGAAAAATGCTGTGCCTTATTCAGCAAAAACGCGAGGCACGGACAATTTTTTAGGCATATTTGCATATTATAAATATTTTACATTCTTCTTTCTTTTTGATGTCTCTTGTTGTCGATGTTTTTTTTTTTTGTTGTTGAGCGACAAAGAAATGATAAGTCAACGCCACCCATGGATACATGCAATACCTGAGCCATCACAGAGACAAAGTTAAAATGTCTCAAGTGGCTGTAAGTACTACAGCACCAATAAATACACTTCAAACCGTAGTTTATTAGAAAACTTAAAAGCCTAAGTTGAAAACAATTTCTTTAGGTAGGTAAAGAAAAACAAAAGAAAGTGCTATCCTATGTACATATTCAGTAAAGAGTAGTAATTTATTTCGTAACAGCAGTTATTTTTTACTCACAATGTGTGCGACTTGCGTTATTTATTACAAGGCTCTGCTAATGTAATGTATTGCAACTTAGTTCAAGGGCTGAACGCGACACGGAAAAGACACATAAATTAAGTAGATATTTATAGAATAGAATATATTTATTTGCTTTAAAACATGGTACATTAAGGTCTTATAATATAGTAATGATCTTACATGTTTCGCCATGGACTTTATATCAAACCTTATGTTAGGTAAGAAAAAGGAATTAGAAGAAGTTAAAACATTTATCACGATTATTTATTTCACAACGCATAAAGCTACTGGAAACCTCCCAATGCCTGTCAAAGAGGAAATTGTCAGATGGATATATATACGTATGTACCTAGTTATTTTTCTTTGGTAATTCTGGACATGCATCTGCACATCCTCTTAATCTTGCACCGCACTATAATCGACTTAACATCTTCACTGGGAACGAGTCACCTATTCCATGGATCGTACGATTTTAGTCAAATATGTAATTCAAAAAACAAGACAGTGATTTCTATTTATGGGCTAGGGTATGTTTTCATGAAATACTTCCCATATTTTCCGCCTACTAACTGAATGATACATTAGTGAATGTCGAACAGTCCAGACAAGTAATATTTTTATAAATAACAGCCAAATTAAACATGTTATGTGTAACAAACTAATGTAGGTGAAACTTCTTGAAACACTGCCAACTGCGTAAAAAAAATTTAAAGCAAAAATTTTCCGTAAAAATATCTTTTATGAAAAGCAAAATATTTAAATCTTGACATTATTAGTAGTAGAAATAATCCGTGCAAATACCTTTTTTCTTTTACAATTTAATAAAGACTTGACATTTACTGAAATTTTGTCAAAGCCTTAATAATGGCGGCTGATGAGATCGAAATTAAACGTTGTTTTAATAAGAAATGACTTAAGACACGCCTCCGGCGGCGGTAGAGGCTGAGTTGTGGCGCACAAACTGTTTCATTGCCACCCCGTAATGAACACGTCGTGAGGCCATGAAGTTAGGTAACGTGAGGATATTACACGTTTGAAGATTATAATCTGTTCAACACACTTGCTCGTAAAGTAGCTCTTATTGAACCGTTTTAGGGTCATAATTCAGTGTATTAAAAACGCGTGCTTTTTACTTTATATTATCGGACTAGTGCTGTAATGCCATAGATAACTAATCGCGATTTGGTTGCGACTCGCTAAAAACAATAACATTGGACTTGCCTGGGAATTGAACGCGATATCTATATGTCACTGATTAAATACGCACTAATAAGGATACACGTATTATCACACCCACTTTAACATTCTATGCGTGTTTCTTATCTTTTAATTAAACTATTCTATTTAACAATAAAAGCGAAAACTGGAAAAAAAAATGAATTTTTACAAAAGTCAAACAACCGACCATAGGCAACCGACATCCATTTTAACTGGTCTAAAGTTATCTTGTCATTGAAAAGTTAGTGATTGACATAATAAATATCGACTATTTTTTCAAGGAGTATTTTATTAATCCTATAATGAAAAAAAAAAACAATTTTAATGTATTTATAATTATTATACATTACATAACACGTGTTTTTTGGCTAGGATTTTCAAGATGCTGTTGGAGCTAGCCCGCGTTTAAAGATGCGGTCCTATTTCCTTATTAAATAATGTCGTAGGTCTATATGTATTATGGGGACCCCTCAAGTTCTAGAATATTATACTATTTTAATACAGAATTTGTTACGAATCATAACATTTGGTGACTCCTGAGCTACACCATATCTCTAAGTAGTCTGTGAGCTACACCATCTGTAAGCTCGTCTCGTATTATTTGTCAGGTAGGTATTCGGTTAGCATAAGTATTTTTTTTTAATCTTTGACATACCAAACGTACGTAAGTACCCGTGCTATCTTGTTCGTTGTCACGGTTTTAACTTCAAACATATTTCAATGGATTTGTTTTTTATGTGAAAGTTACTCAATATAAAAAATACTGATGAAACACTACTTACAAAAAAAATCGTAACATCGAAAGTGCCAAAACGAAAAGATCATACTACCACATCACTAAAACCATAGACAATTCCTAGTGGCCATTGTTGTTTGACAAATTTTTTAACGCGACATGGCAGTATGGAATTAGGAAGTACTATCATTGCAGCATGGAATTTGTATACAGAAATTGACTTTGAATACATGGAACTAGTATGAACTATCCTATACTATTAAATGAGCATTCTCTATTTTAACCCAAGCAGAGATTTGTGCTTTTTTTAATCTCATCAAAGAGACTTCTTGCCTTCTATGTTCTATGTTACGGGGTTTGGTTTCCTTCAGGTGGACCTTTGTGCGAGGGTATTTCTTGCCTTTTTTCTGCCTACTGTGTAAATAAATAAAATGTGATACATTAACATAGTATTTCATCAAATTATATATTTTTCACTACATAATATTAATCTTAATTTGCGTATTCAAATTAATATTTTGTGTTTATTATATTTTTATATAGGCTGTTCAGAGGTTTTGCCTGTGCCTTTATTTACAAATGCACGCGCATCGCTAGCAGAAAAAAAAAACCAACGCGCCATTTTCCGTAAATACTTGTTATCGTTTTTTCTTTTGTTGTTATAAAAATACGAAAATCTAAAGTATTGTCACCAACCGACGTACAACAGTTTTTTCAACACACTTGCTCGTAAAGTAGCTCTTATTGAACCGTTTTTAGGGTCATAATTCAGTGTAATATAAACGCGTGCTTTTAACTTTATATTATCGGACTAGTGCTGTAATGCCACAGATAACAAATCAGGATTTGGTTGCGACTCGCTAAAAACAATAACATTGGACTTGCCTGGGAATTGAACGCGATATCTACGTGCCACTGATTAAATACGCACTAATTAGAATACACGTATTATCACACCCACTTTAACATCCTATTCGTATTTCTTATCTTTTAATTAAACTATTTTAATTAACAATAAAAGCGAAAACTGGAATAAATTTTGAATTTTTACAAAAGTCAAACAACCGACATCCTTTTTAACTGGTCTAAATTTATCTTGTCATTGAAAAGTTAGTGATTGACGTAATAAATATCGACTATTTGTTCAAGTTGTATTTTATTAATCCTTTATTTAAAAAAAAACTATTTTAATGTATTTATAATTATTATACTGACAACAATCGTGTTTTAGGCTAGGATTTTCAAGATGCTGTTGGAGCTAGCCCACGTTTAAAGATGCGGTCCTATTTCCTTATTAAATAATGTCGTAGGTCTATATGTATTATGAGGGGTCCCCCTCAAGTTTTAGAATATTATACTGCTTTGACACTGAATTTGTTACGAATCATACCTTCAAAAAGAGCACGGGTTGCCCGCCATTCAATACCGAATGTCAAAAGGAAGACTGTTTCTGGAAATTGAAATGCCAATCATATCCCCTTCAAGTGATCTTAAATCCTCCGAGCTAACTAGACGAATACAATATATCGTTGCTGTTAGAAATATTATAAAATGTTTTTGTCTTTGACATTCGACATGTCCGACGGAAGTACGAGCAGAGAATATGAGCTACCCCAGGGATCACCAATTAGTTTTGTTTAGGGTCTATATAAAAAATTAATATGACTCGCGGTCCGTTTGGAAGACGTTACCTACTAGCAACCAAGATTAAACGATGTTCAAGGACCGTACCGAGGTACCGGACCGCGTATTTTTGTGTTTTTTGGAAATCGATAATTTCGATTTGTATAGTACCTCACCCAGCTAGCTCTATTACTCCCGAAAACATTTGTAGCTTTATGCGGCTTGCGTCAGCGTCGTCCGTTGTTGTGTCGACGGCACAAAATATAAAGAGTGGGTTTAATTCAATTACTCAAAAAAAAAAACATTAGGTTTTTGTTATAAATTTAACTGTTTACTTAAAGTCCGTACAAAATAGGTCGGCGGTCCGGATCCGGATCGCGATCCGCCATTTGGTGACTCCTGAGCTACACCATATCTCTAAGTAGTCTGTGAGCTACACCATCTGTAGATAAGCTCGTCTCATATTATTTGTCAGGTAGGTATTTGGTTAGCAGTATTAGTATTACTTGTTAAAATGTTAGGAATATCGTATAATTTTGCAATGTTTGTAAATATGTGAGCACCATGTATCTATCTATCATAATTAATTTATCTGCAATTGCTTTATTGTTTCTTTTTTTTTTTTTCTTTTTTTTTTTACCTATCGTGATATAGTAATCTTATTCTAGATGCATCGTCTTCACATATAATTATATAATTAATGTATACAAAATATTGTAAAAACATTTTAAAAGAGTAACGGTGGAGTTTCTTGCCCATTCTTCTCCATACGAAAACTACCTTTTGGAAGGGGCGACTAGAATCAATTCTATTTTTTTGTAAATTTGACGTTCATAAGTGCTTTTATGTGCATAATTGAAATAAATTGTTTGACTTTGACTTTGACTTTGAGCATAAGTTTTTTTTTTAAATCTTTTACATACCAAACGTGTACGTAAGTACCCGTGCTATCTTGTTCGTTTTCACGGTTTTAACTTCGAACATATTTCAATGGATTTGTTTTTTTGTGAAAGTTACTCAATATAAAAAATACTGATGAAACACTACCTACAAAAAAAATCGTAACATCGAAAGTACCAAAACGAAAAGATCACCATTACCACATCACTAAAACCATAGACAATTTCTAGCGGCCATTGTTTTTTGACAAATTTTGAAACGCGACATGGCAGTATGGAATTAGTAAGTACTATCATTGCAGCATAGAATTTGTATAAAGAAATTGACTTTGAATACATGGAACTAGTATGAACTATCCTATACTATTAAATGATCATTCTCTATTTTAACCCGAGCAGAGATTTGTGCTTTTTTTAATCTCATCAAAGAGACTTCTTGCCTTCTATGTTCTATGTTTCGGGGTTTGGTTTCTTTCAGGTGGACCATTGTGCGTGGGTTCTTCTTGCCTTTTTTATGCCTACTGTGTAAATAAATAAAATGTGATATATAAACATTATTTCATCAAATTATATATTTTGTGTTTATTATATTATTTTATAGGCTGTTTAGTGGTTTTGCCTGTGCCTTTATTTACAACTGCGCGCGCACCGCTAGCAGAAAAAAAAAACTGCGCGCCATTTTCCGTAAATATTTGTTATCGTTTTTGTTTTGTTGATAAAAAATACGAAAATCTAAAGTATTGTCACCAACCGACGTACAACAGTTTTTAAATTAAAAGAAGCTCCGATTGACAGTACCTGGCAATAAAGGTCAGTTGAACTTTATAAATCTAAATTATCATCTCTATAGTTACGTTATTCCAGCATAAGTTCTTACAATAAGTCTGTTTTATTCTTCGCAAGTTTGTTGAAAAACGTCGTATGAAACGCGTGTGCATTGATCGTAACTCGGCTAAATTATCGCGCTCGCCTATAGCTCGCGCGCCAATGCCGCCTTTTGGGTAATGACCAATACAGCACACTCGTATCATAATGTACTATTAATAAGTACCATATTCGTTACGGAGTTAAATAAAATTATCGTTTCTTAGCACGCTCACGGCTTACGTTTTGTAATATAATTTGTGATTTCGGCGAAGCAGCTAAGTTGCTGCTACCATTATGTTGCCTATCTAAAGACTACTAAACGATATGGTTGCAAAATATAAATTAAATGGGTAGAAAATTTAAAAAATAATCACAAACACGACCTATCTATTTGCCACGTCACTTAGTAATTTTACTAGAAAAGCAAAATTTTCAAAAATATACCACTTTTTTTCCACGTTTTGCAGCATAAACGTTTACTTAAAAATCCTTTAACAAACAAAAAGTTAAACCAACGCCATCTATCGCCTGCTACACAAAACATTTAATTCACCTTCACTACCGAACGTGACGCCACGTAGCCGACGGCAATGTCGTTAATCAATTACTAGCTCACCCCGCCCGTTTAGGGGCCCCAACTGAATTATACCGTAGAATCAAATTACCGGCGATTTCATTTAGAACGCTCGCCTAGCTTAGCTTACTCTGTCGTAAGATACGATGATCCAAGGAGACTGGTCTTTTGACTTTAATTGTGGAATTTATGCGATGAAATTCTGTTTTAGGGTAAGGTAAATAAAGGAGTCTTGGTAATTCAGTAATTGTGTTTTATGGAAATGGTTTAATTACTTATGTAGGTATTTACTTCATTATTCGGTGTTTTTTACTGACTTTAGGATCTACGTTGCGATAGTATGGAATAGAAACAAAAAAGAAACGGTTTCAAATCCCAAAATTTGTGTAGCAATGCAAATCACAAAAGGATGATTTTAAAATTAGATGTGCAATCAGGGAACTTAATTATAGACACACTACGTTAATTTACAGTAACTAAATGTATTTCATACAGTAAATGTCGTTCAATCAAGTTGAAACAAGTGCCCTTCATCTAAAAAACCAACATCTTCTTTTCGTGTGTTTAGTGAATAACCTGGTGTCAGAGTTTTAAAGCCGCCCATGGGCCTATAAAATATTAAAAACCACATTAGTGTTACTCCATTGTTTACTGCTGAAATAATAGATGAACAGATAAGCAAGAAGTCTAGATTATTAGTTTGTTTTCGTACATTTAAGTTCAACAACAAAAAGTTTACGACTGAATTTAAATAAATAATTATATGAGATCTTTTGGCTATCATTGATAGTAATCCGTTGAATCATATTTTTATTATTTGAAATTTCCAATACAGTGCCATCTGTAGACAGGTCCGCTAACTAAAAGTTCACTTGGTGAACGTAGCTAGCTGTTGGTTTTGCCATTTTCCACTAGATGGCGCTGAATTGAAACAACTGAAAACCTTCTTTTGAAACAATACTTTTCACAAAATTATACTAATATTTAGACTTACCAAATTGTTTTGATACATTTAAGTTATTAGGCTGCAAAAACAAAATAAAATTTATGACTTTTGTTAGTTAAGCTACTAGCCAATAGATGGCGTTAGTAAACAAAAGAGGCATCCTGAAAGTTTTGAACAATTTTATGATATTTTTTAAGATTTATTTTATTTTTATATAGTAGGTATTTTTACTCCGCGTAACAGAAGCAAATTACTAGTCACAAAGAAACAGGGTCAAACGTTCGCAAATGCCATTTCTTAAACACGGCTTCAAGAATTTCTGGAGAATATAGTAGAAAACCACACGATTCCCCACAACTGTATCACATTCAACTTTCAGAACAGTTCCAACACAAATCTAATAAGACCCTTTCCAATAGGACGCAAAGCTAGAAGACTAGGAGAAAAGGCCAATACAACATTAAGTAAATCGAATACATTCCTAGGATCCAAGTGTATTTGTACTAAATCCCTTTCCCCGTTCAGTGTGATACGGTGTGGGTTGATTTCCCATGGGGGCAGAGAGACGGAATGCTTGCTAGATCCTTCATGATTTATAGTGAAGGATCTGTGTTTCTAGTGGAAGGTTTGGGTTTGGCAGATGATTAGAATGAGTAATATTGTTTTGTTTTTAGTATTTTGTGACGAGCGTAGGAACTCTGTGCAATATCGGATTAGATTTCAACGTGACGTAAGTAAAGTCAGGGAAATTAATTCTTAAAAGTGTTATTAGTGCCGATGCTCTTGTACACCAAACTAAACGATCACTAAAATTCCTTACTTTTGGCTATGAAAATCTTAAAGCTATTGTGCAAAAAAAACTCTAAATTAAAAAATAATTTTGACACAACTAAAATCGAATTTGACAATACCGACTCCAGGTGGAACTTGTTTTGGAGTGTGCGATTGTCGCAACCCAGCGCTAGGCACGCCACAATTGCGGCGATAAGTCCCCTCTTTGAGGAGTGGCTAGAGAGGCGCCACGGCGACCCCCTAGGTTGGGCAGAAGCCGCTTCAAAGCAGCCCCAGCCCTATCCAGTTTGGGAGCCAAACGTTGGAAGTGCTCCACGAAGTTCCACCAGGTGTCGAGGACGAGTCCCAGGTACTTCATCGTCGACTCGACACCGATGTGAAGCCCTCCTGCCGTTATCTGGGAACCCGACAGTGGCGCGTTCCGAGGACCATAGAAACACATGGCCTCGGACTTGTGCAAGGCCACCTCGAGTCCCAGTTGCCGGATCCTATCGACGATTGTCGCAACCCAACGTGTCGCCAGTTCAGCCGCCGCCTCATGCGACCTCCCCTGCACCAGGACCAGCGTGTCGTCAGCGTAGCAGACTACGCTGACGCCGCTAGGGAGGTCGGCGCGCAGCACCCAGTCGTAGCCGATGTCCCACAGATGCGGCCCCAGGACCGATCCCTGTGGGACACCGCACGACATCTCTCGCCGGTTCCACTCTCCGTGGTGACCGAGGTAGATGACGGCCCTGTCCGTCAAATAGGCCTCGACCACTCGACAGAGGTAGGTCGGACTGTTTTTGCACCTGAAGTCGAGGTTTTTGTGTGAATTTGTGTTTGTGGTTTTTAGTTCATGACAACTAATTGCATTCTACACCATTTTTCGCGATTAAAAATAGTCAGATTTAGTTAAACATTCAAAATTTTTGGTGAAAAATGTCAAATTCAGAATAGCAAAATTGTCATTTTCAGTAAATTAATAACTCACTGTGGCATCTTAGTGCTGACAAACTAAAATATAGTTAAGATGTGTCACTTTAGTCTATTTCAGAATGGGAAATCGACGTTTGACAAGAATAAACTAAATTTTGATGATTTTAGTCTAGTTTAGAGGAATTTGTGACTTGTGACAAGAGAATCGGCACCATTGACTACCAACTTAAACTCAACTTTATGTATGTATGTATGTATTTACTGTATATGTAAACGGTAACCCACCGGCAGTATTGTCTCTCCTATTACTTTTAATCCCTCCAAAAGTTGTCTGTAAAAGATCGCTTTAAGCGATAAGACAGTCCATTGTGTCATCCTATGTAAAATATCTAAATTTATGTCTGTAATTTTGAAGTACATAATAAAGAGTATTTTTGCCGTACTATACTTACGCCCGCTTGCACCACTACATCAGTAAATGCGTTTAGCGCTAAACGTATTTTATTTATTTAATTTCTTTATTTAGGCAACCAACAGCGATACATTTATTTATTTATTAAAACTTTATGCACAAGTAAAAATATACCGTACAAAGGCGGACTTAATGCCTGAGGCATTTTCTACCAGTCAACCTTAGGGTGATGCAGAGACAAAACATGGCAGGTGCAACAAAAGGGATTGATAACACGAAATTAACTATAAAATACAAGAATAAATACATACATAAATACATACATATACATAGTATAAACAGAAAAACTTTGTCAGGAGAAATAACGATCGGTAGAGGAGAAATAACGATCAGTAGAGGAGAAAACGAATCCAGCAAATCACCGCTGGGATGTTTCAGCCAACTTCTTGCGTATATACTCACGTACCTTCACTTTAAAAGACAATCGACTGGTTGCCGTCCTGATATTCAGAGGTAGCGAATTCCAAAGAAAGACCGCCTGGACAAAGAAAGAAGAGTGAATGAAACCAGAGCGGTGAGAAGGACATCGTAGAAGACGATTGTTGGTGGAACGAAGATTTTTGCTATGGGCAGAGCATAAGTATTGAATATGGGCCCATTGTGTCACCCTATGTAACATTTCTAAATTTATTTCTGTAATTTGTATGGTGTGCATAATAAAGAATATTCTATCTATCTATCTATCTATGGGAAGTCAGGTAAGAAGGAGAGGTGGGTTTGTCGAGAATAGAGAACAACATAGACAGAGCCCTCACCTCTCTGCGCTGTCGAATGGGTAACCACTTTAAAAGCAATCGGTGCGCGGATACATGGTCATACTTACGAAGATTGAAAACGAATCGAATGCAATTATTGAGAAGGCGGTCAAGTTTATTGAGGAGATCTGCATTCAGGTCATAGTAACACACATCACCATAGTCAATTATGGGAAATATTAGGGACTGTACAAGCAATGCCTTTATGTGTGATGGGGGAAGATTTTTTAACCGATAGAGCGACCGCAACGTTCCGGTAACTTTTTTACTGACGGTTGTTACCTGCCTTCGCCAGTCAAGACAAGTGTCGACATGCAGGCCAAGATCCTTAACATCGGAGCCAAACGGATGGCACAGTTAAGCCATTCAGCTTCCTTATGCTGTGTGGGCTCCCTATTATGATAGCCTGACACTTGGTAGGGTAGACCACCACCCCAAATCGATCAGACCAGTTTTTGACTGCACCTAAATCCCGATTTAGCTCCGTAATCGCATCAGAAATGTTATCAACACTTGCCTGACAGTAAAGCTGTAAATCGTCAGCATAGAGATGATACGCAGTCCGAAGCACGGTGGTAATGAGATTAATAAAAATGGAGAACAAAAGAGGAGATAATATACCGCCTTGAGGATACATGTAATATGTTACAGCGTATGTGTGTTAGGTACTGTATAATGTATGGCTAATAATAGGTTTTCCTATATACATAACTAGTTTATGTATAAAACATACGAACGAACTACATACTAAGAAATATTTAAATTCAAAAGGTGCAATTTTAGGTATATTACTGTCAGGTTTCAATTTATTAATACATAATTGTTCGATATTGTACTGGCTACACCGAAAGATTCGATATGTCAAAATGGCTGAACAACGGACTTCTGGGTTGGGCGCTGATTTGTTGGAGATCTATTGGAAATAACGGTAACCTACGAGTAGTAGTTTCATTATAAATATTCGAATATTAAATAAATAGTGATATTATGTTGAGAATAGGAGATGTGATGGTATGGTGTAGAATATTGAATTTGATGTTGGCAAAGAAATATAAATGAACGACAAAATATCTTGGTGTTTCATACAGTTTTAGATTATGATATTGGGGTAACGATTTAAAATTCATTTGGGGATTAGTATCTATTTTGGGGTTAAATAATTATCTTCGGAATTAAATTAGTTATTTTAGAGCAAGGATAGTTCTTATTATATTACATAGAGTTAAGTGTAAGAGCTCGTGGCTAAGTAATAACAGCTACGCCTGCCGGAGTTGGTCGGTGGATGGGTGCCCCATCCACCGACCAACCCATCTTTACATACCGAGACTGCTCCGTGCCTAGGCAAGTACGTTAAAAAAATCTGTTGCTCCTGGCTGTCATTCGTGGATCTTTCATAGTCGTTACGGGTTGTCAGAAGCCCGAAAGTCTGACAACCAGTCTTAACAAGGGGTATCGTATGACTCAGGTACTGGGTTCTGGAGGTCAGATAGGCAGTTGCTCAATATAAAATAATGGTATTCAGCTGCATCCGGTTAGACTGAAAGCCGACCCCAACATAGTTGAGAAATGGTTAGGCAGATTAATTTTTGATTATTTAAAATCAATCAATCAATCTGCCTAGCCTCTTTCCAACTATGTTGGGATCAATAAATTAATTAAATATTAAAGAAAAAAAATGGGTATAAGAAAAGGAGATTAGTAGTTTGTCATTTGCCTTCGTTTATAGTTTTTTGAAAGTAGGTTTATCGACTTGAGAGAAATCTTTTTTATAAATTCGAGCATTACGGGTGAATACATAATTACAGGTTAAAACATCGTTCTGTTAGGTTTGAAGATGACAGATGCACAAAATATCATTTACGCGTAATTTCCCGTTCAACCATTACCCCAAATAAAAATAATCACCTGTCTACCCAACTGAAGTGGCTCGATTTCCTGCGGGTCGTAATTCGATTCCCTGTTTAGGTATTTCTTTAGCTCGATCTAGCCTGATTGATGACTCGGGGCTGACGTTACGACAGCCTTATTATCGGCATAAGTTCCCAATTTCGGATAGTAGTCAATGTACGAGTATTTGTGCTGAGTATAGTTTTGGTTTAAATGTGTGAGGATATTACGTGTTTCGTTTTTATTACGGCAACGAATGGTAGTTCAAACAGACGGACATTGTCGGGTTGGCGGGAAATGAGGATAGTTGATGATAGGATGATGTGATGTCCCACTGCGCGTTTAGTTAGTGGTGGTAGGTGGTGGTTCATAGTTTGTAAAGTGTTATACTTAGACATACAAGCATTGATGAAGTTTTGATGAAGAAGGTTAGGTATACAAAAACGTATTACGAATATAAATCATAAACATTACAACACATACATACAAAACATACACTATTATATTGGTCAGCACATTCGTAGTAGGTATGTTTTTGTATACCTACCTAACCTTCTTCATCAAAACTTCATTTGAAGTTGTTTGGTGTATCAAACAACTTCAAATGAAGTTATAAAATTGTTTTAATTATACTCTATTTATAAATAACGGTAATTGTTTTAATTATTTCACGATAAATACAAAACAATGTAATCTATTTACCATTTACATTAAAAAATACTTTTCAAAGTTACGCGTAACAAAATAATTATGGTTGACGGCGGCGCAACACTAGGTTGTCAATGACCTTCGCTCGCATAATAAGTATGCGATCATCACTTCGCTTCCTTTTAATCCCAGTAGTACGTTCCCGTAGGATATTTTCCGACACCCACGCAGGCGAAGCCGCGAGTAAAATCTATTGTTATAATAAATGGAGTATTAAGCTCTTACTTATTAAAGAAAGGTTCTTTGTAACCAAGTTCAGTGTAACTGGAACGGGCACAAATTAAAATGTTTCAATAAAAGATATTGGTAAAATATAGTACATTACTACCGCGGCCTGCGAAAGGGGTATTGAAGACCGAACGTGAAAATGTGGGCTGAGGCGAAGTCAAAGCACACGTAGCTGAGTCCATCGGCGCCTGTTTGCGGCCAAGGCTTCTACTATAGTACTTTCTCAAATAATGCGTGGAAATTCAAACTAAGTAAATTAATTATAAATTCCATAATCAATGACGAACAACGATCTTTTTCCACGCGCCAATACGTTCATTTGTTTCTTTTTTACTATAAACAGCTCTATTTGCAAGCCAAATTGAAATTTAAATACAATCTTTAATAAGTTAGCTCCTTGGTTGTCATAATTATGTAGAAGTAAAAAGTTCGTTCCATTTTTTAATTACGCGACAATTATGGATTTTCATACTAACATTGCCGGCCGCCTGCTTGTATGTATTTGACCAGTTCAGCATTTTCGATTTATCTCAACTTATTTTGTACCTATCAAAATGGTCATCTTTTGTCTATACCGTCTGGTACTCCAGCGTTAAGGTACTTGGAACAGACGAGTACCCACATAGGTACGTTTCCGCATAAAACGAGAATGATTGACATTTATATGATTACTCACAGCAGCCAATATATGAATGTGATAAAAGTTTGAGCGCTCATAAAATTATTGAATATCGATAAACCTCCACAGGCGATAAGTTCAGAACAACGAGCATACTTCAATGTGATGTGTTTTCCATTATATTTGACATTACTGCTATGTATAAATGCTATCGTCAGAGCAGATTATGAGAAAAATAAACTTACTGAAGGAAATAACCTTACAGTCTACGATATCTCCAACAGATTACGAACTCTAGTCGACATTAATTATGACAAAGACAGACTCAAAACACTCACGGAAACACTTGAAAAAATCGACCAT
Organism: Agrochola macilenta; assembly: GCA_916701695.1. Taxonomy (NCBI): domain Eukaryota; kingdom Metazoa; phylum Arthropoda; class Insecta; order Lepidoptera; family Noctuidae; genus Agrochola; species Agrochola macilenta. The sequence goes on along the minus strand of OU753572.1, from coordinate 721,719 downwards.
TATGTAGTGGACCATAATTTGGTAGCAGAAGTCCTAACCAATGTGACAACGGAAACTAGACTGAATGAAACCAATTTTTATGAAGCACTCAATGAAAATGATCATTTTAAATACTTGACCACGAATGAAACGAAGAATTTGTATCTAAAGTTAAAGGAAAAGATGACTCGTGATGATATTATGAAGATTGTAGCTGAGAAAGGTAAAAGGAAGAAGTTGGTGAAGTCAGCTCGAAGGATGATGGAACACGGGGCTCTTAAGCATGAAGATGATGAGAAGATGAATGACGTAGTTGATAAAATGTTAGCAGAAGCGCCCAACGATCCTCACCAATTGAAAGCTAAAGAAAGTGTGTATTGGGGTACGTTGAAAAATTAATATTATATTTCAAGTTTTTTTCCGCCGATTTACTAATATGGAGTGTTCTTCTTCCATCGCATCAGCATGAAGTATATGAGAACAGTTCCTGCTGTGGTAATAATAGCAAGTCATTAATATGGCAGAGGGTTGACTGTACATTGTCGTTGTACGTAGACGTACACACGTATAGGTACGCCATCGCCATTGTTAAGAATATTTTCCTGTTTTTGAAACATAAGTGTCGATGGTATTGGCGCAGACTCTTATATGTTCAATAACTAAAATAGGAGTATTGCTTCAAAGCTATAATTTCACTACCATGGCCAAGCGAAAAGAAACGCTGTATTCATTCATTTCAATATGACAACTTTTAATTTCCACGTGTTATCGCCAAATAACTAGTTCAGTCAGTGCCACGTTACAGCACAACTGAATCCCAGACATTTAGAGTTATTCTTTTCCAGATCCTCAAGGTGAGCTGGAAGAGATGAAGACCTACCATGATAGCAAGAAGAGTGGGCGCCGCATCTTCAAGGGCGAGCGCACGTCTATTCGGTACTACCCCTTCATGGCGTCCGTGCACCTGATGGGAAGGTTCTGGTGCGGGGCTGTAGTGGTGGCGGGAGATCTGTGCCTTACTTCTGCTTCTTGTTTACAGCTGTAAGTATTCGGCGAAGGAACCTAACACCACATGGAATCCCAAAAGCAAACAACAGATAATTAATTGTGTCTAGTAAGACCTGGGCTTGACATTGTGTGTACATATTGTGTCACGTAGTCGAGGCTTGAGGGAGAGGGACACTGAAGACAAGATGTATGGATGTTGTGAGGGATGTTATGAATGAAAAGATAGTGAATGCTAGGGTGACGATTGACAGAGGAGAGTGGGTAACAAATTCAGGTTGCGCCGACATGTAACATGTAATCTTGTTTTTATTCATAGTTTAGGTACTTCGTTTATTTAATTACTTATGCCAATAAACGAATTTTCTTTCTTTCTTTATAAGTCATAGGTTCATAGGTTACATATTGAATAGAAATTGCTGTATTCCCCCTACCATGGTTTTAACTCTGTTATTTCCCAGGATGCATAACAACCGCTTCTTCCGAGAGAACCCTCGAGTGCTGCAAGTGAGGTTAGGCAGCAACCACAGCAGGATTGGAGGCGAGATGATAGACGTACTTGAGGTGAGGGACAAACTAGCAACGGCAGACTTACGCCCTAAATGAATCCTGATCCTATTTTTTGTCATCTATGGTTGATATTTCAATTAATTATTTGAGTGATACTTGCGCGTAACCAATCTATGAAACCAGCCTATCTGAAAGGGCATATCACATAACATTTGAAGATTTCCTTTCATTCGAAAGAGGCCGATGACACCTACTTTTAATCAGTTGATATTAAAACTTTTAGGGATCAGAAAAACCCTCTCAAAATACATATTTGGGATAACAAATAACTTATTGACCAAGACGAAGGCAAATTCATGATATTTTTCCTATTTGCCAGCTAGTCAGAAAGTTGAAGCTAGTTGCCCGTTCCAAAACTTACATCTCTATGAAGACGAACGGGCAAGAAACTCCAAGGACACTCTTTTAATTCAGTCGTTAAAGAATCTTGGTTATTTTAGCCTTTACGTTTTGCAATTATTACCAACCAACCGCCTTCGCACGGTTTTAGAACTTGACAAAACATGTAGATAATTTTATTATGTATATGTTAAGTAGGTATTAATGTAGGTAAGTACGAGGGGTGTTCAATAAATAGTGAGAATGCGATACATTCTCCCTGGAAAGAAAAAAAATAAATACTGGCAGGCACAGCCCAGACATTAGTTAAGATGATAATAAAAAAAGCAATTAATTCTCTTTTTTTTTTTTAAAGTAGAAGTCTATTGCTTGCGTCGTTTCGGAACGTGTTCTTAAAAATGGATAAAATTGAAGTTCGCGCGGTAATAAAATATCTCTGCTTGAAAAATTTTACTACGGAGCAGGTAAATCAAGACTTGAGAGCAACATTAGGGGTTCATGCTCCTCCATATTCTACGGTTGCGCGTTGGTGTGCTGAGTTCAAGCGAGGAAGAACTTCCACTAACGACGACCCACGAACGGGACGCCCCATATCGGCAGTGACTGAACAAATGATTAAAAAAGTTGAAAATATTGGCGGATCGTCGTGTTACTGTTCGTTTTATAGCTGAAGAAGTAAAGATTTCGATAGGAAGTGTCCATAATATTATAAACGACCATTTGGGTATGAAAAAAGTGTCAGCGCGCTGGGTGCCCAGAATGCTTTCTGACGCGCAGAAACAAACTCGACTGAGAATTTCACAAAGCTGTTTGGATTTGTTACAACAAGGTCCTGACCGATTTTTGGCTCGATTCATAACTATGGACGAAACATGGATTCACCATAATGACCCGGAAACGAAACAACAGTCCATGACTTGGAAGCGACCGTCATCTCCAACTCCAAAGAAATTTAAGGCGATTCCATCCGCCGGAAAGATCATGGGCTCTCTTTTCTGGGACAGCCAAGGGGTGATAATGATCGAATATCTTAATCATGGAGCCACTATTACGGGGACTATGTACGCAGGACAAGTAACAAAGTTGCGTGAGGAAATACGCAAGAAACGGCGAGGCAAACTCGCTAAAGTTGTTTTGTTTCACCAAGATAACGCCCCTGCGCTGCTGGCTTCGAATTGATGGAACATCCTCCATATTCACCGGACCTTGCTCCTAGTGATTTCTACCTATTTCCGCGCTTAAAGGAATATCTCAGGGGCCAGAAATTCGAAGATGATGATGGAGTAGTCGCCGCCGTAAATTATTTTTTAAGGGATCAGGAAGAAGATTTTTTTAGAAAGGGAATTTTAGGATTAGAGAAAAGATATACAAAGTGTATAAACCTGAAAGGTACGTCGAAAAATAAAATAACATATAATAAAAGGTAATTGCGTCTTACTCATTCTCACTATTTATTGAATACCCCTCGTATAAGTTATCTAAATGATGGTGAAAGCCGTATCCGTAAAAAAACTATGCGGGTACACAGACAAACACGAAAAGTGACTTTATTTTATAATATGCACAGATTCGATTACCAAAACTATTATCCCTTGTTCTCAGGTCTACTTCAACCCTGGTTACAACCCTCGGACCCTGAAAAACAACGTGGCGGTTGTCCGCCTCCGTCGGCATCTGTTCCTCAAACGCAAGACGTTGATAAAGTACCTCGCCATCGACCACAATAGGCACGCGGTGCCGTCCACCGCGGAGGTGTTGCTGTTGGGGTGGGGAGTCACCAAGGTATTGTTTTAATTTTAAAGGTGCCATTCCAGCAAAATAGGGTTCAGCACATTTGTTGACAAACATTTTGTGCAAAATTCCAGCTGTGCTTGTACTTGAGCTATAGATGTAGTTTGTCTGTCTACACTGGCAAAACTGTGCGTCATTTTGTAAATGTGCTGTGCAGCACATTTGTACACGAACGTGTTCTCCGCGGGACCGGTCTGCTTCCAGTTCAGTCGTTCACGTACGTTCTTTCGTCGCACGCGTCTATATGATATTTTAGAACCCGATGATTTCGAGTCAGTTATATTTATCTTTTCTCTGCAGTACTAAGCCAAAATAGTTTTCCATTTCCTCAATACCTCAGTGGAGTCACAATTGAAAGGATGTGTTTCCACCGCTTGTATAAATTCATTTTTTTTATCATTCGTCCGGTCCATAATGCAAGGCAATCTGTAATTGACAAATGGACATGAAAATCCGCCAGGCGCCACCGAATGTACGCGAATAAATAAATGTTTTCGCTCCAGCGGAGCAAAAAAAACTGAATGCGTGAACTCGTGTGCATGTGCGCTGTCGTCGGAGTCCACCACTTGAGCGAGTGCGCGAACAAAATTTCACGTTTGTGCGCGTACTTTCCAATGGAGTGCTCGCAGATTTTGTTAATGTTCACTCGCGTGAGTCCACCAAGAGAAACATTTGTGCTGTGCGGTGTGTTTGGCACAGTGCTGCACTGTGCCGCACAGTGGTGGAACGGCACCTTTAATCATTACGGTAAGCAGCCTGGAGCCCGGAGTCTGGATTTGTGCCCGGTTGATGGCAATAGGCTCGCCTCCTATTACATGGGACTTACACATAACTAGCGAAATGTGGGTGTACTATAATTATGTAACTATAATTATGCTATATTCATTAATTAATTAAATGGATCTCATATAACGTCTCTTGCGGGGCGGCTAAGCTCGGCCACTTATGCTGTTAGAAAGATAAGACAGTTAACAGATGTACATAGGAATCGTGAGTTTGGTCTATTTTAGCTACTTTCACAGCATTATGTCGTGTGCCATTTTACTGTGGGGTCGCGCTGCAATGTTGGAGTTCCTAAGAGGTGGTTTCAAAGGAAACAACCACATCTGTTAAGTACTATTTATTGACTGAATGAATAATTATAAAATAAACGCATAGGAGGTCTAGTGCAAACTCAGCATACATGATCAGTTATAAAGGAATGTACTTACTTACTAAACTAAAGGAGCGTACATATTATATTGTTAAACGTCATCTCCCGGGGACAGCAAAACAAAAGATAAAAAAAAAAAAAATTAAACATTTTGCTTACTTTTTATTAGTTACTTATGAAAATAAACGTGCGCGGCCGGAGACGAACATTTTGTTTTGATTCAAAACAAAAAAGAATCATCTTGGATTTACTTTTTGACCTCACTATCACTTTAGCACCCTCGAAAACCATGAAAACAATACCCATGATAAAAAAATTGTAAATTTTCTGTCTCAACCTCGAATTTACATTTTAACGTCACTATCGGCTTCAACACCCTCGAAAGCCATGAAAACGGTACCGTTATGAAAAAAAAATCGCAACCGCCATCTTGGAATTTCATTTTGACCGAATTCACACTTTCTCTAAAAAAGAGAGATGGAGATAGTTACGTGACGATTTCTACCAGTTTTCTCCTACCGCAAGCCGTGTTAGAGATTCGTTGCAAAAATCATGAAAATCCCACCTACAATACCTTTTTAGCATTTCGTGTAGTTGAGAATTTGAGTTTGTTTTTAACCGGTCCCGATTTTTTTTTTAATAGGTGCATAACGTTACGCTTATTATACAATGTGTTTTTTTTGATATCCCATAACTCTAGGGTATGATTGAGACCATATCAAAGAACCAACTGGCATATGAATTATTCTTCAATCATATTTTTTTTTTTGTTTTAATTTTTCATACAAAATAATTCGACAAAGGCACGATTATTAATATAAAACACCCTTACGTGAAATATGACAACGTCGCATTTTCTTAGCTTTAAATATGAATAAAAATGTAGTGTAGTAAAGTAATTCATTTAGTGTAGTAAAGTAATTCTACTTTACTACACTAAATGAATTACTTTACTACACTACTGCGAAGTTTGGCAACGTCGCAAAAGTAAAGATTCGTCACACTGGTGACAATTTTTTTAATTAAGATTGATTATATCTTCGAAACTATGCATTTTTGGACCACCTATTCTAGGAGATTTTGTGTTCTTTTAACTTAAATAATATAACCCTAGAGTTATGGGATATCAAAAAAAACACGTTGTATAACAATAGATAAATAAAAGTAAAAAACTAAGCGACAAGGTGGTGTGCAATAATGTACCTTTGAGTGGAAACGTCTAAACGGATATGTGTGTAACACTTAATAACCCGCGGAAAGCAAAAAAAAAAAAAAAAACTTGAGAATTTTATTTTGAGGGAATAGATGTACACGTTTCGTGTAGTATTTTATCTCATGTATGGATAGTGATTCAGTAATACGATCAACCTCTTTTCACACAAGCGTTTAATAAAAGCAGCCATTGTAACAGAATAATAGCTGAAAAGACCATCAAACAGGAATGGGTGACGTTGTTTATACAGAAATGACGATGAAAGAACCACTAAACTTGTCGTTACGGCGGCTAATAATTGAGATTTTTGCGGCAGACCTTCAAGAATGTGGGTTAATGGTCACAGGCAGGGGAGGCGACTTGTTGCTGCCTTCAATATTTCTAAAGAGTTTTAAAAATAAATTGGAAAAGCCTGTTGAATACTTATTTGACGAAGGTGATAGGGTTTGTGTACTTATTTATTATTTTAAATGTGATTTTTATATTATTTAAATTTGTAATTTAATAGTATGTTAGAATTATTATCTAGTGTTAGTGTATGTGAGTTTTATGTTTGTAAACGCACCCACGATACAGGAAGAAATTCTTAGAGTGGGGCAACGTTAAAAAAAAAAAAATTTTTTTCGTACTAGCTTCCGCTCGCGGCTTCACCCGCGTGGTATGTCGATATTATTATGTACAGCAAATGTAACAGTTTTTTCAGAAAATTTACTAGATATCAATTTAAATTGATATAACACGGGAGGGTGTACATTTACATCTGGTAAACAATACCTTTCCCTGCGTGTACAATATCCAGTATTATGTTATTGCATTACGTTATAGCTACTTATTGAAGTGAAACATTTTAATTGGACGAGAATTGAGATTGAACTTTCAAAGACGCCTCACGTTTAGACAAATTTCATGTTATCAATCCCTTATGTTGCACCTGCCATGCTTCCTCTCTGCATCAGTTGACTGGTAGAAACTGCCGCAGGCATTAAGTCCGCCTTTGTACGTTATTTTTTACTTGTGCATAAAGTTTTAATAAATAAATAAATAAGAAAGATGTAACTCTCTTTGTCTCTCACACTAAATCTCTCATATTCTAGTTATAATGGAACGAAGTTCTTGCGTTATGAGTAAACTGGTCGAAATCTTCACGAAACAAAAAAGCGTTTGGCCTGTAAAACAGAGAAAGAAACATCTAGTCAGACCCAAAGCTCTGTATTAAAATCAGAAACTGTTGACACTTGAAACCATCATATGTTTATGGCTCTGTATTAATTCGTAATATACAACGAAAGGAATTTCGTTCTAACCGAGTGTCCCACTACACCTCCCGATTTTTTTTTATGAAGTTTAACTTCTATCACGTGAGGAGGAGAGATGAGGTGCTGCACACGCAATTTTTTATTCATTTTGTTTTAGATGTCCCAGAAATTATCGTACGAGCCTATATTCTTGCAGAGGAAGATCTTACCGGTGTACCCGAACATGTTCTGTAAAGAAGTGTATGGCGAGTAAGTACCAAAACAGTTTATAAAGTAAAAGGCTCTTGCTACAGAAATAATTAATTAAAAAAAAAAAAAAAAACACCCGACTTCCAAAACAACAACACTACAATGTGAAAAGTAATATCAGTATTTTCGTTTTTTGCCACCGACTTCCGAAATTGAAAGTTATTTTTAACTTTTGAGAGTTTTTTTTAAAGTCCGTTGTTTTTTAAGTCGATTAAAAACCTATGAAAACCTATGGACACCTTTGTTGAGCAGTGGGGCATTTATAGGTTGGGAAATGAAAGTCCTTACAAGTCTCTACTAAAGGTCTTCCGCTGTCATCGATTATTATATTGCCGACCCATTGCCTCTTCTGGGTGGATTGTACCAGCTGGGTGGGAGTATCCGAGGATCAAGTTAACTCATTCGACACACCTACGGACATAATAATAATATATAAATCCCACTAGGGGATTACAAAATAAATAAAACAATAATCTATATATATAAAAGAAAGTCGTGTTAGTTACACTATTTATAACTCAAGAACGGCTGAACCGAAAAAAAAATTGGTGGAGAGGTAGCTTAGAACCAGGAGTCTAACATAGAATACTTTTTAGTAAGGTAGGTAGGGTTTGTAGGGTAGGTATTGTAGGTAGGGTTTTTTATATTTGATTGATTGCGGAACAAAGTTCGCCGGGTCAGCTAGTTAAAAATAAAAACAAAAAAATATATAAATGAAAATCGTATCTACGAGTATGTACAATAAATAACATTTGACTGTATATACCTATATCCAGCAGTGGACTGGTAGCTATGCTGGTCTGCGGATCTCTATACATTTGAAGTTTGTAAGTTCGTGTGTAAGTACCCAGAATTCTTTACAAAAAGGAGGATATACAATCGAAAATTATTTTAAGACAAAAATAGACTAAACTTACCAACATCGCACAAAAAATGCACTCCAATTTGTACATTTGTAATGTCCATAAAAATGTATAATAAGTTACCCGAAATAATAAAGAATTTTAATAAATATAACACCTTTACCAATAAATTGAAGATTTTCCTTGTAAGCAAATGATACTATAGTATAAGCGAATACGTAAATGATTCCCGTAAATTACAAGTCAAACTCAAACTCAACTCAAAGCATTTATTTCAATTAAACCATTTACAGGCACTTTTGAATTGTCAAAAAATAAATATGAAGCTAGTTGCCCATTCCAAAGCGTAGTAGGTAGGTACCTATGGAGAAGAACGGGCAAGAAAGTCCACGGACACTTATTTAAATAAATTGTTACAAAGTATTTGTTACATCATTCATGTTGAAATTAAACATGTGAGAACAATGTAGAAAGACGTGCACGTTAGAAGCGTCCGTAATAAAAATATAAAACAAAGAACAATTCAAAAATTTTAATCAGCCAAGGCAGCTAAGAGTTGACCGGTCCCAACTGACGGCGCCCGTTCACGAACATGACGCATGGATTAGCACCATTCAGCTCAACCATTTTGAAGGGAGCTAAATGATCCAACACACGCGCCACCATCAAGGAGATATCTGAGTGAGCATGACATACTCACAGCCGCCAGGGTACATTCAAGTCAATAAAATACGTATTACCCGGTTAATGTTAGCTCTTTAGTACATAGTACTCACACCTGTGCTCTGAAATTATATAATACAAAGGAAATTGATTTTATACAATGCAAAAATAGTCTTAAACTCTTCAGCAGCTCCAACAGTGTTTTCAAATGTTAATCAAATAGTTGTGGTTGTGGAGCAAGACCAGCATTGAGCCAAGCATTTGTATCAGCGATGTAATCCCCCAACTTATAATATGCCTGTCTGCATAGTGTGCGTTTTATACAAGATTTGAATTTCGTCTCATTCAGTTGAAGTATGTGGGGAGGAATTTTGTTATAACATTTTAAACAGTATCCCATGAAAGATGAGTCCACTTTAGCCAGTCTGTCATGTAGCATGTCTATCACCTCTTTTACTAAAAAGATGTACATTTTTCTTACGTGCATGATGTTTTCATAGATATATTGACAAGGTACCGTCATGATGTTAATATCCGTAAACAGTTCCTTTAGAGAGTCACGCCTGCGGAGATAATATATGGCTCTAATCGCTCTTTTCTGCAGAACAAAAATAGACTCGATGTCTGCAGCCCGTCCCCATAGTAAAATACCGTAAGACATGATACTATGAAAGTAACTAAAATAGACCAGCCTCGCGGTATCTACATCAGTAAATTGACGGATTTTTCTGACAGTATATGCTGCTGAACTTAGCCGTCCCGCAAGAGATGTTAAATGAGGACCCCATTGTAACCTTGAGTCGAGCGTGATCCCCAGGAAAACAGTTTTATCTAGTTTCTCTTGATTCAATACTATCTCACAATCAGTATTTTTGACATTTGGTAAAGAAAATTTTATGCACTTCGTTTTTTTTTCCATTTAATACAAAATTATTAGCAGTGAACCAACTTTGGACCTGCATTAGGGCGTTATTTACGTCGTCAAAATTAGTGGCACGTCTATCTACCTTAAAAATTAAGGAAGTATCGTCAGCAAACAACACCATTTGTGGTTGATTTTTTAATAAATGGAGTAGATCATTGACATAAACTAAAAAGAGGAATGGACCCAATATCGAGCCTTGTGGCACGCCCATTTTTACTTTTAAACCTAGTGAATTGACACCGTTTATTTGGACTTTCTGTTGTCTATCATTTAAATAAGATTTTACTAAATTAAGCGCAAGTTTTCCAAGTCCGTAATGCTTAAGTTTCAAGAGTAAGGTTTCGTGATCGACGCAATCAAATGCCTTGGAGAGCTCACAAAAGATTCCTACGGCATCTTGGGCCTCTTCCAACGCGCAAAAAATGTGTCTTAATAAGGTTACACCAGCGTCGGTCGTACAACGTCCTTTGGTGAAACCATACTGTTGATCATGAAGGATTTTATTTGTGTTAAAATGATTGAGCATTTGATTAAGCATTACCTTTTCAAACACCTTGCTGAAAACCGGCAACACGGACACGGGTCTATAATTATTAGTGTCTTTACTATCCCCGGATTTGAAAAGTGGTATAACCTTACTGTATTTCATTAAATCCGGGAAGACTCCTTGGTCCACACACAAATTAAATATTAATGCTAAGTAAGGCGCTATGGTCTCAATTATGGAAGTACATACTTTAATGGACATTCCCCAAAGATCTTCGGTTAATTTGATCTTAATTTGCTTAAAAGCTTTTATTACTGTTAAAGGGTTAATATGCGTAAAGTTAAATTCAATCGGGCAAGCTGAAACATTCGCCCTTACTAAATCAAAAGAGAGCGAGGGCGAGGAATTTAAGGTTTCAGTAGTTTTAAGTGGGATATTGGTAAAGAAATTTACAAATTCTTGAGCAACTTCTTTGCTATCGGAAACGAGACCACCACATGACGACTTCAGTGTGTAGTCAGAATTATGCTTTTTGTTCCGGTTCGTTTCATTATTGATAATTTTCCAAACCGTCTGTATTTTAATGTCTGCTGACTTAACCTTGTTGCTAATGTATAAGGCTTTAGCTGTCTACAAGTGTTCTTAAAAGTTCTAGAGTAAGTAGCAACATACTTATTAAAAGTTTCCGTGTTAATATAAGGCTTAAGGCCATACAACTCGAACAGTCTATCCCTACTTTTCCTGAGTCCTTTAGTTGCCCAGTCACTAAATAAAAACTTAGGGTTGATAGTTTTTGTGTTCTTCTTAAAAGAATTATTGAACTCGGTCTGGACTAACGAAAATAATTATTCATACAAAATATTAGCATTGTTCATTGTAAGGTCTTGATTATTTAACTTACAAACTAAAGTGCTATTAAATTTATTTAAATTAACTGCTGTTATTGGTCTGAATTGTATCTGCACTTTTGTTATTGGTATGTTGGACTCAAAAGTTACGGATTGACCACTGTGATCAGAAGAGAGATAATTAACTATGGCTTTATCTAAATAGTCACAACAACAAAACACATTACCAATACATGTAGCAGTAGTCGTAGTTACTCGGGTTGGTTCTACAAACACATTTGACAAATTGAATGATTTGAACAAATTTAAAAATCACCTGGTATTTGAATTATTTTCTAAAATATTCACATTAAGGTCACCACAGATAATTACTGATTTATTACCAGTTGCAAGTTTTGCTAAAACATCTTCCATTACCGACTCAAATAAAGAGTAATTTTGATAATTTGGGGGTCTGTAAACGCACACTATAACATGCTTATCTAGCTCAACACAAGACAGTTCAATGCTGTGTTCAACCGATAGTTCAACTATGTCAATACGGGTTTTTGATTTAATACAATTTTTAATTCATATTAGTGAACCACCACGCAGCATAGATTTTCGGTTAAAACAACTGGCCACACTATAATTCTCATAGTTAATTAACATTTCATAATCCTTTAACCAATGCTCAGTTATACAAATAATGTCAAACCTTGTTTTTCTAAAAACAATTCAATTTCCAATTGTTTGGAAGAGAAGCCTTGAATATTTTGATGAAATAATTTCAAGGATTTCTGCTTAGGCCCTTTTGTACAGTTAGCTGTGTTAGTGCTAGAAAATACCTTTTTGTTATTAAGTGTAACTATACTGTTAGAGGTACCTTCTGTTGTCTTAACTTCATAACTATCTATTTGTATCTACAAATACTCATTATTAAAGATACGCCTACCTACTCATAATAAGAAAAATATTTTTTTAAATAAATATGAAGCGTCCAATAAATAATTTTAACTTATTTATAATATTTTCATATATAGATAATAAATATTAATTACGCAATAAATCAAAATAATAATAAGTAAATAAAATATTATTATGTTTACTTATTAATTTGATTTATTGCATACATGAATAATTTAAAAAAGTTAATGGTTTTTACAAAAATACTAAATAATTAAATGTATATAATTTATAAAACAATAATTATAATTCTTGAATTTAATTCTGTATTTATAAAAGAGTATAACTTACTAACTATTAACATTGGAATTATTTAACCATTAACTTATACGTGTTTATTGCAGCAAGTTTCTGGCAGAAACCATGTTCTGTGCCGGCACGCTCACGACTGGGGAGGGGGCGTGTGATGTAAGTACTGGTACATCAAATACATCATTTGTTTTCGGTTTAAAGAATTTTATTTTCATAAAGAACACAAGACAGTTCACTTAATATATGAGATATACAAATAAATCATGCAGTTACAAGGTAATTCATCATTGATAAATCATTTGTTTTACTTTCTATGACCTTAGTTCTTACTTTCTATTTCAAATACATAACCATACCTTTGTTGAAGTGCAGTCGAATGAACAAATTGAATGGTGGTCAATCCATCATGCTGACTGGCTACAAATACCTCACTTGCAGGGAATCTGATTGATAAGCAAAGTAACTAACTACAAGTCTTACAACTCATAATTCTAAAGAAATCACTCTTCACCAATCAACAAAACACACGTAAATACAAACATACATACATAAATAGACTGGTAAAATCATAACCCTCCCTTTTGGCTTTGTCGTAGTCGGGTAAAAAAAACCCAGTCAATCAATCAAACGTCAATCAATCATTCTCTCTCACTCTTTATTTTCTGTAAAATAAGCAAGGTCAGCCACACCGGGTCACATGGGCTTGTGGGAGTGTTAATCTAAAATAAGCAAGGTCTGCCACACCGGGTCAGTTGGGCTTGTAGGAGTGTAAATCTAAAATAAGCAAGGTCTGCCACACCGGGTCAGATGGGCTTGTGGGAGTGTAAATCTAAAATAAGCAAGGTCTGCCACACCGGGTCAGATGGGCTTGTGGGAGTGTAAATCTAAAATAAGCAAGGTCAGCCACACCGGGTCAGATGGGCTTGTGGGAGTGTTAATCTAAAATAAGCAAGGTCTGCCACACCGGGTCAGTTGGGCTTGTAGGAGTGTAAATCTAAAATAAGCAAGGTCTGCCACACCGGGTCAGATGGGCTTGTGGGAGTGTAAATCTAAAATCGTAACTTTCATTCATGGTCAGTCGTAGCAAATAATTGTCACACGTCAAACTGACGTAATGTGTCAATGTGCTCAACAATTAATTTCACTAACTGTACATTGACTAATTATAACCATTGTATATCAAAGCACGATGCGGGTGGTCCAGCGATCCTATCCGGTCGGCTAGTCGGCATCATCTCCTTCGGGCCGTCTGTCTGCGGGATCCCGAACGCACCCACTGTGTTTACGAAGGTTGGCTTCTTCGCTGATTGGATAGAAACCGTCAACGAGAGTGTAAGTATTGAACTAGTTCTATAGCGACGCATCGGCTAGATAAGTACAGAAACATGTCAATTAGAAGGTTCACCGCTGTTCCTAATCGAACGACCAACACGAGGAATAACAATCTCGATCTGGATTATGATGTAGTGTTTTTTTAAATCGGTTGTTTCTTTTTCTTTTTTTTTGTTTGTTTTTCCCCTTAGTTCGAACTGATCCCCTGAGATGAGATCGAGATTGTTATTCCTCGTGTTTTATTTTTCCCCTTAGTTCGAACTGATCCCCTGAGATGAGATCGAGATTGTTATTCCTCGTGTTTTATTTTTCTCTTTTTAGTTGTGGTTTCTACCATACACAATTTCGTATGTAGTATACTTGCTATGTTGAAATTATTATAACATCATCAACATACACTAAGTGGGAAAAATATGTATTATTGAAGCTAACTCAAAAACTACACAATCATAGTTAAAAAAAAAAATGGGAGCGCCGCGCTATTTGAAGTAATAAGAAAACAATAATTTTCGAAATCTGTCCATAATTGACGAAAATATCGATGAACGTACATAAAACAATATACCTATACATTGAGAACCCCTCCTTTTGTAAAAAGTCGGTTACAAAGTTTTAATATTGGTATCAATTAAAACTAAAACAACTTTCTTTAAGGATTATAAAATATATTATTTTCCTATGTTAGAATTAGAAACCTGAAGCTCAAGATTAGCAAAAAATAACGTCCCCCCCAAACCGTCTAGTTTTTAACCGACTTCCAAAAGGAGGAGTTTATCAATTCGGATGTTTATATATTTCTTTTTTTAATGTACCTTTGTTCGGTCATAACTCCGCCGTATATAGACGATAGACGAAATTCTTTTTTTGTTTGAAAGGGTATTCTTCCGAGATGGTCCCATTGTCATTAAATTAGGATCTGATGATGGGATCTTGGAGAAATCGAGGGAACTCTTCAAATATTATAGGCACACCTATAGCGGTTTGGGTACTTTTTTATAGCAACTTGCCCTCGGAAAGCACCATTTGGTGATGTGGAACTGATGATGAAGGCCACAGATGCCCACTGGATCTACTCAATAATAAGTAGTTTAATATGGTTGTGAAGCAGTTTATGCTCGTCACAATGCATATGGAGAAGTGGAGCTGATGGTGAAGTACCAGGAGAACTCCTCAATGATTATCGTCCCTGCATCGGGAAAAGCAATACTTTATAAAAGGTGATGAGTTGTTAACATTAGGCTATTGTAACTTAGATAAATTACAAACTGACCCACAAAAGCGAAAAAAAATAATTACAAAGAAAAAAAAAACAACTGACTCCCGAAAAAATCACTCACACCCAAGTCGGTGGCAAATAACAAAAATACAAAACCAAAGACACCGAATTCCAATATTTAAGTTATTTTTGACTCTGTAATGTTTTTTTGGAAGTCGGTTTTTTTTTTGAATGAATCAATCCTCTTCGATCCACAGATGCCAGCCGAGTACTTAGGTGCAGCGCGTACCACGACGACCGTGAAGTCTAAACTCAGCGGGTACCTGGCGACGTACAAGGTGGGGAAAGCAGGCCTTCCACGCACCACACTGATTGACCCACAAACGATGTACCCGGAAAATCTTCCCGAATTAGTACCTGATGAAGATGAGGAGATAGTTCCAGTTACCACTACAGAACCGCCCACAACAACGACTGAGGCTGAAACTGAAACTGAGACTGAGGCTGAGGCTGGGTTGCGTGTTGGTCACTCTTCCTCAGTGCCGCCAGCCTCTGTGGCGAGGCTCAAAGGAGGCCGCGACTCAGATGACGACTGGAGCGTGGATTTAAGCAAATAAATGCGTAGAGATTTTGATTTAGTTTCTGTTGAGCAGTTGTTAGTCATAACACTAACTTAACGCATATTGTATCATCATCTATACTGACCAAGTGCGTGTCGGACCACGCACAATGAAGGGTTCCGTAGTTGGGATTAATTTATCCCAAGAAAAAAGTTAACATTGTAGTTGAAAAACATGTTCTCCCAAACAGAATGTATGGGAGTACATGTTTTACAAACTGAAAATGTAAGTTGGTCGATTATTACTCGTTAACCTGTAAAGCCTACTAAGTTGTGATAGTTCTCCTTTTAACTTCGTTATATATACTACTGCTGTGATTTTTTTCACAAATGCAAATACAACCATTTAGCTGACAGGGGGGGGGGGGGGGAAGACACGTGGCTCTAACAAAAATTTGCACTTTAAAGCGTCATACTTCGCAAACGGGTTCCTGAATTGCAAAATGGTTTTACACACCCACAATATTTTTGAAGGACTTTTCCAACGAAATATCCCACAACATGGAATAGAAAAAAAAAAATGTCCCCACTTTGCGTGTAGGGGAGGTACCCTAAAAAAGAAATTCTATTAATTTTATGTTACCACTTTGTCGGCGTGATTAATATGTATACCCATGCCAAATTACAGCTTTCTAATACTAACCGTCTCTGAGTTAACCCGTGGACAGACGGACAAACAGGCGGACGGACATGGCGAAACTATAAGGGTTCCTTGTTTACTGCGGAACCCTAAAAAGAAGAAGAAAATATAACTTTTTTTAAGACAGTGAAAGAGCTTCTGCGTTTATCTAGTGATCGCAAGTGTTACTACTAAGCATGAGGTCCTGGGTTCGATTCCCAAGTCGGGTAGTGTTATTGGATTTTTCCATCAGGTATAGCTCAGTAACAGCTTGAAATATGTGACTATAGCCTAATTATTGAACCGTTTGGGGAAAACAGGCGCGATGTTATGTTTAAAAAGCTGTGGCGGCGGTACGGAACTCTTAGTGCGCGAATCCTAGTCGCACTTGGGCGATTTCACTTCAAAACCTGCCCTATATTTCAAATATCCACTCACGTATCCTACATTACCACATAGAGGACCCAATTTTTTTACACCACCTATAAACACTACGTGGATGTTTCAGGCAGTTACAATTAAGTGCTGAAACTCGCAGCAGATGGCGCTCAGTGCGTTATCAGGCCGTTTACAGCGTTTTATGGCGCCGAGTCACGTGACGTAGGTATGGGAGCTAGCTGCTTTTTGTGTGCTAAGGTGAAAATAGAAAATGGTTTTTGTGAAGCTCTGATAGCTATAGTGGTGTATCACCGGTCGTTGCGGCATTGTTTGTCGTAGGCTTATATCTAGCAGGGGGATATATTTTGCCTGAATAATAATGATGGGTTGTGTAACAATAATAATGATGGGTTGTGTATCAATAATAATGATGGGTTGTGTAACAATAATAATGATGGGTTGTGTATCAATAATAATGATGGGTTGTGTATCAATAATAATGATGGGTTGTGTATCAATAATAATGATGGGTTGTGTATCAATAATAATGATGGGTTGTGTATCAATAATAATGATGGGTTGTGTATCAATAATAATGATGGGTTGTGTATCAATAATAATGATGGGTTGTGTATCAATAATAATGATGGGTTGTGTATCAATAATAATGATGGGTTGTGTATCAATAATAATGATGGGTTGTGTATCAATAATAATGATGGGTTGTGTAACAATAATAATGATGGGTTGTGTATCAATAATAATGATGGGTTGTGTATCAATAATAATGATGGGTTGTGTAACAATAATAATGATGGGTTGTGTATCAATAATAATGATGGGTTGTGTATCAATAATAATGATGGGTTGTGTATCAATAATAATGATGGGTTGTGTAACAATAATAATGATGGGTTGTGTATCAATAATAATGATGGGTTGTGTATCAATAATAATGATGGGTTGTGTATCAATAATAATGATGGGTTGTGTATCAATAATAATGATGGGTTGTGTATCAATAATAATGATGGGTTGTGTATCAATAATAATGATGGGTTGTGTAACAATAATAATGATGGGTTGTGTATCAATAATAATGATGGGTTGTGTATCAATAATAATGATGGGTTGTGTATCAATAATAATGATGGGTTGTGTATCAATAATAATGATGGGTTGTGTATCAATAATAATGATGGGTTGTGTATCAATAATAATGATGGGTTGTGTAACAATAATAATGATGGGTTGTGTATCAATAATAATGATGGGTTGTGTATCAATAATAATGATGGGTTGTGTAACAATAATAATGATGGGTTGTGTATCAATAATTATTGGGGTCGGCTTCCAGTTAACCAGATGTAGCAGAAAACCTGTATTTTACATGGGGCGACTGCCTTTCTGACCTCCACAACCCCTGGGTAACACGATACCTTCGGTATGATTGGTTGTCAAACTTTCGGGCTTCTGACGAGCCGTAACGACTGTCAAAGATCTGCGAATGACAGCAGGGACCAACGGCTTAACGTGCTTTCCGAGGCACAGGTCTCGGTATGTAAAGATAGTCACCCATCCACGGAGCGACCGTGTTGGACCAAGCAAACAATATTATTTACGAGTATGTACTATAACTAATTGTTTCAAGAATTTGACTTAAGACAATCTTAAATTGACAACATAGAAGAATGTAATTAATTAGCTTAGATTATGTTAAGTAATATTGGAAGTGTGACCGTTCGCCCACATTTGAGCTAATATTACCTAAGTAGAAGTAGCCTTGAGACTAAATTGTTCCTTTCTTTGTACTTATTTATAATTTGGTAAAATGTCTGTAGTCCATAAAATAAGACGAAACTGTGGCGGTTTTATTTTTAATGAGAATATCACGCCTGTATTGCATGAAAAGATAAGCAGAGGTGTACAGTACAGCATCATTTCACCAGTAATGTCTAAGTCCCATATTATAGGAGCGAGCCTATTGTCATCATTTGGACACAACTTGAACTCCAGCCTCCTGCTACCACTTTTACCGAGCTAGGATCAAACCCCAACGACCAAGAGCGTCCTGATCACTACCACCGATCACAAGACCAAAATGGCAGTTATATCAAAATGTTCGGTTCAAGTTCAAAATTGTAATACTCCTCTCTTGAAAACCTTTGCTTCCACAATGAAACCTCAAGAGAATAAACGTTTGTACTATAAGTACCGTTTTCCAGCAAGTGTTGACAAATGCTGGCACTAAATCCTCTCCTAATACCGTGGCCCAGACGTATGGCACCCATTACAGCGCACCGCCACTCTGTGGCGATATTTGTTAGACCCATTGTATGGGCGCGAGTGCTTCAAATGGCGTATTGTTTTAGATGTATGAAACAGTTAGGGATAGTTTCTTTACGTTAATGACACAATTATGGCAGTGGTTGAGCGTGTATTAATTCAAATTTCTAAAATAATAAAATATTGAGTTAATGGAAACCCAATCTAATGCGTATGTTATCCCTGAGACAAATCTAATTATATTAACCCTGATGTACACGGTGCGATTGACTTGCCTGGGGTATATCATAAGTTGAAGCAACACTAACCGGCTAAACAATTTTTAGACAGTGCAAGTCTTTTAGTGCTTCAATTTTATTGTATGCCACAGGCAAGAATCTTGCATCATTGTAAAGAGGGTTTATAAATCCAAACTAATAGGCTAGCCGGTTTCAACTTACTGGAACCTCAACTGGCCCTGGCAATCATCACAAGATGTATCGACTCAACCCTATCGACCTCCGGTCTCCGGAGGGGAGTTATCATCGCCATACAAACTACGCATCACTCTGACGTCACGCAAAATAATACTGGTCGGAGGATCCTCCCTTTCCTATGGAGGATGAGTGAACTTTACACCCTGTTCCTCATACCTGTATAAATCACTTCCAAATCGCCCAGCAAAAACCATCACACTATAGGTAAATCAACCTAAAAAACAAAATGTGGTAAAAAACTTATCTCTCACACGAGATTAAACCTCAAAGTGCAAAAAACAAGGACACACAGCGTGGTCGTGTCAAAGAAACCGTTCCTTTTTGCTTTATTCAGTTGCAGCGTGATCGGCAATCGTGCCGTGTTTCAAACACGTCGTGGTTGCTGCTGTGTCAAGGACATGTTTCACGGTTGTATGTTTGATACATGCAAAAACCTCTGACATAATAAAAATCTTATCGGCAATATAACATATGCTCGTTTTTTGTTTTATTTAAGTGAAATAACTTAAATGCAATGATTATTTAAAACTGTATACGAGATGCCTAAACCAGTACTTCTACCAACTAGGCAGCTGTCCTGTAGTTTACTAATGATAATGCAGATATCTGGGGACACGGTAGTGCTCCCACCAACACGAGCCAATAACAAAAAGCAGGGGCACTACACTTTTCTCGAAAAGTTTCCTCATATTTTCAAACCCTCATAGCTCCGACCTGGATAATGTTAGAGACCTCAAATTCTCAGGATAAGATATAGTTAGCAGACTTATAAAGTTTATTTTGTCTTACTTTTATACCTTGGGTTTTATTAATACCTTAATGACGTCAATTTCGTCACTGACTAACTGACTCATCAAAACCTCTAGAGTACTTCTCGAGGTCCTAGAAAGCTGTTTGGTATGCACGCTAGCCTTTGCACACAAACAACAAAAAAATAAATGGAAATCTGTCACTTTCGCCCTCTGAGTTCTGTATTTCTCACGAATAATAGGTATACGAGGAAAGCTAGTTAGTATGTACATAAAAAAAGAAGAATAAACTCTTTTTCGTTGCTATGAAGAAAGTAACTGCTGGCGACCATGAAATTACTTTTTTACCCGACTATGCTAGAAGCATAGGTTATGATTTTAACATGTATGTGTAGTATCAGTACAATATCACCGCTAAAATAAATAGAACTAGAGCAGCATACAGAAGTCACATGTAATTACTATAAATAAATAGCATACGAGTGACGCCCCGGTTATACGAAAACTGATGTTATTTTGCTACGATGTCTGTTTATACCTTTTTAGTTGGCGTTTTTTTATACCTCTTGTCATCTGTATCTAAAAATAAAAGTTATCTATTTTACCCGCTCCTAAAAGCATCAACATGCACGTCTCAGACATTAACAAACAAACAAAAGAAATAACCACCTTTATTGCAAGCTGTCACATGTTTTCAGACAGTCGATCATCAAAGGTACCTTCTCTCGTACATCTTTAAGAACCAACTCGCGTGTCCGACGAAGTTTCAACCTACCTATCATTTTGAGAATGATTTATGCTCCTACCTTACCCACTACCTGTACAATAATAAGATCATGCAGGTCAGCAATGGCTGTCGAAGTAATATGTCAGTGTAGGATAAAGACGTGACTGCCCAACGTAATGATGGTGTCTAAGTAAGCAACTGGGTCAGCTGTGTAGTTTTGTTTATATCTATAGCGAAACGAAAGAAAAGAGATCTTAGTGACTCTTTGCATTTCTGAATTTCAGTCCCCTTTTAGAAGTAATGAAAAATCCTTGCCTACTTAGAATTTTAATGGAAAGTTGAAATAATCGGACAACGAGAGCATGAAGTAACAAAAAGGTTCTGGACACTTTTTTGACACTTCGAAAACAGTAAAGTAAACCTTTAAAGAGTCTTCAACCAATCAAACAAGGTGCGGGATTTAAAAAAACACTGCCATGATTCACCCTAATATAAATAGTGTAATTAAAAAAAAAAAAAACGAATATACGTGTGCCTGTACATTAAGTAATGTCTTTTTGCGGAGGTTTCGGACCTTTAGATAAACATTATTCATTCCTTACAGATTTTCCTGTGACTATAATTTTATTTTTCTTATCATACTACGTATACCGTATCAACAAACCGTTACCTGGTGTAGCCACTGAAAGTACGACGTGATAGATAATTGACGCGTGTGGGCGTTGACGTGCCACGTGAGGCAAAGTACCAACTTTGATTATTGTGCAGTCACTGGACCTCCTACGTTAACCGAATGTTTGTTCTAAAGTCTCGACGCGACGGTAAACACAATTTTATTTATAACCCTTCATTAATTTACTAGCTGCGCCCGGCAGTTTCATCCGCATAAGTCTCGATCCCGTGGGTATATCGGGATAAAAAGTATAATTTATGTCCTAACCTAGGTCATGGTTTTACAGTTTGAAATCAATCTCAATGGTTTGAAATTGATTTCAGATTGTAAAACCTAAAATTTTAAAACTATTTTTTTTTTTAAGAGTAGCTTGTTGCTACTCTTAAAAATGTTGTTCCTTTTGAGGTGCGGAACCCTAAGGTAGGTACTCTTAAAAAAATTGGTTTTACAATTTTGTTTACATTAATTAAATAATAATATTAAGAGAAGATGATGTACCTAGAATAATATTATTATGTAACAATAGGTAGGTATAAAGTAGATCAATCACTTATGATGATAGATAAATGGTGCGCACATTACAAATATTTGACTGTAGACAATTACTACTAACCGTTACCGACAGTTTAATTTGATTCCTATTGGCACTTTCTCTACTTGGAGAACAAACACTCTTGTATCTGCGAGTATATCGAAATACCAGTTCCTAACTTAGTACCTTACCATTATCCATAAAAGCATTAACATTACTGATACCTTATTGGTTCTCGAAATTTTTTATTTAGATAAGTGACAATAGCAGCCCGTAGCCTGGATTTGTGCCGGATTGATGGCAATATGCTCGCCCCCTATTACTTAAACTTATCTCGAAATGTGGGTAATACTATAAGTAGGTGCACCTCTGCTATATCCTTGGTGGCTACAGGGGTCATGTGATGTTATGTTAAGTGACAATACACTGTTCTCGTATCGCTTTGAATGTTTTCCAATATGCAGTTACTTCTACTTATCTTCCGTTATGAAATAGACATTTAGAAAACAGATTGCTTTGGGTTTATATTATAGCTATGGCTTCACAGAAAACCAGAACCAGAAAATGGGTGTGAATAATCAAATGCGCGTGCAGCTCCGTACACGTGATAGAAGTGAAACTTCAAATTACACAACGCGTGGTACCTCACCTGTTCATTTAATGGCACCCGCGAGCACGATTGTGTGGAAGGCTTACTCGTCTGTAGTCGCTGATCATCGTTTATGTTCGCCATTATGATCGCGACGATCCGTGAGTTGTCGGTTTTTCGGGCACGCATCACATGGAATGTCGGCTAGTTGCGTATACGTATGCACACGATCGCCGATCATTCGTTCACCGGAGGACAGAGAACCGTGAAATACGTGCATCTCGAGTTAGTTATCTATACATATAAAATGCTTTGTCCTGAATGACTGACTGACGGATCAACGCACAGCCTAAACCGCTGACCGTAGAGACCTGAAACTTGGAGGGTGAGTTCTTTGTATTACGTAGGCATCCGATAAGAAAGGATTTTTCTAAATTCTACCCCTAAGGGGGTTTAATAGGGGTAGAAAGTTATTTTGGGAGTGATTTGCTTCGAAGTTGATATCAATACTCCTTGTGCTTTTAATTTAAATTAAATTTTACTTTAACACATGTTTGAAAAGTCAATCCGATTGAAGGTTGAACTCACATAGAGGCTTGGTGCAATGCAAATATTCTTTAAAATTGGAATGTCTAGAAAGTCACCGTACTATATATATTAGTACCGCATTTGAAGGTTTCTAAGCTTTACAGAGGTCTGTATTTATTCCTAGGATTATAACACCCTCAAATTACCCCTTCGAATTCAAGAGAGTGCAGTTTCCCATAGTATGCTTCGCAATGACTATAAACAAAGCTCAAGGTCAAACTTTTAAGGTAGTGGGAGTAGACTTGAGGGAAAGCTGCTTCTCCCACGGCCAGTTGTATGTGGCATGCTCCAGAGTAAGCGCACAGAGTAGCCTGGTGATTTTAGCACCCGAAAGAAAAACAAAAAACTTGAGAGGTGTCAAGGGACACCCGGATGGAACGAAGTTCCTCTTTCTATGAGAGAGAGAGAGAGAGAGACTGATAGAGAAACACGCGCACGCCGTTCGGCTTACAACTATAGCAAAAAGTGTTGTTACAACTTTTGGTCCTAATTTTTTCCGTCTAGCCCCCTTTCGCAACTCGCGATAAGGAACTTCGTTCCAAAAAATATTGTTTACAAAGAAATACTGCGGTAGGTGTAGTGTTTCGATTTCGTTGTAAAAAGATAATACACCCGTGTAACTTTCGCCAGATTTTTTGATTTTTTCAGGTTTATTTATCCTTTATATCCCTACACTATAATAAAGATTGTTATATTATATAATTATTCAAAAATGTTAACATAATAATTTATATGTTATAACAAAATTAATAACGTAAAAAACCAATAAAAAGTCCTATTAGAACCATTTTCGACTTCTACGCGGACGAAGTCGCGGGCATAAGCTAGTCGGTAATAAATTAATAATGGCTACTGGGTGGTGAAATAAAGAGACATTTCTTAATCTTCTTTTCCTCCATTTTTTTACGTCTTTTCTTTCAATCACATTTAGATAATGGTTGTATACCGAAATTAAATAAATGGTACCAGCAGCTGTAGACTCCACTTCCATCTGGAATGCTTGCCGCTCAACAAGTGACTACGGACGGTTAACGACGCTCATGTGTATGCTCGCACGGTGAGCGTGCCTATTACAGACGATCACACGATTAACGATCATCGCCGATTTGATACTATCTTATTCTATCGCTTTGTATTGAGTGTATACGTCGCTCTCTTTTGCTCCACTCTCGTGGCGTCGGAGTTATATCTTTCTTCTCTCTCATGTAACGAAATGTGCCCAAACGTGATGCTACCTTAAATTTCTCTGTATTCTCGTCCAATTATCGAATCGCCACCTAAGAAATTTCACTTCAATGTTTTTTTACTAATGATCTAAGTATTTGAAACGAATGAGATTACAGTCCTTTCACAGTTATTTTACTTCTTACAGCAGTAACCCAACAGCAACCTTATTGATACGACAATAATGTGTAATAATGTAATGCAATGTCAGTGGTAAAATAACTGTGAAAGACTGTAGTAGTACTTAAGCTTTTGCAACTCGAGCCCCTCAGATTGTAACAAAAAATGCACAATAAATCATACAGCTTATTATATTTTTTACAAAACAAGCAAGCGACGAACGCTTCGTAAAGTGTTTAAAAAAAACCATACTGCAACGCTCTCCGTCCATAAAACCATCAGCACATTCCTCACGGTATAACTGGCGGTGGCAGGTGCATTATAGTTAAGTGCACTGTTTCTGCGTCGCGATTTGTTGAATTCTCTGACGGGCCGTCTGTCATACCGTAGCGTAACTCATGAATATTTGATGCATGAAGGCTTTTGTGAAGCATGCGGGTTGTAGTGAAGTTTGAAACAATGAGTTTAGTACAGTAGCGTTATTTCATAGAGAAACACTATGAAATAACGTTACTGTACTAAACTTGCTTGCATGCTTGACATTACAAACTCTGAACTGAACTGTTTAACAGCACTAGTATTTTACACGACGCAACCAATCACAAACTAGTCGTTAACGCATTATTAAGTCGCGCGGAGTACGGACGACCATTATAATACTAGTACTTTACACGAACACGTTACTTTTAAATAGATAGCCTGTGCCAAACCACCTAGAATAAACTGCCTTGGTTTACAGCATACTTATTTAAAAGAAAACTTTTGATTATCCTGTATAAAAATATTCATATTTTATTTCATTCTTTGCATACTTTTCAAATGCAAAATTCTACCCGCTTTCGCCGTATCGGTGTCAGACTTTAACCCTACTTTCCCAGTGACAAATATAAGTTCATATATTCGTGTAGCGATGTGCGGCACTGCCATTAGTTGCCACTCAACCCTGTAATTGCTACTGCTTCTGTGGGCACGAGGCATTTGCTCGCTTGCGCAGGGTTAATTGTAGGCAATTATGTGAGTTAATCTAGTGTTAGCTACTTTTGAGATGTACCTAATACGTTGTCTAAAGAGATACTCAATACTTCTGAAATAATTTGTCATTTAAAAATAATAATTATTAGATATATACGTTTTTTCATCGTTCTCAGTTTATTAATTTCCCGGGTACATTTAATGACCTATAGACTGTCAGTGTCTTACCACAAAACAAAATATGAATACATTATTTTAAAGGTAGGTACAGAAACGAAAAATAACGCTAGCGTAATAATTTTTCTTTTAATGAAAATTTATAAAACTAAACCAATTTATAGATAAACAACAACAGTAAGCACCACAAAATTACTCAGACAATATTATATGGACCGAAACCAATTTATTATCTCTTGAAAACTCGCACAAAACCACAAAATACTACACCGCGTAACCTAGGACCGAAATTACTCACAAAATATATGAAAATTATTACAAATTTCGACATCAAATAAATCACAATTTTCAAACTGAGTTATTACAAAACAAATACTTATCCATAATTTTTATCTGACATCTACTGTTTGAAACGGCTTCACATTGGTTGTCAGCGGCGCGCGGCGGGTAGAACCGGATCCAAGTGGATACCACCAGTTATGACTACGCGGACAATAAAAATGGTGGATTTATGTAACACTCGTAAAACAAGAGTGGTTTTAAAATTTTAAATGAAACGGGAGAGGTTTAGTGTCCAGTACTGATTTATTTATGTTCGTAGCTTGTGGAGTTGTTGTTCCAAATAGGTTTAAGGAGTTAGAAGCTATGTAGGGCAAATTAACATAAAATTATCACATAAAATAAGTAAAGTATGCAGGTGATAATTAAAGTTAGATAGTTAATAAATAAATCTACAAACAATAATAATATTCTCAGAGTCACTAAGTCACAGACTCACAGTATTGTGAAGTAAAATTGAAGCTAAACTATGTTCGTGTACGATGGGTCTTACTAGACCCAAATTAAATGATACACACAGCACGGAATTGAGTTTAACGAAGTGTAATTGGCGAACATCCAGTATTAGCACGGTTAAACTAGTATCAACCGCTTATATCCGACGCGAAGGGGTTTGATCCGGTTTCAGGCGGTGTAATCCAAATACAGTTTGTAAGGAGTTATAGGCTTGGGATATTCGCCCTAAGATATTGATAGGGTTAGGTTAGGGTTTCATAGGATCAGCATTATTAATACTGATAAACATTTTTTATTGACTAAGTGCTGAGCGACACGACGCCGCCGCCACCACACCGCTAGTATTGTTTAAACTGTTTTTTTATTCCATCGCCGGCCGATTGCAAAAATGCACGCGCTTTATAAGTGATATGGCAAAATCAAGCGGAGACGGCGCAACGACGGAGCGGCGACGGCGTGGAGGCGGCGTGTTCCTGAGCACTAAGGCGTAGGACGTTATTGAGTATTTCTTTAAGTCTTGTACAGTCAGCATCAAAAGTTGTTGACCACATTTAGATTTTCAAAATCGCTGTATAGTGAAGTGCTACGAGGGCTGCACTAAACGTATCGGGAATGGAATATTTCCACTGTTCCTGTCATATTAAAATCTTTTTAATTGAAAACTCTTTGGTTTTAATTTCTGCATTTGGTGATGAAGCCCCATCCAAAACCACAATTTATCGCTGGTTTGCTGAATTTCAACGTGGACGTGTCAAGCTCAGTGATGATCCCCGTCAAGGTCGTCCAAAAACTGCAGTCACCCAAGAAAACGTTTATGCTGTGCGTAAGCTGATTGAGGAAGATCGACATGTGACATACCGCGAAATTCAGGCAACTTTAGACATTGGCATGAGTCAAATACAAATAATCTTGCATGAACAATTGGTGTAAAAAAGTTGTTTTCCCGATGGATACCGCATTCGCTCTGTGAAGAGCAAAAAGCGGCTCGCGTTACTTGGTGCGTCAGAACTCTCGAAAGATTCCACGCAGGATCCTCAAATGCTGTATGCAACATCGTATCAGGTGACGAATCCTGGATATATGCGTACGAACCCGAAACAAAAAACCAGTCACGAGTTTGGGTGTTCGAAAATGAGTTAAAGCCAACAAAAATTGTTCGTTCACGGAGTGTTGCAAAAAAAATGGTGGCCACGTTTGTCTCCAAAACCGGCCATGTTACGACTATTCCTCTTAAGGGACAAAGAACGGTTAATGCAGAATGGTATGCTAGCATTTGTTTGCCACAGGTCGTTTCTGAACTCCGTAAAGAGAACTGCAACCGCCGCATCATCCTCCATCACGACAATGCGAGTTCTCACACCGCGCACAGAACAAAAGAGTTTTTAGAGCAAGAAAACATAGAATTATTAGACCATCCGCCGTACAGCCCCGACCTAAGCCCTAATGATTTCTATACTTTCCCTAAAATAAAGAATAAATTGCGTGGACAGAGATTTTCATCACCTGAAGAAGCTGTGGACGCCTACAAAACGGCCATTTTGGAGACCCCAACTTCCGAAAGGAATGGTGGCTTCAATGATTGGTTCCATCGTATGGAAAAATGTGTCAAATTTCGCGGAGAATACTTCGAAAAGCAATAAATACATTTTTAAATAGTAATGTTGTGTCACTTCCTTGATTCCCGAAATTTTCAGTGCGGCCCTCGTAATAGTGAATACGGTGTACAGCGATTTTGAAAATCTAAATGTGGTCAACAACTTTTGATGCTGACTGTACCTACTGAAAAAAAACTCAGTTTTAAGGCGTAAATGAGGTGACATAAGTAAGCCCTTTGAAAAAAAAGATTTTTCGACGACTGTCTGAAGGCGTACTCACTGTACATTGGTTGAAGCAAATGGCTTCCAAGGTTCGTATCTTATCTTTTAATAGCGATTTTTAGAGCGGCCATTTCAGTCTTTTTAACTATCTTTTTTCCGGTACGTTAAAAAAGTGCTCATGTGAACCAAGCTTAGCAATAAACCGTAAACCTTGATGTCAAACGACAGACGTATTTCTATCTGACCAATTATTTTTGACAATATCTACTCATCACACTGTTTTTTTATGAGTTGTATTGCAATATGTGGTTAGCTAGTGACCTCGACAATTGATCATATTATTTACTGTTATTAGTAATTAACTCTTTGTTTATTTATTTTACATCGATGGTCCTAGTTTATCATTTATAACTTCCAGTTACAACTATATGTAAGCGGGCACGCCCTTTATGCCTGGAGGCTTTTTTATTTAGATATTAATTCTGTTTACGTTTAGTTTTTTTTATTTCGGCCTGAGTATCGATGATTGATTGGTTGAGTTCTCGATGATTTTGTTTGGTATATTGGCGTGTGCTAGCTAACATATGGCTAATAATTTGAATTATGTTTTGTGTTGCGTAATGTAAATTATTTTGAATACTATTATATAGAATCTTTTTTTTTGTTCTTCTAACTGAACAGACAGCTGTGCTGCTGGGGAGTTTGTTGCGCCACTTCTTCTTCCCAGCTAATGCACTAGGAAGTGGTGAAGGGTGGGCGTTTTGGGGGACTGTCTTATGTAATTTTGACGTTCGAAAAGTGCTGATTCTCAGCCTAGTTTGAATAAATGACTTTTGAATTTGAATTTTTGAATTTTGAATTTGAATTTGAATTTGACGTAGCTGTGCTGAGAGTAACAACATAGATAAGTACAGAAGGTCGGCTCCATACACCGAGTGAAAATAGGCGCTCGTATATACCTACAACATGTTCCGGAATATAACGCACCCCACCAAACCCCCTAATAGAATATTATGATATAAACATTGTTTATTAATTAAATTAGATATAGAACTGATTGTGGGAAAAAATTGTGGTCGCATTACAAATGTACGCACGCACGCACACAGTCGCACTCATATTAGTCTAGACCCTTAGTTAGGTACGAGACTGTAATTTACGTAGTTTGAATTATTTTTAAGATAAAAAATTACCTGTAATAAAAATTACAGAAATCGATCCTGAACAAACTACATAATGTGCATTAATTCAGATACTCATTGTGTAAGTATAGAAGCGTATAAATAGTGCCCCACTCCGCTCCTCCCCGTACTATAGTACAGCTTACAGTACAGTAGTCGCGGAGTGGGGCGCGTCTTCGTGGATCATGGCACTATCTGTACGTACAACGATCTCAAACAAATGCCAGTCGCGAGTGCGCTTGCAGCTAAGGCTTGCAGTGCCTGCACTCGCTGTACGTGAAGCGTGTCTGTGTGCGTGCGTGTTCACTCGTTGTTTGTACCCGACCTTCTGTACTATTCTGTGGCAACAGTTTACTACGTCAGAGGATGAAACGTTTTACTTTCAAAACAATTGTCATTTATTATGTATCTACCCTCATTTCGCTTCAGATGAAATGCGTTGTCTTACTCAAAAATTCGAGTAGGTAACGTTTGCTTTAGGCTATACGTGAAAGTTGTTTTGGATGGGTGGTTGTTTTGTTAGCTTGTTTATTGAAGTGCTAAATAAATGGGATAGCCTCACTGATGGATGGCTGTTAAAAGAAAAACGTCATGGCTCTCCAAGAAAGATTTTTAGAGAGATTGATAAAAGCAGAGTTGGGAACTGTATGGTATTTCTTTCTTTTTATCCACAACGTAGAAGCTCTTCGCTTGCATCTCAACTGATGGTAAGTGATGATCAAGCCGAAGGTGGAAATTTTGCCCCCACTGGGAATTGAACCCGGGACGTCTGGGTCTGAAACCGGTGGCCTAACCATTAGACCACAGAGGCTGTTAACATACCGAGGATTTCTAAATAAACACAGAGGAAAACACACAAAAAAAAAATCCGAGAAGAAAATGAAGACGAAGAATCCGTGTTCTGAATCATCATTAATAAACCGCAACTTGTAGATAAAGTCACGGAAATTAAATGACTACCAACGTATATTGTCCGTAATGATTTGAAGATATTCAAATCATCACTGTTCACGTCTTTGACACTTGTATGAAATGGCTGTAACATGGTTAATTGCAGTTGGGTTAAATCTGCTTAAAATTGGGTTAAATTGGGTCAATCTGCTTATAAAATAATTTCCCTGACTTGTTCCCTATCTATTTTCTTTGGTACATAAATCATTTCCATAACTTTGTTTTGTAAAATGTGAACCATCAACAAACTCCAGCTGTTCCGCATACAGTAAACTGCACGTCCTTGGTAGGAATTTGACTTTGACAGCGCCTTTATTTCGTAGAAGGAAAGTCGGTTGTCGTAGTTCAAGTATCACCACTGTCGTGCACCTGACCGTACCCACTTACTTGGCCATACAACATTCAGGGCTGCTACATTAATGATGCGCCTGCGAGGCACTCGTGAAGTACTTACCTGAAATGAGAAAAGTTCACGTCATTTACAAGTAATGAGTTTTGTAGAGGTCTGCTTACCCCTCTGTGGATGAGCTTAGTTAGGTCATTCAGGAAATGAGAACACTTTAAGAGGAAAATCCTGAAAAAGAGATAAAGTACCAAATGGTATCTAAGTATGTGAGTAGTTGTATAAAATGTTTTTCTTGATGTTATTAAGTGCCTGTATCATAGACTAGTCTAGTATTTATCCTGCTTAATCGACATGTTTACAGACGTCAGACGCGAATCTCAAATAGTTATAGCAAAATTTCTATAGATCATACAAATACCGGTTGTTTTAGCACTAGTCTATAGATGATATGTATGATAACTTACACTTTACAGAATCTTAAGAAAAAACTGTAAAACTGGGATAATTTAAATAAAATTTGAATAATTACATTAATTAAAAGTATATTTGTAGACCTACCTTACCATCTTATTTATCACCGTAGCTACTCAAAGGTACATAAAAACAGAATACTCGTTTACTCCAAGCATCTCTAAAATAATCAATAATTTATTTATTGAAGAGCAGTTTCAATAAAATAATTTATTTGCTAGCTATAAAATAGCACTCAAATGAAATGGATGCATAGTAAACTGTCAAACGATTGATATTGATGCGAGCTGGGAATCGAACTCGGTACCCTGGGAGATTGGGGCGAATGACACTATATCGGCTGTAGCAGTTGCCCCTTCTTCAATGTCATAATTAGTATTGCATTTGGTAAAATAATTGGTATTAAAGGGACAGGTGGCTAAAAATAAATAAAAATTTCAGTGTTCAGTTTTCGGATTGGAGACACTTTCCACAATAACAAATAACCCTTCCTTTGAGGTTTGTCGCAGTCGGGTTAAAAGTAGTGCACACAGTAATTGAATTGCGAAAGGTTGACATTCAAATTACAGTCACCAAAAACTCACTGTAAATGGAAACGCCGCTAAGGCTGCTAACTGGCATTGGTCAAGCAAAAATAGACCTTGCCGTTTTATGACGTGTAACTGATATTCAACCTTATGGTGGTAAAGCAATTACGAGGTCGACTATACATACCTACTTCACTATTGATTGGAGAAATACTTACTGAAAAGCCGACACCAACTTGACACTAATCTAAATTCAATGTGGTACAGCATTCAGAAGTTCTATACATATTTAAATAAACATTATATCCCAAAGGACAAATTATTTTATTACAACAGCTTATAGTACATAGCTGTATTACACAAAATTAAACCCAAAATCCAACATAATTCGGAACCACTTCCCGCTCACATTCACTTAAACTCTCTCATCTTAAAGCGTTACATTTCTTGTCTCCCGAGTGTCGGAGTGTCACCACAGAATAGATATGTACAGAAGGCCAGCATAATTCGACGAGCGAAACGGTAAGCACACAGATATGCTTTACGTACAGCGAGTGCAAGCGCACTCGCGACTGGCATTTGTTTGAGATCGGCGTAGATATGCATATATGTGTGCGTGCGTCTGTTTTCACTAGTTGTAAAGAGCCGAGCTTCTGTACCTGTCTACTCTGTGGTGTCAGTCGGCGCTCTCAAGTGTCAGAGTTACTTTACACGCGTCTGTCTCTTTGTGGGACTGTTTGTACAAGTGCTTAAGCTAGAGGAAATGTGGAGAGAATAATGTACGAGCGGGGTTTGTGGCTTGAAGGATAGGGGTGAGTTTAAAAGAAAATTCGGATGTTTGGTAATGAGGCTAAAATCCTTTATCGTTTAAGCGGAATCTTTTAGTAGTTTTGCACTGACATTAGACATAGATGGGCTAAAAGGCCTTCCACCCTGGAATAAAGCACTTTAGAAGAATACATTGTTAGAACATCTCGTGTGATTTTTATTTTACCTATTTTTTATCTAATCAGCTTCGTACTACTACTGCTTGTTAGCAGAAATAGGTCTGGTGAAAGTTGTCTTTCTCGATTGAGTCTTGAAATAAGGAACTCTGACACTATTAAACACCTCCTCTTAAGCAACACTCATTCCACATAGTTCCTCTTTAATGTCTCTTCGTATTTACCTCTCTCATGAATAAGTTACCAACCGTAACACAATTAAGCGTACGCGCGACGCTCCGTAAGCGAGTTACCAGTAGAAGTCCGTAAGTTAATTAACGGAGCAACCACGTTATGACGTCACATGCAACTTTGACATTGAATTTACATGTTTGAATTGAGTTTTGAATGGTTGGTTACTGTCCTCATTACATGAGAAAACCTATGATCCATACAATTATGCCTTTTCATAAAACAACTTTGTCCCATGAAAGCATTTATTCTGTGTCGTGAGTGTGTATGTTCAAATACGGACGCTTTTAACGTTTTGCATCGTTCTCACATGTATAACTTCAACATGAATGATGTAACCAATATTTTGTAACCATATCATGATTTAAAAGAGTGTCCGTGGAGTTTCTTGCCCGTTCTTCTCCATAGGTACCTACTACGCTTTGGAATGGGCAACTAGCTTCATCTTTCTGACTGACCGACCCCTTGACAATATATCTCTATATAATTAATCAAAAATACCTGTACCTGTGTGTGGTTTATTTGAAATAAATGCTTTGAGTTTGAGTTTGAGTTTGAATACTCCGGATATTTGTGTCTGGCCTGTTAATACCAGGTAGCAGGTCATATATAGCAGAAAATACCGCTTAAACAGTAAACTTTGGTTGCAATTCGTGGTACTTTCATAGATAAGTAGCATCGTTAGCAGTAACCCGACATGTTGAATAGTGTACTTACCATTTACAGTGGTGACTGTTTAGCACTTTAATTACACTTGAATTTGAGTTGAGTTGAGCCCGTGATTAATTTCTCAAATTTTCAAGACGTAATTTTGTTTGTTGTGAACGACGGAAATTGTTATAATCACCACGGTTGATAGACGGATTGGCGATTACAGTTGGTTGTGGTGTATCTTTCTTAAGCCTGATTAACATGGTGTGAATTAATTTACCTATGGCATACCATACCTAAGTTTAAGCAACAATAAATAAAAAAGACGGGGTATCGTGGGACATCCGGTTGTAACGAAGTTCCTTTTGCTGTATATTTGTATTAAAAATAATAACAAAAACTTTTGACACTTTAAACTGCCTTTTTAACGTGTAACGTTTTTTCGTTACGTGTCGACTTCTCCTAGTCAACTCCGACTGCAAGCCGCGTTAAAGAACTTCATTCGGAAAAATTACGTTTGCAGTTGGGGAACCATCAGTACGGAGGTTCCTTACGCAATACTCGCACGCACATACACACTCGTATTTAATAGAAAGAGACAGAGAGAGAGAAATTCATATCGAGGGGGCATTACGCTTTTTCATTACGTGACGATTTTTACTAGTCCACTCCTGACGCAAGCCGCGTTAAGGAAATTTGTTAAAAAAATTAAAACATCTAAACAGTGTTTAGCCGACATATACAGTGTTTGTATGCCATAGGCAAGAAACTTGCGTCGTGTATATGGGGCTTACGGCTATCTAGGATACAGGTACTTCATCGGTCAGGTTCCCTACGACATTGCTGACTGGGTTATATATTTTCCCATAACAACATTATTTTAGGTAGGTATTACATCTCTTTAATATCACAGCACCGCCCTTACAACAGGCTTAAAGCTTAACGTTGTGAATGATAGACGATTTCGTGAGCCGTTATCGTGACGTAAGTGCCTATCGTAAACTCTACCGTTCTTTGTCTGTTTGGCACATATACACATTTTATGTGGACGTTAAAGTGACGAGGTTTTAGTGTACGTTTTTTAATCTTATTTTTCATGGAGGTTTTAATACTAGAAATAACTATTAAAATGACCTTACAAAAAAGTTTTTCTTTTCATTTTTTAATATTGATACTGACAGCTCTCGAACTGCTGATTGCATTTGTTTTCATTGGTAAAAGCTTAGAGTAAGGTAAAAGTCACCTTTAGTTCACAGGGCTTTGAAGCTCGTATAGTACCTACGTGTTTTATTCTGTGATTCATCATTCATCGTCGTTTTCATGATCAGACTGAATGTTTTCAGGTTTTATTTACAGCCCACAAAGAGAAGCCCAAATGTTTTATTTTGGGGTAAAAGGTTTGTTAGGTTTTAGAGTGAGCGGGACCTGACTGAAATAAAATGGGCCTTTTACATGTCACTGAAATAAATTCGATCAATTAATTCCACAGCATTTAAAATAGCATCAAAGTTGACTGTGTCATGAACTCATGAAGCATCACAAAATAAACAGAATAGACTTAAATCTTCTTCTTTTTTATCCTCTACGGGGAATCTTTCGGCCTGCGTGTCACCTGATGGTATGTGATACTCAGGCCGAAGGTGGAAGCGAGCTTCACCCGGAATCTTTAACCACAAAGGAACTGGCTATCTTGTCCTGCCAAAACACAACAAGCATTGTTGTTATGGCGACATATTTAGATAAGATGGTGGCAGCTAGCCAGGAGCAGTGGTAGCCCAGTGATAACGGCCCCAAGGTGTAGGTTTGAACCCAGGCGCCTGCGCATTACTTTGTGTTATTTATTTAATCACCACTGCTCTCAAAACGGTGAAAGAAAACATCGTCAGGAAACTGGTATGTCTTAGCACCTAAAATTCGAAGACATGTGTAATCTACCAACCCGCACTGGGCCCACGTGGTTGATTACGGACCACACCCTCTCACAGAGAGGAGGCTTGTGTCCCAGTAGTGGGAAGGTAATAGACTGATTATGCTATGCTAGCCAGGCGGACTTAGAATAAGCCCTACTACCAACCAAACCGAGCAGAAAAATTGTCCCCACTGGGAATCGAACCCGGGACCTCTGGGTCTAAGACAAATAGTCTAACCTCTAGACCACCAGAGGCTAATTTAGGAGTTGAACGTGGTAATGATCTCCTTTCTTTAACTCCATCTAAAGGTTGTCTGTAAGAGATCGCCTTGTGCAATAAGACCGCCCATTGTGCACTAGTTTTAAATAATATGCTTGTCCTTTTTGTTTTATATTTTGTACAATCACAGTTGGATCACAGGGCCAGAAAGGGCACACGTTCTTATGTCACATCTACATTTTTCATCACATCATCTATTTTGTGTACACTCAGGGGAAATGCGGGCAGCGAATGAAAGATAATAACCATTAGGTATTATTATTCTATGGCAACACATTCTTGAATGTAAGGTAGACTACATGGGCACGCCACAATTACGGCGATAAGTCCCCTCTTTGAGGAGTGGCTTGAGAGGCGCCATCGCGTCCTCACCTTCCGCCTGACGCAGGTCCTCACCGGACACGGTTGTTTCGGGAGGTTCCTGTTCCGCATAAAGCGGGAGGAAACGTCCGGGTGTCACCACTGTGTGGATCGCCCGGAGGACATGGTGGAGCATACGGAGGAGGTCTGCCTGGCTTGGGCGGAGCACCACCTCACGGAGGCGATCGGTGGCGGCGATCTCTCGCGTCCGGCCCTGGTTCAGGCCATGGTTCGGAGCGAGAGTGCATGGCAGGCCGACACTTCCTTCTGCGAAGCAGTAATGCTCGCCAAGGAGGAGGCGGAGCGTGCGAGGGATTGGCAAGATTCACGCCCTCGCGGCCCTAGTCACCGCAGGAGACGCCCCGGGCGTCGGGAGTCGCGAGCCGACTTCCGGCCACCGTAGGCACGGGCTTGCGGACGGTGAGCAATGGGTAGCTCGCCGTCCGATAAGGACCAGGCCGGGTCGACGGCGCATCGTGTCCCACGCGCGCCTCAAAGAGATGTCAGCACCAACTGACGGGGTCCGTAAGGACCAACGCCTGCTGGGGTTGCGGGTTTGTCCGAAAGGGATATCGCGGCCCCGGCACACAGGCAACGGAAGGAACACGGGTGAGTTTTAGTCAGTAAAAGTCTGACACACCCTCCCGCTCCGCCCAGAGCGGGAGAAGTTATTGAATAATTCCTCACCCTCAAAAAAATAAAAAACTAGGTCTCTACATACCTTTCAAAGCATCAGGGTGATATAATAGGATTTAGAAGAGGCTTAACTTAAAGTAAATCTTAAATCGAATAATTATGTTTTAGTAGGTAACGAAGACCCTGATTAGCCTGTCTAGCTAATTTTGAAACCTGTTTACATAATAACAGTTCAAACTACCTACTAAATAGTTCTACGATACAAGAAATAGTAGTAACCAACTTAGAAAAACAAAAATATAATTTAAGCCCAAAGCACGATTTCTACTCACAAACTGTAAATAAAACACCCACAACTCCGTCAGAGTCGCAAAGTGTATCACTGTGACCATGGCCTGAACCAACAGCGCTTAAGTAAATATTGCGAGGCGGCCGCGCTAAGGAAGCGCACACAGAGGCAGACGGCGCGGTTTGCGAACACAAATAAATCGCTCGCTACATTGTTAGGTGGCTTGTTTGTTGAAGACTGTCGCGTTTGTGGCTGTAATGTGCTTCGTTCTGTGCTACTCGTACAGAAGCTTTTGGTTTTGTTTGTTTACTTATATTTTGATCTTTGGTAGGAATGGGAATTGCTTTGGAATCAAAATGGAAATAAAAATTGAAAAAGTGTTCCGTTATATAACTCTTTTTTTTACACGAAAACGTGAAGCAGATATGTACTTAACCTGTGTTATATTTATTTAGATATAATACCGGAGTAAGTCTCAAGTTGTACGACTGTCGAGCAGAGGTGGCTTATAGACACATACACCCACAACACCACCTTAATAACCCTTAGGGGATTACAGGGATGTTGTTAAACGTGTGTATGTGTTGTTTGACTCATCATCATTCTCCTGCCCTTATCCCAATATATCTGCGGTCGGCGCAACATGTCCCTTTCTTCCACACTTCTCTATCAGTCGTCATCTCGGTAGTCACCCCCCTTTCTATCCATATCATCTTCCACACAGTCCATCCATCGTTTCTTTGGTCTTCCCCTACTCTTCTAGCCATCGACGTTCATACTTACTCAAAACTTTCCTCACGACATTTACCTCATTCCTCCGCATCACGTACAACACGATTGCCATATGGACATATCACAATCGTGTTGTATGATTATATTGGATTAAAATTCTCTGCTCATTCAACCCTCAGAATGGAAGGCATACCTGCTTCAACATAAGTCGTAAGTAGGTATAATAAACACGAAAGTCGTGTTGCCAGACGGGAACGACCCAATCTGTTAGCATTTATCTATCGTAATGTCCCATTAACATGATATATGCAGTTTGGAATCTCAAGGTCATCAGTTGTGTTACCTAAAAAATAACTAGAAATAGGGTTCTGTGAGAATCCTGTCTCAGGTTACATACATTTGTGTTTGTAATAGGAGGATTGTTTTGTGCTTTTAAAACAAAGATCCCTGAGGGCATGAGAGATTTAAACATTATGTCGTTAGTGGAGCTCTACCTAGAGTAATTAATTAGTAATTTTGTAAAAACGAACGTAAAATCAAGAGATTTTACTCAAGTTGTCATCCGTAAATAGTGTACCCTTGGTAAACAAACTACAAACCAAAATTGCTATGTATAATCTGGGTATAAAATATAATTACTCTACAGAGTCCCATCAATGTCTCACAAATTCTCTGGTAAACTTAAAAGCGCCGAATCGAAGTAAATTCAATTAAGTTTTTGTTCCCCCGCGGCTTACGAGAGCGCATAATATTATTGCGAAAGTTTCCAATAATATTTTTAAGTGCCAATGGATACTAATATTAATTTTATAAAAAACAGATTTTTGTTAGTAAGTTGGTCAGTCATATCAACCCCGGTGAACATCTTCTATCAAAATAATTAAGATTTAATAACATTCTGCTACAACAAGCTTTTAAAATTAACGTAACACCTCCTTTTCTTGTCAAAACTGAATACTTTCAACAATAATGAGCAAAAAACCTTTAATTTATTCAAACCATTCCACCATTTATCACAAAATACATAAAAATCTCTCCCAACAAGCATTATGTTTAAAGGTCAAGCTTCAAAATATTTACAACACAACTCTCAAGTTTTGTTCAAAGTAAAGCCTGAGGCAGACACTTCACTGTAAGTGGAATAATAATAAGTAAAAAACAACAGCTAAACAAAATGTTTTTCTTAGTACTTACTAGGGTTCAAAATTGAGTTTTTCTTTAAGTTCACAGTTAAGGAAATCTAGACTCAATTATCTTCTACCTTACTTATCCCTACTACTTATTTGAAAGGGTCCATTCTGGGTTTTTCATAGCCCAGAGGCTGTATAGCTATTGTTGTTCAGTTGCGAAAAGGGATGGCACATTTCATCCTGTAGGTATATCTTCCTCGCACATCAGCAATGTTGACTTTGACACTCCCTTATACGAACCCAGAACACATGATATAATTGTGTCTAGTTTCTATGAGACAGTACTAAAATCAAATTCTGCAGTTTCACATTTAAAACACAAGTAGGTACTCGAGTTACACTCACAATTAAGCACAGAATAGCACAATGGACATAATTGTATACAAGTTGTTGTGCAATGAAAGTGTTGGCTCGAACCAGCGAATTATTTCAAGTTATCAACTGCTGGGATTGTTCTCATAGCTTTGAATTACTTGCTTAATACGACAGTGGCTGGACGTCAAAATCTTTCATCGAAACTGCGAGTTCGAATTTTATTACATGGACCTTATACATGAACTAACAACTCAGATGTAGAAATAGCTCAGGAATTTGAAAACTTTTTTGCTAATATTCCCCTTAAAACTACGGAAACTTTGAATTCCTCAGCCGCTCTTTCTGCTGCCTTACTTAGAAAAAATCTAAAATCATGCCTTTGGAGTTGAGGTTTCAGCATACAAACCCCCAGGCTGTTATAAAAGCTTTGAAAGATCTTAAAATTAAATCAACAGAAGATCTATGGGGAATGTCTGTAAAAGTCTGTAGATGTATCATCGAAACCATTGCACCTTATTTAGCTTTCATATTTAACACCAGTGTAGACCAAGGAGTCTTTCCGGATCTCATGAAACACAGTAAAGTAGTTCCTTTGTTCAAATCCGGTGATAGTAAGGAACCCAACAATTATAGGCCTGTGTCAATTCTGCCAGTTCTCAGCAAGGTGTTTGAAAAGTTGATGCTAAATCAAATGTTACGTCACTTTAATAAAAATTCCATCTTTCATGAACAACAGTACGGTTTCACCAAAGGGCGTTGTACCACTGACGCCGGTGTCACCCTCATAAAGAACATTTTTAACGCCTGGGAGGAAGCACAAGATGCCATTGGAATCTTTTGCGACCTCTCGAAGGCGTTCGATTGCGTAGACCATGAAACACTTCTGCTGAAACTGGAGCACTAAGATCGTACCTGAAAGATAGAAAAGTTAAAGTTCAAGTAAACGGCGTAAACTCATTGGGGTCTGAAATGGCAATGGGCGTTCCACAGGGTTCGATATTGGGTCCATTCCTCTTTTTAGTTTATATTAATGATTTACCCCAATTACTTCAAAATCAACCGAAGATGGTGTTATTTGCAGATGACACATCGTTGATCTTTAAAATAAACCGACGGTCACAAAATCTTGACGACGTTAACAGCTCTATTCTTCAAGTCCAAGATTGGTTTACGGTAAATAATTTGGTACTAAATAAAAAAAAAACCAAATGCATTAGATTTAAATTACCTAATGTTAGAAGTAGCGAATGTGACATCATATTGAATGGAGAAAAACTAGAATTTATTAATCAAACGGTTTTCCTAGGAATCACGCTAGACGAGAAATTACAATGGGGACCTCATATAACATCTCTTGCGGGGCGCCTAAGCTCGGCCGCTTATGCTGTTAGAAAGATAAGACAGTTAACAGATGTAGAAACCGCGCGTTTGGTCTATTTTAGCTACTTCCACAGTATTATGCCGTATGGCATTTTACTGTGGGGTCGGGCTGCTGACATTGAATCCATATTTATTTTACAAAAGAGAGCTGTCAGAGCCATTTATAATCTACATCATCGCGGATCTCTCAGGGAACTATTTAAAAGGATTAATATTATGACGGTACCTTGCCAATTCATATATGAAAATATTATGTACGTAAGAAAAAATCTTCATATTTTTAATAAAATAAGTGATTGACATAATTTTAATACTAGAAATAAAGATAAAATAGATCAACCATTTTTCAGATTATCTAAAGTACATACATCTTTTATGGGGTACTGCGTTAAATGTTACAACAAAATACCTTGTGATATATTACAATTAAATGAAAGAAAATTTAAAACGCATATTAAAAGTACACTCTGTAAACAAGCATATTACAAATTAGAGGATTATATCCAAGATAAGAATGCTTGGAAACATGCTGGTCCTGCTCCATAGGACAATTTAGAGTTTAGACAAAATCAAACTGGTTGCTTATTTAATTATATAGTTTGTTATTTTTTATAACTCTGATTTTACATTCTGTGATTTCTTGAACTCACACACTGACTTATTAGTATTACTTGTTAAAATGTTAGGAATATCGTATAATTTTGCAATGTTTGTAAATATGTGAGCACCATGTATCTATCTATCATAATTAATGTATCTGCAATTTTTTTTTTTTTACCTATCGTGTATAGTAATCTTATTCTAGATTCATCGTCTTCACATATAATTATATAATGAATGTATACAAAATATTGTAAAAACATTTTAAAAGAGTAACGGTGGAGTTTCTTGCCCATTCTTCTCCATACGAAAACTACCTTTTGGAAGGGGCGACTAGAATCAATTCTATTTTTTTGTAAATTTGACGTTCATAAGTGCCTAATTGAAATAAATTGTTTGACTTTGACTTTGAACTAAATAATTTGTTAAAACCCCGTTAACTAAGTAATGCTGGGAATGTGTTCAGGTCAATAGAACAATGAGAGTTTAGGGAATCCTGCACACGCGGGATCCCGCTCCATTTTTGCGGGACCAGTAATGCGGGACTACACATACGGGATCCGCATTCGAAAAAATATTTTATTCGTCCCGGCTAATTTATGTGTGTGTCATTGTCACAAACTACTAATTAACCAAAGTATTTTGTGCATTACTTGCGAAAGTGACGCTTCTTTATGGAAATAAAGTTTTACTAGTATCTACAGCGTATTATTGAGCGGCATATTTCTTCTGCTACCAGTAAAAATGAATGTCAGTGCGGGTGGAGATCGAAAAAAAAAATAGGTTGGAAGATGATGGACTTTCGGCTACATGTAAATTATGCCCTGCTTGATAAAAAAGACCTCTGTTCCTGCAAAAGAATCACTTAATAGGAAAAACTAAATTATGTTTAACTAATTATGAATAAAAAACAATTTTTTTAAAAATCGAAGTGATTTTATTTAATTAAAACTTCTTAAATTCATGAACATAACTCTTCTTAGAACAAAAAGTATGTTTTTTTTGCAGTCCTGCAAATCCTGTGGATCCGCGGGATTGATGGCCTCGATTCCGCAGGCCTGCGGGTTTGAGATTTTGATGCGGGATTGGATTCCCTAGTTGAGATAATAGGGTGGAGATAATAATACACGATCAATTTCCGATTGCTTAACCGATGCCATTAAAAGTAATTTTCTCACGTGACTAATCTAATTATTTAATTTCTCAGAGTACCTACTTTTTGTTGTCACTTTAGTAAAAACCACTGCCGTACTAAATGACTATTGTTTTATATTTAGTGAGTAAAGAAAGTAACAGTCAGGACGGAGGCTTTCAATAACTTGATACTTTATATATTATTAACGCTCGAACGGATTCGAGGGTTGTAAAACAATTCATAAGCGTTTCGTTAGATTGGAACAAAGTTCTTTAACGCGACTTTTGGTAGGAGTTGGCTGGTAGAAATCATCACGTAAGGAAAATGCGTTGTGGCCTCCATACGACTCTCAAACTCAAACTCAAACTCAAAGCATTTATTTCAATTAAACCATTTACAGGCACTTTTGAATTGTCAAATAGTCGCGTCAGTTAGTCAGATAGTTGAAGCTAGTTGTCTGTCTCTCTCATAAAGGGAGCTTCTAAAAAAATTATACTGTTCTGTATTAAAAACGCGTCTGTGGCAAGGTAAAACCGTCTATGCGAGCTAACAGAAACTTCGCAAAAAAGTCAGTCACAAGTTTCAAGTGTCATGAGTTAACTCGTAGAAATCGTCATGTGAGGAAAAACCGTTATGCACTCTCCATGCGACTTTCTCTCTCTCTCTGTCTCTTTATATTATATACGAAGTGTGCGTATGCGTGCGAGTATTGCGTAAGCCACTTCGTTCCTGACGGGGGTCCCCCGACCGCACGCGGTTTTATTTCAGAAAGATTGTACGTTCAAATAATTTAAAAGTCATTGACACAACAGCTGTTATATAAAGAATCAACTTTCTACTTTATTTAAATCTTTGTACATTTTTGTCAGTAAAACCTACTGTCTGCAAGTTTTTTATACCTATAGGTATAAAAAAATAGCAGTCACACAGTATAGATAGAAAACATTCCGA
This sequence comes from Agrochola macilenta, assembly GCA_916701695.1. NCBI lineage: Eukaryota > Metazoa > Arthropoda > Insecta > Lepidoptera > Noctuidae > Agrochola > Agrochola macilenta. Next base: position 678,213 of record OU753572.1, on the reverse strand, counting down.
GATTTTTTAAAGAACTGAGTTAATTTCCATTTGCCTCGCCACTGAACCAAATACTACCGCATATGTCCATAGCTTATAACTTGGAGCCCATCTGGTAACAAATTACCAAGTGCGGGCTATTTCTCAGCAGATGGCCATTTCCTGCGCAAATTGAGAGCTAGCCAGCTTGTAATCTTAGCGAGACGTACGTACATTATACTTAGTCCTACATAAGTACGGTGAACCGCACGTATATGCTAACAGTACGTCGTTGATAGTGTCTTTATTGCGTACCTACCTAGCGTAAAGCAGATACTAGACGCTTCACTTTTTGTTTATGTTTGTCTTTTGTTGCATTCAGCATCTTTTACTGGAAGTGAAACGTCTGAACACAATGTGAATTAAATGAGAAAAAATAATTTATTAGTGAACCTATCCAACGATGTTGAATGTCGGCACTCTGTATATTTCACTCGCCTACTCCTACTTGATTCATTCCTATGTAATTTTGTCGATGTCGTGTAAATGTGAAATGAAACAAAAGTGAACCTTCACTCGAGTGAAGTGTACTACACGTTCGGTTGACCGTACTACCAACACAATACTAAGGCATACATACGTATATACATACGTACAAACTATGCCAGGTTAGTATGTTGGCTAGATTGTGGCACACTATGGTAATGAGTGCCTTTATTTATGTTTTGCAAGCACAGAGGAATATAACACAAAATTCAAGTTGTGCCCACGGCTTGGTCAGCATAGAAAAATGTGAATTTCACGAATGGAACGTATTTTTGGACAAAAAAGATATTTTCCTGTATACATTCTGAACATTTTTGTTAACAATATGCAGTTTTGTACAAGATACAAGCCGTGCGCCCGATGCGATTTCTATAGGCAAAAATTACGAATTTCCATACAATCCTTCATCTCCAAAGTACAGGATGAATTCAAAAAAATCCTTTCCTTGTGCTTTCCTGCGTTAAACATACAAAGCTGCCCCTTGAAATAAGACCGCCCCTTGCGCCCTTGTAAAATTTCTACGTTTATATCTGAAATTGTTATAGAAATTTTTATAGTGTATCTATATTAAAGAGTATTATATCTATCTATAAGGATCTCTTGTACAAAATTTCTAGATTCCAGACCCAACAATTTAGGCTGCGCGTTGTGTGTCGGCCTTCTCTGTATGAGAAGAAGCCTTTGACCTGCAGGAGGACAGTAATAGGCTGGTATTAATATTGTGAGTCGGTGAATTTATTATATTTATTACGTCGATGCGCTCCGCCTTTTTTAACCATGAATAAGGTGAAATTATTCTATGAAGAGGGCTCCTAACGAGAGTAAACTTTTCAGAATAATAAACCCAAAGTATGCATGCAAGTGAAACCCTATAAATCCATAATCTTCCCCAATCGAGGCATCATTAATTTTACTTCTGCCAGTTTTACTTCTGTCATCTAACTTCCATAAAAAATGCTATCCAAAGTCAAAAACTCGTGAAGATGAAAGTGTTGTCGCCTCGTCAAGTGGGTGTAAGTAGAAATACTTGACGCATGGAGTGACGGAAACAGTGAGAGATGTGCACACTGGAGTGACGGTGGGGGAGTATTGTTAGAGTGATGTTACGACTTTACGATGAGACGTTTTATTGAATTGTGGGTAGAGGGAAAAGATGGATAGTTTTGGAACTTATTGGGGCTTTTTAGGGTTCCGTAGTCAAAAAGGAACCCTTATAGTTTCGCCATGTCCGTCTGTCTGTCCGTCAGTATATCTGTATGTCTGTCTGTCTGCCTGCGGTTTAGCTCAGAGACTCTTAGTACTAGTAGTATGCTATAATTTGGCATGGATATACTTATTATTCACGCCGACAAACTAGTAAAATTAAATCATCAAAAAAAAAAATTGCCTAGTGGGGATGTTTTTTTTTTCTCGTCGATCCCATGATGTGGGGTGTCATTGGAAAGGTCGTTGAAAAATATTGCATGTTTGTGAGAACCATTTTTAGATTCCGGGATCCGTTTGCGAGATATTAAGCTTTAAAGTGCAAACTTTTGTTAGTTTCAAGTGTGTGTGTCCCTGCCAGCTAAATGATTGGTTTTGGATATGTGAAAAAATGCACGGCAGTAGTATATACTCGTATAATGAAATTAAAAGGAAAACTGAAAAACATGTTTTTTCTTGGGATAAATTCATCCCAACTAAGGAAACATTCTTTGTTTGGTTTTTTTGTTCTGAAGTATCATTAGTTGGTCCTCTTTCAAGACTACATTCTATTTTCCTATCTTATTTTATACTGCTTTTGTGTACCAGCAAAACTTTTGACGGTAATATAAAATCAAATTTAAAATATTTAATTTCACATAAACCTACATGGGCACGTATTAATATCAATGAATGATCACCAATGCATAAATTTATTGTCACCTAAAGATTTACTAGCAAATTCCACTTTCAAAAAAATTGCCTTAGCCAGTCTAACCTCTACAAGCGAACCAACATCTAACTCCCAAGGGCTCTTCTGATCTCGAACAAAACCAACAATGTATCGGATTTCCTTTGTACAAATAATGGAGGCTTAACGCATACATTATCGTTTATGTTCCCTGGCGAGTAGCCAGGACGCGATTGGCTGCTTGTTCAACTATAAAATGGTCGGTAAAGGCGTGAATTTTCAGATGTAGTCGCGATGGATTGTTTATGTTGGCGCGCGAACACATTTGTGAATGAACACTAGATCAAAAACTTCGCACGAATAGTTTAGGTTAGCAGAACGGATGCCCGTTGGGGTAGACGTGATCTGGAGACCGCGAAAGCGGATAAGCGGGTTTGAATCCTGCAAAGAACACATATTTACGTGCAGTTTCATTATGCGAGCAATTACTTAATTCAATTCAAATTCAAATCTTTATTGCTTATCACATGTTACAAGGTCTTAATAATAATGATAAAGTTCACATGAACCCTGTCGGGTACAACAATTACATACGAGTACAATATGAGTAGTAATGCTCAACGGTAGTGATATAACTAATTGACCTTGTAATGTTGTCAAGAAGGTATTGCCATCGTCAATCTGGTAACCACGAGTTATCAATTCAAATAACCCTCGAACTCGAACAAGAACCGTTACATAATATTAATTTCAGATTGTAGATTTATTAGGGTCACTTTATTAATTGTGTTTGAACTAGCTTTGTGTTCCCGGAATGATATTATAAAATAGGTAGAACTTGCCTTCCTAGCATCCTTTGACTTACTGGAAACATTTAGCTCTAAAATCCCAATTGAGGCTATTCGCGTTTTGTAAGCAACGTCTAAAAATGTTTATCTTGAGTAGTACCTCTATAACATCTCACAAACAGGAAACCCCAAACCCTGAACGTAACTATTTACAGCCTGCGCAATTAATTATCGTAAAAGGTTTAAATTATTTTGCGGAGGTAACCTTTCGTTTCTGATACCCTATTATTAATGTTGGCAAAGTGTTCTGTTTTCAAGCGATTTGGTTGGCTATTGTTATACTTTCTGTCAGACAATCTCTTATTTACTGACAACCGACTTGAAAAACTATTAATTTCGTTACTTATTATTGTACCCACGAAGCACCAGGGGAAATATACATAAAGATAGAAGAATACAGAGGACTCCTCATTGCATAAGATATGACTTTCAACAGACAAAAGGTAGTTTTCGTATGGAGAAGAATGGGCAAGAAACTCCACCGTTACTCTTTTAATTTTTTTTTACAATATTTTGTATACATTAATTATATAATTATATGTGAAGACGATGCATCTAGAATAAGATTACTATACCACGATAGGTAAAAAAATAAAGAAAAAAATAAAAAAAATAAAGCAATTGCAGATAAATTAATTATGATAGATACATGGTGCTCACATATTTACAAACATTGCAAAATTATACGATATTCCTAACATTTTAACAAGTAATACTAATAAGTCAGTGTGTGAGTTCAAGAAATCACAGAATGTAAAATCAGAGTTATAAAAAATAACAAACTATATAATTAAATAAGCAACCAGTTTGATTTTGTCTAGACTCTAAATTGTCCTATGGAGCAGGACCAGCATGTTTCCAAGCATTCTTATCTTGGATATAATCCTCTAATTTATAATATGCTTGTTTACAGAGTGTACTTTTAATATGAGTTTAAAATTTTCTTTAATTTAATTGTAATATATCACAAGGTATTTTATTGTAACATTTAACACAGTACCCCATAAAAGATGTATGTACTTTAGATAATCTGAAAAATGGTTGATCTATTTTATCTTTATTTCTAGTATTAAAATTATGTCTATCACTTATTTTATTAAAAATATGAAGATTTTTTCTTACATACATAATATTTTCATATATGAATTGGCAAGGTACCGTCATAATATTAATCCTTTTAAATAGTTTCCTGAGAGATTCGCGACGATGTAGATTATAAATGGCTCTGACAGCTCTCTTTTGTAAAATAAATATGGATTCAATGTCAGCAGCCCGACCCCACAGTAAAATGCCATACGACATAATACTGTGGAAGTAGCTAAAATAGACCAAACGCGCGGTTTCTACATCTGTTAACTGTCTTATCTTTCTAACAGCATAAGCGGCCGAGCTTAGGCGCCCCGCAAGAGATGTTATATGAGGTCCCCATTGTAATTTCTCGTCTAGCGTGATTCCTAGGAAAACCGTTTGATTAATAAATTCTAGTTTTTCTCCATTCAATATGATGTCACATTCGCTACTTCTAACATTAGGTAATTTAAATCTAATGCATTTGGTTTTTTTTTATTTAGTACCAAATTATTTACCGTAAACCAATCTTGGACTTGAAGCTAGCTGTTAACGTCGTCAAGATTTTGTGACCGTCGGTTTATTTTATTTGATGGTGTTTATTTGATGGTTCATAAAAAACCAAAGTTAAACTCCATCATTATCCTGAAAACAATCTCTTTAACGAATAAAGTTCCCTCAAAGATTGTTACAAAACTTCACCGCACTTCGAATGAATTGATCGTTTTCAAGTAATTAATGTAATTATTCAGAATATTGATGAACGAATCGTCACTTGACGCGTCAGCTAACTTCTCTTTAACGACTTTCTGAACTTCTATACTACAGTCAGCAGCACATCTCACTTAAGCACTTCAATACGAAAACCAGTCTTATAGCTAAGAAATAAAGGCTGTCAATCTCAAACGGTGTCGTGCGGTTAACTGTACTTTCATAAATTTATGTTAAAATTGCTGAAGATTTCGCAAGAGGGAAGATTTTGTCGACTACGCTACGTTGATATGTTTCTTTGAAGTTTTTACTTTTTCATCATTAATTTGTTAGACGGTGGATTTTTTTAAAGATGACGTACATTTTGTCAATTATAGCAATAAAAAACCTTTTCTTGGAAGTTTTGCGCTAATGTGTTAATTTAGATCAAATAACTAACATTTCCTTAAAAGTAAACATTTTGAAAACGTTGTGGAGATAGACTTGGAAGACTAGTCAACCGCGTAACTAGCTAGATGTTGAAATGTACTTGAAATACACCTCTACCTATCCCATCAGGGAATACCGGGGTGATATATACTAGTTACCGTTCCCTTACAATACGCTTCCGTAAAAAAATAACATATAAAAACTATAAAATAACTCCCAGCTTCCTAAATAAAGACGGAACCCACAAACATCCCGTCAGTCAAATCATCTTATTACCGCGGCACAGCTGATGCATTCCTTTTCCTCGTCAGAGCAACACAGACGTAATAACACTAACTTTACTTATTTACCCACAACTGTGGCCTTTGGGTGCGGTTATAGGAGCTGAGCTTAGCGGGGAGCGGAGCGAGAAGAGTTGCGCGTTCATTGTCCGTCTTGTTTTGCTCAATTCAATTAATTGAATCAGTTACAATTCACGTTGCAATACAATCGTTTATGAACGGCATGAAACATTAAAATTAGATAATATTTTAATATATATCTTCGAATGAAGCGACTCATATAATATTAATCGAACTTCGCTTATGAAGTTCGTTTGATCAATAATAAAGAAGGTGTCGCAACAGTGGCTGGGTAAAGTTTTTATAGCATGGGTACCTTGCCGGGTCTCACTTCTAACTACGTAAAACCAACCTGTGGAACCCGCCCAACCTCTTTTACTTTAACGAAAGTATACGGGTTTAATACTGTATAAAGTTGCTTTGATTCCTGTATATCATTTATAAAAAATAAAAATAAATTTGTCAACTGCCACTCAAAAACAACTAAATCCGATTTACATGTTTTTTTTTCTTTGAAGCGTGTTGATCAATCTAAAATCTAAATTGAAGAAGTTCAGAATTTAGATTCCTTGTTTATAGATAATTGCGTTATCTAGTTTGCTTTTTGGCTTAAATTTTCTTCAACATAAAGATAAATACAACGCAAAGCGACGTAAACACAGAAATATTTGTAAGTTACAAATATTTGGGTTCTACGACTCATTGCTTCTTTATAAACGCAGCCTTATATTCTAACCTAATCAAGTTCACTTATAATCAGCCTCGCTGTGACGAGACAGAACTATCCTAACACATCTAACCGCTATCCTTCTTCGTTTGTCTTATCGTTTAGAGGCGCGGCTCAGGGCTCGGTGCTCAGCTGTTCAGGGTAAATAATGAGGTTGCTGATAAAAATAGTTACGAATCGATTTTATTGCTATTTGTTTGCTAATGTGCTTTTATATTCTATTCTATGTAATTTCCTTCACTATGTGAGCCTAACGATTTCGACCTTTTTTCGACTGTTTGAATGTATACCTGGATAAATGGAACGGGCATGAGCATTTAACTTATTTGAATTTTCAAAACCAGAGAGATTGATGCTCTTCTTCGCCAGCAACGGATAAGTTACGGTAAACTCATCGGAGCACTATTTCCATACAGACCCTGTTTTATTTCTTAATTTATCTGGTAGGATAATACCTATCTATTCTATCTACCTATCTGTATACTGCGAAACAATCACTTAGGCCCGTCTTACAGAACGTTCCTCAAGTCCAGCTTGATCTTCAATCAGTCGATCACTGTTTAAGTATAGAATCAGTAGGTACTTGACCATCGGTCTCTTATTCCAGGACGGAAATCTAACTATACTCATTACTCAAATAAATCGAGACTCACATCCAGCCTGAAGCAGAGATGTGTACATATTGTCTATGCATCGGATATAGTTGTATGTTTGTTTATTACGATAAAAGAATTTCAGCCCATTGGAAAAAACCTATTCCTTAATATAAATTCTAACGGATTTCAAGCATAATTATGAAAATTAAAAAAACTAAATGAGTGACGCTAAAGTTCAACGTTCTATTATTATAATGATCTACATCTCCAAATATATCCATTTTGATACTAAGTATTCAAAAAAACATTAATATTTAAAACTCTAACACTATTTAATAACAAAATTTGACGTGACAATCTATGCTCATGCGCGGTCTCAACCATACTTGAGTGATTGCAGATCTAGTCACTGCTTGGGTTCAATTCACGAACTGAGTAGGTAACTATCTAAAATAAAGCCAAACTCAGCTGAACTACGAGTATGTTCAATAAATCTATGCTTGAGCAACGTTCTAAAATTAAAACGAGACTCAAAACTAGTTTTAAACAGAGATCAATGCTTGAGTTTCCATCTGTAATACGGACCTTAATTTGCCTCACCCCTTACTTTGAGTTTGCCTCAATATTTTCCCCCACTAATGATCCTTCAAGGTCATATATCAAATATAAGTAAATACAACGTCCTTTCTTCTCCCATCACTGTCCAACATCTGACTATTGACAGTAACGCGAGAGGCTCAAGTCAACAACAATATCGTGTTCGTGACGATGTGGAGTGCGTCTGAGGTCTCGATTTCCATACAATGTCGGGGCACAACCCGTCAGTAATCGACACTTTGTCGAGGGCTTGTTAAGCATTAATTTGGGTTTGTAAATATGGTATTGCTTGTAGTTTTGTTCAGGCAAATATTTATTGGAAGAAATTACTACAAGAAATACTACGGATACACGAACGTTTATCGCATTACTTCAAACTAGCTGTAGGCTAAGGTGAAGTATTCATATTTACGCAATGAATATGACCATTACTGCTTACTTGAAAAATAAGATTGATTCACTAAAAGGTATATTGTACTGAGTGATAGCTGAAGTGACTAATTACTATAGCATACATTCATTTTCAAAATGTAAAAGTAAGTTACTATACAAATAAAATTGTTCAGTTACCCGTAACCTAGATAACCTTGAATCTCAGCTCACGCAGTTTGGTACTTAAATAGCTCGTGCAGTAGACACCCTATTTCATAAAAGCTTAAAATAAGGCTTCGCGGCGATCCTCCAGATCGATACTATAATCCTCGACACATCCAATTAATTTTTAGCAATCCCGGGATTAGCCTCGGATTATTCCGGTGTCAATAGGTTGCCGCGACATTTGACAAAAGCGAACTGTTTCAAGCAAAATTAAACGTTTGCAAAACGGATTATGGAATGTTTTGATCCACTTTTGATTAAAAACAACCTAGAAATATGAAATGTTTTATGTTTATTACGGAAAAGAAGCTATCGTGTTTTGGATTTATTCTTTAAAACTTAAAACTATGACTTCATTTGTAACATTTTCGTACTTCTGTAGTAGAGGAACTTAAAACCACTTCGACAAATTAAATAAAACAATGTGGATATAACCCATGTTCCATCCACTATTACGTTATCCCACACGACACTGATAAATGTTAACAATCACTACGGCAGCCGCTCTCAACCTTTTTCATGCATTCTTAACGCACAAGATACCACTTTGTGGCAACCCTAGTTCCGCGCCAGGAAGGGACGTTGACAAATGTTGACAATCCCTGGCTTTGACGACTCCGCTATTTTTCGTCCAAAACTATTTATCGAAGGCCCACGAATCGATTGCTGAAATAAATAACCTTTATTGGACGAAAAAATTGAGGCCAATAAAATTTAGGAGGTAACTTACCCTCGTATTTGATAGAAAAAATATAGGGCGACTAGGAATAGAAGAAATATAGAGGTGCTAGGAACATCTGTTAGGAATACGGTCCGAGTTTGTGACTGATTGTCGCAAATGGAATTGAAAGAAAATCGTAAATCGTGTAGATAAGATTTTATAGCCGTGTCGCCGACTTTACCCTCGTAGCGCTACGTTGCTACGGCATAGCTACGGCGTAGTGACGGCGTAGCATTTTCGTAGCAGCACTAACTTTTGCTCGTTATTTTATTTACGTTGACTATCAGCCAGTGATAAAGTTTGCAAATGGTTGTAATTCAGACTCTAAATTCGTCTGATTGAGATGAATAATGTTTTACATTCAAAGAGGTCTCTGAGACACGTAAAAGACAAAAATAAAGTAGAATCAAAATACTGTTTCTATTCCTACTCGACACAATTACTACCAAACTGAGTTTACGGTATAAAATGTTACCTACCACGATAATAATTGCAAAACTACGTATTTCCCTTTATGAGACCGATACATGTTTATCTTATTACATACAATATTTAACCAAAAATACATGATCATTAGAAATACAAGCTTGTATTAACAATACACACAGGTAACACAGGTACACAGAGAACATAAACATGATCTGTCCCGGGACATGTTGGATCGGATTATGACGTCAATGTCAGGTATCCGAGCTCCGGTCGGACGTCGATCCGATGTTTGTTCAGATCGATGTGGAGCCGACTGAACATTGTGTACGAGCTCTAACAGAATTATTAATGATTTAGAATTAAGACGTTTTACTGAGGAATACAATTTTTATGAAGTAGCACTTGCTGCCGGCTGTATTGATGTGGATTATTATGCAGTAAAGCTTAGCCAGATTTTACGTATGATTTAAAACATTTTTTCATACTGTATTTATCTGTGGGGGTTGTAATTAGCAATTTAGTTAAATATTATTGTTACTATAATGTTATTAGTCTGTATAAAGCATTCCAAAAATATATACCGCATGTTTTTTTTTTACCGTTTCGAAAAAAACTAGGGTATAATAGGTGAACAGAGTCAAAGCCTATGGCACAGTTTTTTTAAAATTTTATTTTTAAATTTTAAATTCGAATCATACGCACCCTACTAAATGCGTGGAATTTATCAATAAATTCGTAGCTTTCTTTAGCTGCCGATTCAGCTCGGCTGGTAGCTCCACACGCGAATGAAAGGAAAACAATGTAAAACCATAAAATATATATAATACAATAAATAGTTACAATTTCCAAAGTTTCAATAGAATGCAATCACTTCAAAGTGTCGAACCAACACACATTAATACCGACTTCAAAAAAGGTTATATGTTCGTCTGTAGGTTTTTTAAAAATGTATGTTCATCGATATTTTCGTCAATGATTGACCGATTTTGAAATATAAATATTTTTTTCGTTTGATAAAAGAAGCCTGCGCGGTGGGCCCATATAAATTTGTGGGTAGTGTATTTAAAGTGCCGCAAGCTGCATCCCACATTATTTAATTTTTTAATTGCGGTCGCTACTGTTCAAAGTCTGTACAAATGTTTAAAAGGGCCATTCTTTACAAAGTAAGAATGGCCCTTTTAAACATTTGTTAAATATCAGAGAATGGCCCAACAGAAGGCGATTACCGTCTTAGATGGTATTATCTCTTTGTCTGAGTTGCATTAAAGGGCTTATAGCGACTCGACGGTAAATACTTTTAAATATAGTATTCGGAGGAGGAAGAAATTCCTGGTGAAATATTATAAAGGCATGATTGGTTATTTTTTTCATATAAACTTCAAAAAAGTATTTACTTTGCATAAGTCAATATCGACCATAACTAGAATGAATGGAATCACAAAAAATATCAAAACATTAACGTTTTATTACGATGTCATGATTTCGGTTACATTTTAGTACAACAAATGAAATGTTTGAAAGTTTAAGTTGCTTATTTTTTCATGTATTACGATTTAAATACGTTACTGCATAATAATGTATGTACCTATTATTTGCACGCAACACTTGGCAGAATGTGACGATACCGTTGACTAATCTTAAGACCATATATAATGTACCATATTCTGACAAATAAATGATTATGAATATGATTACCAAACAGGGCGTCCTAAAAATAGTCTTCCATACAGGGACTTATACGTAAAAAATGGCCAATATTATCCCCATACGGCGTACTGTCAATAATATCCTACCACCTGTCAATTTGCCAAGCTTAGTGATTGCCTCACTGCCAATCATTGCGTTTACTTAAATCTTAAAAATATACGAAGCATATCTTTTTCCTGAAAAACTTCTAGGGATTGCCGCGATACTTTATTTTACTTTTATTACTCAACTGAGTTCAGCATGATTTATGCTCGACCGCGCCGGGCTCGAGCTGGGCGCGAATGCATTATGCTACTTACATTTTTGCTAGTCTTTGTCATGAATACCGTATGGCATGAACTATTAATACTAATAAAAGAGATTGACCAGACCTGGTATCACTATTTTTTCTGTGGTGACTTAAGTTTATAATGTTGATAAATCTTGTTTTTAAATGTAATAATTTTATCTAGTAATGCGAATTCTTAAATTCTCCGTATAAAAAACACCATAAAAGTATTAGTTTTTATTTCGATTTCCTATTTTACCTCTACATTGTTTTTTTCACCCAAGTAATGTCACATGTCATTGGCTTCAAAGAGTATGTAAACAATAAAACCTTCTTGACTTACGCAAAATAATTAATTTACGCATCCAATTATTGAAATAATAGTTGAATAATTAGTAACAACAGATATTAATAACAACGAATTATTACTATTACATTGTAATAATAATCTGTTAAGATGTTAAAAGTACATAAGCAAACCTTTTGGTTATGCGAAAAGCACAAGGTTTTAGAGACATTTGCCTGTTTCATTCATCAATAGAAACTCTTTGAAAACAGTACAAACATGCGCTAAGATTCTATGCGCGCGCATCCTGAGCAGAATATGCTGGCGACAGAATGGCGGGCTTTCTCTTTCTAGCATATATGCACGTCCCATTCGTTTAGTTTTGAGTACAGTCTCGACCGGTAGGTATTTACTTTTAATAATAGTTTATTTCATTTATATGTTTGGTTTTAATCTCTACTACTAGGGCATTATTATTTTGCAATTTGGATTTAATTTAATTAACTATGTTTATAAGTTTATATGTCACATAGATTATTGAAATTGTGCCAATACTTACGGCAAATAAAAATATACCTATATTCTGATTCACTTTAAACTTTTTGCTTGTTTCGATAAACAAGCAAATATTGTAAAATAGTGTATGAAAATTCTCAAACGTCAATTTGACTAATTCGTATTTTGAATTTACCAGCATACATTGTTACAAAAAATCGATAGATTCGATTCTAAACCTAGATTTTGAGACCTTATTACCGGGTAATGACGAGAATTATGGTAAAATGGTAAATTACATTTGAAAACCCTAAAATTATCCTTTTAATCACAGTTTTTGCAACATTAAATAATATGTACAAGTACACACATCAACACGGTCTAGGGATATTTCATACTCAATTAAATAACTCGAAAAGTACTAGCCGCATTGGAATCTTTTATACACCGATTTGTTTGTAATTTATCTCAGACTAATTCCAAATTAAAATTTTTGAAAATTCTTTTGTTTCGGTGGCATAAAAATGTCTTGATGTGTAGGAGAGGGAATTTTCATTTGTGCGAAATTTAGAAAACAATACGAATTACGTTTAGTTACAGTTTTTTTTCATTTTTAAACGAAAGATAAAGTTAAAATTGAGGTATTGTAGCCATGCAACGCCGACATTTGACGAGGGCGGAGATGTTACGAGCTGTGGGAATGCTGGAAGCTGGGTCTGTTCAGCGTAATGTTGCTGAGGCCATAGGGACCCACCAAAATGTAATTTCAAGATTGTGGACACGCTATCGTGCCACAGGTGAAGTAGCGGAGAGGCACCGGGGCCCAAGTCGCATCACTACCCCCAGACAAGACCGATTTTTGCAAATTACTGCGCGAGCTCAACCAAATGCAACGGCGACTCAATTGGTCCAAAGGCTGCGAGTGGAACACCAAGTGCTTGTGAGTGACCAAACTGTAAGAAGGCGACTGCATGAAAGCAATCTACGCTCTCGTAGACCACTCCGGGTCCCACCTTTACGGAGAGGCAATCGTGGACGATGATTAGAATGGGTTCGGAACCACGTGGACTGGGGCCGTGAGCAATGGTCCAATGTGCTGTTCACGGATGAATCCAGGTTCGGCTTCCATCCAGATTCACGAAGGACGTGTGTTTGGCGAGTTCCTGGACGATGGAGCCGTCTTCAGAACCCTCAGGAAGTTCACCCATACCAAGGAGGAACAATTATGGTTTGGGCAGGAATTCGTCTTGGAGGACGGACGGATCTCGTTTGGGTGCGGGGCAATATGACGGCAGAACGATACGTCCAACAGGTGCTGGGGCCCGTAATCTTGCCCCACAGAACACAAATGGGGCAAGATTTCCTGCTCATGCACGACAATGCCCGGGCACACACGGCGAGAACGGTAGCAGCTTGGTTACATACACACAATATTAGGGCCTTAGACTGGCCTGCTCAATCGCCAGATCTAAATCCCATTGAGCATGCGTGGGATATGCTGCAAAGAAGAGCTCTGAAGGAAGTTCCTTAAAATCTGGCTACAGAAGATCAACTTTTTGCGCACCTCAGAAGGACATGGGACAATATTCCGCAGCAAGACATTGAAAACCTTGTTCTGAGCATGCCGAATCGTTGCCGATGTGTTATGAACATCATGGGCGCTTTCTCAGACTACTAACTTCAAGTTTATAAACACAAATTAAATGATTTTTCTATTTTTTTCAGTTTTTACTCATAAATTAAAAGTTAATTCATATACGGTTTCCGTCTATGCTTCATTTTTTTTCCATAAAATCCTGAAATTTTAATCGAAGTACCTTAACCATTATTAAAAAATGGTAGAATATTAAATAACGTATCTTTTAAATATATACATGTCATATAAATAATTAACACATTGATAGTAATTCGCTTTTTTAAAAATATCCCTAGACCGTGTTGATGTGTGTATATAAGAAAGGGGTTGGGGGGGAACAATCATAGGGCATCAAAAAATTCGTCCGCATCGTTGTCAACAGGAAAAGTGCCCAAAAGGCTGGCAGCATTGCCACGTTGTATGGCAATGCTGATTCTCTGGCCGAAGAATAGGCCAGCCTTCTGGTCACACTGGTCTTGGGCACTTTTCCTGTTGACAACCCCTTTCTTATATACTTGTACATATTATTTAATGTTGCAAAAACTGTGACTTGTGTAAAAATGTTAATTTTCTAAGTGATTAATATATAAATTTACAGAATAAACAAATCCTTTTAATTAAACCATAAATCTTTGAGTCACTGCATGTTTCATACCGATACTAGGTTCCTTAGTCACTTGGTCATTGTCCTTTATACGAATATTTTTATTATTAGCCCAGTCAATAACAACATCAAACATCGCAAACGCGCATGTAACTACGATTTTTTTATATGTTGTTAGGTCCCTTAAGAGTAGTTTATACCCAAGTTTGCAACCCTGAAAATCTTATGCTACTCCCATGGTGCTCGAAAAACAGCGAAATTCTGGCACTTGTTTCAGTTATGTTTTTTATATACCTTAAGGAGGCGTTTTAGGTATCTTTGTTCTGTATGTTTGTGAAGCAAGCTAAATTTGCTAACAATCTGAGCCCAACCTAAGCACTCTAGGCCTATTGGTTGCGAAGATACAGCTAGTCAAAGATGGGCATTTTTTTTTATTAAATCATTATTTAGTGCTTTTCATAGCTGCATCTTATGGGTATCCATTGAAAATCTAGCCTCGATGTTGGCATCGAAATGATTTAGTCAGAGCCATTGTGGCGGGATACTTCAGCTATGTTTTCATCCATACAACGGCAACGGGGCATACAACGTTGAGACAAAACCCTCACCTAAGCTTCGCCTCAACGACCGGTCCTGCACTTCTCGTATCCGATAAACTAACGTAATAATTACAGTCGATTGAACACCGCCACAAATAAATAACAAGTTCGAAAAACTATTCAGTCTCAAGAAAACTTAACTCAGTAAAACACAATAAAAAAAAAAAACAAAGTATTCTACTCGATCGCTCGCCCGGGTCCTCCGCGGTACAAATAAAGCGCAAACTTTGGTGTTGTGAGCGACCGCTGTTAATCTTGTCGATGGAGCAGTTTGTGTTTTTATTTTACGTATTATTCGAGTTATTGATGGTGCCTCTTATTACACAAGTATTACACTTACCTACTGAAAATCCCTTCTCGAGAAAAAATATTTTTAATAGGACTCGTTTTTCGCACAATTATTTGTCAACATTCTTAAATTAACTATTAACGTTCCTTATTTACATATACAACAATGTCACCTTGGTACAAATTATGTCCTACGTTTTAAAACTGCTTGTTGAAGTGAATTCTTACACTGATACCGCCTCGCCATTTCTACACCGAATGAAATACTCCTAGCTTAAACTTAAATCGCTATCAACTTGCATAGGAATTGTAACAATGCCATGCGTTTTTATGACTAAACAAGTAACTATCTTATGGTTATGTAGGTAACCGTAACAACGTTATTTAGAAATCTGTAACACGAACTTTTTTCCAATGAAGACAAATCCTGTTCGACGAAAGCTTTCTATTGAGCGTCACATAACAATAACAATCCGTAAATCCAACTTGTATCCACAATATAAACACACATACCTATTACCACAATCGCTGCTATGCTAATGGTCCCAGACGTCTGATGTCTCGCTCACAATCGGAGATCTACTTCGCTGTGTCAGAATTGGATAATACTAGACAGGTCTCAGGCAAAGCAACGTTTATCGTTAAATAAGAGCAGTTGTGGAGGTAAGTGTGAGGTGTTGGATGATTTTATTCATTATTGCAAAATTATTCAAAACTGTTTAATATAGGGTAAGTACCTAAATAGTTCGTTTTTCTCGGTGATTTTCGATAGTCCTAATATTTGGAACTGTGCATCTACTAATATTGCATTTTTCTAATGAACGGAAAATAAATTAATACCATTCGTAAAAGGTGTTCTATATGTCACAGATGAACTGTCGAATCCGCTGTTTAACATAACCGCTAGCTGTTTTACAAAACAACTCTGTTACAAAGACGTTTTGCGATTTCCATTGTTACTGAACTTTAAGACGTAGAATTGCATAAACATTTTGCATTTATCGATTCAGTGGTTCAACAATTAGAGGTTATTTAAAACAGCGTGAAATGAAACGTCAGACTGTAGATTTTAGTTCTAAATTTTATCGCTAGTGTCTTTGTGTGCCATAACAACAATAATGGCGTCCGAAACAGAAATATATAAATGAGTAATCTATGTGAAAATTATTCTAACTCAAGTGAAAACAGTGATTTTAAGGACAATTTTAACATTAAATTATCCGAGTTTTAAGAAATTCAGTCCTAAAAATACCAAATAGCCAAGTAAATGCGACCAACTTGGTACTAGTGCTCGGGCACCGCTCGCTTTGGTCTCTCGGCAAGCACGCGTTTTACACAGTTCTAACCTAACCTAAATCAATTGGTCAGGTTGCCCTAGCTTAGTCACTGCGACCGACTCGCCATTAGAAGCCATACCAGACGCTTATTGTGACTGCAGATAAGCCACTCTGCATAACGACTAATTGGGCTAGCAGTTTTGTTAAATGTTATGCAATGGTAATCCAGCTGAACGTTGTACAGCTGAACGTTGTTCAGCTGTTTTACATGACGGAGCTGTTTTGTAAAACAGATAGCGATTATGTAAAACAGCAGATTCGACAATCCATCTGCGATATATACACTACGCTATAAACCTTACACTGAATAATTTACATAGCCTGTTGACCTAATTAACTAATTAAATGCCCTAATATCCAGGTTTATGTAATAATCGATAGTGATTGCACTGTGATTGTTATTAGCAGTCGGTGGCCGCTAAATTTCGGGTTGCAAAGACGACTGCTGTTCTTTATATAATAATCCAATAGTACCTTATGTTTCAGTCGAGTCTGGTCAGTTGTTAACTATTTTTTTTTCTGACAAGTTAAGCAAACATTTTACTGCGTACAACGCAGTTCTCAGCCGAAACTAAGTCATGGCCACAAAACGTAAAGTAAAATGCGACCTGAAAGATCTGTAGCTCTACCAGTGTCAATAAACTAAAAAACTGTTATCCGATTATTAAAGCTAGATGACAGGAGGACATCCAAAGGATCGTGATTTCTTTAATGATAATTCACCTTTAATTAATTAAACCTACGCCTAAGGAATAGATAAAAGAACCGACATCTATTGGTACTGCCCTGCTTGGTCTGTAGTCCTTCAACATCGCTAGCAGCGGACACCTCGTCTAAGTTCATGTGTTAATTATACAGATCAGCTCAGGGTTACCGAAACGAGAGAAGGAAAAGGGATGCGAGAGTGTTGTGTTGTGTGTCTCAGTTATCTGTAGAATCGTTATGTTTTTACCCTTACGCCTTGAGGTAAAGTTGTTTATTTTTTTTTAAGAAGAAAACTAAGCTTGTTAGCCGTTGGATGTTTTATAAAGCTACGGGGGTAGATAGACGCAAATTATACAAACCGCGTGTATTGTAGGCATCCACTATTGCCCGTTCATCTTTAAACACGCTATCATACTAGATAAATGTTCTTCGAAACGTATTATAAATCTTGGAATTGTTGACGTTCAAAAGTACCTTTTAAGTGCCTAATTGAAATAAATGATTAACTTTGACAGTGCAAACAGTGCTAGCCCTAGCAATGCATTCTCGAATTAATTATTGAGCTTAAGTGTCGCTCCAGGGACGTCCTCGCGTATCGGCTGGAGGACATTCTGATGGCAGGATAGAAACGCCTCGATGGTTCGATTAGCTATTGGTTAGTAAATGGTTTGTAGGGTCGCAGGTTATACCCTAACATGAAGTAATTGACTTATAACTAGTACTAGTAATAGTAGTACTAGTAGTTCTGCGAACACTAGCGTCGCGAGCACAAACTTTTTGGCACAAACCTTTAGCTAGTCGCGCCATCATAATCACACTGTCAGTCGCTTGGGGTCTTTGCGAACCCCGGAGTTTATTTGTGAAAAAGAAATATATAAAATAAGTTGCAAATATTTATTTTATATAGGAACTGTAAGTACAACATATTAACATAACTAAAATACAAGGCTTCTAAAAAATAACATAGTATAAACTCGTAACAGTATTTAAATATTCTTATCAATTAATTGGCACAATACATGAATCATAAAGTTTAGTGGGGTGTTTATTACACCTAAATTTGTTGAACATTTGGTATTCGTTTTTCTATCATTAGACCTCGCACACAAAAGTAAGTGTAATTAAAATTGTGTTAAAAAAAAATACATATAAGTTATTTAACAAAATTATACGACACTTTTAGTCGCGCGGCGTCTGTTGGACCCCAAGCACCTCCGTGCAGCACGTGTAGTCATCGCTGTGGCTAGTGGAACGCTGAGAATGGAGGGGCGCGTAAGTTACGAAGCTACTGGAACGAATAGTCGCGTACGTATAATATTGGCAAAAATATGATACAAGTAAAGTTTTTAATATCCCGTATTAAATAACTTTAGTAGTGAAAATAACCATGTGAGTTTAAAATCCTATAATTAATATACCTATTCAACTTGAAAAAAAACCCGACTACGGCTGTAGGTTACTAAAACAATCATTAAATTTGTTCAAGTGAGTAGTACTTAGCCTAAGAAAGTTTAAAGTTGGCGAGCGCGACGGAGTCGGTTGGCAGGGTTGTAGCGTTGTGAGGGATCTCAGGTGCAAGTAGTCGAGTGATTATATCACTATTAGTAAGTTCCTAGTCACATCACTAAAAACGGGGAACAACACTAGCCTTCCGGAGACGCTCTGTCATTAGGGATGTGACATTCTACATAAAAATCGATTATTCATTAATCAATTGTTTTTCGAAGCATGATAAATCGATTAATAAATAATAGATTTTTCTTTATAAAATAATCGATTTTTTGTATTAATCGATTTTTTTCTAGTTATTGACATTGTTAATTAAAACCAAGTAAAACACTAAACACTCAGTCACGAAATATTTACAAAACTTTGTCGTTTGAACAGCGAAGCTAATCATCAATGACATATTATGACTTATTATACGAATGCCGCTAAAATAATACAGTTCGTTGACTCACGCCATCGCCATCTAGTGAAAGATTAATTAGTTAAATTAACTAACTGTTTTCAAAGCACACAAGGACTGCCATGTAGACGCACTAATATGTCGTTAATGTAATAGTGATGGATGGGCCTTATAGTAATTCTAGCTCCGCAGTCCGGAGTAATTTCGGGGGTTGCGGATGAAAAAAAATCGACAGTGCTAAAACCAAAAATCGATTATTAATCGATTTTTCGTGATATAAAAATCACTTATTAAATACGATTATTTTGGGGAAAAAATCGATTATTTTCTTAATCGATTATTTTATCACATCCCTATCTGTCATTTCGTTCCGGCTTGCAAGGCTGTGAACAGTTGTCCCCTGACCCTCAGAATTCTATGTGCCCCGACCTAGGGTGAGTTCCACATTAGCTTGGTAATTATACCTGATCCTCTGCGCTGGATAATCAATATTGATTTTATAACCTATAAAGTATCTAATTCCGTGTGTCAATGTCGGACACGCGGCTACGATTCATCCAGCGCACAGGAGATTGTAATATATGTATGTATTGCTACTGCATCAAGATGGTGTAGTGCCTCATTGTGTTATTCTAAGTGATTAGTGAACCATCATACTTTGTGTTTATGCACGCGTGTTCACATACTTAACCTAAGTCTAGCATCTGCTTATGTGCCACGCTATGCCCATTCTCTCTCTGCCTGTAAACCGCTGCGATGTGCTGAGCTTTCACCTACCCTACTCCCCATACCGTTCCTTGGTCGCTGAATGGGGAAGAAGCTGGCACATCGCATGCGGCCTGCCGCTATCCGCACCGCATCTAACATGCGCTCTCTAACGCGCTTTCCAGGGTTCTCCGTACGGGCTGAGGGCAGGACCCCTTACCTGATCCTGCACTATCACTACCTACGCACGCTATGGAGGCCTGCCCTACCTGCGGCCTACCGCCGCAAACTACCTGCGGTCTACCACCGAAGTCTACCTGCGCGAGCCTGTGCTGACAGGCAACCGCGTGCCACCGACGACACTACCTGTCGGTCCTAGGAAGGCCGTCCGGCCTCCTACTAAGCCTGTGCTGAGCAGGCCCCCACATCTGCCATGTGCTGCCAAGGACGGTACCCTTCCTATTTCTAAGTGTGCGGGTGCTCAAGACTCAGTGTTTAGGACCTTACCCACGACCTAGCCGTGTTTCTACCTGTCTACCAATAAATATATGTATATACCTAATCCTGCTGTTTACTTCTTCTACCTCAACTACTTCTTCTACCTCAAATCCGTTAACGGCCTGCGCAGCCTCCCCTGCGCAGCCCTAGCCGTTACAGGTAACAGCAGTACCACCTATTTTATGAATTCCAGGGGATTCTGTTCTGAGATTTTGCGGGAAGAACCTCCAACACTTTTCCTCTTGGAACGGCCGTGATAGTTTGAAAGCAGCATTGGCAGTTCAAAATAGTAGTTCTATTGTGTAAATAAAATATAAGTAAAATATTTTTTTTAAACAAGCTTTTATTTATCTAAAAAGTACTAAATAATAAAACTTCGTGAACATAGAACTTTAAATATTTTCTTAAAAGCTTTAGGCTTATCTTTTAAGTGAAGGAAGATGCAAGCTTTTAAGAAAATATTAAAGTTCTATGTATACGTAAGTTTTATTTAGTACCTACTTTTTAGTTCAATGAAAGCTTGTTTAAAAAAAGTATTTTACTAATATTTTATTCTAGGATTAGAATTTGATAAAATATGTGTGTTCTATTTTCCTACCTTCACTTGTAAGGTACTTAATTGTCAAGACCAATCCAACAAGTCCAACACAACAGGGCTAACGAGTAAAGTTGAGGAGTTTCTGTGGCCACCTTCCGGCACCATCATCAGACCCTAGACCACACCTTGGGCTAACGTACCTACTTGTCAAAACAAATCGAAATGGCCTAAACACAACGGGGCTTTCTTGACTAATTAAGGAGTTCCTATAGGACCTTCCAGATCCATCATGAGGCCCTGGACTACAACTCGGGCTGTAGTACTTGGCAAGACAAAACCAACAGTGCTGTCTTGTTTAGTTGAGGAGTTCCTCCGACCAGACGGGTGTCGTGTCTGTCGGGCAACTGCCCAGAGGTTGAAGTCGGGAGATTGTATATTTATGTCGATCCCGAGGTAAACTCTTATTGCGCGATGTAGGATTTGTATTATGTCAGGATGTTGTGTGACGTCTAGTCTTTGATGCGTAGTTCGCATGTGGCGGTGTAACCGCTACAGTTTTCCTTTTAAAATTCGATATATATTCTACTGCCGTGATTTTTTTCACATACCCAACAAACATTTATGGGGGCTTGACTCTACCCTTGACTCTAGCAAAAATTTGCACTTTAATATTTAATATAATAATAATACTTAATATTTTGCAAACGGATCCCTGACTTGAAAAATAGTTTTCACACACCCACACGACACCCCATAACATGCGACAGTCGAAATAAAAAATATTACACTATGTCGGCGTGACTAATATGGCCCATGCCAAATTACAGCTTTTTAGTACTTAGATTGTTTGAGCTAAGTCACGGATAGACCTCCAGACAGGCACACGGACATGGCGAAACTACGTATATATCGATTCCATTTACTACAGAACCCTAAAAACAAGAAACATTATGAGTAAAAATTTGTAATCAAGCTAGAAAAAATTATTAATCGGTTTTAATAAATAAAGAGCAATTTACTGCATTTTGAGGAGGTATTCTGCTCATTATGCCGAAGATCCTCATCAGAACTTCACCATTTTTTTTTTTTAAACCAATGTAACGTTTCTCCCTTTCAAATAAAAAAGAACCATCGAAATCGGATCTCATAACGTGGAGATATCCAGTAGCCCCCTTTTTACCCCATTTGGAGGAAGTACCCTACAATCAAAAATCCCCGACGACAAAAAAATACATAAAACCTGTATGCCAAATTTCGTCGAAATTTAGGATGGTTTTAACATACGACCTGTAGAGGAGTACGTACAAACTGATACACGAAAGCAAATTTTGCCAGACTTGATGCACAGACGGTTCGCTCCATGTTCGCTCGCTACGCTCGCACGGTCAACAAGAGATCCTAATAAAGATTAATGTAAACCTGATTCTAATAATAATACCAGTAGAATGTAGGTAGCTATACTAGCACGTACAGTCGGAAAGAGACAAAGGAAAAACAAAGAAACTATGGATGGACTGTGTGAAAGATATACAGGTACGCCTAGAAGAGGGACGAATGCTATTGACGGCTGACAGCTTATATGGATAAAGAAGACGTGCTGCGCGACCACAAACAAATGGGGATACAGGCAAAAGAATTGATCTTTCGTTACGTTCTCGCAAGTACGATAGTAAATCAGGGTCTATCTTAAGGCTGGCAGTATTCTTGACAAAGGCACCCCTAACTCTCGAATTAATTATTGAGCCCCACTTCGAGTTCGTTGGGACGTCGCATTAAAGTTTGACAAAGGACGCCATATTTTAGCTATACGTTCGCAACTGTTATATATTCAGTTAGTATTATCTACTCTGTCTCGGATGAGACGAACTTTCACTTGACATGGATAGCACAGTGAAGGATGAAGATTATGATTGCTTATACAGGGTGGCCCGTTTCTTAGAAAGTCTCTGTTTACGGGCATTTCAAAAACCCTTAATATTTTTTCAGTCATTATTTATAGTTAAGGAGAAAACTTTGCTCAAAGACAAACTTTCGTTCCAGACTTTTAGTCCCTAAAAATGAAATAAAAGGACTGTGTTAAAGATTTCCCAGTAAAACTTTTATCTAACGTTGGCTTGTCTTTTTACCCAGTTACTACTAGGTTGTGGAGGTTAGATAGGCAGTCGCTTCATGTAAAATACCGGTATTCACCTGCATCTGGTTAGACTGGAAGCCGACCCCAACATAGTTGGGAAAAGGCTAGGAAGATTGATTGGCTTGCCTTTTTTAGATTTTTCATTTCCTGGTGTTATAAGATCGAATACTTACTTATCCAATAATGAAAATTAAAAAAAAAACTAAGTTTTGTAATGAATTTTATTGTAAAATTTTATTGATAGAAGAAGAACGCAAGGTTCACTCACAAGTGACCCATGTCCATGTCTATCTCTGTAACTCAAGTGGACTAAGGGAAGCTGACTTGATAAGCCAATATCAATATTTAGTAGATTCGGTTCAAGAGACATAGGGTCTGTTAATAAAACCACAGTGTTCCAGAGTGATGATTATTAATTTAATTGAAAATAATATTCAACTTATACCGATACTAACTGATTCCTTTTTTTATTCATCTTATTATTTTGTCTCTTCTAAAATGTATATTGTTACAGCAAAAACTAGATCACTAGTAATCGTCACTTTTATGCTTGTCTCAGAAAAAAATATAAAATAAACCAGGTGTGCAACGAGTACAATTGTTTTAATTAAAAATCACAAGAACAACTTTAACTTGTCTTGTCTTGGCGTAGTATACAGCATCACTATCTCAAAAACTACATTTTCATCGTATATTAAACACAAAGTGAATTGTTTTAACATTAAACAAAAGCCTACCGTATTCCTATTGTTTACTGCTTTCTCAGCTACAAAATTAGTACACCGAATCGTTATTAATGTGAGCATATTGCTAGCAACGTCTAATAAACGTTGAGCGCTAAGCCGCGACTAAGCTTAGCTTAAATTGTGGGTAAGTCTAAAATATATACATGAAAGAGGTTTATGTTCATATTTAGCTAGAGTATTGTTACCGGTGCTCTAGTGTGCTGGTAAAGTCTTAAATTGATATACTGCGACAGTATTCTGTTTATCCATGGTATTCTCTTGGCAGGGAAAGTTATTCATCTACATCGCCACCTGCAAAATACGCATGAAAGACCTGACGTCACACAAATCCGGCATCGCGCAATTAGAGTTTACTGCTCGAACGACAGTTGGGCAGTTACCCGCCAGACACGACACCCGTCTGGTCGGAGGATCCTACCTTTACTAAGAGGATGAGAGAACTTTAAACCCTGTTCCTCATACCTCTATTAGTTTCATGAAATAACCGCCATTTATCGGCAATGCAAACGTTATACATACAAAATTTACACATAGTCATTGCTCCATTAACTTCCAAATCACAGTACATTCTAACGTTCATTTAGTACATATTTACGTTGCTAAGTGAATAGTGGACGATATGATATACAATGAGCATGGCTGGCGGCAAGCCAATTGTGTTAGCACAGAATGGATAGATACAGAAGGCCAGCTCCATACAACAAATGATAACAAGCGCACGCACACATAGAGGCGTACGTCCGGCGATCTCAAAGAAATGCCGGTCGCGAATAAAACGCGTGCACTCGCTGTACATGAAGCGTGTCTATAAGTGCGTGCGTTTTCACTCATTGTATGGAACCAACCTTCTGTATCTATCCATTAAGTGGTGCTGGTTAGTAAACGATGCCCGGCGGGAGTTGCGAGCAATTGGGCACGGACCATAGATGATTGATAGGAGGGAATATTGATGGATAGACTTGTGGAGATGTCGTAAGAAGTAGCCTCTATAATATACTGTAAATACAGCATACAAACATTGGTGGCATATTGATGGGACATTGGCAGAACATTGGTGGTTGGTTTTAACAGTGATGGAGACAACACGGTAACTAACGCCCGGTATCAGAACGACTTTTCAATTTTATAATGGTGTCCAAACTAAATAACAGTTTATATTGTAAGAACTGCAAAAAGGGTAAGAAAAATGACACTATCAGTTTCAAAAGTACTGTACAAATATCTTAGGGATTGTATTTCAGAAACAGATCACAACCACACACAACTGTGCACAATTCAGACAGTAGCTATGTATGTAGGGCAGCTAAAATATGTGTAAAATTCGCAGGCACATGTGTTACTAAGCAGGTACTTAGTATTCTGTGGAAAACGGAGTAATTCTCCCTAAATACGCTTAAATGTAAGCGGTTCGTGAAATGTACGCACCTTCGAAAACATAATGTAAAAAATATGTATAATGACTGTGTACACTTAGACGGTGTAGAAAAGTGTAAATTACTCATTAACTGTGCATATTAGGTGGTGTTATGAGCTGTTGAGTTTTTGTTTGGATTTTTTATTTTTATTACTGATATGTACATTTCATTTTTTTTTTTTTAGCTGAACGTATTTTTGGAGCATAATGAACATTCACATTTTGAGGATTAATCAAAATTGTTGATGGTTTTATATTGCTTGAATGTTGAATGGAAAGACACCAAACTCAATAAAAAAACTTTAAGTTTTCTTCATTTATAAAATTGTGTCATATAAGCAACAGTAGGGTTACCTTCGAAATAATGTTTAAAGAAGCTCACTTTGATCTCTTAGCCGTGATGAATAAGATAAGAAAACTCTTACGAAGTTTTAAACACGTAATCTGCACAGTTACCCAATAAAAGAACATAAAGTTGATCCTATTAAAGCAAAAAGCGAGAGCTCAGAAAATAATTTTCATAAAGTTTTCCGAGCGGCTTGCAGACGGGATGCAGGATCAAATTAACATAGTTCATCATATACAACACAAACATAACCAGACAAACTTGGCCTCTTTAATTTCACCTTTAAAACAGAATCAAAATTATTCAAAACCCGAATCTTTTGATGTACCAAAGAATTTCACGTTTACTTTCTGTGAAAACCATGTGAAAACATGATACAAACATGAACATCAGATTCAAAGTCTGCAAACGAATTCAAATTGTATTTGGCTCTTTCTATTTTTAAAACAAGTAGTAAATGAGATTTCCATAAACTGTCGAGATCTGAAAGCTTTGTGGTTTTCAATCAACTTGGGCAACAGTCTTAAGGCTGGCGACTGGTTAGCAACGGAGATGTGCCTTTGTTTTAAAGCCTTTAGAAGGAACTGTGTTAATTGACAGTTTTTTTTCCGAATTTCACTTGGGAGTCCATGTGGGAATCGGAAAGTCGTTATTAAAACCGTCCGAGTCAGAGAACAACATAGAGTTGCAAGTTACATAATAATATCTAGAGAGGTCAATTGGACAGAAGTAAACCATAGCGGTTCTTTAAACCGAAATACTTTTTACATCTGTATTTTTTTCTCAATTATTCATACTGATTCATATCCAAAAGTAATGCTTAAGAAGAAAAGATCACAAACGTACCTAACATTTTGTATTGGACAATGTGTACGATATCTATCAATATCTCAAATATTTTCCAAACAATTGCATTTCTCTCACAAGTTGTACTAGAACTTGTATTCGACTTGGAAACTATAAACATTGGTTCAAAAGCTTCCGCAACACTTTATGAGAGGCACTTGAAGATTTAAGGAAGGAAACCGAAAAGAATTTCTGTTGAGAATATTATTGCAACAAAATGTCGTATTGGTAAAAGGGACTATTAGGATAGGAGGATAATTTTTATAAAGCGAGTTTATCTGCTTGCATTTAATTGGTTTTCCAGACTGGGCGAAGGACATAGTCAATTCTTATCTAACCACCGGGTAAATGTAGCATTAAAATAGGATTGAGGATCTCAAAAGATGGCATTCTAACGAAAGAAACAATTAAGCTACTACAAAGTGCACAACACAAATGAAAACAGTAACATATTATCAATTTACCCATATCATTCGATATTTGCAAAATAATGAGAAGACTCAATGGATTGCACGTAATCTACATTTGTTGTTATTTACACAGAGCCGTAAACGGCGGCGCCAAGGTAAACCTTGGCGACAAAACAAAAGAAACACGTTGGTAACGTGATCGATTTGCAGCCACGAACTTACCAAGCATACTGAATGATGTATAGAAATGTTTACTCTTAAAATCGATTCATCTACGTATAAACTAGTAGTAAAGTTATGGTTCTATTTCACTTTTTGTATTTAAAGCATGATCAAGTCATCGGTAAAGAGGTACCGGAATCTCCTGTTGTAATAATCTCATAAAAATATAGTAAAATAATACCAAGCAATTAGCTAAAGCTACGGAAGTTGGAACGAGATTTGACTCAAGACTAAATTGGCCTATCCTATAGGTAAGAGCGGAATCAAACATCGATAGTACGGTTGGGGTTTGACTTTGAACTTACAATATTTCGTTAATCACTCCGTTGATCTATAACCAACCATCTCTTTTGTTGGAGCATAAAACAATTTATTTTTTCAAGAAAGTTTAAGTAAGTAAGTAAATAATCATAGTTAGGGCAAAATCAGCCCTTAGTCATAATTGTAAAAAAAAGCAGTTTAATGTTAATAGAATTGAATTGGCAAATAAATACTTGCCAGGGCATTAAGCAGTTCTAGTCATTAAGAACTATTTAGTTTATTCATAGAATGTGTTAAGTAGCTATTGCCTTATACTAAAACGAGGCGAAGATAAACTCTAACACGAAGACTTCATTAAGTACTGAATAAAGACAACCCTTTGAACGTTTCAATGAAGAGTTTTAATTATTTTTAAACTAGGGTTGTGCCGCTGCTAATGTTGAGTCGACATTTTTTTTTCTTTTTATGATAGGCAATTTGGGAAAGCCTTTTGTTTAGCTGTGGATTGCAGATAACCAATTTAATTAAAGTTGACTGCACCAACTATGTAGTTTGCATGTTATCGTCAATATTTGTAAGTATGTGAGAACCATGTATCTTAACTGATGCCAAAAATAAAATAGTGTTAAGTGACTTAACGTCTGACCACTGTGGTTTATTAGCTAGCTTCCCCATGCCATTACATAAAAAGCCGCATAAAATAGAATGCAGGCCTTATACAGCTAGTCGTTGCAATAAGTTTAAAAATAATATAGCTCACAGAATTACACCATCTATAGTAGAACACGAGAATCCCAATGAAATCTATGGAGCCCTTTTTGATGTTGTGCAAAAAGAGTACCAATCTACTTTCAAGTCCAAAACTATTCAAATTAATGGCACCTCTGTTGGCTTTAACCAATGGGCCACTCCAGGAATTTATAAAAGTAGAGCGAGACTATACGAGTTATATGGTTTGAAAAAATACAGGTTTGATACTCCTTTCCTAGAGTATGTCAAAAATTATTCAAAACTATTTAAAAAGGTGTGTGTTTTTGCTAAATCTAAATTTTTAAGCGATACAATTAAAAAATCCAATAATAAAGTAAAAACCACTTGGAAAATTATTAACAATGAAACGGGTAAGTCGGTTAAACAAGATAAACAACTTGAGATTATGGTCGACAATAAATTAGTTAATAAAGCAGCTGACGTAGCTGAGGCGTTTAATGAGTTTTTTGCCAACATACCTGTAACTACCACTCGCTCCTTAAATTCATCCCCGTCTAAAGCGGAAAACCTTATGCTTAATAGTGTGTCTAAAAATAGTCCCTTATTTAGCTTCGAACATGTAACGCCTCGTGATGTAGTTAATGTTTGACTTTGAATATTTTTCATGCAAAACAGGGCTTAATTTTATTTTACCTAAATGACTTCCTTAACCATTTAACTAGAGCATTAAGTTCGGTGAATTAAGGCGATTCAATAGGTAAACAAATAAATCAAAGCACCAATCCTTCCTTCTAATTTGAATACTCAATAAATCACTGTCTCAAGTCGATCGACTAAGAATTAATATTCTCGACTAATTAGCAGCAGCGCCCATCACTACGAAGACCATTTTATTGAATCTCACAACGAGGTAGTGTTACTTAGAGTTCGTTGTTCCACAGATTTACAAGGTACCTACTAGAAGTGACATTTAAAGGATTTTTTTAAGACCAATAAACAAAAAAACACGGTTATAATTTTTGCATATTGTGTGTTCCTTCAATAAATGTAGCCAAATACTGTGTCATAACTAATGAATCCTCATGAGTTATAATTATGACACGGTTGCGGTATTGGGGCACTAAAACAATGAAAACCAACAGATCAGCAAAAAATACTTCACCGACTTCACAAAAAAAAGCTTTGCATTTGACGTTGTTGCGCCATCTAACACTCGACGGAGAAGACGGCTCGTTCGGGAGAATTCCGCGGCCGCGCCCCGAGTGTGCTTCGACCACAAGATCGTTCGTACACACGGCTACACATCAAGCTATACATTTCCAGTTTATGCTGATCTCGCATTGTATAGGATTTCCGTACAATGTGAGGTCAGCTTATACTGGAAATGTGTAGCTTGATGTGTAGCCGTGCGTACGTAAACAAATTGTAAAGAAGGATAAAAATAATTTTATTGTAAAAAATATACACGAGCCAAATTGTTTTTTTTTTTTTACAATGAAATCTTTATTTCCAGTTTTACAATTTTACATAATTATGCTTCTTGGTATAACATAATAAATTTGTCATAAAAATTGTAATGGGTTAATGCAGAGTTATACACCTCTGACAATTTGAAGGAGCCCTGCCTGCCTACTATTTTCATTGCCAAACGTTTATGTAAGTAATCACAACAATTTCTCCAATGCTTAATATTCGTATTTCCTACAGAACATCAAATAACTTCAGCTCATGTCCTTGTAATCTCTGACACATGTTTACACTTTCACACAAATAAATGGCACTTCTATATCATTAAGATATCTGTGTTGTCAGAGCCCTGAAGATCATTCCTTTGTTTGTGTTCACGCGAGTTTTATGAAAGATAACGTTATTTTTACTGCATCGCTGAGATTGTATCGTGCTTTGTGCTCGTTTGTTTAATTTCCGCGAAGAATGAACAAACTTTGTGGTTAGGGTTAAAGTTTTGCTGTTTATTTCATGTAGAGGCATTATTTTTACAGCACTTTAAGACAGGGAGTATATGCGCAACGTTGGAGAATTCAAAATTAAATTACGGAGAGCTCTCATGTAGTGCTCAACTGCGTAATAGTTCCTCTGATTTTAATTTATTTGTGTTGGATTTTAATTTAATAATGTTATCAAACTTAATAATCTAATTATAATATAGTTTATTTTTTATTTTGTAATCTTTTAACTTTTATCACGTCATTTAAATACTTACCTTTATTGTATTCCATTGAATTAGTTTTGTAACCATAAGTGCGAATATTTTGTTGTGATTTTGTATGGTTGTATTCCTCTCATGCAATGTGAGGAAATTTATTATTTTATTTTTATAAATATTCTTGTAAATATGTCGTTGGTGTGCCTTGTTGAATAAATAAATAAATAAGTAAGTCAGGGTCGTTATCACTGGGCCACTACTGCTCCCTGCAGTATCGTTTTTAACAAGTCAAATGTTAGGCTCCCAATAAAGACGTTAGGTGTTAAACAAGCAGACACTCAAACTTCTCTCTCCATCCAATAACTATTAATACTATTAAATGCGTGCACCAAACATTAAAAATGTCCAAGTTCTAAGTGAACCTCAAGTAATCACCAGTCACGTGACTTTCACAACTTTTAGTGCTCAAACTTCAAAAGTTTGGCTCGCAGTAAGTTTGCCGTGAGAATATCACGAAGTAGGTGCTTTTAGAGGCTGTGTGAGAAAGTAGGCAGGTGTTTTTCTGTGCTAAGTACATTATGCAGTAAAAGGGACTTGAAAGTTACTTTAAAAGTTGTGTCATCTGACTTATACGTACCGGAAAATTATGTATGTGAATGTTGTTACAACTCTGTTATCAAAAATCTTTTAAGAAAACACTACCTTTGTAGTTGCACTAACTAGTTAACAATAACATTTCTGGACCATGATGAAGTAACTTTACAAAAAAAGGTTTGCTCTACATATTTCGATTCTTAATAAGTCCCTTTACTACTATTAACCCATACACATCAAGTGTCCAGGGATCAAGTACGTTTTAGAGTATCGCAGCAATTGAGGGTTATTATTTTAACTTTTTTTTATCGTTATTGATTCTTTTTTGTGAATAAAGAATTTTCTTTAAATTATGATTTCAAATAGAAAATCTGTCAATCAGAATTCCTACAAAAGTTTTTATAAAATTTCTACATCGGAACTGAAAAAAATTGACGACATCATTTGGCACGAGAAGAGATGATGAGAGCCGTCGGAATGTTGCTAGCTGGTTTCAAGCAACGTAATGTGCCTTTCGCTCTTGGCACTACACAGAAAGTCATAAGCCGCCTCTGGACACGCTATCGTACGTAACGTAACGTAACGTAACGTATCTCACATCATCACTCGCAGACAGGACCGGTACATCCAAAACACTGCTCGACGGAATCGTACCATGACCGCCATGATGTTGGCTACGAGGTTCCACAGCTCTTCAGGCTTGCTGATAAGCGACCAAACCAGCCGAAATCGTTTACGAGAAGTGGAAATTTCTGTGTTCCCGAAGGTGAGAGTTCCACCTATATACAATCCCGCAATCGTAAGGCCCGTTTACAATGGGCTCGCGAACACAGAAATTGGAAGAAAGAAGACTGGCGTTGTGTATGCTTTTCCGATGAATCTCGTTTGTAGAAGAACCGACCTCATTTGGATCAGGGGCAACCTCAATGCTCAGATTATGCGGAGAGGACGTGATCATACCTTTGCCAAGCCAGTTGGGTGATTCGTTACAACGAATGCACGACAATGCACGTCCACACACGGCTAGAGTCGTAACACGCACTCTTGCCGATGCTCGCATCAACGTTCTGCCGTGGCCTGCTCAATCGCCAGACCTCAACCCAATTGAGCACGCATGGGATATGCTCCAAAGAGTGCATATCCCACAACAACTTTTTGACTTGTTAGAAAGAACGTGGGCGGCCATTCCTCAAAGTGATATTGATGAACTGATTTTAAGCATGCCAAATCGTCGTGAATGTGTTATTCGTGTCAATGGTGGAAACACAGTATATTAACTGGTGACGTACTGTTAACGTACCTGTGCCGACCGAAACATGTTTTTTCATGTTTTTATCTTTACAATAAAAATTTCCGCTTCTTTCCTCGCTTTTGCCTTTTTTTGCCACTAAATTGACGACATTAACTTAGGTCAATTTCCCACAATTTGCAAAAATTGCAATTTTTCTAATAAGTTGTATAAGTTGTTAACTTGAGCCAGTCTTCGAGACTGGCTCTTACTTTAATTCCTATTTTCTATATACTATCTTTTCTATTGTTACTGACACTATGAGTCGCTCGAAATAAATGATTTATTATTATTATATTATTTATTTATTTATTTATATATACTTTATTGTACACCACAAAAAAACATAACAAAAATAATAATAATCAAACACTACAAAATATACAATGGGCGGCCTTATCGCTTTCCGCGATCTCTTCCAGGTAACCTTATATTCCTTTAACTAGACTAGATTTGGTAAATATTAATTGGATTTTTTTTTATAGTTAATAAAAATGTACTTGATCCCTAGACATGATGTGTATAAAATTTCTAAGAGAACCCTATCCGATCCGAAAGGAAAAAAGCGTTATGCGACATTCTCTGTCTCTGTCTCTTTCTATTATATATGAGTATGTGTGTGCATGTGAGTATCGCGTAAGGAACTTTGTTACAGACGGGGGTCCCCCGACTGCACACGTTTTTGATTTTCTGGTAATTACCTCTTCATTTGACTTTTAGTAATATACTTCTTAACAAAACCCTCACGGATCGAACTGGGTTTTTTTTTACATATTGAATAGTAACTACTGAAAATAAGTCTGTTACTTTTTGGCTTTAGTGAACCTTTTGACACGTTAAACTTGAGAGCTTGAAACCGACTTTCCTTATCCAAGTTTCTTTTAGCTTGCATAGACTGTTCTACACCACCACAAATCCACTCACAAATGCTTTTTTAATACAGAGGCATCCGAAGGTCGCATGGAGGGGCATAAAGCTTTTTCGTTACGTGACGATTTCTACCAGTCAGCTCCTACAGCAAGCAGCGTTAAAGAACTTAGTTCCAACAAGGAAGTCCTCAGAAGGTTTTCATTCCCCCTTTCGTAAACTTATTTTCACCTTTAGTCCTTTATTTACATATAAACGGATCGTGCGAGCGAAACACAACGTCCACGTACACAAAGTAATCCTCGGAATCCAATAAGCCTACATATTGGCTCGCACTACGCCCTGTGCGCCCTTTAGTACAATACTAGCGATACGGCACCGCACCGCCCGGCACCTTTTAGTACAATACTAGCGATAACTATCTGTAGGTGTATACTGAGAGAGAACTATCGATAGGAAGGTGTGAACAGTGGACTTATGGTATTATTTTATTGAGACAAAATTAGTTGACTGTTTGTGTTAAGTTTAGCTTTGCAATGGTTGAGTATTATAATTGAATTTACTGGAGTCGTTTCTATATCGGTTTTATTAGGAGAAATATTTTCAATCGACTATCCGACCTAAATCACATTATTAGGAGTCAGTCCAATGAAACTGGATATCACAAAAAGTGATCAGGTTTTTAGTTTACTTATGTAAGCTCACACTGAGAAAGTCATAATTCTGAACAATTTACTGCAAAGCATTTCCTATATGTTCGTCTATATATGCAGTATGCTAGTGTGCTGAGATAACGTCTAGAGAAAGAAGATACAATACAACAACACACAAACAACAACAACAAAAACCAACAATACAATTACAAACACAATTACAATTATTGCTACAATTGCAGGTTTTATGTATGTTGAAATAATATTGATATCTTATAATATCCTACACCTAGCAATAACGTTTTCATCCCTGGATAAGGTAAGCAATCAGCTTTCCTGTTAACTTTGCTATCGTTAAATAGTTAACTTATAACACCGAAGCAATTGAAAACAGAAGGCCAGGTACAGCTTTAAACATCTAATTTTGAACGTTTGTTTGCAACACGAGATGGCAATGTTTTCAAACAACTTGGTCTGCTTTGACTTATGGAGTCGAACAGGGCGGTCTAAAAAATATCTTATAATATTGATTAATTAGCAACTCTTTTAACTTCGATCAACCAGTCACAACAGCTAATATGACTTTTGTTAGCAGATTTCCTGATCGCTGATTCCGGTTTATTCGATCAGTCTTTCAGGGACCAGTTGCTAACCTTCTAAATCTTAGTATTTAGTGGTAGTAAGTGGCTTTGGCTAGTAATCTAAGAGCGGCCCGCGTCAGGACAAACTTTGTTCAAAGTCTCCTCAGTAGCGGATAGTTTAATACTGCCAGTTGTATTGTGCCCGCTTAGACTGTCTGGGGCAGAACTGTGCCTAGGAATTTGGGTAGCGAAATACCTACATTAATTTGGTTAGGTTTAGTTAATTTTATAGTAGATATTATGTTCATGTTCTACAGCCAGTGGACGGAAATAAGTATCCACTATTGATTTTTGGAACGAAGTTCCTTAACGCGGCTTGCGGTAGGAGTTAACTGGTAGAAGTCGTCACGTAAGGAAAAAGCGTTATGCCCCCTCCATACGATTTTCTCTCTTGCTCTGTCTCTTTCTGTTATTCAATGTGTAACAGAATTAATGCACGTTATGAAAATAATTTGGACAGAATCGATTTTTATAATTTTTAATACAGGTAACTTTTGTTCCAAAAAAATATTAATTAAAACTACGTAAATTACAGTCACACTTCCGCTATAAAGGTAAAATAAGCCAAAATGGACAAGTACCGACTAGACTCGTGCGCGTGCGTACATTTGTAATGTGACCACATTTTTCTCCCATAATCAGTATAACTAATTTAATAAATAAACTATGTTTAATACATAAAGTAAAAATGCAGTGTACATTATGATCATAACATTATATTCAAATATTGAGATAGTTGGTGGTGTGCGTTAATTTATGATACAAATACATACCTAGACATACTTAAAAACTCACATAGTAGATGAGCCAAAAGAGACGAGGAATACTGTCTCACTATAACTAAAGTTGAAGTACTAACTTAGTTCTTTTACTATACTAAAAAGTCGTTCAAAAAGAATAAAATAAAAGTGACACGACGCATGAGCGAAGTTAGGAAATGTTCATAAAACTCGCGTGTGTGTCACCGCTACTTAGCTTTACTTGTAAGTTTCCAACGAGTTCAGTATCGGACAACTTTTCTTTTAGCTTTCTATTAGTAAGACCTGCAGTATTAAAAGAAGCCTGTAACGTTTTTATGGTAGCCTAGTACCGGATGCTAGATTTGTAACTCCTTAAGAGCGTTTATTCTGAAGGTGGGCAACGTCGCAAATAGATGTCGAATATCTCACTGTTTTGATTAATTTAGCAATATTACTGAGTGTAAATAAAAAATGTGGCTAACTAGCGAACTAGAATATTGATTATGAAATGCAATAATTAATATCGTAACACCGAATAGTTTTAGATGTAAAAAAACTATTTGGAAACTTTCCAAATGCGTTTTTTACACCTACAATTGGTACAACATCAAATTCAATGTTATAATTATAATTATAGTTGGCCACATTTCTTATTTCTATTCAGTAATATTGCTATAAGAATCAAAACCGGTAAATATTTGACGGTTATTTGCGACGTTGCCAACTTTTAGGATAAACCCTCTTAACCTAACAATGAAGAAAACAACAAAAAAAAAAACCAGCCAAGTGCGTGTCGAACCACGCACAATGAAGGGTTCTGTAGTTGGGATGAATTTATCCCAAGAACAAACTTAACATTGTAATTGAAAATCGTGTTGAACATGTTTTTGCAACTGCAAGTGTAAGTTGGTCGATTATTACTCGATAACTTGCAGAGCCTACTTAGCTCTGATAGTTGCCCTTTTAATTTCGTTATATACTATGTATACTACTACCGTACCGTACTGCTACTGCCGTAATTTTTTTCACATATCTAGAACCAACCATTTAGCTGGCAGGGGGCGGACACTTGACTAACAAAAATTAGCACTTCAAAGCTTAATATTTCGCAAACGGATCCTTGAATCCAACAATGGTCTTCACAAACTCACAATATTTTTGAACGACCTTGCTAACTACAACATGGGAAGACTCGAAAAAAAAAAAAACATCCCCATTTTACGTGTAGCGGAGCCACCATAAAAAAAACTGTTTTTCATAATTTTATTTTACTTTGTCGGCGTGATTAATATGTATACCCACGCCAAATTACAGCTTTCTAGTACTAAGAGTCTAGAGTAAAATTTGTCAAAGTTGCAATTTTTCTTAATTTTTACAAAATATGGGGATATGTTGTTAATTTAAAAAGGGATTAAAGTAAGAAGCCAGTCTGGAAGACTAGACTTGGTAAATACTAATTGGGTTTTTTTTTATAGTAAAAAATGTATAACTTGATCCGTACACACTTTTCATGTGTGTAGTTAGGAGGTGTAGGTAATGTTTAAAATATACGACCACATAGACACAGCTGAAATTTTGTAACCGAAAAATAAACTAAAAGCACATTTTGGCGGCCTGCCAATGAACAAAACCTCACGTTTTAAGTCTGTTCCCAGCCTTATCACTTATGTTTAAAAAAACTCTAGAAAGCAACACAGACCTACCAAATATCTTATATTTTATTTTTTCTAGAAAAAGGCTTTAAAACTCCATCCGTATAGTGCGCAGTGATCGTTATCGGAGCGCGCTCGGATCGCGCAGTTACATCGTTGGCGATTTAGCGCGAAAGCCGTTGATGGCTGTGTGGACATTAGAACGGCTGGAGCTGAAGCGAGATAGCCCTTTTCAACATCTCTTTTTTTGATAGGCGGATTATTAGTCGTTAATGTAACATAAATATAATATAATAATAAAACGCCTCCATCTACCGAAGGGACATTCGTAGGTTAGATACACCCTAATTCAGATTCCGGCCTGCTAATATTGTGAATATTCAATAGAAAAATCAATAACACTCGACCTGGGGATCAAACCTAGGACTGCTCAACAATTGCGTGATAAGGGTGTTAGCGTGTAATTTACGTCCGTCGTCGTAAAATTAATTTATTTTGAGTTATCCTAGGTACAGTCACATCCAAAATATGTTGAGCAATTTTTGTCTGCTCATTGCACGATACTCGTAGCATCTGCTTTACCAACTCAGCATTTTATGTTTCGCCGTATTGTCAATACCACAGAATGACATTCAGCCATCTTCTTTACATGTCATACCAAAGATAAATGAAAGATATTTCTATGTGTCATACGAATTAAAAATGTGACACTGACAGACTCTGACAATTAAATTATTTATATTTGTTAAAATGGACAGGACATTAAAAAACGTTTTAGGTTGATGTCAACTCGACATTGGTTGAAGGTGTATGTTATTTTGGTTCTTTTTATCAGGTAATTTTTTGTTTTCTATGTTATAGTTTGGTCAGTGCCCTAGCTTTGAATGATGTGTCATTTTTTATCAAAGGAAAAATTGTAAAGTGATGTATATATAAAAGACTAGACTGTACATCTTTAAATTAGCAGAGAACCTTGTCAGTGTTTATTTCCTGGCCCCACACGGTGTAGGTGTGAATGTGGACGCACGCCGCTCCATCCAATAACGCTACCCGCACAGAGCCGACGTGGCGCACTGTCTAATGGCCGCGGACACAGTGGCCGCTATCCAACACTTTTCACTCCATTACTTTATCTGTTTACCTTTTATAGACATATTTTTATTTATAATTTTTACTTTACTGCCATAAATCCTGCAGTAGAGCAACGTTAATGAAACGTGAGACTATCAACCGGTTTTTGCCTGATAAACACAAAAAAGAACTAATACAGTCCTTATCTCATAAATGCAAAGCCAACATTCAATAAAACCGTCAACAGGCACTTTTGTAAGTCAACATTTATATAAAAATAATAGTATTGAATTGAAACGAGTATTGTGGTTGGTTGAACGAAATGCAAAAAGCCAATATAAAATCATTTGACGTGAGATTTTACGTTACTAATTTCAAAAGGTTTAACGCTAGCGAGTAAGTTTTCGATGGCAACTCATGGTAGAGTAAGTATTGTCACTGTTTATGTACAGTACGCGCGGCTATATGTAAATAACGCACACCGAGTGTTAGAGTTTTAGCGTCCTGTCACTCATACGTCATGTGTCACTTGCTACAGCTTGATGTACTATTATGACTAGCGGGTACTACCCACAATTTTCAGCCATGTATTTGATTAATTTCCGCCTATCGCGATCACTTATTCTCGTGACGTCAGCTGATCCTCAATGAAAGTGAACCACAGTGAGAGGTTCAAAAGTTCGTGCTCAAGTCTCTCTGAGTGACTAGCGACCTACTTCTTGTAATCGACGAGTGACCGAGACGAGATACATTTGGTTCTATTTACCGACTTTACTGAAAGAAGAGCTTTTGTGTAATTTATTGTCAACAGAAAATAGGTACTCAATTCCCAATGTATTTATTGCATTCCACAGTGCGCACTTAGGTGGTAGGTTTACAAAAACATGATCATTATATAGAGAATGTTCCTTATTTGAAAGGCAAGTAGGCACAGATGTGACCTGCATTTCACTAGTTATGTTAAGCCCCATGTAATAGGGGGCACTAATCCAGACTCCAGGCTATTAATGAACAAACCAACACTTTGCTCAAACAATCTAATCCCATTGTTACTCGTAACAGTCACGCTTCTAATCAGTCGATTCGAAAAAAAAACAGAGAGTTGAGTCGATTCCGGCGGCGTCCCTCTCGAAAAATAAAGTCATTTCTGTATATACTCGTAGAACTCGTAGAACACAAGCTTAGACAGAATATTCATGGAAATTGTTATTTCATTGCAGCGAGCAACAACATCAAATCATGATAAATTACAAAGGCATCTCTTTTGTAATAAACTTTAAAGTCTTATTACAAAATTGTAATAGTGGACACGACAGATAATTTTAACATGTTGACCCCGCGCTATACAGTACGCGGGTAACGGGCGCAGGAACCATAGTGAGAGCGGAATTCTCCTTCTTTCGTATCGGCAAGAACTATGTTCTTAGAATAAGTCAGACCATGTAAAATATTACGAGTAGTTACGAATCATTACTCTTTCATGCCGCTTTACTGATTTAAGGCGGTATGAAAGAGTAATGATTATTCATGCGCCCCAAGAATATTTAAGTGTCACGATTTATGGTAGAAAATTTTATAGCAGCATAGGACCTGACAAATAAACCGTTCGTGCAATAACAAAGCGATACAGTCTTCTAAATCATAATTGGGTAATTATGATATACCATATTTAATGTGATGTCAAGTCTTTTCTTACGCAAACATTACCCGGTCCGAGCGTATCGCGATTCGCTTCCCGTGTAGCGTAGCCTTACGCTAGATGTGGCCCGCCCGTTCTATCGAGGCAATTATCTCAATCGACGGTTTTGCACTTAAGTTTAGAAGGGAAACAACTGACTTTCGCTGCGACCACTGTTTGTTAGTGCCTCGGGACTCAATTGTAGATGATGAAGAAGAATTGAATTATAATCTTTCATCTTCTTTAGTGTTTTGTCTTTGTGATGGAAGAGAGATTAAATTGCTGGTTGGCTCAGCTGGTGCAAATTAAAAAAAAAAAATGTGTACCATGACATGACATCTCACCTTGGTAGTAAGCAATATTAAAGAGGCGGCTCTCGTCAAGGACATTTCTGAAGGCCTACTCTAGCACCGCGCGCACTCCCCCCGGCTTCTTGTGATACACTTCCGTCCCTTTTCACGAAATCACTCCCATAGATTTGATTATTTAGATTTTTTTGAATTTTGATTTAAATTTTGATTGCAGAAAGCGAAAGGTTTATGTTACACATCAAAAATATATAAATATTTACTTAGGTCGAAAATTATCAATTGGTTCTTTAAAACTTTCTTAGCTCTAATTAAAGTTTCAGAAATTTAACTTTGCCACGCTAACTCATCTGAATGAAAAAAATATTTTTTGATTTATCTCTTCGGAAGAAAATCACATTTTATCATGTTCATACGCCAATATCTGTCGGCAGTGCGAACGCTAATAAAACATATTCGCGTGTAATCGTATCATCACACTTACAACAAGGTTACGCCTGTAGGCGCTCACGCTCACCCGCGGCGCGGCGGCGCCCCCTCGCGGCTGAAAATAGTATTTGGCGAACCCCTACCAACTGCCGAAAGGACGACGATTGGCAATTGTGTTATTATTTGGATGAAGATTTTTTAATAAGCCACATTATACCAGTAGTACATTACACATACGTTAGTAATTTTATTCATAAATAATTCTAGTTCGTTTGGGTCACCTTATAGATACTCACTTCCAACCAATGAGACTGGATAATCTTTACATTGTCTTGAACTGTTTTCGTAAAACTGATGCCGACCCGACTAAGGAGTTTCCACTAAGTTTCTGCAAATTTCTTCGTTACATAACATCCAAATAGACCTAAAGATAAATTTAAATCAGGTTTTCTTCAGTAATAGTGAAGCAGTAAAGTGAGTAGTAGTGACATTGAAAACAATATCCACGAGAATATTCCAACAATTTATCTGTAAACGTGACCTAATAGTAGGGGTCAAGTCGCCTCACTCCCTTCAGAGCAGAGTTCATAAAAGGTTACTGGTTGTCACAGCGGTTACAGCTACCAGGCGATTATCTTTCATATTGGATGAGTAAACGGAAATAAAAGTAACTATTCCGAGTAAGCAGGAGTAATATACACAACTATATTCTGTTCATTCCACAACGATTGGTGTGACTATGCTTATGTTAAAGTTGAT
This sequence comes from Agrochola macilenta, assembly GCA_916701695.1. NCBI lineage: Eukaryota > Metazoa > Arthropoda > Insecta > Lepidoptera > Noctuidae > Agrochola > Agrochola macilenta. The sequence goes on along the minus strand of OU753572.1, from coordinate 637,263 downwards.
ATTCAAAGATGGTTATCAATAATAATATTTCGACAAAAAATAAATAGCAAAAATGTGGAAGCTATTTAGCATCGAATCTACTTAAAATGTAATGTTTCAGCCTTGATAGTGTCAGAAAATTGTATTTAATGAGATTGACTATTAAACTTAATAATATATAAATAATATCATGTGGTCGGAGGCATCTTCTTAATTATTTTATTTCTCTCACTGTACTAGGTAACGGTTTAGGTGACGGTCGTTAAAATAACCTTTCAAAGTAGTAAAATTCTGCATTTGTCACTCGATTTTATGAATTATATTGATAATACGAGTATATTAAAATTATTATTTTTCACGTTAAAAGACCTGTTACACGATTATTTAAGAACTTTATCATCACAGGTTTATTATATTCGTAGGTTTTTTTAAAGTGAGAATGGTTGCTAACCACTTTAAATATTTAAAGATCGTAAATGGTGATTAAAAATGCCGTTGCACTCTACGCTCGACACCGCTCGCGGACGGACGTGCTGCGCAGTGTGTACGAGATTCCTGTTTCCGGCTCAGTGGTTCCTGCTGCGGTTCCTGCAGTGGTTCCCGAGCCGTCTATCGTCGCGCCCCGCGACGAGTTCTTCTATAGTCTGTGGACTATCATCGACCTATTAATTGTTTGTCTTTTTCAAGACACAATTAATAAATATTTCTAAATCAGAGTTGTTTCAAAAAGTAATCGTCGCGTTTTTGGCCCCTTCTGGGTAAAATCCACAGTTTCGTGGTTCTCGGTGGAAACCTATACGGTGCCAACGAAACCGAGAGGGTGTTGCCCCAATTACACCCGCCGAACCCCTTCAGGGCTAGGCAATCAGTTGGACGGGTCCCAGTGTTCGGCCTTGGGGGATCTCCTAGTCGACATTGGTGACAGTTTTCCCTTCACAGCGACTCACCTAGTGTCGATCGGGTGTGTCTACACCCGGCACACTAGACTGGTTAGGACCCCGTTGCACAATAAGATAGGTAACGGGCAAAAGCAAGCTTAGGACTCACCATTAAGTACACAACCTCCCTGTCTATACCCGACAGGGAGGGTTTACACATCCCCGGCCAATCCGCCCGGGGAGTTAGTGTTAGAAATTGTTAGGAGAAATAGGAACTATTCCTCTTATTAATTAAAGCCATTATAATGGAGGCATTATTGAAGTCTCTTCAAGACGACATTAGGTCGCTTAAAAGCGACAATGCAGCCCTCACTAGCATCCTTAAAAGGATAATTACCGTCTCGCCCTCCCTGAAAACTGAGTTCGGCCCGGAAATAATTGCACTACGACGGCCCTCTCAATCTATTCCCTCCGATCCTATCATCGCTGAAAGCAGCAATGACAGCCCACGCTCTCCCCAGCTAGAGAGCCCACTTAGCCCGCTGATGTCTATGGACACAGACGAACCAGTAGATTCAACGAAACGCGTCACGACCCCTTACCCGTACAGCTCGGAACCTGAGGCTAGATTTTCTTCTTCCTCCGCTTCATCCCACTCTGATGACGATGGGTTCACCCCAGTCAACGGAAAAGGGAAGAAGCGGAAGAATAAGAAACAATCTTCCACCCAGGCCAGCAAAGTAGTAGCGTTTGAGGATCGTGACTCATTCTCACTTTCCCCGCTATCCCCAGCCCCATCCGCTACTTGCACTACCGTAGCTTCCCCCTCCCCCGCCCCCCGCCCGACCGCGTCATCCTCTTCGCAGGTCACCCCCTCCCCCGACCCCCGCCCGACCGCGTCATCCTCTTCGCAGGATACTCCCATCCCACCCAATTCTGGCCCTAAGAAGGTCCCTCCGCCACCACCCGTGTTCATACAGGACAATGGCAAGTGGACGGACGTCTCTAAATGGTGTTGCGACCAAAAAATCGCATACACCAACGCCAGAAACACCCAACAGGGTATTAAAGTAAATGTCCCTACGTCCCGCGATTATAGGGACCTCACTAGTCTTCTGAGACAGAGAAAGGTGGCATTCCACACTTTCTCTCTCCCAGAGGAAAAACAGACCCGCGTAGTCATCAAAAGGATGCCGCGCGAAATACTAGCCGCGGATATTTTAGCCGACCTTCAGTCGCAAAATATCCCCGTAGACGAAGTCCACCGTATGCACCGCGCTAGAGGCGGAGAGCAATACGACATGGTACTTGTTATCTGTCCCCCAGTTCAGGGTTATCACCCTATTTTTAAGGTAAAATCCATCTGTCACCTCACGGGTCTCGAGATCGAGAAACCCAGGAAAAATGGCATAGTAGGGCAATGTCACAATTGCCAACTTTACGGTCACTCGCAAAAGTTTTGTCACGCGACACCCAGGTGTGTAAAGTGCCTGGGCGCGCATGGCACTTCCGAGTGCACGCGACCTAAAGATCGATCGCTTTGCCTCACGCCACCTAGCTGCGTGCTATGCGGGCAAGAGGGCCACCCTGCCAACTACCGTGGCTGTCCCAAAGCTCCCAAGTCGTCGTCCCCAAAATTGACCAAGCGCGCAGGCGCCCATCAACAGAGGGAAACTCCCTCAAATTATAGAATCCCATCCTCTCAACTTCCTGAGAGATTAAGCCCTCAGAGGCCCACTCCGTGGAATTACCTCCACCACCAGCAGGCCTTTCCAGCCATGGCTACCTTCCAACCCCCACCCCCCACCCCCCCCCCCCCCTTATGGGCCCCCGTTATCACCCCCCCGCGCCCCTTAATAAGCCCGCACCTGCTCCTATAGCACCGCGTCCGCAACCCGCGAACACTCCCGTAGCCTCTTCTAGCATGCCTCAAAATGTCCTTTCCTCCGCGATGACATTCCTCTCTCCTCGCGCTTTCCAAATGGCCAGTCAACTTGAGGCCGCCCAAGACGCCTGTGATCTCATAAAGATCCAAGCTATTTACAACGCGTATCTAGACATTACGCGTGCTCTGACATCCCGCGCCTCCCATAGAACCCACAATGTCTAACACCATCTTAGCTAGGTTCAAACCCCGATCCCTCATGTTAGGCATCTTCAATGCAAACGGCATTAATGGCCAACGCGACGAGATCGCGAAATTCCTCCGCGATCACCACATAGACGTCTTCCTCTTACAGGAATCCTTCCTCAAACCTAATAAACGAGATCCGTCAATCGCTAACTATCGTGTAGTTCGCAACGATAGGACTCGTTGTCACAAGGGCGGCACCCTTATCTATTATAAAAAAGACCTCTATTGCATCCCCATGGATCCTCCCCCGCTCTCAGTATTAGAAGTCTCCATCTGCCACCTAGGCATGTCAGGCCATCAGCCGATCACCCTTATATCGATCTACCTTCCTCCCCAACCCACTTCAGAGGACCCCCGACTCTTTGCAAACGATCTCTCTATCTTATTTGGCCTGAGTGACTCCGTTATCATGGCGGGCGATCTCAACGCCAAGCATCCCTCCTGGAATAGTACCAGAACCTCCACCAGAGGACAACACCTGTTTGACCTCTCTGCCTCTATGATTTTTGATGTCATCGCTCCGATGACCCCAACCCACTACCCTCATAACCCTAACCATACACCCGATGTCCTAGACTTGGCGCTCCTTAAGAACGTCAATCTACGTTTAGACTCAATAGAGACGGTACACGAGCTTAACTCTGATCACCGTCCCATAGTCATAAGACTGGCCCCGCGCATAGGTCTCTCCGACCCCAATCAACCTCCCGTCACTAAAAAGGTAACGGACTGGAAGAAAGTAAGCACCTAGCTGAAATCCTACACGTCCCCCCAATTAGATAACATCCCCGATCAGTTTGACTCTATCTCGGACACGATGGCCGCGATCGACTCATTCACGGATCACATACAATCTGTCGTGAACGAATGTTCAAGGGAAGTCACAGTGACGGATGACCGTCGCTGGAAGCTACCTGACGATGTACGTAATCTGTTGACTGAGAAGAACGCGTCTATCCGTGCGTACAGTAGCTTTCCCTGCGACGCGAACAAAGCCCATATGCGCTACTTACAGAGAACTGTAAGTAAACGCGTAGCGGAGCTGCGTAACGCGGGCTGGGATAAGATGCTAAGCGAGTTAGAGCCTACCCATCTAGCCTTCTGGGAACTTCAGAGGAAACTCAAGTCCCCGCAAGTCACTTCCATGCCCCCATTAGTACGTCCTGATAAGACCATTGCATTCGACGACGTCGACAAGGCCGAGTGCCTAGCCGACAGTCTAGAAGCTCAGTGCTCACCCAGCTCCCTACCAGTAGACCAAGCTCACCTCGCAGAGGTAGACGCGGAAGTCGAACGTAGAGCCTCCCTCCCTCCCGTAGAAGACCCTGAGAATCCTCTGCCTCCCGTCACTCCAGACGAAGTGCACGATATCATCAAGGGTCTTAAAGCTCGTAAAGCCCCCGCTTCAGATGGACTCACCAACAGAGTGGTCCAGCTTTTCCCTGCCCACTTGATAATGTTATTGGCCACCATCTTCAATGGTGCCCTAAGCAACAATATCTTCCCACAAACGTGGAAAGAAGCCAACGTCATCGGCATCCCGAAGCCAGGCAAACCCAAGTCTGAGCCTTCTAGTTACCGTCCCATTAGTCTGCTCAAGGTTCTCGGCAAAATCTATGAGAGGCTTATTTATAAGCGTCTCAGAGAATACGCCGAGACCAAGGGCCTTATTCCCAACGAACAGTTAGGCTTTCGAACTCAGTACTCTAGCGTGCATCAGGTCCATAGCATCATCGAGGACATAAGCGCTGGTTTCCAGCGCGGCTTGATGACGGGTGCTATCTTCTTCGACATAGCGAAAGCTTTTGACAAAGTCTGGCACAACGGCTTATTATATAAGCTCTACAAACTCGGTGTGCCAGATCGTCTCGTGCTCATCTTACGAGACTTTTTGTCGAATCGCACCTTCCGCTATCGCATCGAAGGAGCGCTCTCCTCCCCCCGACCCTTACGCGCGGGTGTCCCTCAGGGCTCCGTGCTATCTCCTCTCATTTTCACGCTGTTCACCAGCGATATCCCTAAAAGTAACAAGGCGCAGTTGGCTCTGTTCGCAGACGACACGGCCATTTACTATTCAGGCAGAAGCCCCGACGCGATAGCTCTCACTCTCCAAACCGCAGTCGACAAGCTCGGCAAGTGGTTCAGAAAGTGGAGAATCGAGGTCAATCCCGATAAGAGCCAAGCGGTTCTCTTCAAGAAACCGAGACTCAAAAAACTTATTAACACGCTCCCCCGACCAATCACCATGTTTGACAAGCCGATCCCCTGGGAGAAGCGAGCCAAATATCTAGGTGTGGTCCTCGATTTTAAACTCACATTCTCCGAGCACATAAAGCAGGCACGCTCGCGAGCCGCTTTCGCTCTCGGTAGGCTCCACTCCGTTCTCAATGCACGAAGCAAATTGTCACTCAGGTGCAAATTGCGTACCTACACGGCGTGCATTAGACCCATTATGACCTATGCGTGTGCCGCCTGGGCACAAGCCAAACCCTACCATCTCCATAAGATGCAGACCCTCCAAAACCGTTTCCTTCGAATGGCGACGGCTTCCCCCTGGTATGTTAGGAACGAGATCCTCCATCTCGACCTTAAAATCCCCACAATAGCCCAATTTCTAAAACGCAATGCAACGCGTTATTTTGATAAAGCCGCAATACATCGCAACCCTCTGGTTGTGAAGGCCGCCAGTTATATTCCCTCTGGAATAAGTAAAATCCGCCGTCCAAGGCATGTTCTTAACGACCCAGATGACCCCATAACCCTACTCCAGGAGAGCAATAGGGCCACCAGTACAGTAAAGAAACAAACACACCGACACACGTTCCGACCTCGCCGCAGAGGTCCGCGACCGCGTCCCTCCCGAGTAAATGATACTCCCCCCGACCCTTGCTCGACGATGCGCCAGCCCGCGTCGAAGCTGAGCCCGAAGTCTTAAATTCCCCGAATAATAATAATCTATGTTTGATCCAGCCTGTCCCATCTTGCTGTCCTCCCCCCAGCGACGCCCTAAGCCGAGGTCCGTACCCCACAGGGGGTGCCCTTAGCGAGCGTTCGCCTAGTTTTAATTAGAATAGTTTATGCCCCTGGCTGGAGGCTTTAAGTGTAGAAGGCAGCTGCAGGTGTGCTTAAGGCAGCCACAGGAAAGTCCGGTTAAGCAGCTACGACCTCCTCAGAGGTTAACTGCGAGATGCCCTATATAAAAAAAAAAAAAAAAAAAAAAAAAAAAATTAAAAAATATTAAAGAAACCTAAAAGATGATGTTTAAAGACCTCGTCAATAATACTTCACTTGACATACATAGTTTTCCGACTTTCATTTTTAGGGTTCCGTACCCGTATCCGTATACTCATGTAGTCAAAAAATACAAAAAACGCCGATTCATAAGGTATTTATGGGTGGTTTCCTGCAACTGTAAAATAACTTTGTAATTCATAGTATCATTAAGAAATACAAAGTTATCTTTGCGATTTTCATTAAGATGAAAAATAATAATATTCTTCGTTTAGTATTTTCATTTGTTTGCTAAATAATTTACGGTTGTACGGAACCCTTCGTGTGCGGGTCCGACTCGCACTTGGCCGGTTATATACTTTTTCACAATATTGCGTATGGTTGTCGCCACATTGAATTTAGTTTAATGTCATGTCTATAATGACTCTCTCATGACAACATAAGGAAAAAACTTACATACATAAATAGGCTGATAAACTCATTTTGCTCTCCTAACTCCTTTGCGTCTCGCAGTCGGGTAAAAATATGAGCCATCGATACATGTAGTCTGTTCCAAAAATATATGATGCAAGTGTAAACACCCTGTTTAGGCTAAATTGTTACGCAATCACTCACTAAAGGGTATTAGTAATACATTCGTCTGTATTTAGAAGGTTTCATCTTTATATCTCACCACTTTTGACACATGTCATTATTCTTTGAATAAAAATATTAAATTATAATTGAAAAATCATCGAAAAAACTTGAGCTTATAAAATTGACCTTAATTGTCAAATGACAAACATCTATATGGTGATTTAGAAATAGAAAATTAAAATTATAAAGAATCAAAAATAAATCAAAGCAGTCAATTTGTAAGTGGCAGAGGTACAGATCCCACAGCCACAGTATTCTAATACCTATACTTGATTAATGTGTAGATGTTGATGGTGTGAAATCTTCCGGGCTACCAGTTCAGTTAGGTGTACCTCAAGGCTCAATACTGGGTCCATTCTTGTTCTTAGTGTATATCAATGACTTACCATTCTATTTAAAGGGTATCTGTGAAGTTGTACTGTTTGCAGATGATACCTCTCTTATTTTTAAAGTAGACAGGAATAGACAAGATTTTGACGATGTAAACAGTGCACTCTCAATGGTTACAGATTGGTTTACGACAAATAACCTAGTTCTCAATGCTAAGAAAACGAAATGTGTAAAGTTCGCCCTACCTAATGTTAGAAATCTAGGTCCCAACATCGTCTTAGATAAAGAGGTGCTTGAATCCGTAAATTCGGCAGTTTTTCTGGGCATAACAGTAGACGCCAAACTTCAGTGGGGCCCTCATATATCGAGCCTAGCGGGAAGGCTCAGTTCCGCCGCCTACGCCGTCAGGAAAGTAAGACAATACACTGACGTCGATACAGCTCGTTTAGTCTATTTTAGTTATTTTCATAGCGTTATGTCCTACGGTCTTCTGCTGTGGGGCAAAGCTGCTGATATTCAAAATATATTTGTCCTTCAAAAACGAGCTGTTCGAGCTATTTACCAGCTAGGTGCCAGAGTTTCTCTAAGAGATTTTTTCAAAGATATTGGTATCCTCACGGTGGCATCTCAATTCATCTTCGCCAATATCTTATATATTAGGCAAAATATACACTTATACACTAAAAACAGTGATTTTCACAATGTTAACACTAGAAATAAGGACAAACTACGAGCTCCCTTTCACCGGCTTCATAAAGTTCATAACTCATTTGTTGGGCTTGGTATAACTTTTTATAACAAGTTACCCTCTTCTTTGGTAGATTTGCCTTTTAATGCGTTTAAAACGAAAGTAAAATCCAAGCTTTGTTCAAAGGCATACTATTCTATCAACGACTACTTAAATGATAAGAATAGTTGGTCGCTGTAGTTAACTCAAGACAATGTTTATGTTCTTTCTCCAGCTTACCCACTGACAAGTTATATTAGTTTATATAAGTAATTGTTTAATTTATTTGACTATAAAAGTCAAATTATTTAAATTTAATTATTGTTGACATTTTAAGTCAAGTTATTTTAATTTATTTTTTGACAAAATCTACTCATCACACTGTTTTTTTATGAGTTGTATTGCAATATGTGGTTAGCTAGTGACCTCGACAATTGATCATATTATTTATTACTATTAGTAATTAACTGTTTGTTTATTTATTTTACCTCGATGGTCCTAGTTTATCATTTATAACTTCCAGTTACAACTATATGTAAGCGGGCACGCCCTTTATGCCTGGTGGCTTTTATTAAGATATCAAGTTCTGTTTACGTTTTGTTTTTTATTTCTGCCTGAGTATAGTTCTCGATGATTTTGTTTGGTATATTGGCGTGTGCTAGCTTATATATGGCTAATAATTTAAATTATGTTTTGTGTTGCTTAATGTAAATTATTTTGAATACTATTATATAGAATCTTCTTTTTGTTCTTTTAACTGAACAGACAGCTGTGCAGCTGGGGAGTTTGTTGCGCCACTTCTTCTTCCCAGCTAACGCACTAGGAAGTGGTGAAGGGTGGGCGTTTTGGGGGACTGTCTTATGTAATTTTGACGTTCGAAAAGTGCTGATTCTCAGCCTAGTTTGAATAAATGACTTTTGATTTTGATTTTGATTTTGATTAACATTTTCATCAGCTACTTTTGGAACAGACCATACATATACGACATGTAAAAAAACCCCGTCCGATCCGTGAGGGTAATGTTAGGTATCGTACTGAGAGTAATATAAGTGGAAATTTTCAGGAAAAAGGGAAAAAAAATCGCCACATTTTTTTTCGGTTGCGAGCGGCCATCGTTTAGCTCAAAATATGTATCTAAAAATATCTGGTATCAAAAAATCATAACTGTTGAAAATTTGCAAATTAATGGATTTGGGGTAATTTTGGACCAAAAAATGTGAATTTTAAACAGGAATAACTTTTTTATTTTCAATAATAATAAAAAAATATATGCTTTTTGGTAATGTTATTGTAGTACCTTTCGCATCGGACAGAGTTTGTTTTACATATTGTTCCGGATATAGGATTTTGAAAAGTGATATTTGAGCGCGAACCAACAACATAGGAAATCCTAGTGAGAAGCAGTTTTAGTTTTTTCTAAACCGTTGTTCACCATGATTGAACAAAATGTCGGTGACAGCAGTTAACAAATTTTGTAACAACAGCAACGAATCGTTTTCGGTGGCTGGACATCCGGTCAGCCGTGCCGGGCCGGGCGTCGAGCCGTCTGCGCGGTAATGTATACCGTGCCGGAGCGATGGATTTACATTTGTAGGGACCAGAGTTTGTAGATGAATTCAGTCGCTTAATCATTGCTGTAGTCGGCCTTAAACTGAATTTACATTCATTTAACGTGTGATTTACTGTAGACTGAGTATCTTGCAAGTGCCCCTGCTTTTATGACTTGACATAACATGACGATTTCCATAAATATTTAAAGTATATTATATTTTATGCACACACACAAGCCTTTCGGTATATATTCTCAAAAAATAATGATGAAAACCGCATCAAAATCAAGGTGTCAGTAGATTAAAAGAATTAAGCGGTCACACAGAAATACACAAAAAGTGACTTTATTTTATACTATTTATTGAAGTTATTTGACAACAAGAAACTGTCTAGATTGAAACCTTTTATAGATAAATGAAGAAAAAAAAAATTACTAACATACTACCTCATTAGCAAAGCTATGAGATCAAAATTGTCCAGTTGATGACTAAGCTAGATTCATGTCGGAGTTCTCTAGCTAAAGTAAATTGCTTTATTTTGAACGAGGCGCTTAATCATTTCAAATGTTCGGTAGGTACAGTAGGCTCTAAGTCAGTGTGGTAACAAGACCAGTATGAGCAGGCCAGCTCAAGGTCAGTGTTACCACGGACTTACGGTCTTCTAACTACTAAATACATAATATTCTGTGCAAAAACTCACCACAGCAGCACTTCGCGAGTAAGGACTTACCTGCAATCAATAAAACAGTGAACAATTAAACAATACTCCAACAAAATTGTTTACGTTTAACAACATTACATGTTTGTACAGCCAGCATGCAAACTGACAGCCACTCGATATCAGCAATCTATGTTTGCGTTAAACATGATAAAATTTAATGGCAATACGTCGTCTTTGTCAGAAGAGGTATAATTATCTCTTAAGCGTTTGTGTCGGTGTCGTAAATTAAAGCCAATAATATTCTGAATAATCACAAGTCTCTGATCACATTAACGATAACTAAAACGTCCTTTAATCATTAAGTTCTCTGCTAGTGCTGTGCACTTCTGTAAGTGAAGTATTCACAATACCTAAAACTTTATGTGATTTTTGTGTGTGTATGTTTTAGTGAGTAAGTCGTTGACGTGCCTTACCAATAAATAAATAAAACAATAATGTTCACGACGTTCGACCGAGTACGTGAGGCGCGAGTGCAAATCAATCAACTCACTGCTCTGCCAGTATGTCACTGCCACAATAAATCAATATCGGCTTTTCGATCGATTTCCTCGATCTTCATTTTGTTTTCCATTTCGGCGGCCGCCGCCTGAGTACCCGGGTGATGTTTCTGTAAGTTTAGCGTCGCAAAACCACCAAAAAACACACAAACTACATTCCTCATAAATTCTCCGACGACGGTTCTAAAGTCGCTCTGTCCGCTACAACGTACTCAGAAGTGAAAAATACAGCATTACAGTGATTTGAAACTGATTTATAGGAGTAAACGCCAATTACTGTAAAGTACGACACAACGTAGATGTAGCATCGGCAAAACTCGTAAAACCGATCACCATCTGAACTGAGTAATATAAATAATAAAAAAATAAAAAATACCAGCATGTTACTGTCCCACTGCAGGGCACAGACCTCTTCTCATGTAGAGAAGGTACGAGCATTGATCACCACGCTTGCTCAATACGGGTTGGTGATTTCAGACTTATATTAACTATAAGTCCAGCTTTCCACACGGTGTTTTCCTTCACCGATGTCAGTAATGTCCAAGATAAACTCAGAAAGTACATATGAATTGAATAAGTCACATTGATACTTGCGCGGATTTGAACCCATAACCTCTTGCCCGGATTTGAACCCATAACCTCGTGCATGAGAGGCGAGGCCTTAACCATCACAACCATTGAACACTGAACTGAGTACGCCTTCAAAATCACCAATATTTATAGTAGCTTTAGGTGAAAATGATCTTTACGCGAACACGATAACTTGTGAAGAAATACATTCGTAAAATTGAAACGAATTAATGCAAATGCTACATCTAAGTTATGTCGTACTGTACCACTACTTATTTAATTATAATTATAATTGCCTAAACCAACTGCACCGTTTGTCTTTGACGTGGGTAAGTATGAAACAGTTCAAACTTTAAGCTGTAGCCGACATTATTCTGCAAAGTTATCAAAATCTGATTTGTAGTTTAAGTTTAAAACCTCATATTCTGACTTCATTGGCTAGCTTACATTCTACATTGTACATATTTAATATGAATTGTTTTCATTAGCTGTCAAAGATTTCCTTTGTTTATTTCTACATTTTATTTGATTGCATTTTTTTTTTTTTATACTTAAAATTTCTTGAAAAAAACGATCTGTCATCCCTTTTGCCTTTCTTACTCGTACAATCCCTGCAATATTTCACATAACTATCTGCAATCTCCCATTACCGCCACTTACAAAACTCTTTACGATTCCTATCTCAAACGGGTTCCTATCTAGAGGCTCGGGGTCTTGAAACCTTGCCGGATATGAGGTCGGCTCCCGGAAATACGGCGGCAGTCACGGTTAGCCGACGTGGCGGAAGAGGATGGCTTATTTGCTGTTTGTGTGTATGTATGAGATGGTTTTGTTTTATACGTTACGTCTGTGAAGAAAGGATATGAATTACGTTTCCCTTTTTGTGATATTTTGTGAAGCAGATTTGACCTTGCACATAAATATTCTATCCATCGTATGGTTGTATGGAAGATAATTCCGATTGTTAAAAGACCATCCATTATTAGTTTAGGTAGCCCTTTTTCTCTTGTGTGTATTTTACGAGTGTAGAATCTATTTTTACTGTTATTGTGTGGAAATTCTAAAAGAATCTCTCAACATTTTCAGATGATTCTGTAGAAGTTGGTAGGTTACTTATGTGGAGGCTCTGGGATCTCCAGCGTAAAGCATTAATGCCTCTCATGTGCTTCACCTACCGATTACACAATCGGGAGGAAATTGGTCGTTTATTCAAAGCCCTCATAGAAGTCGATTTAAACCAAAGGTAAGAAGATAAACCGTAGCTTATTATTTCTTTAGTACAGTCAACCGCATGTTAGTGGTAAGAAAACAAGTATAAGGTGGCCTTTTATTCTATTGTAACTCCAAACTACGCTAGGCCAGCTCAATGTCAAAGTGTTACAAGAGGCGTGCGGTCGGCTGTACGCTTACGGTATCGTATCACTGTGGTAAACTAGAGATTAGTTTTATAAGACACGTCTATCAATCAAAATGTGTGAAGCCAAAAGCTATCAAGCTGTATCCTCAAAAGTCAAAAGCATACATTTGATTGACCTTCATAAACTTCACTTGTAGAATACACATGTAATTCTCTCAAAGCACTCTCCGACACTTCACCTTCCTAAAGACCATTAAAGTGAAATGTATCTTATACTGCTTTCCTTCATAAATATAGCGTGGGACGATTTTTATAGCCTGTGTCGGCGCTACTGAAGCACTTCACTTAATTACACCGTTATCTCTTTATGTCCTAAGAGTCTGAAGGCTGTGGCCTGAGAGCCGTGGCAGCGGGGAGCGGGCCGATGAGCGGTAGCGATGAGCGGCAGCGAGTGTACCTCGTACTCGCCCAAAGAATGTAAAATACATATTATTACACCTACACTGACTGACCTCATATAGCTATCGCAATTTTGTATTGGAATTGCTATATCGACGCCATGTTACCTGCGCTTGAATAGGTGTTGGAATTGGTAGCAGGAAACTGCCTTTGAACTTTAAAGTACCTATCCAATTTTACGATGGCTGAGTGTCGCATAAAACTTTTCTGTAACGTTACGTAGGTTCATATTTTATGTTCCAGCTTTGGCTGTGAAAATAATAATTGTTTTGATTCGTTACTTGAGAGCGCTCGGAGTCAAGTAACAAGTTATTTTCAGGTGTCACTCCAACCCGTACGCGGCATGCTACAAGTAAATGTTTCCTCTTCGTATTTCCAGAGTCCAATGCGACACAAAATAAATTATTGTAACTTAAACGTCACAAAACACAACGAAGCACACGTTCAACCATAAATCTAATCGGTTAAAACCAGATAAACCCAGTTAAAACGGCTTTATTTTTCAAAATTATTGCCCGCGATCTAACTGCGTTACGGTAACGACGACTAGCAAATGGAAATAAATTGCCGCCACACTTGAACGGTTTTTACAAAATGTCGCCAAAGGACGCTTTACACCCGCCGTGTTTACCGCCATGTCGTGACGGAGGCGAAGCGGGGCTACTCGCGTTTGTTTAGATAAGTAGAGGTGAACATGTTACTGTTCGTTAGTGGTGTTTTTGTATTATTGGTTAGCACTTTAGCTAAAAAAGGCATGAAGTTTGTTATGGTTAAAATGGAAGATTCGTGTATATTGCAGCATTCCGCTGTCAAGCCAACCTTTTTATTTGTTTTTCTCTTAAAATGTTGTTACGCTTGACACATTTTTGAATATTTTTTAATCGAATGAAAAGTCGGTTTTGTTTTTTTGTGGAAGGACGTGGCAAGCAGAGATATTTGTTGAATTATATTTTTTCTGATATAACACTATTATTTCAGACATTTGGACGTATTCTTATTATATCTCTTATCGTATCTTATTATATATATATTATTATATCTTATTTATAACTTCCAGTTACAACTATATGTAAGCGGGCACGCCCTTTATGCCTGGAGGCTTTTTTATTTAGATATTAATTCTGTTTACGTTTAGTTTTTTTTATTTCGGCCTGAGTATCGATGATTGATTGATTGAGTTCTCGATGATTTTGTTTGGTATATTGGCGTGTGCTAGCTAACATATGGCTAATAATTTGAATTATGTTTTGTGTTGCGTAATGTAAATTATTTTGAATACTATTATATAGAATCTTTTTTTTTTGTTCTTCTAACTGAACAGACAGCTGTGCTGCTGGGGAGTTTGTTGCGCCACTTCTTCTTCCCAGCTAATGCACTAGGAAGTGGTGAAGGGTGGGCGTTTTGGGGGACTGTCTTATGTAATTTTGACGTTCGAAAAGTGCTGATTCTCAGCCTAGTTTGAATAAATGACTTTTGAATTTTGAATTTGAATTTTGAATTAATCCTGCTAAATCGTTATCGTTTATATTAATTTCATAATAGTCTCATTTGTGTTTTTTCGTATAACCAGGAAGAACTACATTATTTATTTCGTGAGTATTCCAGTTTGTAATCCACCCCCCACGTAATATTGCCTTTCTAACCAGGTCTAAAATCGTATTTGTTCTGGATCCGTACAGAAAAGGCCTCGTTGAGACCCCTGGCTTACCCGTCTCCGGCCGTGGCTGTAGCCAGGGAGGTGCGCAGTCCGCCGCCATATCCATCCGCGCGTGGTCCCAATACCACGTCTCCGCGTGGTTCCTCCAGCCATCCAGAAATAGCAGCGATGACGACGCGTCAGACGCTGTTCCTACACACTGCAGGCAACACCTACAGCATCCTCATTTACCATCTATACTTTTTTTTTTTTAATCGCGTTGTGTTTTTTTACGTATAACCATAATTTGTATATTAGTTTAAGTCCTAATTTAAACAGTGATTAGGCCTGCGTATCTTATTAAGTAGCACAACGGTTCTTCGCGTCAAATACCCGTTCGTGATTTTGTTTTCCTTTACGCAAACGAGCTCTTAGCCCTGGCCAGCGCTAGTTCCCCTCGCTCAGCGATAGTCACAGAAAAATTACGTTACCCGATGAACCTGAAGTTCTATAAGAATACCTGCCTTTTTTTATTAAAATCGCCACGACCCCTAAAATATTTTTTTTTTTTTAGATAACTGATTTTTAATTTTGTTTCTTTCTCAAACCAATTAATTTTATTATACTTTGTGACTTCAATCTTTCTGTGTTTCATTATTCGTTCTTCATCATCCTGGGTTCGATACCCAGTGATTATTTAATATAATGTGGCGTTATATTATATGTATCGCTATAATAAACAATATTTCATCTAAGCACTTTTTTGGAAAAATTGCCGATGTTTGGTTTTTGGAACGAAGTTCCTTATCGCGCGTTGCGAAAGGGGGCTAGACGGAAAAAATTAAGACCAAAAGTTGTAACGACACTTTTTGCTATAGTTGTAAGCCGTGCGGCGTGCGCGTGTTTCTCTGTCTGTCTGTCTCTCTCTCTCATAGAAAGAGGAACTTCGCTCCATCCGGGTGTCCCTTGACACCTCTCAAGTTTTTTTCCGTAGGATGCACCTTTTAGAAGTTATAAGTCAAAACTGAAAAAAGTCCGAGATTTTTTGAATTACGCTGTTAGCACAGGTTTTTTCAAGCTGCAAACTTGGTTTTACGCTATTGGTATCTATTCTAACAGCAGTCCGAAAAAATCCGTACTGTGCCATTTTTGCGACTTTACGCGATTGTGTCTACGGTGACTGTCGTAATTATGAAAGTCATTCATTCCAATTAATCCTGACTTTCACATAATTTGTATGAATGAGAACTTGCGCGGGTTGACACAGAGCGAACTAACTCTAACAATAATTAAACTAATGCTACACCGCTAGTTAGAGAGTTTGATTACTTTGATAGGTTAGAATTTAATACCTGCTGCGTTACATGATTATTTGATTGATATTTAATATATCTGTGTAATAATTAACAAAATTTGGTTGTCAACTTGTTAATTAGATAACCAGAGTCTTCATGGGATGCAGTTACCCCTAAACTATGACCATCTTCTCGTCTGCCAAACTTGGTACTATAGCAGTTATTATATGAACGGTCACCATTAACGGCCCGTAAAAAAATAAGGAAGGAAAATACCCCGAATACGTACCCCCCTATAAGTTTAGGGTCTCATGCCGACATTAGGGGTTTCCTAACTCAATTACACACTGAGAAACATAGAAATTAAGACTCCGACTAATTTTTACAACCTTTGGA
The DNA here is from genome assembly GCA_916701695.1 of Agrochola macilenta. Lineage (NCBI taxonomy): Eukaryota > Metazoa > Arthropoda > Insecta > Lepidoptera > Noctuidae > Agrochola > Agrochola macilenta. The sequence goes on along the minus strand of OU753572.1, from coordinate 620,867 downwards.
ACAATGAAACAGACGAGCAATAAAATTGCCCATTAGCTTTATTGTTAATTATAAAATTGCTCACCGAGGCTGCCGAGGCACACAGCGGCCTCATGCGGACGAATGGAAATAAACTCCTTTTCTGTGTGATGTGGGGCTATATTATCACGCATTTATGATATACATTAAAGGATTAAACGGTTAGGTAGTCATGTTATCAATAGGTCTAAATGATTACGTTGGGTATCCATTTATATAGTGTTGATAGTTTCGTGTTGAGATATGTGCTATGCTATGTGATAAAGCTTATGAAATGTTAAAGAATAGCCAACTGCTCCGAGCAAGCCCCCTCGTGTAGAATTTTATGTATGTTTTGTCATGAAAGAACAAAACAATTTTCTCCTTTATACAACAAATAAACTTGGGCCTTGTCAGTGCTACTTACAAATCATGCCCTTTACTCTCAATTTAAAAGAGAGTGTTGCTTGCCTCAAATAAAAAGTAATTGATAAAATTATACATGATCTGAAGAAAAAATAAAGTGCTCAGAGTGTTTCTTTTAAATTAAGTTTGTAGTCGTCAAGAGCATCAAAAGTGTCGCGGGAAGTAAATCTCTTATTGTTGGAAAAGATCTTTAGAATTAAGAATTCAGTTGTATTAAAGGCACATATAAGTATATTTCGCTTTTAGGAATTATCGGAGATTTTTTTTAAATTGGCTTCTTTCTACTTCCATACAAAATTCGTGTGTCCCACTACAATATGTCGCACATTGAAGTCAAAAATATGTACCTAATTGATAAGTAACCACTTACATTTTGAAATGGTTAACTTGTAGCGGCATCTACATCGCTACATGCGAACTACGCATCAAAGACCTGACGTCACATAACATCCTGACGTCACACAAAATCCTGCATCGCGCAATTATAGTTTACCGCGCGATAAACATATATAGAACCTCCCAACTTCAAACCTCTGGGCAGTTGCCCGCCAGACACGACACCCGTCTGGTTGGAGGATCCTCCCTTTTCTATGGGGGATGAGTGAACTTTACACCCTGTTCCTCATACTCCTAAATTGGTGACCCCGAGTATGAACGTCAACGCAGCCTTCGTGCAACTACTTCAGCGTGACGTCATCATCATCATACTGTTGTGTAACATAATATTCGTAATCTGTTGTTAAGCTGAGTGTATACTATAGAAACTTAGTGATTTGCTTCTTTATATCAAACTCAAAATTCATGTATGAATATGATTCATTCATTTTCAAACTAAGTAGTTACCAATAAGATTTATTTTGTAGTTTCATATAATTTTATGATAATTAAAAAATAAAGACTTCCTAATGAAAAATATTTCGTTTTAATAATTCTTAAAAATTGTTTGTTATAATTATAAAATATAAATAATACCTTACCATAACACATTATTTTCACAATTTGACAACAACTATGTTTTCGAATTGTCAAATTAACAATCATTACAGAATAATTAGGATTTTCTCTTACATGAACTCTAGGCTTTACAAACTTCACGTGTGTTACCTTCATTCACGGATGTTACCGTGTGTTACCAATTCACGACCGTTGTTGTACAATTTTTTCTCACTAGATGCCGTTTGCATCTAAGCACTCAACGGTTTTCACGAGTATATTTATTGTTGTTTCAAGTGTATTTTCCTTATGAACAATCGCTGGTTTATATGTTTATATGACATATCGTCGGGTTAAACATCAGAATTATTATTTCCAACGAAACATATTTTTCCGTTTTCTAAAGTACCAAGCAGACGAAGTCGCTAGCACAGTTAACAATTGCCACTTGATCAACGCGCCGGCAGCAAAGCGTTTTGATTGGCTACTTCTTTCACAGCAAATAAGAAGGATTCAAATTTCGAATTTCTTGTACCCGTTCTGGGACCCAATTAGGTCTCAAACGTCCTGAGGGACGAGCGTGCCACAGAGTTTAAGTGACTGTATGGTATTTACGAATTAGACTGAATCCAGTGTGTTGGGTAAGTTTGATTGTAAGGTGATTGCCTACGATACTAGGGTTGCTTTTATTGAAGTAATTAAGTGGGTAACTGTCTTTTTTTTAAATAATCAACAACTCCTAAATAGTGTAAATAAAAACAAAACAGCCTATATAACTGCCTTTTACGATTATATAGTTACCAAGCAAAATATCCGAAGTAAGACTCAGGTCTGAGTAACAAATTGAAATGCGATTAGTCAGAAAATTCTCAATATTAGTCCGGAGTTTAGAATTGCGCCCGACTTATGTCAATAGGCTTAGCCCCTATCCCGTGAGACTTAATACCGTCGCCGGTGAAATGTGGGAGTACTATTACATTACAATACACGTTGTCTCTTCTGGGAACACAGAGCTTGACAGGTATTGTTTGGAATTAGATTAAATAGATTTCTGATAATACCCAATCCTTTTAAGGCGACAGTAAATAATGGTCTGCCTACTGGAAGGAATATCTCTCGGTGATAGATAAACATTATTCTTACATAACATAACATCACGCCTGTACTGCCAGAAGTATTATGCAGAGGCGTCCAGATAGAACATCCACTTTTCTCAATTGTACGAGTATTTAAGTCCCATGTAATTGGGAGCGAGCCTATTGCCATCAACCGGAAGCAGAAATTCCTGAAAGAAAAACCCAAAGTTACACTTAGCTTGACCTGGGAATCGAACCCAGGACCTCGTACCCAGCAGTAGCGCTTACGACCAGTAAACCGAGGCAGTACACACATATTACTATTATTATTAGTTACTAGCGCGTACTTATAAGTAATAATTCAGTACTCCTACTGGACCCAACTAATCCAAGACGTGCCATCAACTTTAAAAGAATGAGTTTTATTATTAAAATGATAAAACTCTTGTCACTAGCTCATTACAAGTATATTTATTTAACTTATATTAGTGAAACCTACTCGGGCTCTATTCACTAGCAGCCTTAAGAAAAACTCTTACTTCAAAACCAACATTAATCAATCAGCAGTTTCCCCGTAACAAGTCGACCTATAAGAAAAACTGTTGATTTATTCTTATTTCTTTTCAGCCAATCAGCGTGGAATCTAATCCTACGGAGCCATCTAATTGGCTGGCTCGACAAGTGCCGCGCAAGCCGACGTAATAAGATTGTTGCGAGCCGCGACTCCTTGCTGAAATATAGAATTACTTTGCTGTGTAATTTATGTGATGTGAACTTATATTTTTTTGCGAAAATCGCACCTGATCTGAAAATCTAGTATTTCAAAAAATCATAAATAAATGGTTACATCACCATGTGCAAGGATATAACAGCTATTCTCTCCGTTCCGGAGATATAAGCATTACCTTCATACATTTATGTTTTGCAAAAAAAATATAAGTTGCTATTTGCTTACCAGATTGTATCCTCTGATATATTTATGCATAATATTGGCTAATAGACGCCATTTCAAGCAAAAAACCGACACTTTAAAATTTAAGCTCCAATGCCTTCGAGAGCCTTTTTTCGATCCACAGTGCGGCGACCGCGGTCAATTTGATGGACATTGCGACTCAAACAAACTATGCAATATACACTAACACAAAGCTGAAATGCCTGGTGTGCATGTAATTTCACGAAAACTAATCTACCCTCAATCGGAACAATCGGCCTAGTGGCCTATTCAGTGCAGTCATGTTAAGTGAAACAAGTTTATCTAGTTCACCACATCTTCGTATAGGTATCGTGAAGAGTACCTACGAGTATTCCATAAAGCTCGCAAACAAAGACCTCTTTCATCTCATAAGCGTCTATTCTTTATGAAAATATTCTGAATATATCGAGCGGCGTGTAATGCTCGTTTCATCTTATATATCAATATTTGCTGGTCCTCGTCCTGTTACAACATCCATGTGCTCTCGTTCCACACGCTTAGCATTCAAAACATAGCGCTCAGTTAATTAGGAACGTTGTTTGTATAGAATTCTAACAATTTGTATGTTGCTTTTGAGAGTGGGGTAATGTGGAATAAACTCATAACATTATACAAGCCTAATTACCTACCTAAGTACTTCACATTATAAGTATTGTTATTAAATGTAAGCTGCTCTTGAAATTGCTCTGAAGTAGATTTCAGATGATGAACGATAGTAATATAAGTACTTATGATGAAACCAATATTATTATACTTTTGCTCGATATTTATTTAATCACTTGTCACTTGCCTTTTAGCGTTGATACAAATGAAGTCAAATGCAATTAATTCTCAGAGAATTTTTCGCTCGTTCATTCATATTCTTCCTCGCCTTCTTTTATCTTTGCCTTTTTTAAATACAAAGCAAGTCACACAAAAGACAAAAAAAGAAAAACAAACAATTAAAGATCACAGCTCTATCAGATGAGATTCAGAAAAAGATTGCTTTCAATTCCATTCAAAGGAACGATGAATGGGACCGAACGACTGAACGAATAATGGAATTCATTCGCGAGCTGATTGACTCGCTCGCGATAACTTTTGGAATAAAACCGACGTTTGGTCGGTCATAAATTTTCTCCGATTAGATTTAACCGACTGTGCGGAAGTTAGTACGTATGTTGAATGACAACTTTGCAAATGCTCGACTTAGTTAAGAGTTTTGCTTTCAATTTAATCGAGTTAACTTTTTCTGGTTATGACTGTGTGTATGAGTTTATTCCACTTTTCATGAGTGCTGTGAAAAGTAAAAAAGCGATTTACAAAATGAATATGCATAAGCTTTGGTATACTGTACTGTATATAATGGCCTTGTCTCCTCATTGTAATACATACTTTTGATTTCCTTTGAGAAGAGTAAATTTTACACAAATTCTTATGGAAGTAATCTTGCTTTTAGTCGTTAGTTTAATACTTAGCCAACTTAGCGAATAGGCAAGAAGCTTACTTTATCCAATCACAGTGTTTTGCCCCCGCCAGTCTCCCAAGTTCCAACTAAGCGTTCTACAAGTTCACTTGAACATTGGAAATTGGGAAAGCCTTAATTTCAATACAAATCTATCAAAATACAACATCTATGTCACCAGTATCCCCCATGATTGCTAGAGCTACCTCATTTGGAACATGTCGTCCTCAGTCAGAGGAATAGTATCGTTCGGCAAAGCATTGTATTGCATATAAGCCTCGCTTCCGCACTTCACTCGTATTCATGTCATGCCCACTACGCTTCAAGCGATGAAATACTTCACCATCATCTATAACCAAAACCAGACCCTATTTAATAGAATGTAAGGTGTATATTGGAATGGTAGTGTATTATTTAGATGGGAAGCATTGATTGTTTGGTGATTAAAAAGTGGAGTCGGTCGTTTTATGCACGAGGCGGAGCGTGGTTGTCTAGAACAGTTTAGAAGCAAGTATTGATTGTGTGGAGTGGAATGGACCGAAAATTGATGATTGGTTTTAAATGTTTTTATTTATTTTCAGTTTTTCGAAAGCTTGTTCAGCATCCATCTTTGCAAGTTTCAATTCATCAAAGATCGGTTATTTGAAGTCGTAGTGAAATGTGCCAGTATTTGTTAATTAATTTACTTATTGCATGGAAGATTTACACACAAATAAAATCAGTAACTAATAAAACCTTTTTACCAAAAAAAAAACAACCGACTTCCGAAAAAAAACGCTACAAAGTGAAAAATAACTTTAAATTCGGAAGTCGGTGGCAAAATACGAAAATTCAAAACCAAAGACACCGACTTCCGAAATTAAAGTAATTTTTCACTTTTTAGTGTTTTTTTTCGGAATTCGGATTTTGCACTTTTTAGTTGTGGTACCTACCCCACACAAATTGGAATACCAGTACCTGATATGTAAATAACAGTCACAGGAAGATAGAATCATATCATCCACATATACTAAGTGGGAAAAATACATATTATTGAAGCTTACTCAAAAACTATCCCAGCAAAGTTAATAAAATGTATATGGGACCAATCCGGGAGCATACCCTTTCAAACAAAAAAATAATTTTCAAAATCGGTCCTCAATTGACGGAGAAATCGACGGACATCTCGTACATAAAAAAAAAAAACATACATACGCGTCGAACATATAACCTCCTCCTTTTTGGAAGTCGGTTAAAAATATAAAATCTTCCATGATTTACAAGATTTGTAATTGTAATTGGCACAGGATTATTTAATAATCCTCTGCCAATTACAAATCATAACAAATAAATTATAGAAGTACTCGTAGATTAACAAAGAGGAGGTTATCGTGTAGTATTGGGCATCCAAGGTAAACCAAACCAGAAAAGAGTGCTAGTACTGATGATGATAATTATTGATTAGGATTCTAATGATCAATGAAGTTATTGGCCGCTATTACTCACCCATTCTCCGCATAATCTGCCAAAGATAAAGCTCTTGGGTATACTATAGGTACCTACACTTCAAGGGAGTGCAAAGAAGACTATTCACGAGTTGTGATACTTTAGTTCGTCCGGCGCACTCTGAGAGATAACTCCCACTACCAATCTCTCTGACTGTCGAGACGATATGAAAGATTTTTAAATATGGAAATACTTGCGTTTGATCGCGGCTTCGCTTCAAATTTATTTTCTTTCTTTCTTTCTTTTCATAGCATAACCCAGATCTAACCCAGATAATGGTCTATCCGTGTGCTAAATTTCATCCACATCCGTTCAGCCGTAGCGCGTAAAAAGGTAACAGACAGACACACATGCAGATAGTGATTTTCGCATGTTATTAGTACGGATTCAACTATGTATTATTATTAACAAATGGGTATATACAGTAGCTAATTGCACAGCGATGAGAGGAAATTAGGTACAAAGAGGTTTAACTTAATAGTTCTGTGATTATTAATACTATTTTAAAGACTTAGCTAGACATTTGGAAATCCGACCCTTTATCATTCTGTGCCAGGTTCATTATAAAGTATTAATAAGGGTCAGGAAGGTCTACTGCTAAGACTTTTAGGGTTTATAATCCTTTGTATGGTAATACATATTCGGTGTTTATGTCGTGGCCAGATCTTAGAATTGATCATTTCATAAAATGGCCAGCTGTAAGGTGTAGTAAAAATAGCCAAGTCACCATGCAATCAACTTGGAAGTAGCGCTCACCGACCGCTGCCGCGGCACCACTTGCTTCGCTCGCTTGGCTCACGCGCGGCTAGCTACAGTTCCAACCTAACCTAACTATGTTGTTGAAACGATCAATTTTGAGATCTGGCCACGACATTTATACATTTGTCGTGCCACTGCTCTTCATGATTCAGTTTCTTCTTGGTTTCGGAGCATGCTGAAATTAAATATTTAGACCAACTACATTACTGAACCAATTTTTTCATTGTTGCAAGATTTGTTTTATTCCTATTCCTTACTTAATGTGACAACGTGTATTTCCTGCCCCACGTTGTCAGAAATGACACACCAAATTAAGAGACCACACACCATCCTCGTTCCCCTTAATAAAAACGAATACATTTAAATTTCAGCGTGCAGTAATGAAGTTACCGTTGAGCAGGAATATCCATTAACCAGTAATCCACGCCAGTAACGCGTAATACTCACTGGCGCGGGTATATTGACTCACCGGTCGTCAACCCGTAGGTATGCCCAGTATTGAAAGCTATAGGCATTTAGGGCATAACTATATTGGTGAGGCTGTTTTAGGACTTTACCACTCGAATTAGACTTTTGTTGCTATAACCAAGGTTATTAGTCAATTAATTACAGTATCGTAGTGGCAACAAGAGCTATGAGCAGTCAGCGTTTATTTATTTATTTATTTAAACTTCTTACACACAATAATGTACAAAGGCGGACTTAATGCCTTAGGCATTCTCTACCAGTCAACCAAGCGTTGATGACAGCGAAGTTCACTGGCAAGGCTAGTGGCCTCGCTTACTTATGTATATATGTTTATTCGTTATCTTTTTGATTTTATCATTAAAAACATAGATCGTACGATATAAAAAAAAATGGTTTGAATTACTTACATCTGCGTGTCCCTGTTTCTGACTACATAATCTAATAGAAGTGTTTAAGCATATAGATTTGTTTTACGGTGAATCCGCGATATTGCATTAATATTGTAGGTTCAGGGCACGCTTACCTAATTCGTCGATACCTAATGAAACTTCAAACATTTAGCTGTGCCATATCGAAAAGTTTATTTTAGCCTGAAGATACAGCAATAAACTCCATGCATCTTATTAAAAGCTTTTATTTAACTTGCAATGTATGTACGAGTATGTATGTTTGTTCGCGTGAAATCTTGCTACTCAATTTTGAAGCAGATATCTTCAACCGATTGAACTGAAATTTTGTATACACATTTAGTTTGGATGACAATATACGATAAGCTGTGTGACGTCATTCTAAATCCAATATGGCGGATCATCCAAGATGGCGGAATAGTTATTTTTAATGCATTTCTACAATATGGGTATCAAATGAAAGGGCTTGTTGAGAGTAACTCGAAAAATAATGTGACGTCATTCTAAATCCAATATGGCGGAACATCCAAGATGGCGGAATAGTAATTTTTTATGCACTTCTGCAATATGGGTCTCAAATGAAAGGGCTTGTTGAGAGTAACTCGAAAAATAATGTAACGTCATTCTAAATCCAATATGGCGGAACATTCAAGATGGCGGAATAGTTATTTTTTAAGCACTTCTGCAATATGGGTATCAAATGAAAGGGCTTGTTGAGAGTAACTCGAAAAATAATGTGACGTCATTCTAAATCCAATATGGCGGAACATCCAAGATGGCGAAATAGTTATTTTTTATGCACTTCTGCAATATGGGTATCAAATGAAAGGGCTTGCCGAGAATCATTAGAAATAACCAAAAAGTAAAAAATTGCAAAAAAAAAAACTTTGCAGATTCAGGTACTCAATTAAATAGGTACTAGTTTATTTACACAAGTAAATCGCGCGACAAGCTTTTATGCTCATATAAATTGTGTATAATGTGGTTATAAGTTGATAGTTAAGATTTTAAAAGAAAATTTTATTGTCTTCTTTTTAGAATTTTTAAATAAAAGCTTTTTTTTTAAAGGTCTTTTTGCTTTTAATTTATTTATCTTTATTAAATAAAAACACACACACCCAACAATAAAATACACTGCAAACAAAGTCAAAAAGTCGACTACCTCACATAATATTAGTACGGTCAAACACCAAAGTGTTTCGAAATATACGAAATATATGTCACGAAATAAAGACGCAAAGTCAAAACTTTGCGTCTTTATTTCGTGGCAGTTTCGTAGCAATTTCAGTAGTTCAAACACAAGTTACTACGGTCGTGTGGCTGACCGTATATGCGATAAAACCGCATGTAATAGTATTCGCCGACCGACGCGGGCGCGGGCGCGGCGCGGCGCTGTGACGGTAATAATTGATTGATGATACCGTGCTACTCTATCATATTAGATTATGTACTTTGGTGACTAGTTTTTGCGAAGGTTTCTTGTTACTTGCTAAAGGCTTTTTTTTTGGTTGGAGGTCATATTGAATATTCTACAAGATGAATGCGCGTGTTTGAATGGAGTGTTTTTTTGCATTTTTGACCATGAAAGTCAACTTTTCTCAAATTTTAATTAGTCTGAATAGTATAGAATCCGTATAGAATTACGGCAGCTCGAGCATGATAATGTAACAAACAGACAGACTCACCCGGTTTCAAAAAAACCTGATCAATCTCTAATCACTTCACAGAATATAAACCAGATTTAATCAAATTAAGACTTTCAGCTTATGTAAGTGTTGGTTACCTGTGTAACCAACACTTTAGCTGAAAGTCGTTTTTTTTTAATTTTGCGTGAATGCGAACGTCCTACAGACGAACGCTAAATAGCTCTGCACTCACAGCGCAAACCATCTCTAGTTATCGTGTCAATACATATGTATCGAAGCTTCCGCTTAGTATTGCAGATAACACCAAACCGTGCAACTATCCACACCACACTGTGTGCAAACTATATTCTATACAGATATAGGTAACCATATCCCCACTGTATCCCGTAAACTGTAGATATAACGACTGAAGTTATCTGCAGTTAACGCTCCGTCACACATCGCTGGTGTGAACTGACTGGCTTCCGATCATAATGGGCTGCTAAGTCTATGTTCATATTATTATTTGTTAATGGTTTATGCGATGTGGTGGCTATATTTCAAAAATTGTAGTTAATACTTGCGTATAGGGTATCTTTTAGAAACTTCGGGCAAGAATTTTCAAGAAAACTCTACATCCTTAATTATTTAAACACAACTTCTCAAAAAAAATCTGCGCGTGCTCATTACTCGAAAACTACTTTTATAAGTTTTTATTGTTCAGCCATACCTATGAATGACGTTGTGTGTTGCATGTTGTTGAGTTTTGGTTTAATGTCTTCTACAATTAGTGTTTAATAAATAATAATAAGCCTGACATTGTGGTAGTGGATCGAATAGAGCGGCGCGGCGCGCAATGATTGCTGAAATAACGATCCGATGACAGCCACTGGCTTTATAGCCAAGAGCCTCAACGAACACCTCTGGAGGCTCTCGTTGGGCAGCTTGATTAAGGGCTTGATTCAGAAAGCGGTACTTCTGGACACGGCTCGTATTGCTAGGAGGTTCATCTCTCTGGAGCCCTGACCGCCGATAACTTGGACCCTGTTCCCGATAAAGGTGGAATACTGTTTAAAAAAAAACTAAGGCTTTTTATGTATTTTATGAAACTATATTTAAAAATGTAATGTTATGTTTAAAGTGTAATAAGTAAAATAATAATAAATAAATAAAATATATATTTATTCTCTGGTTAAGCTAGTTACTATTTATATATCTGAAATACGCAGTCTAAGACGTGAGAATTGATGTTCTACAGATGAAAATACCACCATCTTAATACAAGATCCCCCAAGCCTTTAAGCCAAACGATGTGCTAAACTATGCTATAACACTTATGTACAGTCAGGGGCAGTTATCTGCACCGAACGCTCCAATACACTAAGCTACTGAACGCGAGTGCATTCTCATCATTGCGGCATGGTCGATCACTGTAGTGGGCTCAAGTTCGATGGAAATTTTAATAATTGGTAAAGGTTATGATAATTATGTAATGGTTATGTACCGACATTCTACTGCGATCGCCAAGCGCTTTAAAATCAATAAATAGTGTTATCAAAAGGATATTATTGACTTTTTATTTTACTTTCTTGTGATTCAGGCTTTATTTGAGTCATTATCATAGACATAACATACGTTATCTAATGATATTCTAGCTGTCACCTTCAGCTTTTTTCTTGGTAAGTATTCGTAAAATTGGTCTGTTATCATGACTTTATAATTCTTGGTTTCATCAATCACTTTTGCCTCTCAGTTCAATTATTTTTGTTGTACTTCTAATAATAGAAAAGGCCACTCCTTAGAGTTGAATTTCTAAAGTCAGATATATCTTTTATCCGAGGATTAAAATTATCTTCTGGCAGGTATTGTATGTATGGAAAAACTGCCAAAAGTTCAAAATGTATTCGAAGTATAATATAGTTATACTAGTATAATATAATTATACCAGAGGGCCATTTCTCGTACTTAAAAAAACAACCGACTTCCAAAAAAACACTAAAATAACTTTCTTACAAAACAAAAACCACCGAATTCCACAAAAATACACTTAAAAGTGAAAAATAACTTTAATTTCGGAAGTCGGTGGCAAAAACGAAAATATTTTATACTAAATATAAACCAAAATATACCACATGGTGCTTGATAACGATTCATAAGTATATCACGGCTTCAACCATCTTACTGCGAACCATATTAATGAATGTATAGGTATACTAAGTATATGGTTCTGTATTTTCGTTTTTGCCACCGACTTCCGAAATTAAAGTTATTTTTCACTTTTAAGTGTATTTTTGTGTTACATTTTCATTTACTTCTTTGTCTGAAAGTATACCCAAGCTTCTGAATAAAATAATACTACTTAATATTATGTACGAATTAAGCAAAAATATTCTTTAAAGGTCAAGTCAACACACAGTTTAATATATCATCATCATCGTTATTACTGGCAGCCTTGTTCCGCCCACTGCTGAGTCTATGCTATACCTACATTACCACGCTTTTTGCTAGGGGAGACAGAGCAATATTGCATTTTGTTCCTGTTCTTCGATAGTTTACTGCGGGATTGTAATAAGACGAGACAAAATTGTAAATTAGGTACGGATTTAAGCTCTGAAATGAAAATCATTACGCTGTACCTATAAGGAGCTATGTTAGAAAATAGTAAAACAGCCTTGTGGAATCTTCTTAGTAAGTGTTTGCCTCTTACATATTGCAGGCGTCAATAGTTGTTTGACATATTAGTACGAGACCCCACGACCAAAACCATGTAGCATCGTTTTTCGGCCAAAACCGTATAAAAGCGTTATTTTAAATAAATTTAAATTCTGAACCCGACTCGGTGGACAGTATTGGTCAGACGGTTTTATCACAATGTCTGATATAAAAAAAATGTACATAGGTTTCAAATTGGTTTCAAATGTATTTTTTTTTTATTCCAATTCCATACGACTGTAACGAATTAAATAAAAGTATATTTTTCATTCGCCTTTTTCATTTCTTTGTTATGTTATTTTTATATTGTTTCACTTGACAGAGACTCTTAGCGTAGCTCGAATGTGTAGACCAATAGTCGACTTCTATTCATTGTTAATTTTGCATGAATATTGTCCCGTTGGCACGCTTTGGGTACGGAACCCTAAAGAGCATACAGTTATTTTATTATAAGTAATTTAAAAAAGCTTGGGTATACTTTCAGACAAAGAAGTAAATGAATGAATGTAACACATTTATAAAAATATATATGTCATACATGTCTCAATTGTCTGGTCTCACGTGTGAACTTCATACATGTGTATCCTAAATATGTATGTATTATGTAGTAAGTTTGGAAACAAGCGTGCCGTGATAGTTGCAGGCCAAATGCATACCGACTATTACGGCCCTATAGAAGTGGAGTCATCATCATCATTTTAGCCGAAAGACCTCCACCGTTGAATATAGGCCCTTGACAAGGTCCAAGCGTCGCCACATTGACGGGCCCTGTGCTTCACAGAACTGTAGGGACTGCAGAAAAATAAAGTTACTAGGTACTAAAACGAATATTATTTATTAAATTGTCGATAAAAACATATTAAATAATATACTAAACAACATAAGTAATGAGGCAATAGGTATTAGGGCGCTTGTAAACATTTTTTTATCGGTCATGGACCGTGGTTTTCGCTCTTATACTAGGTATCCGGCAATCAGAACATCTGTCCTGCGCATACTTCCCGCCCCGTGTGTCGTCCGCGTGATTCCTCCAAATAGTGCCTAGAAAAGCACACGACAGCCGTTGGTACCAACTTATTTCTTCCCGGTTACGTCACATTTCCGTCCCATCGGACTATGAGAGTGAGGGAAGAGGGAGTGCTGTGTATGCGCACATTGTCGTTGTCTATAGTACCTCCTGTTTACTTGGCTGTCTTGGTTGAAATTGGCCGCCGTGACCGCAAATAGGTCGGGACTTCGACCGTATCTCATCTAAATGTATGGAATCTGAAAAGGATATATGATATTAGGTATCATAATGGTGAATCAACAAACACATTCATTTCGCATAATTTTTTAAATAACGGGCACAGTTCCAGCCTATTCTCGAGCCTTTCTTGTCATAGGGAAGTGCACATGTGTTTTGAACACAGGTGGGTGGTTCAGGGCCAGTGTGACTTTCTACAAGGCTGTGAATCTGAAGGAATATAGTTTTGACCCACTACGAAAGTGTGGCAGGAGCTACTAGCTACTCGCGCAAAGCGCAGGGGTTATCAAAACCGAGAAAAAGTAGATACGGTGATGACGAAGATTCTTAGAATATAGCTGCCTTTTTGCATATCAATCAATAATATTTTTATATAAGTATTATAATGTGTACTTAGTAGACCAACCTTGGTTGTAATACCCAGTCCATTTCTTCGCTTATTCTGCGGGATATGCGGCTTCAGTTCGTAAGACTTGGTTAGTCTGTATGTTTTTACAAACGCACGGTCGCTTTAAAGGAAAATGCGTCTGATGTGGGATCCCGCGGCCGGCGATGCTGAGAACAGCTGCTGCTGTGTTCTCTACGTTGTTCTGCGGCCGATTCGTCGTCTGCACGTTGTGCGAGGAATGAAAGTTGCTCCCACAGGCCGAACTCACTGGTTTTGTATTATTTCACCACACAAACAAAATTATTTACAGCACTGTTACTGGATAAGTTATTTCTTCATGAATCTTGGATTTCAAGATGATTTCAAGGATAAAATCGAAATAAAATGAGAAATGTGAAACTGCAGAAGCTAAAATTTTCTGTCACAGTTCAGTCAACAAATAATCTCATGCTTACGTCAATTTTGATGTTCACGTGAATACCAATTTTATTTTCTTTGTCAAGTCAAAACTTTAGCAGAATACCGTTTTGAAATCGATGGTTTTAGTACATTTGTTATTTTCATTCCATTCGCAATCTCATGGCACAAAACGTCACGTTTGACTTAGTTTTTTGGTTTAGCAGAATACCTTTTGTGATATTTTGGAACTTTTGCGGCTCTGCGACTTGAATTTGAACGTTTTTTAAGTACGAGAATTGGCCCTCAGATTTTACGCATTTTCCTTGACATAATGAGAACCGCAAAACCTCGGGGACCACGTCGATTTATAAGCAAACGTGCTGTCCATGTGATTTCACGCCGCTCACCACAATTAGACAAAGTTGAAAAGCTAAACCAATAATAACACTGAGACACATGCTCGAACACACAGTACTGCTTGACGGCAAAAAGTTTTTCCTCAGACGAGTTCTTTCAGAAGGAGTTGTACTACTTCAAATCTTTCAGAAGGAGTTGTACTACTTCAAATCTTTCAGAAGGAGTTGTACTACTTCAAATCTTTCAGAAGGAGTTGTACTACTTCAAATCATCCACAGGCGTTAGTGCACGTACAATATGACGACTCTACTTACCGACTCTGATAAAACACTTATATCGTTACCGTCTACAACATGACGCATGTTTTTCATCAGAGCTGAACCAAGCTCATGTTGTGTTTGCAAAACAAATACACTCCGTATGCATATGATGTACGAGTGTGTTTTGTACAAATATTACATTATGGCTTATTGTTTTATATTCGGGATTGCTGAACATTTGTTGATTCGGTACGGCGTGAATAGTATGCGTTTTGGTCTGGATTCGACAGATTGATTTAAATATAATTATTTTGTTTTGTTTCACTGTGTGGGTTATATTATCTGTCTATGTTTTCCCTTATAATATTACATGTTAGCACGTTAACTAAGTTAAGACATTAGTTTACAAAAGACCTCGATCGTATTTGGCTAGTCTAGTGTGCCATCATTTGTAAAAAAGTATATATAGAATGACATGAAGAATTAATGGGTAGGTCCCAGTAATTGTAGGTATTAGTTGGAAGTCAAAAATGGATTAGTTGATTTAGGGTAGATTTTTCAATAGTCAGTTAACTTTTGTCTGAAGAATAAATGTGACAATTTGACCTATTTTCTATTCCACAGATAGAAGTTATCTTATGATTGAAAAATCTACCCTTAATCAACTAATCCATTATATAGATAGACAACATTCAAAAACAAAACGACTTATTATGCATTTCAATGCTGGGTAAACACATAGTGCAAATTGAATTGTCCACATATAAGCAGCAATGTACAGACAAAAAAAAAAAAGAATTAATCGTCTCGTTTCTTCGCCAATCTTCGAGTTAAGAGCTGCAAGCGAGCTGGAAAATGTGAAGTAAATGAACCGCGATAATCTCAGTCAGCACGAGCTGAGATATTTGATGTTCTGCTCTGTTCTCATGCCAACGTGCAGCTGACGGAGCTTCTACTTTTATAATGAGGTGGGCTAATGGGCGTGGGTGTGTTAATGGGCTTGATCAATCTTTGTTGGGATAAAGGTGGTATACATAATAGGTACCCTTTTTGTGGAGATACAAAAAAAACTTCTAACTTAAAACTCAAGTGACGCACACAATTCGTCAGTGAACTCATTTGTTTTTAAAGATACCTTTCCAATTTCTAAGTAAAGGAGATGTATAACGGTCCCATACAAGCTTGGCCCAGCAATTAACACAAATGAAACAAAATGTATTATGAAGCTTTAATAGTGTTTCATAGCCCTGTATAATTTTGTTTGCCGTAAAACTTCGTGAAGGAAGATAAGACCCTTCTCAAATCTCATAGAAATATAAATGTCAAATGTAATGACTTCAAAAAATAATTCAAACCCGTCGATTGCAGAGTAATCCACTGGCTTCCAGCAGATTGAATTGCACTCAAATCTAACGACGATCCCAAATTATTCATTTCCTATGATATGAACGTTGTATCTCCGTTGGAAACCAGGCAAAATTAGAGTGGTCCGAGATGTGAGTCATAGGTATTGTTATTGTAGCCCAGGTAAACTGTAATGCAAAGATTTATAGTTCAAGAAAGGTGAAGTCACTCAGATATACAAAAAGATTACAAGAAACACAGCCAATGATATTTTTGAGCAAATCACAACAAATCACAACAAAATATTCTGCTATATTATGATGCTGTCACACGCAGCACCACAGAGTTAGAAATAAAATAGAAATCGTCAAAGACAGACCCGACTGACAACAAGGGTTATGTATTTGTATGGTACATATGCCCTATATGTGTGTAAGATTATTTATTCTTTCATACCCTCCCGACATCTGAATGCATTTTAATAATTTACATGTCGTTAGGTTTGACTGCCCAGCGAAACGCATTTAAATTTCAATCGCAATCCGAAGGATTTTGAAGGAAATTCCTAATCCAATTATGAAAATGTGGCGTTTCACAAAAATCAACACGGCAGACTTAAGAACCCAATAAGTAACGTCATGAAGAAAGTTTTTAGTACGTCGAAATAAAGGGCTTTAGGAGACGATTCCAAAAATATGACTTATTAATTTATTTGCGTATTTATTTTCAGACAACTTGATCCATTTCTTTAGTAAAAATATTGCTTAAAACTATGTTAGTTCACACAGAAACGCATACAATGTTTAAAGAACAAACGGTCATACTTGTCTTCTATCACACTCAAGATGCTGTTGCTCCTCACACGCACAAGAGTGGAGAAGATATACACCCTGTCACACCCCACATGCTAAAGTACAGTTAGAGAAAGCCCCATCCCATTTTACATAATTAATATGCCTATTGTACTAATACCCAAAAACGGAACATAACTCCTTAGGCACATTGGCATCGCGTAACTTCTTCCACAGGACATCATAACAAACCATGTCAGTAGGATATTATTGGGCATTCTACCCCACCTTCCGTTCCATCGGCTCACTCCGTTCGCCTCGTCACTCTCGGTGGAGTAGAATGCCCAATAATATAAACGAAATCCTATAAAGTGCAGTAAAATACTGGTTCGGCGCCTATTCCACCCGATGAACGGAAGGTGGAGTATGAATTTCTACATAGTACAGGAAAATACTGGTTCGGCGCCTATTCCAGTTCGACGTTATTCCACCCGATGGAACAAGTTATAAATGTCAATGTAATACATTAATTCAGTCATTATTAATATAACCGTTTCAAGCAGTCGTCATGAAATTTGTAAAACAACCACAATCGTTACATGTAAACAAACTTTGTGTTCATTCTCAAGAGACTGGTTTTCGTCATGGAGAATTATTACCTAAATCGGTACGATGCATCATTTGCGGGCCGTCAAATTGCGGAAAAACGAATTTATTAATTGGTCTTCTTATACACGAGAATGGTTTAAGATTTCAAAATGTTTATGTTTATTCGAAAACCTTGCAACAACCCAAGTACGTTTTTTTAGAAAAAGTCTTGCAACGAGTACCAGGCATTTCATTTCAGAAATATTATGAAAATGAGCAAGTACTGAGTGTTCAGACCGCAAAACCGAATTCTGTAATTGCATTTGATGATGTTGCTTGTGAAAATCAAAGTAATATGCGTGATTATTGTTTGTTAACGTGTAAGGTATTGTATGAACAAATTAAATTAAAATTTGGATGTCCTTGGTGCCCAATCTGTAAAATACTGGTTCGGCGTCTATTCCACCCGATGGAACGGAAGGTGGAGTAGAAATCTTACATAGTGGAGTAAAATACTGGTTCGGCGCCTATTCCACTATTTTAGTTCTAAACCGAAATATTACCTTACCGTTACCGTATAAAATTATTACCGATGGCTTACCTCGATCAACTGCTGCAGATTCTCGGATTGAACACTAAACCACGACTTTAGTTAACAAGTTTTATAATAACAAGTTTCACACATATCCACTACTTTACTTGACTAGTTTTATATCAAAAAGTTTCACACATAACCACGACTTTAGTTGACAAGTTTTATAACAACAAGTTTCACACATAACTCGTTTACTAATTGAACTATATGAACATAGTAAGCTAAAATTCAGGACAGATTGTCTCATGTCTCTTCACAAAGCAAGAAATTGGCTGCACCTGCAGGCACATGCCCATTCTATTTCTGTGGCCCCAGATTGGGCACCAAGGACATCTGAACTTTAGGATTCCATAATCATTAAACAAAAATTTGGGTCAGATTGACTCATGTCTCTTCACAGAGCAAGAAATAGCATGCACCTACAGGCACACGCTCATTCTATTTCCATGACCCCAGATTGGGCACCAAGGACATCCAAATTTTAATTTAATTTGTTCATACAATACCTTACACGTTAACAAACAAGGACGCTCGCTGTTTGAACCGCTATCCTAAAATTCAGGACAAGTTTGTCTCATGTCTCTTCACAAAGCAAGAAATAGCATGTACCTACAGGCACACACACATTCTATTTCTATGACCCCAGATTGGGTACCAAGGACATCTGAACTTTAGGATATCGTAAACATTAAACTAAAATTTGGGTCAGATTGACTCATGTCTCTTCACAGAGCAAGAAATAGCATGCACCTACAGGCACACGCTCATTCTATTTCCATGACCCCAGATTGGACACCAAGGACATCCAAATGTTAATTTAATTTATTCATACAGCTAACATTACCTTACACGTTAACCAATCAACTACTGGTTGCTCTGCTGTTACTCCGCGTTGCGCTTGATTAATTAAGATGCTTTCACACTCATACATTCGCCTTCGAAACGGTTCATGCGCCGTCCCGTGGTTATTTATTGTGCTATACTCTTTGTAAACCGCCTGACGACGGCGTCGGAAACGATCGTATTAATTTTTCGCAGTATAGGTGTAAGTGAGTCTTTAAAATCTCAAAGACTGCAAAATTGCATTATGTAAATTTGCTGAATTCGAACTTTATCGTTGTTACGTGAGGTGTATGTGTGAATAATTTTTTATGTATTCAACAATTATATTGTAAGGTGATCGCCGCGCATGTTGCAGTCTTTGATTAAAATTAGATTTTTATAGGATTTCCTATTTCTCTCTCTTTTGTTTATTATTTTCATGTATATGGGATAGTTTTATCAATCTAGGATTGTTTGAAAGATGATTCTTAATATCAGTACTGAACCTTTGCATGGAATGATTATAAAAAGTTCGTTTTCGCCGTTAGATGATTTTATAACAATTTAAAGTTTACTGCAACATACCTGTGAACTTACTTTTTGATACGGGTTCGTTTACATGTATTTTTCTACACATAAAAAAAACAATGCTTTCAGGATATTTTACTTTCGGCTCATCTTAACTTGCAGATTTTTTTTTTATTTTTTATTTCAGATAGATTTATGTTGTCATGCAGAGTTTTATAATACGGTTTATTAAACAAACATACATACCTTATTATAATACCTATTGTATTTATTAGGTATAAGTAACAGCCTGGTATCGGCTTCGTCTTTGTCGGCGAGCGTTAAAGCTGGTTTTATATTTCGTTTCTCAGGATAAAATTGCAATTTGACAGAAGGGGTTTTCAATCAATACGGTTTAATTTGTCGTAAGTAACATAAATTAGTTATACACCTGTGAGTACATGTAGTTAAGGTTTAATTTTGATATGAGGTAAATATTGCTGAAATGGTATTTTTTTATGTATATAACCAATCAATTTCGATCATATAATTACATTCGCTCCAGTATCTTCCAGTGATCTACTTACCTTTTTCGTTACATATTACGTCATCCTACAAATATAAAATGTGAGTAAGTACTACTAAGTTTATTGAATATTTTAATGTTTAATCGGTACTCAGCTACGGACCTGGTTTCTGCCTGCCGGCTGGTGTACCTATCACCTTCATACCATCCATGTTATCTTTTAGCGAGCTATATTCCATGGAAACTTTCCTCTCCATAATTATTGAGGTTGCTTATAGTTACAAAATTAATCTTAGTGTTTCTATTTCAGGTCTGACTTGGAATCGGAATACCAATCACCACGGTCCACAGCTGCAGTAGCCGAGGTGGCAAAAAAGCAGCCTAAGAAAAAGACGGTGAAGCGCCAAACACCTGAAAGCACCGCCCACCCGTCAAACTCTAAGTCAAGGTAATTTATATTACTGCTTGTATGTTTAGTTTTTGTTGCGCGCCTATGATAAATCAAGTAAAATGTTATGTGCACTGGTAGGTACATGATGGTTAGGGAACTTGGAACTGTAACGCAGACAACGGTAAAATCAATTTCCGATTATATTCAATGCAGGAATGTTGACAGTTACTTCATTAGGTATTCTTATTGAAATTATTATAACCAAATATATACGACGTTTATTGCGTTTATCACGCTTTGTATTCCCCATAGGATTCAACAGAGGTGTATAATACACCTTAATTTCGTTAGTTATGAAATAAATGTAAATTATTATAAATGAAAATATGTGTAATTGTTTATAGTAAAAGACGCAGCCTGAGCTCGGACCTCTTTGGTCTGGAGGACGTACAGAAGACGACGACCTCAAGCGGGGACTTCGGTTCATCGCTCATCACCCGTGTCGCCAACGGTAAAGTACGGCGAGCGGCAGACCTTAGGGGAGACTTCTACGTGGAAGTCAAGGTTTATTCGAAAGACGAAGTTGCCTCCACCCCCAAGGAAGAACGGTGGAAAAAAGCTCAGGTCGCTTTAAAAGCGCAGTTAGATCGTAACACTCCCCAGTGGGACGGGCTGCAAATGTTTATGAGATCAACTCACGAATTATTTGACAATTCCGAGGCTGTCTTTTACAGCGATAGCATTAATATAAAATAATATAGTTTTAAATTGTTGGGGACACCAAATTAATTGTATCGATTATTGCAGAATCTAATGTATGTATACGTATGTAAATCTAAACATATTTTAGCATACAAAATTGACTGACGTAATAATTATCTAAAATGCCTTTCTGTACCGTTTGTAACACCTCTGTTGAGCGCAGTCACTGGACAGGTCATTTACGTAGTACTAATCATAAAAACAAAAATATTTCGCATTT
The DNA here is from genome assembly GCA_916701695.1 of Agrochola macilenta. Lineage (NCBI taxonomy): Eukaryota > Metazoa > Arthropoda > Insecta > Lepidoptera > Noctuidae > Agrochola > Agrochola macilenta. The sequence continues at coordinate 599,366 of OU753572.1, read as the reverse complement.
TTGCGAAGGTGTTGAAATAATCCATTCTGCATTTCGTAATCGTATAGCTTCTTATAGAATTGTCGATCCGTCTGAGAATTGTTCAATAGAATCGTTTTTTAATAATACTGAGAACAAAATTAAAACTTTAATTGATATGTCTCTTAAAGAACACACTTGTCTAAAAGTTAACTTCGAATATTTCGCTTTGTTTTTAATGGTTAAAAATGATTCTCAGGAGATGAAATCATTTGCAACAAAAAACTTTACTTTGCATCAGAATTATGAATTGGATTCATTAATAGCTCAAGTCAAAAACACTGTAACAAAAAAGATAGAAGAATTTCAGGACCGGGATAGTGGATGGACGTTCTTAAACAATTCCCATTTGGAAATCAATGTTAACAAATATCAACCTTTGCGCGGTTCAAGTTTTGTCGAATTGCCTGCATCATTAAAATCTAAAAAAGCATGTATTAATATCCGCAATAATGATGAGTATTGTTTTTTATGGTCTGTTGTTGCTGCTTTATATCCAGCTAAAAATCATCCTGAAAGAGTATCGTCTTACCCTGATTTTCGTAACGTATTAAATGTAACGGATATGTCATTCCCAATGAATTTCTCAGATGTTACGCGATTTGAAGGGAATAACCCTGAAATTTGTATTTATATTTATGGTTTAAAAAATAATACCATCGTAGGACCTCTTTACAAACCAAAATCCTTAAACGGCAAGGTGATTCGTTTACTTTATTTCGAAAGTGATGATTTATCACATTACTGTCTTATTAAAGACTTACCACGACTTGTTAAGAATCAAATAACAAAACACCACAGTAAACTGTACTTTTGTGATGTTTGTTTAATGTTTTTTAATTCATGCGACGATCTTAGTTCACATAATTGTGGAGGTGTCGCCACGGAACTGCCTCCAAAAGGTTCTTTCATACAGTTTGAAAATTATAACAGAAAGCAGACTGTACCATTTGTTATATACGCAGATTTTGAAACAATGCTAGAACGGTATGAGTCCTGCGACCTTGATCCCACTAAGGCGAGCACTGTAACGCGACAGCGACACGTGCCTATAGCTTACGCTTACCATATTACGTGTGCGCTAGACGAAAGCCACAATCGCTACGTTTCTTATCGCGGTTCGGATTGTGTATCTAATTTTGTGAAGTCTATTTATAAAGATGCACAAAAAATTTATACTATTTAAAAAAATAATGTTCCTATGATATACTCAGATGATAATGCTCACAACTTTGAAAACGCGATGACTTGTCATATTTGTGATCATTTCTTGTTCGGCGACAGGGTTCGCGATCACTGTCACTTGACTGGAAAGTATCGCGGCGCAGCTCATAGTTACTGTAACCTACAATACAGATTACCAACATTTTTACCTGTATTCTTTCATAATTTGTCCGGATACGACTGTCACCTTTTTATAAAAGAATTAGGTGAAGCTCCTGGATCTATTAAAGTGATACCGAAAACAAAAGAAAACTATATTTCATTCACAAAGTTTATTCCGATTTCACCTGAGGAAAGCATTCAGGTTCGGTTTGTAGATTCTTTCAAGTTTTTAGGCACTAGTTTAGAAAAGTTAGTTAGTACCATGAAAAAACAAGACTTCAAGCAATTAAAATCTTATTTTCCTAATAAAACACAATTTAACCTACTCACCCGTAAAGGAGTGTATCCCTATGACTATATGTCTCAATGGGATCGATATGAAGAAAAATGTTTGCCTTCAAAAAATTTTTTTTTTAACTCATTGATTAATGAGTCAATTACTGACGAAGACTATGAACACGCTCGTTCCGTTTGGTCAGTATTTTATATTCGAAACATGGGTATGTACACCGATTTATATCTTAAAACAGACGTTCTGTTGCTAATAGATGTATTTGAAAATTTTCGAAAAACTTGTAAACGACATTACAATCTCGATCCTGCGTTCTATCTTACAGCACCAAGTCTATCTTTTGATGCAATGCTTTTAAAAACAGGAGTTCAATTAGAATTAATTACCGATGTAGAAATTTTTAGAATGATACAACAAGGTATTCGTGGAGGTGTTTGTATGTGTTCCAAAAGACATGCCAAAGCCAACCATAAATATTTAGATACCTACGATCCAACCCGCCCAAATTCATTTATCATTTATTTAGACTGTAACAATTTATACGGTTACAGCATGTGTCAATCCCTGCCTTATTCCGGTTTTAGATTTATGAATAGACAAGAAATAGATTTTTTACAAGCAAATTTGACAGACATCGGTGATACTGCGGAAAACGGTTACATTCTTGAAGTTGATTTAATATATCCGGAAAATTTGCACATTGAACACAATGACTTTCCATTTTGTCCAGAAAAATGCATACCACCTGGTGGTAAAAATAAAAAACTAATACCGAATTTGTTTGACAAATATCACTATGTAATTCATTACGTTCATTTAAAAAAATGCTTACAATACGGTTTAATATTGAGAAGGATCCATCGCGTTATTATGTTTAAGCAAAGTTGTTTTTTAAAGCGATATATTGATATTAACACTCAGTTACGTCAAAAAGCAGAGTCAACTTTTGAACAAGATTTTTTCAAATTATTAAACAATAGTATTTTTGGAAAAACCTTAGAAAATAATGAAAATCGAATAGACGTTAAGTTAGTAAACAAGTGGTGTGACTCAAACAATAAAACAAAAAAGAGTAATTGTGCTGAGAAATTGATAGCCAGTCCATATTTTCACAGCGCCTCTGTATTTTCTGATGATCTAGTAGCAATCCAAATGAAGCCTATGCGTGTTATACTTAATAAACCAATATACATAGGGTTCACAGTATTAGAATTATCTAAAACGCATATGTATGATTTTCACTACTCTATCATGAAACCTTTTTATGGTAATGGAATTGAATTGTGCTATACTGACACAGATAGTCTAATCTATGATGTGCAGAGTAATAACGTTTATAAAGATTTCAAGCTCAATTTTTTAAAATATTTTGATACCTCTAATTATGACTTAAACAATGAATTTGATTTGCCTATTATTAATAAGAAGATTCCCGGACTGTTTAAGGACGAAATGGGTGGTAAAGTTATCAAAGAATTCGTAGGACTGCGCTCAAAGCTTTATTGTATTAAAACCTTCAACAAAACAATTAAAAAAGCCAAAGGTACAAAAAAATGTGTAACGAAAAATTTAAGTATGTTTGATTATAAAAATGTTTTATACAATTGCAATGTCATTCGCAAAAAAAATGTATTGTTTAGGTCAATAAAACATGAAATATTCACTCAGAACGTAAATAAATTAGCCCTTTCAAGCAATGATGATAAACGGTTATTATCATCAGATAAAGTAACTACTTTAGCTTGGGGTAATGCAAATATATTTATGTGATGCATTACCATAATTTTAGATGTAATTAGGAACCTACAGTAGTTACATGTTACATTTCTATCAGGTATTTATTGATTGTAAAACCTATGTCATTCTAATTGAAAAGTTAGATAATCTTTCAACCTGCCTACTATTATAAAAAGTTTGTGAGGATGGATAGCTGGATGTTTATTACTCTTATAGTGTGAAATGTAATATTGTTGTGTATGTAATTCTAAAATTTGTGTATTCTTGGTGTCCCTTGTATGTACTAGTTAGTTCAAAATTAATTTTAGTAAAATATCTGTATTTTTGTATATTATTTTACTTAAATAAACAATATATATTTATGTTCATAATAATAATCTGTTTCATTTCCATTCCTGATGACAAAGCGCATTGCGCTGACTGCTTTGTGCAATATAACACCGATCAGGTGCGCGCGCATGTCTCTTCATGTCGCGCCCATCAGGTTGGACTTGTTGAAACATGAAATTGATTTATATCGCAGTTTTATGTAGTTTGCATTTCATAATAATATGATATGTACATACATCACCAGGCAGTCAGTCGGACCGGTCACATCAAATAAAAAAAAAAAAAAACGAAACGAATTGTAAGTATTATACAAGTACCCATCTACTTATTACATTATTTCATCATGTTGTTTATGTAATTATAATTAATTATTATTTCGTTTGTTTCAGATCATTGATAATGTGTGATTCTCCAGATATTATCGACTTCTCACAATACGCTCAAGGTTTTCCGACTCCGAGTTTAAGCTGGCATATCCCAGATTTCCCAGAACAACAAAGACCTGTCAACAAGGAGCCTAGAGCAGTACAAGGTTGCGGACCTGCCAACAAGAAGCCTAGAACAAAACGGGAGTGTCTGAAACAAAAGTCATCTCTGCCTACATGCCAATCATTCGTCATAAACAATGAGAAGAAAAAAGGTTTACGACTGATCCAGGTACAAGTGTTGGATATCAGTGATCAACAAGAACCTGCAAGTGATAATCAGGATGTGGTGATGTTAAGTGCGCAGTATATTGTGACTGAATCGGTGGACCATATTATGGAGGAGACGCAATCGTTAATTCATAAAATATCAAAAAAACTTTGTGGGGACAGTTGTTATTATTAATTGGTGTCATTATTTTGTAAGTACCTACTTTATAAGTTAATGTGTAAGAGTTTTCGTAATTAGCAATATTAAATTACGTATTTATTAAGTAATATTATAGTTATTAGGGTATTATTATTAGGTATGTATAACATTTATTTGTTTTCTTATTCTTTAGTGTTTAAACATCTTAGGTAGTATAAGTTTTGAAAGTATAAATTCAAATATGTAAGTTTTATTGTAACTATTTTTTTGTATTAAAAAAAAAAAAAAAAAAAAAATAGAATGTACCTTTATTATATTAATTTCTTTGTTTAATCTATCTAAGATAATTTTCATACATCACAAGTTTGTAAAGTTAAGTAAGTATGTAGGTACGTATAGAAAACATTAAATAAACTATTTGGGGACAGTTATTATTATTATTGGGTAGGTAGTTATAATTAGTATGTAATAATTGTAAATAATGTAAAAAAGCAAATAAAAATACATTCTTTTATAATTTAAATTATGTTTTATTTTGTATTACTTGTTTATACTCGAACTCTTAATTAGCTCTAGTTAAATGATATAATTATAGGTTATTCTTTCAATATTTTCTTATTAGATTAATTCGTTTAAAATCATGGTAAATTTTAATGGTAAATATCATTTTGCTACATCTAATTTAAAGCTCGTTATGTAGGTTACCCGGGTTATATTAAATAAAACACTCAGTAGATAGACATTTTTTATTAACTTTTCAACACAATTATAATTAAAATAAATTAAAAACAGATATATTATTGTCCACATACCATTTTCTAATACACACCGCATTATTTAATACACAATGCATTTTATGGTTCACACAATTAAAATCAGTTTTATTTTTACAGTACTTTTTTTTTAATGTCAGTATATTCGGACATCCATTCTCACCTATGTCGATCACTTCACAACTTGCATAACTCTTTAATCCATTTAATCTTTTCCAAACCCTTTGTGATAATTTTTTTATTTTCTAAATATGGTAAGATAACGTGTTGAAACTCTCTGTAGTCTACGAAGCCTTCACTCCAGAAAATTCCTCGATTTCTTTCTAACCATCGCACTTGCTTCTTTTCTTCTTTTGTGTAATAAAACGAATACGGCGGTTTAACCAAGAATGTTTGTGTATGATTCTGACTGACGATGGCTACTTCTTTCACAATAAAATTATTAAATAAATCTTTAAATCCTTGGAGTTCTACAATGATGATGTTCGCGTTCATGATGTCTTCTTCACAATGTTGCTTAATGGTTTGTATTCAACAATACAATCGTTGAGAATGAGACAGTATGCTGAAGTTTGATCTGGTATTTCCGAATCACTCTCAAATTCTACCCTCACATCCACAACAGGTCCAGTCTTTAGATTATCAGCTTGTCTAGAGCAATCGACTACAAACAGCGGTGCTAAATCTCTAAATTGTTTCTCGCTTAGTATGGGCTCCGAGCGACGTCCGTAATACGAGTGTTGAAATCTTGTGTATTGCTCATATAATAAAGCAATTCTGTTATTAGCAAAACTCACATTTAAGTTTTCATATGGAAAATATGTTGAATTGAGATACACTCTGACGTCTCGAATATGACAGTGATCGAAGTGAGACATGTCAGAACTTGCATTGTTTTTTCTATTTGTCTGTAGACCAATAATAATATATCTTGGTTTTTCTATTTGAGATGAAGTTTTGATAGACCAGGTATGTTTTGTAGTTTTAGGCAAAGCTGGATATTCGTACAGATCCCAATTTCTATATACCATTTGAAGTGGGCGATCTTTTTCTAATACTTTTAACAAACCAATTTTTTCTTTGTCTGATACTTTAACATGCGGTACGCGCCATACGATTTTGTTGATTTGAACATCATCCACAACTTCACCAGTATTAAGTTTTACTGCGTTCAAATTAGTGTTACTTCGTAACAATATCAGTTCATGTCTACTATTTATCACAACTTTTTTAAAATCCTCAGCAAAACCAAGGAGGTTACGAAGTGGTATAGAAACAGAAAATCTTCCTCCATTGATATTTTTTATGCCATCAATATTCCAGCCCCAGGCATTAGACATTTTTGATTCACTTTCGTTCATTGAAATGAGTGATTTCATGGTTGTTGTTATACCTGCATTTTTTATTTTATCAATCTCCACTCCGTTTAGCTCATATCTAATGTCTTGGAACAAGTAGAGTAGACCATTGTTCGTGAAATTGACACTATTAGCTTTGTCCTTCGTATCTTTTTTGCTAACGATAACAGTTCCTTCTAAATATAGGGTGCTAGCTGACGGTAATATATACAAGTCCTGTTGGTTGATAGGTATGCGGATTTCATCGTTCCTGTTGAAACTCGTTACATAGGGCTTGTAGGAATGAAATTCGATTCCTTCTATAGTATTATCGTAAGTCGGAGCGGATAAAACGTCTAAGATATTCATTTTAACAATCCGATCGCTCTAAGGAATATTTTATTGTCTTTAGTTAATTTTATTTTCTTCTTAAAGAGAGGTCTTATTTGATAGGTAGCTCGAACAGAACTGATATTCTTTACTTGTTGAGACACATTTTTATTGTAGTCAATCATTTTTTTCTTCTAAGATGCAGATATACCTGCACTTCTTCACCACGTAAATTGATTAATCGTTTGTTTATATCTAACAATCTGATATGTATGCAGCTTATGTTATTTTGATTGATTGGAAAGTATATTGCGTTCTTTGGGATTTCTATGATCCTGTATCCAGGTGGCACATTAAGTGCAAATTCGTGAATAATATGACTTGGTTCACCGTTTACATATGAACCGCTTACAATATCACATTCAATCCTGACTACGGTCGTAGGTAGAATGTTGACTGGATACTGTGACACATGCCATTTATTTGCTTTCAAGATTTGTTTGTTAAATCCTAATAGTCTTCTAAAAGAGTCGTCTTTGATAAAGTTAATATCTTTTGTACAGAATATTGTAGTTTTTAAAGTATTATTATTGCAATGCAGTTTGATCGCTGCATCTTTTATTTCGGATTTTAAATAATCGCTGATATTTTGCAATTCATAAGTACCTTCTGGTATTTCAATAACTTCATTAGAGCCATAATAGAACTTACTATTACTTTTATCAATGTTTGGAATAGAATTAAATGTTGAAAAGTGTAATAAAGCACACTCATACTCTCCATCTAGTTGCAACGTATTAGGATAGTATGTAGTTAACACTGACGAGTCTCCAGTTATCGACAAAGTGAGCGACATCTTGCAAATGATTGAAATGAAAGAAAAGCATATATTTTATAATACATTTTTATTCCAAAAAGTCCACAAATAATTTAAACATAAATGACCACAATTGACAGCGTTAATTTTTTGATATCTTGTGTAGTTATAAAACACATTACAATTTTTTAAATATTGCATTAATTCCATTGGAGGTTTTAAATTTCCATAGCTATCAAAGTATTCACAGTGATTGTATACTTTAGCATAAGCTACCCAATGCGTTCCTTCGTTCTTAGAATCGTCTAAGTTAACGATACCACATTCGATGCGTTTCGACTTCCGAGGTAGTTGATCCTTCATGTAGACCCCACGAAAATAAGGGATGTCTCTTGAATACTTGCGGATGTCTACGTTAGTTAGAGGGCGATTGGGTAGCATATTTTTCAGTTTTTTGAAGATGTTATAAACAATCCTTTACCACTTTTATACGGCTTAATGTATAAACCCTTGCCCAACACTAAAGCCTCCATTGCTTTATTATGTCGTTCTGTTTCATGTTAATTTTGTTTGCTTGCTTTGTAATCATTGACGGTTTTTGCAATTCCAGCTGCACCACCAGCTAAAGTTCCTAAAGCTGATAAACCAGCGATAATTGGAATTAAAGGTAGAATTCCTCCAGTCTTTGGTATGGGTATTACTCGGGGTACTCGAATTCGATGATGAATGTTTGGAAATAACTTTTTTGCGGTTAAGTAAGCTGCTTTTATTAAAGTCTTATTATCTTTGCATTTGAGTTTCTTAATTTTTGATTTTATATTCGAAACTAAGCTTTTAAATGTTTTAATGCCGGATCCCGAATTTAGCTTCGCTTTCATAACTTTGTTCACCAGCCAAGAGCTTAGTTTTTCACCTTTCCTTGCATCTTTTGATTTAAGTCTTTGTTTAGCCATGTTAAGTAGTTGTAAATCGGCTTTGTGACGATTTGGTAAGTCTGTATGGTTTGTATATGCAATGTCGTGCTGCATGCAAGCTTCGTCTAGCTTATTTATACCTCGGTCACCTCGCGCTAAGCGTTTGTGAAGTTTGGTTCCTGGTCCGCAATAATTGTATCCTGGCAAATGAACTTCGAATGGTAGATTATTAATTATGCTGTTAACTAGTCCGCCCCCTTGCATTACTCCAATTACAATGACATGATTTTAAATGAAAAATGTTTATATAATATCTTAGTCCATTATTGCAGCTTTTTCAATCCAACTGTTTTCTGCACTGTTTAGACCTAACCATTTGACATACAATTTATTTCCTTTCTTTTTCAAAACCTTTTCTATCAAATAAACATCAGGATAATTAGATCTTTGCAGTTCTTGTTCGTAAAAAGCTCCTAATATGTTTTGCTTTCGTTGATCTTCTAGGTGATAAGTAACTGGAAAGGTTTTATGTACCTTTTTTATAATAAATAATTCAGTTGACCAATTAGGAGTGTAGCCTTTCTCGAAATTATGTTTGTATTTACTTATACGAACACAATCACCAACTTTGAATTTAGGCTTCCACTGAAGTAAATCATGTTTGTTTATTTTTTTTATATTTTCTTTGATTATTTGTTCATTAAATTTATTCACATCAACCGGTTTAAATTTAATAGTGCGATGTTTTGTGTTGTTATATCTATACAATGTATCTTCCAATGGTAGACCTAACCACTTATAGTTTCCATTGAGACTAAAATATTTATATAAATTATTTTTTAAAGTTCTAATCAGTCTCTCTACAATTGATGCTTTTTTAGTAGAAAACGATGAGTAATGGTTAATGTTATGCTTTTTCATAAGCGTTTGAAAAGTGATGTTATAAAATTCTTTCCCCATATCAGTTTGTAAGTTAACAGGATTATTACGACTACTAAGCAGTATATGTTCAAATGCACGAGTAACATCAAATTTATTTTTCGATTTCAACGGTTCAGCCCAGACATACTTTGAGAAGCAGTCAATCACTACTAAGATGAAATTATAACCTTTGTTATACTTTTTCAGGTTTTGCATGTCCATCAAGTCTGCTTGCCATAAGTCGTGGATTCCTTTCAGAATAACAGAACGTCGAAGGAAATTTCTTCGTGCCGCTTTGTGTATTTCATTTACAATTTGTTGTTTTACCATTACGGAGTTTTTTGAAGTAATTTATCTACCTCTGCTTTAGTATAAAACTTATCTTGCAAATGAGTTAAAACCTCAGGTATCCGTGCTTTTAAAGCAGCTTGAACTGTACCCTTTGCATCTTTTATGATTTGAGAACGCAAGGTACCAATCAGATTATTTAATTCTTTTAACGTGTCAGCATTCAATCGATCTACATAATCCTTGTTCACAACATCGTCTGCTTCTACTGGAGATCTAATTCCTCTCAGTCTTGATGTTTTTAAATCAAAATCTCCGTTTTCTGATTTTAACAATGCATTCTCATTAAACTCAAATAACTCTGATAAACGCATTCTTTTATGAATGTAGTGTCCGAATTTGTCTACGTTCATGTTTAAGGTGTATTGTATCGAGAGGTTGATAGTAAAATAGACACATTTTTAAATATTTATTTATTTATAACTTTACTTTCACGCAATTCTTCAATGATAGATATAATTTCATTATCTAATCCTGTGTTGCCAGCATCTCTAGACGCAATTAATAATTTCAATCTTTCCACTAATTCATTCGGATTATCCCAGTACACTAAATCTATGTTTTTTCTCCACTTTTTCATTAACGGTAGACCCTTTCCCTGAACTGCATTCTTCAGTTGAAAAAGAGGTTTAATAACTTGCAAATATTTTTGCCCTTTATTACTTTTGATTGGCTTACTAGATTCATAGTCTCGGCGATGCGCATTTGTATCAAGTAGCATCGACTTATAATTTTGCATATCACTATCTGTAACCAAGCTTAAATCTACATCTTTCTTAAGCAACAACTGTTTTAAACCAGGTGTATTTCGATATTTATGTCCAACCAATGTAATGTATTGATCGTTGATCGTTATGCAAGCAGAACCTAACATCAGTTTCCCGCGGTCTGTTCTAACCCCAAATGGAATATCTACCAACGCTTCTGAAGATACTGACCAGGACGACGTATCACAATCTTGATTCCTTTCAACTACTGATTCATAAGAAGAGTTACTGTTGATATCGGATTCATATTTTTCTTCATCGCTATTATCATTACTTCTGGCGCTATCAGTTCCTTCTTTTTGCAAAGTTGCGTTAGTAAACGGAATATCAGCAAAATCATCACTAGCACGCAGGAGAGGAGCTTGCTTACTAGCATTAGCAATTAGGTTGAGAGGTTCTGTTACAGGTTTGAAAACAGATTCCAGTGTTTGTTTATTGTTAATCTCAGCATCTCTCATTTTTCGTAGTTTTATCTTTATAGCTTCTGCCGCATCAACAATTTGTCGTTTCAATGATTTGTTCATATTGGTAAAATAGGTCGTAATTGATTTAGCGTCGTAAGGTGAATAATAATGTCAGGCAGGTAATAGCCTTATATATGTATTCGTGTTCTTAGTCAAAGACTACAAACGTGTCAAATTTACTTCTATAACATCCTTTGTTTTTGGAACAATCTTTATTAATTACAACATAATTGAAAGGTATACTCCATATTTTTGAACACATTTCACGAAATTCAATCCATGTCATGTCAGTGTTGACATGTTCTTCATAAACATGTCTCATATTTCTTTCATCTTGTTTAAAAAGTACGATTAGGTTTGCGTTGTCTCTTACTAACTGCTTAGGGATTTTACTATACGTCTGATTTAGATAAAAACAATCGATGGACTTGTGCCTCCCCATAGCAAAATAATCACGCATATTACTTTGATTTTCACAAGCAACATCATCAAATGCAATTACAGAATTCGGTTTTGCGGTCTGAACACTCAGTACTTGCTCATTTTCATAATATTTCTGAAATGAAATGCCTGGTACTCGTTGCAAGACTTTTTCTAAAAAAACGTACTTGGGTTGTTGCAAGGTTTTCGAATAAACATAAACATTTTGAAATCTTAAACCATTCTCGTGTATAAGAAGACCAATTAATAAATTCGTTTTTCCGCAATTTGACGGCCCGCAAATGATGCATCGTACCGATTTAGGTAATAATTCTCCATGACGAAAACCAGTCTCTTGAGAATGAACACAAAGTTTGTTTACATGCAACGATTGTGGTTGTTTTACAAATTTCATGACGACTGCTTGAAACGGTTATATTAATAATGACTGAATTAATGTATTACATTGACATTTATAACTTGTTCCATCGGGTGGAATAACGTCGAACTGGAATAGGCGCCGAACCAGTATTTTCCTGTACTATGTAGAAATTCATACTCCACCTTCCGTTCATCGGGTGGAATAGGCGCCGAACCAGTATTTTACTGCACTTTATAGGATTTCGTTTATATTATTGGGCATTCTACTCCACCGAGAGTGACGAGGCGAACGGAGTGAGCCGATGGAACGGAAGGTGGGGTAGAATGCCCAATAATATCCTACTCATGTCAAAAGCTCTGCACAGGTCTAAGAAACAAACATAGACCGGTATGTCTATCCACATAATATTATGACCCTGGGGTCACCAGGGTCATTTAACCAACAACTGTTTCCTCGGTTGTATGCTGATTAACCGGTCTAGCGCGGTTAACGCACCGTGAAACGCAACCGAAACCGAAGGTAACAAGCAAAAGTGTCAAAAGTCATAAGTCATATTTTAGGAATCGTCTAGTGTCTTAGTTAAAAAATAACTAATGGTACTCGTATATTTATATTAGTACTAAAGCATACTCGTTCTAACACATAGGATGTTTCTAGAAAAAAGTTAAATAAAATATTGCTTTCCATTGTTTGTCTTTTAATGCCTCTCTCTATGTTAGTTATAGGTCTGTGCAAAGCATAAATGACATATGACAAATGCTTGACATGGACGGGCAGTGACAATGACTACTGCCACTACATACTTGCTGCTGCCACTACATACTTTTAGAACTGGAATAATATATTGATTTTAAAATGATAATTGATATTTTAATTAAGTATTAAATATCATGTTCACTACAGTCTAGTTGTTATTAAATTCGCTTTAAATACAGTTTTAATATTGAATATTCTAAAAAATACTACTGAAATCATGTTAATTCTTACAATAAGCATAGCCCAATTACCATCATATTTCCAAAACCGGTAACATTAATATCTCCCCGAAAACTTGAATCAAAATAATATTTTTTTAAATTGAAATATTTCCTCCCATGATTTTCCAAGTTACGAAAGCTGTGGTGCGATTTATAATATATATATACGTATATAATATATAATTATCTATTTGTCTGTGCTAGGCCAGATATTATCCATGTCCTTTAGGCACGGTGTTATGGTGTAGTCTGCAAAGTGTGTCATAAAAACAGACCCTGATATGAATTGTCATAAATATATATAAAGATTAAGAAAAGTCATAAAACCATTAAAAACGACAAGATAGCTAAAGTCTTTAATTGGATGCAGAGGCTTCCTGTCACCGTAATTTTAGGTAAAAAATATATAAAAATGTAGGTTTTTACGTGATGAACACGATGTTTGTATTAGAACTAAGTGCTTGGAGTAATTTGGCGGAAGCAGGTGCTGACTTAGTGAATTCTTGGTGAATATTTAGTGACAAGAGTGCTGTTTAATAGGATCACTTTTTATATGATTTACAGTGATTAAAGTTGTTTCATAATTTGTTATTTTCAGTCGAGGCTTGAACTTAACATTTTAAACACAATTCACCTGGCTTGATGACTCTTTTTTCTTCATGGTAGTAATTGGTAAAGCTATTTAGTTTGCCTATGTTGCCAGCTCTTTGGGATGTTACCGATTAAATCTATGTGAGAGTTGTGGTATTCTGCTGTACAGAACCACATATTTTAGTATATTTATATGATATTGTACTTAAAAAACCACCTTTTGACCTATTTACGTATTGAAATTGTATGTTATTCATACGAATATAAGAGTGTGCTCGACAAATGAATGTGCAATTACTTTTCACATATTTCTTAAAACACTGTTATCTCTGAAAAGCATACTATTAATTATCTTTGACTGTCTTAGCATCCAAAACTTATACATTATATTATTCATTTTCCCTTTTGTAAAAAATCTTAGAATAAATATTCTGACATTTTCATTATAAATTGTCACATGTCCAATTAATTTTTTCTTTTTTCTTCACCATAAAAATAACACACTAAGGGTAGGTACAATTTGGCGATAAGTCCCCTCTTTGAGGAGTGGACAGAGAGGCGCCACGGCGTCCTCACCTTCCGCCTGACGCAGGTCCTCACCGGACACGGTTGTTTCGGGAGGTTCCTATTCAGGATAAAGCGGGAGGAAACGCCCGGGTGTCACCATTGTGTGGATCGCCCGGAGGACACGGTGGAGCATACGGTGGAGGTCTGCCCGGCTTGGGCGGAGCACCACCGTGTCCTCACGGAGGCGATCGGCGGCGGCGATCTCTCGCGTCCGGCCCTGGTTCAGGCCATGGTCCGGAGCGGGAGTGCATGGGAGGCCGTCACCTCCTTCTGCGAAGCAGTTATGCTCGCGAAGGAGGAGGCGGAGCGCGCGAGGGAGATTCAAGCTGCACGCCCTCGCGCCCCTTGCCGCCGCAGGAGACGCCCTTGGCGTCGGGAGTTAAGAGCTGACTTCCGTCCACCGTAGGCGCGAGCTTGCGGACGGTGAGCGATGGGGAGCTCGCCGTCCGATAAGGACCAGGCCCGAGTCGACGGCGCGTTGTGTTCCACGCGCGCCTCTAAGGGATGTCAGCACCAACTGACGGGGTCCGGAAGGACCAACGCCTGCTGGGGTTGCGGGTTTGTCTGAAAGGGATATCGCGGCCCCGGCACACAGGCAACGGAAGGAACACGGGTGGGTTTTAGTCAGTAAAAGTCTGACACTCCCTCTCGCTCCACCCGGAGCGGAAGGAGTCATTTGATGATTTCCCACCCAAAAAAAAAAAAAAAAAAGGGTAGGTACAATTTCTTTTATTTGGGGGTTATGATTAAATGGGGTTAATTTCTTCTAAACCTATTATAAAGCTGGTGAATACACAGTAGCCTATTCGTAATAAGGTGTAGGGATTTCCACTGTAAGCCGTTTTTATTAGTTCCGGCCTTCATTCAATTAAGAAATAACTTAATATAAATATATTTGAAGTATTTAACATAATGATGCTTCCAGAACCGCTATGATAAAGAATGATAAAAACGTTTTTCATTGTTCAAGTTTTTCACTTTTGTTTTAGCTTTTGGTCAAAGGTTTGCTCGGTTTTCCATGGAGTCTAGTTTTTTAACACAGTTTTCTATTCAGTTACACTGAACTAAACGGTGTAACTATCCTGGGTAATAGTATAAATGTGATACAATTTAATTAAGTGTAATCGAAACTTTTGAAATACAGTGGTTTCCTTGAATAAACTTTGAGTGTGTCTGTGCAATTGAGTATTATTTCTCCGCTGTACGATGCTTCCACCTACCTCTGTAGGAGGCCTCTAGAAACACCTCTGACCGTGTGGCGTGAGACGGCGCGGCCCAACAACCCACACACACCTTGAACGAGAGAGGGCTTCGACGTCAGGCGGCGTGACTCCAGACGACGCTACCCTCCGAGAGAGGCCTCCGCCGTCAGAGCACGGCATAGCGTGCGACGCTGACGCACCCCTCCCTCTAGCGTGAGGCGCCACAAAGTGCTTCCGCAGTCTCTAGACCTCATAAAGCCTTTTCTCTATTTGACAGGGTTAATAAATCAGCTCGGCGTATGACGTCACAGCCCTGCTCCTCCACACTACCGGTTGCCCCTACTCTTCGATCCTGCCTGTCTACCTGCCTACCTGTCTGAGTGCTTGCCCACCTGTCTGCCTGATCCTGCTTACTCCGATACTACCTATCCCGAGCGTCCCGCGTCGTGCGAAGTCGACCTGGATCTCATATTATTAGTCTTTAGCATGTCTGTTTTTTATATACTATTTCTTAGTTTATTAGCGTGACTTACGTTTAGCTCCCCCGAGCTAAAGTATCGTTACAAAGTGTATTTTGATGCCTAAATGGTTTCTGTTCAAAAGTATTTTTTTAGTTACCTTTTTTTTGCGAAGTATCAACAAAAACATTTCCGGACACGAATCTTACACATATTCGATCACACCAATTTGCATAAAAACACGCATATTTAAACAGCATACGAATATAAGCCGTCCATATACTGCCTGCTCGTATCGATTATCGATATTCATTGTGCATTTATTACGCTTCGATATCGCACAGAGTACCGACGCAGGCTGTATGATAAAGTAGTGCTGCCGCGATCGTCCACTGTCATGATAAACAGTTCCTGCGCGACAGTCGCAAATGTGCGAAATGTGCAGATACGACCGTTTGCGCTAGCTATGTGAGGTATAGGTGAGGATATTTTTGCCGGTAAACGCCAGCTGCTGCTGTATTTATTTGGAAAAAAGTATGCTTGTGTTTTGTGCCTAAAAGAAGAAAGGCTAATTTCTGCTACTTTGAAAGAAATGTGTCATGTTATTATTTATCATTCGTAGTAGCAGCCAACCAAAAAGTTAAGTTAGTAGTTACATAGCGTGACAACATAGGCATGCTGACGCGCTATCTACTGTGTGTGTTTATGTTATGTGTTTTATGTGTTTATGTGTGTTAGTGAAACATTAATCGAATTAAGTTTATTTTTATTTTTTATATCACACTTACTTCGTCAACATTTCGTTAGTCCTAAGAAAGGTTTACAGAATGAAAAGGCAGGTACCCAACAAATCATTAATACAATCAACGCCAAAAGGAATTCTTTACATTAGGAAGGTATATGATTGCCTTCGAATCTACGCTTTTATAACCAACACATACTGTTTAACTTCTTTATATGGTTACTCTGTAATGAAACACCAAAAGGTGTAAAGCACTTAAGCCTCTATATAGCCGCAATTTGATTGATAGCACAAACGTACGTGTTTATTTTTGACGTCTAATATGTTATGTTAACGTTTCATGTACATAAGTAGGAGGCGAGCGGCGGCGGTGATCTCTCGCGTCCGGCCCTGGTCCAGGACATGGTACGGAGCGAGAGGATATGAGAAGCCATCACCTCCTTTTGCGAAGCAGTAATACCCTCGAAGGAGAAAGCAGAACCGTGAAGGAGAGGAAAACTTTGCGCCCTCAAACCCTAGTCGCCGCAGGAGACGTCCTGGGAGTCGGGGATCACAGGCCGATTCCCGGCCACCGTAGGCGCGGGCTTACGGACGTTGAGCAATGGGTGGCTTACCGTCCGATAAGTACCAGGCCCGGGTCGACGACACGTTGTGTTCCACGTGCGCCTCGAGAGGTGTCAGCACAACTGACGGGGTCCGCTAGGGCACAGGCAACTGAAGGAACACGGGTGGGTTATACTCAGTAAGAGTCTGACACGCCATCCCACTCCACCCCGAGCGGGAGAAGTTATTTGATAATTTCCCACCTAAAAAAAGGTGTTGTTTTCTACGGCAATACCCACGCGTTGATTGTACTCATTATACAGAAGAACTTAATCTCATTCAAAATTTATACAATTTTTCGTATTTTTTTTTCATTTGTCAAATTTTGAACAAACTACCTTTTTTTTGGATGTAGTCAGCATTACGGAGTACTCATTTATGTGCCATTTACGGTCGGTACTCACCGTGATAATTTGGTTTGCGAATTATTTTGCAGCAGGTTAAGAATTATTTTTCAGGAAAAAACTGTTTGGTATCAAAGGTTACCTATTCTTTATACGGATATTTCTCACTAAATCAACATTTTCTCTGCTGTGATATAGAATGATGAGCAGTACATAATGTAACATACTGCTCAGCATCCTATATCATTCTCCGTAATGCAAGGGAGCGTCGAGCGTTTACACAAGATAAAGGCTCAACCAGAAATTTTATACTAGATTAGTTTCTGTTGAAATGGAACGCAACCAATAAGCAGCCAATAGCTGCCATCTGTCAATATCAACTGCTGTCATATTGATTTTGTTCTTTTCTATGTGATATTCTCTGTACCTTTTATTTAATGTTCCTGCATTAAACTGTTCTACATATTCCAAGTTCCATGTCCTTTATTTATATATCATAATCAGTTAGTTTCCTACATGGTAGCAGAGCGTGGTTACGCTATTATTTTGCAGGAAATAACCAGGATTATCAAAGTATATTTGGATAAAAAAAAAACCAGCCCGGCCGGCTCGAATTCCATGTGACGCCATTACTAAACTTCAAAACAAAATTATATCATGGCTTCAAATTCAGCGCATACTTCATTTAACATTGACAAACTTGTTGGCCGGGACAATTACTCGACGTGGAGGTTTGCGGTACAAACTTTTCTGGATCATGAGGAACTCTGGGAATGTGTCGAAGGAAAAAACGTGGACCCGAAAAAGGACAAGAAGGCAAAATCAAAATTAATCCTACTGGTGGAACCAATAAATTATGTCCACATTCAAGACTGCACATCCGCACAACAGGTATGGAACAATTTAGAAAAGGCCTTCAGCGATTCTGGACTTACCAGGAGAGTTGGTTTATTAAAGACCCTTATTACTACCACTTTGGATAATAGTGAAACTATAGAGGATTATGTCAATAAGATTATGGCCACGGCTCATAAACTCCGTAACATAAACTTCAAGGTCGACGATGAATGGCTTGGTACACTGTTGTTAGCAGGACTGCCTGAGTCATACAGGCCTATGCTTATGGCACTGGAAAATTCAGGTGTTACCATATCAGCAGACTTGGTTAAAACTAAAATATTACAGGATGTAAAACCGGCAGACACAACTTCTGCATTCTTTACACCTAAATTTGGGAATAGTAACAAAGGCAAATCAAAGGGTCCACGCTGTTATAATTGTAATCGTTACGGTCATCTAGGCAAGTTCTGCAAAAATAAAAAACACAGCTCAGACAAAAATAGCTCAACCAAAAATAGCTCGGACAAAAATGCTAATACTGGTTTTGTAGTAGCTTTTTCAGCAGTTTCAGCCAAAGATGAGTGCAACTGGTATATTGACTCCGGAGCATCAGTACACATGACCAGGAACAGGGAATGGTTATCCGAAGAATACAAACCATCACAAAGTCATGTCCGCATAGCTGATGACAAGATGCTCAAAGTTGAATCTTGTGGAAATGCACAAATAACAGTAAAGGGTAAAAATGGCGATTTAAACAAAATACAGGTAACCAATGTATTCTATGTTCCGGAATTAGCTACTAACTTATTATCTGTCAGCAAGATAATAGAAAAAGGCTGTAAAGTTGAATTTTCCAACTATGGCTGCCGTGTCATAAATAATAAAGGTGAAGAAGTGACAACAGCTGTCTGCATAGATGGAACTTATAAACTTGATACATTTAGCAATCAAGCTTTATCAGTAGTTATTGATGAAGATAATTATCTCTGGCATCAAAGATTAGCTCATATTAATTTCAATGATTTGTACAAGTTGCAGCATTGTGCTCTTGGTATAAAGTTATCAGCAACTAAAGAGGATATGATATGTACGTCATGTTTACAAGGAAAACAGGCCAGGCAACCGTTCAAACATGTGAGTTCCCGAGCAAAGGATTTGCTAGAACTAATTCATAGCGATGTATGTGGACCCATGGAGACTACGTCGCTAGGAGGAGCCAGGTATTTTTTGAGTTTCATTGACGATTACTCAGGCAAGGTTTTTGTGTACCTTATGGCTCACAAAAGTGAGGCACTCCAAAGATTTCGTGAATTTAAGAATCTAGTTGAAAATAAAATGAGCAAAAGTATTAAGGTTCTACGTTCAGATAATGGCAAAGAATATATTAATAACAGTTTCGTAAAATATCTTACATTACATGGCATTACACATCAGACTAGCAATCCCTATTGCCCGGAGCAAAATGGTCGCGCTGAGCGCATGAATAGAACTCTTGTGGAGAGGGCAAAATGTATGATTTTTAATGCTTGTTTACATAAAGAATACTGGGCAGAAGCCATAGTGACAGCTGCATATCTCATTAACCGGTCCCCCTCTCGTGCACTCGCTGGAATCACTCCATATGAAAAATTTACAGGTTCAAAACCTGATTTAAGCCACCTCAAAGTTTTTGGCTGCAAAGCAATGGTGCATATTCCTAAACAAAGGAGGCATAAATGGGATATGAAATCACGTGAGTTAATTTTTGTTGGTTATAGTGATACAACAAAAGGCTATAGATTTATTGTTCCTGGAACAAAAAAAGCAATAATGAGTCGAGATGTTGTCTTCATGGAAAGCACTGTTAAAAAAACACATGTACAAGTTAATTGTCCTGAGTACATGTCTTCAAGCTTAAAAAATACATGCATTTCATCAAAAAGTAATGTAGAAATTAATTTAAATAGTAATGATGTGCCTGCCCCAATGTCAAGTGATGAACAGTCAAATATAGATAGTAATGACATAGTTCCTGCTTCAATGTCAAGTGATGAAAGTGCATAAGAAGATGTTGAAGATCCTAATGATACTGAATATTTGCCTGACAAGTCTTTACAGTTGTCACACGAAAATGTGACCATAAGGACTCGGAGTCAGAAAAGAAAAGAAGCAGTAGGTAATCCTGTATCGTTAATGTGTTATAGCAATGAATTGGCAATGAGCCTATTAATCTGTGACCCACAGAGCACCAAACAGGCATTGGACAGTGATCTGGCCGCACAGTGGAAACATGCAATGGATGAAGAATATGAGTCTTTATTAAAAAAACAAACATGGGTCTTATCCAATCTGCCAACAGGTAGGAAAGCTATACCTTGTAAATGGGTGTATAAAACAAAAACTAATGAAAATGGGGAGATTGCAAGATTTAAAGCAAGGCTAGTAATCAAAGGATTTAAACAAAGGAAAAATATAGATTATCATGAAGTTTTTGCGCCAGTTTTTCGTTACTCCTCTCTCAGATATTTAATTGGTTTAGCAGTAAAACATGACTTAAAAATACATCAAATGGACGCTGTCACTGCATTTTTACAAGGAAATATAGAGGAAGAAATATATATGGTTCAGCCACCGTTGTATGAGAAAGACAGTAATAAAGTCTGTCTGTTGAAAAAATCCCTCTATGGCCTGAAACAGGCCAGCAGGCAGTGGAATCTAAAGCTAAATAAAGCTCTATTGGAAATTGGATTATTGAGATGTAAAATAGATCCCTGTGTTTATTATTCTATCAAGAATGCATCAGATATTTTCTTTATAGCACTGTATGTCGATGATTTATTATGTTTCTACGACTGTAAAGAAACATTAATGTTAATGAAGAAGAATTTAATGAGTATTTTCGACATGAAAGATATTAGAGAAGCTAAATACTGCATTGGAATGAAGATAACTAGAAGTAAAGGCAGTATTTCATTGGATCAGCGTTTGTACACAGAAAAAATCCTACAAAGATTTGGTATGTCAGACTGCAAAATAGCGCACACACCATGTGATGTAAGCATGAAACTCATACCAGCAAAAGATGATAATGAAGTTCTAACAGACATTCCTTATCATGAGGCACAGTGGGATGTTTACTGTACTTATCTCAATGTACAAGACCAGATATTGCCTTTATAGTAAACAGTTTAAGTCGGTTTAATAACAAGCCCACTAAAGAACATTGGACTGCTCTTAAAAGAGTATTGAGATATTTAAAGGGTTCTTTAAATTCGAAGCTTATATTTAAAAAGAACGAAGAAAGCATAACTGGTTATTGTGATGCAGACTGGGCATCAAACATTGAGGACAGAAGGTCATGCTCGGGCCAAGTTTTTCTTTTTCAGGGAGCTGCCATTAGTTGGCATTCTAAAAGGCAACCAACAGTTGCATTGTCATCAACAGAAGCCGAATACATGTCACTAACATCGGCAATGCAAGAAGCACTGTGGCTTAAACAGTTGGATCATGACATATGGTCCAATAATGTGATTTCACCTTTGATAATTTATTGTGATAATCAAAGTACAATTAGACTTTCAGGTACCGAGGGTTTCCACAATCGCAGTAAGCACATAGATGTGAGGTACCATTTCATTCGTGAGAAGGTGTCAAGAGGACAGATTGATGTGCGCTACTTGAGCACTGATGACATGGTCGCTGATGTGCTCACCAAGGGCCTCTACCGTAACAAGCACAACTTCTGTTCAAGAGCAATGGGTCTGCGTTCTGGAGAGGGTGTTGAAATGGAACGTAACCAATAAGCAGCCAATAGCTGCCATCTGTCAATATCAACTGCTGTCATATTGATTTTGTTCTTTTCTATGTGATATTCTCTGTACCTTTTATTTAATGTTCCTGCATTAAACTGTTCTACATATTCCAAGTTCCATGTCCTTTATTTATATATCATAATCAGTTAGTTTCCTACAGTTTCTGCCCACGACTTCGTTCACGTGGATGTCGTAAGATACCACAATAAACTACAGACATAACATTATCAAGTCCGGTCAAGCGCAGTCTATGAACTTGCGACCATAGAGTTGAACTTTTCAACGGAGTATTCACCTCGTCAGCCCTAGTTCCTCGCGTCCCCATAGGCAGTGTCCGGAAATCGCCACTAAACAGAACTGTGACACCAACATCAGCTTCCACTGCTTTCCTATTTGCCATAATGCATTAATCCCATACGATGTAAACGCAATACCTAAGCACGCGCCCCTTGTCATTGTTGCGTGACATACCACAAACAGGCGTTTCGTTGCTTTCTAAATCCATGGGAGTCTTAAAAATGGCGGGCGCCGTTTTACCACCAGGAAAAAGTGTGATTATTGTCAATTTTTACTAAGCATAACATCTGATAAATAATCCTACGTAAACACGTAGCGACTTCAAAATTTCACGTTTACACACAGATTTTAAAATCGCTGGGACAAATCTGTAGCAATTTCCCATTGCTTACGAAGTTTTTCTTTTTAGTGAATTAATACGTACGTATACTCGTACGAACATTTATACAACTTGTAAAAATAACCTATCCGATCCGTGAGGGTGTTGTAAGGTATACTGCTGAGAGTCTATTTATGTGGTCATTTTAAGGAGCTAAGAAAAAAACCGGTATACTCGTATTACCGGTATATTACATGGGGCGCAGGCGGCAGTCGTTTAGCGGGTGTCTCCAAGTCATATCTTATGACCCCTATTGAAAATTTGCGATTTTTTTATGGATTTAGGTAATTTTAGTACTAAAACGGTGAATTTTATATAGCAATACCTTTTTTACTTTCAATAATAATACGATTTTTATAACTTTTTGGTAATATTTTTGCAGTACCTATCGGATAGGACAGGGCGTTTTTTACATATTAGTAGGTATTAAAAAATGTAAAAAAAGAATCACATTAAATACAAATGGTTGTTTCCCCAACCAAAAAAAAAATGGTTGATGTAAAAAAAAAAAACACGAAAAATACCAAAAGCTGGGAATCGAACTTACGACTACAAACAACCACTTTGCGAAGCAATCGTCCAACCACTTAGTTATTTGATTTGTTGAAACTTCGCTAAAATAGCCGTTCTTATATATTTCATGATTGACTGCTTAGCTCCATATAGATATAGCGTCATGATAATCATTTAAAAAGTTAAATCGGTAACTATCTGCAATATCCTAACCTTTGGCGCGTCTTTTTACAATTTGCGGAGAAGAATACGAACATAATGTAATATTGCTCATCCCCCATAGCAACTAGCGTGATATTTTATACTCAAAAGTTTGACCAGACCTACAGGCGATATCTATGCAAAATTCTAATAGAATCTGTCCGGTAGAATTTGCGTCATGCTGGACTGTTCCAGCATGACGCAAATTCTACCGGACAAACATTCAGACAAACAGACAAAAATGTAAAAAACTAGATTTTTGGCATTAGAATCGTTACCAGACCTCATAGCAATTACTTTTTTCAAAAATATTCAATGTACAGTTCTAACTTCGCTACGATTTTATAATAAGTATAGATATACGAGATAAATAAATAATATAATAAATTACAACATACAACAGTATGCATTTGTAGGTATATATGTATATACCTACAATTTTATACTGTTTGAAAATATCACATACATATTTACAGTAAACATATTAATAAAATTCATAGTTTATGTGAGTAAATTAAAAGTCTAAAAAGCGTTTGTCAATAAATACATACGGATTTTACTATTCAAACTACAATGTGTAAAAATATCGCGGTTATTGGATCTATAATCGTCGTCATCCCTCAAATAAAAGCTGTCAAAATAAAATATTATTGGATTTAAATTTCTGATTTTATTACGAGTATTCCAATAGCTAGAAAAACATTTAAGTACAATCGTATTTATAGTTACTGTCTATATAAACATGTAAAAAAAACCCTGCCCAATCCGTGAGTGTGTCGTCAGATATCGTACTGAGTCTATTTACGAGTTTAAGGGGAAAAAAAAGTCTCATTTTTTTCCAATGGGGAATTTTACATGGGGCGCGGGCGGCGGTCGCTATGCGGGAGTCTACAAGTCATAACTCCTAAACCTCTGCTGAAAATTTGCAATTTTTTTATGGATTTGGGGTATTTTTGGATTGGTAATTGCACCACTCATAATGCGAAGCATTCGAGAGTACTTTACGATCAAAAAAATTGTGTTCCCTCCTTTCTTCTACAGTTTTTATTGTTACACTCATCCTAGTACACAGAACCTATTAAATCATATACCATTATACAGATAATTTAATGGAGATTAATTCTGTACTTTTCAAAAATTTATTGATTGCTGCAGAAACGAAAAACTCATCAAATAGGTTTAAATGTTTTCCCGTCAATCAAGTATGACCTGTAAACATTCTAGCTTGGGAAAAAAACAATTAACAGAGTTTTTTTTTAATAGATCCGTTTCAGCCATAGGTACCTATTGAAAATGGCTCTTTTATTCAAAGTAGTTTAATTAATAAATAAAAAACTAACTAATAAAATATCTATAATTATTTATATACATTTCCAACTTAGATCCTCTTCCGTTGCCTAGTATCCAACAATAACCCAAAATAGTCTTTGACAGCGCGTTCAGATTGTGAGGTGCGAAATTTTACTCATATTTATGGGTAAAATTTTTGAATGTGCGATATGGTGCGTGCACTTTTGGATTTTCCAATTATTTTGGTTTTTTCCCCTGCTGATTTTTTATAACGCATTTTACAATTGTTCAATTTTTCTTAATTGTTTTTATATTTTTTTATTTTCTGTATAAATTGTGTGCTTTTTAGCCAGTGTTAAATAAAAGTATTTTCTTGATTTCTGTCTTTCGTTTTTTTTTTAATCACATTTTTATGTGATTTTTAAATAGCAATAACTTTTTTATTTTCTATAACAATAATATTTTTATTACTTTTAGGTAATGTAATTGCAGTACCTATGTGCCCCTTCCGGATCGGACAGGTTTTTTTACATATTGTATAGTATAGACAGCGTGTGTAGACAAAACAAAGAGCACCTATTATAACTCAGCCTGCGTTTTCGTGGAATACAGGCGTGTTGTTATGTACCAATTATAATCTTTGGAAAATCCTGTACCATGTTCAATTCATGCCATGTTTCGTACGCACCGTACAGTTGTAAGGTGAACGCCCGCCGGCGGAGACTGAACAAGCGTTTATTTCTTTTTCTTTCATCTCCGTTAATTAGGCTTCACTTACTTTCTGATGATCAAGATTAAGTTACTCGTGGACGAGCACAATTAATTTATTGAGGTGTTATTATTATGGGGAGATGCTAAAAGTTTTCTATAAAAAAAATCCTACACTATATTTACAGCGACACAGTAATTTACTAGTTTTTCCGTCATGCAGCTGGTGGTCCGAACTCACGACCTTTCGCTGTCCAATCCATCGAACTTTATTACATATTGTATTAGGACCCCACAGTTTCTTTGCATTGTGTTTTGATATATGCAAACTTTCATTATTTTACTATTGCAGCTAAGTAATAGTGATTTTTCATAAGGCTATATTTATGGATTTTAGGAAACATTCTAGAAAAACTGTACCAAATGTTTTTAAAACGATTTTTTCTATTTTATAACCTTATATAGACCAAATCCACTTGATTTTCCCTAACACAAAGATTACCAACACATCCGCTTATCCGAGGATAAAAATCTTCGGCATAAATCGGCTAAATCCGTATGCATTCGGAAGTCGATCGCTGTGACAGCTATTAGCTCCGATTGATTTATTGAGAGCTTGATGTGGATACGAACTAGGAAGGGAATTCCTGCTAATTTAAGGGGAAATAAATTCAATCAATTGGATTCTAGAACAAAACGTTTGAAAATCATGAGGGTGATTCTTTTGTGCAGCAATGCAATAACAGAGGCGAATTTTATTTTAACTGCTTATTTTGTTTAGAAATAGGATACTATTTCTCGTAAAATACTAGTATTTTCAATTAATTTTCTGACCTGAATTACCCAAAGTGCTAAGTACTAAAGTACTATACTATAATTCATCTTGTCTGTTTTCATCACACTAGTCGTATCATTTTGATGACCAACTTTACTTGCTACGAGCGTACTACGCTGCTACGGCGTAGCCTCTCGTAGCACGTCACAAGCAATAATTATTTCCTTAACGACCTAAATCATTTTTTTTTACTACTGTATCTGAGCTCAGTCATAGTGATCGACCTCCTTAAATATTAGTAAATAGTTATAATATTTAAATACATACATTTCTGACGTACTGATCAAATGTCCTCACCGCGGTCCTCCCGAGCAGCAGCGCATCCATCTCACTCTCCGGCACAGGTACCACAGCCACTGTGGGCGCGGGACCACCCTTCATCGGCACATTCATTTTGGACGTTATATCCTTCTTACTAAGACACTAAATCCTCCAAGACGAAACACTATTTACAGGAACGAAAGTTTATTTACAGGAACTTCTATTTTCTGTTTGAACACATGACCATTCTAGGTAACCAACTTCAGGTCACGATTGCTTCATGGTAAATACAACCTTATGTTTACAACACAGAGTCCACATTCCAATGTTATCACAATAAAACGCACCACTCATTTAGAATAATGTACATAAAATTAATTTATTCTCATTTTAGCGTCCGCGTCCTGTTCAATTAAAAATATTTTATCTTCCACTTCAATAATAATTTAAACTGAAACTTAGTATTGCTTTCTTCAATTAAACTGAGTGTTTAAAAAAATACAATTTAGCTTTTATTCTCAATTGCATTCTATTTTTCAAAAAATGTTATTATAAATTGACGTTCTTTTGTTTTTATATATGTTGAAATGATATGGTTAGAAATTATTATTGTCTTTTTAATATGTATAAAATGATTACTTGTTTTAATTGTTACTTTTTATTTCTTTTAAAACACTCACTGTAATGTTCGCTCACACAGTATGTTTTGTCACACAATCTCGGAGTTTTATATCTTTTATCTTTCCCGTTGATCCCGTGCGTTCAGTCTTCACTATTATCTTTCTTGATTTACTATTTATTGGTTCGAGGATTGGAATGAAAATAAAATTCGTTTTTGGACCGCTGTTACTGTTGGTATACCTATATCTGTAACGTTATATTATATTGTGGTATTGTTTGATTTTTGTATAGAAACTTGAAAGTATGTACTGTGGGTTATGTGGCCTTTTTTTTTTTTTTTTTTTTTGGGTGGGAAATCATCAAATGACTCCTCCCGCTCTGGGCGGAGCGAGAGGGAGTGTCAGACTTTTACTGACTAAAACCCACCCATGTTCCTTCCGTTGCCTGTGTGCCGGGGCCGCGATATCCCTTTCGGACAAACTCGCAACCCTGGCAGGCATTGGCCCTTACGGACCCCGTCAGTTGGTGCTGACATCTCTTTGAGGCGCGCGTGGAACACAACGCGCCGTCGACCCGGGCCTGGTCCTAATCGGACGGCGAGCTACCCATTGCCCACCGTCCGCAAGCCCGCGCCTACGGTGGCCGGAAGTCGGCTCGCGACTCCCGACGCCCGGGGCGTCTCCTGCGGCGACTAGGGGCGCGAGGGCGCGCATCTTGCATTTCCCTCGCGCGCTCCGCCTCCTCCTTCGCGAGCATTACTGCTTCGCAGAAGGAAGTGACGGCTTCCCATGCACTCTCGCTCCGGACCATGGCCTGAACCAGGGCCGGACGCGAGAGATCGCCGCCGCCGATCGCCTCCGTGAGGACACGGCGGTGCTCCGCCCAAGCCGGGCAGACCTCCACCGTATGCTCCACCGTGTCCTCCGGGCGTTCCACACAATGGTGACACCCGGGTGGGTTATGTGGCCTTGGCTTTGAATACTGTGAAATTGTTTACGTTTGACCTTTAAAATAATCATTATAGTGAATACTACATGACGCTGTCGTTTTTATGTAATTGGGATGAAGGCAATTGAATTTAACACCATTATAGTCAAACTCAAAGCATTTATTTCAAATAAACCAATTACATGCACTTTTGAATTGTCAAGGGGTCGGTCAGTAAGCAAAATGAAGTTAGATGCCCAATCCAAAGCGTAGTAGGTACCTATGGAGCAGAACGGGCAAGAAACTACACGGACACTTTTAAATCAGAATACTCGTATTGTTACAAAATATTGGTTACATCATTCATGTTGTAATTATACATGTGAGAACAATTTAGAGAGACGTGCACGTTAAAAACGTCCGTAATAAAACCATAATAAAATTTTAGTTTAAAAAAACTAAAAAACACGCTTTTTAAGGGAACTTAAAAAAATTTACTACATAATTAAATTGACTTGTACTAGTTACGATATAAGTACCAATCCAGCTTATCACTTCTTATATATCCAATGATTAAATCAAAAAGCGTGGGGCGCTCGGCTGTTTAGCTATGTATACTTTTAATCAATTTAAACAGCGCGTTCAAGTCAATTTAATTATTCTGTCATTTTAAGTTCCCGTAAAAAGCGTGTTTTTTTTGTTTTTGTAATTTTTTTTTTTTTTTTTAATCTTATGAGGTCAAACTCGAGGGGTTTACTAGTAGCCACTGAAGAGTTCCAGGATTCACCTCGTGGCTCCATCATCAGACCCTCGACACTAAGTGCAATATATTGGACACGTTGAACCGAAACATATGAGTTCAAACTCTAGGGGTTTACTAGAAGTCGCTGAAGAGTTCCACTATCCACCTCCTGGCTCCATCATCAGATCAGTTCCAAGATACTAAATTATTGTATTGTCATCGGTTCTTGATACGTGTGCAAATTTTCAAGTTACTCGATTGATTGATTTGATTTATAAAGGTCTTCATTAAACAGAAAGGTTAATACAAGTTAACAAAAAGTAAAAGTAAATGTAAACTAACATAATCCGAGCAATGTTAAATAGGCTAAATCACCTCTTTTAACATACAACATGTATGATTGTTAGTGTGACTACAAATTTAATAGATACATAATATAAGATAGTGCTGTTATGTAGGGTTTGCAGACCCACATTTTTTAAATTAAATTATTCATTTTGAAATTATTTTGAAATGATTAAAATTGTTACATTATTAAGTAGGTATTGTAGATTACTGTAAAAAAAAACACAAAAATAAAAGCATTTAGACATAATGTAATGAACTATTTAGTGAGTTAGGTGACAGCAATCACGCTGGACAGGTGGTAAGTGAGCTAACGTTAATCCACCAGGAAATGATGATGAGGCAGTTTGTACTTGTTATAAGTCTTGGCATAAGGTAATCGGTTTAAGTTAATCGAACGTCTTGAAGTTGGTGAAAATTACGTTGAAAGATACCGTTACATAGATAGATAGATAAATAGATACAGGTCAAGCTAATATAAAGCTTGTAAAAACAAAAACAATTAAAAAAAAATAAGCCTTGGCAGCTAAGAGATGAACAGTCCCCACTGACGGCGCCCGTTCACGAACATGACGCATGGATCAGCACCATTTAGCTCAACCATTTTGAAGGGAACTTAATGATCCAACACACACGCCACCACCAGCGAGACATTTGAGTGAGCATGACATACTCTCAGCTGCCAGGGCACATTCAAGTCAATGAAAGACGTACCCAGTACAATGGTAGCTTTAAAGTAGGCACATACTGCTCACACATGTAATATGCAATTATGTATAATATACAATTAAATTAGTTATTACACGATTTTACCTAACCTGTGACAAATAGAATTGTAGGTGTTATATTAATTGGATAAGCCTTTATTAACGTTATTGAGGCTTCAATATAATTGGCTTACACGATTGTGAGTTTCATCCCGAACCTAAACTAGGCAAGCCAATATTCATCCAAACTAATATTATATGAATGCAAAAGTAACTGTCTGTCTATCTGTTACCTTTTCACGCCTGAACGGCTGAACGGATTTGGATGTTTGGCTCACGGATAAACCACGGACTGGGTTAGGACTTTTTATACCGGTAGTTCCTTCCCGTGGGATAATTTCCGAGCTCCAGAGCGTCTGAGTTTAATGCTCTAGCTATATTGCGTTTTTCAATTAAATGTATTCTTTTCGTACAACCGCTAAAAGTGACACTTTTGATTTGAATCTTAGGTCCATTTAATTTGTCCTCGCGCACATGTGGGAGTTGCGCGAGGAGGCGAAACGCCGGGGTGTAACTCCGCTGCTGCGAGAAATCACGGCACAGCGGACAGAGCTCCGGCGGGATCTCATGGCGGCATGGAGAGTGCGATTGTCGCAACCCAGCGCTGGGCACGCCACAATTGCGGCGGTAAGGCCCCTCTTTGAGGAGTGGCTAGAGAGGCGCCACGGCGTCCTCACCTTCCGCCTGACGCAGGTCCTCCCGGACACGGTTGTTTCGGGAGGTTCCTGTTCAGGATAAAGCGGGAGGAAACGCCCGGGTGTTACCATTGTGTGGATCGCCCGGAGGACACGGTGGAGCATACGGTGGAGGTCTGCCCGGCTTGGGCGGGGCACCGCCGTGTCCTCACGGAGGCGATCGGCAGCGGCGATCTCTCGCGTCCGGCCCTGGTTCAGGCCATGGTCCGGAGCGAGAGTGCATGGGAAGCCGTCACTTCCTTCTGCGAAGCAGTAATGCTCGCGAAGGAGGAGGCGGAGCGCGCGAGGGAAATGCAAGATGCGTGCCCTCGCGCCCCTAGTCGCCGCAGGAGACGCCCCGGGCGTCGGGAGTCGCGAGCCGACTTCCGGCCACCGTAGGCGCGGGTTTGCGGACGGTGGGCAATGGGTAGCTCGCCGTCCGATTAGGACCAGGCCCGGGTCGACGGCGCGTTGTGTTCCACTCGCGCCTCAAAGAGATGTCAGCACCAACTGACGGAGTCCGTAAGGGCCAATGCCTGCCAGGGTTGCGAGTTTGTCCGAAAGGGATATCGCGGCCCCGGCACACAGGCAACGGAAGGAACACGGGTGGGTTTTAGTCAGTAAAAGTCTGACACTCCCTCTCGCTCCGCCCAGAGCGGGAGGAGTCATTTGATGATTTCCCACACAATAAAAAAAAAAAAAGGTCCATTTAATTTGATCGTTAATTTGATAAACAATCCTTTGCTCTGACTGTACATAAAATAGACTGCCCTAGAGAGCCACTTTAATAACGCTTTGCCGTCACTACCGCCATTTTAAGTTGCTGTTTTATTTTTGCTTTCGTGCCGTTTATAGCTTCCTACTTACATATCTGAAGTTCATTTTTATTGCAAGGTAATCTTTTTAATTAGTAAAGAAAAGATCACTCTCAGTGTATCTGTACGCCTCATTAAGATGAGAGTCCTAATTACCACATTACACTCAGGAATCTTTGCAAATGTTCACTATCATTACCATACAAATCTGCTGAAAAACTAAAAAAAGAAAAAACTAAAAGTTGAAACGGCTTCTGCTTATAATGGCTTAAGCAGTATGCCCACTACACAATATTACCATGACCGTGCTAGGAAAACGTGTCAGGCAAAAAAATATTCTTTATGTTGAAAAGTATGAGACTATGCCTACCAGAAACCGCTGCACGCAGCTGGCGAAACGGTGAGCATACGGGTTATAACTGCGTATGATGATCGTTCTAAACCCGTTATTAACGGCCAATTTTCTAAAAGCCATCGTATAGGTATAAATTTTCTCTACAAAAATATTGACTTGCTCTTCCTGACGCGAAAACACAGGTGAACTACTACAACCGAAAGAACGGGAACCGTACGGATATGACTCGCGGATGATACGCGGGTGCTACGGTCACTAAAACCGTTATGCACGGGTATGATGTTGATACGTTCTAGTAGCATAGTAGTTCATGTCATCTACGTTTCTTTCCGTGCCTGATACGTTCATAGCTTGTATATGATGTGGTAGTGGGCAGAGAGTTTACAGTACGTCGTTGCTAACCTTCATGGGCAATGACTAGAGATAACTCATATGCATGTATGTAATTAAATGCTCTGCTCACACCAGACTTATAACAGCATACTTTGGCACAAAACAAAATATAAGACGCTAGTTCTTCGAAGCGTAATCTCTTTGACATGGAGCTAAGAAGTGTTGACTTGTCGCAACGGCAATAGGCTCACCTTAAACAACTTGTGAAACGTACACACCAGTCATTATAATGATAAACTTCACACTTCTGCCTACTTCTTTTTGAATGACTGCCGTGATGCTACGTTATGTTACCATAGGTTTTAAGAATAAGCTTTAGTACAATTCTCCGAAAGAGAATTATATATGAAAATAGGAATTAATCCATCTACGTCGATTCTCGTTAGGTCGTCTTCATTTCGCCAACCATGTTTTTGAATCTTCGAATTAATCTCAGGTTCATATTGATACTTCTCCCTATGATTTCCACGACAGCTTCATGTATAATATGTATCTTATTATCAATGTAATGTAATATTGTAGAAGTAGGCGGGTGACATCGGAGCGCGTCTTCAAAGCATTGAAGGTCGATATCTGTCTAAAGTTACCTTATTAGTCTCACAGCGATAACGCGGTGGGCTGAGTCTTTGACAAACTTGTGATTTTAACATTATTATAGTGAAATTAAATACTCTTTTCTCTATTCTCAGTATTCTGGCTTTACCCAATGTGAGTAGTGAGTATTTAAATTAAGGAGTATGCTTATACTCGTACAACAGTCTAAGTTCGTAATGGTTGAAAATATAATTATCGCTCTGCTAAACCTTGTGATAAAACCAT
This sequence comes from Agrochola macilenta, assembly GCA_916701695.1. Taxonomy (NCBI): domain Eukaryota; kingdom Metazoa; phylum Arthropoda; class Insecta; order Lepidoptera; family Noctuidae; genus Agrochola; species Agrochola macilenta. Next base: position 566,335 of record OU753572.1, on the reverse strand, counting down.
AAAATTTGACGTTATAATTATTCAGTAAAATCATCAAAATATTTCCAGTTTTATGGTATGGTTTCGGTCGGCCCGGGTACGTTAACAGTACGAGAGCGGTTAAACATTGACATTGTTGAATATTACATACAAAATTACATGACTGCTTTGTAAAGTATTCTATTATTTAAACGATTGTGAATGTGAGGACGATGTGGATATTTTTATTTTTCTCTTCTCATTTTTTTTTTCCTTTTTCAGTTAATTATAATAATGGTCTGGCGGTTTGAGTAGTTTATGCGGCCTACCCAAATGTCCTTTCTTTGGTATTGTTCGTCGAGTTGAGCTCCTTATGTTCTGAGTTGAGCTCCACGATTACTGACAAATGCTTGCACTGACTGGACAGGTCCACTCAAATCTGTGTGGTTCTTTTCTCAAAATACCATTTCAGACACTAATCTACATGGTCCTCATATGGCCTGACCAAGATTATGTCTGGACTTTAAACGAAACTGTGACCTCTGAGTTTGTTTCGGCCTTTTTTCTCAGAGTAGTCAGATAGGAAACGCCGAACTCATCTAGCAAATGTTTTATAATGTGTAAAATATGTGTAAAAGTGATTCCAATATCCTATTTACAGAATAAACAGTTAAATTTAATGTAAATTTATTTAATTTTGACTATTTAATGAAAACATCACGTCCCATACCAATAATTGTAAACTAAGATCCTGAAGGGGTTGTCCCTAACTATTGGTGATTTAAATGATTATGTAAATACATTGGTACCTAATATTCGTTACTGTCGCGAATCATAATTTTTGATCAACATACAACAGAGCAGCAATTTGTAAAAAAAAAAGTGAGATTTCTGCAGGCTACCTTTAACATTGATGTAAATCGATGACCAATACATCAACATCCTCCCGTCTATTATAAATTAATGATTACGAATTATTGACATTTTAATTAATATTAATTAATATAATTATTCACTTTATTTATTAGTGACATTTATTCAAGTAAACGCAGTGGAATTTGGTTAATTTTTTTTTATTGCGTACTTTAACAAAGGTATAACAGGCAAATAACAGTCAAATGTCGCCTAGCAACCACAATAGATCATAAATCAATCTAGAAGTGAAGAATTAATAGAGTAACTCTGGAAGTGCTTTCCTAACATTCCCTCTTCTTTTGGATTCCGAAGTCTTCGTAAAGTTTTACATAGAAATGCCTTAGCTTGATATGCTTTGTCTTGCAATGATATTTGTAAAGCGGATTATGAGCTAGTTTTATTGCAGACTCATTAACAATGTGCAGAACTGGTGTTTTTAATTTATCACTTTAATTTCTAAATAATCTCTTTAACCAAATAATTTCACGGCACGCCTCACTGGCAGCTACTATTTCTGCTTCTGTGGACGACAGCACAACTGAGGTTTGCTTCACACTTCTCCAGGAGATTGCTGATCCAGCAGAATGCGTATCAACCCGCTAGTTGAACAACCACTCAAGTTGTCGCCTCCATGATTCGCATCACTGTAACACATGAGTCGTTTCTCATTATTTTTTAACTCTAGACCAGTCTCGATTGTTCCTTTGAAGTAACGAACGGTTCGTTTCACTTGTTCACAACACATTCGTATTAGTAGGATATCAAAGTTCTGGATACGACTCCGACTCTATAGGAAATATCAGGCCTTGTACCCACCATGAGATAAGCCAACGCTCCTACAGCTTGTCTATAGGGAAATTTTGTAACCTTAAATAAACATGATCTACTAGTATATTTTATGATTCAAAGAGAACAACTTTCTTTGTATGCAGGGAACATAACAAACATTTTTGACCGTAATTGTTTCGTTTAGACCATTAATGTCAGCTTTTAAATGTATTGAGCCCTTTCCGATAGCTTCAATATTTTCACCATTTGCTGTCATTACTCTGTGAGATTCGCTAAAGTACTCGAAAGATACATACTGATCTCCTCTACTGGTTACATGACTTGTTGCTCCATTATCTACGTACCATGAGTCTTTATCAATACTCTCACCAAGAGATACCAAGAGATAAAGATAAAAGCTTGCCAATGTAGCAGCTTTGATGTGAATTCCTTTGGAGGTTCTGGGGTCTACCATTCGTAATCGATTTTTTGCATTACTTTACTCGATGTCCGCTTGCGCCGCAATAGTTGCATTTTAACTTCTTTTTCTAATCTTGTTTTCTGTTATGTACTATCTGTACCTCCGTTCTGGATACACCTATCAGTACCTCCGTGCTGGATTCACCTATCAGTACCTCCGTGCTGGATTCACCTATCAGTACCTCCGTGCTGGATTCACCTATCAGTACCTCCGTGCTGGATTCACCTATCAGTACCTCCGTGCTGGATTCACCTATCAGTACCTCCGTGCTGGATTCACCGTCAGCTTCAGATTTAATGTTTTATGTTTCAAAGCTCTCGTGAGCGCACAACTGGGTGGTCACGTTCTCGATTGTACGATCTTTCAATGTAATCAGTAGCTAACTTGATTTAAAACTGAAATACTCTTCTGGCAGGGAATCCAATATCTTACTTAACAAAAGAATTCGGTACGTAAAGTAAAAATGTTCTACGCTAATTCCAAAACCATTTCGAGCTTTAAGGTTTCTTAACCTTTTTTTTTTCTATTTTTAGGGTTTAAAATTATAAGATGAAATGCAATGTATTTTATCATAAAGACGTGAAACCACTTGACTTTCATTTGACCTTCAAATGACGTCAAAAAGTAGACAGATTGGGACTACTTCTCTTAAGTCATATAATGTTAACTTTAGGGATGACCATAATTATAATGCAGCCATGCGAAAAATTGGTAAACCATTGAAAATCAATTCACACAAAAATCAAAGTCCCGAAGCCTAAATGATCGTTAATCAATTTAACGATAGCGTAAAGAAAATCCATTCCCTATAAACAATAATCATTCGAACTATTTTGTAAGTATGTACTAAAGGTGTTAGAAACTTGCAAATATAACTGTAATCTGTTGATTGGTTTGATTATAGTTTAGAAACAAAACCTTCACAGTCGTGCACCACGTGATAGATAAGTAGATACCTACTATCTGTTTTCACCCGACAATACTACCTACTAAACTCGCATTTTTAACGACAAGTAAGGACATATTATTAGTAATATGAAATTAGTAACTATGTACGTTTATTCGAATAACTGTAATCGAGTTACTAATTCCATATTAATATACGAGTATATGCGTATTTGGACTATGTCGCTCATTCCCACCTCAAATTTTATGGGTCTATCGGTCTATCAACCAGCTGTCAAGTGTCATCAGAGATGGGTTGTAACAGGTTAAATACGATATCTGGTATCACTGTTACTGTTACACAAAAATAACAGATCTAAATATCTGTTATTAAATAACAGCCTGGTATTATTGTACAGACAATAAATATGTAGGATTTAAATCTCAATTGAATATCTTCTTTCGTTTTTTTTTCATTTAAAGTCGAAAATTGTATCCGAAGTTTTGACTATTAATGATGGGATATTGTGAAATTAAAAGAAAATAACGTTTATTTGGCCCACAGCTAAAAAATATTATTTGCCAATTTGCCTACCAGATTGTATCCTATAATATATTTTGCATAATATTGGCTATTAGAAGCCATTTCAAGCAGATAACCGATACTTTATAATTTCAGCTCCAATGTCTTCGAGAGCCTTTTTTCGGTCCACCAAAATAACTTTACACACGGAATTTCTGGTAGTTGATTGTAAACTGTTGACAAAGCTTGATTTAGATCATACCAAATATTCTTTATCGCAGACATGTGCGTAGTAGTTAAAAAGTTGCAAACACAGATCATAGGTTCGGTCCTGTGATCCTAGTTTGTAAATACGGTTTAATTCGTCACTTTGTTCAGCATTTTGTCGGTCATATTGGCGGTCAGTAGTAATAGTGCAGTACTTTATATTTTATTATTATAGCTGTCACACTCTTTCTTGTACTTTGTAAGAGCTTCCGCTTTGGCTCCTTCACCCGGATGTGTAGGCTTTACTAGAGTTCCCTGCACCACCAGCTTCCAACGCTATTCGTTAGATCGTCCTATTTCGTGTTTCATTTTTAAAGATAATATGATTCACTCTTTCGAACTTTTATTCTTTAGGAAACAATAGTAAAACTGTAAGCTCTCGTTTTTGTACGTTCTGCTACCATATGAATTTGGTTTTTACAAAATACTCGTATACTCGTAATTATATTGCATGCAATATCAAAGGTACATAACAGTCAAATGCCGCCTAGCAACCACAACAGATCATATTTCAATCTAGAAGGGAAGACTTCATAGAGTTACGCTGGAAGTGGAAGTTTCCTAACATTGATACATTATTTAAAATTAATTAAATACGTAATAAGTTATTAATTTTTCATCAATGTAATATTTTCAACACAAGGTATCTTGTTATGAAATAAATGACATGACTTACGCCTAAAGTAGTGAATAAAACAATACATATCTAGCAAACTTTGATATTTCAAATACCTACAAATAGACGGATAAGGATGAGATCTTAGTTCCACTTGGATGTATATATTAGATACCACAACATAACATCGCGCTTGTATTCCCCGTAGGCATGGGTAGAGGTAATGAATCCGCACACATTTCGCCAGAAGTGATTTATATTAATAAGTTAATGTGAAACTATATCCGTGTACAAGTGGGTGTTACTCAATTCATACAGTTTGCGGTAACGCTATGTCGGAGCCATCAAACGTGTATTAATACAGTTTGCCTTGATTGCGTTTTAATATTTACCTTGCATGATTACCATTCATACCGCTGGTGTTATTAATGTACTGTTAGCCAGAATATATACATTTTATTTGCATTTATTTATGTGTATTTGTATTAAAACTCCCTTGGGCGTAGCTATAGTTACTGTGTCTGCCAAACAAAATAAATTCCTACTTACCTACGTATAAATGGTTTTATTTTTGTCTCTAAAATATTTGATTACCGTACCGGTGAAGGAATCTTCCAACCATTTTACCTACTATTCTCATTTTGCAGCACCCATTCTATTGCAATAGGTACTGCACGGTTACTAACGTTCGCCTGTTTAAGAAATGACAAACCAATGTGACCAAAACATCTGTAAAGCTTGGTGATAAAGCAGATATTCGACGACGCTTCACCTTTTTTCCAGTTTTGTCTTTCATTCGACATCTTTTACTCTCTGTGAAAATGGATCAAAAGAAAAAAAAAAAAAAATTAGTGAACCGGTTCAACAATATTGATTCCTATGTATTTTTTTCGGTGTTGTTTGGACGTAGAATGAAACAAATATGAACATTCACTCAAGTCAACCATTCACGCAAACGAAGCGTCTGATATCAGCTTAAAATGGCCACATGCATTACCCGACTACGGCGAAGCAAAAAGGAGGGTTATGATTTTGACCGGTATGTATGTTCATCTGTTACCTCATAATTTTTAAACTACTGATCTAAATTTTACAAATGAGGTATTGTTGGAACGTCTTGATCGTCCACTGGTTATAGGCTATGTGACGTCACATTGAATATGGCGCCCTCTAGAGGACAGAAAGAAAGCAACAATATTTTTGTAATGACATGTTGGGTATCAAATGAAAGGGCCATAATTAGCTCATTTCAAATATATATTCATTATAACCTTCAATCAATTATAACCCCAAAATAATTTAAATAAAAATGAAAGAGAATAAAATTGTGACTCTGTTGGGTTTTAGTTCTTATAACTTAATTTTTTTTGGGAGTTCAATATAGTGATCAAACTCTCAAAGCATTTATTTCAAATAAACCAATTACAGGTACTTTTGATTTGGCAAGGGGTCGGTCAGTCACAAATATGAAGCTAGTTGCCCATTCCAACGCGTTGTAGGTTCCTATGGAGAAGAACGGGCAAGAAACTCCACGGACACTCAGAAAACTTTTAAATCAGAATAACTCTACAAAAAATTGGTTACATCATTCATGTTGTAATTATACATGTGAGAACAATGTAGAAAGACGTGCACATTAAAACAGTTCGTAATAAAAAATAAAAACAATTCAATTCAATAATTAAAATAAGCCGTGGCAGCTAAGAGATGACCAGTCCCCACTGACGGCGCCCGTTCACGAACATGACGCATGGATCAGCACCATTTTGAAGGGAACTTAATGATCCGCCATGATCCGCATACACACACGCCACCACCAGCGAGACATTTGAGTGAGCATGACATATTTTTACATTAAAATCACTTAATTATGATGCAACAGAAAAACTTGTGGAAATTTAACATCTTGGAAAACACACACACACGACACACAACTCACCACACCCTCAACCTCTCTTACTCAACATTAGATACTCACACACAGTTTTCTCAAAATGTAATTTGTATTATTTCTTTTCTTTAAATATTTGTTAAAATACTTTTGTTATGCCTATTCGTCTTGGAACAACCTACCCCCTCACTCGGAGTCGGGCGTTGGTAGCTGCGCCACAGTTTTAACTATTGCAGTTATCATCGTTTAACATTTTTCTCTTGTATGTATTTGTTTTTTGTTCCCAATAAAACGATTTAATTAATTAATTATACTCTCAGCCGCCAGGGCACATTCAAGTCAATGAAAGACGTACCCAGTAAATGGTAGCTGTAAAGTAGGTACATAGATCATGGTTGGCAGTGGACATTACAGATCTTTCCAATTATAACAAGGAACCACTAAAAGTTAGAGCTGAATTAGTACTTACTGGATTCAGTCCCCAAAATCTGATAAGTGTAATTGGAATTTTCTGTTCGAAAAAATCTCTCTTTGATGCGCGGATTTGGATTTATGCCCGATGCAAGGACAAAAGGTTGGGTCTTATTGAATGAAACCCAATTAACACTGCCATCGGTAATATGTTGGCATTTATCGATCAAAAATGTTTTGAACCTATAACGGTTGAGAAGATTTTGATTATGATTATTGTAAATAACGAAACACCCTAAAAATTACGCATTTTATCCATCGCTTAATTGAGCCCCGTTACGTCATGTTATTTTTAAGAGGAGAAAAATGATTGGGAATACTTAAAACAATACCGTTGTGATTATTATCATATGCGCCGCCAAGTCCTACCCACCTGTTGACATACCCCATGTTGACCTACTTCCCTCACCATAACAAACGAACGCCGCCGGCTTGTGATGTGAACGTAACAAACATGACCTTTTTCTAAACAGTCTTGTCTCACTCCAAGGTAAAGTCTTCAACATATGAAATGTAACGTTAGAGAAGTTATATTTGGTAAGCAAATTAACTACCAACTTAAATTATATGTATATCATATTATTAATTAAATTATGTACATCACAACTGTCATTCTACAGTTGTATGAAATGGCTATTATTGCGCAAATTGACGTCGGGTGTCAATTAATTTCCCTGACCGTACAAGCATTGATCACCACATTCACCTTACTCACTCAGTAAATTTTGGTGAGTTAAAACTAATAAAAACCTAGGATATGCCTATTTGTTTTGTTTATTTGATGTCTAAATGAAATGCTTGTCATAGGTTTTGATTCTCGCTCGAGACTGTTTTTCATTTTCCTGGTTTGGTTTCGCAATAAACCGCACGTTAGTAGTAAACTTGGACTGCTAAACGACACGTCTAATTGTTACCGTGGATGTTCGCTCATTGTAACACCCTATGTAGCACTTTTAAGGTTGCCAAACGGAACCCTTTTCCTACGCCTCCGCTGTCCGTCCGTCTGTCCGCGGGCTGTATCTCATGAACCGTAATAGGTAGACAGTTGAAATTTTCAGATTACGTTTTTCTATTGCCACTTTAACAACAAATAATAAGTTAATAATTAAAGGGGTCCCCATAAAAGAAAGGTGTTTTATTCGGCGTTGTTTGCTCGATCTAAGTACGGTACAGAACCCTTCGTGTGCGAGTCCGACTCGCACTCGGCCGGTTTTTTTATTTGTTTTAGCCTGTGTGTCCCACCGCTGGGCAGAGGTCTATGTAGCTCTTGGAAGTTCTAATTTGTAAGTCTTAGCTTGTTAAATAAAAATGAGATCTTCTATCTATCTTAATTATAGAGATATACGCTTGGCTATATCTATGATAAATGAAAGGGACTTAAAATACATATTTCGCAAGATGCAAAAGTTAGTAATAAAATAAAATTTATGTCATTAAAATTTGCCCTACTGCACTCTGCATCTCTTCAAAAGCCAATAAATTATCGTCCTCTGCACATTTTTTGCGTCCTATTCATCGCGGTATAAATCTCCATTGAGCAGCAAGGTGGGTGACCTGGCCGGAGCAGACCGCTATACGTCATTGTATGCTCTGGAGGGAAGTGTCGGCGGTGCGTTACTGAAGATGGATGGCGGAATCTCAACGAAGTGTGTTGTATTGTGCCCTATTAGAAGCAGGACAATTAAATTATTCATTGAAAATAGTACTCGTATTTGCCACAATAAAGCAAATAAAAAAATACTTTCCAATCAAAGTACTACAAAATGTTTGAACACGGCGGCGAATTTCCCCAATGAAACTGAACGCGATCAGCGCGTCTTAGCTAAATCGCTTTCGAGAGCTGTCAGTGTCAATATTCAACAACATTGATGACACTGACAGCTCTTGAACGCGCATCGCTATCAGTTTCATTGGTGAAATTCGCCCCCAAAACGTAAATTAAATTGAAACAACAATTAAAAACTATATTTCGGCTAAAACTTTAAAACAAGTAAGTCATCCAAAAATAATTTAAAGGATTTTAGACAAGCCCAAATTGAACACAGAAAGGGCGTTGGTATTTTTGCAACGGATAGAAGTTAGTTTACAAGTTTATAAATTTCAAAGTAAATTTGAAGTCTCCCAAATTATTTGGCTTTGCAATCCCATTGCGAATAAGTGCCTACTCCCACGAGTGCAAACATTCTCACGCGTTATGTAGTGTGAATACTGTAGGCGCGTCACCGCAGTGTGAACGCGGGCGTGTGTACTCAGGCGTTGCGTTCAATGTTGAGGTTTTAAATGTTTACATACTGAGCGAGGCGTCTACTTGCTAACGTTCACGATCGTGTGAACAGGCTTTAAGCTATTTCTGACACACTGTATTTTTATTTTCTGTACGTCTTTGCAGGATTGGAAATCAGGTTTAAACTGCATTTAACATGATTAACATCACAGGTGAGGTAGAATCTAGAATGATCATAGCCAAACAAGTTGTTAGTCGCTTGGTTTCAGCTACCAATGACAAATAACTTATTGTTGTTTTTTTGCTTTTGTGCATTTTTAATTTCCTGCGCAAGTTCAAAGTAAAATACACTAGACTAGCGCAGGAAATTACTTTTTCTTCGAATCTGTCCATACTTTTCTTTTCACTTGTAAAAAGATCTATGTGTCTAACTCCATGTTTGGTAGCTGAATTTATTGATGACTGGCTGCTGCCCGCAGCTTCGCCCGCGCGGAGGTCCGACATCATCCCTCGGGAACGTGCTACCGGGATACAGTATCCTATCTCCTAACCCAGGTCATGGTCTTCCTGTGTGCCGTTCATCGATATCCGTTCAAGCCCATAGATATAAGTTCAGCCCTAAAGGCGTGAAAAGATAACAGACAGACAGACAAGAGTTCATTTCGAATTTATAATATTCTTCTTTTCGTGTGGTTAGTGACTAACCTGGTGTCAGAGTTTTAAAGCCGCCCATGGGCCTCTGACTTGGCTTCACATGCCGTCGAGAAATATCACTCAGGCATGCCGGTTTCCTCACGATGTTTTCCTTCACCGTTTTTGAAGCCAGTGATAATTATACAATACGCACACGAATCCGAAAAGTCAGAGGTACGTGCCTTGGGTTTGAACTTGGATTGCAGTAGGCTAGAAGCATGAGTCACAAATGATTACAATTCCGGATAATATACTGAAAGTATTCGGTTGTTTGTCACCTCCAAACATTGAACTAGTGGCCGTTACTAGCGAATAGAGGATCTTATCAAATAATAACAGACATTAGGAGTCGATTGTTTACTGACACTGTCACTACTGAGTATGTGTGTATGTTGTGGTGAAGTGACAGCTTGTCTATAGTAACGTAAACACGACTGAATGCTTCGAATATTGTACTGATAGTTAGTACGTAGTCGGCTTAGCATTACGGGGCACTATGTACATATTATGTATCCTATACTATTAAACGAGCAATATTTGTAATCACGCTCTCGAAAACGGCTTTAACGATTTCGATGAAAGTTACAATACAGGGGTTTACGGTTGCGGAAAATCGATCTAGCTAGGTCTCATATCCGGGAAAATTCGATTTCTCCGTATTATCACCTGAGCAGAGCCGAGCAGCGATCGGTCACCCAAAGTTGAGAATAAGATGGCTACCATAGAATAATGACATGGCAGCATGGAATTAGTAAGTACCTACTATCATGGCAGCATGGAATTTGTAAGTACCTACTATCATGGCAGCATGAAATTAGTAAGTACCTACTATCATGGCAGCATGGAATTAGTAAGTACCTACTATCATGGCAGCATGGAATTAGTAAGTACCTACTATCATGGCAGCATGGAATTAGTAGGTACCTAATATCATGGCAGCATGGAATTAGTAAGTACCTACTATCATGGCAGCATGGAATTAGTAGGTAGGCCTACTATCATGGCAGCATGAAATTGGTATGAACTATCCTGTACTATTAAATGAGCATTCTCTATTTCCAACACAGTAGAGCCCGGTCGCCCAGTACGTATGTATAGTAAGTGGTCGGTTTCATCATAATATTTAGTGACACTATACTAAAAGTATTTATTACAATTTGCACAGAATGTGGAGGGTTTTGTTTTTCTTTAAAAGAGAGTAAAGCATCAAAATCTTATCTCATGAAATAACCAGTTGATCATTCACTCGGTCACTCATCGTGGAACTAAAAAGACTAGAGAACTATACGAAATATATGTATATAACAAACTGCCCAAAACGCATCTACTACTTTTATGTAGGTCATCAACACGTATACCTACAAAATGATTCCTTTTAACGTGATAAGAACGATATATCCCCCTCCTCCCCTCCCCCACAGACCCACAGAAGTGACAGTGACATGTTACGAAGGTTCGTTCATTCAGACAGAACGTATCTGTACGTGTGTTCTCTTATTTATCACTTTCAACGCACCGCCGGTGTGGGCAGGTAAACTGGCTACTCGCGATGTTGTACGAGTAGGAAGGTAAATGAAGAAGGCACACTAATTTAGTCCACAATATGTACCGTCTAATAAAAAGTACGATTTGTATGAAACTGTCTTTGACTTTTGAAATTGGTACCGTAAAATGTTAACAACAACAAAATGTCCTTTAGGTAAAACCTGAAAGGCCACACCCCATTCTAATGATGATAAACTTTAACTATTCAAATGAAACTAATAAAAAACGTCGCGCGAATACGCGCTCGTCGCAGTCATTTGTCATCAGTTGTTTGGAAAACCAAGACTCCTCACCTCACGAGACCTCTGTCGGCTCGACTACGGCGACGCGTTCGGGTTCGGCGAACAAAATAAACGGGACGATTGCTTACATTAGAACACGGACTATAAGTTTATTTTCAGTTGTCACTTGTTTGTTTGAACTGGACATTCTGTACTATTGTCGTGGTTAGTGTAGACCACTACGTGGAGCTTGTACAATGTTTGTGACGGATAGCTTTAACTTAGCAATATGGAAATGGTTTGGGATGATAGTTGGTTTTAGTTTTGGGAAATCGGTTATAGTGAGTCGGATTTCTTCTCTTCTTTATTCACTTAGTATTGTTAATCCAGTCAAAGCTGCATTAACATTTTAATGAGCTAGACATATTTAGTCTAGCTCATTAAAATAGGCTAATAGGCTTAACTTCTTAATGACCAAACGAGGCACTGACGGCCATCATGCGTCAGCGGAAAGCCAGTCTACCCTAGCAGCTACCACATACAGAAAAAACCGATCTTATTGAAAAGCGTCGTGAATTTAGTCCTCACAATCTTTCCTTTTCGATGTAACTTCTAACAATACAGGTAATTCTCCCCGCTCTTTCTAATTCAATTCACTTTACAGACACAAAGTAACGAAGTCTAAACAGCAGTGAACGTCTCATTCAATCCACAGACTATAAAACATCCCATAAAACTGTCACTCGCTAATGGAAATAAGCGCTTGTGTAAACGGTAAGTGATAGGTCTTTTACTACCTAATTAGTTTTTATTCAGTCGTGTATGGCACTGAGTACACATGGTATTTCGCGGTAACCATAGCAAAATTGAGTTATAGAAAAAGTTCCGCTAAACAGCTGGGTACTACAGTAATATGATGGTATAGCAGTGTAGACATAGGTGCAGCAATTTTGAGGTTTCTCTACTAACTGCACAATTAATCCAGAATTAATGTTTTTTACATAATGATTTTTTAATGAGATATTTTTTTAGTATGAACTTATGTATTGTTCGATTCACAACATATAGTTTAGTTACATGTTACAAAATACATACATACGTAAATATTTTTTTTTTTCTTTTATAAATCTAAAAAAACCCGCCTGCAATAACACTTAGCTGAAAATAAAAAAAAACAAGCATTATAATCTATAGATTAAAATATAATGTGTTTTGCAGTTGGGTTTTTTTTTTCTGTTAGTTTTTCATCATTTCTCATTCCAAATTACATTTAAATTAAACATATAATTTGTATATATTTTTGTAATCACCTTTTAAAACGCTTTATTTTGATACTCCACTTGATAGGTTTTTTTTAAACATATTTACATTATGGCGCTAAAAATCCACCATTATTTATTTTATATTAGTATTCCCAGTGACACTCATGCAATAAAGACTAATCTAATAACATGTCATTGATCAAAATCGGTTCAGCCGTTTAGGACTTACGAGGGAACATAGAGACGGACATACACACACATGCATACATACATACAGGTCAAACACTTAACCCTCCTTTTTTGGCTTCGCCGCAGTCGGGTAGAAACATCTAGTTCATAGTAGAGCGATAATGAATAGACCCAGACAACACAACGCTCTACTGTTTTTCTAATTTCGAAGCTTTGTACACGATCTAGACTGTTTACAGTCTCGAATTAATTTGTTGCAAATATAGCGCTTTAAATCAAAATGATGCAGCTTAGAACGCCATCTATAATTAATTGATATCTATTTATCTATCTACATTAAAATGTCCATTTAGATAGATATTGATATGAGATATCTATAGGTATCTACAAGCAAATTTAAACCTACTCAAATATGAGCTATAAGTTGCAACTTGTAACTAACTAACAGAATCCCCGATGGATTCATTCGATATGACCTTGGCTAGTTGTGAAGGTCACGGGTTGAACTTGTTTGGACAGGATTATTCGCTTGTTCAAGCCGAGCCGATACATTTTTGCTAAACGGAGTTAGCACTGGAATTTCGTAGAAATAAAAAATTTGTTCCTGAATAAAAAATTTGAAGTTGACATTTCTTTGCAAAAACATAAGTTACGTACATTGAAGGAACCACCTTATGTAATGCTGACGTAGAGTTTGAAAATGTCTCAACTTCAAATTCTCTATGAATAGAGAATCTCAAAAAAAAAACCGTCTCTGAATCCGGTTTCTGAAGAAACCGGATTCAGAGACGGTTTTTTTTTGTGATCTTTCAGTAAATATTCAAGTTAGACTAGCTAGTAAAAATAACTTTGCGAGCTACATCTGGGGGTCTGTTCTCTTTCTGATTCAATTTTCAGTTCGTGGAACGTATTCCAATATTCTTTTTTTTTTTTTTAATTTATTGAATTTTCTCGGAATTTGAAATTGTTTGCTATAGATTTAGTTCTTTTTTGGTAAAAGCTAAAGATAAAAGATAATTTATTTGTCAAACATGTGTTTATATACAAATCGAGCATGCAAGATCTTAAATATAGGTAAAAAGTCCGTACATGTTTTGCCTGACGAGGCGTACAATTTTTTTTTTTTTTTTATATTTCACAAATAATTAATTCAATGAACCAAAGACTAAAGATTGGTTCACTAACATTCATTATTACATTTTATGAGAACAATAATCCTATAGAAATAATATTATAAAGTTCAAGTATGTTAAAAGGCATCTGTCAAAAAGTAATTTATATTATATTAGCACTTGTCTGTTAATACGTATATATTTCGAATCTTCTTTTTAAATTGATTTGCTGTCATTGCTCTAAAGGACTGTGGTATTTTGTTGTATATTTTCGGGGCCATACAGAAAAAGCTTTTCCCCATGAGGGCAGTTTTTGCCGATTGCAAGCAAAGTTGGCTATTGTCACGTCTGTTGCGCGGAAAAGCTATACTGAATGTTAAGCGCTGTATGTTTCCTGACACAAAAAAGGCTAAATTTAATTTTCATTTTATAAATAAACTCCAGTCATTTATTTCATTTCATATTGTAAACCATTTTGTTTCGCATAATAATTTCACCTGTTAGTTTTTAAATCTACTGCTACTGATCCTTGCAGGGAACTCAATCAAGACATTTAGCATCCTTCTCTTCAATTTACATTTATCTATGTATAAACTCGTTAAACGTATCAGTCAGCGGTCCCCACCTGACTGCCCCACGGTCAGCACACAATACGTCAGCACACAACGGCACGGCACTTTATAGGACGTAAAACATACGTTACGGCACATAAATGGTCTAGACTGGGGGCTCATAGGGAGGGGCCTTATGAGGGATCATGGGTTTTCTATTAATATTGGCTTTTATTGAGGTTGATAGTATGCGTAAAATATAATTATAGTAAGTAATAAAAAAGCTAGAGCGTGGTATATCGGATAAGTGATGAGGTTTTGCACTGGCTTGCAGGTTCGGTCGAATATTATGTACCTACCAAGATTTGATTCAATTCTTTAATTCCAGAGGCCTATACAAGCATTCGATGCTTTTAGATAGCTGTCACTCTAAGAGGGTTTCCGATTATGTAGCCAATCATCCAAAAAATATAAAGTTAAGCCTTACAAGCTAGGTTTTGCATGACGGTTACGGTTAGAACTGCGCAGGTAAACACGTTTGCGTTTATAAAACATCCGATTTTCATAATTCAGGTTATCCTGAATTATGAAATCGTTAATTTTTTGTAAATGTTCAGTTTTCTCCCATAAACATTTATGGTTACATGTTCAGTTAAAATTGCAGATATACGTTATTCCCAATGATCTCATTCACCTATCATATTATCAAACACCTAACATTTAGCTCACAAAATCAACAAGGCCTAAAACCCTGTCATTAATCGTGAGATAAATTTAAAATAGTCTCAACATAGGCATTACATGCGCCGAGCGAATTACACGGTCGAACGGCCGGCTGTACGGGGCTCCGGGCCGAACTTACTTCATAAATATGAAAAACGTTCGCAAACTTGTTGGCAGTTTTACTACAGGGTTCTGTGAAGTTATCAATTGCTATGTGTAAAAATATATGAATGGTAACGCTTGGATGTTTGCTACAAATAATGATGAGAATACGGTTGATGGAATTTTAACACACACACTCGCACGTAAGGAGACGTGAAATTAAGCACACAAAATAAAATTACAAAATAATATTATCAAAAGAGTGACCAAAACCAAGTGGTAACTATAGCAGTCGGTTTTTAAAATTCCATGATACCATACCTACGTACCTAGAAAGACTATACCTACAGATACCTTCTCTATTACTATCTAACTTTGTCCTTCTATACCTTTGAAAGCAATCACTTTTATCCCACGAACTGTTAACTAATTTCAGAAAGGTATTCCAGGTAGCTTTTAATTTTGCAGACTACCCTAGATCCCCTGGGGTATACACAAATAGAGAAAGCCTGACTAAGGGTTCGCGGTTTTTGATCCGCACAAAAACATACGACTACAAACCCAGAGTTTGAGGTTTAATCCTACCCCACTCTGACCCTAGTTATTCTACCGTAAAACCGGTCAAATGAGGGGAGGTACGCTAATAACGGTTATTATGTAGGATTCATTGCGGCCCTCATTAGACCAGGAGTCTAGGTATTACAGGGTTTAATGAAGACCTGGACGGTGACTGGGGCTATAATCTTTGAACGAAAAGGGCTTATTTTGAAATAAATCAAGCCGGCTAAACGTATGGCTACTCGTACAGAAAAATCAGTTGCACATTTTTTTATACTCAATTCAATTCAAAATATGTTATTTCAAATAAACCTACATGGGCACTTATGAAACGTCAGAAGGTAGGTACACGGTTCCAATAGGTCGTATCCTATGGAGAAGAGCCGGCAAGAAACTCCACGGTTACTCTTTAAAAAATAATTAGCCTGTTCAAATAACAATGTTAATAGGTATGGGAGGACAGTGTACGTCTTACAACAAGTACCAGGTACTTAACAAAATAGAAGATGGTCAAAAAATCTACAGTCCACAGCGTTGTCACATTCACAAAATAGAAAATAATCTATATAAAATATAAATAAAAAACAATTTTAAACGAAATGACATGATTGCTATTACAACTATAACAAATCTGAATAATTATCACGTGCCTACACAAAAGCCACTAATAAAGAGTTGAAATTAAATTGTACGTGTATAATGTCAAACAATATTATGATTATGACAAGGAGGAATGAAAAAAGAAGTACGAGTAATTATTGCCAAAACTACCTGTCTTCAACGTAGTCTTTAATTTTATAGTATGCTTTCTTGATAAGGACACGTTTGAAGTGGGTTTTGAACTTCCCTGTAACCGACTTTGGCAACTTGTTATAAAATCGGATACTGTTTACAAGAAATGACTTGCTTGTTTTAGTTAATCTAAATTTGGGTATCACAATTTCATGTCAAAAGTTTTTGCGAACATACAAAATACTTTCTAAGATATACGTAAAGAGAAGGCAGAGTCAGTATATCAATTTGTTTCTAAGGGACTCGCGAGGACCCATTTAATAATAGCGTGGATTGCTTTCTTTTGTGAAATAAAAATTTAATCTACGTCAGCTGCCGATCCCCACAGCAGAACGCCTTATGACATAATACTGTGGAAATAAGCAAAGTATACTAACCTAGCTGTGGCTATATCAGTCAGCTGCCTTATTTTTCTTAGTCTATATGCAGCTAAACTTAATCTACCTGAAAGAGTTCTAATATGGGCGTCCCATTACAGTTTTGAATCTAAAGTAATTCCTAAAAATATAGTTTCCGTTATTACATCTAGTTTTTTGCCATCAAGTTTTAGATTTAGACCCACTTGAGGTACATTTGATAATGAGAACCTAATACATATAGTTTTGTTCGCATTAAGTAAAAAATTAGTAGCTGCATTTAGAACCATTTGGAAAGAACAGCCAGACTATCGGTGACATGTAAGATTTCTGTATCTTTTCTATCTATTTAAAAAATAAGAGAAGTGTCGTCAGCAAATAGAATTATATCCGATAAGTTCGCCATCATGTAAGGAAGGTCATTTATATAAACTAGAAATAAGAAAGGGCCAATAACTGAACCTTGAGGTACCTCAAGGTTCAGTTCTTGGCCCTTTCTAAAAAAGTTAAAATGTTTCTTTTATCTTTTTTGTTAAAATGGGCATACGCCCATTTTAACTAGAGACCCGAGGACGTCGTTCCATTAGCGTTTACTTTTTGCTGCCTATTTGATAGATAGGAAAGAACAAGATCAGCAGCTTGTTCACGAATTCAGTAGTGGTGTAATTTACAGATCAGTTAATTGTGGTCAACGCAGTGAAACGCTTTTGAGAGCTCACAAAAATGCCAATTATATCCTGGGACTTGTCCCAGAATTCCAAAATATGACTGATGAGTTTTACTACCGCGTCCGTCGTTAATCTACCTTTCGTGAAACCAAACTGGTGACTATGTAAAATCCCATTTGAATTCAAATGTGACAACATAATAGTCCAGCATGATTTTTTTAAATATTTTACTCTATGCTGGTAGCACAGATATAGGTCTATAATTAGACTCTTACTACCCAATTTGAAAATTCGTTCTACTTTACTATGTTTAATTAAATCAGAAAGCGTACCGCTATCTAAACATTGATTAAACATGCCTGTTAGGACAGGGGAAATTGTGTCAATGATTTCTCCAAGAACCTTAACAGAAATCCCTCATAAGTCTTCATTGTTTTTTATGGTAAGACTTTTGCGGTAAATTGAATATATTGAATAACGGTATCTAGTCGAAACACGGTGATACTGCAATGGATAAAAGAACACAGTGGATCGCTAGGTAAGGACGCACCTGGCAAGCTTGCTAGACGAGGGTCCAGCACGGCAGTCTGTGGACAAGAGCCTATCGTACCCATCCCCTTCAACCAAATACGTAGTTGGCTACAGGAGTTCACCCACACCTCGATCGGATGTGTGGACCTCGACACCGGGCTGCAGGCAGTCCAAGGAAGCTATGTAATCTTTGGATAGCAGCCTGACCAGGCGTTTATTACGCCGGACAGGAACGGCCGGCGCGGCGCGGCGGCGCCTGGTGATGGGGACCATCATGGGACACTGCTTGCTAAACAAACACTTCCACACAATAGGCATTACGGACAGTCCCCTGTGCAGGGCATGCCTGGAGGCTGAGGAAACCGTCGCGAACGTGCTCTTTGAATGCACAGGCGTCACCCAGAGTAGAACAGAAACCCTCAGGTCACTCAGATCTTTCGCAGATGCTCTAAACAGACCAGGAGCTTTACTTAACTTCTGGAGGAAGGTGGGCTGGTCCACCTGACGGACTAAGTGTGGAAACCAAACACTATATCAACATAGAAGACTTTTGAATGCTTTTTTAATTGTGGCAATTGAAATGGGCTTGAATTCAAAACTTGAAATGTCCTTACTGAAGTTTTCTTTTAGAAGAGATTCAGCTAGTATAGATGATGAGGGGAGAGATTTCGTTACCTCATTTTTTTTGTATTGGGATGTTGGCAAAGCAATTTTCTAGTGTCTCAGCAACCTTTAACTTATCTGAAATGGTTTTATTACCAATTTTTTAAAACAATTCATTCTGATCTCGATGTATTGTGTTTCCAGTTTCTTTGTTAATTACCTACCACACAGCTTTTATTGTATTGTTAGAAATACAAATTTTGTTACTTATTAATTTAGATTTAGCTTGGGCATAGACTCTTTTAAATATCTTGGAATAGTTTCTTACATAATAAATGAACAGCTTCATCAGAAGTCAATGATTTTTCGTTATATAAATTATATAAAATATCTCTGCTTTTATAACGCCAGCAGTGGCCCATTCATTAAATTTTGGTTTGGTATTGATTGTTACTTTTTTACAGGACATGCTTTATTGAATTCCTGGTATACTGTAGAAAAAAATGAACCGTAGTTTATATTGGGGTCTTGTGAATCAAAACTAGCTGTTGAAAGATTGCTAAGAACATTATTATTGAACATTTTCAATTTATTTTTATTTAATATTAAAGTAATAATTTAAGAATTCTTAAATTAAAAGGAGGAGGGAGGAGCTCGTGGCTAAGTAACAACAGCCGCATTGGTCGATCAATCAGGTTAAGCTACGCTTGCCGGGGTTGGTCAGTGGATGGGTGACCATATTTACATACCGAGAGTCCTCCGTGCCTCGGAAAGTACGTTAAGCCGTTGGTCCCGGATGTCATTTGTGGATCTTAGACAGTCGTTACGAGTCTTCAGAAGCCCGAAAGTCTGACACCAGTCTTACCAAGGGGTATCGTATTACCCAGTTACTGGATTGTGGAGGTCAGATAGGCAGTCGCTCTATGTAAAATACTGGTATTCAGCTGCATCCGGTTAGACTGGAAGCCGACCCCAACATAGTTGGGAAAAGGCTAGGCAGATTGATTTTGAATTTAAGAAATTCTTAGACTAGACTAAATCTTAAATCGCCGAGTATTATTTCCTAGTTATAGTTCAACCCAATAAACAGATAGCTTTCGTTTTATTCATGCTCTAATTCACCACCTCTGGATAGACTTGGTTAACTGAGGTATCGTAGATTATTTCACGATCCATTATTCATTCAATTATGTGGCACATGATCCTATTTGGCAAAGCACGAGGTTCCGTTCTTTCTAATCTCCTGTTGTATCTCCATGTTTTGTACAGACATGATTACGTACGTTCGATTCAATCTTTCAATGTCAAAATGTATTCAATTGAAAGCAAAACACGATCAATTACCAATAAGCTCCACTCAAAATCTGTTGAAAACAAAAATTCCAATTAACAACCGAAAATACTTCGCCCAAAATGTCTGAAACAAGAGCCAATTTAAAGCAAAAGTTACTTAATTTTTAACTCGTCCTTTCATTAGTAGTTAGTCAAATAATTTGTGAAACCGATACTTTGTTCTAAAGACGAACCAACAACTCTGTGAGAACAAGTTAATTCTCAGAATAAAGCAGACTTGTTCAAGTTACTTTAGAACCACTTATTTCTAAGAAATTACTGTTTAATCTGATTCAATGAGTCTGTTTGAGAGTGCCTTTTAGTGTTTGTATTGCCGATTTCTAAGAGTAAGTAACTGATCGTAATTAGTTCCATCTATAAAAGGGCCTTAACCGAGAGAGACCGCATAGAACCTGAATAATGGATCAGTAAGTTGGAAATCACCAAAAGCAATTGGTAAATACAACGATTCGTAAATTTTTTAACTAGTATTTTTTTGATAAAATTGATATTCTACTCAATTGAAACAATTCAAAGTAACGGTTCGGTATTTCTGTCTGAGTCTGTACCTTTTTTCAGATGAGCATTTAAATACTTTACCAGCAACTACCAACAATGTTCCCAAATTAGCATACTATGTATAAAAAGAGATCGAGGATTTCAGAACTTTAGTTTAGTCAAACAGAGACCAAAATGAAATTGTAACCTTGAGCGGTCTACAAGACTGTATAAACACTGATCCGTTACCATGGCAACGCTCTAGCGTGGGAGATAACAGCTGACTGTCATCCTAAAGTTACCGAAGTCAGCTGATCGATGGATGGCGCAAATGATTGATAACGTTATTCACTAGGGAGAGATAAGTGATTGATTCGGTGTACATGATTTGATTGTATGTGGTATGAAGTCACCACTATTCCTATTTATTACATGTAATCTGTGTGTCTATTTACATGTAAGTATATTCTACCTGACTAAGCCACCAAGGAGTTTTTACGTAAGCCACTCATTGTAGAGGACCATTATTGAACGTTTACGTCGCTAAGATAAACTTTAAACACCAGATTTAATAGAATCGGTGATGACAGAACAATCTTGCTAAAAGGCTAGAGAAGGACACGACAAAGTCCAAAACGTTTTATTTTCTTGGAATAGTAGTGAGCTCATGTCAACGAAGTAATGAGCTAACTTCTCAATCCATGGCCGGTGGGCCTAGAACGAACGCGAAGAGTGGATGTAACAGAATAACGAACAATTTTAAAATTGAAAACCAACTGATGAAGTTAGTTTTAAGTGTTTAGTCATATCTATGGTTGATACTTACTATGCTCGTTTAAAAAAAATAACCAACATGCTATACTTTATCCAAATATAACCAAAAGTCGTTCCCATTTATGTAACGTTAACGTCGCACGTTCGCGCCGGGCCCTCTGATTTGATATCTCAGTGTCTAAGATCTGCAATATTCTAACAAACACTCATATTAAACTTTGTATGTACGTCTGTCTCTCAATCTCAGGGCAACAGCTGTGGCATAGAGGTGGAATATATCCTGAATTAGCACATAGAGTAGTTTTCATCGAGATTTGTGAGAAACTAAAGTTTTAAGGGGCAGAGCCGCTGGTTTACTTGTTTATACATAATTTTACGTCTGGAGTTTCACTAACGTTAAGTTAAAGTTGTACTAGAGAAAGCTAGTTTAAATACAATCAATTATGAAGAAGAGTTCTTGTAATATCCTAACTGCTTTAACTTTCTCATACAACCTGATGCACGTTTATCACTCCCTCCACAAATTGTCACATGAATTAAGATGAACTATTAAATATCTCAAGTCGTGTCGTATATCTGAACTCGGTACCTACATCGTAGAATCCATTGTTGGATTATATCTCGTTTCATAAAACTTTTGTGCAAATGAAGAGCAATGCACGTAGTATAAACAATTATATGCAAGAGAAAAATACCGCGAATTGAGTAATATAATGTGTGTTTTGTGTTTCGCCTACAACCCTGTATCCGTTCACATTCACAATTCTTTACAAATATAAACAAAACTCCGATATACAAAGCCACAGGAACCACGTTCTTTGAAATTGTTACGGTTTTTGAAAAATCGCACGGTTTTTAAAGTTTATTCGGTTGATTGACCGCGTTCTCGGGGTTCTAGTCAAAAAGATTCAATATGTTTATTTTAACAACACAACTTTCTACGAATTGTTTTTGCTATCGACGAAATGTAAACTGATTTTGATAAATTTTACACGAAATGCTGATTGAGTTTTGTACAGTATACAATCACAATCGCTATTTATATAAACGTACGTGAATGAACACACAGACATTGAAGCTGCTCGTAGTTTTTCTTTTCGTGCATTTTCCAGACGCTGCACGCTGTCTCGCGCTCTTTAATGAAATTCCATCGTTTTTGCAAAACACTCTTCATTTTAGCGTAACCAAATTATACTGAAAGCACTTTTCCCAATAGAAACTGTCCGATGTTACCAATATTTATTTTCTCTCACTTTCAGAAAATACTTACAAAAAAATCAAACAATACCACAATAAGACACTTCACTACACTAGCTAATCTACAGGGTGTATAAATATAAACACTAAAGTGGTATGTATAAAAATATCGCTTAAACTTTGGAGCGGAGCGGGCGGTGAGCGGAGCGAGCGGAGCGCTCTCGCCGCACGTCAGTCGACCACTGCCGCGCCCGCCGCCGCCGCCGCCGGGCGGGAACAGATGCAAGCACCGTTATCAGTTAGGTGTCCTTAGCATAAGTAGTTAGCATCGTGTTCTGTGAGGTAGCTAGATGAGGTAAATTGGGAATGTGTGTGGGTTGTAAATCTGGTTCAAGGTTAATAACAGGGTGGGTGGTTTAGTAAAAGAGGTGATAATAATAATATAACTTTATTAGTACATAAAACAACAACACCGTACATAATGGAAACAGGGTTCTAGTACCAAGTTTAAAATGATTGTCAGGTTCCCGGGCTCCTACACTAGGTACGCAGACCTGTATCTTAGGAGTCGGAGATTTTGCGGCTTCATTTTATATACTCGTAATACAATACAACCGTGACTTTTCTGTTTATTTACAGTGGTTGTCAACATAGCACATGGAGTGAATGATTATGGTTGTGTATCTAGGAGTGTGTATATGAGTGTAGTTTGTGTATAGAGAGGTGTGTGTGTGAAGTTTGAATGTTTGATAAGCTTTCTTGCAGGGTAGGTTTAAGTTATGATTCTATTGCCAATATATTTTCTGTGTCATCATAAGTTAAGGATAAGAGCCATTTTCTTAATTTATTTTTAATTTCATTTATGTTATATCTGTACAGCGGAATAACTTTATTTATTTTATTATACATGCGTAAACTTTGAACCAACAACTGTCGACTTGTAAATGCAAAACGATAGGGGTTTGTTTTACATATAGGAAAACCGTGGTGTCTTAGAAGCAGAGTTTTATCTAATGGAAGGTTGGCGTGTCTCCTGTCGCAGGACTGAACGAAGAACATAGTTGCCTTACTGTGAGAACTTCGGCCTCAGATTATAAATGATCAGTAGGGTAGTCTCTACGTTTAAAAAGCATCACTTTAAGAACCGCTCGTTGTGCACGTTCTGACCATTGCGGTTTTGTAAGTACCGCCCCACACCGGGATGCAGTACATACATAATGATAGACTGACAAAGCCTGACAACACAAGAGTCAGAGTTACCGAATTGGCGGAGTGCCTGAGTTCTTTAAAAATATATAGTAGTCTTCTGATTCTAGTGCAGAGTGCCTATATACGTCAATAATCACTCCCAGGTATTTGATATTGGGGACTGTGCTGAGAGCAAGACAGTTACAACCTACTGACTGAAGACGGGGACAAATGTGAGCTTTAATTTTATGAGAGAAAGAGGATGGGGTTATTGATTGTGGGCGGTAGAACCTGATTAGTTTCGTCTTATCTAAATTCAAAGTCAGCAAGTTACATGACAGCGTTATAGACATACAGTACCTATTAGTTCAACCAGGTTTCAGACTGGCTAAAGTGGACTCATCTTTCATGGGATACTGTTTAAAATGTTACAATAAAATTCCTCCCCACACACTTCAACTGAATGAGACGAAATTCAAATCTTGTATAAAACGAACATTATGCAGGCTCTATTATAAGTTGGGGGATTACATCGCTGATAAAAATGCTTGACTCAATGCTGGTCCTGCTCCACAACCACAACTAATTGCTAAACATTTGAAAATACTGTTGGAGCTGCTGAAGATTTTAAGACCATCTTAGCATTATATAAAATCAATCTCCTTTGTATTATATAATTGCAGAACACAGGTGTGAGTTCTATGTACTAAAGAGCTACCATTTACCGGGTAATACGTCTTTTATTGACTTGAATGTGCCCTGGCGGCTGTGAGTACTCGTATGTCATTTAGCTCCCTTCAAAATAGTTGAGCTGAATGGTGCTGATCCATGCGTGATGTTCGTGAACGGGCGCCGTCAGTTGGGACTGGTCAACTCTTAGCTGCCTTGGCTGATTTAAATTTTTGAATTGTTCTTTGTTCTATCTTTTTATTACGGATGCTTCTAACGTGCACGTCTTTCTACATTGTTCTCACATGTATAATTTCAACATGAAAAAAAAAATAAAAAAATATTGTTACAAAATATTGGTTACCTACATCACCAATATTTTGGAACAATTTTTTATTTATTTAAAAGAGTGTTGGAGTGGAGTTGGAGTGGAGTTTCTTGCCCGTTTTTCTCCATAGGTACCAACTACGCTTTGGAATGGGCAACTAGCTTCATATTTCTGATTGACCGATTCCTTGACAATTCAAAAGTGCCTGTAAATGGTTTAATTGAAATAAATGTTTTGAGTTTGAGTCTGAGTTGAGGCACAGAAACGTTGTCTATTTTGACCTTTAAAACTTATAATTTTTTACATGAGATATGATATATTATAACGGTGATTATTTATTTTGGAAGGTGTAAGTTTCCGATAGTTAGTAACAGTAGTTCAGGGCATTCTAAACTCTATTACTCGAGTTTTAAGACATACTATGATCACCGATAAAGTTGCTATGAGATATTAATAAAGACACATTTCAATAACTACTTTTCACTTCCAGATAACAAACCAGTTAAAATTCAAAGCAAAAGGACATCACAACAGCGACCCAGATATAACTCCCACTAATGATATGACCTAATATCTGGAAAGTGGAGCATCCTCGGTATTGCCGAGAATTTGCTCTGTGTGCAGGGTGGGGGGGGGGGGGGGGGGCAAATACCTGAGATATTATTCATCGCTACGACGAACCTTCAAGCCGAGGCTGTGCGATACGTCCCAGGACGATACTGTATACTGTACCGGTGGGCCTTGTATGAGCTATGATACTTATTGTGTTTGTCGCATTTTGAACCAAAATGCTAGAAGATAGTTGTATTGTAATTTAAATTCAATTACATTACATTTATTTCGCGCGTACGTGCCAGGCCCCTAGCCGTCGGGGCCAGTGTACTTATGTGCAGTCACGAGCACTAATATGTAGACACCTAGCAACATTCAAAAGCGATTATCTCGTAAAGTAACGATACTAACTTTGAAATACGACCAAATATGGGTTTGAAAATACTCATGTTCGTAACAACATAATATTTCATTCATTACTTAACGAGAAAATCGCTTTTGAAATTAGCTAAGTTTATACATTTCGTATTCCCCACCGAATAATATGGTAATGTGGTATAAGTACGGCAGTTTTCGTTTTATTGCACATTCGGTGTTTAGAGCATTAATTACATCTTATTTTTTTTATTTTTTTTTCTATGTATATATGGTAGGTACAATAATTCTACCTTAAAATACCAACAATATTATTACCTTAAAATCTAAACACACTTTTTTGTACGAATTATAAATACCATAACAAGTTATTACTGATTGATTATGCAATCGTTAACTTTTTCGGTAAACGACGATGACCATTTTATTCGCGTAAGAAATGCATCTCTTGTTCCACGTAAAGTAAAAGACAATTATATTCGTGTGTTATTTTTATTGACAGGATTTGGTAATGTCTTTTTACAAAACATGACAGATACTTATTAAGCCGTTCACTATATCTTAATTAATAAATATTAAAACAATAATATATTGCGATGATGTCGGTACTCAGATTAGCACAGGATTGTGCACTTTTATCATTTCTTACGTGACTATATTATCGTGGACGTTCACTTCCATAAAACGTATAGAAATGCGGGAAATTTAAAAGCGTCTTCATTATTATCTTTCCATACATTTAACTTCCCTGTGTTACCATGATACCGTGGACGTCCACAATAATCAAGCTAAATGTCTAAATCGAGTAAAATTCAATGCTTGGCTTTAGTGCTAGATCAAACAGGACTATTTAAGCTGGACAGTCGTGTAAAACACATGAAGAATAACCACTACAACACCACTCCTATTGTTCTTGATCACCCAGCTGTTCGTCTACTTATGCAGTAGTAGCTTTTCCCCGCGGCTTCACTCGCGTGGAGGTCGGAAATTATCCTATGGAAACGTACTATAAAATGTATCCTATGTGTTAATCCAGGTTATAAACTACCGATTTGCCTCATCCAAATCCTATTAGTAGCATACCGTAATGAATTAATACTATCGAAAATTCATGCAAGCCTAGTACTTTTTGTTAGGTTACTGCTCAGAAATTGTGCACAACGTCTAATGTTTGAAATACTATAATTATGGTGAATTCATGCGAGCCCTTTGTAGGGTTCCGTAGTAAACAAGGAACCCTTATAGTTTCACCATGTCCGTCTGTCTGTCTGTCCGTGGTTTAGCTCGGAGACTGTTAGTACTAAAAAGCTGTCTGTCCGCGGCGGATACCCGTAATAATAATATCGTAATATCATATTGCCGTTAGGTTTTTTGACACCATATTTCAACGAATAATCGTACGAGTATACCTATCGCATTAACACTGACTACGCTATCGTTGAATTTACACACGAATAATATTGTAATGATGCGTTGCGTACTTAACTTTTGACCTGTAATTTCAGTAAAATTATTCTCGTCTATAACTTTATTTTGAAAAACTATTTAAAAAAGTCATAATAGAAAATAAATAAATAAATAGCTTTATTTTGGCGTTAAAATGGCAATCCTACGATCCACCCGTGTTGAGGTATAAGCATTAAACAGTTTTTAGGGTTCCGTAGGAAACAAGGAACCCTTATAGTTTCGCCATGTCCGTCTGTCTGTCTGTCCGCGGCTTAGCTCGGAGACTGTTAGTACTAAAAAGCTGTAATTTGGCATGGGTATACATATTAATCACGCTAATAAAGTGGTAAAATAAAACAAGAAAAAAAAATTGTGTGGCCCTCCCCTATACGTAAGGTGGGGATGTTTTTTTTTCTCGTCTGTCCTATATCCTTCTAGGGTGTGGGGTGTCGTTTAAAAGGTCGTTCAAAAATATTGCGGGTCTGTCAAAGCCATTTTTCAATTTAGGGATCCGTTTGCGAAATATTAAGCTTTAAAGTGCTCATTTTTGTTAGTGTATTGTGTCCCCCCCCCCTCTGCCAGCTTAATGGTTGTACTTGGATTTATAAAAAAAATCACAGCTGTAGTATATATAACGAAGTTAAGGAAAACTATCACAAAAAACTAAACTAAATTTTCCTGTTAACTATTTGCCTCAATTTTTATTCACAAAAATGCGGTTTTGTTTTTTTTTTACCTTGATGCGGTCCTGGAAAATGTTTAATTTTTTTATATTATTTGAAGAGCTAAGTTCGAAAACACGATTCAGGAAAAAAATCGCTGTTAGGATTTAGTGCAGGGTTCAAACCTAATTTCCCCGGCCTAATATGGGGAACATGTTTTTCATATCAGCTGTTTCATAGAAAAGTGCAATACCTAAATTTTCAGCGAACAGCTATTTTTTTTTTGTAATTGACTATAAAGTTCAACGCAGCGGGGTTCAGAATCATGTACTGAATCCATGGTATCAGTTTTCGCGTCGATGTTCCTGCCACCCTGTAATATTAAACTCTGAACACATAATTTACTGACCAAAGAATTATTTAATTTCTCTCAACATTTACATGTAATTCGTTTAGTAATTTTACATTTAATTATATCAAATAGTATCGATCACTCATGTACTAGAATGTCGATAGTGTTAGGCTAGTACAAGAAAGAGAAGCTCGATTTATTCGTAGAGGGAAATTGGACTTGTGTTTCGTGTATTGAACAAAGGATATAGTTAATTGTCTACACTGCAAGCTATTGCTTCTCCGAATAAATAAATGATAGAACTTAGATGCATGCGGTTGTGCTTTCCTAGATTGCTTTTGCAGGCAGCTTTAATAGTAATAATGTTTTTTTTTTATTCGATTTAGGTGAGTGAAATACTAAGGTGGGTGAGTGAGGTACTAGTTAGGTAAGTGGTATTATTCTGCGTTCGTAATTAATTTGCCAAACATGTAAATAAACACGAATTTTCCACTTAGACAAACATCAACTTTAAACTGGTGGAAATAAAGTTGATTATAGACCGCCTAATACTGTTGAAAAAGTCATAAAAAATATGAAGTTGTAGCGCAAACTGAACCTGTCTAGGCATTACAGCATTTTTTTTTTTAAATTCGAGTTTGTTTACATGTTTGGCAAATAATTTGCTAACGCAGATCACATTGATTTCGCTTCTTTAGGATATTTTCGATTTTGCTACTGAACTTAGGTGTTGCCCGGACGCACCATAATACTGGGACTCATTGCGGCTCTTTTATAGTTTAGACCGGTATGTATGTATAATATATGTATGTACTCGTATGTATATGGGTATGTATGTTCATCTGTTCCCTCATAACTTCTAAACTACTTATCATAATTTGACAAACGGGGTATCGTTGGAAGCGTCGTCCGCTGGGTTATGTGATGTCACATTAAATGGCGCTAGAGGACACAAAGTCAGGAACAGTTTTTTTTTAGGATGTCATGTTGAGTATCAAATGAAAGGGCTTAATTAGCACATTTCAAAAATAAACATATTATAACCTCAAAATAATTTAAAACGCAACTCAACTCAAAGCATTTATTTCAAATAAACCAATTACAGGTACTTTTGAATTGTCAAGGGGTCGGGCAGTCAGAAAGATGAAGCTAGTTGCCCATTCCAAAGCGTAGTAGGTTCATATGGAGAAGAACGGGCAAGAAACTCCACGGACACTCTTTTAAATAAATAAAAAATGTTACAAAATACTGGTTACATCATTCATGTTGAAATTATAAATGTGAGAACAATTTAGAAAGACGATAACCTCCTCCCTTTTGGAAGTCGGTTAAAAACAAAAACAAATCAAAAATTCAAATAAATTCAAATAAGCCGTGGCAGCTAAGAGATGACCAGTCCCCGCTGACGGCGCCCGTTCACCAACATGACGCATGGATCAGCAACATTTTAGCTCAACCATTTTGAAGGGAACTTAATGATCCAACACACGCGCCACCACCAGCGGGACATTTGAGTGAGCATGACATACTCTCAGCCACCAGGGCACCTTCAAGTCAATGAAAGACATACCCAGTACAATGGTAGCTTTAAAGTAGGTACATACACACATGTGCTTTGTAAATATATAACACTAAGTGATTTGTACAATGTAAATATAGTTTTACAATCTTCAGCAGCTCCAACAATATTTACGAATGCTAATCAACTAATTTATGCGCCCTTGTGGAGCTGGACCAGCGTTAAGCCAAGCATTTTTACCAGCAATGTCATCCCCCAACTTATATTAAAGTATATATATATTAAAGTAAAATCCAATCTTTGTTCATAGGCATACTATTCTATCAACGACTACTTAAATGATAAGAATAGTTGGTCGCTGTGATTAACTCAAGACAATGTTTATGTTCTTTCTCCAGCTTACCTACTGACAAGTTATATGAGTTTATATAATTGTTTATTTTATTTGACTTTTTAAGTCAAGTTATTTTAATTTAACTTTAATTTATTTTTGACAAAATCTACTCATCACACTGTTTTTTTTATGAGTTGTATTGCAATATGTGGTTAGCTAGTGACCTCGACAATTGATCATATTATTTACTGTTATTAGTAATTAACTCCTTGTTTATTTATTTTACATCAATGGTCCTAGTTTATCATTTATAACTTCCAGTTACAACTATTTGTAAGCAGGCACGCCCTTAATGCCTGGAGGATTTTTTATTTAGATATTAAATTCTGTTTACGTTTAGTTTGTTTTATTTCGGCCTGAGTATCGATGATTGATTGGTTGAGTTCTCGATGATTTTGTTTGGTATATTGGCGTGTGCTAGCTAACATATGGCTAATAATTTGAATTATGTTTTGTGTTGCGTAATGTAAATTATTTTGAATACTATTATATAGAATCTTTCTTTTTGTTCTTCTAACTGAACAGACAGCTGTGCTGCTGGGGAGTTTGTTGCGCCACTTCTTCTTCCCAGCTAATGCACTAGGAAGTGGTGAAGGGTGGGCGTTTTGGGGGACTGTCTTATGTAATTTTGACGTTCGAAAAGTGCTGATTCTCAGCCTAGTTTGAATAAATGACTTTTGAATTTTGAATTTTGAAACAAGATTTTTTCGTTTCATTCAGTTGGAGTATGTGGGGAGGTATTTTACTGTAACATTTTAAACCGTACCCCATGAAGAATGTCTACTTTAGCCAGTCTGAAACCCGGTTGAACTAATTGGTCCCTATTTCTAGTCCTATATTTGTGTCTATCACGTCTTTTGCTGAAAAAAGACTTAGATTTTTCCTTACGTACTGTACGATGTTTTCATAGTTAAATTGACAAGGTACCGTCATGATGTTAATACTAGTATCTTCTTAAATCAAAATAAAAGTTATAAAAACTAAACCCAAATACAACAAAAACGCCAAAAAGACATCACAGACAGACAAATTAAAAATCCGGAGTCACATGTAATCTGTTCGATTTATATTATTATAATAATACGACGTGTGACTGTCGTGATGTCTTGTTTATACCTTTTTTGAGGTTTTTTGATCTTATAGTTCAAGACATGATTAAAATAAATAAATGTTGGTATTATGCCATGCGCAAGCGAGGCGCGTCCCTGGTGCGTCACTACGCACCAGGGACGCGCCTGCGCGCCTACGCGCCGTGTGGGGCAGCACCAATGCCGTCCTGGCGATGATCGCGGACCGGATGGACTGCTTATACTTACGGCACTGCTGTGATAGGCATGTTGCCGTCAGCAGGGCCGGGTAGAAATCTTTTATTTATTTTTTCTTATTTTATTGTGTTTTTCGTTGTTTGTCTGTATTTGTGTGTATCACATTATGAGTGAAGGTTGCTCGAAATAAATGTATTTTATTTTTTATTTATTAACAATAACGAAATCACTCCTCCATCGCTAGATAACTGTTACATCGTCCGGCCCAGAGGGATATTGCTGTAACTCAATCATTATCACGCCTGCTACTCAAATTGGTAATCACAGAGTGATTTTATTACTACCAGTGCCCGACTTTTCGATGTAACATGCGGTTGAAAGCGGAAAGCAGAGATATAGGCTCACATTTTTGAAGCAACTGCAAGGGCTTACGTATTCATTATTGTGTCAGGGTTAAATCATAAAACCAAACCTAACTAGTTGTACCAAATTGAATAGAACCATTTTATCAGCCACGTACAAGCGCTTACGAAACCGTTGATCGGTGTGTACCTATGCTGATCTTAAAGCTGTGTGTGTAGACGTCATCTTATTGTTCTGCAGGATGTCCGGCTGAGACAATGAATGGACGCTATGTTTACTGTGTTTCGTGTTCATGATTTGTGGTGATTTGAAACAATTTGCATAATTATCGGTCTAAAATGACCCATCACCAGTACATCAATGATGGAAAGACTGTGACTCTCCAGATGTAGTGGCTTAACTCTATTACTATAGCTAACTGAATATTATCGGTTTTTTTTATGCTAACGGCTTTTTTTTCAGCTTACAGATATTGGTATACACCTAACGATCAGTTAATTCTTTATCAACTAAGAACAAAAACCATTTTAGTGGTCCTTTAAATAAAGGGAGAAGTTAAAAGTTTCAGATCCATGCTATCTTACTTCAATTGAGTCATTATTCAAATATATGAATAGGAAAGATTTCATCTTTTAAATTAATGGTTCATCGCTAAATTCAGACATTTCACGTAGACTAAGAAACGTTTTAACTTCAGACACTTTACTTCTTTATACTCGTAAGGTAACCGCCAGACTCATGTATAGCCACGTAGAAGGTCGCCAGACTCGCGGGAAATAAGCACATAAATTATAGTAATTTGCCTATATTCGAACACAATAATTTATGAATACATCATTGTAACAGTGAACACCTACGCTACCCAGCACGTCAAGAGCACGCGTTGTGATGAATGCTCATTTCAAGACTGAACGGGAAGAAAAATTGCGGCAGTAGGACAATGTCATCATCATCTGCCTAGTCTTTTTCTAACAATCTTCGGGTCGGCTTTCAGTCTCACCGGATGCAGTAGAATACTATCATTTTGCATCGAGTGACTAGATAATCAATATAGCTATGTTTATTAAGTATGTAACAGAATAAAGTAGTGCATAGACAATGGTTTCCCAACGATTCGATCTTCGTATGTTTCGCTCTCAAACAAACTTTCCATTCGCTAAAATCCACTGTACACTATCGTCTTTATACACGTGCTCTCAAAGACCCTCAAGCTATACAGACTTTATTGGCGTGTGTAAAGCCCTTGTGATGTCACCAGCGAGCCCTGAGGGCCTCGTTCTATGTTATTGGTTTAGGTTCAGAAATAAAGCGCTTTTGGTCAAACACAGGCTTACTGTTTTATGTAAAGCTTTAGTATTTTGTGACGTCAATGTATTACCTGCGCCAATGCAGGTAGCATTTTCCACGTGTAAGGATTTTTATTTTTCTGGAACAAAAGTATTGTGTTTTGACTTCTAATAATTATAATTCAAATCGATTTTCTCATTCATAAACACCCGGACCAGGAACTAGGTACCATTTGTAGGCAAACCAAATATTTGTGAAGTTAAACCCGATACATGTAGGTAACGCTGATGCTGGTTGCTTAGTCGCGTCGCCAGCTCAACTGACCCTCATAGTAAGTCTCTCTAGGTTTTTTTTACTATTTCTATATTTATTATTATTATGTCGTTTATTAAACTTTTTAACATGTTACATTTTATTTATTTTTTATTTCTTAAAAAAAATATATAAATAAATTGTGTTCCGCCAGTGTCGGGCCTAAGCTACCGGTGGTTAGGGCTGCAGAGACAGGAACCTCCTCACAATGCGAGCCGTATCGAGGAGTACTGCCTTCTGAATCAGGCCCTTGATCCAACCGCCTAGCAAGAGCCTCGAGATATGTTTTTCGAGGCTTTCGGCCATCAGGCCATTGGCCGTTACGACAATCGGCTAACAAAATACGAAAATCGGTTTCTCTTTCTACATGAGCATATATTTGTTTGGATTATATTATTTGACTTTACCTAAGTCAATTTATTTTAATTTTGTTTTCATTTATTGCTGACATAATCTACTCTTTAAAATGTTTTTATTTTTGAGTTGTATTGCAATTTGTGGTAATATGAGCGCCATCAGGATAAAATTTGGTGAAAACAAATGTGCAGCCTTGCATGTAAAGCGAGGGGAGATTATGGAATCCAGGAGAACTCAACTGTCGGACTCTATACATCTTTTTTTTTTTTTTCAGTTTGGGAAATTATAAATAACTTCTCCCGCTCTGGGCGGATCGGGAGGGTGTGTCAGACTTTTACTGACTAAAACCCACCCGTGTTCCTTTCGTTGCCTGTGTGCCGGGGCCGCGATATCCCTTTCGGACAAACCCACAACCCCAGCAGGCATTGGTCCTTACGGACCCCGTCAGTTGGTCCTGACATCTCTTTGAAGCGCGCGTGAACACAACGCGCCGTCGACCCGGGCCTGGTCCTTATCGGACGGCGAGCTACCCATTGCTCACCATCCGCAAGCCCGCGCCTACGGTGGCCGGAAGTCGGCTCGCGACTCCCGACGCCCGGGTCGTCTCCTGCGGCGGCTAGGGGCGCGAGGGCGTGAATCTTGCCTCTCCCTCACGCGCTCCGCCTCCTCCTTCGCGAGCTTTACTGCTTCGCAGAAGGAAGTGATGGCCTCCCATGCACTCTCGCTCCGAACCATGGCCTGAACCAGGGCTGGACGCGAGAGATCGCCACCGCCGATCGCCTCCGTGAGGACACGGCGGTGCTCCGCCCAAGCAGGGCAGACCTCCACCGTATGCTCCACCATGTCCTCCGGGTGATCCACACAGTGGTGACACCCGGGCGTTTCCTTTCTGATGTCGTATATAGTATGAGGCAATGGAGGACGGTCCCTCATGAACCATGTATGTGGCACCGAGTCGTAGGCCTTCTTATAGTCTATCCAGCATGTCGACAGATCCTTGCGGGATCACCGAGCCTATTAGCTTATGGCCATGTCAATGAGGAGTAGCTTCTTAGTACCTCGGGACCCATTCCTACATCCATTTTGAGAGGCAGACATAATCGAGTTATTATCAATATTTGTGTTAATTTTTGCTCTCAAAGTGAATGAAAGAAGTTTATAAACCGTCGAATAACATATGATTGGTCTATAATTCTTAAGTTCCGCGGGACTACCTGACTTATGGAGCAGATGGGTAACGCCTGTTGTTACAAACTGTGGTAGCGAACGAGACTCGAAGAATGACTGGAACTGAGATACCAGGCAAGTGTGTGAACTATTTAGCCATTATAGGCAAAAGTTGTTCAGTCCGTCCGGTCCCTGTGATTTTCAATTCGGTAACGGACAGACTCCTCTGGCTACATCTAATGGCGTGATTTCAACTTTTTCTATTTCTGGTATAGTTTTACACACTCGCTCGACATCCTGTCCTGCATCCAGTCAGCCTCAGCGTGACTGACGGGTACCGACCATATGCTACGCCAGAATACACTCGTGCATCATCTGGGCGGCACAAGTCTGTCACATTTTGTTCAGACCACTCCCAAGCTCTATATACCACTTCTCATCGCTCTGGAACATGCGATTCTGTGTGTATCGGTCAACCCGCCGCTTATACCACTGAATACGGCTCGCCCATGCATAAAGTTTCTGCTTCAGAAAGTCGATGCGCTCTGTGACACGGGACATGATTGTATTCTCGAGGGCTGATTCCAGTCCACGAGAATGCGCGCCTTACAAAGCGTATTATTATTATTATTTATTATACACTTTAATGTACTCACACAGCACATAAAATAAAAAAGACAAACATATCGTTTGTCTTCGAATCTTTTCCTGAAACTTTAATGTCAATTTGTTCCTTATGCATCTAATGCCTATAATTTCACAATTTATATTTAAACGTCTATCCAAACTTCATCGTTTAAACTCTGTGTATTTATTTCACGTTATCAGGTAACAGGTATCTTTAACAAGACCAGTTTATTAGGTCGCTTGGACCTCGGGGCTCGGGTACAAGGACTACGCTTATTGGTCAGTTCATCTTGCTCAAGCTTTATTAAATGCCTGCTGCCTTGAGTCACCGCCTGATAACAGAGATAAGGAACATGTTACTTTTATGAAGCGATGCTTATCTACCTTAGTAGATGCGTGACGATTTTTACCAATTTTTTACCAATCAACTACTACCGCAAGCCGCGTTAGGAAACTTCGTTCCAAAAATAGACCTTGATGTTTTATAACGAGCAAGTAACATTTAAAACGCTAGGGTGGTAAAGCAATAACGAGGTTGACTACTCAATAGAGCATCAGTAGAAGCAATGGCGTCGCCTGTTCGTCTACTACGCTACTCAAAAGTAACGTGTTACAAACTAAAAATCATCAATGAGTAGCCAAAAACCCACAGTACTACCGGGTGCGGCGATTGAACTGTCCGTCTCTATCATACTGTTTTAAAATTCGAACCACTGAATCGAACGCCGCGAAAATTTCAAATGTTGGTCTTTGACATGTTCTCTATCATCATTTGAAGTGAATCTGTTGTGATTGAAACACATTCGAATTTAGAACAATGGATTTAAAACGAAATTCAGTGATTGCTCTTCATTTGGAGGGAAAATCGAATATCAAAATACGTCGAGCGCTGCCAAATCTTAAATTGAACGAGAAATTTGTGCATCGCACTATTCAACGTTATAATGAGAGTGGTAGCGTTAAGAAACGCTACGGTGGCGGACGACGCTGTACTGCAACGGCGCCAGCAGTTGTCGAAAAGGTGCGTCATCGATTAGACAGAAATCCAGCGCGCTCAGCAAACCAGCTCGCGCAGGATCTCAAGGTGAGCGATCGCAGCGTTCGTCGCATATTGAAGGAAAAGCTTAAAGTCAAACCATTAAAAAAAAACCTTTCTCAGGAACTCACTGCTTTACAGCGTAGCAAACGGTTGGATCGATCGAAAGAGCTGATTCGCTTGCTCGACTCTGGCGACCTTCCCAATTTGGTGTTTTCAGATGAGAAAACTTTTTGCGTTGAACAGTTTTTAAACAAACAAAATGACCGTGTTTGGTTGAAGGGACGTGTCAGCGACCATTCCGACGAATTGCAAGTCACTCGACGCCAAGGAGCCGACCAAATCATGGTCTGGGCGGCGGTGTCTGAAAAAGGCCGTTCTCCGCTCGTTTTTCTTCCAATGGGTCGCAACCAAGTCAAAATAAACCAACAAATCTATCGAGACAAAGTCTTGCGACCAGGGTTGATACCGTGGGCACGCAACACATTCGATTCCGAGCGTTGGACATTTCAGCAAGACTCGGCACCATCGCACAGAGCAATTGGAACGCAAAATTGGTTGAAAGCAAACGTTCCAGTGCTGATCGACCGAGATATGTGGCCCTCGTCATCGCCCGACTTGAATCCGCTAGACTTTTGTATTTGGGGTGTTTTACAGGCCAGGGCCTGTGCTAAAAAACACACTTCAGTGGAAGCGCTCAAAGTTACTCTTACGCGAGAATGGAATTGTTTGAGTGACGACGTCGTTCGAGCAGCCTGCGCTTCTTTCAGAAAGAGACTTCAGCTTGTAGTAAAGGCTAAAGGCGGTTTTATTCCTTCGGAATAAGTCATAATAAAACTTTGAACTCTCTATTTTCACATGGCAAAAGTGTTTAAATAAATATTGAAAATTAACAGAAATATTTCATTTTCACATACGGACAGTTCAATCGCCGCACCCGGTATATACAATAGTGGCCCGTACACGACGCAACTAATCACAAACTAGCGATATTATATACGCGTCGTGTGACTATTGCTGTGGTATTCTGGTTACTCGTTAGTGATTTGAGTTTGTAACACTTTTGGTTGTATGTTGACGATGGGCCTTATGATTACTTTTCGACCAATCCAATATCGGTATCTACATCGCCACATGCGAAGTATGCATCAAGAACTGACGTCACACAAAATCCTGACGTCACACAAATCCTGCATCGCAATTGGAGTTTACCGCGCGAACAACATTTATATATGACTATCCGACATCAATCGTTGGGCAGCCCAGACACGAGACCCGTCTGGTTGGAGGATCCTTCCTTTTCTAAAGAGGATGAGTGAACTTTACACAGCGTCCCTCTTGCTTCTATAGGTATGTCTGGCAGCCAGAAGTCTGCTAATGTTAAATAAATCGTAAAAAATTGCCAATCTGGCAACGTTCGGGAGGCGGTAAGTATCTTTTCGGTACCTAATTGAGTTACTAGGGTCGGACGGTAGCGCCTCTGGCGAAATACTCATATTTTATTAACTTATCTACGAGCAGCGAAGTCAAATGACGATGATGGTGGTAATTTTATATTTTTTTACTGCTTAATGGAACCAATTTTACTGCTTAATATTTTAAATTAGAAGATAACCCAGAAAAAGAAAATAATACATCGTATAGAAGTTCGGTGTTCGGTGCTTTGAAACTGTTTGCTTACAACGCGATTTGCGTTTGAATGAGGAGTTTTGATTCTATGTGGTAAAACATGAGATGAATGAATGGAACCTCCAAACCAATAGTCCAGAAGCAGAACATGCTTCAAGTGACTCACCAAAGTATTCAAACAATATAATATTTTAGACACACAGACCTATAAAAGTGTTAACAGGTAACCCCTGTAAGCTTACGCCAGTGTATCACGTCTCGTTGACCTCCGGCCAGTCCTTGTGACCTCATTGAACCGCAGACCTCAGTCACCTTATTGAGCCGGTCATCGTGCACGGGCGACGATACTCTGTTAATCAACTTGCTGCATCCTCCGATGACAGAAAGTCGAATTCGGTAACGTTAATTACAGGTTTAGATTTATACCACCATTCTCTTGCCCTTATCCCAATATTCGAGGTCGCCGCAACATGTCTTCCATACTTCTCTATCAGTCGTCTTCTCCGCAGTCTAGTCTCTCTAGCCACATAAGTACGAGTATGTGCAAACAAAGTGACTTGTTTTGGGTTATATTCGATATTGTTCTAGTAGGTACTTAATTAGAAGATCGGATGTTAGGAAATGAAGATAAACAATTCTGCGCAGATATTAATTATTACTTAAAGTATACCTAAATAACGCCCGTAATTTGAGCGCTTAGAATTTATTTTAATCACTGGGAAAGTTTTATTAAGTTGAAAATTTCTCTTACTATTCAATGACGACGTTTAGTTAATTAAATGTTTTATCATAACATTAACTTAGCTTTTTACTGAAGAGTAAGTCTAGCTATACACGAGAGTACCTCGCTCATGACGATATGTTGTGAAAAGATATACTATTCATTAAGATTGGTCTGTCATAGATATGCTGAACTGGTTTTTTTGAGTTATGTCAGTCGTCACTTGTGGAGGCTCTTTCAATAGAAACTTGTAATTTGAGGGGGAAAAATGTTAGATTCACGACTTTAATTTTCAAGTAAAGCAATACTAAGTAACCCTCCACATATCAACATGGATTTTAGTTTTGAAAACTATTTGTCCAACTTAAAGGATTGTAGCACTAAATAGGGATAGTTAGAGGAGTGTTGTAGAACTTGAGGAGGAGGGAGAGGGTGTGCGGTCACGGCGAGGACACTAACTTGCGAACCAATAGATAGGAAACAATCTAGGTAACATAGGTAGGTATCTTACCTAGATTGTTTGGTGTTATTGCTTTATCCAAGCATAGTTTAGGTACTCTGGAGAGGTTTCCAGCGTACCTAAACTATGCTAGGATATACCAGCTTATTATTGCCCCACAGCCTCTTCTCATACACATAAGAGTTTTAAAGCCGCCCATGGGCCTCTGACTTAGCTTCACATGCCGGTCGAGAAATATCTCAGATGTTTTCCTTCATCGTTTTTGAAGCAAGTGGCAATTTTATTCGCGCATGAATCCGAAAAGTCAAAGTTGCGTGCTTGGGTTCGAACTCGAGAACTTTGACTTGGCAGTCACAGACAGTTACACCACTAAGCTATCACTGCTAGGATAAACTCCTTTAATTAGTTTGTGCTATATGACACAAACGAGCTTGTCGGGTGTCTTCTCCATGTGATGCAATCACTGCCGCGCTGGCCTTAAACATCTGTAACACTGTTCACAAAATGTTCAAACTGCAAATATTAATAATTCTGAAAATTATTCCAATAGCGACGCAACAGCTCAGCATAAGGAGACAATTTGGTTCAAAGATAAAGGACTTCTCAAGTCTTATAGATCTATATCTTGAGGTGAAGGGCTTACTGAAGGGTTTGGACGACAAGGATTTGTCTTACGCTTCTATAGCGAGGAAATAAATATATTGTCATTTTCCCATATGAATGAAAGAAGGGGAAGTCGTAGGTATTTTAATCACTCACTACACTTTACGCTCGCTAGCTTTTGCTTTTAAATATATCTGACGTAACTTTTAAAACCTTAAATTTTCTCCCTAAATTCCTCTGATGGTACTTGCAACGCCATCTATGAATAGCTTAACACACTACGAGGCCAAGCATTCGACTGGAAAACTGTGTTTCAAGAAAATTTCTTAACAGTAGTGACATACAGCGGCGAGTAGCGAAACTACAGCATTGGAAAAGTTCCTTTTAGAACTGAAAAGATGGTGTTGTTTCCAAATTGTTAGATCAGTTCGCTTTATAAAAATAGTCAGTCATGAAAATTAAACGAGCAGGCTTTTAATATAGAAACAAATGATCGTCATCTGAAATACCATAATGATATACCGACTAGGAAATTCGGTAACAGGCTGCTACATGTGGATTTTTAAGGTTTGCGACACACTTGTTCGGGTCTAATAATGTTGGCAACTTCTCTTCATTATTTAAGCGATGATCCCGAGTCTATTTAAAATAGTAAAACATGTAAAACCATGGAAGAACTTATCAGTTATACTAATGGTTCTGTTCGTATTTCGTGAGCCTTAAGCTGGCTCAACTAATTTTATTTTCTTTCTTTCCTTCATAAGGAAGTGTAGCTAAAAATATAATGGTTCCAGTGCGAAAAACAATGGCGCTTGTGAAACTTTTTCGCACCAAAAATTATGACTTCGTCATTTCCTTAAACTGCCCAACGGCTTATAGAGCGAATTTATTTATGGTAACTATCAAAATAATTTCGATAATCAGTATGCCACTTTCCGTGAGTAAAACCAATTCCCAGCATTAAAATTAAATTATGAAGACAAAGCTCTTAGAATTAAGAAATTAAAATATTAATTGGTATTCCAGTTTCTGAAATTGGTTAATAAATTTACTTCATTTCTGTAGCTTCATTTTTGGAGCTGCCTTTGGGGGTCGTTTTATTCACACTCTATATTCAAGGACAGCGAGTCTTTTACTTAGGAAAGCTAAAATTCATTATAAAACGTCGAGAGGTGTCGTGGGACAGCCGCCTGGAACGAAGTTCTTTTCGTGTATAATATGTAGTAGCTTCCGCCAGCGGCTTAGCTCATGTGATATGTTTATACATTATAGCCTACGTTACTCAGTGATAATATAGCATTCTACTGGTGTTTTTTTTTTTTATCGGTCCAGTACTTTTGAGTTTATAATAACAAACTAAAATACAAATCTTTTATCTTTATAATATTAGTGTAGATTACTAACAGGCAAAAAAATTACAACGTTTGACGTTTCAGGGGAGCAAAAGGAAAAAAATATTTACAAATAAACAATTAAAAAATGTCGTGACGGTCAAAATGTTACACTTTTGTCGTGTTATAGCCATTTAATACAACTGTCAAAGAAAGACATTTGTGAATTTATTATACGGACAATTTATGTATGTTGGTATTCAATTTGCTTAACAATCGATTTACCTGGCTTCATTCGACTGCTTCGACCGGGGTTCGAACCAACAACCCGTGTCCCCAGACCAACACTCGTTATTATCGCCAAATGGGTCATTTTCACATAATCCCTTGCATCATCATTATACGCGGCCCTTGTAATAACTTGAGTCAAGTTGTTCGCTAGCACGGGCCGGGCTCAAGTTTCAAACTGTGCTTCATTTTAATCTGCGCCTTTGTTTCTGACTCGACAAGATATTGTTACTTATCGCCAAGTGAC
This sequence comes from Agrochola macilenta, assembly GCA_916701695.1. Classification (NCBI taxonomy): domain Eukaryota; kingdom Metazoa; phylum Arthropoda; class Insecta; order Lepidoptera; family Noctuidae; genus Agrochola; species Agrochola macilenta. The sequence continues at coordinate 524,451 of OU753572.1, read as the reverse complement.
AGTTATGTTAACAGTCTGTTCTGTGCTTAACAACGTTATATCTATCGAATTTCCGATAAACTTTTGTGAAAGTTTTTGAAATTATAGTATTGAATGATGTTTCAAAGTTTTCCTCGCTCTCAGATATTAATAATATTGAATGGTGAGACTTCATTTGGAGAAATAGAAACACTCAGCGACAAAACTCGTTGCCACACCTCGTAGCAATTGTTTTTTTTTTCAAATATATTAAATGTGCAAAGGACATTGTTCGGCGTCCATACATTGTTCGCCTAAGAACCAACAGAGACGTGAATTAACTTTCTGTGTTCTATATAATGCATATATTTGATTGAATCTAAATTAAAATCACGGACACTGCTGAGAATTGTAAAAAATCTAAAACACTTTCAGATTTTAGGGTTATAATTAGGCCAATAGAAACATATTAACTTAGCGTTTATTAGTAAAAACACATTGGATTTTATCTTCAAACGTTTCATTGCATATAATGTACTATTCGGTAGTCAGAACCATTATTTATTTATACTAATTGATTTGTAGTTAGGACCAATATAAAAATGTACTCTGAGTAAAAAAATTTACACTGTCATTACTATAAAATGTCAAAGTGTCTTTTCAATTCATCGATTGTCAGTGCCAATGTTGCTCGTTTCACACAGCGCTTTCAATCGCTTTATTTTGCTTGTAACTAAAAACCTTATTCATAGATCAAGCGCTGAGAGAGCCTATTCAGAACTTCAAATTGAAACAAAAAATAATGGCGCTGGGGAATAAGACCGAAGTGAATTACTTTTTAAAATGTTTTCGAAATTATGAAGTGTCCGTTATATTGTAATAATTGTAATGTAAATTATAAAAAAAAACTAGTAATTATTGTAAAGGTTTCATACGTGTTGATTCATAGGCAATTTTTTACAATGTCCTTTGACTCGTTACTATATTATTATATGAATAGATATTGAGTTCATTAGAGAGGGGCTCCTCGCTAAATGATAACAGCCACACGGGTCCACCAAAGGTTAAGCAACGCTTACCACGGTTGGTTCTTGGATGGGTGACCATCCATACCAACCGTTGGTCCCGACTGTCATTCGTGGATCTTTGACAGTCAATACGGGTCGTCAGAAGAAAGTCTGACTATTACCAGTCTTACCAAGGGGTATCGTATTACCCAATAACTGGGTTGTGGAAGACAGATAGGCAGTCCCTCCGTGTAAAATACTGGTATTCAGCTGCATCTGGTTAGACTGAAAGCTGTCCTCAATGTAGTTGGGAAAACGCTAGGATAGAGACTAAATGATATTGAGTTTATTTAATTTGAGACCAGTCGATTTAAATTCTAAATTAGTCTTCAAATAATTCTCTACTCTTATTCATAGTCAATCTGAAATTTTCCTATTTTAAAATACAATAGACGACGTATATTTAGTAACCTAATCCACTTAACTGTTCTTAAAGAGTCATAAAGAACTCTGTAAGAATCGACACGTGTGTCACCTCTCAACGAGGCATGCTCAGGATGACGATTGACAGGACGGGTTCGCAATAAGACAATCGTTACGTTATCGTTAGGTTACTAAATATACGTCGTCTATTGTATTTTATATTGGATTTCCGCAAAGTCACGCCTGAGTCAATTATCTATCTTCATCTTTTGTTCTAATTAAACTAAACGAGTAATGTCTATGATTAAATACCTTATTACCTTCACAAAATTTCCTTTTGAAATAAAATAAGTAGCGGGTTCAGCGGCCGCTACACGAGGAACAAACACAAATAAGAATGTATAAATATATGTATTTACTTGATATTATAACCGCTATAACTTTTATATGGCGGTACAAGTAGAAGACGAACTTAAGTCTACGGGAATCAACGGTTAAGGAAAAGTAAAATGTTTGGTTGATATTACGTACAAGTTATAAGAGATCCATATTGAAGTGGTTAATATTATCATTTCCTTATTTTGCCATCTTACCGCTACTTTATATTATGCTTCTCAAACGCAAAGAATTAAAAATACAATAGACGACGTATATTTAGTAAACTAATTCGCTTAACTGTTCTTAAAGAGTCATAAAGAACCCTGTAAGAAATCAATGCAATCAATCGATGCAATTAATTAATTAAAAGAATACTATTAGAATGTTTTTATTTTTTTCATTATTGAATAAATAATATTGAATTTTGATATAAAAGAGTGTCCGTGGAGTTTCTTGCTCGTTCTTCTCCATAGGAACCTACTACGCTTTGGAATGAGCAACTAGCTTCATCTTTCTGACTGACCGACCCCTTGACAATGCAAAAGCGCCTATAATTGGTTTATTTGAGATAAATGCTTTGAGTTTGAAAAACAAAGAAGGCTATTAAAACTATGCATCACACATAATTGAAAATCTATTCAAGTCGGTTATAGTGTTAGTGCAACATCACTCAAAGAAAAAAATACATTTAATTCTGCAAAAAAAAAACTGTTTTACGAACTATGTATAAGTAAGTATCTCTATATACTTGCTCCGCCCTAAGAGGGTCATATAGTCATATTAAGTCTAGCCTACTCAGAGCCTGTAGCTGTGCATAGCATAACATCCTTTATTTAAGTTTTGACCGTGATTTTGATGGAATTTAATTCCACTTGTTTCACAAGTCGTAGTTAAAGGAAGCCTTTGTAACTAGCATGAGTTGTACCCATGATTACTCCGTGGTTTTACCTCTGCAATCCTTTACAATTTCAGTTTCAATCAGTAAAAAATCCGCCACTTAAACCCTCCACAACTTCCAACAAATTTCACCCTTGTAACTTCAGCAAAGTTTGTAAAAAGCAAGGTTGATAAAGCCTAGTTTCCCCGAGCACCGCCTAACGCCGCGCGCCGCTGCGCACCGCAATCGTTTATGCCTCGTTCCGCGCGCGGATTTCATTACTTTACAACATAAAATAAAACCTAAGTGCCGTTTTTTTTGTCGTTGAAAATATTTGATATGGTTTTTATCGGCGAGTAAAGTTGCGTAAAGTAAAGTGAAGTAAAATACCGGGCGTGGAATTATTACCGGGTTTCAGTAACATGCTACTGACAGTTTCCGGACCTTCTTAATGATTGAGGCAGTTAATCTACGGGTGCTTTATATGTCTTTTGGCTTTCGTGAGACCAAGCTCTTATAATAATACTAGGGACCCACCCCTGCTTCGCACGGATTTACGACGTGACAAAACATTGAGATTTATTTATTATATATTATGTAAGTTTAATATTGATGTATTAGACACATAAACCTTTCGGCATAAATTCTCTAAATTATGTTGAAAACCACATCAAAATCCGTTGCGGAATTTAAAAGAACAACACGGTCACACAGACAGACACAAAATGCGTCTTTAATTTATAATACTCGTTTGTATGTATAGATATACGACACATCAACACGCAATAAATATAAGACAACTAAACATGATGCATTGCAAGATCATTCATCCGTTAGTCAGTTCCCGCGACACGCACTGTGAAAATTTATATTTTTTACAGGGTTTTATTTAAAATCGGATATTACAGCGTTAACTCGATAAAAGTTATTATTTGAACAATCAAAGGGTTAATGAAATAACAGAATAAATGGATTTGCGCTTTGATTTGTGCCTTCAATTATCTTCTGAAAGTACTTTGGTGTTGTTTATTTTGAGGTTGTAATTGAAAGGCTATGTTTTCCTTATGTTAAGTTTTTAAAATCATGATTTAAGTTTTGTTAAGTTGGGATTTAAGGGTGGTTATTTTTATGAATGAAATCTACTCAACCAGAAATCTTCCATTTTGAGTAAACTTTTCCTCAAATTCTAGTCAGCTGTTTCGTGTTCGCGACTCGACAATATTGTGAATTGTCGTAATGCTGTCGTGAAGACGTCGATCGAGAGAAATTGATTGTGGTAGTCTGCGAGTGACATTATGCTGGATGCTTCATTTACTTACTTGAACAAATCATTTTGTATTCGCTCAACGTGACGCTTACAAGCCAACAGAATTGTTTTTTTTTGTAATCTCAAATAATATTCACGCAGTCTCGCTGTTTGTCTGTTCGTAAGTGTGCTTGTAACCGGTAACCCGATCAGCGTGATTTCTATTAAATCATAGATCATCCTTTCTTGCAAGGTTTTAATAAGTAAGTGTATCTTCAAAACACAAACGGAGCTGGTGGTGGTGAATATCAAATATAAACTTGATATGAGTCGAGACTAATATCAAAACCGACACTTTTTTTTAAACGAAGTTCTAACAGTTATTGTCTTAAGTAAAAGTGTTTTTGGTCGTGATCTGTCGTATACGAAATGAGTACATCACAAATATATCTTTGCATAATCAACACAATCCAATTATTCCTATTAGCCTAGAATCTGAAACTTCTCGAGCAAACAATTCATTTGGAGCAAATAACAATATTTTACTACCTCCTCTTAAACTCGATTATCTGAGGAATTTGAGAAAGTATTGTAATGGCTTCCGCAGTCGTTGCGAAGTTTGAAGGTGAGCGATATTATAAATTAATAATTTTATTGTATTATGGAAGTTTGGATTCTGTGGAGAAAACTGCTAAAATAAGAAGAGGAAAAAGTTTTGATTCCATTAAGAGGAAGGTTTTCGTGTTATAAATATACTCGTTAAGAGGAAGGTTTTCGTGTTATAAATATACTCGTTAAGAGGAAGGTTTTCGTGTTATAAATATACTCGTTAAGAGGAAGGTTTTCGTGTTATAAATATACTCGTTAAGAGGAAGGTTTTCGTGTTATAAATATACTCGTTAAGAGGAAGGTTTTCGTGTTATAAATATACTCGTTAAGAGGAAGGTTTTCGTGTTATAAATATACTCGTTAAGAGGAAGGTTTTCGTGTTATAAATATACTCGTTAAGAGGAAGGTTTTCGTGTTATAAATATACTCGTTAAGAGGAAGGTTTTCGTGTTATAAATATACTCGTTAAGAGGAAGGTTTTCGTGTTATAAATATACTCGTTAAGAGGAAGGTTTTCGTGTTATAAATATACTCGTTAAGAGGAAGGTTTTCGTGTTATAAATATACTCGTTAAGCAGCGTTAAACAATATGCTCTGAGTGTCTACTTGTTTTAACAAAAACAGGATACTCAACAAATTGTTTTGAATTATAATAATAATACTAGCCATTACAGCATCTCAACTTTTTGATTGGGAATTGAATTTTATAATAAGAATTATCATCTAATCTATATTTGTTTCGACGTGTGTTGAGACACGTCGAAACAAATTCGCTTAGTTGTGAAACATTTCATGTTAAAGGAGAATGGGCACTTACATATTGGTTTCTGCCCTGAAGCCCAATATAAATAAGATAGAGTTATTCAATATATTCAATAGAAATAGCTTTTCAAAGGGAACCTTTCCTACTAACACGACTTTTGAAAATTGTTACTCAGTTCGGGGGTAATGACCTAGATAGGTGTGACTACTTGCATGCCGAAGTTATGGAATGTTATTGGCCCAATAGCCTTATGATATACATCAATGACTTTAGCTTGCGAGAACCTTTGCTACTAACATGACTGTTGCCAATTATTAGTCAGTTCGGAGTTATTGACGTTTAGCGTTATGATATAAACCAATGGAAAGATCTCATCAAGGAGAATATTTCTTATTACCAAGACTTCTCTTGATTGTTAGTCAGTGAGGAGCTACAGAGCTCTTAATGTAACTTAATTACTCATCGCCTATCGTCATTTCGTCATATCACGAAATATTCCCCTAGAAGCGATCTTCCCATTGACATATATCTTAACGCTATTGGGCTTAAGGGCAGAAACGCCCATTCTCCTTTTAGGGCGGCTCATTTGAGTCACATTTCATATTAAGTTTAAACAATCTGTAAGTGCTTGTCAGTTCTTAACACGTTCTAAAAACAAGTTAATAGTATGAATGACAGAATTATTGTATTCTTACCTCAGCAGTATACCGGTTGCCTCCCTTCCCCCCCTTGCCATGCTCGGGAGAGTGGCGCAGCGCCTTCGTGTCGATCTGCACATTCGTCTGCATCCTGCGCCGGCGCACTATTGCCCACGTTTACCTATTACCCAACGTTCACTATTACTCACGCGCACTATTACCCACGCACACTGTTACCCATGAGCACTAGAACCCAGACGAGTAACTACGCATAGACACTAATAAAAACATAAACTTCTGTCATATATGCAAGACGTTTTTCTTTGACTGTTTAGTTGAAATGTTTATGATTTAGTTCAGTTCCAACACTTTCTTTCTCGGCTATATAATTCACTGAATAAATATGAGGCATTCCTTTTTCAATTTTACCGTCTTTTATTGTCAAAAAATAGCATTAAAGTACACATCAAACTGTCTGTGTATATTATTTTTACATTTACCGCAGCTTTATTAAGCCACTTTCACTGCGTAACTTTACGAGATGTGTGCAAAGGTGCATTTCCACCGGCCATAGCGCTTTACAGCATTATTTTACGACACTTATACGATTTCATTTGCACCTTAACTGCGCACTTTTACACGCCGTATCGTATTTCAACGAGGTTTCATTTTATATGGGAGCATTTAATATAAAAGTAATATTTAATTATTATTATAAAGTAGTATTTAATTTAAAAGCTGCGTTTATAGACCTGAAACAAACAAAGTTTAATGTTACTCATTATGATACATAAATTGACAGAATTAAGTTATGATAATGCAAGTATTTTTTTTTTTATAGACTATCAGAATTATTATTTCAACATTTATTCTGCCCCGTCAGGTTAACAGTGATTTTTATAAAAATAATACCAGCCTGTTACTGTCCCACTGCAGGGCAAAGGCCTCTTCTCATACAGAGAAGGCACGAGCATTGATCACCACGCTTGCTCAAGACGGGTTGGTGATTTCAGACATATATTAACTATATGTCCAGGTTTCCTCACGATGTTTTCGTTCACCGATGTCAGTAAGGTCCAAGATAAACTCAGAAAGTACATATGAATAGAAAAAGTCACATTGGTACTTGCCCGGATTTGAACCCACAACCTCGTGCATGAGAGGCGAGGCCTTAACCACTGGGCCATCACCCACCTCATCGACACCCTGATTTTTATAATAACACGCTTTTATTATCCGACATCATTTTATTCCGCTATAAAACTGGCTACGACCTAGCTACTGCTTGATACGTCGTAGCTAATATAGCAAGCTGCTATATTAGCTGTTGATGGTAGATGTTGCAAAACAAATCCAGCGCAGCTTGTACACAATTTTGAAAATAGAGTATTATTGGCATAATATTGAATTTAAAATAAATGAGAAGATAAATAAAATCGTTGGTTCTTCTGGCACAATAATATACTTTGGCTATACAAACCGGAATAATGCGAAACTATAAGTGAAAGCTTTACTTGTGTTAAAAACAGTCATCAAGATAGACAAATAAACATATTAACAAAAAGCTAACGCTTTTAATAAACTCTGTTCATATAGGCTTGTGCATACCAGCGCGACTTGTCGCGCGACGCGACACCGGTTATTGTTATACTGTGAAGTTTTCTTAGAAATTGTATTGTTCGTGTCGCGTCGCGCGACAAGTCGCGCTGGTCTGCACAAGCCTTATCTCGCGCAGAGTTTACCATATCGTTACGATATGGTCAAGATAATATAAGAGTCAGATCTCGGTATGGTTTCGATCACCTCAAACAATATAACTTGTGACATCGTGTAGTATGTCTGATGTTTTTTATAATAACTAAGATTTTTTTGCACGGTCGTTTCACAAAATTATTGTATGGCTATTATTAGAGTATTCTATTGCATTATTTGCTGCATTAAAAAAAAAATATGTTTATTTGCTCAAACTATACAATAAATAATGCATTGAGTAATGACCTAGATTGCACCATATTTTATGCTCAACCTCGACATATCTAACATTATAACTCATACACATTTTCGTTGTTGTTTTAAACTTCGAAATAATTTATTTATTTATTTATTTATAACAATCTTACCTACACTATCATTACAGATCTATGATCCAATGCGACAGAGTGGTCTTACTAACTAAATCCTAAATATACACCTTATACCTAGTTAAAAAATATCTTAATCTACATAACTTATTACATACAGTGTAACTTTTGCGAATTCACTCAAGTTGCACCACAATACATCAACCCTCCCGTGAACCTCATTCACCACGCGTATGGCTCTAGTGAGAGGAGTTCTCGCCAGTAGGTTGGTCCTGGCTGCAGGTACAGCGAGCAGGGGCGGGCGTTGCCGCCTCCACACGTACCGGTCGGGCACGTACAGCTGTAGGTGTCGCAGCACTCCCGGGTTATGCGCCACACCTCGTAGTAGTTTCACTACACACGCTACGAGCGAAAACTCCCGTCGTACTCTTAGAGTGTTATACCCTACCATACCCAGAACAAATAGTGTAGGGTACATCAATGGGTATAATGGATATACCCCATACAACTTGTAATACAAGTGTCGCGTGAACTTATTTTGGATACGTTCCAACATAACACTATATTTCGCCTCATGAGGAGCCCAAATGAATGCGCTATGTTCGAGGTGACTTCTGACTAATGCGTCATATAGTACCCTTAGTGTCGTGATGTTGGTGAATCCTTGGGACTGCCTGAGTACGAAACCTAGGTTTCTGTATGCCTTCTTACATATTTTGTTGATATGCTCACGGAAAGTTAGTTCCTGAGAGAAGACTACCCCTAAGTCTCGTACCTGAGACACTCGTTGCATCGGCACATCCTCAACCTTGTACTGATAACTCAAGGGAGTTCGCGCGCGAGTGAACGACATCACCGAACATTTAGCAACATTAAAATGCAGTTCGTTGTCATTGCTCCATTCGACCACTCTGTCAATGTCTGCCTGTAGGCGTTCACAATCCGAGTGATCCCGAACCTCGAGCAGCAATTTCAGGTCATCCGCAAACAATAAACAAGTCCCATGTCTGACGACTTCCGGCAAGTCATTTATCATTACAATAAACTCGAGAGGCCCTACATTGCTGCCCTGGCTCACGCCCGATCTCGTGTAATACGGTTGAGACACACAGCCATTGTAGTCGACATATTGCTGGCGATCCTTCATATAGCTAGCGAAGAACTGTAGCAGAGGTAGTGTACATCCAATTTTCGCGAGCTTCCTTAACAAGATGTCATTATCCACCGTATCGAACGCCTTTTTAAAATCGAAGTACGCAGCATCTACCTGTACCCCCGAGTCTACAACCGGCACCACCTGTACCATAAAGTTAATAAGGTTTGTAGCAGTGCTGCGTCCAGGTCGGAACCCATGTTGCGCATCTGACAGACGCGCACGCATTTGTTCCTGAACGGAGCGCTGAATAGCCGACTCGAGTACTTTAGCAGGCGTGGAGAGTACAGCCACCGGTCTATAATTACAGGTATCTGAACTTGGTTTTCCTTTAGGGACCGGAACAACGCGCGTGCTCTTCCACCTTTGAGGGAACGTGGCTTGATGTAAACATGCATTAAAAATGTGAAGTAATGGCTCCGCCAGTACCCTCCCGCAGTCTCGGAACAGAAACGCTGGTATCCCGTCTGGGCCAGACGAACGTTTTGGCTTGAGACTCCCCAGCGCCTGCCGAACTTCCGCTAGACTCAGCGTCTCAATGTGTACCCGTGCACTGGTCGCGCCGACCTCCGCCGCCGCCGCGCACGCGTCCAGTTTGGGTGGCTCCTTGCTGTACACAGACTCAAAAAAGTCAGCGAACTGCACAGCACACTCATCATCTGTCAGATGTTGACCTTCTTTTATGATACTCTGCTTATTTAGTGTTTTTCTTTTCGACCTTATATACTGCCAAAACGATTTCGGATCCTTTACCAATTGGTACTGAATTTTATTTTTATGTTGTTTATGCGCAGTTTCTATTAACTTTTTTATACGAGTTCTACATTCCGCAAATTTGTGATAATCATTATCCAACTTAGTTTTTTTGAATTTTTTGTGAAGTCTGGCTTTAATTTGTATATTTGTTATTATAACTCTCGTGTACCATACTGGGTATACATACCGCGAATTTCCACTACTAAGCTTTTTTCGGGGTACGCACCCATTAATAGTACAATTAATATTATCATAAAAGAAGTTCAACATTTCTTCTAAATCATGCATTCCGTACATCATACTCCAGTCAATGGAAAGAATCCTAGAATATAACAGTTGAAAATCAGCTCATAATGCTGCTTCTAAAACAAACTAATCGTGTTATGTCACAGTTCGCTAAGTATACGATGTTGTTTGCTAAGTATTTCTGTTTGCTTTACAAACGCATCTGACTCGCAATCTTCTAGACAACTACCAAAATTAAATAGTCGCTCCACTGGTTCAGGCTCATTTTTTAGTATGTACCTACTTACAGTAAATGAAATGAAATTTATTTATTTGCAAGAATTGTACATGTACATTACAGTTGGTGGGGTAATTTATCAGTTAGTAGGCTGCATCGTCTGTTGACAATTTTTTTAATGACGTTAAGAAATCTTTTCGCTCGGAGTATAACTGGTGGTAAGTTCAATATGTCTGACAAGCAAAAACGTCAGCGTGTAATCCAATAATATGAGAAAATATCAAACCCAATGTCCGTGGACGACTAAACATAATGCTCAGTTGATTTGCTCAGTGAACCCTTTCTTTTTCTTTTCTTTTCTTTTTTGGATGGTTAGTGACTAACTTGGTGTCAGAGTTCTAAAGCCACCCATGGGCCTCTGACTATTGATTACGACTTAGAAACAACGTAATATAACCCTTCGGGGAAATAAAGGCGTGGCGCGCCTTTATTTCCCCGAAGGGTTAGGAGTAGGTGTACCTACTACCCATAGTACACCCACATTTCGCCAGTCATGTATAAATACGCCCTTAAAAAAAATTACTATGCATTCTGGCTACTGTACGCTAGAACAAAAATATTTCGTTAAGTGGGGTAAAAATGCATATGAAGACAGTAGACAATAGCAAAAAAAAATCATATAGAGACTCATATCGGCCGGCAATCAGCTCAGAAATTAAAAAAATCCCTATCGAAGAAAGCTTACATCATAAGGAATTCAGTGAGCCTAAAAAATCTAGTGCCGAGCAAATAAAATAGCAGCGGTAGTATCAGAAACCGTAACGGCCGTAAATCTGCTCAGAACTGAAAAATATCACAGTCGTCAATGAAAGCTTGTATCATTAGGAATGCAATAAACATATTTTTTTTTAATTCGTTTTAAATATTAAATTAACATCGTTAAAGAATGTGTTACTATTTCACCACACGTGAAGCAGTGATAGCCTAGTGGTGTAACCGTCAGACTGCCAAGTCATAGGTCTCGAGTTCGAACGCAAGGCACGCAACTCTTACTTTTCAGATTCATGTGCGTATTATCAAAAAAAAAAAAAAAACTCAAAGCATTTATTTCAATTAAACCATTTACAGGCACTATTGAATTGTCAAGGAATCGGTCAGTCAGAAATATGAAGCTAGTTGCCCATTCCAAAGCGTAGTAGGTATTATAATTATCACTTACTTCAAAAACGGTGAAGGAAACTGTCTGAGAGATATTTCTTGACGGCATGTCAAGACAAGTCAAAGGCCCATAGGCGGCTTTAAAACTCTGACCGGAACTGCGGCGCGGGCTCGAACTGAATCTAACTCATTCATTTTTTCAGTTGTTCGCTGAAAAAATTGATTGCTCTAAAGGTGTCTCCACACCAAAGCCGACTCGGTGGCTTAGTGTCGGCGTGTTATCCGGCGGCTTTACAACGTTGCAAGCCGGACAACTTTTGTGGCGGGTAAGCCGGGTTGGGCTTTGGTGAGACACCTCAAGCATCAAAAAAATCCTGGACATAGATGTAGTAGTACATGAAAGACTAATAATAGCCGGAAAGACTAGTCGGAATTCTACGAATAAGTCTTGTTTACTAATGGCCGAAATCTTTAATACCTACCGAGCTTCGTAGTCATAAATGTTTACAGCTTTGTTGTTATATTAAAACTGAGTTATAGTTGTTCAACAAGTACACCAAGAAGCGATCAGTTTTATGTGTAAATTGTAATGGATTACTTGTATTGACAAGAATAAAGGTATTGTCTATAGGAAAATGCTCAATTTCAACATGTAACTGACAAAAATATCGACTGATGACGTAAACATCTCATTAGTTATGGACAACCAATCCCTGAGTGACATCGTAGTACAAGTTAAAGTTACAAGGTTTTATTTTCATTTACAAAAAAAAAACATGATGAAATTCACGTTTTAGTTGAAAATAATTATCGGGATCATGCATTAAAATAAAATAAAATATATTTCTTGTGTTGGTAAGAGCTATACGACGATAGCCCGTCGCTTGGTGAGCAGATTAGCCAGTCACCAGGTTGATAGCGGCTCCCAATGTGCGACAGCCGTACAGGTAAACCAGCAAGGGTATGCACTTCGGTAATCTTTGTGTTTCCGAATTAGCACGAACGTCGCGCCCATGAGTAACCCTCCACAGAGGCAATGCTTCTGTAATGTTTTGTACTTCCGCGCTTTTTCATAGTGCAACTATCATTGCGCGTTTGTATGAAATTTTCTCTCCGTCGGATTACCCACTCCAGTCTCAGATCGTCATAATTATGTCATTCAAAACTTTTAAAAAGTTTTTTGAAATTGCACCGAGTAGTCAATCTATAATTTTGTAAAGAAGATAGACGATGATTCCCGAAGTGCATACTTTTCTTTGGAAACCTGTATCTCTATCGCTACTGGTACATCGAAAAAACAAAAAACAAAAAAAAATATGGACTATTACCCCACTTGACCAATATTTGTAGTTAGTAACTGCGTGCGAGTACATGATTATGTATTTCTTGGTGGAAATATGCGAGACGTTGCCAGTAGGTAGGGTGAGCATGAATTAATAATTAGACGTGGGTTCAATTCCTAACCTACAGATAGTTGTTCCGTATCTGGTTTTTTTTTTTGTGTCTATGAACACAGCACACGATACAGAAGAAATTTATTTTATGATTGTTCAATGTGTCTAAAATGTTTGGTAAAAAAATCGGTCAAATGTTTTTATGATAATTGCTCGGTCCGTAGTTCATAATGTAATGATTACAGGATGTTATAAACTTGAGGGAGTTCAGTAATCCGGGTGTCACCACTGTGTCCGGGTGTCCACCCGGAGGACACGGTGGAGCATACGGTGGAGATCTGCCCGGCTTGGGCAGGTCACCGCCGTGTCCGGTGGCGATCAGCGGCAGTGATCTCTCGCGTCCGGCCCTGGTCCAGGCCACGGTACGGAGCGAGAGGGAGTGAGAAGTCGACACCTCCTTCTGCGAAGCAGTAATGCTCGCGAAGCAATTGATTCAATATGATCCATTTGTTTTAATCTCGACTCTTCTTTATTATCAAGGCTGTTATTGGTAACCGTGTTTATGAAATAATTATTGAATTGATTTGCAATAGAATCGGGACTTATACAGTCACTGTTGCCCGTAGTAATTTTTGAAATACAGGAGCGTTTTAAATCTGTGCCGGTATGCTTTTTTATTACATTCCACGCTGCCTTGCACTTATTTTGGGCTTTATTTATTTATTTGGTATTATTATTTTTCCGAGACGTTAAAATGCATTTTTTCAATAAGAGTCAATAGCTTTTGTACTTGTTTTTATGAGATTCATTATTTTTATATTTTATTTTATAGTGTAATTTACTTTTATTCTTACAGCTTATTTTTATACCTTTAGATAGCCAGTTTAATTTATTTAGTGTTTTATTTGTAACTTTTACGCGAATGGTAGGAAAACATAAGTTATAAAATAGTAGAAATGTATCGATAAATTTATGGAATGCTTCGTTTGTTGAGTTTTCCTCAAATACGTCACTAAAAGACAGACATGAAATTGAGTTTAAAAATGTTTTCTTATTGTCATTAGGTACTATAGTCTCGTCTAAATTGATACCACCATTTTAAAACTGGTTGATGTATTTTTGTAACAGCCCAAGAATATGATTGGGCCGTGTGATCTGATAAACCTAAATTATGTATTTTTGCACACCCTTTTTCTACGCTGGTGATGATGTGATCAATGCAAGTTTGTGTCTTTTCTGTTACTCTAGTAGGTGTCAAGATAACATGTTTTATGTTGTAACTATTTAACAAGTAATTATATTCCCTATTTTCCTTGGACTGTTTTAAAATATCGATATTTGTATCCCCACATATAATAATTTTCTTTCTTGTATTACGACACAACGTCCTCAATAGAGTCTCGAGTTTATTAAGAAAGACCGTTACATTCGACGAAGGGGTTCTGTATACACATATTAATAATATACAGATTTACTTGTTTGTTTTTGTTATTTTTGTTTATTTTTGATCGACTTCGGAAGTTATCTGTTCGAATTAGGTTTACTCCGAATTTGACGCATTTACATTTTAAAATTTGCTTCGATCTGATGGGTTTCGAGGTCGGTTGTTAAAGGTTTGTCTCACCTTTTACTGAGTGTTGTGTAAATCATATTAATTATAATAGTTTAATCTTTTGTTTTCTTAAGTTTGCTTGTACCTAATTAAGTTTTTACTATATTATTTTGTGGATAACGGTGCTGGTTGCGTTATCACCTAAATGTTTTATAATGTATGTAGTTGTATTAAACTTTATTACGCAATTGTTTGTTGTCCCAAAGAAATAAAAATAAAAATTAAAATAAAATATACCGTATTTAGTTAGTTCTAAACCACAACATTCAAATACACATGTTTCGGTAATTTTTTGTATTTCCTGTATTATTTTAAATTCAATTTAGTTTTTTATAAGAATAGCAACTCAAAAACAGAAATTAAATATACATCGAGCCCAAGATCTATAAAATATGGTATACCTCAAGGGTCCATACTAGGACCATTACTATTTCTCATTTATATAAATGATTTACCTAACGCTATTCGGCACCCTATGGTTTTATTTGCAGATGACAGTACGGCTCTTTTCAAAAATAATAACAATAAAAATCATGAACTAGAATAAATTATTCCCTATCTAAATTAATAAATTGGCTTACAATAAATAATCTAAAATAAACCTTACAAAAACACATTATATGAATTTCAAGAATAAAAACGCAAAATCAATTCCACTATATATTGAGTACAATAATGCAATTGTATCTGAGGTTACAAGTACAAAATTTCTAGGTATCTATATAGATTCTAATATGTCATGGAAAACACATATAAATATTGTATGTAGTAAATTAAATCAATTCTCTTATTCCCTCTACATGCTCAAAAAGATATCTAACCAAACCACACTACTTAGTGCTTATCATTAACTCGTGAAAGAGCGCAGAGAGCAATCCTAAAGGTATTTTACTTTCTGCCGTTTCGATATCCCACATCACTTTTATATAAAGAGTCTAAAGTCCTAACTGTTCGTCAGCTGTTCGTTCTACAAACGGCCCTAAAACAGCATGGACTCCTTAACTTCAACTCCTTGCTGTTACAAAGTAAAAGACGCTTTGACCCAGTGGATCGCCATGGTAAACAACTCACTACTATGTTCTCCAAACGTTTCTTTTGTCATCTTGGCCGCTTTATCTACAATAAAATAAATAGAACGCTCCCGATTTATGATCTTACCAAAACGAAGTGTAAAATGAAGGTTAGGAACTGGCTCCAGGAGTTAAATTATGAAGCAACGGAAAAACTTCTTGCTGCCACGGTATAACTTGCTTGTTTATAACTATTAAACGAATAAACAATACAATCACCTTTCTTTGCATTCCGCCCTTCAACTAATTATCATATTTTCCTAAACACACGCCCACTCACACGCACCACGCACACCACATACACTCACACACATACTAACCCTAGAATAAGTAATAATCATCAGGGTAATCTCTTTTATATTTTTTTTGGTTTTATATAATTTACCGCATTTGTGTACGAATGCATAATCCTTAAGAAATGTAACTGCTTCCAAAGGGGTGGAGACCTGGTGTCCTGAAATACAGGCATTACGCCTAGCTTAGGCACCAGTCTCCCACAGTATAAATAAAACTATTATGTATTGTCTAATGATCATTTGAAAATGTACTTTATATTGTGGTGAGAAATAAATCTTATCTTATCTTATCTTATATATCTACGCGGCCTCAATTTTAGTCAAATCAAACCTCAGTAGCTATGAAACATTAACAAGCAGTAGACTTAAAAATACATTACGCAATAAACCTTCCCACACTGCAGTATATAGCAATAGTATTTTTTGTATGGGCATAAAAATATATAATAAATTACCGATAGACATTAAGAACCTCCATCCAATTGGTATTTTTAAAAGGAAGCTAAAATACTTACTGCTTAAAAAGGCATATTACTCTGTACAAGAATTCCTTGAAGACAAATAATTATCTAATATTAAAATGATTGTGATACTTAATTATAATGTGATATAAATTATAAGAATTGTATGATATAATATAAAATGTATGAATAATGATAATTAATATAATATAATGTAAACTGTATAACTGTAATATTGAGTATGTATAGGTATATTTTTTATTATTTTTTAGTTATTACCGTGTAAATAGTGCCTTAACGGGCAACTGAGTTCTAAGAACCTACCTATTGTTAACATCTTCAAAATTCTGTACACTTAGTTCGCAATAAAGAATTTGAAAGAGTAAGAGTCTGACAACCCCTCCCGCTCGGAGTGGGAGAAGAAAAAAAAAAGGAAAAAAGGCAGGTCAGTAATTGCTATGATTTGTGTAAATAACCATTTTTAATAACAATTATGATATTGAAAGTTGTTACTTTAATTACTTAATTGTGAAAAAACACTCCTAGGGGAAAAGTACAACGAGTCATATTGTGCGTCATTTGTTTTGCAAAAACAAAATGGTGAATTGTTTACATTTTTCTCATTTTGATTGGTTTATTTTATTTTATTTTATTTTTTATTGAGAGGAACAGCAAACAGTTACATTATGATGACTTACAACTAGCTTAACAAAATAGAAATTTGGTTATAAAGTAACCCACAACGCTGTCCACAAGTAGGTATGGAAGATTATGAAACAAAAAGAGCTAATCGCTAGGATCATTAATAGCAGCACGTGTGACAAATACCTAATTCAAATTAAAATTAAAGTTAAACAAAAAAAAATAAAAAATGACTAATACGGGAAAAAAAGGAATATGTAAAAAAATAAAAATAAGAATAAAAAATTAAAGTAAAAATAACAAAAAAAGATAACAAAACTATACTATAATACTATATTATGGAGCACTTGTTGTGATATCTAATAGGGAATGGCGAATGAGGCTTTTAAATTTACTTATTGTGCAATTGAAGATATCTATGTTAACAAAGGTACTGTTGTATGTGTCAATCATACGGCGGACAGGTGAGCGCAGGCCTGAGTTAGTTCGGCAAGCGTTCAAAGCGAAAAGAGTACCTGCGCGTACCCGCCGCCTGTGAATGGTTCGAGGAACAGCATAGCAAATCATACTGTTCAGATTTGTACAGTCAAACTTGTTTCTGACAATTTTGTATAGAATTGTGGCTTCGAGGTAATTCCTTCTAGAGCTAAGTGGGAGGAGCCTGTACCTGCTGAGTAATTGAGAGTATGATAAGTAGGATTTGTGGCATCTGTAGTGCATAGCACGCAAGAATTTGTACTGTACATTTTCAACCATTTCAGAATATTTCTTGTAGAAAGGATTCCATACTGACACTGCATATTCAAGCTGTGAACGAACAAGCGCATTATATAAGCATAAATATGACGACGTTTTCTTGAAGTCAAGGGTGGACCGCATGATAAAACCAAATAGCTGGAAAGCTTTGCTGACAATTTTGTTGATGTGCGAGTCTAGGCACAGTTTAGAGTCGAGTAAAACGCCGAGGTCGCGAATTAAATTCAGTTGAGATAGAGGCACGTGACAAAGGGTGTAGGCAAACCTAATAATATGCTTGTTTTTTGTAAACGTAAGGTAGCACTTCGGTAAACTTAGTTTTAACTTGTTACTGTGGCAGTAGTCTGTAAGTCTATCAAGGTCTTGTTGGATTAAAATGCAATCATCGACAGTTTTGATGGACTTGTAGACCTTCAGATCATCGGCGTACAATAGAAATTCAGTGTTGCGGAAACAGTCACCTATATCATTAATAAATATGTTAAACAAGAGCGGCCCAAGGATGGAGCCTTGTGGGACACCAGATGTGACTTCGATAATACTTGATCTGTAACCATTGATTACTACCCTTTGACAGCGGTTCGAAATATACGAAGCAAACCACCGTAGCAAATCGCCACGAATTCCGTTAAAGGCAATTTTGTTAAGCAGCAGCTCATGGTCCACCTTGTCAAAGGCCTTGCAAAAATCTGTATAAACAGCGTCTACCTGCAAGCCGTTGTCAAAACTATCAAATAAGAAGCTGGAGAAAGACAGAAGGTTTGTGGTAGTAGACCGCTGTTTAACGAAGCCGTGTTGCTGTTGTATTATGACATTATGCAAGAATGGATATATTTCATTATGGACCAGTCTCTCAAAAACCTTTGACAAAGTGGAGAGGATCGAGATTGGACGGTAATTCTCCACATTACTCTTCGACCCACCCTTGTGTACGGGTGTGATGTTTGCACGCTTCCACTCTTTTGGAAATATTCCGTCAGTGACGCACTTATTATAAATTATGGCTAGCGGTTTGCAGATGTAAGTAGCAGTGTGGCGTAGAAAATAAGCAGGTATGCAGTCAGGTCCTGGACCTTTGGAAGGATCCAGAGACTTGAGTTCTTTTATGATCTTGGTTTCATCAAAGCATAAGCTAGAGACAATATCACAACTTGAGAAAGTTACCGCGGGTGGTTGCCATTGTGACAAGAGTGGCGACGTAGGTTCATAAACGGAGTGGAAGAAACTCGAAAACATATCGCTGATTACTTCTGGTTCACTGGATTGAGTGTCTTTGTAGTGAACTTTAGCTGGGATGCACGGTTTGTCTTTTCGGTTTGAGACATATGTCCAGAAGTGTTTGACATTTGTGTGCAGGCTATCCTCTACTGAGTTTATATACTTAGAAAAGCATTTACCGCACATTTCCCCAGAACTGGCTCTAAGTGTTTTGAATACTTCGTAATCCGATATGTTTCCATACCTCTTCCACTTGATCCAGGCCCTCTGTTTCTTTTGAAATGTTTTTATCAAAGGACGCGAGAACCAGACTGGATAATTGGAAGATCTCGAACAAGTTAGAGGAGTGTGAAGCTTGATAATCTGGTCTAGTTTGTCATAGAACAATGATAAAGCATCTTCAGATTGTTCGTGTGTGAGAAGCTCCGGCCAATCGGTTCTCTGTAGCATGTCATTAATTTTTTCGTAATCGGCTTTGTAGAAATTGTATTTTTGTATAGATTTCCTGTCTAAGGGGGGATTTTTAATTTTTATATTAATGTCACAAACAAATGGGGGGTGATAAACGTCAGCAGGTAGCAAGGGAGATGACTCATGTTGCACACAACAGAGTAAGTTGGATATTAAAAGGTCTAATATTTTGCCTTTGGAGTTAAGTGTGCTGTTATACTGAGAGGCACTTAGAAGGGATATAAAATTATTAAGATGGTCACAAGTCGCAGTTGAACCAGAGCACAAGGGTGAGCTCATCGGGGTAGTCAGGGTAGCAGACACATGCCACGTAGCTTCTGGGACATTATAATCACCGGCTACACAGAAGAAATCGACATTAGGATTACACAAAGCAACATAAAGTGATTCGAAATGCTTTTCATATACAGGTGGGGGAGTTTTAGGAGGTATGTATGCAGCAGCCACGACGTGACGCTTTAGTTTTTTACCACTAGGTATTTCAACAGCAATTTGTTCTATGTAGTTATGCAGTGGGGTAACGTTAGTGGAAGTGTTTAAGTCTATTTCAAAGGTTCGGAGGATTTTCAGTACAGCCACTAGAACACCGCCACCTTCCAGTTTATTAGTGCTAGCCCGATCGCGATCACACCTGTACACAGCGTAACGCTGGTCAATGAATTCATTATTGTTGATTTCAGGCACTAGCCATGTTTCTGTTAGTATGATAATATCATATGTTCTGGTGAGAATATTCATATGTAAAGCATGCAGTTTTGTACGGATACCCCTACAGTTTTGATAGTATATGGTTAAGTGTTTGTCAAGCACAGTAATGGTAGAATATCCAAATGTACAAACATTGTATGTTTAATAGAAGGACGCCAAGAGTACAGATGCCAAGCAAAACGAATGATAAAAAGGTAATTTAAGATACAAACAAATGAATTTAAACCCAAAAAACAGCAAGACAGGCTCATGCCAGATAGAGGTAGTAACACAGTTTTACAATAATAACAGCACAGTCTTAGAATTGTCCTTGTTACAGTTTTGAGTACAATAAGTAACAGTTGTAATGAGATAAAATGTTTCAAGAGTAAACAGACGAAACTTAAAAAATATAATAAAATTTGAATTATTCCAAAGAGTAATAGTCTCTCAAAACTGTAGACTTGCAGAGCAAGCAAGTTAGAATTATGAAATTCAACGCTTATCGAGTGCAAAAAACAAAAGTTAACAATTACAAACATAAAAATAATAATAAAGCTGTAAACAGAATGTGTGAGTTTTGGTGTACCAATTATGATCGTGCAGTATCTATCGTGACGATTACTAAGCGGGGTTTTGAGTACTGACCGAAGGGATTTTGTCACCGCTTTTAATTTTGGTTGGTTACTTTAAAACGGCTCAAAGTTTGATTAATGGAAGAAATTATTTGCATAGCTGCTGGTTACAGTTGGCTGTTTCAAGCAAAATTATGACCACACATAACGGAAATATGAACTTAATCCTAAAAATTCAAAGTATGCAGGCACCTTCTTACAAGTCGTGCCATGGGATTTCACAAAAATTTCATCCTCTTTAGGACGTTCATTTTAAAAATCCTTGCTTCTTTGCCACTCACCTCCGCTACATAAGTAACTCTTGCCCAAAATTTCATTCTTCTAAACCTAGTTGGTTAGCCGGTTCGTTACCTGACACTGAATTTAAGATTTTAATTATTAAGTTAATAGTATATTTTTCATATCGATAATTATCTTATCGTGTGGTTACAGGAGTCACGCGACTGCACAACAGCGGCCAGCGCTAAACTATCTATAACATATACACCGCAAGTAATTGGCCCCATCTCACCGTGAAGTGCAAGGAACACGCATTTCTGAACAGCCAGCAATTTGCTTATTCCGCTATTGTACGTGACACGCTACGGTCAGCAATTTTCTGTTTTGTATAACTAATACGAGTAGTTATTGCAAATGTGTCTGCGTTTAAAGTGTCACGCCTATTTCAAAGTCGAGACTGTATTAACGATTCCCCTGGGGTGCAATGGTAGCAGTGATTTCTAGACTACTAACTTTATTTTTCGATGTTGCATATATTACAATTAGTCGGCAATGAGCATTAACCTGTTATTATCATAGACAAATTTAGCGAAGAGGTTAACAAGATCAACATATCGACGCAGTATGTCAACTTATCCCTCTCTAAGCTAAGAGTAACATGACAGAGTGCGCATCGTCCCTCCATCCTCTCATCTGTTACACTGACCGTGATCCGCCATGATCTGAGGATCGGCCAGATTGTACTGAGCGGGTTTTATACAAGAGGTGAGTACGGTCAACTGCACGTCAGTCTGTCGTCAGTCAGTTCTTTTCGTGTGGTTAGAGACTAACTTGGTGTCAGAGTTATAAAACCGCCCATGGGCCTCTGAATTGGCTCACATGCCATCGAGAAATATCTCTAAGGCATGCCGGTTTCCTCACGATGTTTTCCTACACCATTTTTGAAGCAAGTGATAATTATACAATGCGCACGCACACGCACGTCAGTAGCAATAATTGAACTACAAAAACCGTTCTGACTGCTATGAAGTAAAGACGCACACTATGTGAAATTATTACTATGAACATGCGATTGATTGTACCTTTTTATAAAGTTATAGTATTCGCAAGAGATTTTTATATGATGCTAGGTATCATTTTGAGGGAGTTTTTGATGAAATGGTTTTGCATTCACTTTCCAAATAGCGGTGGAGTACCTATCCACATTTACTCGTATAAATCAAATCATACTTTAAAATTCGCAAACACCTCTGTGAGAGAAATACTCGTCATTGATGAATATTCATTTGAGTTTGAAAGTTTTGCATACCTACGCGACACTTACACGAGTACATACAAACACACAGTCCAAAAACCAGCAATGTATTTTCGGTTCTGCCCTTTAATTTTTCAGGATGGTACAACTAGTTTCTGAATCATATAATGCTTTTAACCATTTTCTTACCACGAAACAACTAAAGTTTATTAGTTTGCAGTTTGCATCAAAAAACCCTTATTTTAGCGGTAAATATTTTATTTTATTCAATTTAATATAACTCATAATAAAGTTTTATTGGAAACCTTTTAGCGCGTCACTTAGTGGTACATTTCACAGTATTTAGCACACACACATGCTGCCGCGGTTCGAGGCCAATCAATCATGAATATAGCGCGCTTAACTTTAAACTAGTGCCGCCGCTCACGACCTTTAATACCCAAGTCCAGAGTATATCAGAATACCCGTATTTTTTTCGAATTGTTGATCGTGGATCGACATATAGTCGATAGAAGTCAGAGAAGAAGGCATATAGCTTCTTAGAAGTATAAGTCGACGCAGTGTGTTGTTTTCTACAAACAAAAAGTCATACCTAACTTCCATTTCTTGACAAGACCGCGCACTTTCTTGAAACGACACCCACGTGTCTGATTCTTCCGGGAAAGCGCTGGCGGTGTTAATTTTCAGTCCAAGCTTATAATTATTTTGTTCCTCCTTTCACATGTTACGTGCCTAAGAATGTGATCGCGAAATGTAATCTGCATACGTAATTATTGATGGCCGGTTATATCGCGTCGTGTGTGCGGGCACTAACATGCTTCATTCATCATATTCAGTAGCGCGTCAATCAATGGCGGCGTCACATTTAAAAGCTATTACAGCCGGTTTGTTCAGTGTGCTGCAATTATAACGTACTTAGTACGGTTTGTGTGTATGGAAAGCATAGCGATTTTCAAAGCTTCGTAAAGTTGCGATCGTTTATGCAGCAGTACGGTTCTTTTTCTCTCATCTTTTGCGCGAGAAATTTACATTAAATAGTTTAGACCGTGATGAAAGCCTCGCTGGTCAACCAGGATTGTACAACATTGACTGATCGGGCCGTGAAACCCTGCTACAAAGGCAAGGTCAAAGTCAAATCATTTATTTCAAATAGCTACATAAAAGGCACTTTTAAACGTCAACATTTACAGAAAATATGTATAACCGATTCTAGTTGCCCCTCCCAAATTGTTTTATCGTATTGAGAAGAATGGGCAAGAAATTCCACCGTTACTCTTTTAAAAATGTTTTGTATCCACTTAGACGTACGGCCCGCGCGACCATGCATGGTGCGTGACGTCCGCCGCGTGCTGCCGCCGTCCCGCGGGCGACCTGGCCCGCTCCGTCGTAACTAAAACCTCTATAGCTGCCTATCCGTAAAAGCTACAGTAAAGATAAAAATACGAAAAAAATTATTAAAACTACAGATCAAACTTATCTATTCTTATAAAGGGTTAACTTAATTCTATGATACTCAAAACGAGCTTAAAGACAACATTAGAGCGGCCATTTGTTTTCGGAACAACCATACTTTGATGTCAGAATTAGACTCGATTTATCAAATAAAACTGTGATATGTAACCATCATTGTAAAGAACAAATCTTCTAGTTTATTTGAATATATAACACTCGTAAGATAAATACGACATATTCGCAGACACTTTCAAAATCTCTACACGATACACGCGAGTCACTTATGTCAACTGCAGAAAAAAAAATCTCACCCGATTTTCAAAACTTACTTACTTACACTGCCATCTCATGTTTTTTAGTCGAAATATTTCATCAACTATCCATATGATTTGTCAAACTGTCGAAATAATACCGCATTTTATCACCAAATGGAATTAAAGACGACTCGTCGCTTTGGATAGCGTCCTATCCAGAACGTTAAACTCGACTTTTTTTTCGGATAGTGTGCTATCGTTTGACGTCTGAGTGGGTATACATCTATATACATAAAAATAAATTGCTAAGTAATATGTTGCTAAGCGCAAAACTAGAGAACGGTTGCACCAACTCACCAATTTTTTTTTTTAATATTCCATAAAGTTCGAGGAAGGTTCTCATGAAGAGAACATTTGGTAAAATTGCACACCCCACTTTTCTTTTTCCAATACAAACTGTTCCTAGCTGTCGAACAAAAAGTACTAGGCTTGCATGAATTGAAGCGGCTCCTGCCCAATCTAGGGGTCCAAACGCCTCCTGCCGGAGGCTCTATGCGGGGGTCGTGCGGTCCATGGCCCTTTACGGGGTACCGGTGTGGGCGCGTTGTTTGAGGCTGCGGCCAGCCCGTCGGTTGAACGCGTCCCAAAGGGTCATGGCCATCCGGATGGTCCAGGGATACCGCATGATCTCCGGTGAGGCGGCGACCCTACTTGCCGGATTGCCGCCATGGGATCTGGAGGCAAGAGTCCTCACGCACGTCTAGGAGTGGCGCGAGGAGGCGAAACGCGAGGGCGTAACTCCGCTGCCGCGAGAAATCACGGCACAGCGGACAGAGCTCCGGCGGGATCTCATGGCGTCATGGAGAGTGCGATTGTCGCAACCCAGCGCTGGGCACGCCACAATTGTGGCGATAAGTCCCCTCTTTGAGGAGTGGCTAGAGAGGCGCCACGGCAACCTCACTTTCCGCCGGACGCAGGTCCTCACCGGTCATGGTTGTTTCGGGGGGTTCCTGTTCAGGATAAAGCGGGAGGAAACGCCCGGGTGTCACCAATGTGTTGATCGCCCGGAAGACACGGTGGATCATACGATGGAGGTCTGCCCGGCTTGGGCACCGCCGTGTCCTCACGGAGGCGATCGGCGGCGGCGATCTCTGGCATCCGGCCCTGGATCAGGCCATGGTTCGGAGCGAGACTGCATGGGAGGCTGTCACTTCCTTCTGCGAAGCAGTAATGCTCGCAAAGGAGGAGGCAGAGCGCGCGAGGGAGAGGCAAGATTCGCGCCCTCGCACCCCTAGTCACCGCAGGTGACGCCCCGGGCGTCGGGAGTCGCGAGCCGACTTCCGGCCACCGTAGGCGCGGGTTTGCGGACGGTGAGCGATGGGTAGCTCGCCGTCCGATTAGGACCAGGCCCGGGTCGACGACACGTTGTGTTCCACGCACGCCTCAAAGAGATGTCAGCACCAACTGACGGGGTCCTTTAGGGCCAATGCCTGCCAGGGTTGTTAAATTCCCAACCTCGAAAAAATAAAAATAAAAAAAGGATTGCATGAATTCACGATAGTATTTCAATTTTTGGAAAATCAACTGGAAAAGTAGGTAAGTAGAAAAACCATTCTGTTTAAGACACGCTGTCCACAACTTCTGAGCAGTAACCTAAAAAAAATAACTTATTTCAATCATTACCTAATAGGATTTGGATGAAATTTAGCATACATATCTATATAAATAAAAGGTAGGGTAGGTGATGGCCCAGTGGTTATGGCCCCCCCGCCTCTCATGCACGAGGTTGTGGGTTCAAATCCGGGCAAGTACGAATTTAACTTTTTCAATTCATATGTGATTTCTGAGTTTATCTTCGACATTACTGACATCGGTGAAGGAAAACACCGTGAGTAAACCTGACCTTATATAGTTAATATAAATCTGAAATCGCCAACCCGTCTTGCGCAAGCGTGGTGATCAATGCTCGTGCCTTCTGTGTATGAGAAGAGGTATTTGCCCAGCAGTGGGACAGTAACAGGCTGGTATTAGAAATATAAATATAAATAATATTTATTAGGGTAGGTAGGTAGGTAGATAGATAGATAGGTAGGTAAGGTAGGTAGGTAGGTAGGTAGATATATGGGTAGGTAGGATAGGTAGATAGGAAGATAGATAGGTAGGGCAGGCAGGTAGGTAGGTAAGGTGGGTAGGTATCTATATAGGTAAGGTATGTAGGCAGGGTAGGTAGGTATGTATGTATGTAGGTAGGTAAGTAGAGTAGGTAGGTATGTAGATAGGTAGGTATGTAGGTATGTAAATAGATCGGGTGGGTAGTTATATAGGTAGATGCGCCGTAAATAAGTACTTAGTGCTACCCGTGCGAAGCCGGGAGGGGTGAAGCTAGTTAATTGTATAATTATATGGAAGACGATGCACATAGAATAAAATTACTACAATTGCTGTAGTATGAAACTATAACAAGAAAGTTTCCTAACAACCTTTCATACCAATTCTATGTAACTCCATTCAAATATAATAAGTTAACAATAAATAACATATATTAATAAGAAAATAATACTTGAACGAAACAACCCACTTTCTGTAAATATAAAAAACACAAGCCATGCGAACGAAGCTTATGTCGGAAGCCGTAGCTCTACACCACCGCAACAGTCACAGCTTAGCTGATAGCTTTACCGCCACACCCGCTCCGCTCGGCTCCACTCGGGCTCACTCGGAACGACTCGGGAGTAAGTGTTTGCCTGTTTTGTGGTGCTCAAGCGAACAATAGTTAGGTCAGTCGCAGACTGTGCGACTGCGAGAGCTAATACTTTGTGCATGTACTAGTAAATGAGTAGTGCGGAGAGGAGCGGACTATTGGACATTGTGAATAGGATTTCTTCTTGGGGTTACGTTATTTATTTTTTAATTTATGTGTAGAAGTCTTATAAATCTTCGTCAGATTTCAAATTCTTTCCATCATAAAGTCAGGCACATAATATCCATTGAAGCTACGGCACTGGAAGGACTGCATTGCAGATCAGAATAGCATACACCTTTCACCAATGTCAAGTTGATATTAACCTAAAACCTTTTTAATGGCCTGACCAATTTAAGAAATATTATTATTTTCTTGTCAAAGTCTATCAGTGTCACATTTTTATCCGGCGAATGGCGAATAAGAAGATGGCTGAATGTCATTCTGCAGTACAACATCAACATGTAATACTGAGTCGGTAAAGCAGATTCTATCGTCCAATGAGCAGACAACAAATAAGGTGACGAAGATATCTTGGTTGTGACTGTACTTCAACTCTTAGAACTTTTTAATACCAATGCACAATGCATCTGGTTTCTCAATCAGGGCGATAGTAGGGTAACAAAAAAAACGAAGCCAATCTAAATAATAGACTACAGATTAAATTGAATAAGCTTTCATAAACCAGGGGCTTAGAGGTATTATTTTTTTAACTAAACCTCCGATATCATATCATTTAGCAGTAATACTCACCACCCTGCTAATATAATAAGTAATCCCTTTAATTACCTCTCCCTCTTGGCAGGCGGTCTATCCGCAGCCTCTGATTGGTGTAATAAAACTCGTTACCGCAGAAGCGCTCTGACTCCACACAACCATGAAATTGAGTTTTAAACATACTAATATCTAATAACACTTCGCAAACTTAAATACTGGGACGGATTTAGTGATATTTGATATTTGCGTAGTCATGAGTCGACTCTCGTAGTACGATGTCCGAACCCGACTGTGGTGAAGCTAAAAAGAAGGGCAATGTTTTTACATGAAAAGGGATTTTTTATTTTTTTTATAACGACGTGACAAAGAAGTCTTTATAAATCAAGATGTTTGCCTAATAAAGAACTTTGCAAATAGATTTACAGTGGAAATGTATAACACATTAAACCAAATCACAGGATGGGACCCTACTAAAACAAATCCCAGTCGCACACGCTAGAACATTAACATTCAGTTCCGCGATCACTATAAACAGTATCAACATCGTCCCGGGATTATCGGGATTCCCGAGATCCAGGCGATGGATCGTGAACACTGTTTACTGACGTCACTTATTGCGTCACCGGGATCAACATGTACCGTATGTTTATGAAGCGAGGCTGTTGGCCTAAGCTTAGACCAAGGATGGAAGGCCGTATGTTCATGAAAACATAAAGTGTGTCTTATAGTTTGGTGTTTGCTGTGCGCCTGTCCTTATCAAGGGTGTGCGTTAAAATACCCTTATAATAGTTTCAGTAAAAATTGTTTCATAATTTGAGGGAACGTAGTTTTACTTTACAGAAACTTAAAGGTTTCATTTCTTGTTCGTCGCAGTACTGATGAACATTTACGTAAACAGAAAGCTAATATTTCATGGGACATTCGGAGATGAAATAAATCTAACAAGGATGACAAAACAAAACAATACTAATAGCAATGTAACGCTGACGTCACTAGATCCTGTGATACATAAAATTAAAAATACTTACTTTTTGAAATTTATTAGTTAAGTACAGACAACTTTGTCTTTATTTTATCAATTTCAAATTAAGTAAGTATTTTAACAAAACTTTAACAAAGTCTTCTTGTCACAACAGTCAAATAAACAGAAATAAATGCTCTGTGCTTCAGCTCAGTGTAACAACTGTTATCTGCCAGTAACTCGTCCCTGTGAGTGATGGCGAGCAGGCTCACAGAAGGTTCGGCTATTATCGCGATAAGCCACGGCTCCCTACGTCTCGAGGGTCTCTTCTAGTTAGCTGCTGACGTTATGATATTCGAGATAATAATTATAACATGTTGTGTATTTGCTTCTGGGAAGGAATTGTTATTTTATGTCTTGCCATGGGTATGGAAATAATAATAATAAGGATACAACATGGGTGGAACTTCGTACTATGTAAACAACGACTATACCTTGGGGTTCTTCCCAATTTTTTTTTTCCTAAACCAACCCAGTACTGAGCTGAAAAAAAATCATCGACTTATTTTCTAGTTTTTTCGAGACTAACGCACGGCAATTGATTTTTTTACATATAGATAGAAGATAGATTAACTCGCCCCTGCGTCGTACGGAATGTACGACTTCACAAAACAGCAGGATTTCCTTATTATATGTATATAAGTTTAATAGTCTCTTGGGTACATTACCAGTCGACAGCGATGCAGATGAATTTTACGATGCTATATTTTCGTTATTGAATAGTTTTAGTTAAGTTAGTATATAATTTTGCTATTATTATTAATTCATTAGTTATAAGTTGTTATGTACAGACGCCAGCTCATCAAGCTACTACAATCTGTCAGATTTCTTTAATAGATTTTGAACTTTATTCCTATAGTATAAGGTTCAAGGTTGATTGGTAAAATTTGACAGTTTCGGGTAGCTTGACCTGCTGGCGTCTGTACATTAGAATAATAGATCCCAATAATATAAGTTGGTTCGACTGTGTAAAAAAAAAAAAAGTTTTATACTAATGTACTATACACATAAACCTTTCGGAATAAATCCACTGCGTCTTTAGGAAGATCTAAGTGGTCACACAGATAGATTTCCAACGAAGTTTATCGACAAAAGTATAAATGTAAATGTCGCAAATAAGTTACTAAGTTGACTAATTGGGACGGGCGCGCTGCCTAGCGGCGCTCGACAAAGTCTATAACATAAAGCTCGAACTGGCGGGGGCTAAGCAGGAGTTCATCTGTGGTGGTCAAGCAGTGAACAAGTTTAAAAACTGTCGCGCGTTTCGAATAGTTGTGTCGTGGACCTACAGTTTTGTAATGCTAGTGTGATTAATGTGAATGTTAATTATAATTTGATCTGAATTGTAAACGTTATGTCTATTGCGCAACAACCAACACTAGCACAGTACGCCCACAGTAGTTAAAATATACGAAAGAGACAAATAACCTCCTCCGTTATATACAAGACGGTACATTATGTTTCCTGTTGGACTAATCCTCGCTTTTGTTGACTCATCATATTAGCTGTCTAATTCTACTATCTACTATAACATTTGGTTTCCCAGTACGTTCAACTAATTGGGAACAAAACTAATGCATATATTACACAGCGGTTACACAGCTATTGCTCCTAAGAGAGCTATTTATACAGCAAGAAGGAAAACTCAGCGTGTTGTTAATGAGAACGCTATTTGTAGACAAGTGGGACTTGTAGGACCTCAGAGCCTATGTATTGAATACAGAACGTACAACTTTGTAGAAGTTGTTTGTTAGGTAAAATAGATTTTTGGGTACTAATGATACGAGAGCATTGGATATGAATAACGTTCTAGAAACGGTAATTTTGTGTCGTGGAAAAAGTCTTAAATCAAACCATTATAATGGCGGCCCACACATCCATTAATCGCAATTAATCACTGGGCTTCTGCCTTTTGAACGCCAACTATATAATTATGTATCGGCGTAAAGTTACAGATTGGTTTGTAATAGTTTAAGTAAAGACAAAGGACGTAGCTAGTATAGCTCGGCGCGTGCAATATGGGATCACAGCGGACACCGACTAATTATACAGATAATATTGTGATATATTAATATCCCAACAATACGATATCCGGAAAAGCAATATGCAGTAAATTAACGCAACTGTGTTTACATAAATTATAGCTCTGTGTTGTGAGATCGAATGATAAACCAATCACTATTAAAATTCGTTGTTTTCACATAATCTCCCAGAAGCTAAGCTAGTCTTCACACGCATTAATAATCGCGGAGTAAACTTACAATCAGTATAACCTTCAGATTTTTGAGGATTATGTTTGGCATAAGTTTAACCAAAGAAACGATGGATGAACTATGTGAAAGATGATATGTCTAGAGAGACTACCGCTATGAAGACTAATAGAGAAGAATGGAAGAAAATACAAGTTGCGTCGACCACTGATACATTGGGATAAGGGCAGGAGACTGGTGATGCCGGCGATGAACTTCACAGCGCGGTACTCCTTCTAAAAACTCTTGGCGTAAGTTGACTTAGTTTTGGCTAACTCAATAAAAGTACTTCTTTTTAAAAGTTTTGTTAGTTCAAGTTTGCAAAAGCTGAAAGGAGAAAGTTAGTGCTTTTCATTTAATGTTTATGTATACCTAAGTTACAAAATGTCTTCGACTGCCGTACTCGTCACCGTTGAGTTACGCGCCACGGCATGACACCCGTACATAGAGCGGGGAAATTAAATCAATTCGGTGGAGTTCAACAGTTACTGGCGAGGACCGACAAACAGGAAATTGTGGCGTGCTGCTGTTCCATACATTTTGACCGCGTTGGTATTGCACTTTTCTATGAAACGCCAGATTTTATTTTAAATTACCGACTTAACATTTCAACGCAGGGGGATTCAGAATCATGTAATCAATTCATTCGGTTTAAAAGTAAAAATGGGTGTTCCACAAGGCTCGATATTGGGTCCTTTCCTCTTTTTAGTATATATTAATGATCTACCCCATTTATTAAAAAAACAACCACAAATGGTGTTATTTGCTGACGATACTTCTCTAATTTTTAAGATAAATAGACGTGCATCAAATCTTGACGACGTAAATAACGCCCTACTACAAGTCCAAAATTGGTTCACTGCTAATAATTTAGTATTAAATGGGAAAAAAACGAAATGCATAAGATTTGCTTTACCGAATGTTAAAAGTAGTGATTGTGACATAGTATTGAATAGGGAGAAATTAGAATTCGTCGATAAAACTGTTTTCTTGGGGATTACGCTCGACTCAAGGCTGCAATGGGGTCCTCATTTAACATCTCTTGCAGGACGCCTAAGTTCAGCAGCATATGCTGTGAGAAAAATCCGTCAATTTACTGACGTAGATACCGCGAGGCTAGTCTATTTCAGTTACTTTCATAGTATCATGTCTTACGGTATTCTACTATGGGGACGGGCTGCAGATATCGAGTCTATTTTTATTCTGCAGAAAAGAGCCATCAGAGCAATATATGGTCTCCGCAGACGCGATTCTCTAAGGGAACTGTTTAAAGATATTAACATCATGACGGTACCTTGTCAATATATCTATGAAAACATCATGTACGTTAGGAAAAATCTAAGTCTTTTCAGTAAAAGAGGTGATAGACACAATTATAGCACTAGAAATAGGGAACAATTAGTTCAACCGGGTTTCAGACTGGCTAAAGTTGATTCAACCTTCATGGGGTACTGTTTAAAATGTTACAATAAAATACCTCCCCACATACTCCAATTGAATGAAAGGAATTTTAAATCTTGTATAAAACGCACACTATGCTGCCAAGCATATTATAAGTTGGGGGATTACATCGTTGACAAAAATGCTTGGCTCAACGCTGGTCCAGCTCCACAAGGCGCATAAACGAATTGATTGGCATTCGAAAATATTGTTGGAGCTGCTGAAGATTGTAGGACTATCTTTAGATTGTATAAATTCAATTTCATAGTATTATATAATTGCATAGCACATGTGTGAGCACTATGTACCTACTTTAAAGCTACCATTTACTGGGTACCTACGTCTTTCATTGACCTAAATGTGCCCTTGCGGCTGAGAGTATGTCATGCTCACTCAAATGTCTCGCTGGTGGTGGCGTGTGTGTTGGATCATAAAGTTCCCTTCAAAATGGTTGAGCTAAATAGTGCTGATCCATGCGTCATGTTCGTGAACGGGCGCCGTCAGTGGGGACTGGTCATCTCTTAGCTGCCAAGGCTTATTTTGAATTTATTTTAATTTTTGAATTGTTTTTTTCTTTATTATGGACGCTTTTAACGTGCACGTCTCTCTACATTGTTCTCACATGTATAATTACAACATGAATGATGTAACCAATATTTTGTAACAATATTCTGATTTAAAAGAGTGTCTGTGGAGTTTCTTGCCCGTTCTTTTCCATAGGAACCTACTACGCGTTGGAATGGGCAACTAGCTTCATATTTCTGACTGACCGACCCCTTGACAATTCAAAAGTACCTGTAATTGGTTTATTTGAAATAAATGCTTTGAGTTTGAGTTTGAGTTTGTACTGAATCCATGGTAAACGTTTTTGCGTGATGTCCTGCCACCCTGTATTATACCTATTTTTGTGATGTTATATTATACCTATTGGCTTTTACACTATGTTTAGCTTTCCGAAATAAACGTGTAAACAATAATAAAATATTCAGTGTAACGTTTTATCACCCCATCGGAAGCTAGAATCGTTACTATTTATGCCACCATGTTTTTATGGGAATGTCAGCACATAGATACATCGTTTGATTTATTTGATGACCTTGACGTCACTGTAGTGAAATATGAGAGAGTCATAAAAATAGATTCGGCCTTAACATCGTAAATATTGGACGAAACTTTATTTATGGAAATAGATTTTTTGTTGAATCCTGATATAGATCTTACGGGCTGTTTAAATAATCTTTTTACCACTGTAGGTTCTCGAGGAAATCTAAACTTCCTCAAATAAGTATAACACACATCCTGTGTGCTAGATATCACTAAGCATTATAACCCTTTTGACAACAATGATTGAAAAGCTCACGATGTGATTCTTAAACGTTGTTAGTTTTTACAGATTTTTTAAATCGATATTTGTCCTTCACATTGGTGCGTCAACAAGTCTCAACAACTCTGACCTCACTTGACCTTTCACGAAGAACATCGGTCACTCGCCACGTTAGAGTACCTACACAGCATGCAAGCCATCTGCGCGAGCGGTGACCAATACCGCCACGTTTCAAGATCAAAGCACTCCAATGTATGAGGGAATTGATCACGAGTTGTCCAAACTTGGAGCA
Source organism: Agrochola macilenta (assembly GCA_916701695.1). Lineage (NCBI taxonomy): Eukaryota > Metazoa > Arthropoda > Insecta > Lepidoptera > Noctuidae > Agrochola > Agrochola macilenta. The sequence continues at coordinate 490,736 of OU753572.1, read as the reverse complement.
AGTAGTTAGAAAGTCTTTGATGTTAGGGTATGTGTTGTGTTGTTAGTTTTTAAATGAGAAAGGTTCGTCTAGTAAAAGTAATATAGTTTAGGAATGTGATTGGAGTGTTGAGGTTCGGCAATTGCTTTGATGAATGTTATGTAGAGGGTTTACATTATTGTAAGACAAAACGTTTAATTTCAAGTTTAAAAACATATTTTAAGTGTACTTTCTGAAACATCGAATACTCTATGGTGTTTATTTATTTTGTAAGCTATCCCATAGGTATATGAATGAATACCTATTACAAGTATGGTTCAGTAACCCGGAGTATGGTTCAGTAACCCGGAGTCTGAAACTACGCGTCGTTTGTAACAAAACTAGCGAGCCGCCCCTGCTTCGCACGGTTTTTACGACAAAACATCGAGATTTGTTTATTACTGAAGTGATATTAACTTATTATAGGTACACATGGTTTATATGTATTATGTTTTTCCGGAATAATTTTTCGAAATGATGGTAAAAACCGCATCAAAATCCGTTGCGAAGTTGAAAAAACCAATCCGGTACACAAACATACACGAAAAGCTAGTTTAATTTATTACATGTAAAGATATATAGATGGCATACGTTTCTCATCCGATAAAGGAAGTTTATAATAGCATACATATCACTGTCCATTCCAAGGTTGCCTGGAAGAGATCGCAGTAAGCGATAAGTCCGCCCATTGTATATTTTGTAGTGTATTACGAGTACTTTTTCTTTGTGTAATGTATAATCTGGTGTACCACAAAGTATTTATAAATATAACTGTCCGGAGTACACACAATCAAATCTGACAGAACCTATAATGATTAAAAACTGGCGCCCTCCCAAAACATCGGCAATTCTATAGACAGAAAGACCTCTCAAAACAAATAAAACGTCAGCAAAATCATCGTTGTAACTTTTCATAATACGCCATAAAGGAGCTCGTTCGCCTGCATTAGTCCTGCACGGCTTGGGGGCAAATAGACTATGAGTATAAGTATTGCGAATACGTTGGGAACGACTAGGTATGCGAATGTAAATTAGGTTTATGAGGTTAATGAAATCAAATTCATTTCGACAGACTTTATTTAAGAATGATTGATCAAGATACAGTCTCCTTGATTTAAGAGTTGACAAAGAAAACTTTTCTAGAAGACTATGATATGAAGCCCGTTTCTTAAAAAATGTGTAGTTTAGAAAACGAAGATACGAGTATTTACGTTGTACTGATTCAAGTTAGTCACTGTATTTATCATAAAGTGGATTCCATACACCCGTGGCATATTCCAGTTGAGACCTTATGAGTGACTTGTATAGTAGTAAAAATGTGGAAGGTTTTTTAAATAACTTGCAGGTCCGCCTTATAAAGCCGTAAAATTGATAACCCTTAGCTGTGATGTGATCAACGTGAGCATCAAAGTGCAACTTTGAGTCAGAGTATACTCAGGTCTTTAATTAATAATAATAATAATAACACGGTTGACATCTGTCGGGCATGCCACCGTCCGGGAGAATCAATCTGACATATTATCTCCGGCTGTTCTCGTCTAGCTAACGAAGAGTACTTGCATAGACACAACCTTGTAGCCAGGATTATCCATCAGCAACTTGCTCTGAAATACAATCTTGTGGAATCGGAAGTGCCGTATTACAGGTATGTGCCCGACCCAGTTCTCTAAAATGGAAATATCACATTGTACTGGGATCGATCCATCATCACTGACAGGACTATTGTTGCGAATAAACCTGATATAGTGGTGGTGGATCGAGTAGAGAGGCGCACAATGATTATTGATATAACGGTCCCACATGACGGGAACCTCGTGAAAGCTGAGAAAGATAAACAAATCAAGTATCTTGACTTGGCTCACGAGGTTGTCGACATGTGGGATGTGGACTCAGCGATCATTGTGCCGATAGTCGTATCAGCCAATGGCTTAGTTGCCAAGAGCCTCGACCAACACCTAAGGAGGCTCTCGTTGGGCAGCTGGATCAAGGGCTTGATTCAGAAAGCGGTACTCCTGGACACGGCTCGCATTGTCAGGAGGTTCCTCTCTCTGGAGCCCTGACCGCCGGTAGCTTGGACCCTGTTCCCGATACCGGTGGACTACTATTTTTTATATTTTTAAATGTTTGTATTTTTATATTCTAATATTTAAAAATGTAATTTATAAGTTGTTAAAATGAAATAAAGGACATAATAATAAATCATTTATTTCGAGCAACAGGACTCATAGTGTTAGTAACAATATACTTACAAACTATGTTAGTAGTACACTTACAAACAAAACAAAACAAAAAACAGATTGTGACATCATTGCTGCAAGGTGACAGGCCCAGCCGAAACCTTGCAGCAGTGGTTCACAAACACACAATCAAGCCTACTTGCAATCATAGACAGGATGCTGTAGGCGAATTAAGGAAACTTTTTCAAAATTTGTGCCACAGAGCGAATATGGGAAATGAACGACATGATTTTTTTTGGTAAAAGAGATAGATTTACACTTGGATAAACTCAATTGTAGTTTATTTGCTAAATAATAGGCAGAAAAACGATCCAGGTCCTCCTGCAATTGAACACAGTCATCAGTTGAACTTATTTTACGGAAAATTTTATGGTCATCAGCGTACAACAAAAAACTGCAGTTTCTAAAGCATGTATTTACATAATTTATAAATAAAACGAAAAGCAGTGGACCCAAAATTGAGCCCTGCGGTACACCAGATGTCACGCTAAGCATATCGGAGGAAAACTCCTGGTCCACAACCCTCTGAGTTCTATTTTCCACGTACGATGTAAACCAGCGAAGCAGACTACCACGGATACCGTTATATTCGATTTTTTGCAAAAGCATAGTGTGGTTCACCTTGTCAAAAGCCTTACAGATATCAGTGTCGATTGTGTCAACCTGCAATTCATTGTCCATATTTTCGAATAAAAAGTTTGAGAATAAGACTAGGTCGCTCCACTGTTATTAAATAAATAAAATAACGGCACACTCATCGACTTGGCAGAGTGTTTTAAAAAGAAAAGAGGAATACCATCCAGCCCACCACTTTTAGTTACATCTAAGGATTTGAGCGATTTAACTATCGTATCTTTAGAGAATGACAACTCCGTTATAGTTACTTGGGTATCATTCGGCGCAACATTATTAGATGTAGGTTCATAAACTGAGTTAAAAAACCTAGAAAATAATTTAAAAACATCCAAAGGCGCGTTACATTCCTCATTATTATATGACATGGTGTTTGGTACACCTGTATTTCTTTTATGGCTTATTATGAATGACCAAAATTGTTTTACGTCTTTTTGTATGCTGGTTTCAACAGAACGCAGATACGGTCTATTAAAGCAATCAGCAGATAGCAACTTAACTCTCCTGCGATATAAGGAAAACTGTTCGTAATCCACACAATTTTTATATTTCTTCCACTTACACCATGCCTTTTCTTTATTTCTAAATATGTGTATCAACGGACGAGAGAACTAAATCGGATATTCGCTAGATTTAACCGGCCGCATCGGTACATGAGACTTTATAATTTCATAACTAGTTATGTAAAAGCATTGAGTAGCAGAATCTATTGAGACATTATCTAGAACTGAAATCCAGTCAACCAGAGTAATATCTTTGTTAATAGCAGAGTAATTGGCCTCTACAAAACTATATCTAGGCGCAGAGCACCGCGCCATGGGCACATGCAATAATTCAAAAGAGATAATTGTCAGAAAAGGCGGATGAAAAGCATCTACGGATATTAGGGGAATGGGCGTAGGCTCACATATACAAACATCATTTGAAATCAATCAATCCAACGTGCGGTTTAACAGATTTTTAGTATTATTATATTGTTTACAGGCTATAGTCGATAAAAAATTAAGAAGCAGGATTTCCAGTGAGCTGCTGTTATTGAGTATGCAAGGCATGAGTGCAGGTGTCTCATATGCAACCCATTCGATGTGCGGTATGTTAAAATCTCCAAAAATATACATATTACTGATGTAATACCTTTGTTGAAGCGAGCAGCTGAGATGACGTTATCCCTAATAATTTGGCTGGAAAATTTTACTATTATGTTCTTCGGTCGTGAGTTATTTGGGTTGGCTTGTGGTACGAGTACACGGTGAATCGCGATTACATCACGAGCAGATATTGGTTTTTTTAAAACATAAGCAATATTTTCAATAATATTTATCAAGTTTTCCCCACGTTTTTGGGGTAGGTTACTTATTTCAAGATTACAGTTACGCGCTCTTTGTTCCATAGATTCGAGCTTCGCTTCCAGGTCAGCGAGCCGTTCGTTTGTTTGGGCGTTTTGTTCGATAATCTGAACACGATTTTTGACTGCCTGTGTACTTTTTTCGAGGTCATCATATTTATCGCTAATGAATTGAATGGTTTAAATAATTTTGAAAACTTATCGTCATGTTTCGTGAACCACGTCTCCAGCATAGTTAGCATGCTCTCTTGAAATGCCTTTAATTCTTAACGGAATTCGGAGTCGTGGCCGTGTGACACTCCTTTCCGGAACGTAATGTAAGGCGGTGGCGATTCCTTGTCGATAAGCGATCCATCTACCGCTCATTTCACCATGCCCAGGTTCATTTTCGGATTCGTGGTTGAAGGTGCTATTTATTGTAGAAATCTTGATAACTGCGACCTCTCAGTCGTAGGCTACTCTGTGCCAGATCTTATGTATAAAGTAGGTAAGCGCACAACAAACGCTTGGTATTGTACGAACGCGAACGCAGAGTCATTGCGTGAGCGAGTCGAAAGATTGCGACCGTACTAGTCCCGCGACGCGTAGACCGTACTGGTAGAAGCGCGTCGTCGCGCACACTGCGCGCTGTACAGATCACTTGCACAAGTTAAAGTCACAAATCACACAAAAACTTTCACACCACGATCGTTACTATTTGCTTTGCAATAGGTATTATTATTGAGGAGCACTAATTAATATGATTTTGTATAAATCAAAAACACGTCTGCTTTAGACAACGATCCGGCGACCAAAAAAAGAAAGAAAACAAGAAAGAAAAAGAAGGAAGAAAGAAAAGAAGAAAGAAAAAGAAGGAAGAAATAAAAGAAGAAAAAAAGCTTACAATACATAATTATGCACTTACTTTGAGTTAGAGTCTGAATGCTAAAATGACCATCTCAATCAATCTGCCTAGCCTTTTCCCAACTATGTTGGGGTCGGCTTCCAGTCTAACCGGATGCAGCTGAATACCAGTATTTTACATGGAGCGACTGCCTATCTGACCTCCACAACCCAGTAACTGGGTAACGTAGACTTTCGGGCTTCTGACGACTCGTAACGACTGTCAAAGATCCATGAATGACAGCTGGGACCAACGGCTTAACGTGCTTTCCGAGGCACGGAGGATTCTCGGTATGTAAAGATGGTCACCCATCCACTGACCAACCCCGGCAAGCGTAGCTTAACCTGATGGATCGACCAGTGCGGCTGTTGTTACTTAGCCACGAGCTCCTCTAAAATAAAATGACCATCTCGTCGAAATAAAACGTTCCTTACGCGATAGTATTTGATTTATGTTTTAAAACGCTCATAAACTTCAGTCGTAGCATTCGAAAGAACCTACTTATTTTAAAAACTTTTTGTTATCCAGATATAAAAACAAATTAATTTAAAATCACGCTTTGCGATTATAGTTCACTAGCTGTTGCAGGATCAAATACTTTTCATCCTGCAACAGTGAAGGACATGGACTACAGCCTATGTCCTTCTCCAAGTCATGGTCAACCCATGTGCCATATTTCATCCAAATCCGTTCAGCCGTTTTAGCGTGAAAGCGTAACAAACAAACACACTGACTTGCGCATTAACATACGAGTAATATTCAGTTAGGAAAGTTAGGATTTAGATTTACATCCTGTTTCTTTTGTACTCACATACTCATACATACATATTATTACTGCTCATATTATATTCTGCTTCCAATTATTTCGTCATATAAAGTAGCATCCGCAAAAAGCCCCGCGACAGGGGTTCACCACCTACAGGCCATGTTACTAACCGTAATTTATTATTCCCTATGAAACTATTAGATTCTCCCGAGCTGCCGCAGGGCATCCGGGAAACATTATGATATGGAAATGTATTATGTATGGAAACCTTGTTATTGGGAGTTTTGTTTATATATATACCTTGTTATTTGTAAGTACGGAATAAACTTAATGCTATCTATTTCCGGGACTCCGCCTTCCGGAAAAGTTTTTTCCGGGAGAAAAAGTAATCTATTATACTCGTACTATTGGCCGACGACGTGATTATTTTATCTATTGACAGTTATATTACTCATAAAGTATTACTTTAGTTTATCTTATAAGCTGGCGTTCTATTTAAAAACCGGCCAAATACGTGTAACTAACAATGAAGGGTTCCGATGTTAGAATGAATTTATCCCAAGAACAAACTTAACATTGTAGTTGAAAAACATGTTCACTCATACATTCCAACTGCAAATGTAAGTTTATACGCACAATTTTGACAGATTTGCCATGTTATTTTTAAACCATTGACTTCTTATAGGTTTTCCTGTAATAGAACTACTTACAGATTTTATTTTTTTCAATATTTAGGCTCAGTAGTTTCCGAGATAAATAACTATAAAATAATTTAATTTAAAATTATAAGTACATAGTAAGTTTGTGACCCTCACAGTACCCTTTCATTTGTTATGTGAGACGGTACAGTATGCAAAACTTTATTTTTATTTTTCGTATTTTCCTTCACTTTTGGGGGCAAATACGAAAAATAAAGTAACCCATATTCAAAAATTATTTATTTACGTTACACGTCCGTGTTTGGATCACAGAAATTCATATTTTGTACCAAATTTCAACTTAATTAGTCTATTATACATATTCGGACCAAATTGGCAGCAATTGACAGACGAACCGTCTGTCATAGCCAATTTGGTTGTGTCCGTGGAGTTTCTTGCCCGTTATTTTCCATAGGTACCTACTACGCTTTGGAATGGGCAACTAGCTTCATATTTCTGACTGATCGATTCCTTGACAATTCAAAAGTGCCTGTAAATGGTTTAATTGAAATAAATGCTTTGAGTTTTGAGTTTGAGGACAGACTGACCGACAGACAGACAGACAAACGAGAGATCTTATAAGGGTTCTGTTTTTTCATTTGGACGTACGGAACCCTAAAAATAAGGAATAACAGTTGTTTGGCTACAGTTCATCACACACGAAATACAAAATGAAAAATAAAATAGTTGGCAAGTAAGAACTGCCGACAGGAGTGAAAACTTAAAACTGGTATTGGCGCCATCTATCTTCTATTAAGGACAGAACTACGGCGCGAGTATATCGGTGACGTGACTCCATAAGATTATCCCCTACCAAAAATCGCTCAACTCGCCTAAAGTAGTTTTCACTTCAAAAAACAGAAATGCTTAAAAACCCCCTAAAAAAGTATGTGCCTCACGATTGCTCTAAAAAGGTCAATCAGCATTAATGCAATCCAATAGGCATTCATATAACATCCAGATGAGTGCCTGATAGGGGCAATAAGCTTGCCTCAACAAACAGACTTTTAAATAAGCTGTTTTTACAATACCCGTTTTTTTTACCCCCTTAAAACAAAACAAGCGTTAAATCAGCAGCGAAAAGTTATAACACAAATGATGTTGTTCAGTTGCTTTTTCCCCTGTCAAGCTGCCGGCGACACGGGCCGGGGTTGTCAACCCCTGTGATTAGTACCCGCGACTGATCGAGTCGTCAGCTGTCACTGTGGTCCGCAGGGAGAAAACGACATTGTTTTGTAATCATTGAGTTAGGCGTTTATTTGAAATACGGGTATAATTGGAAAACTGTTGACTTGTATACGGTTCCGTTGTGATAGGTATATTATTATAATAATTAAGTAATCACCTAAAATACAGGGGATTTCGTAGCAGTAAACTTATATTCTCCTACAACTTTTTAAAATGATACTACCGAAGTGTACCTGCTCCAAAATTTTAATTGTTCTTTCTAGCTATTAAAAGCTGTACCTACAATATTATAAATTGAATACTCAATACTCACTCAATACTCAATATCTTTATTGCTTTACCATAATGTGTACTTATGTGGTAACTATATAATTTAGATCATTAAGGACCCTGTAGGGCACAGCAAAAGGGTTTCTCTCTTAGGAGAGAGGAAGCCCTGTTTAAGGAGATCATTAAGTTGTTAAGCAAGTTTTAAGTTACATTTATTCAAAGTCAGGAGATCGCAAATAGGATTCTAACATTTCTCTTATCTATTGTTTATGTATTGTTTTATCTGTAAAAGTGTACTTAAATATTTTAGATTATTTCTATATACCTATGTACGTATGTACATATCTATTATAACTCTGTTTATTCATTTATATAAATAGTTTATCTTCGAATAATTATTTTTGCTATATTGTTTAATTTATTATAATTGCTAATTTATATAATTATTGTTTTTGTTATATATTTATTTATTAAAAAATTCCGTATCATTAAGTTTTTTTTTTTTTTTTCCTATTTTGTATGTGTATCATTAAAATTTTCATATAAGGAGTAATAGCATTTATATATCAGCATTTTTTAAAGTTTATTTATAAATGTATTCAACTTTTCTTCTTTCTTTATTATGTCAGGTAGTTTTTTATATATTTTTATAGACATTACGTAGGGACTTGTACATAGAATGCATTTTTAATTTGGATGTTGGGATGTTTAGTCTAGATCGGTGCCTAAGTGTATACTGTGATTGGATGTCTTCGCGTTTTGTGTAGAACTCTTGATGCTTACGGACAAATTTACATATTTCTAGAATTTAGATACAGGAGAGGGTTAGAATATTATATTTTAGAAAATAGGGTTTGCAGCTGTCAGTTTGCTCAATGTTTACCAAGATTCTAAGTAATTTCTTTTGTAGGGTAAATAGTGTCAGTGCATCTGTACTATTTCCCCAGAGAGTTACGCCGTAGCTAAGCCATGCATTGGCATACGCATAAAAGGTGGTGAGGGCCGTTTGTAGATTGGTTGTCTTTTTAATTTCGCGGAGAGCGTACGAAAACGTTGAAATTTTTGAACGGGTTTTTTGTATTTGTGTTTTCCAGTTTATATGTTTATCTAATGTAAGTCAAAGTAGTGTAAATTCATCAACAGTTTCCAATTTTGAGCCGTTGAAGTTAAAATTTAAGTGTAGAGGAGCTTTTTGAATATTCAAAGTTCAAAGTATTGTTCAAAGAAAAACTTGAAACTTTCTTATAAATCAATTAAATTACGCCTTTGATGAAGTTCAGTTAAATATTAAAGTTAGTAAAGCGAGTTGAACTCAAAGACTAGCAACCAATAAGAATGGTTCAGTTGTTAATAAGAAAACCATTACAAAGTGAAAAATAACTATAGTTTTGGAAGTGGGTATGGTTGAATCTGTATTTTAGTTTTTTGCCACCAATTTCCGAAATTAAAGTTATTTTTCACTTAGTAATGTTTTTTTTAGAAGTTGGTTGTTTTTTTTGTTGTAAAAACGTGTTTTTCTCTCTCTTTTTAGTTACGGGACCTCCTCACACCAATTCGTATACGACTGCCTAAGTAAACCAACAGTGACAGGAAATATTATAACATTATCATGATACACAAAGAGGTTTAAATATGCTGCAGTCATAACGAAAAAGGGCACAACAAAATGCTTTCCAAAATTGAGTTATACAGGGTGTTCGGCAGAAGGTTGAACATACGAAAATGGCAGATCCGGGGGGCCGTCTATATCTGTTTAGGTCCAATAACAAGACCCAGGCCACAAGGATTTCATTTAAATTTAAAGGAAATTCGTGTCCTTCACCCCACAATCCTCACTTTTGAAAAGTTCATGAAAATCAATTTTGAAAACGCCAAGAAATAGTCAAGAAATAGTCATAAATAGTCACCAAGGTTAAAAAAATAGTCGCATTATGGTTCCGAAGATACAGCTATAAGTTGGTGAGGATTGTGGGATGAACGTCTCCCCACAATCCTCACCTCAGTGCAAGCAAACGGCTGGGAGTACCGACTTGGTTTCAATTCCAAAAAATAGTCAATAAATGGTCATAACGCTATGCCAAATCTCGAAAATAGTCATTAAGGGATTCCAGAGATATAAAGGGGTCTTGGTGAGGATTACGTGGAGAGCCTTTCTCGCCACAATCCTCACCTGATTACCGCGGAACGCCTAGGTTTTTGAATTTGAATTTGGTGTCAAAAAATAGTCAATAAAATAATAGTCGTCTCGAACCATGATAATTTCGACTTGGTTTACTATGTAGAAGTATGTTAAACTTCCACGTCAACTTCTACATACATTTTGTTTTGGTACAGTCGCGAACAGTAAAATTGTAAATCTATTTTAATAGTATTGTATATTAATTTAAAACAGTACTCGTAATACAATATTGTAGTTACTTACGTATAATTTTTTTTCTGTCAATGTTTAATAAATACCTACCTAGCTGTACATAATATTCCTCCAATTTTTCCGGTTGGCTTTATGAGACCAAATAAATGTCTTTATTTCAGATAAACTTGATTTTAGTATGAGTAATTAAGACTATCTATCTACTTATATATTATGTACAGTTAGGTAGGTATTTATTAAACTTTGGTTGGTGGGTGTGTTAGTGGTAGGTTGGTGGGTGGGTAGGTTGGTGGGTAGGATGGTGCATAGGTTGGTTGGTGGGTAAGTTGGTGCATAGGTTGGTTTGTGGGTAGGTTGGTAGATAGATTGGTTGGTGGGTAGGTTCGTTGGTGGGTAGGTTGGTGGTAGGTTGGTGGGTAGGTTGGTTGGTGGGTAGGTTGGTGGGTAGGTTGGTGTTAGGTTGGTGGGTAGGTTTGTTGGTGGTTAGGTTGGTTGGTGGGTAGGTAGTTTGGTTGGTGGGTAGATTGGTTGGTGGGTAGGTTGGTTAGTGGGTAGGTTGGTGGTAGGTAGGTTGGTGGGTAAGTTGGCGTTAGGTTGGTTGGTGGATAGGTTGGTTGTTGGATAGGTTGGTTGGTGGGTAGGTTAGTTGGTGAATAGGTTGGTGAATAGGTTGGTTGGTGGGTAGGTTGGTAGGTACAAACTAACCCAAACATAAGGAGGCTATCTTGGTTAATTGAAGATATCGTATGGTGAGCTTAATACCAACTCCATCATCAGATCCTGGACTACACTCTGGGATAACGTACGTACTTGTCAAAACAATTCCAAATAGCCGAAACAAAACAAGCCTATCTTGTTTATAAGTTAGTTGTTAGGTACTCCTCAACTAAATAAGATAGAGTCGTTGAGTTTGAACTCGTTGGTTTTGTCTTGACAAGAACTATATCCCAAGATGGTGTCCAGGGTCTGATGATGGAGCAGGTAAGTGGCTATCGAAACTCCTCAATCAAATAAGATAGCACCATCGTATTTCATTGGTTATGTATTGAGAAGTGCTTTTACATTAGGTGGTGTCCAGGGTCTTTTCGGGCATTTGGAATTGTTTTAACAAGTAGGTACGTTATCCCAGAGTGTAGTCCAGGATCTACAGTAATAGTAATAGTAATAGTAATAGTAATAATAGTAATAGTAATAGTACAGTAATAGTGTTTTCTGTATGAGCACAAAGATTTATAACAAGCTACCTATGGACATTAAGATTATAAATTCAATTATTATTTTTAAAAGAATGCTGAAAATTTTCTTAATTAAAAAGGCCTATTACTCAATAGCAGAATTTCTTGAGGAAAAATAATTTTGTTCAATAAAGTACCTATCACTAAAGTGAATATAATTCAGTAAAATATTTTTAAAAGGATTATGATAATTAATATTAAATGATTACAATACTGTGACATAATTGAATTAATGAATAATGATAATTTTTAAATCAGGTAACTCATGACATGTGTATTTTTATTTAGGTATGACTTTAATAATTTATAATTAATATGATGTAAATGATAAAATTATATAATGTAATTAAAACGATGTCCTATATAAAATTTTATATTTATAACTATTTTCTTTTTAATTAATGAATGTAAATAATGCATGTTCAACTGTTACTGTTACAATTATAAGCATATAGGTATGCATGATGAAATTGCAATGCCCTAACAGGGCCACTATGTTCTAAGAACTGATATCCTCTGTTAAGAACTTTATTTATGTACACATAGTTAGCAATAAAGAATTTGAATTTGAATTTGAATTTGAATCTGATGATGGAGCTGGTATTAAGCTCGCCATACGATATCCTCAATTAAACAAGATAGCTTCCTTATGTTTGGGTTAGTTTGTACCTACCAACCTACCCACTAACCAACCTATCCACCAACCTACCCACCAACCAACCAACCAACCTACCCACCAACCTACCTACCACCAACCTACCTACCACCAACCTACCCACCAACCAACCTACTCACCAACCTACCAACCAACCTACCCACAAATCAACCTACCCACCAACCCACCCACCAACCAACCTACTCAGCAACCTACCACCAATCTATCCACCAACCTACCCACCAACCTACCCACCAACCAACCAACCAACCAATCTACCCACCAACCTACCTACCTCCAACCTACCCACCAACCAACCTACCAACCAACCTACCCACCAACCAACCTATCCATCAACCTACCCACCATACTACCCACCAACCTACCTACCAACCTATCCACCAACCAACCTACATACCAACCTACCTACCCACCTATTCACCAACCTACCCACCAACTAATCTACCCACCAACCAACCTATCCACCAACCAACCTAACACCAACTTACCCACCAACCTACCTACCACCAACCTACCCACTAACCAACCTACCCACCAACCAACCTAACACCAACTTACCCACCAACCTACCTACCCACCAACCAACCTACTCACCAACCAACCTACCCACCAACAAACCTACCCACCAACCTATCACCATCCTACCCACCAACCAACCTACCCACCAACCTACCACCAACCTACCCACCAACGAACCTACCCACCAACCAACCTATCTACCAACCTACCCACCAACCAACCTATGCACCAACTTACCCACCAACCAACCTATGCACCATCCTACCCACCACCTACCCACCCACCAACCAACCTACCCACCAACCTACCACTAACACACCCACCAACCAAAGTTTAATAAATACCTACCTAACTGTACATAATATATAAGTAGATAGATAGTCTTAATTACTCATACTAAAATCAAGTTTATCTGAAATAAAGACATTTATTTGGTCTCATAAAGCCAACCGGAAAAATTGGAGGAATATTATGTACAGTGTGGTATTCCATTATTTGGAACCACATCTTTTAGTTTGTTTACGTAGAAACACGTTAGTCTTTCTTTATATTATTATACTAAACAAACCATCTTTTGATTTATTTTTACCTATTGATATTCTATGTATGATACATGTACTTAACTCACTTTTATATTCTGTAGCACTGTTTACCTCTGTAAAGCATACTTTTAATTATCTCTTGTTTTAGCATCCAAATCAATTTTATAGTATTTAACTTTCCCTTTTGTAAAAACTTTAGAATATTTATATTCTGACGTTTTCATCTTAAACTGTCATCTGTCGTAATTTACTTTTCTAAAACATAGACAGAACACATCATAGATAAGTACACTCTACCTTCGCTCATAAAGTGGGTGTACACACTGAACCTTCGCAATAAGCCTAGATCTAAGATTTCTCCTCTGTAAGCCGTTTTTATTAGTGCTGGTCATATCTAAATTAAGAATTAACTTGAATATATTTTTAAAACGTTTAAAAATATGACACAGAACGATAAAAACGGTCTTCATATTTTTCAGTCTAGTCTTGTCTTTAGCTTCGGAGAGTCGTATTTTTAACTTGAGACGGATTCACTGTTTTTCTGCCCTTAAGTCTGATTTGTCGAACTGTTAGCTACTCGAATATTAGTCTCATGTAACTAGCATAACCAGCGTGCGCGGGTGTTCTAATCATACTGTGTAACTTGAACTATCGACCCTGAATGTATTATAACAATAAACATTCTAATACTGTGTAATACCTGTGTTTAATTCGCTCGGCCATCCTGCCTAGCCCTGTAGGAGGTGCTCACTTCTAACGAACTCTTAACCACGCGGCGTGAAACGCCGCGAGCACACGCACACAAAGGCCTCCGACGCTAGACGACGTTACTCTCCGAGAGAGACCTCCGCAGTCACCTGTGACGCTAGCGCGGTCCTCCCGCTAGGTGAGGCGCCTCAAAGCGCCTCCGAGATCTACAAACTCTCACAACCTCCTCTCTATTCCACAGGCTGGAGTGTACCTCCAGGGGGGATAATCCTCAGCCCAGCCTCCTGCACGCTGCCTGCGGCCTGCCTGCCTGCCCACCTGTTCCACTGCCTGCCTGCCTGTTCCTGCCTAACCTGAGCCTGTCTTGTGCCTGTTCCTGCCTAACCCGAGCCTGTCCTGTGTCCTAAACTTACCTTTACTTTTGCTAATTTAACTTTTAATTTTAATACCTTTTTTATTATAATTTAATTTGTGACCTACGTTTCTCTCCACGGAGGAAAACGTTACATTACAACAGCTAGGTAGGTATTTATTAAACATTGACAGAAAAAAAATTATACGTAAGTAGCTACAATATTGTATTACGAGTACTGTTTTAAATTAATATACAATACTATTAAAATAGATTTACAATTTTACTGTTCGCGACTGTACCAAAACAAAATGTATGTAGAAGTTGACGTGGAAGTTTAACATACTTCTACATAGTAAACCAAGTCGAAATTATCATGGTTCGAGACGACTATTTATTGACTATTTTTTGACACCAAATTCAAATTCAAAAACCTAGGCGTTCCGCGGTAATCAGGTGAGGATTGTGGCGAGAAAGGCTCTCCACGTAATCCTCACCAAGACCCCTTTATATCTCTGGAATCCCTTAATGACTATTTTCGAGATTTGGCATAGCGTTATGACTATTTATTGACTATTTTTTGGAATTGAAACCAAGTCGGTACTCCCAGCCGTTTGCTTGCACTGAGGTGAGGATTGTGGGAAGACGTTCTTCCCACAATCCTCACCAACTTATAGCTGTATCTTCGGAACCATAATGCGACTATTTTTTTAACCGTGACTATTTATGACTATTTCTTGACTATTTTTTGGCGTTTTCAAAATTGATTTTCATGAACTTTTCAAAAGTGAGGAGTGTGGGGTGTAGGACACGGAAATTCGTGGTTGCTCACATTTGAAACGTCAATAATTTCATTTAAAATAACAAAACTGGGAATTTTTTTATTTCTAGAATAATTTTAGAATCTAATATGTAAAAAAAAATTTGGTTCGTATATTAATTAATTTCACTTTTCGCAAATTTCCTTCGCAATCCTTTCGGTGAAAAAAGTCCAAGGCAGTTAAAATTGGCGAATTGTTCTCGTTGTTTTAAAAGAAATTGTGCATATTGCATACCGTTAGATTAAGCATGAACCAAAGATGTTTTCCTAAAATTAGCTCTATCACTGTTAGTTTTTTTTTTTTACGCAGTTCAAAGTCGGGCTTTCGGTATTTATTTTTGATTTGTTCTAGCAATCATCTGCATTTAATACTAATTTTATAAGATTCTACAGTTACTTTAGATGAAAATAAAAATAAAATGTTGCCATTTTTGTTGTTTTTAAATGAAATTATTGACGTTTGAAGTTTTGGCAACGACAAACTCCAAAAAAAAAAACATTAAAAAAACCCTGTGTGTGTCTTGTGGCCTGGGTCTTGTTATTGGGCCTAAAAACGTAGTAGACGGCCCCACGGATCCGCCATTTTCGTATATTCAACCTTCTGCCGAACACTCTGTATACATATATACGGAATCAGAAAAAAAATGTCGCATCTGCCAGTTTTTTAATATATTTTTCGTGTTACTCTGGGCAAAAACTGCAAATACATCATGCAGAAGGTGCACTCTCGCAACAGTCTTCTTCAGCGACTAGTCTCATCGAAGTGCGGTGCTTCGCCTGAGGTTATGCGGACTACTGGGCTGGCTTTATCTTTTTCTGCGGGTGAATTCACGTGCCCCGTGTGGAGTCGTTCTGTCCATGCAAAGTTGGTGAATACAGCTTTAAACGAAACGTGCCGGATCATCACTGGTTGTCTAATACCGACCCCGGTTCAAATGGTTTATCCACTAGCGGGAATAGCACCACCAGTAGTTCGCAGACTGGTGGCAAGCTCTAGCGAAAGATCAAAAGATCTCCGACCCACGACACCCTTTGCACGACAAAATAATTGTGCCAAAGAGGCTGAAAAGCCGAAACAGATTTTTAAAGTGTGTCCCACCCATTGACGAACGACCAAAAGAGAGACTGAAGTTGTGGCGAGAAAGTGCTTCCTTACCCAAACCATTCGTTCCACCTGCTGAAGATCTCCCACCTGGACATGAGTTGCCTTGGGTAACCTGGAAGCCTCTAAACAGACTCCGAACCCAGGTTGGCCGAAGCAAGGAAAATCTGGTCAGGTGGAGATTCATAGACGACTCCGCCTTGGATTGTAAATGTGGTGCTGTTCCACAAACGATGGGACTCTTAATGTCATGTCCTGCGTGTCCTGTCAGCTGCATGTTACAGGAACTGATGGACGCTAGTGATGGCGCCAAAAAAGTAGCCGAATTTTGAGCCGAGTCGATTTAGATTGCTATCGACACGCTAAGAAGAATATATTTTTGTGAGCAAGATTTTAGAGATATCCTATACTATTAAAAGAGCAATATTTGTTTATATTTATATATTTACATATTTGTAATCACGTTCTCGAAAACGGCTCTAACGATTTTCATGTAAGTTGCAATATATAGGGGTTTACGGGGGCGATAAATCGATCTAGCTAGGTCTCATATCTGGGAATGTTCGTTTTCTCCGTATTTTCACCCGAGCAGAGCCTGGTCGCCCAAAGTTTAGAACAAGATGGTTACCTTAGAATAATGACATGGTAGCATGGAATTAGTAAGTACCTACTATCATGGCAGCATGGAATTAGTAAGTACATACTATCATGGCAGCATGGAATTAGTAAGTACCTACTATCATGGCAGCATGGAATTAGTATGAACGAGAATCGTCTCGTAATAGACAAGATCCATTTAAATTAGTGCTGAATGATTTGCCAAGACTTGCCAAATACAACAAAAACTGGCTAGTAATGTGCGTGCGTATTTATAACAAGATACCAAGTCAATTCAACACATTAAATTCTAGATTATTTAAGATAAAGTTGTACAGGTGGTTGAATGAGTGTAGCTTCTATTGTTTAAAAGAATTTATGGATAAAAAATGTTGATGTACAGTCACCAGCATAAATATATGACTATGGGCAGCGCTGCAAAATTATCTGATCATCAATTGAAGGTATAATTATATATAGATACTTAGCCGGTAAAAATATGTGATGACTTACAGCCGGCATAATAATCTTTTGCCAGTAACAGCATAAGTATCGGATCGGACCGAGTAAAAGTATCTGATAATACACGAAATCAAAATTATTTTTTATTTATTTATTTTATTATTTATGTACACACAGTAAAATTGATACAAATACGACATAAACATAATTATGAGTACAAAGGTACTGCTTATTTCTTAAGAAATTTCTTTCAGCAGACCTGCGAAAGGAGAAATGAGAAAGAAATGTAGACAATAGTGTGTGAGAACAAGAAGAGTAAAATACAAATATGCGAAGTCTTAAACTAAAATATCAAAATAAACCTACACGTATAACGTAATAAATTGACATATACTTAAATAAATACATAAAGCTTAAATATATATAAACATACATACTACAGGTATATAAACACTCACAGTTGAGAGGAAAGGTAATGCTCTTTTACTTTATATTTAAATTGAGAAACAGTTTTTAAATCACGGATGCTAGGCGGAAGTGAGTTCCACAATCTTACTGCATGGACAGAGAATGAATAGGAATAGTAGCTTGTTTTATGAGGATGAGATTTAAGGAGTGATCTAAGGTGTGATCTACACGGTGCGTCGCTAGGGCGAGCGTAGGTAAAACGCTCACGTAGGTAAGTAGGATAAGACGGGTTGTGTAAGACGTTGAAGAGGAGACATAAAATCCGAGTGTTCCTTCGAAGGCGGATTGGGAGCCACTTGAGTTCCTTGCGAAGATGAGAAACATGGACATACTTTCGGAGACCGAAAACAAAGCGAATGCACAAGTTTTGCAAGCGCTCAAGCTTGTTTAATAGCTCTTCAGTAGCATCCAGGTAGCAGGCGTCGGCATAATCTATAATCGGCTGAATAAGTGATTGTGCCAAAGAAATATTAGTCTTCAGGGGCAGGAGACTTTGAAGGCTTTTCAACGAATGAAAGGAGAAATGTACCTTTCGACTGACCTCATTGACCTGAGCACGCCACGAAAGATTGGAGTCAATAATGACACCCAGATCTTTGGCGGTTTCGGTATAATCAATGCGAACACCATCGAGATATATAGGCATAAGAGATGCAATAACAGCCGCATTGCGAACGAATCTGCTGCCTATGACCATGGCCTGGGATTTAGTTGGATTAATTTGCAAACCAAATGACTTAGCCCAAACGCTGATGCAAGCCAGGTCATGATTCATAGCAGCAATTGTAGAACCCGCGTCAGCTACAGTAAAATGACGGTAGAGCTGCAGGTCATCTGCGTAGAGATGAAAACTAGAGGAGATTACTCTGGTAACAAAGTTGATGAAAATTGATAAAAGAAGAGGAGAAAGAACGCTACCCTGAGGAACACCCTCAGTGAGGCTACACCAATCAGAGAAGGACTCCTCCAGGCGAACACGCTGAGAGCGTCCGCGAAGATAAGAACTGAACCAAGCTAAACCGGAAGAAGATAAATTGATAGATTTGAGGATACCTAGTAAAATGTCGAAATCCACTGAGTTGAAGGCGCTACTAAAGTCAAGCAGTACAAGAACTGTAAGGGACTTATTCTCCATTGCCCAACGGATGTCGTCAGTTACTTTCAAAAGCGCGGTTACAGTACTGTGACCCGAGCGAAAACCGGATTGAAAAGAAGAAATTACCGAGTTCGACGCCAAGAAAAAAGATAATTGTCTATGAACTATGTGCTCGAGAACTTTAGATAGAAATGGGAGAATAGAAATAGGTCTAAAGTGGGTTAATAAAGTAGGATTGTTAGTTTTAGGTAAAGGTATTATGTGAGCCTGTTTCCAAACTGACGGAAATGAGCAAGAGGAAAAAGAGTGGTTGAAGATGTGAGTGAGAACAGGAAGTAACGAGGGAAGGATAAGAGTTATCATTCTTGAACATAACTCATCATGACCGACTGCTGAAGAAGTAATAGCAAGTATAGATTTCCTAACGTCAACCTCAGTAACATCGCTAAGCTTAAAGTGAGAACATTGTGGTAACGGCAAACTAGCTAAACTCTCTAGTGTTGCAGCTTTGACTGACGGATCAAGAGAAAAGGGAAGGAGAGAGAAATGCTTATTGAGATCATTGAGGTTCACACCCTTACACTGGTTGGTTGGTGACTTGCCTATGCCTACAGATTTGAGAAATTTCCATACATCGGAAGAACTGCGGTTAGTGAGTTGATCGTGGAAATAGCGTCTCTTAGCATCTTGACACAGATGACTGCAACGATTTCGTAAAGATTTGTAATAAGAGAGATTCAGCTCTGATGGTCTGCGCTTATATCTGCTCTTAGCTTTATCTCTGCGCGCCATACAATATTTAATTTGTAGCGTTATCCATGGTGCAGGGTTATGTCGAACTTTGACACGTCGGATAGGAGCATGCTGATTATATAAGTTGAGAACAGTTCCGTTAAAACAATGCACCTTGTCGTCGATGTCATCGTTCTCAACCAGAGGAGTCCAGTCGAGATCGCTAGCATCACGCTTCAAAGCCTCCAGGTCTATGCCTTTGTAATTACGGAGATATAAAAACTCGGACTTACGCTTGGGAACACGGATACGATAGGAAAGGTAAATGAGATCGTGGTAAGAAAAATTAGCCGTAAGTTGACCATGGTAAGAAACATTATTAGGAGAGGAAACAATCATAAGATCTAGAAAAGAGGGTGAACAATTAGGAAAATAGTGAGTTGCAGAGAGTGGCAAAACTTGAAGATTGAACGAAGACAAGAGAGAAAGGAGTTTAAGGGAGCGGGAGTCATTTTTAATCAAGCACGTATTAAAATCACCCATCAATATAACGTGCTCATATAGTTTTACTTGGTCCGATCCGATACTTATGCTGTTACTGGCAAAAGATTATTATGCCGGCTGTAAGTCGTCACATATTTTTAACGGCTAAGTATCGATATATATACAATGTGTTTTTTTTGGTATCCCATAACTCTAGGGTTATATTATTTAAGTTAAAAGAACACAAAATCTCCTAGAATAGGTGGTCCAAAAATGCATAGTTTCGAAGATATAATCAATCTTAATTAAAAAAATTGTCACCAGTGTGACGAATCTTTACTTTTGCGACGTTGCCAAACTTCGCAGTAGTGTAGTAAAGTAATTCATTTAGTGTAGTAAAGTAATTCTACTTTACTACACTAAATGAATTACTTTACTACACTACATTTTTATTCATATTTAAAGCTAAGAAAATGCGACGTTGTCATATTTCACGTAAGGGTGTTTTATATTAATAATCGTGCCTTTGTCGAATTATTTTGTATGAAAAATTAAAACAAAAAAATAAATATGATTGAAGAATAATTCATATGCCAGTTGGTTCTTTGATATGGTCTCAATCATACCCTAGAGTTATGGGATATCAAAAAAAACACATTGTATATACCTTCAATTGATGATCAGATAATTTTGCAGCGCTGCCCATAGTCATATATTTATGCTGGTGACTGTACGTTGTAACATTTTTAAATACCCTCAAATTTTGCATGCTGTTTTATTTAGCTAAACATGTTTGTGCCATTATAATTATATCTTAACACCATTGTATACCATGTTTTCTGCAAATAAATGATTTATTTATTTATTTGTTTATTTATTTATGGAATCAGTATGAACTATCCTATACTTTTAAATGAGCATTCTCTATTTTCACCAGAGCAGAGCTCGGTCACTCAGGTACCTACTTATTTTCACCAGAGCAGAGCTCGGTCACTCAGGTACCTACTTATTTTCACCAGAGCAGAGCTCGGTCACTCAGGTACCTACTTATAAACTAAAAGGGCACAATTACTCCAGTTTTGACATGAAGATACGGAAAAAAGACTTATTTGAATTTGATTACGTTGAAAGATCACAAATGTTGTAGATGTGGACTTTATTAAAATGTTTAATAATTTATTTATTAAATAAAAAGGCCAATCAGGTCCATAGTAAAAATAAAAGGCATATGAGCCAAATATGCCTGGTTCCGGTTAAGCTACGCACCCCTCGGGTACGGAACCCTAAAAAGCAGCCATCATTAAACAACAGCACAAAATCGTGAACAAAAAGTTTTTAGAAGGTCAAAAAACGCGATCATCTTTAGAAGATCAACAATAGTTTTTTTTTTGATCAATTAAATATAGCCCATTCCCATGACCAGTCGTCTGTCTACTGTTCTTCTTGGCTACCATGTAACAGTTACAAGTAACACATTTTACATGGTAGCCAAGCACAAGTGTGTTTTTTTTTTGTGTGCCTTTCCCTGAGTCAAATAAATTTATTTTCTTTCTTTCCTTCAGTCTCGTACCAAAATCTCTTTGGATTGCCTAACTCTCTTTGATAACGCAGAACATGATCATTTGATCAGAATTTTACAGTACTAACTATGTCTCGAATGTAAACAAAGAAGCGACGTAAACTACTACAGTCCTTCCGTCGAGGGAATGCGTTCTTGACACCTGTCAGTGTCATGGTAACGAATATGTGTTTATTTCTTTCAAATTTGATCCTTATCACTACTAGAAATTGTCTAACAGACAGGTGTGTATGTAGATAATTTAATACCTACTCCAAAAATTGTAAATAGAGGAACAGAAGGGGTATCGGAGTACCGCGCTGGGCTCACACGCAATACACAATGTAAAGCAGGGTTCAGGCGGATTATGTGATGACATACTACATATATGGAGTATGGATCAAGTTGACATACGGGATCAACATAGAATACAATATGCCTCGAAGCTCTTATTATGCCTCTTAAATATTTGCTTTTCCCTGCAGATGTTCTTTGTTTTCGGGCTTGTTCTTTACCTTTATTAACATTTCTATAATTTATCTACTTAAAAAAATATTAAATTAACTAACAGACAACGCACAGCCAAAGCCACTGGGTCCAGAATCATGCATAGATATGATTTGTACAAGGAACTCTTGTACAGAATTCATTCACTGCAGGGGGTGACAGTTCGTCATTTTGTAAGTTAGAAACGTCGAAGTTGGTACTGAGACTTCTGTTTATAAATATACTAGCAACCCGCGATAACAATTTATTTATTTACTAGTAGGCTCTTCAACAATGAGTACACTATACCTACTTACAATTTGTACATTGCAAACTTAAGTCTAAGCGCCTCATTACTTATAGAAAAGCACAGCCTGCACTACGATATGCGCAGATGATAACACAATTAATTAATTGAAAGTTTAATGCACGGTAGAAAGAAAGAAAGGAAAAGAAGAAAGAAAAATTGTTTATTCTGCACAAACAAAACGCACATATAAAGGCAAAAACACATAAAATACACATTCACAAAAGTAGCCAAAAGCCTCGTGTCTAACCAATAAATAAAAATATAAAAAGTAAAACAATGTTTTTCATTGGTTGCTGTCAAGGTCACGGACCAAAGACACTATTGCGTAACACTCTTGCGACATTGGGAAAATGTCAACATAAACATCACAAAAACAAAATGCTGATGGCAGAGTTACTACTACTTTTGTAACAGTTAATAAGAAAAATTATGCTGTGCGTCGCAGTACACAATCAAACAATTATAACCAATCAAAATACACGGTTGTTTCGGGAGGTTCCTGTTCAGGATAAAGCGGGAGGAAACGCCCGGGGGTCACCATTGTGTGGATCGCCCGGAGGACACGGTGGAGCATACGGTGGAGGTCTGCCCGGCTTGGGCGGAGCACCACCGTGTCCTCACGGCGGCGATCTCTCGCGTCCGGCCCTGGTTCAGGCCATGGTCCGAAGCGAGAGTGCATGGGAGGCCGTCACTTCCTTCGCGCCCCTAGTCGCCGCAGGAGGCGCCCCAGGCGTCGGGAGTCGCGAGGCGACTTCCGGCCACCGCAGGCGCGAGCTTGCGGACGGTGAGCGATGGGTAGCTCGCCGTCCGATAAGGACCAGGCCCGGGTCGACGGCGCGTTGTGTTCCACGCGCACCTCAAAGGGATGTCAGCACCAACTGACGGGGTCCGTAAGGTCCCGCTCCGACCAGAGCGGGAGAAGTTATTTGATAATTTCCCACCCTCAAAAAACATAGCTTGTTTTCAAAAAAATCCCAATGCCTCTACACAAATACCTAAATTTCTAAATATTAAGGTACGGCAGCGGTAACAAATCAAATTTCTTAAACACCATGCAGCCTGCAAGATTCGTGGGGTTTAAGGCCACATAATGCTCCAATGCATCTCTTTTGTGCAACAAATTCTCTATTTTGATCAGTACTGTTACCCCACATAATTAAGCCGTAACGTAGCACTGATTCAACATATGCATGATATGTTGTTATAGACGTTTTAATGTTTGTTATGTTCCCAATCTGTTTCAGTGCATATACAAACTTATTAATTCGTTTGCATACTGTATCAACATGTGCTTTCCAGTTGATGGCTTGATCCAAGGTTACGCAAGAAATTTAATTTGCATTACTTCGTGAATTATATGTAATATTCATTTTAATATTGTGTTTTGCATTATTTGCTTTATTAAATTGTATATAGACGGACTTTTTTAGATTTATAGATAAGTTATTTTCCTTTAGCGATTCAATCAATCTTTCAATCACATTATTCATTTCAGTCTCGTGGTCATTTTTTGTATTGTTTTTTTTTATCAGATGTAACAATAATAGAGATGTCATCAGCGAATAGTATACATTTTTGTTTAGTTATAGTAGTGATGGAATTGATATACAATAGGAATAAAATGTATAGATATAGAAGTTAGTTGTAGCATCGTTTTATGGAAACTCATCCTGTACGGCTTCTGAAGAGTTGCCGATGGAAAGTCCCATCGGTCCCACGGCTTGTGGTATAGTAAACTTATACAATATGCATTTTATCGATGTGCTTCAACATTCAAGAATTATGGTTCGATAGAGTAAGTTTGATGGTTGCCTGCATGGCAGGACATTTCTGCCTGATTCTACTACAATCTCATTACCAATCGTTCTTCAATTACCCCTTTATCAGAGACTACTAACAGACAAAATTTACTTAATGCCACAAATAATAAATCTCGATGTGATCCCACGAGGCGCGGCAAGCAACAGGTCGCACGAACAATCACACATTTATGTAACACATCTATACGATTCGTCATGGTATGGTAGCTAATGTCTGTTCCAAAAATACTTACTTAGATTCTTACGTAATCACTCACTAAAGGGAATTAGTAACTCATTCATAAATGTATTTAGAAGGTTTCAACTTCATATCTCACCAATTCTTCCAACAACTATTGTTTATATAACATTATTACATTAGTTAATTGATTCAGGCGTGACTTTGCGGAAATCTATTATAAAATACAATAGACGACGTATATTTAATAATTCAGTAGTTAGTAATAGTGTTTAGTTGAGCGGATTAGGTTACTAAATATACGTCGTCTATTGTGTTATTAGGTACATTGTAATTGAAAAATCATCGACAAAACATGGGAACGTTATAAAATTATACTCAATGTCAAATGAAAAATGTCTTTAAGGTGATTTAAAAACCTAGAATTTCGGGTTTGTCCTGTAATAATCAATAGCCGCTTCTAAAATTTAAAGAACTTACGCGATAATCTAAAGTCGCAGACACAATGCTTCAGACCTGAGAAGTAGCAAAAATGAAAATTTTGTTGTTGTATTGGCAAATGATACAAGTAAACTAGTAAATGACTGTATTATGCGATGAACCGGTCGACGCCTGCACGACACGATGCTTGATCTCTTCAGTTCATTTCATAAACTTGTACATGTAGTTCGTTTTAATACTGGGTGTTAGCTTTTTCAATTTCAGAAACATGTGAATGAGTTCTCCTTGTTTTGAATAAACTTCAAACATTAATTCTAATGCTGGGACTACATGTTCGCGTTATTGCGAACTTCGCGCGCTCTCTGTTGCTCAGCGAGACGTCGAGCGGTGTGCAAGAGAGAGGGCGTGAAGTTAAGTTCGCGATAACGCGACAATGTATCCTAGCGTAAGTGCACTTGTGATAACATAAACCTCCTAAAATGCGTCCAACATTGTAAAACGTAGGTAATAAATCTGTTCAACTAAGTATTTTACGAGTGTCCACAGGCCAGGAGAGCAGCGGGACATAGCCGCAAATAAAATGAACAATTACTTTAAATTTATCGGGTTCTCACTTGCGGAAGATCCTCTTACCACCCACTATACCCCCGGCTTCATCCCGTAACACCCCCGGGAACCAACAGCTGTATACGAGTATGTATTGTGGAGATAATAATCTGAATGATAAATAATAGGAATCAATAGACCTGTGCTATGTAATACAATGCTTGATCTGTTTACAATAGATGTCGGATATTGGAATATTCGGCTAATATCGAATCTTAATGAAACCGCGAATAATGTGCGCCATTTTGTGATCGTGTTACTGTGGAGTGTGGACACTGTGTTGGCAGGCTTTCCTAGTAACTGGGGTGGTATGGACATGGATGAATGTGATTTGGTTTCCATTTAACGTATAACCTCATGAGCTAAACATGAATGTATATTATTATGTATCTACCTACACTAGTGCTACAACTAAACATGAGAGTACATTAATAAGTATCTCCGTATACTAGTGCTAATACCTGTAGCTACCTTGTTCAACAGAATACACACAACATACAATTACACTACTATTAAATAATTACTTTAACCCCCATTCAATATAAACTTTACCTGAAGTTATAAATATTTAAGAGACGTTTATAAATAAGACTATATTCAGCCTTATTTAAGAAAATCTCGCTAATCACTGATTAACCATTGTTTAGCTTTAACGTCGACTCAACCAGTTTTGCTTGTCTTAATTTAAATAAGCAACGTTTATTAGTCAGGAAATTAAAATTGTGATTTAAATGTACGGATAATTATTGGAGTTGATATCGATTTGCTAAAACTGTTTCGATGAGCTAATCGATATCAACTTCA
Source organism: Agrochola macilenta (assembly GCA_916701695.1). Classification (NCBI taxonomy): domain Eukaryota; kingdom Metazoa; phylum Arthropoda; class Insecta; order Lepidoptera; family Noctuidae; genus Agrochola; species Agrochola macilenta. Next base: position 464,332 of record OU753572.1, on the reverse strand, counting down.
ATAATTGTCCGAACTGAAGCGATGCGTGGTGATGCTTTGTCCTGATGCGTAGGTAACGCGTTACGAATCAAATGAAACACGTCGTCAGTACTCGGAGGTCGCGCGATCAAAGCGCGTGCCATTGCATATTCATACTAACCACCACTGAGAGAACGAGGACCAAGGACTCTGTCCGTAGATATTATACATAGCGTTACTAAGAGCGAGGACGCTCGGTCCCCCGTTTTAATGACGCGAGGGACTGCGAGGACAGTCGGCGGACTCAGGGCATGGAAATCAAATATATTTATGTATTTCAAGTGGTTTCACGTAATCTGTACGATTTATTATACATAATAAGCTTCCGGCCGAATCCGGCTGGATTCCCATCGAAATCAACTTTTATGGCCCCTGTTGTGCAGCTCAGCGTCGAACGACTCACACACACCACGCATTTAAAGAACCAACTCCTACAACAGCGTGATTATTTTGCCAAAAATTGCTATCACCGAATCCGGTCACCGGATCCGTTATATTGGTATCGGACCCGGTAAACGTTTAATAACGCCGGATCCGCCGACTTACCGGATCCAATTTTCCGGATTGCAATCTGTATATACATCACGTTGATAATAGAATAACATTACGGACAAAAATATGAGCACGAATAATAATAAAAGCAATAGGTATCTGGTATACAATTACACGATATTATTGAATCCAATACTACATTATCACAAAGGATTATTGTGTCATTATTACATTAACGTAACTATTAGTGCCAGTCTCATACAATCACGAGTATATACCATTACAATGTGATTAGCTCGTAGTTATCAATACCCCTATGATATTACTATATTATTATATATATATGATGTATGTATATGTATATGATGTAGGTATATATTATAGCAAATATGTATGTACGTGTATCATAAGTCTATAAACTACATATTATGTACGTGTGTACCTATTTTATTTATAATTCATTGTTGTCTTTTTAATATTTTTTATTATTATTATTATCTCCTGTAATTCGGAGCACCTGCCATCTTATCTCTTCACCACCCTTGGTTGACTGGTAGAGAATGCCTAAGGCATTAAGTTCGCCTTTGTACATTATTGTGTGTAAGAAGTTTAAATAAATAAATAAATATTATTGTTTTGTTACGGTTGATAGAACAGACACACAATGGCACTGTTTATTTATTTATTTATTTAGGATCTCCAACAAAAGATGTACACAATACATGACACATAATTAAAGGGCAATATCGGGTATTAAGTACTCGTAAGTGTGTTGCTCCTTCAATTATAGGAGGCCACAGCATGCACAATAAAGTTAAAAACTAAGCTAACAAAGATAACACATGAAAAATGGAAGGAAAGTAAAAAATAATTTAAATTTATAAACAATCATTAAAAAATTAAGAAAATATAACATTTAGAGATACTTAAATTAAATTAAATCAAATCAAATCAAATTAAATCTAATAAACATTTATTATATTTGGACAGAGACTCGCAGATCGCTGTTCAGTGGTTGATTACGGGAATGCCCTGCTTAGGCCTTGAATAATGATATCGGGGCAATATTAATAATTTGTTTGCCATTAATCATACGAAAGAGATAAAATAAGATAATTTTTATTTGCCAAAAACAGTGCGTTACATTTCCTTATGGCCTACATTAATAGCTAGGTTTACATTAAAGAATCAAAATAAGACGCAAAGGAAGCATTTTACTTATGAACTCTACCCTAAGTAGAACTACTCTAGCTTTCTCGTGGTGTTTAAGATTAAAATAGCTTGTATACTGGCAGTAAATGGATCGTGGCTGTACCTCTGTCTACCCCGTTATGATCGTGGCTGTACCTCTGTCTACCCCGTTATGATCGTGGCTGTACCTCTGTCTACCCCGTTATGATCGTGGCTGTACCTCTGTCTACCCCGTTATGATCGTGGCTGTACCTCTGTCTACCCCGTTATGGGCGACCCAGGCGTGACGCTATGTAGTGTAGTTGTACCCCCATATCGTAAACGTACAATATACAACATACGTCTAAATTGTACGCGGTGCTCTCTGAATGAATAGCTGTGAATTCATTGAGCCGTGACAATCATTGGACAGGTGAGATGTATAGCCGACCTTGTTATTCCTTTACCATCCACCTACTTCATCTAGTTTTAATACATATTTTATTTTTGACGTGTATAAGTGTATTTTTCAACATGTTTATAGAAATAAAAATCATTTATCATAAGGTTGAATGTCACTTGCACGTCATAACACTACGAGGTTAGTTTGTGGATGTGACAGTTAGATATTTTTAACCTTAGTGAAGTTTCAATTTACTGGGAAAGTTTGTCAAACGTGGTAACGAAATGAAGAGGTCGACAATACGTACCTACCTCTACGAGTTCACAGCCCGGTCCTAATGTCCGGCCCGACTGGCGGCGCTCCCATACCGCGCGCATTAAGAGGTCGACAATACGTACCTACCTCTACGAGTTCACAGCCCGGTCCTAATGTCCGGCCCGACTGGCGGCGCTCCCATACCGCGCGCATTAAGAGGTCGACAATACGTACCTACCTCTACGAGTTCACAGCCCGGTCCTAATGTCCGGCCCGACTGGCGGCGCTCCCATACCGCGCGCATTAAGAGGTCGACAATACGTACCTACCTCTACGAGTTCACAGCCCGGTCCTAATGTCCGGCCCGACTGGCGGCGCTCCCATACCGTGCGCATTTCTATTGTTGACACGAATTTTGGAGATAGGAATAGTGTCCGAGTGAACGAATCATTTGGTATCGATTCTGATACTGGGATGATGCTATTTAATGCGCCGATCTTTTATGCTACTATTCAAAAATAAACTTCTACAATCATTTTTTTTTACGAACCTATAGTTAAACGAGTTTAGGCTAGAGATTAGACTTTCGAAAGAATGTGATCTAACTTAAGCACTACCTTCTGTATCACGTTTGTTACTAAACTGACTTTATAATAGTAGTGAAGCAAGTCAATATTCATAAATATCACTGAACTATTCATGAATGATGTTAAACGTCAGAGGGTCCGAGGTTTCCCTTCTAATTCAAACTCAAAATATTCACCCTGTACGTATATAGGCGTCGCCCACCGCGCGTCGTCCCGGCACCGAGCCGATAAGCTCGCTACGGGACGACGGGCCACGCCTCAGGGCGCGAGGCACAAGTCGTCCCTTGACCCGAGGCGAAGCGGCGAGGCGACGACGCGAGCCGGCTACCTGTTGCCGCACCTGATTAAGGAATCACTCGCGACGATACAGCTGCCGCTCTATTCTGTAAAATCTCACCGTGAAAACATAGGTGAAGTGAGTTGTCATTCCACCTTGACAACTCACCTCAAGCTCACTTCTACTAAGTTTTCAGCTTAGTAAGTAGTAAGTATTCAGCTGCATCCAGTTAGACTGGGAGCTGACCACAATATAGTTGGGAAAAGACTAGGTAGATAATGATGATGTTGTATTAGAATGACTCGTCAATATACTGCCTCAATGTAGCTAAATTTGGCAAGCTGCATGTGGTAAGCTATTCCCCTCTTCTCCAAAACTTAAAAGACCAGTTTATAAAAATAAACAGTCAGAGTTGTTTTCAACGCCCCGACTAGCACTAGAACAAACGTTGGGTTTTTCCCAGTGGTCAGATTGACAGTCAGACTAGTCTTTCCAATGGGATTTTGTTTTCCCGTTGGTCAGATCAGCTCGTAATTTAGTAAAGTACTGTTGAATACGAAGAGGTTATAAAACTATTAAATAGGTTTTATTTGTGACATTATGGAGTTTGTTGACACTGGTTGAAATTTTTTGCAAGTTGTTTCATGGTTGTTTAAAACAAATATTTCCTGTTTGTTATGAAATGTCAATCACATCACAACATGTCATGATATGTCTATTTTAACAAGAAGTGGAGTATTGTGCTCGGTCTAAATGGATCGTAATTTTATAAATAGAAAGGGTGGGGTGGTCTTACTATATAATGGGTATCAATTTTACGTTGGTCCCTTGCTATCCTTTTCCTCTGAATAACGCACTAAGTATTCTTTTTTCTCTTCGCAACACAGCGTACAGTCAATCTCACGGACATGACAAAATTAGAAGCTCCTTTATTCCTTAGCAGTAAGGGCAGTTTTCGTGGTTCGAGAATTAATGTCGTACGGTTGACCTTACCACCCGAGAGAGCTGTCTGCGTCATCCCTACATACATACAGTTGTCTATAAATCTGTGTTCAGAGCAAATAGTTGCAATGGCGACGACTCGCTCGCCACTAAATGAGTTTGCTTCACAGAGGTTCTTTTATTCGACGGAAATCGCAGCTTGAAGTACAAGCATTGATGGTGTTGTTACACGTTACTAACTATGGATCTTTACAGTTTTGTTCAAATATAAGACCATTCTAACTGTTATTAAAATAGTTTTCTTTTAGGTACTTATATTGGCCATCTGAGTTAACACCCATTTGGTCAATCCACCTTACTGCCTTGATTATTTGATGGGAATCGATTAAGTTCATTGAAGAGCTCGTTAGATCAGTAAAAATAATGAACTGACTAAGATGATAGATCCAGGAAGTATATGTGCTAGGTTTTGATTTTCTTCCTTATACAACCTTAGTTTTTGTTTACCCTAAACCTCTTAAGGGGTCATTGTACTCATCATTATGAACAACTTTCACTATGGGACCAACGCAGAAATCGCGATAAGATAATCAGCTGTCCCTTACATTTATGTTCGCATAGCTCGTCAAAATGTAGGGAACAGCAGATTTTTTTTCGAGATTTTAAGGTTGTATATTAAGTAAGAAAATCAAATAACTACATTAGTAAAAAAAAGAACATCATTAAAACAAACAGATTGGTTGGCTTCCGCTGAGTACATCTATAGGAACATCATACATTAGAACGAAATTCGAAGAAACCACAATTCCCTAATAATATGGAGTACAAAGTATCTCGAAAATTGTCAGACATTGTCTGTGTCCATTGCGTAACATCTAGAACAAATGACTAATCGACGGGCGTACAGAGACAGTGGTGGAACCTAAAATAAATATATAAAGACACTAGCGACCCGGCTCTGCTTCGCACAGTTTTACTACTTGACGAAACATCGAGGTTTCCTTAGTAGATACGGATATAGATTGTCGTCTCGTTGTGTGGGGAGGCCTTGTGTGTAGTCTCATAAGAAGGTAAATTCAATCAGCCTATAAGGTTCCCACAGCTGGGCACAGGCCTCCTCTATTTGAGAGGGAGTGGGCTGTAATCTACCACGCGGACGCAGTGCGGGTTAGTAGACTTCACATGTCTTCTAATTGGTTCTAGGACATGATGCTTTTCTTCACTGTTTTAAGTGGTGATTAAATTATTTACACAAATTAAATCGCCTGGCTGGGTTCAAACCCACGACCTTCAAAACCACGACTCGTGAGTTGAAGTGATCACCACTGTGCCACCACTGCCCTACACACCTATGGTACTGAACTATAAAAAAAAATTATAAAAATCTTATTGCACAAAAATTATTTCAAAGGGTTTAAACATTGGCCCCAAACTAGGCAAGCCTGTATCTTGAGCACAAATACGGAGGGTTTACCATTTAAATATTTATCTTAAAAACAATCAATCTGCCTAGCCTTTTCCCAACTAAGTTGGGGTCGGCTTCCAGTCTAACCGGATGCAGCTGAATACCAGTATTTTACATGGAGCGACTGCCTATCTGACCTCCACAACCCAGTAACTGGGTAATACGATACCCCTTGGTAAGACTGGTGTCAGACTTTCGGGATTCTGACGACTCGTATCGACTGTCAAAGATCCACGAATGACAGCCGGGACCAACGGCTTAACGTGCTTTCCGAGGCACGGAGGATTCTCGGTATGTAAAGATGGTCACCCATCCACTGACCAACCCCGGCAAGCGTAGCTTAACCTGATGGATCGACCAGTGCGGCTGTTGTTACTTAGCCACGAGCTCCTCAAATATTTATCTTAAAAACATGTTCGGTTAATAAGAGTGAAAAATTAAGATTTTTGTTACTCTTATTAACCGAACATGTTTTTGAAATATTTATTAACTGAACATTTTTGTTTGAACACTTTTATATAAAGAAGGCTTTTAAATAGACTTGCTTATTAATGGACAATAATGAAATAATAAACAATGAAATGAAACAAAATAATAATCAATAATGTAAGTACCACATTTTGTACATGAAGTATAAATAAATACACAAAACATGTTTGAAGTAATGAGATATATTCGTATAGATAGTGCCATCCAAACGCCATTACTGTACCGTAAGCGATTAGCAAGAAGAGTGGGGCGGTGATGGCACTATCTGTACCAGTGAGGTTAAATTAGGTACCTATACCTAGGTACATAAACCCAAGCACACGCCCTGGCATGTAGTTACTAACACTCTGGCTCTTATCTAATAAACACTTTAGAATCACATACATTCTTGTGTGGTCTTGGTCATTGGTACCCAGCACAGAAAGTTCTTTTGAGAGAATCCTTTTCGCTCGCCGATCCCATTCATTCACTCTTTTTGTGATTTATAGAGGTGACATACATGGAATAATAAAATTCTACTTATGAAATAGCAAAGGCCGACCGAAAATATAATTTATATCGGCCGAAAACGAAAATTGCCAAAAAATTTATAATGCGACCAAAAATCACCGAAAAAACGATCGAAGAAACGGTCTGAGTCTTGGTAGATAACAGTGACATGGATAAATAAACGAATGAAATAGTATGAAAGTATTCTTAGAATATTATTTTATTAAAATAAAGTAAAATTGGGAATCAAACGAGCTTACCTGTTAAGCGAAGTCTTGATTCTAATTTAACGAACGGCGATCTGAAATATAATTAATTAAACAAAGTAGTATTCCCTACACACGTTTAAAACATCAACAGTAAGTGAAATGTAGTCTAGTAAGGTTTTGGCTGGGCAGATTTTTGGGTTTTGTGTGAAGAAAGGCAGGTAGATTTTAAGCTGACTCACAGATATAGATAGACCTAGATAACGCAAGTATCACGATCTCTATGAATACCAAGCGTGCCATTTGTTGACTACCTACTATGACGTCACAAGCACTATTTAGTGATGGGAAAACCAAATCGATTCAAAGACACCGCCGAGTGTTGCACCCCTCTCCACCCCCAGACCCAGATCTAAATTCTGTAATACAAGTACAAGTAAAATTCAACATTTTATAAAAAACTCGAATAGTTACAGAAATTTATCAATTAAGTCACTGCATTCGTTGTGATCTTCAGTCGGACATGCTGCTTTTGTCAATGTTCGACGCTGTTCCCTTCTACAAAGCTTTCTTCCTCAAAATGTATCGAACAAATAGTGCTATACTTTTTGGGAACCACTTTTTTTTTTAAAGACATGATTCAGGCAGTTTTCAATGCGAGTGGGAAAAATGTGGGCCGGTAGGAGCCAGTGAAAAGCCATTGTATTTAAATATTCTTCTGTGTTTGGATCATTATTACCTGGTCGAATATTTATGTTTAAATCCCCAATCACGGCTATAGGTGTTATTGACGCCATGGATTCTAAAATATTGTATAAACAGTTAAGAAAATGTTCTATATTTCTGACTGAGGGTGAGGGTACGGTAACGGTATATTGCAACAATAGCTGTGTCTAGACCTAGCCTCAAGCTAAGACAGTTAGCTGAAAAACCGGTTCAACTATATTATGAGTCACATCAGAGCTTACATAGACTACCACCCCATCATTTTGGTTGTTAAATGAGGATCATGCTGAGTTAAACCCAGTTAATACAGGAATATCCGTCACTTTACTTAACCAGCACTCAGAGAGGATTACTACATATATCACACTTAACCTTGATAGAATGTATTTAAGATATTAAGACCATCAAAGTTGCGATTTAGGCTTCGGATGTTAACATGTAGTATGTTCAAAGTTGGCTGGGTTGTGTTTTTATGCTTCAAACATTTTTGCGATGAACTCACATATGACCGTGAGATATTAAATGATGCTACAGAATCAATAAATTTATATAAGTTGTCCTTATCGAATTTATAATTTTAAACGTTAATGACCAGTTTAAGTATGTACTGCGGAGTATCATTTGTGTAGTCCTGTAGATTTTAGAATTTAGAGTGTGTTTGGTGTGAATGTTTTGAGTGCGTAAGTGCAATTGTGTTGCGTAGGTAGTGATTAATATCAAATTTTGTTTTATACGAGAAATCAAATAAATTACGGTTGTTTACACACAATACAGTGAAATACTGATAAAGACAGCTTCTGTAATACTAAACCTAAAATAAAAATAGGATACAGTGGATAAACTCTGGGAATTTACATTGAGGTACCCTGTATAGGATAGTCATTTTTTAGCTAAGAGTTTTAGATTTATTGCAGATTCGATTCGAATTTGTGACTCACCTTCGGCTTTACGCGGGAATATGGAACACTAAATTTCGTTTATTATACAATCAACTTAAACTACATTACACAACAAACTTATAGCGTCCAGGGCTCGGAAACGTTATTATTAAGGCTATTTAAAATAACGTTTTTAAAACGTTTCTAACGGTTCGCGTTCTTCTTTCTACAACATTTTGTTCGGAACGAAAACGAAATGACAACGTTTTGAAAAACCAGTTTATTCCGCAGGACGCAGCCGTGCACAGGTGCGTGCGCCGACAAGTATGAACTTGTTTAGTTAAATTGTACCTTATCTTCATTTGGTTACATCATTGATTCCAATGTGTTTGCCGCTTACGTATTAATTAGGGTTGAGAGTTTCCTATCAACCCAAAAATGGTTAAAAACGTTTTATTAACCGAGAACGATTTATGTGTTTCTTCAAAAACGTTTTAATAAAACGTTAACCAAAAAAATAATTTCTTAGGTTTTTAAGACGAAACCGTTTTCGAAAAATATACGTGATAACGTCGCGAGAATCGCGGACTATGTTTGTGCACTAGGACGTAGGTACGTCTTTTCCCGTCGGTGATCGGAACTTAACTCTTTTTTGTAGGGCATCTCGTAGCTGACCTCTGATAACTACTTAACCGGGCTACCCTGTAGCTGCCTTAAGCTATTACCTTAAAGCCTCCAGCCAGGGGCTTTTTTTCCGCGACAATGGCGTGATTTTTTTTTCTTCTGGAATTTAGGTACCGCTAGCGTTTCATTCCTTTTGGTGTTGTAGCCGGACGCCGTGATGTCCAACCTCCCCCACCCGATCAACAGACCAATAGGTATTTTTCTTAGTTGGCGAGCGATCTCTGCAAGTCGGTTTAACAATAGGAGCGAGTGAGATAGAGAACCATACTCTTCTAGGCGGTAGTAAGGCGGGTCCCGTAACAACTTTATTTTTATTTATTTAATTTGTTAGAGTTTTCTCGCGCTGAGGTTTATTATTTCATCCATCTTTCTACTTTTTATGATTTCCGATTTAAATAACAATCCAAATAAAAATAGGCCCAATGTAGGTATATTGCCTTAAATATATATATTTAAGGCAATATACCTTAAGAACCTAGTTATAATTTTTTTAAGTATATAGTTAACGCTAGCTGGTCATTCTTCCATACAAACGTAGTACGGTGATCACTCGTCTGTTTGACGGTTTACATTCAAAACTAAAAAATATATTAATTTGTTTTGTCATTATCCCTGTATGAAAGTAGAATTAGAAAAAAAAAAATTGGTTTGGAAGTTATGAGCGTCGAAACTTCCATATTTCAACACTAATTTTAACTCATCTTTAGGCGTAAATAAATAACTTATGTAGTGAAAAAATGGCTAAATAGAAACCGTACTGATCCCTGTACGGTTTCTATTTAGCCATTTTTCACAAATTATCTATCCAGATAATTTATTCAAAAGATCAAATAATGTTATTTTGAGTAAATATATCCAGTAGTTTTTCCATAATATCAATACGCCCAAAGGTATGTTCATTCTGGATTTCGTTATAAATCATCGTCTATTTCACTAAATAAATTAATAAAAAACTAGATAAATAAACACTAAATAAATACAACTAAATAAATAAATAAATACTTAGAGAAATTAACATGTGTATTAGTCACGAACTAACGAGTTCGAGACGTCGAGTTGTGCACCCTTAAGTCTACTCGTATAAGACGGTCGTTAGGAGCAGCGCGCGGACCACGGGCGGCTTTTGAAACAATAACAATAAATAACAAATAAATAGCGCTAAAACCAACAGTTAAAAGCTTTCCATTAGATAGGGGCCTTGATAATAGGTATCCGACGTATCTGAAACAAAGAGATATTTGAATTGTAATGTTCCTAGCTTCTTGTAAAAACTTAAGCTTATTGATTGAAATTAATGTTGGCAGTAAGGCCAATAAACATTATAATGAAAGACAAATCGTAGTGAGCACTTTACAAATTCAGATAATTTTTCTGGAATATTAACCAATTTCATTTGTTATAGTATTTATGATACACGTGTGTAATGATCAATGCACACTAGTGATGTAACGAATGTCATATTTTGGACATTCGCGAATGCGAATGCGAATGCGAATATCTGCTGCCAACATTCGCGAATGCGAATGCGAATGCGAATATTCAGTTTTTGTTTAAATTTGGCGCCATTTGTCTATGGCTTGGTGACTTTAGCGGCAGTCCCGGTCGAACGAAGTGCGTTCCGTCTGTTTTTCGTTCCGAGAATAGCTGAGTTAATACGAACGCATCCGATTGAAGTGTCATTCCGCTCGCGCCGGTGTTTTCGTAAACAAAACAAGTGAATTTTGAGGTTTTTCTCTTATATTAACCAACTATTATTACCTACTTAAAAAAATTATATAATAATTTCGCGAATGCGAATGTGAATATGCAAAAATATGCGAATATTTGTTACATCACTAATGCACATGCGTTTCATACGACGTTTTTCAACACACCTGCAAGGAAAAATTTAAAAAATTGTTGAATTTAAAAATGGAAAGATGGTTGTAAGAACTTATGCTACAATAACGTAACCATACAGATGATACAATTAGCACGGGTAAAACAGCTGAACAGCCTATATAAAAAATAAAATAAACACAAAATAATGTTTTGAATACGCAAATTAAGGCTATTATGTAGTGAAGAATATATAATTTGACGAAATATTATGTAAATTTATCATATTTTATTTATTTACAGATAGACATAAAAAGGCCTTTGATGAGATTGAAAAAGCGCAAATTAATCTCTGTTCGGGTGAAAATAGAGAATGCTCATTTAATAGTATAGGATAGTTCAGACTAATTTCATGTACGAGTATAGTACCACTGACCTGCTGGTTTTTTTTTTACCAAAGCTAAACGCCTCTGGTTTGCCTATGGTGCCTTTTTTATACAAGCTTTTGAGCGCTTGCCTTTGTCACGAAACTCAATTTCTATTAAATACAAATTCCCCGCTGCCATGATAGTACTTACTAATTCCATACCACCTTGTCGCGTTTCAAAATTTGCCAAAGATGTAATCAATAATGGCTGCTAGAAAATTTCTATGGTTTAGTGGTGTGGTAATATTATGATCTTTAAGTTTTTGTGGTGTCGATGTTACAATTTGTTTAGTAGTGTTCATCAGTATTTTTTATATTGAGTAATTTTCAAATAATACACAAATCCATTGAAATATATTCCTATGTTAAACCGTGAAAATGAACAAGATATAAATACAATAAAAATTTAGCACTCGTTGAAAAAATTTGTAGTTAAAAGTATAACCGAAAAAAAAAAAAAAAAATTGAGGACAAAAAAAATGGTCACTTACGGGTACTTACATGCGTTTGGTATGTCAAAGATAATAAAAAAATGCTTATGCTAACCAAATACCTACCCGACAAATAATACAAAACGAACTTACAGATGGTGTAGCTCAAGAGCCAGCAAATGGTGGACCGCGGTCGACATATTTTGTGCGGACTTTAAGTAATAATATTAATAATAACAAAAACCTAATCATAATAAAGCTAGGTAGGTACTATACAGATCGAAATTATCCATTTCCAAAAAACACAAAAATACGCATAGTCCTTGAACATCTTTTAATCATGGTTGCTAGTAGGTAACGCATTCCAAACGGACCGCAACTATATTACTTTTTTATATGGACCTAAAAATAATGGTGATCCCTGACGTAACTCATATTCTCTGCTCGTACTTCTCTCGGACATGTCAAAGACAAAAACATTTTATACTGAGTATTTCGAAAAGTAACGGTATGTTGTATTCGTCTAGTTAGCTGGGAAGATTTAAGATCACTTGAAGCAGATATGATTGTAGTTTCAATTCCTAGAAACAGTCTTCCTTTTGATATTCGGTATCGAATAACGACTTTGGGTAATATGTTGGTTCGAATTCACGCCAACCCGTGCTCTTTTTGAAGGTATTCGTTATGAGTCGTAACAAATTCAGTGTTAAAGCAGTATAATATTCTAAGACAGACAGAGGGAGGGGTCCCCATATTACCTATAGACCTACGACATTATTTAATAAGGAAAAAAAACCGCATCTTTAAACACGGGCTAGCTCCAACAGTATCTTGAAAATCCTAGCCGAAAAACAGGATTGTTGTCAGTATAATAATCATAAATACATTAAATTGTTTTTGTTTTCAATAAATGAGTAATAAAACACTCCTTGAACAAATAGTCGATATTTATTATGTCAATCGCTGGCATTTCAATGACAAAATAAATTTAGAGGAGATGACGTTTGTAAAAATTCAAAATCCGACCCAGTTTTTGCTTTTATTGTCAAATAAAATAGTTTAATTAAAAGATAAGAAACACGCATAGGATTTTAAAGTGGGTGTGATAATACGTGTGTCCTATTTATTGCGTATTTAATCAGTGACAAGTAGATATCGAAAGAAAGAAAGAAAGTTCAGTTCCCAGGTAAGTTCAATGTTATTGTTTTTAGCAAGTCGCGACCAAATCGAGATTAGTTATATGTGGCGCACATAACTGCACTAGTACAGTAATATAAAGTAAAAAGCACGCGTATTTAATTTTCTGCATTATGAATCTAGAAGCGGTTCAATAAGAGCCACTTTACGAACAAGTGTGTTGAAAATTAAGTTTATGACTGTTTCTTTTTCTACTATCATAATTGGAAAAGCTATAACAATAGTTTAAAAGGAAGAGACACTATCATTTATGTCATGCCTGATTAAATTAAATCAGGAATGAACGATAGAAGTGCTTTACAATGCTTGCGGGAGGCCTATGTCCAGCAGTAGACGTCTTGCGGCTGAAATGATGATGATGATCAATGACCGACCGAACGACATTGTAGTGATCTCTAATCTGAATCATATCCGAATTTATCCGAAAAATAAGTGGTCGCTTTCACATCACTATGGTTAGATCTACCAGTCGCACTAAGCACGTCTAGCACTATTATATAACTGCTTTAGCTTTTCTTCCTAGAACCGATGTTCTGAGCTACCATTTTAAAGAAATTCCTTGAAAAAATGATTCTCCAGTTTCTGCTCGACTTTAACTCAAAAGGAATTCATTAGACGTATGAATATATACGTATATGATTGCTATTTAAATTGTAAAAATATCATGCTTATCATCGTCTGCTTAGTTTTTCCCAACTACATAATATGTTGGGATCGGCTTCCAGTCTAACCGGATGCAAATGAGTACCAGTATTTTTCATTGAGCAACTGTCTGACCTCCACAACCCAACTATTAGGTATCACGATACCTGTCGGGGTTGCGAGTTGTCCGAAAGGGATATCGTGGCCCCGGCACACAGGCAACGGAAGGACACCACATGGCACACGGGTGGGTTTTAGTCAGTAAAAGTCTGACAGGCTCTCCCGCTCCGCCCAGAGCGGGAGAAATTATTTGATAAATTCCCAACCTCAAAAAAAAAAAGGTATCACGATACCCCTTGGTATTTCAAACTCAAACCATTTATTTCAATTAAACCATTTACAGGCACCTTTGAACTGTCAAAAGAGTCGGAAAGATGAAGCTCAAGCACATAAGCGTTCATGCAAAAGTTATCACATAAACCTTATTAAAAAATCATGTTCTTTTTTTGGTACAATTTTATTTAAAGTTCTAAACGAGCATAACGATGACAACTGATAACGATTGTTCTTTCACAAAAGTCATAAAGAGAAAAACTTGAATCATTTGGACTGGAGCCTGAATTGACAAGTCCTGCTTCGTTAGACGTTTTACGACAAAGTAGTTAATTAGAACAGTTTTCGTTTGTCTGCAAAGCTATGTCTGTGAAGTTAAAAACGTAGTTACTGTTGCTTTCAACCGCAGTTCGTGTAGGTACTAAACCGCAAAAGAAAAATATCCATCTCTATTTCACCAAGCTGGCACACAAAATAACTAAGTAGGTAACTATTTATTTATTTGCACAATGTACACACAGTTACAGGCTATGACTGGGCTAAAACTTAAGAGTACATGACCCTGTTAGCGCGCAGCATGTACGTTTAACGTATTACGGTAGTAGGTTTCCGTGGGGTAATTTCCGACCTCCACGAGGGCGTAGCCGCGGGTAAAAGCTAGTACTTCATAAAACTAAGGATTTTAAAACATTTCTAGGTAGCAAAGTCAAAGCAGCTATTACTGAGCAGTTCTCTGTACGTAATGACAGAACGCTGCCACTTAAAAGGGTAGGATAGGTACAGAAGGCTGTCTCCATACAACGAGAGAGTACGCACGCACACTTAAGCCGGGTACTCACTAGCGAGCCGTAACCTTCGTTGCATGTGCTGTTATCAACAAACATATTGTGTACGTGGTTCGCAAATCTGCTGCGAGCGGTACACATGCGGCTAGCAGCGAGCCGACGATAACAAGGTACTAATTCTGTAAACCTGTAACCGTAAGCGTTACTGTTACCAAAACATATAGTGTGTACGGGATTCGCGAGCCTGCAACGAGTGCTACACGAGCGGCTCACAGCGAGCCAACGAGTGCTGCAACGAGTGCTACACGAGCGGCTCACAGCGAGCCGACGAGTGCTGCTACGAGTGCTACACAAGTTGGTTTTTGCCGCGAATCAAAAGTAGCTCGCAGTGCGCTCACAGGGATGTGGACTTGTCGTATAGACTAGAACCTCGTTACTGTACCTAATAGGTTACAGTTACTGCTCGCTAAATGAGTACGCTCAGTGAAAGCGTTCGGGCGACGTCATGAGCCTTAACTGTAACACGCGTACACACTAGAACCTCGTTACTGTATCACGCAAGTTACAGTTACAGCACGCTAGTGAGTACCCGGCTAGACACGCTCCACGTACATCGAGTGCTAGCGCACTCGCGACTGGTATTCGTTGAGGTCTCCGTACATACATACGTGTCCATGTGTGCGTGCGCCAGTTTTCGCTCGTTGTACGGAGCCGATGTTTCTTTACCTAAACATTTTGTGACGTCGGTGTACCCCTTAGTTAACGTAGTTTGCAAATTACAAAAACTTTTTACAAAAAATATACAACCGACTTCCGAAAAAAACCACTACAAAGTGAAAAATAACTTAATTTCGGAAGTCGGTGTATTTGGTTTAAAATTATCGTTTTATGCCACCGACTTCCGAAATTAAAGTTATTTTTCACTTTGTAGTGTTTTTTTTTGTAAAAAAATATTATTTTTCACTTTTTAGTTGTGGTACCTACCACAACCAAATTCGAATACCAGTACCTGCTATGTAAATAACAGTGACAGGAAGTTATCATCATATCATCCACATAAACCAAGTGGGAAAAATACGTATTATTGAAGCTTACTCAAAAACTATCCAAGCAAAATTAATAAAATGTATATGGGACCAATCCGGGAGCATACCCTTTCAAACAAAAAAAGAATTTTCAAAATCGGTTCACAATTGACGGACATATCGACGGACATACATAAAAAAAAAAAAAAACATACATACGCGCCGAACATATAACCTCCTCCTTTTTGGAAGTCGGTTAAAAAGAGAAGCCACCTTTTAATTAGTCTCTACTTTACCAGTTCCCTGCACGCTCTGTGTGGAAACTGATATAATTAGAGATAAAAGTAACGTGAAGTAGTACCCTAATACGAAATATAAATTAATTAATATTTAAAAAAATAATTATTAATATTAAGACATTATGTCATGTGCTTTACTAAGTTTCAATGTGCAAAATAAACATGATTTTTGTAATCTACCCAAATTTCACCGATGACTTTGAGTGTCATGTAACTTGGGGCATATTGTTAACGTAGGCACTGAAATCATTGACGAAGGTCGTTGTGCGGGAAAATACTCGACGTTTAGTCAACGATCAACGACGATAGTCGGGATCGAAAAAAGATACTTTTACTCTTAATTAAACGTTTTTCTGCCAAAAACCCTTCTTTAATTTATTTTAGTAAGTTAAACGACGTCGTCTGTACGCCTTACATATGATTTACATTCCAATCCATTACGCGATGAGCGGCCTCGTGACCGACTCGTACATAAAACTGGCGGTCAATGTATTACGCACATTTGCCTTTACACGCTACATTTATTTTGAGACATATTACATTAGCTGATTAATATCTGAACCCTGTAACCTAAATAAACTTTAGTATGGTATCAATGGTCACAATGAGGACTACTTGATATGGTTCAATTAGGAGCCGACGGTTAGTTTGGTCCTTAGGGACGCCGGAAAAAGGTTCTACGAATATAGTCTGTTTATACACACAAAGATACAAAATGTTATTTCATGAGTATATTACTAAGTATGTTTTCTATTTATCTGTCCAATTCTTACTAACA
The DNA here is from genome assembly GCA_916701695.1 of Agrochola macilenta. NCBI lineage: Eukaryota > Metazoa > Arthropoda > Insecta > Lepidoptera > Noctuidae > Agrochola > Agrochola macilenta. The sequence continues at coordinate 447,516 of OU753572.1, read as the reverse complement.
AACTACATTCATTATTTCGCATAGCGCATACATTGGCAGCTTAAATAATCTCAATATTAGATCGCAAACATAATCTATCTCTGTCAATCATTAGAAGTTGACAGACACAGCATTATGTTTTAATTGCTTTGGCGCCTAATGTATAGTAAGTAATTTGACGTTGGCTTTACAAATGATTATTTCATTGGAACGCAGATCGACCCTGTCCCCGTAACATTAGAACTAGGCGCACAGCATGTCACAGGAGGTACGGTTATAGCCAGTGGCTGTGAGAAACTAATCATTTACAGTACAATAACAGTCGTAGTGCGGACTTTATGTTACACCAGTGCACTATGCTTGTATGCGCTCCGCATAGTGAGCGGCTTTATTCAGTAGATAAAGTTTTAAAACGTGAAACCCACTGTTTCCTTAACTATAAAAGATTTTATTATTTGAAAGGAAAGATGCATTCAATTACTGGAAACTGTAAAACTGTATTTTTCTCTTAAAGGTGAGCTTAGTTACAAATGAAAGCGCATGTGAGTGAGGGATTTAACATTTTTGTCAATAACTCGATCGTCAACACACACAAAAAACATTTCCCTTGCAGTCCTTACCGCAACTTTGAGAAAAGACTTATTTGGTAATAAGAATGGTTTCGATCCTAGTCCATATGTTCGTAACACCATACAATATATATCAGTACTTTAGGAGAAAAGTAAGTGTAAGGTGCTTGCAATAAACCCTAGTTGTACAGAATCGATTCTCATCCCGTCGCCAGCTAACTTTACAGGAACACGTCTCAGGAAGTAGACGCAAGCTGTAAAACTTACTTCTGATCCTATAACCGGAGAATTTGTGAGAAAACTTGCGGTTCAGCTGAGTTTAGTCTCAAAACACGTCCATTTGTAACCGTCGAATGCATAAACTTAACTGAAAATCTAGGAGACAACGCACTAACAATTTCTGTCTACAAAAAAAAAGTAGGTACGGTCTGCTCCAAAAGTATCTGATGAAAAATTAAATGGATCAGAAGACGTACCGGTACGTTTTCTGATCCATTTAATTTTTCATCGCCATGGATGCCGATTTGCATATAATGTTATGTTGTTGTGTGATATTTTTCGACGGCATGTGAAGCCAAGTCAGAGGCCAATGGGCGGTATAAAAATACTGACACCAGGTTAACCATACGAAAAAGAAAGAAAAAAGATGTTCCCACTGCTGGGACACGCCTCCTCTCTGTGACAGGAAGTCGACCATAACCGTAACCACGGGCCCAGTGCGGGTTGGTGGATGTCACATGTCTTCGAATTTTTGAATGCCTGTTTCCTTACGATGTTTTCCTTCACCGTTTTGAGAGCAGTGGTGATGAAATTAAATACTCAAATTAAAGTGCCTGCCTGGTTTCGACCTCACGACATACAACTCGTAAGTTGGGGCCGATACCACTGGGCCCTCACTGGTCTCAATTTGTAGTGCCATTTACAAATAAAGTGCTTTGATTTGATTATTGGAATACTTAAACCCGAAATTCTAAGTTTAAATGTTGTTAAATTATCACAAACATAAATAAACAACCTTAATGATGTTATTCATTTGAAGCGCTTTATTGATTTAACATTAATACGCGACTCGCGTAAGAAAGGACAGACAAGGTCAGATGATTCACTTGTTACAGGGCTACATACTCTTAATGTATGAAATAAGTTCCTGATAAAACTCAAAGATGTGTAAAATTGCATAAATAACAAAGCTAAAACTTTTGATCCGCGTCCGTTCCCACCCAATACTATAATCTCACCCTGTTTGTTTGCTGTTCTCAATTTATGCAATTAATTACGTTTTATATAACTTACTATGTCATAATATGCATTATGTAAAGCTAAATATATTATCAAGTAATCAGTTCATAAATCGTTTTACTGGCGGATTATGTATAGTTGAGCAAAACCAATTAATGTCATGTTGATTGAATATTAAACAGTGTTCATTGGAAACAACCTTTCGGACTGTTTCACGTAATTTACGGTTTAAAGTGGATCTGTTAACTGCCGATAACTCCACAACTTCGAGTTTGAAACTGAAGAACAGATCATAGACTATTTCAACAACAAAAGTTAATGATTTATAACCAGTCAGTAAGTTTCTAATAGCTTCTTAACCCGTTTTAATGTAGTTTGAGGATATACCGACGCATTTTCCTAAAGAAACATATCGGTAGTTTCATACTTTTCTGAAACAAAACCTACTCTATAAACATAACGGTTTTCTCAGCCTAAGTTAGGCTTCATTACAGCACATTTAGAATACCTAGCGGAGCGATATTTGCATGTTATATTTATTACGACAAATCTTCGTTCGCATTCACAGTAGTGATAAGATTTCACAAACGATTTCCTACAGATATGGTTACCATACAGAGTGTTTCTGCGGTACTTTGAACGTTTTGTCATGACGCGACGCGGCGTACAAAGTGCTGCCACAGTACAGATAGGCAAAGAAAGTCAAATGCAAAAAGACTAGTGCTTATGTGTGAGTCCCAAAACATCAGTGACTAAGTAATTTGTAAGACCTTAGATTCTTTATAGTCAGAATACTAAATACCACGCTAGATAACGTTCAACTAATTCGACCTTCCAAATGCCAATAATATCTTACCAATTAATTGATTCTCTATAACTACTTGATATGATGTCGAGAAAAAGTGTGACATAAATGTCAGACAAATTAAATGCTGTTCCTTAGTGATCCGCGTATTATTTCTTATTTATTTATTTCTTCATTACATTGTGTTTGAAAGCTGTAGTGGACCTTCTACAACTAATCTGTAGTAGTTGTTGCTCAAAGCATTTAGTGTTCCAATCTGAATAAACGTTAATACCTCCCTGTGCTACCACAGTGTTCGCAGTGTTCAGACGAAGGTGTGGAAGTGAGATAGGCGGAGATAACATACGACGAGTTAATTAAGTAATGTTATTTTAGGTAAGTATAGAATCAACCGTCTCCGTCTTTAGACAGCTATTAAAGCAGTATGCAGACTTAATTAATCATTACTGAAAACTGTCTTAAATCAGGCTCTCGAACTAAAAAAATAATGTCAGTGCGCACACCGTCACGAAACAGACAACGACGACAACGATAGACAAAACTGTTTCCACTACAACAAGACAGTTCTAAGGCAAGCTCTAAGCAAGGCTAGAGCCTTATTAGTGCTTAGTTTCAACAATCACTTAAAGTACCTAGTAATATTGTTTCCTGTAAATACTTACACTGTGTATACTATGTAAACGCTGATTGACTTATGGTTTTATTGTTACTATGTATGTAAAAAGGACAAATCAAACTAAACATGCTATTCTAACACTCAACACACATTAGAGCAATGTTCTCTTTTCCATATCGCCACATCTTCAACAATCTTGTCGAAAGATTTATGTTTGTTTATTTTCTCGGGATAAACATCGAATTATTATGATATTGTACAACCTTAGTTTTTGTTTACCCTAAACCTCTTATGGGGTCATTGTACTCATCATTATGAACAACTTTCACTATGGAACAACGCTGAAATCGCGAAAAATAAATCAGCTGTTCCCTACATTTCGACGAGCTATGCGAACATAAATGTAGGGAACAGCAGATATTTTTTTTGTCCTAGCAAGGAGGCTGTTCGTCTCAGCATCGTGTCGGTGTCGGTGCGGGCGCTGCGTCTTGTTGACGTCTGCGGTATCCTAGCAAGAAGGCTGTTCGTCTCAGTATCGTGTCGGTGTCGGTGCGGGCGCTGCGTCTTGTTGACGTCTGCGGTATCCTAGCAAGGAGGCTGTTCGTCTCAGCATCGTGTCGGTGTCGGTGCAGGCGCTGCGTCTTGTTGACGTCTGCGGTATCCTAGCAAGGAGGCTGTTCGTCTCAGCATCGTGTCGGTGTCGGTGCGGGCGCTGCGTCTTGTTGACGTCTGCGGTATCCTAGCAAGAAGGCTGTTCGTCTCAGTATCGTGTCGGTGTCGGTGCGGGCGCTGCGTCTTGTTGACGTCTGCGGTATCCTAGCAAGGAGGCTGTTCGTCTCAGCATCGTGTCGGTGTCGGTGCGGGCGCTGCGTCTTGTTGACGTCTGCGGTATCCTAGCAAGGAGGCTGTTCGTCTCAGCATCATGTCGGTGTCGGTGCGGGCGCTGCGTCTTGTTGACGTCTGCGGTATCCTAGCAAGGAGGCTGTTCGTCTCAGCATCGTGTCAGTGTCGGTGCGGGCGCTGCGTCTTGTTGACGTCTGCGGTATCCTAGCAAGGAGGCTGTTCGTCTCAGCATCGTATCGGTGTCGGTGCGGGCGCTGCGTCTTGTTGACGTCTGCGGTATCCTAGCAAGGAGGCTGTTCGTCTCAGCATCGTATCGGTGTCGGTGCGGGCGCTGCGTCTTGTTGACGTCTGTGGTATCCTAGCAAGGAGGCTGTTCGTCTCAGCATCATGTCGGTGTCAGTGCAGGTGCTGCATCTTGTTGACATATGCGGTGTTTGATTCGAACGTTTTAGCCTTGACTAATAACGATGATTAAAAAAAAACAAATATACGCGTGGACGTTTTTTTTATCAATTAATCGCGTTCTTAACACTTTTTATGTCTTGTGTATTTGTGTAACCGACGACCAATATTAGACGAGCAAATAATCATATCCTTACCCACAAGTAGGTACTAAATTAGTAAGAAGCATAATTACATTGAGAACCAAAGAGCACAACCAGTGAGTAAAAGATCAAATAAACAATATCACAGTAAGTTTGTCTGTGCTAATATTCAATCTAGTTGTGAAAGTGTATGGAAGGTCGTGTGTTATATTACAAGTCTTATCAGACGGTACCTATGAGTACCGCCGAGTACACAGTCTGGAGCAACATCTTAATTAAACTGCCAGCTCAGTGCTAGCTCAGAACTAAATCGCCAATATTGAACTTACCTAACACGTATACGTTATACTTTTATTTCATACAAAAGTTTCTAAATGAAATATCAACGTAATATTGTCAGAAAACGAAATGCAAAAAAATATCTTTTCGAAGTGTCCAAGATAAAAGTTTCTTAGAACAAAGAGAAGAAAAACAAACAGTTATATCAGAAGATGACGTCATTCGTCGTCTGAACATTGAGTGGACGACGGCTACGTGGGGCTATGAGAGTCGTAGCCACGTAGCGCCGCTACGACGCCGCCTACGCGCTACGAATCCCGCCATCATAATAATTCATAAGTCTCTTATCAATACGCTAATATTAGATATAAATCGCTCGGCTCTATTTGCATGTAAATTAAACCATACTTCAAATAAATAAGTGGCGTATATCAAAGCAATAAGGTTCACATTACAGCGGTCGCCAATCGCCACCACCGTACGTGATGAAACGCTATAATTAAGAGTAATGGAATTCTAGAGCGAACCCAAAGAGGTGAAGCTAACTGTGGTACATTCTAATTGTGTGACAAAATGTGCTGCGTGTGGTCTGAGTGGTGACGTCATCAGATTATCACGATGTATGTGTAAGTGTGTGACATAACTGGCCGCGAGGCGCGCAGCGAGGCTCTACCGCGCTTAGAGTACTTTCAACTGTACGGCACACGTCTGACGGTGCGCCCTCTACAACTTATTGAAGAATAACGTTTCGCAGGCAGAGAAAAGCGTAAAAACCAGTAAAAAGTTAAAACATCAATGTTTTACTAAACTTATCTTATGCAACTATTTGGTCAAAATTGTTCGTGGTTAAAATGGAGTAAAACTTGTTGTAATGTGATCGTCTCTCGCGCCCTCTAGTGTTAGATATTATCACTTCCATGAATGGAAACAACGCTTGATTCCTAAAAAACTTGGTGGAGAAATTGTGAGCTTTAAATCATGCTAAATTGATGCTAAATACAAATGATTCTAGCGTTAAAACGCACACCATCCTCTTCCTTTAAAAAATACACCTAATGTCGCCAAGCATAAGGTATATTTTTACGTGACATCGGTATTTCACAGCATAGTACCATTGAGAAGGTTCAAGTTCCCTCACAAGGCTGATTCGTTCTACATACAAACTTCAAGGACTTCGTTCATCATTTCTAGTTTGAATTAAGTCGAATTTACTTCGAATGAGTATCAATTTGGTACATATTTGCTTCTAGTGAGTGGTAATTTGACACTAATTCGATTTCATTCAGAGACAGAAATCGAAGATGTTCGAGTATGTTTGCAGTTTATTTAATAAGATCTACTTTTTGAAATTCAAGCGTGAATGTGTTTCACACACGCTCATTTATCTACACAAGTAGTATATTGTGAACTTCTAAAACTTAACATTGTATGTGCTATATTACTGTTTACGCTTCAAGATGATTTTTTTGAGCAAATCTTCAGTATTAGTACTTCTCCTGACTCTAATTTTACGAAGAAACAGAAAGTAGCGAAATGTCTGATTAAACCATCAGCTCCGTAACTTTATGTAAATCTGTCACTCCCCCTCCCCTCCTTCCCCCTAGTAGTCCTAGAAGCAGACGTCACGTCGTGAATGAATTGAGTTTCGTCACAAAGAAATCGCGCCTACAGTCATGAGCGCGGACTCATGAATAACATTACTTTCGTGTTTTATAAGAAAATAAGAAGATGGAAAGGATAAACATTTATTCGGCAACAAAGCTTTATATCTATAGAAGCAAAGCTTTATATCTATAGAAGATATAGAAACGATACCTTAAGAAACGTTTCCAGTATCTTTGCGACTCCCATTCGAAATGTTTAAGGTCATCAGATAACCTGAAGCTTAAGATGCCAATGCATTCCACAACTTTCTTCGACAAATCCTTTTCTGTCCAGGCTGCTCGTTTGTGGAATGCATTGCCAGTTCAAATAAAACGCGCGCAATCGTTACCAGTATTTAAGAGACTCGTGAAGGAACATTACTTGTTGTTCTGATCTTGTTCTTGTAGCTGTAATAATCTGTAGTCGTCATTTATTTTCGTTGCTTATATAAATATTCTTATATATTTATTATGTATCTATTATAATATATTGTATCTATATAATTATTATTTTGCACCAATGTCTACCCCATTTTTATGTCCACGCAATCACTGTCCATTCCAAGGTTGCCTGGAAGAGATCGCAGAAAGCGATAAGGCCGCCCATTGTATGTTTTGTAGTGTTAAATTTATGATTAACTATGTACTCGTATTTTCTGGTGTACCTACAATAAAGTATATATAAATAAATATAAATAAATAAATAAGATATAGGTACCTACTTTCTAAGTTACAGGCTGATTGGAGTTTGCTGTGGATACTATTTCTTTAAAAGTTATGACAATATTACGAAGCTCGGCCGAATCGAATGAATGAATGGATAATGGATTACTTAAACATTAATTTACGTTTTCAAACAATAATCGTGGAATACACGCAGAATAACTATCTTTACACTGAAAATACATGTTAACGTATGGGAATAAAACCCGCTACTCGTAAGACAATCAGTCAAAGATACAGGCAGAACATTATGTATTAACATTACATTAAATTGAATCAATCAATCTGTCTAGTCTCTTCCCAACTATGTTGCGGCCGGCTTCCAGTCTTAACCAGATGCAGCTGAATACCAGTATTTTACATAGAGCCACTGCCTATCTCAACTCCACAACCCAGTTACAGAGTAACACCTTACGAGTTACCCCTTGGTAAGACTGGTTGTCAGACTTTTAGGCTTCTGACTACCAACTGACAAAGATCTATAAATAACAGCCGGGACCAACGGCTTAAAGTGCTTTCCGTGGCACGGAGGGTCTCGACATGTAATGGATGCTCCATCACCCATCCACGACCCGACCACGGCAAGGGAAGTTTAACCTTCGATCGACCTGTGCGTCTGATATTGTTTAGCCACACGCCCCAAAAACATTACATTACATTCACCGGTCAAATATTTACCATAATTTTTCATCCTTCGTTTAATTACTTGTTTAATCCTGTAGATCAAGCGATATGTGCAAATACATTCCACCATATCCGGGGTACAGGTTTGAATTCAACCAGGATTACTGGTAAACGTACAGGTATACCGGTAATCTCGATAAATTACGCAGGTATGTGAACGCCTCAAGTTCGTAGGCGTCGTTTAGTGAGATAAGCTCTCACATAGTTGAGACGTTTCGGCTGAATACACAAACACGATCGATTAGCATTAAGTCAGAAGTAGTTGGCGTGTACTAAACTAGTATATATTGAAGTGTTTGCCCTGCAAATTACATAGACCTCTTTACACGCAAAACGGTCAAACATGTTTTATTCTTAATTCTTAAAATAATCCAAAGATTATTTTCAAATTCGATTTTTGGAAAGATGAATGACAAAATATTTGTTTTTGATCACGTCCCTGTTCGGGCGCCAATTTGTAGCGAAATAATGGTTGATTTGCCACATTTATTATAGGGATCGTGTTGAATGGCGACGATGGATCGAACCTCGGACGCCGCAGGATAAAAAATTAAGGGTAATAATTATGTACTCATATTACTTTATGTATGTCGGAAGTACCTATTTTCTGACTTATTTAATGTAAATTAGCGGGGGTAAGTCCTGCATTTACTTCAGCACATATATTACTCTAATTTAATAACAATATATATGTCGCCGCGAAGGCATCAACCTGTAAAGATTATAACATGTCGCCGCGACGGCATCAACCTGTAAAGATTATAACATAATCCTATTGTTGGCACAAGCATTAATCAAGGTATCAGTTCCTTTGAGATCAGACGCCATCTATTACCAAACTTGTGAACTCAGTCCTGTGGGTAGGCGATATCACTGATAGTGAAATTATTAAACTAATTTCGATGTTAGAGCCAAAACTATAGCTGGAATTAAAAGGGAACATTTAATTAATGATTTTTGGGTTTTTAGTCATATTGACAAGTGGTCATTTGATAGTAAATTTTGTTTATGACAAAGCGCTACCTAATGTCACGAAGATGGCGCGATTTGCGAATATTATGATCAACAACCGAATTTAATCATTTAATACAAGAACTAAATCAGTTTCAATAATAGAAAACTAACTATAAAGTAATAAGATTATTTTACACTGCAATTTACTAATGAATACCTGTTGTTTGATTAAATTCCTTGAATCACAGGAAGTGTTGTCAAAAGTAGTAAAGAATGAAGGTGTAAAAAGTAATGAAGGTTCTAATTTAACTTTAATTCTGAATGACCTTTGTATTTGTGAATATTAGCATTGTTTCATTATAAAATAATTAACTGATAAGCATCTTAGCATTATTTATAAGTTTTACTGAACTAACTAAGTAATAAGATTTTGTATTGGAATACGCGATATATCCGCTGACTGAAAAAAGGGCACAGACACAACAATGGCGCGTGTTCAACCTCTGTAACATATTGCTTTGATAAAAAAAACTTTGTACTTTGTAAACGTTATTATTGAAATAAATGCTTTGAGTTTGAGTTAAGAATTGTGTGTGATTGAAAACCAACTACCTATATCTACCATCAACGAAGAATTACACCGGAGACTAGTCAGACACGGCACAGAGTAGATACCTCGTCGTGTCATATATATTTATTTTAAAACCGTCACTTAAGGGCCGATTCGGGGTTCTTAAGAACACATTAAATCTCAATTTTATGGGTTGACAGCTCGACACGTTATCCTAATTAATAACAAAATATCCTATTTCTTTAAAATTTTAAAACATATTGAACCTCTTACAAACCCATTCCATTTATATTTTATGGGAAACAAACTATTGACACGTACCGCAAAAAGGTCGGATGCAATAACTTTACGAATTCTAAAGAAACTAGAAAAATATCCAATTTCTAATCTCAAGTCACAATACCAGGTTAAGCATCTGGAAACGATTTTAGACGGGCGGACCCTTTTAAAAAAATCGAGAAATTGTAAAAACAGTCATAAACCTATTCTGCGAAACTGTGGGACCAAACCGTCAACGTGGTATTTTTAAGGAATTTAGGGGACTGAGGAATGAAGTCCGGGGGTTGGTTAGAGACTGCGATAGGATACGAGAGTCCGTGGCCAGGCGAGTTAAGTTGAAGAAAAGTTGGTTTTAGACCACGGTAGGGTGTGGACGTATTATTAGGCTAGTTATAGTAGCAGGCTTGTTGAATGCCAGAGGCCATGATTGTCCAAGTGGGCTGTCGCAAGATAGCGAGTATTATTTACTAAGTTAAATATAGTTGGATTGACGCCCAGACTAGATTAATGTAGTATTTAACGAAGTACGAGTATGTGTGCGTGTTTGATGTGCGATTGGGTGAGTATTTTATTATAATAATTATTCTAGGCTGGTAATATAATTCAGGTATCATAAGTTCTTGTAACTCAACACTTATTTAGTATCGTGTTTTATAACTAATATTACATTCTCATGTATTACGTGTCCATATTTTAATCCGTACATTGGCAGATTATTGTCACTAACAGTTGGCTATAGGGAAATGGCGAAGGCCATGGTGGAAGGCCTTTGCCATTTACTTGACTGGGCAGTAATGCTCCGACTGTTGACTTTGAGATGACGCACCACACTTGGAAAGCAGAGCCATAAATACTCACAGGTCATTTGGAATTGATCTAGGCTATAAAGCCAATCTGTAATTGCATTACAAAACAACCAAACGTTAGTAACGATTTCTGTTTCCGAAAAGGTTTTGCCACAGAATACCTTGCGTGAGTCGTGTTGACGCATATTTTCAGGGAGTTGGGGTAGGCTTCACTAAGTGCCCTAAACTGAATTGGTAGACGTTCGATGAACGCTAGGGAACGTGTCTCGATAAAAATACCCCGTCCGTTCTGTAGGACTATTACTAAATCGACACTGTTTATCGAGACACGCTATTGGGACGCAACGCCGCTAATAGCCGCACCGCATCCTCTAAATGGGGCAGATTAAGGAAATATGAAGTGACGAGCTACCACTTCGGCGTTCACCAGGTACGATCGTAATGTATTCTGCTAGAGACTGAGTCCACGGTGCGCTTGTGCTAGTTTTGTGTTAAATTTGTAAAAATGGGCTAGGCTGTCGTAAGGGTCTTTCATATTAGTACGCGATTAGACCTATTCAATATTAAACTTGTTTTGCTCAATGACAGTTGGACTTCGCAGTACTCTGTCTTAGGATTGAGTAAAACATTTATTTAGTGCTTAGGGAGCGTGTTCCGTTAGAATCGTATTAGTTCCTCAGAGGTTCTATGCGTTATGTCTAGCAGGACACGTACAAGGAGGCAAACGTTGTTATACGGTTCCCGGTCTCACTGAAGTGGGTATATTGTAAACAGACAAATTAACGTAGTAGTACGTAATCGTATTTGAAGTACAAGCGTAACGATCCCTTTACCCCTTCTACCTTACCAAGTCTGTATGCAGATATTGGTGCTCAACTGCGAGAGGAGGAGACGTTGGCGTTCCAAGATTTATAATACTAAAACATAATATTATATTATATACTTTTGCATACCCTCTTTCGAATTCCCAATATTAACTTCACTGTCCCTTCCTTGTCCCTAATCTTCCGAGACGGAACAGTAGTACGGTAGTTTAGTTTATGGGAATGCTTCTTTTTCTTATATCGGTGGAAGGGTGATCAGTTTGGGACGAGCCCTACAGAACTGTGCGGAAAGGAGGGGCACAGTTCTTCCCCCTACGGGGAACCGATCCAAACACTAATATTATCACAATTAGGAAAAACGAAAATTTTATCAGCCTAAGGTATTTCAGGTACTGTCACAGTATCTTGATGATGGAACCTTGGAAGGCGATGTAGAAACTGTTTCAAAAGACCTAAAATTAAAAGATAATATAAAAGATACAGCCTTTCGAAATGTGAACTATACTTAGCGGACAGTACTGACAGACAACTGACACTTCCAAAATTTAACACAATAGCTCCTGAAATGAAAATTATTGATAAAAGCTCTCTTCGTCTCCTTGGGTCTCCAATCTTCGAGAATTCCTTTACAGATTTTATTGAGGCAAAAATACAAAATTTCAACGACATTTCTGAGAGATTGTTACAAATTAATATGCATTCGGCCATCACCCTAATTCGTTACTGCTGCTTCGGCCCTAAATTAACATATTTTCTTCGCGCTTTCCATTTATGGAAGCACACTCAGCTTTTAGAAAAATGGACCTAATTATCCGACACACATTAACTTAAATTTTAAATATGTGGCCATGGACCACTGAGCTTGGGCGCAAGCTAGTCTTCCCATTCGTATGGGAGGCCTCGGCGTCCGCAACATTTCTAATATTAGTTTACCGGCTTTCATATTATCCTCGGCCCACGGCACTGAGACATTAGGCAGGAAAATTCTAGCCTCCACACTGATTAATTTTGATGCTGACGATTTTGACACCGTGCTTCACCGAGGTTATGGATGCCTGGATACTCGCTTGCATCGTTCTTATTACTTGTGTGACAATAAATTGGATTGTAAAATGTAATAAAGTAGCTGTTAATAAATAACGATATCATTGTAAAACCCAGAGAATAAATCTCGTATGAAATACAAACAAACTTGTGTCCTACCCGATCCCTCGGCGTGACGACGATGGCGGGATGGCGGCCACTTCAGTAATACATTCAGTCATTCCTTATTATCTGTCGCCCATTCATTACAATAATTAGTGAGAGGTGTTTCATTAACAAAGGATTTACTGACCGTTTCTACAGACGCTCCTGTTACAAACGACGGGATTGCGTTGGATATTTTACATTACGCGCACAGTATGATGGTTCACTTTTGTTACTGATTTCAACGCGTCGTTAGTACGAGAACACGCATCACTGGTGTTTGATGGTTTTAGTCTGAAACAAAACAAAATTGTTATGTTACTTGATACGAGTAGCATAATCCAATATTATACACAAAATATTACTCAGATGTTTGTAGTCAAGAATAAAAACGCAGTTTTCTTTCGTATTTGTCACAAATGCAACACAACATTTGAACTGCTCAGTTATTCCATGGGACGTGACGTGTGTGCTTGTAAACATTCGTGAACTTACAGTCTCTACTGTAAAGATGATTTATCTTTGACCGACATTCACCAGAATATACAGAACATTTAGTATTGTTATTATATATGACCACCGCCGTCCCATGCCCCCTGCATGGTACACAGACGGTCCGTTACCGAGCCGGACGCGGCCGCACGGCGCCATCGCCTCCGGATCCAACATCACATGCCTTCCTTCCTCTCACTATAAAACACACATATATACCCACATTACATACACGTAAAACGTTATCTGTGACTCATTGAATACAGTGACAGTCTATCTAAAACACGGTGTTGATTTATTTGTTAGGTGCTGGACGGCTCTTGCCTATGTATCTAGGAAACACCAACATCAACTTCTTTAACACTTTGAGGGACACTAACCGCTCATAGACGTAATAACAATAAAACATCTATTGTGTCTCGTTCAGTGTCCTTGAATGCGTTAAAATATTATCATTTCATTTTGGCGTAATTTGGTTTTCATGATTTGAAAACCAAATTACGCCAAATGAAATACTAATATTTTAGAAAATATATTTTATCAGAAATGAACCATATTTTATAATTTGGCACATTTGCATAACACCACTGATTATTATTATAATTAGGAGAATGTTAACTCTTTGGGCTCCTTATACATTCAGTGTCAGGTCCCCCTAGTTGAGTCAACAATCTTTCGCTTGATTAGGTACGCTGATTGTTTAAAAAGTTTGATTCCCTAAACGTATTAGTTAAGAACTCCACTAGTTAATACTTGTGACAGATGCAAATGAATACTGGTGCAGACAGCATCGTTCAGGAGGACGCAACCTTTATCTCTATTTAATTAATACGTATACTAGCTGTGTCCGCGGCTTGACTGTATGACTGTGTGCTTTTGTGGATTTTGTTAATTTAAACTTATAACTTGTATCTATTTAGTATGATAAAATCCAGTGACTTGTTGCCACTTCAAAAACCCGCACCGTTGGTGACCACAGCTCCGGGTGAAGTGGCGCAACGCGACTAATTTGACACGTTCACCGCGAGGAGTGTCGCGATCAAAGAGCTTGATGTGGTACAGCTGGCACTACATGTACAAGTACAGTCAGCCTCAAAACAATTAACTAGTATTACACTTATTATAAGTGTGATAATTACCGATTACTGTAATAATTTCAATAATAACTCTCCCCCATTGATATTCGAATCGTCCGTTAATTCGAAAGCGCGGTAAGTGGCGGGACAGCTCGCTGAGCCAGTGATATACAACTTTGCTGTTAGGGTTGAGATTCTATATGCGATCTTCAGAATTACGGTTATCAGTAAAAACTTAACATGAATCCAAAAGTATCTGATGAAACTGTAAACATACCCTATGTTTACAGTTCCATCAGATAAAATTCAAAATTCAAAAGTCATTTATTCAAACTAGGCTGAGAAATCAGCACTTTTCGAACGTCAAAATTACATAAGACAGTCCCCCAAAAATGCCCACCCTTCACCACTTCCTAGTGCATAAGCTGGGAAGAAGAAGTGGCGCAACAAACTCCCCAGCAGCACAGCTGTCTGTTCAGTTGAAAAAACTTGATTCTATATAATAGTGCATATTATTATGCTAAAATAATTTACATCACCACAAATTGCAATACAACTCATAAAATAAAAACACGAAGATACTTTTGGAACAGACCATAGCTATGTAAATCTATGTACGTATAGCGTGGTTATAGCTCCGTGACCGTTAACGCGACCTGTAGCTATCGCGCGGTCCCACATTTCTAAGGCCATTTGTACACGGCACGGTTTCGTTACGGTACGTAGAAAAACCGTGTCTGTCAACAAGCTTCCATAGTGATCTATACAACACTGACGACCGGGCCCATACATGGCGAATAAACCGTAATTTTTCACGTCAAGAAAAACGTGTGTCTAAAGGACCTAACTCTATTGCAAGAAATATATGTGATTTTATTTGATGTTTGTTTTGTTTACATTGAAGCTACGTTTACAAAATGATGCGGGGCTATGTTAATGTTACGTGTCTGTTGACGGACTTGGATTTCTCTATTATTTTCATTTAATCTGGTTAAACTTTTCCTTTTTCTGTTGTATAGGACATTCTGTACCTATTGTTTGTTTTTGACAGCCGTGTCATTTGCCAATTTTGCAAATTGAGGCAATTGATCGTTATGGTTAAACGTAATTTATATTAATTGATATTCTCTCAAAGGATTGCCTCGCTATAAATAGAAATGACTAAACACCTATTTGATATAATGAAACCATCACCTAATACCGCATGCAATTAATTTGTTCGTATGAATGTGAGCCTCTGAATGTCAGTTTGTGTCCAATTTCGATTTGTTTCCAATAAAGGCGTCACAAAGCCGCGCTTGTGGGACGAATGGGCCAGGGCAGGAGGTAGAGGCTGAGGGGCGGGGGGGGCACGGGTCATATTGATGTGCTCAACTATGGGGAAATGCGATATAAAGCCTCTTCGATTAACTTTATTCGAATGTTAAACGTAGTTTGATACCAAATTTAATAGTAGGTTGGATTTAACTTACTGGCTCCCGATCCATCTTTATTATACTCCTAGCTGAGCCCGTGGCTTCGCTTACGTAAATATGTATTCTGTTGGCGTTAGGTATAAGTTAGTGGGAACGTGAAGTCATTGTATATTCGTAATATCCTACAACAGCCAATTGAAGAACAACATTTTAGGAATTACATTAGATTCGAAATTGCAATGGGGCGCTGGCCCCGCGCCTCGCGCGCGCGCTTCGCCCGCATTAGAACTCTTTCAGGTAGATTAAGCTCAGCTGCATATGCAGTAAGAAAAATAAGGCAGTTGACTGATATAGCCACAGCTAGGTTAGTATACTTTGCTTATTTTCACAGTATTATGTCATATGGCGTTCTGCTGTGGGGATCGGCAGCTGACGTAGATTCAATTTTCATTTTACAAAAGAGGGCAATCCGCGCTATCTATAAAATGGGTCCTCGCGAGTCCCTTAGAAACAAATTCAAAGAAATTGATATACTGACTCTGCCTTCTCTTTATAACTTAGAAAGTATTATTGATATGTTTGTAACTGAGGGTGCGGAGATAATGAAACGAGTGTCTTCATTGAACGCTGGTTTATTACTGAGCTGTTACATGGGTCCACTCACACATTCACAATATAAGAACTATGTGTGAGTAGCAAGCGTCTTTCACACTAATTTTGAAACCTGTTGACAAATAAACATAATAATATTAAACTTAACAGAATCCGTAAGTACCAACTAACACCATGAATAACATAACTTAAAACCTATATCTATCTATTTGTAAAATACAGAATAATCGATATCTTTCCTTGCGCGCTTCGAACGTGCACGTGTGTCTTCCATGGCTATTGAATCCTGCACGTCGGCCGAGGCTTGAGGAGCCTGGGTCTCTGATGCGTCACCTACAGACTGCCGTGCATTTTCTCGGCTCACAATATCTATTATTACAGACTGATTTTTGTTTGCTGTAACGCTAGTTTCAGCCCTAGTGGCCGGTGCTATAGTCGTTTCCACCTCCACCGGTTTATTTGAAACAGCACTCATTCCGGTGCTTACTGAATTGGTATCACCGGCAGGGCTGGGCATTATTGGTGAAATGATCGGAACCGGTGAAGTTGAAGGACAATGGACAAGCTGAGCATCTGAGGGTATTGATTCGGCACAATCAATTGTCTTGTGTGTATTAATACCTTTTTCACTGTTACAGTGTAACAGTTGGTCAGTATGTCTAACACAAAATAAACCTTGATCTACAATTAACAGTTTATACATTATTTTCCCTATCATATCCCTTATAACTCCTAACTTCCATGTCTCCTTTCTACCACTGTACCACCGGACCCATACCCTGTCACCTACTTTGAAAACTCTTTTGCAACTCTCATTCTCCCTTGATTTTTTGCGTGATTTATTTATTTTGGGTAATATTAAGTCAAGTCGTGATTTCAAACCTCTACCAAACATTAACTTAGCGGGTGAATGTCCAGTAGAACAATGTACTGTGTTTCTATATTCAAACAGATATCCTAATAGTTTATCATTTTGTGCTGTACTTTCACATATTATACTCTTAAGCATCTTTTTACATGTCCTCACTGAGTTTTCTGCTTGTCCGTTGCTACATGGGTGGTAAATAGGTGACGTCATGTAGTTAATACCATTATTGGAACAGAACAAATTAAACTCCTTTGAATTTATTTTAACGTCATTATCAGAGACTAAGGTAGCAGGTAAACCAAATACGGAAAAAATTTGCTTCAACTTTTTGATTAAGGCTTGTGTGGTTACGTCATTGCGCATATAAATACACTCTAACCATTTAGAGTAAGCATCAATCACTACTAAGTAAGTTTGTTGCCGTATAGATAAATAGTCGATATGAATTCGTTCCCACGGTGCCGCTGGACTGGGCCACGGTGACGGTGTGACCCGCGGTGGAGCGGGCCTCAAGCTCGCGCATACATCGCATGCTCCGATCCACCTCTCAATATCCTCATCTATTCCGGGCCACCACATCCTACTACGCGCATTACATTTCATTTTGACGATGCCTAAATGCGTGCTATGTAGTTCCCGCAACATTCGTTCACGCAATGTTATCGGAATTACCACCTTATGACCTCGCATTAATATTCCATTTTCATTTTGTAAATCCGTACGACATAAAAAGTATGGGCGAACAGACTCGCAAACAATTTTTCGCGGCCAACCTACATTTGTATATTTAACGACAGTTTGTATAGTCTTATCACTACAAGAAGCATTCTTCACATCTGTGAACAAAACAGCTGGCGCAGTTGTATCTAAAAATTTTTGTGAGCAATATGCGTCATATTCGCCATCTCCTTCACACACAGTCTCAGGTACAGGTGCACGGGAAAAATAATCGGCGACCAGGTTATTCTCACTAGATATATATTGAACAATATAATTATATGCAGATAATATAATAGCGTATCTTTGCAAACGTAACGCTGTGGTTGTCGATATGCCCGTTTTATTATTAAATATTGACACTAATGGACGGTGATCTGTTTTAAGAAAAAATGGTTCACTTCTGCCATACAGGTATTGATGGAAATGTTTGACTCCAAAAATGATTGCCGTCGCCTCCTTCTGAATTTGACTGTAATTGCGTTCACTCGCTGAGAGCGAGCGTGACGCATATGCTAGCGGTCGTTCGCAGCTATCGCTACCCCGCTGAGTCAAAACTGCTCCGAGACCGTGCGGGCCCGCGTCCACCGACAGCACTAGCTGTGCACTGGGATCGAAATGTGCCAGCACACGCTCGGAGGCGAGCTCCGCGCACACGCGACGTACGGCGCAACGCTGTCGCGGGCCCCACTCCCACCGTGTGCCGCCACGCAGCAGCTCGTGGAGCGGGCTCATAATGCTTGACGCATTCGGAATAAAATTTCTGTAGTAGTTGACAACTCCAAGGAACCTTTTTACTTCTGTTATGTTTGTTGGTTCCGGAGCATTTAATATGGCCTTAACTTTATTGGGCTTAGTACGTAATCCGTTCTTATCGATAACATAACCCAAGTAAGTTACGTTCTCCTTAAAAAACTCTCATTTTTCCTTTTGAAGTCGCAAACCTGCTTCATTCAACCTGTTTAAAACCTGAGCTAGCCTCGTCATATGAAGCGTTTTCGTTGGCGCAGTTAAACAAATATCGTCTAACCATATGCTAACACCCTCAATACCAGACAGCAATACTTCCATTGCCTTTTGAAACAAAGCTGGAGCATTTGCGAGACCGTAGACTAGGCGTGTATATTTAAATAACCCCTTCGGTGTGTTAATGGTAGTTAGCTCTTGGGAGTCCTCAGAGAGTGTAAATTGATTATACGCATTTTTTAAATCTATTTTCGAGTAATGTTTACCGCCGCCTAGTTTCGCAAACACTTCTTCAATTCTTGGTAACGGATACTTATCTATAACCAAATCCCTGTTTAGTGTGACTGAAAAATCACCTGCAATCTTAACCGTGCCATTATCTTTCAGGACCGGTACTATGGGTGTTGCGTAACGAGAATTACTAACTGGGATTAGTACACCTAAACTGACTAATCTATTTAATTCTGTTTCTACTTTGTCTTTCAAAGCAAATGGTATAGGTCGAGTCTTAAGAAATTTTGGTACTGCATTTTCTTTTAATTGCAAATGGACTTTAAATTTATTAAAACAACCAAGTTCGTCTTTCCATAAATTCGGATACTGTTCCAATAATGTATTAACGTCATCGTCTTGGCTTATTTTATAAATGTTGGTTAAAATCAAACCGAAAGCGGACATAAAATCGCGACCGAGAAGAGGTGGGCCATTTGAATCAACTACAAATAATGTAATGTTCTTCTTAACGTCATTAAATTCGACGGTAGGGTGGAAATACCCCAACGGTGAAATTTTATGTCCGTTATACAAACACATTTTGATTTTGCATTCTTTTAATTCGTAATGTGCAAATAGTTCTGAGTACAATCTTTTCGACATAACCGAAACACCCGACCCTGAATCTAACTCCATAGTTAATGTCACATCACCCACTTTAATAATTAAGTTCAACGGTTTATCGGTTACATACCTTATATTGAAATTATTACATTCATCACAGCTGCCCTCCGTGTCTTCACTGTTATCACTGCCGATATTATTAACGCGAACACGGCCGTTTTTATTATTTTTCTTACACACTTTCTTCAAATGTCCTACGTTTCCACATTTTTGGCACTTATAATTGTTGTAGCGACACTTGTCCTTATCGTGACTTTTTAAACCGCATACCGAACAACGGAAATCTTCGTAACGCTGATCACGATAGGCATTCGACGTTGATTCGCGCCCATCTCGCGAGCCCGCACGAGCACCGCCAGCACCCCCGCCGCCATTGCGTCCACGATTACCGCTTCCATTGTTCGACCACTTGTATCCACCTTTGCATGATTGTTCACTGCTTCCTCTTTGATCCCAGTCATATCAGTGGATGTTACGTTCCTGGCTTCTCTAGCGCTTTCCGCTCGTTCTGCTATCTCTTGTGCTCTCGACAAACTTAAGGTAGAAGCATTCTGCTCAAACAATTTGTCACGCTCGGCCCCCGCTCCTAGGCCGAGGACGAAACGATCTGTAAGGTTCGTGTCTAAGGTGGTGCCAAAGTCACAGTAGCTCGCCAATCCTCGCAGTCGTGCAGCCCAATCGCTCAACGATTCGCCTGAGTTCCTTTTCGCCCCGTAAAATTTTGCCTTGTCCGAAAATGAGCATTGCTTCTGTTTAAAATGAGTATCGAGCAACTCCACTAGCTTCTTATAGTCCAGTACCTCCAAATCTACTGGATATGCTAAATTACGCACCAACCGATACGAATCATCTGATAGATGTGTTATTAATATTGCACTTTTATTTTCTTCTTTCACATCGTTGACTTTGAAGAATTGAGTCAACCAACCTTTATAAATTGACCACTCACATAATTTATAATCAAACGTAGTGAGATTCCCTAAAAACGACTTCACCATTTTTTTTTTCTTTTCGCGGGTAAGATCGTCCTCGTCGCCAATGATATGTTTGTAACTGAGGGTGCGGAGATAATGAAACGAGTGTCTTCATTGAACGCTGCTTTATTACTGCTTTATTACTGAGCTGTGACATGGGTCCACTCACACATTCACAATATAAGAACTATGTGTGAGTAGCAAGCGCATACACATCAATTATGTGTGTCCGCAAAAACTTAGGACTTTTCAAAATAAGAAACGATTTCCATAATATAAATACACGTAGTAGACATGAAATTGTGATACCCAAATTTAGATTAACTAAAACAAGCAAGTCATTTCTTATAAACAGTATACGCTTTTATAACAAGTTGCCAAAGTCGGTTACAGAACTTAGCGATGGGAAGTTCAAAATCCACATCAAACGTGTCCTTATCAAGAAAGCATATTATAAAATTAAAGACTACGTTGAAGACAAGGAAGTTTGGCAATAATTCCTTCTGCACATGTGGCTTCCCTGGTACATCATTAACGGCATGTTATGTAAGAGTCTATTAACTGCTCCCAAATTACCATGTTTTTTTTGTTTTTTTACATTCTTCCTTGACATAATCATCATAATATTTGACATTATAATACCTACAATTTAATTTCAACTCTTTATTAGTGGTTTTTGTGTACATGATAATTACGTTAGGAGTTACCAAAGAAAAACATTTAATAGAAAATTCAGTTGGCAAGATTATTTTGAAAAGGCCCTGATCAGTCAGCGAAACTTTCAAGTGATGTAAAAATGACAAACTGGTGTGACAGTACCTGAAATACCCTAGGCTGATAAAATTTTAGTTTTTCCTAATTTGTGTTAATATTAGTGTTTGGATCGGTTCCCCGTAGGGGGAAGAACTGTGCCCCTCCTTTCCGCACAGTTCTGTAGGGCTCATCCCAGACTGGTCACCCTCCCACCGATATAAGAAAGAGAAGCATTCCCATAAACTAAACTACCTTGTTCCGTCTCGGAAGATTAGGGACAAGGAAGGGACAATGAAGTTAATATTGGGAATTCACAGTTAGTAAACACAAGTATTATAATATGAAGCTAAGAAGACAAGAGGGTATGCAAAAGTATATAATATAATATTATGTTTTAGTATTATAAATGTTGGAACGCCAACGTCTCCTCCTCTCGCAGTTGAGCACCAATATCTGCAATACAGACTTGGTAAGGTAGAAGGGGTAAAGGGATCGTTACGCTTGTACTTCAAATACGATTACGTAATACTACGTTAATTTGTCTGTTTACAATATACCCACTTCAGTGAGACCGGGAACCGTATAACAACGTTTGCTTCCTTGTACGTGTCCTGCTAGACCTAACGCATAGAACCTCTGAGGAACTAATACGATTCTAACGGAACACGCTCCCTAAGCACTAAATAAATGTTTTACTCAATCCTAAGACAGAGTACTGCGAAGTCCAACTGTCATTGAGGAAAACAATTTTAATATTGAATAGTTCTAATCGCGTACTAATATGAAAGACCCTTATGTAAGCCTAGCCCATTTTTACAAAGTTAACACAAAACTAGCACAAGCGCACCGTAGACTCAGTCTCTAGCAGAATACACTACGATCGTACCTGGTGAACACCGAAGTGGTAGCTCGTCACTTCATATTTCCTTAATCTGCCCCATTTAGAGGATGCGGTGCGGCTATTAGCGGCATTGCGTCAAAACACGATACTAAATAAGTGTGGAGTTACAAGAACTTATGATACCTGAATTATATTACCAGCCTAGGATATTATTATTATAATGAAATACTCACTCAGTCACACCAACAAGCACACACTCACCCAATCGCACGAACACACACACACATATACTCGTACTTCGTTAAATACTACATTAGTCTAATCTGGGCTTCAACCCCAACTATATTTAACTTAATAAATAATACTCGCTATCTTGCGACAGCCCACTTGGACAATAATGGCCTCTGGTATTCAACAAATCTCCTAATATAACTAGCCTAATATTACGTCCACACCCTACCGTGGTCTAAAACCAACTTTTTTCACTTCACCCGCTTGGACTCTCGCGTCCGTAGTCTTTCGTGATCTCGCACCAACCCCCGGACTTCATTCCTCAGTCCCCTAAATTCCTAAAAAATACCACGTTGACGGTTTGGTCGTTTCGCAGAATAGGTTTATGACTCTTTTTGTGCACAACTTCTTAATTGTTTTAAAAGGGTCGGTATGAATTGCCTTACTAGATCTTTAACAGATGTTCGCTGCATTCTCAGATATGGTGAATCTTTTGAGACCGACGACGAGTTATTATTTATATACATTTTATTATAAACCATACAAATATTTTAGCACAGAACATATTAAATTTCAGTCGGCCCGGGTACGTTAACAGTACGAGAGCGGTTAAAGCATTCTAGCTAGGTGCTAGCTAGAATAATAAAATAATTAATCCAATAATATAACTGCAGTTATTGGATAATTGATAGTTACATCGATGGAAGCATCGGCTTTGCATGACTTTTGAAAGTTTGGTTAGATCCATCTTCATAGCTTGTTGTTTAAAGTTTCAAGCATACAAATCGAGAGCTGTAAGTTTACATAGAAAGAACCGCATGTTGACACCCCTGCTCTCAGAATATTTGTACAAAGTGGCCACGGATTGCTGCCCATAAAATATAAATGGAATGGGTTTGTAAGAGGTTCAATATTGTTTTAACATTCTAAAGAAATAGGATATTTTGTTATTAATTAGGGTAACGTGTCGAGCTGTCAACCCATAAAATTGAGATTTAATGTGTTCTTAAGAACCTCGAATCGGCCCTTAAGTGACGGTTTTAAAATAAATATAATAATTTATTGTTATTAAATTAGAGTAAATGGCACACAGTCACAACAAACGTGCAACAAGTTTATGTAATTCAAGAAGTTGTGATTAATTCAAGAGGGAGTTGTGTGAGATGAGGACCATTTGAGTATCGGTAAGTCCCCTCTTTGAGGAGTGGCTGGAGAGGCGCCACGGCGTCCTCACCTTCCGCCTGACGCAGGTCCTCACCGGACACGGTTGCTTCGGGAGGTTCCTGTTCAGGATCAAGCGGGAGGAAACGCCCGGGTGTCACCATTGTGTGGAACGCCCGGAGGACACGGTGGAGCATACGGTGGAGGTCTGCCCGGCTTGGGCGGAGCACCGCCGTGTCCTCACGGAGGCGATCGGCGGCGGCGATCTCTCGCGTCCGGCCCTGGTTCAGGCCATGGTCCGGAGCGAGAGTGCATGGGAAGCCGTCACTTCCTTCTGCGAAGCAGTAATGCTCGCAAAGGAGGAGGCGGAGCGCGCGAGGGAAATGCAAGATGCGCGCCCTCGCGCCCCTAGTCGCCGCAGGAGACGCCCCGGGCGTCGGGAGTCGCGAGCCGACTTCCGGCCACCGTAGGCGCGGGCTTGCGGACGGTGGGCAATGGGTAGCTCGCCGTCCGATTAGGACCAGGCCCGGGTCGACGGCGCGTTGTGTTCCACGCGCGCCTCAAAGAGATGTCAGCACCAACTGACGGGGTCCGTAAGGGCCAATGCCTGCCAGGGTTGCGAGTTTGTCCGAAAGGGATATCGCGGCCCCGGCACACAGGCAACGGAAGGAACATGGGTGGGTTTTAGTCAGTAAAAGTCTGACACTCCCTCTCGCTCCGCCCAGAGCGGGAGGAGTCATTTGATGATTTCCCACCCAAAAAAAAAAAAAAAAAAAAAAAAAAAAAAAAGGACCATTTGAGTATTAATATTAGTGTTTGAGCTACGGATTAATTTGATTCTAGTTTAGTGGAAACTAATGTAACATCCATATGATGAATATGATATGTATTAAACATTCACAAGTGGCGTGTGATATCAGAGAAAGAAACTACATCCCTTTTGTTCTTAAACATTAAATACTAATACGTTACATTAAGGCTATGGCTAGGCTATGGCTATGGCATGATACTCCTTCTCAATTGAATGCGTTATTATGTATGTTAGCTTTAGATCTTTTTCTTCGAAACAACACTATTTTAATGGTAACTTACTAACGTCAATCAAAGTATAGTAGTATTTTCTATAAATGGGATAGTGCAATATTTTTTTTAACAGTGATTAGTAATGTCAAAAAAAAATACATCAAAGATACAGTTTCAAAATAATTGCTATTTGGTGACAATATATTAAAAACTTTAGTATAGCACTAGGTACAGCCAAAATTTCTCTCACACACACGAAAAGTAATTAAATCAACTGTCGAGCGAAGTTCTCCTGCTGTGAAATTGAACACGCACCGCACACACATACAATACATAGGTATGTAGTATACATTATGTACGACGTGAGTATGAAAAGCATAGGCCGCCGATATCACTGGATTGACGGCGTTGTGGTCTGGTGAATTGAATGATAGGTCGATACATACATACAGCTAGCGTATACATGGCTACATATAACTTAGCTGTTTAGAGAAATAATTATCAATATACAATGTATTGTATTATAATACAATAGCTTTGGTTATATCCTTTGAAGAATTGAATTATATCCATGACTTCATCGGCTTAATGATCTTTTATAACATCGAAAGTATGGCTGTTGAGTAATCTAGGATCTATTTCGAAGCAATTATGTGTAATCTGTATTATTCACCCACAGAAATCGTTTTGGAATTGTACTGTATACTTCTTGCAAGGAAATCAAACATTATGTACCTAAACAACATCCTGCATAAACATCTTGGATTGCATCACGAAGTATTACATTTGCCAGGGACAGTAAACAGTACCGAAGCCTACAAGTAGTGAGTAAGTTAGCTCAGTTGATCCACTTGCAACTACACTGGTCTTGATCTCGATTTACATAGATTGAACTACGTTTAACTGCATTAGGTTTAGTGTGAATTCGTTTATGACCAGAATGTATTGTTTAATAGTTTAAGGCCTTTATAAAAAAAACTACGACAATTTATAAGATAGTTAGTAACCCATGGGAAGTTGCGAGGTAGCCCCATCACAACACTTATAACATCACACACTTATAACTTACCGGGGCTGCCTCAATTTTGTGCTGTAAAACAAATGCTTGAGAAACAATTTTTATTTTTTTTATTTTTGTATCTACAAAAAATAAAATTATATTTGTACTCTACTCAAATAGGTCTAGACCTTAGAACTAGTCAAGTCAAGTAGAGTATAGTTATTGTTTTTATCTTCAAAAATGGAGAAATGTGGGGCCTTAAAAGTTGTCAGTTTTAGACCTGTTTTGTACAAGCTCTATCGCAATGTGTTTGTCATTAACATTCGCTAATTTTAATAACAATATATAATTATATTTATTTATAAACGGTCCGGTGTGACGGTCCGGGGTCCGGCTCCTTAAAAACACATAAAATCTCAATTTTTCGGTTTGACAGCTCGACACGTTACCCTAATTATTAACAAAATATCCTATTTAATTATTAAAATTGTAAAACATTATTGAACCCCTTGGAATCCCATTCCATTTATTAACCGACTTCCAAAAAGGAGAAGGTTATATGTTCGTCGCGTACGTGTTTTTTTCTATGTCCGCCGATTTGTCCGTCAATTGTGGACTGATTTATAAAATATATTTTTTGTATGAAAGGGTATGCTCCCGAATTGGTCCCATATAATAGTACATTATGATACGAGTGTGCTGTATTGTTCATCACCCAAAAGGCGGCAATGGCGCGCGAGCCATAGGCGATAATTTAGCCGAGTGGGTTTGTAATGATCACTGCACTCGCGTTTCATACGACGTTTTTCAAAAAACTTGCGAGGAAAAAAACAGACTTGTTGTAAGAACTTATGCTGGAATAACGTAACTATAGAGATGATAATTTAGATTTATAAAGTTCAACTGACCTTTGTTGCCAGGTACTGTCAATCGGAGCTTCTTTTAAAAACTGTTGTACGTCGCGTCTGTTGGTGACAATACTTTAGGTTTTCGTATTTTTTATAACAACAAAACAAAAACGATAACAAATATTTACGGAAAATGGCGCGCTGGTTTTTTTATTTTTTTGCGAGCGGGACGCGCGCAGTTGTAAATAAAGGCACAGGCAAAACTGCTGAACAGCCTATATAAAAATATAATAAACACAAAATAATAATTTGAATACGCAAGTTAAGATTATTATTTAGTGAAAAATATATAATTTGATGAAATATTATGTAAATGTATCATATTTTATTTATTTACACAGTAGGCATAAAAAAAGCAAGAAGTACCCACGCACAATGGTCCTCCTGAAGGAAAGAACCAAACTCCTTAACATAGAACATAGAAGGCAAGAAATCTCTTTGATGAGATTAAAAAAAGCACAAATCTCTGCTCGGGTTAAAATAGAGAATGCTCATTTAATAGTATAGAATAGTTCATACTAGTTCAATGTAGTCAAAGTCAATTTCTTTATACAAATTCTATGCTGCAATGATAGTACTTACTAATTCCATACTGCCATGTCGCGTTTCAAAATTTGTCAAACAACAATGGCCGCTAGAAATTGTCTATGGTTTTAGTGATGTGGTAGTATGATCTTTTCGTTTTCGTACTTTCGATGTTACGATTTTTTTTTGTAGGTAGTGTTTCATCAATATTTTTTATATTGAGTAACTTTCACATAAAAACAAATTTATTGAAATATGTTCGAAGTTAAAACCGTGAAAACGAACAAGATAGCACGGGTACTTACGTACGTTTGGTATGTAAAAGATAAAAAAATTCAGTGTTAAAGCAATATAATATTCTAAAACTTGAGGGGTCTCCATAATACTTAAAGACCTACGACATTATTTAATAAGGAAATAGGACCGCATCTTTAAACGTGGGCTAGCTCTAACAGCATCTTGAAAATCCTAGCCTAAAACTCGATTGTTGTCAGTATAATAATTATAAATACATTAAAATTGTTTTTTTTTCTATAAAGGATTAATAAAATTCTCCTTGAACAAATAGTCGATATTTATTACGTCAATCACTAACTTTTCAATGACAAGATAAATTTAGACCAGTTAAAAAGGATGTCGGTTGCCTATGGTCGGTTGTTTGACTTTTGTAAAAATTGAAAATTTATTCCAGTTTTCGCTTTTATTGTTAATTAAAATAGTTTAATTAATAATAATAATTATTGTAATCTCCCCGCCGACGTCGCCAACACCTGTACGTCGGCAGGGGAGAGGCCGGCCACCAAGAAGCTTGGGACTTAGGGGCCAACCGACCCCGAGCCGGGTCCCCGCTGCCGGTGGTTGTGTGCAGCGCATGAGATGGACTCAGTCTATGAACGAGAACGTCATGCGCGCATATTACGGGTCTACAGAGGGAGGAACTAACCTCACTGCGTACCGTGTTAGGATGCTGTCTCTGTTTCAGGAACTAGAGCCAACCGCCAACGTCTCGGCCCAACGACTGTCGGATCAGGTGCGTGTCATCCAACGCAATCATAGGTTGGACGATGCCGCACTTGATAGGCTGCGCTCAGAGGTACTGAGCAACCATATCGTTTCAACTACGGCACAAACCGCGGCACAAGCGTCAAATATTGATGCAGTCCCGCCGCGGTTCAATTATGGTGTTGAAGAGGAGGATGATAGGGCTGCCACAGTAAGTAGCCAGTGCAACGTTCGATTGAGGAGCGCACTGGAGGATGCGTTTCGCGAGTATAGGTACACCTCGACCGAACTTAGACCCCGATTACCACGCCTACCCATGCACAAAAAAAATAGGGCGCTGGTGTGTGCCTTGGACTGGCAGCTTAGGAATTATTTCGAGGGCAGCGAAAACCTCATTGATACACACTCGATCCTGTATTGCGCAGCTGTTGCGGCATGTCGTTTAGCTAACGTCAAGTTCCCAAACTGTGACGGAGCTACTCGACCAAAACCAGCCGTACCAGTCTGGCAGAGCAGGATCGAGCGTCGTATCGATGGGGCCAGGGCACTCATCGGCAAACTATACTGCTTCAGGGATGGAAATACACGACCACGAGTGATGCGCTTTGTAAGGCGGGCATTCTCGGGGACTGGAATCAGCCCTCGAGAATACATGCCCCGTGTCACAGAGCGCATCGACTCCCTGAAGCAGAAAGTTTGCGCATGGGCGAGCCGTATTCGGCGGTATAAGCGGCGGGTTGATCGATACACGCAGAATCGCATGTTCCAGAGCGATGAGAGGTGGGTATATAGAGCTTGGGAGCGATCTGAACAAAACGTGACAGATGTGTGTCGCCCGGATGATGCCGCCACAAGTGCATTCTGGCGCAGCATATGGTCGTTACCCGTCTGTCACGCTGAGGCTGACTGGATGCAGGATGTCGAGCGAGTGTGTGAAACTATACCAGAAATGGAAAAAATCTATATCACACCACTAGATATAGCCCGAGCAGTCCGTCCGTTACCGAATTGGAAATCACCGGGACCGGACGGACTGCAGAACTTTTGGCTTAAATGGCTTATTAGTTCACACACTTGCCTGGCATCTCAGTTCCAGTCATCCTTAGAGTCTGGGTCGCTACCACAGTTTCTAACAACAGGCGTCACCCACCTGCTCCATAAGTCAGGTAGCCCTGCGGAACCCAAGAATTATAGACCGATCACATGTTTGTCGACGGTTTATAAACTTCTTACATCCATTTTGAGAGCGAAAAATAACACACACATTGACAATAACTCTATTATGTCTGCCTCTCAAAATTGACGTAGGAATGGGTCCCGCGGTACTAAGGAGCTACTCCTCATTGACATGGCCATAAGCCAACAGGTTCGTCGATCCCGCAAGGATCTGTCGACATGTTGGATAGACTATAAGAAGGCCTACGACTCGGTGCCACATACATGGCTCATGAGGGTGCTGGAGTTGTACAAGATAGATGCAACTCTGCGCACCTTCCTGAAGTCGTGTATGGGGCAATGGAGGACGGTCCTTTGCTATCCAGGATGTCGACAGATCCAGGGGAACGATGAGCCTGTATGGATTAAACGGGGAATATTTCAGGGCGACAGTTTGAGTCCACTTTGGTTCTGCCTAGCCCTGAATCCTCTAAGTACACTGCTGGAGGATTCAGGTCTAGGCTATCGGTTGAGGAAAGGTGGTCAGGTCATATCTCACCTCCTTTACATGGATGATTTGAAACTCTTTGCCCCCAACAAATTGCGACTGATGGAGCTACTGAAGGTAACTGAAACATTCAGTAGCGCCATCAGGATGGAATTTGGTGTGGACAAATGTGCAGTCATGCATGTAAAGCGAGGGGAGATTATGGAATCCGAGGGAACTCAACTCTCGGACTCCATACACCTTAGATCCCTCTCCTCAGCCGAAAGCTATAAGTATTTGGGTATGTCGGAAGCGTTAGGCATCAACGTTGCTGACATGAAGCAATCGTTGAAGGAGCGCTTCTTTGGTCGCCTGAAGAAGGTTTTAATTAGCCTTCTTTCGGGCGGAAACAAGGTGCGCGCCTACAACGGTTGGGTCATGCCAGTTTTGATGTACTCTTTCGGCATACTCAAATGGACTCAGACCGAACTCGACGCCCTGGACAGAAGGGTCCGTACACTCCTGACCGCAAACCGGATGCATCACCCACGTTCATCGGTGATGAGACTGTACATCCCGCGGAAGTGCGGGGGTCGAGGCTTTTTAAACGCTAAGACCCTCCACAACCGCGAGGTGGGCAACCTCAGGGATATTTTTTTTTAAACCGAAGTGGGTATGCACCGGGATGTGGTCGCAGTAGACAAGGGACTCACCCCGCTCTCCATGGCTAAAGAGAACTGGTGCAAACCTGTAATACTTACTACAGATGACCGCAAGGAGGTATGGCAGAGCAAGGAGCTTCACGGGCGCTACTATCGGGCTTTTCATGAGCCTGGTGTAGATTTCTTAGCGTCCGTATCCTGGCTACGTTTCGGTGACCTTTTCGGGGAAACTGAAGGTTTTGTCTGTGCAATTATGGACGAAGTTATCTTCACGAATAACTACCGGAGACATATTATGAAGGACGGGACGGTTGACGTGTGTCGGGCATGCCATCGTCCGGGTGAGTCCATCAGACATATTATCTCTGGTTGTTCGCATCTGGCTACCGGCGAGTACTTACACAGGCATAACCAAGTGGCCAGGATTATTCACCAGCAACTTGCTTTGAAATATAAACTTGTTGACTCTGAGATACAGTATTACAAGTATGTGCCCGACCCAGTTCTCGAAAATGACCATGTCACGTTATACTGGGATCGGTCTATCATTACTGACAGGACTATTGTAGCCAATAAGCCTGATATAGTGGTGATAGACCGATTAGCGCGCCGCGCAATGATAGTCGATGTTACCATCCCACATGACGGGAACCTCGTGAAAGCTGAGAAAGAGAAACAAATTAAATATCTCGACTTAGCACACGAGGTTGTCGACATGTGGAATGTGAGCTCGGCTATCATTGTGCCGATTGTCGTAACGGCCAATGGCCTGATTGCCGAAAGCCTCGACCAACTTCTCTCGAGGCTGTCGTTAGGCGGTTGGATCAAGGGCCTGATTCAGAAGGCAGTACTCCTCGATACGGCTCGCATTGTGAGGAGGTTCCTGTCTCTGCAGCCCTAACCACCGGTAGCTTGGACCCTGCTCCCGACACCGGCGGACCACTATTTTTTCATATTTTTAAATGTTTTTTTTTTAATATCTTTTGTAAAAAATATTTAAAAATGTAATTTAATATGAAAAAATATGAATAAACGAAATAATAATAATAACATAACCCTAATACATAACCCCACCGCCGTATCTCTACGTTGACGTCGTGGTGGGGCTTGCGCGCTCCAAACTCTGGGTCTGTGCCGGTAGAGTTTACTTTGCCGGAACAGGGTTAGGATGAGGGGCCAGACGAAGAGAGATACAGAAACCCGCAGGGCAGCATGTGGCGAGCTGTTGGGCAGTAGCGACCCCACGGACCCTATCTCCCGGGAGAAATATTGTTCCTCACCTCTGGCTTGCCTTTATTGGCCGGCTGGAGTGAACACTGACGAGGAACAGAGCTCCCACCTCATTCTTGCCTTAATTGGCCGGCTTGAGTGAAGATTCGCAAGAGCAAACGTGCTCGGAGAAAGGAAGTATTCCAGTAAGTGCTCGTGGGGATCTTGACCATCTTCCGGGCTCTGGGATTGTTCTGAAAGCCGTGGAATACCTCTCCACTCCTCAAGCACCTCCGGACATGTTGCTCCCTTGTCGCTACGTCACCACGTGCTAGCGACAGTTTTTCGGGGGCCCATTATTGAGTGTGCAAGTCACCCCTGCCATTTTTTCCGTGTATATTATATATCATTGATCAGGCAGGGGCCATAGTCCTTCCATAGTTCCAGGTCACCAGTCAACTTAAGCCACCCATACCCATAGTCGAATATCTTTGTTTCCATATCCTGCAATAGCCCTACACCAACCCGGGGTTGTCCTTGGGTGCACTTGCATAGTGCACACAGGGATAATCGTCGGTTGGGGGAGATGTCGCTACTGTGCGTAAGCAAACATTAGCTCCGTAAATAAAAATCTTATAAAATTGTTATTGTGGTTATATCATAACAAAAAGTGATTAAGGTTCAAGCTAACAAGGACATATAGTGATAAAAGCTGAAGTACCAGTGAATTTTCTAAAACCTAAAGAGTAACAGTGATAAATACCTCCTAACGACATTTTTGTTCAAATTCAATTCTTTCCACAAACACCCATACAAACAGTGAAGTTCCAGCAGTAAAAAGCAAACAGCGACCAGAGTTAGAAACCTGAAGAAAGGTAGGAAAGAATTATGAATAGCGAATAATCTATCTCATTTTACTATAAAAATAATTGCAAATAACTAAACTGCACGGACATTTGATTTTGAAAAAAAATGCCATCTACCGCGGAATAGAGAAACAAACTTCAAACTGTGAACTCACTTTCCGGCAAACTACACCATCTGTTGCCAACAAGAGAAACATACACCAAACGTCAATACCTCAAGTACTATCACAATCCACTACTAGAGGGCGCTACTGGTCGAAAAAAATTATCAAATGGCTTCTGAATGCGCGGGTTGTTGTCAACAAATACTAGAAGCAGAAAACCTTACCTGTGCGCATTGCAAAGACACATATGACTTAAAATGTGCTAATGTATCAATTCATCGTTTTACAAAATTGATGACTTTTGAGCAAAAAATAAATTGGCAATGTCAAGCTTGCTACTGCAAAACCCCTAAAGTCGGTAATACAAATACCCCTATACGCCTACAAGACCGTGAGCTACCACAACAGACAAAATCACCTTCTGTAGAAAGTAATGTCACCATTAGAAGAGGAAACACAAACACAAACAACTACACTTTTAGCTCTGGAGACCTAACTATACTAGGCGACACACTGAACACGGAGGAAAAGGAAACAGACATTCAAACCGAACTAACGCTACAAAATCTAAGCGAAATTATAGTACTGCGACTTAAAATAATAAATCCATTATAGCTGAAATTAAAAATACAATTCAGACCGAGATAAATAAAGCCATCACTAAATTGAAGGTAGATATCCAACATAAAACAGACGCCTTAAATAAACAGAACGAATTAAGAAAGGAAGAAATAGAAAAAGTAAACTTAAAAATTGAAAACCTTACAAAAGAAAATGAGAAACCAAACACGAAATTTTAGATATAAAAAACAGAAAAGATACCCCACCCGCTATTTGCACTGAAACAAATACGAAGAAAATAGTTCTCTACGGATTTACTGAAAATTACAAAGAACCGGAATTCGACCTACACGATAGAATCATTGAACTATTCTACAGCACGATGAACGTAGACCTGACTAGATATATAGAAGAGACATATAGACTGGGTAGATACAATAACAACAACAATAGACCACTTGTGATCGAATTAATAAGCAAAAGAATGGCTAAGTACGTAATAAGTAATGCCCAATACCTTCAGGGTACCCGGTTATTTATCTCAGAGTTCCTAGATACCAACGCGCGAAGGGAAAGGCAATTAATGCGAGAAGAAATGCTTCAGGCTCGAAGAAACCGATTATTTGCAATCATCAAAAACAATCAATTGTTTATTGAAGGACAGAAAGTTAACCAAAAAAACGAAACATACAAAACGGCACAAAACAATGACTCGAAGGGACCTACATACAATTACAATGTAGACCGAATATGCGACCTACCTACTACCAACGAACACATTAAAAATCACTCCTTTCGAAAGCATAGACCTACCTTGTAAAATTCTCTTCCAAAACATGCAAAGCAACAAGCAGCACATTATAGAAGCATTTTTAACAGAAAACCCTATCTATCAAGCTATATGCATATCTGAGTCCTGGCTATCCGAAGACAAAATTTCCCTTATACAAATTAGTGGCTATAATATTGCATCGTCATACTGCCGGAAAACTCGAGGGGGAAGGCGGCGTATGCATTCTCTTACAAGAACAAATTGTTTATACAGAGAAAAATGATATCTCAAACATGTCTATAGAATATGTACTGGAAGTGTGCGCTACTGAGTTACCTACACAAAACCTTTTATTAATTACTATGTACTGGAATAGAAGAGAGGAAGATATATTTATTGATACATTAAAACAAATTCTAAATTATTTAAATACAAAGTATAATAAATTTAAATTATTATAGGTGGAGATTTTAACATTAATATTTTAGGCAAATACTTAAAAACTCACCAGTTTCTGGATCTCATGCTAGAATACAAATTCACTCAACAAATAAAAAGACCTACGCGTATTACAGAAACTTCCTCGACATGTCTTGATCTAATATTTACTAATTTCAGCGACAAAAGTATGTTTACAACCGTCGAAAATTTCGGACTTTCGGACCACAGTGGAACAATTATAAATCTAAGCATACCTCAACCAGCGAAAAAAATTACCTGGTACACAAATAAAAGATTATTTAACATAGCGAACATAAAAAAGTTTAAATCTGTATTAAGTACACAAAACTGGCACGAAATTATACAAACAAACAATAATATAAATGAAAATTATAATTCTTTCAACACCCTCTTAATAAAACTTTAAATCAATGTATTCCTAAACGTAAAATGAAACTTAAAACTAATTATAAAAAATACTGGCTAACTACAGGCATTAGAACTTCCTGCAAAAACAAAAGATTGTTAAAATAATTTTCCATTAAAACCAAAAACCAAATAATTACACAACATTATAAAAAATATTAAAAAGTTTAGTTACCGCTGCAAAAAAATTACAATTTATAAACAAAATAAAGAAATCAGACAACAAAGTAAAAGCGATAAGAAACACGCATTGGATGTTAAAGTGGGTGTGATAATACGTGTATCCTAATTAGTGCGTATTTAATCAGTGACACGTAGATATCGCGTTCAATTCCCAGGCAAGTCCAATGTTATTATTTTTAGCGAGTCGCAACCAAATCCTGATTAGTTATCTGTGGCATTACAGCACTAGTCCGATAATATAAAGTTAAAAGCACGCGTTTTTAATACACTGAATTATGACCCTAAAATCGTTTCTATAAGAGCTACTTTACGAGCAAGTGTGTTGAAAATTGTATTACCTTTGCTTGGATAGTTTTTGAATAAGCTTCAATAATACGTATTTTTCTCACTTAGTATATGTGGATGATGGGAACACCCAAATACTCCGAAATATTTTATTCTTAATTTCGATGTTCCGATTTTCAAAAGTCCGAATTTCATAATACCTAAGAATTATAATGTCTATTATTAAAAATCACGAAATTTATTTTACCGAAAGTCGTAAATGCGATTTGTTAGTTTTCCGATTTTCATAAGTTCGAAGAATGAAATGCTCGAAGGGTTCTCGGTCCGAAAAACGACATTCCGATTTTCAATACTTCGAATAAACTAAAAGTCAAGAAGTGTTGTGCTACAAAATTTTGTGACAGAAACGAATCGCTGCAAAACCGACTTCACGTAGTCTTGTCTGCCCTACCCTAGAGTGTAATTTGAACCCGCGTAGTCGCGGAGGGGTGGGGTGACCCACGAGCTGAGGAGCAGGTGGTGAGCGTTAAAACCATCTGCGACGATAAGCTCGCGTGGGACCGCCCAAACCCCGCAGCGCCGGAGCCGTGACAGAAACAATGCTTGCTGCATGTGCATGCCTGCTTGCTTGCTGCTTGCCTGCTTGCTTACTGCTTGCCTGCTTGCTTACTGCTTGCCTTCTTGCATGCTGCATGCCTGCTTGCATGCTGCATGCCTGCTTGCATGTTGCATGCCTGGGATCCTGCCGTTTTACCGAAAAGATTTTGCCAAAATTTCACTACCCAAACAAATTTTAGCAACCTTTTTTATACCAATGCAATGTTTGGAATGATTTTAGTACGCACATTTTCATTTG
Organism: Agrochola macilenta; assembly: GCA_916701695.1. Classification (NCBI taxonomy): domain Eukaryota; kingdom Metazoa; phylum Arthropoda; class Insecta; order Lepidoptera; family Noctuidae; genus Agrochola; species Agrochola macilenta. The sequence goes on along the minus strand of OU753572.1, from coordinate 411,501 downwards.
GTCATATTTTTACTTGGCAGAATATTATCAAGGATAATGTCTTGTCTGAATTGCAGGTATTGGTGCTCAACTGCATGAGGAGGAGACGTTGGCGTTCCATCATTTATAATACTAAATTATATATACCATATACTTTTGCGTACCCTCTTGTCTTCTTAGCTTCATAAATACTTATGGTTATTAACTGTGAATTCCCAATATTAATTTCGCCAATTTCGTGTCGATCCTTGTCTCATAGCTTTTCTAAGTCGGGTCGAGGCAGTTTAGTTTATGGGACTTCGTCTCTTTCTTATGTCAATGGGAGGCCCGACCAGTCTGGGACGAGCCCTACAGAACTGTGCGGAAAGGAGGGGCACAGTTCTTGGGGGAACCGATCTTAACACTAATATTAACATAATTTGGAAAAACGAAAATTTTATCAGCCTAGGGTAATTTAGGTACAGTCACAGCAACAACTTAACAAGTTAGGAATTTAAAACTTATGTGTATACCATAAACTGCTTCCAATAAAAAAATATTAAAAACGCTGATTCTACAACTGCAAAAAATCACTTTGAAATTCACAGTACCTACTCAATATCTGCCTAGCCTTTTCCCAACTATGTTAGGGTCGGCTTCCAGTCTAACCGGATGCAGCTGAATACCAGTATTTTACACGGAACGACTGCCTATCTGACCTCCACAACCCAGTAACTGGGTAATACCATACCCCTTGGTAAGACTGGTGTCAAACTTTCGGGCTTCTGACGACTCGTAACGACTGTCAAAGATCCACGAATGACAGCCGGGACCAACGGCTTAACGTGCTTTCCGAGGCACGGAGGATTCTCGGTATGTAAAGATGGTCACCCATCCACTGACCAACCCCGGCAAGCGTAGCTTAACCTGATGGATCGACCAGTGCGGCTGTTGTTACTTAGCTACGAGCTCCTCACCTACTCAATATGAAACACAAATTTATCTTTGCGTTTTTTCTAAATATTCTTCGTTTAGTATTATCATTTATTTGCCAAATATTGCACGGTGGTACGGAACCCTTCGAATGCGAGTCCGACTCGCACTTTGCCTGTTTTTGTTAAATTACTTTTATACAATTTGCAAGGATATACCTCCACTGACTGTCTTATTAATATAATTTGTGCTTACAGTTTTTTCCAAGTTCGAGTTTCTAGATGAACCCAGTTCTGATCTCCACTTCCGATAGTTTCTGTAAGAACACTGGATTGCCAATCACGCTTAGCTTGGAGTCTGAGCCGACACTTCGAAGCAATCTTCAAAATGCTTTCAGATTTCATATTACGATCACGGGCGGATGTCGGAAAATATTCCACGGGAACATACGAGTACTACCGGGATTAAAAGTACCTACCCTATGTGTTAATTAAAAGTACCTACCCTGTGTTAATTAAAAGTACCTACCCTATGTGTTAATTAAAAGTACCTACCCTATGTGTTAATTAAAAGTACCTACCCTATGTGTTAATTAAAAGTACCTACCCTATGTGTTAATTAAAAGTACCTACCCTATGTGTTAATTAAAAGTACCTACCCTATGTGTTAATTAAAAGTACCTACCCTATGTGTTAATTAAAAGTACCTACCCTATGTGTTAATTAAAAGTACCTACCCTATGTGTTAATCCAGATTATAAACTATCTGTGTGCCAAATTACATCCAAAACCTTTCAGCCTTTTTTGCGCCAATCCGGAACATACATCCAGACAAACAGACAAACGGAAAAAAATACTAAAAACGATATTTTCAGCTTCGGACTGGTTCCCACATCTCGTAACAATTACTTTTTTCAAAAATATTCAATGTACAGGTTTGACTTCGGTACTATTTTATTAGTAAGATGAAGAGATATGTTACAGAACTCAACCAATATAGTTAGTGATGTACCTACTTCCTTAATTAATGATAATAATAATAATGAAAATAATTACGACAAAATCGAAGCTTTGGATATTTACAAAAGTCTTTGTTTTTATCATGAAGAAAAGTGATATATCTTTAAACCAAAGAGCACATCATGCGTACTTTTACGGCCCACTAGCCGAGAGGTTCCAATAAAATAACGTAAGAACATTTTCTTTCGGTTATAAAACCCAAAATATTGACTTGCGCAACGTTTAAGAGATTCTCTGGATATTTTACATGACAGTTTTATGAGTGGCCCCCGAAAGGGAAACCTCTCGCATAAAATCGTTTAGCTCGCGTATCCAAGCGAAGTGGCTACTAAATCTAGTATTAGTACGTATGCTGCTACTTGCGCGAGCTCCGGCGACTTATTTCCTCTACTTTTATGTTTTTTCTCCAATATATTGCAGATCCTGCAGTTTTACGATCACAACCTTCTATAGCGTTTCTATCAACAATAGGTACATTCGTTTGGTTTTCTTGTCTAGTATTAGGTATACTAACTCGGAGGTACATTGAGCACCGCTGTTTAATAAACATAATCATCAAGCATTCATGCAATCTAATATTAGCCGACAGTACTAAAGGGATTACTTTTGGGGAGTTTGTTGCGCCTCTTCTTCTTCCCAGCTAACGCGAAGATTTTAAATAGACCACACAGCAAAGGAACGTGCAGTAGCTTGTTTTATTCGTACTCACAACCCGACTCTCGAAACGTTTGTCCCGCCAATCCCAGGACAACAGTTTATACTGTTTATAGTGATCGTGGAAACTGAATCTTAATGTTTGTGCTTGTAACTTACGAAAGTAAATAGATATTATTCACAATCACAATAATAGATGAACGCACACGACTTCACGGTTTCGTAGCCTGCAGGGCTACGGCGTAGACCTTCGTAGCAGTCTGCTTGAGAACGTCAAATGCTTAGAAGCCAAGACATATTGAACCTTTGCTGGAAATATTGACCATTTGAAAGGACATTGAATATATGTAACTTTACTTACGTACTTTAGAACGGATAAAAGAAGGTTGTTTGTATGTATATTTATTGATTATTTTTAATAGCTTATTTAAAATGTTTTTAGTCAAATACCTACAAGAGCTAGTTCCCTTACACCTGGTATGTTTCACTTCAATTTTTTTACTTTATAAATATATTTATTGTTTGTTTATTGTACTAAACTTGGTAAAATTCTCACAGGAGCTTGTACTCAAATACACACATCTTAACTATCCAATTTTAACACTCACATCAACGCACATTGCCCTACAAAGGTACTCCCACAATTACACACTACATAATAATAATTTGTCTTTTGGAAGAATCTTCTGTAACATAAAAGTAATGAAATCTCTTGCAACAACAAACTTTCTACATAAAATCACCTCACTGAATTTCGGTTCTCATCTTTATATTATAACTCTTAAAAATGGCTTTACTTAGCGTATCCAACGACCTAGATGAAACCTTTAATATAGAATGTCGCACAGTAGAATCTCTTGAAAACTGCAAGAGTATCTTAAATGCTTCCAAAGACAATATTAAGGTGCTAACATATAACATCAGAAGTTATCAGAAAAATTTTGACGACTTTGCAATTGCTCTAAATCGGTTAGACTCGAATATCGACGTTGTCGTGCTCACTGAGTGTTGGTTATCTGATGGCTCCATTATAGAGGACTTACAGGGATATAGCGCATACAGAACAACTAAACAAGTAAATAAAAACGGGGGAATTGTTATATACACAAGAACAGCCTGGAGCAGCAGTATTGTTACTGTAGAATCTAACCTTGCTGACGCCGACAGTATATTAATAAAAACCAACAACAAATTAAGCCTCCTAGCTATTTACCGGTCTCCCTCTTTTACAAACACAGAGCAATTTCTTAATTCCCTTGACGCCACCCTGTTTGATCTTAAAAACCAACAAACACTAATTGTAGCCGGCGACATTAACTTAAACATAAACGATCCAAGTAATTACCAAGTATCTAACTACGCTTGTCTCATGGCCTCACATGGTTTATCTCCTGCTATTACTCTCCCAACAAGATGCGGAGCTTGTATTGACCACATATTCATAAAATCACCAGCAATACCTTTTGGTCTCGTTTGTGGCTTATCCATTACCGATCACGACCTAGCCTTGTGTTGTGCCCCCATTAACCCAGAACGCCCTAAAAACACTAAGCGCTGGAGAGTCAGAACTGACTGGACTGGTGTAGCTGGTGAGATTACAAATACAAACTGGGATCCAGTCACTAGCTCATCTTGTGTAAACACTGCTTTAAACTACTTCAACGACATTATCTCACGCGCCGCTGACAAACACACAGAAAATGTTAAAATTAGTCGCAGAATGGCCAACATTCAACCCTGGGTCACTCCTGGTTTAATTAGATGCATGAGACAACGCGATAAACTTCATCTTGAATGCAAAGCCGACCCTGAAGATATCACAAAACAACAAATTTACACCAGATACAGAAACTTCGTGTACACACTTCTTCGGAAACTCAGAAATTTACACAACAGACAGGAAATTGAAGGGAACCAGAAAAACCCAAAAAAGCTCTGGACGGTTATAAAAGATATATGTGGAACTAAAACTCGTAAAAATTCATCATCGCACCTAATTGCGTCCAGTATCTCCCCAAGTTCAGCACTTGACAATTGCAATCGACACTTCGTCTCTGTCGGGGAAAACCACGCAGCCAAGATCCTAGACAAACTTTCAACCACTCACCACTCACTAATAGAATCAAACATAGCTCCAAGCTCTATCTCACAATCTTTCTTTCTGCATCCGACCGACGAAGAAGAAGTGTCCAACATAATACGCAACTTGAAAATAGACAGCGCACCAGGGCCAGACCAACTAACCGTTCGATTACTAATCAATTCCCGAGAAAGTATAATAAAGCCACTTACGCACATCTTTAATTTAAGTTTAGAATCAGGTGTCTTTCCCGATTCCTGGAAAATTGCTGCAGTGTCCCCTATCTACAAAAGTGGTCCCAAAGACTTGCCGGAAAACTATAGACCCATCGCCCTGTTGAGTATAGTCTCTAAAATTTTAGAAAAAATTGTAAACACGAGATTGGTAAATTTTGTAGAGAAGCACAACATTGTCTCAGATAGGCAGTTTGGATTTCGCCGGGGAAAATCAACCGAAGACGCGGTGTCACTTTTGACAAATCAAGTCTCGCACCACATAGAAAATGGAGAATGCTGTGTTGGTGTCTTTCTTGATTTGGCAAAAGCATTCGTTACCGTGTCACCTGGTCTGCTTTTAAAGAAACTCGAGGCAACAGGCATAAGAGGAACACCTCTAGAATGGTTTCGCAGCTACTTAACATCGCGGTATCAATATTGTAAAATAGGCAATCACCAAAGCAGGTCACTTCCTATCACGTTTGGCGTTCCGCAGGGCAGTACCCTAGGCCCAACGTTGTTTACGCTGTATATTAATGACGTAGTAAATCTCCCTCTTAGAAACGCTACAGTGATATCCTACGCTGACGACACAGCCATCGTTTTCCACGACACGTCATGGGACCGAGTTTATCAACTGGCGGAACAAGGCCTAACTCAGATAGCGCAATCCCTAGACACTAACCTACTGACACTAAACGCTAGTAAAAGTAAATATATTGCTTTCTCCAAAACAAGCTCCTCTAGTGCCTCTCAGACTAAGTCCTTAAAAATACACACCTGCCCACAGAAACACAATATTGCCTCACACCTGACACAGCATCCCTGCGCATGCATAGTCCTTGAACGTACTGACACGATTAAATATCTCGGGGTAACCATAGACAGCAACTTAACGTACAAAGCCCACATTTATGCCCTTTCTTCCAGAGTACGTAAACTAATACACGTCTTGAAAAAACTCCGCGACTGTACTCCTATCGATATTTTGAGAATGGTCTACTTCGCATTCTGCCAGTCAATCATGCAGTACTGTATCTGCATCTGGGGACGTGCTGGTAAAAGCACATTTATAACATTAGAGAGGGCACAACGGGCACTGATCAAGGTTGCACTTAAAAAACCTTACAGATTCCCCACAGACCTTGTTTACCATGAGTTTCAAGTTCTCAGGGTACGACAAATATTTGTACTCCAAGCTACGCTTAAATATCACGATACAATAAAAAAACGGCCCGACTATATCGACATAATAAACAAGCGTATCTTCAGAGTACCCATACCAAATGCCAAATCCGAACTAGCTAGACGCTGTACCTATTTTTCCCATCCCAACACTTACAACAAAGTTTTGAAAATCTGCGACCTAAAAGACTGCTCAACCATGACCTGTAAAAAAACCCTAACTTCAGCTCTTTTAAAATTATCATACGACGACACCGAAGCCTTGATATAGTACCTACACACACATACACATACACACACACAAGCACACACACAAACCCATATACATGCATGCACACACAAACACACACCACAGTGCAAGTCAAACGATAACACTTGCAATTTTATTTTGTGTTCAGATTCGCACGAATGTTCTATTTTATTTTATTTTATTTTCACTTCACATTCACATCTTTTGTATATGGAAAATGTGTAATAATTATCTACCATTCTATAATTGTAATGTAACTTTTATAACTTTGAAAAATTCGCACTCCAGAGCCACAAGATACAAGCGACGCTTAGTTTGTGGCTCACCGAATATGTCACATTGTATTGTTACTTTTTGAATAATAAACTTTATTATTTATTATTTATTATTTAATCATTTAATTCAAGAAACAAGACTCATAATGTTAGTAACAATATGACTCTTTACAGGAAAGTAATTTCCTGTGTTCGAGTTAATCAGCAGAACATCGTTACATAAAACAACACGAATAAAAAATAAAAAACCCGAATGCCCTCCTTTTTTGGCTTCTCCGCAGTCGGGTAAAAAGCGTTGCCTTCGCGGCGGCCACTAGACGTTGTAATTAATAGCAGTCCATGCTCTGTTAACTTTGTTCTTATTTATGTGCTGCTGAGGTTCCGTAATGACGCAGAAATGAAACACCGCCTTCAAATATATTAAGAGAAATGAAGATGATGTGAAGAGATTGTTTGTTTAGTAAACCTTTTCAGAGACTAAAAAAAAATACTCTATGAATTAAGCCAGATTTACACGATGTTTTTTTGTTGCTTATGGCACACCATAAGATGAGGCAACAATAAAAAAAATAAAACAAAAAATAAAAATATAAAAACAAGATATAAACAACAGATTGTTTCATCTATTTTATTGTACGCCACATGCTTGAAACTTGCATCGTGTACCTATGTATGGCTTTTATCTGTACTTAGCACAATTATAAAGGCAGCTTAGGCGAGCACCTGAGTTGAAAACAAATGCCTACGTTTATATAAGTGGCATATTACAATCTTATTCAAATCAAAGCACTACAGGGCAAATAACCGAGCTTAGCCCAAAGCTTTTGATAATTATCGCAAGATCTATACAACTATGTAGTTTAGTATGTTACTGATACTGTAGGTCACTGTTCCAGCATACAGGTACATAATAACAGAGATTGTCACTTAACATCATTATGACACATAATGATGTTAAGTGACAATCTCTGTACCATAGACCCAGTGAGCTTATTGCAACCGGGCACAAATTGGCCGTCACCTCCTTCTGCAAAGCAGTTATGCTCGCGAAGGAGGAGGCGGAGCGTGCGAGGGAGATGCAAGCTGCACGCCCTCGCGCCCTAGTCGCCACAGGAGACGCCCCGGGCATCGGGAGTCACGAGCCGACTTCCGGCCACCGTAGGCGCGGGCCTGCGGACGGTGAGCGATGGGCAGCTCGCCGTCCGATAGGGACCAGGCCCGGGTCGACGGCGCGTTGTGTTCCACGCGTGCCTCAAAGAGATGTCAGCACCAACTGACGGGGTCCGTAAGGACCAATGCCTGCTGGGGTTGCGGGTTTGTCCGAAAGGGATATCGCGGCCCCGGCACACAGGCAACGGAAGGAACATCATCGTAATTTGATGATTTCCCACACAAAAAAAAAAAAAAACAAAAAAAAAGGCTGCTATTAAGATAAACTTTCAAAACGAAAACCCAATAATACTTTGCTCGACCTGTTAATCGAAGCCAGCAAGCCTCGTTGGCTAGCTGGCTGTTACAATGAAATGTCGTTGACCCGTCCTTGGGATTGCCCTAGGACGGGTCCTACTCCGCATCCTAGTAATTGGGTCCACAGTATGGCTACCCTACTTGCACGGGCAAGCTTTTCGACAACATCTAGAAACACACGCACGCGAGCCAAATTGGCCAAGCGGTAGATGTTATCGGGGATAAAATAACACACGAATGTAAGACGCGCTGCAAACAGTTCGGCGGTCAGTTCCTACAGACTACGAACATACTGTGAGCACGGGAGGAAGTATGAATAATTATAATTGGTTCTTTTGATGTTGTTATAAAAGGAAATACTCCAAAGTGTTATTGTTTCACAAATAGCATAAATTAGTATAATTTATGAATTTACATTATCTATTTAGATTAAAAACGGTAAAGTACACCGTACATTCTTCAGGCAAAAGCAAATTGATAAAAATATAAGTATAAGACAATAATGATATTTTTTATTCCAAAGATATTAAACAGCCACTCTTAGTTTAAATACCTGATTCTATAAATTAATGGTTCAACATAACAGATCACTATTTCGTATAATCCAGCACAAAACATGCGCACAAGGCTCTTCTGTTACTTGACACATAGGTCTTAAACATGGGAAAATTAACACATAAAATTGATATTAAAGTATCTGATCGTGGTAACAACCATGACACTGCATAGCATTTGCAAAATCATAATGCCGGTGAGTCTGGTTTCTCCCCAAATATCACGTCATATTATGCAAGCTGCCATGCTCTAATACTATGCAAGAAATAGTATTAGAGCATGGAGGAACACAATAATTATTCATGTAAAACAACAAGGTAATTATTTTCAGTTATTTCCTCCCTCCCACATATTATTAGTTTGTTTGCACAACGAAGCAATAAAACAGCTCCGGTATAACTAAGTTGTAACTTGTGAAGTATATCTCGGTCGTCGCTCTATTTAGAACGAGTCCTATTAATATCGCGAAAACTTATGATTACAATGAACACATTTACAAGTCTTCAGTTGTGAAGCATTACATGTTCAATGGCACTTCTTTTGTTGTTTATTTTAGTTTCTTGATTTATTTAAAGAGCTAATGACGCACCTCCGGTCACACTTCGGAACACTATAATTATATTAGTTTAACAGAAACATAACATCACTTCAGTTTTCTCTAAGGGAGTAGGCAGTGGTGTATGAATAGCAGGTACAGTCAGCATCAAAAGTTGATGAACACATTTAGATTTTCAAAATCGCTGTATTAATAGTGAAGTGCTAATAGTGAATACGGTGTACAGCGATTTTGAAAATCTAAATGTGGTCATCACCTTTTGATGCTGACTGCACCTGGTACAGTCACATGTTACCACCTATGTGGAGGTTCCATGGAACAGGTGGCGAGTCTATTGCCACTTACCGTGTAACGGCTAGGGCTGCGCAGGGTAGGCTGCGCAGGCTGTTAACTGATAGGTAGGTAGAAGTAGAAGAATTAAAACAGCAAGATAGTTTAATATTATAATTAAGATAGGTTATAAAATCAATATAGATTATCCAGCGCAGAGGATCTGGTATAATTACCAAGCTAATGTGGAACTCGCCCTAGGTCGGGGCACAAAGAATTCTGAGGGTCAGGGAACAACTGCTCACAGCCTTACAAGCGGGAACGAAATGACAGAGCGTCTCCGGAAGTCCGGAAGTATTTTATCACTCGACTAATTGCACCTGAGATTCCTCACAACGCTACAACCGGACACATTAAAATGATTAAATACACACTTACGACACAACTTAGTACAATGATGCCAAGTTCTTAAACGGTTAATCTGTTACACCTATACTTAATGTTTTTATTTCGATATCCTCTACAAGAGACGAAACGGAGTTTTCGAACGAAGTTCCTTAATTCGGATTGCGGTAGGAGTTGACTGGTAGAAATCGTCACGGAAGGAAAAAGCGTTATGCCTCCATGCGGCTTTCTCGCTCTCTCTGTCTCTTTCTATTATATACAAGTGTGTGTGTGTGCGTGCGAGTATCGAGTAAGGAACTTTGTTCCTGTCGGGGGACCCCGACTGCAAACTTTCGAATGTTTCTTGTAAATTCCTCCTCTCACTCGGGGCGTCCGGCAAACTTTTATAGTCATCATAAAAAACATTTCATAAGCTCTTTTGTACAGTTCACTCGAATGTGATGAAATTAACGACGTCACGGGGTAGGCAGTTAGGATAAGTAGGGAAAGACTGTTCGAGCTGTATGGCCTTAAGCCTTACATTAACACTGAGACTTTCAACAAGAATGTTGCTACATATTCCAAAATTTTTAGAAATACCTGCAAGATAGCTAAAGCTCTGCACATTAGCAACAAGATCAAATCAGCAGAAAATAAAATAAAAACAGTTTGGAAAGTTATAAATAATGAAACTAATAGGAAAAAAATACGAAATACTGAGTTCACATTGGAGACTTCGCGTGGTGTCATAAGCTCTAACTTAGAAGTAGCTCAAGAATTTGTAAGTTTCTTTACTAATACGAGTATACCGTATAAAACGACGGAATCTTTAAATTTCTCACCCGATGTCTCAATAGATTTATTAAAAGCAAATCCGGGCTGCCCGGTTGAATTTCATTTTAAATATATAAACCGTATGATAGTTATAAAAGTTTTTCGGCAAATTAAAATCAAATTGTACATCCATAATCGAAACTATAGCACCATATTTAATTTGTGTGTGGACCAAGGAGTCTTCCCAGATTTAATGAAATACAGTAAGGTAATACCACTTTTTAAATCTGGGGACAGTAAAGACACAACAATTATAGACCAGTATCCGTGCTGCCGGTATTCAGCAAGGTGTTCGAAAAGGTAATGCTCAATCATCATCTACCATAGGCACCATGATGGATGACTCATCGTTTCGGCTCGCTACGTGTCTCCGCTTGGGCGCACCTTGTGTTGCTCCGCATCGGTGTCTCTGCGGTGAAGCTGTAGACAGTCTCGGGCACCATGGCCTGTCCTGTTACAGGAGCGCAGGTCGCATTGCTCGGCACGCCAGCATCAATGACATTATTCGTCGAGCCCTTGTCACTGCCGGCGTACCAGCGGTATTAGAACTCGTTCTTTGACCAAAGAATTAGCATTGCCATTCAACGTGGCAATGCTGCCAGTCTTCTGGGCACGTTTCCGGATGACAGCGATGCGGACGAATACTTCGACGCCTAAGTGTCCTTTTGTTTTTTGTATCTATTTGTGTAGTTAGTTATTGTATTAAGTACCTAGTGTAAATAGTTAGTAAGTTATAGTAAATTATAAGTATATACAGAGTTGATATGACAGAGGGGCATTAAATAACACTACGTATACTATACGTGTTTAGTATTAATTCGATACGGTATAAAAATAAAAAGCACCAAGAATGAGTTTTTTTTTTTTTCAAACAAACTAAATAGCTTACAAATCAGAGTAAAACGCAACCACCCTTTGAAAATAAATTTAACTGACCTACAGATACCTAGGTAACAGCGGCAACGTCGCGCGCGTCGGCGTGTGTTATCTCGTCAAAGAGGGCGGCCGCCGGCCCGCGCCGGCGGCGGCGGTGGTGCGCCGGCGGCGGCGGTGGCGCGGGCGGCGGCTTACGACTCCGCTCGCGGCTTTTGTGTTGTATGGTTTTGAAGTACAACAATCACAACAAAAACACAAAAAATTTTAATTCTCGATGTGTCCTCCATTCACATGAATACACAAATTATACCGACGGAGAATATTGTTATTTATTTTTCTAATTAAAAATCATGTCAGTGTATTCTAACGCCGTGTAAGTTACACGAGGCATTGTTGAACACTTTAATTACACACACACACACACACAAAACCAACGTTTAATTACGTGTCGTATCACAATAAAAGCAGTCGATCACAAAAAAAAACACTAACACTAAATATTAATAATCCCAAGTTACGTGTCCTGTCACAATAAAAAAAGAAATACTGTCTTAAACTTATTTAGTGTCCTATCACAATAACAAAACAAAATCCCAATTGTCAGCGCGCGAGTTCGACAAAACGGAAGCGGAGCAGGTGCTACCGTGTTACGTAACATCTTGTACGTTCCGAAAGAGTAGCGTCGGCGCACTGAAAAAAACAGTTTTTAGAAGCCCCACTGCCCCACTTACCGATCGCAACCCCTGCCCCTCGATCGCTAGGATGCAATAGCAACACACTGACCTATTTCTATTTCTTTTACGCGCGGGAAGTTTTGCAGATTATTGTCACTCTCGTAATGGAAATGCAAGTGTGTGTGTATTTATTGCTTCCTTGTTTGCATTGTCATCTTTTTAGCGAAAATATTTGGTTGTACTTGTGACTTGCGTCACAGCGGCAACAACGCATAGGTTATACTCAGATTTATCGTTTTAAGGTGCATGACCTATGCGTATAGAGATAATCAGCTGTTAGGAAAGATACATCGTGTTCAAACAGGGTAAAAACTTAAAAAATAATTTGCGACTAAACTACTGCTCCTATTTAATTGATTTTTGGTACAGAGCTTGAAAATGGTACCTAGTATACTCAGTTTAAAGAAAAGCCCCTCTGTCGTATCAACTTTGTATATGATTAAAGTTGTAAAATAAAATAAATACACTAAAATAAATAATATAACATAATTTGAGTGATGGTATCTATGAATCTATTCAAACAATGTATTCTATTATATCAATATATACAGATTTTTTTTCAACCAACCTAACAACTCTGAGAAAAATTTCTCGGTAGGCTGTTTTAATTGCATTAAAGTCAATCAAAAGTACCTATGCTCAATCAAATGCTTAATCATTTTAACACCAACCATATCTTACACGATTAGCAATATGGGTTCACCAAAGGACGTTGTTCGACTGACGCCGGTGTCACCTTATTAAAACACATATTTACAGCGTGGGAGGAGGCCCAAGATGCCATAGGAATTTTTTGTGACCTCTCAAAAGCATTTGACTGCGTAAATCATGAAACCTTACTCTTGAAACTTGAGCATTACGGACTAAGTAAACTTGCGCTCAGTTTGGTAAAATCGTATTTAAATTATAGACAACAGCAAGTTCAAATTAATCGGGTCAATTCACTCGGTCTAAAAGTAAAAATGGGTGTTCCACAAGTCTCTATATTGGGTCCTTTCCTCTTTTTAGTATATGTAAATGATCTACCCCATTTATTAAAAAACCAACCACAAATTGTGTTATTTGCTGACGATACTTCTCTAATTTTTAAGATAAATAGACGTGCATCAAATCTTGACGACGTAAATAACGCCCTACTGCAGGTCCAAAATTGGTTCACTGCTAATAATTTAGTATTAAATGGGAATAAAACTAAATGCATTAGATTTGCTTTACCGAATGTTAAAAATAGTGATTGTGACATTGTATTGAATAGGTAGATATTAGAATACGCTCGACTCAAAGCTGCAATGGGGTCCTCATTTAACATCGCTTGCAGGACGTCTAAGTTCAGTAGCATATGCTGTAAGAAAAATCCGTCAATTTACTGATGTAGGTACCGCGAGGCTAGTCTATTTCAGTTACTTTCATAGTATCATGTCTTACGGTATTTTACTATGGGGACGGGCTGCAGATATCGAGTCTATTTTTATTCTGCAGAAAAGAGCCATCAGAGCAATATATGGCTTCCGCAGACGCGATTCTCTAAGGGAACTGTTTAAAGATATTAACATCATGACGGTAGCTTTTTTTTTTTTGGGTGGGAAATCATCAAATGGCTCCTCTCGCTCTGGGCGGAGCGAGAGGGAGTGTCAGACTTTTACTGACTAAAACCCACCCGTGTTCCTTCCGTTGCCTGTGTGCCGGGGCCGCGATATCCTTTTCGGACAAACTAGCAACCCTGGCAGGCATTGGCCCTTACGGACCCCGTCAGTTGGTGCTGACATCTCTTTGAGGCGCGCGTGGAACACAACGCGCCGTCCACCCGGGCCTGGTCCTAATCGGACGGCGAGCTACCCATTGCCCACCGTCCGCAAGCCTGCGCCTACGGTGGCCGGAAGTCGGCTCGCGACTCCCGACGCCCGGGGCGTCTCCTGCAGCGACTAGGGGCGCGAGGGCGCGCATATTGCATTTCCCTCGCACGCGCCGCCTCCTCCTTCGCGAGCATTACTGCTTCGCAGAAGGAAGTGACGGCTTCCCATGCACTCTCGCTCCGGACCATGGCCTGAACCAGGGCCGGACGCGAGAGATCGCCGCTGCCGATCGCCTCCGTGAGGACACGGCGGTGCCCCGCCCAAGCCGGGCAGACCTCCACCGTATGCTCCACCGTGTCCTCCGGGCGATCCACACAATGGTAACACCCGGGCGTTTCCTCCCGCATGACGGTACCTTGTCAATATGTCTATGAAAACATCATGTACGTTAGGAAAAATCTAAGTCTTTTCAGTAAAAGAGGTGATAGACACAATTATAGGACTAGAAATAGGGACCAATTAATTCAACCGGGTTTCAGACTGGCTAAAGTAGACTCATACGACAACAATATATTATAAGTTGGGGGATTACATCGTTGACAAAAATGCTTGGCTCAATGCTGGTCCAGCTCCACAAGGGCGCATAAACTAATTGATTAGCAATCAAAAATATTGTTGGAGCTGCTGAAGATTGTAAAACTATCATTAGATTGTATAAATTCAGTCTTTTAGTATTATATAATTGCTTATCACATGTGTGAGCACTATGTACCTACTTTACAGCTACCATTTACTGGGTACGTCTTTGATTGACTTGAATGTGCCCTAGCGGCTGAGAGTATGTCATGCTCACTCAAATGTCTCGCTGGTGGTCGCTTGTGTGTTGGATCATTAAGTTCCCTTCAAAATGGTTGAGCTAAATGGTGCTGATCCATGCGTCATGTTCGTGAACGGGCGCCGTCAGTGGCGACTGGTTATCTCTTAGCTGCTACGGCTTATTTCAATTTTTGAATTGTTTTTGTTTTTTATTACGGACGCTTTTAATGTGCACGTCTTTCTACATTGTTCTCACATGTATAATTACAACATGAATGATGTAAACAATTTTTTGTAAAAATATTCTGATTTAAAAGAGTGTCCGTGGAGTTTCTTGCCCGTTCTTCTCCATAGGAACCTACTACGCGTTGGAATGGGCAACTAGCTTCATATTTCTGACTGACCGACCTCTTGACAATTCAAAAGTACCTGTAATTGGTTTATTTGAAATAAATGCTTTGAGTTTGAGTTTGAGGTAGTTGTTACTTCAGTTTATTGTCGATCAATATTAATTAATATTTAGCACATTTAACCGTCGTTACTTAGAGGAAATATTTACGAATAAGGGGCACTTGCTTCACAGACTACACGAACTGATGAAACTTTGGTTGAGATGAGCGGGCATGAAACTTTAGAGCTTATAATGTCGTTGTTTTTGTTTGACTCCGTTTTTTTAAATCGTTTTTTGGTGATTTTACCTATAGTAGAGGATCCCTAGAGGAACGACCTGTACCCGTACGTTTAATGGTTGAAAAGTATTTTATATCTTTAGTTTGTTCAAAAATATATCGCGAATGGGTTGGCAAAAAAAAATCCTGGCCAGACTATGATTAATAATAAATAAAAAAAAAACCTTTTTCAAAAATTGCACTCATTCGTTTAATGAATAGTTTAATACCAAATGAAATTATGAAACCTATAACAGTTATTTGTGCTATACTCGTAAGTGCGGAAGGTAGGTGATTTCGGAAATCATCTTGCGCACGTGTAACATACAACGTTTTACTATGCATTGTGAGAGAAAAAAAAAAATCGAGTGTGCCTTACGACGATGTGTAACATCTAACATAATGACGACGTATATAAATGATAAAAACAACATTCATGACTTCGACTTCGACTTCGACTTCGACTTCGACTTCGACTTTGACTTTGACTTTGACTTTGACTTTGACTTTGACTTTGACTTTGACTTTGACTTTGACTTTGACTTTGACTTTGACTTTGACTTTGACTTTGACTTTGACTTTGACTTTGACTTTGACTTTGACTTTGACTTTGACTTTGACTTTGACTTTGACTTTGACTTTGACTTTGACTTTGACTTTGACTTTGACTTTGACTTTGACTTTGACTTTGACTTTGACTTTGACTTTGACTTTGACTTTGACTTTGACTTTGACTTTGACTTTGACTTTGACTTTGACTTCGACTTTGACTTTGACTTCGACTTCGACTTCGACTTCGACTTCGACTTCGACTTCGACTTTGAATTTGACTTCGACTTCGACTTCGACTTCGACTTCGACTTCGACTTCGACTCCGCCGCCATTGCCATCGCTATCGTCATCGCCATCGCCATCGTTATCGATATCGTCATCGCCATCGTCATCGCTATCGCAATCGTCATCGTTATCATCATCATCTGATTTGTAAAACTTTTCTCAAATAATAAAAACTCTGCAAGGGGCAGACGACGGCCACAAAAATTAAAAAAAAACAGAAAAGTAAAAAGCACTAGTGAAAAAAAGTGACACTTTCCGCACTAATTTACTGCTTGGAAAAGGCTCTTTTCGAGCAAATGCATTGTAAAATATAAAAACGTTGGGTTGTTTATTTTTTTCCTGGCATAACTATGGGTTGGCACTTGGCAGGTACTCGTATAAACAGGTAATAGCCCGCTCAAAATAGACATTCAAGGTTACATAAATTTTCACAAAGCTGAAAAATGGCATGAATATTGGGAACACTATTACAAACAATTTGTCAAAAGTCCGAATCAATCCGACGACGTGTGGATTTTTTTTTTTCAAGGTCAGATGTTGCAAGAATCGGATTTTGCATTTTTCAGCTAAACGGAAATTTTATCGTAAAAATAGGTGAGTCAAAAATGATTCATCATGAAATTATCTATAAAAATTGTTTATACACTTTTTCCTAAGAATCATCATTTCGGAGACATAGCGATGCAAAAGTTAAAAAAATTGTGTTCTTCATAATATGCATAATAATCAAAGCAAACACGAACCGTGAACCGTGCACGTGCTGCAACTGTCTTCTAATACACAATTCTTTCGCTTTCGATTAACATTATTCTGTAGTCAGTAGAGAGCCTGTATGATCTCAGATTCGGCGACTCGACGCAGCTGACCGAGGGCACTGTGACGCGTAACGAGTATGACGCGTAACGAGTATGGTTACCTTTTGTAACTGTAAACAAGGTCGTAAATATAGAGCGGTTAGTGTTACACAGATCGTGTATTTATGATAGGATTGCAGGGAATCGTAAACTAGGATGCTAAATAAATTGTAACATTTCAAGAAGTGGGAAAAAAAACTTGATTTATGAATTTTTTACCAGTTATACTAAGTTACGAGAGAACGTTCTTAGGAGATAACTTTCCTTAACTGTACTACTACAACTGTTACGGTAACTGCCCTTACCGCATGTCTAAAACCGACTATTTGACAATTCAAAAGTGCCTGTAAATGGTTTAATTGAAATAAATGCTTTGAGTTTGAGTTTGAAGAAATTCCACCACGTATTCCAATCAGCGGTATCATTGTAAAATTACATTAAAGTATGACGATATTTTGCCCAAATATTAGAGATAGCTATACTTTTCATATAGGTACCTAGATTGAATTCAACAGTCTCACTGTAAGATAGAACATAGCTTCTCTTACATGCGAATTCTATGCAATTGAAATATCGGAAGGTTATATTGAAGGTTTGGAACTGGATTGAAAAGATATTCTCAATAGAGCATAGTTTCATTGCAATATTTATTGAAATTCTCTGGTTAACCTTTGTCTGTGTCATTCGCTTTAAATGATAGCTGAAGGTGTTCGTTCCCCTACCGGATGCCTTTCTTCTCCGCGTGGCATATCTGCGGGAATCACTTAATTTTTCCCCCCCTCCCCCTCCAGCCATAGATAGAGGAACGCCGATTCATACTCTACTGCTACCCGAGAGTTCTGAAGAGTTGCTGCTCTCTTACTGTAGTCGTAGATTACTTAACTTTGTTTTAACGTCGTGTTGAAGTACAGTTAATATTCTACGAGGTTTAAAGTTACAGTTATACCATGAGACATGTCGCCTTAAAGTAATTTAGTAAGGTGTGCAAGATTAACTTTTCAAGTTAGGGGAAGAGTGTTTCATTTAGATTTCTGGCTCATGATAATTGTTTTGACACAAAGAGGCGTGTTGCTTCACAGAAACCGGTGAAGTGTGGGCGCCTTTGAAACTTTTATTTTGTAATTATTTAGATCAATGACATCACACAACATCACGCCTGTATTCCCTGAGGAGACGGGTAGATGTAGGAAGTACACCCATATTTGTCAGTTACGTTTAGATCCACGAAAGACCGTGTTAAATAAAACAGAACCAAAATTATTCAGTTGTATGAGAGTGAAAATACCGCTACTTTGGTGGTTGTTAGAACTAAACGGTCAAGGTCTAACACTTTTTTTAAATGGCACGTTCACACTTGGAACCAGTCTAAAGTACATTGATTATGTTGACGCAGAGTGTTCGCTGCAGGCCACGACCGCACTCTGCCCGCGCGGTGTGAATGTGCTGCGATGAATACTGGATGGCCTGCATCTCACTACATGTGTTGATAATGGAACCTGTTTGAATGGATAGGAAGGTCGGAGAAGCTGGTTTCTAATGGTATACACACTTCTTTTTAGTTAGTTATTGGTGTTAAGAAGTTGTGGTACATTCGAAAAAAAAATAATGCAAGCATGTTTGGAATTCGTGTATTATTTTGAAAACCTTCTACGAGATAAATCGAAAGTACTGTACTGGACAAATACATGCGAGTAGGCGGCCGGTAATCTTAGTATGAAAATCCATTATATCTGTCGTGTTTAGTGGCCAAATAAACTACTTTGAGGACTCATATCTGTCGTGTAATTTAAAAATGGAACGCATTTTTTTGCTTCACATGACCACCAAGGTAACTTTATCAAACATTTTCAATTTGATCCAAAAAGTTAAACTTATTACTTTATTTATTTGTTCATAGTTAATTGACTCAGGCGTGACTTTGGGGAAATCCATGAAAAAATAATTAGGTTACCTAGCGTTTAAGCGGATTAGGTTAATAAATATATTAAGAAAGAAAGAAAGAAAGAAAGAAAATAAATTTACATGTTTATGTATTTTATTTATTCATCTTTAATTCAGGCACATTAAACATCATTTGTTAGTATTACTTACAACTATGTTAGTATAATAAATTAATACAAACTTATACAACTTAAAAAAATAACAATAATACAACTTTAGGAAAATATATTCCGCGTCATTATACCAAACCACACAATGGTCCCTGAGGTCGGCTGGTTATGAGCCAACAGCAGACACAGACACACATACCTGCCCCGTATTGATTCTCCTACGATGTTTGTTCACTTGCCCAATATCATTGAACAAATAAATGAGAGCGATCGACTGATGAAGGCAACATTCAAGTGAATTCAGAACTGTAACTAAAAGTTTGTAGGTATAGGTCAAAGTGTTATAATATAGTCTATCGATGAAAGGAACGCTCGTGTGGGTCAGTGATAGCTCGGCCCGAGTCATCTCAACCCGAATAATAATAATATTATAATATTTCAGTCCCGATGACGGTGATTCGTACTGTTATAGGTCTTCACGCGTTTGGTTTAAAAAAAAAAAGAATTGATTACTTTAAACTGATGATATATTTCAGGATATTATAATTCAGGATAATTAAAGTAGGAACGCGAAAGACCCATGGGCAGAACCGTCTGCTAAGAAGGTTGAACGTGAACTAGCTACCATTCCCATGACGTATCAAACATATAGATATATAATAAGCTGGCAGCGCCGACTAGGCGCTGATTCAGCACCAGCCCTTACAGAGCAAGGGTATAACACCTCCCCCTTTAAGAAATAACTACGGGGTTTGTACGAAGTTATGTAATTATTTATATGGAAAATGAAAACAATCAAGTATTTTAAACTCTAGTTCTAATAGCTGGAAGGGAGGTTTCCTCATTATCGGAATTACTGTTTTCTGTATTAATTTTACAAATCGATTCCGGTTTTGATGAAAAAGATACTTTAACTGGGGTTCTGCTGCCGGGTCGTATACATTTATAAACTTTAAAACATACATATGATATTATAAGGGTAATAATTAACATAGTGATAATTGAGTAATGCATCCCATATTTTAAGATGTGTGGTTGACCTTCAAGGACGTTGTCTATGTTACTTAATTGTTTTAAAAAGATATGTTTATTAAATTTCAGGTCATCTAGATCAGTGTTTAGTAGTTTAATAGGGGATACATTATTGATTGATTGGTTTAATTTCATTACATTACAGCAAGTGTCATTTAATAAGTTAAAGTCAGGAAAAGCAATGGGTGTAGATATGTTTAATGCAGCATATTTTGGGATCAAAGTGGTGCCCTTACAGTAACCTATGCAATTTTTAGGGATTGTAAGTATTCCGGTACCTAAGACATTAATTTCTAATAATTTTGAATTTCGGCATTCTATTGATACTCTATTAGACACTGACTGTATGTAAATCCATTTATTATTTTCTATGGGTTTCCACATAACTATGGGTTACCGTAAATAAATCTAGTTTCACAATATTTTGGGGTTTCACTGATCACTTTTGACATATATTATATTCACTTTCACAAATAGGTCTGATGTCAGACGCATACACTGTTGTTATATCGCACACGAATTTTCCCGCGGTGATAATTTTGCAATATTCCAAGTCGTTTAAAGTACTATATTGTGTTTTGTCTTTGGTCATTGCAATATATTTGGAACTGGGTAAAATTAAACTAAAAGTATTAGGCTTACTTAAACTGTGAGGAGTAGGCAGAGCAATGTTATGAAATAATACATATTCCCTTGATTACTAAATAAGACCGCGTTTGTTATGTCTTCGAGTTGGAATGACGTATTTAAGATTGATACTTCTAGATTATTAAGTATGTGAACAATTTCTAATCGTAGCAATAATTCATTTGTTTCGTTAGTTACGTTTATTCGATTGGTCGAGAGTTTGTCGATAGCTTCGTTTAGGTTAACTTCATTAATTTTAATTTTATTAATGGAGTTATTAAATGATGAGATTGTTGATGTGGTTAATAAAATATTCTCCTTCATTAATGAAATCAACTTCTTCTCGTTATTTTGTAGTACGTTTATAACGTCATTAAACCTGAGACCATCGTTTTTGTCCAGATTACCAAATATTTGTTTAATCAGAGTACCTAGTCCTCCTACCCAAGCGCGTTTTGACCGTTTTTCTAACAAATGTGAAATAGATAAAAATTCTTTATACATGTCGCTGTAGCGGGCATGTAAGGGTTCTATTATGTTATTGCAACTATTTTCTATCAGACCAATTCTTTTACATAAACGTTTAGTAGTATTAAGAGCGGAATTTATATTTTCAATATGTGGGCCTATGTGCGAAATATCTAAGGGCATCACGACGTTCAGTTGTTCACTGCTGATTTTCAATGTGCCGAGGTAATCGAGATAGAGGCCAGGACTTGATTTTATCTGCTGGACATAGTAGTCCTGTTGGTTTCGAGCCTGACTCGGAGTTCTGTAAATTAATAGCTACGTTAAATGAACATAATATGAGTACTTATAAACTAACCTACCTAACCATACCTGCCTATGTATTAGTACATAAGGTTAGATCTACAACTATTTAAGATACTACGAGCAATTTCGGACATCAGCTGGTTTCACCTCATCAAAATGATGGGTGACATGACGCCGATTAATAAGTAAGGTAAGTGTATTATTACTATTAACCTTAACTATTTTATAAGGTCCGTTCCAGAGTGGGGAGAGAGCCTTACGTAGTCTCAAATGGTTTTTGAGATACACGAATTCACCGATTTTATAACTAACAGAGCGAGTATGGTCATCATAGTAAGACTTCGAGGATACTTTGGATTTCCTTATGAAGTCTAATGCTTTTTCTCGTGAATGTTTTAGTCGGTTCTGTAGCATACGGACATACTCCGGGTAAGTAGCTCCTGGGGATTCATCATAAATAGAATTAGGGATGAATTTTTCCGAATGCTTTATTTTCTTGGCACGACTTACATTGTCTTACGTATGTTTCTATATCACTACCCATACCTTTCCAATAATACGTTTGTTTTATCCTGTTATACATTCGTGATGAACCTAAATGACCTGCTATGGGGATATCATGGTTGTCGTGCAGGATTTTTTTTATTTCAGTTAGAGCAGAATATATAATGTTATTATGAAATACATTGACCTTGATTTGCTTGTCGTGGAAAATGTAAGTAAGGATATTATAAACTTTGACAAATGAATGTTTTTCAAACGGATTTTTCAAATCGGATATGCCAATTTCATTAACATTTCCAAATATTATTAATTCATTTCTTACTCTTTTCAGGGTTTCGAAAATTTCCGGATAGGAGGCTTCATCGAAGTAATGGACTTTGGTAAACAACAGGTAATATATTTTATTATATAGTATATAGTAATATATATATGGTATATAGTAATATAATAATGTATATAGTATATGGTAATATACTAAGAAAACGAAATGTGTAAAGTTTGCCCTACCAAATGTTAGAAATCTAGGTCCCAACATCGTCTTAGATAAAGAGGTGCTTGAATCTGTAAACTCGGCGGTTTTTCTGGGCATAACAGTAGATGCCAAACTTCAGTGGGGCCCACATATATCGAGCCTAGCGGGAAGGCTCAGTTCAGCCGCCTACGCCGTCAGGAAAGTAAGACAATACGCTGACGTCGATACAGCTCGGTTAGTCTATTTTAGTTATTTTCATAGCGTTATGTCCTACGGTCTTCTTTCTGCTGTGGGGCAAAGCTGCTGATATTCAAAATATATTTGTTCTTCAAAAACGAGCTGTTCGCGCTATTTACCAGGTTGGTGCCAGAGTTTCTCTGAGAGATTTTTTCAAAGATATTGGTATCCTCACGGTGGCATCTCAATTCATCTTCGCCAATATCTTATATATTAGGCAAAATATACACTTATACACTAAAACAGTGATTTTCACAATGTTAACACTAGAAATAAGGACAAACTACGAGCTCCCTTTCACCGGCTTCATAAGGTTCATAACTCATTTGTTGGGCTTGGTATAACCTTTTATAACAAGCTACCCTCTTCTTTGCTAGATTTGCCTTTTAATGCGTTTAAAACGAAAGTAAAATCCAATCTTTGTTCAAAGGCATACTATTCTATCAACGACTACTTAAATGATAAGAATAGTTGGTCGCTGTGATTAACTCAAGACAATGTTTATGTTCTTTCTCCAGCTTACGTACTGACAAGTTATATGAGTTTATATAATTGTTTATTTTATTTGACTTTTTAGTCAAGTTATTTTAATTTAACTTCAATTTATTTTTGACAATATCTACTCATCACACTGTTTTTTTATGAGTTGTATTGCAATATGTGGTTAGCTAGTGACCTCGACAATTGATCATATTATTTACTGTTATTAGTAATTAACTCTTTGTTTATTTATTTTACATCGATGGTCCTAGTTTATCATTTATTATAACTTCCAGTTACAACTATATGTAAGCGGGCACGCCCTTTATGCCTGGAGGCTTTTTTATTTAGCTATTAATTCTGTTTACGTTTAGTTTTTTTTATTTCGGCCTGAGTATCGATGATTGATTGGTTGAGTTCTCGATGATTTTGTTTGGTATATTGGCGTGTGCTAGCTAACATATGGCTAATAATTTGAATTATGTTTTGTGTTGCGTAATGTAAATTATTTTGAATACTATTATATAGAATCTTTTTTTTTGTTCTTCTAATTGAACAGACAGCTGTGCTGCTGGGGAGTTTGTTGCGCCACTTCTTCTTCCCAGCTAATGCACTAGGAAGTGGTGAAGGGTGGCGTTTTGGGGGACTGTCTTATGTAATTTTGACGTTCGAAAAGTGCTGATTCTCAGCCTAGTTTGAATAAATGACTTTTGAATTTTGAATTTTGAATTTTATTATTAATTTCTATTTTCAAGTATGAGAAAAGTTCTTTCTCGGAGTTATGTATTTTAGTGCTAATTTCAGGGTCGGTCAATATATCTTGGATATATGGATTAGATTCGTCTAGATCAATAGACTTGGGAACAAGTATTACTTTTACAGGACATTTTAAAAGGCTTTCGTTATGTTCTACAATTTCAGTGTTAAATGATTTATCTTTATCAGCCATAGATTTCAGGAACATGGGATAATCATCGACAGGGGTATTTGGACTTGCATTTGTGGATGGTCTAGGACTATGACCGAGTTAGGGATCGGAAGCTGTTGATTCGTTCAATACAGGATTAGGTAATGTGATTGTTTCATTCTCAATCTCTTGTCTGATGGTGTCTGGGACGTTAGAAGGTAAGTTTATATCGGGTAACGGCAAGAGATCTTCGATTGAATTGAGAAGATTAGGAGGAGTTTGGATATCTGCATCAGGATTGAACGAAGGTGGGTCTGTTAGTAAATCCATTAGGTCTCTATCTAGTTCTTGGGTGGATTCTTCTTCACCAAGAGGGTTAGAGGAGATAGGTTACAGGATCTGTTTGTTGGACAGGATTTACTGGAAAACGAGATAGGGCGTCAGCGTTAACGTTAACTTTTCCCTTTTCATACTGGATATCATATTCAAATTCTTCTAATTTTAAGCGCCAGCGGACAAGTCTAGATCCAGGGTCTTTACAGTTAAATAGCCATTGTAAAGGTCTATGGCCTGTAAGGATTTTAAACCGATGACCATAGAGATACGGTCTACGGATACGGTTTTGGTGCCGAAGATAATGGCGAGACATTCCTTTTCCGTGACGCTATAATTGCACTCTGCTTTATTAAGCGTGCGGGATGCATATACAATGGGGCGGTCTTGTCCTACTGGGCCCTGGGATAAGATTGCGGATATCGCGTAATTTGAGGCGTCACAGGTTAGAAGGAAAGGTTGCGTAAAATCTGGATATGCGAGGACTGGAGCGGAAACGAGCTTGGACTTTAAGGATTCAAACGCAAGTTGTTGCTCATACTGCCACTCGAAGGTGACGTCCTTTTTTAGCAAGGAGGTTAAAGGTGTAGCCAACATAGCAAAGTCGGGTATAAACCTTCTATAATAGGATACTAAACCTAGGAAAGACTTTATGTCTTTAGGGGATCGAGGGACTGGATACTCTGTCACTGCACGAATTTTATCGGGATTTGGTTTGACACCGTTTTCGTTGATGATGTGTCCCAAGCAAGCGACTTCCTTGCGAAGAAATTCGCATTTTTCTGGTTGTAATTTTAAGTTGAATTTACGGAGTTTGTCGAATACGGCTGTCAGATTATCAACGTGAGAGTTTAGGTCGTAAGAGTAGATCACGATGTCATCCAAGTAGACAAAACATTTTGTACCTTGTAGACCAGTAAGGCAATTATTCATTAGTCTTTGGAAGGTAAAAGGTGCGTTTTTTTAACCCGAACGGCATTCGTGTAAATTGAAAGTGACCTTGAGGTACAGAAAACGCAGTTTTGGGTGCGTCGTCAGGAGAGATTAAAATTTGATGGTAACCGGATGTGAGGTCCAAGGTCGTGAAGTATT
Organism: Agrochola macilenta; assembly: GCA_916701695.1. Taxonomy (NCBI): domain Eukaryota; kingdom Metazoa; phylum Arthropoda; class Insecta; order Lepidoptera; family Noctuidae; genus Agrochola; species Agrochola macilenta. Next base: position 385,779 of record OU753572.1, on the reverse strand, counting down.
TACTACTTCCTAATTGATCAAGGATCTCGGATATTTGTGGTATAGGATATGTTTCACCGATAGTGATGTCATTCAATTTCCTATAATCAATTACTACTCTCCATTTGCGTTGCCCTTGAGAGTCTGCCTTTTTGGGAACTATCTAAATTGGCGAGCTCCAGGGTGAGGATGACGGCTCTATAATGTTTTGACTCAACATTTTACTGACCTGAGTTTCGACTTCCTTCTTGTGACATTCCGGAAATCGGTACGATTTTATATGAATAGGGATATCGCTACTTGTTTTGATTTGATGATTGAGGGCCGTAGTGTGAGTTAACTGATCATCTGGTAGATGGAAAATATCGGAATATTTAGAACAAAGTTCTGTGAGACCTTCAGACTCTTCTTGATTTAGATGATCAGTTCGTAATGAGTTTAGGACTTGTATGGTTCGACTGGATATTTCTTGATTGTTCATGCTGACCAGGGCAGTATGTAAAGGTTTGATTGCGAGTTTTAAATTGGGATAAATTTTTATGAACGACAATGAGGTATTGGCTATCGTTAAATTAACACGAAGGTTATCTTTGACCTTTACGATGCAATTAGAAATTAGGACATTTAGATAAATGTTGATACATAATGATACCTTCTTTTAGATCGGTATCCTGTACTGAACACTCAATAACTGTTTCAGTACGTGGCGGGATAATATAAAATGGGTCGAAGAAGTGTAGTTTTACTTTGGATTCTCCCATTTTGAGGGTATTGGTTGTATAATTGTGAATGAGGTTCACGGGAGGGTTGATGTATTGTGGTGCAACTTGAGTGAATTCGCAAAAGTTACACTATATGTAATAAGTTATGTAGATTAAGATATTTTTTAACTAGGTATAAGGTGTATATTTAGGATTTAGTTAGTAAGACCACTCTGTCGCATTGGATCATAGATCTGTAATGATAGTGTAGGTAAGATTGTTATAAATAAATAAATAAATAAATAATCGATTTTACAGCCGAAAAAGGTCAAGAAATCTGATCCTATAATACCATCATAGGGCAAACTTATGTCTTTAATGACATGAAATCGGAATGGTGTGATTTTATTATCATCTAATCTTAATTTTAATTGGAAATGGCCTTCGGTTTGGGTAGGCTCGTCACCAGGGTCAATACCCTTGAGTTTGATTGGTTCTTTCACCAGTCGTGGATTTTCTTAGATACTGGATAGTTTTAATAGGCATATGACGGAGCCTGAATCGACTAATAATGATAAAGGGGTATCTGAAACTTGTGAGTTTAAAAACACGTATGGTAGAAACCTCTTGGATGTCTCCAGATTTACTTCGTATATCTTAGTACTGGTCCCCTTAGATAATGGCGAGACTTCTGGATTTTGATTATTCAGTCGCTTGACCTTGGATATGTTAATGGTAGGGCCGTCAGTTTGGGGCTGGTTACCCTGTTGGTTGACCTTGGATATGTTAGTGGTAGGGTCGTCAGTTTGGGGCTGGTTACCCTGTCGGTTGACCCGGGATGTATTAATGATATGGTCGTCAGTTTGGGGCTGGTTACCCTGTCGGTTGACCTTGGATATGTTAAAGGTAGGGCCGTCAGTTTGGGGCTGGTTACCCTGTCGGTTGACCCGGGATATATTAATGATATGGCCGTCAGTCTGGGGCTGGTTACCCTGTCGGTTGACCTTGGATATGTTAAAGGCAGGGCCGTCAATTTGGGGCTGGTTACCCTTTTTTTTTTTTTTTTTTTTTTTTTTTTTTTTTTTTTTTTTTTTGGGTGGGAAATCATCAAATGACTCCTCCCGCTCTGGGCGGAGCGAGAGGGAGTGCCAGACTTTTACTGACTAAAACCCACCCGTGTTCCTTCCGTTGCCTGTGTGTTCCGTTGGCTGGTTACCCTGTCGGTTGACCCGGGATATTTTAATGATATGGCCGTCAGTTTGGGACTGGTTACCCTGTCGGTTGACCTTCTTTTGATGAGGATAAGGATTAGGACTGTCAGTCGGGGGCTGGTTACCCTGTTGGTTGGTCCTATGAATTGGTTTTTGTTGTTGGGTGCCTAAACCTATGCTTCGTCCCGTGCGGCACCCTCGCGAGACTCCATTTCGTTTAAATCATTGGAGTCATGGCCATAGGGTAAGAGAAAATCATCCGTGGGTTCGTCATCGGATGTTTCGCGGATATGACTGATTTTATTATTATTCCGAATATTATTGTTCGGTTTTAATTGGAATTTGTTATTATAGAATTTGCGTTTTTTACAATCTTTTATTTCATGACCAGCAGTTTTACAATATTGGCAAAACGGCGCATCGGTTTTACTTGGATTCGACGTAGTGGATTGTATGTAGGAGTTTGGTTTTGAAGGCCCTGGTTTTGGTTTGTTATTATTGACGAACTTTTGTTCAGTCTGTGGACGCTTATACAGACTTTGTTGAATGCGTTCTTCCGAAATCGCTAAACTAATGGCTTCAATAAAAATAAAAAAAACAAAATTACTTAACAACTTTTTACTTTGCTCCAAGTTGAATCAGATTGTTACTGAGCCTACCCATTTTACAGACCATAGTGAGACATTAATTGATGTTGTGTGCACTGATGCTCGTGTGTGTGGGGTCTCTGTATTACATATACCTGAGCTTGGCCAACATGCAGTTATATCTGTTGAACTTAATTTTAAAATGGAGAAACCTTCCCCACACTGGATCACCTATAGGCCACTTAAGGATATACTGCTGGACAAATTTAATGATGATTTGAATAAGATGGACTGGGATTATATTGAGGGTCTGGAGGATGTGAATTCCATGGTAGCAACTTTTAATACGTATATTTTAAATCTCATCGACTTACATGCACCCCTTAAAAAAGTTTTAATAAAAGAAAAGGTTTATCCTTGGATAACATATACAGTCAAGGAAATGATGAAGTTGCGTGTTAAGTCTAAAGCCACTAAATCTGAACGTCATATCCTCTCTGCTCAGTGCCCGTTCGGATCGGACGTGTTTTTGGTTTTTTGAGAATATAGAAATAATCATTTAAACTTATTTTAATTATTAAATTGTACTGAGACTCGGACCCTCCTTTTTCTTCTTGGAGACTTGCCCGTAAGGGGCAGCGGACATATTGGTTGGTGTCGGAAGTCTCGCTTTCTCACGTGCAGCCACCGCTGTTAACTTTTGGTGAGTTAAGTTCAAGATATTAAATAAACACGAAAAATCGACCTGCGCCTGCTGAGATTCGAACCCCGGACAGCACGCAACGAGACGACGCTATTTATGTCGACGCCAAATTGACATTACGTCATCGCAGCAAATTGCTATCCACGTTGCTACGGAGCGCGTCTTTTGCATCGGCTACGCGCCGCGCCGGCACAAACCGCTACGGTTGCTACGAATACTTTATCTGCTACGAGTTGTTTGCGAGCGGCTACGCGGGACTAAGGTGTTAAGATATTTAAAATATTTTGATAACACACTTAAAAATGCCTAAATTAAACAGAACACCTCCTTCCACTCCTACTATTGAGGTACAACGTGCTTCTTCAAACCCCAACGTTGCAGCTCCATCGAGTGAATGTGAATTCATCAATACTCAACAAAGATCAACAAAGCGCCCGTGTTTAGACTTTAATCCCACAAGCGAACTTGAGGATTTTAAGGAGGAAATTCGAGCAATGCTTAATAAATGGAATACAGATCAGGAAACTATTTTGCAAAAATTTATGTCTAAAATAACGCTTGAGTTGGTAGAATTAAAAGCACAGAATGATGAGCTACGGAATATCAAGACTGAGATTGAGGACTCCGCTATGCTAATGAATGCCAAATATGAGGAGATAAGAACTAGTGTGGGAAGGTTGGAAAGTGAACGCTCAGAGCAACGTAAATATATAGACCAACTAGAAAAACAAATAAAAGATAGTCAAGAAAATCATAGATCTGCCGTAATCGAGCTGCGTAATATCTCCCCAAAGCCAAATGAAAACGCAAGTGACTTAACGGAAATAGTGGTGAGGGTGTGCAGGTCATTAGAAGTGCAGGTAAAACCGGAAGAGATTCGGGACATTTATCGAGTGCATAGTAGCCAAGGCCCTTCTAAGCAAATTATTGCAGAATTTCAATCAGTCACTCTGAAAAGCACAGTACTTCGCGCTGTACGTGATTTTAACAAAGGCAAGCCACCCCCCGAAAAATTAAATAGTGAACATTCAGGCTTGAATGGTGTACGCACCCCTATCTACATTGCTGATCGTCTTCCGGCAACTGCCAGGAAACTTTTCTATGACGCACGTAAATTTGCTAAAAGTAATGGATGCCAATACTGCTGGACGGCAAATGGGAAAATTTTTATTCGCAAGAAAGAAGGGGAAAAACCGTTACTTATAATCTCTGAATCCAGCTTTCAAAACATACTGCATGATAATAATATGTAATATCTTAACTGTTCGAGTAACATTAGCTTTTATATTTTGTAACCTTATTTCTATTTGTTATTTTTTAACTTTTTGTATCCTTACTATACAGTCGCGTTCATACACTTACAACAATCTAATACTTAACACAACTCTAAAATGCACCACTCAAATATACAACTCACTCACGTACATTCATAACTTTCACAAGTCACAAGGTTTATTAATTGTAGGAAATTATTCTCTTTTTACGATACAATATCGAACATTTTGTTTATCCCAGGTTATATTAGGGAACACTATTGACCAGTTCTGTAACGTTGTAAAGCTAAAAACGACTCCAAATATGAAATCTTTACGTGCAAATGACATTAAAAATGAACAACGTAAATGATATAATCAATAGCTTGGATACCTATGGGACCCACGAAACCTTCAGTTGCCCCCCCGAAAAATGCCACCAGATTCTAGGAAACCCCAAAAATACAATTAATCTCCTGCATCTAAATATACGTAGTATTAGTAAGAATTTTAATGGTGTCCTCGTGTTATTATCATCTTTAAAAATCAGTTGTGATGTGATTATTTTTTCGGAATGTTGGCTGAACAAAAATACAAATATTCCGATTCTGCAGGGATATTCAGCCTATTCGTCTGCAAATAGCCTAAATAAAAGCGATGGTCTGGTCGTCTACATTCTTTCGGATTTACAACATACCATTATGGAGCCAGACTTTGTTGATGCAAACTGCCTAATCTGCAAGTTCACTGATATCGTAATTATTGCCGTCTACAGGCCGCCATCCTTTCGCAGAATAGCGAACTTTTTAAACAGCCTCAATACTATACTAGCATCGGTAACCTCCTATAAAAATATATTTTTGGTTGGAGACATGAACATTAACATTAGCACAACTAATAATGATCCAAATTATAACGAATACATGACCTTAACTGCATCACACGGACTCTTACCGGCCTATACTCTTCCCACCAGAGAAAAGAACTGCCTGGATCATGTCATGATTAAAGTATTGAGGAAGGTAGTATCTTTTATCATAGACAGTCACATTACCGACCATGTCCCAGTACTCGTTTGTATAAAAAACGTAACAAAACATAAAACGATTAAAGTTGTCTCGAAAGTAGATTTGCTTAAGGTTGTTGCTGAGATTGCAGAAACCGATTTCAGTACCATCTTGTCTACTAGCAATCCTAATTGGGCTACTGAGTTTCTTATTAATACAATTGTTTCTATAATACATAAAAATACCATCACCAGTTGCATTCCTTCTAGGCTGAGAATAATCAAGCCCTGGATCACTCCAGGGCTACTAAGGTGCATTAGGAATAGGGACAACATGCATAGAGAACACAAAAAGACACCGGACAATTATACCTTAAAATTGACTTATATACGTTATCGCAATTTCTGCAATAAGCTTCTATATAGGCTAAAAAATAATCACGAGAGAAACGAATTGGTAAAAGCTAAAAATAATCCTAAAAAGACCTGGAATATCATAAACACCATAATTAATAAACAAATCTCTAGATCTCCTCCTATGGAGTTATTGTCTATGTCCAACGTAGACTGCAGGTCCTCATTAAATTTAGTAAACAATTATTTTGCGAATATTGGCAAGGAACTTGCAGCTAAGCATACAAATGCTGGTACGTTACATGAGTCATATGTCAAGGACGACGCCCAGGTGAACTCAATTGTTCTTCTCCCTCCGGATCATGCAGAAGTTGTAAATATTATAATGGGTCTTCGTGTCGATTCTGCCCCGGGATGGGATGGAATCAGTTCAAATCTTCTAAAAATGAGCAGACAGACTCTTGCGCCCCTCATCAGTCACATATGCGGTCTTTGTATCTCTGAGGGTGTATTTCCAAAAGTTTTAAAGAGAGCGGTCGTTCACCCTATTCACAAGGGGGGAGACAGAGGCAGTGTCAACAATTACAGACCAATTTCGGTCCTTCCGGCATTGTCGAAGGTTCTTGAGAGGGTCCTGAACAATCGTCTTGTGTCTTTCCTGGAAAACCATAATATTCTCTCCAACAATCAATTTGGCTTTCGTAAGGGGAAGTCATGTGAGGACGCTTTCTCGGCCCTGATTGATGAAGTTGTTGAGACTCTTGATAAAAAGTCTAAGTGCCTCGGTTTATTCTTAGACCTATCTAAGGCATTTGACACTGTCTCTGTCCCCATCCTGCTCAAAAAATTGGAGAGAATTGGAGTTAGGGGCCCTGCACTTTCTATCTTTGCGAGTTATCTGTCTGAGCGAACGCAGTGCGTTAAAGTCACCGAGTATGTTAGTGATGAGTGTGGATTATCCTTCGGAGTGCCTCAAGGTTCTATCTTGGGGCCTACACTTTTTTTGGTTTATGTAAACAGTCTATGTGATTTAGTACTCCCAAATTGTTCCATTTACACATATGCTGATGATACGGCCCTTCTGGTCCATGCAGAAAATTGGAACGAAGCCCGAGAGAGAGCAGAATTTATTCTTGGAATTGTTATGTCTTGGCTGTCGGCGAATAGTTTAACTTTAAATGTGGATAAAACCAACTTCATCACTTTCTCTCTTAAATCTACTTTGCAACCTGATGACACAGTTTCAATTAAAGCTCATACTAATTGTAATGATTACCCAAACCAATGCTCCTGCCTTCCCCTGACAAGAAAAGCAAGTGTGAAATACCTTGGCGTAGTAATAGACAACCTCGTATCATGGAATGCTCAAATTGGGGTATTGTCTGGCAGAGTTAGGAAACTAATTGCCGTGTTTAGGGGCCTGCGGTATAGTGCTGACGCAGATACCTTACGCATGGTTTATTTCTCCCTTTGCCGGTCAATATTAACTTTTGGCATAACGGTTTGGGGCGGTGCATCGAAGACAAGTATGATACAATTAGAAAGGGCGCAGAGAGCTGTCCTCAAGGTCATGACCTTTAAACACTTTCGGCATAGTACGACTCAATTGTACAAAGAATGTCAGGTCTTGACCGTGAGGCAGCTCTTCGTGCTAAACTGTACGTTGCGCAAACATGCTTCTTTGCAGCTGGATCCCAATCGCTTGATAAAACGTAGGACCACAAACGTGTGTACCATTGAGAGGCACAGAACGAAACTTGCGGAACGTCATTTCAGAATCCTTGGTAGTCGAATATACAATTTTGTGAACAAACAATGTAACATCTATGCGTTCAATAGATTTGATTGCAAAGGTAAAGTCTATAAATGGATAATGACCCTTAGTTATGACGAGGTTGAAAACATTCTCAATACGTACATTTAACCCACACCCTTTTCAGTACCCTGTCCGACACACCCTCGAATACTCCCACCTTCCAACACAACACAACATAACATGTCATAACACAACACAACACTACATAGCACAACATAACACAACACAACACTACATAGCACAACATAACACAACAAAACACTACACATCACAACACAAAAACACACTCACAACACACACTATACAAATGGTTTTCTCTTTATTTATATTTTTTGTTTTAATTTCTGAAAAAAAAAAAAAAAAAAAAAAAAAATATTTTCTGTCGATAGTTTTTCACAGAGAAATTCCGAATTTTTATAATGTCTAACCAATGTTAACTTGAGAGCCCTGACACCCATAACACAAGTTGAATCTTAGCTTGGGTGTCAGAGGTGTATAACTCTGCATTAACCCATTACAATTTTTATGACAAATTTATTATGTTATGCCAAGTGGCTTAAGCAAAATTGTAAAACTGGAAATAAAGATATTATTATTATTATTATTATTATATAAACTCATACAAAGAGCTTAAATACCTGGTTAGGGCCGCTTTTGATAGTGAAAAGTGTGCATATTTCAAAACATATATAAATAAAAATATTAAACAGCCAAAGAGGTTATGGAACCATATGAAATCATCCATAGCAATTTAAAAAAAACCAGAGCACAGTCTACCACATTTTTGTAACAACCCTGAAAAAATAAATGACCACTTTTTGGATGTGCCTGGCAGTGGTAGGGTCAGTAATGCTGATTTGACTTACTTTGAACACCACAGATTCGGTAATACTCATTCCCAGCTTGAGCCAGTCCAGGAGGAAATGGTGCTAAGGCTTGTACATGGTCTTAAGTCCAATGCTCAGGGTTCTGACCATGTCTCCCTGGAGATGCTGATGATGACTCTTCCTCGTACCCTTGCAGCTATAACGGCCATCATCAACAGATCCATAGGCTCGTCCTCTTTTCCGGATCTATGGAAATTGGCTGTAAGTTAGGCCCATCCCCAAGGTATCTAATCCCGCCAGCGTGAAAGATCTCCGCCCAATTAGCCTTTTACCATGTCTCTCCAAGATTCTGGAGAAAGTTGTGTCTAACCAGCTACGGATATATCTGGAACAGCACGGTATTTTGCCACTGGCCCAATCAGGATTTCGTAAGGGGCACAGCACAGCCACAGCTCTTCTTGACGTTGTTGGCAATATCCTGGAAGCCAGAGAGCGGGGCATGGGTACCATGCTTGTGCTGCTGGATTTTTCACGTGCCTTTGAATCTATCAATACCTCCCTTCTCCTCTCCAAGCTGTCTTATTCTGTACAGCGCCGACATCATCAACTGTCTGAACAACACCAAATTCCACCTTTATGCTGACGATCTGCAGATGTATGTCTCATTCCGCCCTCAGCAGTCTGCTGAAGCTGTAAAAAGAATGAATGAGGATTTAGATAGGATTTCAGCCTGGTCAGTGAGAAACTCTCTGGTCCTGAACCCAATTAAGTACAAATACATTATCATGGGATCTAGAGATTTTCTGAATAAAATGGCAGGGTATAATCTGGACTTGAAGATTGACGGGTGTTCTATTGATAGGGTGCAAGAAGCCCGTAATCTTGTGGTCGTGTTTGACGAGCACTTGCATTTTGAGACACACATCATGGAGGCTGTGCGCAACTGTTTTTACCGGTTAAAGCTTCTGTACCGTGTACGGCCCTACATAAGTGTCATGCTGTGTGAGTCACTTGTTTTACCCAAGCTGAACTACTCTGACACTGTGTATGGTGCATGCATTCTTGGTAGAAGTGAAAAGCTGATCCAGCGAATACAGAATGCTTGTGCGAGATTTTGTTTCAATGTCCCTCCCCGATCTCACATAACTCCATTTTTAATTAAGGGTAATTTGATGAGAATGTCAGATCGCAGAAAGCTTCATTTGGCTACCCTACTCTTTGGCACCATTCTCACAAAAAAACCAGAATATCTTTATAGGAAACTGACCTGGTCACGTGACATAAATAAAATTAAAACAAGAGCATCTTCCTACCTTCTGTTGGCTTCATCACACAAAACACACACACACAAACACATTAAATTAAATATGGCGCCCTCTAGAGGACATAAAGAAATGTTTTTTTTTTATTATGTCATGTTGGGTATCAAATGAAAGAGGATGAGCACATTTCAAAAATATATATATTATAAACCCAAAATAGTTTGAATACATGCCTCATCGCTTAACAATAGGTTAAGCGATGAGGCATGTATCGGGCACAGGGCAGCATACTCGGCCCAAAGTTATTCCTACCCACATATCTCCAATCACACACAACCCACCCACACGCACACGCACTCACACACACACTAACACACACACACACGCAAACAGACACACACATTACGTATAAGACATATACTATTACTTAAATTAGCTTTATATTCATAGTCGCTCAGGTAGATCGACACAGTCTACTATTATACTTATAGCATCTCTTTTATGCTGAATTACTGTCTCTCAATATACAGGTTTCCTAGTTTGAGAGGCAGGGTTTTCCATATTGTGTACAGATTTGAGTTCTTAGTTTATACTGCACTGTGTTACTACCAAAGCTCATCTAACTTGTGTTTACATATATAAAATATGTTAAATCTGTATTTTTGTGAAATAAAGTTATTTATTATTATTATTATTCTTGGTGTATATCAACAGCCTCTGCCAACTCCAGCTCCTCAAGGTCAACATTTTTACCTTTGCTGATGATACTGCCCTCTTTTCTAGTGGATAGAGTTGGGAGGGTTTTAACAAAGTTTGCGAATGGCTGCGATCGAATGTTCTGACGCTTAATGTTAATAAAACTGTGGTGCATCATCAATAAACATTTTGTATGTAGGTCTAATATTATAATAGTGAAATAAATAATTATACATTTTAGTTATGTACTAGCGCTCGCTGATAACGGTTGTTTTATTTACATGACTCACAACACGTAATAAACTGGTCCACCCTTTATAGCAGAACTTTTTATGTCATAATATTATTTTGCATAACAGCGGATAACATAAACATCATTTCGCAGAAAATCGTTTGGCATACACTCATTTATCAGTCATTCAAAATTCATAATTTTGTAAGTCAGAATCATCTTTTAGCATAAATTTCATATCCTTAATTATTAAAAAGTAGAACCATCATATCGCTTAAAATCGACAGCCAGAGTCGTCTTTTGGCATACATTTCATATCGATAGTCTTTATAAGTCAGAACTATCATATCTCAGAAAGTTTACAGTTAGAATCATCTTTTGGCATACATTTCATATCCATAATAATTGAAAGACTCATCTATCACATTATAGAAAATTCATAGTTAGAATAATTTTGTATTTCTTACCATAATAATAAAATATATTAATTATATTGGACACTTTTTTTTTTCGCCACCGACGTTCGACGATAACGGTTATTGCTAGATCTTTCTGATCAAGCATTAATCAAATCATTTTCTCCGGCTCCGGCTCCGAAGGTCCCACGCGAGCTTATCGTCGCTGATGGTTTTAATGCTCACCACCGCAGCTTCGGCTTGCTGGCCGGCAAGCTGGCCAGCCTCAGCCGCGACGGCGAGCGTTAAGACCACCTACTCCTCAGCTCGCGGCTCGCCTTGCCCCTCCGCGCCTACGCGGGCTTAAATTACACTCTAGGGGTAGGGCAGAAAAGACTACGTGAAGTCGGTTTTGCAGCGATTCGTTTCTGTCACTACCTTTTATACTGCACAACGTATTGACTTTTTAAGACAATTTTTTTATTTTTATTTAAGGTTAAAAATGCTGTTTTATAGAAATGGCAATATGCCTAATAAAATGATTCCAAATGAAATTCTCCCATCTTCATAGTATGCCAAATGACGTTGTAAAAAACAATCGTCACTCTAAATAAACGTTATGCTAAACGAAATTATGCGGAATTTTAAATTTGCCAAAGGTAATTATTATGCCAAATAAAATTCTGCCATCATAAAAGTATGCCATTGTAAAGTCGGACATATAAACATTCGGCCAAACAATCATTCGTTTAAATATTTTGTATGCCTTTAAAATATTCGTTTAAACAAGATTATGCCAAGTGTGTTATGCCAAATAAATTTCGGAGCATCAAAATTCTGCCAGATAGAAGGAACCCCGATATTGAACAGTACTAACACGCGCCGCGATTTTAAATGTGTTATTCGTGATTTTCCCATGTCGTGGTAACTGCACTGCACAGCCTTATCAGCCTTCCACAAGCGGATCTCCCTGGTTTGGTTTTCAAGAGGCACATAGTTATCGAAGACATGCCTTTAAGCGGAAATTGTGGAAGTGTGACACCAACATGCGGAGCGACGGACATCAATCAGGCCGAAGTGGCAGCACTAGGAATATCCTCGAAGATACCGGATTTATGGGTCGAGATGCCCAGAGTGTGGTTCGCTCAGTTTGAGACAATGATGGCTCCCCAAAAACAGGGGGACGAAGCAAAATACGGCGTCGTGCTGTCCAAACTCCGCAAAGACGCAATAAGTTAGGTGGCCGACATAATAATGTCACCCCCTGCCACCAATAAATATGGTATCATTAAAGAAAGACTCCTAGCCGTGTATGAAGAGTCAGAAGAGCGACAGTTCCAAAGACTGATTAGTGAAGTGGAATTAGGTGATCAAAAACGGTCGCATTTGAGACGAATGAAGGAATTGGCACATAATAGTCAGGTGGCCGAAAAAACCCTGCATAGCTTGTGGTTGTCAAGACTCCCTGATCACGTTCGAGCAGTGCTAATGGTCAGTCAAGATCAAAAGCTCGACAACCTCGCCGCTTTAGCAGACAAGATTTTGGAAGGAAGATCAGGGGAAGTGTCGGAAATATCAAGCGGTCAAACACAGCTTATGGTTGAGTTAGTCAATCAAATGAGTAAGCTAACCATGGAAATAGCAGCTTTGAAAACCAACTCATACAATAACGGACATCGCAATTACAGACGCAATCGAAGCCAAAACATGAAATTGTGGTACCCAAATTTAGATTAACTAAAACTAGTAAGTCATTTCTTAAAAACAGTATTCGCTTTTATAACAAGTTGTCAAAGTCAGTTACAGAACTTAGCGATGGAAAGTTCAAAACCCACATCAAACGTGTCCTTATCAAAAAAGCTAATTATAAGATTCAAGACTACGTTGAAGACAAGGAATCCAATCTTTGTTCAAAGGCATACTATTCAGCGACTACTTAAATGATAAGAATAGTTGGTCGCTGTGATTAACTCAAGACAATGTTTATGTTCTTTCTCCAGCTTACGTACTGACAAGTTATATGAGTTTATATAATTGTTTATTTTATTTGACTTTTTAAGTAAAGTTATTTTAATTTAACTTTAATTTATTTTTGACAAAATCTACTCATCACACTGTTTTTTTATGAGTTGTATTGCAATATGTGGTTAGCTAGTGACCTCGACAATTGATCATATTATTTACTGTTATTAGTAATTAACTCTTTGTTTATTTATTTTACATCGATGGTCCTAGTTTATCATTTATAACTTCCAGTTACAACTATATGTAAACGGGCACGCCCTTTATGCCTGGAGGCTTTTTTATTTAGATATTAAATTCTGTTTACGTTTAGTTTTTTTTATTTCGGCCTGAGTATCGATGATTGATTGGTTGAGTTCTCGATGATTTTGTTTGGTATATTGGCGTGTGCTAGCTAACATATGGTTAATAATTTGAATTATGTTTTGTGTTGCGTAATGTAAATTATTTAGAATACTATTATATAGAATCTTTTTTTTGTTCTTCTAACTGAACAGACAGCTGTGCTGCTGGGGAGTTTGTTGCGCCACTTCTTCTTCCCAGCTAATGCACTAGGAAGTGGTGAAGGGTGGGCGTTTTGGGGGACTGTCTTATGTAATTTTGACGTTCGAAAAGTGCTGATTCTCAGCCTAGTTCGAATAAATGACTTTTGAATTTTTGAATTTTGGAATAGAAGTTTGGCAATAATTCCTTCTGCACATGTGTCTTCCCTGGTACCTCATTAACGGCATAACTATGTGTAAAATTATTTTATTTTACCTTTTTTTTTATTACATATTTCCTAGACATAATATTTTTATTATTTGACATTATATACTTACTCTATATTTTTTATTAAATTTGATTTGTTACAGCTGTAGTGGCAATCATGTCATTTGGTTTAAATAGGTATTTGTTTTTATTATTTTATTTTTGGTTATATGTTCGTCGCGTAAGTATGTGTATTTTTTTTTTTATCTATGTCCGCCGATTTCTCCGTCAATATTGTAGACCGATTTTGAAAATATATTTTTTTTGTATGAAAGGTTATGCTCCGAATTGGTCCCATAAAAATTTTATTAACTTTTCTTAGATAGTTTTTGAGTAAGCTTCAATAATACGAATTTTTCCCAATTGGTATATGTGGATGATATGATGATAACTTCCTGTGACTGTTATTTACATAGCAGGTAGTGGTATTCGAATTTGTGTGGGGTAGGTACCACAACTAAAAAGTGAAAAATAAAAACTTTTTACAAAAAAACAGGTTTTGAATTTTCGTTTTTTGCCACCGACTTCCGAAATTAAAGTTATTTTTCACTTTGTAGTATGTGTGATTTATGTATATTTATTTGTGCTTATATTTATATATAATTAGACATATATATTATATTTATAGTTAGTAATAGGTATATGTGTATCTTTTTAAATTACTTAAATACATTTTTTATTCCTCAATTTTTCGTAATTGCACCTACCACTGTTTGCCTCTGCATCACCCAAAGGTTGACTGGTAGAAAATGCCTATGGCATTAAGTCCGCCTCTGTACATTTATGTGCTTGAAGTATTAAATAAATAAATAAACGACCAATTGGAACCATGCACCTAGCTTCTGACGTTTCATAAGTGCCTTTGTAGGTTTATGTGAAATAAAATATTTTGAATTTGAATTTTGAATATGAGTCGCGCAACGTATTCGATCTTGATCTGGCATTGAAGTTGACATACTCCGAGCAATGAAGCGTTGTAATGTGTTAATTAATGAAGTACTGTCACTGAAGCAATTAGTAACATGCCGTCTGTTGCTCACATGCCGTACTTGTGGAAAAATGTGGAATTCGTCCAAATATTATGTAGGAAGGTATATGGAATTTGATAAAATACGCTACTGAAGTAGCCTACACGAGTTTTTAAATAAAATGAGAAATTGAGTGTTTTGGGCTTTACAATGGTAAAGACATCGCCCGCTCAACATTTTACCCAATTTTCCTGGAAACCTGTCTGGAAAATACAGAAAATATTTTATGCCATGTAAGCCCATGTATGATTTCATAGGAGTGCAGAATTTCGTTTTGGATATTATAATCTACAATTTTACAAATAGTTCGATCTATCTCTAAATTTAAAAGTTCGTCCCGTGATCATATAACTACTTATTTATTAACGGACAAATTGATTGACAAAGGTGAACTAAACACGAAAATTTACTTAACACTAAAAGTTATCAACCCTCTCGTCTCGTTCTCCCCACAAATCCAAAATACCTATCTCCGTATCGCAGGCGCGCGGCGCCGGCGGTGTAGTGTGTGGTGACCTCACACGGATCAGTTCGTTAGCACGCGGGCGACGAGGTGCTATCACAGAGATAGTAATACAGAACTGACATGACACAACACATTCATTGACGAAGGTTTATTACAAACAAATCACAATCGCTGCAGTAAGTAATCTGGGACACAAAGGTTTGCATGGACTTTACTTCGTGAACAAAACACATAAAATCCTTGAAACAGTCTAATGATACCTAATTGACATACTTACAGACGCAACAGACCAACACCAAACTTTAAACTCAGGTATTTTATCGCGAAGTGATCCTTCTGTTCTAATATCTGTAGTGTGTGAGGGTCGCGTCGAGCCGGCTACCTGTTGCCGCCCCTCATTAGCGAGGTAACTCGACGACGCGCACAGTATGCCGCGACCGTTCTGTTACTGTTACATTATCTTAGATGTTGTCACACACAAATGTGGGCAATATTTTATTTATTGAAATGAGACTTCTTAGGCGGCGATTCGAAAATTTGTCGAGAATTGAGAGTGAAATTTCAAGCAAGGCTCACATTAAGGCACATTTCGTTACAAGAGAGAGGAGGAAGATATCACTCTCTCTGTCTCTGAAACTACATCTCTCTTATTCTTAATTTTTAAGAAGTTTCACTTGTATCATGTGTACGGTGCTGAGCACGCCATTTTTTTAATTATTAATTTTTACTTACAAAACATGTACGAAGTAGAAGAGATATTCAATTTTAAAAGGGTTTGATAAGTATGGTTTGGTCTAGTGGTAAGTCGTGTGGGGATCGATTCCCAGGTTGAGCAAGTTTTATTGGGTTTTTCCGTCAGAAATTTCACAGAATCGTGCCCGGTTAATGGCAATAGGCTTGTCCCCTATTAAGTCAAGGAACTTAAGCACAACAGGTGATATGTGTGCATTTTATTCCTGAGACACATTCCACAAAAAATACCAGTAGTTGGGAGTGGAACTTACAAAAACAGGTTTACAAAGCAATAGTCCAACTGCTAACTTTTTTGCTGTTTTTGAAAGTTAGCTGAAATAGTCGTTCTTATAATATTTCATGATTGACTGCTTAGCTCCATAAAAATATAGCATGATGATAATCATTTACTTTCAAAAGTTAAATCGTTAACTATTTGTCAATATCCTAACCTCGCGTCGTTACAGGTAGTATTTGCCGGAAATCGCTACTAAACAGAACTGTGGCACCACCCATCATGTCTTGGTTCCTGCGGAAGTCCTGCAGGGTTCTGTTTACAGCTACCACTGCTTTCCTATTTGCCATAATCAATCCATCCCATACGATGAAAGCGCAACACCTCACAAACAGGCGTGTCGTTGCACTCTAAATCGAAGGGAATTTTAAACATGGTGTGCGCTGTTTTGCCACCAGGAAGCAGTTTGGCAACGATTCCGTAAGATGCAACCGCGATTGCAATTTTGCCTTGCTTCCTGACCTCTACAAGGATGCCAGTGGTATTTAATGTTTTTCCTGTTCCACCAGGAGCATCCAAGAAAGACATTTTATCCTGACTGAGCCCAACACTTTGAAGAACGGTGTTAAAAACACTCACACCTTTACTCTGAGGTGAACATAGATACGTGGTTATCGTAGAAGATAGTACTCATGGCGCCTGGATCAAAATTAGTTTCGGTGGCGTATTCCCAATTTTCGCGGTCTTGATGTGCCCATGTTTGCGGAGCCGGTAACCCAGACTCGATCAGTGGATTGCCACCGATGGAAATTAACACGTCTTGTTATGTGAATTACAACCGCTGTTAATAACGCGTTCATCATTTTGTTCAATGTCACCTTCAGTAATACGCCGCAAGGTTCGTAAAAAGTCTTCGGATAGATGATGCCGATTTTCTCCCATAACAGAACTGTTTGTATGTTTTTTTGTTTTTTTAAAACTACAATTTTTATTTTATACTTTTTATGCTAGTATATTTTTTATTTAGTTAATAAGTCTTAAGTCAACCAAGTTATTACTTGGACGGTTTACTAGTTAAGTAGCCACTAAAGAAATCCACTATCCACCTCCTGGCTCCATCATCAGACCCTCAACACCAAGTGCAATCTATTAGACTCGTCAAACTGAATCATATGAGCCTAAACTTGAGAGGTTTACTAGTAGCCACTGGAGAGTTGCACTATCTACCTCCTGGCTCCGTCATCAGATCCTCGACACCAAATGCAACATATTGAAATCGTCAAACCGAGTCAAATGAGCCCAAACTCGAGGGGTTTACTAGTAGCCACTAAACAGTTCCACTATCCCACTCCTGGCTCCATCATCAGACCCTCGACAACAAATGCAACATATTGAACTCGTCGAACCGAGTCATATGAGCCCAAACTCTTCCTGGCTGCATCATCAGACCCTGGACACCAAGTGCAATATAATAGACTCATCAAATCAATCATATGAGCTCAAACTCGAGGGGCTTACTAGTAGCCACTGAAGAGTTTCACTATCCACCTCCTTGCTCCATCATCATATCAGCTCTAAGATACTAAATTATTGTATTGTCATTGGTCCTTGACACGTGTGCAAATTTTCGGTGCAGTTAATCGAACGTCAAGACGTTCGATTAACGGATTCTTTCAACGTAATTTTCACCAACTTCTTGAAGTTGGTGAAAATTACGTTGAAAGAATCCGTTAGATAGATATATAGACAGATAGATACAGGTCAAGCTAATAAAAGCGTATTAATACAAAATAAATAGCTTTTACAGTGTTTTCACATTACAGTGTTAATAGGTATGAGAGTAGGCCTGTCAACAATAAAGATTAATTGAGTTTCTGATAATCAATATTATTATAGCTCAGTGCCACAATTGTACCTACATTTAACAAATTGCATACATGGGTACAGAAAGCCAATCAGACATCAACACTGTAGCATTCATTAGAGCCATGTGTTGTACACGTAGGTAATTGCTTGTTAAAATGACCGACATTTGCGTGAACGAGCGCTAACGACCTGCGGACATACTTTTTGTTTTATTTTCACTGTATTGGATTTGTACTCGAATGCACGTATTGTGTTTCATTGAATTGCAACGCAATAAACTAGTTGTATTGCCTGTAAATGACTAGTTAATAAAGTGGTTTAGAAAAATGTATGTTCGTCAAAGTGCAATTAATGAGCCTTCGATAATACAGTCTGGCCCACGACTAGCTTTGCTTATCTACCTACTAGATAATATTCAGTCTGGCCCACGAGTAGCTTTACCTATCTACCTACTAGCTAATATACAGTCTGGCCCACGAGTAGCTTTGCCTATCTACCTACTAGATAATATACAGTCTGGCCCACGACTAGCTTTGCCTATCTACCTACTAGATAATATACAGTCTGGCCCACGACTAGCTTTGCTTATCTACCTACTAGATAATTTCAGTCTGGCCCACGAGTAGCTTTGCCTATCTACCTACTAGATAATATACAGTCTGGCCCACGACTAGCTTTGCCTATCTACCTACTAGATAATATACAGTCTGGCCCACGACTAGCTTTGCTTATCTACCTACTAGATAATATTCAGTCTGGCCCACGAGTAGCTTTGCCTATCTACCTACTAGATAATATACAGTCTGGCCCACGACTAGCTTTGCCTATCTACCTACTAGATAATATACAGTCTGGCCCACGAGAGTAGCTTTGCCTATCTACCTACTAGCTAATATACAGCCTGGGCCACGACTAGCTTTGCCTATCTACCTACTAGCTAATATACAGTCTGACCCACGCCTAGCCTTGCCTACCTACCTACTAGCTGATATACAGCCTGGGCCACGACTAGCTTTGCCTATCTACCTACTAGCTAATATACAGTCTGACCCACGCCTAGCCTTGCCTACCTACCTACTAGCTAATATACAGCCTGGGCCACGACTAGCTTTGCCTATCTACCTACTAGCTAATATACAGCCTGGGCCACGACTAGCTTTGCCTATCTACCTACTAGCTAATATACAGCCTGGGCCACGACTAGCTTTGCCTATCTACCTACTAGCTAATATACAGTCTGACCCACGCCTAGCCTTGCCTACCTACCTACTAGCTAATATACAGCCTGGGCCACGACTAGCTTTGCCTATCTACCTACTAGCTAATATACAGCCTGGGCCACGACTAGCTTTGCCTATCTACCTACTAGCTAATATACAGCCTGGGCCACGACTAGCTTTGCCTATCTACCTACTAGCTAATATACAGTCTGACCCACGCCTAGCCTTGCCTACCTACCTACTAGCTAATATACAGCCTGGGCCACGACTAGCTTTGCCTATCTACCTACTAGCTAATATACAGCCTGGGCCACGACTAGCTTTGCCTATCTACCTACTAGCTAATATACAGTCTGGCCTACGACTAGCCTTGCCTACCTACCAGGTAATCTATTTACCAAACTAAGAGAGAAACCAGTGGAAGTTTTAATTTATTCCGCACGCGTATGAATTCTTATTTTCTATACATATAATATTTAACTAATTGTGATGAATCAGCAGTGTTCTTATACATAATTCATGATTCCAAACCCAAACCCACTCAATAACATCTTTTTTTTTTTTTTTAAACGTTAAAAACCCCACACTAAGAATTTCTTCTTGTATCGTGGGTGCGTTTACACACATAGAAACTCACGTACACTAACACCCAGACCCGAAACAACTACTTGCAGATCATACAAATATTTGTTTCGTGCGGGGATCGAACCCGCGACACGTTGCGCAGCAGTCGATCGCTCAGCCACTGCGCCAACCGTGTCGTCAACCGTACATCAAGCACAATATTTGAGTATTACATTTAAATAAAATAAAGAGGATTCTGAGTATCTCATTGCTTAATCATTCTGAAGAAAACCTGTTCTCCGGAAGATCCCTGTTAGGAAATATTTTAATTTATTCCGAAAATAACAGCCAGGAATAATGGTCTCTATACAATGTCACCCACGGGCATGTGCCCGCCCGTATTTTTCTGAATATTCATGACAAATTATCGAAAATAAACTCAAAAAGGGGGATCTTTACTTTTTTTTTTTATCTTATAATTTTTTTTCAATATCCCGCTATGATTTTATGGACTTACACTTGTGTTTTTTTTAATAAATGCAGATTTTTTTAGAAAAACGTGTCTTTACCGCTGCTCTTTTTTTTCATTTTTCAATACACATTTTTTAACCCACTTCTAAAAAGGAGGAGGTAATATGTTCGTCGCATATGTATGTTCCGATTTCTCCGTCAATTGTGGACCGATTTTGAAAATACTTTCCATTTTTTTTTCATGTTTCTATACACCTTTTTTAACCCACCTCCAAAAAGGAGGACGTTATATATTCGTCGCATATGTATATTCCGATTTCTCCGTCAATTGTGGACCGATTTTACAACATTCTTTTTTTGTACGAATGGGTATGTTCCCAAATTGGTCCCATATAAATTTTATTAACGTTGTTTGGATAGTTTTTGAGTAAGCTTCATTAATACGTATTTTAATGTCGATGTTATGATTATAACATCCTGTCACTCTTATTTACATAGCAGGTAGTGGTTTTCGATTTTTTGTGGGGTAGGTACCACAACTAAAAAGTGAAATATAAAAAGAATTACAAAAAAAAAACAACCTACTTCCGAAACTACACTACAAAATGAAAAATAACTTTAATTTCGGAAGTCGGTGGCAAAAAACCAAAATTCAAAACCAAAGACACCGACTTCCGAAATTAAAGTTATTTTTCACTTTCTAGTGTTTTCTTTTGAAAAACGGTAGTTTTTTTTTTTTGTAATAAGTTTTTTGTGACTTCTTTATTAGTAGAGTTTCCCCAAAATATAACCCCAATCCTCAATATGGACCGATAATACCATGGTAGGCAATTATAAGCGCATTGGTACATATTAGTTTATAGAAGGCATAGGAAGAACATACTTTTTTATTTAGGTTTGCCGGTGTACATTTTTCTACTTTAGATAACCTTATTCGCGTTATACCTTATTATTAAGGCGGGTTCCCACGGTGCGCGATATTGCGCACGCACGCGCACCAGCCCACACGGCGCACGACCACGCACCGCGCACCGAGGTCTTCCCACGGTGCGCTATATTGCGCACGCACGCGCACCAGCCCGAATGGCGCACGACCACGCACGACATCTTTCCACGGTTTCGATATTGCGGACGCACGCGCATCAGCCCACACGGCCGACGACCACGGACAGCTACACATCCCACACCTAGCCTGATGAAAATTCTAAACGATGTTTTTTTTAATCTTAAGATTTAAAAAATCGCAAGCATAAATTGTTAATCATAATGATACAGTGAATTATAAAGTTTTTTTGCAGTTGCGGAAAATCGCCCTTATTGGAATAAAATACCATAAAAATCGGGGTTGTTGATAAAATACAGTACATATACAACCTTAGTTTTTACTTATCTCTTTAGGGGTCATTGTACTCATCATTATGAACAACTTTCACTATGGGAGCAACGCTGAAATCTCGAAAAAAAAATCAGTTTTTCCCTACATTTCGACGAACTATGCGAACATAAATGTAGGGAACAGTTTATTATTTTTTGCGATTTCTGCGGTGGGCCCATAGTGAAAGTTGTTCATAATGATGAGTACAATGACCCCTTAAGTGGTTTAGGGTAAACAAAAACTAAGCTTGTATAAAAATAATAATATTATGTGATAATATAGTGATACATATACAGAAGTTTCAAATTCCTAACTTATTTAGTTGTTGCGATAGAACTCGTACAAAAATGGTCTAAAACTGACAACTATAGCGGCTTCTTTTTCATAATTTTTGAAGAAAAAAATTACTTAAATTTATATTCTTCTTCTTTTCGTGTGGTTAGTGACTAACCTGGTGTCAGAGTTTTAAAGCCGCCCATGGGCCTCTGATTTGGCTTCACATGCCGTTGAGAAATATCTCTCAGGCATGCCGGTTTCCTCACGATGTTTTCCTTCACCGTTTTTGAAGCAAGTGATAATTATACAATACGCACATGAATCCGAAAAGTCAGAGGTGCGTGCCTTGGGCTCGAACTCGAGACTTATGACTTCGCAGTCCGACGGTCACACCACTAGGCTATCACTGCTCTATTCTATTAAATTATATTTATATTTGTACTCTATTCGATGATTTCTAGACAATAACACCTCACATTCCAGGGCATGATTAAAAAAAAAATATCGAATGTTTGTTGAATGGCCCTTTCATTTCGGTTCCGTACCTCAACAGTCAAAAACGGAACCCATAAAGGATCACTTCGTTGTCCGTCCGTACGTTTGTCAAGACCCTTCTTCTCACGAACGCATGGAAGTATTAATTAAGTTGAAATCTATATCAAATACGCAGATCTACCATGGAGCTCTAAAAAAAATCAAGCTTCTTTTTTACTCTACGCAATAAAAAAAAACGGCCACTTATGCGACATATTTTGATACTCCAAATAAATCAAAACCTATAGGGTACTTCCCGTTGACCTAGAATCATGAAATTTGATTTGAGCTCAACAAATAAAAAAGTCCGAAAAGTGTTAATTTGTAGTATATCACTTTTGTTTTTCGATTACAAACTTACATTTGCAATTGGAGAATTGATCGTGGCGTAGGTATATCGATGTATGGAGAACATGTTTTTCAACTACAAGTTTGTTTTTTAGATAAATTAAACCCAACTACTGAACCCTTCATTGTTAGTGGTCCGACACGCACTTGGCCGGTTTTATTATTTGCTGTTATAACGGGAATAGAAATACACAATCTGTGAGAATTTTAACTGTCTAACTATTATGGTTCATAAGATACAGCCCGCTGACAGAGAGATGGATGGACGGACAGCGGAGTCTTAGTAATAGGGTTCCGTTTGGCAACCTTCGGGTATGAAACCCTAAAAAGCATGTGACGAGAGAACTGTCAAAGGCGTCTGGTTAACCGACTAAACGTAATACCTGTCACTTCAGTTGTCATGCCACATCACAGTTGTACTTTTCAACAACGTTAACGTTGAGGTTTTTTTATAGAATCAGTATTTTTGGGCTCTTTACAATAGACAGTATATTTTTATTATACCTAAACCTAACAAAAAAAATAATGCTCAAGCAGTTACATCTACGCTACGATGAGTAGTTTATGAATGAATGATAAAGTTTAACATACATTAAAAACCGGCCAAGTGCGTGTCGGAGCACGCACAATGAAGGGTTCCGTAGTTGGGTTGAATTTATTCCAAGAACAAACTTAACATTGTAGTTGAAAAACTATAGGTAGGTACCTGCGTTGCACGCAGCGACATGCTTGTTATTTCGTCAAAACAACCGAAAAAGTAATAAGTACTAAGTACTGTTTGTTTTTATTATGACTTTACGAAACAACAATCAAAATTAAACAATGCATTTCCTTTTGATAATGTTCCAAAGTATTTTCTACTTTAACCTACTAACAATAAAGGCGTATGTCGTATGATAAGTGTACAATGACGTATTGAGCCGGAGAGCTATTCGGATAGCCGAATGATTCTCCGGCACAATACGTCATACGACTTAAAACGAAATTTTGGAACAACCTCATTGACTAAATTCTAGTAACTTTAAAGGGTATGTAAATAAAATAATGATTAATTGAATACAAAAGTTTATTAATTCATAAAAACTGGCCAAGTGCGTGTCGGACCACGCACAATGAAGGGTTCCGTAGATGGAATGAATGTATCCCAAGAACAAATATATCATTGTAGTTGAAAAACAT
Organism: Agrochola macilenta; assembly: GCA_916701695.1. Classification (NCBI taxonomy): domain Eukaryota; kingdom Metazoa; phylum Arthropoda; class Insecta; order Lepidoptera; family Noctuidae; genus Agrochola; species Agrochola macilenta. The sequence goes on along the minus strand of OU753572.1, from coordinate 361,691 downwards.
GTTCTCCAATACGGAATATATGGGAGATCATGTTTTTCAAACTGCAAATTTAAGTTGGTTGATTATTACTCGTTAACCTGTACAGCTTACGTAGCTCTAATAGTTTTCCTTTTAATTTCGTTATATAATATACTACTGCTGTGATTTTTTTTTTACAAATCCAAGTACAACCATTGAGCTGACAGGGGGGAAGGACACTTGACTCTAACAAAAAAAAACAGTTAAAAGCTTAATAATTCGAAGCGGATCCCTGAATCCAAAAATGGTTTTCACAAACTCGCAATATTTTTGAACGACCTTTCTAACGATACCCCACAACATGGGGCAAATGAGAAAAAAAAAATCATCCCAACTTTACGTGTAGGGAACCCCACCCCCTAAAAAAACGAAAAACGAAACGAACCCCCACGGAAAACGTCACCCTAAAAAAATGTTTTTTCTTGATTTTATTTTACCACTTTGTCGGCATAATTAATATGTATACATATGCCAAATTACAGTTTTCTAGTACTAACCGTCTCTGAGCTAAGCCGCGGACAGACAGACAGACAGACAGACGGACATGGCGAAACTATAAGTGTTCCTTGTTTACCACGGAACCTTAATAAAAAAGGAAATAATGGTAAAAATCAAAAAAATAATACGTAATTTGGTTAAGTTTATTGTATTTTTAAACAAGTCATCATCATCATCAGTCGTATATAAAAGCCCTTTTTACGATTTGTACATTTAGTTAATTACCTAAACTAATGGAATATACTCGTAGTTTGTTTACATTATTAAATGTGAGGGGCGCACACGCTCCGGGCGACAACGCTGTGCGTCGGTCGCCGCGCCTTTGAGCTGTGTATATGCAACGTTGCCAGCCCGCTGCCGCACCAATGCCGCGCCGCTGCCGCACCGGTGCAGTGCCGCTGCCACACCGGTGCCGTGCCGCTACTGCGCCGCACCGCCGCCGCAGATTATATAGTGATATGTCAAAATCAAGCGGAGACGGCGCGGCGACGCGCGACGGTGTAAAGAAAAGAAAGAAAACGTTTATTTGGACACAGTTCGTGAAACACAAAATACAAACTAACTAAAATTGACAGTAATCTTTTGACAATAAGTGTGTGCCTCACGGCTGCGCCAAAAAGGTTCATTTCAGCATTAATGCCAGACAAATGCTGTCTGACGCTGGTTTTGGTGCGGCGATGCGGTAGCAGCGCTTCACCGTTCAGTCTACATGGTTACGCGAAGCGGTATCGGCGCGGCTGCAGTGCCTTCTACATGAGCCCTTAAGCATTGATCAAGCCCCGTGCAGACTGGCGCGACGCGACGCTAACAAAACAATTTCTAAGCAAAGTTTACGGTGGAACAATAATTATCGGAGTCACGTCGCACCGTCACGTCGCACCAGTCTGCCCAAGGCTTTATGTTTTATTTTACTTAATCCCCCAATCCTTATTTTGATAAATGTAAAAAAAAAAATTGTTACTGGCAAATTTGTTTTACAAACAAATTATAATGTGATAATTTATGGTTATTTTATGGCGTATGGATAATGTAATGGTTGAATTAAAATAAATATCTAAAATACCTCAGAACTCTTCGTTGTTTTTGGTTATAAACATCGTCCAAAAAAGTAGACATTAAGTTATAAAAGGACCATTCAGGTTCGTCAGCACCATAGAAATATAAATACTTCTTTCTTATATTTATGGTCAGCACACTTAGCTCAGAGATAGTTAGTACTAGAAAGCTGTAATTTGGTATGGGTATACATATTAATAACGCCGACAAAGTGGTAAAATAAAATAAACAACTATATTTTTTTTTAGGTTAGGTACCTCTCCAACACATAAAGTGGGGATGTTTTTTTTTTCTCGCCTATCCTTTAGTGTGGGGTATCGTTGGAAAGGTCGTTCAAAAATATTGCGAGTGTATCAAAATAATTTTTCGATTCAGGAATCTTTTTGCGAAATATTAAGCTTTAAAGTGCCAATTTTTGTTAGAGTCAAGTATAGACCCCCCGCCCCTCCCTGCCAGCTAAATGATTGTACTTAGATTTGTGAAAAAAATCACAGCAGTAGTATTTATTACGAATTTAAAAGGAAAACTATCACAGCTAAATAGGCTTTACAGGTTACCGAGTAATAAAGGACCAACTTAAATTTGCAGTTTGAAAAACATGATCTCCTATACATTCCGTATGGGAGAACATGTTTTTCAACTACAATGATATATTTGTTCTTGGTATAAATTCATTCCAACTACGGAAACCTTCATTGGGCGTGGTCCGACACACACTTGGCCAGTTTTTATGAATTAATAAACTTTTGTATTCAATTAATCATTGTTTTATTTACATACCCTTTAAAGTTACTAGAATTTTGTCAATGAGGTTGTTCCAAAATTTTGTTTTAAGTCGTATGACGTATTGTGCCGGAGAGTTATTCGGCTGTCCGAATAGCTCTCCGACTCAATACGTCATTGTAAACTTATCATACGACATACGCCTTTATTGTTAGTAAGTTAAAGTAGAAAATACTTTTGCACATTATCAAAAGGAAATGCATTGTTTTATTTTGATTGTTGTTTCGTAAAGTCATAATAAAAACAAACAGTACTTAGTACTTATTACTTTTTCGGTTGTTTTGACGAAATGACATGCATGTCGCTGCGTGCAACGTAGGTTCAGAATTTTCATATCTAGAGCTATTAAGCGAGCGGAGCCGTCTCCTTCGACGCACATGCGGCGTTAGTCAAATGAGTTAACAGTCGGCGTCTGATTGACTGCCGACTGAAAGCCGATTCCTATAATTTACGGACCGTTATTTATTTAAAATTAAGACTTTTTTGTTTCTTTACCAATAATGAAGCAAAGACCATATCTTTGCATAGTAGACCCTCCCATATGGAAGTAGCTATCACAGGTAAAATTAGTAGATATGCGTCAGATATATCAAAACGTATCTAAAATCCGATTTCAGTCACAAATCGTATCGTATCGATAATCCGAACTAGACAAACCGATTTCACAAAACCACAGCAAGAGTAGATTTGCGTAAGCAAGTATTTGTTTATGTTTGGATAGTTTTGATCGATGCATTTACAATCGAATTATACTCGTAATATTACTAGAGACGATCGAAACTGCGAGCCGGAAGCGCCAGAGCCGCTCCAGAATTCGATTTCTAAAAACGGATGATAAAAACGATTTCACTATCTGAAATCGAATATTTAACCGTTTGCATAGAAATCCAAAAACGCCCATGTTTAAAAATTTGCTTACAAATCTATTTAAGTAGTTATACGCCAAGTTGAGCAATATAAAAGCTACCATTGGTAAGCTAAACGATTCATTTTCGTTTATAGGAACCGAGCATACGTCGGGCACCTTTGAAGTTACCGACTCTCCGCGGATCGGGCGCACCGCCACGCACGCGTCTGCGCTACCACGCACGCTACCATTCCCATGGTGCGTGTCCGTGCGGGCTTATCCGCGGCGAGTCGGTAACTTCAAAGGGAATGTACCCAAACTCGGACGCACCGCCACGCACGCGTCTGCGCTACCACGCACGTTACCCTTCCCACGGTGCGTCGTGCGGGCTGGTGCGCGTGCGTGCGCGATATTGCGCACCGTCGGTTCCAGGCTTTTACCAGTTATCGCCGATTAATTATTTGGTAGCCGTAATTTGCAAATAAGGTCAGGTTGCTCTGCCCCGTAGAGGCGTGGGTTCATGGGACCTGTAGTCAGGTCTTTGATGCATAGTTCGTATGTGGCAAAGTAGAACCCGCCACATACCAAAATTCTAATTTTAAAACACCATAAATAAGTTTTTCATTAGACAATTTGGTAAAAAAAAAAAAAATTGGAAGAAGGCGTGAGATATGAAGTTGAAACCTTCTAAATACCTTCTAGTGAGTGATGACGTGATGTAACTGAACAGGGTTTGTTTACACTTTCATTAAATATTTTTGGACCGTAGCTGTAGGGATACAATGTGTTAGTCTGTGTGAGGTTTGTCATCTTGGTGTGATTTTGAATCTGATTTTTAAATTTAGACTCCAGTAGAAACAGAACTCTAATAAAATATGGTTATCTATTTCCCCATTTGGTTGATGCTATATTGTTATTTACGAGTATATTGCTATATTGTATATGATATCCGTATGTAACAGTAACAGACAGTAGACACATTGAAGCTAATCTTACGCCCACTTCTATTGTAACGCAAGCCGCGGATTACCTCGAACTATGCGAGATGAGGAGGCGCTAAGTGAGACAAGCTCTCACATAGTTGGCCGGAGCATCCTCTGAGTACACTATCGTGTAGGGTCGATTAGTATTGGGTTAGTACGAGCTCATATTTGTGGTACGCACTTCACACATCAGGGGCATCGGTATCATATTATCTCTATAGCTGGTATAGTGGCAAAAGATAGTCGGCCCAGTAATCACGGAGAAATCAGTGTCATCTTTTTTTCAGTGTCTAAGAACTCGCCGACTGCATATCCTCCTCCTTTTTTGAATTCGGTTTAAGGCAGGAACTGTCCCTCGAGATTCATTAATGAATGTATAAATATTCGTCGGTTCGTCTTATCTTCTTACGGCTCCGCTCATCATACTTCTATTGTGTTTGAATGAATAAAAAAAGCTCGTGGTATTAGACAAAGACAATGCCGAAAATGCCTGATTTAGGATATCAATTTAATAAGTTCACTAGATTCTACTGGATTGGTGACCAAAACTATTTTATACTATTCCTGAGAACCTACATTGTTGAATCTGCTTCAAACGTATGTATTTCACACTGCGTGTGGCATCAAAGTACCGCGTAGAACAAAGGCAGGGAATCCGATAGTTAGTTTATGATCTGTTTACGCCGGGGGGGAGGACTTTGATCCGACAATTAACGCGAATGGCTCCCGGTCGCAGTCCCTCGCTGTTTGATTGTATCTATAAATTTGCACCCGAAATTGAATATAACTTCGGTATTAATTGATTTATGTTGTAATGATTTGTTTGTTGTAACTCTAGGAGTTTGTAATACGCAAATTTATTTGTTTAACTTCTTAACGTAAATCAAAACTTGGACTTGGGCGACGTGTGCTCACTGGGGTCACACGGATGGCAGTGGGCGACGCGTGCTCACTAGGGACACACGGGCGGCAGCGAGCGACGCGTGCTCTCTGGGGACACACGGGCGGCAGCAAGCGACGCGTGCTCACTGGGGACACACGGGCGGCAGCAAGCGACGCGTGCTCACTGGGGTCACACGGATGGCAGTGGGCGACGCGTACTCACTAGGGACACATGGGCGGCAGCGAGCGACGCGTGGGCGACGCGTGCTCACTGGAGACACACGGGCGGCAGCAAGCGACGCGTGCTCTCTGGGGTCACACGGATGGCAGTGGGCGACGCGTACTCACTAGGGACACACGGGCGGCAGCGAGCGACGCGTGCTCTCTGGGGACACAAGGGCGGCAGCAAGCGACGCGTGCTCACTGGGGTCACACGGATGGCAGTGGGCGACGCGTACTCACTAGGGACAAACGGGCGGCAGCGAGCGACGCGTGCTCTCTGGGGACACACGGGCGGCAGCAAGCGACGCGTGCTCTCTGGGGACACAAGGGTGGCAGCAAGCGACGCGTGCTCTCTGGGGACACACGGGCGGCAGCAAGCGACGCGTGCTCTCTGGGGACACACGGGCGGCAGCAAGCGACGCGTGCTCTCTGGGGTCACACGGATGGCAGTGGGTGACGCGTGCTCTCTGGGGACACACGGGTGGCAGCAAGCGACGCGTGCTCTCTGGGGACACACGGGCGGCAGCAAGTGACGCGTGCTCTCTGGGGACACACGGGTGGCAGCAAGCGACGCGTGCTCTCTGGGGACACACGGGCGGCAGCAAGCGACGCGTGCTCTCTGGGGACACACGGGCGGCAGCAAGCGACGCGTGCTCTCTGGGGACACACGGGTGGCAGCAAGCGACGCGTGCTCTCTGGGGACACACGGGCGGCAGCAAGTGACGCTTGCTCACAGCGGGTACACACGGGCGGCAGCAGGTGACGCGTGAGCGATGCGGCCCAGAACATAGGCACGTCGGGTTTTAGAACAAAATACCACACAGGGATGAGAGACAGCGATGAGGCTTTAAGCGAACTTTTTATAAAAGGTGTGCCACACTACTTATTCTAATTCAAAAATTCATGAATTAGTTATGACAGAACCCAGCGCAGGAAAATAAATGCTTCTCGTAGAGTTAAACTTTGCCATCAATTCGAAGTTGTTGCTAATTCGGAGCACGTGCAGATATAATTATTTCCTTGTCCCACCTGCCCAATACGTGAATAAACTATGTCATCAAAAATGTAAGACCGAATCGATGCGAAAAAGTTTTTATAACATTATTTTGTTAGAGAAAAAGTGTTATAATATGATTCTATTTTTATAGGGCATTGTCTGGACTTGGCCATTTTTAAACACGATGCAATACAAAAATATAATTTACCAATATTTTTTATTATATTTTAGTAAATATCTGATGCAAATAACTTTGTATCAATTAGCACTGTAAAAAAACATTTTATTTTAATAACTGAATTGATGCTACACATGAACCGGCTTTGGATTTAGTTTAAGTGTTACCAAACCGAAGCTCAATAAAAAAACAAATTCAAATCGATTTAAAATACAGTGCCATCTCTCCACTGTATTTAACATAGTTATTCGTTAAATCACCTAACTAAAAATGCTAATAAACGATTTAGGACATAATAATGACAAACTAACGTTGTATACATTAAGGTCCGTATTACAGAAGGAAACTCAAGAATTGATCTATGTTTAAAACTAGTTTTAAGTCTAGTTTTAATTTTAGAATGTTCCTCAAGCAAAGATTTATTGATCATAGTTCAACTGAGTTTGGCTTTATTTTAGATCGTTACGCAGTTCGCGAATCGAACTCAAGCAGTGATTTGATCTATAATCCCCAAGTGTGGTCGAGACCTCGCTTGAGCATAGATTTTCATGACTAATTGACAATTTTTGTTCTGTTCATGCGTTGTCGAGTTTATATTGTTGTTTTTTTTAATTATTATTATCAAAATGGATATAATTAAAGAGGTAGATCATTATAATAATTTATTCAACGATCATTCAAACAGAAGACTGAACTTTAACGTTCCTCTCAGATTTTTAAGAGGACCCATATAAACTTTAAAAAGTGGTACAGATGTTCACAAGATGTGGTGTAATATTAAATTCTACCTATGTTATACCACGATTTAAGACAAACACACAACCGTGGGCATCCCATAGCCCCAGAATTGCAATTTTTGTGTGTTTACGTTTTTATGCAACGGCTTCAACACACTGATGTTTTCACATAATTGACATACTGACGTTTTAAATAAAATACCTATACAAGTCTTTTTAGTTTGACAATTTTGCTTACAAAATTACTAAACTTTACTTCAATAAATGGGGGATTGTACTATTCGGGACCGAAACAATAACGCTGATTTCCTTAAATAATTTGGCTTATATGGTAGGTATACTTTAATCAGAACCAAGTTGGTAAATAAAATAATTCGTAAACGAAAACTGGCTGATGCACAGCTCTGCTTGAGGCTCGATTTGAGTCTCAATTCAGCTGAGTATAGATTATTACCGTTCTGGAATAAGACCGATGCTCAAGTACTGATTCTATACTTAAACAGTGATCAACTGATTGAAGATCAAACTGAACTTGAGGAACGTTCTGTAATACGGACCTTAGTCTGGAGAACTTATAACATTTTGATCGATTTCAAATCGATATAGGTATTCTTTTTTTTTAGATGGCAACATTGCTTAAAAAATGTTGTGTAAATTTGTGAAAATGAGAGATAACATCACAGATCGTTATCTGATCTGTGATGTTATCTGTCATTTTCACAATTTTTTTAAAATTCTTATTATATTATATTTAATTTATTAAATTTTTAATTCGCTTTGTTTCTTTGCATCGTGAGTTTTTTTTTTATAGCGTCTACTTTGGTTTTTTTTAAATGGATTCCGATTCTTCCCTACTTGCCGACTCCGGTACTTCTATGGACCCCGAACCTTGTATTTACGAGTACGTTGAGCCTGGCACACCTACGGACACCGAACCTCGCCCTAACGATAACCCCGGCTTGAATGTGGACATGGATCCCGTGTTACCTCACGGTGATATGATGACGAATGAAATGACAACGCAGCGATGTGTGAACTGTGGAAGCGATTTATTTCGTTCTTACTATGGAGAACACATAAGAGGCGATGGTTCCTATACTATTGAGGTATGCAGAAATACTGCCGCAGCAACCTACTGGAAGCTTTCCCGCTCCCTTCGGTGAACTGTAGTTTTTTGCGTGGGAAAATAAAGAGCAGGCACATCAGTAGAAAAACATATGTCGTTTATATATTATATGAAAATAACACTGAAGGGAGGGCCGCAATAAAACAATATTGCTGCAACTGTATGGTGGGGCGAAGAACAGTAGGTTGCTGTGCACATATTATGACGATTATTTGGTTTTTAAGTTGGGCAAGGTATCAGGAGTATATTAATCCACCTGCCCAGTTCCTTGACCATTTTCTTTTAACATAAGAATCTGAATAATAAATACAATTTTATTAAAAAAAACAAGTTTTATTTCATACATAACCTGTTTCAATTAAATGTTAAAAAAATATCGAAATATACATCTTGATACAAAACTAGGTTTATATCTCCATTCTTACTGATATAAGCTATTAAATCAATCACATATTATTAACTGAACTGTTTGTTTATGAGTGGCCAAAGTCCTATAGAAATTGGACAATCCCCTTTCGGTATTGTGTTTATAAATCATGTCAATATAAACTCGTTTTGAAGTTTATAATTCGAATATTACGATATGAGAGCAGATAAACCATTTTAAAAGAGTAACGGTGGAGTTTCTTGCCCATTCTTCTCCATACGAAAACTACCTTTTGTAAGGGGCGACTAGAATCAATTCTATTTTATTAACCGACTTCCAAAAAGGAGGAAGTTATAAATTCGACGCGTATGTTTTTTTTTAAATTTATGTCCGCCGATTTCTTCGTCAATTGTGGACCGATTTTGAAAATATTTTTTTTTGTATGAAAGTGTGTGCTCCCGAATTGGTCCCATATAAATTGTATTAACTTTACTTGGATAGTTTTTGAGTAAGCTTCAATAACACGTATTTTTCCCACTTAGTATGTGGATGATATGATGATAACTTCCTGTGACTGTTATTTACATAGCAGGTAGTGGTATTCGAATTTGTGTGAAAAAAAAAAAAAAAAATGTTTATTTGGACACAGTTCGCGAAACACAAAATACAAAATAAAAAAAGTGAAAATAATATTTTAACAATAATACGCCAGATACTGTCTGACGCTGGTTTTCTAATGAACCTTTATGTAGGGACAAGTGACGGCGAGTACAAAACAGTTTCAAAATACCTAATACATAATTTGTGTATTTCTAAATAAATAAATAAACTAGTAATCAAATATAAATTACAAAAAACAAAAATAAAATATATATGAAAACAACAGGAACTGTCCACGCAAAACCTGTTCTTAGCGATTAGCTATACATCGCTAGGCTAGATAGATTCGTGCACTCACAAAGCGCAACAGGCCGCCAACCGCGGCGGACTGATACACCAACTGCTATTTAGTTTTAAGACAGGCAAAAAACTGTGGGGTGTTTGAATAAAACATATGAATAGTTATAAATAATAATAAAATAGTAAAGAAAGTATAATAAGAAAGTGAAGTACATTATAATAATAGATGAAATAAGTACACTGTGAATAAAAGAAGGTAAGCGTCATTTATTATCATAATTTTCTTTTGCTGATCAGTATTTGTTAATCTCGTGTAAATGAAAAATAACTTATTTATGCTCCTTTCCGTTTTTTTCTAGTAATGCATTTTCGAAAGATAAAAAAAAGCATCGTCTACGACAATCTTTGGCCAAGATTTATTTGGAACAAGAAAAAGAAGGGTGTATGATGCGATCTCAATGCCGGCTGTGCTTCACAGTCGCAAGTAGCCGTGGCACAATGGGTAAGTAGTAGTGTGTGTGTGTGTAGTGTGGGGTAGGTCCCACAAAAATGAAAAATAAAAACTTTTTACAAAAAAACAACCGACTTCCGAAAAAAAACACTACAAAGTGAAAAATAACTTATACTCGTACAACTAAAGTAATTTTTCACTTTGTAGTGTTTTTTTTCGGAAGTCAGTTGTTTTTTTTTTGTAAAAAGTTTTATTTTTATTTTTGTCGTTCAATAGTGTATTTAATGTGCCTAATTGAAATAAATTATTTGACTTTGACTTTTGACTTTCTAAGGATTCCGTTACGTCCCAAGACGTTGACCTTAAACACTTCCAATGTCAGGGCTACGACTTGCCGAGCCTTCCCAAAAAGAGCTTGCTAACCTCATGGCAGGTCCAGTGGCAAAATTCAAGTAAACAAAAAGGAGCTTTTTATCACGCAATACAACCCAATGTTACACCCAAGCCCTGGTTTTATCCCTACAAAAAAATATCTAAGAAAGTAATTTCAATTCTTTGTCGTCTCCGTATTGGACACTGTTGTTCTCCGGTTTTCCTTCACAAAATCCGGGTCAGAGACTCATCGCTCTGCGAATGTGGGTTGGATGAAGGTACTTTGGATCACATCTTTTTTAACTGCTCCAATAATAACCCAGCCCATAGCCATCTTCCTAAATTAAAAATCCCTGTCCCAACTAACTTTCCATCCCTACTAACACATTCTTCCCCAAAGCTCTTTGCAGCTTTGATGTTTTTTATTCGCGTCAATGACATCAAATTATGATGATTTTTGTGTTGCCTGTGACCATTTATGTATATATTTATTCATATTTAAAACAATATTTTGTATCTGTTTGTTTCAGTGTTCTGATAATACCCGCCAACAAGTTTCGCATTAAACTCAATTACATGGTATTTAATTTTAACTTCCATCACAAAATTGATTTTTTTTGTTTCCCTCCGCACGTTTTCTCCACACATTGACATTGGCAGAATTGTCGACATCGGCACCATTGCCATATGGAAAAATAGAATAGAATAGATTTTTGACTTTGTTTTTGGGTTTTTCCATTATACGAGTATTAGGATTTCTCAGTAACAGCCCGAAGTTTAGAAGTTGGCGGTTTGATACCCCCGTGCCTCGGAAAGCACGTGAAGTCGTTGGTGCTGCGCCTGATCTCTCTCCAGTCGTGTCGGATTGTCGTCGCATCAGACTATGAGAGGGAGTTATTTAGTGTACCACGTTCGGGTACGCCGAATAACTCTTGGTGGCGCGGCCAGGGAGTATGCTCCCTGGCCGCGCCACCGACGCAAGGCTATAATTTCTAAAGTAATAAAATTTTCGAATCTCTTTATAGCGTACGGAAAAGAACAATTCCGGTAAAATTATTTAGTGTTTACTATATCCGGGTGCGCCTAATAGTTTACAAAAACTGTGGTGGCGCAGCCAAGGTGTATACTCCCCAGCCGCGCCACTAAATCTTCATTATTCGTTGAGGTACAATTATTTTATCATTACACGTACCGTATAGTACATAAATGGTACAATTAATCTAGAAACATGTTTTTTTAATTTTCCACTGTGGAGCGGCCAGTGGGTATCACACTATGAAAATAACTAAAATAAACAATTCTGGCTGTATCTACGTCAGTTATCTGTCTATTTTTTTTAACAACATAGCCGGCCGAACTGATCCTTCTTGACAATTTTTCTATGTGTGGACCCCATTGTAATTTACCGTCAATAGTTATTCCAAAAAAAACTGTTGACTCAACAGGATCCAACTCTCTTCCATTAACTTGAACATTGGTAGTTAGCTGCCTGACATTTGGCGTTGAAAATCTAATGAGTTTAGTATTTTTTTTGTTCAGGAGAAGATTATTTACATTAAACCAATGCACAACTTTAGAGAGTGCATCGTTAACTTGTTCAAAGTTGACTAACTGACGTTTGATTTTAAAAATAAGGGAAGTGTCATCAGCGAATAATACGATCTTATGATTATCCCTTATGTGGTAAGGTAAGTCATTTATTTGGTAACGTAAGTCATCATCATCATCATCCTGTTGACGACTTCTCGGAAAATGGGTTGGTACCATCTGACGGCCAACTCTAGCACCACACGCTCTCATTGTTTAAATCAAATAGCGCGCGCTTCCCCGGCTTCCTGTTACACACTTCCGTCGCTTTTCACGAAATCACTGATCAGATTGCAGGAAAGTGAGAGGAAACATGTTACTCATCAAAAACTTGACCTCATAAACTGGAATGTTTTTGCGCATGTAACTGTTTTGTTTATTTTACAAAACAAGAACAAAAAATTGTTGAGTGCTATGGCAGGCTCAGTAATTGTCACTAACGCGCCCTCTGGTGTCAGATCTTATCACTTCAATGAATAATCAGTTCACATTCTAGTCGCAATATGTCAAACTTGCCAAAAATGTTGGTAAATTGATTGTATTTTTGACAGATTGCGAATGAGATGCGAATGCGAACGTTCTTAAAAATTACGGGAATTGCCCTCAGGTCAGCTGTTGTACTCTAACCAGTAACAATCTTTAGAAAGCCTAGAATATACTACTCTAAATACAAATTATACTGTTATTAAACTACCCGTAGCAAATAAAACCTTAATAGTAAACATAAATTTGAATCTAAAGTGTCTTGTTGTTAAACGTTGCATACTAAAATATCTGAGAGGCAATTCTCGTAATTTTTAAGAACTTTCGCATTCGCATCTCATTCGCAATCTGTCAAAAATACAATCAATTATCCAACATTTTTGACAAGTTTGACAGATTGCGACTTGAATGTGAATGTTTTTTAAGTACGGGAATTGGCCTTCTGATTAAAACATCGGTTGCTAAACTTTATGCAAATGTGACGACCCCCCTATAACCGCTGAGGACACACCATCTATCTCTTTGAGTAGTATCTATTTGGAGATATTGGGGGGACTGTTTTCGTGACTTTCATAGAAGTTACATTTAAACAGTCTCCACGAGCAAGCACTTTTTAAGGTAATCATTTATTTATTTATTTATTTAGGCAAACCAACTAAATACACACAAGGACATTCAAAGTACATGTCATTAACAAATACAATAGAATTGCATGCATCTAAATTAAAGTAAGCACAGCATTTTAATTAGATCTCACTGTACAATAATAATTAATACAAAGATGGATAACAATTTAATTAGAACCAGAATATCATTTATCTACTTAAAATTAACTTGAATTGAAATTAAAATGAATTTAATGAAATGAAATTGAATTGAATGAAATTAAATTGAATTGAATGGAATTAAATTGAATTGAATTGAATGAAATTAAATTGAATTCAATGAAATGAAATTGAAGTGAATTGAATTATTGTAACAATGTTTCTTTTTCTTTATAAATGTTTACATGTCTCGGGGCCATGGGGTCCTGATCTTTTGGAAGACGTACGAGGGGCCAAAGCCAACTCTCAGAGGCCCCTTAGACAATTTTAAATGGAATGAGGCACCAACCGATGATTATCCCTGTATGCAATATGCAAGTGCACCCAAGGACAACCCCCGGTTGGTGCAGGACTAGAAAACCAAAACATATTGGGCTATGGATTCGGGTAGCTATAGTGGATTTGCTACCTTGAACTATGGAACAAGTATGTCCCCTGCCTGACCAATGTTATATACAATAATAATAATTATAAAAATACCAGCAATAGCAAACTAAAATAAAAGATCCTTTTTTAGTCAGTACACTGCCATGTATGCCACATCTAGTAATACATCTACTTTTGCTTTAGATCCGTGTTTGCTGCGTTGCTGATTAGTTGATATTTACTTTGTCACTACCTTCCTTTTTAGGGTTCCGTAGTAAACAAGGAACCCTTATAGTTTCGCCATGTCCGTCTGTCTGTCTGTCTGTCTGTCTGGCCGTCTGTCTGCCCGCGGCTTAGCTCAGAGACGGTTAGTACTAGAAAGCCGTAATTTGGCATATCATGCCAACAAAGTTGTAAAATTAAATCAAGAAAAAAAATTTTTTTAGGGTAGGTGGACCTCCCCAACACGTAAAGTGGGGATGTTTTTTATTCTCGTCTACCCCATGTTGTGGGGTATCGTTAGAAAGGTCGTTCTAAAATATTGGGAGTTTGTGAAAGCCATTTTTGGATTCAGGGATCCGTTTGCGAAATATTAAGCTTTCAACTGATTTTTTTTGTTAGAGTCAAGTGTCCCCCCCCTGCCAGCTAAATGGTTGTACTTGGATTTGTGGAAAAATTCACAGCAATAGTATATAAATAACGAAATTAAAAGGAAAACTATCGGAGCTAAGTAGGCTGTACAGGTTAACGAGTAATAATCAACCAACTTAAATTTGCGGTTTAATAAACGTGATCTGTTTTTTAACTACAATGTTAAGTTTGTTCTTGGAATAAATTCATCCCAACTACGGAACCCTTCACTGTGCGTGGTCCGACACGCACTTGGCCGCTTTTGTTTTTATAAATTTACTAATAATGTCGTTTTTGTACGCTCACAAACATTTTATGTTAATTTATTTTCTCAATAAGTGAATTATTGTTAATTCTTAATAAGGAATAATAAAGTTCTTAAACCATATACAAGGATAAAATGGCAGGGGGTGACTTGCACACTCAATAATGGGCCACGGAAGCTGTCGCTAGCACTTAGTGACGTAGCGACAAGGGGGCAACATGTCCTGAAGTGCTTATGAAGAGTGGAAAGGTATTCCATGACTATTAGAACCTCCTTTTTTTTTTGAGGGTGGGAATATATCAAATAACTTCTCCCGCTCCGGGCGGAGCGAGAGGGCGTGTCAGACTTTTACTAACTAAAACCCACCCGTGTTCCTTCCGTTACCTGTGTGCCGGGGCAGCGATATCCCTTTCGGACAGACTCGCAACCCTGGCAGCCATTGGCCCTAACGAACCCCGTCAGATGGTGCTGAGGCGCGCGTGGAACACAACGCGCCGTCGACCAGGGCCTGGTCCTTATCGGACGGCGAGCTACCAATCGCTCACCGTCCGCAAGCCCGCGCCTACGGTGGCCGGAAGTCGGCTTGCGACTCCCGACGCCCGGGGCGTCTCCTGCGGTGACTAAGGGCGCGAGGGCGCGAGTCTTGCCTCTCCCTCACGCGGCTACAATAGTCCTGTCAGTGATAATAGATCGATCCCAATACAATGTGGCGTGATCATTCTCGAGAACTGGGTGGGCACTTACCTGTAGTATGGTACTTCTGCTTCTTAGGTTGTATTGCAAGGCAAGTTGCTGGTGGATAATCCTAGCCACTAGATTGTGTCTATGCAAGTACTCGCCGTTAGCAAGACGAGAACGACCGAAACAATATGTCTGATTGATTCACCGGGACGGTGAAATGCCCGACAGATGTCAACCGTACCGTCCTTGACAATGTATTTCCGATAATTATTCGTCATGATAACTTCATCCATAATCGCACAGACAAAACCTTCGGTTTCCTTGAAGAGGTCGCCAAAACGCAGCTGGGATATATACGCTAAAAAGGCTTCTTTATCAGGCTCACGGAAGGCCCGAAAAAAGCGTCCGTGAAGCTCTCCGCCTTGCCATACTTTCTTACGATCGTTACTATCACGTATTGCAGGTTTGCGCCAGTTCTCTTTCGTCAAGGAGAGCGGGGTGAGGCCCTTGTACACTGCGACCACATCTTGGTGCATTACCACGTCAATTTGAAGGAAATATTCTCTGAGACTGCAAATCTCGCGGTTGTGGCATGTTTTTTAGCATGTAAGAAACCTCGACTCCTGCACTTCCGTGGAATGTACAGTGTCATCACTGATGATCGTGGGTGATGGAACCGATTTGCTGTCAACAATGTACGGACCTTCCTATCCAGAGCATCAAGCTCCGTCTGAGTCCATTTGAGTATACCGAAAGAATACATCTCAACCGGCATGACCCAACCGTTGAAAGCACGCACCTTATTTCCGCCGGACAAAAGACTATTTAGCACTTTATTATGGCGGCCAAAGAAGCGTTCCCTTAACGATTGTTTCATTTCATTAACATTGATGCCTAATGCTTCCGACATACCCAAATACTAATTTGTATGTTTCGGTTGAGGAGAGGGATTTTAGGTGTATGGAATCCGAGAATTGGGTTTCCATGGGTTCCATAATCCCCCTTTGCTTTACATGCATATTTGTCCACACCAAATTCTATCATAATGGCACTACTGAACGTTTCTGTTACCTTCAGTAGCTCCATCAGTCGCAAATTGTTGGGGGTAAAGAGTTTCAGGTCATCCATGTAAAGGAGGTGAGATATCACCTGACCACCTCTTATCAACCGATAGCCTAGACCTGAATCCTCCAGCAGTGTGCATAGAGGAATCAAGGCTAAACAAAACCAAAGCGGACTTAGACTATCGCCCTGAAATATTCTCCGTTCAATCCTGATCGGTTCATCGACCACTAGACCAACGGCCACACACACATACACCGTGATGATCTGATGACGTCACCAATCGCACCACACGCAGCACATTTCGTCACACAATTAGAATGTACCACAGTTAGCTTCACCTCTTTGGGTTCGCTTTAGAATTCCATTACTTCTTATTATAGCGTTTTATCACGTACGCTAGCGGCGATTGGCTTCCGCTGTATTGTGAACCTTATTGCTTGAACATACGACACACAGTTACATTGTTCAATAATTTAATTTACATGCAAATAGCGCCGAGCGATTTATATCAATATAGTATTGATAAGGGAGAATATTATGATGTATGGCAGGATTCGTAGCGCGTAGGCGTCGTAGCGGCGCTACGTGTCTACGAGCGCGTAGCTCGTAGCACCGCGCCGGCCACTTGATGACGTCACGCCGTCTGATTTGCTTTTTCTCTCTTTATTTTCAGGAACTTTTATCTCAATACATATGTGTCCTATCCAGTGTGTTTGTTGAATGAGACTTACGTTACATTTTATTTTTACTGCAAACAAGGTTACAGCTTTCCACTGAGATAGCAAGCTATGAGTGTAAGTAAGCTTCGCAAACATTACTTAGTTTCGTTTGAGCACAAGCTTGGAACGTGTCAGTTTAATTAATGCGTGTACCTGAGCCAAATGTCCCGCTCGAGCAAGTTCGCTCACTTCACTGACAACGCCTAACGTTGTTAAGTACCTAAGTATACATAATTTAAACATAACATTTTGTCTCTCATAAACAAATTTAAACTACCGATAATTTACGAATGTTTATTGTTCTAGGTTTATGTATTGCACGAAAAAGTTATATACTTCAGAACTCGACGTACAACAAGCTCCACATAGTCCTTTTTTTAAAGTAAATGTGAAAAAGCAGTGTATTTTACATAATAATTTAATTACCAGTCTTTAATCCTAACCCAGGCCATGTTTGTATTGTAGATGCCTTATCATAAGATATCTTATTTAGAGCTCCACCAACTTAACAGGACAGGACTGTTTGTTGTAGAGCACGCCTCTGTAGCCACAACACAAATAAGAAAACCTTGATAACGTCTGCGCGACTGTGGCGCCCCCTCGCGTCTCCATCGGGATACGGGATAAGTGTCGCTTCACGAGCACACAGACCCTTAATGCGGTATAGGACAGATTCCGGATTGGACAGATTCGAAATTAGGCAGATTCGCTATTCGCCAGTTTCTTAGATTGGGCAGATTCTTGGATTCGACGGATTAGCTATACCGCAGAAGTACAGTCGTAAATAAAATTGCTAGCTAAATTAAAAGGAATAAACCTAAAATGAAAGTAAAAATAAAATGCACTTTCAATGAAAACAAAAATTGTCTACGTTAACAAAATATTTAAGTACTTATTATTTTATGATGTTTATTTTTTAATTTTAAATATGAAATTTACTTTGCATAATCCTTTTAAGCAATCGATTACGCTAATCTCATTCTTCAAATTCTCTCATTCTTCGGAATCCGCGGGGCGCTGCCGTCACGTTTACTTCGACTCCGAGATTTAAAATTAATTATAAATAGTTAAAGTACTTGCTTTGTTAAATTGTTATGTTTAAAGTGTTCAATTAGAAACAATATATCAGTGAAAGTGTAGTCGGCAAACAATTTCAACGCATTATGTAAAACAATATTAAAACAACGAAGTGTAAAAGCCTAAAATAAACAAAAGTTAATCGCCAATTGTGTATAGAACAGACTTATACAAACAATTACAAAGTGATAGGTGATAAAAAAAGTGATAAGTGCTAATAAAAGTGATAAAAAAACTATTTCGAATATTCATCACAAAGAAAACGACCTTTGCTCCTTCGCCTATTCAAATCCACTTTAACGAACTTTTTTATTTTTACACGAAGAATTTATACGATTATTTCGACCACAATTCTAAGTAGTCACCTGGCTCGACGTACAAAGTGTGCGTCTCGAGAATACTAGAGCTCGCTGTGTCGACGGTTCAAACCTCGGGTAAATCGTCTCTTTTTGTGATTGCTTCTTGAATGTTTCGTCCATAATATTATACTTAAAATATTAAACAGCGAGTAGCAGCTGTATTAGGCAAACACAATGTCATTGAAGATTGGTTCAAAGAATACCAACAGTAGCCGCAAGATGGCAGCACTTGTAGCTTGTATTAAAACCAAACATACAATTAGCAGCAATCCATCGAACATAACACTGAGAAATAAAAAAAAAGCCGTTAAAACACCACCACCGGAACAGACCAATGTAACAAAACAACGCCAGTCCATAGCAGCGTCACAGATCTTGGATTCGCATATACTCACGGACTACAATACATCCGATGAATCGAATTGCACACCAACAAAAATGTCAAAAAGTTTGGACGGAACATCATCAGGACTAATTTCAGACTTAATATCTACGTCAGAAATGAAGGATACTATATCCCAATTAACCGTTAAACTCGAAACCACGGAATTCGAACTCGATAAAACATTACTGGAAAACAGCAATCTCCAAAGACAAGTAAATAAGTTAACTGCAGAAATAAACATGTTAAAATCATTATGTCAATCCTTTTCATTACCAGATACTATTTCTCGTAGTAATATTAAAAAGAAGAGGCATTCCTTAGCACACTGTATGGCATCCACCCCTTCTTCGCCTATATATTATTCAAACGTTGACAGTATTTACGAAGATAAAACAATATCCCTGGGAAAAATAATTGAAGATAGCAGCAGCAGTTAAATAGCGCTAACCTTGAAATTTCATCTTTAACAAAACAAATAGAGACACTGTCCCAGTACTTACAAAATAAAAGCGTGGCATCGAACCTGATAATGACTCCTGTAGTCAATACCTGCACCTATTCCATCCCAGAACGAAAACCTGAACACAGACCCGAAAGAAGAATATTTATATTCGGTACACAACAATGTGTCGGATTGGCTTCAGCCTTACTGCAGTCAAGAACTAACACTAAGTACCAAAAATACGGAATCTTTGCGGAAACGAAGCCAAATGCGAAATGTCATGATATAATTCAGAACTGCTTAAAACCAACATTACAACCTAATGATAAACTAGTGGTATGTGTAGGGGAAAATGATTATAATTTAAGGCAAGTTCTGTCACCATTAGAAACTTTATTGGACACATTTTATAATAATAGGATTATTGTACTAAATGTTAGTAATAGCCACTTCTTAAATGTCACAAAATTGAATGATGGTATAGAAAACTTATGTAAGATGTTTAAAAAATGTCATTATCTTGATTGTGGAAATTTTAAATTATCAGAGGCTTGCAAGTCTATAAATTATGTGATAGATTGTAACGACTACAATGAAAACTACTTGTGCCCAAGGAATATTAGGAAATTTGTAATGCGTAATCAACCAAGCAGCAATGTAGCCATTAGTAACAATACGCCTAAAAAGGGAACGATCCCCTATTATTTTAATAAACAATATTGTAATAAAATTATACAACCAGTAAACCCAGCCGTATCTATCGGGAATGTAAGCAGAGGTACAATACCTTTTTACTTCCCTGTATTAGGAAATAAAGACGACTTTTTTCGTGCCTAAAGCCCATATGTTCAATATTCTGCATCAAAACATTGCAAGTATTCTATCAAAACGGGAACTGTTAGAAATAACAATCCAGGAGTTACGAGTAGCACAAAAAGAGCCTGACGTAATTTGCTTGTCGGAAACTTTTGTAAAGAAAGGCTATGAGAGCTATATCAAAATATGTAACTATCAATTAGCTTCAAGTTTTTGTAGAGAAAAACAAAGAGGAGGAACCTGTATCTTAGTAAAAAAAGGCATTCCTTTCAAAGATTTATCTTACATACAAAATCATGCTACCCAACACACATTTGAAGCTTGTGGCATAGAGCTTGAGTGTTATAAGTTGCTTGTTATTTGCGTCTATAGAACTCCAAACTCAGATCCTACTCAGTTCTTATGTAAATTAAATAATCTTTTGAACTACCTCACTAATAAATACAAGTCCAAATTGCGTCTAGTAATAACCGGTGACTTGAATATAAATACGTTGAAAAAAGGTAACGTTACTAATCACCTACGAGACATATCCTACAACTATAACTTTAGAATTCACATTGATGTGCCTACGCGCAAGTCATCTTGCATAGACCATATTCTAAGCAATATTCCAAATGCTTCCGCTTCAGTTTTGCCTCTCTATCTCTCTGACCATGACACAGCCCAAATGTTGAGTTTTCCTATAAATGATAAGATTCAAAAATGCTCATCTTATCATATATATAAAAGAGATTACAGTTTGGACAATGTTCGTAAGTTCAAGGAATGTTTAAATAATTTATCGTGGTCACACATATACATCGAAAATGATGCAAATATATTTAGTGAGTTTCATGAACTGCTATGCTTATTTTACAATCTTTGCTTCCCAAAAGTAAAAGTAAAAATAAATAACAATAATAAAATTTAAAATAATTGGATAAGTAAAGGCTTAAAGAAATCTTGTCAAAAAAAACGTGTACTAAGATATAAATACTATAAAAATAAAAATAAATATAACAAAATTCATTATATGACATATTCCAATATTCTAAAAAAATGTATAATTAATTCAAAAAAATGCGCAAACATTAAATATATAAATAAAAGCGAAAACAAATGTAGGGCAACGTGGGCAGTAATTAAAAATGAAATGCACGATACAAATTGCATAGGAAACATGGAGAAAATCACAGTTAACAATACAACACTAACAAATCCTATTGAAATTGCCACTGCCTTTAATAATAACTATATTAATTTGTCACATACGAGCACTCAGAAAAGCATAAAACCTCGTATTACTGCATCCGTTAACTCGATGTTTTTAAAACCTATGGAGGAAAGCGAGGTTGGACGAGAAATACAGTTATTGTCTAATTCCAATTCTGTGGGCTATGATGAAATCAACACTAAAATTATTAAAGAGTGTTCCAATCAACTAACCGCTGTTCTGACATATTTAATTAATTTATCGTTTGCATCGGGAACCTTTCCTGATGCCCTGAAATACTCGATAGTCAAGCCTTTATATAAAAAAGGAGAAAAATCTGATATTAATAACTATCGTCCTATAACGTTAATACCCATACTGTCCAAAATATATGAAAAGTGCATGTATAGAAGAATAATTGACTATTGTGATAAATTTCATATAATTAGCAAAGAACAATATGGCTTTCAGAAAAATAAGTCCACTACCTTGGCAGTATTCTCTCTGGTAAAGGCTGTAGTTACTAACATCAATAATAAAAATCTGACCACTGGGCTATTTTTTGATGTCTCAAAAGCCTTCGATTTAGTTTCTCATAATCTGTTGCTCAAAAAACTTGAACTTGTAGGTATCAGGGGTCCTACACTTCAGTGGATAAAATCATATCTCAGTAACCGACAACAACGAGTCATTATAGATAAAATTGATGAAAATCAGGTTAAGGTGCCTTTTTCGTCAGAATACAAGCACAATACATGTGGTGTACCACAAGGAAGTGTACTGGGGCCTGTCCTGTTCTTACTGTACATAAATGATATTATTAATATAACTGACCACCGGTGTATATTATTTGCTGATGACATAGCTATTATTATAGCGACAGAAAAATGTAATAATTTTAGAAATAACCATGAGACTGACATTAATAATACTATAGATAAATTAATACAATGGCTTGACATAAATAATTTAAAAATAAATCTTAATAAATCTGTTTATATTAATTTCAATAAATGTAATAATCCTAAATATAATATTAAACTAAACGTATCAAAAATTAAAGAAGTAGCACAAACGAAGTTTCTAGGCGTAATTATTGATGAGAATTTGAGTTGGAAAGAGCATGTGGATAGCGCTGCAAAGAGAATAAATAAATTTGTATATGCTGTTAAACAAATCAAAAATATTACAAACTTAAAAACAGCTCTCATGACCTATCATGCATATGTAGAATCGGTACTACGTTACGGGCTTATATTATGGGGAAATAGTACAGATATAAACCGAGCATTTGTTGCTCAAAAAAAGTGCATTAGGGCAATTTACGGGATGCACTCGGAGGAATCTTGTCAACCCATATTTAAGAAACTAGGCTTGTTACCGCTGCCGTCCCTTTATATATTTGAAATATGTATATTCGTTAATAAACATAAAGACCTGTTTATATCAGCCAATGATATTAATCCACGGAGCCGACGTGATCCACAGAGACTCGTTCTGTATGATCTTCCCAGGCTTGCTAAATATAATAAAAGCTGCTTATATAAATGTGTTAGTATATATAATAACATACCGAGTAGCATAAAAAACTTAAACTCCAGATTATTTAAGAAAAAATTGTTTGACTGGTTAAACTCGGAAAATTTCTATAGTCTTAAAGAATTTATGGATAAAAAATTCTCATGTTAGTATTAAGTGAACATATGCATGCTAAGTACAATTCTGGCAAAACATGTAAGATCTTTATTGTAAATTATTGTAACACCATGTATACCATGTTTTATGCAAATAAATACTTACTTACTTACTTACTTACTTCAATGCTGTTGTATTTATTTTATCTATATGTTTTTTTTTTCAATATCTTGGAATCACGTTGTTTCTCTTTGCAATGAAATTGTTCTCTCTTTAACACACTGTTTTATCTTTCTGTCTTGAAAACGTGATTCTTTTTTAAAATAATTGAATAAAAAGATATGTGGTGGCTTAATGGGAAATCTTTTTTTAACCCTTCGATTGTATTGTTAGTTCTAAAATTTTCTTTGTAGCAAGCGAAGACATGCTCAGTATATTATATTCCCATCCACTTTTTTAGAAATACTTGCTAAATTCATTCATTCATTGTATTCTTCAGTAAGATTTGCAACTTCTTAAATACTGAATATGGCTTCGGGAATTATATTCGGACGTAGTAGTGCGAGTTGCATATAAAGGCGCGTTATAAATATTCTGTGTTAAGTTTTATCTAATGTGATAGAAGTGCTACACTCTTGCTCTCTCTCGTTGCTACTCTCTGGTTTTCTTCTTTCACTCATTATACATTTTAAGTTCGCCTTACTAGTGCTGGGACCGGCGAGATCCATTTCTTTAATATTTGTAGCCGTGCAATAATAAAGAAATTCACAACACAATCAATTTATACCTAACAGGAAAACAGACGACAATGCATTTGTTTGAAGTACAGGCTAAATGACAATGACGTAAAGCGACCAGCTGTTCAAGGAGTTTTCATAAATATATTGAAATAGTCTAATGAGGTAGGTAGTATAGTATATCTTTGGCGTCGTAGAAAATTCACCTGGGTGAACAAATTATATTATTTAGTAGACTTAATGCATCCAGGTGAATTACGACAGATTAGTCACGACATCCTTTAAATTGACCACGAAGTATATTTTGTGCACAACTGTTCATTTTCTGCCGTATCGAATCCAAGAATCTGCCCAATCTAGGAAACTGGCGAATCTGCCTAATTTCGAATCTGTCCAATCCGGAATCTGTCCTATACCGAATAAAGGATTATAACTAGCGACAGTGTTTCATATCGCTATCGCTATCATAGAGTTGGTCTACGTGGCGAAAACTGGTAATCATTTCACTGCATAATATATTCTCATCACCGAGATCAAAGCCATTGCTTTACATGAAATGAAAATGAAATGAAATGAAATTGTTTATTCTGTAAATAGGATATCGGAATCACTTTTACACGTCATATAAAAAAATATTAAAAATAAGCTTGGTGAGGTCGGTGTTTCCTATCTGACTACTCTGAGAAGAAAGGCCGAAACAAACTCAGAGGTCACAGTCTCTTTTAAAGTCCAGACATAATCTTGGTCAAGTCATGTGAGGACCATGTAGATTAGTGTCTGAAATGGTCTTTTGAGGAAAGAACCACACAGATTTGAGTGGACCTGTCCAGTCAGTGCAAGCATTTGTCAGTAATCGTGGAGCTCAACTCAGAACTTAAGGAGCTCAACTCGACGAACAATACCAAGGAAAGGATATTTGGGTAGGCCGCATCAACTACTCAAACTGCCAGACCATCATTAAAACTGAGAAAGAAACAAAGAAATGAAAAGGGAAAATAAAAATATCCACATAGTCCTCACATTCACAATAATTAAAATAATATAATACTTTACAAAGTAATCGTGTCATTTTGAACATAATTTTCAACAATGTCAATGTGTATATAAAACTGGTTTATTGTGATGAATAATTAAAATGTCAAGTTTTATGGTTTTCACAAGGCTTAGCAGAGCGAGCAGCTCAATCCCAAGCTTTTTTATCTTCTAAATAATCTGAAATTTTATAGTACCCTTTTTTACAAAGTTTGGTTTTAATACAGCTTTTAAATCGTTTAATGGGTAAGTTTCGAATGTCAATGGGAAGTTTGTTGTAAAAGCGTATACATTGACCCATGAACGAGTTGCTTACTCTGTGGAGACGTGTGCGATGTACAGCAAGGTTGTGTTTATTCCTGGTATTTAAACTATGAATATCGGACATTTTCTTAAAATTTGATATATTTTTGTGTACATACAATAGGTTTTCAAAAATATATTGTGAGGCTACAGTCAGAATATTTATTTCTCTGAATTTATCTCGAAGGGAATCTCTTGGACCTAGGTTGTAAATGGCTCGAACAGCCCTTTTCTGTAGAACAAAGATAGTATTAATGTCCGCACCGGTTCCCCAAAGAAGAATTCCATATGACATAAGACTATGAAAGTAACTAAAATAAACAATTCTGGCTGTATCTACGTCAGTTATCTGTCTAATTTTTTTAACAGCATAGGCGGCCGAACTTAGCCTTCCTGACAATTTTTCTATGTGTGGGCCCCATTGTAATTTACCGTCAATAGTTATTCCAAGAAAAACTGTTGACTCTGTTGAATGAACTTAAGTCCGAGGCAATTGTTACGACAGACTGATATACTTAAGATATTATTATAGGGTAACTACCGTCCAATCTCCCTTGCAACCACAGCGGCTAAAATATTGGACAGTATGCTTGATTCGTGCCTGAAAAAGTATTTGTGTTTGCATGATGCGCAGTTTGGTTTTCAACCTGAGCTTTCAACCGAAAGTGCTGTGCTGAGTTTGAAGAATACTGTCCAATATTACACAGACCGAAAAACGCCGGTGTATGCCTGCTTCCTGGATCTCTCCAGAGCCTTCGACCTGGTGTCATATGATGTGCTCTGGAGAAAGCTGGGTGACAGAAATGTACCGGCGTCAGTGATTAGGCTCATGCAGTATTGGTATGAAAACCAAAAGAATTCTGTAAAGTGGGCCGGAACGTTCTCTGAGTCGTATGGGTTGGAGTGTGGTGTGAGACAGGGGAGGTTGACGTCTCCACGGCTATTCAACCTCTATATTAATGATCTCATAGGCGAGCTCAGTGGTATGCGTGTCGGCTGCCAGGTTGGTGGTGTTGGTATTAACAGCATCAGCTACGCGGACGACATGGTACTGCTGGGCCCGACTGTGGGATCTATCAGAGAAATGTTGAAGGTCTGCGAGGAGTATGCTGCCTTGCACGGCCTTGTGTACAATGTCCGTAAATGCGAATACATGGTCTTTAAGGCCGCCGGTAAGTGCCCTAATCATGAACCTAGTTTTTCTCTAGATGGTATAAAAATAAATAAAGTCCACCAATTTAAGTACTTGGGGCACATACTTACCGACGACCTTAAAGATAATGCAGACATTGAAAGGGAACGTAGGGCACTGGCGGTCCGAGGGAACATGTTGGCCCGTAGATTCTCTCGTTGTACGGACCAAGTCAAAATCACTCTGTTCAAGGCGTTTTGTCAAGGTCTGTATGCGGGGGGTCTATGGGCCGGCTACACCAAAAGATCGCTAGATGTCTTACGTATCCAATACAACAATGTTTTTAGGATGCTGTTGAAACTGCCCCGTTTCTGTAGCGCATCGGAAATGTTTGCTCAGAACTGACGGCTTCCATGCTGTAATTCGTAAAAAAACTCGCATCACTGATGCGTAGAGCGCGGGTCAGTGACAATAGCATCCTGAAAACAGTGGTGGAGAGCCCTTACTCCCCTTTTCTGAGGCACTATGTGGGGAGAATGGTCAGGTAGCATATATAATTATATTCCTTGCTTTATCGTTCTCTGCACATCCTGCCGCAGTCACCAGCTATTGTTGTATTTTTTATGTTTTATGTACTACTAACACTAGTGATAAGGTATTTTACTAACAAATTGGACCATATTGTTGTCTGAAATTAATAAATAAATAAATAAATAAAATAAAAATTATCTATCAGGTTTTTTTTTTATACGCACAATCAATCAACTGCATTTATTATTTTTAACAAACAGTAGCAAACTAATAGAATTAACGAACAGTTATTTAGGTCATCACTTGGCACCGACAAAACGCAATACTGAGGCGGAGAGACGTCTGTCGCCGTCGGCTGTCGATTCAAAAGAATACACAACGGATGCAGGTCGAAAATCAAAAAACAACTGAAACATTGTTTCATAAATAAATTCAGGAAGCCCCAGTAAGTTACAATAGTACTTGTGTCGGAGCTGTCCCACTCTTCCCTTGAGGGCCACCGCACATTTACAACATAAGTTGGCCGAGTAATCGCAGAGTATACGAATAGGTAGAGTGACATATGCCAGCGCGCACATCTTGTGCAACAACTAAATCTGTATCTGTATCTTAGTAAGGTACTATAGTTGGCCAACTGACGCACATGATTCTGAAAAGTCAGAGGTTGGGTTCGAACTCGAGACCGATGACTTGGCAGTTCGACATAAAATTCCAAAATAAAAATACAATATAATAGAACATTAATAGCAGCGTGTGTGTAACGTTTTCTTTTAGCTTATTTGTCTCAGAATGTTTTCTGTTTCTTCATATGCAGTTGCCGTGAACTATCCCCACTTTTGATGCAACAGTCTCGACCCTCGTTCCATCCAATTTCTTTATTCTTCTAACAATATATTATTATATGACAGAAGCTGTTGGTAAACCTATATCATATCAATAAATAGTTTCAACGTGTCATGTGCTATAATACAAACTATAATTTCACCGGCAACCACGCCCTTTATATTGCAACAAAGGAATTTTGGAGAAAAAATAATCGGAAATGTACCTATACAGTAGTTACTTCTTCGAAATAAAGTTTTAATACCGATCCTGATATATCACTTTTAACTCTAAATTTCTTTTTAAATCGTGTTGCCTAGAGAAATAACATTAATTTATTTACTAATGAACGAGCCCTAATCTCGAAGGAACTGTTTGTTAGTACTAGTGCAGTAGTGCTAGAACTAACAAGTTGCTCCGCGGAGCTGACTGGCGGACCGGCGTTGGTGCGCCGTGTTTGTTGATTGCATTTTGAGAGCTGTGACGTCAGCGGCAAGGCTGCGACCAACCACAGCTCGACACTCCTCTATGTTGACAGAATCTCGCCCGAAACTAGAATATAGCTGTCGGATATTGCAGCCAGGGTCACAATTTCACGAAGTTAGGGATAAACAAATCTTCTGTTTAAAAATAGATTTAACATTCGTTATAAAGTGACTTATATCTTTCTGGCCGTGTGGAAATCTACTGCTGTTGGTGGATGGTCGAAACGACAGCTTAAGGTTTATGCGACAAGGGAAGTAGAAACTCTCTTATGTGATAATCACTAATCAAGCGTGGTGATTAAGTAATATCCCTTTGCGACTGTTTGTCAATCCCTGTTGAGAAGCAAATGTTTACGGGCTGATAGAGAAATCCTTTCGGAGTCACCTGTTGCAATCAAGCGCTGGTAATGAGTCATATTAGTACAACATCAGTGGAAGCGAGGGATATTACTGAAGCGCCTGTAATAACAAGCGTGTTTCAGTAGTGTGGACACTGGTCAGTATATTAAACGCAGTTGCCGCGAAACGCGACAGTTGACAGACGACAAGTAGCACACTATCGTCGGATCGTCGGTTTACTGCTTTATGAAGCCTGCTAGTTAAGTAGTATTAAACCCCTTTTATTCTTTTCCGGGTCTTCTGTGATTAAAAAAACGGAATTGATTCATGACAATGAATTGTAGCGGTATATCTAACACCAATGTTCATAGTTGGTAGCGGCATATCTAACACCAATGTTCATAGTTTGTAGCGGCATATCTAACACCAATGTTCATAGTTTGTAGCGGCATATCTAACACCAATGTCCATAGTTTGTAGCGGTATACATATATCTAACACCAATGTTCATAGTTTACAGCG
The DNA here is from genome assembly GCA_916701695.1 of Agrochola macilenta. NCBI lineage: Eukaryota > Metazoa > Arthropoda > Insecta > Lepidoptera > Noctuidae > Agrochola > Agrochola macilenta. The sequence goes on along the minus strand of OU753572.1, from coordinate 332,842 downwards.
GTATACATATATCTAACACCAATGTTCATAGTTTGTAGCGGTATACATATATCTAACACCAATGTTCATAGTTTGTAGCGGTATACATATATCTAACACCAATGTTCATAGTTTGTAGCGGTATACATATATCTAACACCAATGTTCATAGTTTACAGCGGTATACATATATCTAACACCAATGTTCATAGTTTGTAGCGGTATACATATATCTAACACCAATGTTCATAGTTTGTAGCGGTATACATATATCTAACACCAATGTTCATAGTTTACAGCGGTATACATATATCTAACACCAATGTTCATAGTTTGCCGTTTCTGGCACATCACCGCAATAGACCATCACTTAATTATATTTCGTCCACTTCGATTTTCAATTAACACGAACCTCCCACTTTATAGTCGGTCGATTAATGGTTCCATCAATTAGCATTATTATAAGAGGTGTTAAATTAACATAGTTATTATGAATGATGAACTCACCGGGTGTGCTCGCTCAATGCTCCTGTGTCCACGACTTCATTACACAACACACACTACATTGAACATACAGTATGGTCCTAAACATAGATCACACGTGACGAAACATCCTTGAAACACAAACTAGAAATGATAAGGATATTTTTTAAATTCGCATAATTTTCTGAAATGCACTTTACTGAACAAAATAAGACAAAATTCAAAAAAAAATTGTCTAATCTCTAGGACTTCTGAAAGAACTCCACCCATATCTTTCAATAAAACTACATAAGTACCTACTAACCTACCTAATAGAACAGAGGTTCTCTGTAACTCCTGAAATATGAACAAAGTGCAGAGCCTATGTACTTGTGAGCAAGTATCAAGTGCGGTACGATTGGCTCGTTCACGCGGAGGAACCGCGTTGATTTACGGTCAACAGGTAGCTGTGCCAGTTGGAGGCGTACAGACTTCTTGGGACTTTACTTACACTTATTAATAGTTTTTTTATGTACCTTAGGCATTACAGTGTTTCAGACTCGTGTGTATTTAGTTAATTAAACATTTCAATCTGCAAACACCTTACTAAGTAGACTTTGACTACTTTCTATTAAAACTTTAAAACACATCTTAGATACTGTACTCATTTTGACGAAAACTATCTAGATAAAAATCGTACCGAGAAAAAAAAATCGTCCGGAAAGTAATGGAGGACAACTCCGAACGACAAGTAGAAGCACTTCCTACACACGTCAGGAATGTCGTCGAATGTGTTCAGCTAAATAATAATCACGTTATCTGACAAACAACACTCTTCACAGAGTCATCGAATTCATCCCACTTAAGAAAATATTGGTCCTTAACCTTGCTGTAAGCCGGACCAATATTTTCTTAAGCAACTGCCTCATGTTAGAACTTTTATAAACGTAAAAAAAACATTTAAAATCATAATAGATAAAACTGTTATAATTAAAATAAACTTTTAAATAACCAAGATAACTTTTAAATCAATTATCACCAAGAAATTTGTTATTAGATCAGTTACGGAACACAACGAGTCGATCGGCGGCGTCAGGTCGGCGGTCTGCACGCGCCACGCTCGCGAACGGTCGCCACCCGACTGGCGCCGACAACAGGGCCGCCCTCCCTACTCACACTCGCCTACCACTTACAGGATGTAAGGTCTTGTCCTGTCCTTCTGTTTACCAGGATGTGTCACCATGCTTGCAGTCGAGACTACAAGACAGGCAGTTCGGATCACACGCTAACATAGTATGTAGCCCGACTACAATCAGGAAATCAAATAGAGCCGCAAAACGTAATGTTTTTATTAGTAGCTTGTTCTGCCCCACTGCTGAAATGAAATGAAATGAAATTGTTTATTCTGTAAATAGGATATAGGAATCACTTTTACACGTCATATCTATATATATATAAAATGCTTTGTCCTGAATGACTGACTGACGGATCAACGCACAGCCTAAACCGCTGATCGTAGAGACCTGAAACTTGGAGGGTGTGTTCTTTGTAAGACGTAGGCATCCGATAAGAAAGGATTTTTCGAAATTCTACCCCTAAGGGGGTGAAAAAGGTGGGCAAAGTTTGTATGGGACAACGTGATTCCTTGGTCCGATCTACTTCTAATTTTGCATAAACATTCTTTAACAGAATTAATGGAAGACCTGTTTCGTATTTTATTGAAATTCATCCCTTAACGGGGTTAAATAGGGGTAGAAAGTTATTTTGGGAGTGATTTGCTTCTAAGTTGATATCAATACTCCTTAGTGCTTTTGATTTAAATTACATTTTATTTTGACACATGTTTGAAAAGTCAATCCGATTTTATTCAAATAAGGTTGAACTCACATAAAGGCTTGGTGCTTGCAATGCAAATCTATATCTATAAAAATCAATGCCACTATTCGTTGTAATTTTATAACTCAAGAACGGCTGGGCCGATTTAGCTGATTTTGGTTTTTAAATGTTTGTCCAGGGAAGGTTTAAACGGTGAGAAAATTAGGTTAGGGTAGGTAGGGTAGGTAGTGTAGGTAGGTAGTGTAGGTAGGTAGATAGGGTAGGTAGAGTAGGTAGGGTAGGTAGGGTAAGTAGGGTAGGTAGGGTAGATGGGGTAGGTAGGTAGGGTAGGTAGGGTAGATAGGGTAGGTAGGTAGGGTAGGTAGGGTTTAAAGCTACCCGTGCGAAGTCGGGGCGGGTAAAGCTAATACTCTTTAAAAATTGGAATGTCTCGAAAGTCACCGTACTATACATATTAATAGGTACCGCATTTGAAGGTTTCTAAGCTTTACAGAGGTCTGTATTTACTCCTAGGATTACCCTAACACTATCAAATTACCCCTTCGAATTCAAGAGAGTGCAGTTTCCCATCAAAGTATGCTTCGCAATGACTATAACCAAAGCTCAAGGTCAAACTCTTAAGGTAGCGGGAGTAGACTTAAGGGAAAGCTGCTTCTCCCATGGCCAGTTGTATGTGGCATGCTCCAGAGTAAGCGCACAGAGTAGCCTGGTGATTCTAGCACCCGAAAGAAAAACAAAATATATTGTTAACAAAGAAATACTGTGGTAGGTGTAGTATTTCGATTTCGTTGTAAAAAGATAATACACCCGTGTAACTTTCGCCAGATCAAAGCCGAGCTTCGTGATCATAAAATAAATCTTTTTTTTTTTTTTCAAGTACACTACACTATTATAAAGATTGTTATATTTTATAATTATCCAAACATTTTAACATAATAATTTATATGTTATAACAAAATTAATAACGTAAAAAACCAATAAAAATCCTATTAGAACCATTTTCGACTTCTACGCGGACGAAGTCGCGGGCAAAAGCTAGTAAAAAATAAAAATATAACCTCCTTTTTGGAAGTCGGTTAAAAATTGCTAAATGAGTTCGGCGTTTCCTATCCGACTACTCTGAGAAGAAAGGCCGAAACAAACTCAGAGGTCACAGTGTCTTTTAAAGTCCAGACATAATCTTGGTCAAGCCATATGAGGACCATGTAGATTAGTGTCTGAAATGGTCTTTTGAGAAAAGAACCACACAGATTTGAGTGGACCTGTCCAGTGCAAGGATTCGTGAAGCTCAACTCAGAACATAAGGAGCTCAACTCGACGAACAATACCAAAGAAAGGACATTTGGGTAGGCCGCATAAACTACTCAAACCGCCAGACCATTATTATAACTAACTGAAAAAGGAAAACAAATATGAGGAGAGAAAAAAATACATTGTCCACAGTCCTCACATTCACAATAAGTAATTAAAAAATATAATACTTTACAAAGTAATCATGTCATTTTGCATGTAATATTCAATAATGTCAATGTTTAAATAAAACTAGTATATTTTGATGATTTTACTAAATAATTCTAATGTCAAGTTTTATAGTTTTATCACAAGGTTTAGCAGAGCGAGCAGATCAATCCCAAGCTTTTTTATCTTCTAAATAATCAGAAATTTTATAGTACCCTTTTTTACAAAGTTTGGTTTTACTACAATTTTTAAATCGTTTAATGGGTTTAGTCTTTTCGTTCGTCGTCGAATCGTTTAATGGGAAGATTGTTGTAAAAGCGTATACATTGACCCATGAACGAGTTGCCTACTCTGTAGAGACGAGTGCGATATACAGCAAGGTTGTGTTTATTCCTGGTATTTATAATATGAATACCGGACATTTTCTTAAAATTTGATATATTTTTGTGTACATACAATAGGTTTTCAAATATGTATTGTGAGGCTACAGTCAGAATATTTACTTCTTTGAATTTTTCTCGAAGGGAATCTCTCGGACCTAGGTTGTAAATGGCTCGAACAGCCCTTTTCTGTAGAACAAAGATAGAATGAATGTCCGAACAGGTTCCCCAGAGAAGAATCCCATATGACATAAGACTATGAAAGTAACTAAAATAAACAATTCTGGCTGTATCGACGTCAGTTATCTGCATATTCAGCCTATAACGTTCGCGCTGACACGCAGGCCTCCCCTTTGTGACAGAGACTGGCTGGATCATAATCCACCATGCGGGCCCAGTGTGGGTTTGGTATTACGTAATGTAATTTAATTAAAGACACATTCTTGAAGATTATTTATTTTTTCCCACCTCTCATTTGCTCATAAATTACCTCACCGCTCATAACCTTTTTCCCCGATCCAGTGGAAAATTTCCCCCTAAGAGCAACAGTGTCCCCCCGGGAGCGTTGACGCCGCGCGCTTCACTTCCTCCACTTCGCTCATAACTCGGCTGTATCTGCCATCGGTAACTAAATAATAAAACAAAGTTTTTTCATTTCTGTTCTAACGACTCTTTCAGAATTGTATCATAAAAATCTTTGTCCAGTTTGCTGTTTTCTCACTACGACGATTTGGTTTTGGGGACCGAAGGACCAGAAGTTTTCAGTAATGACTGTCTATATTTGTAAACCGTTTGTGCTTGCAAGCACAAATAACTCAATTATTCTAGTACCTTATAGTTGTGTATAAGACGATCGAACTGTGTTCACTTAGCTTTGCAAGTCAACCTCCTAATAAAATCATTAGTTTAAAGTCATGGAATTCTCTTGAATGATTACATACGGCCTCCGCCCCTTGCGGCCACAGATCGTCCGGCATGGCATCAGTTCGCTCGGGTACTCGTCGCGGTGCGGAGGCGTTTCGACTATCGGTCATATTTTACAGGAAGTCCTTCTCCTTTGTGCGTCCAAGTAATCGAGTCTCTCAGCTTACTGCCTCTGTTCGTGATGGCTCCCATAATATATATTGGGGCCGTTTTCCTAATTATTTCTGCACCCCGAATACACCTTAAAATACGAGGCCCGAACTCTGCGCACAATGGCTCGAAATCACGAGCGCTTGAGACGAATTCCGCTCACAAGTTGTTTTATAATTAGGTTTGACTGTTACAAAATTCGTAGCTACTTTGTGAAGAGTTTGCGCTACGAAAGAGCATTGTATGTTTTTTTCGGCACTTAGGATCCCTTGAACACGGCGGGAAGAACTGGAGAAATCAAACGTCCAGTGGTCCACATTAGCCCTGGAACTCATGGGGATAGACCTTTGCCCAGCAGTGCGATGATACAGGCTAACAGTAACAGTAACTTACTTAAGAACTCATTCAAAGACATCGTCACTAACTAGTTTGATACAAAACTTATCACTAATTGTAATAAGTTACACAATCTAAGTCCAAGTCTTACAAGTTAGAACCTTGTGAGGGTAGCACCCTGCTGTTGTATAAATACAGATGAAAAAAAACCGCAAACAGCCCAATAACATAAATCAGTGAGGTGAAGCTGTTAATGAAGAGCGGTATTGTTACAAAATAATGAAGGACAGTGCAGGGGCGGGCGGGAGGGTACGCGAAACTTGACGCGCATCGAATCTGCTTTGTGTTTATTTTGTATTTCAGCTATTTATGACTAGTTATTGCCTGGTTGATGTGGACAGTGATGAGTATTCGTAATAAATAAACTATAACAGTAACATCTAAGTTTTACATGTACATACTTAATTCAGAAGGAAGTTAATAACCTCGGAGTCGTATTCCTACTCGTCCACGAATCTGACAGCCCGGTTATTTTGGATGACATTCGTACATCACATAAACAGCTCTATTAATAAATTGTAACTACTGTGTGTCCCTGCAAGTCCCGGGGTTGCTCGCGCACAACTTTGATTGCGCGTCGGTTTCGTCAACGCTCGCAACATTTTGGATGACATTCGTACATCACATAAACAGCTCTATTAATAAATTGTAACAACTGTGTGTCTCTGCAAGTCCCGGTGTTGCTCGCGCACAACTTTGATTGCGCGTCGGTTTCGTCAACGCTCGCAACATTTCAACACCGTCAGTATTGTCTACTCAGTACACATATCAGAAGGCCTATTCCCGTAATTAAGAGCGTTTATTCTGAAGGTGGGCAACGTCGCAAATAGATGTCAAATATTTCACTGTTTTGATAAATTTAGCAATATTACTGTGTGGAAATAAAAAATGTGGCTAACTAGCGAACTAGAATATTGATTATGAAATGCAATAATTAATATCGTAACACTGAATGTTTAGTTTTATATGTAAAAAAAACTATTTGGAAACTTTCCAAATGCGTTTTTTACACCTAAAATGGGTACCTACAACATCAATTTCAATGTTATAATTGCAATTCATTATTAATATTCTAGTTCGCTAGTTAGCCACATTTCTTATTTTTATTCAGTAATATTGCTATATGAATCTAAACAGGTAAATATTTGACAGTTATTTGCGACGTTGCCAAGTTTTAGGATAATACGTTCAAAATCTAGTCGCAATCTCATCTCAACGACAATCAATGTCAGAAACTTGTTAAAAATGTAAGAAAATTAGATGGTATTTTTGACAGATAGAAATTCAGATTACAATGCAAACGTTCTTAAAAATACGGGAATCTCGCTCAGGACAGACCTATCAAAGCCTCAGCCTTCAATGTAAAGAAGTCAAAAACTTCAATACATACAGGCTGCGTCACTATGTGGGCCACCTCAAGTTTTAAAATATTATACTGCTTTAACAGTGAATTTGTTGCGACTATCCTAAGGAATTATTTAAAAAAGAGTAAGTGAAAGAGTTGATCAAACGCATCGCCCAAAGCAACGTCACCATTAAATACGCCGTTTTGACTAACAGCCAGCGAGCACGTTGCGATTGCAATAAATTATTATTTGCAAGCTGCTATCGTGATCGGTTCTACTTTATTATTGGGTCTCCGTCTAATTGATGTTTGTAATTATTTGAGGGTTGTTTTAGGGCATTCTTAATAACAATAGACCTTACTGAAGATTCTATAATGAAACATAATAATAGTAGTTAGTTAGTAAGTCAAAACAAAAATAAAAATATGCAAAGCTAAATCAGAAGCACATTCTTGCTGCAAATGAGTTAGTGGAAATGTGTAACTCTAACTCATTGTCAAAAAAAGTGCCTTTTGTTTTCTTTTCCTTTATTTTTTTTTAGTGGATAGTGATTCCCTATGTGTTAACACAAGGAAAGGAGCAGGCCCTGACGGTATGCCACCCTTATTTATTTCTGCCTGTGCATCGACCTTGGTTACCCCCCCCCCGATAATAATATATAAGGTGTCGCTAGCCACTGGAACCTTCCCATCTGAGTGGAAAAAGGCCAAAGTCGTTCCTGTGCACAAGTTTCCAATTATCGGCCTATCGCGATTCTCTCCGTTTGCCAAGATATTTGAGTCGATGATCTGTCCTCAAATCCAACGCCATTTGAGACTTTACCTCAGCGATCACCAACACGGTTTGGTTGCCTCAAGGTCCACTGCCACAAACTTGTTGTCTTTCTCGGAGTCCCTAATAGAATCTATCGACAAAAATAAACAATTTGATGTGTTGTACACCGATTTCTGCAAGGCCTTCGATAAAATTCCTCATTTCATACTAATTCACAAACAAGTAACGTATGGTATCACTGGTCCCTTGCTGAAATGGCTGAAATCATATTTATCGAAGCATGAATTTTATGTTGTGTTAACAACAACATAAAATTCATGCTTCGATAGATATGATATGGTTTTCGATCTGCCAGCAATTATTGCATAACTTCAGGTGGCACAGGGATCACATCTGGCTCCTATATTATTTATCATATACATTAATGACCTTCCCCACTGCTTTTACTTTTCCGAGTGCTTTCTTTACGCTGATGACCTAAAGTTTGCTCGAATCATCGAGCGATATCGCGCTTCTTCAAGATGATCTGAACAGAGTTGTTGAATGGTGTGAGACTAACAAAATGGAACTTAATTTAAAAAAAGGTTACCATCTATCATTTTCAAGAAAGATTCACCCTATACACTCGGAGTATTTCATAGGGAATACAAAAATACAAGAAGTGGATACAATTAGTGATTTGGGAGTGCTGTTTGATAAAAAAAATATTTTTGTCCCCCACATCGAGAATATTATTAAGAAAGCCTCGAAAATGTTAGGGTTTGTGCTGAGAAATACTAGGGGCTTTAAACAGGTTGGTACCAAAATAATGCTGTTCGCCTTGTACGAAGCGTCTTGGAGTACTGCAGTGTTTTATGGAGACCGCACAAGTAACTTATGTGTTCCAAAAGTAACTTATGTGTTGCGTAACACATAAGTTACTTTTGGAACGAGTTCAAAAACGATATCTATGGCACCTCGCATTTTCTAGAGGAAAAAGTAAACAGCTGCTCTCCTAGCAGCTGTTTACTTTTTCCTCTATAATACTCGTCTCAAATATTTCAGGATGCACTCGTTATCAACCCGAAGTGAAGTTATTGATGCCTTGTTTCTTTATAAGTTGCTTCGAAACAAAATTGACTACCCAAATCTACTGAGTCACCTAAAGTTTCGTGCCCCAGCCCGATATCCGCGAAATAATTTCACACCACTATACCCACCCCAGCGCAGAACGGTTCTAGGTGCTAACTCACCGATATCACGCCTATGTAATAATGTAAACAGTTGCAGTGATCTTGCTGATATACTCGTACATCATGACAGCATAGGAAAATTTTATAAAATAATTATTGAGCACTATTCTCGCAATCAATGATGTCGCTACTGATTCTTAATGTAAATTTTTATTTTATAAAAATTTACATTCTTCTTTTCGTGTGGTTAGTGACTAACCTGGTGTCAGAGTTTTAAAGCCGCCCATGGGCCTCTGACTTGGCTTCACAGGCCGTCGAGAAATATCTCTCAGGCATGCCGGTTTCCTCACGAAGTTTTCCTTCACCGTTTTTGAAGCGAGTGATAATTATTATACAACACGCACATGAATCCGAAAAGTCAAAGATGGGAAATCATCAAATGACTTCTCCCGCTCTGAGTGGAGCGAGAGAGTGTCTCAGACTTTTACTGATTAAAACCCACCCGTGTTCCTTCCGTTGCCTGTGTGCGGGGGCCGCGATATCCCTTTCGGACAAACCCGCAACCCCAGCAGGCAGAGGTGCTTGCCTTGGGTTCGAACTCGAGACCAATGACTTGGCAATCTGACGGTCACACCACTAGGCTATCACTGCTCTATAATTTACATAATATTTTTAGATTCTATTTATTTTCCAATTGGATTTTGTGATTTTTATTATTATTTTTATTGGTTAATGTTATTGTTATCATCTGTTTTATTATTTTGTTTATATTTAGAATGCAATTTATATTATTTTTATTGCTTAACCAAATTTAAAAAAATAACCAAAAAATTATTGAATAACATTAATTTTAAATTTCCGTTTTGGTTTTGTAAATATTCTGTAAAACCATAAAGGTGCATGTTGTGTTAGCTTGTAAGTAATTGTTGCACTTACAAACGTACTATTAAGGAATTTATTTTAAATGTATTGTGTAAACAATTGTTGGCTAACCTAAATAAATAAATTAACTATGAGAATTATAGTGTGGCCAGTTGTTTTAACCGAAAATCAATGCTGCGTCGTGGTTCACTAATATTAATATTAAAAGTTGTAGTCATCATTCCAGCCGGAAGACGTCCACTGCTGGACATAGGCCTCCCCTAAATGGGGGGGGTTTGCCATAATCGCCACGCTTGGCAGGCGGGTTGGCGATCGCAGTATGTTGTTAAAATGTACAGAGAACGCTGCTGCCCATGCTCTATTGAGTCCCTTAGTCACCTTTTACGACACCCACGGGAAGAAATGGGTTGGTACTATTCTTTACGTCCGGAACCACACGGAAAAAAAAAGTTTAAAGTAATTAAAAGTTGTATTAAATCAAAAACCCGTATTGACATAGTTGAACTATCGGTTGAACATAGCATTGAACTGTCTCGTGTTGAGCTAGATAAGCATGTTATAGTGTGCGTTTACAGACCCCCAAATTCTCTATATTTGAGTAAGTAATGGAAGATGTTTTGGCAAAACTTGCAACTGATAATAAATCAGTAATTGTCTATGGTGACTTTAACATGAATATTTTAGAAAATAATTTAAATACCAGTAGATTTTTAAAGGAGACGGATACGCTTTCATACAATCTTGGGCCTGGATGTAAAGAGATGAAATTGGTGTCAATTAATAGCTACTATATTATCAAACCATCACTGAAAATTTTGCGGATTTTAGCAATCTGAGAGCCGAGTTAAAAGAGATTTTGCTAAAGTGAGGTTACGTAACAAAACAGCTGATTTTTGAAGTGCGATGTAAATAACCTCATTGTGCGATAGGTAGTTGTTTTTTTTAAAGATATGATGCTGTTACAATTATAGAAGGTGTATACAGTGCCCCTAGCGGCACTGTATACACGGTTAGTTCGCTGTAAAACACCAAATTCCGAAAACATTACATTCTCTTGTGCCTAAACGGACCCTGGCACTTAATCCGATAGGGATAGAGTGCCACTAGCGGCACTTTGACTTGCCTTAATTATATTTGTAGAGTGGATGGAAATTAGGAAACACAAATACCTATTAAAAATCATGGGTAAGGAGATGATAATTAAAAATAAAAATCGTTTTTAATTAGTATATTTTATTCATCTTCAATTATAATTAGAATGTCATCTAGAAATTGTGCAGGTGGTACAATATTATCTTGGTACCTAGCCCAACTAAGGTACCATATTATTGACATTACATGGGCGCAGCAGCCTACAGTCCGTTTGCCTACGATGCAGTTACAATAATATTTTATTATTGCTTCCCTACCTCTGCGAGAGCTGTCGACTAAAATGTAAACAAAATACGTTTTTCGACTTATATGTCTCGAATGAATGCGGCCTCTAAGTAGCCATGAGGTATTTGTAGCTGACAGCTCTCGAAGTAGGCTGCTGCTGACCTCCCTGCACACTTCTATCACATAGCCATCATTGCCCCTTACATGTTCACGATGATATGTGCCTAGTGATATTAGTATTAGCTCAGTATCGGTAAGCTGGGGAAAATCATATAAGTTATCATTTTGTACAGTTATTGTTTGAACTCAGCCCTACGCCTATTATAATGGTTTCTTACAATAAATTCTGCTAATTCATTTTCTGTATTCATATTCATATTTATTTGTACTAATATTTCCCCAGCATCTACACGATCAATAATAGGAGGGTGAAAATTGTTTAAAAGAGCAGCAGCCAGCTCAAAATCTTTCATGAAACTTTTACTAGCTACGTTAAAATAATTTTGCCGTAATAATTTAAAATCTCTTTTGAATCTGCCGTTTACTACCTCCACTACCCAACGACATATGGTGACTGCTCTCGATTAATTTGCTTCACTAGTGGAAAGCTGTGTCTCACCCTCTTCTAATGATGCAGGCACATATGTCCTATATCCAAATTGGTGCAACAAGGGCAATGAATCACGAAAGCCCCTATCCAGTATAAAAGCATCACCTTGAAGGAAGTATTCCCGTAATGGTCTTTCATTTGAAAATTCCTTTTTCATTATATCAGCGTCTGAAGTGGTGGCTGGATAGGGGCCCAGCACATCAATTATATGCCCATCGGTACATACCATTAAAAACGGTTTCATAAGATTGCGATATTTGTGCATGCTATATGTTCTTTTTTTATATAAATAATTCGAACTCTTTTCAATGTAACAATATGTTCCATCAAATATTACAATGGGCCTATCTACTCCCTCAAAGTTACCAAACAATGTGTTAGGTATTAACAGATTTCTTTGCACTATGTTTTGCCTATTTATATGATTTAAACCTAGGTGTCTAGGTACAAAATACTCATACAGCAGATCTCTCACTTGGTGTAACCACTTTTCTAGAGTTCGCCTAGACACTTTTAATAAAGTTGACAACCTCTCATCAGAATCCCCAGTTCTAAGCTTAATTAAATATGCTGCTAAAGCTAGGGACCCCCTAGGAATTTCTAATAACTGAGGAACCTCATTAAACATTTGATGGAACTGCGCTTTGTTTAACCCTATCCACGTATGCACAACATGGTCTTCCATATCATCTATACTCTCAAAATGAAGTTATCCTGATTCTACAACTTCTTTTAAGGACATCATGTCCTGGATATGTTTTGCTATAAAAGTCTGTACATAATTATTTCTCAAACTGGTAAGAAAATCCCATGCTTCTATAACTAAATGTCTATCACATAGACGATTATTCTCAGGTACATAATATTTATACCGACTGAGCAACATCTTTCTAGTAGAAAGTGGAACTCTCTACCTCTCTGTTCTCAGGCATCCTTCAATAAAGCACCTACTTTCTGTTTCAACAGCCCTCATGTAATCTGGTAATACAATAGTAGGTTCAGGCTGAATACTTCTAACTTCTTCAACTGGAGGTTCAGCAGGAAGAACTTGTACCTGTGGCTGTATTTCTTCAATTGGGCTTGCTTGGGAAGAAGTTGATGGGCCAGAGACCATATGGACAGCAGCTCTGTCTGCAGCAACCCAACAAGTATGGCATATGCGACTAGGTACTTCTATCTGCAACAAACAATACATAATCATTGAAGTATTAAAAAACTCAATTTGACTTACAACAAAAGCACATAAAACAAATGTAAACTGATTCAACTTACAGCTCTAGGTATAATCCACTCTTGAATAACATTATAAATTCTCAATTCGCGAGGTGAGGTGGTGTGAAGTAAATGGCTGACTCTAGATGCAAGTGAACGTCCACATCGAAGACAAACACTACGGTGGCCAAGATGTCTAGGTTCACCATGAGGTGGTCTTTGAGCCAAGTCCCAGCAAGCTTGGCAAACATGGTCACTGCTATTTACCTGAAAAATGGAAAAAGTTTTTAATATCAGTTAACATGATTACTTTTTTTTAAACCAACCGACTCTGTCCGATAGTTATTTAATTCAAATCATTTATTTGGTTGAATATGGGTACATGAGGTGATACATAGAACAGAAGATCTTTAAACCATATCCTACCTGAATAGGTGTGCAAATATCTATTACAATAAAAAAATATATATCTTAGTTCAATGTAATGTAAATCTTCATATGATTTTTAAATGTTTACCTATTCATACTTTATTATTTTGTAAATGTAATCGTGTAGGAAAACATCGTGAAGATTGCAAGCCAGCGTGGTAGACCCTGGTGAGCTAATAAACAGGAGGTGAGTAAGTACTTACAGATTGTGGTGCACGCCATTGACGAATCACTGCTAATATCATTTCGTCATCTAAAGCTCGATGACCCAGTGTATTACAGCGACTAGTCGCTATGCCACAATTTACACAACGATCCATTGTGATAATATCCAATCGTTAGGCTGGTCGTAGAATCCAAAAAAACAAGTCCAAGTCCAACGTAAAAGCGAGGCTCTCCGTGTCCGGTATGGCAGCAACGGTCGTACAAGAAGCAAGATCAGAAGTCCGTAGAAAGAAAGCAGGGGTCAAAGAAAATATCAATAAAACTATGGGAGGAAACACACTCAAAACGCACACGCACTAACACTAAACGATACGAAACGAGTGACTGACTGACATGTCACCATAGACTAAAAATACAATAATCGATTAGCAAACGTGAATCGATTTTAACATTTATCTTTATAGATATTTAATTTGTTTAAACTGTTTAATACGTTAATTCTAATAATTAATGTATTTGAATTAATCATCTGATAAAAGCATCTTTTAAATAGTATGAACTCTGTCACGATAGTCGATTATAATTTAATCGATATTCCATTTTGTTCGTAGCCATAACTTAATTTTTGGATTTCTCAATTTCCAGATTGTAAAATGGGCTGATATTTCACATTTTGTAATAGAAAAATATAACCTTTTTTTTTAACCATACGTCAACTTATTACAATCAGGCCCAGAAATCCCCGTCTCCTTTGTCAAATGTATTTGTAGAACCAACCCGAGTAACTACGACCACTGCTACATTATAATGTGTTTTGTTGTTGCGACTATTTAGATAAAGCCATAGTTAATTATCTCCCTTCTTCAGTTGTACTGTTCGCAGATGATACCTCTCTTATTTTTAAAGTAGACAGGAATAGACAAGATTTTGACGATGTAAACAGTGCACTCTCAATGGTTACGGATTGGTTTACGACAAATAACCTAGTTCTAAATACTAAGAAAACGAAATGTGTAAAGTTTGCCCTACCAAATGTTAGAAATCTAGGTCCCAACATCGTCTTAGATAAAGAGGTGCTTGAATCTGTAAACTCGGCGGTTTTTCTGGGCATAACAGTAGATGCCAAACTTCAGTGGGGCCCACATATATCGAGCCTAGCGGGAAGGCTCAGTTCAGCCGCCTACGCCGTCAGGAAAGTAAGACAATACACTGACGTCGATACAGCTCGGTTAGTCTATTTTAGTTATTTTCATAGCGTTATCTCCTACGGTCTTCTGCTGTGGGGCAAAGCTGCTGATATTCAAAATATATTTGTTCTTCAAAAACGAGCTGTTCGCGCTATTTACCAGCTTGGTGCCAGAGTTTCTCTGAGAGATTTTTTCAAAGATATTGGTATCCTCACGGTGGCATCTCAATTTATCTTCGCCAATATCTTATATATTAGGCAAAATATACACTTATACACTAAAAACAGTGATTTTCACAATGTTAACACTAGAAATAAGGACAAACTACGAGCTCCCTTTCACCGGCTTCATAAGGTTCATAACTCATTTGTTGGGCTTGGTATAACCTTTTATAACAAGCTACCCTCTTCTTTGCTAGATTTGCCTTTTAATGCGTTTAAAACGAAAGTAAAATCCAATCTTTGTTCAAAGGCATACTATTCTATCAACGACTACTTAAATGATAAGAATAGTTGGTCGCTGTGATTAACTCAAGACAATGTTTATGTTCTTTCTCCAGCTTACGTACTGACAAGTTATATGAGTTTATATAATTGTTTATTTTATTTGACTTTTTAAGTCAAGTTATTTTAATTTAACTTCAATTTATTTTTGACAATATCTACTCATCACACTGTTTTTTTATGAGTTGTATTGCAATATGTGGTTAGCTAGTGACCTCGACAATTGATCATATTATTTACTGTTATTAGTAATTAACTCTTTGTTTATTTATTTTACATCGATGGTCCTAGTTTATCATTTATAACTTCCAGTTACAACTATATGTAAGCGGGCACGCCCTTTATGCCTGGAGGCTTTTTTATTTAGATATTAATTCTGTTTACGTTTAGTTTTTTTTATTTCGGCCTGAGTATCGATGATTGATTGGTTGAGTTCTCGATGATTTTGTTTGGTATATTGGCGTGTGCTAGCTAACATATGGCTAATAATTTGAATTATGTTTTGTGTTGCGTAATGTAAATTATTTTGAATACTATTATATAGAATCTTTTTTTTTGTTCTTCTAACTGAACAGACAGCTGTGCTGCTGGGGAGTTTGTTGCGCCACTTCTTCTTCCCAGCTAATGCACTAGGAAGTGGTGAAGGGTGGGCGTTTTGGGGGACTGTCTTATGTAATTTTGACGTTCGAAAAGTGCTGATTCTCAGCCTAGTTTGAATAAATGACTTTTGTTTTTTTTTTTTTTTTTTTTTTTTCTGATCACAGTGGTCAATCCGTAACTTTTGAGTCCAATATACCAATAACAAAAAAGTGCAGATTTAATTCAGACCAATAAATACAGCAATTAATTTAAATAAATTTAATAGGTCTTTAGTTTATATATTTAAATAATCAGGACCTTACAATGAACAATGCTAATATTTTGTATGAAGAATTCTTTTCGTTAGTCCAGACCGAGTTCAATAATTATTTTAAGAAGAACACAAAAGCTATAAGCCCTAAGTTTTTATTTAGTGACTGGGCAACTAAAGAACGCAGGAAAACTAAGGGTAGACTTTTCGAGTTGTATGGCCTTAAGCCTTATATTAACACGGAAACTTTTAATAAGTAGGTATTTATTTATTTAACAGTTTATATACATACATATAAATAGACAAGAAGAAAGGAACAGAAAAATATGTACAAAGGTGATGCTTATTTCTAAAGAAATATCTTCCAGCTTATCTGCGATAGGAAAGTAGTTAAAGAGATGTAGACAACGTGTGTAAGATAAGAACAGAAAATAATATACATAAAATAAAAACACTTAATTATTCACTAATTTAACTATAAACATACATTATGAGAATAAACTTACATGTAACATACTTCTAAAATAAATATCACTAAAATAAATATAAGTACTTAATTATAATGTAGTATAAAATAATAAATACAAAATATGCAACTAGGACGATGCCGATGTGAAGGGATAGTGTTCTTTATGTTGCTACTTACTCTAGAACTTTTATGAACACTTGTAAGACAGCTAAAGCCTTATACATTAGCAACAAGGTTAATCCAGCAGACAATAAAATACAGACGGTTTGGAAAATTATCAATGAAACGAACAGGAACAAAAAGCATAATTCTGATTATACACTGGAGACGTCATGTGGTGGTCTCGTTTGCGATAGCAAAAAAGTTGCTCAAGAATTTGTAAATTTCTTTACCACTATCCCACTTAAAACTACTGAAACCTTACATTCCTCGCCCTCGCTCTCTTTTGATTTAGTAAGGGCAAACAGCTTGCCCGATTGAATTTGACTTTAAGCATATTAACCCAATAACAGTAATAAAAGATTTTAAGCAAATTAAGATCAAATTAACGGAAGATCTTTGGGGAATGTCACAAATAAAATCCAACACGAGTACCAAATTATGACATTCGGGATTGTGTAATGCAATCACTGTATTTCAGAGAGCCATTGTTAACGGTCAGGTTCAGAGTCGTTCTTGACTACGTCTTTGTTTACGTCGAAGACGCGGCGATGCTGTCGGCATCGATAGAGCAAGGGGGGGGTGGGCTTAGACCTAAAAATTGTGCTCGACGTACTTACTAGTTATTATGAAAATTCAAACAAATTGATCTTGTTCTAAAAGTGTTTACCTAGTTTAAAGGCTCTATGAGGTATGACAATAAACAATTTCGAGAGTTTTGTCATACTCCTCGGGCAAGTACTGATTATTGACAAATGGGCAAGTAAAGTGTATTGGTAATACTGAAGTGGCTAAACAAATTATGTGACGTTAAACCTGCCTTATGATGATGATTGATGACGTAGAAACTAAAGTCGATTTGGAAGGCATTAAAGAAAACGCAGCATACAAAATAAACTGTATGATAATAAAAGATTTGATAAAAGCTACTAATATAGCGCTCAGTTAGTTTTCAGTCGGTGATTTTGTTTGAAAAAGAACGAAGAACGATACGAAATTAGATCCAAAGTTGAAAGGTTAGAAATAGTTAGTTTAAATACAGCATCAATGATCTCCTCCATTTATTAAAACTCAACCAGAAATGGTGTTATTTGCTGACGACACTTTCTTAATTTTTAAGGTAGATAGACGTGCTACAAATTTTGACGACGTAAATAACACCCTACTGCAGGTCTAAAATTGGTTCACTGCAAATAATTTAGTTTTAAATGGAAAAAAAAACGAAATGCATAAAATTTTCTTTACCAAATGTCAACAGTAGTGATTGTGAGATAGTATGGAATCAAGAGAAACGTGCTCGTTGATAAAACTGTTTTCCTAGGGATCACACTCGACTCAAGGCTACAATGGCGTCCTCATTTAACATCTCTTGCAGGACGGCAGTATATGCTGAAGAAAAATAAGATAAGAAAAATCCGTCAATTTACTGATGTATGTAGATACCGCGAGGCTGGTCTATTTTAGTTACTTTCATAGTATCATGCCTAACGGTATTTTACTGTGGGGATGGGCTGCAGACATCAAGTATATTTTTATTCTGCAGAAAAGAGCGATCAGAGCCATATATTATCTCCGCAGGCGTGACTCTCTAATGGAACTGTTTAAGGATATTAACATCATGACGGTACCTTGTCAATATATCTATGAAAACATCATGTACCTACGTAAGAACAAATTTACCTCTTTTTAGTAAAAGATGTGATACACATAATTATAGTACAAGAAATAGGGACCTATTAGTTCAACCAGGTTTCATACTGGCTAAAGTGGACTCATCTTTCATGGGGTACTGTTTAAAATGTTACAACAAAATTCCTCCCCACATACTTCAACTGAATGAGACGAAATTCAAATCTATATATATAAAATGGTAAACTGACTGACTGACTGGGTGATATATCAACACACAGCCCAAACCGCTGGACCTAGAGACATGCAACTTGGAGGGTGTGTTCTTTGTAAAGAGAAAGTATCCACTAAGAAAGGATTTTTGGGAATTCCACCCCTAAAGGGGTAAGATAGGGGATGGAAGTTTGTATGAAAGTCCGTCAATTTTGAAGTTAGGATCTTCAAATTTTGTGTTTATGCTGACGATTGAAAATTAAGTTATACGTGTCTAAACGTTTTTTATAATTCTACCCCGAAGGGGTAAAAAAGGGGATGAAGTTAAAAAGTCCATAATTTTCTAAGAAAAATCACAAAATTTACTATCTAGGCCTATTGTTTGCCAAATAACGCAACGATGTTGTTAGAATTTCAACCCTTAGGGGGTGAAAAGGGGGATAAAATTTTGTTTTTAATTAAAGTTCTTTATTTTTTATGTTAAAATCACTAATATTTCGGCTTATGGTTGGAAACTATACAACGTAAATCGTTGTCTTTTTTTAATTTCAACCCACAAGGGTCCGGCGTCATGGAGAGTGTGATTGTCGTAACTTATTGCTGGGCACGCCACAATTGAGGCGATAAGTCCACTCTTTGAGGAGTGGCTAGAGAGGCGCCACGGCGTCCTCACCTTCCGCCTGATACAGGTCCTCATCGGACACGGTTGTTTCGGGAGGTTCCTGTTCCGCATAAGGCGGGAGGAAACACCCGGGTGTCACCACTGTGTGGATCGCCCGGAGGACACGGTGGAGCATACGATGGAGGTCTGCCCGGCTTGCCACCGTGTCCTTGTGGAGGCGATCGGTGACAGTGATCTCTCGCGTCCGGCCCTGGTCCAGGTCATGGTACGGAGCGAGAGGCCGTGGCAAGCCGTCACTTCCTTATGCGAAGCAGTAATGCTCGCGAAGAAGGAGACGGATCGCGTGGCGGAGAGGCAAATGTCGCAGGAGACGCCCTGGGCGTCGGGAATAGCAGGCCGATTCCCGGCCACCGTAGGCGCGGACTTGAGGACGGTGAGCAATGGGTAGCTCGCCGTCCAATAAGGACCAGTCCCGGGTCGAGGGCACGTTGTGTTCTACGCGCGCCTCAAAGAGATGTCAGCACAACGACAGGGGTCCGCTAGGACCGATGCCTGCCGGGGTCGGGGGAAAGTCCGAAAGGGATACCGTGGCTGACTGTTTCTCCGTCGGTCAGTTTTATGTGGCTTACTCACGTGTTAGCTCTCCAACTAGCCTGGTTGTTTTAGTACCCGCTTCCGAATTTAGTGAAAAACATTGTATATAGAGAAATACTGTGAAGGATCTAGGTAGATACCGGTCCTTTACACAAGGTATTTCTTGACAGTATTCCTCAAATATCACACATAGTGGAGGACAATTGGCCATGAACAAAGCTCTATATTGTTATTGTTATAATAATTCATAATTATCTAGAAAAAAGAAGAATTTATACTCTACGCAGACGAGGTAAAATAAAATAGTAACGAAGTCAAACCTTACATTGAATATTCAAGTCTGATGCCAAATACATAGTTTTTAGAATTTTGGTCTGTTTGTTTGTATGTATGTTACGGTTTGCACAAAAACGGATGAACGAATTTGGATGATATTTAGCACACAGATAGTTTATAACCTGGATTAACCTATAGGTACATTCCCGTCGGATATTTTTCGACATCCACGCGGGCGAAGCCGCGGGCAAAAGCTAGTCTTGTATAAAACGTACACTATGCAGGCATTATAAGTTGGTCGCTGATAAAAATGCTTGGCTCAATGCTGGTCCTGCTCCACAACCACAACTAATTGATTAACTTTTGAAAATACTGTTGGAGCTGCTGAAGATTTTAAAACCATCTTTGCATTGTATAAAATCAATCTCCTTTGTATTATATAATTGCAGAACACAGGTGCGAGTACTATGTACTAAAGAGCTACCATTTACCGGGTAATACGTCTTTTATTGACTTGAACGTTGTGTGGCGTCTATGAGTATGTAATAATCACTCAGATGTCTCGCTGAAGGTTTGCGCGTGTGTTGGATCATTTAGCTCCCTTCAAAATTGTCGATCTGAATGGTGCTGATCCATACGTCATGTTCGTGAACGGGCGCCGTCAGTTGGAACTGGTCAACTTTTAGCGGCCATGGCTGATTTTAATTGTTTTATCTTTTTATTACGGATGCTTCTAACGTGCACGACTTTCTACATTGTTCTCACACGTATAATTTCATCATGAATGATGTAACCAATATTTTGTAACAATTTTTTATTTATTTAAAAGAGGTCCGTGGAGTTTCTTACCCGTTCTTCTCCATAGGTACCTACTACGATTTGGAATGGGCAACTAGCTTCATATGTCTGACTGACCGATTCCTTGACAATTCAAAAGTGCCTGTAAATAGTTTAATTTAAATAGATGCTTTGAGTGAGTTTACAGTTACCCTGAAAAAAAAACAGTTCGACAATGCTTATAATAACAAGCGCAAAGCTTGACCTGTTTTAATATATTTAATGATGATCAAGAATAAGATAACATACGAGTATTTACATTCTTAATTTACTTTTAAATGGTTAAATAAAATATTACACTGTAACAGTTTTCTTCATCACTGCCCGCGAATGTGATTTCGTGCAAAGCGAAACTTTTTAGTAGGTATTTTACGAGTCGAGCATAGCGGGACTAGAGCATAGGGGGACTAACTGATATTTTCAACCGTCTGCCTAGCATGCTGTATAGTAAACAATGGGCAAGTCATTT
Source organism: Agrochola macilenta (assembly GCA_916701695.1). Taxonomy (NCBI): domain Eukaryota; kingdom Metazoa; phylum Arthropoda; class Insecta; order Lepidoptera; family Noctuidae; genus Agrochola; species Agrochola macilenta. Next base: position 311,482 of record OU753572.1, on the reverse strand, counting down.
ATTCAAACTAGGCTGAGAATCTGCACTTTTTGAACGTCAAAATTACATAAGACAGTCCCTCAAAAAGGCCCACCCTTCACCACTTCCTAATGCGTTAGCTGGGAAGAAGAAGTGGCGCAACAAGCTCCCCAGCAGCACAGCTGTCTGTTCAGTTAGAAAAAAAAAACTATACAGGGTGGATTTTTGAGATGGGGCAGTAAGGACAGCTACCTTAAACGTTGTAGCTACAGGAATTGATCTTAAAAGACTGTCCTTAACGTTTCGAAAGATTTCGATATGCATTCACAGATTTTGAAAAAAATGTACAGTCAGCAAGAAAATGGGCAGTTTTCACAAAAACTTTTTTTTATGCCAATCGATCCTGTTTCTTAAAAGGATCAAAAAACTCTACTGAGCCCTATCAGAATACCAGCGCTGCGGTATTTATTTGTAAATATCGCCGCATATATGTGCTGAGATAGTGGCCTTTTTGGCCTCGCACAGGTCGTTACTATCATGTTTGTATTTTAATTTTATATTTTTTATTATTACTTACTGTTAGTATTTCCTGTGCGTGTCCCAAATAAAATATTTTTCTTTCTTTCTTTCTTTACTGGACCAACTGAGGTTTGAGTACTAGAAAAGTCAGAAATCGCAAAAAACTTTTCCCATACATTTCGTAGGAAATGTGACTCCTACTTACCATTTCACGATGATAGACTGGCCGAAACTAAACTAAAACAAATTGAACTTCAAATTTTGAACGAATAAAGAACAAAATTCAGAACCATTGTTGCTTTGAAAAAAACTTTTTACATAGGTAAGTAGTATTTTTATTTTTTTTCTATTTCTGTCTTTTGTAGAGTACGGTCATTTTTAACGTTTTCCAAACAAGTCCGAAAGTTCTAAATAATTTGAGGTAATTTTTTGGGTTCCGTACCTCAAAAGGAAAAAATGGAACCCTTTTGGGATCACTTCATTGTCCGTCCGTCAGTCTGTCACGGCCCTTCGACCCCCGACCCCACAAAAAATGATTCGTTTACAAACTTACACTTGCAGAGAATTGACCGTCACGTATATCGATGTAACATGTTTTTCACTTATAATATGTTACAAGTTTGTTTTTGCAATAAATTCATCCCAACTACGGAACCCTTCATTGTGCGTGGTCCGATAGCACTTGGCTGGTTTTTTTTCTCAGAACGTCGGAAATCACAGGCAACAAACTATCTTGTTCTTATAGTAAATAAAATTATAACGCATATTCGTTCGAAGTTACATTTTTTGTTTCTGTTTCGCTTGTCTGTCTATCATAATAAAGTATGTTGGAGTTTCAGTTTCTTTCTTACGAAATGTATGCGAATAGTTTTTTGCGATTCTGACCTTTCTAGTACTCAAACCTCAGTTGGTCCAGTAGAGTTTTTTGATCCTTTTAAGAAACAAATCGATAGGCATCAAAAAAAGTTTTTTGTGAAAACTGCCCATTTTTTTGCTGACTGTAATTTTTTTTCAAAATCTGTGAATGCCGATTAAAATGTCCCAAAAAGTTAAGGACAGTCTTCTAAAACCGTTTTCTTCTAGCGACCACGGTTAAGATAGCTGTCTTTACTGCCCCATCTCAAAAATCCACCCAATAAAATATAATGCAAAATAATTTACATTACGCAAAACAAAACCTAATTTAAATTATTAGCCATATTTCAGTTAGCACACGCCAATATACCAACCAAAATCATCGAGACTCAGGCAGAAATAAAAACTAAACGTAAATAAAAGCCTCCAGGCATAAAAGGCGTGCGCACTTACGAGTACATATATGTAGCTGTAACTGGAAGTTATAAATGATAAACTAGGACCATCGACGTAAAATAAATAAACAGTTAATTACTAATAACAATACGAATACGATTCTCATCAAGTCATAATGTTGAGGTTATTACAAATTCCAACAAAAACAATTTTTATGAATTAATTAGTTATAAGTTGTTTGTACCCATATAAGTATTTCTATCGTATTAATAAAACAATAAAAACAAAACAAACCAAAAAATATAATTGTAAAAAAAATATTTAATATGTTTAGAAAAAAAAAACTATAAGATAAAAGAGGTTATTAACTTTATTTACTAGCTGTTTTGTTTGTTATCAATTTTAGCAGCAAACTAAAGCAGGAGAGAAGACCTTATGAAAAACGTTCAGTTTGACATGTCGTAAAGAAAACTTCGTTTCTGGGAATTGAACCTGCAATCATATTCGCTTCAAGCGATTTTAGAACCTCCGAGCTAACTAAACGGATAGGTACTTGTGATTTATTTAAATAATATCTTCGGTTCACTAATGTTCCACCAAAACTCCATTGTCAAATTTTTTGTTTACCTCCAACGTTTCGTATACTATTTATTTTACAAACAACTTATTTCGTACTTATTTTACAAACAACTTATTTCGTACTTATTCGTGGAAAAGGTTATCAAAAATATGGTACGAGGCAAGTCTCCAGGCAATGATGGGCTCAGTATTGAGCATCTGCAGTATGCAGGCAAGCATCTTTTTAGGGTCCTGGCCATGCTGTTTACCTTTTGTGTGCGACACTCTTACCTACCTATAAAGCTGACAAAAACGATTGTAGTACCGATTGTGAAAAATTTAACTGGTGACGTCACGGATAAAAACAACTACAGGCCGATATCTCTTGCGACTGTGATCGCAAAGGTCTTTGACAGTCTATTGGATGCACAACTCGGCAAGCAGTTCACATTGCTTATGATAAGTACTAAATAGAAGATACAAACGAGGCTAAATTTTTAGTTATAAAAATTGATAGTAAACTAACATGGAAACCACATATCGAAGAAATTTGTGTAAAATTAAATAAATCTGCATATGCACTATTTCAGCTGTCAAAAAAAGTTAATACACAAACACTTTTAACGGCGTATCACGGATTGGTTGCATCAGTTCTGAGATTTGGTGTTATTTTTTGGGGGCAATCTACTGAAAGAGAGACTGTTTTTAAAGCGCAAAAACGATGTATTCGATCCTTGTGTGGCTTAAAAACTACCGAATCTTGTGCACCCCATTTTAAATCTTTAAAATTACTTACGATGCCAGCTATGTACATCTACGAGACTGTTTGTTAAAATGAATTTACACCTTTTTACAAAAATTTCCGATGTAAAAAAAACTCCAATGCGTTCTCAATATGTAAATCAATTGTGCAACATAAAATGCAGAACCACTCTGACGAAAAAGAGATTTTTTGGAACACCTTCAAAAATTTATAATAAAATACCTGATAGTATAAAACATATGCCCCTATCAAAATTTAAGAAAGTTCTCACCTCTCTATTAATAGAAAAATGTTAATACTGGACAGGATATTTCAAATGATAATTTGTAAAAAAAAAATATTATAAATATATATATTCATTTTTTATTGTTTGTCTTACATCGTTTTTTTTTAAGTGTTTTAGTTTTGTTTTTTTAAATTACGTTTTAATTAAAATTTGTATGCCTTCGCGGCAAAAATAGCGCTCAAATATGTTAACACCAACACCATTATGTAAATACCTATGTTTAACAAATAAAGATTCTGATTCTGATTCTGTTTCATATTCGACTTCACGATGCACAGTTTGGCTTTCGTGAGAACCTGTCGACCGAATGTGCTATCTTGACACTGAAACATATCGTCAACTACACTATGTTAATAGAAAAACACCTGTCTATGCTAGTTTCCTGGACTTGTCGAAGGCTTTTGACCTGGTGGATTACAACAGGCTCTGGACCAAACTTGAAGAGGTAGGGGCTCCCAGGGAACTTATTAACATCTTGCCCTTCTGGTGCAACCATCAGAAAAACTGTGTAAAGTGGGGGAATGTGTTTTCGGATGAGTATGCACTTGAATGTGGTGTCAGACAAGGAGGCCTGTCCTCTCCAAGACTTTTTAACTTGTATCAGCTGATTGAGGGGCTCAGTAACAGCCACGTTGGTTGTCATATAGATGACATCTGCGTTAACAACATCAGTTACGCTGACGACATGGTGTTGCTGAGTCCGTCGCTCAGAAGTTTGAGAAAACTGGTCGGTATCTGTGAGTCATATGCGGAAGCTCATGGTCTGAAGTACAACGAGAAGAAAAGTGAGTTTATGGTTATTAGAGGTAAGAATAAGTCACCCGAGCATGTACCCCCTGTCTTTTTGAACGGCATACCTCTGGAACGTGTCTCTCAGTTTAAGTACCTAGGACACATAGTGACTGAGACCCTTAATGATGATACAGGTATCGAGCGGGAGCGAAGGGCGTTGTCGGTGCGTGCTAATATGTTGGTGCATAGATTTGCAAGGTGTACAGTAGACGTAAAAGTGACACTGTTCAGGGCCTACTGCCAAAGCTTTTACACCAGCGCTCTATGGACCAGCTATACGCAACGGGTCTACAACGCTCTTCGCGTACAATATAACAAGGCCTTCAGAATTCTGGTGGGGCTCCCACGTTTCTGTAGCGCTTCAGGCATGTTTGCTGACGCAAGGGTCGACGATTTTTATGCCATAATGCTTAAAAAAGCAGCATCTTTGATGTGTAGGATACGGGGGAGCCCCAACGGAATTCTGAAGATGATATCAGATAGGCCAGAGTCTGCAGTGCTGGGGAGGCTTATTCGCCTTCACGTGACGAGATGACGTAATGTTGTGTTATTTTTGTTTTGTCTGTTTGATTTTTGACATTATTGGATATTTTTATTGTATTTTATTTTTGTGAATTTACTCGAGCCTGCATACTAACATTGTTTTTGAGACCTTTGTTACTAACATTATATGGACAATTTTAATTGTCCGAAATAAATGTATTATTATTATTTCGCAAATATTTTATTTGTATAAACACTCGTTTTATTTCATAAACATTTTTTTGGTAATTTGGTCGAAACAGGAATTTCCAAACACTAGCTGATAGTGAAGGCATTCTGTTCATTGAATGAACGTCGAGTCAGAGCTCTGCTGCACTGTGTTCGAACTCCAGACAAAGCCATCATTCGTCAGCAGTCGGACAGACTCTGTCACTCGCTGTCTCGCGATCACTATTACATTAGATGTTTCGTTTGCTTTTCTTTGCTTCAATCTGCTCAAAATACTGTCTTTACATTCGTGTCACGAGAAGCATAACGAAGGTATAGATAACAATACACTTATGACCACTAACACCCTCTGTGTTACTGCGTGCGGGAAATAAGCTACTTAGTACGAGTATATTATGACTTGCTTTTCTTCTCAAACTAAGACCGAAATAGCTTTGAAAAGATTATGGTCTAAGGTATATACAGAACTGATGAGCTAAATATTTAATTATTCTGAACTTCATAAATCTTGAATGAGATGTCACATACTCGCATCAATGGTCTCCTTGCTCTAAATAACTTTTAAAAGACAACACGGTTTACAGAGATATCCATTGCTTATGCAACACTGTTACAAAGCAAAGAATCTCGACGGATCGACACCGCGGAGACAACGTCGCGACGCACGCAATTAACCTTCTCCGAATCACCGAGTTCCTCTTCGAGATGGCTTGTTTATACCAGCTTTGTGTCTGACTTTCTACGCGGGTCTGCACATGCTCTGATTTTTAGCGAAGAATTTTAAAATGTACAGCAATAATTCTCACATTTTTGTGTCGTCGAAAATACTGGGAACAAGTTTATGAGTATAAAATAAATCACGTTACACCGACCTCGATTGTCTACTTTATCTGACTTTATCGCAAGACAGAGACCACCACGGCTAGCCTTTCTAGCTTCTTCGCAAGCATGTATTTAGTTTTACACGCTACTTGTAGATACCACTTCCACATGAATGCTTTCCAGCGCCGTCTCCGTTCGTCGTCGCCCTCGAGCTCTCCGTGAACAGCGCACAAGCTACGTGTGCGCGTGCGGTAGATGCGCGTCGCGTATTTGCCTCGCAAGCCACGCCACGCCGTCTGCGAGCCCAGCGCCCGACAGCGCGCACGACGCACAGATGTGCCACGGCTTGTCCGTGATGCGCTCCAGACCCAACGCTGCAACATTATAAACAATATAACGAATTATAAGCAAGTCTATAAGTAAAGAGGCAGACCAAAGAAACGATGGATTGATTGTGTGAAAGATGATGTAGCTCGAAAGGGAGTGAGGTGTGATCACTGGCATGCTGCGCCGGCCCCAAATAAATAGGTAACGGCAGCAACAAATATGAGGAGGTGAGTGAACATGAGTGTGTCAGTAGGTACTGACCGGCGGCGACCTGCATGGGCGCGAGCGCATGCGGCGCCTCGTGCTTGTTGGCGAACACCAGTAGCGGCACGCGCCGCCCGAACATGTCTGGGTGCGCCAGCAACAGCTCCAGCTCCTCGCGTGCCACCACTGACAACCAATCAATGCAAAGTGACATCGTTCACAGTAAACTATGGATGGAATTGCAGCATTTTATCATAGTCAAATGAACACAAACGAAGAGGCTACGTTTGATCGACACGTAAAGTTTCAATTGTTTTCCTAAATGTTTGAATTCAGCTCGTTTAAACCGATAATATCCATTCGTTTTCAGAGAATAACTAAGCGTTTGGTTCCAAACCACCCGGTCGTTGACGGCGCACACTACACAGTCGTCATCTCGGTTCGTAACTACATCGGCCGCCAACAGACGGCATTCCTAATTCACCGACAAACTTACTTCCGCTCCGAGCTCCGTGTAGTGTGAAGTTTGAAATGTAATCTGGTCCTTCGGTCCGCGCGCCCCAATGTAATCAATATTCATTTGCTCTAATTTGAGCATGGTTCATGGTTTGAGCACGTTCTTATATAATTTTCGTACAGTTTCAGGAGTTTAGGAAACTTATTTATCGAAATATGGAAGCTTGCTTGCCACTAAATTTAGAAATAAAAATATAAAAAACTCAATTAAAAAGGTATAAACAAGACATCACAGACAGAAAAATAAAAAATCCGGAGTCACACGTATAAATCGAACAGATTACGTGTGACTCCGGATTTTTATTTGTCTGTCTGTGATGTCTTGTTTATACCATTTTAGTTGACTTTTTGTCGTAGTTGGTTTTACTTTTTATTACTTTTACTTTTATTTAAATAATTGTGGGGTTATAATTATTTTGGTAATATATCAGACAAAAACAATTACAGACCGATCTCATTAGCGACAGTCATCGCGAAGGTATTTGACAGCATGCTTAATACTCAGTTAAACAATACAATAACTTTGCACGATAACCAGTTTGGATTCAGGCCCAAGCTGTCCACAGATAGGGCTATACTGAGTTTAAAGCATGCTGTCGGATATTACACGGAACGGAGCACACATGTTTATGCCTGCTTCCTCGATCTGTCCAGAGCGTTTGACCTGGTTTCGTACAAAGTGCTGAGGAAAAAGTTGTTCGATAAGCAAGTTGTGCCTGAAGTTGTTAAAATCTTCCAGCAATGGTACGGGAACCAGGTCAATTATATTAGATGGTCGGGAGCTCTGTCGAACTCGTACAGGTTGGAGTGCGGGGTGAGACAGGGAGGATTGAGCTCACCAACGCTCTTCAATCTGTATATCGATGGACTTTTTGCCGAGCTCAGCAGCTGCCATGTTGGATGCCATGTTGATGATGTTTGCTTTAACAACATCAGTTATGCTGATGATATGGTGCTGCTGAGCGCGTCAATAGGGAGAGTCAGAGAGCTAATAAGCATTTGCGAAACGTACACACGTACATGGCCTAAAATATAACGTCAAAAAGAGCGAGCTTATGGTTTTCAATGCGGGTTCTAAGTGTCCGGCGGAGGTTCCACCAGTAAGGATATGTGAGGTGCTCTTGGAGCGGGTACATACTTTTAAGTATCTGCCATATTGTGACGCCCGACCTGAAGGACGACGCTGATAGTCAGCGAGAAAGGAGGGCGCTGTCGGTGAGGGCTAATATGATTGCCCGCAGGTTTGCTCATAACTCCAGGGGATGTGAAGATCACCTGGTTTCGAGCCTACTGCATATCTTTTTATACGAGTAGTCTGTGGTGTCATATTTGCAGAAATCCTACAACGCTCTCCGTGTTCAATATAGTATGAATGACACATGTTTAAGCAAATAAATATTATCTTATCTTATCTAGGTAGGTATAGACGTAAAATAATTACCATAGATTTTTTTGTAATATTATTATTTTGTATTGTTATTTTTACTATTTTGACATTTTTAGAACACTTTACAATTTGACATTTATTTGTTACTAGCTTTTGCCCGCGACTTCGCCCGCGAGGATGTCGGAAAGTATCCCAAAGTTACGTGCTACCGGATGCAGAGTATTCTATGTCCTACCCCAGGTCTGCCTTTCATCTAAATCCTTTCAGCCGTTACAGTAATGAAAAGGTAACAGGCAGATAATAAATCTCTTATAGCGTTCCGTACTTCAAAACGAAATATTTAAACCCTTAAAGGATGACTTCGTTGGCTGTCGAGACCCTTGTTCTCAGGAAACCGATGCATCAAGTTGAAATAGATATCAAAAACGTAGGTCTACGGTCTCTTGGAGCTGTAACGAAAATCAAACTTCCAAGTCAACGCAATAAATAAATATGGTTATTTATGCCGCATATTTTGACACTTGCAAATAAACCAGTCTATTTGGTAATTCCTGTTGGCCCAGCAGCATGAAGTTTAGCGGGAAGCAAGGTCAAGTAAAGAGGAAAACCCGAAAATTGTTAATTTATATATGAATTACAAAGTTAAGTTTGTTCTTCAATCTGTGATCAAAAATTCATAGGCCATGTCTTGAAGTATCATTGAGTCAGTATTTTATCAAGTACTCTATTAAAAGTATTTTTTTCAATTGAAAAGTTAAGTTTGTTCTTCAATCCAGATTTGGAAATTCGGGCAGCCGAGCAAGCACAGCTTCGAGCCGGTACCCTCAGGGCGCTAGTCCTACTCACACTTGTACAGTTTTGTTAAATAAATAAAATAGGTTTAAGTATAATCTGAAATGTGTAATTGTTTATTTCTTACCAAAAGCATAAATTTGAATTTTCATATCTCGAACTTAAGAAATGCTACATTTCCCATACAAACTTTCATCCCCTATATCACCCCCCCTAAGATTATTTTTGAGACAAAAAGTACCCTATGTCCTTCTCCAGGATACCATCTATCTCCTTCCTAAATTTTATCAAAATCCGTCAAAAAAATTAAAAAAAAACATCCACGGGGTTATATGGTATCTAAAAACTTATCTTATGACTTTTTGGTGCTTTAGCTCTTGATTTTTTTTAGCTTTTTCGTGAAATAATATTATTATCTTACTTATTCTACCTCCCAAGTCCAGTCCTGACCTCGCTAGTCTCGCTCGAAGCAAGTTTTTTTGTAAGCTCTATACGAAAATGACAGCTTTGTATAGCGCTGTCTCGATTTTCAATTCACAGCGAGAGTTGAGAGAAATCATAAGTCTCGCTTGCTCATATTCAGATTTGGTATGTTTCTGTCTCTTACGCGCACGGTGGGTTTCTCTATACCGGCTTGCGCGCGCGCCTTAACGACCTCTCCGATTTTTCGATACTCACCAGCAATGTGCAACTAATTCGAGGGCACATAAAGAGCAGACATACATCTTCAAAAGTGAATCATTGCTTTATTTTAATTGACGAGAAGAATTATGGGCTCGATTCCGTTCAAAATGATTGCTGCTCATGTTTTACTGGGCGAAGGACGATCGGCAGTTGTGCCCACGTTGTTTGCTTAGTTTGGTTTTGGGGTCGGCTAGGCACCAAGACGTTTTGAGGCCACCTGCTTTATTTTTAGATTCAATAATTATAGACGACGATGAGGATGACGATTGATTAGGTATTTTAATGTTTACATGAGGCCGTATAGAGGATAATTTATTATGTTGTAAACCTATGTAACGAATAACAATTGATTGATTCAATGACTATCCTTAACTACATAAGTGTTGTTATAATAATATAATCCATTGTTTATAATATACCGTCTTTTATTTTAAAAATAAGCTGTTGATTATGATTTTTCGTCAATGTAAAACCTATACAATAGATATTTTTTTCTCAATACTCCTCCGATAGATTCTGAAGCGCTTTGGGTTACAGACTAGTATTAGTCTAAGGAACATTATACACTATGATTCAATGTTGGGCAGCACTTGGTCCAACGTCCATACAAAAATGGTCAATCTCCTTTAATAATTATTAATTTTATTCATCTGTTTAGAACTTAAAATAGTTCATAATTTAAATGTGTGTGTGTAAAACTATGGACTAGAATTATGTCTGAAATAAATGAATAAATTAAATTAAATACCAAATTAAATATAAATATTTTTGAAATGGGCTAACCTTTCATTTAATAACCAACATGGCATCATGAAAAAAATCATTGTTCATTGGGACGTCAATGAAACACGGAGCTGGATAGCTGACTGGTTTATTAATATTTGCGCATACCCACATTACTAAGCACAAATGCAGACACAATACCTTCGGTCGGCTAATTGTTGAATTTTTCAGTTTTTTTACCGACTTCCAAGTTCCTGTAACTGTTATTTACTTAACAGGTAGTGGTAAGTACTAGAATTTATGTGGGGTGGGTACCACAACGGAAAAGTGAAATATAAAACTTTTTACAAAAAAAACGCTACAAAATGAAAAATAAATTGAATTTCGGAAGTCGGTGGCAAAAATCTAAACATCAAAACCAAAGACTTCCGAAATTAGAAGTAGCTGTTTAAAAAAAAAAAAAAGTTTTTTTTTTATATTTCGACTGACATCTAATACTTACAGGCTGTTTGAAGTCATTGAAACATTTAATTGCTCAATGAGATGGTCCAACCAAGGGATGGAGTATCTGGAAGTGCCGCCGAACATGGCACTCTATCATTCAAGCCAACGACCATATACGAGTACAAGGTTTCCACTTTGTATGGCAAATTGATGTCCAATATTAGAAGTCACAACCAACTGAGGAGAGACTAGAATACTGACCGAGCCGCAGATGATCAGCCGAATCCACGACAAAGATGACGGCGTGCGCGCGGCGGTAGTGGCGCTCCCAGAGCGCGCGGTGCCGCGGTGCGCCGGACACGTCCCACGCGCTGAACGCCACGCCGCCACCTATACACACGGTGTGGTGAGCACGCGGACACTGCGACACGGTGTGGTGAGCACGCCGACACTGCGACACTCGTCGGTGTGAGTACTACGCACTAGTGAAGTTCTCCTGCTGCTGGCCCACAGTGGGCGCGGCGTGTGGCACGCGCGTCTCGGGCGGGCGCAGTGCGTTGAGCAGCGTGCTCTTGCCGCTGTTGTCGAGCCCCAGCACCAGCACCGTCACCTCGGCGCGCCCGCGCCCCAGCCATACCGAAAGCTTGTCCAGTAGACCCATCTCCTCGATTAACAAAACTGCAACAGTTATATCCACACATCAAAATGAAATAATACACCAAAAAGAAACTGATTTTAATGTTTTACATACTTACTTACATCTTAAAAGATGAGCTCCTCCTTCGTCCTCCGCCCTTTTAATGGTTTCCCCGACTCGAAGGGAAAACTCAACCAGCAATGCTATTATAAAAATCGATACGAAATTGTCTGCCTAATATTCTCCCGCGTGCAATATGTAATAGTAACTTACCTGTTTTCTGTTCTCAGGATCTCACAGCATGGTTGTAGATGTTACCCAATTAATGTCAAGGAATACTTACTAATGACTGCACGTACTTAGTGAACTGTACCGTAATATGGTGGTCGGCACTAACGCACACAACTAGTTGGTGCAGTTCAGGGATAAACTCAATTATTTTACTATTGAGACAAGTGGTTTTGTGCGGTATCGACGAACGGTTGCCATGGCATCGCCGCACACAACACCGCTGCCGATGGGTACCGCTGTAGGTACATAAATTGAATATTTTGCATTCCTCAGTTTTTAAGATAGATCATGACATGTAGATTATTGAACAAAAACTTTCTTTAAAATAGTCTTACTCAATATTTCTTTCAAGACGTTCTCGAATTCGGTAGGTAATTCTTTTCTTTTTGGTAAAGGAAGCAATGGTAGCCAGTTTCATTTGTCATAAATACAAATTAAACTTACCTTTAGAAATTGGGGGTTGAATACACGATATTTAAAACTACGCAATGCAAACATAATAACAATTTAATATCACATAATTATTTTATATGTACAAACAGCAACACACATAACTGCCCTTTAAAGATGCAACTGAGAGAAATTATGACTGTTCGAAAGGGATAGATATGTTAGTAATTTTCAATGTTTATATCAGTATCAGTTTTACAGAAATCGGTTCAGCTGCGGTTCAGGGGTTCAGGCAGGTTCAGGTAATAATTCTTAATTCGGTCGTATTGCAACTCTTCTTTAACACTCAAATTGACATTTACTTGAAAGTTTATTCGTTTATTCCAAATAAAAACTGCATGGATAATGGATGCAATCTATTAAAATCAAAAATCTTGATGATGACTCAATTCTGTCTACTTGACAAGATCTTTTAAAATAATACAAAATCTACAATAAATATAATAATTTAATTTGATAAAATGCCTGCACGGCTCACCGCTGCGGAAAGAAACCGCATAGTAATTTTAAAAGAAATGGGGATGAGAGTTGCCGAAATATCGCGACAACTAAACGTGCACGTAAGTTTTACACCAAATTTTATTATTAGTGTTTTTCGGTGTTAGTATATGTAAGATTAAGTTTGTTTGAAGTTTTCTTAACAGCACTAATTTTGTTTTTAGAAACGGTCGATATACACGTGGCTACGACCGCGACGGCGACGTCACGAGGAAGGCGGCGATGAAGCCCTACGCGACGGTCCTCGTGGTGCTCGAGGACGTGTCACAACAGAAGCTGAAGACGCCGCCGTAGTTGCTAGACACTCGCAGGTTCCTTTCCACCCCACTCGTGATACTGCCACCCACTACCATGTAAGTTAATCTGATACAAATATCTATTTTCATATTCATATTCATTTATTTGCGTTCCACAAGATAACACAAGATGTTAACAAAAGGCTTAGAGCTAAGAGCCGTTGTAGACCCTGTCGGGGCACAGCAAAAACTACTTTTAGATACATTACTTACTAGTTAAAAATCGAAGTCAAAGAAAGTTCAAAATAAGCATAAAATAAAATTATACATGAAAACTGAATAATCACATTCGTATGAAAGTCAACAACAATAACATAAATAATTCTAATAACAATAAGTAGGTAGCCATTTTCTTAAAATACTATTAATACATTTAGATAAATAAATTTAACCTAAGTAGTAATATTACCTAAGTAAGTATAGCTGTTTACTTAGGCAATACCACCACAAACATTTAATGAGAGATCATATTTTATGGTTACAAAGTACTAACAAAGAGATAAGTTTACGTGTATCACAATTTGAGACAATTTATAGATTCAGTAGGGAAGCATTTTATAATTCAATCATTGGCTATTTAGAAGTAATTATATGTTTAATTAAATAATATTTTTGTAATATACGAGTTCATGTATTTATTTAAGAATGTATTCATTGTAATTAAAAATGGCTTTTTAAAGAAAATTGGACAAATATTCCGCGCAAGTTTCAAAAAGAAGAAAAAACGGGTGAATTCTAAGAAATGTCAAAAATCGTCCTGGGTAACGAAAGCAATTAGAGTCTCTAGTAAAATGAAGCGAGTTTTGCTTCAAAATATAAACATTGTGACCTGCACAGAGAAAATAAGGGCATATACAAAATCATACATTAGAATATACAGACTAGTCTTAAAAAAAGCTAGACGCATTGCAGTCAATAAAGAACTAGCCAAAGCAAATGAATCTTCTAAAGCTATATGGCAGGTTGTAAATAGGCACAGGAACACAAAATCAAAACGTGCAAATAGTAAAAACATACTCCTTAAAGTTAATAATCAAATAATATCAAATCCCCAGCAAATAGTAGATATCTTCTCGAACACGTTCGACAGTGCAGACACAGTTGGCGACTCTAATTCTTTCGATCAAGCTATAAAAACTTTACAAGATAGCGTAAAAAGAGTAGATCAAGAAATGACTTGCGATCTAGCTACTGCCTCCGAAATAAAAAAACTGGTAAATTATATGGCTACCAAGAAATCTTCTGGTCATGATGAAATACCGATACAGACTGTTAAAGATCACATTGACATACTGGCAGGACCTCTGGCACATCTTATAAACACATGTATAAATATGAATATATTCCCTGAACAACTAAAAATAGCAAGAGTCTTACCAGTTTACAAAAAAGGGTGCAAATTAGATCCTAATAATTATAGACCGATTTCTTTGTTACCAATCATCTCGAAAATTTTTGAGAAAATACTCAAAATTAGACTTCTTAGACATCTCAATCGTAATAAAATCCTTAATCGCAGACAATTTGGTTATCAGAAAAATGTGGGAACAAATGACGCAATTAATACTTTAATGGAGCAAGTAGTTGACAGAATTAATGATAAATTTAAAGTCGTAGGGTTATTCCTAGATCTTAGTTCCGCTTTTGACACGATAAATCACAAATTACTGTTAGGAAAAATGGAACATTACGGAGTAATAGGACCGGTTTTGCGTCTATTTAAGTCTTACTTAGAAAATCGAAAGCAATATGTGGAAATTAAAGTGAATGAAGACAGTAGTCAAAAAGTTTTCAAATCGAGACTTAAACTAATAAAACAAGGAGTTCCACAAGGTTCGATATTAGGACCAATTTTTTTCATTCTATTTGTTAATGATTTAATTAGCTATATGCTGGAACGAAGTGATACTGAACTTGTGCTTTTTGCTGATGATACGAATGCTATTATAGCCGCTAAAGATATTGATACTCTCAGTAGTAAAGTAAATAATGCTCTTGCTCTCTTTCATCATTGGTTTACCATCAATAATCTCAAATTGAATTTAAGTAAAACAAATGTCATGTTATTTAGGATGACGTCGAGAAACAAAGAAAATATTGACATAGTATTAAATGAAAATACAATAACATTGGTAGACAGCGTAAAATTCTTAGGTATTCACATTGACGAAAGCCTAAACTGGAAAAAAGAATTGACAGCCATAGAAAGTTCAATTAGCTCAGCTTGCTATGCACTAAGAAGTCTTCGAGATGTGATCGCAATCAAGCAATTAAAAGTGGTATATTACTGGCTTGTAGAGTCAAAGTTTAGGTACAGCATCACTCTATGGGGAGGTAGCTACGCGTACAATATAAATACAGCTTTCATTATACAAAAAAGGGCAATAAGAACCATGGTGAGAATTCCGCAGTGGGTATCGTGTAAGGAGTACTTTAAAGAGCTTCAGATACTAACGGTCCCTTGTTTGTATATTTTAGTTCTTCTCATGGATCTTATGAAACAGCTGCAGAATTTCGAAACACCAGAAGAAAGAGATAAGCGGGAAGCTACTAGGCGTAGGGACTTACAAAATAAGATACGACCTCATTTAAAAGTCGTGAGTCATGCTGCTGGTTATCAATCAATTAAACTATTTAATAAACCGCCTGTACACTTCAAGTCATTATACAACTTAAATCAGTTTAAGCAGCAGTTAAAATCATTTCTGATAGAAAAGTGCTATTACACCCTTAATGAGTTTCTCTGTGACACATACAACTAGAACTTTAATTGTTATTATACTATTTTTATTATTATTATTTATTTATTTATTCATTCATTCAGTACTTACTTACATCTTTATACATAATAAGTTGGTGCTAACATAAACTCATTAGAGTTTTACCGTGCACCAAAATCATCGACCACATAATTTAGACAATCAAAACAAACATATTTTCATAATTATAAAATGATACAGTAACAAAAACAACAACGAGGGTAATATGCGAAATATTTATCTATTACTTACGAGCGAACATCGATGACCAATCTGACCGTCTTAAAACAAAAAGTGGTCGAGGAATGTGATTTAGATTGATACAGGTTGTTCCTAAAAGTATATTATTATTAGTAATAGTTAATTTTGCCAATGGTATTGGTGGATGTTATGTTTATTTACTATTTAACTAAATTCATTTATAACCATTTATGACATTTATTTTCATTCTCATTTAATACATTAGTTATTTATATTTTGTAGGAAATGTTCTTTTAATTTGTACTTTATGTTTTTAGAAGTTATTTTGTCATTAGAGACAGACATTAGAGTATATTTTTGTCGTAATAGTGACATTTTTAGTTTATTTGTTTTGGTATTATTCTTAGTTTTTTTTTTTTTTTTGACATTTATCATAATATCAGGGAATCGCAAATGTTTTACTTTTTAATTTCTTATTTGGTTAATGTTATGATAATGATTTATATTGTAATTCTTTTAATTTGTAATTGATATAAAATGTTGTGTAAACTTTCGATACAATGTAAATTGTTGCAGAAAATAAATAATAAATAAAATTATACTCTTTCATTTAAAGGCTTGTGCAGACCAGCGCGACTTGTCGCGCGGCGCGACACCGGTTATTGTTATACTGTGAAGTTTTCTTAGAAATTGTATTGTTCGTGTCGCGTCGCGCGACAAGTCGCGCTGGTCTGCACAAGCCTTAAGTATTCGTTCACATTATAATAGCTTTTGTTTAATATAAATAATTTTAATTTATTAATAAAGGTGTTGTATTTATTTATATTTCTTATTTCATCCGGTAACTTATTATATATTTTTATCGACATGACATAGGTACTTGAGGAGTGCATTTTTAAACGGGATGTAGGTATGTTTAAGCAATTTTTATGTCTTGAAGTAATTCTAGTTTGAATGTCTTCCCTTTTTGTGTAGAATTTCTGGTATCTTCGTATAAATTTACAGATTTCTAAGATGTAGAGGCACGATAGGGTTAGAATTTTCTGTTCCTGGAAGTGGGGCTTAGCTATCCGTTTGTTGGCAAGATTCGCGCCCTCGCGCCCCTAATCGCAGCAGGAGACGCCCCGGGCGTCGGGAGTCGCGAGCCGACTTCCGGCCACCGTAGGCGCGGGCTTGCGGACGGTGAGCAATGGGCAGCTCGCCATCCGATAAGGACCAGGCCCGGGTCGACGGCGCATTGTGTTCCACGCGCGCCTGAAAGGGATGTCAGCACCAACTGACGGGGTCCGTAAGGACCAACGCCTCCTGGGGTTGCGGGTTTGTCCGAAAGAGATATCGCGGCCCCGGCACACAGGCAACGGAAGGAACAAGGGGGGGTTTTAGTCAGTAAAAGTCTGACACGCCCTCTCGCTCTGCCCAGAGTGGGAGAAGTCATTTGATGATTTCCCAACCTCAAAAAAAAAAAAGAAAGCTATCCGTTTGTTCAATATTGACAGCAATTCTAATAAGTTTTTTTTGTAGGGTGAATAGTGTGGGTGAGTCTGCACTATTACCCCATAATATGACACCGTATTTGAGCCATGCATAGACATATGCGTAATATGTTACCAACGCAGTATTTATGTCTGTAGTTTTTTTGATTTCCCGAAGGGCGTATGAAAATTTTGATAATTTTGCTTTCAATTTTTGAATATGCGACTTCCAATCTATGTGTGTGTCTATGTCTAATCCTAATAGGGTGAATTTATTTACTATTTTTAACTTGTAATTTTTAAAACTGAAATTTCTTTGTATAGGTTTTTTTATGTCGTGGGTGAAATGTCATTATTTTTGTCTTAATAAAGTTAATTTCTAGGTTATGTTCCATCATCCAATGAGTTGTAGCGTCAAATATTGAATTTAATTTATCATTAAGGTTGAGATTAGTTTCGCATGAGGCGAGAATGGATAATATATCATCCGCAAACAAAACACTGTCTCTCTCTGTCTCTCTCTAGCTGTCGGAATTGTTACTTCACTAAAAGTTATACTAAGTCTTAATGCTTGTTACAGATTTCAATGCAAACAGTGCGTCGTCACCTTAATGAAGGGGGTCTGCAGCGACATATACCAGCCCGAAACATTTTACTTACACAAGCGCACAAGGACGACAGAATAGCTTTTTGCCTTCAATACTATAACTTTGACTGGATTAATAATATGGTTATATTTGTAGACTAAAAGACTTTCAAATCAGATAAGCATGGTCGGAAAATATTATACAGTCGGAAAAACGAATGTTATGTAGAAGCAAATACTTTGCCTAATAGGTTAAATGGAAGAATAAGTCTAGGTTTTTGGGGTTGGTTGTGTTCCATGGGTCCAGGGGAAGTTGTTGAAGTTGGTGGCCGGATGAATGGGCATCAATGTATGGAACTCCTTAGGGCTGTTTTTTTACCGACCGTTCGTTTGGCTTACCCTGAAGGCACTATTTATCTTGCCCAGGACAATATTATAGTTCAATTCATAGATCTCAAGTTGTGCAAGAATGGTTGGTAAGTCATCCTGATATCGAAGTCATACAATGGCCAGCAAAAAGTCCCAATCTAAATCCCATTGAGAATCTTTGGGAACATATCCTAGTGCCCAAACTGTGCTAGTGTGTGCTAGTGGTGTGGTATCCTAGTGCGGGATCCAGTGTCATACCGTAATACTGTAATGTTTGTTTATGAATAAATCAACTTTTATTTTTTATTGATTCTCAGTTGGGATCCCACTGGGGTCCGCGAGTCAGGATGACTTGTATACTGGAAAACGGTGGAGGTCACATTCCATACTAAGGAGCTCTCCCGGAAAAGTGGAGGTTTGTGCCATAAAGTCCACGCTTGGCAGGCGGATACGATTTCAATACTGGTCCGTGTCCATGTCATGCAAATTGGTCCTGCTATTTATTTATGCGTGATAAGAATATAATAGAAAATAATACTCATTTATATCTCACCACAAATTAAATAAAAATATTTATACATACTAAATTCAGTAGAACTAAAAACAATTTTTACCTGTGGGACACTGTGCCTGTAGAGTCGGACATAAATAGGTATAGGGTCGCACTGATTTGGTCGCACCTATTCGGAAAACTGTGTGCTGTGCAACCGTATCTCATTTTGCCGCTCCTCTGGGCTGTGTACAGGCCCATAATGGCTCCTGTCAGAACGGTCCTTGACTGGGTATAGGCCCATTATGGGCCTCTTGTCACTGCTTTCAGTTTTGACGTAAATTCTTGTCGAAAACCTGTTCCTATCGTTACCTGTTCTAACTCACACAGAGGCTTTATGAAAAAACAAGAAAGATAAGCCGTCGCTTTCAAGTCGATACAATGAACCAGTGACGCATAATAAACCGAACCAAATCGTCTCACCAGTCGAGTTCTCGCACGCAACACAGTCATGCGTCGCCGGATTTATTGAGTGTATTTTAGTGAGTTTTGTGTCTTTTACTACCTGTACAACATACCTGGGTAAGTAATAAACAGTTTTTATTGCTTCTAAAGTGTAACTGATAAAGATTTCCGACCGAAATAGTAATATCAAACAACACCGTCAGTTGTTTTTGCGTCGTGACGTCATGGCGCAGCGGCCGCTTCACATTTCGTCGTATTACTATTAGTAAATAAGCGAATGATAGCAAACTATCGCTATTACGTATGTTCACATGTATCGTATTACTGATATGAGGCATTTAATTTAAATATTATCGTATAGTTACTACGTAACATTGAAATGAAAATACCTACTCCGGCCGCCAAATTCGGCCGTAAAAATCTTTTTCGGCGGCCGTTGTTTTTGATCGTTGATTCCCGTAATGTTTTTGTAAGGCAGCATGCCTTTTTATTGTGCTTATCGGTTTGTAAATATCTTCAAAATGTAGAATGTTAAGTTTTATTTAAAAAAAAAAGGAATAGAATGTAAACTGTGACCCAAAGTTTGAGAGGCAGTTTTTTCGGTTGGGTATCCGTTACTTAAAAACTAAATATTTGTAGCAGCCGACACTCCGTCTGCGATAAGCATGTGAACCAAACAAAAGATTAAAATAGTAACCCAATCGTCTTGGCTTTCACAAACAAAGTGCGCAGAATGATAAATGTAAATAAAATAATAATTACAAATAATTGTTTTATTTAAATGTGATTATGGATAGTCGACAAAATCCTTTAGACCTGTAATGTTGAATTCCTAGAATGTTGAACAGTAACAAATTATTAATATCACTACCTTCTGCGTGCGACTTCGTTGGCGTTAAATTTCTTGTTGGTGGTTTCAGAGATTAGCGCGTTCACAAACAAACAAACAATCTCTTCAGCTTTATTATTACCTAGTATATATTATAATAGTAATAAATATGATGTCTAAATATCGTCGCATTAAAGGCTTGTGCAGACCAGCGCGACTTGTCGACACGAACAATACAATTTCTAAGAAAACTTCACAGTATAACAATAACCGGTGTCGCGTCGCGCGACAAGTCGCGCTGGTCTGCACAGGCCTTAAGGTAACACGAAAAGAAACGACTCTTGTCGATTTTGCCCGATTTGTAATTAATGTTACTCAACCACTGGCTAGGGTTAATAATTGTCAACGTCAAAATGTAAGCCTCTTTCCTGCGATATGTCAAATAAAATGCGTTCAGTGTGTTTCTGTTCGTAGGTACCTAATGAACTTATATTTAATAATATTGTACTAGGAGGCAATTGAAGACAGATTTCTTTTTCGCTTGTATTGTATTGCACACTGTGGTCCTACAGCACTGCCCCTGGTGCAGTGGTGCGCCGCCGTGCGCATGCTAATCAATGTGTGTCTTCTGAATATTACCTTTTTAGTGAGTTCGTCTGTTTTTCTACTTTCTGTAACAAATCACATTTTGGTAAAGATAGTTTGTTTACTGCACTCCACAGTTAACACACTGTCACAACGCCGCGGCTGTGGACAGATGACGTCATAGATCTCATCGGGCGAGCGGCCGCGCGTCTCAGGCAGCGCGCGTGCCGCGAACAATGCCAGCGCTAGTGTCAGCGCGGCCGCCAGCGCCAGCGCCGCGCTCAGACCAGCATAGCGCGCCACCAGCGGGAACAGCGCCACTTCCAGCGCGTTGCCGCCCCACGCCGCGGCGCTGACTAGCGTCACCGCGCACCCGCGATACTGCAACACAACACAGCACAGTTGTTGCTTGCACGCCAACAGTGGACCGGAGGCAATAATACATCTAAGCTTGAAGCCATAGATATACTCGTATAATACTTACATCTATGCTTGAAGCGAACATGATTGGAGGTTCAAATGCCAGCCACGTAGTTTTCTTTTTACAATATCAAACTTAATGGTTTTTTCAACACACTTGCTCGTCAAGTGGCACTTATGGAACCGCTTTTAGGTTCATAATGCAGTGTATTAAGCACGCGAGCTTTTTAGGGTTCCGTAGTAAACAAGGAACCCTTATAGTTCCGCCGAGATGACGCATCACTTATATTTAAGCTTAAGCGACAACAGTCAGTTACCGACGATGTAAATAATGCTCTCTCTAAAATAGTGCATTGGTTTATTGTTAATAATTTACTTTTAAACAAGAAAAAAACTAAATGTATTAGATTTCTGACACCTAACGTTAAGCAGGTGAAAACCACTGTGATCTTAGGTATTACTTTGGATTCGAAGCTTCAGTAGGGCCCACATATAACCAAATTGTCGAAGCGGCTAAGCTCTACAGCCTACGCGGTGTACAAAATCCATCATTTGACTGAAGTAGAAACAGCTCGATTAGTATATTTGAGTTATTTCCATAGTGTAATGTCGTACGGTATTTTTGTGTTGTGGGGAAATGCAGCCGACATTCAGGCTATATTTGTGCTGCAGAAACGAGCCATTTGAGCAATATATAACCAAAGTTGTAGGCATTCACTGAAGGATAAATTTAAGAATATAAACATAATAACAGTCGCATATCTCAATATGTATATTAGAACCTGATTTATGTAAAAAAGAATATTACAATATATACTAAACACAGCGACTTTCATAGCATAAATAAATACTAGAAACAAAGATTTATTTATTGTGCCCAGGACTAGGCTCCATACAATTTGTAATTAATTTAAATGCCAAAGTATACGTTTGTACAACAAACACTCAAGCTATGTTAAAGACTGAAAAAGACTAAACTGAGCTTCAATAAATTTTAATAAAAACATAAACTATGTCAAAAATCGTCGTTTTTTTTTTTTAGTTTAATCTATTTTGACTTTATTATACCTATATTATCTTGACATAACTATGAAACAATTTAAAAACTAACTGACTTAAAATAATAATAATAATACGTAATAATATGTACAAGTATATGAGAAAGGGGTGGGGGGGGGACAATCATAGGGCATCAAAAAATTCGTCCGCATCGTTGTCAACAGGAAAAGTGCCCAAAAGGCTGGCAGCATTGCCACACACGTTGTATGGCAATGCTGATTCTCTGGCCGAAGAATAGGCCAGCCTTCTGGTGACATGAAGAGTCGACCAACCGCTTTGCGTTGTCTTGAAAGACTAAGTGGGCACTCGGACCCCATGGCCCTAGTGTTTCAACCCCAAACGGCTCAAACATATAAGTCCCAATAAGATTGGAGTATTTGCGCCGTTTGAGGTTTTCCGCACCTGCAGCAGCAGCCCCAGCACAGCCCACCGTGCTGGGAAGATGGGATGGCGCAAGGGTGTCGACAAACGTTGCATCCCACACCAATGGCCTACTTACCTTCCAAGGCATTATGGTCATTCCGTCTGGTCTCTTCCCATCGTCGCGTGCCAAGCCGTTGGGTTCTAGAACAGCTGGCACCCCGGCGGTGACAAGAGCACGACGGATGATGTCATTAATGCTGGCGTGCCGTGCTCTCCGGCCTGCGCTTTTACTGCAGGATAGACCATGGTGTCCGAGACAGTCGACTTCTTCACCGCATTGACAGCGATGCGGGGCCACTCAAGGAGCGCCCAGACGCAGACAGATTTTTTTTGTTGTATTGCAATATGTGGTTAGCTATTCTTGCCTGAGCAACCGGCATTAAGTTCTTCATGCTCCCTTAGATATCATGCACTACTTGCGGTAGCGTCGGGGATCGGGTTGCCTTCTTCCCTCAAATATGGCGAGGGGTAATGGCTGATCTTTGCGTTATGCTCGTGAACGGGTGCTGCTTGTGGTGACTGGTTGTCTTGCTGGCCATGGTTTTGTTATTGTTATTAAATAACAGTTTATTTATATTATTTATTTTTACTTCGATGGACCTAGTTTATCATTTATGACTTCGAGTTACAGCTTTAATAGCTATATACAACGTGTCCCAAAATTCAACGATAAGCGGGCACCAGACGGTGGACCTGCTCATTACTACACTAGAAAAAATAATGAAAAAATATATACATATTTTTTTGGAAATTACAAGAAATACATTGAAATCCTTCGGAAATTTACACCCCTTAAGATATTTTTAACTACCATGACCACAATTTTTCTAATATTTCTGTTTTTTTTTTCGTATCGGCAACATAAGTAGCACTGCTATCCACCACAACCCTTAAAAATCCCAGAATGCCTGAAGCTTTTACACAAAAATCAATCCAAATTACTTTTTCCTTAAAATTTTCTAAGTTTTATTACTTTCAGTTCACTCGTCGTTCACTCGTTCAGTCGTCGTGGTGTAAAAAAAAAAGTATGAACACTACAATGGCAAGTTTAAAAAAAATTGACGCAACTAATCAAGATTCCAAAATGGTATTATACTCTAGGAAAAAATGCCTAAAGAAAAAAAATACAGAAATATTAGAAAAATTGTGGTCATGGTAGTTCAAAATATCTTAAGGGGTGTCAATTTCGGAAGGATTTCAATCTATGTTTTGTAATTTCCAAAAGTTAATTGTTTTTTTTTCATTATTTTTTTTCGGGTAGTAATGACCAGGTCCACCGTCTGGTGCCAGCTTATCGTTGAATTTTGGGACACGTTGTATATAATTATATTTTTATTGAAGCATTATATAATTATTGAAGCTTACTCAAAAGCTATCCATGCAAAGTTAATAAAATTTATATGGGACCAATCCGGGAGCAACAAAAAAATTACATACATACCCTTACATACAAAAAAAGAATTTTCAAAATCGGTCCACAATTGACGGAGAAATCGGCAGACATACATAAAAAAAAACATACATACGCGTCGAACATATAACCTCCTCCTTTTTGGAACTCAGTTAAAAATAAAGACCTGACATGATTGCCACTACAGCTGTAACAAATCAAATTTAATAAAAATATACTGAGAATATTGTAAGTATACATATATATTTTTCCCACTTAGTATATGTGGATGATATGATGATAATTTCCTGTGACTGTTATTTACATAGCAGATACTGGTATTCGAATTTGTGTTGGGTAGGTACCACAACTAAAAAGTAAAAATAAAAACTTTTTACAAAAAAAAAACAACCGACTTCCGCAATGAAAGTTATTTTTTACTTTGCAGTGTTTTTTTTCGGATGTCGGTTGTTTTCTTTATGTAAAAAGTTTATTATTATTTTATTTATCTTCTAGATAGATTCTTTTCTTTAAAATTTTGTGTATGTGAGAACGTTGTAGGCTTAACAGACTGTTGTAGATCTGTCTGTGGACCATTTTATATTTTGCTAAGTACCTAGTACTTGTTGATAGGCCTACACTGTCCTCTCATACCTTTTAACACTGTAAAACCATTTACTTTTAAAAGAGTAACCGTGAAGTTTCTTGCCGGTTCTTCTCCGTAGGAAACGACCAATTGGAACCGTGCACCTAGCTTCTGACGTTTCATAAGTGCCCTTGTATGTGAAATAAAATATTTTGAATTTGAATTTGAATGAGGTACCAGGGAAGCCACATGTGCAGAAGGAATTATTGCCAAACTTCCTTGTCTTCAACGTAATCTTTAATCTTTTAATATGCTTTTTTGATAAGGACACGTTTGATGTGGGTTTTGAACTTTCCATCGCTAAGTTCTGTAACTGACTTTGGCAACTTGTTGTAAAAGCGAATACTGTTTATAAGAAATGACTTACTAGTTTTAGTTAATCTAAATTTGGGTATCACAAATTCATGTTTACTACGTGTATTTATATTATGGAAATTGCTTCTTATTTTGAAAAGTCCTAAGTTTTTGCGAACATATTTACAAAATACTTTCTAAGATATAAAGAGAAGGCTGAGTAAGTATATCAATTTCTTTGAATTTTTCTCTAAGGTACTCACAAGGACCCAATTTATAGATCGCGCGAATTGCCCTCTTTTGTAGCTAAATGGTTGTACTTGGATTTGTGAAAAAATTCACAGCAGTAGTGTATATAACGATATTAAAAGGAAAACTATCACTGCTAAGTAGGCTTTACAGGTTAACGAGTAATAATCGACCAACTTAAATTTGCAGTTTGAAAAACATGATCTCCCATACATTCCGTATGGGAGAACATGTTTTTCAACTACAATGTTAAGTTTGTTATTGGGATAAATTCATCCCAACTACGGAACCCTTCATTGTGCGTGGTCCGACACGCACTTGGCCGGGTTTTTTTTACTTTATATTATCGGACTAGGGCGGTAATGCTAATCTGGATTTGGTCGCGATTCGCCAAAAGCAATGACATTGAACTTTCCTTGGAATTGAACGCGATATCTGCGTGTCACTGATTAAATACGC
The DNA here is from genome assembly GCA_916701695.1 of Agrochola macilenta. NCBI lineage: Eukaryota > Metazoa > Arthropoda > Insecta > Lepidoptera > Noctuidae > Agrochola > Agrochola macilenta. The sequence continues at coordinate 285,877 of OU753572.1, read as the reverse complement.
ACTAAATAGGATACACGTATTATCACACCCACTTTTTAATTCCTTTCCTATCCGTGTTTTTTAACTTTTATATTTAACAATTTTTTTTAATTTTTTTCAATGTTAAACGACCGACCATTGGCGATCGACATCCTTTTTCATCTCGTCTTAATTTACTCGTATCTTGTCATTGAAATGCCAGTATTCCCAAAGTACTCCAAAAAGAGTTCCCAAACTACTCCATGTAAAATATAATATTTTGAATTAGGTTTCATTCTACTCCACGATAATATTAAAATGTTCCAAACATCGATTTATATGTTCCAAAGTACTCCACCCCATTCCAATAATAATGTAACAATGCGAAAAATAAAAAATAATCTTTTAGTGTAACTAAGCTCCTAAACAAATTTAAGTAACAAATTTTGAGGCAGCGCCAAGCAAACAAATTAATTACTTTTAAATTAAAATGGTAGCTTGACGGTTCTTCGTTGAATGTGTGTTTGACGCCGCCTCAAAATTTGTTACTTATATTCGTTTAGGAGCTTAATTACACTAACTTTTGTTAGGGTGTGTTAGAGGTTCTTTATTATATGAAATGAAATGTTCATTCAGTATAACACAATGAATTTAATATGATTACATAACAACAACTATCACACAATTACAATTACTCACAATTTATTGATTTTGATATTTTCGCGCTGTCGCAATCTAAATTTAAAAGTATGGTTTCTCAATCTCTTGCAAGTCGCCTATAGGACGGATATTCTTGTCATCCGCTTTCTTCGATTCGTCGGTATAATATGGTGTTTTTTTATTCTATATACTTTTTTTTTCTGTTTTGTTTTCGTTTAGCATGCGTTCGTTTTCATACTCTGATGTCACTTCGTGGACAATAGTGTGGGTTATACGTTTTTTCGACTGTATTTTAACTACTTTTTGTAAATGCTGTAATGTATAACTGTTTTTTGTCCCAAATAAAATAAATTAATATGGAGTTAATATAACTAAACACGGTTTATAAACAAGTATAATATTAGGTAGGATAATATAAAATAACGCGAATGACGCGGAACGCAGATAGTGACTGCTTATGTGCCGTGTCGTATTGGAACTCTGTATTCAAACTGTGTGATCTCAGACGGGCGACGTCTTAAGTACTTGAGTTCGCAGATTGTGTGCATAGTGGGTTACATACCACTACATGCCCTCCCCCCTTCGATAAAGACAATTTAATAAAAGGGTAAAAAATTATTATCAAAATAACAATGAGCAAAGTGTAAAAATAATTGTAAAAACATTGCAAATAATAAAATTGATTGGTGTAAAAGTGTACATATAACTTACTAACTATACTCTTTGATTATACAATAAGACATTAAGCTAACATGAGGCATTTAAAATGTGTATAAAAACAAAACTATATACGTATATAGGGTATAGACCTGGAGGCTTGGCAGCGTGATGCCGGTGATCTCGACTGGACCTCTTTGGTTGAGAACGATGACATCGGTGATAGGGTGAATTGTTTTAACGCAACCGTTCTCGACTTATATGATCAGCATGCCCCTGCACCATGGATAACGTTACAAATTAAAGAGCTTATGGCTCGCAGGGATAAAGTTAAGAGTAGATATAAGCGCAGACCTTCAGAGCTGAATCTCTCTTATTACAAATCCTTGCGAAATCGCTGCAGTCATCTGTGTCAAGATGCTAAGTGACGCTATTTCCACGATCAACTTAATAACCGCAGTTCCTCCGATGTATGGAAATTTCTCAAATCTGTAGGCATAGGCAAGTCACCTACCAACCAGTGTAAGGATGTGAAACTCAATGATCTCAATAAGCATTTCTCTCTCCTTCCCTTTTCTCTTGATCCGTCTGTAAAAGCTGCGACACTAGAGAGTCTTGCTGGTTTGCCGTTACCACAATGTTCTTACTTTAAGCTTAGCGTTGTTACTGAGGATGACGTTAAGAAATCTGTACTTGCTATTACTTCTTCAGCAGTCGATAATGATAAGTTGTGTTCAAGAATGATAACTCTTATCCTTCCCTCATTACTTCCTATTCTCACTCACATCTTCAACCACTCATTTTCGTCTTGCTCATTTCCATCAGTTTGGAAACAGGCTCACATAATACCTTTACCTAAAACTAACAATCCTACTTTATTGACCCACTTTATACCTATTTCTATTCTTCCATTTCTCTCTAAAGTTTTTGAGCACCTAGTTCATAGATCATTATAATTTTTCTTGGCGACAAACTCGTTAATTTCCCCATTTCAATCCGGTTTTCGCTCAGGTCACAGTACTGTAAATGCGCTTTTGAAAGTAACTGACGACATCCCCTGGGCAATGGAGAATAAGTCCCTTACTGTACTTGTATTGCTTGACTTTAGTAGCGCCTTCAACTCAGTGGATTTCGATATTTTATTAGGTATCCTCAAAGCTATCAATTTCTCTTTTTCCGCTTTAGGTTGGTTCAGTTCTTATCTTCAGGGACGCTCTCAGTGTGTTCGCCTGGAGGAGTCCTTCTCTGATTGGTGTAGCCTCACTGAGGGTGTTCCTCAGGGTAGCGTTCTCTCTCCTCTTCTTTTTTCATTATTAACTTTGTTACCAGAGTAATCTCTAGTTTTCATCTCTACGCAGATGACTTGCAGCTCTACCGACATTTTACTGTAGCTGATGCGGGTTCTGCAATTGCTGCTATGAATCATGACCTGGCTTGTATCAGCGTTTGGGCTAAGTCATTTTATTTGCAAATCAATCCAACTAAATCCCAGGCCATGATCATAGGCAGCAGATTCGTCCGCAATGCGGCTGATGTTACATCTCTGATGCCTTTGTATCTCGATGGTGTTCGCATTGACTACACCGAAACCGCCAAAGATCTGGGTGTAATTTTTGACTCCAATCTTTCATGGCGTGCTCAGGTCAATGAGGTCAGTCGAAAGGTAAATTCCTCCTTTCATTCGTTGAAAAGCCTTCAAAGTCTTCTGCCTTTGAAGACTAAAATTTCTTTGGCACAAACATTTATTCAGCTGATTATAGATTATGCCGACGCCTGCTACCTGGATGCTACTGAGGAGCTATTAAATAAGCTTGAGCGCTTGCAAAGCTGGTGCATTCGCTTTGTTTTCGGTCTACAAAAGTATGACCATGTTTCTCACCTTCGCAAGGAACTCAAGTGGCTCCCAATCCGCCTTCGCAGGAACACTCGGATTTTATGTCTCGTTTTCAACATCTTACACAACCCGTCTTATCCTTCATACCTGCGTGAGCGTTTTTTCTAACGCTCGCCCTAGCGACGCTCCGTGTAGATCACTCCTTAGATCCCTCCTTAAATCTCATCCTCATAAGACAGATGCAGTAAGACTGTGGAACTCACTTCCGCCTAGCATTCGTGATTTAAAAACTGTTTCACAATTTAAATATCGAGTAAAAGAGCATTACCTTTCCTCTCTACGGTGAGCATTTATATACCTATAATAATATGTTTATTTATTTAAGCTTTATGTATTTATTTAAGTATATGTTAATTTATTACGTTATAAGTGTAGGTATATTTTATATTTTTTAGTATAAGACTTCGCAAATTCATATTTTTAAAAGCTTTTATTTAACTTGCAATGTATTTATGTATGTTTGTTCGCGTGAAATCTTGCTACTCAATTTTGAAGCAGATATCTTCAACCGATTGAGCTGAAATTTTGTATACACGTTTAGTTTGGATGACAATACACGATAAGCTGTATGTCGTCATTCTAAATCCAATATGGCGGACCATCCAAGATGACGGAATAGTTATTTTTAATGCATTTCTACAATATGGGTATCAAATGAAAGGGCTTGTTGAGAGTAATTCGAAAAATAATGTGACGTCATTCTAAATCCAATATGGCGGAATAGGTATTTTTTATGCACTTCTGCAAGGGCGCCTTTGACAAAACCATGTTCAACAGCATTAACATGGCACTCAACAGTCACAACATAGACCCGACCATGAGTAGCTGGATCACCAACATGCTCAAACTGAGAGCGGTGCAAGTCACAGTAAACGACACTACGAGGGCCATCATTGCGGCCTACCCAAATATCCTTTCCTTGGTATTGTTCGTCGAGTTGAGGTCCTTAAGTTCTGAGTTGAGCTCCACGATTACTGAAAAATGCTTGCACTGACTGGACAGGTCCACTCAAATCTGTGTGGTTCTTTCCTCAAAAGACCATTTCAGACACTAATCTACATGGTCCTCACATGACTTGACCAAGATTATGTCTGGACTTTAAAAGAGACTGTGACCTCTGAGTTTGTTTCGGCCTTTCTTCTCAGAGTAGTCAGATAGGAAACACCGACCTCACCTAGCTTATTTTTAATATTTTTTATATGACGTGAAAAAGTGATTCCGATATCCTATTTACAGAATAAACAATTTCATTTCATTTCATTTCATTGCGAAGGGCTGCCCGCAAGGCGGCGTCCTCTCGCCGATTCTCTTCACAAAAAAGAGGAAACTGACAACACTACAGCTACCACGATTCTTTGGAACAACCCTTAGCCCATCAACTGAAACTAAATACCTGGGCATCTTTTTAGACAAACAGCTGAACTGGGAAAACACACCCACTATATTATTACAAAAGCCAGCATATCCCTGTGGCAATGCAAGCGACTGCTTGGCAGTAACTGGGGAATTAGCCCCAGGGTCACCTACTGGTTATACACCACAATCATCCGACCAATTATCACATACGGCTCACTGGTCTGGTGGCCAAGGATAGACCTGAGCACAGCCCAAAGGAATCTCGAAAAACTGCAGCGGTTTGCTTGCTTAATCACTGGCAGTATGAGAACTACACCCACCGCCGCCCTGCAGGCAATGCTTGGACTGCCTCCTCTGCACCTCATCGTGCGAGAGGAGGCGAACCTGGCTGCTTTTAGGTTCCATGTATCAGGAACACTAAGCAAAGACTCCAGAGTTAAGCACACACGTATAAAGGAAGATGCGATCAAACGACGACCAATGATGGCATCACCCTGTGATAAAGCCCCGTAAACACACCACTTTCATAAGCACTACAACATAACACTTACAGAAGAACCGTGTGACTACTCAGGCTCGGAAGAGATGAGAGTATACACAGACGAATCGAAGACCGACTCCGGGACTGGAGTTGGAGTTTTCTCACACGATTTCAACATAAAGATATCCAGCCCGCTGGGAATGTTCAACACCGTCTATCAGGCGGAGTAAGTGGGCATCATACAAGCGGTCCACGCCCTAAAAGCCAGGAGAGTTACGGACACACACATACGCATACTCTCCGACAGCGCCTCAGTTCTTCAATCCTTACAGAAAACACATATTACCTCAAAGCTGACACTAGAATGTCACAATGCACTCGAACAAATAACGGTATCTAGCCGCAACACGGTGACACTGCAATGGATAAAAGGACACAGCGGTTCGCTAGGTAACGACGCTGCTGACGAACTTGCTAGACGAGGATCCAGCACGGTGGTCTGTGGACCCGAGCCTATCGTACCCATCCCCTTCAACCAGATACGCAGATGGCTGCAGGAGTTCACCCACACTCAAGCGGAGCACTGGTGGACCTCGACACCGGGCTGCAGGCAATCCAAGGAAGCCATGCCATCCTTGGATACCGGGCTAACCCGGCGTTTACTACGCCTGGATAGGAAAGGCCTGCGCCTAGTGACGGGGACCATCACGGGCCACTGCTCGCTGAACAAACACTTTCACACAATAGGCATAACGGACAGTCCTCTGTGCAGGGCGTGCATGGAGGCTGAGGAAACCGTCACGCACGTGCTTTTTGAAAGCACAGGCGTCACCCAGATTAGAACACAGACCCTCGGGACACCCAGATCTTTCACAGATGTTCTGAACAGACCAGGAGGTTTAATTAACTTCTGGAGGGAGGTGGGCTGGTTGGAATAACCACCAACGGCCGCTATGGCCCACGCACAATGGTCCACTGAAGGACTAAGTGCGGAAACCAAACCCCATAACATAGAACATAGAACTTAGATGCACTTCTGCAATATGGGTATCAAATGAAAGGGCTTGTTGAGAGTAACTCGAAAAATAATGTGACGTCATTCTAAATCCAATATGACGGAACATCCAAGATGGCGGAATAGTTATCTTTTATGCACTTCTGCAATATGAGTATCAAATGAAAGGGCTTGCGCAGAATAATTAGAAATAACTAAAAAGTAAAAAATAAATTAAAAGCAAAAAAACCTTTTATTTAAATGCTCTAAAAAGAACAAAATAAAATGTTCTTTTAAAATTTATCAACTTATAACCTCATTATACACAATTTATATGATTATAAAAGCTAGTCGCGAGGTTTGCAAAAAAAAAAAAACTTTGCAGATTAAGGTACTCAATTAGATAGGTACTAGTTTATTTACACAAGTAAATCGTGCGACAAGCTTTTATGATCATATAAATTGGTTATAATGAGGTTATAAGTTGATAAACATCAAAAGAAAATTTTATTTTCTTCTTTTTAGAGCATTTAAATAAAAGCTTTTTTTTTAAAGGATTTTTTGCTTTTAATTTTCTCTTTTTGTTCTCACACACTATCGTCTACATTTCTTTCTCATTTCTCTGGTCTGCTGGAAGAAATTTCTTAAGAAATAAGCAGTACCTTTGTACTCAAATTATAATTATGTCGTATCTCTATGTACTTTACTGTGTGTACATAAATAATAAAATAAATAAATAAAACTAGACATGTGGATGCTTAAAACTAAACACATTTGGTAAAAAAAAAAATGGACAATAAGTTTTGGTACAAAAAGCTTTTCAACATATGTGTTAACTTAACTTTTTATTTCTGTAACGTGTCTAGTGGTAACGATAACTTATGACTATATATATATATATATATACATTATAAGTTGACATAATTAGTGTGAGAACGCCACAGAAATGTTAATTTGCTGGTCTATTTTAAAACACAGAACACTTTACTGCACTTCACATTTCACATTGATCTTTATTACTTCGGGACTGGCCACAAAAAATGTTTTAAAGGGCAAATCTCACGGTCTTTTTAACGACTCGACCTGATCTTGTTGTGACAAGTGGCTCTGTTTTGCCAAGTGGGGTCGATTGTGTTGCAACCGGAGTTTTTGCTGTCGTTTTGGGCGAAATGAAAACTGTATGTGGTGAACTGGTGACTCAAGTACAGAGCTAGTAATAACATAAGCAGGTTTGAGATGATCGAGCGAAATTGTGACTTTTCGAGAACCTAGTTGAACGACTTAATTTTTATCGTTTCGTTTGAGGATTTTATACAGACCTTCGTACGGCGGTGTTAAAGAACGTTTAACCTCGTTTTTAATTAAAACATAGTCAGATCTAGTTAAATCTTTATGTACGAAAATGTTCCTGTTTTCAGCTTGTTTCCTGGTGGTCGGTTGAAGGTTCGCTAATGTTTCCATGAGTTTGTGTGTATAATCTGTCGTGTTGATGTTTGCTTCAGTGGGAGCAAAAAAATCTCCAGGAAGGCGCATTCTTTTAATAATTGTCAACTGAGCGGGGCTGAATCCTGAATCTTCTTTGATTGTATTGCGCATTCCTTTTTTTTTTTTTTTGAGGGTGGGAAATCATCAAATGACTTCTCCTGCTCTGGGTGGAGCGAGAGGGCGTGTCAGACATTTACTGACTAAAACCCACCCGTGTTCCTTCCGTTGCCTGTGTGCCGGGGCCGCGATATCCCTTTCGGACAAACTCGCAATCCTGGCAGGCATTGGGACCCCGTCAGTTGGTGTTGACATCTCTTTGAGGCGCGCGTGGAACACAACGCGCCTTCGACCCGGGCCTGGTCCTAATCGGACGGGGAGCTACCCATTGCTGACCGTCCGCAAGCCCGCGCCTACGGTGGCCGGAAGTCGGCTCGCGACTCCCGACGCCCGGGGCGTCTCCTGCGGTGACTAGGGGCGTGAGGTCGCGCATCTTGCATTTCCCTCGCGCGCTCCGCCTCCTCCTTCGCGAGCATTACTGCTTCGCAGAAGGAAGTGACGGCTTCCCATGCACTCTCGCTCCGGACCATGGCCTGAACCAGGACCGGACGCGAGAGATCGCCGCCGCCGATCGCCTCCGTGAGGACACGGCGGTGCTCCGCCCAAGCAGGGCAGACCTCCACCGTATGCTCCACCGTATGCTCCACCGTGTACTCCGGGCGATCCACACAGTGTTGACACCCGGGCGTTTCCTCCCGCCTTATTCGGAACAGGAACCTCCCGAAACAGCCGTGTCCGGTGAGGACCTGTGTCAGGCGGAAGATGAGGACGCAGTGGCGCCTCTCTAGCCACTCCTCAAAGAGGGGACGTATCGCCACAATTGTGGCGTGCCCAGCGCAATCCGACAATCGCACTCTCCATGCTGCCATGAGATCCCGCCGGAGCTCTGTCCGCTGTGCCGTGATTTCTCGCGGTAGCGGAGTTACGCCCCGGCGTTTCGCCTCCTCGCAACACTCCCACATGTGCGCGAGGACATTTGCCTCCAGATCCCATGGCGGTAGTCCGGCAAGAAGGCTCGCCGCCTCACGGGAGACCGTGCGGTATCCTCTGACCAGCCTAATGGCCATGACCCTTTGGGACGCGTTCAATCGCTGGGCTGGTTGCAGCCTTAATGAACGCGCCCACACCGGTGCCCCGTAAAGGGCCATGGACCGCACGATCCCCACGTAGAGCCTCCGGAAGGAGACGTTTGGACCCCCTAGATTGGGCAGAAGCCGCTTCAAAGCAGCCCCAGCCCTCGTATTGCGCATTCCTAGCAACACGATAGGAAATTGATGTGCCCATTGATTGCTACTATCGCAACGTGTCAGGATAAACGCTTTTAGCGTTCGGTGCATCCTTTCGATGTGTCCATTCGCTTTTGGATTGTATGCCGTTGTCCTAATCTTTTCTATTCCAAGTAGTTTGGTCAGTTGTGTAAACAGATTCGTCAAATTGACCTGAAGTTATTCTTGCAGGGCAACCAAAACGTGCTATCCAATGCTTGAGTAGAGCTTTCGGTACGGTTTCAGCGGTTATGTCCTTTATAGAAACAACTTCAGGCCATTTTGTATGACGATCGATCATTGTGACACAGTATGTATATTCATCGGAAGGTGGTAATGGTCCAATTATGTCTAAGTATATGAACATTCTCGAAACGGTCTGACCTTTCGAACTCTCCTAGAGGTGTAATTGTATGTCTTTGTACTTTACATTTTTGGCATTGTATGTAACTTCTCACAAAGTTTGCTACGTCAGTATACATGTTAGGCCAAAAATAGCGCTGCGTGATAAGACGACGCGTAGCGGCTACCCCAGGGTGATTAAGTGCATGGACACTTGAAATCACTGTTTCTCGAAATTCCGACGGTGAATAAAGTCGCGAAGTGGATGTTTCGAACGTAAGCTCATGGTTTTAATGTGGCATGTGGAACAATTTAAATTCAAGCTAGGTTTTTGTTTGAGCATTGATAATTGCGTATCTTCGACTTTTATAATTCATAATTGCGTATCTTTTTATATATTTCAAAAACACCTTTAAAAAAAAAAGCTTTTATTTAAATGCTATAAAAAGAAGAAAACAATATTTTCTTTTAAAATATTAACTATCAACTTATAACCTCATTATACATAATTTATAGGACCATAAAAGCTTGTCGCGCGATTTACTTGTGTAAATAAACTAGTACTTACCTATTTAATTGGGTAACTTAATCTGTTAAGTTTATTTTTATTTTTTATTTCAGTTTAATTAAATACTTATAGGTACTTACGCAAACCTGCAGCTAATCGAATCGTTTAAAAAAAATCGAAAGCAATAAGAATAAATTTCACAGGTAGATCCGAAAACGAAATACGAAAGGGTCTATAGATCAAAGGTCACGTGATAGATCAATCTCATATGGTGTACCACAGGGGAGCGTGCTTGGCCGCCCTCTGTTTATACTATATTAAATAAATGACTGTACAAACAAATTACCTAAAGTGACGAAACATCACATGACACTTTTTGCTGATGACAGTACAGTTACCATTGACTGTACAAACAAACTAAATTATAATAATGAAGTAACTAATACTATTAATTCAATAATAAAATGGCTCAACAATAACAATCTCAAAATAAATATTGACAAAACCAAATAATGGCCTTCAGTCAACGAAAAATGTAACTATGAATGTTCACTATGACGATAATAAAATAAATCAAGTAAGCACCTCCAAATTCTTAGGCTTAACCATAGACCAACAGCTGGATTGGAAAGCACACTCGGTAGAATTGGCAAAGCGACTTAGCAAATTGACGTACCTACTTATGCCTAATATAAGCTCGCTCCAGTTGTAGAAACGGACGCTATTGTTACAGCCTATCATGGAATGGTTCAATATGAAGATATGGAGTTATGTTTTGGGGGAACTCAGCCAATAAGGAACTAATATTTAAATCCCAAAAAAAGTGTACAAAAAAATACAAAATAGTTTATTGTGCCAAATAGAAAATTACATTACATTTTAACGTGTTTGGAGCCTCCTTTTAGGCAAACAATGCCTGTATTAGAAGGCTCCGCTCTTTCACAACATTGTAAAACATTTATGGGTAACTATATAATGTAAGAACATTTTTCTGCATTTAGCTATTAATCTTAAGAAAATAAAAATAAAATCTATAAGCAAAGTTGCAAGGGTAATTTTCGGTTTGAAACGCACAGATACTTGCAAACCATTTTTTATTCAGTATAAAATACTGACACTACCCTCTGTACATATTTGAGGTTGCGGTTTTTGTGAAAACCAACCTCATTTGTTTCCCAAGCTACGAGTATCTGACTCAAATAGCCAGAGTCGACGACACGTCAATATGTTATGTGCAAGACAGTCTAAGACAGCTCTGATGCATAAAAGTGTTTTCTGCATGGCACCTATTATATATGATCGCATACCAGATTCAATCAAAATCTTAAATGTTAATTTGTTTAAAAGACATAAAAACTTTCTCATAAGTAAATCATTTTGTCTCGGAGTTCTTATCAGAAAAAATCTGTGATACCTAAGTATCGATGTTGTTGCAATTTTATATGACAATTCGAGGGCCACACTGAAAGTTTTTAGAACTGGCCACTTGTAAACAATAAAATAAAGAAATAAGTTCAAATTTTCTTTGCCTCTTTGCTCTTTTTTTTTTGTTATGTATTTTATTCATTTTGCATTTGTTTACGATTTGGCGGCAAATTGAAAATTGTTTGTGGCACGTCAGCATGAATTAAACGCGAGAAAATTTTCGTACAATGATTATTTATTTATTTATTTATTTATTAAAACTTCATGCACAAGTAAAAAAATACTGTACAAAGGCGGACTTAATGCCTAAGGCATTTTCTACCAGTCAACCTTAGGGTGATGCAGAGACAATACATGGCAGGTGCAACATAAGGGATAGATAACTTGAAAATTAATACATACTAATTCATAGATACATAAATACATACATATAAACCGAATAAACTTTGTCAAGAGAAATAACGATAGGTAGAGGAGAGAACAAATCCAACAAATCAGCGCTGCAATGATTCTGCCAACTTTTTACGAATATGTTCACGTGCCTTCACTTTGAAAGAAAACCGACTGGTTGCCATCCTGATGTTCAAAGGGAGCGCATTCCAAAGAAAAACCGCCTGGACAAAGAAAGAAGAGTGAATAAAACCAGAGCGGTGCGAAGGACATCGTAGAAGACGATTGTTGGTAGAACGAAGATGTTTACTATGGGCAGAGCATAGGTATTGAACATGGGAAGTCAGGTAAGAAGGAGAAGTGGGATTGTCCAGTATAGAATACAACATAGACATAGCCCTCAACTCTCTGCGCTGACGTATGGGTAACCATTTTAAAAGCAATCGGTGCTCAGACACATGATCATACTTACGAAGATTGAAAACGAATCGAATGCAGTTATTTAGAAGGCGGTCAAGTTTATATATGACATGTTTATTTATGACTTTCGATGTCATTTAAGTCAACAAGAAATTTATGATAGACTTCGATTGGCCTTTCACGATGAAGCCCCATCTCGTGCCACTGTTTACAACTGGTTTATTATGTTAATGAGTTTTAACGTGGTCGCACTTATCTCACCGATGACCTATGTACAAATTAACCCATGTTTGCAAATAAATAAATGATTTGATTTGATTTGTATATTGCAACGTTAAGTGGACGTGCTTTTTTGTAAACGGCCGCGGGTATAAATATAATGCATAACATTGTGTTTGGGTGGATCCTTGAAACACTCGCTCTTAGTTATGTTTGTTTCTGTTAAAATGTGGTGATATTTATTATCCGTGTCGATGACTTTAATTGTAGGAATATTTGAGGCATCTTCTACGTTGGTGTTCCTAGAGAGTAGAGTGACTTTGTCTATAAACTTTCTTGAGTGAAGATCATCAAGTGATTGATGTTTGGCTAAGAAATCTGCCCCTATAATGCATCGCTGTACATCGGCCAGGACAAATTCCCAGGTATAAGCTCGACGTAGGCCAAGGTCCAAAGTCATTTTCTGAGATCCATATGTTTTGATTGTTGACCATTGGCAGCAAATAACGTAAAATCGGCGGGTTGAGGATTCGCGTTTTTGTACGCAATAACTGAAATATCGGCGCCGGTGTCAATAAGAAAATGCGTACCACTTTTCCAGTCGGTAACGCTCAAGAGATATGTTCCTTCGACACCTATGCTCGCCAAAGCAGGTGTCGGCGTTAGTTTAACGCCTTTTTGACGCATTGTTCGTCCCCGCATTTCGTGGCGTTATCCCCATAAATAAAGTGATAAAAACACTTGAAATTGTTGTCTCCAGGTTACGCTGTTTGACGCCTGTTTTTGTTTTGATTTTCAAAATACCGAGAGCGCGGTCGTGACCGTGATCGCGACCGATAATTATATTGTGATTATACAGAAAAACAACATTTTTGTTTATTTAGTTTTGTTTTTAGGGTTCTGTACGTCAAATGGAAAAAACGGCACCCTTATAGGATCACTCGTGTGTCTGGCTGTCAGTCTGTCCGTCTGTCAAAACCAATTTGCTCCGAATCCACTGGACCAATTTGTAATTTATATATTTTTTGTTGAAATTTGGTTCACATACTCGTATAAAAACTTTATTTAGTTCGGAAAAAAACACGGCACAATATTAGAAAACTAGTAATAGATTACATAGGAACATTATCGCACTTACACGCACTTGTTAATGTATTTTATTTCCAATCCTGTAAATATTTGAAAAGTAAAGAATAGATACAAATTTTGTTTTCATATAACTCTATTGGTACCTATAACCGGCCAAGTGCATGTAGGACCACGCTCAATAAAGGGTTCCGTAGTTGATCATCGGTTTTCCTGCAATCTATTAAGGATAGAACTTTTTTCTGAGGCTTAGTTTCGGAGATAAGGGGGGGAATTATCAATTTTCATATATTATCTTTAAAATGATTTATTTTTAAACTACATATAATTTGTATTTGTATAAAATAATATACTTGAGACAGCAAGCCCTTTCATTTGATATGTTTCACGGTACAGTGAGCAAAACTTTTTTTTAAATTTTCTTATTTGACTACCAAAAGTGACCCCCATAAATAAGTATTCAAAATTACGCAACACGTCCGTGTCCGGGTCACAGAAATTGATATGAGTAACTTGGTCGGTTTTTTTTTTTTAAGTCTTAACAAATTCAATGTTATAGCAGTATAATGTTTAAAAACTTGAGGGGTGCCACATAGTAACGCTATCTGTACCTTCATAATATAGTAACACGTACCTGATAGTGGAACATGTCGGCGAGCATGGCGTAGGGCGCGGGCTGCAGGCCGGCTGAGTCCGCGAACACGGCGCCCGCCAGCGCCGCGCCCGCCCACGTGCCCCCCGCGCTCCCCGCCACCGCGCCCGCGCCCCCCAGCAGGCACAGCCCCGTCGCTACCGCGCACCACACCATCAGCTGCTGGGGAACCGTTCATCGCGTTATTAGTGGGAAAACATAATGTGTGCCACACAAACACTTAAGTTGATTGTTGACCCTTACAGAATAACTCTATAATTTCTTTTTACAAAAATGTAATAAAAACCTTTCTGCCAACTTTCTCAACGAGGTATAAGGCTAGTGCAGAAGCAACGAACTGCGCTGCACCAAGCAGCACAGCATGGCGCGCGGGAGAGCCGAGCACGCCAGCTGCGTCCCCCGCACCGGCGTCGTCTCGCGCCAGCACAAACACGCGCTCTGCGAACTGTAGCAACGCCAGCACGCCGCACGCCTCCTGCCCCACCACCGCCACCAGGCATAACACAAACGCGCGCCGACGACGCACGTCGCTCACTGAGGACATCACAAATGAAAAAATAGATAAAGTATTACCATCACTACTAGCATATGAGGCGTAAATAAAGTGCACCGGACTTCACTATTTAACTCAAAAGACCAGAAACGATATCTCTCGTTTTTAGGTCTCCAAGCCAAAGGGTGCCAACGGGACCGTCTGTCACAGAGCTGTACTTTTGAACCGTAAAGGCGAGACTGACTTGCAACGTTTTTTTGTGATGTATCATTCAAGGCGAGCTTGGTTACAAAACGACGATACACAAGACGCGGCGAACGCTTGCTTCGAGCACATGGTTCAAGCGCGCTCCATTTCTTGTTACAAAACGGCAATACAGTAAACGTGGCGAACGCTCGCTTCGAGCACTTGATTCAAGCGTGCTCCACTTTTGTTTTTGCTCCATTGTAAACATGCGCTCGTATCTAGCGGCTCGGCTCACTGCTCTGACTACTGTAACACATTTCAAAGGAATTTACGAAAAAGCCGACAGTCGAGTAGAGGATCCGGCGCTCACATCGAGCGACTCCGCTCGCTACACTGACTATATTACTATAGTAACGCGTTACAAAAACTGATTAAATTAAGGCAAAGACTGAGTTGCAACGTTTGTTTGTAAAATGGTTAGATTTTCATTTTTTTTTTTACGGAAATTCATTATGTATACCAATTTTCAACTTTCAGTCCATTCGATTCGGAGCAAATTGGCTGCGACAGACAAATAGTCTGACAGACACACGAGTGATCCTATAAGGGTTCCGTTTTACATTCGGACACTACATATTTTTAGGCTTCCGTACGAACCCTAAAAATATGTAGTGTTAAATATATTGTACGGTGGAACCCTTCGTGTGCGAGTCCGACTCACACTTGGCCGCTTTTTTTTCTCCGTGGGAGGTGTGGTGTAGTATGTAGATAGATTAAATTACGAGCAGTATCTAACCAGCATTTGCCGTTTTCACACTGCGACGATAACGAAACCGATATATCGTCAGCTCGGACGACAACGATATCGGCCAACAATATCGGGACGATATCGGAACAATATCGGTATGTGACAAGATGTAACCAACAGCTTATTGTCATGCGGTGTGCCACAGCAGCCTCGAATAGTCGCGTTGCGCCAGCAAAAGCTTACATCGCCGCGTGATTCGAAAAGTATAATAATATTCAAGGTAATAATGGCAGCAGTGAACAAGTGCACTGCTGTTTCGTCGGCTGATATCGGCACGACAGTCAATGTCGACGAGGATACCGTTGACTACACCGACACAGTGTGAAAGCGTTTAGTAGTACACGATATCGTCGGCTCGGCGATATCGTGTCGTAGTCGTTATCTTCCAATGTGAAAACGACCATTCGAGATGTTTCATTGTATTTAATTCCTGTCAGTAAGTATTCAGTCCAGATGCTGTCTACAAGATGTAAGTCAAGTTATGTACCGCGCCAGCTGTCAACATAGTCAGTCTATGATGTTCCCAGTGCTGGGACACAGGCCTCCTCTCTGTGAGAAGGAGTGGGCCGTTATCAGTAAGTATTCAGTCCAGATGCTGTCTACAAGATGTAAGTCATGTTATGTACCGCGCCAGCTGTCAACAGTGGCGGTCCCCCCATAAAAGACGAAAAGCCCGGCTTGCCTTAAAAAGTGACCCTACCAACAAAAAAAAAAAAACTTATAAAAGCAACCAAGTCAATAATCATCTCGCAAGAATTGATAACAATAATACCTAACATTAAACTCCGCGCTGCACTGTGTCAGCCGCGCGCTTTATAAGCTACGATGCCAGGTTTACGTACTCAAAGAATAATATTTAAATTCCGCGCCGTTTTGCATCACGCACCGTTGCCAACTATCTCGGATGCAGTTGCGATCTCGCTCTAACACTATAGCGATAAGTAGGACGCGAGATCGCATCGTAAATGAAAACGTAATTTTTATTCTTTCTCGCTCGCACTTGTGTTGGCTTTTATGAGGCTTTTTTACATCTCTTCTTTCGCATAGAAATAGTTACGTTTGTTGATACCATTAGTATGTACCTATTTCGCAAAATGTTCTAATTTTTAAGCCCGGCTTTTGATTTTTTTATGAATGGAACGAATCGTGCGTTTGATTATGAATAGTAGGAGTAGTGAAGCTGCGCAAAACGTTGCGCAACGCGTGAATTTCTATAGAATGATACAACTTTAACCAAATTAGTTCAAATTTGTTTTGAGCGGCTAGGTACTGGTGCACTTTTTTTCGCTTTGATATTTTTTCATTTTCTGTGAATTTAAGTGTTGTGATTAGTTTTTGCTGTGATTACCTTTGTTTTGAAGTGATTAAAAAGTTTCTTATCATTAAAATGAATTCGGAAACGCATGCAATTGTTCCTTGTGAAGGACTAAAGTGTGTGCAATCCTTACTCGGAAAGGTAAATACTTTGAGTTTTACAGACAAATATAATCTCGTTGCTTCACCTAAACCTACCCCTGATTTGAGTATTTCTCAGAAATGTAAAGGACATCCTAGGCATTTTAGTCGGTCAGCGTACAATACTCATTGGGTTGTAGGCTGCTCTCATTTGAACAAATTTTTCTGTTGGTGTTGCATATTTTTCTCTAAAGATGTTAACAAATGAAATACATCAGGTTACGATGATTTAAATAACTTCGCTGGTGCCCTAAAAAGACATCAGAATTCTCAAAAGCACATGAATGCTGTTATTTCATTCTGTAGTTTTGGTAAAACACGAATCGAAACTTCTTTATCTCGTCAGTTATGTGACGAAATTTCTAAATACAATATGCGTGTCGATCACAATCGCGCTGTTTTTCAAAGGTTAGTAGATGTTGTGTGTCATTTAGCACAACAAGAACTTCCTTTCAGAGGTCACGATGAGTCTAAAACCTCATTAAATAGAGGCAATTTCTTAGAGCTTGTATCTTTGCTTTCTAAATACGACCTTGTCTTAGAGAAACATACGCAGCAACAAGATGGCAACAAACCCGGGCCCAGTTACTTATCGAATAAAATTCAAAATGATATTATTCATTCCATATCTGACGTTATTAAATCTCGCATTGAATTGGAGATTAATACTACAAAATTTGTTTCTATAATTGTTGATGAAACTCCCGATGTTAGCAACAGAGAGCAATTGTGCGTTATTTTGAGGTATTATTATGGCAACGACATACATGATCGTTTTTTGGGGTACGTTAATGTATCTGAAAGCCGTACCTCGGAAACTTTATCTAAAATAATTTTAGATTTACTCAATAAATACAATTGTATCGGAAAATTAGTAGCACAAAGCTACGACGGTGCAAGCGTAATGTCAGGAATAAGAAATGGAGTCCAACAAAAAGTCAAGGACATTTGTCCTCAAGCTATTTATGTTTGGTGTAATGCTCATATTTTAAACTTAGTGCTTTCCAAATCATGTGGTAGGATTAATGAAGTCAGTTCGTTTTTTTCTGCCCTTCAGGCACTGATTAATTTTTTCAGTAACAGTACGAAACGTGCTGCTTTTTACGACAGCCATTGTAGCAAACGATTGCCTCACCTTTCTGCAACTCGTTGGGCATATTCATCGCGGATTGTAAACACGGTTTTTGAACAAAAACTTAATCTTATCAATCTGTTTACTGAAATGACTGACAACACGCAGGAATGGGATGGTGATAGTAAATACTCCGCAGAAAACTTTTATAATTTGCTAACATCTTTTAATTTTAATTTTTTTCTCTCCCTGTTTCACACAATATTTGAAAAGACCGACGACTTGTACAACATAATTCAAAAATCGCAAGTCGATGTTGGTTATTCTAGTAATAAAATCAAGGAGTTTCAGTCATGGTTACATGTACAATTCCTTCCAAAATTCAACTAAATTTATGAAGGTGCATTGTTAAATAATTCAGCTCCTCGTTTAAGACGTAACGTCACTTGCGCTCGGACAGAATATAAACGGATCTGTGTCCAAATAATTGATAACATATCTTCCGAAATTAACGATAGATATTCAGAAATATTTAAATTAGTTTTTCCAATTGTTTAATAACAAACTTTTTGATAATTATAAGAGAGTTTTTCCGACAGCTGCATTAGATTCGTTATTTAACATTTATGCAAACTATTTTGATTGGGAAACTTTAAAGAGTCAGTTGATAAGTTTGTATTCATCACCTGAACTAAAAGAGCGCAATATTTTCAGTTTAATTGATTTCATACATGAAAATTGCCTTCAGGATGCCTTTCCAGAACTTTTAAAGTTAGCTTATTTAATTGTCACCATCCCTGCGACAAGTTGTTCCGCGGAACGTGCTTTTTCATCTTTAAAACGTATTCACACATATTTAAGAAATACTCAAGGACAAGAGCGGCTTTCCGAATTATCGATTATTGCAATAGAAAAACAGCTGTTGGTAGAATTAAAACGTTCACCAACTTTTTACGCTGATGTAATTAAATCATTTTTACAGAAAGATAGACGTTTGGATTTAGAATACAGAAAGTAATTTTTATATTTTGTAAGGTCCGCATAATTAATTGAACAAATCAAAGCAGGCGCCAGAATCATGCTCTCTAACGAATTGACAACCAACAACAAACGGCTTTTATCAAAGCCACTGAAGGTATGTCATTGCTGATATGTATCTGTAAATCTATCTAGTAATACCATGACTTCCGTGTGCTTTGATGTTTGTCATCTGTCTGTGGTAAAGAAGCGAAGAATGAAGAGTTATGGCTGTTCACATTGTGAGTAATTATAAATATTATCAACATCGTAAACAATGTGTAGTTGAAAATTACAAATCAATCAATTATTTGTGCGCCATCTATGTAGTAGCCGGATTCATTGTAATATTTTGCCAATAGCGACTGTTGCGACTTTGCGAGCGATACACTCGTTCGCAAAGTCGCAACAGTCGCTATTGGCATATGAATTAACTCGAAGAGCTCTGTTGTGCCAACATTGACAAAACGGTTTTTTTTTTATGTCTCGGCTTGCCCTAATTTTGAGCCCTAGGCACGCCGCTGGCTGTCAACATAGGCAGTCTATGATGTTCCCACGCTGGGACACAGGCCTCCTCTCTGTGAGAAGGAGTGGGCCGTTATCTACAAGATGTAAGTCATGTTATGTACCGCGCTAGCTGTCAACATAGGCAGTCTATGATGTTCCCACGCTGGGACACAGGCCTCCTCTCTGTGAGAAGGAGTGGGCCGTTATCTACAAGATGTAAGTCATGTTATGTACCGCGCTAGCTGTCAACATAGGCATTCTATGATGTTCCCACGCTGGGACACAGGCCTCCTCTCTGTGAGAAGGAGTGGGCCGTTATCTACAAGATGTAAGTCATGTTATGTACCGCGCCAGCTGTCAACATAGGCAGTCTATGATGTTCCCAGTGCTGGGACACAGGCCTCCTCTCTGTGAGAAGGAGTGGGCCGTTATCCACCACGCGGGCCCAATGTGGGTTGGTAAATGTCACATGTCTTCGAATTTTTGGTTCTAGCACATGCCGGTTTCCTCACGATGTTTTCCTTCAGCGTTTGGTGAGCAATGGTGATGAAATAATCTACACAAAGTAAAGCGCCTGCCTGGGTTCGAACCCACGGTGGAGGTCTGCCGGGCTTGGGCGGAAATGCTCGCGAAGGAGGAGGCGGAGCGCGTGAGGGAGAGGCAAATTTCGCGCCCCACGCCCCTAGCGACCAAGCCCGGGTCAACGGCGCGTTGTGTTCCACGCGCGCATCAAAGAGATGTCAGCTCAACTGACGGGGTCTGCTGGGACCGATGCCTGCCGGGGTCGCGGGGAAGTCCCAAAGGGATACCGTGGCCTCTGGCAACGTACAGGCAACTGAATGAACACGGCTGGGTTTTAGTCAGTAAGAGTCTGACACGCCCTCCCGCCCCGCCCAGAGCGGGAGAAGTTATTTGATATTTTCTCACCCAAAAAAAAAGTGTTCGAACCTACGAACTACAACTCGTAAGTCGCGCTAGATCACTACTAAATAATACATAACCTCGTATACTCACACATGTCCTTCGCAAGTGTAAGCGGTGACTGCAGCTGGTCTTCCGGCGGCGGCAGCGCGCGTAGCTCGGCGTGCAGCGCGGGGTCCTCCTGGCCCACGCCACGCAGCCACGCCAGCGCCGCACGCGCCTCCTGCAACAAACAAAGAAAGATAATAGGTACGTTTATTTAAGGCACACAAAATAAATTCTGAATATAAAAAGTGTAAAGTGCGTTGTAATGTGTACCTGACCTCCACTTTACCTCGCTAAATAGGCCCAATAGGTTAAGCAAAAATTCTAGACAACGGATATAAATCAGTAATCAGGGTATCGGATATAAATCAGTTTTATCATAGTTTTATACTCCAATGTGGTTATGCATTTATTTTTTAATTTTATTTATTGAGTGCGGTCGGGGGACCCCGGTCAGGAAAGAAGTTCCTTACTCGATACTCGCACGCACACACATACTCGTATATAATAGTAAGAGACAGAGAGAGCGAGAAAGTCGCATGGAGGGGCATAACGCTTTTTCCTTACGTGACGATTTCTACCACTGAACTCCTACACCAAGCCGCAAAGGAACTTCGCTCTAAGAAATTAGTGTAAGAAAATAATAGTAACGAATAATTACGTTCATGTATATTATATTTTGAATTACTATAAATATGTTTTGTTTTTAATAATTATGTTCATAATTAGTGGGATATGCCATGTACCACGCAGTCACCATAACAATGAGCACTAGCTTAATTGCTTTCCAAAAACAATCTTACTAATGAGAGATACGAGATGTTCACAAATGGCGATTTATTTAACATAAAGTGATAGGAACTTCGTTTTAAGTAACTGTGTACGTGGAATAGAACTCTAATATAATATACCGGTGAATCTACGTATCGTCTTCCACTTCACCTGAACACGTCAAGTTTAAGGCATGTATGAGAAAAATATTGCTGCATGCGTCAGCAGTATCACCAGCGCCAGTTACTCACGTCGGGCTTCCCTTGCGCGGCGAGGAAGGGCGGCGACTCCGGCACGAACAGGAACAGCGCGCAGTGCGCCGCCGACAGCGCCAGGCAGCTCCACAGCACCGTCCTGCAACGTCACCACAGTCACTGTAACCTCCTGACAGATCAACTTCTACAGTGTCACTTCACCTGCCAGAGCTAAGTTCTTTAGCTCTGACAGCTAAAAAACCCTCTGATAAGGCAGTTTAAATAACCCCACTCGATAAAAGATCATGGCTGTATGTAAGCTGCAAGTGCAGCTAGTTCTTCATAACATTGCGCCTGTTTTCCCTGGAGGGTTAGGACTGTTGAGTACACTTACATTTCGCCAGTTACGTATAAATATCATGTAGTAGGCTACGAACCTATCGTGATCCTGAGCCTGAGAGCCTGTAGATCTTAGTTTTTATGACAGTGACTTACATTCCATTAACTGCGTGCCGTATGGTATAGATACCATGTAGTACGTTACCTGTGCGGCACGTGCGCGTCGGCCGCGAGGTACATGAGCAGCACGCCGAGGTTGTTGGCCAGCACCAGCGCCGACACCGCCGCGCCTCGCACCCCCGCCTCGCACATCTGAACACAACATTAATTAAGATCAGCCATCTTTGGACGGACGACGGACTTAGTGACTAACAATCATTAGGATCTGAAGGTTCACAGTGATTTATACGTAGATATAGAAGGGTCCACAAAACAGCTGTCTCGCGTACGGTACGCCAGCGCGAGCGTCGTCGTTGCCGACGGAACGGAATGTTGCCATTTCAATATACTCGTATTATGTTTAAATAAAGATTTTGAACTTGTATTGTGTATTTATTTTAAGACCCTTGTTCTCAGGAACGTGTGGAAGTATAGAGTTGAAATTAATACCAAAAAGGTACGTAGGTCTACGGTCCCTTGGAGCTCTAAACAAATCAATCTTCTAAGTCCACGCAATAAATAAAAAAGTGTGCGATCGGGGGCCTCCGAAAGGAACGAAGTTCCTTACGCGATACTCGCACGCACTCACATACTCGTATAATATAATAGAAAGAGACAGAGAGAGCGAAAATCGCATGGAGGGGGCGTAACACTTTTTCCTTACGTGACGATTTCTAACAGTCAACGAAGTTCCTTAATCGGCTTTGCCACAAGCCGATTAAGGAACTTCGTTTCAAAAAGAATGTGTGCGCTCGGGGGACCCCCGTCAGGAGCGACATTCCTTACTACCATAATATGTCGTGGCCAGATCTTAGAATTTATCATTTCATGAAATGAACGTCGACCGCTCATCACATCATGATGTGTTCTGGTCAGATCATTGAATACTCAACGTTTGACGATATGAACAGTTAAACGCACGACTACTTCATGATGTGGCCATACATTAGTGATTATATCGTATAATAGTTAGAATATCCACCGGTAGAGGCGTTGATGTCGCTTTGTTTTTGTTGTGCATCATGGCGGCGGTGGCCGGCGGCGGTGGCCGGCGGCGGCATACAACAAATCAAACAAAGTAGGGTGACCACACAAAAAAGTCGATGGACTTTGTAAGTAGCGCGGCGCGCGGCGTGAAATACAACATAGCACTTAAAATTTGTTTAAAAATATTTAAATTTAATCAAATCAAATCATTTTTATTTGCATTAAAACATGGTATTATAGATGTTACTCGTACATTAAAATGAGTGCTTACATGTTTTGCTATGCATGCAAACTTGTCGGCATGCGTTACATCCATAGAAATATAAATAACAAACTTCTTTCTTATATCTATGGTTACATCACATAATATTATAAAATTGTTGGAGCATATTTATTCTCTATAAATTCTTTAATACTCGTAGAATAGATATTTTGTATATTTAGCCATTTATTTTGTGCTTAAATGCTTTAGAAGTCAAAATTTTAAAGTTGCTTGGTATATTATTATAAACACGTACACACATTGCTAAACAGTTCTTATTGTATTTACGCCGCTTATGTGGCACCCCGACCTAATGGGTTAGGTTAGGTTAGAACTGTGACCAACCGCGCGGGAGCCGAGCAAGCGAAGCGATCGGTGCCGTGCCGCGGCAGTGGCCGGCTAGCGATACTTCCTAGTTGGTCGCAATTACTTGGCAATTTTTACTACACTTTAAACCATAGATACCCTACATTAATGATACGGCAAAACATCGACTGACTTAACATTAAATGTTGACGTTTAAACGATATGGTAAATTTTTGCTGGCCATTTCATTTATTTATTTATTTATTTATTTAAACTTCTTACACACAATAATGTACAAAGGCGGACTTAATGCCTTAGGCATTCTCTACCAGTCAACCAAGGGTGGTGAAGAGATAAGACGGCAGGTGCTCCGAATTACAGGAGATAATAATAATAATAAAAAATATTAAAAAGACAACAATGAATTATAAATAAAATAGGAATCAGAAATCGATCGGTTCGGGGATCGGTTTCATGAATTCAATGAACGAATGAATTTCATTCTTAGATCGCCACGACACTTATATTGCCATATTAAATACTATAATATACTGTATTTTATCTACAAATATTAAAAACGCCGAATCATAAGGTAATTTATTTAAATAGGGGCGATTTTCTGAGACTACAAAAAATAACTTTGTAATTTCACAGTAATCATTATGAAATACAAATTCATCCTTGCGTTTTTTTCAATTTAAGATGAAAAGTATCCTTCGTTTAGTATTCTTCGTTTAGTATTTTCATTATATTTCTATTCATAGTAAGTAAGAAATAACAACAATTTCTGTACTTTTGACTGTCAAATAACGTAATTAATTACCTGTATTGACGGATGAATAATTTTATTGGTCCATTGTTACAAAATAGATTTCAAAAATAATAATATTGTATGCTTATTGTAATTATACTTGAATAATTAACATAGTTATAAAAAAGTGGTCCCCAACTAGGCAGCGCCTTTATCTTGGGGGCCTGAGTTACGTTGGTATCTTACATTTTAATTCGAGACATGTTTGCGTTAGCTTAAATTTAATTTCAGGATGTTGAAAATGGACAGAAAACTTTATTAAAATAAGGGTAGCGGACTATCAAGATAAAATAAAAATAAATTGAACGAAATAAAATTATTCTAAATAATGTTATAGCGTGTATGTATGTAAGTGTAAGTGTGTGTGCGTGTCGTGGTGAGTTGTACGGGTCGGTTTTTGTGTGACTGACTTGCTTGTGAATATCATCAGTGTAGTTGTATGACAGGGAGAGAAGCCAACTTTTTGTCATTGTTTTATATTAGTAGGTGTTAAGACCTTTAGTATCACAGCGCTCGCTTATTTTATTATAGATATGAGTGTGTGAGTAAGAGGGGCACCATCTGGCCAGACGACTGTTGCATTGATATGAGTGTGTGAGTAAGAGGACAATACAATAATTTAGTATCTTGGAACTGATCTGATGATGGAGCCAGGAGGTGGATAGTGGAACTCTTCAGCGACTTCTAGTAAGCCCCTCGAGTTTGAACTCATATGTTTCGGATCAACGAGTCCAATATATTGCACTTGGTGTCGAGGGTCTGATGATGGAGCCACGAGGTGAATCCTTGAACTCTTCAGTGGCTACTAGTAAACCCCTCGAGTTTGGGCTCATTTGATTCAGTTTGACGAGTCCAATATATTGCACTTGTTGTCGAGGGTCTGATGATGGAGCCAGGAGGTGGATAGTAGAACTCTTCAGTGGCAACTAGTAAACCCCTTGAGTTTGGGCTCATATGTATCGGTTTCACGAGTCCAACATATTGCACTTGATGTCGAGAGTATGATGATGCCAGGAAAAGAATAGTGGAACTCTTCAGTGGCTACTAGTAAACAAACCCTTCGAAATTGGGCTCATATGACTCGGTTTGATGAGTTCAATATGATGGATTTGCTGTCGAGGGTCTGATGATGGAGCCAGGAGGTGGATAGTGGAACTCTTCGATGGCTACTAGTAAACCACTCGAGTTTGGGCTCATATGTTTCGGTTTGACGAGTCCAATATATTGCACTTGGTGTCGAGGGTCAGATGCTGGAGCCAGGAGTTGGATATTGGAACTGTTTAGTGGCTACTAATAAACCCTTATAGTTTGGACTCATATATATGACTCGGTTTGACGATTTCAATGCGTCGCATTAGGTGGCGAGGATCTGATGATGGAGCCAGGAGGTGTATAGTGGAAGTCTTCAGTGGCTACTAGTAGACCCCTCGAGTTTCAGCTCATATGATTCAGTTTGACGACTCTAATAGATTGCACTTGGTGTTGAGGGTCTGATGATGGAGCCAGGAGGTGGAAAGTGGATTTCTTTAGTGGCTACTTAACTAGTAAACCGGTCAAGTAATAACTTCGTTGACTTTAGACTTAATAACTAAATGAAAAATATACTAGACTAAAAAGTAAAAAATAAAATTTTTGTATAAAAAAACTAAAAAACACGCTTTTTACACGAACTTAAAATGACAAAATAATTAAATTGACTTGTACAAGTTACGATATAAGTACCAATCCAGCTTGTCACTTCTTATATATCCAATGATTAAATCAAAAAGCGTGGAGCGCTTTGTTTAAATTGATTAAAAGTATACATAGCTAAATAGCCGAGCGCCCCACGCTTTTTGATTTAATCATTGAATATATATAAGAAGTGACAAGCTGGATTGGTACTTATATCGTAACTAGTACAAGTCAATTTAATTATTTTGTCATTTTAAGTTCGTGTAAAAAGCGTGTTTTTTAGTTTTTTTAAACTAAAATTTTATTATAGATATATGTAGATTGGAGGAGAGGGCGCGACTGTGCGTAAACAAACAACTGCTCCGTGTATTTTAAAGTTTAAAAAATAGTTTGAGTGACAATACAGTTTAAAAAAGTGGTTTTAGTTGTGACAATTACGAACCAGTAGTGATTTAAGTTGAAGTACACAAGTTTTAGACAGTTATTACGAAGATTTTCCATAATACAAAGTGCCAGAAGATTAACGTACAAAATTCAAATTTACAAAAAAAAAAAATCGGCTGCTCATTAAGCTGAGCTAAAAGATCCTCGGAGCCACCAGAAACTTATTGACGGACCAAAATCCTAATTAAGGTATGATAGTGATTATAGAATATAATGTAATTACGATCTAAATAAATCAGAAACTGCTCGTCATCCTTGGCCAATTACTCATAACAGTGCCATCTATCATCTAGTAGACAAATTAGCTCCAGTCCGATCGAACCATCGGCTGACAGAAGTAGCTAAATATACGACTGCCCGCTAGATGACAGCACCAGTAAAAAAATTACTCAAAATGCCACAAATATGCGCAGGTTGTACACAAGATCTCCCAACCAGCGAACATCTAACCTGCACATTATGTAGTTGTAAATACGATCTGAAGTGTGCAAACATCTCCAGAGACCATTTTAATATAACAATGACTGCAGACCATAAAAAAACATGGAAATGTCAGGTTTGCCGCTGCAAAATGCCCAAAATAGGAAATTCAAACACTCCCATACGCCCACAGATCTCTTTTCTAAATCAGCAAGTTACCTCACCCAGTGAGGAAAGCAACGTCACGATTAGAAAAAGAACTACATATCCCAGCAATGAAACAACTACTTTTGAAGATCTCAGTTTACTAGGAGACACACTCCAACCAGATGACAAAAAATCTACAAATATCAACATACAATCTGAACTCTCGTTGCTAAGTTTGAGTGAAATGATTATGATACGTCTGAAAGAAAATAATGAAACAATAATATACGAACTACGAAGCACTATACAAATAGAAATTAACAAAGCTATTGCTAAACTCACAGAAGATTTCGAGCAGAAAACCAATTACCTATCGAAACAAAATGATCAAAGAAAACTAGAACTAGAAAAAGTTAACACTAAAATAGAAAACCTAATTAAAGAAAATGAAAAACTCAAAAAAGACATATTAGAAATAAAGTCTGTATCTGTTTCCCCAGTTATTAAATGCACGGAAAGTAATTAAAAGAAGATAGTAATATACGGCTTCGCCGAGTACTTAAAAGAGTCGGAAGTTGATCTGCATGAAAGAGTAATTGATATGTTTCAAGACATTTTGCAAGTAGACCTAAGGGGCTTTATAGAAAATATGCATAGAGTCGGCAGAAATAATACCATAACCCGACCATTGGTAATAGAATTAATAAGCAAAAGAATGACAAAGTACATCCTCAATAATTGCCACTATTTTCAAGGTACAAGACTATCTCTATCCGAGTTTTTAGATAAAAATGCACGCAAATAAAGGCAACTAATGCGTGAAGAGATGTTAAGAGATGTGGAAAGGTTTATATTCAGTAATCCGAAACAATCAACTATATGTCGAGGGAGAAATAATAAATATAAGGTACAAAACCAACCAACAAATCAACAAAATTGATGAGACAAACAACAAAACACTAATAACCCAAAACAATAGAAACAGCAACGACCAACACAGGGAAACAATTAGTAACATAAATACAGGAAACAACTCCTTTCGAAGTCACAAGACCACAATTTAATATTTTATTCCAAAACATACAAAGTATTTGCAATAAACAACACATACTAGAAGCTTTCTTTGAAGAAAACCCAATATATAATGCAATATGCTTATCAGAAACCTGGTTATCGGAAGAAAAACAAACCATGATACAATTTAGCGGATTTAAAATTGCTGCTTCATACTGCCGAAGCACGCGAGGTGGTGGCGGCGTCTGCATCCTGCTCCAAGAACACATCGATTTTAGAGAGAGTAATGTTATCACAGATATGTCCATAGAGTATATAATAGAACTATGTGCAGTAGAATTACCTAAAAAAATATATTATGACTAGCGATATATTGGAATAAAAGAGAGGAAGATATATTTATAAGTCAATTAAAAACTATTTTAAACTATGTAAACAATAAATATTACAAATTTGATAGTGTTATAGGCGGAGATTTCAACATAAATATTTTGGAGAACAACAGGAAAACTATTCAATTTCTAGATCTAATGCTAGAGTTTAAACTTACACAACACATTAAAAAACCCACTTGTACTACTCAAACTACATCTACATGCTTGGATTTGATATTTACAAACTTCAACACTAACAAAATATTTATAACCGTAGAGGAATTAGGTTTCTCAGACCATAGCGGAACCGCAATACAAATCTCTTTACCACATGCAACCACCACACAACCTACCTTGTACGCAAAAAAGAGATTATTTAACGATGTGAATATATTAAAGTTTAAGTCAGCTCTACAAACCATAGACTGGAACAAAATAATAAAAGACCAAAATATTAATGATAACTATAATGCATTCAACGATACGCTAACCAATGTCCTGACTAAATGCATACCCTTACGTATAGTAAAATTAAAATATATTTTTAAGAAAAAATGGTTAACCAAAGGAATCAAAACCTCCTGCAAAAATAAGAGATTATTAAAAACACTTACACTTAAAACAAAGAACCCAATAATATCACAACACTACAAAAGATATGAAAAAATATTGAAAAAAACAGTAACAACAGCAAAAAAACTACAATATATTGACAAAATAAAAAAATCTAATAACAAAGTCAAAACAATGTGGAATATAATAAACGAGCAAACCAATAAAACAATAAAAAAGACAAGTTTAACATTAAACTACACACAAATAACAACATAACAACCTCGGAGCCAAAACAAGTAGCCAATATGTTTAACAACTTTTTTGCATCTATTGGCGAGGTACGAGCAAACGATGAGCCGAGAAGTCTCCCAGTACTCTCACCTACCGAAAACACAATGTTCCTCACTCCTGTAGACCCTTACGAAATAAATAATATTATGATAAAGAGCTTAAAAAATAAAAAAAGTCACGGCATAAACGAACTTCCACCCTGTTTACTCAGACAATGTGCTGATGAGCTTACACTACCATTTTATAAATTAGTAAACCAGTCTTTTGAAGATGGCGTGTTCCCTGATCAGCTGAAAATAGCATTAGTGAAA
Source organism: Agrochola macilenta (assembly GCA_916701695.1). NCBI lineage: Eukaryota > Metazoa > Arthropoda > Insecta > Lepidoptera > Noctuidae > Agrochola > Agrochola macilenta. The sequence goes on along the minus strand of OU753572.1, from coordinate 256,465 downwards.
CCATTACATAAGAAAAACAGCAAAACTGAGCCGAGTAATTACCGCCCAATAGCTCTACTGCCTACAGCTTCAAAGATTTTTGAGAAAGCAATGTGTAATCGCGTGTACAGTTTCTGCGAGAAATATAAAATATTTGACAAATGCCAAAATGGCTTTCGAAAAAATCGATCAACAGCTTTAGCCGTCTATAAATTTATACAGGAAGCCTTAAACATAATAAACAATAAAAAATACGCAGTAGGTATAATGCTTGACATGACGAAGGCCTATGACAAAGTACAGTATGGTATTTTACTAAACAAGCTATGTAGAATAGGGATCCGCGGTAAATCACAAGAATGGTTCAAATCTTATCTAGAAAATAGAGCACAGTTAGTAGAAATAGAATACTACAATAACAAAATAAACGAACTTCAAAAGTTCCGTTCTGATAGGAAGGCAATAAACGCATCAATACCACAGGGAAGTGTTATTGGATGTCTTTTATTTCTCGTCTATATAAACGATCTATCTTCATAGCAGAATCTGGACCATGCGTTTTGTTTGCGGACGACATTTCCATTCTCACCTCGTGTCATGACAACCTAAACCTAAACAGTACCCTTAAAGATATACTTAGCAAAATAATTACTCGGATGAACGAGAAAAAGACTAAACTCATAACTTTCCATCCCCACCAAAAAAATTTTTAGCCTTTAAATGTAGCTTTATATATCAAAATCATAAAATAGAAACAGTCAACGAATTCACATTACTAGGCATAACCATAGACAAAAATGTAAATTGGAAGTCATACGTACAAAAAATAAAATCGAAACTTTCAAAATTCCTGTATGCTTTTCGAGAAGTTAAAAAAACCACAAACTTACAGACTGCCTGGTAACATACTACGCCTATGCTTATGCATGGCTTAGTTACGGCATAATTATGTGGGGAAGCAGTACAGATGCACCTACACTGTTTACAGTGCAAAAGAAATTTGTCCGTATCTTAGTAAATATACAACAGATGCAAACCCCATTTTATAAACCTGAACATTTTAACTCTGCCATGTTTATAATATATACTCGAAATATGCAAATTCGCTCATAAACACCAACACTTTTACACTAAACGAGAAGACATACAAACAAGATACACACTCCGATATAAAACGCGACTAAACTTACCAAAATCCCGCCTAAAAATACATTCAACAAGCCTTCTAGTTATGTCAATAAAAATATATAATAAATTACCCGAATCAATTAAAAATGTAAAAAAGATCCATCTATTCACGAATAAATTAAAAAATATATTATTAAGTAAATGTTATTACAGTGTAAACGAATATTTAAATGATCAATCTCTGAAACTCATATAATCTACACAAAAAAAGTTATTGTTTTTAGAATAAGTTAGATTATAAGTTAAGCGATAAGTCCTCATCTCTACCCTTCTACTATCTTTCTTTTGCTGTGCCCGACAGGGTCCACGATTGTTCCTCAAGCAAATGTTTACCACCTAAGCACATACATTGTGGAATGCAATAAATAATTGAGTATTGATTATAGTTGACATACTCGAAGAATCGGGTTGTATAGCAGATCTGTCGGGAACCTAAAAAGCTTTCTTAGCATCACTTTAATTACGGCTCTTTGTGCTCTTTCTATTTCAATAAATATGCTTTTCCCGGCTCCGCCCCATACGGAGATTCTATAAGTACTGGAGTACTGATTGACAGACGCCTAGGTATATTGTTCGGAGAATTTTAATAGGTGTGCAGTCTCGTAGTTTTTTCATAACGTAGATTCCTTTTCTGATGCGAACCGCTAGCAAGTGTATGGGAGGATTATTTATTTACGAGTATATACGAGTATGTATAAAAGTTTACCAACTAAACACATACACAGTATTAACCCAAAGTCATTGTCACACTTTAGCATTTCTCTAAATTACAGGAAAGCACGGCACTATCAATTAGCTTACTAGAACATAATTTAATAAAGTAAATATATACGTATGTATAATTTTTATAAATATCAAACAACAATTCAAAAGAAAATAATTTTGTTTGGTTCTATTTTTGGCTTTTTAACCGACTTCCAAAAGGAGGAGGTTGTCAATTCTTATTTATTATTTAAATATTTTTTAAACGGTAATGAGCAGTTGACATTAGGTTATTGTAACTTAGATAAATTACAAACTGCCTCACTAAAAAGCGAGAAATAAAAACTTTTTTACAAAAAAAAAACAACTTCTCGGTGTCTTTGGTTTTGTATTTTCATTATTTGCCACCGACTTCCGAAGTTTAAGTTATTTTTTACTTTGTAGTGTTTTTTTGGAAGTCTATTGTCATACCTAGTAGATATCTTCTAGGTATGACAATAGACGAAACGAAACGACGACGAGGGAGAAAATGCGGTCTATAGGAGTACAGATATGACACGCTTTTGCGTAAACTACGTCATTATGGTGTGCTAAACGAAGCTCTCAACGTTATAAATTCGTATTTACATAATAGGTCCCAATGTGTAGATGTTGATGGTGTGAAATCTTTCGGTCTACCAGTTCAGTTAGGTGTACCTCAAGGCTCAATACTGGGTCCATTCTTGTTCTTAGTGTATATCAATGACTTACCATTCTATTTAAAGGGTATCTGTAAAGTTGTACTGTTTGCAGATGATACCTCTCTTATTTTTAAAGTAGACAGGAATAGACAAGATTTTGACGATGTAAACAGTGCACTCTCAATGGTTACAGATTGGTTTACGACAAATAACCTAGTTCTCAATGCTAAGAAAACGAAATGTGTAAAGTTCGCCCTACCTAATGTTAGAAATCTAGGTCCCAACATCGTCTTAGATAAAGAGGTGCTTGAATCCGTAAATTCGGCAGTTTTTCTGGGCATAACAGTAGACGCCAAACTTCAGTGGGGCCCACATATATCGAGCCTAGCGGGAAGGCTCAGTTCAGCCGCCTACGCCGTCAGGAAAGTAAGACAATACACTGACGTCGATACAGCTCGGTTAGTCTATTTTAGTTATTTTCATAGCGTTATCTCCTACGGTCTTCTGCTGTGGGGCAAAGCTGCTGATATTCAAAATATATTTGTCCTTCAAAAACGAGCTGTTCGAGCTATTTACCAGCTAGGTGCCAGAGTTTCTCTAAGAGATTTTTTCAAAAATATTGGTATCCTCACGGTGGCATCTCAATTCATCTTCGCCAATATCTTATATATTAGGCAAAATATACACTTATACACTAAAAACAGTGATTTTCACAATGTTAACACTAGAAATAAGGACAAACTACGAGCTCCCTTTCACCGGCTTCATAAAGTTCATAACTCATTTGTTGGGCTTGGTATAACTTTTTATAACAAGCTACCCTCTTCTTTGGTAGATTTGCCTTTTAATGCGTTTAAAACGAAAGTAAAATCCAAGCTTTGTTCAAAGGCATACTATTCTATCAACGACTACTTAAATGATAAGAATAGTTGGTCGCTGTAGTTAACTCAAGACAATGTTTATGTTCTTTCTCCAGCTTACCCACTGACAAGTTATATGAGTTTATATAAGTAATTGTTTAATTTATTTGACTATAAAAGTCAAATTATTTAAATTTAATTATTGTTGACATTTTAAGTCAAGTTATTTTAATTTATTTTTGACAAAATCTACTCATCACACTGTTTTTTTATGAGTTGTATTGCAATATGTGGTTAGCTAGTGACCTCGACAATTGATCATATTATTTATTACTATTAGTAATTAACTGTTTGTTTATTTATTTTACCTCGATGGTCCTAGTTTATCATTTATAACTTCCAGTTACAACTATATGTAAGCGGGCACGCCCTTTATGCCTGGTGGCTTTTATTAAGATATTAAGTTCTGTTTACGTTTTGTTTTTTATTTCTGCCTGAGTATAGTTCTCGATGATTTTGTTTGGTATATTGGCGTGTGCTAGCTTATATATGGCTAATAATTTAAATTATGTTTTGTGTTGCTTAATGTAAATTATTTTGAATACTATTATATAGAATCTTCTTTTTGTTCTTTTAACTGAACAGACAGCTGTGCAGCTGGGGAGTTTGTTGCGCCACTTCTTCTTCCCAGCTAACGCACTAGGAAGTGGTGAAGGGTGGGCGTTTTGGGGGACTGTCTTATGTAATTTTGACGTTCGAAAAGTGCTGATTCTCAGCCTAGTTTGAATAAATGACTTTTGATTTGATTTGATTTGATTTGATACAGTTTGTGAGTGGTAGATTGTGATTGCTGCGGCATGTGTTTGTCAATTGGCGAGGAGGACTGGAAGCTATGGTTTTGAAGAAAGTGATCAGCTCAGTTTTTTTTTAAGTTAAGTGTAAGTAAATTTGTACTAAGAGTCTCAGAGATTGTAAGCTGACCATTCTCGGCAAGATGATACACCTGTTCACAAGTTTTTGCATGGAATATGATTGCCATGTCGAAATATATTATATAACTAAGCATAAGACATTATTTCAGCGTTTTGAAGGGAGTATACTTCTAAATTAAAGTAGTAGATTGTGTACTTCTAAATTAAAGGGGAAAAAAAAGTGGTCAGTTTTAGACCATTTTTATACGAGCTGTATGGCAATAACTAAACAAGTTTGGAATTTGACACTCCTGTATAATTATTTACATATTATCATGGATATACTGTATTTAATATATGGGGATTATCTATCAAAGTTTGTATATCCATAATCGAAACTATAGCACCATATTTGGTTTTAATATTTAATTTGTGTGTGGACCAAGGAGTCTTCCTGGATTTCATGAAATACAGTAAGGTAATAGCACTTTTTAAATCTGGGGACAGTAAAGACACAACAATTATAGACCAGTATCCGTGCTACCGGTATTCAGCAAGGTGTTCGAAAAGGTAATGCTCAATCAAATGCTTAATCATTTTAACACCAACTGTTGGGGTTGTAATGCCCAACAGTGAAAATGTTATGTAAACTTGTTAGGTATGTTATGTTATGTGAGTAGACGAATGATTCCCTTGATGGATTTATTGCTACTGAATATAATTACACAATATTGTTCCAATTAAATGCTATGTTAGAGAAATGCACAGCTAAACAATATCGATGTGCATTATTGAGTATGACGTCCAAACTACCACAAAGGTCAATGTACAGCGTAGCTCGTACTCCAACCATATCTTACACGATCACCAATATGGGTTCACCAAAGGAAGTTGTACGACTGAAGCCACCACGCCACGTGTCATCTTATTAAAACACATATTTACAGCGTGGGAGGAGGCCTAAGATGCCATAGGATTTTTTTGTGACCTGTCCAAAGCATTTGACTGCGTAAATCATGAAACCTTACTCTTGAAACTTGAGCATTACGAACTAGGTAAACTTGCGCTTAGTTTGGTAAAATCTTATTTAAATGATAGACAACAGCAAGTTCAAATTAGTGGAATCAATTGTCTCGGTTTAAAAGCTAAAATAGGTGTTCTACAAGTCTGGCTTTCGGTATTTATTTTTTATTTGTTTGTAGTTTAAGGGCTCGTATTTACTTTTCTAGCAATCATCTGCGTCAAATACGATTTTATAAGATTCTACAGTTACTTTAGATGAAAATAAAAATAAAATGTTGCCAGTTTTATTGTTTTTAAATGAAATTATTTTCGTTTGAAGTTTTGGCAACGACAAATTCCGAAAAAATAAATAAAAAAAACATTTAAAAAATCCTTGTGGCCTGGGTCTTGTTATTGGGCCTAAAAACGTAGTATACGGCCCCGCGGATCCGCCATTTTCGTATGTTCAACCTTCTGCCGAACACCCTGTATATCAATGATGTAACCCATTTATTAAAAAAAACCAACCACAAATAGTGTTATTTGCTGACGATACTTCTCTAATTTTTAAATAACGCCCTACTGGAAGTCCAAAATTAGTTCACTGCTAATAATTTAGTATTAAATGGGAAAAAAACTAAATGCATAAGATTTGCTTTACCGAATATTAAAGGTAGTGATTGTGACATAGTATTGAATAGGGAGAAATTAGAATGCGTCGATAAAACTGTTTTCTTGGGGATTACGCTCGACTCAAGGCTGCAATAGGGTCCTTATTTAACATCTCTTGCAGGATGCCTAAGTTCAGTAGCATATGCTGTGAGAAAAATCCGTCAATTTACTGACGTAGATACCGCGAGGCTAGTCTATTTCAGTTACTTTCATAGTATCATGTCTTACGGTATTCTACTATGGGGACGGGCTGCAGATATCGAGTCTATTTTTATTCTGCAGAAAAGAGCCATTAGAGCAATATATGGTCTCCGCAGACGCGATTCTCTAAAGGAACTGTTTAAAGATATTAACGTCATGACGGTACCTTGTCAATATATCTATGAAAACATCATGTACGTTAGGAAAAATCTAAGTCTTTTCAGTAAAAGACGTGATAGACACAATTATAGCACTAGAAATAGGGACCAATTAGTCCAACCGGGTTTTAGACTGGCTAAAGTAGACTCATCCTTCATGGGGTACTGTTTAAAATGTTACAATAAAATACCTCCCCACATACTCCAACTGAATGAAACGAATTTTAAATCTTGTATAAAACGCACACTATGCTGCCAAGCATATTATAAGTTGGGGGATTACATCGTTGACAAAAAAGCTTGGCTCAACGCTGGTCCAGCTTCACAAGGGCGCATAAACTAATTTATTGGCATTTGAAAATATTGTTGGAGCTGCTGAAGATTATAAGACTATCTTTAAATTGTATAAATTCAATCTCTTAGTATTATATAATTATAATAACATTTTTTTTTATTTTTTTTTAATTTAATAATATATTTTTTTTAATAATTTTTATTCTCAAATGTCTCGCTGGTGGTAGCGTGTGTGTTGGATCATTAAGTTCCCTTCAAAATGGTTGAGCTATATGGTGCTGATCCATGCGTCATGTTCGTGAACGGGCGCCGTCAGTGGGGACTGGTCATCTCTTAGCTGCCAAAGCTTATTTGAATTTATTTAAATTTTTGAATTGTTTTTGCTTTATTACGGACGCTTTTAATGTGCACGTCTCTCTACATTGTTCTCACATGTATAATTACAACATGAATGATGTAACCAATATTTTGTAACAATATTCTGATTTAAAAGAGTGTCCGTGGAGTTTCTTGTCCGTTCTTCTTCATAGGAACCTAATAAGCGTTGGAATGGGCAACTAGCTTCATATTTCTGACTGACCGACCCCGTTTTTAACATTTGTTATTTTTTTCTGCAACTACAAAAAATTCAGTCATTAAGAAATACAAACTAATCTTTTTTAAATATAAGATGAAAAATATTCTTCGTTAGAACTATAAAAAATACGATATGGTACGGAACCCTTCGTGTATGAGTCGGACTCGCACTTGTCCGGTTTTTTTTTTACCTCCCTTGCGAGCAGCGGTGCGAGAGTCCAGGCGCCGGCGCCACCTAGCCCGGCGCACGCGCGCGCCGCCACCACCCACCAGCCACCGCCGCACAGCTTCAGAGACCAGCACGCCTGCACACAGCCACACAACAATGAAAACACCTTCCCACACACGAACTCACCACTGAATAGAGTATGAATGTACTGCGAGAGTTACCACGAAGGCAGCGGAGGTGGCGACAACGGCAATCTTCCTGCCGGCAGCGAGCGCACGCGCGTACAGCGGCACGCCCAGCAGCGACGCCACGAACGTGGTTGCGGCGGCGCCCACCACGTGCGCCTCGCCCCCTGCGTCCCCGGCGCCCACGGCGCCTCCCTTACCCCCCTCGCCGCTCGCCAACGACACCCAGCCCATCGCAAGACCGAAAGATATGGTCGGCACGTTTACTGCAAGTAAAATGAAGTGGCTAACACTCTCGAACTATAAAACCTTTTTTTTATCTGAAAATGTGGCATACCATTATTCGTTAGTGGTGTACAATAGTGAGGAGCAAAATGCTGAGTGCCCAGTACAAAGATAAGATATAATAGAATCGAAGCACCATAGGATTTAAAGAGTCCTCTGATTCTTCGAACCCACAGGCCACAGCTGCCCACAGCTGCCCACCGACAAGTCTACACAAAGCAAACAGAAAACTAAAGACTTGGAAGTCCAATGTATCAACACGCAAGAATTTCAGTGAAACAGTTTTTGTTGTCAAATTATTTCACATGATCGTCATAGAAACAGAGTAAAAAAAAAGAACCAATTGCATGTCGGACCACGCACAATAAAGGGTTCCGTAGTTGGGATGAATTTATCCCAAGAACAAACTTATAATAATAATAATAATATCCCCACCGTCGTATCTCTACGTTGACGTCGTGGTGGGGCTTGTGCACTCAAAACTCTAGGTCTGTGCCGGTAGATTTTCCTTTGCCGGAACAGGTCTGGGATGAGCAGCCTGACCAAGAGAGATACAGAAACCCGCAGGGCAGCGTGTGGTTAGCTTTTGGGCAGTAGCGACCCCACGGACCCTATCTCCCGGGAGAAATCTGGTTCCTTATCTCTCGCTTGCTTTTATTGGCTGGCTGGAGTGAACACTGACAAGAAACAGAGCTCCCACCTTGAGTGGAGATTCGCAAGAGCAAATATGCTCGGAGGAAGGAAGTATTCCATTAAGTGCTCGTAGGGATCTTGACCATCTTTTGAGCTCTGCGATTGTTCTGAAAGCCGTAGAATACCTCTCCACTCCTCAAGCACCTCAGGACATGTTGCCCCTTATCGCTAAGTCACTATGTGCTAGCGTCAGTTTTCGGGGGCCCATTATTGAGTGTGCAAGTTACCCCCTGCCATTTTATCCGTGTACATATAAAACATTGATCAAGCAAAGGGCCATAGTCCTTCCATAGTTCCAGGTCACCAGTCAACTTAAACCACCCTAACCCATAGTCCAATCAAACTCAAACTCAAAGCATTTATTTCAAATAAACCAATTACAGGCACTTTTGAATTGTCAAGGGGTCGGTTAGTCAGAAATATGAAGCTAGTTGCCCATTCCAACGCGTAGTAGGTTCCTATGGAGAAGAACGGGCAAGAAACTCCACGGACACTCTTAAATCAGAATATTGTTACAAAATATTGGTTACATCATTCATGTTGTAATTATACATGTGAGAACAATGTAGAGAGACGTGCACATTAAAAGCGTCCGTAATAAAGCAAAAATAATTCAAAAATTCAAATAAGCCTTGGCAGCTAAGAGATGACCACATGTGACGTACCTGAAATACCCTAGGCTGATAAAATTTTCGTTTTTTCTAATTGTGTTAATATTAGGGTCTGTCCCCACTGACGGCGCCCGTTCACGAACATGACGCATGGATCAGCACCATTTAGCTCAACCATTTTGAAGGGAACTTAATGATCCAACACACACGCCACCAGCGAGACATTTGAGTGAGCATGACATACTCTCAGCCGCAAGGGCACATTCAAGTCAATAAAACACGTACCCAGTAAATGGTAGCTTTAAAGTAGGTACATAGTGCTCACACATGTGCTATGCAATTATATAATACTAAGAGATTGAATTTATACAATTTAAAGATAATCTCACAATCTTCAGCAGCTCCAACAATATTTTCGAATGCCAATCAATTAATTTATGCGCCCTTGTGGAGCTGGACCAGCGTCGAGCCAAGCTTTTTTGTCAACGATGTAATCCCCCAACTTATAATATGTATACTTATAATATCTATGTTTCCGTATCCTTGCAATAGTCCTACTCCAACCGGGGGTTGTCCTTGGGTGCACTTGCATAGTACATACAGGGATAATCGTCGGTTCGTGCCTCATATAATTAAAAACGTCTAACGGGCCTCTGCGAGTTGGCTTTGGCCCCTCGTACGCCATGTAAAGCGTCAGCGTAGCGACTGGATAGCCCCTTTTTTTTTTTTTGGCTGGGAAATCATCAGGTGACTCCTCCCGCTCTGGGCAGAGCGAGAGGGAGAGTCAGACTTTTACTGACTAAAACCCACCCTTGTTCCTTCCGTTGCCTATGTGCTGGGGCCGCGATATCCCTTTCAGACAAACCCGCAACCCCAGCAGGCATTGGTCCTTCCGGACCCCGTCAGTTGTTGCTGACATCCCTTTGAGGCGCGCGTGGAACACAACGCGCCGTCGACCCGGGCCTGGTCCTTATCGGACGGCGACCTGCCCATCGCTCACCGTCCGCAGGCCCGCGCCTACGGTGGCCGGAAGTCAGCTTGTGACTCCCGACGCCCGGGGCGTCTCCTGCGGTGACTAGGGGCGCGAGGGCGTGCAGCTTGAATCTCCCTCGCGCGCTCTGCCTCCTCCTTCGCGAGCATAACTGCTTCGCAGAAGGAGGTGACGGCCTCCCATGCACTCTCGCTCCGGACCATGGCCTGAACCAGGGCTGGACGCGAGAGATCACCGCCGCCGATCGCCTCCGTGAGGACACGGCGGTGCTCCGCCCAAGCAGGGCAGACCTCCACCGTATGCTCCACCGTTTCCTCCGGGCGATCCACACAATGGTGACACCCGGGCGTTTCCTCCCGCTTGATCCTGAACAGGAACCTCCCGAAACAACCGTGTCCGGTGAGGACCTGCGTCAGGCGGAAGGTGAGGACGCCGTGGCGCCTCTCTAGCCACTCCTCAAAGAGGGGACTTACCGCCGCAATTGTGGCGTGCCCAGCGCTGGGTTGCGACAATCGCACTCTCCATGCCGCCATGAGATCCCGCCGGAGCTCTGTCCGCTGTGCCGCGATTTGTTGCGGCAGCGGAGTTATACCCCGGCGTTTCGCCTCCTCGTGCAACTCCCACATGTGCGCGAGGACCTTCGCCTCCCGATCCCATGGCGGTAGTCCGGCAAGGAGGCTCGCCGCCTCGCGGGAGACCGTGCGGTATCCCCGGACCAGCCTAATGGCCATGACCCTTTGGGACGCGTTCAACCGCTGGGCCGGTCGCAGCCTCAATGAACGCGCCCACACCGGTGCCCCGTAAAGGGCCATCCTACGTTGGGCATTGTTGTAGCAAGCATATTACTGGTGCTTGATTTGTAATGTTATGTAAGTAACTATGTGTGTATTGTTTGTACTTAATATGGTTGACCCGTATTAAGTACAAACAATACACACATAGTAGAAACAAATTAATAACAAAAACATTAAAAATAAAAATAAAATAATAATAATAAAATAGACTACAACAATAGACTAGTTCAGGATGCACTAGATAATAACTGCTCCCTGAAAAAAGCAAAACAAGGTATTTCTAAACACTAGTCATGGATCACATATTTAAAAGATGGCAACGGTAAGAAACAAACGAATAGAATAAAAGTATTAGATATATGTACAACATTTTATAAATCCCTCTACTCCGACGACACTCAACTACCCTCAACACCAGACTATTTCTGTTCTGACAGTATTCCACCTATAACCGGATACGAGGTTCATGTAGCCCTCACTAAAATGAAAAACAATAGATCATGTGGCGAAGATGGTATTAGCACAGAATCACTGAAAATAGGCGAACCTATTCTCCTTCCATACATAACCCGGCTCTTTAACAGCATTATGCATTCAGGTAGCTTTCCTCGAGATTTCTGTCACTCCAATATTATTCTTCTCCATAAAAAAGGTGATAAATCAGATATTAATAATTACAGACCCATTTGTTTAATATCACACATTTACAAAACATTTATCAAAATAATAGAAAATCGCATATCTGCTGAACTAGATAAACATCAACCTCCTGAGCAAGCAGGCTTCCGGCCTGGCCTTTCTACGACAGATCATCTGCATGCAGTTAACCAACTCATAGAGAAACATCAAGAATATAAAATCCCGCTATACCTCGCTTTTGTTGATTACTCCAAAGCTTTTGACGGCATTTCACACACATCCATTTTTGACGCCTTAAGCAACCAAAACATTGATCCCACCTATATAAATCTATTACGCAACATTTACAAAAATAGTACAGCCGCAATAAACTTGAAAACACAGGTCCAAAATTTAAAATAGAGAAAGGAGTCAAACAGGGCGACCCGCTATCTCCTAAACTATTAACCAGTACTCTCGAAGAAATCTTCAGGAAGTTGGCAGCCGAATGGAGGGAAAGAGGCATTGTCCTTGGCGAAGCGAGATTGACAAATCTACGTTTCGCCGATGATATTGTCCTCTTTTCTTCCTCAGCCACTGAACTTGAACAGGTGCTCCAAGAACTTAGTAATGTAAGCCTTGAAGTTGGACTGAAGATGAATATGTCGAAGACCAAAGTTATATGCAATGAAACACCTCGAAGCATAAATGTAGACGAGGAGACAATTCAACATGTCCAGGAATACCTTTACTTGGGCCAAGTAGTCTCCTTCCAGACGAGGCAAGATAAAGAAATTACAAGACGAACAGAAAACGCCTGGAAGAGCTACTGGTCCATGAAGGAACTATTCAAGGGTGAGTTGCCAATGGCACTGAAACGCAGGCTCATGGACATGTGTATTCTTCCCGTCTTATCCTATGGTGCACAAACTTGGTCTTTGACTAACATCCAGAAGTCCAAACTCAAGGTCTGCCAACGAGCAATGGAGCGCAGTATACTAGGAGTTAAATTAACGGATCGTGTTCGAAACACAATACTGCGCTCTAAAACAAAAATAACTGACGTGGCTCAAAAGGCTGCCCAACTTAAATGGGACTGGGCAGGACATGTCTGTCGCATGCCGGACAAACTGTGGGCCTAAATAGCACAGAACTGGTGCCCTGAGACAGTGAGGCGGGGTCGCGGCAGACCGCGTTGGAGATGGCGGGACGAGCTGGATAGGTTCCGTCAAAACTGGAAGGAGGACGCGCGGGCTCGCGAACGATGGAAGGAGTGGAGCGGGCTCGCGAACGATGGAAGGAGTGGAGGGAAGCCAAAAAGAGGGAGGGAAAAAATAAATAAACTAACCAACAGGTAAAAGTAAAGCTCCGTGCGACCAGCGCGACGCGATGGCGCGACGCGACTCGAACAATAGAATTTCTAATAAAACTTCACGGTATAACAATAACCGGTGTCTCGTCGCGCTGTCGCGTCGCGCAAGTCTGCACGAAGCTTAAGACATCAGACAAAATTATTGAATTATGGCTTGGATATTTATGGCTTTTAAACCTTTTTTAAACTTTGACATTTTGCATGTAATGTCCACGCTTCGATGCTTCGTTATCTGAGTTTGTTATCTTAGAGTAATAACTATGTAAAGCATACTCTGAGTTCGTTATACTGCCTACAGAGCCTTGGCAAAACGGCGAAGTGTCCGAGGTTTGTTTTGGAACCCGGCACATTGAAAAGGTTATAAAATATTACATGTACGCGGCAAGCGAGATGGTGCACTTATCTGCAGCTTTCCAAGAAGCTCGCTACAGCTCGATATCATAACTTTGTTTGTTTTGTTGTTTATAAATATACTACTAACATAGTTTGTAAGTAAATTGTTACTAACGGTACGAGTCCATGTTACTTGAGAAAAAATATTTTATTATTATCTCCTTTATTTCATTTAAATACTTACAAATTACATTTTTAAATATTACAATATAAAAAATATTAAAACATTTAAAAATATAAAAAATAGTAGCCCACCGGTATCGGGAACAAGGTCCAAGCTACCGGCGGTCAGGGCTCCAGAGAGAGGAACCTCCTGACAATGCGAGCCGTGTCCAGAAGTACCGCTTTCTGAATCAAGCCCTTGATCCAACTGCCCAACGAGAGCCTCCTTAGGTGTTGGTCGAGGCTCTTGGCAACTAAGCCATTGGCTGATACGACTATCGGCACAATGATCGCTGAGTCCACATCCCACATGTCGACAACCTCGTGAGCCAAGTCAAGATACTTGATTTGTTTATCTTTCTCAGCTTTCACGAGGTTCTCGTCATGCGGGACCGTTATGTCAATTATCATTGTGCGCCGCTCTACTCGATCCACCACCACTATATCAGGTTTATTGGCAACAATAGTCCTGTCAGTGATGATGGATCGATCCCAGTACAATGTGATATTTCCATTTTCGAGAACTGGGTCGGGCACATACCTGTAGTACGGCACTTTCGATTCCACAAGATTGTATTTCAGAGCAAGTTGCTGATGGATAATCCTGGCTACAAGGTTGTGTCTATGCAAGTACTCTTCGTTAGCTAGACGAGAACAGCCGGAGATAATGTGTCGAATTGATTCTCCCGGACGGTGGCATGCCCGACAGATGTCAACCGTGCCGTCTTTCACAATAAATCTACGGTAGTTGTTCGTCATGATAACTTCGTCCATAATTGCACAGACAAAACCTTCGGTTTCCCCAAAGAGGTCACCAAAACGCAGCCAGGCTACGGACGCTAGAAAATCTACATCGGGTCCATGTAGGGCCCCGAAAAAGCGTCCGTGAAGCTCCTTACTTTGCCATACCTCCTTGCGATCGTTAGTGTCAAGCACTACAGGCTTGTGCCAGTTCTCTTTAGCCATGGAGAGCGGGGTGAGGTTCTTGTCCACCGCGACCACATCTCGATGCATCCCCACGTCGGCTTCCAGGAAATATTCCCTGAGACTGCATATCTCGCGATTGTGGAGGGTCTTAGCGTTTAAAAAACCTCGACCTCCACACTTTCGCGGGATATACAGTCTCATTACCGATGACCGTGGGTGGTGCATTCGATATGCAGTCAGCAGCGTACGGACCCTCCTATCCAAGGCGTCGAGTTCGGTCTGAGTCCATTTGAGTATGCCGAAAGAGTACATCAAAACCGGCATGACCCAACCATTGAAGGCGCGCACCTTATTTCCGCCTGATAGAAAACTATTGAATACTTTCTTCAGGCGGCCAAAGAAGCGCTCCTTCAATGATTGCTTCATGTCAGTAACATTGATGCCCAACGCTTCCGACATACCCAAATATTTATAGGTTTCGGATGCGGAGAGGGCTCTAAGATTTATGGAATCCGAGAGTTCCGTTCCCACGGATTCCACAATCTCCCCTCGCTTTACATGCATGACCGCACATTTGTCCACACCAAATTCCATCCTGATGGCGCTACTGAAAGTTTCAGTTACTTTCAGTAGCTCCATCAGTTGCAAATTGTTGGGGGCAAAGAGTTAAAGGTCATCCATGTAGAGGAGGTGAGATATATCCTGACCACCTCTCCTCAGCCGATAGCCTAGACCTGAATCCTCCAGCAGTGTGCTTAGAGGATTCAGGGCTAAACAGAACCAGAGCGGACTCAAACTATCGCCCTGAAATATGCCTCGCTCGATCCTTATCGGCTCGCTACTCCTCTGGATATTTCGACATCCTGGATAGCGAAGGACCGTCCTCCACTGCCCCATACATGACATCAGGAAGGTGCGCAGAGTTGCATCTACTTTATACAACTCCAGCACCCTCATGAGCCATGTATGTGGCACCGAGTCATAGGCCTTCTTATAATCTATCCAGCATGTCGACAGATCCTTTCGGGAACGGCGAACCTGCTGGCTAATGGCCATATCAATGAGGAGTAGCTCCTTAGTACCGCGGGATCCCTTCCTACATCCATTTTGAGAGGCAGACATGATGACGTTGGTGTCTATATGTTTGTTAATTTTAGCTCTCAAAATGGATGTAAGAACTTTATAGACCGTCGGTAAACACGTGATCGGCCTATAATTTTTGGGTTCCGCGGTGCTACCTGATTTATGGAGCAGGTGGGTAACTCCTGTCGTTAGAAACTGGGGTAGCGAACCAGACTCCAAAGCAGTCTGGTACTGAGCCGCCAAGCGAGCGTGCGATCTTGTGAACCATTTAATCCAGAAGTTGTGCAGCCCGTCCGGCCCTGGGGATTTCCAGTTCGGCAACGGACGGACTGCACGTGCTACATCTTGGGGGCAGATGGTTATAGCCCCCATTTCTGGTATTGGATCGCAGGCTCGCTCGACTTCCCGAGTCCAATCACCTTCGGTGTGACTGACAGGCACCGACCAGATACTGCGCCAGAAAGAGCACATGGCAACATCATCCGGCAGACGCGTGTCAGCCACACCTTGGTAAGGTCGCTCCCAAGCCCTATAAACCCACCTTTCATCACTCTGGAAGGTGCGATTCTGAGTGTATCGTTCCACTCGCCGCTTATACCTACGAATACGGTTCGCCCATGCATACACTTTCTGCTTCAGGAAGTCGATGCGCTCTGTGACACGGGCCATATAGTCCTGGGGGCTGATATCAGTCCCTAAAAACGCCCGCCTCACAAAGCGCATCACTCTAGGGCGAGTATTGCCTTCCCTGAAGCAGATTAGTTTGCCGATGAGGGCTCTGGCCCCACCAATACGGCGCTCAATCCTGCACTACCAAGCTGGTACGGCTGGTTTCGGTCGTGTAACTCTGGAGTCATTTGCAAATTTGACGTGAGCTACACGACATGCCGCTACAGCCGCGCAGTACAGAATCGAATGTGTATCGGTGAGGTCTTCGCAGTTATCAATATAGTTTGATAGCTGCGAATCCAGAACCGCCACCAGCGCCCTGTTTTTGTTATGCATGGGCAAACGAGGTAAGCGTGGTCTAAGTTCGGGCGACATGGTTCGATATTCCCGAATCGCACCCTCCAAAGCACTCCTCAATTCCTCATTGCATTGGGTACTTACGTTTGTAGCCCTGTCATCATTCCTCTCGTCAGCTTGATATGTTGTGTCTTGTGGTGGCACTATATCACTCTGCGGCGGGGGAGCGATGACATGGCTACTCTGCATTCCATTTCGCAGGCGATCAAGTACAGTGTCATCCAACATATGATTACGCTGGATGACCCGCACCTGATCCGACAGTCGTTGTGCCGAAACGTTGACAGTTGGCTCAAGCACCTGAAAAAGAGAGAGCATCCGAACACGGTACGCGGTCAGATTGTTTCCCCCCTCTGTAGCCCCGTAGTATGAGCGCATGACGTTTTCATTGATGGAGCGTGTCCATCTCATGCGCTGCACACTTCCGTCGGGAGCTGGGACCCTATCAGAGGCCGGTGGGCCTCGAGGTCCTAAACCGTCCGGCGGCCGGCGTCCTCCCCGACGACGAGCAGGTGGTGGCGTCGTGGGCGGAGAGAAATACTCGTCGCTCGAGCTCGACGCAACTACCGCGGCCGGTGTCGTCACAGCGCTCACAGTGGGGCTGGGTACCGGTAGCGGCGAGGCGGAGCTGAGCGACGAGTCCGGAGGTGGTGGGCGTGCTCTACGTGCGGCTGATCGTGTCAACATCTCATTATTTCATTATTTTCTTTGGTGTTTTCCTCAGGTGTTTTCCGAGGTGACATGACAGCTGATGTCACCTCCTGTTCGGCAGTTTTTGATTTATGTCTATTGGTGTATTTTGCTCTTTTTTGGAATAAATG
Source organism: Agrochola macilenta (assembly GCA_916701695.1). Lineage (NCBI taxonomy): Eukaryota > Metazoa > Arthropoda > Insecta > Lepidoptera > Noctuidae > Agrochola > Agrochola macilenta. Next base: position 239,112 of record OU753572.1, on the reverse strand, counting down.
GGGTTTCAGGTTTGTTTTCGGATTGTTTTTAATATATAAAAACAATAAAACTGCGTCAAAAATGAATACTATTAAATATGATGAAAAATCAGAAAAATAAAGTTTCAAGACGTTTTGACACGTTGGTGTTGCCATTTATTATTATTATTCTCATTTATTCATTTATAAACTTATTAAGTAGGTACATTTTTAAATATTTTTATAAAATTCATTAAAAAAAACATTTAAAAATATAAAAAATAGTAGCCCACCGGTATCGGGAACAGGGTCCAAGCTACCGGCGGTCAGGGCTCCAGAGAGAGGAACCTCCTGACAATGCGAGCCGTGTCCAGCAGTACCGCTTTCTGAATTATTATTATTATTATTATTATATCAAATAAACTACAAAACTATCAAAGAGTAAAGTACTTTACTATTTGATAGTTTTGTAGTTTATTTATACTATACATTCAATTTGATTTATATTGTAGTAACATGTACTTAAACTGTCGGGGTAAATTTTCATTTAAAAAGCGGGTGAATAAAAGTATAAATACATTATAGTACTCGTAAATTATACAATTAGTGAATAAAGGACGGATTTAAAGCGAGGGCCATAGATGAATCACGAACAAGTGAAGGAATCTAACGACTGAATCACGACCGTGATTCACTGGGCACGCCACAATTGTGGTGATAAGTCCCCTCTTTGAGGAGTGGCTAGAGAGGCGCCACGGCGTCCTCACCTTCCGCCTGAAGCAGGTCCTCACTGGACATGGTTGTTTCGGGAGGTTCCTGTTCAGGATAGCGGGAGGAAACGCCCGGGTGTCACCACTGTGTGGATCGACCGGAGGACACGGTGGAGCATACGGTGGAGGTCTACCCTGCTTGGGCGGAGCACCACCGTGTCCTCACGGAGGCGATCGGCGGCGGCGATCTCTCGCATCCGGCCCTGGTTCAGGCCATGGTTCGGATCGAGAGTGCATGGGAGGCCGGCACTTCCTTCTGCGAAGCAGTAATATTCGCGAAAGAGGAGGCGGAACGCGTGAGGGAGAGGCATAATTCGCGCCCTCGCGCCCCTAGTCGCCGCAGGAGACGCCCCGGGCATCGGGAGTTGCTAGCCGATTTCCGGCCTTCGTAGGCGCGGGCTTGCGGACGGTGAGCAATGGGTAGCTCGCCGTCCAATAAGGACCGGGCCCGGGTCGACGGCGCGTTGTGTTCCACGCGCGCTTCAAAGAGATGTCAGTACCAACTGACGGGGTCCGTTAGGGGCAATGCCTGCCAGGGTTGCGAGTTTGTCCGAAAGGGATATCGTGGCCCCGGCCCTCAGGCACCAGAAGGAACATGGGTGGGTTTACACCTCTATTATTTTTAAAGTAGACAGGAATAGACACGATTTTGACGACGTAAACAGTGCACTCTCAATGGTTACGGATTGGTTTACAATAAATAACTTAGTTCTCAATTCCAAGAAAATGTAATGTATAAAATTCGCCTTACCGAATGTTAGAAATCTAGGACCCAACATCGTCTTAGATAATGAGGTGCTTGAAACTGTAGACTCGGTAGTTTTTCTGAGCATAACAGTAGATGCCAAATTTCAGTGGGGCCCACATATATCAAGCCTAGCGGGAAGGCTCAGTTCAGCCGCCTATGCTGTTAGGAAAGTAAGACAATACACTGACGTTGATACAGCTCGGTTAGCCTATTTTAGTTATGTCCATAGCGTTATGTCTTATGGTATTCTGCTGTGGGGCAAAGCCACTTATATTCAAAATATATTTGTTCTTCAAAAACGAGCTGTTCGAGCAATTTACCAGCTAGGTGCCAGAGTTTCCCTAAGAGGTCTTTTAAAGATAGTGGCATTGTACGGTTCACGTACAGGCAAATTGCAAACGCTGCGACCTACTTATCGCTACTCGTTTGATTTACTTTTATAATTATAAGACTTTAGTTGACCAATAGCTGCCGTAGCGCTATAACCGCGGATTAGCATCCAACGGAACTTATCCTGTACAAATAAACTGAATTATCGTGAAGTCTGTGGTTTTCGTCAACTCACATCCAACAACTCAACTGTAGCTAACTGGCTACTTCTGAGTCATACATAAAAGTGGTCCTTCGAGCCGGATATAATAAGTGCATACTGTCCCTGCCAATGTTAGCGAATCGGTCTAGCTGGTGTCCCAGAAGAGCGGATCGCGTTAGTGGGGTGCCGACGCACTTAATATCCGAAACTTGCGGAAACTTCGCAACTTTCGTGAACTAGTACCTGCGGTGACGCAACTCTACTCTACCAACGGTCAAACCAATAACTAAGAACAATGGTTCAGAGTGTAACGGAACTGATAAGCAGTCAAGAAACTATCTTCAGAGACTTGAAGCTTATTTGCACCAACTACAAGAAGGACAGTCCTACCAGGAAGAACTTGGCTTACCTGGAGGAGCGTCTTATTCGGCTGAACAATAACTGGAAGAGGTTTGTTCACAACCATCAACTACTGGAAGAGTCTGGAACGACAGACCTTTAATACTTCAACGACGACATTTTCAACAATACGAAGAAGATGTATGAAGAAGTGCTGCAAGACATGTTGAAACGTAAATCGGAATTGCCGTCTGCATCTACTAGTAAGACGGAACAACCACCTGCGACGCCTAAGCAAAGTAAGGAACAATCGAGATTTACTTTCGACGATATTAAATTCCACATACCTCCTCGGGGAACAAGCGAGTCGACGGAAAAGCAACAAGATCTTTTGCGTCAACAATACTGCAACTTTAGAGTGTTTGAACGCACGGTGGAGAAGATAAACATAGCATTGACGGTACCGATGGAAAAATGGGAATTAGAAGAAAACTTATGCACCCTGAAAACTAAATGGGAGCATATCGAAAAGGAAAATTGGAAACTAGACTACATACTACAAGATGAGGACTCAATTTACCAACAGAAATACAATTCAGCAGAAAACCTTTATGATGACCTGAAAAGGAAACTACAACATAACATCTGGAACAATGCACATTATGAGAAATCTACGCCAAAAATTCAAATACCGGATTTTCATGGAAACTATAACCAGTGGCTGACTTTTAGAGACCTATACCTCGAAAGTGTACACAACAATCCAACACTTTCGAGGGCTCAAAAAATGCAACACTTGAAAACGAAACTGAAGGGTGAGGCGGAGAAACTGGTTCAGCATCTTGGCATCAGTGCTGAGAACTACGCATCTTGCTGGGAGATGCTGACCCACCGCTACGATAACAAACGGCTGTTATTCACATCATACATGAACACGCTCCTGAATCAACCTAGTATTCAGCAACCAACCGCTGCAAGCATACGGAAGCTTCACGACGTCACGATGGAGTGCTTGAACGGGCTCAAAAACATCGGGCTAGACACCACCAATTGGGATCCGATCGTGGTCCACCTATTGATTCAAAAACTAGATAGCGTTACGTATAACGAATATATAAAGGAGATCAAGCATCCCAGGGAGTTTCCCGACCTGGGAGAGTTCGCCGAGTTTTTAGAATCAAAATTCATGTCACTGGAAGCTCTGCAAGGAAATAGCCAAAAATTATCGTCATCAAACCAACCATGGAAATCGGAAAAGCAGCCTCATAAGGGATCAGAAAACAGAAATAACTACAAAAATAAAATGCAAGGGTCATCGTACTTTAACAAGTCACAAAACTCACCGAAAGCCTTCTTCACGACAGCAAAAACATGCCCAATATGCAAAACTAATCACGTTTTGATGAATTGCGAAAAATTCTTGACTATGAACACAAACAAACGGAATGACGCTATCCGCAACTTGCGTATTTGTAAAAACTGCTTATTCAGCCACGGAGAACAACAATGCAAATCACGAAAGACGTGTAAATTGTGTCATAAGGCTCACCACACACTTATGCATGAAACTGAAACTGAACTATCTAGCAACAAACAAGCAACAAGGGAGGAACACCCATCGTCGATTCCTTCGACATCCTATGAGGTCAACAACATAACGAAAGAAGAAAAGGAAGTATTGTTGACAACTGTACTTCTGAAGGTCAAAACGATTGATGGAAACTTCATCAACTTGAGAGGTCTACTTGACCAAGGGTCCCAAGTGAGTCTAATAACGGAAAACGCGGCACAGCGCCTCCGATTACAGCGACGTAAAGTGAGTGCTGTTGTATCGGGTGTGGGAACCCTTAGCGGCAACTGCAAAGGGGCAATGAACTTAGAATGCCAGTCAATACATTCAGACTACAAATTCAACTTTGAAGCATTAATTATGAAAAAACTCATAAGCAACTTACCTACCGCATCGTTTTCAATCAGCAACTGGGACTATTTGGAAAACTTAAAACTAGCGGATCCACAGTTCAACCTGTCAGGCCCGATCGATCTGCTCTTGGGCGCGGACATCTACTCAGAACTTATACTAAACGGTGTCATCAGGAGTGATAAGATATACCCAGTAGCTCAACAAACCAAAGTGGGCTGAATTCTATGCGGGAATGTGAAGACATTCAACTGCTTGGTGACACTTAACGATTTTGAAAACATGGCAAGATTTTGGGAAACCGAGGAAATTCCAGACAAGGCATCGTTAACTAGTGAAGACCAACACTGTGAGGAACATTACAACGCAACTACCACAAGATTGGCGAACGGGCAATATGTGGTACAAATGCCTATGAAGCCTAACTTCGAAACAAACTTAAAAAATGCAAGGTCACAAGCATTAGCACAGTCCCTTCAACTGGAAAGGAAAATGCTAAAAAACAAAGAACTCAGAGCAAGAGTTTGCGGAGCACGATCTAAGAAACAGATGGAGGCTGGTGGAACAAATGAACGTGCACATCTGGAAGCGCTGGTCGAACGAATATCTACATCAACTGCAAATAAGAAGCAAATGGCAGCACCCAAAAGAAAACCTGAAACAAGGAAGCCTAGTACTAGTAAAAGATGAACACTTACCACCTGGCCGCTGGGCTTTAGGAAGAGTCCAGGAACTACATCCAGGCGCCGATGGTCGAGTACGGGTTGTTACCTTGAAAACTAGAAAAGGGTCACTTAAACGACCAATAACGAAGCTTTCACCATTACCGCTGAAACCCGAAGAACCAAGAGTAAACGAAGGGGAAGAGAAAAGGCCACCTTCTCAAGAAACTAAGAAACGGGGAGGCACAACAAAAAACAAGAACAATTGGACGTCACTTGTTCTCCTATCCATACTTGCAATGACGGGATTTGCACAATCAGCACCAACGACGAATAACTTGAAGGTTACACCTATACCGAGCAATCATCCGATTTACTTCGATGAAGCTGGGAAAATACAACTAATACACGACGAATGGACCCTATTGGTTTACTACAACTCAACGTCATACTGGCAAGCAACTAATCAGATCAATGATCATGTGAACCAAATAGATAAACTATGCCAAAGGATATCACATGAGTACACGCCTTGCGAAACAATTGTCGGCCACCTACGTCATGAACTGAGTCACCTAGCCGACTACAACTATATGCTGCTCACTCAACACTCAAGACCAAAACGAGGTTACTTTGATGGAGTTGGGAAATTAACAAGAACTCTTTTCGGAGTGCTCGACGCAGACTTTGCCGAAAAGTACGAAAGAGACATACAGCATCTACAATCAAATGATGACTACCTATTAAAACTTATGAAAAACCAAACATTCATTGTAGAGGCTGAAAACAACATTATAAAAAGAAACACTGCTTTTATGGATGAACAATTCAAAACTTTGCGCGTCTACATGAACCAAACGTGCAGCGAAATCACAAAAATAGTGAACAAGGCGCAAATGCTATTCACGATGAATGACATAAATTCCGCTGCCGTGACGTCAACTTTGATTTTAAGTGATTTGAATCGAATATTGGAAATGCTGATAAATGCTCTCGCCAACATTAACAGAGGACATTTAGATACCCATCTATTTCCGGCCAACCAACTGATCGAACAGCTAAACATAATATCCGGAAGGTTGCCACAGGGATTGACGTTACCTGTAAAAGACATTCAAAGGGATTTGAGAAATATCTATGATCTCATCCATGTGAAGGCTCGAATTACAAACAACTATATGCTATTCGAAATTCACATTCCCTTGCTGAGCGATGGGGATTACAAGATATATCGAGTCATACCAATACAGTTCCTTAGACAAGGACATTTAAAACTCGTACAACCAAGTTCAAGCTTCATCGCAATCAATTTTGTAAAAAACTCTTACATAACAATGGAAGACCAAGACATGCGCCAATGTACTTTATACGGAGAAGACGAATTCATTTGTGTCTCACGTAATCCTGTCTACAACATGCACGATAAAGACGCCCCATGTGAGGCCCAAGTCTTCAACCAACAAGAGTCTTTATCATGCGTCCTCAATGACGTAACATGCAAAGAAACTTGGACAAAACTTCACAAATCGAACATGTGGCTATTTACATTGTGCAGAAAACAGCTGATGCGCGTCATATGTAACGATCAAGTTACGCCAGCGGTCATTGACGGGACTGGTGTGATTTCCTTGAAATCAAAGTGCTTACTGCTGAAAAAGGACGCCACAATATTTACAAATAATCAGCTGGGAAGCAGTTTTAACATGGAACCAGACATAGAAATACCAACCATAAATTATACAATCAACAACATCTTTGATCTCGGCGGGAAGAATGCAAAATTAAATATAACAGAGCAAGAAACGCCAACTGCAGTAGAAATAAGAAAAATAGACCAGCAGTTGGAATTCCAGAAAAACAGAGAAATATTACCGAAGGCGTCTGACATGTCAAGTCACGACATCTATCTCTACTCGATTACTTCTTTGTTGTTGGGAGGAATCGCTGTGCTTGCCCTCTGGATTATCATTAAACGATGGTGGAAAACTAAGAAAGGCGTCAAAACACTTGCTGCCAAAACAGGAGTGACACCTAGAGGAAGGGATAACTTTGGAGGCGACATCGAGCTACAAGAAATACATTCATCAGCAGCGGAGCCCATTTACAGCGAAGCAAGACAGCCGAAGAAAGTATTTCACTTTGACGAACTAAATTGAGTGATATACATATACCGACTTGTACATGTATACTTTAACACATGTTCTATTTAACTTTTCTAATATTATTACTTATTTTGTAATGGAAGCTCATCCCACTTTTCCCTCGGGAGCATGTACGGTTCACGTGCAGGCAAATTGCAAACGCTGCGACCTACTTATCGCTACTCGTTTGATTTACTTTTATAATTATAAGACTTTAGTTGACCAATAGCTGCCGTAGCGCTATAACCACGGATTAGCATCCAACGGAACTTATCCTGAACAAATAAACTGAATTATCGTGAAGTCTGTGGTTTTCTTCAACTCACATCCAACAACTCAACTGTAGCTAACTGGCTACCTCTGAGCCATACAGGCATCACAATTCATTTTCGCCAACATCTTATAAATTAGGCAAAATATACACTTATACACTAGAAACAGTGATATTCACAATATAACACCAGAGAATAAGGACTAATTACGAGCTTCATTTCACCGGCTTCATAAGATTCATAACTCATTTGTTGGGCTTGGTATAACCTTTTATAACAAGCTACCCTCTTCTTTGTTAGATTCGCGTTTAAAGCTAAAGTAAAATCAACCTTTGTTCAAAGGCATACTATTCTATCAACGACTAACGATAAGAATTGTTGGTCGCTGTGATTAATTCAAGACAATGTTCATATTGAGTTATATAATTGTTTATTTTTATTTGACTGTCTAAGTCAATTGATTTTAATTTTATTTTCATTTGTTATTGACATAATCTACTCATTACAATTTTTTTTTAATGAGTTGTATTGCAATAAATGGTTAGCTAGCGACCTCGACATTTATTGATCATAACTATATTATTGTTGCCTAACTGTTTATTTATTTGTACTTCGATGGTCCTAGTTTATCATATGTGACTTGGAGTTACAGTTTTATTAGCTATATGTCCTAAGTGGTCACGCACTTTATACCTGGAGGCTTTTATACCGGTATTAAGTTCTGTTTATATTTTGAATTTTTATTTTCGCTTGAGTATAGATTAAGATTGTTTTGTTGGTATATTGGCGTGTGCTAAATTTATTTACTGTTTTGTGTTGAGTAATGTAAATTATTTTGCATACTATTGTATAGAATCACGTTTTTTTTCTAACTTAACAGATAGCTGTGCTGCTGGGGAGTTTGTTGCGCCACTTCTTCTTCCCAGCTAAAGCACTAGGAAGTGGTGAAGGGTGGGCGTTTTGGGGGACTCTCTTAATGATTGTAATGTTGACGTTGGAAAAGTGCTGATTCTCAGCCTAGTTTGAATAAATGACTTTTGAATTTTGAATTTCGTGCGCGGATAGGAGCCCCGCTAAAAAAAACTGTGTATCTCCGGCGGGGGGGAGTGGGGGTGTTTACTCACCCTTGTCAAACGGATGTCGTTGAGCGAACGAAGGATAAGTGTAGGTATGCTACTATATGGCTAGTTTATAAATTTATAAACTAATAATCTTAAGTTAGTATTTATAATTAATCGACTTTGTGAGGCTGCTCCTTCGAAGTAAGAAATAAATAGCGACAAAAACTACAACTCAGCAACCAACATCGGACGTAGGTTGCCATTAAAAAACCTTTCAAACATTAACAAGTGGAAATTCTTGAATTGTCAATCAAAATTTTTTTATTTTGATGGTGGGAAATCATCAAATGACTTCTCCCGCTCTGGGCAGAGCGAGAGAGCGTGTCAGACTTTTACTGACTAAAACCCACCCGTGTTCCTTCCGTTGCCTGTGTACCGGGGCCACGATATCCCTTTCGGACAAACCCGCAACCCATTGGAAAGACTAGTCTGACTGTCAATCTGACCACTGGGAAAAATCCCCCCAGCAGACGACGGGTCGCCATGCAACTCCACCTAAAACTAGAATAAGATACCGTCAATTATACTAAGAACTTCGAAAGTTCGAAACAAGCAAAAAGTATCAATATGTTTACGTTATTATGCTGCATATTGCGACATACATCTATAGTTGTTGGCTTTTTAGCATTGATTGCAACATAATTAATTATGTAGGTGCATACCTAGCAATGTTATTTTACCTTTTGTTCTGAAAATAGAATACAATACTCGTCCAAAATCCAGTCGATCAACAGAGGTCGCGCGCACAACGACGCCGCGTGGCGCTGCTCGTTACCAACCAATATGCCATCCTCACCTCTTTGTCGCGTCCTCCTGACCTGTGTCCCCGAGTCCTCCTGACATTTTTTCTCAAATGTTTTGTCGAAGCCCTGATCTACTGATACGAATAAGGTATCAGATGAGTGTGATACGTGACTTTGAAAAGTGTAACACCGAATATCACGTCCCCGTAAGTTTACGAATTCGAAACACTTAACAACGAATGCACGCTACCACGAAAAACTTAACGCCGTAGCAATGCGATCTCGAATAACTAAATCTCTAATTCACCTTTTCGAAACACTTAACAAAGAATGGACGCTACCACTAAAAACTGAACACCGTAGCCATGTGATCTCGAATAACTAAACCTCTAAAAGTCATCGTAAAAAGTCTTTATTCATATAACAATCAACCAAATCAAACATTTGAGAAAAAAAATGTCATATTATGTGTCAATCAACCAAATAATTATAATGGCGCACTTACAATTTCTATTATCTAAAAAGAATAAAAGACTATTGCTACACGAAGGATATTTGTTTACTTTAGACAGACGTTTAAATACAAAATGTTATTGGCAGTGTGTAAAAAAGTGGGCATACTGTTGTGGATCGCGAATAATAACTCAGGTAAGAAGTATTTATTAAGTATAGTACATACAAGTTGCATAATTTTATTTTACATAACGATTATAATCTTAACTAATATTATAAATGCGAAACAAAATACCTTTCATCCCGAAAAAAAGTACTGTTGCCGAGGAAAACAACAATAACGTTCTTATGATAATAGATGGCGCCACGTGTCTTTCGAATCAAGATTGAATTTTATTATTATAGAAACTTTAGTAGTGTATTAATTGTTTAATAGTCAAATTCTAAATTAACGCGAGCGAAGCCGCGGGCAAAAGCTAGTGATAAAATATATTAAGTGTTTTGTAAAGGTAGTCCGATTTTATAATTTTGTATTGTAATTGTACTAATATCAGTAATTAATTGCAGGAAAACAACAGCGGGGTTGAGGAAATAATAAAATATAATAATGAGCATTGTCACAGTCCTGAACCAGAAGTAATAGATGACTTAAAATTGAGAGCTAGATTGAAAAGACGAGCGAAGCATAGTATGGATGGACCGGCACAAGTAATACAGGCGGGGATTCAAGATATTTCTAGTGGAAGTGCTCCCTACTTACCCAGTATAAATGCGATGAGAATGGTGGTAAATAGAGCAAGGATGAATGGTGTTCCTACATCTCCAAAAAAGATCCATAATCTAGTTATTCCAGATAAATACAGTAATTTTCTGCTGGCTCACTACAGTACTGAAGAAGATTGTATTTTATTGTTTGGTACGTCAGAAAATATAAGACTTCTCCAGCTGTCACCATTTTGGATCCTAGATGGTACATTTCGTACCTGTCCAACAGTTTTTTATCAAATTTATACGGTGCACGGATTAATTGGAGTGCACGATACCGTGCAAAAGGTGGTACCATTGGTGTTTGGGCTCCTGTCCAACAAAAATGAGAGAATTTATTGCTTATTTTTTGAGCTTCTCAAGTCGCGAGCATCTCAATTTGGAACCAATTTGCAACCTGACGTAGTAATTACTGACTTCGAGAAGGCGTCAATAAACGCGGTAAAACAAGTGTTTCCTGAAACTAAACACAAGTGTTGTTACTTCCATCTGGCTCAAAATATTTGGAAGCATATCCAGTCTTCTAGCCTCTCCAAACAATACTCAGAATCGACATCTTTTGCTCACAAAATGCGTCATTTGGCCGCGTTAGCCTTTTTAAAGCCAGATGAGATACCTGAGGCTTTTGAAATACTAAAAGAAAAAGTATTACCCAAGGATGCAGTGAAAGTCACTGATTGGTTCTCCAAATACTACGTCAATGGTACTTATAAGAAAAGGACTACTCAAAACCTCGAAACATTAAAGATAAACTTGCAAAAAGTGCCTCCATTGTTTCCGCCTAACATCTGGTCAGTAAATAGCTCGATAGGGACCACTGTTCCAATTACACAAAATGAGGTGGAATCATGGCACCACCGCTGGAACACCCTATTGGGCAGAAAAAAATGGAATTTATATAAGACCATTGAAGAATTATACAAGGAACAAAAACATACAGAATTATTAGTTGAAAAATTAAATTCACAGTCTCAAGAAACCAAAAGAGCAAAGAAAAAAGAAAATAGGGAAGAAAAAATTAAAAAACATTTGGAAAAAAAGGAAACAATGGACTTATCAACATTTTTAGATGGTCTTGCATACTTGTGCTATTTTAAACGTTAACTGATTTTTTTTTAGTTTTTTATTAATGTTCGATTTGGTTGATTGTATTGTCATGGAAAAACGATTGACTTGGTTGTTTGATACATAATATGACATTTTTTTTCTCAAATGTTTGATTTGGTTGATTGTTATATGAATAAAGACTTTTTACGATGACTTTTAGAGGTTTAGTTATTCGAGATCACATGGCTACGGTGTTCAGTTTTTAGTGGTAGCGTCCATTCTTTGTTAAGTGTTTCGAAAAGGTGAATTAGAGATTTAGTTATTCGAGATCGCATTGCTACGGCGTTAAGTTTTTCGTGGTAGCGTGCATTCGTTGTTAAGTGTTTCGAATTCGTAAACTTACGGGGACGTGATATTCGGTGTTACACTTTTCAAAGTCACGTATCACACTCGTATCAGATACGTGTTTCTGAAACCCCCGCCACATGTCTCGCAACCGGTGCCTTATTGCGTCCTAAATTGCCAAGAATCTCGTGTTTTGATAGCATCAAAAAAACACGATACGGTGGCCAGTTCTGCTTTATATCTGGTTTGATACTGACCTAATAATGTTACCTACATTACCAACAAATCAGAATGTAAACTTATTAAAGACCCCGTAGAGTGATACCTACCCTAAAGGAAAACATCGCGCAATAAGCCAGGCGCTAGGCGGTGCGTGCCGACCATAGAAATATAAATCTTATATCTATGGTGCCCACTATTGCTGTAGCTGATCAACGCTCGTTGTCTCCCCGTGCTAGCGAGAAGTGTATGCGCTGCAGTGCAGTAATTATTAGCGGTTTGTACCACACCTACCTACTTAGTATAGTTGATTGATAGATGACGTCTCGCTGTTTGATCAAAGAAAGGTGAGCCGCTTCAATATATGTCAAGACTAGGTTTGCATGTGTGCGGTGAGGCAAGGAGGCATACATTGCACACAGACATTGACACACTAATGGTAGGACGCAACCACGCAGCCGGTGTGGTGGCGCTCGAGCTCGTCGACTATTTACTAAGTTTTGCATATTATTTTTATTGTTTATCTAGTGATGATCACAATAGAGGGGGTTGACCTTCCGGTTGGTGATGAATGTACAACGCAAAAACTGATGATGTCGAATACGTTCATTATGTTTAGGTTTCTCACGACGCGACGTGCCAACCCAACTAGCAAAAACTAGTCTTATAAAAGTCACCAATGCGCTTTTGCCAAGAGTAATTGTATTGGTAAACGAGTCTTGTATTGATTTTATAGTGTCTAAAAAGTCCCGATTTGGGCACAAGTTTCAAGACTTCTATTAGTTCTGCTTTGGTTCTGTAAAAGCATTGTAACGTGCTAAATTAGTCTTGAGTTTATCTTGTAAGCGCATTCATTTATGCTTTAATTTAAAAAAAAAACACTAAAAATACCTAACAAACACCACCGAATTCCATAAAAGTACACGTAAAAGTGAAAAATAACTTTAATTTCGGAAGTCGGTGGCAAAAACTAAAATATTTTATACTAAGTATATACCAAAATATACCGTAATATAGTTATATAATGAAAGCGATTCATAACTATATCCCTAAGGATATAACTAAATCACGACTTCAACTATAAGGTTCTGTATTTTCGTTTTTGCCACCGACTTTTATACCTAGTGGGGTTACAACTAGTGGGGCAAGTAATCTATCAAGATTATAGACTAGTGGAATCTGCCCTACCAAATCAAACTAGTGGGGCAAGTAATCTATCAAGATTTTAGACTAGTGGAATCTGCCCCACCAAATCAAACTAGTGGGGAAGATTCCAGTGAAAATTTTAGGCATTCCACTTTGGACCAGATTGGCGACTTGGTGGGGCAAAGTGGAATGATTTAAATTAACCCCTTTGTGGGTGAACAGGGGGATACATTTTGTATGAAAGATCTTATTCATTTAGTTTAGAAAACGTGGTATAAACTTATATAGGTAATAATAAAGATTTAATCGTACATTTTTCAAAACTGGCTTGAAAGTGTAGAAAGGGCGTACATTTATATTTTGCATCTCAATGACATCTATTGGCCCAATATGGTACTAATGAATGCATAGTCTACATATAATTTAGCAGTATTATCTGCTAAATTATATGTAGACTATGCATAACATTTTTGAAATTTAATTACAGGCCTATTAAAATTGTATATAGAATATAATCACGATGTAACATTTAGTTTTTGTTTCATTGCAATCGTCTCATCCAATAAAAAGATAAGCTAATTTATAGTTTTCAAAGTGATACCCATACCACCAACAAGCACTACGTTCCAGGCGGCAAGGGGTTACGGAGATGTGGAGCGTCGTATGCTACCTCTAATATTAAGCTGGGCGGTCACAGTCCATAAATTATAGGGTACAATCCTCGAAAGATCTGTGATCTACATTGGTAAAAAAAAAAATGCAAAAGGGCAAATATACGTCGTGCTTAGTCGTGTCAGAAGTTTGAAAGGCATAGTTTTATCAGATTTGGACGCGAACAAATTATTAAAGCGACCACACCACGACAGGATCATTGACGGAAATAACGAGGCTACGAAATCTGTCTTCTGACAATCAAGGCCACACATAGCAGACGACTCAAGTAGCGCAATTTGATGCCAGGATACTACCATTAATCATTTATAGGCAGAGTGCACCACATGGCAATTCAAATAAGCCCAAACGGCTAGGATACATTGTATTATGACGGAGTTCCGGTGCATTCCTTCCGGCTTCATCTTCAGATCAGTTCAATGGTACCGTTTTCATCAGAATGTGCTTCATAGTCGCTTAACTATTTAAATCGAGATATCTTATCGCCACCCGTGAAATACTTTTCATTGGGGAATGGTGGTGGCCATCTGTGGTCTTCTTCATCAGATCCACTTTACCAAATGATACTTTCTGAATGTATATGCTTAACTTATTGCTGAAAATACCAAAATCGCTATGTGTATGCCTATAATATTTGAGGAGTTCCCTCAATTCGTCATGTATTCCATCATCAGAACTGAACTTTGATAAAAATGGGACCAATCGGGAAGTATATCCTTTCAAATAAAAAAAGAATTTTCCAAATCGGTTCATAAATGACGGAGTTATGAGGTAACAAACATTAAAAAAAAAAACAACCTCCTCCTTTTTGGGAAGTCGGTTAAAAAACATTTAATGTTATTTACGTTCCGGACAAGATCAATTAAGAGATACGTGTGTTGCGTTGCAAGTGGGTGCGTTGCATGCGAAGGAAAGTTTCCTGTCATATGTTATGTGAGTTTCCGGTAAATTTTCAATGGCCCGCGATCAAGTTTTAAGTATTTTTGGAATAAATTAAATTTAGACACTGATTTGACTATTGCAAGAATTAAGTACTATTCCTATGCTTCTATGGGAGTTATTGCATTTAGACCTGTGTGTGTGATATGCTTGCCATACTTGGACGCCATTATATAAATGGGGTTCCATTGAAAGTATATGAAAACCTGACTTTTGTACGGATTGAGGGCACTGAAAGACGTTGTTCCAAAATAAGGGGGCTGTTGCAAGGATCGGATGATGTATTCTACCAGAATAGCTATCTATACATCTTTTCCGTTTCGGATCTACTTATATCATTTGAACAAGGTGTTGTTGGCGTTTATAGATGTCGATTTTTTTTCTTCAAAATCTGAATAATTTCCAGAAGAAATCTATAAGTCTACGGAACCACAAGCTTCATCATCATTACATTTCAAATGTTTCCCGTGTTTTCTTGAAAATGTACAGAACCACTAGCCTTATGGCATTAAATTTGTCGTTTCTAGTAAATTTATCATGTAAAAGCATAAGGTAAGATTAATTTGAAAGTCTAAGCTAATTTTATGAGGAATTCATATCGAATCAATGGTAATTCTCCTGTTACAGTCACCCGTTCTTAGCTTAAAGATTTCCAATAAAAGTTCCACTAATCTTTGCGTTTTCAATACAATATACTTGTATGAATCATAAAAACGCATAGAAACATTTCATAGAGTCACGCTAGTCTAAGTTAATTGATTATTGATGCTTGAGTATTTAGGTCATGAGTCATAACGAATGTTAATATAGGTACATGTCTTGTAAAAGTCATATCATTTAATCATGTAAACGTTTTTGAGACTCTTTTAGAAGATCACAGGCTTTAAAATGTTATGTTATGACTTACGAAAATAAGTAGGTAGGTACTGCAACAGCTATCTTGGTCGCTGGTAGGTCATCAAGTCGGTAGGTACTGCAACAGCTATCTTGGTCGCTGGTAGGTCATCAAGTCGGTAGGTACTGCAACAGCTGTCTTGGTCGCTGGTAGGTCATCAAGTCGGTAGGTACTGCAACAGCTGTCTTGGTCGCTGGTAGGTCATCAAGTCGGTAGGTACTGCAACAGCTGTCTTGGTCGCTGGTAGGTCATCAAGTCGGTAGGTACTGCAACAGCTATCTTGGTCGCTGGTAGGTCATCAAGTCGGTAGGTACTGCAACAGCTATCTTGGTCGCTGGTAGGTCATCAAGTCGGTAGGTACTGCAACAGCTATCTTGGTCGCTGGTAGGTCATCAAGTCGGTAGGTACTGCAACAGCTATCTTGGTCGCTGGTAGGTCATCAAGTCGGTAGGTACTGCAACAGCTGTCTTGGTCGCTGGTAGGTCATCAAGTCGGTAGGTACTGCAACAGCTGTCTTGGTCGCTGGTAGGTCATCAAGTCGGTAGGTACTGCAACAGCTGTCTTGGTCGCTGGTAGGTCATCAAGTCGGTAGGTACTGCAACAGCTGTCTTGGTCGCTGGTAGGTCATCAAGTCGGTAGGTACTGCAACAGCTATCTTGGTCGCTGGTAGGTCATCAAGTCGGTAGGTACTGCAACAGCTGTCTTGGTCGCTGGTAGGTCATCAAGTCGGTAGGTACTGCAACAGCTGTCTTGGTCGCTGGTAGGTCATCAAGTCGGTAGGTACTGCAACAGCTGTCTTGGTCGCTGGTAGGTCATCAAGTCGGTAGGTACTGCAACAGCTATCTTGGTCGCTGGTAGGTCATCAAGTCGGTAGGTACTGCAACAGCTGTCTTGGTCGCTGGTAGGTCATCAAGTCGGTAGGTACTGCAACAGCTGTCTTGGTCGCTGGTAGGTCATCAAGTCGGTAGGTACTGCAACAGCTGTCTTGGTCGCTGGTAGGTCATCAAGTCGGTAGGTACTGCAACAGCTATCTTGGTCGCTGGTAGGTCATCAAGTCGGTAGGTACTGCAACAGCTGTCTTGGTCGCTGGTAGGTCATCAAGTCGGTAGGTACTGCAACAGCTGTCTTGGTCGCTGGTAGGTCATCAAGTCGGTAGGTACTGCAACAGCTGTCTTGGTCGCTGGTAGGTCATCAAGTCGGTAGGTACTGCAACAGCTGTCTTGGTCGCTGGTAGGTCATCAAGTCGCAGCTCGGTAGCTATGTAAGTACTCGTTGAACGCCATTCATTCGACGCTATTTTCACGTCTCAATTTACTGGCTCGTTAAGTTTCCTCACGCATGCACTACTTTTACGAAGCACATTCACGTTTCATGCGATACTTACTGACCACCTTTATTTCGTTTTCAAGGGAAATCTTCATAAATAAAGTGCCCAGCTTCCGGGGTAGAGACCCGCGAGTGAGGAATCGATTGTGACCTCACCAAATTCCCCGGTCAGCAGGAAGGGAAGCTCTGGGTCTTCTCAAGAGACCAGTAAAATTCAGTATTCAAAAGTCATTTATTCAAACTAGGCTGAGATTCTGAGAATCAGCACTTTTCGAACGTCAAAATTACATAAGACAGTCCCCCAAAAACGTACCTTCCCTGTGCAACCCCTGGGCCGATATACTAACTAACCTGCGTCCACCGCTGGCTTTGTCTGTGATGAGTTCGAGAACAGTGGGCAATAGTGGGCATTCATAACTTACCTACTCAATAACATTGCTTACACAGAGGCTTCACTTACTCAGTATGACCATAAGGGTCTGGCGAGTTAGGGCGCGCACGCGGCTCGCACCCGCGCCCGCGGCCGCCTTCACCGTCATATTACGCACAATGCTCTTGTTAGCACGAGTGTGTCCACTTGCACATGTGTACCGCTATTGTACTTGTGATGAGAAAAACCTATCAATCATAGAAACCACGAAGGTCAATAACTGGACTAAAGTGTAATTATTCCATTCAATTAATGTGGCACAATCGCGATTCGCGCGATACTGTCTCGATTTTCTGAACTCCAATAAAATGAGCGCGATCGAGCCGGAGTCACGCCGCGTGTTGGCAAGTTTGTTAGAACTGTGCGCGCTCGGAGCAGGCGCGGTGTAATAAAGCACACTTGAGTTGCGCCCCGAACCGAAAGGTCACAAGCGCCCCGCCGCGCGCCGCCGCCGCAGAACAACTTACTCTTAAGAGTTAATACCTACATGCTTTTGTACAGAAGACTTTACTATAATGATAACGACCTTATTGATTCAAATCTTTCAACTACAACTAAAACAGTCACACAAAATCCGAAGGTAAAGAAATTAGGGAATTAACAGTTCCACGACGACAACAGGAACAGGCCCTGTGGCGGCAGTCTCAGTTCCACGACGACAACAGGAACAGGCCCTGTGGCGGCAGTCTCGATATAGATAGCGATCGCTATACGACCGAATTAACAGTTCCACGACGACAACAGGAACAGGCCCTGTGGCGGCAGTCTCGATATAGATAGCGATCGCTATAAGACCGAATTAACAGTTCCACGACGACAACAGGAACAGGCCCTGTGGCGGCAGTCTCGATATAGATAGCGATCGCTATACGACCGAATTCGGTCGTAAAGTCGTAATGGCGTCTCTAGACACGTGCGACGTACTTGCCAAGCAAGTGATTTTGTCGTGCTTGTTTAACAATGTTGACCGTCTAGGGACGCTGATGATGTCGAGACTGCAGCCCCAGGACAGATAAGGATAATCGTTATCGATAATTTAAGGTTTTTGTCATTCTGAGGACGAGCATAATTGAGTAGAATTTGTCCAGTCATTGAGAGATAAGCTGCTGACTTTGGCTTTGGCTACAAAAAGTCAGCGAGAGTTCTAATGTGTTAGTGTTACAATTTGTTTTCCTAATTAATATTCCGAATTTTCGACCTTGAACGACCGCCGCTCGCGCCGCTATATTCGAAAAATGGTACCAAAAACCAGTTTTTCGAGAATATCTTCTCTCCAGCGTCATTTAGGTTTTCTTTCTTTTTCGTGTGGTTAGTGAGTAACCTGGCGTCAGAGTTTTTATGCCGCCCATTGGGCCCTGACTTGACTTCACATGCCGTCGAGAAATCCTCGTATCTGTCAAGCATGCCGGTTTCCTCACGATGTTTTTATGCCGCCCATTGGGCCCTGACTTGACTTCACATGCCGTCGAGAAATCCTCGTATCTGTCAGGCATGCCGGTTTCCTCACGATGTTTTTATGCCGCCCATTGGGCCCTGACTTGACTTCACATGCCGTCGAGAAATCCTCGTATCTGTCAAGCATGCCGGTTTCCTCACGATGTTTTTATGCCGCCCATTGGGCCCTGACTTGACTTCACATGCCGTCGAGAAATCCTCGTATCTGTCAGGCATGCCGGTTTCCTCACGATGTTTTTATGCCGCCCATTGGGCCCTGACTTGACTTCACATGCCGTCGAGAAATCCTCGTATCTGTCAAGCATGCCGGTTTCCTCACGATGTTTTTATGCCGCCCATTGGGCCCTGACTTGACTTCACATGCCGTCGAGAAATCCTCGTATCTGTCAGGCATGCCGGTTTCCTCACGATGTTTTTATGCCGCCCATTGGGCCCTGACTTGACTTCACATGCCGTCGAGAAATCCTCGTATCTGTCAAGCATGCCGGTTTCCTCACGATGTTTTTATGCCGCCCATTGGGCCCTGACTTGACTTCACATGCCGTCGAGAAATCCTCGTATCTGTCAGGCATGCCGGTTTCCTCACGATGTTTTTATGCCGCCCATTGGGCCCTGACTTGACTTCACATGCCGTCGAGAAGTACTCGTATCTGTCAAGCATGCCGGTTTCCTCACGATGTTTTTATGCCGCCCATTGGGCCCTGACTTGACTTCACATGCCGTCGAGAAGTACTCGTATCTGTCAAGCATGCCGGTTTCCTCACGATGTTTTTATGCCGCCCATTGGGCCCTGACTTGACTTCACATGCCGTCGAGAAGTACTCGTATCTGTCAGGCATGCCGGTTTCCTCACGATGTTTTTATGCCGCCCATTGGGCCCTGACTTGACTTCACATGCCGTCGAGAAGTACTCGTATCTGTCAAGCATGCCGGTTTCCTCACGATGTTTTTATGCCGCCCATTGGGCCCTGACTTGACTTCACATGCCGTCGAGAAGTACTCGTATCTGTCAGGCATGCCGGTTTCCTCACGATGTTTTTATGCCGCCCATTGGGCCCTGACTTGACTTCACATGCCGTCGAGAAGTACTCGTATCTGTCAGGCATGCCGGTTTCCTCACGATGTTTTTATGCCGCCCATTGGGCCCTGACTTGACTTCACATGCCGTCGAGAAGTACTCGTATCTGTCAGGCATGCCGGTTTCCTCACGATGTTTCCCTTCACCTTTATTGAAGCTAGTGATAATCATACAATACGCACATGACTCCGAAAAGTCAGAGGTGCGTGCCTTGGGTTCGAACTCGAGTCGGACTTGGCAGTTCGACGGTCACACCACTAGCTTATATATCAGCTAGGTATAAATTGTCATTACATAAATTATAGAACTTATAATTTCCCGCAAAGTTTGTGAGAAACATTTTAATCAGATAAATAGTTTACGAGTTAGAGCGAAGTCAAGTTCAACTTATTTTTACAATTCGCAAAATCCCTACATTTTCTCTCTGAATTTTAGTAAATGTCGATTACTTATTGCGGACCTACTACCGTTTTTTACTCATTTTTTTTACACAAATTGACGGTATTTATAAAACTTTTAGATTACATTGTAAGTTTTTCTCTTAGGCCTAAACGAATATTAGTGAAAAGGACTTCAGAATAGAACATATCAAAATTCTTTCGATTGGGGCCATGTATAGCGATAGATAGATAGATAAAGACCTTCTTGTCCTGCTAACAGCACTGGCGAGATCTCATATAAATGTTTACCTCCGCCAAGCAGCGGAAAAATTGTAAATAAAAAATACTCTCCTCGAAGTCTACAGTATAGAGAAATAGTGGCAAACAACATAATTATTGTTCTTGCATGTGTTCTACGGTTTTTTTTTTTTTTGAGGTTGGGAAATTATCAAATAACTTCTCCCGCTCTAGACGGAGCGGGAGGGCGTTGCCTGTGTGCCAGGGCCGCGATATCCCTTTCGGACAAACTCGCAACCCTGCCAGGCATGTGGAACACAACGCGCCGTCGCGTCGACCCGGGCCTGGTCATTATCGGACGGCGAGCTACCCGTCGCTCACCGTCCGCAAGCCCGTGCCTATGGTGGCCGGAAGTCTTGCCTCTCCTTCACGCGTTTCGCCTCCTACTTCGCGAGCAATACTGCTTCGCAGAAGGAAGTGGTGACACTATTCCTGCTGTTTTCCACGCAGGAAAAAATAAAATTCATAAAAATACTTGCAAACAATGAATATTTAAGCCAAACAATACAAGCTTTCAAAGAGCGAAACGCAGATCCTGAGGTCATTGCTGCTGCAGGGAAAAGGTTTTGTATCGCTTTTTACGGCGCGGCGGCGTTTCCAAAAAAAAACGTCGTTACTTTGGGCTCCGATACCAAAATGTCGCAAGATCCATGACGAAGAGCCAATTCAATCTTGCTGCATTACCTCCTACAATAGAAGCTGCACAACAACATTCCCTTCGGACCTACCACTAAGTTTAGGCTTGGATATAGTATTGACGAGAGTCCAGAATAATGGCGTTGGGAAAGGAGCAAGTTTGGGATTACTCCAGTGAAAACGACCAAAGATCCAGCACCCGAAGCACTCCTTTAATTAATTTCGTGTAAGTGCAAAAAGGGTGTAGTCAAGCCTGTGGGTGTAGGAAAACAGAATTGAAATGTTCTGTTATCTGTGACTATTGCCATGGAGACGCGTGTGAAAACAGCGCAAGACGACGACGACGAGACCCGAACTGAGGAGAAAAAAAAATACAAAAAAATGAATCAATTCAAGTGAACCAGGAACATCT
Organism: Agrochola macilenta; assembly: GCA_916701695.1. Lineage (NCBI taxonomy): Eukaryota > Metazoa > Arthropoda > Insecta > Lepidoptera > Noctuidae > Agrochola > Agrochola macilenta. The sequence continues at coordinate 217,410 of OU753572.1, read as the reverse complement.
ATTGGGGCATTGAAATGGAAGAAAAATCAGCAATAAATAACGAACTGTGGATTAGGCCTACTGGGGATGGCCTACCTCTTGATGGTGCGGAAATGAGTAAAAAATTTCTGAGATATTAAATAATAATTGCGAATTGTAAAAATTTGCTGAGTTTGACTTCGTTGTAACTCGTGAACTATTTTGCTGATTAAAATAAATTTGTCACAAAAGTTGCAGAAAATTGGAGGCTTTATAATTTTTGTAATGACATCATGACCATCTATACGCTGGAGAGAAGATATTCTCGAAAAACTGGTTTTTGGTAGCATTTTTCCAATATGGCGGCGCGAGCAGCGGTCGCTCAAGGTCGCAACTTCGGAATATTAATTAGGACACCTAACTTTAACACTCTGCCAAATTACAACTCTCCTTGACCTTTTGTAAGTCAGAACCTGCCCAGTGACCTGACTAAATAGGTATACTAAGTAACTAAGTAGTTATCATTGCGTGTAACTGTGGTACGGTTACCGCAGTTACACTCACTTTTCAAAAAAAAATGTGGCAAAAACCGTGTGCAGCCATCCACTGGTACCTTTCAATACCGGTATGTACCCGGTGTACCTTTACAATTTCAGATACCTACCTGCTGTTAGGTAAGCGCTCCATTCACTGCACGGTCCTGTAAGGATTTTTTAAATAATTTTTATTCTAACAAAAAGTTATAATTTAGTAATCATCAGGAACGTCTAGCGCTGAACATAGACCTCCTCGCACACCACGGCACCAGCACAATGCGCGGAAATTAATAAACAAGTGCCGTGTTCCAGTGAACCTATGTGCCGCGCTCCTATGTAGGGAGTAGGGACCTTCGCAGGCCGCGGTGCCAGCGCCCAGCGGTGGTCGGGCCTTCAGCGAGCAACCTGGCAAGCTCCTGATACGGACTCAGTGAATTTACTTAAATACATTGTTCGAATAATTCAACGAACATATATGATAAATGAATATTCATGTTCGGTGCGTCAATAGATACTCAAACGAAATATTTAATTAATTATGTTCATGTTATTGTAAGATTAGGTATGACGTGAATTCAATTCCTGAATTCACCTTTGTCCGGAGTTAAGAAGGTGTAAGTACCTATAACTAACTTATAACATGAAGAACTGGCTGGAGGGAGACACGGAATGGCGCTGAAGGCACCCTCACCCTCTCTTTGTGCAAGTGCTCCCCGGACATGGGTACTTCGGAAGCAAACTCACCCGATTGCCACCACGTTGGCAACTGCCTGAATGATGCGGTGCACATTGAAATAAAGCCCAACCTGGGTATTGAAGCTGTTCCGCGCCGTGACCTGTCGTCGGTGAACCAAAAATGTCAGTCATGACGTCAGAACCGACGAACTTAAAAAAAAAAAAAAAAACCTATTACAAAGTGCATACATGGATACACAGGTACAAACTAATTTTTTTAATAAAACTCCTACAAAAATGATGACCGCAATACGCAGCCTTATTGCGACAAAGCACTATAAGATTAAGGTAGCCATGTAATAAATAGTTACTCGAGTTCAGTCCCTATTGGAAATATTTAACTGATCTTCAAAAAGCTTGTTGACCTTTTAATGATCCTTCAACTACAGGTATTTTCTATGCTTAAATGGAGACTCCTCGACATGCAATGTAAGCCAAATGGTTATATGAAATAAACTTTTTTTTTTTTTTTTTAATGATGTAAGTACGTTTTTTATATAAACGAGCCCCTAAAAACTTTTAGCTCTTCTAATAATTTACCTACGCTGAGCCCTTTTTTAACATTCTGGCCTTTTCTCAAAGTTGGCCGCAGTGAGTATGGCACCCCGACCTGATGAGTTAAATTAGGCTAGAATAGTGGGTGCGCGAGCGCAACAACCAAGCAACTCGCAGTTACTTGGCTATTGAGTATTTTTAGGACACCAAAATGGCTCACAAAATGACGCACATCTATATCTATACATATTATAAAATAAAGTCACTTTTCGCGTTTGTCTGTATGTCCACGTTGTTCTTCTAAAATACGCTACGGATTTTGATGGCGCTTTCAACATAATTTTTAGAATGTATTCCGGAAGGTTTATGTGCATAATAAATTAATATTAAACTTATAGATAATTAATAAATCTCCATGTTTTGTCGTAAAACCTTGCGAAGCAGGGGCGGGGCGCTAGTTTATTATGCAAGGTGTCAGGAACATCGACGCGAAAACTGTTACTATGGATTCAGTTCATAATTCTCAACATCCCTGCGTTGTTTTTTTTTTTTAAATCTGCTGTTTCATAGAACGGAGCAAAACCTACGCGGTCAAACTGAACGGAACTGCAGATTAAAAAAAATAACCGACGAACAATTTCAACGCAGGGGGGCTCAGAATCATGTAAATCCTTGGTATCAGTTTTCGCGTCAATGTGCCACCCTGTATACAGTGTCCATTCATATTTTTAGGAAATCCAATTAGGAATTATTTGGGGTTCAATTTAATACCTTTCCTGGTGGCCCTGCTGGATTAAATAATGAACAAACGTAGACGTCGGCCGTCGGTGACGTCATCGTTCCTCTGCAGTGTGGGCCAGCACGTTCTAGCCTAAGACCATAGCCGCATTTTGTTGTAGATACCGTTCGTGGTAGTTAAGTACATAGGAATCACACTTCACTGTTGCTGTCAGTCAGTACCGTTGTTATCGACACACACGAACATCACACATCTATATACCTAATGAGGAAACAGGTAAACCTATATTAACCGCATCATCAATAGTAAGTTGCGTGGCGGTAATTTCACGAGATCATCGGGGTTCGTGCCGCGCATGTGCGAACTATATCCTCAGACTGCCGCGCGCTCTCGGCATACTAACTACCTAACACTGGCACGGCACTCGACACTCGGCACTCGGCTTGGTCAGCGTGCTCACAATGTGCAACTGTGACTAACTAGAAGCGTCAACGACACCACGACACAGGAGCAACCTCTCCAGTGTCCACCTCATTCTTTTATATTCCCTACAAATTATTTGCTTAGGAAATATACATCAAAAGAAGTAGACAAATAGGTACAATGTGACGACTGTTACAAAGTGAGTTCTGAAACGGGACTGCACAGCTGCTCTCTTGACGAAGATCCTAACTTCTCTTTTACCTTGAATACTCAAACTTATTTATTATTTATTTATTTTATTTATTTATTTATCATCTTACATTTACCATTACAGGTTAACCCAATGCGATAAATGCGCTTATCCTAACTTAACATCTATAACAAATTACAAATATTGCATTCCTTGTGAATGAACTCAGAGAACAACATAATAAGTCCGTCTCACCCGCTATGAGGTTGAGCGTGCGGAGTGCACGCGTCAGGGACGCCTCTCTTAAAAGGTTGGTCCGAGCGCGCGGCTCCACTAGCAGTGGCGACTTTAGTGCCAATATCGTGACGATTGGCAGCGTCATCTTGCACTGCTGAATGTAGACCTCTCCTTATTGAGTCATGTTCTGTTCCTCTCCACGATGTGAAATACGCTGAAATTTAGCCACATCTAGTTAAACTTCAATTTGGCTTCTACTGAGTTCTACGGGAAAAGAAAGTTAATAAATAAAAGACGTGTCACAACTTGTAAGAATGTGCTACATTCTATGGCCGTGAATATGAAGACTGCGAAGACACGAGTGTTCCCCGACATGAGGAAGATTGCCGAATCCCTCGGGCAATACTTAGCACAAAAATAACGCTTTTGTAACGCTCTTATTAAAAAAACTCTAAAAAATTAATTGAATCGATGAATGAATTGTAATTTCTGTACTTATTTTTAGTTTGTTTGCCATTTTTGCAATTTTTCACGTAAGTATTGTTTGTTTTTCGAAGTCGGTTGTTTTTTTTGTAATTTCAGCTAAGTTCGGATAAGCGGTAAGATCATATAACGCAAAAATAGCGTGAAACAAGGGATATTTCCTAGTGTTAGCAACTTAAAACTCAAAGCATTTATTTCAATTAAACCATTTACAGGCACTTTTGAATTGTCAAAGAATCGGTCAGTCAGAAATATGAAGCTAGTTGCCCATTCCAAAGCGTAGTAGGTAGGTACCTATGGAGAAGAACGGGAAAATTGTTACAAAGCGACACCATTCTATTTTACCCCACTCTTCAGACTGCGTCTGACGCTTCACCTAATAATTTAAGTGCTGTGCACCTTTAAGCAGTGAAACAAAACAGTTATATTTCGCGAATTTTAATATTGATCCGGACTTCTACCTGGTTTATTTTTTGCGTAATTTTGGTAAGTGTTTAAAAAAACATATATTTTGTAAACTTTTTTACTTTACTTTACTTTACGTTGCCCCACACTAAAAATTTCTTCTTGTATCGTGGGTGCGTTTACAAACATAGAGACTCACATACACTAACACCCAGACCCGAAACAACTACTTGCAGATCATACAAATATTTGTTCCGTGCGGGGATCGAACCCGCGACACGTTGCGCAGCAGTAGATCGCTCAACCACTGCGCCAACCGTGTCGTCATCTACTATCTACTTTACTGTCGTAATCTACATACTTACTAATTTTACAAGTGCTCTCTCGATAAAATTGATTAAAATTGACTAAGAATAGCTGCAGGCTAAGATCCGGTCTCACACTCATTTATTTATTTATTTATTTATAATAGGTACGCCAACAGCATATATATTTTACATTACATATCAAAGTTAACAAATATGGGCTCTTATATATATACCAATTACAGGTGTACACGACATTTACATATAACAAAGCAACCTCATTTGGAAAAGATCGGATAAAAAACATCCGATCTTGGATGACGATGTAAACAGTGCACTCTCAATGGTTACGGATTGGTTTACGACAAATAACCTAGTTCTAAATACTAAGAAAACGAAATGTGTAAAGTTTGCCCTACCAAATGTTAGAAATCTAGGTCCCAACATCGTCTTAGATAAAGAGGTGCTTGAATCTGTAAACTCGGCGGTTTTTCTGGGCATAACAGTAGATGCCAAACTTCAGTGGGGCCCACATATATCGAGCCTAGCGGGAAGGCTCAGTTCAGCCGCCTACGCCGTCAGGAAAGTAAGACAATACACTGACGTCGATACAGCTCGGTTAGTCTATTTTAGTTATTTTCATAGCGTTATCTCCTACGGTCTTCTGCTGTGGGGCAAAGCTGCTGATATTCAAAATATATTTGTTCTTCAAAAACGAGCTGTTCGCGCTATTTACCAGCTTGGTGCCAGAGTTTCTCTGAGAGATTTTTTCAAAGATATTGGTATCCTCACGGTGGCATCTCAATTCATCTTCGCCAATATCTTATATATTAGGGAAAATATACACTTATACACTAAAAACAGTGATTTTCACAATGTTAACACTAGAAATAAGGACAAACAACGAACTCCCTTTCACCGGCTTCATAAGGTTCATAACTCATTTGTTGGGCTTGGTATAACCTTTTATAACAAGCTACCCTCTTCTTTGCTAGATTTGCCTTTTAATGCGTTTAAAACGAAAGTAAAATCCAATCTTTGTTCAAAGGCATACTATTCTATCAACGACTACTTAAATGATAAGAATAGTTGGTCGCTGTGATTAACTCAAAACAATGTTTATGTTCTTTCTCCAGCTTCCGTACTGACAAGTTATATGAGTTTTTATAATTGTTTATTTTATTTGACTTTTTAAGTCAAGTTATTTTAATTTAACTTTAATTTATTTTTGACAAAATCTACTCATCACACTGTTTTTTTCATGAGTTGTATTGCAAATCAAATCAAATCAAATCAAATCATTTATTTGCATAACACAGGTTAAGAGGATGTTACAAAGGTTTATAAGGTACACTGTATTATAACCATGTGAGGTGTGCAAATGTATTAGGAACATTATGACACAATTATTGTTAATCAGTTTACTTATTAAATTACATTGTCACTGAAAATATACATAGATAGTCAATTTTGTTATACATTTGATTAAATCTGGACTAATAAATTATAATAGTAATGTCAAGCAAATTAATCATAGTATTAAAATGTAAATGTAATTATTATCATATTGAACTAATGTAGAAATATTTGCTATAATCAAAATACAATATCTTTATCTTCGAAGTAGTCTTTTACATTATAATAACACTTTTTATTTAGGAATCTGTATAATTTCTTCTTAAATAGATGAGTAGGTAACTTCTTAATGTCATCGGGCAATTTATTATAAATCAGTGATGCCATACAAATAATACTTTTATTGAATAATGCCGTTTTCCCATACGGTATTTCTACGTCTAATCTTTTTTTATCACGTAATTGTCTATAATAGCTTTTAGAAGCAGTCTTATAATAGCTTGGATTCGATTTTACAAAAACATTTAATTCGTATATGTACAAAGAAGGTAATGTTAGAATTTTTAAATTTGTAAAGTAATGTTGACAGCTTGTAGTACTATCTAGATGGCACATAGCTCTGATGCATTTCTTTTGGGCTTTGAATACAAATTCCTTGTCTACCGAGTTGCCCCAGAATATTATACCATATCTTAATATAGATGCAACAAGTCCGTGATTATGCCGTTAAGACGGCTTCTTTGTTGACAATTTTGGACAGTTTGTAGAGAGCGAATGAGGATTTATTAATTCTTTTACAGAGATTATCTACATGTGTTTTCCATGACAAATTGCAATCTATAAAAATTCCCAGAAATTTGGTATTGGTTACAGAATGTACTATCTGTCCATCGTTATTAACATTAATATTTTTAGGTTGAGTTCTTTGGCGAAAGTGCATTATTTTTGTTTTGTCCATATTTATTTTAAGATTATTGTTAATTAACCATTGAATTATTGTACTTAATGTTTGATTGATTTCATCTTCATAATCATTTGGTTTGTCACATTTAATTATTACTGTGCTATCGTCTGCAAATAGTACCATCGGTTGCTTGACGTGTCTAGGGAGATCATTAATGTATACTAGGAAGAATAAGGGACCCAAAACAGTACCTTGTGGAACGCCAAATTCTATAGTTCTAGCATGGGATCTATATTTGATCTCATTTTGTGTTCTCTGGCATATTCGTGTAATTTCTGTTACTTGTTTTCGGTTAGAAATATATGAAGAAATGAGATCGAGTGCTTTACCTCTTATGCCGTACATGTTTAATTTTTGAAGCAATACTTTGTGGTCAACACAGTCAAATGCTTTGCTCATGTCCATGAAGATAGCACAAGTTGGTTTTTTTTTGTCCACATCAGTTAAAACAGTTTTGATTAGGTCATAAATAGCATTGTTATTAGATTTGCCCTTGCGAAAACTTTTTTGTTCGTTAACCAAAATATTATATTTTTCTAAAAAGTTGTACAGTCGACTATAGATAGTTTTTTCAAATAATTTTGAGAAGATGGGGACCAAAGCTATCGGTCTATAATTTCCCATATTTTGTTTGTCATCTTTTTTGTGGAGTGGGATAACAACAGACGTTTTAAGTTTTTCTGGGTAAATGCCAGCGGAAATGCATAGATTTATTATGTGGCTTAAATGAGTAGCAACAGATTGTGACACATGCTTTATAACTTTGGTACAAATACCGTCATAACCCACGCTTTGGGTATTTTTTAATTGTTTTATTTCTCTATCAATCTCCATTGGAGTTGTAGGGGTAAAAAAAATAGAATTTACGTTAGAGTTAATGTTGTTATTCGAGGGTGCTTTATTATTTTTAGAATTAGTTGAATTTACTGATTGTGATACTTGGTCGATAAAGTAGTCATTAAAACTACTCGCAATTGATGTAGGATCTCTAATTTTGATATTATCTCTTATTATTTCCGTAATAGGTTCTTTGGGAAAGTTAAATTTAGAATTATTTATAATTGACCATGTGGCTTTTGATTTGTTCTGTGTAGTATTTATGTGATGGTTATTTTGTGACTTCTGTGTTAGGTTTATAATTTTTTTAAAGTTAGCAGCGTATTGCTTAAAAATATGTTTGTTTGTTTTCGTTGGAAAAGCCCTATACTGCCATAATAATTTTCTTTTCCTTTTGCTACATATTTTGATACCTTTTGAAATCCATTTAGATTTTTTATTTAAAGTTTTCGTTATTTTTTTGTAAGGAAAACACAAATTATAGAAACACAAGAACAGTTCTAGAAATTTATCATAAGCTTCGTTAGGGTCATTTGTCAGATAAATGTCAGCAAAGGTCAAATTGTTGATACAGTTATTAAATATTATGAGGTTTTCCTTATTATAGTCACGTCTTCTAATACGCCAAGATTTTATCACACAGGTTTTTTTAACCGGGAAATGTAATAATTGGGCTGTATGATCCGATAGTCCAAATTCAATTATATCACTTTTGCATCTATAAGCATTGTGTGCAAAATTGTCAATGCAAGTGTTACTGATAAGTCTAGTGGGATCTTTAATTTCTAGTTTCAAGTTATGGCTTTCCAGAACATTTGCGAAGTCTAGAGTTTGTCGGTTCCTTTTTAATATATTGATATTAAAATCTCCGCATAAAACAATTTTCTTATTAGTGTTATCGCAAATTTGGCATAATAACCTTTCTAAATTATTATAAAATACAGTAATACATGAGTTTGGTACTCTATAATTACAAACTATTATCAGACTATGTTCCGTTAGTTCTATAGCACTATATTCTATGATACCTTTAATTGAATATTTATTATTTATTACTATATATTGATGTCCAATTCTAATTAATATGCAGGCACCTCCCCTTTTTACGTCTCTTGAAAAACTAGCTGCTAAGCGAAAGTTGGGTAAATTAATAGTAGCCTCCTGTCCTGGCGTCATAAAATGTTCAGTAATACATATTACGGCAATGGGTGTATTCTTTAGTTCCAATTCTTCTAAGTGTACCGCCAAAATGTCAGATTTGTTTATAAGACCTGCAATATTTTGGTGTAGAATGCGAATATTATTATAAAAGAAAAAACTGCTAGGTTTGTTTATTTTTGTCACTAGTTACGTAAGGGAATAGCTCCAGGTCAATTTTAATCCTATTCATTATCTTTTTAAATATGAATCGTATTCCAGCGTTATTTAATATACCTGATTTATTTGAAAACATGTCAAATTCAAATGTTAGGTCATAGTTAATATCAAAATAGTATGCATATTTATGATAATGGAGGTCCATATAGAGTAGCTTATTAAACATCTCAACCTTATAGTTATATATAGGCGCTCCTCGTACATACGTAGAAGTGCATATTATTATATTTGTGTGGGTTATCTGTACCAAGCTTTCGTTAATTACTTTTACTAAATCAATAGAGTTATTGCTGTCTTTAATGTCAGTCTCTCCTAATAAAATTATACAATAATCATTCATACCAAAGTCTCTCAGTTTTGATTCTATGTCAGCTAATAGTTGTTTTATTTTGGAGTTTGGTAATGAATAACTACAGAATTTAAATTCTTTAGCTAAACTTTCTTCAATAGCTTGTAGTTTGCCTCTTTGTACACTATTACTTAATACACACAGTTTTCTATGTTTGGTTTTGTTGTGGACGCTCAGCCTTGTAAGTTTTTGAACCGGTGTTGAATTTTTCATCGGCGGCGCCAATTTTATATCACTGGGCGACATATCCACTTTTGGCATCAGATTTTTGGTAGTCGGTGTGTTATTACTATTATCTTCCAAATTATTCTTCACCTGTGCGCAAGTAATATTTCCAGTTGATGACTTATGATCTTTCTGCACCGTCACTCCTGAATGGTTCATCTACGGTGTGCATGTTATCTCCTTATTATGTAGTTGATTGCGTTTTTCTGGTGTCGTATACTCTAAGCGTGCACTTTCTCTGTTGCTGTCATGTATTTTATTTCGTTTAGTTTTCCTAATCGAGGTTTTAGGGGAATTCTCTGTGAAGTCTAGTTTTTTGTAGACATTTATAATTTTTTGGCATTTTACTAACTCACGATTCAAGTTACTGTTTTCTTCGTTTAATGCATCGATTTCATTATTAGCAGACTGTAGTTCACCTGTTAGTTGATTTATTTGAGCTTGGAGCACTTCACAATATGAGTGATTTACATCCAGGGATGTGCTTGGAAGACTTGTAATTGTTGAGTCAAATATGTGAGAATTAGATATATCGGTCATTGATCTCGATTGGTATAGATTGGTAGGAATCCTTTTCCTATGCGTTATGTTATTGTAAGAATCCATTCTAAAAGGCTAATATTATTCTTTTAACCCAAAATTATTTTTAAATTCCCAGTTGGTATAATTTCTTCCGGATGGCAATACTATGTAGTTCAAGATGCTGAAACTCATAGACGCTGTCACAGAACAGAAAAAACAGTAGAAGTAGTATAGCGCTTCATTAGTATCGGAACCAGCGTACCCCAACTCACACAAATACAAGTTAATTGTATTTCGTAACACTAAGAAATCTTTGGTGTGATTGGTAGTTTAACATTGAATGAAAGTAGGAAATAATGTCAGTCATCGCTTATTTGAAAATAAACCATAATTTATAGACAATAGAGTTGTTTATTGTCTACTCTTTGTACGTATTTAATACTTTTTCCGTTTAAAGCGCACACTGAAATAGTTTAATGAGCAAGTTACGCTACCCGCCGCTAGATGTCACTATATTAAATACATTCAATTAAAATCTGTATTTCGTTACTGATAAGATTCATATTTGCGTAACGAGGTCATTACTATTCGTCCTCCTCTAGGGATGTACCACTGTCGTTGACTTATTTATCGACATTTCGTTTTCTTTTCAAACAAAATACAGTCAACAGCTAGAGTCGATAAATATTATTATGTTCGAAATCAAGTGTTAATATTTTATTCTAATACATACGATTTACAGAAAGTATAATTAAGAATTGTTATGTTAAACTACTGATCTGAATTTGAAAATTACTACTATCGTCGATTGAGAGTGTCTGGTCTGCACCAAGTGCAAAGGCAACTGATAGAAATCTAACGACTGACGAAACATGAAGTTTGCCGAGGAACATTTAGAAAATAGTTGTACTGTAGCTATTTATTTTTCACTTTGTCGAAACTTAGGTTATTACTAACTTAAGTTTCGACTAACTGAAAAATGATTATTGTATAAGTATATTGTAGATTTTGAAAGCGGGTTGAAAACGATTCATGTCGTCGTTAAGACTAAGACCTTTTATGTGTCACTTTTGGCAAAATCACTTTTTTACGCCAGCCGATCTAAATATGATGTTGATATAAATGTGATTCGCGGCCGTATCAAATATTAATTTATAGAATTATAATAAAAAAATCACCAATACAAAAGAATTCCCTCTACGTTCATAAAATCCTATAATTATTGAATGACTATTTCATGAAATCATGACACTAGGATTATTCTAGCATAAGAATTGTTATTCTGTTTGTTGCTGATTCTAATGATTATAATTCTCTGAAGCCATATTTGTTACGGTCTCGAATCATATTTTAATCAACATACAACCTGACACTGACTTACAAATTGCAAAAAACGTAAGGAAATTTGAATTTCGCGGGCTATCTTAGCACGTCCCCTTTAAAATATCGATAGCTCATTATCGATAACGGTAATCTCTAATTGAGTAGCTGACTGTGACATGTGCGTAGTTGGAATCTTCGCGAAGAATATGTTTGAGTTTAAAAGAAAGTAGACCTTAAAGTTAACAATATAAAGTCCAGTTTTACTTGTCTTGTTTAATAAAATATTATTTTTCAAATTTTAATCGAAATAAAATCAATTAAGACTTACTGATGGTATGACATATCTCTATTTGATATATTTTTGGTTCTGTTATCGTGTTTACATTCTAAAACAGCACAATAGGGCATTTTTGTATATTTTTTTCAAGTTCTTTTCACCGAGACGGTTGTAACGAGACTGATTTGCGTGGTGTAGGCGCGGAAGCAGACATTGCGGATCTCCGCAAAGCTCGTAGGCTTGTGTAGTACATGTACTATGTACTATTAAGAATTCATTCACGACACTGTACTAGAATGAACTATTCCGTAAGCTTAATAGTACTTCGGTCATTTAGTACTTCGTTTCGATCACGTTCCGTCCGATCGGTCGCTCGGACTTGGATCCGCAGAGATCACGCATTTCTCGATTCATGGATCGCGCAGGAAACAGACCGGTTGCGAGGGAGCGAGGAACTAGACGCACTCTTGACTCCTGTTTCACTCTGACTTCTCAAACTTACAACTTCTTAACTCTGATTTGCCAAGGTGTTCTTTATTACGAAAATAGTTTAAGTATTTTGCTTTATTTCTTTCGAAACTTATAGGCATGCGAGGTTACCGATTTAAAAAAGATATTTTCTGTTTTCTTAGAATAATAAGTACCTACGTTCTAGTTAGTTTCCATTTTAAATTTAGTTTAGATAGTAGATACGATTTAATTGTTAAAGTTAGATGTAAACACCTACGAGCCTGTGATACCATCCAAGCACTCGTAATACTCTTCATTCAGTTAGTGTACTAATAGTACTAGAAGGCCGAACTAGTACGTTTCACAGATTGTACTAGATCGGAGCGATCCGTTTAATGACCGAGCAAGAACAAGTCTAAAAGCTCGGGGTACGCGCGCCCCGCCTACTTGCGACTTCTATGTTGACCTGGAATGCTTCTAATAAGTTCCACTACTCGCAGCTAGATGTCGCTAGTTTAGTGCATGATGCTAATTATGTGACACCGTGACCAAGCTTATAACTGGAACGCGACCACTTATTAGTAGGTCTTTATATAAAACAAATTCAGTTACGATTTGATACGACAGTAGTTCGTTAAATATATTTTGTATCACTTTTGTTGCTTGAATAAATGTTGAAATTGTAGAAAACCATTTATATTATTATTATTGTCATGCAAAAGCCGTTTCCTCTACTCTCCACTAGAGTTAGTAATGGCGCTAGTGGTAACCTTGTAGTTCGTCCGCTCGACACAAGTGTGTGTGGCGCTAGTAGTCGCACAAAGTTCAAAGTTCACTTTTTGAATATTTTTCGTAACGTTTTCGAATGTAGATTCAAGTTTATTGCACTTATTATATATTTAACAAAATTATTTTTTTTACTTAGTTTACTGTTTTCTAACGCTGTTAGTAAAGTTCTTGAGAGCACTGTTAATTTTTTGTTATTGTTTAGCACTAAAATTGGTTTCTACGGGAACTTCGTAGTATTAGTGATTTCACTGATTTCACTAAAAGTCGATTGACACAAATAATAGGGCTTGAAGATTGTTATCCACACATGCACTTCCACAACTTTTTACATAACTTAGTTTATTATTTCAATTAATTACAAATTTTAAATACACGGGTCATGTAAACAGCACCGGTGTTGCCAGTGAATTGCAATATGTAGTTAGCTAGTGACCTCGACAATTGATCATATTATTTACTGCTATTAGTAATTAACTCTTTGTTTATTTATTTTTACATCAATGGTCCTAGTTTATCATTTATAACTTCCAGTTACAACTATATGTAAGCGGGCACGCCCTTTATGCCTGGAGGCTTTTTTATTTAGATATTAAATTCTGTTTACGTTTAGTTTTTTTATTTCGGCCTGAGTATAGTTCTCGATGATTTTGTTTGGTATATTGGCGTGTGCTAGCTAACATATGGCTAATAATTTGAATTATGTTTTGTGTTGCGTAATGTAAATTATTTTGAATACTATTATATAGAATCTTTTCTTTTTGTTCTTCTAACTGAACAGACAGCTGTGCTGCTGGGGAGTTTGTTGCGCCACTTCTTCTTCCCAGCTAATGCACTAGGAAGTGGTGAAGGGTGGGCGTTTTGGGGGACTGTCTTATGTAATTTTTACGTTCGAAAAGTGCTGATTCTCAGCCTAGTTTGAATAAATGACTTTTGAATTTTGAATTTTGTCCTTTAACAAAATGGAACCTTTTCTCAATTTGTTTAAATTTCTTTCAATTTTTTTTTTTTCATTTCTTGGAAATAAATATGTGATACAGGTATTTGAGTATCCATACAACATTGGTAAAAGGAAGATTGACGAATCATCAATGCGTGCTTGTCACTGCTTGACGTAGGTATGTAGTTATCTAGAAAACCACTTAGTTCTCCACTCGCAATTTGGCATTACGAAGATCCGTAACGATCTTGGTTATAAGCTGTGTATCAAAATAAAACTAAATAAAATTTTAGTTTAAAAAAACTAAAAAACACGCTTTTTACACGAACTTAACGAACGCCCCACGCTTTTTGATTTAATCATTGGATATATAAGAAGTGACAAGCTGGATTGGTACTTATATCGTATCTAGTACATTATTTTGTCATTTTAAGTTCGTGTAAAAAGCGTGTTTTTTAGTTTTTTTAAACTAAAATTTTATTTTTTACTTTTTAGTCTAGTATATTTTTCATTTAGTTATTAAGTCTAAAGTCAACGAAGTTATTACTTGACCAGTTTACTAGTTAAGTAGCCACTAAAGAAATCCACTATCCACCTCCTGGCTCCATCATCAGACCCTCAACACCAAGTGCAATCTATTAGAGTCGTCAAACTGAATCATATGAGCTTAAACTCGAGGGGTCTACTAGTAGCCACTGAAGACTTCCACTATACACCTCCTGGCTCCATCATCAGATCCTCGCCACCAAATGCGACATATTGAAATCGTCTAACCGAGTCATATGAGTCCAAACTATAAGGGTTTATTAGTAGCCACTAAACAGTTCCAATATCCAACTCCTGGCTCCAGCATCAGACCCTTGACACCAAGTGAAATCGTCACACCGAGTCATATGAGCCCAAACTCGAAGGGTTTACTAGTAGCCACTGAATAGTTCTACTATCCACCTCCTGGCTCCATCATCAGACCCTCGACAGCAAATCCATCATATTGAACTCATCAAACCGAGTCATATGAGCCCAATTTCGAAGGGTTTGTTTACTAGTAGCCACTGAAGAGTTCCACTATCTATTTCCTGGCTCCATCATCAGACTCTCGACACCAAGTGCTATATATTGGACTCGTGAAACCGACACATATGAGCCCAAACTCAAGGGGTTTACTAGTTGCCACTGAAGAGTTCCACTATCCACCTCCTGGCTCCATCATCAGACCCTCGACAACAAGTGCAATATATTGAACTCGTCAAACTGAATCAAATGAGCCCAAACTCGAGGGGTTTACTAGTAGCCACTGAAGAGTTCCAGGATTCACCTCGTGGCTCCATCATCAGACCCTCGACACTAAGTGCAATATATTGGACTCGTTGAACCGAAACATATGAGTTCAAACTCGAGGAGCTTACTAGAAGTCGCTGAAGAGTTCCACTATCCACCTCCTGGCTCCATCATCAGATCAGTTCCAAGATAGTAAATTATTGTATTGTCATCGGTGCTTGATACGTGTGCAAATTTTCAAGTTAATCGAACGTCTTAAAGTTGGTGAAAATTACGTTGAAAGATTCCGTTACATAGATAGATAGATAGATAGATAGATACAGGTCAAGCTAATATAAAGCTTGTAATAAAAACAAACACAAACCTACATGGGCACTTATGAAACATTAGAAGCTAGGTGCACGGTTCCAATTGGTCGTTTCATAAGGAGAAGAGCCGGCAAGAAACTCCTCGGTTACTCTTTTAAAAATAATTGACTTTTACAATAGTTATCTATCATAAGTTCGAAAAATATTTGATCGAATTTAATGTCACCAAAACTTTTCAACTATTATCGTTTCGTTTTTTTTTACTTCATCGAAGTCACGTTTGCCACTGTATCAGTTGACTTATTATCAATTCGATTTTTTTCGTTACTCCGACTTTTCATTTGGTCGACAAACTTTTTACCGAAGTTACACTTAGCCGAAATAACATTAATTGTTCGAAGTATTATGTTTCCGAACATTTATTATACCACGGGGTATGGATGGGTGAAGGAAGGATGCTTGCTTCAAGCATGCAGCATGCAAACAGGCATACAGCATGCAAGCAGGCATGCAGCATACAAACAGGCATCCAGCATGCAAGCAAGCATGCAACATGCAGGCGTGCAACATGCAGCAAGCATTGTTTCTGTCACGGCTCCGGCGCTGCGGGGTTTGGGCGGCCCCACGCGAGCTTATCGTTGCAGATGGTTTTAACGCTCACCACCGCAGCTTCGGCTTGCTGGCCGGCTTGGCCTACCCTCCTACCTACTCCTGAGCTCGCGGGCCGCCCCACCTCTCCGCGCCTACGCGGGCCTAAATTACACTCTAGGGGTAGGGCAGACAAGACTACGTAGAGTCGGTTTTGCAGCGATTCGTTTCTGTCACAAAATTTTGTAGCACAACATATTGAGTTTTTATGACACTGTTTTAATTTAATATTGAAAAATATTGTTTCGGTGTGGTGAAAATATGGCCAATAAATCATTTGGCAAATGAAAGAAGTTCAAAAGAGGCTTCGGCCAATAGCAAAAAGTTATTTTGTAAATCGGCGAAATACAATTCGGTAAAATAATACTTATGACACATGATACTTCGATGATCAAAAAATATGTCAAATAATGCATATAGCAAAAAAGATGTCGGTCAATAGTTTTCGGTAAAATTAAATTCGAACAACAACAATTCGGAAAAGTGATCGGTTCCCCAGTGTAGGCCTTTCAACAAGTACCAGTAACAGTATCTCGGACCTAGTTTGGTATTTTAGGACTGCAGTAGCTGCTTGCTGCCACGTGGATTGCACGGTCGATTGCTATACCCGTTGTATAAAGATATTCATATTCTATAAATAAATTGAAGTACCTTTTCCATATAAATAAGTACAAATTATATTACATATGGGGTTATAACATTTACTTACAGATTCACTATGCCCAAAGAGTACCAAAGAAAGTAACAACGTGCAAGTTTCTACTCATCAGAAGATAATTATGCAAATCGCAAAACAAAAACTAGAGCAGGGTGGCCCAGTGCTAGCGGCCCCGACTTACGAGTCGAGGTCGTGGGTTTGAACCCAGACAGGCGCTTTACGTTGTGTAAATAATTTTTAACCACTGCTCTCAAAACGGTGAAGGAAAACATCGTGAGGAAACAGATAGAATTGTATTGTCATCGGGACTAAATAGGTACCTACTTATTTACGAAAAATTTCAAGATAAGTGGAAGATGTTCAAAATAGAATTGCATGATTTGACGACAAAAAATGGGTACCTACTTACACGTTAATGTTCCGTTGTGAAATTATAAGCTTGTAAAATTATGAAACTAAAGTTCATTTTACGAGTAGAAACTGAAATCGAACCTCCAAAACGAATAAGAAGGCACATTTTTGGCGACGAAAGTACTGTAGGGATGTTGGCTTTTGTTGTAAAATTGTTTTCTTCATTAGATAGAGTAAGTAGGTACCTTATTGCTGAAAATCGAGGAATTTTTGATTCCAGAAGCTCCGGAGTTGGGTAGAAAAATATGACTTCCTAAGGCCTGCAATAATAATTATTTTGCGTCGATGACGACGACTGTAGAGCTAAAGATAAATATATTTTATTTTGCAAATATAACAATAGGTACAATACAGGGGGGGGGTCCAAACGCCTCCTGCCGGAGGCTCTACGCGGAGATCGTGCGGTACATGGCCCTTTACGGGGCACAGGTGTGGGCGCGTTCATTGAGGCTGCGACCGGCCCAGCGATTGAACGCGTCCCAAAGGGTCATGGCCATTAGGCTGGTCCGAGGATACCGCACGGTCTCGGGAGGTTCCTGTTCAGGATCAAGCGGGAGGAAACGCCCGGGTGTCACCATTGTGTGGATCGCCCGGAGGACACGGTGGAGCATACGGTAGAGGTCTGCCCTGCTTGGGCGGAGCACCGCCGTGTCCTCACGGAGGCGATCGGCGGCGGCGATCTCTCGCGTCCGGCCCTGGTTCAGGCCATGGTCCGGAGCGAGAGTGCATGGGAGGCCGTCACTTCCTTCTGCGAAGCAGTAATGCTCGCGAAGGAGGAGGCGGAGCGCGCGAGGGAGAGGCAAGATTCGCGCCCTCGCACCCCTAGTCGCCGCAGGAGACGCCCCGGGCGTCGGGAGTCGCGAGCCGACTTCCGGCCACCGTAGGCGCGGGCTTGCGGACGGTGAGCAATGGGCAGCTCGCCGTCCGATAAGGACCAGGCCCGGGTCGACGGGGCGTTGTGTTCCACGCGCGCCTCAAAGGGATGTCAGCACCAACTGACGGGGTCCGTAAGGACCAACGCCTGCTGGGGTTGCGGGTTTGTCCGAAAGGGATATCGTGGCCCCGGCACACAGGCAGCGGAAGGAACACGGGTGGGTTTTAGTCAGTAAAAGTCTGACACGCCCTCTCGCTCTGCCCAGAGCGGGAGAAATCATTCGATGATTTCCCACCCTAAAAAAAAATTTTTTTGATTTTTTACCAGTAGGCATGCAAAAGTTATAACAATTATAAACTAAATCCACTAAACTAATCTACAATTTTTTTACACACAGAGCAAAAAACAACACACAACTAAACAATTCTTATTTTGGAACATTACAAACCATTATTATTTTGTTACCTCGACGAAGCTCCACAGTCTTCAAGTCCTAACCTAACATTGTAGGTAATAATGCTTAGTTGCAAAAATATGGGGGGGAAGGGCAGCAAATTTCTAAATTTCCGAAGGTTAGCCCCGGGTGGCAGAAATACACGCTACACCACTGACTCACGGTTCGGCTGGTCCATAAATTCAAGGTCACTCAGTGAGCTATGGAACGGGCTTTGCTTAGAGTCTCCCTGAGGGACCGAATCCGAGACAAGGTGATCCAATAGAGAACCAAAGTTGTCGACATAGCTCAGGGCCGCGGCGACCATCGGCAGCACCTGTGTGCAAAACCAACGAAGCGCCTCTTTTTTTTGTCGTGTTTCGCCACAATATATATACGAGTATATATGTCGCAGAATCATTATTGATTATCGTTAATTTAGAACAATGCCATCTATTATCGTTTGTCGGAAACGTCAAGCAGCGTGCTTGGGTGAGGCAATGATTAGTCATTGGGGTGAGGTCGATACAGGCGTGGCAGGTTTGACAGCTGTCAGTTGTCGTTGGACATTTCGAGTTGAGATGGCACTTTTGGATCAGACACGAGCGCGTGAGGTTGTTCTGCTAGCCTGTATCGAACTTACCGCGTTTCGAATAGTTGTATAGTGTACCTACAATGTGTGAAATGCTAGTGTGAGTAATGTTATTGTAAATTTTTATTTGATCTGAACTGCAACGGTTTTTCTATTGCGCAATAACCAACACTACCCATAGTACGCCCACAGTAGTTAAAATATGCCTGCTAACGAGAGAGACACGTACCATCCTCCGACATCAGAATTGGGATTCGCAAAATGAAAACGCTAGAAGTGACCGTTGGCGTGGCGTGTTTTTAAACAAAATAATACGTGGGTAGGACAGTTTTTTTTTTTTTTTTTTTGTGGATTTAGCATTCTTATCCCTTTCGTGGGGTTCCTAAAAGGGTAATAAAATTTGGTTATTTTTGAGCTCAGACGCACCGTTTCTGAGATATTTGTGAAATACCCTGCAAAACTTTTCATAACGTTTTTTGTGTAGTTTTGTTTAGTTTACCAATTCTAACCCATTTTTTTATTTCTGTTTTATGAATATCGAAATATGCAAGCGATTATGCGCGATCACTGTGCGCCAAGATAGCCAAGCCAAGCCGATTGACAGCAGAAGAAGATCTACGACGTCTTCAGCATCGAGTCAAGCAGCCCCGCAGTAGTCAGCAAAGCCCTTCGTGTGCTTCACGTGTGGGAAACTAGGACTTAACGCGGCCCGGTGCTCGAACATGCAGTGGCAGCCAATCGGATGGTGCAGCACGTGTTGCAAGCAGAGATCATGGCTAGTGGAAGTTTGCGTTGCACAACTACCCTCAGGGACGTTAGAACAAAAAGGTGAGCTGTATTGTTTTGTTTACAATTCTGCTGCTGAATGCTCGTTAGTAAAGGAAAGTTGTGCAGCCAAATTAAGTGGCAAACGAGTAAATAACGTTGTTGCGTTGACTGGTATTGGTCAAACACGTGTATTCAGCACAGAACAAATCTTATGTAGTGGAACGATAAGCGAACAGTAACTTGAGGGTTTGTGTTTTGTTTATTTTGATGTGCTTCCGACACTAAATTGCAAAGTAATACTATGATAGGATAAAGGCAGCTATAAAAAATAAAATAAAAATTGGTTGCCTATTTCGTGTTATTAGAAAACAAAAAGCGAAATCAGGTTAAATCGGAAGTTCAGAGATCTGTTTAAGGCAGCGGAAATTTTGGATGGTGACCGCTATACGTTGAAAGCTTTAAATTCCAACCGTACTTACGATAGGTTAAGAAAGATGCCAGTAGGTCATGTACTAGTCGAAGTAGATGGTGATCACAGTCGTGATGAGCAAGCCTAAGTTATGGGAACCGCGCGAGTAGGGTTCTCTATCGGCCGTATTGTGTGCGACCGTACCAGTAGAGACTGGCGGAGGTTGGGGTCTGGAGAGACCATAGTTTGATCCATGCGCTGGATGTGTGAAAGCAATGCGATTGCTGGTCGGCTGGAGAGCCGTGGCGTTAGAGTGGTTTACTCGTGTGTGGGTTTCCAGGTGTCTAAGGCTCTTAGTGAAAAAGATGATATTGTTAATAACGATGGTACATGGCTCTGGTTGATGATTTTAGCTATGATTAATCAAAGTTTGTTTAGTTCATTGATGAAGACCGAAGTCGACATTGATGAAGTTTGAAGTAGAGGATTTGAAATTGAGAGATAGTGTGGAAACTTAGTTCGGATGGTCAGACCGTAGCCAGACTGACGAGACGAAACCGACTGATGATGGTATCACGCCTTAAGCGAGGGGATAAAAGATGCAAATGTAGTATGCAAGTAACTCAGATTGCATGCATCCCGATGCTGTTCGTGACTTATGTCCAGCATGGCGATGTAAGTAATCGCCAAAGGTGCTGAATAAATGCAATGTATTGTCTTGAGGTTGGGTACCGGATGGAGGTCCCAAAGTTGCCGGATAGAGGCAATGTGATGTGTTGTGTGTGGAAGTCGGGTACCGGATGGAGGTCCCGCTGGTTTGCCGGATGAAGGCAATGTGTTGTATGTGACGAAGCTAGGTTCCGAACAGAGCATTGCATACTAGATTTGCTTTCATGAATTGTTTCGAAAACTGATGATTCTTGAAGAGTGGTGATTTCAATGTTGAGATTTCATTAAAAGATTTGATGAGAACGTGAATCAGAATAAAATTTTGTTGATTGTATTGTGTGACTTTATTTTTCAATGCCTTGGTCAGGAAGGCCGAGCAAAGGACGTTTTACTTTCCATGGATTCTTGTTTCAGATGCCTCACACGAGGACGTGTGAATTGTCAAGATGGCCGTGTCGCAGAATCATTATTGATTATCGTTAATTTAGAACAACGCCATCTATTATCGTTTGTCGGAAACGTCAAGCACCGTGCTTGGGTGAGGTCGATACAGGCGTGGCAGGTTTGACAGCTGTCAGCTGTCAGTTGTCGTTGGACATTTGAGCAGGGTTGGATTTTGTACTATAATTATAGTATTTATACTATAATTTCGCCCTTTGTACTATATACTACCACATCTCAGGATAGTACGCTTAAATACTATAATTTAAAGTTTGCTCCCGAATGCTTAGTTTTACGTCATATTGTGAATATTACGACCGTGCGTGTAGCAACATAATCCTTAAACGCCATTTAATTGTCTTGTGACGCTATCAAAAGCGGTAGCAAAAGTGGGAATTGTACTGATTTTATTCCTACTGAGGATATTATGTTGATGAGATTAAATGCCGAGGATGAAGATTGATAAACTTAGAAAAGGAGTAAATTTTGCCTTAACGGGTGTTGATTTTATTGACTATTATTTAATAAATTAAAAATAATGAAAGTGTACTATGTTTTTTTTATAAATACTATCCTTTTAATTTTTTTGTGCTATCTTTTTCAACATACCTAAATCCAACCCTGCATTTGAGTTGAGATTGAGATAGCACTTTTGGATTAGACACGAGCGCGTGAGGTCGTTCTGCTAGCCTGTATCGAACTTACCGCGTTTCGAATAGTTGTATTGTGTACCTACAATGTGTGAAATGCTAGTGTGAGTAATGTTATTGTAAATTTTTATTTGATCTGAACTGCAACGGTTTTTCTATTGCGCAATAACCAACACTACCCATAGTACGCCCACAGTAGTTAAAATATGCCTGATAACGAGAGAGACACGTACCATCCTCAGACATATATTTTTAATTTTGACTCTTTACATAATGTTCTCTAATAATTTAAAATTTTCGTAAATAAATAAAAAAAGTAATCGGTTCGCTTCCGCTTGACAATTACTGAGAAAAACAAAACGCGAATTAAATTATTTACACTCTTTATTCAAGATATTTGCAAAATTACTGTCTTTATTGGAACAAAGTTGGGTAGGAGTAAACTAGCAGAAATAGTTACGAAAAAACCGGCCATGATGAGGTAATGTAAACCACACGCAATATTCCTTTAACTGGTTGGTTCTTAGTTTTGTAAAAAAAGTTTTCTTTGTCTTCCTGGCAAAGCAGAACGCAGCAAAAAGCCAACGAACTGCAACGAACGCTGCTTACTTTGACTCTGAGCTTTGACTAATAAATTAATGACAATAACTGTCAGTGTCAATGTAGTTGTTGTTTCAAAGCGTTCCATTTAAAGAAATAAATGTTTGCATTGCATCTCACATTTACAACAATATAGTATTAGTGTAATAATAATAATAATAATAGTCCCCGCTGCCGGTGGTTGTGTGCAGCGCATGAGATGGACTCAGTCTATGAACGAGAACGTCATGCGCGCATATTACGGGTCTACAGAGGGAGGAACTAACCTCACTGCGTACCGTGTTAGGATGCTGTCTCTATTTCAGGAACTAGAGCCAACCGTCAACGTCTCGGCCCAACGACTGTCGGATCAGGTGCGTGTCATCCAACGCAATCATAGGTTGGACGATGCCGCACTTGATAGGCTGCGCTCAGAGGTACTGAGCAACCATATCGTATCAACTCCGGCACAAACCGCGGCACAAACGTCAAATACTGATGCAATCCCGCCGCGGTTCAATCATGGTGTTACAGAAGAGGATGATAGGGTTGACACAGTAAGTAGCCAATGCAACGTCCGACTGAGGAGCGCACTGGAGGATGCGTTGCGCGAGTATAGGCACACCCCGACCGAACTTAGGCCCCGACTTCCACGCTTACCCATGCACAAAAAAAATAGGGCGCTGGTGTGTGCCTTGGACTCGCAGCTTAAGAATTTCTTCGAGAGCAGCGAGGATCTCATTGATACACACTCGATCCTGTATTGTGCGGCTGTTGCGGCATGTCGTTTAGCTAACGTCAAGTTCCCAAACTGTGACGGAGCTACTCGACCAAAACCAGCCGTACCAGCCTGGCAGTGCAGGATCGAGCGACGTATTGATGGGACCAGGGTCCTCATCGGCAAACTATACTGCTTCAGGGAGGGCAATACACGACCACGAGTGATGCG
This sequence comes from Agrochola macilenta, assembly GCA_916701695.1. Lineage (NCBI taxonomy): Eukaryota > Metazoa > Arthropoda > Insecta > Lepidoptera > Noctuidae > Agrochola > Agrochola macilenta. The sequence goes on along the minus strand of OU753572.1, from coordinate 193,831 downwards.
CTTTGTAAGGCAGGCATTCTCGGGGACTGGAATCAGTCCTCAAGAATACATGTCCCGTGTTACAGAGCGCATCGACTTCCTGAAGCAGAAAGTTTGTGCATGGGCGAGCCGAATTCGGCGGTATAAGCGGCGGGTTGACCGATACACGCAGAATCGCATGTTCCAGAGCGATGAGAGGTGGGTATATAGAGCTTGGGAGCGGCCTGAACAAAATGTGACAGACGTGTGCCGCCCAGATGATGCCGCCACGAGTGCATTCTGGCGCAACATATGGTCGGTACCCGTCTGTCACGCTGAGGCTGGCTGGATGCAGGATGTCGAGCGAGTGTGTGAAACTATACCAGAAATGGATAAGGTGCAAATCACGCCATTAGATATAGCCAGTGCAGCCCGTCCGTTACCGAACTGGAAATCACCGGGACCGGACGGACTGCACAACTTTTGGCTAAAATGGCTAATTAGTTCACACACTTGCCTGGCATCTCAATTCCAGTCATCCTTAGAGACTGGGTCGCTACCACAGTTCCTTACAACAGGCGTTACCCACCTGCTCCATAAGTCAGGTAGTCCCGCGGAACCCAAGAATTATAGACCGATCACATGTTTGTCGACGGTTTATAAACTTCTTACATCCATTTTGAGAGCGAAAACTAACACACACATTGACAATAACTCGGTTATGTCTGCCTCTCAAAATGGATGTAGGAATGGGTCCCGCGGAACTAAGGAGCTACTCCTCATCGACATGGCCATAAGCCAACAGGTTCGTCGATCCTGCAAGGATCTGTCGATATGCTGGATAGACTATAAGAAGGCCTACGACTCGGTGCCACATACATGGCTCATGAGGGTGCTGGAGTTGTACAAGATAGATGCAACTCTGCGCACCTTCCTGATGTCGTGTATGAGGCAATGGAGGACGGTCCTTCGCTACCCAGGATGTCGACAGATCCAGGGGAATGATGAGCCTGTATGGATTAAACGGGGAATATTTCAGGGCGACAGTTTGAGTTCACTTTGGTTCTGCTTAGCCCTGAATCCTCTAAGCACACTGCTAGAGGATTCAGGTCTAGGCTATCGGTTAAGGAGAGGTGGTCAGGTCATATCTCACCTCCTCTACATGGATGACTTGAAACTCTTTGCCCCCAACAAATTGCGACTGATGGAGCTACTGAAGGTAACTGAAACATTCAGTAACGCCATCAGGATGGAATTTGGTGTGGACAAATGTGCAGTCATGCATGTAAAGCGAGGGGAGATTATGGAATCCGAGGGAACTCAACTCTCGGACTCCATACACCTTAGATCCCTCTCCTCAGCCGAAAGCTATAAGTATTTGGGTATGTCGGAAGCGTTAGGCATCAACGTTGCTGACATGAAGCAATCGTTGAAGGAGCGCTTCTTTGGTCGCCTGAAGAAGGTTTTAATTAGCCTTCTTTCGGGCGGAAACAAGGTGCGCGCCTACAACGGTTGGGTCATGCCGGTTTTGATGTACTCTTTCGGCATACTCAAATGGACTCAGACCGAACTCGACGCCCTGGACAGAAGGGTCCGTACACTCCTGACCGCAAACCGGATGCATCACCCACGTTCATCGGTGATGAGACTGTACATCCCGCGGAAGAGCGGGGGTCGAGGCTTTTTAAACGCTAAGACCCTCCACAACCGCGAGGTATGCAGCCTCAGGGATTATTTTTGTAAAGCCGAAGTGGGTATGCACCGGGATGTGGTCGCAGTGGACAAGGGACTCACCCCGCTCTCCATGGCTAAAGAGAACTGGCGCAAACCTGTAATGCTTACTACAGATGACCGCAAGGAGGTATGGCAGAGCAAGGAGCTTCACGGGCGCTACTATCGGGCTCTTCATGAGCCTGGTGTAGATTTCTTAGCGTCCGTATCCTGGCTACATTTCGGTGACCTTTTCGGGGAAACTGAAGGTTTTGTCTGTGCAATTATGGACGAAGTTATCTTGACGAATAACTATCGGAGACATATTATGAAGGACGGGACGGTTGACGTGTGTCGGGCATGCCATCGTCCGGGTGAGTCCATCAGACATATTATCTCTGGTTGTTCGCGTCTAGCTAACGGCGAGTACTTACACAGGCATAACCAAGTGGCCAGGATTATTCACCAGCAACTTGCTTTGAAATATAAACTTGTTGACTCTGAGGTACCGTATTACAAGTATGTGCCCGACCCAGTTCTCGAAAATGACCATGTCACGTTGTACTGGGATCGGTCTATCATTACTGACAGGACTATTGTAGCCAATAAGCCTGATATAGTGGTGATAGACCGATTAGCGCGCCGCGCAATGATAGTCGATGTTACCATCCCGCATGACGGGAACCTCGTGAAAGCTGAGAAAGAGAAACAAATTAAATATCTCGACTTAGCACACGAGGTGGTCGACATGTGGGATGTGACCTCGGCTATCATTGTGCCGATTGTCGTAACGGCCAATGGCCTGATTGCGGAAAGCCTCGACCAACATCTCTCGAGGCTGTCGTTAGGCGGTTGGATCAAGGGCCTGATTCAGAAGGCAGTACTACTCGATACGGCTCGCATTGTGAGGAGGTTCCTGTCTCTGCAGCCCTAACCACCGGTAACTTGGACCCTGCTCCCGACACCGGCGGACATCTATTTTTTATATTTTTAAATGTTTTTTTTTATATCGTTTTTTAAGAAATATTTAAAAATGTAAATAAATAAGAAGACAAAACAAATAAACGAAATAATAATAAATAAATAAATAAATTATTTATTTCTACAATATCTTTTTGTGTAAATTCGTTGTATCAGCAGTATTCTGCAGCTTACCTTAATTATGATGGGATAATATGAAACTACTTGTAATAAGTTGAGATGTTCACGATCAGAATAATAGAAAATAAAACAATTATAGGACCAAGAACCCTCTTTATATTATGTTCGAAATGTCATGTTTTTTCAGAACGTGTAATGGAACGGTTTCGTTTAGCCAGCTCGGAACAATAAAATATTTTAGACATAGAATTTAGTGTATAGATTGCAATGATTGTGAATTCGTGATCGGAACTCGAACATACAATTAATTTCTACAAATGTGACCTCGAGATTAAGCGGACTAATTGATGATAAAGATCGACGCGATTCGTTAATTAACAAAGAGTGCCTAATTTGGACACGACTCCACGACGACAGACGCGGTTCAGTCAGTTCATCGGTTCAGTGTCGTACTGTCGTCAGTGCAGCGCGAGGTCGCTGATCGTACACAAGATGCTGTCGCGCTACGTGGTATCGCAGGTGAAGCACAACTCGTACTTCCTGGTGGGTCTGGTACTGGGCCTGTGGGTGTCGCTGGCACTGGTGCCGCTGGACGAGGCACCGGCGGCCGCGTGCGAGGCGGCACTAGGCGCCGCGCCCGCTGCCGACGAGTACGAGCCGCAGCGCGAGGAGCGGCCGCTGGGCCCGGCCGGGCGCGCCGCCGGCCGCAGCGTGCAGCGCCCGCGCTACTACAGCACCGAGCTCGGCATGAGAGGTACCCGCGCTGTCCGCCGCTGGCGTCAACTATCGTGAGATGGGCCCACCACGATTGAAGTCAACTGATTGTTTCAGGATCCCTACTCACAGGAGTGCTCAGTTCTGAAGAAGCTCTCAAGAGCCAAATAGCAGCACTGAACCGCACAACAGCTCGGTTACAACCAGCACTCAAGTTCTTCATCACAGCCAGTGCCATGAGCTCTGTGCCAGGACTAGCCAACGTTGTGGGCTTCACCGATACACGAGAGATGCTGAAACCTTTCCATGCACTCAAGTATTTAGCAGATAACTATTTGGAGGAGTATGACTTCTTCTTCCTGGTGTCTGACACTGCATTTGTGAACGCTCGTCGCCTGACAGAGCTGGTGTCGCAGCTGAGCGTCAGTGAGGATGTGTACATGGGCACTGTGGCTGAAGATGACAGCCATTACTGCACACTTGGTAAGTTGCTAACTTTCTCTGACAGATTAGTTTCCTTCATGAAGGACCTACCATCTACTTAGTAGAAACTTGTAAAAAAAATTGAAAATTCTAATAAAAATGCTGCAGTTTCATAGGAGGTTTGTCAATGAGCTTCGGTTTCAACAACAACAGCTCATTTCACATTCTCAGTAACTGACAGAATCATCGATTATTCCAAAATACCTAGCAAATGACATGAATTTAGTAAATAATTTGGAGTTTGAGCCATTTCTAGTTAAGAAAGAGTGTGAGTGTGCATGATTGAGAGTGACCGTTCTTTTGTTAGAATGGTTATAGTCCCTCCATATCAAAATGTCCTAAAAGCATTTAAAGTGGTTTAATGGTTAAACGACACTAGCGAAATGTCCTATTAGCAAATCGTCCTATTAGTAGAACATCCTACTTGTAATGTGTATGTGTTTGACCAGTATGTATGTCCGTTCCCTCGCAATTACTAAACGGCTGAACCGATTTTGATGAATGATAAATCGTCAGATTCATCTTTATTGCGCGAGTGCCACTGGATATATCAAAATTACAAAAAAAGTTAAACTGCCAAAATGTAAGCTAAAAAAAAAACTCCCAAACCTTTCGAGTAGGGTGTCTAAATGAAGGGTTTTAAAAAGTGATTACAAAAAGTTAACAAACTATATGCAAATTATATGTTTAAATGTAATTTGGAATGAGAAATGAAAAAAAAAAAATGTGAGCCGTCACGGGACGCCTGGCAGATGTGAAACATCAACATTATTTTGTAAAAGTAATATGCAGAAAAGAACATATTGTGATAGGAACTAAATATACTAATGACTGTTTCGTGAAGTGGACAGACCAGGCTACACTACACAGCTTGTTTTGTTACTTTAAATAACTTTGTTTATTTTTTTTAAATACGCCAACAAAAAACAAAACTCGGTATTATTTCAAAATCTAAAGCGATAACCCTATCTTTTTTTTAACCTAATATTTAGCCCAATTCAGTTTGCATCAAATGACATCATAATATTTACCATTGTTCCTACAAAGTTTTGAAATACAAATAATAATAACATGTCGCGAACTAACAATCGTGCACGCCATTGCGCTCACAGTATAAAGCCAGCCATACACGGTTTTTTTAAATTAATTTTTTCTTTCAATGTTTACCTTAGAAATACTTATGGTGTACCATTATGTACCATATATTGTATTATTATATTCTGTGTAACGACCCGATTTGGGTGTCTGGCACAGACACCCAAATCGGGTCGTTACCTTCAGTTTTGACGTAAATTTGCCTACAAAAACTGTGTCTAACTTGCACAGAGTCTAGAAAACAAAACAAGAATGATATACTGTCACAGTTAAATCTTTAACATGTACATTTATTGTGCCGAATGTAAATCTGTGAGCAAAATAAATCATTTCAATTAAAATAATTAAATTTACATTGACAATGTTTTCCGCGCATGGCACGCTTTATCTCCGTCTCGCGCATGCGCGCGGTGTCCCGCGCTCCGTCCGCGTAGTAAAATCATGGCTATGGCGTATACTTATACTTTACCTACTTTGAAATCTTAACTAAATGATATAATGTTGGTACCAAATTGTTCGTGCATATAGACTGTATATATATACCATCATATAGCGTGGCGACGCGTCGCCACGCCAGAAATCGTTTTTACGTGCGGCTATAGATGTTTCACATCAAAAATCATCCAATTTATGACTCTGAATTAACATGCATTATATATCATTCGAAAGACCGTAAATTCACGAACAAAATGGTATATAATCTTACGTATAAAACAAAGTCGATTGCGCATGGCGACGCGTCGCCACACCGTACACACTACTGCATATAGACTGTATATATATACCATCATATAGCGTGGCGACGCGTCGCCACGGCATGCGTCGTCACGCCAGAAATCGGCTTTACGTGCGGCTATAGATGTTTCACATCAAAATCTAACAAAAAAGTGTAAAATAAAAAAATCTAAAACCCGACTGCAACAAGAATTTAAAAATATACAGCAATATATAAAAGAATTATTAAATTAACACAACGTGCTCAGAACAGCTATAAAATCAAATCATCGTCTAACAAGTCGAAAGCAACATGGGAAATCATTAATCGAACAAAGATAAAAATGCCATAAAAAACTCAATTGGAAACATTAAAATTGGAAATAAAATAGTAACACATCCGTACGAGATAGCGAAAGCCTTGAACAACTTTTTTGTCGACAAGATAATACCAGTCAGTAATAGAGGTGTACAGGTGACATCAAATATCTCAAAATCAAGCAATCAATGTTTATGGCACCAAGTAATTGTAAAAGTTGAAATAGACTGGCAACACTGCCCGAGTGATATGTCAAAATTTTGTTCCGTATTTTAAAATTAATTTTAATTATTGATGTGAAACATCTATAGCCGCACGTAAAACCGATTTCTGGCGTGGCGACGCATGCCGTGGCGACGCGTCGCCACGCTATATGATGGTATATATTATATGCAGTAGTGTGTACGGTGTGGCGACGCGTCGCCATGCGCAATCGACTGTGCGATTAGTTAATTATTATCGTTATTAACGATTATATATATATATTATATTAATTATTATTAACGATTTCTTTTATGACATATTTAGTTCCTATCATAATATGTTCTTTTCTGCATATTACTTTTACAAAAAAAAGTGAGCCGTCACGGGACGCCTGGCAGATGTGAAACATCGACATTATTTTGTAAAAGTAATATGCAGAAAAGAACATATTGTGATAGGCACTAAATATGTCATAAAAAAATCGTTAATAATAATTAATATAATATAATATATATATATATATAATTGTTAATAATAATTAATATAATATATATATGTCGGAGCGCCGGGCTCACAATCGTCGTCAGAAGGGTAATTATCGATTAAATAGTTCATTATTTAAATGTCTCTCTACTTCGTGGGCAAAGGAAACGCGCGAGGTAAATATAATCACTGGTTACTTAAACTTATAATCTACGCTTTTCTTAAATGAATTTAGAAGGGCGTAACGAGTCCGCAGGTCGCGCTCAATCGATCTCGTGGTCCGAATGGAACTGACTGCCTGATCCAGGCACCTCTGATGCTTCACTCTTATCGTCTTAAAACGTTCCCACGAGAAATACAAACCGACCTCCGGCCACGTTCAACGTAATAAGATTTACGTCATCACCTTTCATATCGGAAACAATTATTCATTATTTAATATCAATAAGCTCTAAGCGCTAACAAAGACCACCGTGTTCTCGAGATCTCCGTCTCACGCTGATAAGAACTAGACGAGGTGTGAGTTGACACCATCTTCGTCTCGCGCCGACACGGCGATCCTGACTCTCACACGTCCTCGTGTGCTGCAGAATTTTCAACCGTTCATGTAGGAACCGTTCGGCTATCCTACCAATTACCTCAAACACAGAAAGTCACGTCTCTACAGTTCACAGCATAACTTATGAACCAAACTCAACAAAGAACAGTCACTGTTACACACAAAACAAAGAACAGTAATTTTATAAATTCCAAATTATAATTCAAACAGTATTAACGTGATGAATTTTTCAACAAGCACCATCATGACTTTCATAAGCGCTCAACGCTACCATAAGTCACGACGACACCACTGTGACAATGACTAGGAACACAATCCACAAGTCACAGCACCAACAGAATACATCTGCACAAAACCAAGCTCACCACGGAGCACACCATCACATTCACGCACCCTCAACCCATTACCGCCGCCCAGTCTCCGACCAGCTAAACTGGGTTGGGAATACGACCTACGATCGGAAAACAGGAGTAGGTCGTGAACAAAATAAATCACGTTACTCATAACGATCATTTATTCCACTTGCGCCGTAAATCTGCACAAAGCCAAGCTCACTACGGAGCACATCATCACATTCACGCACCCTCAACCCATTACCGTCGCCCAGTCTCCGACCAGCTAAACTGGGTTAGGAATGTGACCTACGATCGGAAAACAGGAATAGGTCGTGAACAAAATAAATCAGGAATAGGTCGTGAACAAAATAAATCACGTTACTCAAAATCATCATTTCACTTGCGCCGACAATGGCTAAATCTGACTGTTCCTCGCTACAATCCTCATTATCTGAACTAATCTCAAATTCTGTGGGGACGTGACATTCCGGCTTCGCTCGTAAACATTCGAGATGGTACTTTAAATGGACCTCGAAACTTTGGATCCAGTTTAGTTTGATCTCTTTCATGATTTTCTATCAAGTCAAAATCACCAACAACAAATCTTTTAAGATTTGCTTTAGTGTTCAAAACAATTGCAAATCTATGTTTGTCTTGTTCACCGTTTTTATTGATTGAAGTTACTACACGTTCTCTGATTTCGTTAACGTTTACTTCAATTTGGTCACCTAGGGCTAGTGGCTACTTTTCCAATTAATCATTCCAATGAACTTGCTTTGGTTACACGATAACCTGTCGAATGTCGAATCCAGGTACATAAGATCGTTATATCTGACATAATCTTAGTGACATACATAGTGTCAAAGGACAATGACCAAGTGACTAAGGAACCTAGTATCGGTATGAAACATGCAGTGACTCAAAGATTTATGGATTAATTAAAAGGATAATTTTAGGGCTTTCAGATGTAATTTACCATTTTACCATAATTCTCGGCATTACACGGTAAGTAGGTCTCAAAATCTAGGTTTAGAATCGAATCTCTCGATTTTTTGTCACAATGTATGTCTGTTAAATTCAAAATACGAATTAGTCAAAATTCAAACGTCAAAGGTTTAAGAATTTTCAATGCTCGTCAATTCCGACATTCATTTCCGACAATGTTTATATAATCATAAAACGTTCACGTTAATGGGACCTATAAGTTACACCATGGTTAAAACCATAAGATCAAAGTGCTGAACATTTTTCAGTAATCTGTGTGACATAAACTTATAAACATAGCTAATTAAATTCAATCCAAATTGCAAAATAATAATGGCCTAGTAGTAGAGATTAAAACAAAACATATAAATGAAATCATTCAATTAATTATACAATAATAATAAACAATTTTAAAAGTAAATACCCTATCGGTCAAGACTGTACTTAAAACTAAACGAATGGGACGTGCATACATGCTAGAAAGAAAAAGCCCGCCGTTCTGTCGCCAGCATATTCTGCTCAGGATGCGCGCGCATAGAATCTTAGCACATGTTTGTTCTGTTTTCAAAGAGTTTCTTTTGATGAATGAAACAGGCAAAGGTCGCTAAAACCTTCTGCCTTTCGCATAACCAAAAGATTTCCTTGTATACTTTTAACATCTTAACAGATTATTATTACAATATAATATGATAATTAGTTGTTATTAATATCTGTTGTTACTAATTATTCAACTATAATTTTAATAATTGGATGCGTAAATTAATTATTTTGCGTAAGTCAAGGTTTTATTGTTTACATACTCTTTGAAGCCAATGACATGTGACATTACGCGGGTGAAAAAAACAATTTAGAGGTAAAATAGGAAATCGAAATAAAAACTGATATTTTTATGGAGTTTTTTATACGGAGAATTTAAGGAATCGCATTACTAGATAAAATTATTATATTTAAAAACAAGATTTATCAACATTATAAACTTAAGTCACCACAGAACAAATAGCGATACCAGAAATGGTCAATCTCTTTTACAATCGCGGGCAATTACGATTTGGATGCGAGTAAACTAGAGAAATAGCGTCATTCTGACTGCTTAGCTTAATTAAGAAAGACTCACAAACTTCTCTTATTACCAAAATTATCAGTCTAGCTAGGTCATTACATCGTTATGGTATGTCATCATCACTATCATGTTATTTGTTTACAGTATAAATCAGTCTGTTCAAGTTCAAAATCCTGACTTAAAATAGACAGGTAAGGACAGTACATTTGATCAAAAATTGCTTTGAATTAAATTAATCGAATCGGGAGCGTCGGCCGCAGGTGCCTCGACTACTGGGCCTACGCCACGGACTCAGAAAAGTGCCAGTACCCCAACCAGATTAAACAAACTCAAACGATGACAAGCTATCTCAGTAGCAACGTCTCATAATCAACTCAATCTAGCAATCTTGGTTAGTCTTACAGCCACCTCTGTGACCATCACGACAGTCATCCCTGTGACCATCTCACAACCATAGTCATCCCAGTGACCAGGCCTCGAAACCATCCTGTGGCTACAACAGCAGTCATCCCAGTGACCACCCACAACACAACCATAGTCATCCCAGTGACCAGGTCTCGTAACCATATCTGTGGCTACAACTGTATGGTCATCCCTGAAACCATACGCAGTCTAGTCATCCCTGTGACTACGACTCAGCGACCTCACCATTAATAGATTGATTTGAATCAGTTCTCAACATATTACATTCTGTTACGTCAAAGGTACTTGGCTTTCTGGCGTTCCTCTTACTCTGTCACGAAAGTACAGAAGAAAACAATCTGTTTAGCCTTCTCCCAACAATGTCGGGGTCAACTTCCAGACCAACCGAACGCAGCCGAACACCAGCACTCCACCCGGAGCGACCGCTCAACCCAATTAATCGACCCGCGCGGCCGCCACTACCCTGCCAAGAGCTCCTCCGACGTACATATAGTACCTACGTTGTAAGTTTAAAGCCTTTCAAAACAAAGTAGTCACCATTAGAACCTCAATAACCTGAAATCTAACCTTTATTAGAACCTCAATAACCTGAAATCTAACCTTTCAACTTTGGATCTAATTTCGTATCGTTCTTCGTTCTTTTTCAAACAAAATCACCGACTGAAAACTAACTGAGCGCTATATTAGTAGCTTTTATCAAATCTTTTATTATCATACAGTTTATTTTGTATGCTGCGTTTTCTTTAATGCCTTCCAAATCGACTTTAGTTTCTACGTCATCAATCATCATCATAAGGCAGGTTTAACGTCACATAATTTGTTTAGCCACTTCAGTATTACCAATACACTTTACTTGCCCATTTGTCAATAATCAGTACTTGCCCGAGGAGTATGACAAAACTCTCGAAATTGTTTATTGTCATACCTCATAGAGCCTTTAAACTCGGTAAACACTTTTAGAACAAGATCAATTTGTTTGAATTTTCATAATAACTAGTAAGTACGTCGAGCACAATTTTTAGGTCTAAGCCCACCCCCCCCCTTGCTCTATCGATGCCGACAGCATCGCCGCGTCTTCGACGTAAACAAAGACGTAGTCAAGAACGACTCTGAACCTGACCGTTAACAATGGCTCTCTGAAATACAGTGATTGCATTACACAATCCCGAATGTCATAATTTGGTACTCGTGTTGCTTATGCGGTCTTATAAAAGCTAAGCGCAAACGTCTCTACATAACAAACACTAAAAGCCGCTTTAACAATCAAGCTTCGTAAAACTTTGTTCAGATTAAGTATCGAATTCTCAATGGTTTAGCTATTCACAATCTCAAACAAAAATGTGTGGTTATTTTCATAACCAATCATGATATTATAACACATAATGACAAATGAACTCACATTAGTCAAACTCTAACAATAATCTCACTAATCTCAATTTTATGGATTTGTTATTTCTTATTCCATCATCAGTTTTGTTAAGGAAACAATGTCATAATATCGCTTTCTGTGAAAAATACTTAACTAAACTTTCCATAATTACTAACCACTTAGGACCTGAGTCCTTGAAATTGATAAGACTCGTCCCGATGTAGGAGATGTAGCCTAAACTACAAACATATCACCCTGTTGCACGGATTGCATATCGGAGCTCAACTCGTCACCCATCCTGGAGGTACAGACGCCAGCACATCAAGCTACTACAATCTGTCAAATTTATTTAATAGATTTTCAACTTTAGTACTACAGCATAAGGTTCAAGGTTGATTGCGAAAATTTGACAGTTTCGGGTAGCTTGACCTGCTGGCGTCTGTACATTGGCTCGCCAATTAAAAACTCCACACTTGAAGCAACTCATGAAACGGTGTTGCTTGCTTGTTGCGATGCTGTAGCGTCTATACCAATGGTGTGGAAGTCTTCAGCCTGTAGTGCTTGGGTTGAAATCAGCACTTAAATTAATTTTTCCTCACCCCTAGCACTTTAATTTAATTAATGGTTTGGAAAACATTGATAACTTGCATCTCGGTTTTGAAATGGAAAAGCTCATAAAACAAAACAACTCAACATCACGATTACAATACCCAAAGGTACAGGCAGAAGTGTGACTGAATTTGGTACCTATCCAAATAGGCATGTTACTACCGTAATAGTAACCGAGTGATTCTTACAGTAAAAAGATTCTCAATAAATTCCTGTTCAAGTACTACAGTCTTTTTACATTTACCGGCTCCATAGTTAAAATGTCTATCAATTTCGATAATTCAACCACATTGAACCACGAAAACGTAAAAGTGAATAATTCTATGTGAATGAGAGGTATTCACATAGAATTATTCACTTTTACGTTTTACTTTTACTTTTTTTCGCCTCTCTCAACCGACATCAAAATTCGATAAAAATTTGCAACATTCACACATCACAATAAAACATCTAAACAACAAAGTTTAGCATGATTTCAAAATGCAAAACAATACTTCACGAAACCATGAAATAAATGTTTCACCAGAGAAACTCATTCATGGGTAGGTTATAAAATGGTAACGACTCACCGGATATAACACCTTTACTCGTACTCACTCGAACGCTCTGTTTCACGTCTTTGTCAGACGGGCAGCATTAATGGTACCAAAGACCCTCATCATAATTGCACATCGTGCAAATCTATCTGATGGGAATCGAACCCAAGTAGAATGAGCCTGTAGCTCGGGCCAGTTGTTTGACGCGCGAATAGGTATCAACGCACACCCGAAACCCGCACGTATCCCACTTCTGATGTCGGAGCGCCGGGCTCACAATCGTCGTCAGAAGGGTAATTATCGATTAAATAGTTCATTATTTAAATGTCTCTCTACTTCGTGGGCAAAGGAAACGCGCGAGGTAAATATAATCACTGGTTACTTAAACTATTAAGTTATATATTTTAATTATAATCTACGCTTTTCTTAAATGAATTTAGAAGGGCGTAGCGAGTCCGCAGGTCGCGCTCAATCGATCTCGTGGTCCGACTGGAACTGACTGCCTGATCCAGGCACCTCTGATGCTTCACTCTTATCGTCTTAAAACGTTCCCACGAGAAATACAAACCGACCTCCGGCCACGTTCAACGTAATAAGATTTACGTCGTCACCTTTCATATCGGAAACAATTATTCATTATTTAATATCAATAAGCTCTAAGCGCTAACAAAGACCACCGTGTTCTCGAGATCTCCGTCTCACGCTGATAAGAACTATACGAGGTGTGAGTTGACACCATCTTCGTCTCGCGCCGACATATATATATATATAATCGTTAATAACGATAATAATTAACTAATCGCACAGTCGATTGCGCATGGCGACGCGTCGCCACACCGTACACACTACTGCATATAATATATACCATCATATAGCGTGGCGACGCGTCGCCACGGCATGCGTCGCCACGCCAGAAATCGGTTTTACGTGCGGCTATAGATGTTTCACATCAATAATGTCGATGTTTCACATCTGCCAGGCGTCCCGTGACGGCTCACATTTTTTAATTCACATTTGTGTAATTATAGTGAAATAATATAATTAAATGTAAAATAAATGCATAAATACTCAGGATTATTGTTTTCCTGCAAATATTCATAATAAAACACAGTGTTTGGTTGCCCACCGGTACCGGTAACCTATCACGAACAGCTGATGTTCGACCTGCGGATTTAAATGGCGAGTATTGTTACTTTTGTTCTTTAATCACCACACAGTCCTCTCATAGACTCTGTAACACGCCTTCATTGATCCATAGAATCTCTTTTCTTGGTTGACTTGGCACTCAGCAGTGGGTCTAAGTCGCTTAGTTTTTTGCCTATAAGATAACGAAACTTATGTCTCAGTGAACTTTCGAAATACTAGTAGTAGTATATTATTGGAATACACAACAACAAGAACGTTATTTACCGTTTTTGCATTTTAATCTCTATGTAAAACTACTAACTATTATTTTAAAGGCATCCTACCCACATAAGGAAAGGTAAAATCATAAGAAAATAGAATCCATGTAACTTAGTATCTGATCAAATCAAGTTGCATTTCAATTAGATTTAGCAGCCTACCTCATTTCTCTAAAATGCTACACTAACTTCTCTAATACACAAATTTTTCTTTCTTTTCTAGCTTTCCTTTTTTGTGTTTGTCTGTCTCAGTGGTTCTCACCGTTTCTTTAATTCTACTTTCAGTACTAATTCCTGAAACCATGCCTGTGATGACCCGTAAGGCTTTTGCTCAGGAGTTGGAGCTTAAATTGAGAATGGCCGTTCAAGATCTTGAGGCTTCAAACAGTAAATGTCAACAACTGTTACAGGAGATAGATGAAAGTGAGAACGAAGTTGAGAAGGTCGTTTTCAAAAACACAGGCTTAAAACGGGAGCTAGTGGACCTTCATCAGCAATACTTGGATGTTGTTGATGAACGGGACAAACTGCGGGTGGTCACAAATGGTTTCAACAACTGCAGTAACATATATGAGGAGGCTTTATGTAAGGTTAGGGACCTAGAAGAAGAATTAATTCATGCAAATGTACGAATTACAAATTTACAGAAACTAAAAGAATGTACTCAGGCTAAGGAGAATAATTACTTGTATAATGAATTATTAAACACTACTTGCAATCCGCATTCCTTAATAACAATAGACCTTACTGAAGATTCTTTAATGAAACATAATAGTAGTAGTTTTAAACTAAGTAAAAACAAAATAAAAAAATATGCAAAGCTAAATAAATGTAATAAATATAAGAAACAACAAAAACACAGTTCAAATAATATTAAACTAAGGAAAGAATGTGGTTACTTATGAATAAATTAAAAAATTATCAAATTAAATTAGAAGACAGTAAGAACATTTATGAGTTTGACACTCAACATTTACAGTCTGAAATTCAGGTACTAGAAGCATCACTACAGTCACTCTATACTAAGTATGTGAGGTCTGAAAAACAAATTCAGGAGCACATTCTTGCTGCAAATCAGTTAGTGGAAATGTGCAACTCTAATATAGATAAAGTGGACCCGCTGACTCCCAGCAGCCCTCAATCATCATTGCAAAATAAAAACGATCTTGGCACTCTCCAGCCTGAGGCAACGGAGGACCCGTACCAGTTGGGAAGTGCTCAGGTCTCTATAACTAATCAAGTTACACCACATATTGAACAAGGTCCTTTGCAAGTAGTTCAGACAGAAGCTGATTCTCTCCCTTGTTCCATTATGTTTTCTGACAGCTTTGGAAAAGGGTTAGGTAAATTACAGCAACAACCTGAGTCATTCTTCTCAAAACTATTGTATGCCTCAGAATTCCTATAAACAAATAATGTCTTCATTAACTAGGAAGGAATATGATCCTAATGCCATTATTACCGTACTTATAGGTAATAGTTTTAATGTTAAAAAAGATGATATTACTGATTGTGTCACAGAACTATTGAAGTAAAATTGTAAGAAAATAATTTTGTGTGCTTTTCCATATTTTGAGCATTTGTCAAATAGGCAAAACAACTACATTCACATATTAAATAATTACATGCATTTCTTAGTTAGTCACCATAGTGACAAGTTTATATTTTTTGATACCAACATTTTTGTTGATAAGTTAAGGTCGACTAGGGATACTGTGTATCTGCCCATTAGTTTTAGACGTCAAATAGCTAGGCTATTAGCTTTTAATATTAACCCAGACATAATTAGTATGTCTAAGTCATCTACAATTAGCACCACAATTAGTAATAGTACTAATGTTAAGGTGGTTAGTTCAAATAGTTTAAACTCTCGGATCTCTGCATCCATTGCGGCGACCCCCACATGCGGGCTGACTGCCCGTCACGGCTGGCAACAGAGGCACCGAAATGCCATAATTGCCTATTGGCAAAAATGGAGAAGACCGACCACAACGCCTTCAACAGTGGGTGCCCCATTCGCGTAAAGTGGGACGCATTGGCACGCCTGTCGGTGGCGTATTGCTAAGGTGGACACAGTTTTTCCCGGAAGCAGTAACCCATGCCCGACCCGAACCCGAACTCACCCTAGTTCCCGACCAAACTACCAAGTGATCCAAGCGAATCTGCAGAGGAAGAATCTGGCGACCCAAGAGCTCATGATAGTGGCTAGCGAGCGGAAGGTCGCATTCGCACTGCTCCAGGAGCCATATGTGGGTGGGGTTAAAAGGATGCGAGACTACCGGGGAGCGAGAGTCTACCAGTGCGCGGAACATGGAAGTGGAACTGTGAAGGCGGCAATAGTCGTCTTTGATCATGACCTTGACGTCACGCAGTGTCCAAAACTCACCACCAATAACATCACGGTGGTGAGGATCCGAACCAGCGCCTGGGAAATCGCAGTAGTCTCGTTCTATTTTGAACCAGACCAGCCCATACAGCCATACCTGGAGCAGCTTCTGCAGATTCGTGAGGAAATGGGCCCCACAAAAAATTATAATGGGAGGTGACGCAAATGCGAAGAGCACCTGGTGGGGCAGTTTTGGTTATAGACGGCAGGGGTGAGGAAATGTCGGGAACGCTGGATGAAATGTGCTTGCAGGTACTCAACGTCGGAAACACGCCAACCTTCGACACCATCAGGGGAGGCAAGTCATACACCAGTTTCGTTGACGTTACAGCGTGTTCAACGGACTTGCTAGACCTGGTGGAGGACTGGAGGGTTGAGGAAGGCATCACGAGCTCGGACCACAACGGTATTGTATTTAACATCAACCTTCAAAAATCAAAAGGGACAAATATTATGAGAACCACTAGACGTTACAATACAAAAAAAGCAAATTGGAGCCAATTTCATGTGAAATTGGCCCAATTAAAAGTAGACTACAACATAAATACAATAGAAATAAATTAATAATAAAATAGAACTAGAAAACATTATCAACAATTACATAAAAACCATAACTGAAACCAGTGAAAAACATTAGATAAAATTAAAAATAATGATATACTTACAATGCCGTGGTGGTCCAAAGAGCTCGCTGATATGATGGATGACGTGAACACTAGGAGACGCCGCATTCGATGCGCTGCACCGGTCCGTAGAGCGAGGGTCGTCGAGGAGTACCTGCAAGCCAAAGAAAACTATGAGTTACAAGCCCAAAGGGCGCAGATCACAAGTTGGAAGGGGTTCTGCGAAAAACAGGACAAAGGAGTTTGGGAGGGGATTTACAGGGTTATAGGACGGACCGCCAAGCGACACGAGGACTTGCCATTGGTGAAGGATGGGGTGTCACTCGAAGGTATGGATTCGGCTTCACTGCTGGCAGAGACCTTCTACCCCGAAGACCTGGAAGAGGAAGACAACGATGACCACCGTGGAACGCGAGAAGCGGCCAGTCGTGTAAACGAGTGGACGCATGATGAACAACATGACCCACCGTTTACACTTCAGGAGCTAAAAACCACGGTGGAAAGTTTCAACCCAAAGAAGGCACCTGGGGCGGATGGTCTCACAGCCGATATCTGTGCCCAAGCCATATTCCGGGAACCGGGGATGTTTCTTGCGCTGGCCAACAAGTGCCTCGAGCAGGGTCACTTCCCCGGAGCCTGGAAGGTGGCCACAGTGGTGATACTCCGAAAGCCGGGAAGAGACTGTTACACCACCCCCAAATCCTACAGACCGATCGGCCTCCTACCAGTCCTGGGCAAAATGCTAGAAAAAATGTTGGTAGCAAGGTTGAAGTGGCATCTGATCCCGCGGTTGAGTACTCGTCAGTTTGGCTTCATGCCCCAGAAGAGCACCGAGGACTCCCTCTACACCATGATACAACATATCAAAACAAAGCTGAGCCAAAAGAAGCTGATCACTGTTGTATCGCTTGACATAGAGGGAGCCTTCGACAGCGCATGGTGGCCGGCAATCAGGACCAGACTGGCTGAGGAAAGGTGCCCGGTGAATCTCAGACGGATGCTGGACAGCTACCTGACTGGTAGGAGCGTCCGTGTTAGGTACGCCGGAGCAGAGTGTCAAAGGAACACAACTAAGGGGTGCGTACAGGGGTCGATTGGTGGTCCGATCCTCTGGAACCTGCTGCTGGACCCATTGCTGAAGGGGCTGGAAGAGCGGGGGCATCACTGCCAGGCCTTCGCCGATGATGTCGTTATGATCTTCGACGGTGACACAGCATTGGAAGTTCAAGGACGTGCCAATGCCGCCCTCGAGTATGTTCGGAAGTGGGGCATCGGAAATAAGCTGAAGTTTGCACCACACAAAACCTGTGCAATGGTAATTACCAAGAAGCTGAAGTACGATGTCCCGCTCCTGAGCATGGGCGGGGTTGACATTGGCATGTCTAAGGAAATAAAAATACTGGGGCTCACCGTCGACCACCAGCTCACTTTCAACACCCACGCCGCAAACGTCTGTAGAAAAGCTGCTAATATCTACAAGCAGCTATCCAGAGCGGCTAAAGTGAGCTGGGGCCTACATCCGGAGGTCATACGGAGCATCTACACGGCAGCGGTGGAGCCGGTAGTGATGTACGCGGCAAGTGCCTGGGCGCCGGCAACAAAGAAGGTTGGAGTGCAGAAGCTGCTGAACACGGTCCAAAGAGGATTCGCCCAAAAGCTCTGCAAATCCTACCGCACGGTTTCGCTGAACGCGTCCCTGGTGCTGGCGGGAATACTTCCTCTCGACCTCCGAATACAGGAAGCAGCCGCCCTGTATGAGGCAAAGAGAGGAGTGCCCCGGCCAGCACTAGCGGGCAGGGAGGTGGAGCGTGTGGTGGCATTTGCGGAGACTCCACATCCGGCGAAACATATGGCCATGGAGTTCATGAGTCTGGAGGACCAGTCCCGAGTGGACACCCACAACACCCAGGCGGTCCGGTTTTTCACCGACGGCAGCAGGATTGCGGGCAAGGTCGGAGCAGCGCTGTCACTGTGGGACAGTGATGCCGAGATCAAGTCCGTAAAGCTTAGCTTGCCGTCGTGCTGCACGGTCTACCAGGCGGAACTCCTGGCCATATGCGTAGCCACGAGGGAAATCCTCAAGCGCAAAGAGGGAACCTTCGGAATCTATAGTGACTCAAAGGCAGCACTTCAAACAGTCACGAACCAGGGTTCCCTCCACGCCCTGGCCGTGGAGGCGAGAGCAAACGTGGGCGCGGCCTTATCCCAGTGCAAAGATGTTTCTTTATTCTGGATTAAAGCACACGCTGGACTCGAGGGCAACGAACGCGCAGACCACCTGGCGAAAGAGGCTGCACTCAAATCTAAAAAGAAGCCGGACCTTTACCCGGTCTCATTCGTCAAGCGGCAGATCCGAATGGAGTCGCTTGACGAATGGAACCGGAGATACAAAAATGGTGAAACAGCCTCCATTACGAAAATTTTCCTCCCAGACGCCATAGATGCCTTCAAAATTATTAAGAAAATAAACCCAACTGGAATTGTTACGCAGATCTTGACGGGGCACGGTGGGTTCTCCGAATACCTGCACCGCTTTAAGTGTAAGGGGAGCCCATCGTGCATCTGTGAGCCTGATGCACAGGAAACGGTCCCTCACATTTTGACCGAATGTCCAGCGTTTGGAACTGAGAGATTGAATGCGGAGTTGAGAATGGACGTTAATATAAACAGGGAAAATATCTCTAAAATAATGACTATCGGAAAACTAAGAAAAATTTTATTAGAATACTGCATAACAATAGGCACAAAAGTGATCATACGAAACAGGGAAACATAAACCTATGCTTTTAATATATAAAATGTATATACAGACAAAGCATAGAACAAATATATAGATACTCAAAATTAATTAAAAAATTTAAATTTTGTAGATAATAATTTAAAAATATAGATAAGACATTAAAACAAGCAAAACTTTATTTAAATTTGGTAGATCAAAAACAAAAATCGCTAATTAATATAAAAATCAATTTAAAAAGTTCTCTGACTATGTCAGGGGGACACTTAGAAAGGCAGGAGTGGGTTTTAGCCGGTAAGAGTCCGGCACTGCCCAGACTGGCTCATCAGTGAGGCAGTCTGGGCGTCCATGAGGATTTCCCACTCCTGCCAAACCAAAAAAAAAAAAAATTAAAAAAAAAAAAAAAAAATATAGTTTTAACTAGTTTGTAAGACAACAGAAGGTACCTCTAACAGTATAGTTACACTTAATAACAAAAAGGTATTTTCTAGCACTAACATAATTAACTGTACAAAAGGGGCTAAGCAGAAATCCTTGAAATTATTTCATCAAAATATTCAAGGCTTTTCTTACAAACAATTGGAAATTGAATTGTTTTTAGAAAAAACAAGGTTTGACATTATTTGTTTAACTGAGCATTGGTTAAAGGATTATGAAATGTTAATTAACTATGAGAATTATAGTGTGGCCAGTTGTTTTAACCGAAAATCTATGCTGCGTGGTGGTTCACTAATATTAATAAAAAATTGTATTAAATCAAAAACCCGTATTGACATAGTTGAACTATCGGTTGAACACAGCATTGAACTGTCTTGTGTTGAGCTAGATAAGCATGTTATAGTGTGCGTTTACAGACCCCCAAATTATCAAAACTACTCCTTATTTGAGTCGCTAATGGAAGATGTTTTGGCAAAACTTGCAACTGGTAATAAATCAGTAATTATTTGTGGTGACTTTAATGTGAATATTTTAGAAAATAATTCAAATACCAGTAGATTTTTAAATTTGTTCAAATCATTCAATTTGTCAAATGTGTTTGTAGAACCAAACCGAGTAACTACGACTACTGCTACATGTATTGATAATGTGTTTTGTTGTTGTGACTATTTAGATAAAGCCATAGTTAATTATCTCCCTTCTGATCACAGTGGTCAATCCGTAACTTTTGAGTCCAACATACCAATAACAAAAGTCCAGATACAATTCAGACCAATAACAGCAGTTAATTTAAATAAATTTAATAGCACTTTAGTTTGTAAGTTAAATAATGAAGACCTTACAATGAACAATGCTAATTTTTGTATGAAGAATTATTTTCGTTAGTCCAGACCGAGTTCAATAATTCTTTTAAGAAGAACACAAAAACTATCAGCCTTAAGTTTTTATTTAGTGACTGGGCAACTAAAGGACTCAGGAAAAGTAGGGATAGACTGTTCGAGCTGTATGGCCTTAAGCCTTATATTAACTCGGAAACTTTTAATAAGTATGTTGCTACTTACTCTAGAACTTTTAAGAACACTTGTAAGACAGCTAAAGCCTTATACATTAGCAACAAGGTTAAGTCAGCAGACAATAAAATACAGACGGTTTGGAAAATTATCAATAATGAAACGAACCGGAACAAAAAGCATAATTCTGACTACACACTGAAGACGTCATGTGGTGGTCTCGTTCGCGATAGCAAAGAAGTTGCTCAAGAATTTGTACATTTCTTCACCAGTATCCCACTTAAAACTACTGAAACCTTAAATTTCTCGCCCTCGCTCTCTTTTGATTTAGTAAGGGCGAATGTTTCAGCTTGCCCGATTGAATTTAACTTTAAGCATATTAACCCTTTAACAGTAATAAAAGCTTTTAAGCAAATTAAGATCAAATTAACCGAAGATCTTTGGGGAATGTCCATTAAAGTATGTACTTCCATAATTGAGACCATAGCGCCTTACTTAACATTAATATTTAATTTGTGTGTGGACCAAGGAGTCTTCCCGGATTTAATGAAATACTGTAAGGTCTGTTTAATAATACCACTTTTCAAATCCGGGGACAGTAAAGACACTAATAATTATAGACCCGTGTCCGTGTTGCCGGTTTTCAGCAAGGTGTTTGAAAAGGTAATGCTTAATCAAATGCTCAATCATTTTAACACAAATAAAATCCTTCATGATCAACAGTATGGTTTCACCAAAGGACGTTGTACGACTGACGCCGGTGTAACCTTATTAAGACACATTTTTAGCGCGTGGGAAGAGGCCCAAGACGCACTAAAACTGTTTTCCTGGGGATCACGCTCGACTCAAGGTTACAATGGGGTCCTCATTTAACATCTCTTGCAGGACGGCTAAGTTCAACAGCATATGCTGTCAGAAAAATCCGTCAATTTACTGATGTAGATACCGCGAGGCTGGTCTATTTTAGTTACTTTCATAGTATCATGTCTTACGGTATTTTACTATGGGGACGGGCTGCAGACATCGAGTCTATTTTTATTCTGCAGAAAAGAGCGATTAGTGCCATATATTATCTCCGCAGGCGTGACTCTCTAAGGGAACTGTTTAAGGATATTAACATCATGACGGTACCTTGTCAATATATCTATGAAAACATCATGCACGTAAGAAAAAATGTACATCTTTTTAGTAAAAGAGGTGATAGACATAATTATAGTACAAGAAATAGGGACTTATTAGTTCAACCAGGTTTCAGACTGGCTAAAGTGGACTCATCTTTCATGGGATACTGTTTAAAATGTTATAACAAAATTCCTCCCCACATACTTCAACTGAATGAGACGAAATTCAAATCTTGTATAAAACGCACACTATGCAGGCAGGCATATTATAAGTTGGGGGATTATACATCGCTGATAAAAATGCTTGGCTCAATGCTTGTCCTGCTCCACAACCACAACTATTTGATTAACATTTGAAAACACTGTTGGAGCTGCTGAAGAGTTTAAGACTATTTTTGCATTGTATAAAATCAATTTCCTTTGTATTATATAATTTCAGAGCACAGGTGTGAGTACTATGTACTAAAGAGCTAACATTTATCGGGTAATACGTATTTTATTGACTTGAATGTGCCCTGGCGGCTGTGAGTATATCATGCTCACTCAGATGTCTCGCTGATGGTGGCGCGTGTGTTGGATCATTTAGCTCCCTTCAAAATAGTTGAGCTGAATGGTGGTAATCCATGCGTCATGTTCGTGAACGGGCGCCGTCAGTAAATTTTTGAATTGTTCTTTGTTTTATTTTTTTATTACGGACGCTTCTAACGTGCACGTCTTTCTACATTGTTCTCACATGTTTAATTTCAACATGAATGATGTAACAAATACTTTGTAACAATTTATTTAAAAGAGTGTCCGTGGAGTTTCTTGCCCGTTCTTCTCCATAGGTACCTATCTACTACGCTTTGGAATGGGCAACTAGCTTCATATTTCTGACTGACCGATTCCTTGACAATTCAAAAGTGCCTGTAAATGGTTTAATTGAAATAAATGCTTTGAGTTTGAGTTTGAATGAAAATGACATCAAAGCCATCATTAAATCTTTAAAAAATACCAGTAGTGTAGGTAATGATGGAATTTCTACAAAAGTAATTAAGTACGTCTCAGACTACATTAGTAGACATTTGAGCTATATTCTCAATCTGTGTATCCAACTAACCTAAAAACAACTGTGGTAACCATTAATAAAAAAAAATAAAAAAAGAATTCATGGAGTCTTATAGGCCCATTGCGCTTGTTCCAATAATATCAAAGGTATTTGAAAAATACATATAGGCACATATTTATAAATATCTGGATAAACAAAACATTTTGACTGAGGAACAAAAAGGATTTCGGAAAAGTAAAACTATTAATATGGCTATCTACGACTTTTTGAATAATGTTTATATGAATGTTGACAATAGAATACCTGTGTGCTCAATATATTGTGACATGACTCAAGCCTTTGACTATGTGGACCATAACATTTTGTTAAGTAAACTGAACGCCTACGGCATTAGAGGTAATGTCTTGAATTTAATAGAATCTTATTTAAAGAACAGGAAACAGTACGTTGAAGTATCTGAAATAGATTTAAAAAATAAATGTCAACGAATTTACAAGTCTGATATTCGAACAATTTCTATGGCGTACCCCAGGGCAGTGTTTTAGGGCCTCCTCTATTTATAATCTATATTCAAATTCAAATTCAAAAGTCATTTATTCAAACTAGGCTGAGAAATCAGCACTTTTCGAACGTCAAAATTACATAAGACAGTCCCCCAAAAACGCCCACCCTTCACCACTTCCTAGTGCATAAGCTGGGAAGAAGAAGTGGCGCAACAAACTCCCCAGCAGCACAGCTGTCTGTTCAGTTGAAAAAACTTGATTCTATATAATAGTGCATATTATTATGCTAAAATAATTTACATCACCACAAATTGCAATACAACAAAAAATAAAAACATTTTAAAGAGTAGATTATGTCAACAATAAATGAAAACAAAATTAAAATAAATTGACTTACAGTCAAATAAAATAATCCAACAATTATATGCTCATATAGTATCGTGTAGTCTAAAATAGTCTAAAATAATTGTTTGTTCCTTGGGGTACATTGGAGTAGCTTAATTAGTCCCAAGCCTTTTTGTCGTCTAAGTAATCTTTAACTTTATAGAAACCTTTTTGACATAGTTTCTGTTTAATAAATGATTTAAATTTATTGAGGCTCAGTTCTTTGACATGGCTTGGGAGTTTGTTGTAAAAACGTATACTTTGGCACTTAAATGAATTACTAATTTTTTGGAGCCTAGTCCTCGGCACTATAAATAAATCTTTGTTTCTAGTATTTAAGCTATGAATGTCGCTGTGTTTAGAATATAGATTTATATTCTTTTTCACATAAATCAGGTTCTCATAAACATATTGAGACGCGACTGTCATTATGTTTATTTCCTTAAATTTATCCCTCAGTGAATGCCTACAACTTAGGTTATAAATTACTCGAATGGCACGTTTCTGCAGCACAAATATAGCCTGAAAGTCGGCTGCATTTCCCCACAACAAAATGCCATACGACATTACACTATGGAAATAACTAAAGTATACTAATCGAGCTGTTTCTACATCAGTCAAATGACGGATTTTATACACCGCGTAGGCTGCAGAACTTAGCCGCTTCGACAATTTGGTTATATGTGGGCCCCACTGAAGCTTCGAATCCAAAGTAATACCTAAGAACACAGTGGTGTCCACAAGATCCAATTCTGTCCCATTTACTAGTACATTGGTTTTCACCTGTTTAACGTTAGGTGTTAGAAATCTAATACATTTAGTCTTTTTCTCGTTTAAAAGTAAATTATTAACACTAAACCAATGCACTATTTTAGAGAGAGCATTATTCACATCGTCAATAACTGTCTGTTGTCGCTTAAGCTTAAATATAAGTGACGTGTCATCTGCAAATAACACTATTTCATGACTGTTCTTTATAAGGCAAGGTAGGTCATTAATATATACGAGAAATAAAAAAGGGCCAAGAATTGAGCCCTGCGGAACTCCCATAGTGACAATAGAACCCGGAGATCGCTTGCCGTTAACGTCCACTCTTTGGATCCTATTATCCAAAGAAGAAATAAGAAGATCCAAGGCAGTGTTTAACACCATAGTGATGCAATTTCCTGACCAATGTATCATGAGAAACACAATCGAAAGCCTTAGATAAGTCACAAAAAATGCCTAGGGCATCATGTGACTTCTCCCAGGCCTCAAAAATATGTGAAAGAAGCTCAACACCAGCGTCGGAAGTCGAGCGACCCCTTGTGAAACCGAGTTGCTTACTGTTTAATAACTTATGTTTATTAAAATGTCTTTGCAATTGATCTAGCATCAATTTTTCAAATATTTTACTAAAAGTAGGAAGCACAGAAATAGGTCTATAGTTCGTGGGGTCTGATGTGCTGCCCGATTTAAACAAAGGTATTATTTTACTACTCTTCATTAAGTCAGGAATTACACCACAGTCAATACATTTATTAAAAATAATTGCTAATTCAGGCGCTACAGTGTTGATAATGCATTTTGCAACCTCTACGGAATTTCCCCATAGATCAGCAGTTTTTTTAACATTGAGTGTATTGAAAGTTTTAATAATATCTCGAGCACTAACATAGTCGAAATTAAACTCATGGTTACAAATATCAACATTTTCTTTCAATAGGGACTCGGTAACAGTGGGTGAAGAATTGAAAGATTTTGTGGTTGAGACTGGAATATCTGCAAAGAAATTTTCAAAAACTGTGGCAACTTCTAAATCTTTTTTAATAACAGTATTATTAATATTAAGGCTGTAGTCACTACTACGCTTTTTGTCTCTTCCAGTCTCATTGTTTATAATTTCCCAAGTAGCTTTAATTTTATTTTGACTATTTTTAATTTTAGAGCTTAAATATCGACACTTAGCTTCGCTACAAACTTGTTTAAATAATTTGGAATAGTTCTTAACATATTGATAGAATTCTTTACTTTTATTATAATTTCTTTCTTCATACAGTTCAAAGAGTTTGATTCTACTCTTAAATATCCCTTTAGTTGCCCATTCACTGAAAGTTGCAGAACCATCAACTGAGATCTGCTTTGGTATAAAAGTTGAGCTAAATTCTGTACAATACATGGCAAAAAAGGAATTGTACAGTTCATTAGGATCATCACAATAAGGCAAGTAGGGTAATTTACTATTAAGTTTGTTTTTAAAACTCTCCAAGCGACCTGCAGTTTTTGGCACTACAGTGATATCTCTCTTAGTCACTTTTTTATCTTGTTTACTAAATGTAATCAGCTGTCCACAGTGGTCAGAATCCAGTTGACTTATAATTTTTTTATTAATTGGTAATATGTCAGTAAATATATTATCTAAACATGTACCTGATGTGGCGGTTATTCTAGTGGGCTCCAAAAATAAATTATTAAGGTTATATGACTGAAATAAATTTTGAATTTTTTGGCTCATTGATGAGTCTTCTAATAAATTAACATTAAAATCACCACATACAATAATTTTTTTTCCTAATTTTCCAAGCTTTTGTAACACATCATCCATGATACTCTCAAAGCAATCATAAATCGATGATGGAGGCCGGTACACGCTCAATACAACTAGCCGCTCCAACTCCACACAAGCTATTTCTATAGTCCGCTCAACAGATAGGCTTACAATATCCTTACGTTCTTTGAATTTAAATTGTTTAGTTAACAGTATTAATGAGCCACCATGTATTGCATTTTCTCTGCTGAATGAACTACCAACCTGGTGATTACTGAAATTAAACATGAACTGATGGCTTTTTAACCAATGTTCTGTAATACATAAAATATCAATGTTGTTACAGTTCATGAATAATTCAATTTCAAGGTCTTTTCTCAACATACCTTGAATATTTTGGTGCACCAGGTTAACTGTTTTAGAACTTATTCTGACATTTTGATGATTTAGACTAGTATTTAAATTTAAATTATTTCCATTAATTATGCAAGAGGTTTTCTCTTTTGTCTCAATTTCTAATTTAAATTAATGTTAACTTGTGTAGCCAAGTTTTTGGCTGAATCAATGAAAATGTCAGATAATTGCTCAATAGAAGCTAAAGTTTTATTAGCCAATTTCTTGGCTGATAAATCAATTAAAAAAAAGTATAGCGATAAAGCTATTTGTCTTTTCAAACATTTTGCTAAATACAATTTGTATTTTGTCACATATAAATATTTACTAACATACTTGTTAGTGTCAATAACATGGAAATTATTACTGTGTAATGTCATATTATTGATCATTACATTTAATTTGTGCCTAAAATTATTTTCTTTCTGTGGCAAACTTTTACTATAAGGAAATGTAAACAAAACAATCTGTTGTAAGTCTAGCTCAAATAGTTTGTTAATGTAATGAAGCAGGCTGTCCTGAGTCACATTTCCTCTGTTACTAATTAATATTATCAACGTTGTATCCTGGTGGAAATTTAAACTAATAATCTTTGTCAGTATATCAACATAAGTTAAGCCAGGCATACAATAATTGGTAACTGACTGTCCCTTGCAAATATTTGATAATAACTGGCCCATGTCTTTTCCAATTTCATCACTAAATATAACAATATTGCTATTTATTTGGGTTTTTACACAGTTAGGAGTTTCTACTTTACCATTCGTTGTTTTAGGGGAACCATCAGTGCTATAACATTGTTGCGATGAAGTATCACATGCTTGTGTCAAACAAGCCGGTGAGGGCTGACTATTGGACGGGCTGTTGTTGGTCAGTGATTGTGATCGCTCACAGGAACATGAGCTAGCACTCGCTATTAACTCATTCATTGCCAGCATGTATTCCCTCATTTGCTTTTCTGAGATTTGGTATTTATTTGTCATAGATATTAATTTTTGGTTTAGATTATCTATTTCAAAATTTAAATTTTGAGTGTCATTTTCATACTGTAAATTATTGTTTTTACATTTTTGAGAATAATAATCCAGTTTATCTAGTAATGAAAGGCGTTCCCTATTTAATTTTACATTTTTAATGAAGAATTTCTGTCTATTAACTAGTTTTTGAGTTTTCCTATAAATGATATGCCAAAAGTTACAAGTCACCCAATGTCACTTTTTGCCGATTACAGCACTGTGACCATTAACAACACACACACTCAAAACTATAACGAAGAAATTACTAAGACAATAACCTCCATAATACAATGGTTAGATAATAATAATCTAAAAATTAATATTGAAAAGACGAAATTAACGATGTTTAGCCAACGTTCAAACACAAATATGAGTATACAGGGTGGATTTTTGAGATGGGGCAGCAAGGACAGCTACCTTAACCGTTGTCGCTAGAAGAAAACGGTCTTAGGAGACTGTCCTTAACTTTTTGAGATATTTTGATCTGCATTAACAGATTTTGAAAAAAAATTACAGTCAGCAAGAAAATGGGCAGTTTTCACAAAAACTTTTTTTGATGCCAATCGATGCTGTTTCTTATATGGATCAAAAAACTTTACTAGACCAACTGAGGTTTGAGTACTAGAAAAGTCAGAAATCGCAAAAAACTTTTCACATACATTTTAGTAAGAAAGAAACTCCAACAAACTTTATTATGATAGACAGACTAGCCAAACAGAAACAAAAAATTTGAACTTCGAACGAATACGCGTTATAATTTTATTTACGATAAGAACAAGATAGTTTGTTGCTTGTGATGTCCAACGTTCTGAGAAAAAAACCGCCCAAGTGCGTGTCGGACCACGCACAATGAAGGGTTCCGTAGTTGGGATAAAGGACAATGACCAAGTGACTAAGGAACCTAGTAT
Source organism: Agrochola macilenta (assembly GCA_916701695.1). Lineage (NCBI taxonomy): Eukaryota > Metazoa > Arthropoda > Insecta > Lepidoptera > Noctuidae > Agrochola > Agrochola macilenta. The sequence goes on along the minus strand of OU753572.1, from coordinate 164,678 downwards.
CGGTATGAAACATGCAGTGACTCACAGATTTATGGTTTAATTAAAAGGAAAACTTTAGGGCTTTCAGATGTAATTTACCATTTTACCATAATTCTCGGCATTACACGGTAATTAGGTCTCAAAATCTAGGTTTAGAATCGAATCTCTCGATTTTTTGTCACAATGTATGCTGTTACATTCAAAATACGAATTAGTCAAAATAACGTTTAAGAATTTTCAATGCTCGTCAATTCCGACATTCATTTCCGACAATGTTTATATAATTATAAAACGTTCACGTTAATGGGATAATGGTGTATCGTATAGGACGTTACACCATGGTTAAAACCATAAGATCAAAGTGCTGAACATTTTTCAGTAATCTATGTGACATAAACTTATAAACATAGCTAATTAAATTAAATACAAATTGCAAAATAATAATGGCCTAGTAGTAGAGATTAAAACAAAACATATAAATGAAATGATTCAATTAATTATACAATAATAATAAACAATTTTAAAAGTAAATACATAGGTATTTACTTTTAAAAACGGTCGAGACTGTATTTAAAACTAAACGAATGGGACGTGCATATAAGCTAGAAAGAGAAAGCCCGCCGTTCTGTCGCCAGCATATTCTGCACAGGATGCGCGCGCATAGAATCTTAGCACATGTTTGTTCTGTTTTCAAAGATTTTCTTTTGATGAATGAAACAGGCAAAGGTCTCTAAAACCTTCTACCTTTCGCATAACCAAAAGGTTTGCCTATGTACTTTTAACATCTTAACAGATTATTATTACAATGTAATAATAATAATTCGTTGTTATTAATATCTGTTGTTACTAATTATTCAACTATAATTTTAATAATTGGATGCGTAAATTAACTATTTTGCGTAAGTCAAGAAGGTTTTATTGTTTACATACTCTTTGAAGCCAATGACATGTGACATTTACGTGGGTGAAAAAAACAATTTAGAGGTAAAATAGGAAATCGAAATAAAAACTGATACTTTTATGGAGTTTTTTATACGGAGAATTTAAGGAATCGCATTACTAGATAAAATTATTATATTTAAAAACAAGATTTATCAACATTATAAACTTAAGTCACCACAGAACAAATAGCGATACCAGAAATGGTCAATCTCTTTTATTGCAAAGACAAACTTGTAACATTGTAGTTGAAAAACATGTTCCCATTTATATCGATATACGTCACGGTCAATTCTCTGCAAGTGTAAGTTTGTAAACGATTTTCGGACTTTTCCCTTTACTTGTGCTAAGAGACCTATCTTCTTGCCAAATTTCGTCAAAATCAAAATATTTTATTTCACATAAACCTACATGGGCACTTATGAAACGTCAGAAGCTAGGTGCACGGTTCCAATTGGTCGTTTCCTATGGAGAAGAGCCGGCAAGAAACTCCACGGTTACTCTTTTAAAAATAATTGTTTTTTACAATATTTTTAAATAACAGTAGGTATTAGTAGGTATGGGAGGACAGTGTAGGTCTTTCAACAAGTACCAGGTACTTAACAAGATAGAAGATGGTCAATAAATCTACAGTCCACTAAACCTACAGTGTTCTCACATTCACAAAATAGAAAAAAATAATCTAAGTATATAAAATATGAATAAATTAATAAAAATAAAAACCTATTTTAAACGAAATGACATGATTGGTATTACAACTGTAACAAATCTGAATAATTATCATGTACACAAAAGCCACTAATAAAGTGTTGAAATTAAATTGTAGGTATATAATGTCAAATATTAGGATAATTATGTCAAGGAAGAATGTAAAAAAAAAAAAAAAAAAAGAAGGTAATTTGGGAGCAGTTAATTGACTCTTACATAATGTGCCGTTAATGATGTACCAGGGAAGCCACATGTGCAGAAGGAATTATTGCCAAACTTCCTTGTCTTCAACGTAGTCTTTAATTTTATAATATGCTTTCTTGATAAGGACACGTTTGATGTGGGTTTTGAACTTCCCATCGCTAAGTTCTGTAACCGACTTTGGCAACTTGTTATAAAAGCGGATACTGTTTATAAGAAATGACTTGCTTGTTTTAGTTAATCTAAATTTGGGTATCACAATTTCATGTCTACTACGTGTATTTTTATTATGGAAATCGCTTCTTATTTTGAAAAGTCCTAAGTTTTTGCGGACATACATAATACTTTCTAAGATATAAAGAGAAGGCAGAGTCAGTATATCAATTTCTTTGAATTTGTTTCTAAGGGACTCACGAAGACCCATTTTATAGATAGCGCGGATTGCCCTCTTTTGTAAAATGAAAATTGAATCTACGTCAGCTGCCGATCCCCACAGCAGAACGCCATAAGACATAATACTGTGGAAATAAGCAAAGTATACTAACCTAGCTGTGGCTATATCAGTCAACTGCCTTATTTTTCTTACTGCATATGCAGCTGAGCTTAATCTACCTGAAAGAGTTCTAATGTGGGCGCCCCATTGCAACTTCGAATCTAAAGTAATTCCTAAAAATATAGTTTCCGTTATTGCATCTAGTTTTTTGCCATCAAGTTTTAGATTTAGACCTACTTGAGGTACATTTGGTAATGAGAACCTAATACATTTAGTTTTGTTCGCATTAAGTAAAAGATTATTAGCTGCGAACCATTTCGAAAGAACAGCCAGACTGTCGTTGACATGAAAGACATCTGTATCTTTTCTATCTATTTTAAAAATAAGAGAAGTGTCGTCAGCAAATAGAATTATATCCGATAAGTTAGCCATCATATAAGGAAGATCATTTATATAAACAAGAAATAAGAAAGGGCCAAGAATTGAACCTTGAGGCACGCCCATTTTAACTAGAGACCCCGAGGACATCGCCCCATTAACGTTTACTTTTTGCTGCCTGTTTGATAGATAGGAAAGAACAAGATCAGCAGCTTGTCCACGAATTCCGTAGTGGTGTAATTTACAGATCAGTGTATTGTGGTCAACGCAGTCAAACGCTTTTGAGAGGTCACAGAAAATGCCAATTGCATCCTGGGACTTCTCCCAGGATTCCAAAATGTGACTGATGAGTTTTACTCCTGCGTCAGTCGTCGACCTACCTTTCGTGAAACCAAACTGGTGACTATGTAAAATCCTATTAGAATTAAAATGTGACAACATCTGGTCTAGCATGATTTTTTCATAAATTTTACTCAATGCTGGTAGCACAGATATAGGTCTATAATTAGTGGGGTCACTCTTACTACCTGATTTGAAAATTGGTACTACTTTACTATGTTTCATTAAATCAGGAAACGTACCGCTATCTATACATTGATTAAATATGCCTGTTAGGACAAGGGCAATTGTGTCAATGATTTCTCCAAGAACTCTAACGGAAATCCCCCATAAGTCTTCAGTGTTTTTTATGTTAAGACTTTTGAATGCTTTTTTAATTGCGACAATAGAAATGGGCATGAATTCAAAACTTGGAATGTCCCTACTGAAGTTTTCTTTTAGAAGAGATTCAGCTAGTTTAGATGATGAGGGGAGAGATTTCGTAACCTCTATTGGGACGTTGGTAAAGAAATTTTCTAGTATCGCAGCAACATTTAACCTATCTGAAATGGTTTCATTATCTATTTTTAAAGACAATTCATTCTGATCTCGCTGTTTTGTGTTTCCAGTTTCTTTGTTAATTACCTGCCACACAGCTTTTATTTTATTGTTAGAAATACTAATTTTGTTACTTATTAATTTAGATTTAGCTTGGACGCAGACTCTTTTAAATATCTTAGAATAGTTTCTAACATGATTATGAACAGCTTCATCAGAAGTCAATGATTTTTCGTTATATAAATTATACAAAATATCTCTGCTTATTCTAATGCCTGCCGTGGCCCATTCATTAAATTTTGGTTTATTATTTATTGTTACTTTTTTTACAGGACATGCTTTATTAAATTCTTGGCATACTGTAGAAAATAATGTACTGTAGTTTATATTGGGGTCTTGTGAATCAAAACTAGCTGTTGAAAGATTGCTAAGAACATTAATATTAAACATTTTCAATTTATTTTTAGTGAGTGGTCTTAACTGAATAGTTTTATCTAAACGTAACTTTTTATGTGATTCAAAAGATATAAGTTGACCTGTATGGTCAGACCTGACGCCACTAATTAGGGACGAGTCTTTTATTTTACAATTAGTAAATACATTGTCTATGCATGTAGCTGAGGTTGCTGTTATTCTAGTGGCTACATTAAATATACATTTTAAATTAAAGGATTTAAACAATGAGATAAGCTTACATTTTTCCGGTGAATTTACTAATAGATCAATATTTAGGTCACCACAAACAAAAACTATTTTATTATCTCTAAAAAGTTTAGTTAGTATTTCCTCCATTATGATTAAAAATGATGACAAGTTTGAGGCTGGTGGTCTATAAACACATAAGAAAGTATGGCCTTCAACCTCTGCACATGCTACCTCACATAAGCGATCAACAGAGCAAGAAGTGATATCATTCCTTTCCTTATATCTGAAACAACTATTACATAATATCAAGGTACCACCCCCTAATGAAGACCTGTTGTACGCACTGGCAACTGAAAAATTATTTACATTAAACAACATCCTATCTGGTTTTAACCAGGTTTCACAAAAACATAAGATATCAATATGATATTAACGTCAATCATTAAAGGGGTGCCCCGCCTCGTCAAGGTCGTTTCTGACTACTAACTCTAGCACCGCGCGCGATCATTGGTCAAATCAAATAGCGCGCGCTTCCCCGGCTTCGTGTTACACACTTCCGTCCCTTTTCACGAAATCACTCCCACAGATTTGATTATTTAGATTTAGATTTAAATTGCAGGAAACCGAGGGGAAAGATGCTACACATCAAAAACCGGCCAAGTGCGTGTCGGACCACGCAATGAAGGGTTCCGTAGTTGGGATGAATTTATCGTAAGAACAAACTTAACATTGTAGTTGAAAAACATGTTCTCCCTACGGAATGTATGGGAGATCATGATTTTCAAACTGCAAATTTATATTGGTTGACTATTACTCGTTAACCTGTAAAGCCTACTTAGCTGTGATAGTTTTCCTTTTAACTTCGTTATATATAGGTACTACTGCTGTGAATTTTTCAACAAATCAAAGTACAACTATTTAGCTGGCAGGGGGGGGGGGGGGGCGACACTTGACTTGACTTGAAAATTATTTAGGTTTAGTCAAAACCGTTTTTGTAATTAACTGGTTAATCAATGAACGGTATTATAACGGTTTATGAACAATATTAACCGGTATTTCAAAACGGGTTTCACGTCCTGATCTATCAATACAAATATCAGCCTTGCATCCACCATTCCCTTAATCGTAGGTAAAAATACCGACCTACGTGCGTATGTCTGCGCCCCTGCATATTCTTTGACCGTCGTTTTAGTGTTAGAAGAGGAAGTAAGCACTATAAGTGTATGTATAAGTATTACCCAATTTAGCAACTTTTTAAAAGTCGGAATGATCACTGTGTATGTAAGTTCTGTTGAATATGTTTTGTAGGGAAAGGATCGTATGAAGTAAAGCACAGAAAGACAAGGCTAGACATTTATTTAATTAGACTTTTCATTATTTAATCAGAAAGCTAGTTGTGCGTTCGCAAAACTAGGTCTTCATGGAGAAGAAGGACAAGAAACTCCATGGAAACAGTATGACAGTATTCTATCAACAAATGTCTTTACATTTCTATAAATTATCGTTATCTCAAAAACAGTTAATTGTATGTCTTGGACCATTACTCAAATAAAAGCAATATTATAAAATAACAAGGAAAAGAATAGGAATATTCCATTATACAATTTAACACATCAGCAATATTGCCAATAATGTATCATACACAACAACATAATCAGCAATAATTACGGTATAATATCAAATTACTTAACTTACGTGACACCTGGTCGGTCTATTCCATACAACAACGGCACTAGAACCAACCAACTGAACATCCACCGAGCAACTGACTCGATAACGTCATTACAATCCTTTTTATGTGAAACATCTACCGCCATTTTAAATAAATCACAGATGTCATACTAATAACCTCCAATACAGGTAATAATAAACAAATCTTATCGAGTGAAACCGTTTTAAAACATTATAAAGTAATTAAGCAATTTAATAACAGCCGATTTGTTATTCTTAGATATAATTCAATAGAATATCAACATTAACTGACTGTTTTGTGTCAATAGTCCAAAACAACTTATTTTATTAAAATAGCAATATAAATTCAAAGATAAACTACAAGTATCATTAAATATTACGTCAACATTTATAGTAATAATATCTAAATGGTTTTTACAAGTTAAGAGTGTTCTTTTCTGTAAAAACAATACCTAGTCAAATTAAGTACTTCTATATTGGTCCCAAACTTTGTAAATATGAGAGATGCCATTATCCAACAAACAATATTCTAATATTATAATAATATTAAAATTAATTATCTAACACGGCCATACTGACAAGTACTTCGTTCTCGAAGTACCTATGTATCTACCGTCTCACCGAAACTACATCACCTTAACCAATTTGGCGGTAAGTTATACATGGTTTCTTATGGTGGTGGTGGTACTCAGAGCAAATAATGACAACATCATCTGATCATCATAAAAACAATTCAAATACATAATTCATCGCTCGGTCAATCTGACAATAAATAATATTAATTTTGTATCTATAATATGTGGTACTCACTACTTCGGACTATTATAGGATCAATCTAAAGTATTTGACGAATTTATTTTACGACAACAAACAAAGTAACAACTATTAATTCTGACTATTTATACTACGTGTTATTTTCTTCATTAAAACATATTTGTGAAATGATTTGTCAACTCCAGAATAAATTTCGAGTAATTTAAAATTCCGTGAACACTTGATCTGCATTTAAGTAACTGCCAATTAAGATAATTCATTAATTAATTTTAACAATCGAGTATAAAATATTAAACAGATAATTACATAGGTATATTAAGTATTTATTTTTAAAATTGTTTTGCCAATTGATTTACTTTTGTTTTGCCAATAAATTTTCTTTTGTTCTGCCAATTGCCTAGACGTGTCAAGTCTTCTCCACCCGCAGTCTAATTACGCAACACATTTTATTTCTGTTTACAATTCTGAATCGAAAGCAAGTCCAGTTTTAAACGCCTGCCCAAATTCGAATTACGCTACACATTTTATATCAGTCGACCGTAATTGGATAGGGATGTTCTAATCAATTGGCTATAATTTATTTGGATGATGTGTTTTGTTACACCATGTAGGAATGATTAATTTCCAAATTATTGTGCTATTTTTTTTATTTTTTTTATTACAACTGATACTCTACTAGTGCTTATAAATGAAAATGTACAATGATTGCCGAAAAATTAAAAACCAATTTTTAAAACACTTTCTACCAAAAACTACCATAATTGAAATACGTAACAAAACGTTTTTCTTTTCACGTTTTTGTTATCTGTAGCCAATGACAAAATCGTAGAAAAGCAGTGTTGTCAACTTAGTGGGATTTCCACTAAACCTGGGGATTTGGACACCCCTACTGGCGGAGAAATTTTGCTTTCAGTGGCCGGTGGTTGTGTCTAATGGTTAGTTTAATTCAATTTGTAGAAAACAATACAATCAAACTAAAACTTTGACTCGAGAAAATATTTAAATAACACGATAATGGCATATTTTATTGTTTGTTTAAAACCTGTGTCAGTGATTTTTCGATTTATTTCTTTCAAATGCCGAAACCACTGCGGATTCGAACGCTGATTTGGAAAGACTGACACAGCATGACGAATATATTGAAGTCACACAGAGGCTCCGCCCGAGTAGAGATCGAAAAACAACGTCATTTCAAAAAACATATCTCACGGCAGACGGGAACGTACTTACGGGATAAAAAAATCTGCCGTTAAGCCGTTTGAAAACAAACATCTTCACTAAAATTTCAATAATTATACTGCGGTTGCCGTTTGTCATGCCACCAAATCAATAGAAGTTAAAATCGGTTGAACGGACTGTAAAAAAGGTTTATTCAAATGTCAAATCTTATTTTATTAATCGAATAAAGTTTTTAACCAAACGGTTAAATATCCTATTTCAGATTTTGAAATCGCTTTCAAAATCCGTTTTTAGAAATCGGTTTCAGGAGTGGCTCCAGCTCGCAGTTTCAATCGTCTTTAGTAATATTATTCGGTTGTAAGTGCATCATTAAAAACTATTCAAACATAAACAAATACGTACTTACGCAAAGCTACTATTGCCGTGGTTGGTTTTGTGAAATTGGTTTGTCTAGTTCGGATAATCGATACGATTCGATTTCTGACTGAAATCTGATTTTAAATTCGTTTTGATGTATCTGACGCATGTCTATACCGGACTCAGGGAAAAAAATTGGCAGCACTGAGTAAAAGTTGAATAACCTCTTGAACGATCTGCCGACTTATTGTGAGGTGTTCAGAGTCGAATTTATTGCAGAATATTGCCTGTCTTTACTGCTCTAACTTTATCAGTTTGTAGAGAAAAGAACAAGAAAGGCATATAACACATATTAAACATCGAAAATAATCTGCGCTGGAAGCTGGAATGATCTTTCTTTGAAGTCTGTGGAGAATACGATATCTAACATGGCGAATTGGCGATGACTTTGTTTACATTTTAGTTTTCGGTAATATTTTTGATAAGCATTGTTTTGCCTTTAATGTTTTATATTTTTCAACATACAAGATTATATTTACTATTCTCTTACAGAAACATGGGCCTATGCTAAGCAGTTTTGGAACATTTTTCTTGTGGCTTGTGGAAGTCGGAAAAACTTTGGAAAATTCTCTCGTTCAAGACACTGCGTGCTCTGTTTTCGTTTTCTACTGGCTGCACTAAGACTTACTTAGGCTGTTTTGCTCAATAGCGAAAAGTAACTAAGTCGATATTATCACTACAAGTAAGTAAGCCAATATAAATAGGAATAACGTGTGTAAGAGAGTACCTTTGTATCTCATTACATTATTGTAGCTGTAGGTACATTATTGGTCAATCTACCTATGGACAATCATTCTTTTGTTGTGTAGACACAAGCATCTAACTTTTTATTGTGGTTAAATATAGTTACTATGTCCGTCAACCTCAGTCTTAACTGAAATTGTTAATTGATATTTATGTACATAAGTAGATGCTGAAATAAACAATTACAACTAGCCAAATAATAACTAACTACACTAGCCAAATAACAACTAACTACAAAACATATTTATAATATTTTCACAGACCGTGCTAGAGCTGAAAATACAAGAAGGGAACGCAACCCAACATCAATCTTGTTGTTCAAACATGGATTGAATATCCAATCTTCTGTATTAATCATTGAAGGTAAGCTTTTTGACACATAGTTAAGAATAAAGCGTAGCAAGTCACATAATAAATAAAACTTTGAATATATTTCCTTGGCTGAACTTAGTACATAGACACAACATATATTTTGTGTGTACCTAACTAATGTTTAATATTATAATTCAGTATTATAAAATATCTGGAGACTGAAATATCAGCCCTAAATAAAGATGAAATTATACAACCAGCACCAATGACTAGGCTGATGGGTTTTGTCCAGCCATGGGCTAATGAAAACCTAGTTGAGCCTACTTTACTTTGCCACATAATTTCTAAGTAGGTACTTTATTTGAGCAAAAAATAATAAGATTTTGTTTTAAAACTATAGAGTTCCTGGGGCATTTCACCTATGAAGACATGAGGGCAGCATGAAGGATGTCGCCCATGCTGCGTTGCCCCGTTGCTCTGCTACTTCAGTTTTCAAGCTTCTCAAGAACTAAAGTAAAAACTGAAGATTGTTAATGAAAGATAATCTTCTTTTTTTTTACTGTTCTGTCTTGTACAACAGCAATATAAATATGTGTTACTATTTTGTTAATTGATAACAGTGTAAACTTTAATAAAGTGTTTTTATTTTGAACCTGTACTTGTAATTTTTATTTGTACCTATAAAGGTGCAAATAAAAATAACTTATAATGAAATATTTAAGAATTGAATACTATGCCTTTTATAAACACAGCCAATTGATTATTTTATTGATACTATTTAGAGGTAGGTACCTATTTGCCTAAATTAACTGTCATTTATTAGGTAACAGTAAATAGAGAGAAATAAATTATGGTAATCAAAAACGACTTTTATTATATCTTCACATTATTATGAAATATTTGGACACTACTGTAAGGATTAGTGGAATTTGGAATCTAATGTCCTGTGGCAGTCATCATGGAATAAGTATGTACTGCTTGCTAATTCTTGCTGTAAGCGCTCATGAGAGTTAAATTTTTTCCTGAATAATATAGTTGAGCCTGACACCTGAAATATAAAAAAAAAAAAAAAGTAAATCCTCATTAGATTGATATTCCATGAACCATTACATTCATCCACAAAGTCTAATAGGCCTCTCCCTTAAACACTTACATGCACAATCTATCTACTTTATAGAACAGCAATATTCTGCTATAAACAACAATTAGGTGCCTACAATTGACTTTATTTAAATGTATGGTAAGTTTACGTTTGATGGTGCATTTCGTATTTACCAACAAACAATAAGATTGTGTGTAAAATTGTTGCTATGCTAAACACACAATCAATGTTCAACACTAAGAAAGAAAATAATATTGATATTAAGTAGGTACCTTATACAGACAATGATGTGGAAATAGATCTATTTATGGTGTGGTGAGTATGTTCACCGATGTCCTTACAGAATCCATTGACATAAAATGCTTCAAACTATATTATAATATTTGTTCTTCCTGTAATAAATTTGCTTTTCCAATGAAGTACAAGCCCGACTGGGTTGCTAAGCTTGTGGCTTATGATAAGTTTGATACGGTACGAGGTACGAATTTGTCTTTCCTTTAAAATGCCACCAAAATACCTCGTTTCTGAAATATCATAATATATATCTTTAGGTTGTAAGCACTTGTAACAGAAGAAAACTTTCACAATTATTATTAAAAACCGACCTCGTTGCTTCGGTATTTTACAGACCCTAATACTGATCTATCATTGAGGTTTTACACAAAAACACATTCACAATTTATGAAGACGACGTTCACTTACATAATTTTGTAATAAGTAAGGAGATTATACGAGTAAATCCCAAAAATATTGCAAAGAAAATCGAATGCGACCAGTAGGGTGCCTTCTCTTTAGAGATTGATAGCTGAAAGCAATTTCTCGTTGATTTGAAACAAATTTTCAACTGTCAAAATGATTACGTAATTCCACTAATAGCCTTTTTAGACGAGTATCGTTCACTCTTTAGCGTTTGAAACAGAGTGCAGTTGACAACGCAGATTTTAGAGTTACGTAATTCGAAAATTATAAATTGAATGCAATTGTATTCAAATCGAAACAAATTTGACTCAATTGTAAATCGAAAATGTGTTGCGTAATTAGATAGCCGCTGCTAGTGGGATAGACTTGCACCAAGCAAATGACCGACCAGCGGAAATAAATTTTATCGGTTACCTCGTCATGCAAGTCCCATTCACCCGCTGCTGGTGAGATAGACAAGCACCAAGTAAACGATCGCCCAGCGAATTTTTTGTCTCTTTTAATTTTTTTTTCAAAATCAAACTCAGTGGTCACAAATCGTTGCTTGATCATAAAGATTCAGAGGCCCGTCATTGACTTGACTTGATTGAGGATTTCTTTTATTATTATTCTGTTTTTCGTCTTTTTTTTTTAGCTATAACTGAATGAACCGATAAATTTTGCAATTTATTTTTATTTTTGTTTCATGTTAGCAGAACTTTTGAAGTACTTCATAATGTATCTTATCACGAAGTTAATAATATAATAATATAAATATAAATAATTCTTTATTGGAACAAAAACTAACATTTACAATTTCATTGCGTACGATAATAGCCACATTAGTTATAAACTGTGTCGCAGCTATTAACGCCCACCTCCGTGAGGAAGATGACAGTGTTCCAGGTGTTTAGTGCTATACTAGAATTTAACTAACAAAATATGAGCTAAATAAAACTAAAACTAATTAACTAAAGAGTTCGTATGTAGAGTTTGTGTAAGTGGTGTGAGTGCGTGTATGATGTGTAGATGGAGGGTATGTACAAGGTATGTACCTAGGTGTAGTGTGTGTGAGCGTGTGTGTGTGCATGAAGCGTGAGATTGTATGGAGGTGTGTATGATGTATATGTCTATCCTTATGGCCTAACTAAAGTCTCCAACTCTTCGTAGGTGAGGGTGCAAAGCCAATCATTCGTTAGTTTCTTGCAATCCCGGGAAGAGGAAGAATAAATATTAAGTAGCTTATTTACTCTATTGTATAACACAGGACCAAAGAAAATGTATTGTCGCCGGACAATTTCAAGTCTAGCCGGAAATGTTTGGCAGACTCTGGCAGATCTGCGTCGCTGTTTGCTCAGATTACGATTAAACGGCAGGTCAGAATGTTTCCGTAATACCGTGCTCAAGACGAAAGAGTGTCTAACGGTGGGTAATTTCCATAGCTGATATAACTCATGAGTAGGGAAATGAATGGGTTTGTATGCCATGACCTTGAGCACGGCTCTTTGCGCTCTCTCCAAGCGCAATAGCAAACACTTTCCAGCTCCACCCCATGAAGATATACAGTACGTTAAAATGGAGTGAGCAAGCGCAAAGTAAACTGTCCTCAGGGTAGAAAAACTTGCGGAGGTTCGAAGATTTTTAAAGACAAAAATTAACTTTCTTACCCTAGAGACCAGCGAATCCACCTGCCCACTCCACGTCAGCGCACTGTCAATAAGAACTCCGAGGTATTTTATGGAATCCGTGCGTATAAGTTTGGTACAATTACAACCAATATTATTGATGGCATCGCATACATGAGCTGTCAAACAGAAAGTCGGAGCTGGCTGTGATGCTTTCCTCGGACTAAATGTAATGAACCTAGTCTTATCCAGGTTAAGTGTGAGCAAGTTCTGTCTTAACCACGTCATGATAGTACGTAGGGCAGACTCTGCAAACCTGCAAGCTTCGGTCCAGTCACTGCCATTAACCAAGATTACGGTATCATCAGCGTACGTAATTATTTTGGAGTTGACGAGCGCAAGTCTGCAGAGCTCATTAATATATATTAGGAACAGGGTGGGTCCTAGAACACTACCCTGTGGGACACCGTAGGAGAGAAATTCTGCTTTGCTGGAATGGTTTTCAATTTTTACTACCTGAGAACGACCACTAAGGTAACTTGAAAATATCCAGCGGTAAGCCTCTTATGCCAACCCCTTCCATTTTAGTAATTAAGAGGGGAACAGAGACAGTGTCAAAAGCTTTAGAGAGATCAAGGAAGATAGCTAAGGTCTTATCTTTATTATTAGTATTTTGGGCTACTGTACCCAGTAATTCTAATATAGCATCTTCCGTCTTTTTGCCAGATCTAAACCCAAATTGGTTGTCAGCCAGAATATTTTGTGAATTGAGATAGTCAAGCAGGCGTTTATTTAATATTTTTTCTAGGAGTTTAGATAGGATAGATAAAACCGATATGGGTCTGTAGTTGTTGACACTGCCTCCGTCACCACTTTTATGAATAGGGTGCACTACAGCTTTTTTAAAAGCAGCTGGAAAAATTCCAGACGAAAGAGCAAGGTTAAAAACGTGACAGATGACTGGGACAAGAATGTTTTTGGCACCAAGTATCACAGTAGCCGGGATACCATCCCATCCTACAGCACTATTAAGCTTGAGGCCAAGAATTAGTCGCTCGATTTCTTCGTTGTCTGTGTTTAGGATGGCCATTGAACTGGAGTGGACACTAAGTGAACCAGCGTCAGTGGTTGTCGAGACATAGTTTGTGGAATTCCTAATATTAGATGCCAGCTCCATCCCCACATTTGCGAAATAATTGTTAACCAAATCAAGCGATTGAGATACTTCCGGAGCAAGGGACAGCAGTTCACTAGCAGAAGTCTTACTCGTTTGAAGATTGGAGATAGTTTTTATAAGTTTCCAGGTAGCCTTGGGATTGTTACGATGTTTTTCAAACTCATTACGTTCATATTCTCTTTTTAATTTTTTTAATAGGTTATTGCAGTAATTTTTATATCTATTATACGTTGTCTTAAGAATATGATTATCAGCGTCTTTCTTAGTTCTAACGTACAGTTTATCCCGGTTGCGAATACACTTAAGGAGCCCCGGTGTGACCCATGGCTTAATAATTCGCTTTCTACTCGGGATGATAGAGTTACTGCAATTATTATTTACAACCGAAGAGATCAAACTAACCATGGTAGAAACAGCAATATCGGCATCATGACAGCACATGACGTCAGAAAAATCGGTTATCTTAAGTGCCTCAACGCATGCCGAAATGTCCACTCGACGTTGACGGAGGGGCGATTTAGGGATGTCTAGTTTTAGATCACAAAAAACTACAACAGGAGCATGGTCTGTGATCAAAGTGTCAAGTACTAGGGTAATGGCTGGTTTATTCGATTTAAGAATAACGTGGTCAATACAGCTATCGTTGCGGGTGGGAAAAAGGTGACCAGGGAGCATAGCGTGTGACGCAATAGTATTTAAATAGAAGTCCGAATTTAAGTCACCACAGTTTCGGGCAATGTTAATATTTACATCTCCAACCAGAACAATAGTCTTGTAAGTGCTAAGAGATTTGAGTATTAAGTCTAGACTGGTGACAAATTGTTGGATGTTCTTCGTTGAAGGAGATCTATATACTGCAATAAGAGCCACATCATTACGTAATTTAATTACTAGGCAGTTTGCGTCGGTGAGGACTGACTTTTCGATAGCGAGTTGTAACTCTACTTTCGTGTATACTACAACTCCATCATTTTGGTTTAAATTATCGGAAAAATCGGATACGAAGCCCGGAATCGAGGGAAGGTGGGGACATTTACGTAGCCAGCACTCCGACAAGACTATGACGTCAAACTGAACCCTTATTCGATGCAGCAGTAGAAGGAGATTGTTAAAATTGGCAATGCTGCCGATGCTTCTTATGTTTACGTGGAAAATTTTTAGACCATAATTAACGTTGTGTAAAAATGAGTCAACTAATTCCGGGGAACACTGGTATGATGCCGACGCTGCAACATGTTCAATATCATCCAATATTTCGACGTTATCATTCATAATGGAAAGTAAGAATTAACAAATATTTTTTTAAAGCAATTATTATTTCTAACGTTGGATAAAACAATCCGAAATGACCGATGCTCCGTGCAAAATAAACCTACATCATAAGAAGTGTAAAATAGGATGTATGTTAGTGTGTGTGCGTGTAAAGGAAGTGTACTTTCTAGGTAAGTGTGTGTCAGAGCCAGAGGCAGAGTTTTAGTATTGAGTGTTACAGTGACAAAACAAATTACATTTAGAATACAAAAATGGCATAATACAAAATAAGATAGTTTAAAATTATTAAGAAATATAAAGTTCACATGAATACAAGGCACAAGAAAAACGACGCGCAATCTGTTTGATGGGCCAGAACCTAGTCATTTAAATTTTTTGGGTTTTGGTAGGTCAGACTCGTCTTTGATCATTAGGTGTTGAGCTCCATCTTTTTCTCGAAGAAATATTTTGCCATTTTTTACCCAGCAATAGCGGTATTCATTTGAGCTGGCAAAGTCTCGGGCTAGGAAAAACAGGCGTTTCATCTTAGGTGAGAGATTTTCAGACACGAACACAGGTTTAGCGGGCCCGCTTATACTCAGATGCTCTGTAGATAATTTGCTATTTTCTTTATTGTACTTTTTATACATCTGAATAAAGTTTTCCTTCAAAAGATTGCTAGTAAAATCCACTATGATAGTCCTATTATCCGAGTCCTTAGCGCCGATTCGGTAAATGTCCTTTACCTCTAGGGGTTGAATGGGCACATTTAGGGTTGAGCCGATCTTGACAACGGTATTTAATAAGGCTTCTTTGGATTCAGATTTTTTTAACGGTATATTCCTAATTTCTACACAGGACGAACGCGCACTTCGTTCCAGGTTATCCAATTTTTCTTCCAGGGATTTTACATAATTTGAATTGTTTTTACGTTCCTGGTTAAGTTGCGTTTCTAATTCATGAAATTTAATCTTAAGGTCTTCATAGTCTTGTGACAGAGAGGTTACAGTCGTCTGTATGTTAAAATTTTGAATTTTTATCTCTTCCACTGAATTACATATATGCTCGATTTTTTTATTTTGTTGTTCCTTAAATTCGAGAAACATGCTTTTGATTTCCAACATGAATAAAGACAGTTGGTCATCTTGATCTATCCCAGACTCAGTGCATTTACGTTTATTGCGTTGGGTAATATTAGGGAACTCATTATCCTTACTGACCGACTGGTTGGCAATGTTTGGTACGGAGGAGCTGTGATGCAACGGAGTCGCCAACGGCGCAACGAGTGACGTAGAAGGTACAGGAGTTTGCGGTGGTGAATGGTTTATCGGCATATTAATTAGCTTCACAGGTACCAGGGCGCTAGGATTACAAGAATGTAGCACCGTATTGCCGTATTATGCACGCTTGCGAAGTTGAGGAGTAACGATTGCTATCTCTTTTTTGGTATTCCCACGCAAAGTTTACTAGTCTATAGACCACGGATACCAGGCGCACATAGAGAGCAGTAGCACCGTGGAGTCGACTAAATCGAGTTAAATCAGGTTTCACTACTTTGGAAAATTATTTATAAGCAATATAGCTTAAACGTGAAGTTTCACTATAGTGGACACTTGCACCATACAACCTACTCTTTTTTTTTCTTTTCTACCGTATTTTCAAATGATGTTTCAAAGCAATTGATTCAATGATTTTAATATAGTAAAAAATCCTTATAAATAATGATTATTATTAGTATTTCTATTTAATTAAATTGTATCGTGTAACATCAAAATATTTGTACGCTGGTACCAGCAGATGTTATGTTATGTTTTGGGTTGCTTAATGTAAATTATTTTGAATACTATTATATAGAATCTTTTTTTTTGTTCTTCTAACTGAACAGACAGCTGTGCAGCTGGGGAGTTTGTTGCGCCACTTCTTCTTCCCAGCTAACGCACTAGGAAGTGGTGAAGGGTGGGCGTTTTGGGGGACTGTCTTATGTAATTTTGACGTTCGAAAAGTGCTGATTCTCAGCCTAGTTTGAATAAACGACTTTTTTTTTATTTATTTTTTATTTTAGAATATTAAGGACATAATAATTACCTACTGTAACAATTTTTTGTAATATTCTGACTAATAAATGCATTTATTAATACAGATGCAATTATTATTGTAATAATTTCGTAAGTATAAGAGAAAAACAAGTGATTTACTATTTTTATCACGAAAGTTATTCGTTACTTGTTCAAGAATTGTGTGCGCACCTGTACGAAACTATTAAACACAATAACGATACTATACTGGAAATTTTAGAACGTTAGCTCTTTATACTGCACGGCCGCTTTTTCGTAGCCATTCAAACTTGGTCGGTTTATCGATGTATTGCAGTTGTTCTAGTATTTTCATTATATCTCTTTAATTATTTAATGTAGTGAGCTGAAATTTTACATTTGAATAGTAGAATTAATACACTAAATATTGGAATATGTTTCATTGTGCTATTCCATTAAACAGTCCTACAATCGGATGTCTTAAATATAGTGGTCCAGTCGTAGTAAATTATGCCATTGCTCGTTAATTACTAAGAGCACATAAATGAAACTTGGCAGGATATTGTAGACCCATAAAAGATACAAATAAACGCTATAAGTTAGACTCTAGAGTTCCTATTTTAGGTACTTGGACCTAATAACCTTATTTTACTTTTACATGTATATCTTCTGAACGGTATGTTTTTTTCAAATTCTGTTTTCACACACATTACACACAAATTCAAAGCAACGTGCGTAAAAAATTACAACTCTGCACTAAACCCTTTTATATGATTTTCATCAAATTGCCAAACGTCAGCGCAGCGGAAACTTGAATAACTTGGTAAATAAAGGACGCACAAATTTCATTTGCACATACACATTTACCTCTCGTTACACACTAATTATTGAATGTATTTTTTTTCTTGTACGTCCATAGGAAAAAAAAAATCCGCTGGGATGACGTAGTCCCAGCGGAAACAGTTTTTGTTGAATAACTCCCCAATGGTTGGATGCACAAATTTGAACTTACCATACACAATTACACGACGTCATACACTAAATATCTGCTAAACTGAAATGAAGAAATTCGAAATTTTTCCGCTGGGACTACGCACACAGATGGGTTTAAAGAAATTTGTTAACCGAATAGAATAGTAGAAAATAGTTTGATATTCCCAATAAAAAATACATCACAGAAATAAACTTTGGCGTCGAACAGCTCTGTATTTTCAGCGATGACAACATATATATTTTTAAGAGTTCAATAGAATAAACATTATTTTACAACTTTAACCAAACAATTATTTAATTTAATGTGTATATTCCGAATAATCTAAATAAAACCCGTAAAATAAATGCCCATTCTCAGCTTACTCACACCGTCAACCCAAATATTTGTTCAGTTTTCAACCTTATTTAATGCTCTGTAATTGTGAAAATATATACAGAGTTGATATGACAGAGGGGCATTAAATAACACTACGTATACTATACGTGTTTAGTATTAATTCGATACGGTATAAAAATAAAAAGCACCTAAAATGAGTTTTTTTTTTTTCAAACAAACTAAATAGCTTACAAATCAGAGTAAAACGCAACCACTCTTTGAAAATAAATTTAACTGACCTACAGATACCTAGATAACAGCGGCAACGTCGCGCGCGTCGGCGTGTGTTATCTCGTCAAAGCGGGCGGCCGCCCGCCGCGCGCCGGCCCGCGCCGGCGCGGCGGCGGTGGCGCGGGCGGCGCCTCCGCTCGCGGCGGCTCCTCGGCTCGCGGCTTTTGTTTTAGGTATTGTTTTGAAGTACAACAATCACAAAAAAATTAAATTCTCGATGTGTCATTCACATGAATGCACAAATTATACCGACAGAGAATAATGTTATTTATTTTTCTAATTAAAAATCATGTCAGTGTATTCTAACGCCGTGTAAGTTACACGAGGCATTGTTGAACACTTTAATTACACACACACACACAAACCCAAAGTTTAATTACGTGTCGTATCACAATAAAAGCAGTCGATCACAAAAAAAAAACACACACTAAATAATAATAATCCCAAGTTACGTGTCCTGTCACAATAAAAAAAGAAATACTGTCTTAAACTTATTTAGTGTCCTATCACAATAACAAAACAAAATCCCAATTGTCAGCGCGCGAGTTCGACAAAACGGAAGCGGAGCAGGTGCTACCGTGTTACGTAACATCTTGTACGTTCCGAAAGAATAGCGTCGGCGCACTGAAAAAACCAGTTATTAGAAGCCCCACTGCCCCAGCCCCACTTACCGATCGCAACCCCTGCCCCTCGATCGCTAGGATGCAATAGCAACACACTGACCTATTTCTATTTCTTTTACGCGTGGTGTTTTGCAGATGATTGTCCCTCTCGTAATGAAAATGCAAGTGTGTGTGTATTTATTGCTTCCTTGTTTGCATTGGCATCTTTTTAGCGAAAATATTTGGTTGTACTTGTGACTTGCGTCACA
The DNA here is from genome assembly GCA_916701695.1 of Agrochola macilenta. Classification (NCBI taxonomy): domain Eukaryota; kingdom Metazoa; phylum Arthropoda; class Insecta; order Lepidoptera; family Noctuidae; genus Agrochola; species Agrochola macilenta. The sequence goes on along the minus strand of OU753572.1, from coordinate 145,004 downwards.
GCGGCAACAACGCATAGGTTATACTCAGATTTATCGTTTTAAGGTGCATGACCTATGCGTATAGACATAATCAGCTGTTAGGAAAGATACATCGTGTTCAAACGGGGCAAAAACTTAAAAAATCATTTGCGACTAAACTACTGCTCCTATTTAATTGATTTTTGGTACAGAGCTTGAAAATGGTACCTAGTATACTCAGTTTAAAGAAAAGCCCCTCTGTCGTATCAACTTTGTATATTGCGGTCATACTTTAGTCGACGGGCTACCGTTTAACGCGCAGGCGCGGTTGTGTGAGTGCAGCTGTAGCGTTTAAAATCGTAGTCAGTGTAAGCTCACAATGTTTTTTTTTGCTGCCACAGATTTTTCTGAATATTACTCAGTTGAACGACACTGAACAAGACACAATAGAAGTTTTATTGTTATGACATCTATGCGTGTTTAGTGCAACTTCAGAGTGATAATAATACTAATAAAAAAATAACAAATATGCATGAAAAAGTGGTTTATTAAAGGCAATAAATAGCGCATAATCAAAAACAAAATATTTAGTTCCTATAAAAGAAAGAAAAGAAATCTTTATTAAAAAATACTTAAAACAATAACAAATAGAGGGTAGTTCGTCGAGCTGAGTGGGAAGGGAGTCGTAGAGTTAGGAGTGCGACACCCGGTCTGACCCGCATAGATGCACATAGATATAAGAATTTAAGTTACACATCAAAAATATTGAGTACTATTAAGTTGATTGTGTGTGTGCGCAGAGGGCGGCGTGCTGATGTCGAACTCGGTGCTGCGTGCCGTGCACGCCGAGCTGGACTGGTGCGTGCGCAACTCGTACTCGCCGCACCATCACGAGAACATCGGCCGTTGCGTACTGCACGCCGCGCACCGCGCGTGCGCGCCCTCCGCGCAGGGAGAGCGCTACGCCACCGTGCGCACGCCCGGCTCCGACGCGCCCCCCCCGCTAACGCCTGACCTGGCCGACGCCGTCACCGTGTTTCCCGTCACTAAAGCCGACTCCTTCTACACACTGCACGCCTATGTGTCGCGGGTGAGTGCCCACACTGATCTGTGTGTATGTCGCGTGACAGCGAGGGTGACGTGAGCTCTGTGCGCAGGTGCACCTGGAGCGGGACCGCGCGGAAGTGACGCGGCTACGCGCGGCGCTGTGGCGCGGTGCCGCCAAGCACCCGCCGCACTACCGCAACGCCACTTGGCCGTCGGGCCTGCGCGCCGACCCCGGCCTCGCGCCGCCCACGCCCGACTCTCGGTACGTCTCCAGTCACTACTGAACCGGTCGCACGTCACCGAGAAGCGAGTGTGACGAGTCGAGTGTTGCAGGTTCGATCATCTGCGTTGGGTGTCGTTCAACGCGACGCACGCGTTCTTCCCGGACGACCACCACGAGGTGGCGCTGATCGCCGGCGCCGACCGCGAAGCGCTGGACGTGAGTACTGTAACACGGGGGGGGGGGCTAGTTAGGGCGCCAGTAACGCGTGTGTGTGCAGCTGGTGCTGGAGGCGGTGCGCGCGTGGGGCGCGCGGCGCTGGGCGGGCGGCGCGCGCCTGCTGGAGGGCGCGTGGCGCTGGGAGCCGGCGCGCGCGCTGGCCTACCGCCTGCTGCTGCGCGTGGCGGCGCCGGGCGGCGCGCGCCTGCGCCTGGTGGACGTGGTGCGGCCGCTGGGCGCGGCGCGGCTGGTGCCGGTGCGCTACGTGACCGAGAGCGCGCGCGTCACGCTGCTGCTGCCCGTGCCGGCCGCGCACGCGCGCCTGGCCGACGTGCAGGCCTTCCTCGCGCGCTACGAGAACGTGTGCCTCGACCAGGACAAGAACACCGCGCTCATTGTGGTGAGCGCTACCCTCGTATACTATTCACCCTCACCCTTTACTGATCACATTCCACTACTCTTCAATATTGAACTTACCCATAGAAATACTAAATCTAAACTCTACAAGGAACGTACAAACATTCCAGACGCAGTTAAGGACAATGAAGCCATCCAATTTTACGAAGTCTTTCATTGTTGTGATCCCAGTTTAGCCTCAAAAATCTTCGTAGCCACCTTGACGGCTGTTATAAATAAAAACACCAAAATAGTAAAGGTACCCTGCAAAAATAGAATCCTTAAACCATGGATCACACCTGGTCTCTTAAAATGCGTTAAACATCGTGATAAACTACATAAAATATCTAAGAGATCACCAGATGACGATACCTCGAAATCTATCTACATCCGCTATCGTAATTTTTGCAACAACCTTTTGAGAAAGTTAAAACGTAGTTATAACCAATCTGAACTCGAAAAACACCGTAAAAATCGTAAAGCAACTTGGAATATAATTAAAGAATTAGCAAATATGAAGAAAAAGTACCAACCAGCACTAGATCTCCTCAATATCACAAGTGACCCCACTACATCTATCAACAAGGTCAACAGTTATTTTGCGAATGTTGGCAAGGAGCTGGCAGCAAAAATTACTCCACAGCTACACCCTATCCTGCCCTGTGAGACACATAATTGCAATTCTCCTGTCAACTCGATGGCCCTATTGCCAGTTGACGAAGCTGAACTAAACTTTATTATTATGAGCCTACGTAATGACAGCGCTACCGGTGTGGACAAAATACCCACCGCATTTATTAAAGCTGCCAAAATATTTCTTATTGCCCCACTGAAGCACATAATCAATCTTTGTCTGTACAAAGGTGTATTTCCCACAGAGTTTAAAAAAGCACTGGTACACCCCATTCATAAAGGAGGTGACAGAGGCAGTGTCACTAACTATAGACCCATATCGGTTCTTACCACATTATCAAAAAAATTTGAAAAGGCTTTAAATTCACGACTAACTAATTACCTAGATAAGAATAATATTCTTGCGCAAAACCAGTATGGGTTCAGAAAACATAAATGTACTGAAGATGCAGTTCTAGATCTGACCAATAGCATAATTAATGCCCTAGATAATAAAACTAAAACACTAGGCATATTTCTAGATCTGTCCAAAGCATTTGACACTGTCTCTGTCACCATCCTTCTGGAGAAAATGGAACGCATTGGAATAAGGGGCGTAGCTCTGAAAATTTTCAGGGACTACCTTACAGGACGAAGCCAATGTGTAAAAATACAAAACTCACAAAGTAAAAACATTGATCTCAGTGGCTTTGGGGTGCCGCAGGGTAGTGTACTTGGTCCTACGCTCTTTCTAATCTACGCAAACGAACTTTGCCAATGAAACCTAAAAAACTGTAAAATGTTTGCTTATGCAGACGACACCGCTGTACTTGTATGTAGCAAAACCTGGGAAGATGCTCAAACTGATGCAGAGAATGCTCTCAGAATGATCATGACGTGGTTGAATAATAACTTGCTCACTCTAAATGTCGCTAAAACTAACTATGTCGCTTTCTCACCATCCACTCAATCCCAACCTTCAACAAATTTGCTCTCCCTTAAGGCTCATAGTTGTCTAGGCACAAGTACACAGACCTGCAATTGTCAATGCATAGAGAGGGCAAACAATGTCAAGTATCTTGGAGTCTTGCTTGACTCTACCCTGAATTGGCATACACATCTAAAAGTACTGACGGTCGTGTCCGTAAACTGATATTTACCTTCAAAAGGCTTAGATCGACACTGCAGAGTGTTTCGCTTACAGCTGTATATCATGCTTTGGCACAGTCCCTTCTCTCGTACTGTATCTCAGCGTGGGGTGGTGCTTATACCACTGCGTTTCTAAAAGTTGAAAGAGCACAGAGAGCTGTCTTAAAGGTTATGCATAAGAAACCACGCATGTACCCTACATCTATGTTATATAGCGAGTGTAAACTTCTATCTGTGAGACAGCTCTTTGTCCTTCAATCAATTCTGCGCCAACATTCCTCTCTTACCTATGTTCCAGGGCTCATGAGTGAGAAACGACGCAAAAGTCATGTATGTGCCACCGTACGCCATAGGACCACTCTTGCTCGTCGACATTTCTATGTCCTTGGTCCTCGTCTTTATAACAAAGCGAACAAACTACTCAACATTTACGAGCATTCTTTCCCTAAATGCAAATTGCTGCTGCGTGATTGGCTTCTAAAACTCTCATATAGTGATACTGAAAGTCTTCTTACTTGAAAGTCTACTTTTTACCGATATAGTTATATAGTGAAATCTATACACTCATACGCAATCACACCCACACACGCTACACCGACTTACTCTCACCACACAACACACTTCCACAACACACCTACACAGCACACACACACACCTACAGTTACTTTCTTTTAATTACCAACGTGCTCCTACTTTTTCATGTATCCTTTTATTACCTATTAGTTTTTTTGTTTTTTTATTTTTTATTTTTATTTCCAACAAACATCGGCTTATATAAATTGTCAATACGCTGATTCATTTTAAACGGAAGGCCCTGTCTCCTGTAATACAGTTTTTTTTTTAACTAGTACAGGATACAGGTGATCTTTTCCACTAAAGTTAAGTACTGTATTGTATTGCATAGTTTCTGCTTATCAATAACTGGTGGAAAAATAATCTGTAATACTGTTTTTGGAACAATAAATTATTATTATTCGTACGGTACCGTTTCCAGGTGTCTGTCGGTTTCGAAACTAGTATACAAAATTTTATATTAAAAAAATACTGCATGTTGCTTTTGGTTCGTCGTCTGTCTATTCAATAATATTGTAGCCCGCTTAAATAACCATAGATTGACCGATTTTATAGACATATATCAATTTACGGATATTCAAAGTAGTCTTTCGGCGCATTTGTATGATGTTCGGTATTTACAAAATTAAAGGCACTGATTTAAAGAGGCAGTTGTAAATAGCGGTTTTGGTAAGTTAAAAATTATAATTGACTTGTTTAATAACTAGTTCAGCAGTTAAAACTAAGCAGTAAAGTAAACAAAAATGAGTAATAAAAAATAAAGAAATGGATCAGTGAATATATAATTGAGCAGGAAAATAATTAAATGGGCGGTAAAAATTATTGAACGAGCGGTTACGTGTGGGCAGTAATAAATCGGAATTTGTCGGTAAGAAATCTCATTCTAAGCAATTACTCGTATATACCTAGTTGATAACCACGTGCCAAGATCTCCACCTACCACCCGCTCGCCTTGGCGCGTTAATGGTCACTGTTCTAACCTAACCCAAATGATTCACCAACAATAGAGGGGATCTGGCGCTCGGCGCCAGAGTTCGGGTGTCACCGCTCGCTATGATCTGCCGATGTATTTATCCAACCGCTCATTCCATCATTTTTACCGTTCATTCAGTTATGGGACTGCTCTAGTTATTTATGCTATAAGTGCGGAAGGTAGGTGATTTCCGATGACGGGCATTTTATTCACGAGCAAGCGTAGCGAGCGAGTGTATAAGTCGTCACGACTCGGAAATCATCTTACGCACGTGTATCATACAACGTTTTACTATGCATTGCGAGAGGAAAAAAAAAAATCGAGTGAGCCTTACGATGATGTGTAACATCTAACATAATGACGACGTATATATGATAAAAACAATATTCATGACTTCGACTTCAACTTTGACTTTGACTCCGCCATTGCCATCGCCATCGATGCCGTTATCGCCATCGCCATCGCCTTAGCCATCGTCATCGTTATCATTATCATCTGATTTATAAAACTTTTCTCAAATAATAAAAACTCTGCAACGGGCTGACGACGGCCCCAAAAATTAAAAAAAAACAGAAAAGTAAAAAGCACTAGTGAAAAAAGTGACACTTTCCGCACTAATTTACTGCTTGGAAAAGGCTCTTTTCAAGCAAATGCATTGTAAAATAGTTATTTATGCTATAAGTGCGGAAGGTATGTGGTGGTATAAGGGCGGGAAGGTGGAGGTGATTTCCGATGAGTAGCATTTTATTCACGAGGGGTGTTCAATAAATAGTGAGAATGAGTAAGACGCAATTATCTTTTATTATATGTTATTTTATTTTTCGACGTAGTCACCTTTCAGGTTTATACACTTTGTATATATTTTCTCTTATCCTAAAATTCCCTTTCTAAAAAAATCTTCTTCCTGATCCCTTAAAATATCATTTACGGCGGCGACTACTCCGTCATCATCTTCGAATTTCTGGCTCCTGAGATGTTCCTTTAAGCGCGGAAATAATAGGTAGAAATCACTAGGAGCAAGTTCCGGTGAATATGGAGGATGTTCCATCAATTCGAAGCCAGCTTCTTGAATGGCAGCCATCGCAACTCTGGACTTGTGCGCAGGGGCGTTATCTTGGTGAAACAAAACAACTTTAGCGAGTTTGCCACGCCGTTTCTTGCGTATTTCCTCACGCAACTTTGTTACTGGTCCTGCGTACATAGTCCCCGTAATAGTGGCTCCATGATTAAGATATTCGATCATTACCACCCCTTGGCTGTCCCAGAAAAGAGAGCCCATGATCTTTCCGGCGGATGGAATCGCCTTAAATTTCTTTGGAGTTGGAGATGACGGTCGCTTCCAAGTCATGGACTGTTGTTTCGTTTCCGGGTCATAATGGTGAAGCCATGTTTCGTCCATAGTTATGAATTGAGCCAAAAATCGGTCAGGATCTTGTTGTAACAAATCCAAACAGCTTTGTGAAATTCTCAGTCGAGTTTGTTTCTGCGCGTCAGAAAGCATTCTGGGCACCCAGCGCGCTGACACTTTTTTCATACCCAAATGGTCGTTTATAATATTATGGACACCTCCTATCGAAATCTTTACTTCTTCAGCTATAAAACGAACAGTAACACGACGATCCGCCAAGACAATATTTTCAACAACTTTCACAGTGAATATTATCAATGTTAAAATCTTAAATACCTATAACATAGCACGAGACCACGAGGGCACACATTTAGACGCGAATAGAATAATATTAGTTATCAGACCAAGATTATAAATATGTATCTGTCTTTATGAAACGCACGCCGCTGCCTGGTCACCATCTTGGGCGATAGTTCATCTAGACAAAACCAACGAGTTCAAATTCAACGACGCTATCTGATTTAGTTGAGGAGTTCCTATGGCCATCTTCATCCTCTATCATCAGACCAGCTCAATGGTATCCCTTTAAAAAAAAAAGGGATACCATTGAGCTGGTCTGTACGGGGCTGTCTCAGTAGTTATCTAAGTATGCCAAGTTTCACCTCAATCGAATGCCAGGAAGTATTTGATAAATAGAGGACAATTAGTTACTGGAAACACATACGAACGAAGCAAGATATTATAAAGCTTGTAAAAACAGTCGAATTGATTACCTCCTCCTTTTTAAAGTACGTTAAAAAGAATCTATAAATGAAAAGAACATAATAAAAATTGTCATTTTATGTGTGTTATGCAATTACCCTGCAGACTTCTGGTAGTATTTGCGAGATGCTGGAACATACATTCAGATAACAGACAAAAATTCTAAAAGCTATATTTTCGGCATCAGAATCGTTCCCGGATCTCTTAGACTTTTTCAAAATAGTCAGTCCTGTCTTGGAATCATGCAAATCGTCCTAAGATTATTTCATAGGAAAGATGACGCAGGTGTTAGTGGGCGGCGCCAACGACACGACCGCCATGGAGCCCGTGCGCGCCGCGGCCGACGAGTTGCGCCGGCGCCACGCGGGCGCGCAGCTGCACGTGCTGGACGCGCCCGCCGCGCCCGGCGCGCCCGCCGAGCTGCCCGAGCACGACGCGCTGCTGCGCGCGGGCAGCGTGGCGCTCGCGGCCGCCGCGCCGCACGTGTCGCGCGACGCGCTGCTGCTGCTTCTGCCGCCGCACGCGGAGTTCAACCAAGACTTTCTCAACAGAGTGCGCATGAACAGCATCGCGGGCGAGCAGTGGTACCTGCCGCTGGCGTTCGCGCGGTTCTCGCTGTACGCGCACCCGCGCTTCCTGGCGCCGGGCGGCGGCAAGCCGCAGGTGAACACGGGCCGCTTCAACCCCGCCGCGCGCCTCGCGCTCGCCTTCTACCGCGCCGACTACGACGCGGCCGCGGCCGCCTGGCGCGGTGCGGAGCACGCGGCGCCGGCCGACGTGCTGGCGCGCTCGGCGCTGCGCGTGCTGCGCGCGCCCGAGCCCGCGCTCGTGCTGGCGCCGCGCGGCCCGCCCTGCGCGCCGGCCGCGCGCGAGCCGTCGCAGTGCGCGCGCGCGCTGCGGCGCGAGCAGTTCGCGTCGCTGGACGCGGGCGCGCGCCACTCGCTGGCGCAGCTGCTGCTGGAGACGCAGGCGGACCTCGCCGACTGACGCTGAGCGCTCCGCTCCCCATATGTAATAGATACGTACATCGCTCAACAAATATATTTTTGCAGTTGAAACCGAATCGTTTTATTTCGTCTTCCACCTAGCTTTACCTTTACAACCTGTTAGTCGTCATCGAGCCAGATCCATGATCTCATGGTTCCTCGAAGTTCCAAACTCCAATTTATCATACTCATTTCACCCTTGCATGCCCAGTTTCAGCTCAATCGGATGCCAGGAAGTGCTTGAAAAGTGGATGACAATTGGAGTAGCTAGAAACACATATAGCCACCTTCCGGCTCCATCATCAGACCCTGACCACCACCTTGTGTCAAAGCACTTGTTAATACATAACCAATGAGTCCCAAACACGATGGTGCTGTCATGTTTGATTGAGGAGTTCCTATAGCCCACTTCCGGCTCCATTGTCAGACCCTGAACACCACCTAGTGTCAAAGAACTTGTCAATACATCACCAATGAGTCCAAACACGATGGTGCTATCTCGTTTAATTGAGGTTTTTCCATGGCCACCTTCCAGCTCCATCATCAGACCCTGAACACCACCTAGTGTCAAAGCACTTGTTAGTACATGACCAATGAGTCCAAACACGATGGAGTTATCTTGTTTGATTGAGGAGTTCCTATGGCCAACTTCTGGCTCCATCATCAGACCAGCTCCATGGTATAATTTTAACGAACGGGCCACTTGTAAACGATGTAATAAAAAAAAAAGAATTTTGCAATTCCGTCTCTAAATGACGGAGTTATGCCCGAACATACATAAAAAAAATCAAAATAAAACAATCGAATTGATAACCTCCTCCTTTTGGAAGTCGGTTAAAAAATAAGTTAAAACTTTGAAAATGGAACTCTTTGCCAATAGCGTCGACCGTTCTATAAAATACGGCTTTGAACTGCTGATGCGTTTATCCAACAATATTGTTTATACAAATCATATTTTTTGGTCGTTTTGTGTTCTACAAGTATTTTATTCATTTGTCATTTGTTTACGATTCGGCGGCAAATTGAAAATTGTCTGTGTCACGTCAGCATGAATTTAACGCGAGAAAATTTTCGTACAATGATTTTTTATGACTTTCGATGTCATTTGTCAACAAGAAAGTTATGATAGACTTCGATTGGCCTTTCACGATGAAGCCCCATCTCGTGCCACTGTTTACAACTGGTTTAATGAGTTTAAACGTGGTCGCACTAATCTCACCGATGATCTGCGTGAGGGACGGCCTTCTACGGCAACGACTGAAGATAAGATCAGTGTTGTGCGGCGTATGATAGAGACTGACAAAAGAGTGACTTACTTTATCAGCAGATTCGGACAAGCTTAGGCATCGGTATGAGTCAAGTGCACAAAATATTCCATGAACATTTAGCGGTCAGGAAGCTTTGTGCCCGGTGGATACCTCATAATTTGTCAGTGGCCCAAAACCTCCGTCGTGTTGATTGGTGTCGTGAAATGGTTCAAAGATTTAACGGAGGTGACTCAAATGCTGTGTTCGACATACTTACGGGTGACGAAAGCTGGATTTATTGTTATGATCCTGAAACTAAGAGACAGTCTGCTGTCTGGGTGTTTCCTTCCGAGGAGTTGCCAACTAAAGTGAATAGAGGTCGAAGCGTGGGAAAAAAGATGGTGGCCTCGTTCTTCGGAAGGACAGGTCATTACGCAACAATTGTTTTAGAGGATCGAAAAACTGTTACTGTAAAGTGGTAAGTACATTAACAATTGTTTGCCACTTGTCTTGGAAAAAAATCGGGAGAAACGACCTCGCAGTAGGATCCTCCTTCACCACGACAACGCCTCGTCACACACCGCCAAACAAACAATCGACTACTTGGCGACGTCAGACGTGGAATTACTGGGTCACCCGCCCTATAGCCCCGACCTCGCACCTTGCGATTTTTATTTATTTCCGAAAATAACAGAAAAACTTAAAGGAAAACGTTTTATGGTCGCCGAGGAAGCAGTGGCTGCGATTCAAAATGCCGTCGAAGAGACCCTTAAGGACGAGTGGGCAAAGTGCTTTTCTCAGTGGTTCCATCGGATGCAGCGATGTATTTATGTAAATGGACACTATTTTGAAAAGATATAATAAAACTAATAGCTTGCTAGTTTGTTCAGTTTTTGATTTTCTAAGAACTTTCAGTGTGACCCTCGTATTTAAGTATGCCAAGTTTCAGCTCAATCGGATGCCAGGAAGTGCTTGAAAAATGGATGACAATTGGAGTAACCGGAAACACACATACGAACAGAGCAAGCTAATATAAAGCTTGTAAAAAACAATTACAGTCGGCGATTTTTAACACAAATTGAGTAGTGGTAATGAATATTACGTGTTATTGGACCTGTGTTCGTGTATTACGTTAAGATCTGGGCATTTTCTAGTTGTTTATAAGATTTTAAATAATATTTGTCACATTTCAAATCATACCTACATGATTGTGTATGTGTGATATTTGTGAAAAGTAAAAAAAAAAAATGTGTTCTGGGACACATAGTAAAAGTGAAACTTCAACGGACAAGTAGAAAAACGAATGGCAACGGACAAGTGGAAAAATGAATCGCAACGGACAAGACAAGTGGCAAAACGAATCGCAACAAAATTTAATTTGAAGTTTTACGGGGAGATTGTTAAGTACTTGTCCAATTTGAAAACCTGCCCGTAAAACTTCAAGTTAAAATTTATTTTGATAAGGATTAATACCAAGATACAAATAAAGAGCCTTTTCTAGCGGCGGCATTTAAATTATTTTATAAAATAAAGGAACACTTATTGTGGCATAACTATAATAGTTAAGACATACTCGTATACTGTCGCGACACTTTATTTTATTCTATCATCAATAGTTTTCGCAGCGCACGCGATGTAAATAATATTTTAGGTATTTTAACATAATGGGTTAATTATTGGAGTTTTAGTAAGGATCCCATTTTTTTTTTTAAATATAATATAGCCTATGTCACCCGGGGATAGTGTAGCTTCGCAACAGTGAAAGAATTTTTCAAATCGTTTCAATATAAAAACTTGAGATTCCAATCTATTCTCTCCGTCTGCCGCTTCTTTCTCACCACGCGATATATCGTCTACCCCCTCCATGAAGCCGTAACGCTTGTTCGTGACAGAAAAATCCTAATAGGTACCCCCCCCCCCCCCCCCCCCGTCTATAAAGAAGTTTCCATAGAAATATAAATAACAGGAGAAGTGGTATGGGAGCGTGTCTGTGTCCGCGCGTCTTGATCACAATGCTCATGCCTCAGGCAAATGGCCGTCTCCGCTAACTAGTGCGCTTTCGAGCGCGATCGTGATAACATTTAAGAATACCGTGTTGTTCAGTGGTTTCTTGTAAAAATCGAAGCTAAACTATAAACTTTATAAATCGTAGAACCACTTTTCATAAATCAGCACAAGTATTTTGCTATATTTGTGTTGAAAATCATGAAAAACAACAAATCGTAAAATATTTCTTGCCTTTACTACGTTATTTTTGTTTTCATATATCACAGCGACTGTACTTTTATTGTAGTAAATACATTGCTTCTTTACCACTACCAAAGTATGTCGCTAAGTAACTGGACAAGCAATGTAAAAATTACAAAACGATATTTACTTAAGCGGTTGCATCGTTAGTACGGCCGCAGCGTCTTGTGACGGATTAGTGATGTGGTTGTGCAGATCCACTAACGTAGGCTATCGATAATAATGTCGATTGTCGTATGAATTTATATTACTATTAAAGTTTATTCTTCAATTTGTCAACAGTTATAGCCTGATTGGAAGACCGATGTGAAATCTTGTTTTATACTCATTTAGATTTTCTCATAATATTGTTATTTTTTTGGTTTACATAATATTTCTTTTTTTTACTTACTTATTGTTTATTTATATCATCTTATTATATGTATATCGTTTTTTATTTATAATTTTTTCAGCAACTTCCAAAAATTTTAATACAAATATAAATGGGAGAATCGATAAGTTTCCGATTTAGTCAATCACTAGCGTATATGTAAAATAAATGGCTTTTGCACAGCACAACGATAACGAACAATGTTTTCGTGTGGGTGAGTTGTACGGTGCATGGTAAATGCACGCTGTGTTTGATGGGATAAGGTTTATAATTGATTATGTAGTACGTTCTGATTTGTAAATTGCAAGTGTGAGCGGGGCCTCGTATTTATTGGGTTTACTGATCGCATGTGTGATCGCAGGCTAGAGAGTAGGGATAGATAGAAGACATTGGGTTTCGATACATTTTCAACTACCGGGCATATCTCCTTCTTTCTTATATCTATGGAAGTTTCACTTCAAAATGTAAACACGCACGATTGGCGCGAAACTTCGACTTTGGATATCAGAAAACTTCATTACCGCTACTTATTTAACTAGAACAATGGATAAATTCGTCAACTAATCATATACTAATAATATTAATAAATAATATTAATAATAATATTAGTAAATTGATATAACGGTCCCACATGACGGGAACCTCGTGAAAGCTGAGAAAGATAAACAAATCAAGTATCTTGACTTGGCTCACGAGGTTGTCGACATGTGGGATGTGGACTCAGCGATCATTGTGCCGATCGATAGTCGTATCAGCCAATGGCTTAGTTGCCAAAAGCCTCGACCAACACCTAAGGAGGCTCTCGTTGGGCAGCTGGATCAAGGGCTTGATTCAGAAAGCGGTACTCCTGGACACGGCTCGCATTGTCAGGAGGTTCCTCTCTCTGGAGCCCTGACCGCCGGTAGCTTGGACCCTGTTCCCGATACCGGTGGACTACTATTTTTTATATTTTTAAATTTTTGTATTTTTATATTCTAATATTTAAAAATGTAATTTATAAGTGTTTAAAATGGAATAAAGGAAATAATAATAAAATCATGTATTATTCACTGCCCTTGTGATTCAGTTTAGATGTTCGAAATCCCCAATTTTTATGTATTTTTGCATCGACCACAACTCTGTCATCAAAATAGAAAGTCAAACGAACTTACCTGTAAGTGACGTTCGATGACTATTAAACGATGTGATTCGCCCGAGAGATTATACTTACTACTTGTAGTAGCACGGATATGTGCTGCCATCTTACACTATTTTAGAGCAACAATTCAAAGATTATTTTATGCGCCCTAATGTGGGTATCTCATACACGTTTTCCCCTTTAGCCATCGTTAGCCACTATTTCGTGCAAGTCAGGGGACGATCTTGATCAGGGTCAGGGAGGGAGTATAATCTCTCGGGCGAATCACATCGTTTAATAGTCATCGAACGTCACTTACAGGTAAGTTCGTTTGACTTTCTATTAAACTTCAGTGATTCGCCCTTCGAGATTACACTTACTACTTGTAGATGTTTAGAGTAGGTATCACGAAATAGTTAAGAGGAAACTATATTATTTAGGGGAAAAGACAAAATCATATACATATAATAGGTATACGTTACAAATGTAATAAAAATCACAAGGTTTTAAAATCAAGTAGCCATACATCATAAACAAAGAAAACTCAAATTATCATGAGTTTATCGAGGCTATCCTGCAAAGGGACCGAGCAAAGGCATCTGAGGTATCTGCAGCTACTTCTCTATTATAAATATTTGCAAAAATTTCTGATCTGCCGGTCTAACCCGCAGTTCTTTTAATATTATCTATAATAACCCCGAGCTTATTGGCGGTAGATGTAGCTGCACGTGTCGTACTATGAGCGCTAAAGACAATGATATATTTATACCGGATTCACTCAGGGTTGCCTTGATCCAATGGCTTAAAACTAATTAATAAAGAGTTACGTTCTGGTTTTCTCTTGTCTGCCAATACACTTAAATACTGTTCTAAAGTTCTAGCAGGACAAATGCAAGATCTTTCGTTAAATTAGGAAGAATAAATATTGGTCGCGAACGATTCAAGGTCAAGGCTTTGATTAAATCCGTGATATTAATTACAAAACTACTCGTTATTATATTTATTTATATTAGCCATCAATGCTTGAAATAAATTTCAGTTTATATCCTTGCTGTAGGTAAACCATAGTTTAAAACAAGTTTTATATTGTTTTTTAAAGTGCTACCCGCTAGAGACGCCAGCATCACATCCGGAGCATCTAAAGGGAATCAGAAATGCCCTGCATCAGAAATGCCTGCCTGACAATACTCCGGCTACCAGATGACAATAATGTTTTATTAGGTGTAAATTTAATTAGACTAGTAATTAGCAACTTCTTAAAAAGTGGATACCAAGGTTGTGTTGGCCAGAGAGGGACACAACAATACCTTCAGCCTTATCAAGAATTATTTTCTGTAAAACTTTTATAATTAAACAAAATGAAGGAAATACTTAGAAAAAATAAGTGGATCATTTCAAGGTGAAAGCATCTACCCTAAATGCTTCTGGACTTTATTCTAAGAAACAAATTTGGAAAATTTCTTAATTAATAGACTCGCAAAAAAAACAAAGGCCGATTGAATCTTTTACATATAACTTGAAAAGCATCGTCAATGAGCTCCCACTCAACATCAGCATGTATGCGGTGGGATTCCGCGTCTGCAATATAGTTATCCCTAGAACTAATTTATGAAGCGAAGGCAAAGGAACGTTGCTGTTCGTACCACTGCCAAATGTCACGACTTAGAGAACTAAGATGGGGGAATTTTATGCCGCCCATCCTATCGATATAAGAAATTGCACTGGAATTGTCGATTCGTAAAAATATTTTACAGTTACGATAACCATTGGCGAAGATCTTTAACCCAAGAATGCCACTGTCAGTTCTAAATCGTTAATGTTTTGAGCTAATTCTCTGCAAGACCATTGTCCGCTAGCCGTCTGGCCTGAGCAACTGACACCTCAACCAGTTCGATACGCATCTGAGTATATTTCCAGCTTATACGTATAAGCACTGGATCGAATAGGGCTGGCGCAAATATTAATATTACTAAGCCACCAGTCAAAGTCTTCGGGTAAAGAAACCCGTTAATTAATGTATTGATTGTAATCATCATTTTGTTTTAAACTAAGATACTTAGTTCTCTCAAAATGTTTTGTGTACCTATAGCCAGCTGTACTGCGTTGTTTGGCAAATGATAACAACAATCCAGTCAAATGAGCAAAATTACGTAACTCACTTCTTTTTAAGTTAGAGAAGTGTAAAAGTTCATCCTTGATTCTCCGTTTCCTTTCTACTGGAATGTTAATCGTAAAATTCTCGGAATTGAAAACGAAACCTAAAAATGTTGCAGTTCGGCAAGATAAACTATTTTTTTTTTTTTTTTTGTAATATTTATTTATTGAAGAATTTTTTGTGTAGTTTCAGAATTATGTTTACAATCCATATAAGTATTTCCGAATAATAACAGATCATCTTAATAAAGGTAACGGACAATAAACCTCGATTATACAGAGATTGCATTACTGAACCCATAAGTTTTGTAAACACTTATGGTGCTATATTAATACCAAATGGTAAAACTTGAAATTCATACAGCTTCTCCAACCAACAAAATCGCAAGATCTTTTTAGAACTACTGTGAACATTGATTGAGAAATATGCATCCATATGGTCAACAGAACACATGTAACTATGTTTGAAATAAGTATCATAGCAGTTATGTAATCTTCAAGTTTGAAATGTGGTGCAATGATAAATCTATGTAAAGAATATCACTACATACTCGTTGCTTTTCTTTATGGATTTATTATCTACAGATTCAGTGTCATGTCAGTGACACCGACTGTAGGTTATGTCATTTTAGAAAAACGTGAAACATTAAATAGTTTCCTGTATGAATAATAGTATATAAACTAAACTAGAATTAAAGGCTTTAAATGTTGTTTTTTGTTATTTCAGGTAAGTTTGTTAGAATGTGTAAATTGTGTTAAAACTTTGTATTTAATTGGGATAAGAATAAAAGTACCTACCTATTTTGTTATTTCAGAAAACGCAATTTCGTCTTTATTTCACGAAAGCATATTACTATTATAAAACAACATTTTTGCAAACTGTTCAAGAAATATGGAGAAGTTAAGATTTGATTTTTGTGTAAAAACAGCATCCGATGGAAAAACAAATATTATTTGCATAACCTCAATAGGAACACCTGATGGTCAAACTTTTGGCATACCGGCCGAATATCAACCTGCAAGTTTACATCAATTAATAACAAATACATCTAACTATGCCAAGATAAGAAAAACATTGAATAAAAGACATCAGACAAGGAAAATATGGATAACTTTAACTGATGAAATATCAAAGACATATTTAGATGAAGAACAAAATATACAGTTTAATGATTTTTACCTTGAAGAGATTATGGAAAACATAAATGATCAAAAATCTTTAACTAGAAGCTCAAATGAAACATTAGAGAAACTACTAGAGAAATTACTCGAAGAAAAGCAAAAAAAATCTGAAACTCAAAATTTGGGGAAAATTTCAAAAGATTTTGTGATTGAAAAATTCACTGGTAGAAATGCAAATGCTCACCAATGGATTAAGGATTTCAACAATGAATGTGAACGTTTCCATATTGATGAAGACAGGAAAAAAATTGAAATTTTGAAAATTTTTTTAGAATATTCTAGTGTGAATTGGTACAGTTGTATGTTAATGAAATTTACAGTAGAATCAGAGTGGATTAAATGGGAAAAAAACTTCTGTGAAACATTTGGAAACAAGGGTTGGTCACCAACCAGATATGCTCTTGGATTTAAATATCAAATGGGTTCATTGCTTGAGTATGCATTGAAAAAAGAAAAATTGTTACTAGAGGTTAGAAAGACGATTGATACTGGTACTCTTATAGACCTTATAGCCGTAGGCCTGCCTAATTACGTAAGTGATAAAATTGACCAAGAGACATTACAAGAAACCGAAGATCTCTACAATGAGATAGGCAAATTAGAACATCTTGTTGGGAGGAACAAATATGAAAAAAAGAACTACCTACACATACTCTGACATAAAAACAAAAAAAAATGAAGAAAAGAAACCATGCCAAATTTGTGTCACTGAGAATAAAGGGAAACGTTTTCATTCTGAGGAAACCTGCTGGTTTAATGGGAAAAATCAAAAATCTGTTGTGAAAAGTGTGAATAACTCTGAATTAGAAGTTGAACTAAATAAGGAGAATCCAAAAAACTAGAAGTATCACCATTAATAAAAGTAAAGTTATTATTAAATGACACTTTAAAAGTTACCGCAATTTATGATTCTGGTTCAAATGTGTCGCTAATTAATGCAAAATTATTGAAAATACATGAAAAAGAAGAAGACACACTTAATAAACAAACAGCAAACTTGAAAACTATTAATGGTGATAAGAAAACAAAAGGTATGGTAACATTGAAAATAAAAATATATAACATTGAAAGAAAAATGAATATTTTTGTGATAGATAATGAAAATTTTTACTATGATTTTCTCATTGGTTTGGATTGTATCAAAAAATTTAAATTAATCCAGAATGAAGAATTAAATATCATACAATGTAATAATCCACAAAAAGAGAATAAACCCCAAAATGAAGAGGATAACAAAAATAAAGACTCCGGAAAGAATATTTTCAATTTAATGAATGTCAAAATTCCTGATGTACTAGGTGACAAAAATGAACAAGAAACGAACCATATAAACAGATGTGAAGTAAATTTCAATGAACATATTAACTTCAATGAATTTGAAATTTCAGTAAACCACCTAGATTTATATAAACAAACTGAAATTGATAAATTAATAAAAAAATACAAACCAGTCTTTGCTAAGGACAAATACGACGTTGGTACGGTACGAGATTATGAAGCTCGCATCGACTTGATAGTAGATAAGTATTGCTACAAGCGCCCATACAGATGCACAGTCGATGATAGAAAAGAAATTGAAAATCAAATTACAAGACTATTGAAGAACAACTTAATTGAGGAATCATATAGCCCTTTTGCTGCTCCAGTTACTCTAGCGTATAAGAAAGAAGATGGGAAAAGAACAAGACTGTGTATAGATTTCCGGGAATTGAATAAAATTGTTGTCCCTCAATCACAGCCATTCCCCTTGATTGAAGACTTGATGGTAAAGACTGTAAACTGTGAGTATTATTCCACTTTTGACATAAATTCGGCATTTTGGTCCATTCCGTTGAAAATTCAAGATAGATATAAGACGGCATTCGTCACGCAAGAAGGCCATTTCCAATGGACATGCCTCCCATTTGGTTTGAAGACAGCTCCGGCTATTTTTCAAAGAATATTGAGAAACATAATAAGAAAATATAAACTCTCAGACTTTGCAGTAAATTTCATCGACAATATCCTAGTTTTTTCTAAAAGTTTCGAGGAACACATAATACATATATCAAAACTACTTGAGGCAATACAAACAGAAGGATTTAGACTGAAATTCTCGAAATGCAATTTTGCCAACAATCATGCCAAGTATTTGGGACACATAATAGAAAATAATTCAGTTAGACCTCTCAAAGATTATTTAACAACTGTCAGAAACTTCCCCATTCCAGAAACAAGGAAAAATATACGCCAGTTCCTTGGGAAAGTAAACTTTTATCATAAATTTGTACCACACAATGCAATTATCGTGGATCCATTACACAATTTATTACGGAAAGATGTAAAATTTATATGGACCAAAGAATGCCAGAAATCATTTGATGAAATAAAGGAATTATTATGCTCGAAACCAATTCTAAAAATATTTGACCCAGAACAACGAATAGAAATTTACACTGATGCCAGTATTAAAGGAGTGGGAGCTGTGTTAAAACAGGAAGATGAAAACGGAGTAAATAAACCTGTGGCTTACTTTTCAAAAAAATTGACAGATACTCAAAAGAAAAAGAAGGCGATATATTTAGAATGCCTGGCAATAAAGGAAGCTGTAAAATATTGGCAACACTGGCTTATGAATAAAGAATTTATAGTATATTCAGATCATAAACCATTGGAAAATATGAACATCAAGTCTAGAACTGATGAGGAACTGGGTGATTTGACATATTATTTATCCCAATACAATTTTAAGATAAAATATAACCCGGGACAGTCAAATCAAGAAGCAGATTGCTTAAGCAGAAATCCAGTCTTAGAACCTCATGACAATACTGAAGATTTTTTAAAAGTGGTAAACTTAATAAACATGGAAGATATAAAAAAGGACCAAGACACAAATCTAAATCTACAAGATGGAAAATCAAAGTTTATACTGGAGAATAACATTTATAACAAAAAGAATAAAAGAAGAAAAAAAATTATACTATCAGAAGCATTTAGCAAAACACTAATTAGAGATGTCCACAATACTTACTGCCACATTGGGAGAACCCAGATGATAAATAAAATAACCCCTTTTTATACAGCAAAGAATATCATCACAAATATTAAGAAAATTTGTGATAAATGTGACATTTGTATAAAAAACAAATCAAGAAGGAATTCAAAATTTGGTTTGATGTCCCATTTGGGCCCAGCAACACGCCCATTTGAAATTATATCAATTGATACAATTGGAGGTTTCGGAGGATCACGGTCTACAAAAAAATACTTACATCTTCTGGTTGATCATTTTACACGATATGCTTATATTTTGACATCAAAAAATCAAAACTCCAATGATTTTATCAAATTGATAAAAAATGTGACACAAAACAATCATATTGATATGGTATTAACAGACCAATACCCTGGCATAAATTCCAAAGAATTTAAAGACTTCCTGAAAAAGAAAAACATAACAATGGTATTCACTGCTGTGGACGCACCATTTTCAAATGGACTTAATGAAAGATTAAACCAAACTTTAGTCAATAGGATAAGGTGCAAAATAAACGAAGGAGACAAGAAAACAGCATGGACAACTATTGCACAAAAATGTGTAGAAAAATATAACGAAACAGAACATACAGTCACTAAGTTTACTCCAAAGTATCTTTTGGAAGGAAAGAAAATGGATATTTTGCCACTGGAATTAAAATCAAGATGCACAATAGCAGGTCTCAAAAGAGACAGAGAACTAGCATTTGAAAATTCAATAAAATCTCACAACTATAATAAAAAAATATATGATCTACATAGAGAAGAATATAAATTCGAAGTGGGCGATAGAGTATATATAGAAAACGGAAACCGGCTAAATAGGAAGAAAATGGATGAATTAAGGATTGGACCATACAAAATCCTAAGAAAGATTTAAAATTCAATCTATGAAGTTGATGCTGGACATAAGAAGGCGGAGTCAAACTTCTACCATGTTACAAAGTTATGTCCAGTAATGGTTGGTTCTTAATCGAACAATCATTATGATTTGTTCTCATCAAGGGTGGGAGATGTAAAGAATATCACTACATACTAGGGCTTGCAAATATTCGACAATTTTGCAATTCGAATATTCGATATTTTTTTGGGGAATATTCGAATAATTCGAATATTGTTCGAATATTTAATAAAAAAATTAAGTTTTATAGAAATCATGTCCTTTAATTTCTAAATAGTCTTTATTCTCTAAATCAAAATAATACTAGTTAAAGCTGTGTTACAAAAACTATTAAAATTACATTTTTTTCTGTTAGAAGAACACGAAGGATTAGAATAGCTAATATTAAACTGCCAATAATCAACTAGTTTCTTCAAATAACATAGCTAACACAATAATCAACATATTTTTTTGGAAGAATTATAATGGTCAATTTAATATTGTACTGATGATATTAATACACCACAATGTTATTCTAATATAATATTCGCAAAAATTAGAAACAAATGCTTAAAATGTTTTAAAATAAACAATAGTTATAAAAATAAACTAATCTTGTTTGGTTTTTCAACCTTCGACACAAACATAAACACAACACAGTCTTATAAAATCGGTTATGAGTATTGTAATAATATAATAAAATCAAACAAAACAATAACAAGTAAGTAACGCAATTAAACGTTTGATGCAAAATCGTTTTCTTAATGTTAAATTGTCAATGTCACACTAACAATGTGTGATATTGATAATTTAACATTAAATCTTTCTTAGTAATAACAAAAATAATAAATCACGAGATCAGATCAGATCTAAGTAGCACGCTACATTTAGTACAGAAAATTACAGTACGTTTTTAATTCTGTCATATACCTTTGTCGTGTCCTTCAACGTTTTTCCTGGAAATGGGATCTAAGGAAACTTAGAGCATCCATGGAATCATCGTTTAAGGCACATCTTAGATGGTTGCAAATATATTTGCTGGAAGAAAACATCCTTTCACACTCTACGCTTGTAGGTGGTATACACTGCAGAAAGTCGTACGCTTGGCTCAAATTTACTTGTCTAGGACCTCCTCTATCAAATAGCGCCATTTGCATTAGGATTGACGTCTCCAACTCTTCTCTGCATGATAAATTTGCGGTAGATGTAGAAGAAGTTGCTAAAACGGTCTCATCGATCTTTTTTTGTAGTTCTTCCTTGAAGCTTATTGCAGTTTCCTGAATTAGTTCATTTTGTCGCTGTCGCTGCTGCTGGTGATCAACTAAGGATCTATCTTCATTGTCATCAAAGTCTTGTATTTGACTAAAGTATCTGTCGTTAATCTCAGTTATAACTTTAGCAATCGTGTCGTTTCCTGGAGATGGAAAAATATCCGAAGGTGTCTCTGCGTAATATGTTCTGGGATTGTGTAGATATTTTAACGTACACACTAGATCTAGTAGGCGTCTCTCAGTTATTCTTTTCTTCAGAGCCTGGAGTAGCTGATCACTTGTAAAACTGTTTGTCGCTTGAAGTTTCGCAACCATGAATTGTAGAGCTGTCTCTGCAGTAAGCAGATTTGCATTTTCTTGGCACAACGCCTCGACTGTGACCTTTACAATATTGAGAGAAGTGGACAATTCTTGGAGTAAAGCTAGCTCAGCGGAACTAAATATGATTTCGTTCTTTAAATCAATAAGAGTCTTCATGATAGGCTCTTTTAGTACCAAAAACCTTGTGATCATATCAGCCAAGCTACTCCACCTGGTTTTACAGTCTAGGATCAAGCCCATTTTTTTCTGTTCTTCTGGAAGGTAGTTATAGAAACACTCAATCTTGGTGGGTGATTTCCTAAAAAATTTAACAATTTTTCTCACTTTATCTATAACATTTTTTAGATTTACATCCCCGTATACATATTGGTTCCTGTTCAGTTGTCTTCCAGTCCCAACTACAAATCCACCTTCTTCTTCGTCATCACTGTCAGAGTCATCATCCTGTCCTGTCGCCGCTGTGTCTTCTGTAGATTCTTCCCTTTCTTCTTCTTGGGCATTTTGTGTCTTTTTGTAAATTACATCCAACACTGCACATTGGATGCCGTGTGCAAAACATAATTGATGGTACGAAGGAAATTGTCGACCCATAGCACACATCACACTTGCTCCGTCAGTCACCACACATGCTATGTCCACTTCTAGAGAAAGATTATAGAATGCTAGTTTGTCCTTCAAAATATTGGCACAACGTTCTGCTGTTCCCCGGCCAGTTATTCTTGCTAGTCCCAGATTCCTGAAGCTCTTGCCTGCAAAGTTTGGACAATGAATGTTTACGTTCATGTACCGTCGGTTACGGGCTGAAGTCCATTCGTCTAAAGAGACGGAAAACTTCTGTCCTTTGGCTTTCAATTTCTGCAATGTTTCCTTAAGTTCGCCTTTTAATTGCTCACTCTTTTCTACCACGATCTTTTTAATTGTATTTGGTGACTTCGGTAAGTCTTCATAGCCACTTTTTTTTAAAAGATTTCGCAAGGAATCAGATGTACAGAACAAACTAAATGGAAGACCATCACAAGCAGTCATTTTTGCAACTATATTTTCCACAGTATCAGATTTTTTAAAGAAGTCGTCAATCAATTTAACTTTCTTCTTCTTTGGCTCATTTTCCTGTAGGTTCGGGTGTGTGCCCGATGTCCCTGGTGCAGAAAGTTCATCAACAGTAACCCTAGTACTCTCAACAGGGTGAAGTTTCATATGGTTATGCAGACATGTAGTTGTGTTTCGGCATTTAATCACTTTCTTGCACTTTTTACATTGCGCATGAACTCCATCTGAAGTTCTCAAAAAAAAGTTCCATACTGACGACTTATCTCGCGTACCTTTCGTGTACTCTTTAAATTCTAATTTGTTTTGCAGTTGCTCCATGTTTTAATGTTTATAGATTAAACATTAAAACATGGAGCAACTGCAAAACAAATTACACCTGCAAAACAATTATACCTGAAATGTCGAAAAAATTACCGTCAACACACACTTCATAGTGTTTTAAAAAATCTTAAAAGAACTCAAATGAGAAGAAGTAAACGAGTTCACAAAATAAAAGCCTTAGCTAAGTTAACTAGTAAAAAAGCCGCATTTTTGAGGTTAGAATTAGTATTATAATAAAATCATTATCACAAGTCAGAAATGCAATTATAGTAGCTACTTACATTAAAGCACGTAACTGATTCACTGGATTGTCGTTGGGTATACGACTATAATTAAATAAAACAACGGGCACACTAAACAAAATAAAAACGTCTAACACAAAATAATAACAACCAAATACGCGTGCAAATGATGGACAAATGCACAAAGGCGAACCACCCCCGAGCCCCACCCGCCGGACTGCGCGCCGGCCGCATCTTCCGAATGTTCCCGATCGTTGCCGAATCCTGTCGTAACACTCGTAACGCCCGCGCGTCGAACGACGTTACCTTGTTTGGACGGCGTGCATGAACGTTGAATTTTGTGTGCACATCAGATTGTTAAGTTTTGTTTTCCAGGAATCGGTCGAATATTCGAATATCGTAAAATTTCTATTCGAATATTTGAAACAGTTGATTATTCGAATAATTCGAATATTCGAATATTCGAATGCAAGCCCTACTACATACTCGTTGCTTTTCTTTATGGATTTATTATCTACAGATTCAGTGTCATGTCAGTGACACCGATTGTAGGTTATGTCATTTTAGAAAAACGTGAAACATTAAATAGTTTCCTGTATGAATAATAGTATATAAACTAAACTAGAATTAAAGGCTTTAAATGTTGTTTTTTGTTATTTCAGGTAAGTTTGTTAGAATGTGTAAATTGTGTTAAAACTTTGTATTTAATTGGGATAAGAATAAAAGTATTTTGTTATTTCAGAAAACGCAATTTCGTCTTTATTTCACGAAAGCATATTACTATTATATCTATTTAAAGATTTAAAAAAAAAAAAAATTGAAATAAATCTATTTGTCACATTACTTTTCTTAACAAGGAAAATATTTACCATCACATGGTTCACACCCGCATAAAGCTAAGAAGATTATTAATTAATTTCTTTAGTCATGAGCAGTTCATCTGCATCAGACTTAAAATTACTATGTGGATTAGCAGCATCACTAGCAGTGATTGTGTTGACTACACAAGTTATGATAGAAGATAATACCTTCTGTTTGTCAGCCAATATGTTGTCTTTCTTCAAGGCACCTTCATTAATCGCTGATCTGATTTCAGGATTAAGTGTTGGAGCCTGGGCTAATTTTAAATTGTAAGGTACACTGTAAATCTTCAATATATATCCTTTTTTGTTTCATCCTTTAAGCCATTAACCAGAATATTACTACACCTGCTAGCAATGTCTTTATGGACGTTTTCACCAAACTTCTTTTCCCTACAGGCTCTTCTCCAAGTAAACACAAAAATAAGGCTATATGTGTGGATGTGGAAGTAGCCTCGGGTACAACGCCACAAGCAAGGGCACTCCAGCGCGGAGCCTAAGATTGCTGTCGGCGCGGACATCGGTTCATTGGGGGGCTTTGGATGTGAAGTTGAATCGGATAGAATGTTAACTTCATAAGGGGCTCCTCAATCAATAGACCGACAATTTTTTAATAAATTCGTGATACAAACTCCCGGTTTGTACTCTAGAATTAAACATTAGTCTTTAATTTTAAAGTATTCACGACATAATCTCCCGGACTATGTTCTAGAATCTTACGCGCAGTTACAAATTCTTGATACAAACTCATGGAATGTACTCTAGAATTGAACACCAGTTTACCAGAAATGTAAGTACAAATTCATGACATAATCTCCCGGACTATGTTCTAGAATCTTACGCACAGTTACAAATTCTTGATACAAACTCACGGTTTGTACTCTAGAATTGAACACCAGTCTTTAACAGAAAATTAAGTACAAATTCACGACATAATCTCCCGGACTATGTTCTAGAATCTTACGCACAGTTACAAATTCTTGATACAAACTCACGGTTTGTACTCTATAATTGGTAACCAGTCTTTAACAGAAATGTAAGTACAAATTCACGACATAATCTCCCGGACTATGTTCTAGAATCTTACGCACAGTTACAAATTCTTGATACAAACTCACGGTTTGTACTCTGGAATTGAGTATCAGTCTCACCCACAACATTGTAAATTCAAATTGACGACATGATTTCTCGAAATATGTTCTAGAATTTTGGTGCTACCTAATTACAGCGATCAACCGCAGGTTGAACTGAAATACATTAGTCGGTATTAGCCTTATAGACTAAACCCATAAGCATTAGGCAACAAATAAATAAAAATAAGTATATAATTCACACAATATGTTCTGCAAGAAAAACTAGGTCAAGGCCGCGAGAGTCGGCAAGCGCCGGCGCCGGTCAGCGAAGTTTTCATTATTCGAAATTTAAAATTTTACCGACCTTCGTTTTGCGGAGCCTCCTGCAATGATTCTGGGTACTGATCACTATCAGAATATTGATTCTGTTCGAACTAAATAATACTGTGGTAACTCCGTTCCGCTGTTTACGACGAACACGAGACATCTTTTTCACCAATTTTCTAATTTTTCGAGTTGAAAACCCCTCGTCGTAGCGTTTTCGTTTTCCCATGATCAACACTAAGAAATACACTGAAATACCACAAAAAAATCTAAAAAACTCAATAAACTAATTTACGTTTAGAAAATTACGTGCACGATGGCAACCACACAAAACGTGTATGAGATACCCACATTAGGGCGCATAAAATAATCTTTGAATTGTTGCTCTAAAATAGTGTAAGATGGCAGCACATATCCGTGCTACTACAAGTAGTAAGTATAATCTCTCGGGCGAATCACTGAAGTTTAATGGCGATTATCGCATTTACGGACCACAAGTATAAAAAGGTAAATTAATTAACTTGCGCGTTTAATATGAAAGATTGAATGGCGTTAATATATGAGTTTTTTATCCAACTCTCTTAATTAACGTACATTCGTATGATTTGATGGGTGGCATAATAAATATTTACATCATCAATTAGGGTGTGGTATGTCGTCATTCTGGGGTCTAATGGGACACGCTACCGAGCCGGTAACTGCCGGGAGCAGGTTTGTGTTTTCGGATCCAATCGGGGGCGCTAAAGCCATTTCGGCATTGTATGACGCTCTAATAAGGAGTCAGTTGGAGGGAAATGCGGCAGTATGGGCTCCACATGAGACTAAATATAGTCTCATGTTGAAGCTCATACAAAACAAGTTTACTATCTAGTAAACTTGTTTAACATATACCTACGGCGGTATGGAGTGTATCCCTTTTACCCCTTCATGTATCCAACCTTGTTTGTGCTGGTGCTGGGCATGGTTGGATACAACAAGTTGGAAACAAGGAGGGATCTAGCACTGGCGTCGTATAAGGGACTTGTCCCTCTGACGAGAACAATGCGCACACTAAATTTGGTTGCCGTCAAAATATATATTTTCTCATGTTCACTGAGCGAGTTCGCAAGGGTAACTTTACACGTGTTATGTTTTTAAGTTGTACATGTATTTGATAAACTGTTAAGTAACTACACTACCGAATTGGGTACATTGTAATGGTAGCGTACGTATGTAATAAATAAATAAATTTTAAAATGCTAATCAATAAGTTTATGCGCCCTTGTGGAGCAGGACCAGCGTTGATCCAAGCATTTTTATCAGCGATATAATACCCCAACTTATAATATGTATGTGCATAGTGTGCGTTTAATATAAGATTTAAATTTCGTTTCATTCAGTTGAAGTATGTGGGGAGGTATTTTATTGTAACATTTTAATTCAGTACCCCATGAAAGACGAGTCCACTTTGGCCAGCCTGAAACCCGGTTGAACTAATTGAGTCCCGTACGGTATATCGAATTACCCTTGAACGATATAACTGTCTACAGAAAGCATGGTTCACCGACGAACGGTAATACGAAAAATCTATTAGTCGGTACCATCATTTAGCGACAGCACGTTTCGCCGAATAACGCTACCTACATAGAATGAATGGTTGGCCGATACCAAGATTTGCCGATGTCATGGTTCGCCGGAACACGCTTGAACTAAATAATCCTTGGACACGGCTTGTCCACTTGTTTTTTTTTTTTTTTCTTCAAAAAAATTTGTATATCGATATCGGCGGTCAGATAATCGCATACGTTTAGTACCCACTAAATGCTTTTACATTGTGTTGTTATTGTCACCTATATCGTCGCAGACAGCAACCGACACCAATATCTGCACGATAACTACCGGCAAAGACGGGGTGAGATTCGGA
The DNA here is from genome assembly GCA_916701695.1 of Agrochola macilenta. NCBI lineage: Eukaryota > Metazoa > Arthropoda > Insecta > Lepidoptera > Noctuidae > Agrochola > Agrochola macilenta. The sequence continues at coordinate 117,181 of OU753572.1, read as the reverse complement.
GAGAAGGGTAGGGGGTATTCTTTCAATTCAACACAGTTTTTCGCACTGCCGACTTCGAGACGTTAATACTTATTATTGTGGTTGTTTGATGCGTCGCGATGGTTACGAGTATCCATATGAACCAACAGCAAAGATAGCTCGATTTTATAGTGATGTTTTTTATTATGTATTAGTTTTTATTATCTATGATTATTTTGTGTATTCTGTCTATGTGCCTTAGTTGCCTGAAAATAAAGCAATTATTATTATTTCCTTTATTTCATTTTAATACTTACAAATTATATTTTTAAATATTACAATATAAAAAATATTAAAACATTTAAAAATATAAAAAATAGTAGCCCACCGGTATCGGGAACAGGGTCCAAGCTACCGGCGGTCAGGGCTCCAGAGAGAGGAACCGCCTGACAATGCGAGCCGTATCCAGAAGTACCACTTTCTGAATCAAGCCCTTGATCCAGCTGCCCAACGAGAGCCTCCTTAGGTGTTGGTCGAGGCTCTTGGCAACTAAGCCATTGGCTGATACGACTATCGGCACAATGATCGCTGAGTCCACATCCCACATGTCGACAACCTCGTGAGCCAAGTCAAGATACTTGATTTGTTTATCTTTCTCAGCTTTCACGAGGTTCCCGTCATGCGGGACCGTTATGTCAATTATCATTGTGCGCCGCTCTACTCGATCCACCACCACTATATCAGGTTTATTGGCAACAATAGTCCTGTCAGTGATGATGGATCGATCCCAGTACAATGTGATATTTCCATTTTCGAGAACTGGGTCGGGCACATACCTGTAGTACGGCACTTCCGATTCCACAAGATTGTATTTCAGAGCAAGTTGCTGATGGATAATCCTGGCTACAAGGTTGTGTCTATGCAAGTACTCTTCGTTAGCTAGACGAGAACAGCCGGAGATAATGTGTCGAATTGATTCTCCCGGACGGTGGCATGCCCGACAGATGTCAACCGTGCCGTCTTTCACAATAAATCTACGGTAGTTGTTCGTCATGATAACTTCATCCATAATTGCACAGACAAAACCTTCGGTTTCCCCAAAGAGGTCACCAAAACGCAGCCAGGCTACGGACGCTAGAAAATCTACATCGGGTCCATGTAGGGCCCGGAAAAAGCGTCCGTGAAGCTCCTTACTTAAAATATTATTAAGCAATTATTATTATTATAGGCCCGATAATAATTATACCGGTATCGAATCGATGACGGTGTAGTTGCCGACATATCGGTATTGGGTTGGTGTCGTTATCTGATAATGTGACATTTTAGTTCACTACGCCATATGTACCATAAAATGTAAAGTTAAGGAAAAAAATTAAAACGTACACAACTTTAATATGGTAGCAGAGCGTGAGATTACTGAATAAGGACAGAAGTTTTACTCTGGGAAAGAACTTTTTCATTCTTTTGTTTCGAGAGAAGAAAATTTTCACACAGTGAAATTTTCAATCTGATACCAGCTATGGATAGGGCGATTGTTAAAGCATCAAGGGTGCAGATAGGACACCTAGATTCAAAGAACTTCAAGTCATGGAGATACAGAATAATGGTTGTAATGAAAGCCATCCCTGGAGCCTTAGACATTATCGAAGGTAGGCGATGTAGACCACAACCACCCGCTGATAAAGCAGCAGAAGCTGAGCTAGCTGAATATAAAATTGATTTGCAAGAATTCATGAATATCGACAGTGCAGCCTTAGATAGTTCTAATTACGACAAATATGACAGATGAAACTCTGAATCACATCATGCGTCTTACAAGTTCACAAGAGGTTTGGAAAGAACTAACAAGATTATATGGAGAATGTAGTGAAGATAAAAGCTATGATCTGAAAAATCGAAGACATACTTCGATTTTTCAGTTACAAGAAAGAACCTGAACATGGTATGTCGAATCATATTTCTGCATTAAAGAATATCTGGCATGAAATAAATGGTCAGTTAGATTCAAAATTACCGGGTCTCCCTTGTTTCATCGAAAAGAAATTGCCAAATTATCACTTCCCAAACAATATTCCGCATAATTTAATTTGCCAATTTACTTAACAAAAAATCTCTTCCCAAATAATTGTAACGCAAAGCTAATGTTTTACAATAACTTGTTTACCAACTAGTACTTTTACCAATTTTTATTTAGTCAAATATTTCAGTTGGAATAACTCATTTTACGCAAAATAAAGACTTTTTATTACAAGGGTGTTTTTTCCACTTTGTCACAAATTCTAAACAGGTAATAATAATATTAATTAATTAATTGCTCTGAAATACAATCTTGTGGAATCGGAAGTGCCGTATTACAGGTATGTGCCCGACCCAGTTCTCGAAAATGGAAATATCACATTGTACTGGGATCGATCCATCATCACTGACAGGACTATTGTTGCGAATAAACCTGTTATAGTGGTGGTGGATTGAGTAGAGCGGCGCACAATGATTATTGACATAACGGTCCCGCATGACGGGAACCTCGTGAAAGCTGAGAAAGATAAACAAATCAAGTATCTTGACTTGGCTCACGAGGTTGTGGACATGTGGGATGTGGACTCAGCGATCATTGTGCCGATAGTCGTATCAGCCAATGGCTTAGTTGGCAAGAGGCTCGACCAACACCTAAGGAGGCTCTCGTTGGGCAGCTGGATCAAGGGCTTGATTCAGAAAGCGGTACTTCTGGATACGGCTCGCATTGTCAGGAGGTTCCTCTCTCTGGAGCCCTGACCGCCGGTAGCTTGGACCCTGTTCCCGATACCGGTGGGCTACTATTTTTTATATTTTTAAATGTTTTAATTTTTTATGTTCTAATATTTAAAAATATAATTTATAAGTGTTTAAAATGGAATAAAGGAAATATTAATTAATTTAAAATACTTATATATTTTTTTTTTAGTTAGTAGCATTTTTTTAAATAATTAATCTTGTCTAACTAGTTCAGTTTCGGGTAGCCTGTTTTTATTCCATATTTTTTTTCTATATAATCTAGTCGTTTCAAGGTCACGGTTCTAACCTAACCTAACCATTTTTTTACAATAATTAACCTAATCTAACTAGTTCCATAACTAACTGACCAAACGTTTATTGTCTAAAGATTGTTTGCTGTAATAAATCATTTGATTAAAGACCAAATGGCTAAATGACATTATCCTTGATAATATTCTGCCAAGTAAAAATTTGACCAAATGAAAATGTGCGTAGGTACTAAAATCATTCCAAACATTGCATTGGTATAAAAAAAGGTTGCTAAAATTTGTTTGGGTAGTGAAATTTGGGCAGTCTTTTCGGTAAAACGGCAGGATCCCAAAATTACCAGACATGCTACTGATCTGCAAGATTTTGGACGCTTTACCAGCAGAATTCTACGTTTTTAAATCAAGTTGGTTACTTATGACTAAGAAAGACAGAACTTCAGAAAAATATATCTGAATCCCAAATCTGTGCCCATGAAAAAACCTTACTGAATAGAACCGAAAATAACAGCACCAATGAAGCACTATTCGTGAAAACTGCAAAAGCCAAAAAGAAGAAAGAAAAAGATATTAAATGGATTGCCGACGGAAGGCCACCCAAAGAGGCGACCACAGTCAACGTCACCCTACAAGTCTTGGCCATAGGAAATACTCAAGTGGCAGATAAAGAAAATTGGTTCATAGACAATGGTGCAACAAGCCATGTCACGAATAAAGGTGATTATTTCGAGACATTTGAAAACTTCAAACACACACACAACACATTGTTGTGTCAGGAATGTAGTTTTGGATATGTACCATAGAATCGAAATTCTCTAACTTACAGTTAGAAAAAAAAGCAACAAAAGCTCTCGCTAAATATGTATACGTCTTCCCCAACTCTTGTCTTCATACGCTTTCTGTAAGCTGTTCCAGACGTCTTTCGCAGTCTTCGCATTGTAGACGTGGGTAAAGCACTCTGGTTCTAACAACAAACAAATTGTCGTTCGTGCCTGCCGGTCTACGTCAGCGTTTGCTACATCTTTAGAAATTACTCCCCACCAGTTTTTATTCTCCAAGTAATTTCGCACCAAGAACTTCCAGTCGCTTAGTAGCAAGTCACCAGATTCTCAACTCACCAGATTCTCAACTAACCAGATTCGCAACTCACCAAATGTACAATGAAACACAAAATCACATAAAATAACAGAATAGGTACTTTACAGGCCAAAAAAAAAAAAAAAAAAAGTAAACCGAAATAATACGGAATTCTTGATATATGTAGTTTACTTCATTCACCTAGGTGCATTAACAATACTTTTCGTAAATATTATTCACCTAGGTGCATTAAGTACCTATACTAAAAGTTAACCTGGATTAATGCACTAAGTTATTTTTAACCAGGTGAAATAAGTTAACTACACTGAATTCTTCTGCCACAAAATGCCAGAAGCAGAGCTGCCAGAAATAAAAGAATACTTTATTCACAAAAAAAAAAACGAAACAAAACCAAAATAATACGGACATTCTACTATATTCGCGGCGTCAATTGGATAGGGTGGTTGCGCCGGTTGGCGACTAATTAGCTGAGTTGCTAACTTTAGTCACTTCAAAATATACGACATTTACACGCAAAATAGTTGGCGACCATGTAAATTGATCCTAAATATAGTCTAGTTGTGAAACAAAATATAAAATATCACGCTTCCATTCATAAATTATGAAAAATTATAGGAAAAGTGCAAAAGTTGCCGAAATGCTAGTTAACGACCATTTTTTTCGGTTGACGACCACTAGTATGCTAGATTACGACCACTATTAAAAAACATAAAAATTAAGTAATAAAACAACTTTTATGGATAAATAATATTTTTTATTTTTCACTTAAAAACAAAAATAATTAAATATCAAATAATCATCAGCATAAATAGTATTTAATCATCTGATTTAACGTTTTTTATTAAATGAATAAAATAAAATAATTTTTTTTCGTTGCCCGCTTTAACCTGGTACAAACGATATCCCTTTGGAGATAAAACTATTCCAGTTTTAGGGCATAGAGAAATAGGGCATAAAAAAATAAACATATTACCACAACGCTAACACTACGTAGAATGTCACAATGCACTAGAACAAATAACGGTATCTAGCCGCAACACGGTGACACTGCAATGGATAAATGGACACAGCGGATCGCTAGGTAACGACGCAGCTGACGAACTTGCTAGACGAGGATCCAGCACGGCAGTCTGTGGACCCGAGCCTATCGTACCCACCCCCTTCACCGAGTTACGAAGGTGGCTACAGGAGTTCACCCACAGTCAAGCGGAGCACTGATGGACCTCAACACCAGGCTGCAGACTGCAGACAGTCCAAGGAAGCCGGGTTAGCCCGGTATCCAAGGATGGCATATCCTTGGATACCGGGCTAACCCGGCATTTACTACGCCTGGATAGGAATGGCCTGCGCCTGGTGACGGGGACCATCACGGGCCACTACTCGCTGAACAGACACTTCCACACAATGGGCATAACGGACAGTCCTCTGTGCAGGGCGTGCATGGAGGCTGAGGAAACCGTCGCGCACGTGCTTTTTGAATGCACAGGCGTCACCCAGATTAGAACAGAGACCCTCGGGACACCCAGATCTTACACAGATGTTCTGAACAGACCAGGAGATTTAATCAACTTCTGGAGGGAGGTGGGCTGGTTGGAATAACCACCAACGGCCGTTATGGCCCACGCACAATGGTCCACTGAAGGACTAAGTGCGGAAACCAAATCCCATAACATAGAACATAGGGCATAGAAAAGCCACTTTGTTGCCACACAAGTTTGTCCTGGACGATCGTCTTTGAAGGGTTTCTATGACCCACGGTCTTTGAAAAAAAATTGTACAGTATCCAGAAGCTCCTGCTTCTTAATTGGGAATCCGCACTTGGCAACAGGCAAGCGGGCGGAGCTCCAGTAATGAGAGAGCTAGCGAGTCTCTTTAACTCCGTCATCCAGGAGGCTACAAAGCCCGAGGCGTGGAGCAGAGGTGCGGTGGTTCTGTTCTTAAAAAAGACTGAATAACTATAGACCCATCTCACTTCTGAGCCACGAATACAAGCTGTTCTCGAGAGTCGTCACGAACCGTCTCGCCAGGAGACTTGACGAGTTCCAGCCACCAGAACAAGCCGCATTTCGAAAACGCTTTAGTTCCGTAGGACACATCTATACTGTTCGACAAACAGTACTAAACCCGAGTAGTCGAAATATGGACAGTTCTGGCCTCTCTGCAACGATGTCGAATTGACTGGCGCTATATCGAAGTGTTGAGATGCTTGTATGCCGCTGCCACGATGACTGTCCAGAACCAGGATGAGAAAACCAGCCCCATCCAATTGCTCAGAGGGGCGAGACAGGAGGATGTGATATCCCCGAAACTGTTTACCAATGCTCCAAGTCTTTTTCTTCCTCTTAATTAATTGCTTCCGAGGGCAACTAGAAAAAAAAACATATTTACTTATTCTAAATCAAATAATCACATGTAGTCGAATACTGAACATACTTAGGCAACTTATTTTAGTTTGCGGCTATCGTTTTTTCGTACTAAATCTTGGTGGTCGCAAACTACCATCGTAATTTACGAACTGTATCACTTAGCGACCACCTATTTAAGAACAATATTTGTGGGTGAATTAAACAAGTTTTATCAAGAAAACATGTGGTCGTTTACTAAAGAATTGCATGTTTAGGCTTTTACAACACCAAACCCTAAATTGTGAAACCAGAAATAAAACATTGAGAACATAATAAGCAAATCAAAATAAAACTGTGCGAGTCAGAATACGACCACCTGGTCGCTTTCTAACGTATTATTAAAATATGCATGTCAGTAACCGACCACTGGATTTTAGTTAAATATAAGGTAAAAAATTACTAAAATGCAATTAAACAATTGAAATCAATACATAATTGAAGTACCCACGCTTCTAATTTGAGTAAAAAACTTAAAATAAGTAACAAAACTTACCTTCAAATGCCGCGCGCCTTGCTATTTTTTTGCTCTAGCGCAGCACTTTAACACAGCGCTGAGTCAACGCGTGAATTGAGCGTCCTTTTTCTTTGCTTTGGGTCAAGGGGTTGGTGTAAAATGTAGTAAATTCTTATTACGTAACTATTCAAATAATATTTAAAGCATACTATTTATTTCTATTTCCTAAGGAAAGGTTATTATCTTTAATTAAAGAAACCTAGTCAGACAAGTGGTCGGTTACCGGAAGTGGTCGCGAAACCGGCGCAATGACCCTACCTTTAGTTCGTCCACCAACACGAAGGGTCTCGGATTTTATAACTATTCAGATTCAGAAGGTATGGTAACTCAAAGTAGCTATACGCGTCATACAATCACTTACACTAATTGCAATCCGAAATAATGTTCTTAATTCTTTCATCTTTTTGTAATAATTTAATACTTCTTTGGTTTTCCTTAAAATGTAAAGCGGTTTTTTTAATTTTGATATCTTGGACATTTGCTTCTTTTTTCAAAATTAAAATACATTTAAACAATGATGGTTTAGTTGTTATTTTTGTGTCGTCTATGCCACCCTTCGATGGCGTTAGTGGTCCTATTCTTTTCTCCATAACAACTAAAAACTTCACTGGTTACTATTATGATCCATTGATTATCAAAATAGTTCTTGAATTTCGTAAAAGATTCAGTTTGTTGTGAAATAGCACCATATTTCACAAATGCCTAAATATGCTTCAGGAATTATTATTGGTGGTAGTAAAGGTAATAAAGTGCAAAGAAACGTAATTTTTTAAATCCTAGCAGCGATTTTTTTCCTGAATCGTGTTTTTGAACTTAGCTCTTCATATTTAAAAAAATTACATTTTCCAGCACCGCATCAAGGTAAAAAAAAACAAAAGCGCATTTTTGTGAATGAAAATTGAGGCGAAAAGGAAAAATTAATATATTATTTCAGAATTTAACATTTACCTCCACGGAAATTTAAATAAAAATAAAATTACGATTTTATTTAATTGTACTTCAAGCAAAAATATTAACAGCAGATATAGCCTATACTCGTAAATAAAAGTTAGACCAAATTTAACTCTGTTACATTTTTGCCTGAACCGTTATTGCAAAAAAACTTTTATTAATATCTTGCGCTAGTACAATATGTTTAATTTTGTTGAATAGCGTATTAAAATATTTAAATTAAGTAATTTAATGCAAAAAAACTGCTGTTAATATTTTTGCTTGAAGTACAATAAAAAAAAAACTTAATTTTATTTTTACGTTAATATCTGTGGATGAAAATGTATTTTTTTTTACCTACTTGTGATACCTAATCTCTTCGACAAACACTCCATACAAACGTTCTGTCTGTTAATATTTTTACCTACCACGTAAAATTGAAGTTAAATGTTTTCTTAAAAAAAAACGTACACGCGGGTGTGAACTTTTCGCGGTATACAGTTTAACATACTCCCTTGTCCATACCCTACTTACGCGTTAAATGAAAAAAATCGCTGTTTTAAATTAATGCAAAGTTAGCCTAAAATTCGGCGTAACTTTCCCGGGCTATTATATATAATTTCTTTGTTCGAAAGTACATTATCTGGTGAGTTGCGAATCTGGTGACTTGCTACTAAGCGCTTCCAGTTTAGTAGTCGGACGATCCTTTCAGCTTCTTGATACCACTTATGCCAACTTCAGCTGACATAATTGAAATTTCGTAAGTTTTACAGGCACACAATTAATATTCAAACCACAAAACTTATTAATTATACGCACTATCAGAAAAAACCCCAGCACACTCCTGGGCGCATAACCGAATGGAAAACAGAAGGCAGTGGTCTGATAATACTAAATAAGGTGCTTATGCCTCAAACTTTTCAAGTAGCGGTAGGTTACCTATATTTTTTGTTCTTGTTTTTTTGTTTTATTATTTTCTCTATTACTTCAGTCATAAGTTGCAAACCAAGTTTTTATATTGCTTCTTACTCTAATAATTTAGGTGATGTGTTTTTTGTTTTCGTTTTTGTGCTCACACCAAAAATAGGGAATATGCGTGAGATTCAAATAAGGGTCAATTTTTTTTTTTATAAACTATTACTTCAGAATTATGCCTCCATCAATATTTTTTTATTATAATTTAATAATGAGCAAGAAATTAATTTTTTTAAAGTGCAAAAAATCTGTGGGAAATTCAAATACTTGAAAAGCGACGCTATTGGTCAGAGCGAATGTGACGTAACAATCTATGACAACAATGTAATGTCAATGTGTTTTGTAGGAGTTTTTGCGATTCAGTCAGTTTTATTGTGATTTTAGTACACATTTAGAAGTAATACATTTGTTAATACACGAAAGACTCTTTCGAAAATGACTGAAAGCGGTTTTGTGAAAGCCCAATCGGATAGTTTGCCGAAAGCTGATGTGTTCATGATGACCACATTTTTACATCAAATACCGATTTCACGTCTGTTGAAATCAAAGGAGAGAAAGCTTTAAGGTAATTAAGTATAACATATAATGTTTATTTTATCTTCCACACCTTTTCCGGAATAATTTAGTTTTAAAAAGCATCATAACCTAAAATAACATAGCTTCGCAAAATATCAAATTCAAATTCAAAAGTCATTTATTCAAGCTAGGCTGAGAATCAGCACTTTTCGAACGTCATAATTACATAAGACAGTCCCCCAAAACGCCCACCCTTCACCACTTCCTAGTGCAGTAGCTGGGAAGAAGAAGTGGCGCAACAAACTCCCCAGCAGCACAGCTGTCTGTTCAGTTAGAAGAACAAAAAAAAAGATTCTATATAATAGTATTCAAAATAATTTACATTACGCAACACAAAACATAATTCAAATTATTAGCCATATGTTAGCTAGCACACGCCAATATACCAAACAAAATCATCGAGAACTCAACCAATCAATCATCGATACTCAGGCCGAGATAAAAAAACTAAACGTAAACAGAATTTAATATCTAAATAAAAAAGCCTCCAGGCATAAAGGGCGTGCCCGCTTACATATAGTTGTAACTGGAAGTTATAAATGATAAACTAGGACCATCGATGTAAAATAAATAAACAAAGAGTTAATTACTAATAACTAATAACATATATCGAAATCTAGATTGTGTTAAGTATAGAATGTTGTTATAATACTAGGATATTGAAAACAAGTTGGGAGATGCAGCATCTTTCTTTTCATAATTTTACACCACTTTCTCCGTAAGTCCGAACCTCTCAGGACAAAAAAAATACTTGGTCGGGTGCAATTCATAATGTATTTCTGCACTTAGGCACAATGCAGTATTTGTATGTCGGTTTTTTGCATTGTTCTATAGAGGGAGAAGTTGGTTCCATGATGATGTATTAGTCGAAAATAGAAAACACATATTTGCAGCAGAGCACAATACTTCTTCAACATAACCTCAACATTTGACATTTATTTGTTTGTTGTCATAGACTGTGACGTCACCACACCAAGCGCGCCAAAATGGCGTTTAAATAGCCCGGGTCGGGTGGTTATTTTTAACTTTTTTTTAAAGTACTTTGAATTGCTTTTTTGGCGTTGAATTTTTTTTACTATTATTTGGCGATGTAAGGTATCGAATAAAAAAAGAAAAAAAATACATGCATATTCCCTATTACTAGATTTTGCCCGCGATTTCGTCCGCGTAGAAGTCGAAAATGGTTCTAATTGGATTTTTTATTGGATTTTTAAGTTATTAATTTTGTTATAACATATAAATTATTATGTTAAAATGTTTAAATAATTATAAAATATAACAATCTTTAATATAGTGTAGGGATATAAAGGCTAAATAAACTTGAAAAAAAAAAAGATATATTTTATAAACACGAAGCTCGGCCTTTGATCTGGCGAAAGTTACACGGGTGTATTATCTTTTTACTACGAAATCGAAATACTACACCTACCGCAGTATTTCTTTGTAAACAATATTTTTTGTTTATCTTTCGGGTGCTAGAATCACCAGGCTACTCTGTGCGCTTACTCTGGAGCATGCCACATACAACTGGCCGTGGGAGAAGCAGCTTTCCCTTAAGTCTACTCCCGCTATCTTAAGAGTTCGACCTTGAGCTTTGTTTATAGTCATTGCGAAGCATACTTTGATGGGAAACTGCACTCTCTTGAATTCGAAGGGGTAATTTGGTGGTGTTAGTGGAATCCTATGAATAAATACAGACATCTGTAAAGGTTAGAAACCTTCAAATGCGGTACTAATATGTATAGTACGGTGACTTTCGAGACATTCCAATTTTAAAGTGTATTTGCGTTGCAAGCACCAAGCCTACCTTTTTTGAATAAAATCGGATTGACTTTTCAAACATGTGTCAAAAAAAAATGTTATTTAAATCAAAAGCACTAAGGAGTATTGATATAGACTTCGAAGCAAATCACTCCCAAAATAACTTTCTACCCCTATTTAACCCCGTCAGGGGATGAATTTCAATAAGATACGAAACAGGTCTTCCGTTAATTCTGTTAAAGAATGTTTATGCAAAATTTGAAGTAGATTGGACCAAGGAATCATGTTGTCCCATACAAACTTTGCCCACCTTTTTCACCCCCTTAGGGGTAGAATTTCGGAAAATCCTTTCTTATCGGATGCCTACGTCATACATAGAACACACCCTCCAAGTTTCAGGTCTCTACGATCAGCGGTTTAGGCTGTGCGTTGATCCGTCAGTCAGTCATTCAGGACAAAGCATTTTATATGTATAGATAAGTGAGGATTTGTAATTGGCTTTCTGGTGACTATGGTCTCCTTTTTTTTGTCTGTTTTTATTAGCTATAAGTTCTCCATGTACTAAATAAATAAATAATTCGTATATTTCGTGGCCAATATTTTTCCACAACTTTAATATGAAAGACTAATTCAGTTGATCAACTGCAAATATTTTATACCGTGGCATGGATTTTCCGCGAAATGGTCAGACAGACACGAATTAGCGTACCTTCACTGCGCCCCGCAATACCCAAATTGTATTTTATTTAGCATAGCACGTAAATGTTTAAAGTTTTGTATAGTAGCAGAGTATAATATTATTACGAATATGTAGGCGCAAAATTATAAACTTAAATTCAATATTTCGCATATAGCAAAGTAAAAACATTTTACTACTCGTATAGCATATTGCTGTTGTTAGAACTTTTGTTGTAAGGTATAAATTAGCCGGGCACGCCACAATTGTGGCGATAAGTCCCCTCTTTGAGGAGTGGCTAGAGAGGCGCCACGGCGTCCTCACCTTCCGCCTAACGCAGGTCCTCACCGGACACGGCTGTTTCGGGAGGTTCCTGTTCCGAATAAGGCGGGAGGAAACGCCCGAGTGTCACCACTGTGTGGATCGCCCGGTGGACACGGTGGAGCATACGGTGGAGGTCTGCCCGGCTTTGGCGGAGCACCGCCGTGCCCTCACGGAGGCGATCGGCGGCGGCGATCTGTGCGTCCGGCCCTGGTTCAGGCCATGGTCCGGAGCGAGAGTGCATCGGAAGCCGTCACTTCCTTCTGCGAAGCAGTAATGCTCGCGAAGGAGGAGGCGGAGCGCGCGAGGGAGAGGCAAGATTCGCGCCCTCGCGCCCCTAGTCGCCGCAGGAGACGCCCCGGGCGTCGGGAGTCGCGAGCCGACTTCCGGCCACCGTAGGCGCGGGCTTGCGGACGGTGAGCAATGGGTAGCTCGCCGTCCGATAAGGACCAGCAGTGCTATTCTCTAAAAGACAATTTCATAGCTGTAAGCTGCGACGAACTCGTCGTCGAGACAGCCTTGAGATCGACCGAGCGTGTAGCGTTGATTCAAACTGTATTCACTAACGTATTTGTGGTCGTCGACGAACCCTAGGCTGTTTCCTCCCGACGCTGTTTCGTAGACGAACTAAGAGCTTGAAACAAATTCTTTATATTATAATCGATAAATCTCGACTGAGAGATTTAGGGGTTTAAAATATATATTAGAGGTCTATCTTTAAGTATTTTAAGGAATATAGTAAAACTATTAAACAAATATCATAATGTAATTTAGTTTGCATATTTATTATTACATTTTGAGGCTGAATGACGATTCCTTTGCCTATTTCAAGCAACGCGCGACGATGAATAAAAAAAACATCACTCACAACAATCACAAACGACGCGACGCTATCAAAACCACTTGAAGTTGAATTTGTTTTTAGTTTGAAAACTTTTAGGTGTATTTGTATATTCATTATTCGTAACAGCGAGTGTTTGCAACATAGGTAGCATATTTACAGATGTTCTTATTATTCAGAGCATCAACAACTTCGTGGATTGCCCTAGACGCAGAAGGCTGAGATATATAAGTGTCTACATTCTTGCCAATGATTTTTTGGTAACTTCCATTAGCCAAAAATGATATAGTGCATAATATCTGAAACATCAGGAATTCAATAATGGTGTGTGGTTAGGTACTTACCCATCATATCTCAAGAAACCTAACTGTAAACAAACCTTTAACCTCTTGGTTAAATAAACCACTGGAACGAACTCGCGGACGCATACGAGTATAAGGAGTTATATAATTTTCCAATATATTAATTAAATCCTCAGAAAGTCTGTAAATATGGGTAAACTCTGTATCACGGGATATTGTTTAAAATTTTCTTATTTGTTTCGCCTGTCGAGCTTTGTTCAAATCATCACTTTTTTTAGCTTCTTCTAATACATGTAGCTCTATAATTAACCGAGCTGCCATTCTATTCAAATAAGATTCTAAAAGTATTATATAGTATATAGTGTATATAGTGTAGTATTGTAAAGTATTATTATTTTTGTCAAGACTGCGGTGTTTATTGTAGCTTTTAGATTTGACAGTTAGAAGCGAGGCTGCGGGCGAGGCTGTGAGCGACTTCGTGGCTGTTTTTTCTTAAAGAATACCAAAATGTATGAAGAACTGTCAATATTGCCCTCCGTAACCTCCGTTGGGTAGTTTCAACTCACGGCCGTCACAGCCTTGAGCGCTAGTGTAGCTTTACGAAGCTTAGTGAATACTAAACTGAGATTCACCGCTGCGGCAGCGCTGGACAGGCCCGGGTCGACGGCGCGTTGTGTTCCACGCGCGCCTCAAAGAGATGTCAGCACTAACTGACGGGGTCCGTAAGGGCCAATGCCTGCCAGGGTTGCGAGTTTGTCCGAAAGGGATATCGCGGCCCCGGCACACAGGCAACGGAAGGAACACGGGTGGGCTCCGCCCAGAGCGGGAGAAGTCATTTGATGATTTCCCATCCTCAAAAAAAAAAGGTATAAATTAGCCCAATAAGGATGAAAGAGTTACGGGACATTTTCAGTTTTCCATTGTTCCTCAAACTCAAAGCATTTATTTCAATTAAACCATTTACAGCCATTTTATACACGTCTATGTTTACAGCTTATTTACAGTTTATTTACTTTTGAATTGTCAAGGAGTCGGTCTGTCAGAAAGACGACGCTATTTGCGCTTGCGCATTGCAAAGCGTAGTAGGTACCTATGGAGAAAAACGGACAACAAACTCCACGGACACTCTTTTAAATAAATAAAAAGTTACAAAGTATTGGTTACATTACTCATGTTGAAATTATACATTTGAGAACAATGTAAAACGACGTGCACGTTAATAGCGTCCGTAATAAAAAGATAAAAACAAAGAACAATAAAAAAAATCGAATAAGCTATGGCAGCTAAGAGATGACCAGTCCCAACTGACGGCGCCTGAATAAAGAAACAATGAAGTTTTTAATTAAAATTTTATATTATTGTTGTTGCACGAAAAATTTGGAAATACCTAATTTATAGCTGTTGCATAGTTCTCTAAACTGTAAGCATTTTTGTACATAGCAATGAATTCACTAAAGCTATCCACTCAGCGAAAATAAAAAATATAGAACTATAAAATGTTTTGTGGAAAAAATATTAATCGCCGCCCCCGTAGAATAAACGCGCAAGTGCAAAAAGTCAATTTTACAGGAAAAATAAAAAACCTAAAATGATCCATAAGTTTATGACTACACATAATAGAAGTTTGATTTTTATGTCGTTTAAAAGATATTTTTTTTTTTAGATAGTCTAATTAATATTAAGTGTTAAACAGGTACTGTTTTTGAGTTATTGATGAAAAAACGGTTTACAGAAATATTTTAGTTTTTTTAAATCGATAATGTTACTTTGAGTTTTTTTTCTTGTCAACTATTGTTCTTTTTTATTTTGCAATGTAATATAACTCGAATTTTCTTTGTGATTTTTGCAGTACAGTGATAACGTTAATGGGTTATTAAGCGTTTATTCTGGTGCAGTCGAAAAGTTTCTGATAATTTAATAACTGATTAAGTTTTTGTTCTGGATATTATATCATCAAGGTCGGAATTATAACATTATGTTACAGTATATTGGTAGGAACATAACTATAAATAAATAAAGCAATAAAAATCCGTAAAAACAGAAATCTTTTCTTTAATAATTTTCGATAGTCTAACATAAACATTTCTAACACTTAATTAATCAGTGTTCAGAAAACTCTATAATTATACAAAATTAAACTTTTACAATCATTTTTTAAACTAATTATTGGTTTTCTTATCAGACTACCTTATTATTCAGTTCAACTAGTTATTGTGCATGTACAGCTTAATTATGACCAAACAAACCACTTTACCAAATAAGGTGATATTAATTATACTCAAAAACATAATAACATGATACTTTGGTTATTTCTTGGTGCATCAATTGTATTATATGAGATCAATATTTTACGATAATCTGAAAATAACTTTTTGGTTTAATTCTTAAACGATTACACTTTTTGTAAAAGTCAATTTTCTTAATTAACTTAAACTAAATCAATAAAGATGATTAAAATATAGTCTACTATCTATACATATACCTAAAATGCTTTGTCCTGAATGACTGACTGACGGATCAACGCACAGCCTAAACCGCTCATCGTAGAGACCTGAAACTTAGTGGGTGTGTTCTTTGTATGACGTAGGCATTCGATAAGAAAGGATTTTTCGAAATTCTACCCCTAAGGGGGTGAAAAAGGTGGGCAAAATTTGTATGGGACAACGTGATTCCTTGGTCCAATCTACCTACTTCAAATTTTGCATAAACAATCTTTAACAGAATTAATGG
This sequence comes from Agrochola macilenta, assembly GCA_916701695.1. Lineage (NCBI taxonomy): Eukaryota > Metazoa > Arthropoda > Insecta > Lepidoptera > Noctuidae > Agrochola > Agrochola macilenta. The sequence goes on along the minus strand of OU753572.1, from coordinate 101,077 downwards.
AAGACCTGTTTCATATTTTATTAAAATTCATCCCTTAAATAAATAGGGGAAAAAATAGGGGTAGAAAGTTATTTTGGGAGTGATTTGCTTCGAAGTTGATATCAATACTCCTTAATTAGTGCTTTTTGATTTAAATTATTTTATTTTGACACATGTTTGAAAAGTCAATCCGATTTTATTCAAAAAAGGTTGAACTCACATAAAGGCTTGGTGCTTGCAATGCAAATACTCTTTAAAATTGGAATGTCTCGAAAGTCACCGTACTATACATATTAGTACCGTATTTGAAGGTTTCTAAGCTTTACAGAGGTCTGTATTTATTCCTAGGATGCCCCTAACACTATCAAATTACCTCTTCGAATTCAAGAGAGTGCAGTTTCCCATCAAAGTATGCTTCGCAATGACTATAAACAAAGCTCAAGGTCAAACTCTTAAGGTAGCGGGAGTAGACTTAAGGGAAAGCTGCTTCTCCCACGGCCAGTTGTATGTGGCATGCTCCAGAGTAAGCGCACAGAGTAGCCTGGTGATTCTACCACCCGAAGGAAAAACAAAAAATATTGTTTACAAAGAAATGCTGCGGGAGGTATTTCGATTTCGTTGTAAAAAGATAATACCCCCGTGTAACTTTCACCAGATCGAAGGCCGAGCTTCGTGTTCATAAAATACAGGGTGTTCGGCAGAAGGTTAAACATACGAAAATGGCGGATCCGTGGGGCCGTCTACTACGTGTTTAGGTCTAATAACAAGACTGGCCACAAGGATTTTTAAAAATTTTGTTATATATGTTTTGTTATATTTTATAAGTATTCAAACATTTTAACATAATAATTTATATGTTATAACAAAATTAATAACGTAAAAAACCAATAAAATATCCTGTTAGAACCATTTTCAACTTCTACGCGGACGAAGTCGCGAGCAAAAGCTAGTGTATAATGAAAGTCTTTAACGCTTGCAATTGAATTTCATTTCATCAGCGTCAGCCTCTTCGGTATTAATATCACAATTTAAAGATTTATAAAATCCTTGATAGTTTCGAGGAATAGCCTCAGCACGACACCTAGAGGGCTTTAGGCACAGGAAGGAGCCCAAACCAGCTGACTGCTGCCGGTATTAGTTGTAGCTATTCTTCCTCGGGGTAATCTTGCGCTGCCACTTGAGGGTCTAGTAGCTCTCTCGAGGTTGACCGCGTGCGATAGTTTTCAGTAAAATCGTATTTGAACATGAGCTGGTCTGGCTGTGCTTGATATACTAACGTCTTTTACTAGGGACCATTTAACTTTCTCGTTACTATTGCCACGATTCCAATTTTTGCCGTCCACTAACAGTTTGATATCAAAGAATTCCGCCTGTTGCATCTCTTTGAGAAATCATCTTTTGCCCTTCTGTCTTAGCGCTCATTATGATGCCGTACATTAGATCAGGTTTATGGCTCGCTCTATACATGAATGCATCGAGTCTACTTCGGACTGAAAGATCGATGAGTAGTATTTACATGTATGTTTTGAAAGGTAAAGATAGAGGGCAAAAATGAATCTATTTTTATTTTGGCCAGGCCAGCTATCGGAATAAAAAGAAAATAAATTGACGCCTCTGTTATGTTCCTGCTGAATAAAATTAAGAAGGCAACTACCGATTTCATTGGCACCTCGTTTGGCTATTTGCAAATGCTATACGTAACAGTAACCTTTTTTTGTTAGACTATTATGGACTGTGTAGTCATACACTGGGTATTTTCGTTTATAATGAAAGACACCAACGCTAGATTGAGGAATGTTCGGTGATGTAGGTAAAACTGAAACAAAACAAATTTATTAAAAAACATATTTCACTATCCACTATTAAAATACAACTAGGCTAAGTGCATGAACGGAGATGGCTGAGGCATTGCTAAGCCTCAGCCATCTGTCCGTTCATGTCCGAGTACCCTTTAGGTACGGAGCTTTCAGCAACGTACAAGATACCCAGCGTTGTGTTCTCGCCATTACGTTGGAATATTTAGCAACCCCTTTCGTTGATTCTTGATTCAGGCAAATTATTGTCTTCTGAAAAGTATATATTTGTCTGACATTTTGCGGCACACCTCAAAAAGTCGTAGATCGCACAGCACAGGCAGACCCCACCGAAGTAGGTAAGCGAACACACCGCGCGGCGCCGTCCGCGTCGTCGCGCGGGTCAACTGCATGAAGTTGGTATGATTCGCTTTTGTCAATGTGTATATTGTTAGGTATTTAAGAGAATATAATCAAACAAATCCATATTTACCCAGTAAAACGGGAGTACTGACATGTGGAAATTGGTAAGAACGGCTTTAATTAGGTGACATACAGAGTGACGTGATCTGGTTTGTTTACAATCTTTTAAATACCTAGAGTCCTATTCTTATAATTTATACGTTACAGGGACTGATTTCGAGAGACATAAAACAGAAGATCTTATATCTGAGATCCGATTCCCGTGATGGACGTGCCTACTTCACTTGTGTGTCGTGTTTTATAAAAAATAGGTATTGCGCAAGAGTGAAAATAAATACTCGTAGAAAGGGACTAAGTTAGGTATGAAGTAGGTACCTACCTACTGAATATGAAAATACGGATATGTAAATAAGTAATTAGGTAAATCTGTCTAACCTTGCTCCTCTGGTCCACATGATATTATCAACATCCTTTGTGCTCGTAGTTTAATTTTGCGATAACATAGTCTTCGTTGTTTAGCCATTGCACTTGTTAAAAATTATATCACAATACATAATTCGGTAACTACGAAATGCACTCAACAGCTGTTGTTGTTGACCACAAACTCCAAAGAATAGCAGACCCGCCTTCTAGCCGCGAACGGCCAAAGAGTTTGTACCACAATAAAAAGTAAGAACGATATCACTATTGCGTAGTCTAAAATACGATTATTTGGTTAGCAGCCACGTTTAACGAAATGTAAAGGATATTATCGTACTATTAAGTTCTTGAAGTTTTCTGCAATTCCATGTTGCGGAATTATAGTATTAAATCACCAGAACAAACGCGCAATGGATAACACCGTTAAAGTGATGTCTCAGTTGCACCTGATAAGTATGGTAATGGGAGTTTCGTCGCGGCACTCGTGCGAGCGGGTCGTGTCACAGTTGTTTTCGTCGACTGAGCAGAGCGCGTACTGTTTAGTACATTAGAACTTAGAAAGGTACGGCACGTGGCCGGTCGGCCGGCTACCTGCCGCCTGCCGCAGATGCGACTTGTTTACGAGTACAATGAGCGATACTAATGAGATGAGTAATGAAATAAATAATGATTATATGAATGAGATTTCTACTTATAATGAAGTGTTAGACATTGAAGACATTGAAGACAAGACCAATAAAAGAATGAGAGAAAGCAGCGATGAAGAATGGACTGAAATTAAGCGGAAAGGCAAAATATTGAAGGAGACAGAAAAGATAGAAATATATATATCTAGTAAAGAGAAACTACCTAAACAATTTAGTCTTGCCAAGTTATTTAAAGACCAAAATATAAAAGATATTTGCAGGGTGAAATTTATCAATCCGTATCGAGTTCGTATAGAATTGATTAGCGAAATCAGCGCTGAGAATTTGGAGACATGTCAATTCTTTATCGATAAGGGATGGCATATGCAGAAGGCGATGGAAAGGAATTTGTCATACGGTGTAATACGCGATGTTGACTTAGAAATGTCAAATGAAAACATTTTGGAGAGTATATTTTGCCCCGAACCTGGCAAGCTATTATCCTTGAATCGCTTGAATCGCAAGAACTTTGAGGTAGATGGGTGGTCACCCAGTGAAGCGGTTCGTCTTTGTTTTAAAGGGTCGTTCTTACCACCTTATGTTTATACACATGGTTTGAGGATAAAGGTAGAACCATATATATTTCCAGTGTCGCAATGTTCACGCTGCTGGAAATACGGTCATATACTTAAGAGATGTCCTAGTGCTAAAGTGATGTGTCCCAAATGCGGAAAAAACCATGAAAATTGCGAAACCACTGACATGTTATGCGTTAACTGCAATGGAAGACATATATCCCTGTCAAAAACATGTCCAATCTTTTTAAAGGAAAAAAGATTGAGGGAACTCATGTCCGAGTTTAATTGCACCTACAGAAAGGCCCTAACCATCTATGTCCCTAACGACGAACCAACGCGCAAGGAAGTAAACACAAAAATAAAAGATTCGGATATTCAATTTTCATCCCTTCAAATGGTGGACACAGCTCCTATTCAAACGACTAATAGTCTGACTTATGCTGGGGTGTCAACTAAGGCGCAGGTACATAAACAAAAACAAAAGTCAGACTCTAAACAGAAACAGAAGAAACAGGATAAATCGTCAGAACTGGAGTTTATGGAGTGGAGTAAAACGGAATTCGAAGTATATAATGAAACTGAGACAAAAAACTCGAGTGAAACAGGAGAAAAACACAGAGATATAAACTTCAAGGAATTGTTAAAGAAATTACAAGAGATAATATTCATGAAAGGAAGCACTATACAAATGATTTACAAAGGAGTACTTAAAACTTGCATTGAGTGGGTAATTTTAGTAATAGTTGACAATGTAGCGGATTGGCCTATCCTTAAATTAATCCTTGATTATTTCGCAAATGCCAGGTAACTATGAAACTAATGTTAAATTAAATATTATCCAATGGAATGCACAAAGCATTAGGCCAAAGATATGTGAGTATGAGAATTTTTTAATACAAGACAAGATTCACATTGCCGTATTGAGCGAAACCTGGTTACAACCAGATCTTTTTTTTTAAAGTTAAAGATTACAATATATTTAGCAAAGACAGAGACGATTCATACGGAGATGTAGCAATACTTACGCATAAGTCAATTAAATCTCAGATTTGCCATGATTTACAAAATTTAAACTCGGGTATAGAAAGTATACACGTTAAAGTGTATAATTGTAATCAAGTTGAAAATATTATATCGATTTACTGTCCACCTTCTGTGAATACTAGCCAGTCAGACTGGGATCAATTATTTTCTCAGGTTAATAATAAATCCTTATTTTTAGGCGACTTCAATGGACACCATCCCAATTGGTCCAATAAAGTAGACAGGAGAGGTAATCAAATCTTTGACGCACTTATTGGTAGTAGCCTTATTTCATTAAACAATGGCGATCACACGCGTATTAAGTTAGTGAATGATGTACTGCAACAGTCGTCCCCCGATGTCTCATTAGCATCATCTGATATAAGCTTAAGTTTAAAATGGCAAGTGTTAAATGAAACGTTAGGAAGCGATCATTGTGTTATTAAAATTTCAACGTACTTTAAGGCTATTAACGTCCCTAAGACTCGTCGAAACTATAAAAAGGCTGACTGGGTAGGGTACCAAAAAAATTTAAATGACCTTTTCGACGAATTCGTGTTTCCATCTGATTTACAAAAAGGATATGACATATTTGTAGATTATTTAGACATGGCTGCAGATTTTTTTATGCCATATGTTAAAATTAATATGAATCCAGAACGAAATTTTACACCAAAACCTTATTGGTGTCCCAATCTCTCTAAGGCTGTAGCAGAGCGCCGTTTAGCACTTGCCAAATTTCGACGTAATCCATCACCACATAACCTCACAATCCTTCAAAGTAAAATCAGTGATGCTCAAAGATGTATACGGTGCTCTAGAAGCAAGTCATGGCAGAACTTATGTTCTAGTTTTGACCAAACTACGACCCATAGTGAGCTGTGGCGAAAGATGAGATGGATTAAGGGATATAAAGCACCAAAATCCCATGTTGATATCACTAAAGCAAGCTTATTACTTTGTAGTTTGGCCCCCGATTTCGTATCAGGCGATTACCCTATACTTACATCGAATAACCCAAAGCTTGAAGTACCTATTACCATCCAAGAACTAATTAAATGCTTAAAACACAAAGATACAGCCCCTGGTAATGACAAGATCACTTATTCTATGATAAGATACTTACCTGAGAACGGTAAACAAGTACTACTCAATCTATTTAATACATTTTTCAGTTATTCGTTTGTACCTAAACAATGGCGCGATATAGTGGTGGTGCCAATTCCCAAACCAGGACGTGATCCTTGTTTAGCCTCTTCCCTTCGCCCCATATCTATGATCTCATGCATATGCAAAACTTTCCATAATATTCTACTCAATAGACTAGAGTGGTTTATTGAAAAGAACTGTATGTTAGACCAGAATACCACCGGATTTAGAAAATGTCGATCAACATTAAATAATCTTACTAGTTTAGTTTCTAGAATCCAAACAGGATTTTCTGAAAAACAAATGACCGTGTGCTGTTTTATTGATCTGGATAGTGCTTATAACAATGTGGATGTACATAGTTTATTACGTATTATGGATGGCTTAGGGGTGGGACAAAAACTATGTACCTATCTGTGGAACTTCTTACAAACAAGAAATTTAAAAATTCACCTTGATAATGATTCGTTGTGTCGAACTACTTGTCGTGGCTTGGCCCAGGGTGATCCATTGTCACCATTGTTGTTTAAATATAGCTACTATCGATGTCTGTAGAAAGATTGTGTAAACTATTTATGTGTATAGGTCACTAACTATGAATTGAAAGAACTTTATACGAGTACAATTATATTTTAACAATATATTAACGTTAAACAATGAAGTAAATTAAACGACTGCCTCTTACAAAGGTCTAAGAACAAGTCCCCTCATATGGTGTTAATATGACAATGGTCACCACGATTCTCTTGTTCATGTTCCCACGCTGAATTTCGACCCTATCTTATGGATGTTTACGTCCGGCTCGAGATACAGCAGCGCACGCAAATCGTCTCGCCGTGGGCCTGCAAGCCGCTCCGGTGATGTCACTCTTAACTTTGTAAAGAGAGCGCGGCAATCGCCAACACGGCCGTCCTACCAGGTGCCTGTCCCACCAGGTATCCCACGAGTTCAGATAAAGTGCTGAAACACAAATAGTTAATCATTTATCAGTTTGCCAGCTACACATGCATTGGTTGTGTGTCGAATGTTCTGGGTTATAACACTGTCATCTTTCATTACACATTATTTCATCAGTGTATCGAGGGTAGGCTTCAATAATCATAAATCTTGTGCGCTTATAGCGACATTGTATTAAAAATCGGATTAGACCACTTGCACTCAAAGGACCTATAGCCTCACTTAAGCGTACCAAGTTCGTCTTATTGTCACTTGCACTCAAAGGGCCGATAGCCTCACTTAAGCGTACCAAGTTCATCTCATTTCGACTTGCACTCAAAGGGCCTTTAGCCACACTTAAGCGTACCAAGTTCGTTCCAGAACCACTTGCACTCAAAGGGCATTTCCACACTTGAGCGTACCAAGTTCGTTCCAGAACCACTTGCACTCAAAGGGCATTTCCACACTTGAGCGTACCAAGTTCGTTCCAGAACCACTTGCACTCAAAGGGCATTTCCACACTTGAGCGTTCCAAGTTCGTTCTCCATTGTTTTGAACCTACCACTCGGCCTTTAATGTGTTATTAACAATATTCAACATTTATAATAACATAAAGTAACTCTGTCTGCCTGTCTGTTACCTTTCCATGTTTTACGCAAATAAATATGTTATTATTAACATTTATAATAACATAAAGCATTTTATCTTGACTCGCACATACGCCTACGATATTATACTATCTATCATTCCCCAATACTTTTTTCACTTGAAAGGGGGGCCTTTGTAAACAGGTAACAACTTCCGACTTTGCCCGTCATTTGTCTGGCTTTGTGTTTTAATGAGTACCAAATCTCCATCAACGTAAACTCGTGATTTTGTACGATTTCTATCAAATCGCTGTTTTTGTGATTCCGCATTGGACTTAATATTTGTTTCTGTCCTCTCACGCAATTCAGTTACATCCAACCTATGCCCGTTGCCAATCTCCGGAGCCAAACTATCACTATCAGTGCGTAATCTATATCTGAGAAACACTTCACTAGGAATAGTTTTTGTTGTCTTGTGAACTGTACTGTTTATACCTTGTTGTAAGGTTTTTATGTACTGATCCCACCTATCTTCTGCATCGTTAGCACCTATTGCTTTTAGTGCTTCTAGAATAGTTTTGTTAAAACGTACAACCTGGCCATTAGAGTGAGGCATACCGGTTGCAATCGTGTGTAAACGTATGTTTCTATTCGTACAATACTGTGTAAAATTATTTGAAGTGAAGCATGTCGCGGCGTCTGTAATGATTCTTTGAGGATTTCCGAAAGTCTTAGAAATAGTTTCTAATTCTTTAATTACACAAGAAGATTTGGTTGTTCGAACTTCGAACCGCCAAAATGAACACGAATTTTGTAAAAGCATCTACGATGACCAATAATATATTTATTTTTGGCTTTAGTCGTAACAAAAGGTCCTAAATGATCTTTAAGAAGGGTGTGAAAAGGCTGTGCGTACTTTGGCAACGGATATAACTCTCCTTCCTTTGGACCGCTTTTATTCTTAAAGTATATGCAATTTAAGCAGTTTTTAATATATTTCCTTATAATGTCGCATTCTAGGAAACCAATACTGATGGCTTACTCGTTCTACTGTTCAACAGAGAAATGCCCGAGGTCGTCGTGGTTACATTTAATTATTTGCCAAATGCATTTCTTTGGGACCACCCACTGGCGACCTCGGCTTGTTCTTCTGTAAACCTTACCACCGAGGACAACATATTTGTTAAAAACATTTTTATTTTCTTCGGCCTCTCCTGATTCTATAATTGCTCGAATATGTTGTAACTCGGCATCTTGTAATTGTACCGTAAGCAACCAATCCGCTTCCGTTATTGACATTATAATCTCGGTTTCTGATTTCTCTCCGGACTGCATTGGGTTACGACTCAAGGCGTCTACGTGTTGCATTCGCGTACCTTCTCGATGAACGATATCAAACGAGAATTCTTGTGTGGACAAAACCCAACGCGCAATCCGGGGAATAATCTCTTTTTTGGTTAAGGCGTACCGTACGGCGTTGCAATCGGTCACTATTTTAAAAGATAATCCGATTAGGTATAATCGGAACTTCTGAAGCGAACTAACAATCGCTAATAACTCCAGTTCAAACGAGTGGTACTTTTTCTCATCTTCCGTAGTTTGTCTACTATAATAGTGGACTGGTTTTTCACCTTCGTCGGTGATTTGCATAAGTATTCCAGCAACACCATCTCTACTAGCATCCGTATATAATACGTTATCTTTATTCGGATCAAAAATGGATAGAACACTTTCAGACGTTAATTTGTTCTTCAACGATTGAAATGCATCTTTATGAATACCATACCCCATTACTACTTACATTACATACTTTACCCCATTCCCAGACCAAGCCCGAGTGGAGCAGTAAGCATGTTTGCATTAATATTTGATAATATCCACTTTTTAGATCTAGACTGGTGAAGCATTTATAGCCCCGAAGCCTATCTACAAGGTCCTCAATGCGCGGCATTGGATATTTGTCTTTAATTGTTATCTTATTTAGCGCTCGATAATCAATGCAGAGTCTTTTTTCACCATTCTTCTTATTGACAAGTAACGCAGGGCCCGCGTATGGTGATTTGCTATCACGTATAATATTGTTCTTCAAAAGCTCATCCACCATTTCGCGAATTATCTTTCTGTCTGCGTGAGAAGACCTAAAGGGTCTGCATTGAATTGGTTGAGAACCAGTTACGTTAATTATCATTTCGTGGCCATTTACCTTTCCTAATTATTTAATATTTGACGCCACACAGTCATCATATTTTTGAAACAATATTATTAATTCATTCTGATGGGTATCGCTATCAAACTCAAAATTAGTAACTGTGTTACATAACTCTGTAAATGTATTCGCATAGTCAAATTTTAATTTGTCACCCACCCGCGAGTATACCAGGTCAGACCGCTCCGTCACGTTTCTTCCTATCAATATTTCGCAATCTGCCAGGTTGTCAATTACATAAAAATCAACCTGAGTCAGACACAGCGAATCGATTTTCAGATCAGCTGTTATCTTGTGAGTTACAAATTTTGAACTTTCTTTTGAAAAACCTTGCAGCAAAACTGGCGCGGTCAGCGCAATGTTTTCCATTGAATACTTTTGACAAACGATTCAGAAATCAATGAACAACTGCTTCCCATATCAATGAATGCTTCTTGATGCAGATTATTAATACTTATTATTTTCAGAAATTTATTTCGCAGGTCAGGGGTTAAAATACATTTTGTTTCTTATTTCTCTGGTTTGCCCGCGTTCTTTTTATGGTAACATGTCGATTCTAAATGACCTCGCCTGCCACAATAGTCACATTTATTTGCATCACACTGACTTCGTTTATGGTTACCGTCACACAGATAACACTGATCTGCCCCCGACCCCGTGCCTGGCCCACGTCTTGATTAATGCTAGCAGAAGCGGTCCGACCCACTAGTTTCGTTGAGAGCACAGTTGCTGATGTCGTGGTCGGACTGATCGGTTTCGTCTGGCTATCGCGTTTGCGCCTATTTGTTTCGTGTTTTTTGATGTATACGTTCGACCATGTAGGAAACTAGCTAAACTGTCGCATGTCACAAAATTATTTGCTTCAATCGATGCGCCTATACCACTGTCTCCTATATTGCCGACAATAATAGAAATAATATCTTGTTCCGAAAATTCCAAAGATAAACGATCTATTTTACATTTTTGTTCAAAATGAAACTCGTAGAGAGACTGATTTTCTAGCGGCTTTTTATCAATAATATATTTTAAAAGGTCATACATATTCCGACGGATTTGAAAACTGGAAGCCAACTAACGTGTCCAGTCCTTCCATTTCCACGTAGGCTAATGCCTATCCGATCGTAACAGTGAGTCATACCACACTTTTGCGGAGCCCTTTAATTTGTTGAGAGCTTAATAACGGGTCATTTCGTCAGTCCATGTAAAAGTTTGAGTGTAGGACCTGATAATACTAAGCCAAGCGTTCACATCGTCTCTCAGCGGATCGAACTCGGATATAATATTATTCAAAGAGGTATTTGTACTCACAGTTGAGGTATCAGCCTTACGTGATACCTGTTTCCTGTGTTTCGGCGGAGGTGACGGAGTCCTGGCACCACTACTGCTGCTAGAATTTGAGCTTGAACGTGTGCGTTTTTTTTTTGTTTTAGGCGTTTATTACGCTCACTTTGTTTACCCATAGCTGTGTGGGTATCTCATCCCACTTCTGATGTAAACTATTTATGTGTATAGGTCACTAACTATGAATTGAAAGAACTTTATACGAGTACAATTATATTTTAACAATATATTAACGTTAAACAATGAAGTAAATTAAACGACTGCCTCTTACAAAGGTCTAAGAACAAGTCCCCTCATATGGTGTTAATATGACAATGGTCACCACGATTCTCTTGTTCATGTTCCCACGCTGAATTTCGACCCTATCTTATGGATGTTTACGTCCGGCTCGAGATACAGCAGCGCACGCAAATCGTCTCGCCGTGGGCCTGCAAGCCGCTCCGGTGATGTCACTCTTAACTTTGTAAAGAGAGCGCGGCAATCGCCAACAATTGATAATGTATATATTTCGCAGTTTGCAGATGACTTTGTATTATATTTTATTACCAACAAAATTTTGGAGGCGACACATAAATTGCAATCGGCTTTAGATTTATTTGAGACGTTAGTCCAGGATATTGGTTTAAATGTTTCAACTAGTAAAAGTAAAATTTGTATATTCAAAAGGGGGTTTAGGAAAGATAATATTGATATTAAAATAAATAAAAGATCCCTCCAAGTAGTTGACAACTATAAATATTTAGGATTGTGGTTAGACCAATCTCTAAGATGGTCTAAACATATTAATGAGTTAAGAGACAAATCTTCCAAATTTCTGAATGTGCTTAAAATACTAACTGGTCCAGGCTGGGGCATACACCCCACTCATTTACGACGTTTATACATTGCTATCGTACGCAGCAGAATTGATTATGCCAGTTTTTTATTTGATAATAGCTGTCAAACTCATTTAAATAAATTAACTAAAATTCAAAACCAATGTTTGAGGGTCATTGGTGGTTTTATTAAAAGCACAGCCATTCATGTGATGGAATGCGAACTCCATCTGCAGCCGTTACATATTCGCCTATATTACTTAGCTGGTAAATTCTTCATGAAACTCAAGTCTTTTGTAAATGGCGACACGTGTGAAGTTATTGCTAATCTTAATATTAGTTGCCAAGGTATATATTGGAGACGAAAAAAGAAGCCACTCATAGCTCATATTTCTGAAACACTGAATGACATATGCGTGTACTCCAGCGATGAATTAGGATTATTTTCGCTAAATACGTGGGTAAGCGGTCTGAATTTGTCTTGTACGATTAAACCACAAATTAAAGAGGTTACCGAAGCTAAGAAAGCGTACGATCATTATCAACTCCGAATTATATGTAGTAGGAATTTTGGCAGGAGCTATTCTGGATATTACAGGATTTATACGGATGGATCTAAAGTTCGAGATAATGTTGGAGCTGCGTTTTTTGACCCTCAAAGTAATGCCTACTTTAAGTTCAAGTTAAATTCAAACATTTCTGTCATGTATTCCGAGTTGATTGCTATCTTCGAAGCCATTTCATACCTTGAATCGATGGATATTCAAGATTCCGTAGTCTATTCTGACTGTAAAAGCGCACTCCAACATTTGACGAGGTGTATGGAAAATTTTCGTGGTTATCCGGTAGCTTACAAAATACTAGATTCTATTAGTAAAATAAGAGATAAAAATAAAAATATTGTTTTACAATGGGTGCCTTCTCATATCGGTATTGAAGAAAACGAAGAAGTTGATCGTTTAGCCAAAGAAGCGTGCTTAGAGGGTGTTCCTGTGACGTATAAACCTTACTGGACAGATATTTTAAGTGTAGTTAGATTGAAATGCTATGAAATTTGGAAAGAATACTTCGACGAGAAATCATTAACAAAAGGTATTTGGTATCGGACGATGCAGCCAACCATTCAGAACTATCCTTGGTTTGATAATGCCGATATGAGTAGACAAGAAATCGTGACAAGTATGAGACTTCGTTCCGGACACATCCCATTGAATTGTTTTGCTGCATTGATGGGCAAAGTGACATCTCCAAACTGTACGGAATGCAATGTGGTCGAAGACGTTTTTCATATTATGGTGGAGTGTGTCCGGAACGAAGCGGAAAGATATTTCATTAGAGACCAATTTAATATGAATATTTGTCAAGTGGGAGAATGTAATATTATTTTAGCTTTTCCAGCATCCAAAGCCGCTAGAATATTATATAAATTAGTTAATTTAGGGATTAAGCGTAGATGTTAAGCTTTGCATGTAACAAAGGTTTCCTATGAGGGTGGCATGTTCACTAAGTGATCAAACCCTCGATAATAAATAAAGATTAAAAAAAAAAAAAAAAAAAAAAAAAAAAAGTATGGTAATATACTTTACACAATGTAAAGCTTTAAATATGGTACGCATATATATATATATTGCAGATTTTTTTATTTTGGTTTTAAATAAAGTAATAACTTTTCGTAACTTCGTAAATACTTGATATTAAAATCTGGAAAAAATTGAGGTGATGTATTTTGACATATTATACATTACGAATATGGATTAACATCAAAACCGCCGCAACGTCACTTACGCGTTTATTCTGCGGGGGCGGCGATTTGTATCTTTACTGGACTATTAATATAACGTGTAAAAGTGATTCCGATATGTATACAGAATAATCAATTTAGGGTGTCGTGTTTCGTGATAGAATGGACTGGGGACTGGAATGGGGTCGAAGTGGACCCACTACTGAGCCAGCAGAGACTCGTGTTCTGGTCCAATCCGGGGCGATTCTGAACTATACCGTAATAGTGCACCATCGAATTCAACTGCTTCGCATACATAGGCGATTTGCGATGGGGACGATGGAGATGGAGAGCGGCGAGTTTCACTCATGTCTCGGTATCGTTACAGAATTCGGACGCTAAACATTTAAAATGCAGCGAGTGTGGAGGTACGATTTATTAACATAAACAGGAGGCGCGCCGGGCCGGGCGGCCATGCGCGCCCTTACAGATACACTTCATGTAATTATCATCTTACAAAGAAAACTAATAGCTAACAATACACAAACCACGTCCTACAGAGGATACACATCATTATCTTACAAAATAGGAATGTAAAAATAATACGATAGCGGGAAAGCACGCGAACAAGAAAAACATGATCCCGCCGTATAACTCTGTGAAAATATAATAATTTAGACTACACGTGAGTGAGGGCCATATATACAGACCGCGGGCGTCGTCGGCCCGCAGGCTAACTTTATCAATAACATATTAAAATGCGAAGTAAAGGCATCGATACACGAGCATTCGCCGAGCGCCGCGCCGTGCCGCGTGTCGTCGCGACGCGGCGCGCGGCTCCCGCAAGCGTCTAATTTTGAGGTAGCGGTTCAGTTTCGCGGCAGCACACAATTTGCTAAATGTTGCGAATACCGTCGAACAGTTTGTCACTCGCTGTCCGCGGGCGCGTCGGGCGCGTCGGGCGCGTCGGGCGCGTCGGGCGACAGCGGCGTGCGCGGCGCGGCCGGCGCCAGCAGCGTGGTCCACTCGCCGTCGGGCTCGTACAGGCACTCCACGCACGACAGGAACTCCTTGCCGTCGAAGCCGCCGACGGCGTAGAGCGCGTCGTGCAGCACGGCCAGGCCCAGCGCGGCGCGCGGCCGGCGCAGCTCGGGCCCGGCGCGCCAGGCGCCCGCGGCCGCGAGCCACTCGGTGCGGCGCAGCGAGGCCGCGCCGTCCGAGCCGCCGGCGGCCACGAGGCGGCCGCGCCAGGCCGCCGCGCCCACGGAGCGGCGCGCCGTGGGCAGGGCCGGGCCCGGCTCCCACTGTGCCGGCGAGGCCGGGCCCGGCTCGCCCTGCGCCGGCGAGGCCGCGAGGCGCAGGCGCTCGGTGCTGGCGAGGCAGTGCCACGCGTCGCAGCCTCCCAGCGCCCACAGCGAGCCCTCCCAGTATACGCTCGCGCACTGCGACCGACCTGAGACCATATACCACATCTTTAATTGATATGCATTCGCCATCTTGGATTTTCATTTTGACACTATCGGTTGTAACACCCTCGAAAACCATTAAAACGACACCCATGACGAAAAATGTGAAAACTTGACTTGGATATTCATTTTGACCAAATTCTCACTTCATTCATAGATAGGGAGAAAGAGAAAGTGTGAATTAGAAGAAGAGAGTCTCAAGTATGACCGATTTTTCGCGTGGCAATTTCTGCCACTTACCGCAAGCCGCATTAAAAAAAAAGTTTCAGATAATAAATTTAAACTTATATTAGCGCCCAGGTTTACCCATGGTATTATTATTTTACAAAAACTTGTTTTTGAGCAAGCATTTGGTAAAAAACTTCACCAATTTTAATTTAAATTAAATACAAATTTCATGCTGCTATGATAGTACTTACTAATTCCATACTGCCATGTCATTACTGCGACTAGTATATTCCGACTAGTTATCTGTGGCGCACATTACCGCACTAATGCGGTAATATAAGGCAAAAAGTACGCGTGCCTAATACATTGCATTATGAACCTAAATACGGTTCTATAAGAGCCACTTTACGAGCAACTGTGTTGCAAAATAAAGTTCTTTAGCGCACCTTGCGCTAGAAGTAAACTAGAAAAAATCTTCTCGCGAGAAATCGTTAATTCTTGCTACTGTCTTATTCAAAATTTGGTTACATTTAAAATCCAAGATGTTAGCTGCGAAAGTGTGGTTTTCGAGGGTAAAGGTTAAAGCAGATAGTGAAGTCAAAATGAAAATCCGAGATGGTTTTCATAGTTTTCGAGAGCAGTGTACAATGTCGCTTGCGGCACTTTATACACTGTTTAATTTTAATATACGAGTATCTACCCAGTGACGCTCGCGCAATAAAGACGAATCTAACGACATATCATTTATCAAAATCGGTTCAGCCGTTTAGTAGTTACGAGGGAACATAGGCACATACATACAGGTCAAACACAACCCTCCTTTTTTGCCTTCACCGCAGTTGGATAAAAAGCTAGAAAAATTAAACTTAGCATGTTTTATAAGTCTGCATTATCCAAAGCTATGAGGAAAGGAAAGGTTTTGGAAATACGCCGAAACGCTTCGAGGAAAGGTGCTCCCTCGCTCATTGTTTTTGGCTCATGTCGGCAGATCCCCAGACGACTCATAGTGTGCAGTCTAACCGGCGTTGAGCGGCGGCGCCTCGCTCCAGGCGTCGGCGTCCGGGTCGTAGCGCAGCACGCGCTTCAGGTTCACGCCGCCCGACCAGCCGCCCACCACGTACAGCTCGCCGCGCTCCTCCACGCCGGCCGCGCCCGCGTGCGACAGCGGCAGCGGCAGGCGCGCGCGGCCCGCCCAGCCCGCCGCGCCCGCGCCCAGCGCCGCCACCGAGTCCAGCTCCGCGTGCCCGTCCGAGCCGCCCAGCGCGAACAGCGCGCCGCCCAGCACCGCGGCCGGGAAGCGGGCGCGCGCGCAGCGCATGTCCGGCAGCGCCGTCCACTCGTTCAGCGCCGGGTCGTACGCCTCCGCCGCGCGCAGCACGCGCGCGCGGTCGTAGCCGCCGCACACCAGCAGGCGCCCGCCCAGCACCGCCGTGCCGTGCGCCGCGCGGCCCAGCGACAGGCGCGCGCGCCGCCCGTCCGCCTCGCCCTCGGCGCGCGCGCCGCCCAGCACGCCGCCGCGCGCCACGCCCGCCGCGCCGCCCGCGCCCACGTCTCGCCACGCCACGCGCGCCGCCGCCAGCCGCCCGCGCAGCGCGAGCAGCGCGCGCGTGGTGCGCGCGCCCGGCACGCGCGTGGCCGCCAGCACGGCGCACGCCGAGCGCGCCGTGCGCGCGCCCAACTGCAGCGCGGGCAGCGCGGGCGGCGCGGCCGGCGCCTGGTCGGCGGCGCGGCGCGAGGCCCGGCCGCGCTCGGCCGCCTCGCGGCGGTACTCCTGCAGCTCGGGCGCGTCGCCGCGCGCGGCCGGCAGCTCGCCGCAGTCGCGCAACGCGCCGCGCGTGTCCACGTACAGCAGGTGCGTGCGCGCACACAGCTCGTCCATCTGCACATAACTCGTGTGAAAACACCGCTAGCGTGCGGAGTGCGTCACTGACAGATAGATACTCACGTCGGCGTCGACAGCCTGCTGATCGCCCAGCCACATAAGCGCGGCATCGGCCACTGCGAAGGCTGTCTCCTCGCCGCCCTCGGCGCTAGTCTCGCGCAACATTTCAATGCGAATTAGAGGCAAAGTCGCCAGTGCGCCGCTCTTGCACACCTCGTCGAACTGAAACGGTAGCAAGGCGCTCAGTTCATTATCATCAAGAGGAGGGTCTCGGTATCTTTGTGTTTTATAGTGTTTCTAGAGCAGGCAGAAAAACGGACTACGACACATCGTCGACACACGTTTAATAATATGTTTTCATTTAATTTCTGACAATGATACGATTCTTGGACTTAGAATTTTATAGAACCACACCGAAACATTTTGGTTACTCCTGGGCCACATTCCATTTTTCTGCCTGGCCAAGAAACAGACTACGGCAGGCAGGCGTGCTCACGTTCTGCGCGATGTAGTCGTCGAGCTGCTGCAGCTGCTCGGCGCCCAGGTCGGGCAGCGCGCGCAGCTCCAGCACGTCGTGCGGCGCCAGGCGGCGCAGCAGCGCGGCCGCCAGGTGCGCGCGCACGGGCTCCACGCGCAGGCGCCACGCCGCGCGGTACAGGCGCCGCGCCGCCGCCGGCTCGCGCACGCGCAGGCGCCCGGTGTACGCGTACTCCACCAGCGCGGCCAGCGCGGCCGGGTCCACGTCGTCCACGCGCACGGCGGGCGCGGCGGGCGCGCCGGGCGCGGGCGCGGGCAGCGCGTGCAGCGCGTGCAGCAGGTAGGGCGACGCGGCCGCCAGCACGGCGCGGTGCGCGGGCAGCTCGGCGCCGCCCGCCAGCAGTACGGCGTCGTAGTGCTGGCGCGACTTGCGCAGCGCGTTGAGCGCGTGCAGCACGCGCGCCGGCGCCGCGTCGTCGCGCACCGACAGCTCCTGCTCCAGCGCGCTCGTCTCCTCCTCCGAGCTATCCTCGCCGCCCGCGCCGCCTGCTCCCCGGGAACACGACGATACAATACTCAGTGCAACAATATAACTATGCTTGAATCATGTTACGTACATTAGAAACACCACTGAAGGATAACTCAATACAAACCAACCAAGGTAAATCTAACTACCATACCTACGATATTGTGTAACCATAATGACACAACAGGTAAACTTATTGTACCTAACATTATAAAAAAATAAAAAAAGTTTTTCTGCTTAGTTTGATGATATTAATTATTCTAGCTGTACATAAGTTCATTGTGCATGAGATATGAAATCACCTGTATAGGTTTATGGACCATTTATTATCATAATTAAAAATAATATCAATTTTGTTATCACAGTATCAGACTAAATAAAGACATTATCTACTTATATCATTACAATGGAACATTTTCATAACAATGTGCCTGAATAATAATATGCAAGTGATAAGCTATGAGCAATGAATGTTGTCCTAGATTTACTGCACTGATTCCTGTAACACAGGTTACAACCTAGCGCAGGAGACAGGGTTTCCATATATAAATGTAACATACTTGTGTGTCAATAAAAAAAAAATAAGAATATTATTATTTGTGCCATAGAATGTAAATACTTATTGAATTGTCATCTTGAGTATGTGTTACTGACTAGCTCAGTACGTAGGGACCTGTGATTGACATGATTAGCAACAACAAGTTCCAATAGAGCAGTGACTCAGCATCAATTGGTTCAATTGGTTCCGCATAGACACCACCTCACACCGGGAGAGGGTCACATCTATCGGATCACATGGCTCACACACACATGTATGAGTAACGTGAATATATAAATCACAACTATCTACACTACACCCGCCTGCCACTTACAATACAATAACACAATGACTATTATTCTGTAATTTGATAACTTTCCTGGTGATAATATACCATAATAAACTGGACCATCATCTACTATTCAAACAGAGGGCATCTTGCTATGCAATACATTCCACAACATGCTAGCAACCTCACTGAAGCACTGCTGTGACCTGGCACAGGTCAACAACATGAGCAGCTGATCAGTTCACTGCAGCTAACTCATAGCTGTCAAGTTATAGGTTTATACAATCACTATCATGTCCCAAGCCTTCTACTATGTAGAAATGACGATGTGGTATTCGATATTAATTAATACGAAGCGAGCGACGCGGCGCTCAAGGTCAAGTTACATATATCTTAATGATCGACGGCGCGTCCGGCGTATAGTCGGCCGCCCTGCGCACTGTTGCTACGAATGGTAGGCGTTGTAGCTGTTGTCTGTGTGTGTTGTGTGCTGTAAGATGCTCACCGTCGCCGTTCCTGTAGTCGTCGTGCGGCTTCATGTTGCCGCCGCAGGGTCCGCTCCGCTTTGCTCCGGGCGCGCTCTGCACCTGCGATACAAGCCCATCAGCGCCGCGGCCCTTCGCTGCTAACCGGATTACACTGGCGAGCACGTGGCCCCGTGTAGCGGATAGCGAAGGCCGCGGCGCAGTTAGCACAGGTCACATGGCGCGACGTAAACAAACCCACCTGATGCGTCGCGCTGCTCGCTCGCTGCGCGCTTGCACGGTCGCTCTGTAACGCCGCCGTTAGATCGCTGGCATGCCGTGCCCGGCTCGGGGACGCTATACGATAATCGCGATGCCACGCGAGTAACACTAACGACACACTGTTCCGCCACCGCCCGCACACTGTTTTTATTTTGTAATTGTTTGACAGACAAACGTCACTCATTGACAGCTGTTGACAGCTGCTCACTCACTCGTGTCCATTTTCCCCGCATTCCGAGTTAGGCTGTAATCGATTTGACGTGCTAACGGCCGTTCCGAATAATCCTTAGCGCGTTATCGATGTATTGTGAATCGTCATAGGTGACATGCGCCATCTTGCGATAACGCCGACCATGCCTTTTACTAATATCACCGTGAGCGCTGTCAAAGATGACAGTTGTGCTGTTTTGAGTCGCATCTTATCTTTAGACAAACGTGGCATCTTCTAAATTGTGCTTCTGGCTACCGTGACCACCTAACTAACGAAGAAGAAGAAATGTGTATTATAAACACAAAGAGAAATATGATATGCAAGTTTTGACGTTGAGCGAGTACCGTGAGAGCGTTCACGAGCGTTCCGAATTGATGACAGCCCTCAGCTGTCATAATCGTGATATCTAACTCGGAACGCCAATGATGTCAACGCTGAGAGCGATTACGTTCTTATTCGGAAAGCGGCCTTTGACGTAACGTTCAATGGCTCAGTGGCGCTACCATAGACATTTTTTTTTTCTATTCCAATGGACGCTACTAATTACTAATAATAATAACTGTGCGCTTGCACTAGCGAAACATTCACAACAAAACATGTTGAAATCTTTAGTTTCTTCCAATGTTTGACCGGAACTAGAGATTTCAACATGTTTTATTATGATGTTTTGTGAAGCTACCTATTGTTTACATTTTCATTTTTATAAAATTATGTAGGTACTAAGCGAGCTGACAGAATCGACAGAATGTAGTAAGAAATCATAGACGATATTTTATAGTTTTATGGCGAAAGCATCAAGGTAGCCCGCGAAATTCAAATTTTATTACGTTTTTTGCAATTTGCAGGTCAGTATCATGTTAGAAGTTGATTTAAATATGATTCGCGGCCGTACCAAATGTATATTTATAGAATTTTAATCATAAAAATGATAAATACAACTCTCTAAGTTCATATAATTCCATTGAATGACTATTTCATGAAATCATGACATTTGACCATTGTGCTTCTGTAAAACCATATTTGTTGCCCTTAAGGGGCGCTAAGATGACCCGCGAAATTAAGATTAAAATCTACGTAAGTAGGTATGCGAGACGAATGTTAGTAGATGTGTAGTATGTGGGTATACTCTATGGTTTAGGTCATTATTACTCATTATACGGATGTTTTCAGTATCATTATAGTTTAATTTTAGAAGCCAGTCAGTTAGCCTCTTTTTGCAATTATTCTGTGTGAGACTAAAGCTCTAAGGCGCTCTAAGGACTAAAGATATGTAACCCCATAAGGGTTTTGTTGTATAAGTAGCACAGAACATTAATACCTACTCAAGAAGAGATAAGGGCCTATACACACCACGTTTTTTAAACGCGCCGTCGACGCGCGTTTGTAGCGATACAGACGCGATACGCACGCAAGTCGGGATATTTGCACACCTGTCTCTAGGACAAAAGCGCGCCGTCGACGCGCGTTTCTAAAACGCGCGTCGACGAAATAGTTTTGTGACGTAGATGATGGCGTTTCACTGGGTCATATCGTCTTTTCCCCTTGGACAGCGTTGGATTATAAACCAAGAGAGTATGCTGTTTCAGCAGAATGTGCAATAAAAATAGTTGACGCACGGTCTTTATATAACTGTGTGTGCAGTGGGGTAGCGATACGGTCGAAAGGACGACACTTTCAGTATAGCTCTGGGCTCTTTCAATTTCTATTAGGGTAGTTTTTGGAGCTCCACCCCAAGAGGTGATGCAGTAGCATATTATAGATTGAGCAAGGGATAATAAGTAAGCAAGATAGTACCTACACCTGATTTAATAATATTTTTATCGACTACTAGTCTTAGCGTTTTGAACACATAATATTAGTTTCCGTAATCTGTCACTAAGAGTGTTTATGTGATCTTGAAATCTTAGCTTTTTGTCGATTGTTATTCCCAGGTATTTTACATTCTCAGCTCCGGTGAGTGGTTCGCAGTTACAAGTACCTACGGGTGAGTGGGCTTGTGCAAGAGTGAGCTACAATAGTATTTGGTAGTGTTTGGGAGGATCCATTATTTTTCATGGAGAATGCTATGTACGAGTACTTGGTTTTGGTTGTATTAAGGGTGAAAAGATTTTCAAATTGGATACCGTATTAAAGCCTAGTTGTGCACGTTCATAGACATCTTCCCACGAGCTCGCGCTGAACAAAAGGGCAGTGTCATCAGCAAAGCTAATGATTTTGCCATTGGGGATAGTGAGCGTACCCAGATCGTTGATATAAATGAGGAACAGCAAAGGTCCGAGGACTATGGTAATAGTCTACGTACGGACGTACAATCTTTACACCCACACTTCTTCTCGAAGACCAATTCCGCGAGACAGGTCGTTAAATCTTGGTTCATATAGAGGTTTTGTAAACATGTCTGCTAGTTGCACTTGTGTTGCAACACACAAGAGAATGTGTATCAAAAGGAGAACTAGTTGTTGCTAAACAACTAGTTCTCCTTTTGATACATATTCTCTAATGTAGAACTGTCTCAAACAAATCTGTTTTGTTCGACACTGACACTCAGACTTCACTTCACAGCAGACTCATTATCAATACATAGGTACTCGTACATTACGTAGTGTAAGTTTAAGAAATTCTTTGTTAGATAAGTCTGCGAAAAGCTTCTTCAACCACAATATTTCTTGAGTGGTTTCGCTTGATGCTACAAGTTCAGCCTCTGTTGTTGACAGAGCAACTGAAGTTTGTTTCCGACTCTTCTAGGCAATAGCCTAATAATAATAATAATATTTTTTACAGTCTTCGTAATAAAATATTAATTCACACGCAGTTCTACAAGAGTTTGTTAAATTTTAAGTAAACCGTATCCACAAAAAAGCAATAATTCATTAAGGAGATAAATATACACCAAAATGTAAAAGAATTTTAATAAAAACTGCCGAATCGGAGGTGACATGACAGGTGTCACCTCCGATAACAGAACAACGAACACAACAGGAAAATAAGAAAATCAAGACAATGTTGACAAGATCGGCCACACGATGAGCACGCCTACCACCTCCGGACTCGTCGCTCAGCTCCGCCTCGCCACTGCCGGTACCCAGCCCCACTGTGAACGCTGGGACGACACCAGCCGCGGCAGTTGCGTCGAGCTCGAGCGACGAGTATTTCTCTCCGCCCACGACGCCACCACCTGTTCGTCGACGGGGAAGACACCGGCCTCCGGACGGCTTAGGACCTCGAGGCCCACCGGCCTCTGATAGGGTCCCAGCTCCCGGCGGATGTGTGCAGCGCATGAGATGGACACAATCCATCAACGAGAATGTCATGCGCTCATACTATGGGGCTACAGAGGGGGGAAACAACCTGACCGCGTACCGTGTCCGGATGCTCTCTCTTTTTCAGGTGCTTGAGCCAGCTGTCAACGTTTCGGCACAACGACTGTCGGATCAGGTGCGGGTCATCCAGCGTAATCATATGTTGGATGACGCTGTACTTGATCGCCTGCGAAATGAAATGCAGAGTAGCCATGTCATCGCTCCCCCGCCGCAGAGTGTTATTGTAGTATCGCCACAGGACACTACAATTGAAGCTGACGAGAGGATTGATGACAGGGCTACAAACGTAAGTACCCAATGCAATGAGGAATTGAGGAGTGCTTTGGAGGGTGCGATTCGGGAATATCGATTCATGTCGCCCGGACTTAGACCACGTTTACCTCGTTTGCCCATGCATAACAAAAATAGGGCGCTGGTGGCGGTTCTGGATTCGCAGTTGTCAAACTATTTTGATGACTGCGAAGACCTCACTGATACTCATTCAATTCTGTACTGCGCGGCTGTAGCAGCATGTCGTGTAGCTCACGTAAAATTTTCAAATGACTCTAGAGCTACACGACCGAAACCAGCCGTACCAGCTTGGCAGTGCAGAATTGAGCGCCGTATTGGTGGGGCCAGAGCGCTCATCGGCAAACTTATCTGCTTCAGGGAGGGCAATACTCGCCCTAGAGTGATGCGCTTTGTGAGGCGGGCGTTCTCAGGGACTGATATTCGTCCTGAGGACTATGTTGCATAGACACAACCTTGTAGCCAGGATTATCCATCAGCAACTTGCTGTGAAATACAATCTTGTGGAATCGGAAGTGCCGTATTACAGGTATGTGCCCGACCCAGTTCTCGAAAATGGAAATATCACATTGTACTGGGATCGATCCATCATCATTGATAGGACTATTGTTGCGAATAAACCTGATATAGTGGTGGTGGATCGAGTAGAGCGGCGCACAATGATTATTGACATAACGGTCCCGCATGACAGGAACCTCGTGAAAGCTGAGAAAGATAAACAAATCAAGTATCTTGACTTGGCTCACGAGGTTGTCGACATGTGGGATGTGGACTCAGCGATCATTGTGCCGATAGTCGTATCAGCCAATGGCTTAGTTGCCAAGAGCCTCGACCAACACCTAACGAGGCTCTCGTTGGACAGCTGGATCAAGGGCTTGATTCAGAAAGCGGTACTGCTGGACACGGCTCGCATTGTCAGGAGGTTCCTCTCTCTGGAGCCCTGACCACCGGTAGCTTGGACCCTGTTCCCGATACCGGTGGGCTACTATTTTTTATATTTTTAAATGTTTTTTTTTAATGAATTTTATAAAAATATTTAAAAATGTACTTAATAAGTTTATAAATGAATAAATGAAAATAATAATATAATAATAGGCCTTCTGCCAGTCGTTTTACACGTGTAGCCTGTGGACCAAGTATACCCGGCGGGCTTTTAGCGACCTGCGCGTTCAGTACAATAACGCTTTCAGGGTGCTTTTGAGGTTGCCGTGGCGATGTAGTGCATCAGGGATGTTTGCGGAAGCGTGCGTCGACGGGTTCGCCGCGATAATGCGGAAGCGATGCGCTTCCATGATGGCGCGCTTGCGCTCCGCCTCCAATGGCATCCTGAATGTGTTTTCAGACCGGTGAAACTCTCCCCTCTTACAAAAGTGGTTACACAGACACACTTATCCAAATAATCTATGTTGTTTTGTTATTTATTTTTAATTTAATTTAATACTAACATTAGGCTAAGTTATACTACTATTAACAATATATGGATGTTTATCTGAAATAAAATATTTGAATTTGAATTTGAATAGCAGGACACCATGCCCGTGGTCGAGTGCCCAGTCTCCGGATCTCCTCCATGATCGGCATTTGAGTAGCACATTAAGTCACCTGCTTTGGCTTGAATGTGCCCTGGCGGCTTGCACTTGACTTGAATGTACCTTGGCAGCTGAGAGTATGTCATGCTCACTCAAATGTCTCGCTGGTGGTGGCGCGTGTGTTAGATCATTAAATTCCCTTCAAAATGGTTGAGCTAAATGGTGCTGATCCATGCGTCATTTTCGTGAACGGACGCCGTCAGTGGGGACTGGTCATCTCTTAGCTGCCAAGGCTCATTCTTTTTTTTTTTTTTTTTAATTCTTGCTAATCCTCCAATCAGTTTACAAAACTATAAGCAGATGAGTTGTAGGATGATCTGGCAGGGGAGAGCTATTCCTCATCAGGAGCAACTCTCTTAATAGTCCAGCAGCTCTCTACAATTAATCCAATTGTAGAATGTTGCGTCTTTTGAGTCTGCTGACACAATCTGGTATTGTGAGTTGAGCGGCCAATTGGTTGGGGTGTCTCTCCAGTCTGGACTTGTATTTTTGCGAACATGAACTAATTTCTTCCTTGACTGTTTTCATGTTCAGGTGTTCGTGAATTTTAGTGTTCCTGATAAACCATGGTGCATTTGTTATTTGTTTTAAGATGATGTTCTGAGTTCCCTGTATCATGTTTATATTGAAGTTACACGCTGAGCCCCTCAGTTGAATGCCGTTAGTCCAGATGGGTTTTAGTATGGCCTTATACGAGTAGATCAAGATCTTATTGTCTACGGACAGCTTGGAATTTCTACCCTGGAGCCAGTACATGCCTTTGTACCAAATATAGAGCTCTTTTCGTTTCGTTTCTATATGTTTCCTCCATGTCAGTCGCTGGTATAGATGCATACCAAAGTATTTGACGCAGTCACTTTGTGGGAGTTGATTTTGACCAAGTTTCACCGGTGGACATTGCTGGTGTCTAAGCGTAAAGATGACCACCGACCGATTTAGATGTGTTGGCTCGTATCCTCCATTTGGCAAGCCAGTTGTGAATTTCGTCTAGACTTTCCTGTAGGTTTTCCGACGCTCTGGTGGGGCAATTGCTACATTCAGGACTGCGGTATCATCTGTGTAGGTAGCAATTGTCACTCCAGGGTTTTGCGGTAAGTCTGACGTGAAGATAGTGTACAACACTGGTCTAAGAACAGAGCCCTGAGGAACTCCTGCTAGTATGTTATGGAAACTAGAGGTGCTATCGTCTTCCTTGACCTGAAATATTCTATCAGATAGATATGATTCCAAGATGTTGTAGTAGCAGTGTGGCAAGTGTGATTTTATTTTACATAATAGTCCCTTATGCCATACTCTGTCGAAGGCCTGTTGTACGTCAAGGAAGACTGAGGAACAGTATTTCTTGGTTTCTAGAGCATTTCTGATGACGCGACACACTCTATGAATTTGTTCTGTAGTGGCATGTTCTGGTCTAAAGCCAAATTGATGATCGGGAATTATTAACATTGAACCTAGAAGCCGGCGCAACAACAATTTCTCAAAAAATTCTAATATGTTTTGTTCGACACTGACACTCAGACTTCACTTCACAGCAGACTCATTATCAATACATACTCGTACATAGTGTAAGTTTAAGAAATTCTTTGTTAGATAAGTCTGCCAAAAGCTTCTTCAACCACAATATTTCTTGAGTGGTTTCGCTTGATGCTACAAGTTCAGCCTCTGTTGTTGACAGAGCAACTGAAGTTTGTTTCCGACTCTTCCAGGCAATAGCAGTACACCATGCCCGTGGTCGAGTGTCCAGTCTCCGGATCTCCTCCATGATCGGCATTTGAGTAGCACATTAAGTCAGGCTTTGGCTTTGCGTGACGTGAACGTGCCCTGGCGGCTTTTTATTACGGACGCTTTTAACGTGCACGTCTTTCTACATTGTTCTCACATGTATAATTACATCATGAATGATGTAACCAATATTTTGTAAAAATATTCTGATTTTAAAGAGTGTCCGTGGAGTTTCTTGCCCGTTCTTCTCCATAGGAACCTACTACGCGTTGGAATGGGCAACTACGAGTAGCTTCATATTTCTGACTGACCGACCTCTTGACAATTCAAAAGTACCTGTAATTGGTTTATTTGAAATAAATAAATGCTTTGAGTTTGAGTGAGTTTGGGACGATCGGGAAAAAAAGTTCCGTTCGTCAAGACTGTGAATGAACGGAACTTTGTTTTCCCCGATCGGCAACAGTGTTGACGACAACGACAAGGTGATACTGATCGGGAATATTCGTTGATAGGGGATAATTGAAAAATAGTCCCGTTCGTCAACATTGTAAGTGTAAAGTAAACGAATGAAACTTTTTTTCCCTATCGTCAACAGTGTTGACGACGTGTTACTGATCGATCGAAGAAGATATAATTTGTGGCTCTTCTGCCGGGAGGTACTTATAGTAAAACAATCTGTCATACGCTGTCCTATTTGTATCGTTCGTAGACTGAAAGTAAAAAGCGCCTGATTAGCAAACCTATATTTTATTGAACATACAAGAGTCGTGATTGTGGTGAATGCCATGACATGGCGAGGAACGTGTCTTCGCGCCGTGACGTTAACGTAACGGTGTCACGGTGCAACAGCAAGAGTGGACTGTACCAGCGCTCGGCTGGCTCGGGGGTCGCAGGGCGGCGCGGATCGATAGCGGGCGAGCGGGGCTGGTCGCCCGGGCGCGCGTCGTCGCGGCGCGGCGGCGCGGCCGGCAGTGCGCCGCGCGACCCCGCCCGCACTCCACGCGCTATGAGCGCGCTCCGGCCGCGCGCCCGCCGCGCGCCGCTGCTGTTCGCGCTCGCCGCTGCTCTGTTGCCGCACGCCGACCGAGTCGCGTGAGTACAAGCTAGCCCTAGTGCTGCGCTGCCTCTCTCCGTATTCTCTGACCTGTGTCGTTTTCCTCCTGTGGCAGCGGCGGCGGCGGCGGCGGGAGCATGTTCGGGGACGTCAATATATCCTCTATTTTGGACTCCTTCAGCATAAGTTATGACAAGAGAGTGAGACCAAACTATGGAGGTTAGTAGCAATAGTTATCTTAATTAACTTCTGTTAAAACCACCGCGTTGTCCAAATGTCCTCTTTGACTGATCATCCTGATCCTATTCCTGACGCCAACGTTTGACGGTGGCGCGCAGTATAGCAATACTGTCGGAATATCGATCAAGAATTAAACTAGGTACCTAATAATAATTATTGTGTAGGTATTTATTTATTTATATTTTATGTGTGCATTAATAATGAAAGAAGAATAAATGATTAATAAAAATATGGGGCGGCCAGTCGTTAGTTAACATACCTAATGCACTATTTAATATTATTGCTTGCGCCAATAGGGTGATTTAAAAAACAAAATTGCTCTAATTGATCTAAACACTACATAGGTACAAAGACGATTCCATTAAGTCTACTTTAACTAACAACATCTGGATACGCACCTACCTGAACAAGATAGGTCCATGTTCAGTCACCAAGTTAATGTGTGGGCGGTCGATACCAGTTTTATCTTACTTGGAGAATCTGATGGACTTCTGAGATACCTAGAGCCAATGAGGATACAACCTCATTGCCTAGAGCTTATCAATATTTAATGTGAAGTAGCCGTAGCTTTATGACTACCTATTATAATTTATGCATAACATACGGGGCCGAGATAGAGAACCCTTTTTGAACGAATATATTGACCACAACGCGTTTTGGCTCTTAGCTTTCATCGGCAACCCGAAATACGTGCAGTGGTTCTGACCATAATGGCCACAACGCGTTTTGGCTTTAACGGTATTTCAAAATTGTGGGTACCTCATTGCGAAATGTAGTTAGTTGATGCAGACAAAATGACAGTAACTAAGCGCTAAGTCAATGAAATGGGGCGGAAGAAAATTAATATTTTGACTAGGATATGATCCAAAAAGTGAGCTCACATAGGTACCTACATACATTTTAAATAATGATGAAAAATAAAATGCATATAGGTCAACCTGAGGGCATTACAAAATGCCCTGAAACCTAAGCGCCGCGGCGTTTAGGTTTCAGCGCCCCGCCGGCGTACAGTGGAAAAATCGCGTATGCTTCGTCTCAAACGAAATAAAACGAAATTGAAAAAAAATATAATTTTATCTCGCGATATGTTTTGATCCCGTGTCAGAAAAAGCGCAAGTATGCGCAAATTTTTATTTTCTCCTTGCATATAATAATGTAGGTATAAAGATCTTAATTCAACAAATATCTCGACAGCGGCAAGCACCGGTAAAGGGTCTCGTTAAAAAAAAATACACAAAAAATATACCATCTTACTTAAACTATATTGGTTAATTTTATTTTATTAAACCGATGTTTAAAATATTAATTACTAAACGTTATGAAGACATTATAAGCATTCCAAAACTGTATAAGGCTGCGTTTCTATCAGAGATGAGCGAGGATGCGTAGCGAGGGATGTGTGTGAAACTAACCAATAACAACGTTAGCTTAGCTCAAGCTATGACAGTGAAACGATGTTATTGGTTAGTTTCACACATATCCCTCGTTTCGCATCCTCTCTCATCTCTGGTGGAAACGCAGCCTAATACTTGTACATTTATATCAAAAACTTTTGAGTAATGTGGCGTTAAATTGTAGTAACGTATTGCGTTTAAATTACGTTACTGAATTTGATTTAGCGTTGATGCCTATTTATATACATTATGATTAAATAAAAAAAAACAAAAAAAAATGCGAAAAGAAAGCTTATTTATTAGACTATATTAATTTATAAATTTTATTCCATTACAACGACTTTCGCGTGAAACGGTTTTGAGACGGCTTTTTATGGGGCTTTCCCACAGTGCGCCGCCGCCGATAGGTACCAAACTTTATTTTTAATATGATTTTTTTTTAAGCATTCTTGTTGCATCAACTAACATTTTGATCAAAGCGCATTCTGATGAGGTGCAGTTACAGCATGTGGTACGACCACTCTGAAAGACATCTTGTTTTGCCTCTGCGCTTTATGGCATACTCGTACTTACAGGTGCCACGAGCCACGGCATGAAGTTCGAGAGATTGTGTATGAGCTTCAAGAACCAGACGCGTTCGGGTCGTTTCGTTTTGGTCAATGGGTGTTTAAGTGTAAGGCTAGGCTAGGGTTCTAGTGCACTATTTCACTGTACATACAAGCTAATAGTAGGTATGGTGTATGGATACGTACTCCTGGATTAGTTCAGGAGTGCATTCGCACCACTAGATTTGTTACAAAGTGACACAGTATAGGAAGCCGCTGGTGACCTATCGCGTAGCGTAGCTTGCTTACAGAAGATGGATGAGATGCGTTGTCGTGTTATGAATGTGATGTCGTTTCCAGGACCACCAGTGGAAGTGGGGGTTACCATGTACGTGCTGTCCATCAGCTCTCTGTCGGAAGTGCAAATGGTACCTAGCTAGCAGTACTATTCTAAGTAGTAAGAGGTCACGTGGGCATGTGGGCATGGGGCACGTGGCACGTGGCACCGCACCGCATGAGGAGGCGCCCGCGCCGGACGGCTGCCGGACGGCCGCCGGACCGTCGCCAGACGGCCGCGCCGCGCTCTCCGGATCGAACTAGTACTACATGTGGGCTTGCTTGCAGGTCCGCCGGTGGAGGTGGGCGTCACCATGTATGTGCTCTCTATCAGCTCCGTGTCGGAAGTGCTCATGGTACTGGCCCCAGTCCTCGCACCTCTCGCGCCGCACCAGCAGCAGCCCCAGACGCGAGGCTGCGAGCATGTCGCGTTTCATGGATCTGTTCGCTTTCGTATTGTTTCCTAGTGATCTTGTCGATGACTGGTAACGCTCGTGTTGACTGTGGCATTACTGTTGTGAACTGATACAGACGCACCGAGCGCCGTGCTCCGGCTGCCCCTTCCACACGGCTCCACCACGCCACTCTGCTTCCAGCGAGCGTTCAATAAACACGAGATACAACTGTAACGTGACACGAGTCAATAAACCCATGATTGGCTTTGTATTCGGGCGAATAAACGAATGCATCACAGAATAAATAATACATAGTACCCATAGAAATATAAATAACTTCTTTCTTAGATCTATGATATGTAGTACCAAACTGCATCGACCTTACCTACTACCTACTGCACGCACGTCACACGTCGTTGCTAAAACAAAACCAGTAGTAAGTAGTAGTAAGCTGGCTTCTCTATTAACTATGAACTTCCGTACCAAGCTCCAGCCGTCCAGCTCAAGGTCAAAGTGTAACCACCGTCGGCGTCGTGCGGTTCAAAACTACGATCGTAAATAATTTAGTTTAGCTTATTCAGCAAATTAACCATGATCCAGTCTAGGCAAGAATGAATAAAATAGGCAGATATTGCTCATTCTATTATTTTGTTATGTGATAAAAGATATTATTTACAGAAAAAATATATTATTCGCTGCATTTAACATGGCATGTTCCGCGACCTGTTCGCGATGCAGATAAAAGCGTGGAGCGCTTTGTTTAAATTGATTAAAAGTATACATAGCAGCGCTCCACGCTTTTTGATTTAATCATTGGTTATATAAGAAGTGACAAGCTGGATTGGTGCTTATATCGTAACTAGTACAAGTCAATTTAATTATTTTGTCAATAGCGTGCTTTTTGTTTTTTTATAACTAAAATTTTATTACTTTACTTTTTAGTCTAGTATATTTTTCATTTAGTTATTAAGTCTCAAGTCAACGAAATTATGACTTGACCGGTTTACTAGTTAAGTAGCCACTAAAGAAATCTACTATCAACCTCCTGGCTCCATCATCAGACCCTCAACACCAAGGGCAATCTATTAGAGTCGTCAAACTGAATCATATGAGCTTAAACTCGAGGGGTTTATTAGTAGCCACTAAACAGTTCCACTATACACCTCCTGGCTCCATCATCAGATCCTCGACACCAAGTGCAATATATTGGACTCGTCAAACCGAGTCATATGAGCCCAAACTCGAAGGGTTTACTAGAAGTCGCTGAAGAGTTCCACTATCCACCTCCTGGCTCCATCATCAGATCAGTTCCAAGATACTAAATTATTGTACTGTCATGGGTTCTTGATACATGTGCAAATTTTCAAGTTAATCGAACGTCTTGAAGTTGGTGAAAATTACGTTGAAAGATTCCGTTACATAGATAGATAGAAACAAACCAACTCTAGGTAGTAATGCGACTTAGTTCTGTTGTCATCTTTAGCCACGGTAATAACACAATTAACGTGGTAAACTAAAATTAGACGGATTACATTTATAACGAGTTTGAGGGAATCCCCTTAATTGGTGGTGCCATAGACTAAAGTATTAAGATACTGCTTGATTTCGAATTTGACATATCCCCGATGGCTAATTCCCCGAAGTCGATGAAGATGTACCACAATTTCGAATAGCCATTAGATCGAGCGTCCGTTTCGCCGAAAAGTCATTGGAACGATAGACGAATGTCTATTGGATCGACGTGCCATGACATACCAGCAGGGTTATATATTTTTTTTTGATGTGAAATCATCAAATGTCTCCTCCCGCTCTGGGCGGAGCGAGAGGGAGTGTCAGACTTTTACTGACTAAAACCCACCCGTGTTCCTTCCGTTGCCTGTGTGCCGGGGCTGCGATATCCCTTTCAGACAAACCCGCAACCCCAGCAGGCATTGGTCCTTCCGGACCCCGTCAGTACCAGCAGGGTTCAATCAACATTTACAACATGTAAAAAAAAAACCCTCTCCGATCCATGAGGGTATTGTTTGTTAGGTACCATAATGAGAGTAAGTACCTATAATTACGTGGAAATTTTCAGAAAAAAAACCCTTTTTTTTTTAATGGGCATTTTAATGTTATTTATTTATTTATATATTACGCACCTCTCACCCCCGCTGACACATGAATTCGTTACTGCGCAGCAACTCGCCGAATGCTCCGAGCCGCCATCCATGCCATAAAGTTTGAATAGGGCTATAATGATGGAAACACACGCAGCGACCGGTCCGGTGACTCGCTAGCGAGTCGCATTTTAATTACACGAATTTGAGAATTCTGAAGGGTCACAGTAAGACAAATCTCGCGCACTAGATGGCCACGACCATGACTATTGGCTTCACCGACCAGATACACTAGAGAAGCCGGCTAGTTGGCCGTTGGGGTACGGCCAAGTGCGCAATTCGTATCGGTTTCTAGTTTACCCGGTCGGTACGACCACAAGTCGTGATCGTGGCCGTGTAGGGCGCGAGATCCCTAAGGCTCACGAGTCCCGGCGGGGCGCGGTCCGCTTCCGACTCACGAAATAGTTTGTTTTTGCCTTTCCACGATCAATAGCTTGTGAGCACTCCGATGACGTTCAACTTTTACCGTTCACCTTACTCCTACATGTACCGCGAACGCTTGCAAACCCAGATAGTCATACTCGTACGCAGCTGGAAGTATGATTGAAAATATAGGTGTGTTCATTGTTCCGTATGTTAACATCGAGTTGGTGGTGGAGGTCGCCGAAGTGGCAGCCGTCCGGCCGCGCGCCCCTACTGTACTACTAGGTGTCTACAGTTTGAGCATTAGCACCGATGATTACTTACAAGTATAAACTTGTACTAGTTTTCCCCTCTTTCTGTTCTTACTAATCTAATTGTGGTACATTATTTGTGTAATATAAGTGATATGTGTGAACACTGAAACGCTAAGGACAGCGGCGCAGCGCTGCGGCCCGCGCGCACGCAGCGAGCCCGGTGTCGCGGCACGCGCACCACGCGTCCTCGAGACGACGCGCGCACGCTAACACAGCACCCCTTTATGTTCACCACTCCACACTACACACAACATTGAATACCTACTGTGCAGCCGTTCTGAGCACCCATAAGTAGCTTAGCAGGTAGCGGAGAGGCGCGGGTTGGCGCAGCGCGTGCCTACTTTAATGACTCTTCCGTGAGTTTCGTGACTTGCCCGCTTGGAACTTAACTAGTTCAGTGCTGTTATACATTTACATACTCACTAAATTATCATAATCGTTCACATTTTTATGAAAAATTAGCTCAAGTCAGTGAGAATATTTGTGTCCATTTTGCTTCGGCATTAAACTCTGCAGTAAAAATGAACACCTAGGTGTGAAGATAGATTATTTTGCTAGAACTGATGCGTGACGTACCTCAAGCACTGACACGTTATACCGCGTCGGGCGGACGCTGCCGTGGCGCAGCGCAGCTGTAGCTCTATTAGGTAATGGTTAGGTACTTGTATGCGATCTGCAGCCCGGAATGCGTCGTGTAGGTATGTGTATCTGTCACCGTATAATTATGATCTTCGTTAGTTTAAAATCTGTCGGTATTATTTCCGTTAACTTTTAAGTACTGTCCAAAAATTGTGAACTGCAACGAACCATTTATAAATTGTGAACTGCAACGAACCATTTATAAATTGTGAACTGCAACGAACCATTTATAATTTAACGCAGTATTTTTCTTGCTTGCGGCGTTACGCACCTTGCGCTAATACTAAATAGTCTCCCTAGCTGCGAGCAACTTGGAAGTAGCGCTCGCCGGCCGGTTCTCGCACGCGGTTGGTCACAGTTCTAACATAACCTAACCCACACCTAACCCATTTCACCCAGCTCACAATTTAAAATCGAAATAATACCAATATATTATAAACTAACGGTTTCACAATCTTACTATGACGTCCATGTGCTCCACACTCTGACGTCTAACAACACTGCGTGCACTTTTCACTTTTAGTAAACTAACTGAAGCTTGTCGCTCTGTTGCCCTGCTGCTATTTTGTGTATTCGATGTTGTACAGTGTTTAAATCTTAGTATAGTATGTTACCAGTAAAGTTTGTTGCACCGATTGCGTGTGCTCGCGAGCACGCGTGCTCTCGCCACCGCCGCTGTAGCGCGCCGCCACATACTATAACGTGCGATGTCTCTCCCTCAGGACTTCACGTTGGATTTTTACTTCAGACAGTTTTGGACGGACCCGCGGCTCGCGTACAAGAAGCGCGCCGGCGTGGAGACGCTGTCCGTGGGCTCCGAGTTCATTCGCAACATCTGGGTGCCCGACACGTTCTTCGTGAACGAGAAGCAGTCGTACTTCCACACCGCCACCACCAGCAATGAGTTCATCCGCATCCACCACTCTGGCTCCATCACGCGCAGCATACGGTGAGTGTGCGGTGAGCGTGCGGCGATGATCGCCCCCGCCCCCACCCCCACACTCCCCGCTCACGTACGTCTGTTGCAGGCTCACCATCACTGCCTCCTGCCCCATGAACCTGCAGTACTTCCCCATGGACCGCCAGTTGTGCCACATCGAGATCGAGAGCTGTAAGTGTCCCCTCGTTCCGTTCAGCGCCAGTCTTACTTCACCGTGTCTGAACCGTACCTTACTACTGCCGTCCTTACGCTGCACGTTGGCAAGTTGTTTGAGTACCGTCCGATGTGCCTTGACGCTCTAAGTACTACGACAACTTTGTGTATTTGTATTTTATTAATACCACTTTGTTTGTAACTCTTCGTGTAGGGTGAGACGACGGCGACCAGATTAATCGGAATAAAGTATTCAAAAACTTTTTTAAGCGTATTATGCAATTTTGACAGATTTAAACACTCGTCAGAAGCTACCGTCTCACAGATGATAGAAAAATAGTAACGTACTTATACGATGTACACCGATGTTCGTGTGTGTGTGTGTTGTGATCACGGAGCAACCCTCGACCGGCCGTGTGCACACGACGCCGCGCACGGCACCCCGGCTTGCGTCGTGTCGCGCGCACCGCACGGCCGCGACGCCCTCCGCCTACAGCACCCGCGCGGGCAGGACCTGACACACGTCGCTCCGGCGCGACGGGGCACGGCGCCACGCACTCACCCGCACCCCGCACCCCACACCCCCGCCCGCCTCACGCACGCACCGCATGCCCACCTCCTGACTCCCGGCCGCACTGCATGCGCTTCACCTTCACCGCATACACCCATCACCATACACGTAGTCGCGCACGGTAGTTACGAGGATATTTTTCTATCATCGGGCCGGGTCGACTCGAGCGGCGGGGCCGTCGCCGCGTCGCCCGGCTCGCCTCGGCGCCAGTGGGCCGCGCGCTCGGCGCGTCGCTTCGAGGCGCGAGTGATAGCGTTTTGTGTTTGGCATGTCCCCGGAGTCGGATACACGATGACCGACATACTGTACGTTTGGAAAGACGGCGCGTCGAGTGTCGGCATGAGCAGCGAAGTACAGCTGCCGCAGTTCCGAGTGCTCGGCCACCGGCAGCGCGCCACCGTCATCACGCTCAGCACAGGTAACCGTTCAGTAGTAGCGTTGCCCCGCCCCGCCGCGCCCGCGCCCCGCCCCCGCGCCCGCGCCGCGCGACACGACCACCGGACCGCGCGCGATCCGTCCGGCACTCGCCCGCATCGAGCGACCCCGCGCCTTACCCCTCTTTGCGCCGCAGTCGGTTACACCATGCGGGACATCCGGTACAAATGGAACGAGGGGCCCAACTCGGTGGGCGTGTCTAACGAAGTGTCGCTCCCGCAGTTCAAGGTGTTGGGCCATCGCCAACGCGCCATGGAGATATCTCTCACAACAGGTGCGAACCACTTCCTTAACTTTAATAAAGTACCTAACGCATGATTGCGTGTTCATAAAGTGCTCTTCCAGTAGACTTAGTTTAGTCTGAACGTTTTAAACTCACATTGTGTCATGTGCTAATGGAGTTCTGTACTCTACCACCGAACACTCAGGTAACTACTCCCGCCTGGCGTGCGAAATTCAGTTCGTGCGCTCGATGGGCTACTACCTCATCCAGATCTACATCCCGTCCGGCCTCATCGTGATCATCTCCTGGGTGTCGTTCTGGCTGAACCGCAACGCCACCCCGGCGCGCGTGCAGCTGGGCGTCACCACCGTGCTCACCATGACCACGCTCATGTCTTCCACTAACGCAGCGCTGCCCAAGATCTCTTACGTCAAGTCCATCGACGTGTATCTCGGCACCTGTTTCGTAATGGTGTTCACCAGTCTGTTGGGTAAGTCTGTGCGTGCTGTGAGGCTGGGACCCGACCGCTGGGCTGGGCAACGTCTTTTACCTGATCGTTTGCTTTCAGAGTACGCGACGGTGGGGTACATGTCCAAGAGAATACAGATGAGGAAACAGCGCTTCGTCGCGATACAAAAGATCATGTCAGAGAAGAAAATGCCGGCGGAGTGCGCGCCGCCCGCGCCTTGGGACGCGCACTCGCTGAGCAAAGGAGGCAGCCTGGGGCGCGGAGCCCCCCCGCCCCCGCGCCACTCGCTGGGCAGCGCGGGCGCGCCGCCGCCCCCGCCGCGCCACCACCACCCCTCCATGGACCGCTGCGGCCGCCACCTGCAGGAGGTGCGCTACAAGGTGCGCGACCCCAAGGCCCACTCCAAGGGCGGCACTCTCGAGAGCTCCATCGAGGACCCGCCCGCGCCGCCGCTGCACGCGCTGCAGCCCACCAAGGTACCGCACTACCGCTCCGTGCGCCGCTCGTCCGCTTGACTAGCTAATAATAATATGCACCGAAACTTTAACTGGCGACGATGTGCTTGCAGGACTACAGCAAGTACCTGGGCATAACGCCGTCGGACATCGACAAGTACTCGCGCATCGTGTTCCCGGTGTGCTTCGTGTGCTTCAACCTGATGTACTGGATCGTGTACCTGCACGTGTCCGACGTGGTGGCGGACGACCTGGTGCTGCTGGAGGAGAACAAGTGAACGTCGCCGCTCTCCCCGCACGCCCTGCACCGCACCGCTAAACGCTCGTGTACATAACTCATGTAATATAGTATCGATTAGCAAAACGCTAGTGTCACGACCCCTCGTAGACTTAACTGACGGTCTGATGGTACTTTAGATATAGATAGGAACTCGAACGACTTGTACAGAAATTGTAAATAAGACATAATATATTGTGCCGGTGCCGGTGCCTCCCCCATACGTCATGCACTATGTATAGAACACGCTCAATGTTAAATATACTTAAATTAAAATAACATAGAACGCAGCACGCGTAGCATCACTTCTATCTCTACTCTACAATGAAATAAACATAGCTCCTCTTTTATACAAAGTGACATTTCTTTTGATCATTGTTGACATCGCGCCGCGGCCGTAGAAATCTTTCTACAAAACGGTCTAAGGTCTTTTTGTCTTTCGTTTCTACGGTAGTCATGTTACACGTGCTGGACTCATCGACATGTATCTAGTTAATAAGAGCTAGGTGATGCACATATATTAATGTTGCTATTCACATTTTGAATACTTAACTAAGTAGTATTGAATATAAAACTGAAACTTCCGAATCAGATGGACATGATTGCAGAAACTCGAACTCGTACGGTTTTACGCGTCTTGCTAATCACCATCTCGCATGATGTGCGGACTTCACATTCCATTCTAGATCACAATGGCGAAAATACGAGTACACATGCCTGTAAAATGGAGTACTTAGTAGTATGCATGCCAGTTACACTAGTTTCGCCTTAACTTTGGGAAACAAAACCAAACTCGTAAAAAAAAAACGCCAAAAGAGGTTTAAGTTCAAACCAAAGATATTTAACATACTAATATTTAATACTAAGTTCAAACGACTATAAATTTTATTGGTCATTATAATAATTTTGACAACGTTGCTTCTAACTACCACCATAGTTTAGAAAATTATGTTACGTTTGCTACTACTGAATTCATTCCGAACCCGATGCTAGTTAATTAAGAATGATCCACTAAGATACCTAATAAACTTGAACCACCGGCGACGCTTAGATCTAGCACTTCCAAGTAATTTCGCACGTTACATGCTATGAGTCACCAATTCATCATAACTCACGACAGTAGTGAGTGTGACGCATGCCGGCTGGCGGGTGACACAACTCGGGGCAGTAGAGCTAGAGGCTGCAGACGCTCGCCCGCCGCGCCCCGGCGCCGGCACCGCTCACCATTGTGACGTACTCAGAGCATGATAAATCTAATGTTAAGTTGATAACGTCATAGATTTTATTAACTAGAACGAAACTGTTAAGTATTGTAAAGTTACAAATATTATGAATAGGTAAGCACGGTAAGGCACACGAGACTATTTTGCATTCACATGCAATACGTTCGTCTTGTAATAAAGACTAACATTACGATGACGTTGTTTTATTTTTTTCAAAACCTGCAACTTCTATCTATCTATCATCTATTCTATTCTTCTTCCATATCTGTATCCATACATATGTACATACAAATAAATAAAATTAAAGTGATATACAAAAATATCAGCTTTCTCCTAAATGCAGATTGAAAGTATTATTTTAAAATCTTATGAGTTTTCCTGGGATCTACCTATAAGAAAAGATTTTTTTTTTTTTTTTCCAAATTTTAAGCTCTCGGGCCGTTTTGGGGAGATAAATTGTCAATTTTCATCAAATCTGCCTAGCCTTTTCGCAACTATGTTGGGGTCGGCTTCCAGTCTAACCGGATGCAGCTGAATACCAGTATTTTACATGGAGCGACTGCCTATCTGACCAAAATTCTGAAATTGACAATTTTCATCGATTTTCTTAAATACTCGTAACTAGGTAATAAAAATATTTGTATTATATTCAATAAAATTATAATTATATTATAAAATATTCATGTACTTATATATTATACTACCATGAAAATATTCATAAAACACCGGCTAAGTGCGTGTCGGACCACGCACAATGAAGGGTTCCGTAGTTGGGATGAATTTCTCCCAAGAACAAGAAAAACACGTTCTCCCATACAAATGTATGGGAGATCATGTTTTTCAAACTGCTAAGTTGGTTGATTATTACTCGTTAACCTGTACACCCTACTTAGCTCTGATAGTTTTCCTTTTAATTTCGTTATTAAAATTCACAGCAGTAGTACGTATATATACGAGTACCTACTCGTATATATACGTACTACTGCTGTGATTTTTTTCACAAATCCAAGTATATGTACAACCATTTATCTGGCAGGGGGACACTTGACTCTAACAAAAAAATTCAGTTAAAAGCTCAATATTTCGCAAACGGATCCCTGGATCCAAAAATGTTTTTCACAAACTCACAATATTTTTGAACCTTTCTAACGATACCCCACAACATGGGGTAGATGAGGAAAAAAAATATCTCCACTTTACGTGTAGGGGAGGTAGGTACCATAGATACGAGTATATAAGAAAGAAGGAGATATGCCCAGTAGTTGAAAATGTATCGAAACCCAATGTCTTCAATCTATCCCTACTCTCTAGTCTGCGATCACACATGCGATCAGTAAACCCAATAAATACGAGGTCCTGCTCACACTTGCAATTTACAAATCAGAACGTACTACACAATCAATTATAAACCTTATCCCATCAAACACAGCGTGCATTTACCATGCACCGTACAACTCACCCACACGAAAACATTGTTCGCTATCGTTGTGCTGTGCAAAAGCCATTTATTTTACATATACCCTAGTGATTGACTAAATCGGAAACTTATCGATTCTCCCATTTATTATTGTATTAAAATTTTTGGAAGTTGCTGAAAAAAAATATAAATAAAAAACGATATACATATAATAAGATGATATAAATAAACAATAAGTAAGTAAAAAAAAGAAATATTAAGTAAACCAAAAAAAAAAACAACATTATGAGAAAATCTAAATGAGTATAAAACAAGATTTCACATCGGTCTTCCAATCAGGCTATAACTGTTGACAAATTGGAGAATAAACTTTAATAGTAATATAAATTCATACGACGATCGACATTATTGTCGATAGCCTACGTTAGTGGATCTGCACAACCACATCACTAATCCGTCGCAAGACGCTGCGGCCGTACTAACGATGCAACCGCTTAAAGCAAATATCGTTTTGTAATTTTTACATTGCTTGTCCAGTTACTTAGCGACATACTTTGGTAGTGGTAAAGAAGCAATGTATTTACTACAATACAAGTACAGTCGCTGTGATATATGAAAAAAAAAATAACGTAGTAAAGGCAAGAAATATTTTACGATTTGTTGTTTTTCATGATTTTCAACACAAATATAGCAAAATACTTGTGCTGATTTATGAAAAGTGGTTCTACGATTCGAGCTTCGATTTTTACAAGAAACCACTGAACAACACGGTATTCTTAAATGTTATCACAATGGCGTTCGAAAGCGCACTAGTTAGCGGAAACGGCCATTTGCCTGAGGCATGACCATTGTGGTCAAGATGCGCGGACACAGACACGCCCCCATGCCACTTCTCCTGTTATTTATATTTCTATGATTGATACCAAATGTCTTCACTAGATCGTCTCTAACTACCTTGCCACAACTACTACACATGCAGATCTGTAAACCCAATAAATACGAGGTCGCGCTCTCACTTGCAATAAATCAGAACCCAATCAATTATAAACCTTATCCCATCAAACACAGCGTGCATTTGAAACCCTTGATACCCTTGATGAATACTTCTTATTATTGAGTAGTTCTGGTGGCCATCTATGGTCTTCATCATCAGTTCCACTTCACCAAATGGTGCTTTCCGAGAGCAACAGAACTGAACGAGTTACCTACTATAAAAAATACCCAAATCGCTATATGTGTGGCTATTATACTTCAGGCTTCGTTCTCGATATAACATTTACCATGCAGCTTCGTTACGCCAGTCGACAATCAATCGCATATTTAGAGCTGAAAGCAAAAACTAATCGCACGAGTGTAGCTATTCCGTTCTATACGTCATCTGTCATTCTTTACGTTTGCGCGGCAACCAGTACGCTTTATTTCCCAAAAAATATATAATAAAGTGTTTAAAAACGAGTTTAAAGTGTGTTTAAAGTTGGCATAAGTTATCATGCCAAGACGAAAACATGGAAAAGAATATCATCTTCAAAAAATCCGAAGATTACATGAAACGACTCCGGTACAACACCGATTCATCAGTCGTCCTTTTTTCTACACCAGATAAAACAATTGTTTTATATAAGTAGTAAAAACGTGTTTCACAAGGCTTAAATACGATATTTATTGTAACACGCGGGTAATGTACGAGATGCATTGACGCAAACAAATAATTCGGGGCGTTTACGAGATAAACGCACGAGTTTTATCATTGTTTTAACGTTTTAAACAGTAAAACGTCTTTCACATGCCTTTTAAACAATATTTATTGTACCACGCGGGTAATGTACGAGATGCATTGACGCGAAATAATAATTCGGGGCGTTTACGAGATAAACGCACGAGTTTTATCATTGTTTTAAACGTTTTATACAGTAAAACGTGTTTTACATGGCTTATAATATTTATTGCACCACGCGGGTAATGTACGAGATGCATTGACGCCAAATAATAATTCGGGGCGTTTACGAGATAAACGCACGAGTTTTATCATTTACCTATTTTAATGGTGTATTCCGAGAAGTATTTGTATATTATGGTACCTTATCAGGGTCAATTCTATGTTTTTGCAGACCGCAAAAATTATGAACCAAAAGAAGTAGTCATTGAACTAGGTACCTAGGTACTTGATGACTGTGTTGAATCACCGGTTTCATTTGACACAAACCAGGATAACACTAATACAGCCAAGACTGTAACTAACGCTCTACCTGAGCCTGACCCAGCACCTGTGCTGGACACAGCCTACTAATATTCTATCCCTGGAAGTGCTGCTAGCATTATGGGATTTGATGCATTAATAAGCATTTATAAGAGCAATAAACAACGACTTAGCTTGTATTTGGAATACCATTTTGAGAAATTTGATTTTGAAGAAAGGACTCACCATTTTAGGTGATGCATTATCAATGTTAATCAACAACAACAATAATGATAGAGATTGCTCAGCTCAGTGATACTGGAAGGATGTTAACAGACTTACAGAGATGATCACCTTTATGGTAACAAAACTCTATCTTACCTTTATGGTAACAACCTATCTAAAAAGATAAAAGAGTCTTATAGGCTTGCCAAAAACAGGTCAATTTATAAAACTAAAAAGCCAACTACTTTTACCACAACCCGTCAGGGACACTTGAGTGGGTCACTTAATTACACCCAACAGAGGATAAATTTGAAACCGTGACACAAGAAACCACTGACCTCATATCAAGCAAGAAAATATCAAACAACAATACAACCAGTATCAGCCACAGTACACTGTGAGAAAGCCCAAAGCCCCACCGCTACAGAACAAGACTCGTGCTCGATGCTAAAGGTTAGTCATGCTAGAAGATGAAATAATTTGCCTCGTTGGCAAAGCATCTGTGACAATGTTTCAATATTGAAACATGTCACATGGATTCTCAATACTTTTTACTGATACACCCGATCAGTCACAATCTGAAAAGTCATTATAAAATGATATTTTAAATGATCCTGATATGCATACAGCCATTATTAATTTGCTGGCACAAGGTGCGATTTCTCCTTGCACACCATGTGAATATATTATATGTAATATATTCATATATATTGTTAAACCCTCGGGCTTCGTGAGGGTTTTGGGTGTGCTCGCTCACCTTGCGAGCAGGTAAATCCTGAAGACTGATAGGTCACGCGCACCCTCGGGCTTCGTGAGGGTCACAATGACACTATCGGATGGTTCCCTACGTTTCTAAGGCTGACTTCAAAAATCAAACATCGGGTACCAAAAACCACTGTTTATTTACCTTTGTTGGTAACACTATTAAAAATGTACAAATATGACATTGTCGAGATGTCGCGACGCCCCCGTCAGGGGGCGTGGCGAGCGGGGTCAGGGCTTCGCCCTTTGCCCGCGGATGCGTACAGTGACCCGCTACTACGGGCCCTTCACTGTGGTGGCCTCGAACGGCCTGTGGAATCGACGCACGCAAAGTGCGTCTGTGTGGATGGTTGCTATGAATTTTTCTGTAGGCGCGCCGCGACGCTATATTCCTATAGCGTCGCTTCTTCACGACATCCCGGCGGTCTGTCCCCGCCAGGTGAGACCCCCAGTTGCCTGGGGGAGGCCCGACGAAGACGACCAGCGACAGAGATGCCGACTCGACGCACCTACAGGTAG
This sequence comes from Agrochola macilenta, assembly GCA_916701695.1. NCBI lineage: Eukaryota > Metazoa > Arthropoda > Insecta > Lepidoptera > Noctuidae > Agrochola > Agrochola macilenta. The sequence goes on along the minus strand of OU753572.1, from coordinate 56,975 downwards.
ATATGTAGCTTTCCCTCGCCCCGCTCACAGATCTAGCCGTTTACGGATTGAGGGATAAGCAGTCGTGTTTGTGTGAGCGGCTTGTGTTGTAGTGTAACACCGCTCAGTGTCAACGTGCTTCGCGGCCCGCGTCGCGCTCGCACGTGTTATGTAGGTGTCTGTGTAGTATAGGTTGTCTGTATATAGTTACGCGGCGTGCCTATATTAACCTAGAACACGCCGCGCAACAGATGTATGTGTAAACATAGCACAGTGCGTTTAACATTTTCACAATTTATTAAGCCGTATCTTAGTTTAATTATGTATGTGTTAGTGTAAGTGTTTTTATATTTATGTATTGGGGGCCTTCCAATATCTACACCCAGGATATATGGGTGTTGTGTTATTTTATAAGTGACCTTATAGGTTTACAGTATCAGGCTCCTGATTGACACTAACACAGTCTAAGTCTTAAAATCTAATAAAATTTAGTCAAACACAATTTTCTTAATCTAGTAACTTTAGCTCAAAAGAGCTATAGTTATCATTAAAACTAAAACTGGGTCGCAGACCCTAAGTCCAGTACGTCCGGAAAACGCGGTCAAATAGGCTAGATGATTCTGAAGCTATGGCCAATCAAGTACTTTTTATTTTATTTATTACAACAAAAGTTGTAATAGGTCTCTATTTAAAACTCTACTACTACCCAGTGTTGCAAAATTCTGGGTAGTAATCAATGGCTCTATAATAAAGATCCAAACGTCAATTCCGGCTCTAAAAAACAATTTTGGTACTTTTTCCTTAATGGCTCTATGTAGAGTCCACCTGATGCTTTCACTGGATAGAGCCCGCCGAGCCCGTTTTAACAATCCCAAACACGAGGCACCCAGCTCTTAGGGTTACAGAGCTATCGCAGTTAAAAAATTCTGGTTACAATCCAAGATGGCGGCCAGAATGTGGTTAAAACTCGACTACTCCGCAACCACCAGACCGAAGTGCACCGTGTCTGAGCTTATTTTACTGTGCTCAACGAGATCCACGCAGTGGTATATCTTTCAGGCAGAAATTTTTTTTTCTCCTGAAAACTCCTGAAAGTCAGCCCACTTGTTGGACAAAAGCAAGTCGAGCCCCGTGAAACAAATCCCGTCGCTCTACGACCCCACGTTTCGGAGATATGGGTGTTTAAAATTTCACAAAAATGGCGGCACAGCTGTCAAAGTCAATCTTTGTCAGATGTGAATTTATAATCTATTTTCAATTGGCCAAACTTCGCATGAAATTTGGACCAATTGGCTTTTTTGGTGCAAAATTTTCTGGTGGTTCTCTCAATTTTGATGCCCTTAGATTTCTGCAAGAGGATTTTAAACACAATGCCGTTGTGATCCGAGCTCGTGAGTCCCTCGTCAACCCTCCAGTCGTCTACCAGATCCAAGATATCATTGGAGCAAGCAGTAATGTCCACGTGACTGCTATATCTTTTCCCTCCTCGGATGGTGTCGAAAGTCGGAATATTCCCCCGGTTCAGTATGTTTAGGTTTAGCTCGCCGAGAGTACCTGCCATCTCTTCCCCCCTAAGGTCAGCCTTCGGGCTGCCCCACCATATGCTCTTGGCATTGGCGTCCCCTCCAACGATCAGTTTTTTGGAACCAACTACGAGCTCTATTTGTCTAAGGTGTTCTAAATATCGCTCGATTGGCTGGTCTGGCTCAAAGTAAAAGGAGACAAGCGTGATTTCCCAGGCACTGGTCTGGATTCCCACCACTACGATGTTATTTGTGGTGAGTTTCGGGTACTGTTTGACTGTGAAGTCACTGTTAAAGACAGCTATTGCCGCTTTGACAGTCCCATCTCCTGTGCCAGTGTTCTGGAAGATCCTAACGCCCCTGTGACTCCTCATTACTTTCGCTCCGGCCACGTATGGTTCCTGAAGAAGCGCCACCGCTATCCCGCGCTTCGTAGCTTCTGTTAGAAGCTCATTTGTAGCTAGCTTTTTTCGTTGGAGGTTAGCTTGTGCAATATTATATAGAGTGTTGTCTACTGGGGTGCCCTTAACAATATGCCACGGTTGACCTGGCCACGTCATCCCATTTTCTGCGTACTGGGCATTCGTGGCTAAATGCGTTATGTTGAGTACCGTGAGCAATTTTGGCTTTCGTACAATTGCGGCAGGCGGGTGGTGAGCCCGAAAGCCAATCCGGGCACTCTGGTCTCATGTGGGGACCGCCGCAGTGACCACAAAGGTCTGCCGGCTCTTTACAGAACCGCTTCCCATGTCCAAAACCCAAGCAGCGAGTGCATTGGACCAACGGGGTCTGATCTTCGACCCTAATGCGCTGAAGGTCTACGTGAACGGTCCCAATTTCCAGCGCTCGTCGCCAGATGGTGGGCGAAACGCTGATGATGACGTGGCCAGCATGAGGGTTCCGTGTTCTTCTTCTGTATTTCACCTCCACTCTGTTTTCCCCATTGTCGAGACCGTTAAAAACACCCTGATTCTGATTCCTTAGCGCCTTAAGGATGTCTTCGTCAGTATTAACTGCCAAGACGTTCCTCAGGATCAGAAGCGGGTCCTTGTTTTTAACTTCCTCGACAATGAGGTCAACTCCTTCTTTCTGAAGTCGATCCTTAATCCTGCTCCTTTCTTCTCTGGTTTCTAACCCTATTATGATTTTCCTGTCCTTGGCTTTCCTCACCTTTTCCACCTTTATCCACCCATCCTTAGCATTTACTGCTTTCCTCACTCTATTAAGGACTTCGTCGCCAGTCTCCGTTTCATTTTTCGATGTGACCACAACCGAATGCAAGGTACTGCACTTTGGCAGTGACCTTACACCCTGGTTTGCGGTCACGCTCGCATATGTGTTTCCCTTCTCCAGGGTATCTCTCTGCTGGTCGATCGATTCCTTTAGCTCTTCTATCTTCTTGTTACTTTCTATTAGGAGCCTTGTGTGTTGTTCCATTGTATGAATAATCCTCATGCCTGTGTCAATGTTTTCGGGAGAAGTTGTTATGGTTTCGGCTGACTTTAGCTCTGTCGCTACAGGCCCCTCCTTGGTCATTTTTTGTTTTATAACACATAGCTCTAGTTCGAGTTCCTTCACAATTTGGTAGAGTCGGTCCGTGGCCTCGGTGATACCGGTTTTTAACTCGGTCTTCGTATTCTTGGAGCTGCTCAAGTTAAGTTTTGTCTTCATTAGGCAAGCTTTAGCCTCCGCTGTTCTATTTGCGAATTTGGTTTTTGGCGGTGAGTTTATTTCCACGGACTTTCTTATTTTGGTCGCAGTTTTACTCTCCTGTGTCAAGGTAGGCTTAATTTTTTGTTTCGCAGGACCGGCCTGCGACGTCTTTTCACTAATAGAGGGGATGGTGCTGCTATTTGCGGCTTCCCAATCCTCTATGCTGCGTGTAACATTTAAGGGGGGAACTGCCCCGAGTCTTAAATGTGACTTTTCACCGTCGACCGCCTTTGCCGGTGTCCTATAGCCAAACATGTTTGGAGGTACGTGTCAAAAATACGTAACGTCAATAGGGACGTAGAGTAAAAAGTTTAAGTAAAATAGTGTGAAGAGTAACACACAAGTATGTGAAACAAAACCACACAATAAAACCTTAAAGACTATAATGAATGGTTACAACCAAATTCTACGTTTCTGTAGTCAATACATATATTAAAATTAGAATTAAAAGACAAGTCACGACACGTCACGGTCGGAGACTAGACCGGAAGTGTATAGCAAGGTTGCACTTGCCTTTAAATACCAATAATTGAGCTCAATAAAGCCAAAATTATTTTTAATACTGGGTCCAGACCCTTAGTCTAATAACTTAACCTAATGTAAAATATTTTAAAAATATTTTTGTCAACGGATGACAGTTTATTAGAAGATTCACTGAGGCCAAAAGATAGGTCTCTTCCTTCCGATATCAGGGACCCCAAACTCGGTGGGTCTATGACCTCTGGTTTAGAAGTTAGGGCCAGGGGGGGTGAAGTAACTCTGAAGGGGGGGGGGGGGGGGGGGAATAAATAAATTATTAGTAAAAGATACGGGGGGGGGTTGTGACGAGAGGGTCACACGGGGTAACGAGGGGGCCACGAGGGGGGGTCACGTAAGGGGGTTTGGGGGAGGGGTATAATAATAATATAATAGTAATAGCTGGAGGATAATAATAGTTGTGTATAAATGTGTTCACTTTATATCTGGGGTCGAAAATAAAGGGGGTCAAAAAGGGGGTCTAAGGGGCCTATCTTATTGTAGGTTCTAGTTGGGAGGGGGGATACTAAGGGGGGGGGCAAATTTGGTCAGAATTTGGATATTCCCAGCCGTTTCCGAGATAGAGCGGGGGTTAGGAATAATGGAAGGGTGGGGGGATTTCCTGGTGGGTATGAGATATTAAATAGAAATAACAATGTACACTGCGTATTATACAGTGACAATACTTGTGGCCACGGTATATAAAAAGGGGGGGGGGGGGGGTATTTTTATATTTTATTTGTAAAAAAGGGGAGGAATCGAAAGAGGGTGACCAGAGAATCTTGGCAGTAGATACTTACTAGTAAGTATATACAGGCTGGTGTCAAAAATGGGCTATCTCGCTCCGTTCTCGAGTTAAAGCCGTTTTAAGGTTTTTAAAAGTCCCGAGTTCGGTTCCCGTTTGGTGAACACAATTTTTATAGCTAGGAAAACAAAATGATAAATCTAATTCTAAATCTAAAGCCGTTCGGCATCGGTATTTTACAGTTTTAAAATTGGCTTCTATAAATTTGGATTTTAATAACGGGGTAAAACTGGGGAAAAATTTAATAAAGTGGAGAATTACGTACAGTTACCCAGAATTTTTCGAAAAAGCGCCGCAGAGGGATTTGAAGAATTTGTTCGGGTAGCCCTTACAGAGGAAACTATGTTATATAAAGTTAGTTTCCCTCTACGACTTCCTGTTTGGGAGATATAGCCGCTCCCATACGACTTGTCAACAAGCGGAATTCGGGGAAAAATCCACGATCGGGGAGAGGCTTTATACCCCAAACTAGTGGATAAAAGATTTTAAAATGAATTTTTACATGTACTAGTAGCTGAGGGCTACTAGATTTTCAAATAAATTTTTGAAAAATTTAATAAATAACTTATATTTTAATATTTTCTTTCCGAAAGAAGCCAATTTATTTTACCGCCGGAAATTATTTCTGTGTGCAGTAATAATTACAGATCTCCTGAAGTTAGGGTCCGATTTCACTGATATTTCGGCAACGGGTTCGGGAACAATCCAGCTAACCTCCACAGGAGTTTCAGATTTTTCCTCTCAAGTTGTAGGCGAAAAACCGTGGCCGGAAAAACCTGTTGTCAGTTTCACAGCCGCACAGAATTTCTCTTAAGTTTGTAGTCTTTTTACAAGGTGCACACTTAACTTAATTTGAGTTTTGAAAATACCTCCGGGGTCCTTGTCGCGTTCTCCTTCTCGAGGAGTGGTCAGAGATGGTTTTCGGCCTTCGTAGCGGGAACTCGTTGGCACATGGAAAACTGTGTTTCCCCTGTATTTTCGCGCACCCGCACGGAAAAATTCGGGAATGTTCCCAGGGTTGAAGGTCTCGATGGGGCGCTCAGGATAGCAGTTCAGCAGCTATGTCGTCGATCTTGTGTCAGGTTAGGCAGGAACAGGCAGGCAGGGAGTGGAACAGGTGGGCAGGCAGGCAGGCCGCATGCAGCGTGCAGGAGGCTGGGCTGAGGATTATCCCCCCTGGAGGTACACTCCAGCCTGTGGAACGGAGTAGAGGTTGTGAGACTTTGTAGATGGAGGCGCTTTGAGGCGCCTCACCTAGCGGGAGGACCGCGCTAGCGTCACAGGTGACGGCGGAGGTCTCTCTCGGAGAGTAACGACGTCTAGTGTCGGAGGCCTTCGTGTGCGTGTGCTCGCGGCGTTTTACGCCGCGTGGTTAAGAGTTCGTTAGAAGTGAGCACCTCCTACAGGGCTAGGCAGGAGGGCCGAGCGAATTAAACACAGTATTACACAGTACTAGAATGTTTATTGACATAATCCACTCAGTATCGATAGTTTAAATTACACAATAAAATTAGGACACTCGCGCACGCTAGTTATGCTAGTTTTAAGAGACTAATATTCGAGTAGCTAACTGTTCAACAAATAAGACTTAAGGGCATAAAAACAGTGACTCCGTCTCAAGTTAAAAATACGACTCTCCGAGGGCTCAGACAAGACTCGTCTCCCAAAAATATGAAGACCGTTTTTATCGTTCTGTGTCATATTTTAAACGTTTTTAAAACATATTCAAGTTAATTCTTAATTTAGATATGACCAGCACTAATAAAAACGGCTTACAGAGGAGAAATCTTAGATCTATGCTTATTGCGAAGGTTCAGTGTGTACACCCACTTTATGAGAGAAGATAGAGTGTACTTATCTATGATGTGTTCTGTCTATGTTTTAGAAAAGTAAATTACGACAGATGACAGTTTAAGATGAAAACGTCAGAATATAAATATTCTAAAGTTTTTACAAAAGGGAAAATTAAATACTATAAAATCGATTTGGATGATAAAACAATCAAGAGATAATTAAGAGTATGCTTTACAGAGGTAAACAGTGCTACAGAATATAAAAGTGAGTTAAATATAAGTGTCATAGAATATCAATAGGAAAATATATTAAAAGGTGGTTTGTTTAATATAATAACATAAAGAAAGAGTAACGTGTTTATACGTAAATAAACTAAAAGATGTGGTTCCAAATAATGGAATACCACATTTACGCTCAGTTCGGGTTTCGGGCTGAGCGGTCCACGGTGGACGCGCTGGCCTGCCTTAAGGGGCAGGTGAAGGAGGCGATGGATGCGGGGGACGGATTGTTGGCTGTGTCATTCGACATTGCCAACGCCTTCAACTCCGTTCCCCACTGCACCATCCTCGAGGCGCTCCGATTCCACGGAGTGCCTCGGTACATGCGCAGTCTGCTGGCCAGCTACCTGGAGGATCGGGCGATCCTCCTGGTAGACAGGACTGGCCGGGTCCGGCGGTACGCCGTTGAAGCCGGCGTTCCACAGGGGTCTGTCTTAGGACCTCTCCTCTGGAACGTCGGCTATGATTGGCTCCTGCGGGGAACTCTCCTCCGAGGCACGAGTGTCGTCTGCTACGCGGATGACACTCTCCTCACCGCCCGGGGGGAGAGTTTCAGAGAGGCGGCCAACCTGGCCTCGGCGGGCGGATCCTTGGTCGCGGGGCGGATCCGCCGCCTCGGTTTAACGGTGGCGCTGCACAAGACCGAGGCCGTGTTCTTCCACGGCCCTCGGCAGCGCCACCCACCACCTGATGCCCACATCTTCGTGGAGGGCGTCAGGATTGAGGTGAAGGCCCAGATGAAATATCTGGGCCTTGTACTCGACAGCAGGTGGCGCTTCGGCCCGCATTTCAGCGGGCTGTCGTCGCGCCTGCTGAAGGCCGCGGGCGCTCTCTCGTGGCTGCTTCCCAACTTGGGGGGGCCCAGCGCGCGATGCCGGCAGCTTTACGCCGGCATCTTGAGGAGCATGGCCCTCTATGGGGCTCCTATCTGGGAGGAGTCCCTCCACAGACGAGAGAACGCCGCGGCCTTGCGGGCACCTCAGAGGGCTATAGCCCAGCGGGTGGCGCGGGCCTACCGCACGGTGGGCTACGCGGCAGCATGCGCTCTGGCCAGCACCCCTCCTTGGGAACTCGAGGCGTGGGTGCTCGCCAGAGTGTATGAATGGACGGCGGAGCGGAAAGCGAGGGGCGTTCGCTCAGCCCCGGAAGAGCGGGAGGCCGTCCGGCGGGAGGCGAGGGACGCCATCGTCGTCCATTGGACGGGGGACCTCGCCACCGCAGCCTTCGGCCGCCGAACCCTCGACGCGATTGGGCCAGTGCTGCGAGACTGGCTCGAGCGTCCGCACGGGTTTCTCTCCTTCCGTCTCGTGCAGGTGCTGTCCGGACACGGTTGCTTCGGATCGTACCTGCACCGTATCGGACGGGAGGAGACGCCGTCGTGCCGCGACTGTGGCGCGGCGGAGGACGTGGCACAGCACACACTCGAGGTGTGCCCGTCGTGGTCAGAGCCGCGCCGCAGTCTCGTCGCGGCGATCGGACCGGACCTCTCGCTCCCCGGCCTGGTTAACGCCATGCTGAGGAGTGAGGGGTCCTGGGCGGCAGTCGCCTCCTTCTGCGAACACGTCATGTCCCAGAAGGAGGCGGCGGAGCGCGCTCGGGAGGACGATCCTGCCGAGGCGCCGCTCCGAAGGCGGAGGAGGGGTCGAAGAAGACGTCAGTACGATAGTCATCTTCGACTCCTCCCAGGTGGAGGCCAGCAGGCAACGGGTGCGGGGGCACCCTTGCCTGTATTGCACAGACCTCCACCAGTGTCGGACGGGAATGGCCAGGTGTTCCCGGCCATTCCCGTAGCCCCCCAACCCGGGGGGCATGCGGGGCCCGCCAGCTAGGCGGGCATGCGCCGGGAGGGTCGTGGATGTAAAGGCTGAGCCGGTTTCCCATGACCCTCCCATCACGGCGATGCGGGAACACCGCTGAGTTTTAGTGGGTATACTGTCACTAGGACAGGGAGTCCCACATACCCCGACTCGTCCCCCACGAGCCGGGGATGCATAAAGCATTTCTCAGCGACAAAAAAAAAAAAAAAAAAAAAAAAAAAAAAGGTTAGGTTAGGTTAGGTTTTTTTTTTTTTATTTTTTATATTTGGTTGATTCGCATGTGTTTTATTTTGGTGGAGATTTATTATTTTAATGTTTTCAGTTTTTGGACAGCTCCTGCTATTTGATACAGTTACTATCCTCTGACATTTTATTATTCGCTATGATTGTGATGATGTTTTTATATAATAAATAAGATGATGGATGATATAAATACAATATAGATTTGATCATGATGATTGAATCGTAAATGGTGTAGACTCATGTGCCGTTGAAGCTCTTGAGCTGGCTCAAAATTTTTGTTGCATATTTTTTATATGCAATCAAGACCTCTTGTTTTCGCGTTAGCATATCGATGTCGTATGTCGTGATTCCGAATCTCTCAGAGACCGCCTCATACTGCATGCGATCCATGGCGAATCTGGGGCAATCCCTGAGGAGATGGTCAATGGTTTGTGCAGTGTTGTCGTGGCAGGGACAACAGTTGTCTGAAGTAATTTTAAAACGGTGGAGATATTGCTTATGGAATCCGTGACCTGTCAAAATTTGGGTGATATAGAAGTTTGGTTCAGATTTTTTCCGGAATTTGTGGATTTGTAAGAGTGTAGGAAATATTGATTTAGTGTGTTGTCCCTGCTCACTTGATGCGTATCTGGCTTGCCACTTAGCCAGGTTGGATTTTCTCAGTTGTTGTTTGACATACGACATCGGGTATGCGCTGTAATCCGGCGCTTTGTGAAGCCGAGTGGCCGTTTTCGCGGCTGCATCTGCGGCTTCGTTGCCCGCAACTCCGCTGTGTCCTTTCACCCACGTGATTACTATTTGTGGTGGTGGTGTGTCTGTGCGTGTGTATGTGTGATCGTGTATGATTTTGTGAATTTTAGTAACCAGCGGGTGTGTGTTGCTCCGGTCTGCAATCGCCTGTATAGCCGACTGAGAGTCGGAGAAGATGGTGGTGTAAGTATGTGACTTTGTGTGGGCCCATTTGCAAGCTTCCAGGATGGCCAACAGTTCAGCCTGGAAGACTGTGCAGGTGTTGTGGAGTTTGTATGTTTTTTTGGTAACGGCTGTACCTCCCGGGTCGTAACAAACGAAGGCCGCTCCGACAGCACCATCGTCCTGTTTGCTGCCGTCAGTGTAGATATTGTGTTGTATGGGTGTCAATTGAGTCGCCTCGACTTCAGTTTGTCTATGTGTCCGGGTGCTGGTGACCGACTTGGGTAGTCTAAGAGCGGGGTGTAAAAGCTCGCGTACGGGTGTGGGGCGTTCAGGAGTGATGTCCGTTGGCAAAAGGTGACTGGAGCCTGTCAAACGGATCGTCTCGATGTGATGGATTTCTTGGATCCTGAGATCGAGGGGCATGAGCTCTGCGAGTGCCAGAGCGGCAGTAGTAGAGACGGTCCGGAAGGCACGGATAGCCTTCAGTGCGAATCCCCGTTGGAGGCTGGCGATTTGCTTCTTGACGATCTTTCTGCTGACTATGTGCCCCCATATACCAGCAGCGTATGTGATAATCGGTTCTATGACGTGCAAATAGATTGTGCGGGCATTTTCCGGGTGTGCGCCCCATGTGCACCTAGTGTACATTCTTAGTTTGTTGAATATGCGAGTGGCTTTGCCCAGCACATGTTTTAGGTGGCTATTAAACCGCAGTTTTTCATCCAGGATGACGCCGAGCAGTTTGATTTCGGGTACGAATGCTAAGTTGATGCCGTCCATTTGGAGTTGCGCGGTTTTCGCTTTGGGCGTGAAGGCGATGACTTGGGTTTTTGCCGGGCCAAAGGTCAGTTTCACGCGTTTGCCCCATTCGCTGATGTTGGCGAGGATGTTGTTGGCGAGTTGCTCCACTGATTCGGTTTTATCCGCTGTAACCACCAGCAGGACGTCATCCGCGAAGGCTTGTATGTGGCAGCCCGATGGCAGTTGCATGTCCAAGAGCTCATCCAGGATCAGGTTCCATAAGACTGGGCCACACGTGGATCCTTGGATGCAACCCTTTGTCAGTGTTTTGCGCACTCGGACTCCCGCGTGGTCCAGCGTAGCGGTTCTGTCCTGCACGTAGTTTTTGATAAGCCCATAGATGTTTTGCGGTGTTCGAATGTGTTTAAGGCGATGAAAGAGGGCAGGCCACCAAGCGTTATCAAATGCCGCTCTTATATCTAAAGATATTGCTATTGCAAGTTTGTGGTTTTGTTTTGCGTGCTGTACGTGGTTAAGAGCTGCATGGATGGCCTGGGTGGTGTCCTTTTGTTGACGGAAGCCGAATTGTTGAGGGTTAAGTTTGTTTCCCACCTCCGCGTGGTGGGCTACCCTTTTAATGAACAGCTTCTCCAGGAGTTTCCCGAACACTGGAATTAGACCTATGGGGCGGAATGATTTCAGATCTGTTGGATCATCCTTTCCCGGTTTGGGAATGATCTTAACATAGGCCTCCTTCCATATTCGGGGGAAATGCTGAAGAGCAAGGCATCTATTCATAATGTCGGTTACCAACCTCGGGTAATGTGCTGTAAATTGAAGGCATATATCGGAGGTGAGATTGTCGAGGCCAGGGGCTTTGCTGGGGCTGATCTGTTCTAGTTGCTCCAGAACCTCTTCTTCCGTGAATGGAAGGTCGTCTACCGTGTTGGTCGTAGGGCTATGGTATTGGAGGCGGAGTTCTGCTTGTGTTGGCATATGATCGCAGGTATCGTCGGGGTAGAAGTGGTTAAGTAGGGCGGTGGCTGTCTCCTCTCCATCGGTGGTAAATTTGTCTCCTACTTTGAGGGTAATGGGTGGTCTTCTGGGTGCAGTCTCTTTGAGAAGTCGGTTGGTGAGCGACCAGACGTTCTCTTTCTGTTGTTTTTCGCAGAATTTACGGAAATTATTGGTCGATTCTTTTTTCAGTTCTTCCGAGTACACCGCTTTCTTATTCTGGCTTTCTTCCAGAAGGGCTTCAAGTGGTGAACCTTGCCGTTTCGCAATGTGGATGCGTCTGTGGAGGTTGATAATTTCTGTTTTTTTGGTTTCGAGACTCTCGGTCCACCATGGAGCTTTGTACCTGCGGTTCTGACCTTTGGTAGGCATGGTTTCGTTGCAGCTGTCGCGTATCAGATCAGTGATTTGGTGGACGAGGCGCTCCAGCTGTTCGACATCGAGGTTGGGCACATCCCTATCGAGCACGTCTGAGACCGTCATTCTGTGCAGCACGGCGTCCTTAAACGCTGCCCAGTCGGCCCCTTTGGTTTTGAATAAGAAGGTGGAATTATTGTTATTTTCTTTTATTACAGGTCTACGGGTGGCGATGCAGAAATCAATGGCGTTGTGCTGCGAAGACGTACAACAGTCTAGGTTGACCCTCCAATCACGCACCGAGTCGAGCATTGAGGCGGACGCCAGCGTTACGTCGATGATAGACGATCGGTCGCGCCCGTGCGTTACTGTCTCGAAAGTCGGGGTGGATCCGGTGTTGCAGATGTACATGTCGTTGGCGTAGACGAGTTCCAGAACGCTGATTCCTCTGGGGTTTGATTTATCGCTGCCCCAGGCAGGGTGCCAGCCATTGAAATCTCCCCCCAGTATGCACTTGTGTTGCGATGTGGCTTTGAGGAAGAAGTCTATTGCTTCAAGTGTGCAGGAGGTGTCATCTCTTGGCTCTACATAAGCAGACGCCAGGTACCATTTCTGGTGGTCGATTTGCAGCTGAATCACGCTTAAGTTAGCTGAAGACATTCCAGACTCCCCCAACACCACACCACACCCAGGTTTGACGAGGATGCATGCCTTAACATTGCATCCGTTAGAATATTGGAAGATGTCGATGCCCGATATAGGCTTGACCTCCTTGCCAGATCCTATATAGGGTTCGGACAAAAAGGCGATATCGTATTGGCCATTATAAAAGTACGTTATAAATTCATGGAAACTTTTTTTTGAGCGATCTATGTTACACTGTACTATTTTTATGAGTGACTTATCCATAATCAGTGCGGCTGGTAATTTTGAGTTTAAGTGATTTCACTCTAGGGCAATTATTTGCGGTGGCCTTGTGGCCGACGTCAAAGCTGGTGCTGAATTTTGTGTTATGCTGGTGGCAGTTGAAGCATTTGGGCGAGCCTTTCTTCTCTCGAAGCGGGCAGCTTTCGATATTGTGGCCTTCTTCAGAGCAGTAGGCGCAAGGAAATTGTTTCGCGGTGCATTTTGTCCTGATGTGCCCGAACTGCAGACACTTTTTGCACTGGATGAATGGCGAGAAGTCTTCAGCATGAACTCGTTGGTAGTCGATGCAAACTCTTCCCATATCGACAATTTTACGCCACACAGTGGGGTGGGCTATAAGAATGGCATTGTAAAGTTTTGGGTTCCTGTTATTCCTTTTGAAGGCGAGTCGCAGATCGTCATTCTTCTCAATGAAGGGCGATAGCTCTTCGTTCTGGCCGCGAATGATTTCGATTAGCTCCTCCGATGGGGTGTCTGTTAAGATTCCTTTGAGGATGAGCATTGGTTGCAGTTTTCGTGCCGGTTCCGCTGTCAACTGGGAAGAAGTTTGTAGTTTCTTAAGGGTCTCGTCTCGCTGTTTCTCCGTTTCGAACTCGACCCTTAGTTTATTGTTGGACACGGACTGGATTTTTGTAGGCGCATAAGTGGTGGTGCGGAAATTTACAGTGTTCCTAAAGGACTCCACGACTTCCTGGCGCGTTTGTGTGTCGCATTTAGCCGAGACAATAAGGGCAGGTCTGTTTGGTGTAATCTCTTTTGTTGGGCGCTGAGATGCAGGCGCACTAGCGGCCTGCGCGTAAGTCGATGTTTCTGGAGGTGCTGGTGGACTTGTGATAGTAGAGAGATGCTTGCTCAACTCCTCTCGCACGCAAGTCGCAATCTCCTCTCTGAGTGTCCCATCACCATCGTCGGTTCTGACGTGATTTTTCATGGATTGAACCTCCGTCTTTACGCTCATGATGATCTCGTTTTTTAGGTCGCCGATATATGATGGCGGTTGACCTTCCTGGCCGGATTCCTCCTGAGGCGAGCGAGCGAAGTTGGGAAGTTTTGATATCGCTAAGCGTATTTCATCCGAGGCAAGGCCGATTGTCTTTTTATTTCCAGCCGTGACGCTTTTGTTCTCGTAAACGGAGGTTTTAATGCATTCAGCAAGTCTGGATATGACAGCGATGCATGATTCTATGCTGATAACCTCTGAAGAGTCCGCGGGGAGGGGCGGAGTTTTGATCGGGAGTGGGGGAATGACAGAACGGGGAGGAATGACAGTACGGGGGGGAGAATGTACAATGGACATTTTCAATTAAATTTATTTGATTCTGGCGTGAAGAAACCACGACCCTAATGGCTAAGGGATGGGTGTTTTGGTGGTATTTGGCTGCAAACAGCTTTGAAAGCATCAGGGTGCATTAAAGCAAAATAAAAATATTTTGCAAAAATCGTCGCCTTTATCTACCCTGCCACTATAGGGTGGGTGGATATAGAATTGGAGTTTATAGAATTTTTTGTTCTACCAACCAACGAGACGGGTCGCGGAACGCGGTCCAACTTGAAGGTGTGGCAGGTAAGTATTTTTTGATACCAAAATTACCGGCGTTTAGCAGAAAATCTTTGAGATATTCGAGGATTTTGTGTTTTAATTTAGTGAAAATTACGAAAAATAGATTTAATTATTATTTAAGCAGACAGGGGGTCGGGGATAGGTGGGAACGCGGGGCAGAGCCCTATTAAAATTAACAGCACCGAAAACCGCTTCGAAATCCGACTCCTACATGCAAAGATATTGTGGTTAGGTTAGGTTAGGTTAGGTTAGGTTAGGTTCAGGGAGTCCCACATACCCCGACTCGTCCCCCACGAGCCGGGGATGCATAAAGCATTTCTCAGCGACAAAAAAAAAAAAAAAAAAAAAAAGGTTAGGTTAGGTTGGGGGCCTTATTTTAACCCGAATCGCTCCTCCCAGGGCGATTCAAACGGCCCTTCTCAGGGCCAACCCAACGGCCCTTCTCAGGGCCAAACCAACGGCCCTTCTCAGGGCCAATCCAACGGCCCTTCTCAGGGCCAACCCAACGGCCCTTCTCAGGGCCAACCCAACGGCCCTTCTCAGGGCCACACCAACGGCCCTTCTCAGGGCCACCCCAACGGCCCTTCTCAGGGCCACGCCGGCGGCGCTTTAGCGTCAGAAGCTGACCGCATACCATCTGCGGCCGGCTTGTTTCGAAGACCGGATGAGGTGTCGGACTCCGACGACTCCATCATGGACACGTCGGCGTCCGAGAGCGACCGCTTCAAGCGGAAGAGGTCGGAGGGCTCCTCGGAGTCTAAGAGAGAAAAGAAGAAGTCGAAGCCTAGAAAGGCCTCGACTTCTACTGCGCCTTCTTCCCACAGTGTGGGCTTGGTGGACGCCGAGCGCCAGTTGAATCTGGCGAAGAGGGCGCAGCTTCAACAAGACCTGGAGGAGAGGGTCGCCGCCAAG
The DNA here is from genome assembly GCA_916701695.1 of Agrochola macilenta. Lineage (NCBI taxonomy): Eukaryota > Metazoa > Arthropoda > Insecta > Lepidoptera > Noctuidae > Agrochola > Agrochola macilenta. The sequence goes on along the minus strand of OU753572.1, from coordinate 41,880 downwards.
GAGCAGCAGGCGCAAGCTGCCAGGGCGAGGGCTGGCTACGGCGCATCCAGTGTGCTGTATGCTGACCACTCCTTGGCGGAACTGGAGCGCATGGCGCAGGAGGATAGGGAGGAGGTCCTGGAGGTCGCCTCAAAGTCCTCCAATTTGAAGGGGACCTTCCAGAAGGCCCTCAAATGCCGTGCCGCCAGCATGCACGGCATCGTGACAGAGCTGGTCAAGCGCACGGCCACGGACGAGACGCGGCAGCTGCAGGCGAAGGTGGATCGCCTGCAGGCGGAGGTCAGCCAGCTGCACCAGAAGCTGGCTGAGGCCACGGCCAGGCCTGCCCAATCCGCCCCAGGTCCGGTGGTAGGAGGCTCCACCTCCTCAACCGCTAGCCTTGAGGCCACCATTCGCGGAGTGGTGATGGAGGAGAGGGCCTTCATCCGGGCCTGCTTCGCAGGCATCGAGGACCGGCTCCTGCCGGAAAAGCGGCTGCGCCCGCCGCTAGCGGCGGACAAGCGTCCACCGCCGAAGGAGCCGGAACCTGCGCCTGTAGCAGGCCCAGCATCGGATGCCCAGCCCGCCAAGGGCAAAGGCAAGGGCAAGAGGACCAAGGCGGCTCCTCATGCCCCCACCACAAGCGCGGAGGGAGCGTCTGGGTCCTCTGCCGCTCCAGCAGCCTCCCAGAACCCACAGGAGGAAGACGCCCTTCTTCCCTCCACCACCCCGTCCAACCAGCCGTGGACGGAAGTGGTCAAGAAAGGGAAAAAGGGCAAAAAGTCGGCTCCCAAGCCCGCCAGCGCGGCGACTGGTCCTCCAGCCAAAAAGGCCGGCGGGAGGAAGCTGGTTCCTCCTAAAACCGCGGCCGTCGTGGTGACCATCACCCCGGAGGCCGCGGAGCGTGGGGAAACGTACGAGTCCGTCCTAAGACGGGCTCGTACTAATGCTGATCCCTCCCAGCTGGGGATCAGCAACATCAAGTGCCGCCGAACTCTAACCGGGGCTCGAATTTTCGAGTTCTCGGGGGAGAAGCGCGGCACAAATGCGGACCTCTTCGCAACAAAGTTGCAAGAGGTCATCGCAGATGTGGCCAAGGTTGCCAGGCCTATAAAGACCGCAGCCTTGGAGGTGGCCGATCTGGATGATTCGGTCACCAAGGAGGATGTGGTGGCGGCCGTCGCGGCGGCTGGAGGCTGCGACGCTGGCGCGGTGAAGGGTGGAGCCATCAGGCCTGGCCGCCGCGGCCTGGGCATCATCCGCGTCGAGTGCCCAGTCGCCGCGGCTGGGGCCGTCCTTGCAGCGACCAAGGGACGGCTGCTGGTGGGCTTCAGCTCGGCTGTGGTCCGGGCGCTTGAAGACCAGCCCGTCCGCTGCTTCAAGTGCTTCGCGGTCGGCCACACCCGAGCCACGTGTCCCTCCAAGTCCGACTGGGGAGGCACGTGCTTCCAATGCGGTCAGGAGGGACACGGGTGGGCCGCTTGCACCGCCGCCAAGCCGCACTGCGCGGCGTGTGCCGCCGGTGGCCGCCCCGCGGACCACAGGATGACGGGCAGGAGCTGCAAGCCCCCCGTGAGGAAGGGCGTGGTGCCGGCACAGGTTCGCCCTGTTGCCACCGCCGTCGCAGTCGTCGCCACTGGAGCTACAGCGGCGACGGTAAATGAGGTGGGGGGTGCGATGTCGGAATAACAATTTCCGACTACCGCATCCTCCAGACGAACACCAACCACTGCAGAGCGGCCCAGGACCTGGTAGTGCAGGTCATGGCCGAGTGGTTGGTGAACGTAGCGGTGGTCGCCGAGCCCTACTCGATCCCCGGCAGCTGGCTGGGTGACGAGGACGGCTCGGTGGCACTAGCGGCGCGGTCTTCCACAGACTCCCCTCCCCTCTCGCTATTAGAGAAGGGACCGGGATACGTGGCCGCCGCGTGGGGAGACTTCGCCCTTGTGGGCGTGTATTTCTCCCCAAACCGCCCTCTTCAGGACTTCGAGAACTTTCTCGGAGTCCTGGCCGCCGTGGTCGGCAGGGCGGCGCCGCGTCAGGTCTCCGTGCTGGGAGACCTGAACGCCAAGTCTGTGACCTGGGGCAACCCGGCCACCGACGCCCGCGGGCGGGCGGTGGAAATGTGGGCGGCCTCCTCTGGACTCTCCCTCTTGAACAGAGGAAGCGTCCGGACATGCGTGCGGCGGCAGGGTGGCTCAATAGTGGACGTCACTTTCGCCACCCCTGCGTTAGCCGCGCGCGTGCTGAACTGGCGGGTGGACCTGGTGGAGACTTTGTCAGACCACCGCTACGTGCGTTTCGACATCTCCACCAGTGGCCCCGGAGCGACGCGGCCCCGCTCGGGGCCGTCACCGTTCCCACGGTGGGCTCTCACCCGCCTGGACAGGGAGGCAGCGCGGGAGGCGGCGTTCGTCCAGGACTGGCTTTCGCCGTCTTCCGCCGGTCTGGACGTGGACACCGTGGCGGGGCACCTCAGGGAGTCTCTGACCGAGGTATGCAACTCCAGCATGCCTCGGTCTCGCCGACCACTACCAAAACGCGCCGTGTACTGGTGGTCGGCGGAGCTGGCGGAGCTTCGAGCGGCGTGTGTGGAGGCAAGGAGGGCCTACACGCGGAGTCGGCGGCGGCGTCGACGGGATGTGGCTGTCGGGGACCACCTCTATGAGGTGTACTTGGAGGCGAAAATGGTCCTCGACCGAGCCATCGCCGCCGCCAGAGACTCGGGGAGAGCGGAGATGCTGGAGGGTCTCGACAACGACCCCTTCGGGAGACCGTACAAGGCGGCGCGCAACAAATTGCGCCCCTTTGGTCCCCCCGTTGCCGAGACCCTCGAGCCCTCGTTTCTGGATGGGGTGGTTCGGTCCCTGTTTCCGTGCAGGGACAACTTCACCCCACCAGTGATGGACCCCCCGCTTGGGACAGCTCCGCCAGCTGAGGAGGAAGAGGAGGCCCCTCCTGTCACGGAGTCGGAACTTGGCGCGGCGATTCTCCATATCCGCGCCAAGAAGACAGCTCCGGGCCCCGACGGTGTCCCGGCAAGAGTGGTGGCGATCGCCGCCACTCAAATGGAGGAGAGGTTTCGGGACCTCTTCAGCGCATGCCTTGCGTCTGGGAGGTTCCCGAAACCGTGGAAGGAGGGGCAGCTGTGCCTCCTCCGCAAGGAGGGCCGCCCAGCAGACTCCCCCTCGGCATACCGGCCCATCGTTCTGCTCGATGAGGTCGGTAAAATGTTCGAGGGGATAATCGCTGCCCGCCTGAAGGGCCATCTGCGGCGTATCGGGCCGGACTTGTCGGACGCTCAGTTCGGGTTTCGGGCTGAGCGGTCCACGGTGGACGCGCTGGCCTGCCTTAAGGGGCAGGTGAAGGAGGCGATGGATGCGGGGGACGGATTGTTGGCTGTGTCATTCGACATTGCCAACGCCTTCAACTCCGTTCCCCACTGCACCATCCTCGAGGTGCTCCGATTCCACGGAGTGCCTCGGTACATGCGCAGTCTGCTGGCCAGCTACCTGGAGGATCGGGCGATCCTCCTGGTAAACAAGACTGGCCGAGTCCGGCGGTACGCCGTTGAAGCCGGCGTTCCACAGGGGTCTGTCTTAGGACCTCTCCTCTGGAACGTCGGCTATGATTGGCTCCTGCGGGGAACTCTCCTCCGAGGCACGAGTGTCGTCTGCTACGCGGATGACACTCTCCTCACCGCCCGGGGGGAGAGTTTCAGAGAGGCGGCCGACCTGGCCTCGGCGGGCGGATCCTTGGTCGCGGGGCGGATCCGCCGCCTCGGTTTAACGGTGGCGCTGCACAAGACCGAGGCCGTGTTCTTCCACGGCCCTCGGCAGCGCCACCCACCACCTGACGCCCACATCTTCGTGGAGGGCGTCAGGATTGAGGTGAAGGCCCAGATGAAATATCTGGGCCTTGTACTCGACAGCAGGTGGCGCTTCGGCCCGCATTTCAGCGGGCTGTCGTCGCGCCTGCTGAAGGCCGCGGGCGCTCTCTCGTGGCTGCTTCCCAACCTGGGGGGGCCCAGCGCGCGATGCCGGCAGCTTTACGCCGGCATCTTGAGGAGCATGGCCCTCTACGGGGCTCCTATCTGGGAGGAGTCCCTCCACAGACGAGAGAACGCCGCGGCCTTGCGGGCACCTCAAAGGGCCATAGCCCAGCGTGCGGCGCGGGCCTACCGCACGGTGGGCTATGCGGCAGCATGCGCTCTGGCCAGCACCCCTCCTTGGGAACTCGAGGCGTGGGTGCTCGCCAGAGTGTATGAGTGGACGGCGGAGCGAAAAGCGAGGGGCGTTCGCTCGGCTCCAGAAGAGCGGGAGGCCGTCCGGCGGGAGGCGAGGGACGCCATCGTCGTCCATTGGACGGGGGACCTCGCCACCGCAGCCTTCGGCCGCCGAACCCTCGACGCGATTGGGCCAGTGCTGCGAGACTGGCTCGAGCGTCCGCACGGGTTCCTCTCCTTCCGTCTCGTGCAGGTGCTGTCCGGACACGGTTGCTTCGGATCGTACCTGCACCGTATCGGACGGGAGGAGACGCCGTCGTGCCGCGACTGTGGCGCGGCGGAGGACGTGGCACAGCACACTCTGGAGGTGTGCCCGTCGTGGTCAGAGCCGCGCCGCAGTCTCGTCGCGGCGATCGGACCGGACCTCTCGCTCCCCGGCTTGGTTAACGCCATGCTGAGGGACGAGGGGTCCTGGGCGGCAGTCGCCTCCTTCTGCGAACACGTCATGTCCCAGAAGGAGGCGGTGGAGCGCGCACGGGAGGACGATCCTGCCGAGGCGCCGCTCCGAAGGCGGAGGAGGGGTCGAAGAAGACGTCAATACGATAGTCATCTCCGACTCCTCCCAGGTGGAGGCCAGCAGGCAACGGGTGCGGGGGCACCCTTGCCTGCATCGCACAGACCTCCACCAGTGTCGGACGGGAATGGCCAGGTGTTCCCGGCCATTCCCGTAGCCCCCCAACCCGGGGGGCATGCGGGGCCCGCCAGCTAGGCGGGCATGCGCCGGGAGGGTCGTGGATGTAAAGGCTGAGCCGGTTTCCCATGACCCTCCCATCACGGCGATGCGGGAACACCGCTGAGTTTTAGTGGGTATACTGTCACTAGGACAGGGAGTCCCACATACCCCGACTCGTCCCCCACGAGCCGGGCATGCATAAAGCATTTCTCAGCGACAAAAAAAAAAAAAAAAAAAAAGGTTAGGTTGGGGGATCCCCCACAGCGCATACTTCCTCGTAGTATCCCCTGGGCAACGCCGTGTCTGACCACCGTAACGGAGTGGCAGACCGGTGGCTAAAGTGCGCTGTGACTCGTAGGCATCACGCAGTCGTCTACGAACGAGTCGAATTTTAATTTTAACACCATGTCGAATTTTAAAAACCTGTCGAGCAAGCCAGCGCGTGACGCGTCTGGCCGTTTTATCCCTTATTTTAACCCGAATCGCTCCTCCCAGGGCGATTCAAACGGCCCTTCTCAGGGCCAACCCAACGGCCCTTCTCAGGGCCAAACCAACGGCCCTTCTCAGGGCCAATCCAACGGCCCTTCTCAGGGCCAACCCAACGGCCCTTCTCAGGGCCAACCCAACGGCCCTTCTCAGGGCCACACCAACGGCCCTTCTCAGGGCCACGCCGGCGGCGCTTTAGCGTCAGAAGCTGACCGCATACCATCTGCGGCCGGCTTGTTTCGAAGACCGGATGAGGTGTCGGACTCCGACGACTCCATCATGGACACGTCGGCGTCCGAGAGCGACCGCTTCAAGCGGAAGAGGTCGGAGGGCTCCTCGGAGTCTAAGAGAGAAAAGAAGAAGTCGAAGCCTAGAAAGGCCTCGACTTCTACTGCGCCTTCTTCCCACAGTGTGGGCTTGGTGGACGCCGAGCGCCAGTTGAATCTGGCGAAGAGGGCGCAGCTTCAACAAGACCTGGAGGAGTGGGTCGCCGCCAAGGAGCAGCAGGCGCAAGCTGCCAGGGCGAGGGCTGGCTACGGCGCATCCAGTGTGCTGTATGCTGACCACTCCTTGGCGGAACTGGAGCGCATGGCGCAGGAGGATAGGGAGGAGGTCCTGGAGGTCGCCTCAAAGTCCTCCAATTTGAAGGGGACCTTCCAGAAGGCCCTCAAATGCCGTGCCGCCAGCATGCACGGCATCGTGACAGAGCTGGTCAAGCGCACGGCCACGGACGAGACGCGGCAGCTGCAGGCGAAGGTGGATCGCCTGCAGGCGGAGGTCAGCCAGCTGCACCAGAAGCTGGCTGAGGCCACGGCCAGGCCTGCCCAATCCGCCCCAGGTCCGGTGGTAGGAGGCTCCACCTCCTCAACCGCTAGCCTTGAGGCCACCATTCGCGGGGTGGTGATGGAGGAGAGGGCCTTCATCCGGGCCTGCTTCGCAGGCATCGAGGACCGGCTCCTGCCGGAAAAGCGGCTGCGCCCGCCGCTAGCGGCGGACAAGCGTCCACCGCCGAAGGAGCCGGAACCTGCGCCTGTAGCAGGCCCAGCATCGGATGCCCAGCCCGCCAAGGGCAAAGGCAAGGGCAAGAGGACCAAGGCGGCTCCTCATGCCCCCACCACAAGCGCGGAGGGAGCGTCTGGGTCCTCTGCCGCTCCAGCAGCCTCCCAGAACTTGCAGGAGGAAGACGCCCTTCTTCCCTCCACCACCCCGTCCAACCAGCCGTGGACGGAAGTGGTCAAAAAAGGGAAGAAGGGGAAAAAGTCGGCTCCCAAGCCCGCCAGCGCGGCGACTGGTCCTCCAGCGAAAAAGGTCGGCGGGAGGAAGCTGGTTCCTCCCAAAACCGCGGCCGTCGTGGTGACCATCACCCCGGAGGCCGCGGAGCGTGGGGAAACGTATGAGTCCGTCCTAAGACGGGCTCGTACTAATGCTGATCCCTCCCAGCTGGGGATCAGCAATATCAAGTGCCGCCGAACTCTAACCGGGGCTCGAATTTTCGAGTTCTCGGGGGAGAAGCGCGGCACAAATGCGGACCTCTTCGCAACAAAGTTGCAAGAGGTCATCGCGGATGTGGCCAAGGTTGCCAGGCCAATTAAGACCGCAGCCTTGGAGGTGGCCGATCTGGATGACTCGGTCACCAAAGAGGATGTGGTGGCGGCCGTCGCGGCGGCTGGAGGCTGCGAAGCTGGCGCAGTGAAGAGTGGAGTCATCAGGCCCGGCCGCCGCGGCTTGGGCATCATCCGCGTCGAGTGCCCAGTCGCCGCGGCTGGGGCCGTCCTTGCAGCGACCAAGGGACGGCTGCTGGTGGGCTTCAGCTCGGCTGTGGTCCGGGCACTTGAGGACCAGCCTGTCCGCTGCTTCAAGTGCTTCGCGGTCGGCCACACCCGAGCCACGTGTCCCTCCATGTCCGACTGGGGAGGCACGTGCTTTCAATGCGGGCAGGAGGGACACGGGTGGGCCGCTTGCACCGCCGCCAAGCCATACTGCGCGGCGTGTGCCGCCGGTGGCCGCCCCGCGGACCACAGGATGACGGGCAGGAGCTGCAAGCCCCCCGTGAGGAAGGGCGTGGTGCCGGCGCAGGTTCGCCCTGTTGCCACCGCCGTCGCAGTCGTCGCCGCTGTAGCTCCAGTGGCGGCGGTAAATGAGGTGGGGGGTGCGATGTCGGAATAACAATTTCCGACTACCGCATCCTCCAGACGAACACCAACCACTGCAGAGCGGCCCAGGACCTGGTAGTGCAGGTCATGGCCGAGTGGTTGGTGAACGTAGCGGTGGTCGCCGAGCCCTACTCGATCCCCGGCAGCTGGCTGGGTGACGAGGACGGCTCGGTGGCACTAGCGGCGCGGTCTTCCACAGACTCCCCTCCCCTCTCGCTATTAGAGAAGGGACCGGGATACGTGGCCGCCGCGTGGGGAGACTTAGCCCTTGTGGGGGTCTATTTCTCCCCAAACCGCCCTCTTCAGGACTTCGAGAACTATCTCGGAGTCCTGGCCGCCGTGGTCGGCAGGGCGGCGCCGCGTCAGGTCTCCGTACTGGGAGATCTGAACGCCAAGTCGGTGACCTGGGGCTCCCCGGCCACCGACGCCCGCGGGCGGGCAGTGGAGATGTGGGCGGCCTCCTCTGGACTCTCCCTCTTGAACAGAGGGAGCGTCCAGACATGCGTGCGGCGGCAGGGTGGCTCAATAGTGGACGTCACTTTCGCCACCCCTGCGTTAGCCGCGCGCGTGCTGAACTGGCGGGTGGACCTGGTGGAGACTTTGTCAGACCACCGCTACGTGCGTTTCGACATCTCCACCAGTGGCCCCGGAGCGACGCGGCCCCGCTCGGGGCCGTCACCGTTCCCACGGTGGGCTCTCACCCGCCTGGACAGGGAGGCAGCGCGGGAGGCGGCGTTCGTCCAGGACTGGCTTTCGCCGTCTTCCGCCGGTCTGGACGTGGACACCGTGGCGGGGCACCTCAGGGAGTCTCTGACCGAGGTATGCAACTCCAGCATGCCTCGGTCTCGCCGACCACTACCAAAACGCGCCGTGTACTGGTGGTCGGCGGAGCTGGCGGAGCTTCGAGCGGCGTGTGTGGAGGCAAGGAGGGCCTACACGCGGAGTCGGCGGCGGCGTCGACGGGATGTGGCTGTCGGGGACCACCTCTATGAGGTGTACTTGGAGGCGAAAATGGTCCTCGACCGAGCCATCGCCGCCGCCAGAGACTCGGGGAGAGCGGAGATGCTGGAGGGTCTCGACAACGACCCCTTCGGGAGTCTGCTACGCGGATGACACTCTCCTCACCGCCCGGGGGGAGAGTTTCAGAGAGGCGGCCGACCTGGCCTCGGCGGGCGGATCCTTGGTCGCGGGGCGGATCCGCCGCCTCGGTTTAACGGTGGCGCTGCACAAGACCGAGGCCGTGTTCTTCCACGGCCCTCGGCAGCGCCACCCACCACCTGACGCCCACATCTTCGTGGAGGGCGTCAGGATTGAGGTGAAGGCCCAGATGAAATATCTGGGCCTTGTACTCGACAGCAGGTGGCGCTTCGGCCCGCATTTCAGCGGGCTGTCGTCGCGCCTGCTGAAGGCCGCGGGCGCTCTCTCGTGGCTGCTTCCCAACCTGGGGGGGCCCAGCGCGCGATGCCGGCAGCTTTACGCCGGCATCTTGAGGAGCATGGCCCTCTACGGGGCTCCTATCTGGGAGGAGTCCCTCCACAGACGAGAGAACGCCGCGGCCTTGCGGGCACCTCAAAGGGCCATAGCCCAGCGTGCGGCGCGGGCCTACCGCACGGTGGGCTATGCGGCAGCATGCGCTCTGGCCAGCACCCCTCCTTGGGAACTCGAGGCGTGGGTGCTCGCCAGAGTGTATGAATGGACGGCGGAGCGGAGGGCGAGGGGCGTTCGCTCGGCCCCGGAAGAGCGGGAGGCCGTCAGGCGGGAGGCGAGGGACGCCATCGTCGTCCATTGGACGGGGGACCTCGCCACCGCAGCCTTCGGCCGCCGAACCCTCGACGCGATTGGGCCAGTGCTGCGAGACTGGCTCGAGCGTCCGCACGGGTTTCTCTCCTTCCGTCTCGTGCAGGTGCTGTCCGGACACGGTTGCTTCGGATCGTACCTGCACCGAATCGGACGGGAGGAGACGCCGTCGTGCCGCGACTGTGGCGCGGCGGAGGACGTGGCACAGCACACCCTCGAGGTGTGCCCGTCGTGGTCAGAGCCGCGCCGCAGTCTCGTCGCGGCGATCGGACCGGACCTCTCGCTCCCCGGCTTGGTTAACGCCATGCTGAGGGACGAGGGGTCCTGGGCGGCAGTCGCCTCCTTCTGCGAACACGTCATGTCCCAGAAGGAGGCGGCGGAGCGCGCTCGGGAGGACGATCCTGCCGAGGCGCCGCTCCGAAGGCGGAGGAGGGGTCGAAGAAGACGTCAGTATGATAGTCATCTCCGACTCCTCCCAGGTGGAGGCCAGCAGGCAACGGGTGCGGGGGCACCCTTGCCTGTATCGCACAGGCCTCCACCAGTGCCGGACGGGAATGGCCAGGTGTTCCCGGCCATTCCCGTAGCCCCCCAACCCGGGGGGCATGCGGGGCCCGCCAGCTAGGCGGGCATGCGCCGGGAGGGTTGTGGATGTAAAGGCTGAGCCGGTTTCCCATGACCCTCCCATCACGGCGATGCGGGAACACCGCTGAGTTTTAGTGGGTATACTGTCACTAGGACAGGGAGTCCCACATACCCCGACTCGTCCCCCACGAGCCGGGGATGCATAAAGCATTTCTCAGCGACAAAAAAAAAAAAAAAAAAAAAAAAAAAGGTTAGGTTAGGTTAGGTTAGGTTGGGGTGCATGTTGAGAAGCCTCCCCGTGGCGCACCCTGGGCAACGTCAGCTCCAAGTGCCCACCAGGTTTTGGTGGACACTTGGGGCTGGCGGCGAATTCTCAACAAACGGGGAAGGGTCATGGTTCCAATCACCGATCATCCATGATGGTCGGTGAAGGGAACCGGGCTACAGTAGGTCGTACGTCTACTCCCCCCTCTGCTTACAGAGGGAGGTGAGTTGGCGTACATTAGGGAGTCCCAATCCCAAGGTCTAGCGTGCCGAGGGGATGAATGGCCGGAGGGTTATCCGGTCGCTAGCGCGAAAAGGGACCTCACCCTTAAAAAGGAAAAAAAATGAAAAAATGAAGGCTAATGGTAATATTCCCCAGGCGGGCAACCTCCTCAAGGAGGTACAATCCCGCCCTTCTTCGGAAGGCAGCCCCACCGTATCTGGGGGGGGCACCACTAGTCCCGTAGGTCGGCAGACCACCGCCGACCTTCGTCAACCAATCCTTGCGTCGCAAGAAAAGGAGCTCCGGGTTAGCCTGGAGCGCCTGTGCGACGCAACAAAGCCGCATGCCGTCATTGACGGCAACAACAGCCGAGGAGACTCATGTCCAGAAAAGGACCGACTGTCCGACCAGGACACGCAGCTGGGAGGGAAGCGCTCGCGCAGCGAGCTCTCTTCCAGCGAGGAGGATATGTCGGCACCAAAATTTGGTACCGCGCAGAGGGGGCGGGGTCGTGCGGTGGCTGGCAAAGCGCGGTTACCGGACCGTGATTTACGGGGTCGCTTTTTGCGGCCCGCTACGCCGGTACCGATGCAGCTGGGGAGCGCAGAAAGTGAGGGGACGGGGGAAAAGAGCGAAGACTCCGCTGCGTCCCCACTGTTGCTGCAAAGCAACAAGGCGGAGGCGAGCTCCGCAAAGCGGATGCAGCGGAAGGCGGTGGCGGCTGACGAGGTCACTGAAATGGCTCGACTGGCCCGAGAGCGACGCTCTGCTCAGGCGGCTACCGGGGAGAGCCTGTCGGCGGTGGCGCTGAGCCGCCAAGTTTTGGACGGCGTGGACGTCGTCATGAAGGTTGCCACAAAGTCTGGCAGCCTGAAGGGCACGTTCACGCGCGCTCTGAAGGAGGCGGCTGGCGACATCAAGGAGGCAGTTGGGGTCCTCCTTAGTCGCACAAGCTCAGACGAGACGGCGAAGCTGTGGGAGGAGAACAGCCGTCTCAGATCTGAGCTGGAGGACCTCAAACGGGAGCTTGCCGCGCAGAGGGCGGAATGGCAGCAGAGGCGTCCTGCGGCCACTGGTTCCGCTCCCGTCGTTGCCCTGACACCACCGGCCCCGTCGTCGGCCCCGTCATCGGTCCGTACCCCCGCACCTGCAGATGCAGAGATCGAGAAGATCGTTCGCATCTGCATGCTGCAGTGTGGGGGTATGATGAATGCCCGTCTGCAGGGCCTGGAGTCGAGGCTCCTCCCAGCAGTGACTCTCCGGCCACCGCTCGCAGCGGATAGGAGGAGGAAGGAGGAGCCCGCTAAGCCGGGTCCCGCGCAGACCAAAGGGGGCGCGTCCGCGTCCACTTCCCGGACGGCCGCGCCACCGGCGACTGCTCCCTCGGCGAACGCACCCGAGTCCACCAAGGACTCCTGGACGACGGTCGTCAAGAGGGGCCGCCGTAAAAAGAAGACGGCGCCGCCACCACCGGTACCCGCTGGAGCACCGGCACTGGCACCCAAGAAGGCTCAAGGGCCGCCCAGAGTCAGAGCCCCACGCTCCGCGGCTGTAGTTATTACGCTGCAGCCCGGAGCCGCCGAAAGGGGCGTCTCTTATAAGGCGGTCCTTACAGAGGCAAAAGCCAAAGTCGCGTTCCCCGACCTTGGTATACCGTCTGGCCTCAGAGTGAGGCAGGCGATTACGGGGGCGCGACTGCTTGAGGTGTCGGGTGCCTCTAGCGGCGAAAGGGCGGACGTCCTGGCCGCCAAGCTGAGGGAGGTCCTCAATCCGGAGGACGTTCGGGTGTCCAGGCCGATGAAGACCGCGGAACTGCGCGTCGACGGGCTGGACGACTCGACAACTCCGGCTGAGGTCGTGGCGGCCATCGCCCGTTCCGGTGGATGTCCGCCCGAAGACGTCCGTACGGGGGAAGTTCGCGTCGATGCGTCCGGGCTCGGCGTGATCTGGGTGCGGTGCCCGGTGGCGGCGGCGAACAAAGTCGCCGACGCTGGGCGTCTTTTGGTGGGGTGGGTGGCAGCGAGGGTGAAGCAGCTGCAACCCAAGGCCTTGCGGTGCTACCGTTGCCTCGACATTGGGCATGTCAGGGCACGGTGCACCGCCGAAATAGACCGCAGCGAGCAGTGCTATCGCTGCGGTCAGGCCGGCCACAAGGCGGCCCAGTGTTCCGCGGAGCCAAACTGCAGCCTCTGTACAGCTGCGGGGAGGCCCGCCGGACACAGAGCGGGCGGAAAGGCCTGTGGCGCACCCGCCACATCAAAGAAAAAGAAGAGAGGGGCTGCCAAGGCTGCCGGGGGCTCTTTACCCCCCCCGCAGCCTGGCTGCCCTTCGGCCGACTCCCGGCCTAGGAATGGTGCGGAGGGGATGGATTGCGCTTAATGGCGCTGTACCATTTCCTCCAGGGCAATATCAACCACTCTGCTAGAGCTCAGGATCTCTTGCTCCAGAGCATGGCAGAGTGGTCGATTCACGTGGCTGTGGTCGCCGAACCGTATTTTGTCCCCCCCAGGGATAACTGGGTGGGAGACTTGGACGGTTTGGTGGCCATCATTGGCGGGGCTCTTGTCAACCCGTCCCGAGGTCACGGCTGGGTAGCCGTCCTCGCGGACGGCATTGGCACGGTTGGTGCGTATTTTTCGCCCAACAAGAGTCTCGCCGACTTCGAGAGGTTCCTTGTCGAGTTGGGTGCCGTCGTGGGCCGACTCCACCCTCACCCGGTGCTGTTGCTGGGGGATCTCAACGCCAAGTCTGAGGCGTGGGGATCCCCTGTGACCGATGCTAGGGGCGAGGTGCTGGAGGAGTGGGCGGTCACGACTGGCTTGACCGTCCTAAATCGGGGCTCGGTACACACGTGCGTGCGGCAGCGGGGCGGGTCTATAGTGGACGTCTCGTTCGCTAGCCCCGCTGTCGCGAGCCGTGTCCGCGACTGGCGTGTCGCCGTGGAGGTGGAGACGTTATCGGATCACCGATACATCCGTTTCGACGTCTCCACCCAGACCGCCGGCGGCCGCGGTCCACTGGCCCCGCGACCGGACGGTCCGCGCTGGGCGCGTAAGCGCATTGACAGGGAGCTTCTCGAGGAGGCCGCTATTGTCCAGGCCTGGAGCCGGGAGTCGGCAACGACCGGACCCGTCGACGTCGAGCGGGAGGCGCTGTGGTTCCGCGGGGCGATGACGCAAATTTGCGACGCGTCCATGCCCCGGGTCCACGCACAGTCCGCAAGGCGCCAGGTGTACTGGTGGACCGCCGAGATCGCGCAGATGCGCGTCGCGTGCGTGGCGGTTAGACGCCAGTACACCCGATACCGGAGGAGACGTCGTCGGGTCCCTGACGAAGAGGCCGCGCTGTATGAGGTGTACCGCGCGGCCAAGGAGACTCTGTGGCTGGCCATCGGTGAGTCGAGGACGCGAGCCAGGGAGGAGATGTTGGAGACTCTAGACGGGGATCCGTGGGGGCGCCCTTATCGCGCGGTCCGAGGGAAACTTCGAGCCGCGGCGCCTCCACTTACGGAGAGTCTCCAACCCGAGCTGCTGGAGGAGGTGGTCGCAGCCCTCTTCCCGGCGAGAGCGGAGCATACTCCGCCGCCGATGGCTTTGCCCACAGCCGCAGAGTCTACAGAGGAGAACGCCATCAGCGTCCCAGAGGTGACACAGGCAGAGATGAGGGCAGCCGTGATGCGGCTCCGGGCCAAGAACGTGGCTCCGGGGCCCGACGGGATCCACGGCTGCGTGCTAGCCCTCGCTCTGAAGGAGCTTGAGCCCCAACTGAGAGGACTCTACACAGCGTGCCTTGAGCAGGGCCAGTTTCCCACTTTGTGGAAATCTGGTCGTCTGGTCCTGCTCAGGAAGGCGGGGCGCCCTGCGGACTCGCCGTCCGCGTACCGGCCCATAGTGCTGCTTGACGAGGTGGGCAAGCTGTTTGAGCGGATAATCGCAGCCCGCCTCGTCGGCCACTTGTGCAGAGAGGGGCCGGACCTGGACGACAGTCAGTTCGGGTTTCGGCATGGGCGCTCCACGATCCACGCTGTGTCGCGGGTAAGAGTCCTGGCGGAGGAAGCGGTGTCCCGGGGCGGGGTGATGTTGGCGGTGTCCTTGGACATTTCCAACGCCTTCAACACCCTGCCCTGGAGTTGTATTCGGGAGGCACTGCGGTATCATGGGGTGCCTCCCTACCTCCGCCACATCGTTGGGGCTTATCTGTCGGAGAGGTGTGTCACCTACATGGGACGTGATGGCGGAAACCAGCGCCGCATGTCGTGCGGTGTTCCACAGGGCTCGGTTTTAGGCCCGCTCCTGTGGAACATCGGGTACGACTGGGTGCTGAGGGGCGAGCTCGGTGCCGGGGTAGACCTGACGTGTTATGCGGACGACACGCTGGTCACTGCCCGGGGGAGCTCGCACAGGGAGGCAGCGTTGTTGGCGACGGCTGCGGTCTCACATGTGGTGGGCCGCATACGTCGCCTAGGCCTGGAGGTGGCCCTCAGCAAGTCGGAGGCCATGGTGTTTCATGGCCTCCGGCGGGCGCCGTCACCCGGCTCACACATCGTGGTCGGGGGGGCTCGGATCGCTGTCGAGTCCACCATGAAGTACCTAGGATTGGTGCTCGACAGCCGGTGGGACTTCGGGCCCCACTTCCGACGGCTGGCGCCCAAGTTGCTGGGCGCCGCTGGGGCGCTGTCAACGCTGCTTCCCAATTTGGGGGGCCCGAGCGCCGCTTGTAGGCGGCTCTACGTGGGGATCGTGCGATCGATGGCCCTTTACGGGGCCCCGATCTGGGCTGCTGACCTGACGGCCGGTAGCATCGCCGTAATGCGCAAGCCGCAGAGGGCGATGGCCGTCAGAGTCATCAGAGGGTATCGCACGATCTCCTACGAGGCGGCTTGTGCACTGGCCGGATCCCCGCCCTGGGACCTAGAGGCGAAAGTACTCGCGTCATCGTATCGGTGGAGCGAGGAAGCAAGGGCGCGGGGCGAGCGACCGATGCAGCGACACATGGAGCTGCATCGGTCTCAGCTTCGCGAGGTCCTGGTGGCGGAATGGCGGGACAGGCTTTCACGCCCTACCGCCGGCCTCGACATCGTCGAGGCGGTCCGGCCGGTGCTCGACCGCTGGCTCGGGAGGAGGCACGGCTCCCTGTCGTTTCGGGTGACGCAGGTGCTCTCGGGGCATGGTTGCTTCGGGAAGTACCTGTGTCGCATAAACAGGGAGCCGGACGCCCGGTGTCACCACTGCGTCGACTGCCGGGAGGACACGGCGCGGCATACGCTGGCAGAGTGTGCCGCTTGGGAGGAGCCGCGCCGTGCCCTCATCTCAGAAGTAGGCAGTGACTTGTCGCTGCCGGCCGTAGTGAATGCGATGGTCGGCGGCGGCGAGTCCTGGGACGCGGTGGTTTCCTACTGCGAGACAGTCGTCTCGCAGAAGGAGGCTGCGGAAAGGGAGAGGGAGATCTCGTCCACTCACCCGGCCCGCAGCAGGCGCACCGGGCGTCGGCGGAGGGCGGATAACGCCCTCTTCCAGCCCCCCTAAATGGGTCCAGGGGTGACGGACTCGGGGACGTCCGTCGCCCCCCACACATCAGGACCCGAGGTGGCGGCGCGTAGTGTTCCACGCGCGCCCCTCTGAGACGTCGCGGGGGGAGTCAAACACCTCACTCCCCCCCCTGACCCGCGAGGAGGCCCGCAGTGGCGGGCCGGCACCAGCCGGGGGTTGCGGAAGATTTCAAGTTCCCGCGACCCCCGGCGTAGGTGTGAGTTGGAACACCGGGGTGGTTTTTAGTCAGTAAGAGTCTGACAGACCCCTCCGCCCGCCCCAGGGCGGAGGACATCCATGAGGATTTTCCACCCCGGAAACAAAAAAAAAAAAAAAGGATCGTACGTTCCCGCGACCCCCGGCGTAGGTGTGAGTTGGAACACCGGGGTGGTTTTTAGTCAGTAAGAGTCTGACAGACCCCTCCGCCCGCCCCAGGGCGGAGGACATCCATGAGGATTTTCCACCCCGGAAAAAAAAAAAAAAAAAAAAAGGTTAGGTTTTTTTTTTTTTTTTTTTTTTTTTTTTTTTCGGCAGGAGTGGGAAATCCTCATGGACGCCCAGACTGCGTCACAGATGACCCAGTCTGGGCAGTGCCCACCAGGTTTTGGTGGACACTTGGGGCTGGCGGCGAATTCTCAACAAACGGGGAAGGGTCATGGTTCCAATCACCGATCATCCATGATGGTCGGTGAAGGGAACCGGGCTACAGTAGGTCGTACGTCTACTCCTCCCTCTGCTTACAGAGGGAGGTGAGTTGGCGTTCATTAGGGAGTCCCAATCCCAAGGTCTAGCGTGCCGAGGGGATGAATGGCCGGAGGGTTATCCGGTCGTTAGCGCAAAAAGGGACCTCACCCTTAAAAAGGAAAATCATGAACAAAATGCAGGCTAATGGAAAGATTCCCCAGGCGGGCAACCTCCTCAAGGAGGTACAATCCCGCCCTTCTACGGAAGGCAGCCCCACCGTATCTGGGGGGGGCACCACTAGTCTCGTAGGCCGGCAGACCACCGCCGACCTTCGTAAACCAATCGTTGCGTCGCAACAAAAGGAGCTCCGGGTTAGCCTGGAGCGCCTGTGTGACGCAACAAAGCCGATTGCCGTCGTTGACGGCAACAAAAGCCGAGGAGGCTCATGTCCAGAGAGGGACCGACTGTCCGACCAGGACACACAGCTGGGGGGGAAGCGCTCGCGCAGCGAGCTCTCTTCCGAGGAGGAGGACCAGTCGGCACCAAAATTTGGTACGAGGGGGAGGGGTCGGTTACCGGACCGTAATTTACGGGGTCGCTTCTTGCGGCCCGCTACGCCGGTACCGATGCAGCTGGGGAGCGCAGAAAGTGAGGGGACCCCGGGGGACAAGAGCGAAGACTCCGCTGCGTCCCCACTGTTACTGCATAGCAACAAGGCGGAGGCGAGCTCTGCAAAGCGGATGCAGCGGAAGGCGGTGGCGGCTGACGAGGTCAGCGAAATGGCGCGACTGGCCCGAGAGCGACGCTCTGCTCAGGCGGCTACCGGAGGGAGCATGTCGGCGGTGGCGCTGAGTCGCCAAGTTTTGGACGGCGTGGACGTCGTTATGAAGGTTGCCACAAAGTCTGGCAGCCTGAAGGGCACGTTCACGCGCGCTCTGAAGGAGGCGGCTGGCGACATCAAGGAGGCAGTTGGGGTCCTCCTTAGTCGCACAAGCTCAGACGAGACGGCGAAGCTGTGGGAGGAGAACAGCCGTCTCAGGTCTGAGCTGGAGGACCTCAAGCGGGAGCTTGCCGCGCAGAGGGCGGAATGGCAGCAGAGGCGTCCTGCGGCCACCGGTTCCGCTCCCGTCGTCGTTACCTTGACACCGCCGGCCCCGTCGTCGGCCTCGTCATCGGTCCGTACCCCCGCACCTGCAGATGCAGAGATCGAGAAGATCGTTCGCATCTGCATGCTGCAGTGTGGGGGTATGATGAATGCCCGTCTGCAGGGCCTGGAGTCGAGGCTCCTCCCAGCAGTGACTCTCCGGCCACCGCTCGCTGCGGATAGGAGAAGGAAGGAGGAGCCCGCTAAGCCAGGTCCCACGCAGACCAAAAAGCCTGCAGGGGGCACGTCCGCGTCCACTTCCCGGACGGCCGCGCCACCGGCGACCGCTCTCTCGGCGAACGCGTCCGGGTCCACCGCGGAATCCTGGACGACGGTGGTAAAGAAGGGCCGTCGAAAGAAGAAGACGGCGCCGCCACCACCGGTACCCGCTGGAGCACCGGCACAGGTACCCAAGAAGGCTCAAGGGCCGCCTAGGGTGAGAGCCCCACGCTCCGCGGCTGTAGTTATTACGCTGCAGCCCGGAGCCGCCGAAAGGGGTGTCTCTTATAAGGCGGTCCTGACAGAGGCAAAAGCCAAAGTCGCGTTCCCCGACCTTGGTATACCGTCTGGCCTCAGAGTGAGTCAGAATGCGATGGTCGGCGGCGGCGAGTCCTGGGACGCGGTGGTTTCCTACTGCGAGACAGTCGTCTCGCAGAAGGAGGCTGCGGAAAGGGAGAGGGAGATCTCGTCCACTCACCCGGCCCGCAGCAGGCGCACCGGGCGTCGGCGGAGGGCGGATAACGCCCTCTTCCAGCCCCCCTAAATGGGTCCAGGGGTGACGGACTCGGGGACGTCCGTCGCCCCCCACACATCAGGACCCGAGGTGGCGGCGCGTAGTGTTCCACGCGCGCCCCTCTGAGACGTCGCGGGGGGAGTCAAACACCTCACTCCCCCCCCTGACCCGCGAGGAGGCCCGCAGTGGCGGGCCGGCACCAGCCGGGGGTTGCGGAAGATTTCAAGTTCCCGCGACCCCCGGCGTAGGTGTGAGTTGGAACACCGGGGTGGTTTTTAGTCAGTAAGAGTCTGACAGACCCCTCCGCCCGCCCCAGGGCGGAGGACATCCATGAGGATTTTCCACCCCGGAAAAAAAAAAAAAAAAAAAAGGTTATGGCGGGACAGGCTTTCACGCCCTACCGCCGGCCTCGACATCGTCGAGGCGGTCCGGCCGGTGCTCGACCGCTGGCTCGGGAGGCACGGCTCCCTGTCGTTTCGGGTGACGCAGGTGCTCTCGGGGCATGGTTGCTTCGGGAAGTACCTGTGTCGCATAAACAGGGAGCCGGACGCCCGGTGTCACCACTGCGTCGACTGCCGGGAGGACACGGCGCGGCATACGCTGGCAGAGTGTGCCGCTTGGGAGGAGCCGCGCCGTGCCCTCATCTCAGAAGTAGGCAGTGACTTGTCGCTGCCGGCCGTAGTGAATGCGATGGTCGGCGGCGGCGAGTCCTGGGACGCGGTGGTTTCCTACTGTGAGACAGTCGTCTCGCAGAAGGAGGCTGCGGAAAGGGAGAGGGAGATCTCGTCCACTCACCCGGCCCGCAGCAGGCGCACCGGGCGTCGGCGGAGGGCGGATAACGCCCTCTTCCAGCCCCCCTAAATGGGTCCAGGGGTGACGGACTCGGGGACGTCCGTCGCCCCCCACACATCAGGACCCGAGGTGGCGGCGCGTAGTGTTCCACGCGCGCCCCTCTGAGACGTCGCGGGGGGAGTCAAACACCTCACTCCCCCCCCTGACCCGCGAGGAGGCCCGCAGTGGCGGGCCGGCACCAGCCGGGGGTTGCGGAAGATTTCAAGTTCCCGCGACCCCCGGCGTAGGTGTGAGTTGGAACACCGGGGTGGTTTTTAGTCAGTAAGAGTCTGACAGACCCCTCCGCCCGCCCCAGGGCGGAGGACATCCATGAGGATTTTCCACCCCGGAAAAAAAAAAAAAAAAAAAAAAAAAAAAAAAGGTTAGGTTAGGTTAGGTTGGGGGATCCCCCACAGCGCATACTTCCTCGTAGTATCCCCTGGGCAACGCCGTGTCTGACCACCGTAACGGAGTGGCAGACCGGTGGCTAAAGTGCGCTGTGACTCGTAGGCATCACGCAGTCGTCTACGAACGAGTCGAATTTTAATTTTAACACCATGTCGAATTTTAAAAACCTGTCGAGCAAGCCAGCGCGTGACGCGTCTGGCCGTTTTATCCCTTATTTTAACCCGAATCGCTCCTCCCAGGGCGATTCAAACGGCCCTTCTCAGGGCCAACCCAACGGCCCTTCTCAGGGCCAAACCAACGGCCCTTCTCAGGGCCAATCCAACGGCCCTTCTCAGGGCCAACCCAACGGCCCTTCTCAGGGCCAACCCAACGGCCCTTCTCAGGGCCACACCAACGGCCCTTCTCAGGGCCACCCCAACGGCCCTTCTCAGGGCCACGCCGGCGGCGCTTTAGCGTCAGAAGCTGACCGCATACCATCTGCGGCCGGCTTGTTTCGAAGACCGGATGAGGTGTCGGACTCCGACGACTCCATCATGGACACGTCGGCGTCCGAGAGCGACCGCTTCAAGCGGAAGAGGTCGGAGGGCTCCTCGGAGTCTAAGAGAGAAAAGAAGAAGTCGAAGCCTAGAAAGGCCTCGACTTCTACTGCGCCTTCTTCCCACAGTGTGGGCTTGGTGGACGCCGAGCGCCAGTTGAATCTGGCGAAGAGGGCGCAGCTTCAACAAGACCTGGAGGAGAGGGTCGCCGCCAAGGAGCAGCAGGCGCAAGCTGCCAGGGCGAGGGCTGGCTACGGCGCATCCAGTGTGCTGTATGCTGACCACTCCTTGGCGGAACTGGAGCGCATGGCGCAGGAGGATAGGGAGGAGGTCCTGGAGGTCGCCTCAAAGTCCTCCAATTTGAAGGGGACCTTCCAGAAGGCCCTCAAATGCCGTGCCGCCAGCATGCACGGCATCGTGACAGAGCTGGTCAAGCGCACGGCCACGGACGAGACGCGGCAGCTGCAGGCGAAGGTGGATCGCCTGCAGGCGGAGGTCAGCCAGCTGCACCAGAAGCTGGCTGAGGCCACGGCCAGGCCTGCCCAATCCGCCCCAGGTCCGGTGGTAGGAGGCTCCACCTCCTCAACCGCTAGCCTTGAGGCCACCATTCGCGGAGTGGTGATGGAGGAGAGGGCCTTCATCCGGGCCTGCTTCGCAGGCATCGAGGACCGGCTCCTGCCGGAAAAGCGGCTGCGCCCGCCGCTAGCGGCGGACAAGCGTCCACCGCCGAAGGAGCCGGAACCTGCGCCTGTAGCAGGCCCAGCATCGGATGCCCAGCCCGCCAAGGGCAAAGGCAAGGGCAAGAGGACCAAGGCGGCTCCTCATGCCCCCACCACAAGCGCGGAGGGAGCGTCTGGGTCCTCTGCCGCTCCAGCAGCCTCCCAGAACCCACAGGAGGAAGACGCCCTTCTTCCCTCCACCACCCCGTCCAACCAGCCGTGGACGGAAGTGGTCAAGAAAGGGAAAAAGGGCAAAAAGTCGGCTCCCAAGCCCGCCAGCGCGGCGACTGGTCCTCCAGCCAAAAAGGCCGGCGGGAGGAAGCTGGTTCCTCCTAAAACCGCGGCCGTCGTGGTGACCATCACCCCGGAGGCCGCGGAGCGTGGGGAAACGTACGAGTCCGTCCTAAGACGGGCTCGTACTAATGCTGATCCCTCCCAGCTGGGGATCAGCAACATCAAGTGCCGCCGAACTCTAACCGGGGCTCGAATTTTCGAGTTCTCGGGGGAGAAGCGCGGCACAAATGCGGACCTCTTCGCAACAAAGTTGCAAGAGGTCATCGCAGATGTGGCCAAGGTTGCCAGGCCTATAAAGACCGCAGCCTTGGAGGTGGCCGATCTGGATGATTCGGTCACCAAGGAGGATGTGGTGGCGGCCGTCGCGGCGGCTGGAGGCTGCGACGCTGGCGCGGTGAAGGGTGGAGCCATCAGGCCTGGCCGCCGCGGCCTGGGCATCATCCGCGTCGAGTGCCCAGTCGCCGCGGCTGGGGCCGTCCTTGCAGCGACCAAGGGACGGCTGCTGGTGGGCTTCAGCTCGGCTGTGGTCCGGGCGCTTGAAGACCAGCCCGTCCGCTGCTTCAAGTGCTTCGCGGTCGGCCACACCCGAGCCACGTGTCCCTCCAAGTCCGACTGGGGAGGCACGTGCTTCCAATGCGGTCAGGAGGGACACGGGTGGGCCGCTTGCACCGCCGCCAAGCCGCACTGCGCGGCGTGTGCCGCCGGTGGCCGCCCCGCGGACCACAGGATGACGGGCAGGAGCTGCAAGCCCCCCGTGAGGAAGGGCGTGGTGCCGGCACAGGTTCGCCCTGTTGCCACCGCCGTCGCAGTCGTCGCCACTGGAGCTACAGCGGCGACGGTAAATGAGGTGGGGGGTGCGATGTCGGAATAACAATTTCCGACTACCGCATCCTCCAGACGAACACCAACCACTGCAGAGCGGCCCAGGACCTGGTAGTGCAGGTCATGGCCGAGTGGTTGGTGAACGTAGCGGTGGTCGCCGAGCCCTACTCGATCCCCGGCAGCTGGCTGGGTGACGAGGACGGCTCGGTGGCACTAGCGGCGCGGTCTTCCACAGACTCCCCTCCCCTCTCGCTATTAGAGAAGGGACCGGGATACGTGGCCGCCGCGTGGGGAGACTTCGCCCTTGTGGGCGTGTATTTCTCCCCAAACCGCCCTCTTCAGGACTTCGAGAACTTTCTCGGAGTCCTGGCCGCCGTGGTCGGCAGGGCGGCGCCGCGTCAGGTCTCCGTGCTGGGAGACCTGAACGCCAAGTCTGTGACCTGGGGCAACCCGGCCACCGACGCCCGCGGGCGGGCGGTGGAAATGTGGGCGGCCTCCTCTGGACTCTCCCTCTTGAACAGAGGAAGCGTCCGGACATGCGTGCGGCGGCAGGGTGGCTCAATAGTGGACGTCACTTTCGCCACCCCTGCGTTAGCCGCGCGCGTGCTGAACTGGCGGGTGGACCTGGTGGAGACTTTGTCAGACCACCGCTACGTGCGTTTCGACATCTCCACCAGTGGCCCCGGAGCGACGCGGCCCCGCTCGGGGCCGTCACCGTTCCCACGGTGGGCTCTCACCCGCCTGGACAGGGAGGCAGCGCGGGAGGCGGCGTTCGTCCAGGACTGGCTTTCGCCGTCTTCCGCCGGTCTGGACGTGGACACCGTGGCGGGGCACCTCAGGGAGTCTCTGACCGAGGTATGCAACTCCAGCATGCCTCGGTCTCGCCGACCACTACCAAAACGCGCCGTGTACTGGTGGTCGGCGGAGCTGGCGGAGCTTCGAGCGGCGTGTGTGGAGGCAAGGAGGGCCTACACGCGGAGTCGGCGGCGGCGTCGACGGGATGTGGCTGTCGGGGACCACCTCTATGAGGTGTACTTGGAGGCGAAAATGGTCCTCGACCGAGCCATCGCCGCCGCCAGAGACTCGGGGAGAGCGGAGATGCTGGAGGGTCTCGACAACGACCCCTTCGGGAGACCGTACAAGGCGGCGCGCAACAAATTGCGCCCCTTTGGTCCCCCCGTTGCCGAGACCCTCGAGCCCTCGTTTCTGGATGGGGTGGTTCGGTCCCTGTTTCCGTGCAGGGACAACTTCACCCCACCAGTGATGGACCCCCCGCTTGGGACAGCTCCGCCAGCTGAGGAGGAAGAGGAGGCCCCTCCTGTCACGGAGTCGGAACTTGGCGCGGCGATTCTCCATATCCGCGCCAAGAAGACAGCTCCGGGCCCCGACGGTGTCCCGGCAAGAGTGGTGGCGATCGCCGCCACTCAAATGGAGGAGAGGTTTCGGGACCTCTTCAGCGCATGCCTTGCGTCTGGGAGGTTCCCGAAACCGTGGAAGGAGGGGCAGCTGTGCCTCCTCCGCAAGGAGGGCCGCCCAGCAGACTCCCCCTCGGCATACCGGCCCATCGTTCTGCTCGATGAGGTCGGTAAAATGTTCGAGGGGATAATCGCTGCCCGCCTGAAGGGCCATCTGCGGCGTATCGGGCCGGACTTGTCGGACGCTCAGTTCGGGTTTCGGGCTGAGCGGTCCACGGTGGACGCGCTGGCCTGCCTTAAGGGGCAGGTGAAGGAGGCGATGGATGCGGGGGACGGATTGTTGGCTGTGTCATTCGACATTGCCAACGCCTTCAACTCCGTTCCCCACTGCACCATCCTCGAGGCGCTCCGATTCCACGGAGTGCCTCGGTACATGCGCAGTCTGCTGGCCAGCTACCTGGAGGATCGGGCGATCCTCCTGGTAAACAAGACTGGCCGAGTCCGGCGGTACGCCGTTGAAGCCGGCGTTCCACAGGGGTCTGTCTTAGGACCTCTCCTCTGGAACGTCGGCTATGATTGGCTCCTGCGGGGAACTCTCCTCCGAGGCACGAGTGTCGTCTGCTACGCGGATGACACTCTCCTCACCGCCCGGGGGGAGAGTTTCAGAGAGGCGGCCGACCTGGCCTCGGCGGGCGGATCCTTGGTCGCGGGGCGGATCCGCCGCCTCGGTTTAACGGTGGCGCTGCACAAGACCGAGGCCGTGTTCTTCCACGGCCCTCGGCAGCGCCACCCACCACCTGACGCCCACATCTTCGTGGAGGGCGTCAGGATTGAGGTGAAGGCCCAGATGAAATATCTGGGCCTTGTACTCGACAGCAGGTGGCGCTTCGGCCCGCATTTCAGCGGGCTGTCGTCGCGCCTGCTGAAGGCCGCGGGCGCTCTCTCGTGGCTGCTTCCCAACCTGGGGGGGCCCAGCGCGCGATGCCGGCAGCTTTACGCCGGCATCTTGAGGAGCATGGCCCTCTACGGGGCTCCTATCTGGGAGGAGTCCCTCCACAGACGAGAGAACGCCGCGGCCTTGCGGGCACCTCAAAGGGCCATAGCCCAGCGTGCGGCGCGGGCCTACCGCACGGTGGGCTATGCGGCAGCATGCGCTCTGGCCGGCACCCCTCCTTGGGAACTCGAGGCGTGGGTGCTCGCCAGAGTGTATGAGTGGACGGCGGAGCGAAAAGCGAGGGGCGTTCGCTCGGCTCCAGAAGAGCGGGAGGCCGTCCGGCGGGAGGCGAGGGACGCCATCGTCGTCCATTGGACGGGGGACCTCGCCACCGCAGCCTTCGGCCGCCGAACCCTCGACGCGATTGGGCCAGTGCTGCGAGACTGGCTCGAGCGTCCGCACGGGTTTCTCTCCTTCCGTCTCGTGCAGGTGCTGTCCGGACACGGTTGCTTCGGATCGTACCTGCACCGAATCGGACGGGAGGAGACGCCGTCGTGCCGCGACTGTGGCGCGGCGGAGGACGTGGCACAGCACACCCTCGAGGTGTGCCCGTCGTGGTCAGAGCCGCGCCGCAGTCTCGTCGCGGCGATCGGACCGGACCTCTCGCTCCCCGGCTTGGTTAACGCCATGCTGAGGGACGAGGGGTCCTGGGCGGCAGTCGCCTCCTTCTGCGAACACGTCATGTCCCAGAAGGAGGCGGCGGAGCGCGCTCGGGAGGACGACCCTGCCGAGGCGCCGCTCCGAAGGCGGAGGAGGGGTCGAAGAAGACGTCAGTACGATAGTCATCTCCGACTCCTCCCAGGTGGAGGCCAGCAGGCAACGGGTGCGGGGGCACCCTTGCCTGTATCGCACAGGCCTCCACCAGTGCCGGACGGGAATGGCCAGGTGTTCCCGGCCATTCCCGTAGCCCCCCAACCCGGGGGGCATGCGGGGCCCGCCAGCTAGGCGGGCATGCGCCGGGAGGGTTGTGGATGTAAAGGCTGAGCCGGTTTCCCATGACCCTCCCATCACGGCGATGCGGGAACACCGCTGAGTTTTAGTGGGTATACTGTCACTAGGACAGGGAGTCCCACATACCCCGACTCGTCCCCCACGAGCCGGGGATGCATAAAGCATTTCTCAGCGACAAAAAAAAAAAAAAAAAAAAAAAAAAAAAAAAAAAAAAAAAAAAAAAAAAAAAAAAAAAAAAAGGTTAGGTTAGGTTAGGTTAGGTTAGGTTAGGTTAGGTTAGGTTTTGCGGGCACCTCAAAGGGCCATAGCCCAGCGTGCGGCGCGGGCCTACCGCACGGTGGGCTATGCGGCAGCATGCGCTCTGGCCAGCACCCCTCCTTGGGAACTCGAGGCGTGGGTGCTCGCCAGAGTGTATGAGTGGACGGCGGAGCGAAAAGCGAGGGGCGTTCGCTCGGCTCCAGAAGAGCGGGAGGCCGTCCGGCGGGAGGCGAGGGACGCCATCGTCGTCCATTGGACGGGGGACCTCGCCACCGCAGCCTTCGGCCGCCGAACCCTCGACGCGATTGGGCCAGTGCTGCGAGACTGGCTCGAGCGTCCGCACGGGTTCCTCTCCTTCCGTCTCGTGCAGGTGCTGTCCGGACACGGTTGCTTCGGATCGTACCTGCACCGTATCGGACGGGAGGAGACGCCGTCGTGCCGCGACTGTGGCGCGGCGGAGGACGTGGCACAGCACACTCTGGAGGTGTGCCCGTCGTGGTCAGAGCCGCGCCGCAGTCTCGTCGCGGCGATCGGACCGGACCTCTCGCTCCCCGGCTTGGTTAACGCCATGCTGAGGGACGAGGGGTCCTGGGCGGCAGTCGCCTCCTTCTGCGAACACGTCATGTCCCAGAAGGAGGCGGCGGAGCGCGCACGGGAGGACGATCCTGCCGAGGCGCCGCTCCGAAGGCGGAGGAGGGGTCGAAGAAGACGTCAATACGATAGTCATCTTCGACTCCTCCCAGGTGGAGGCCAGCAGGCAACGGGTGCGGGGGCACCCTTGCCTGCATCGCACAGACCTCCACCAGTGTCGGACGGGAATGGCCAGGTGTTCCCGGCCATTCCCGTAGCCCCCCAACCCGGGGGGCATGCGGGGCCCGCCAGCTAGGCGGGCATGCGCCGGGAGGGTCGTGGATGTAAAGGCTGAGCCGGTTTCCCATGACCCTCCCATCACGGCGATGCGGGAACACCGCTGAGTTTTAGTGGGTATACTGTCACTAGGACAGGTAGTCCCACATACCCCGACTCGTCCCCCACGAGCCGGGGATGCATAAAGCATTTCTCAGCGACAAAAAAAAAAAAAAAAAAGGTTAGGTTAGGTTAGGTTAGGTTAGGTTAGGTTAGGTTAGGTTGCGGTCCACGGTGGACGCGCTGGCCTGCCTTAAGGGGCAGGTGAAGGAGGCGATGGATGCGGGGGACGGATTGTTGGCTGTGTCATTCGACATTGCCAACGCCTTCAACTCCGTTCCCCACTGCACCATCCTCGAGGCGCTCCGATTCCACGGAGTGCCTCGGTACATGCGCAGTCTGCTGGCCAGCTACCTGGAGGATCGGGCGATCCTCCTGGTAAACAAGACTGGCCGAGTCCGGCGGTACGCCGTTGAAGCCGGCGTTCCACAGGGGTCTGTCTTAGGACCTCTCCTCTGGAACGTCGGCTATGATTGGCTCCTGCGGGGAACTCTCCTCCGAGGCACGAGTGTCGTCTGCTACGCGGATGACACTCTCCTCACCGCCCGGGGGGAGAGTTTCAGAGAGGCGGCCGACCTGGCCTCGGCGGGCGGATCCTTGGTCGCGGGGCGGATCCGCCGCCTCGGTTTAACGGTGGCGCTGCACAAGACCGAGGCCGTGTTCTTCCACGGCCCTCGGCAGCGCCACCCACCACCTGACGCCCACATCTTCGTGGAGGGCGTCAGGATTGAGGTGAAGGCCCAGATGAAATATCTGGGCCTTGTACTCGACAGCAGGTGGCGCTTCGGCCCGCATTTCAGCGGGCTGTCGTCGCGCCTGCTGAAGGCCGCGGGCGCTCTCTCGTGGCTGCTTCCCAACCTGGGGGGGCCCAGCGCGCGATGCCGGCAGCTTTACGCCGGCATCTTGAGGAGCATGGCCCTCTACGGGGCTCCTATCTGGGAGGAGTCCCTCCACAGACGAGAGAACGCCGCGGCCTTGCGGGCACCTCAAAGGGCCATAGCCCAGCGTGCGGCGCGGGCCTACCGCACGGTGGGCTATGCGGCGGCATGCGCTCTGGCCAGCACCCCTCCTTGGGAACTCGAGGCGTGGGTGCTCGCCAGAGTGTATGAGTGGACGGCGGAGCGAAAAGCGAGGGGCGTTCGCTCGGCTCCAGAAGAGCGGGAGGCCGTCCGGCGGGAGGCGAGGGACGCCATCGTCGTCCATTGGACGGGGGACCTCGCCACCGCAGCCTTCGGCCGCCGAACCCTCGACGCGATTGGGCCAGTGCTGCGAGACTGGCTCGAGCGTCCGCACGGGTTCCTCTCCTTCCGTCTCGTGCAGGTGCTGTCCGGACACGGTTGCTTCGGATCGTACCTGCACCGTATCGGACGGGAGGAGACGCCGTCGTGCCGCGACTGTGGCGCGGCGGAGGACGTGGCACAGCACACTCTGGAGGTGTGCCCGTCGTGGTCAGAGCCGCGCCGCAGTCTCGTCGCGGCGATCGGACCGGACCTCTCGCTCCCCGGCTTGGTTAACGCCATGCTGAGGGACGAGGGGTCCTGGGCGGCAGTCGCCTCCTTCTGCGAACACGTCATGTCCCAGAAGGAGGCGGCGGAGCGCGCACGGGAGGACGATCCTGCCGAGGCGCCGCTCCGAAGGCGGAGGAGGGGTCGAAGAAGACGTCAATACGATAGTCATCTTCGACTCCTCCCAGGTGGAGGCCAGCAGGCAACGGGTGCGGGGGCACCCTTGCCTGCATCGCACAGACCTCCACCAGTGTCGGACGGGAATGGCCAGGTGTTCCCGGCCATTCCCGTAGCCCCCCAACCCGGGGGGCATGCGGGGCCCGCCAGCTAGGCGGGCATGCGCCGGGAGGGTCGTGGATGTAAAGGCTGAGCCGGTTTCCCATGACCCTCCCATCACGGCGATGCGGGAACACCGCTGAGTTTTAGTGGGTATACTGTCACTAGGACAGGGAGTCCCACATACCCCGACTCGTCCCCCACGAGCCGGGGATGCATAAAGCATTTCTCAGCGACAAAAAAAAAAAAAAAAAAGGTTAGGTTAGGTTAGGTTAGGTTGGGGGATCCCCCACAGCGCATACTTCCACGTAGTATCCCCTGGGCAACGCCGTGTCTGACCACCGTAACGGAGTGGCAGACCGGTGGCTAAAGTGCGCTGTGACTCGTAGACATCAAGCAGTCGAGTCTACGCAAATGTCGAATTTTAACCCAAACATGTCGAATTTTAACCCTATGTCGAGTAAGCCAGCGCGTAATGCGTCTGGCCGTTTTATCCGGAATCGCCCCTCCCAGGGCGATTCAAACGGCCCTTCTCAGGGCCAACCCAACGGCCCTTCTCAGGGCCAACCCAACGGCCCTTCTCAGGGCCAACCCAACGGCCCTTCTCAGGGCCAACCCAACGGCCCTTCTCAGGGCCAACCCAACGGCCCTTCTCAGGGCCAACCCAACGGCCCTTCTCAGGGCCAACCCACCGGCCCTTCTCAGGGCCAACCCACCGGCCCTTCTCAGGGCCAACCCACCGGCCCTTCTCAGGGCCAACCCACCGGCCCTTCTCAGGGCCAACCCACCGGCCCTTCTCAGGGCCACGTGTCGGAAGCTGACCGCGCACCATCTGCGGCCAGCTCATTATTCAGAAGGCCAGACGAGTTGTCGGACTCCGACGACTCCGTCATGGACACGTCGGCGTCCGAGAGCGACCGTTTTAAGCGGAAGAGGTCCGTGGGCTCCTCGGAGTCCGTTACAGAGAAGAAGAAGTCGAAGTCTAGAAAGGCCTCGACTTCTACTGCGCCTTCTTCCCACAGTGTGGGCTTGGTGGACGCCGAGCGCCAGTTGAATCTGGCGAAGAGGGCGCAGCTCCAACAAGACCTGGAGGAGAGGGTCGCCGCCAAGGAGCAGCAGGCGCAAGCTGCCAGGGCGAGGGCTGGCTACGGCGCATCCAGTGTGCTGTACGCTGACCACTCCTTGGCGGAACTGGAGCGCATGGCGCAGGAGGATAGGGAGGAGGTCCTGGAGGTCGCCTCAAAGTCCTCCAATTTGAAGGGGACCTTCCAGAAGGCCCTCAAATGCCGTGCCGCCAGCATGCACGGCATCGTGACAGAGCTGGTCAAGCGCACGGCCACGGACGAGACGCGGCAGCTGCAGGCGAAGGTGGATCGCCTGCAGGCGGAGGTCAGCCAGCTGCACCAGAAGCTGGCTGAGGCCACGGCCAGGCCTGCCCAATCCGCCCCAGGTCCGGTGGTAGGAGGCTCCACCTCCTCAACCGCTAGCCTTGAGGCCACCATTCGCGGGGTGGTGATGGAGGAGAGGGCCTTCATCCGGGCCTGCTTCGCAGGCATCGAGGACCGGCTCCTGCCGGAAAAGCGGCTGCGCCCGCCGCTAGCGGCGGACAAGCGTCCACCGCCGAAGGAGCCGGAACCTGCGCCTGTAGCAGGCCCAGCATCGGATGCCCAGCCCGCCAAGGGCAAAGGCAAGGGCAAGAGGACCAAGGCGGCTCCTCATGCCCCCACCACAAGCGCGGAGGGAGCGTCTGGGTCCTCTGCCGCTCCAGCAGCCTCCCAGAACCCACAGGAGGAAGACGCCCTTCTTCCCTCCACCACCCCGTCCAACCAGCCGTGGACGGAAGTGGTCAAGAAAGGGAAAAAGGGCAAAAAGTCGGCTCCCAAGCCCGCCAGCGCGGCGACTGGTCCTCCAGCCAAAAAGGCCGGCGGGAGGAAGCTGGTTCCTCCTAAAACCGCGGCCGTCGTGGTGACCATCACCCCGGAGGCCGCGGAGCGTGGGGAAACGTACGAGTCCGTCCTAAGACGGGCTCGTACTAATGCTGATCCCTCCCAGCTGGGGATCAGCAACATCAAGTGCCGCCGAACTCTAACCGGGGCTCGAATTTTCGAGTTCTCGGGGGAGAAGCGCGGCACAAATGCGGACCTCTTCGCAACAAAGTTGCAAGAGGTCATCGCAGATGTGGCCAAGGTTGCCAGGCCTATAAAGACCGCAGCCTTGGAGGTGGCCGATCTGGATGATTCGGTCACCAAGGAGGATGTGGTGGCGGCCGTCGCGGCGGCTGGAGGCTGCGACGCTGGCGCGGTGAAGGGTGGAGCCATCAGGCCTGGCCGCCGCGGCCTGGGCATCATCCGCGTCGAGTGCCCAGTCGCCGCGGCTGGGGCCGTCCTTGCAGCGACCAAGGGACGGCTGCTGGTGGGCTTCAGCTCGGCTGTGGTCCGGGCGCTTGAAGACCAGCCCGTCCGCTGCTTCAAGTGCTTCGCGGTCGGCCACACCCGAGCCACGTGTCCCTCCAAGTCCGACTGGGGAGGCACGTGCTTCCAATGCGGTCAGGAGGGACACGGGTGGGCCGCTTGCACCGCCGCCAAGCCGCACTGCGCGGCGTGTGCCGCCGGTGGCCGCCCCGCGGACCACAGGATGACGGGCAGGAGCTGCAAGCCCCCCGTGAGGAAGGGCGTGGTGCCGGCGCAGGTTCGCCCTGTTGCCACCGCCGTCGCAGTCGTCGCCGCTGTAGCTCCAGTGGCGGCGGTAAATGAGGTGGGGGGTGCGATGTCGGAATAACAATTTCCGACTACCGCATCCTCCAGACGAACACCAACCACTGCAGAGCGGCCCAGGACCTGGTAGTGCAGGTCATGGCCGAGTGGTTGGTGAACGTAGCGGTGGTCGCCGAGCCCTACTCGATCCCCGGCAGCTGGCTGGGTGACGAGGACGGCTCGGTGGCACTAGCGGCGCGGTCTTCCACAGACTCCCCTCCCCTCTCGCTATTAGAGAAGGGACCGGGATACGTGGCCGCCGCGTGGGGAGACTTCGCCCTTGTGGGCGTGTATTTCTCCCCAAACCGCCCTCTTCAGGACTTCGAGAACTTTCTCGGAGTCCTGGCCGCCGTGGTCGGCAGGGCGGCGCCGCGTCAGGTCTCCGTGCTGGGAGACCTGAACGCCAAGTCTGTGACCTGGGGCAACCTGGCCACCGACGCCCGCGGGCGGGCGGTGGAAATGTGGGCGGCCTCCTCTGGACTCTCCCTCTTGAACAGAGGAAGCGTCCAGACATGCGTGCGGCGGCAGGGTGGCTCAATAGTGGACGTCACTTTCGCCACCCCTGCGTTAGCCGCGCGCGTGCTGAACTGGCGGGTGGACCTGGTGGAGACTTTGTCAGACCACCGCTACGTGCGTTTCGACATCTCCACCAGTGGCCCCGGAGCGACGCGGCCCCGCTCGGGGCCGTCACCGTTCCCACGGTGGGCTCTCACCCGCCTGGACAGGGAGGCAGCGCGGGAGGCGGCGTTCGTCCAGGACTGGCTTTCGCCGTCTTCCGCCGGCCTGGACGTGGACACCGTGGCGGGGCACCTCAGGGAGTCTCTGACCGAGGTATGCAACTCCAGCATGCCTCGGTCTCGCCGACCACTACCAAAACGCGCCGTGTACTGGTGGTCGGCGGAGCTGGCGGAGCTTCGAGCGGCGTGTGTGGAGGCAAGGAGGGCCTACACGCGGAGTCGGCGGCGGCGTCGACGGGATGTGGCTGTCGGGGACCACCTCTATGAGGTGTACTTGGAGGCGAAAATGGTCCTCGACCGAGCCATCGCCGCCGCCAGAGACTCGGGGAGAGCGGAGATGCTGGAGGGTCTCGACAACGACCCCTTCGGGAGACCGTACAAGGCGGCGCGCAACAAACTGCGCCCCTTTGGTCCCCCCGTGGCCGAGACCCTCGAGCCCTCGTTTCTGGATGGGGTGGTTCAGTCCCTGTTTCCGTGCAGGGACAACTTCACCCCACCAGTGATGGACCCCCCGCTCGGGACAGCTCCGCCAGCTGAGGAGGAAGAAGAGGCCCCTCCGGTCACGGAGTCGGAACTTGGCGCGGCGATTGTCCATATCCGCGCCAAGAAGACAGCTCCGGGCCCCGACGGTGTCCCGGCAAGAGTGGTGGCGATCGCCGCCACTCAAATGGAGGAGAGGTTTCGGGACCTCTTCAGCGCATGCCTTGCGTCTGGGAGGTTCCCGAAACCGTGGAAGGAGGGGCAGCTGTGCCTCCTCCGCAAGGAGGGCCGCCCAGCAGACTCCCCCTCGGCATACCGGCCCATCGTTCTGCTCGATGAGGTCGGTAAAATGTTCGAGGGGATAATCGCTGCCCGCCTAAAGGGCCATCTGCGGCGTATCGGGCCGGACTTGTCGGACGCTCAGTTCGGGTTTCGGGCTGAGCGGTCCACGGTGGACGCGCTGGCCTGCCTTAAGGGGCAGGTGAAGGAGGCGATGGATGCGGGGGACGGATTGTTGGCTGTGTCATTCGACATTGCCAACGCCTTCAACTCCGTTCCCCACTGCACCATCCTCGAGGCGCTCCGATTCCACGGAGTGCCTCGGTATATGCGCAGTCTGCTGGCCAGCTACCTGGAGGATCGGGCGATCCTCCTGGTAGACAGGACTGGCCGGGTCCGGCGGTACGCCGCTGAGGCCGGCGTTCCACAGGGGTCTGTCTTAGGACCTCTCCTCTGGAACGTCGGCTATGATTGGCTCCTGCGGGGAACTCTCCTCCGAGGCACGAGTGTCATCTGCTACGCGGATGACACTCTCCTCACCGCCCGGGGGGAGAGTTTCAGAGAGGCGGCCAACCTGGCCTCGGCGGGCGGATCCTTGGTCGCGGGGCGGATCCGCCGCCTCGGTTTAACGGTGGCGCTGCACAAGACCGAGGCCGTGTTCTTCCACGGCCCTCGGCAGCGCCACCCACCACCTGACGCCCACATCTTCGTGGAGGGCGTCAGGATTGAGGTGAAGGCCCAGATGAAATATCTGGGCCTTGTACTCGACAGCAGGTGGCGCTTCGGCCCGCATTTCAGCGGGCTGTCGTCGCGCCTGCTGAAGGCCGCGGGCGCTCTCTCGTGGCTGCTTCCCAACTTGGGGGGGCCCAGCGCGCGATGCCGGCAACTTTACGCCGGCATCTTGAGGAGCATGGCCCTCTACGGGGCTCCTATCTGGGAGGAGTCTCTTCACAGACGAGAGAACGCCGCGGCCTTGCGGGCACCTCAAAGGGCCATAGCCCAGCGGGCGGCGCGGGCCTACCGCACGGTGGGCTATGCGGCAGCATGCGCTCTGGCCAGTACCCCTCCTTGGGAACTCGAGGCGTGGGTGCTCGCCAGAGTGTATGAGTGGACGGCGGAGCGGAAAGCGAGGGGCGTTCGCTCAGCCCCGGAAGAGCGGGAGGCCGTCCGGCGGGAGGCGAGGGACGCCATCGTCGTCCATTGGACGGGGGACCTCGCCACCGCAGCCTTCGGCCGCCGAACCCTCGACGCGATTGGGCCAGTCCTGCGAGACTGGCTCGAGCGTCCGCACGGGTTCCTCTCCTTCCGTCTCGTGCAGGTGCTGTCCGGACACGGTTGCTTCGGATCGTACCTGCACCGAATCGGACGGGAGGAGACGCCGTCGTGCCGCGACTGTGGCGCGGCGGAGGACGTGGCACAACACACACTCGAGGTGTGCCCGTCGTGGTCAGAGCCGCGCCGCAGTCTCGTCGCGGCGATCGGACCGGACCTCTCGCTCCCCGGCCTGGTTAACGCCATGCTGACGAGTGAGGGGTCCTGGGCGGCAGTCGCCTCCTTCTGCGAAAACGTCATGTCCCAGAAGGAGGCGGCGGAGCGCGCTCGGGAGGACGATCCTGCCGAGGCGCCGCTCCGAAGGCGGAGGAGGGGTCGAAGAAGACGTCAGTACGATAGTCATCTTCGACTCCTCCCAGGTGGAGGCCAGCAGGCAACGGGTGCGGGGGCACCCTTGCCTGTATCGCACAGACCTCCACCAGTGTCGGACGGGAATGGCCAGGTGTTCCCGGCCATTCCCGTAGCCCCCCAACCCGGGGGGCATGCGGGGCCCGCCAGCTAGGCGGGCATGCGCCGGGAGGGTCGTGGATGTAAAGGCTGAGCCGGTTTCCCATGACCCTCCCATCACGGCGATGCGGGAACACCGCTGAGTTTTAGTGGGTATACTGTCACTAGGACAGGGAGTCCCACATACCCCGACTCGTCCCCCACGAGCCGGGCATGCATAAAGCATTTCTCAGCGACAAAAAAAAAAAAAAAAAAAAAGGTTAGGTTAGGTTAGGTTAGGTTAGGTTAGGTTAGGTTAGGTTAGGTTAGGTTAGGTTAGGTTAGGTTAGGTTAGGTTAGGTTAGGTTAGGTTAGGTTAGGTTAGGTTAGGTTAGGTTAGGTTAGGTTAGGTTAGGTTAGGTTAGGTTAGGTTAGGTTAGGTTAGGTTAGGTTAGGTTAGGTTAGGTTAGGTTAGGTTAGGTTAGGTTAGGTTAGGTTAGGTTAGGTTAGGTTAGGTTAGGTTAGGTTAGGTTAGGTTAGGTTAGGTTAGGTTAGGTTAGGTTAGGTTAGGTTAGGTTAGGTTAGGTTAGGTTAGGTTAGGTTAGGTTAGGTTAGGTTAGGTTAGGTTAGGTTAGGTTAGGTTAGGTTAGGTTAGGTTAGGTTAGGTTAGGTTAGGTTAGGTTAGGTTAGGTTAGGTTAGGTTAGGTTAGGTTAGGTTAGGTTAGGTTAGGTTAGGTTAGGTTAGGTTAGGTTAGGTTAGGTTAGGTTAGGTTAGGTTAGGTTAGGTTAGGTTAGGTTAGGTTAGGTTAGGTTAGGTTAGGTTAGGTTAGGTTAGGTTAGGTTAGGTTAGGTTAGGTTAGGTTAGGTTAGGTTAGGTTAGGTTAGGTTAGGTTAGGTTAGGTTAGGTTAGGTTAGGTTAGGTTAGGTTAGGTTAGGTTAGGTTAGGTTAGGTTAGGTTAGGTTAGGTTAGGTTAGGTTAGGTTAGGTTAGGTTAGGTTAGGTTAGGTTAGGTTAGGTTAGGTTAGGTTAGGTTAGGTTAGGTTAGGTTAGGTTAGGTTAGGTTAGGTTAGGTTAGGTTAGGTTAGGTTAGGTTAGGTTAGGTTAGGTTAGGTTAGGTTAGGTTAGGTTAGGTTAGGTTAGGTTAGGTTAGGTTAGGTTAGGTTAGGTTAGGTTAGGTTAGGTTAGGTTAGGTTAGGTTAGGTTAGGTTAGGTTAGGTTAGGTTAGGTTAGGTTAGGTTAGGTTAGGTTAGGTTAGGTTAGGTTAGGTTAGGTTAGGTTAGGTTAGGTTAGGTTAGGTTAGGTTAGGTTAGGTTAGGTTAGGTTAGGTTAGGTTAGGTTAGGTTAGGTTAGGTTAGGTTAGGTTAGGTTAGGTTAGGTTAGGTTAGGTTAGGTTAGGTTAGGTTAGGTTAGGTTAGGTTAGGTTAGGTTAGGTTAGGTTAGGTTAGGTTAGGTTAGGTTAGGTTAGGTTAGGTTAGGTTAGGTTAGGTTAGGTTAGGTTAGGTTAGGTTAGGTTAGGTTAGGTTAGGTTAGGTTAGGTTAGGTTAGGTTAGGTTAGGTTAGGTTAGGTTAGGTTAGGTTAGGTTAGGTTACGTTAGGTTAGGTTAGGTTAGGTTAGGTTAGGTTAGGTTAGGTTAGGTTAGGTTAGGTTAGGTTAGGTTAGGTTAGGTTAGGTTAGGTTAGGTTAGGTTAGGTTAGGTTAGGTTAGGTTAGGTTAGGTTAGGTTAGGTTAGGTTAGGTTAGGTTAGGTTAGGTTAGGTTAGGTTAGGTTAGGTTAGGTTAGGTTAGGTTAGGTTAGGTTAGGTTAGGTTAGGTTAGGTTAGGTTAGGTTAGGTTAGGTTAGGTTAGGTTAGGTTAGGTTAGGTTAGGTTAGGTTAGGTTAGGTTAGGTTAGGTTAGGTTAGGTTAGGTTAGGTTAGGTTAGGTTAGGTTAGGTTAGGTTAGGTTAGGTTAGGTTAGGTTAGGTTAGGTTAGGTTAGGTTAGGTTAGGTTAGGTTAGGTTAGGTTAGGTTAGGTTAGGTTAGGTTAGGTTAGGTTAGGTTAGGTTAGGTTAGGTTAGGTTAGGTTAGGTTAGGTTAGGTTAGGTTAGGTTAGGTTAGGTTAGGTTAGGTTAGGTTAGGTTAGGTTAGGTTAGGTTAGGTTAGGTTAGGTTAGGTTAGGTTAGGTTAGGTTAGGTTAGGTTAGGTTAGGTTAGGTTAGGTTAGGTTAGGTTAGGTTAGGTTAGGTTAGGTTAGGTTAGGTTAGGTTAGGTTAGGTTAGGTTAGGTTAGGTTAGGTTAGGTTAGGTTAGGTTAGGTTAGGTTAGGATAGGTTAGGTTAGGTTAGGTTAGGTTAGGTTAGGTTAGGTTAGGTTAGGTTAGGTTAGGTTAGGT